>CP053145.2:5602722-8391584 GCA_022674325.2 Grapholita molesta | reverse complement strand
AACAACGAAATAAGCGCCATCGACAATAAGGTCCCTTTTTATATATAATGTCATAAATATAATCATAAGTCAATCTGTTATTTTGTTCCTATAAATATATACTTCAGTCTATCTTTGACATCTTGATAAGTGCAGACACTTATTGATAATAGGATCAAAAGATTTACAGCGTATGCTTTGCATATTCTCAATCGCATTCTATTCTCGGCAAATGTTGTCATTTGTTAAAAAAAAAAAAAACATGATATTTAAATCGAAAGAAAAATAGAAAATTTTGACTTGAAGCGGGACTCGAACCCGCAACCACTGGATCACTAGCCCAGTAGTACACTTCCAATTTCGATTTAAATATCGAAGATAATCGCTAGCAGACGTTTCTGCATAATAAAAAATAAAATTTTCCATGCTTTAGAAGTTCATGGTAGTAAAAAAAAAAAAAAAACACAATTTAATTTATCTGCACACTACCACTGACAATATCATATCATGCATTAATTCAATAATGACATATGAGCTTAATCCCTTTCTAAACGCGGTTTGATAATACAATGAAACGGCGTTGACACCACATTCGTAGATATTCTTCGTGTTCATTAAAATGGTATCTAATGAACAATAATGGTACAGACGGACTCTTTTGAGTACTTATACAGGGTAAAATAAAACACAGGCATACACAAAAATACTTTTATTACAACTGTATCTACGCACGCTCACGGCTACAATCGCAGGACTACATCATAATGGGCTTAGCATTTGAGACTCTTTATAGATATATTATAGGGTCGCACCCGCGGGACTAACTGCGACTACCATACATAGTCTTCAGTAAATATCCTCTCATCGAATTCCCTTTTTCTTACTGGGTTTAATGTTGTCATAATTAAACTGACTCCAACATATTATTCACAGGTTAACACAAAAAACCAAAACAAAACGACCGACAGTGGGCGATAAGGTGATTACACTAGCGCCATCTATGTCGCCAGGCAGGCAACAACTCGACTGCACGGTATACGATTTAGTTGACCATACTATGTACCACCACATCGTATATATGTACCATGTGCACGCAATAATCCTTGTTCGAAACGATAATACATGGGAAATATGAAATATAACAAAAGATCACGTGACTATTCGATCGATCTCTTATTACTTGTGTTTCCAACTAAACGGTTGTCATCAAAGATCATATATGTAGAACAAATGGATTTACATTCCTTGGTTATCTTGTTCCATTACTGACTAAATAGATGGCGCTAGTGTGATACCCTGAATTATGAGATCGTGATTTTTATTCTGTCTGTTATTTTGTTTTAGTCGTTCATATGTTTGTATGGAGGGTAGTCGCTGTTGTCCCGATTATGTAAAGATTTCAGAGACAAGATAATTAATGAATGACTGTGTTCATTAAAATACACAAATAGTTTATATGCTATCTGAATAAAATTATATTTCTTAAATAAAAATAACTTTGAGCCGTATTTAGATGTTAAATCAAATTAAAGACGGCACACACTCGTGAGTGCAAGGTCCGGCGGTGCCTATCAATCGTGGCGTTTTAAAATATGTTTCTTACATTGGTTCCTTTCTGTATAAGTAAATATTAGAACAAACTAAATAATCCCGAATTTACGCGCGTGACACGATCTCAAAAGGGACAGTTATATATACTGTTACATTCTAAACGGCTACAGAATAGACGTTATTCTTAAGTCATAATCATGAGTCATGACTGACACAGCAGGTTTTCGGCCAAAAGTCGGAAAGTATGGAAATAGGTTCAAAGCATCAGGTCATTCAGGTCACGGGATATTTCGGCCCCGTCCGACACCAGAATTACCAGATGAAAAGTCATATTTAATTATAATTATAACAAATAAAAAATAAAACTTCTATAATTATAATAATAACCCGATGCCGGAGTTAGGATTAGAACCCGCATCTTCAGCGATTAGATTTATTTATATCTTGTTTGTAAATCGCCTATCATACATACATTATATTTCCATCTCTTTCCGACGTTTTCCTTTTATAAACCTCGCTCCAGCTATCTCTGTCATTATCCAACTGATCATATTTTGACTTAAGTATATCGAGCTTGCCTTAGCGATCTCCAAGGATGGCACTTATCTCACATCGGCCGCAAAAGCGGATATCTACACTAACTGGGAACTGAGGCCCTACCGCCAAAAACGATATTCGTAAATTTCGGACATCTTTCTCTTTTACCCGAAATAAGACGTTATGAGAGTGACAGAGGCAATCGTCCGAAATTTACGAATATAGTTTTTGGCGGTAGCACCTCTGGTGTTACCAACAAATAAAAACTGTAAACTTAACATGTTGTTACGCCATGACGGCAAACCACGACTACGGCAAGCGGTGCCCAGACGTCATATGCCGCATTTTATTTTTCCACGCGACACGTGTAAGGCTCAGAGACCACATGGAATGACAGTGTGTACAAAGTCGCGTCCTTCTACCATTCTGGCTATTTGTCTGTTGTCCGTACTATCTGGCACAGCGCCATCTTTGGACTCGTGTCGAGTTATTTTGTACGTTTAGATGGCGCTAGTGCGTGGGTTCCCTTTATTTGGCATAATTTGTTTTGTCCGAATCTTAATACGCATACCAAGTTTCGCATAATTTATTTACACCGAATGTTAATGTCGCCGATTTTTATTTAGCCTAATTGTTTAGTAGCCGAATACTACTTTGTCCGAAAATATATTAGCATACTATTATTGAGGCCGAATGTCCGAAAGTGTGTTAGGTTAGGTTAGAACAGTGACCACAACAGAAAAACAATTTCGGTTAGGTTAGGTTAGAACTGTGAACACAACAGAAAAACAATTTCGGTTAGGTTAGAACTGCGAATACAACAGAAACGCACTCCTGGGAAAAAAATCGTAATAATTCGGGCTTTCCAAATTATGCGTATCGACCATTCGGCTTAGTTTAGTTCTGCGTAACAGAACTCGGCAAAATAGAATTATGCGCGATCAATTTCTGCGTATATACAATTATAACAACTCTGGGTATGCGGTTTAAAATTATGACAAAACAAATTATGCGTAAACAAGGGGAACCCTAGTGCGTATGCCAGAATGAGAGGAACGCGATTATGTTTAGACATTGTTAGTTCATTATTCCTATGATCCGGCGACGGCCATGTAATGTAAAAAAAAGTTTGTTTTGTTGTAATTTTCATACAATTAAAATACGGCAATTATATTTAGGTTAAATAACTAATACATTTATAAATAAACAGTTAAGTCACAGAGGTTCTCAAATATATTTGTTCTTTAAAAATAATACTGCTTAACAGCTGCCTTACACTCGAAAACAAAGCTTCTAGGAACATGACACATTGCTCGGCCGACCAGCGCCGACCTAACTTAATAACAAAAAAGTCATCATTCATATTGCGCAATATTAACTGTACAACAGACTATAACTATACTTAATGACACCTATCATTTTCATACTATTTGTAACCTTCAATCGTGAAATAATATTTAAAATTACAACGTAAACAGTTTGTATAAAAACAACTTCACTAAAAATTACACAAATGTAAGAAATTATTAAAAAAAACTTAAACTATTCAAATAACCCCGGGGTGGGCTCGAGTCGCTCCAGATACAAAGGTGCCCATTACACTCGCTGCGTTGCCACGTTGAATAGCAATCTTTGTTATAGGAACGAGGGTGAAATTGGTTATGAACTTGTGAATTATATGGAAATGACAGCTGTCGTACGATTGTGACAATTGCAATCGTATACTTACTTCACCGTAGACGATATCGTTGCGACATTCGATACGAAAATGTACGAAGTTGTATACAGAAAGCCTGCCGCAATTATATCGAAATTTACCTCTTTATCGCTCTTGCATATACGAGCGATAAAGAGTAAATACGTTTGCCGACGTTGGGACAGTCTCCACGCTGAAGTATAAGTGACACATCTCTTGTCATTGCGTTAAAACATAATAATTAGTTTATTGCTAGACAGACATTTTTACATTCAACACAAAATGCAGTTTTACTAACATATCTAGTTACAAATGCATGATTTCATTTTTCATATATGTAATTTCCAAGCTACTTAATACTACCATGGTTACTATGAAAATATTGTGTAAAAATACTATGTTTCTGATGTGGTACGACTATTGTACTTAAACGAAATCCAACAGGTTTTATTGTTTTACTATCAAGCAATGTCTTTACCAGACCTCGTGCGTCGCATCCTGGCGAACACACTAGCGACATCTATCACGTTTAACAGCAGAACTCAGTGCTACACTAGTCCTGTCGAGATGTCTCGCTGTCAAAATAACTCAACGAGTATCCATAGATGGCGCTACGTCACTTACATAGTACCGAAAAAGCCAGCATGTCGGAGGTACGGGACTGTCTATACTCTTGTATGTTTCTTGTTTGCTATTTTAGAACAGAACGTCAGGTATAGATGTCGCTAGTGTCTTATCATCATTGCATCGATTACATTCGCTGTGATGGAATGAGAGATCTGGTGTGTTAGAAGTTGTGGGTTCAAATCCCATAGCGTTCCCGAGTCATACACGGTTAACATTTTCAATGCAATAAACATGAGTTTAAAATGTTTGCCGCTACAAAAACCTCTGGTGTCACATGCTTGTAGTAATACTAACTTGTAAAGCGGTTATTAATAACTAAAATATTTGTATGACGATGTTTGCCTACTCCACTCTCCACCTAACATATTATGAATACAGGCGGGTGTACAGTATCTAGTATAATAAATGATAATATATCCTGAGATTCTATATTTACATAACTACAGAAACACATAATTATATTCATCGCGCATATCAAAACAGATGAGTTACATATAGTATATATTACACTCGTACATCACTTTTCCACTCTATTGTAAGACAGACAAATATAAACACCGTTAACTTATATAAATCTCTATTGTGAGAAAGATTATCTATTGCAAAAAAATGCCACTTTTATAAATGTTTTTTTTTTTAATTAAAATATTTTCTTTCTGAGCAGAATGAGCAGAATCACCAACTCTTTATATTTAAATAGACAAAAAAGTCTTCGAAAATTCCAAAAGTTTTTGTAACTTCCCCTTATACAATCATCGAAAATATATGGAAGCTAGTAACAGAGCAGGGAAAAACTTGGGGACCTTTTCCCGGGTGTATTATAATTAATAAAGAGCTCGAAAAAAAACATAAATAACATAACTTTCAAAAGTGGCAATTTTTTTTTTTGAAATGCTAGACTTAGGTCTGCCACGCGACGCTTATGCTTATGTTATGCATCAGCCAGACCGTCTATGTCAGTGAATAGTGAATACAATAAAATATTTATACAATACATCGACCTTTTTAATACTGTTGTGATTGAATACTTAATTGTAATGTTATATGATCATGTTTTAACAATTTATCTTATGTATGTAAATGACTTCATAATCGTTACTGATGTAGTCAAGTTCAAATCCAAATAAATAAATATAACAAGTAAATATTTATCAAATACTTTCCTTTCCTAATAGATTCCATGCTTAAATCTTTTCAAAATCTTAAGAAAAAGTAAGTCTGGGTTACTCTACCTAGAGGCGTATTCCTAATATAATAGTATAGCGATTTAAATTATCCTTACTTCACAATACTAGGCATCGTTTAGGTATATACTTTCCTACGATTTATTAATATGTACAATATAATGTACAGCCTATAATTTAATAATCTCCAAACGCATCGTTTTGTTTAATTTCAATAAAACGAGCGAGCGCCATCTATTGTTTGTGTGGACACTATTCTATGTTCATTGAGTAGTGACATCTCTGGATGACTTCGTAAGGTAAGTCATTAAACTATGCATATCAATGTAAAGTGTAATGTTTTTACACTCCGTAGAATAAGTTAAAGCTATTAACGAACCAAACAGTATAGTCGTACTACGCAGTAGTTAGATTAGATACATTCAGTGAATAGACTAATATGTATGTCGTATAACTTCATTTCTCGTCAGTGTAATTTCGCTAGGAGCAATTTGTATTACTAACCGAGGCCTCAACACACACGCATGTAACAATAAGGACATATAACGACCCGCGTCCAAAACATTATGTATTATCCTTGTCACATGCACTTGGGCCACGTAAGTTGTTTTGTAGCAGTGTTGATAACAGCGCCATCTGCTAGCGAGCGGCGTTACTAGAAATTGAAACTGTGAAATCAACCGAAAGTTTCGGTGTATCGGAACCGAAGCCGAAGCTACACTACAGCAGGCCCGGTACCGCGAACATCGAAGTTCGTATATTTCGAGCATCTTTCTCTTCTACTCCAATTAAAGCGTCATCGGAGTGACAGAGAGAATCGTCGGAAATTTACGAATATCGTCTTTTGCGGTAGAGCCGCAGTCTAGCGCTAGTAGTCATAGCAGCGCCGCCTTTCGGCGAGCGGCGTTATTCGTTGGAGTTCTCGCTGTCCCGCATGGCGATCATGTCGGGCAGCTTGAAGTGCTGCATGTGGTACGGCGGCTCGGGGCTGGAGCACGGCCGCGGGGGCTGCGAACACACCTATGTTACTACCTACTCATGTTTTGTCACTTTGAAAATCGTGTTTGTAAGATAGAGACCAAACATAATTGAACTAAAGTCGGTTTGAGAGACTTGTGAATAAGCGGATTTGGTTTTACGAAGTCGCGTTAAAGGGTTATAAAAGGCAAATAAAAGGGCTAATTAACCACCGCTAACACCTTCGCTGCGGCAGGTAATTAACATGGCAGTTAACCATACTTGTTTAGGGGTCGATCGACTTAATAACGCTGCGAACGTGTTAACTCCCAGTGCGATTGTAAAAAAAACGTAAGTATTATTAAAACAAGACGTTCTTGAGACGTACCACTGTGCTGCGCCCGCGTCTCCTCTGCGGCAGGATGCCTTTTCTCGCCATGAAGAACCTGAAATATATATTCATATCATGTAGGTACGACCGACGTGATTTAAAGATATAATATTTGCGAGATATGTTATATTTTACAACTAACAAAAATCATCATCATCTCCCTCCCGTTTTCCCAGCATTTGGGGTCTTGGCAACTAATCTCAGGATTTGGCGTACGCACTAGTTTTATGAAACCGACTGCCATTATGACCTTCCAACCCAGAGGGTAAACTAGGCCTTATTGGGATTAATCCGGTTTCCTCGCGATGTTTTCCTTCACCGAAAAGCGTCCGAAAAGAGACTCGAAAATATCAAATGATATTTCGTACATAGGTTCCGAAAACCTTATTGGTTTCGGAACGGGAGACGGTCTGGAAGGTGAGCCCTGCCGCAGCACCACCTCGCTGCGCCGGATGTTGGGGAGCCGCGGGTCCACGTTACCGTATAGTGGAGATGGGGATGTTGAACTGGTGCGAGACGGTCTGGAAGGTGAGCCCTGCCGCAGCACCACCTCGCTGCGCCGGATGTTGGGGAGCCGCGGGTCCACGTTACCGTATAGTGGAGATGGGGATGTTGAACTGGTGCGAGACGGTCTGGAAGGTGAGCCCTGCCGCAGCACCACCTCGCTGCGCCGGATGTTGGGGAGCCGCGGGTCCACGTTACCGTATAGTGGAGATGGGGATGTTGAACTGGTGCGAGACGGTCTGGAAGGTGAGCCCTGCCGCAGCACCACCTCGCTGCGCCGGATGTTGAGGAGCCGCGGGTCCACGTTACCGTATAGTGGAGATGGGGATGTTGAACTGGTGCGAGACGGTCTGGAAGGTGAGCCCGCGGCTGACGCAGTCCGCCGCCTGCCGCAGCACCACCTCGCTGCGCCGGATGCGCTTGTTGATGTTGATGTACTCCGTCTGCTGTTGTTGTTGCTGAGGACAACAATATCACGGAATCAGAGACAACAATCTTCTCTCTTTACTTCTAATGAGAAATAATGCGGTCGGAGGAACAACTAGCAATCTTTCGTAGAAAGTTTTATAAGCTATTACGTACTGATACAAAATTTCCAAGCAGACCGCAAGCTGATATTACTCGTAGGAGACTATGCTATGCTAAGAGAGTCCCATACAATACTGCCTGCTTCGGCTCTCTGAAAGAGAGGAGAACACCCGTGTTTGCGGGAGATGCCATAAACTGGCAAAACACCGACCACGACATCCCCCGCAAAACCCCCGGCAAACATTGGTCTTCCCCTCCCTTTCGGAGAGGCCAGCATGAGGCGACTCCCACATACCTCTCCGTAACCAGCCTCAGTCCCCCGGAATGCGTTTTCCCTGCGACAATAAAAGCCAAGCCAAGTAACTGTCAAACGATATCCACTCACCCTGTTGTTGTCCCCCACGTGTATGACGTTGACGGCGGCGGGGAACAGCTTGGAGCTCGGCGCCACCTCCACGAAGGGCGCCGCCGCCGGCACCTGCTGCGGCTGCAACAAACCACCACTTCAGATGGCGCACGCGAGCCGACTGAAGCTCAAGAAGATTTGTGTAGTATAAATAGAAAACGTCCGCATTGACCCAGGAACAAATACCTGTGCTCATCACACAAATAAATGCCCCTACTGCATGGGATTTGAGTCCTTTATAGACCGGGTTAGACCTGTCATCAAATGCACGAAAGAAGCTTTAAAATCCAAAAAAGGCCAGCAGTGGACACAAATATGCCAAGAAGAAGATAGACCCGGTGATATTCGCTTTGGATGTGGTCACTGATTCTTGACACTAAACAACGGCGTGTGTTTACTCCTGGATACCCTGATACTGCACGTTGGCGACAGGAAGACCTCAACTTCGTAAGCGGGGTCAGCACCGAGCAGGCTAGCCCCCTGACCTGGTCTCGTCCTGCTGTCGTACGTGTACGTCCGTCTGCTCGTCCGGCGAGTCGTACCGGCACTGCACGCTGGCGTCAGCACCGAGCAGGCTAGCCCCCTGACCTGGTGTATGATGAAGGCCGGCGGCTCGTCCCTCGTGTCGTACGTGTGGTCCGTCTGCTCGGGCCGCTCGTCCGGCGAGTCGTACCGGCACTGCACGCTGGCGTCAGCACCGAGCAGGCTAGCCCCCTGACCTGGTGTATGATGAAGGCCGGCGGCTCGTCCCTCGTGTCGTACGTGTGGTCCGTCTGCTCGGGCCGCTCGTCCGGCGAGTCGTACCGGCACTGCACGCTGGCGTCAGCACCGAGCAGGCTAGCCCCCTGACCTGGTGTATGATGAAGGCCGGCGGCTCGTCCCTCGTGTCGTACGTGTGGTCCGTCTGCTCGGGCCGCTCGTCCGGCGAGTCGTACCGGCACTGCACGCTGGCGTCAGCACCGAGCAGGCTAGCCCCCTGACCTGGTGTATGATGAAGGCCGGCGGCTCGTCCCTCGTGTCGTACGTGTGGTCCGTCTGCTCGGGCCGCTCGTCCGGCGAGTCGTACCGGCACTGCACGCTGGCGTCAGCACCGAGCAGGCTAGCCCCCTGACCTGGTGTATGATGAAGGCCGGCGGTTCGTCCCTCGTGTCGTACGTGTGGTCCGTCTGCTCGGGCCGCTCGTCCGGCGAGTCGTACCGGCACTGCACGCTGGCGTCAGCACCGAGCAGGCTAGCCCCCTGACCTGGTGTATGATGAAGGCCGGCGGCTCGTCCCTCGTGTCGTACGTGTGGTCCGTCTGCTCGGGCCGCTCGTCCGGCGAGTCGTACCGGCACTGCACGCTGGCGTCAGCACCGAGCAGGCTAGCCCCCTGACCTGGTGTATGATGAAGGCCGGCGGCTCGTCCCTCGTGTCGTACGTGTGGTCCGTCTGCTCGGGCCGCTCGTCCGGCGAGTCGTACTGGCACTGCACGTTGGCGATCGGGAAGTCTGCAACAAACAGCAACGGTCGTGTCGTACAGCGGTCGTGGCGTGTAAGAGGTCGCCATGGACGATTAGCACTGATGTTCGTCACACGTTCATTTTATATCGATAAGGGTACATTTCGTGGTCAGCTTTTAAACTTTTATACATTTAAATTTCGAACACCGTCAGGTTCTGTGGGTCGCAACGACCGAGATGTCGGGTCACCCTGAAAAGTGATGGGAAGTTTACCAACTGGGAGAAAGTCGCCAGGCATCGAGACACCTGGAGAAAGATTGTAGAGGAGGCCGAGACCCTTAAAGGATTGTAGCGCCAACAGAAGTAAGTACATTTGCGTTTTATGGTACACTCCGTATCAAATTGTTCTTAGCAGATATATCGACACTCATACGAATTCATATTAGCATAGCATTAAAAATATATTACGACACATTTGACCACACGGACTGCATGATCCAGACTATATCAAACTCGACTGAACTTGATAAATAACTATTGGGTACCTAATCCAATGTCGTTTGGCAGGTCAAGAACTTTTTTTATACAAGACGGACCAGTGTCGACGAGGTCGAGGGTGTAGCACACTGGTTCAGCAACAGCCTATTCACTTTTGCCTTGAAAAGACCCAAGAACTAAGGCATTTTCAGTCAAATATGTCGTAAATAAGTTTGCACAATCTCTCTCCTCTCGTCCAGCGTGTCTCCGTTCTTAATACTCTGTGCCACAGTTTGTTAAACGCTGAATGCTTTCTAAAAATACCGAACTTCTGTTTCGTCTAGACATAAAGATTTCTATGCCCATCTCAGAATTGACATATTTTTTTTCTACAGTAAAAAAAGTATCCAAAAGTCTTGGTTTCATTTTCCATTGGGTCACGGGTCAGCGTCTATTGTAATGAACGTGAATAACGTGATGCTTAAATTTTGAATGGAATATTGAACATATTTTTACATAATCAATATCATTCCCGGAAAAAAACAGATTTTCAGGATTTTATTCGGATAACACTCCGCTGTCCTCGCAGCCGTTTTTCTGAAGATGAAAGCCACTACAAACAGATGCAGAACCTAGCAAATCTACTAATATTATGAAAGTTCGTGAGTATGTCTGTATGTTTCTCTTTCACGCAAAAACTTCTGAATGTAATTTAAATAAATTTTACAAACTCATAATACAACAAGATGTAACTATGTTTTATTTTGATGTATTTAGATATTTTTGCACAAAAAGGTTTAAGTACTTGAATTGCTAATCTTGCGCAGACGCAGTCGCTCTAGAAGCTAGTTTTACGTTGACAGAAAGCTGCATCCCTGACCTGACACCAATACGTGTCATGCCTCATGCCCCTTGGTTGTTATTACACTTTTTTTTATGACAGGCGGCCAACGAGCAGACGGATTGCCTGGTGGTAAGCAATTACCGTCGCCCATGGGCACCCGCAACACCAGGGGAGTCACAAGCGCGTTGCCGGCCTTTAAGGGGGGTTGGAGCTCACACTTGCGAATAGTCTGGTTTTCATTTGATATTATATTAGACAGAAATATTGTAAATGACTCAGCTTGATTCAACATACTATAGTATGTATTTAGAACTATTTTGCGTCTCCAATTTGTAGTCTCCATTTTTTCAATATTTTACTTTATTTCTTTATTCCGACCTTATTATATCAAAGTAATTTACCAGGACAGGACTGTTGATAGTTGGGATTACCTTAATAAAACAACCATTCGACGACAAGAACATTTTATTACCTCGGTTACAACCACCCCTTACCCTACGATGGCGATAATTCGATATTTCCTATAAATAAATACATTTATAAATAATTACTCCATACAATACGCTTTATTCATATATATTATATTTTAACACAAGTATACTAGAGACAGAGGGGCGAACACAATCACGAAACACAACTTGTTCGAGTCAGCAACTGAAAATATATATAACCCTCTGAACGCCAAAGACGGCTGTGGCGGTCAAAGGAAAGTTATGCCGCCGACGCCGACGACGGCTACGGACGTCAGCTTTGTTAATACAACAGAGACCGACGGGGGACCGTGCAGTTCAACTTCGGTGAACACAATGCGATAGCGTATTCATTTGTCGTCTGGCGTCCAAAATAATAAATCCGCGTAACGCACCATGTTTACATTTATATAGGTACTAGTCTCTGAGATAACATAACAGATGTCATTTCGTCACTGTTATATAGGTCGCAGACTGGGCGCCAATATTAGAGGGTCGAGTACCTACATTTGAGCTCTGTCTATGTGTGTTAAAAAAATATAAATTCCCTAACAAATTGTTTGCAATTATTTTTACAAAACAAATCGAATATCAAAAAGCGACCCTCTCATTTAAAAAAAAAAAAACAATTTGTGAGTGCTGGTTATTTTTTATCATGTAAAATTACATACATAAGTAATAGCGTTTCAAATTCTTTTACACTGTCCGTTTGCTAATAAACTCTGTATGACCCATATTTGGTCAGTTTTTTTTGTCTAGCACATGGTAACGTTAGCAGACGTTTCTTCTGATACAATATTACTATAATCTTTATTGGAAAGTTACGTTCAGCTAATAACACAAGGTTTTACAAAAATACTGGCGATTCGTTTCTACAAGTTATTATAATAACTTAGTTATTGCGTAACCAAATTTTTTTTGTGTTTACAATTTTTTGTGGCTCTAAACGGATCGCTAGTATTTTTCTAATACCTGTATTTAGTTCAATTAACATTTATTTATTATCACAAATAAAAAAAGGAATAAACATAACCTCCTAAGGCGCGAGGGTTTTAGGCCTGCCGCGAAAATCCAAATGCGCATATTTCGAACAATAGTCTTTGTTGAAGTAAAACAGAAAGAGTTTTGCAAACGTCTAATTGAAAAAAATCGAAAATAAGAAATAAAAAGATTAATTGTAATAACTTGCCTATTAACTAAAAGGAATTGTTGCATCCGTCACAATAAATACAGGGTGTTACAAAAATCCTGGTGATCCGTTTAAGGGCATATCCAGTATCGAATCGAGATCACGGAAATCATACCAATTTTTAATTTTAAACACATTAAAAAAAACTTATGACAAAAAAAAATAATAAATTAGGACTGTTAAAAAATGTTGCTTACCCCTGTAAGTCATGAGTGAGCAGGCGCGCACGCGCCGGCCATTGCCGCCGTCCCGCTCTAACGCGAACAAGAGTGGGACGGGCAAATTGATTGAAATAAGCGATTGATTTGTGTTCAAACACGAAACATGAATTGTTTTAGCCCTTAAAAGGGCTTTCAAAATGAAGATGTACCTACCTAGGCAAAACAAACTGCAATTAGGTGTGTAGTAATTAATTAATCACTGACCAAACGTGCTCGTTATGGATATTAAAAACGAGCACTCGTCTGTGAACAGGATTTTAGCCAAAAAGTTTGCGTCCTCCTCCACTTTGTCCACCATCCACTGACAAAACTCGAATCTTGAACCGAGGTCACCCGGCAGTACATCATGCACTCGTTGGAAGGCATGCTGGTTGTTATTTTTTAACACTCTCCAAACATCCAAGTGATTCGCGCCGAGGTCTAGCGCTACTGAGGACCTGATCTTCAAACCGCTCATCCTGCCTTCGAAGGCGGCCAGCATCAAGCTGCCTGTGTTAAACACTCGCGTATGTAACCGGGCGAAAGTACCTATTCCACGTAGGCACATCAACATGTTAAAGTATTCATTAGTACCTAAACTCCATTTTCTCACTTACAATATTGCACTAATCACGATCGAATAAACTTTACAAGCGCACTAGCAAACATCCGGTACCGATCGATGTCCAATTGTGACTAGTCGAAATTTAAAATTTTCGAAAAACCTACGCCTGCGTTTGCAAAATTCTCCGATTTATTAGCATTCTCAGAAGCCGAAAAGCCGTAAGTAGTTTCGAAATTCAAATGGAGTTATGACTTTTTGGACTAGCACAGTAACGGTTCTCGGAAAATGGCTACCGCGAGTGCCGCGTCCAGCTAGTTGTAGGTAACTTACTCGTAAAGGCGGTTTACACGAGATCAAATACTTTCATCATCATCATCATCATTTCCGCTTTATGACGTGCACTGATGGACATAGGCCTCCCCCAAAGATTACTTGTATCATCTCTTTGGTGCCATAGTCGCACGCTTGGCAGGCGGGTTGGGGACCTCAGTAGCTGTTAGTTCGGTTTCGACCGACGGTTGGTTTTTTTTTCTTTGTCACTTCTCACGACACCCGCGGGAAGAGATGAGGTGCAATTTTCATTTCAAATGACAAACATTTTAGTATGTAAGTTAAATTCAAAACACCGTGTTAATCAAAGTTTGCGCAGACAGAAAAATATTTTATTTATTTAGAACGTTTTTATTGATTGTATCCGAAAACAGAACAGAAGTAGATTAGCCCAGGAGTGGCAGAGACTTATTACTTACCCGCTTATTCATAAACGTCTCTCAAACCTACTTTAGTTAAATGTTTTGCCCTTATCAGTAATTTACAGATAGACAAAACATAATTCAACTGAAGTAGGTTTGAGAAACCTTTATGAATAAGCGGGTTAGTTTTTATTCTTCAGATTCTAAAATAAAACTTTGATTTCTCGCATTGGTACCTACGATCTGTCATTTTAGTAGGTACGAATAAGTCTGGTTTTGTAAAAAAATTACAATTCGGATTGAATTATGCAAAGGATTGTTGATTTAGATAAGGCGATTTTCTGACAATTGGGATCTGATAAGAAAAATAAAGTTTATGATTCCGCTTAAATTACTTAAATTAATAAGAGACAAAATTCTAGGCCCGATTTAAATTATCATAAATAACTTAATAACCAAAAACTTACATAACACAAAAAATCCTAAAACAATTCAAATGTAAACAAAGTGAAAACGCGGCTTTATTCAATATCGCCTATTCGCCGGCCATCTTTGATTCGCCGCTAAAGCACGCCGCGTTGAAAGGGCCGCCGCGCGCCGTGTCGGCACTTTGACTGCGAGAATGAGACGTAATACCAAGACATCGTGACACATTTTGCTAGCGTTAGACAGAGATAACACTAATTAATCGGTTTGGTTCGTGTTCGGAACGTCGCAAGCGCACGTGGTGGGCGGGGCTAAGGCAGGCTACAAACTGTTTATGGAAATATTTTTTATTGTTGAATTGCACAGTGGTAGTTTGAGCAAAGTAGGTAAATTTGATCTTTGAAGAGCGCAGAACTTTGCGGTGATACAGTAATGGGCGACGTTCGGTAAAATGTTAGCGGCAGCGGCGCTAAAGTTTGAGGCCCTTTCATGTTTATTGTCCAGTCCAAACGTGTCTGGGGCCCCTGGAAGTTAACGTTTAAAATGTTTATGGGAGGCTGTCCAGTCGCTTTGGTACAAGGTGGGCACGGACGTTACACCTTAGGGCTCTTGTTAGTGACTATTTGCTAACGGATAACGGGCTAACACCAAATGGTTACCTTAGTACACGAAACTTTTGCGTTAATAAACACACACTAGCCTATTTAACACTGCGCGTCGCCCGTTACAAAAATGGGCTCGGTATCCGTTGTGCTGTACAAGAGGCCATAGGGTGCAAATTGAGGTAGCGACCGTCGGCGTATCCAACTTAGGTCGAAAAGCGTGTAATCTTCTTTTTTAATATTTTTTTAGGGACTAACTGTTATTGTCGACTAGTAATTATGCCAGTACTAACTTTTAAAATTAAATTACGTAAACATTAAAAAGCTAATGTGCGATCGGCCTAACGCCAAGACTGCCATGGGTCACCGAACTCACTCAAGTCAAACAGCTGATCGTGCGTAAGTATCGTAAACATTTTCTACGTCAGTTCGGATTTTAAGCAAAAAAGAAAACCTTGATAACTTTTTCACCTTGGCGTTTTTTATATATTTTTTATTTTTTACGTGTTCTACATTGATGTATGTATACCCCCTTAAACGGATCACCAGGATTTTTGTAACACCCTGTATATCTCAATATGTAAATATGACATTATATGATAATAAAATAAAGTAAATAAAGATAACTTACGATACAATATAATTAAACTATAACTCGACCGATAACAAACAAAAATTAAAAACTAATCAACAAATAGTTAATATTATGTTGGATATACTTTGGATGTTCTATTTGGCTTTCTAGGAACTAATGTTTGTGTAAATAAATAAAATAATACAGTCTGACGGAAACCACACAATAGTTTGAAGGTGTTTTTTTGTGTTACATACAGTCAGCCGCAATAATTAACATTACGTTTCTCAGAAAATGCCACTTTTTTATTTGATATTTTACGTATTTCTCCTCAGAATCAAAAGCTCTTTCTAATATAATAGGAACATATATTGTTCTACCTATTGTGTTACGGTCTTCCATATATTTGGTATGGTGGTAACAAATGAGATATTCTCAAAAATGTATGGAATATTTTAGGACATTTTTTGTCTATGAAAAGAGCTCGTGATTCTTAGTAGAAATTCCATTTTATTTAAGAAACACGATTGTTAAAAGTGAAATTTCTTTTGAGAAACGATCAACTATTAACACACAAGAGGAATTGCCTTGTATTAATATTTCGACTTTATTTTATTAATTAAATAGTTTAAGTCATTCGATCTCAGCTGTGTGCTGCGCTTAGGTTAGACATTCGTTATATTGCCTATTTTTTCCAATATCATATCCGACATCATAATTAAATTAAAACAAACAAAATAACTAAACTAGAAAAAATAACTAAAATATGTTAAGGCGTATTTTATATGCATTTTAAATAATGTAATCAAATAAAGATATTTGGCTAATAAACTCCAATCCTTTAAAAGCTATTGCCAAAGCTAGTCAATTATTTGTTAACATTTTTACCTGTTCGGAAAACATATCCTCATACAGTCAGCAGTAGAAGTGTCTGAGCGGTTAAAATATTCAAAATGACCTACACGCGCTCTTATTCTCATGACTATAGAGAGGTGTTGACTTCATTTTGAACACCGCTTAGCCAATTCTGCTGCTGACTGTACAAGCCAACGTCACATAACAGTCAGTATCGCCCAATATATCGTAACACAACCTAACTACTATACTATTAATAAAGTATCGATAAGAAAGAAATATTAGTATCGATATACTTGGCTACTTTGGTTGCTAACAACTATTTGACGCTGAATTCCCCACAATAATTGCGGTAATTTACCGTCGGGTACGTGTTGTTCCCGGAAAATTCCCAAAGAATACTATGGTAAAAATTCCCACACAGTAAATTTCCTCACAGTGAAATGCGATGGCTAGAAAAAGTAGAGTTGCTCATGGTACGGTCAGGGACTTTAATTGTTGAGCCACTTACGGTTCAAGCGATAGTCTTTTATTTAGTACTAAATACATGAAATGCCCAATGTAAAGTGAACCCTAAATGGCTCAACAATTAAAGTCCCTGACCGTACCAATATGGCGATTATAAATTCAGTCCTAACATAACTAACGCTAGATTAGACTAGACGAATATATTAAGTACACGTGTGACTGTCTTGTCGAACTTTCCGTCCTTGCCTGCGCCCGCGCAGCTGGTACAGTCAGCGACATATAAGTAGCAACCATTGTAGCCATATATATATATACAGATGTTTAATATATAGCAGTATGGATGTGTTACGGTGAACTATATGACGCTGACTGTACTTGGTCAGAATGTAACGGTGTGACGCAACTGCACAACACGCTCCGGCAGGCGGTGTGGCGGTATAGAATCAACTGAAAACTCATTAACCGCCTCGGCACAGTTATGTCTAAAAATATGGATTCATAAATTATGTACATTGTATTATACATTTATAATACGTGACAGAGTAATATATGTACTCTTAAAAGTATATTTATAATACTTTTTTTAGTGTAGCTTTAAATTTATAAACATAAAACATAATGTTGACTATTATGTTATTTTTAATGACAATAATGACTGTTTTAATAACTGTTTTAACTTTTTTAATTGTTTGTATATGTGTCTGAATTAAACGTTTTGAATTTAAATTTGAAAAATATGTAGCCTCGACTGCCACTAGTCTTTTACTGCGATGTAAAGTCTTGGATACGTATTTTCTCACATTAAATGTCATATTTTTAGACATAACTGTGCAAGTACGACGACGCCATTTTATATAATATTATTAAAATCTATATATCGACTTAATGTAAGTACTTAATGCCAACTTAGCCTGTCTCAGCTCCACTGTGCCAACATACAGTCGTGTGATATAAAAATATGGTAAAGTTAAAATATTTCAGGGCTTTCATTTATACATCAGCCATTCTTACGGGCCAGCGTGTTTCCTTATTTGATAAATAAAATAGTTGACTATTATGAGAAACAGTTGTTTCCCTATATCGACTTATAATATATCTATTAATATATAATCTTAGATTACATTATAATAATTAACTTTGGCTCCTATGTAATATATTTGTCCCTGTAAATACATATTCAGTAAAAGTCTTCGCGTGGCTAGATACCGTCAGAGTTAAATAAAACATGTTTCATCATAGTAGCTGCTTAACATTAACTTCGATAAACTATGGTATTTATGATTATCCGATAATTACAATACAATTCAAGCTTTACACAAAAATATACAGAATTACAATCTATTATTATATAGAAATAAATTTGAATCAGTTTTCTGTTTTTTTTAAAGTAATGTTATTTCTAATAACTTAAAAAAAAAGGTGGCCATTACGGAAACAAGTTTTTTTTCTTATCAGGATACAAGAATATCACATATCTCAATAAAAAAAAAAAACATAAAATTCCAAATTAAATGTAGTATACCTTGGGATTATTTAAGTGTCAATTTATGAGCGAAGGTAGAAAAGATATATTTTTATTACTTTCGTAAATTAAAAAAAACAAATAGGCTTTAGGTCTAAACTGGGCTTTTAGTTTGGTATAGAATGATATTCAGTTGGGCTCATTTAACAATTAAAATGATTCCGTGTGGCTTGTAGCTTCTCGCGAACGGTACATAAGACTTTTTGTAGTCTGAAGCCGCAAAAATCGATAATAGCAAATGTCGAACGATTGCTGTCTTTATTACGCTTTAATTGAAGTAAAAGAGATAATCTGTGGTTTGTCATCGTTAATGGCGACTCTTGACTTGTTGGAACCTCAACTATAATACTGACTAAATTAATTTATTTTATAAACTTACTACTATCTGTTACATCTAAGATTTAAGTATGTTACAATAATATTTATATTTTTGGCAAGATTATTTAAGTATATATTTGTTAATAATGTTCGCTGCGCAGCCCGTTAAAGTTTAAATAACCTCACTCTCACATATCGTGTCTTAATACAACTTTGTTCTCTTCAAGGATATTTAGTACACATCAGTGGCGGTGCGTACAAGCCGGATTCCGCCGGCTTCACCAACTACCGTTCTACAGTTCAATAGTCTCCTTAGGCTCATAAGGATAAAGGCATAATATAGGCTCCGTCTGGCCTAAGAAAAAAGTGTAGACGCCGCCACTGAATCTATCAAGTCTAGTGCGACATCATCGCGAGGAAATTTGCCGACTCGCATACTTTCGATTGTCATAGTTCATCATTTGGACAATAATTTTTTTTTAAACTGGAATTATCAGGACATTTCAAAACATGACTTTGTTTAGTTAGGTTTATTTATAATAATTCTGAATAAATACGTTCAATAATTATTGTGTGTAAAAGCGGCATTTTCATTTATAAAAATTACATTCAATTAGATACTAACTCTTTCTGACTGACCCTATCGAAAAATTCTTGACATTAATTCCTGAATCTTGTAATATGTAATATACGTTGAATAATTAAATAAATTACAACTATTACAAGTACAAAAAGGCATTATGCCAATTATGAATTATGCCAAATGGTGAGTTATGATTATGACAATCGACATTATGCGAACTAACGTAATACCTCCGGTTTATTGTGAAGTTGGCAAACCATAGACCATTATGGATCTATCAACATATTTTTCCTCAGCAATCACGTCAGCTCCGGTACATTTTTGGTAGAAATACTACAAATGAATTATAACACCGGTTCGATCACACGCCTGACAGAGGAGTCTACAAAGCCTCCTCGAACCGCTCCGACCTGGTCTCCGTCATCAGGTCCAACGGGTCCAGGATCTGCGTGGACCTGGCCCCGCGTCGACCTTTCGAGAACTGGCTTTTTATATCATACTTCTCCATCCAATTGCGCAAAGTCTTTCTGGGCACGCCGTACTTGTTGGAGGCCGCGTACACGCTGTAGCCCTTCTTGACGGCGATGAGCGCGTCGCGGAGGTGCTGCGAGGAGTACTGCTTGTAGCTCTTCTCCTGGAAGACGTCGGTCTCGATGTTGACGATGGCGTTGGGGCGCCGGCCGACGATGCGCGGGCGGGCGTGGATGTTGAGCGGGATGCCGTGGTCCATGTCGATGAAGTGCCGGGTCACGATCTCCGTGGAGGTCCGCACACCTGCAACAAGCCAGGAAAAGTGCCCAGGGTTTAGTGAGAGCGGGAGAGCTGAAAGAAACGGGCGGCTTTTCCTGGCTTCCTGCGGGCGAGGAAAAGTTGCACCAAGTATGTTAGAGGTCGCGTCAACATTTTAGGTTTCATTTGTATGTTGTTCAGAAACATCTGGTAACGAAATAATTCTTAAAGATGAAGGAAAAAGGTGCGATTGAGGTCAAACTCTGGTCAGTCTTGTTTAAAAAAAAAACATGGAGCGACTGTGATGTACCCCGTGTACTATACTACTAACAGTCGCGTATTCGAGCCACGATCGGACTTAATTTTTTTTTTAATAAAAAAATATAAAATTATATTTTAAAATTAAAAAAATATAATTTTACGTTCAGAATATAAATATAAAGCACAAATCGGATTAATCAACAGAATTTAACCTTAAGATCTAATAATAAATAAAAACAAGTAATATGTTAAATACAAAGTACAGTCAGCAGCAGAAGTAGCTGAGCAGCTGCGGTGTTCACAATGAGATGAACACGACTTTATTGTTGAGACAATGGACCCGGGCATGTCCTTAAACTACGTCTAACCACAAAATAGACAGGTACAGAAGTCAATCAAATGTATGTACTTCATTTTTCATACCTACTCCCGGCGGTCGCTCTAGGGTTGCCAACTATGCTTATGCACGAAAAACTATCGTGGTACTGGCGCTCCTATCTAGTTGTTTGTGATTAATTGTCGAGAATGACTTTGTAGTAACGGAAAGAATCCTGATTATATAACTATCCTAACTAATATTATAAATTCGAAGGTAACTCTGTCTGTGTCTGTGTCGCTTTCACGCTATTTTTAATAATATTGAACCGATTTAAATAAAATTTGGTATGGAGAGTGTCTGAGTCGCGAGAAAGGACATAGGATAGTTTTTGTCAATCATCATCATCATCATCACCTTGATTTTATGCAGACGAAGAATTAATAATAACTGGAATATTTTTATTTTAATGTTATTATTATATTACAAATTTGTCACAGCAAATATCTTGCGACGATTTCGACATTGGCAAAAAGCACGATTATTATATTTTAAAGTGTAATAAGTTCGCATTAAATAACGTAACCAAGAAACGGATGTCTGAGGCGCTACCTACTGCCCAAAACGATATTCGTAATTTGCGGGCATCTTTCTCTTTTACCCCAATTAAGTAAGTCATGAGAGTGACAGAGACAATCGTCCGAAATTTACGAATATCGTTGTTCGCGGTAGCGCCGCAGTTATAATTGGAGAAAAGAGAAATATGCCCGAAATATGTGGCATATGTGGAAGAGGGACCTTATGGTCGATGGCACTTACGTCGAACCGCGTTATGTTTGTATCGCGTCATCTCTAACAACGTCATAAGCGCCATCGACAATAACGTCACATATATGAACTTCGATGTTCGCGGTACCGCGGTACCGCTCCTGAAGAGATGAAGTGTCTCTTGTCATTCAATAGAGATTTTGACAGCCATATCTTAGGGAATAAGGGCTAATTTATTAACAATTTGTAAGAAAATATCGCCTTAACAACTGTAGTGCTGGAATAATATAAAATACTCGCAAAGAAGCGAAAGATGTATGAAATCCTGCGGCGGTTCCGCCTTTCTCGAACGATGATAGCAGAGACCATTTTACCAAAACGCGTAAGATGTAAGAAATCCTGCGGCGCTTATTGTTTTTTCGAGTTGATAAAGATTGTATGGGAGAAAAATATCTTCGTTTTTCTTTCGGATGGCACTCACGCTTGCAGTGGTCCGAACTGGTCCGAGATATCGTGTCTGTGAGCAGTGTCTATGTGTGCGTTGATCGAGCGCGCTTTGTATGGAGATTGATTTCTGTATCTGTCTATTTTGTGGTCTAACAATGAGAGGTAGGGCACAGCGATGACCATCACACTTGAGTCTGGAGAAGCCCGACTGGGGAAGTACCTCCTCCGTACAGAACACAGCCATAACAGCACTGCTACCTTTCAGGTATGTAGTGTTGTGTTCCTGATGGTCAGTAAGGTTCCAACCCCAACCCCCCCTTAAACGCCGGCAACGCAATTGTGATTCCCAAGGTGCCCATGGGTGACGGTAATTGCTTACCATCAGGCAATGTGTCTGCTCGTTTGCCTCATAAAAAAAGAGCGTGTTCGAATCATTTTGAACACGTGCGGCGCTTAACAACTTCTGCTGACTGTAGAAACAGGTTATGTTATACTAAATAAAAACTCAGTTCAATTTTATATAAGTTTATTTAATAACTCCCGTAATATAGCAAACCTGGTACTGTCATCTCCATACAATACACAGAATATAATAATACCAATATTTTACCTGCAAATTTAATAAATTAGTCCATCTTTAGTAAAGTATAACTATTATTTAAGACTAATCTATCAAATTAGCAAATACATTAAACGGGCGGACATATAATATTATACAGAGGTAACAAAATAAAATACTTTTTTCCGAAACATATAATTATTGAATGATATTCAGAAATACAACACGAAATGAGAAATTATACTGATTTTTTTTTAAACACCTCTGTGCCACAGACTGTTTAGTCTGCAGCTGTAAGCAAAATTATAAATTTAAGTATTTATCGAAAATAAATGTGAGATTGACACTGGCGTTATAATAAACAATATTTTCAAAGTCAATTTTATATAACAATAATTATTTATAACCTAAACACTCGTTTTATACAAATAATAAGATAGGTAGCCAGGGACCCTGTTTTAGCTATGGCTGTTAACCCGTTCAGTGCGGATGGCACGACGGGTGAGTCATCTATGTTTTTGACGTGTAGCGTATGACACGAGAGTAGTGTCACCACATTCTATGGCGTAAGGCACGCCTGCCGCGTCATGAAATAATTGGTGGCCGCCATAGACAAGTTTTTGAAAATGTACGAACGAATCGGTTAATATGTTTAGAAAAATTATAATTCCGAATGTATAAAAACGGCGGATAATTCTGAAAATTATTTTAATGGCTGAATCGACTATTTTTTGCTAACAACAATAATATTACTTCGCTATTCCGCTATTTAATAACGTGCTAGTCAATCAGTGCCAACCCGTTATATTTACTTGCGTATTTTTTCATGCATTAATGTTCCCCCCTCCCACCGCAAAATTAAATACGCAAATAAATATAACAAACCACCACCAATAATACCAAAACTCGACAAGTGTTTCGCCTCTCTACGAGGCATCCTCAGGAGATGCTTGAGATGTTGTTGGTCGATTTTTTGCTGTCAATAGCCAGGACACAAGCATAGTTTGTTAGATAAAGTGAATATTTATATTTTTCAATTTAGGCATATCATTATCACAGTGCACTTATGAACGTCAAAAAATCTACCACCGGTTCTAACCCTACTTGAAAAGATTATTACCGGTAAGAAACTCAGCGGGACTTATTTAGTTGTAGTCGTTTGGCAGACAAACTTGATAAATGGCGCTAGTACGTTTGCCAGTATGAGGGGAACGCAATTATGTATGGACATTATTTCTATGATCCTTGCTTGCTAAAACTATTAACGCCGAATGTAAAAATACAATATTTATAAAAAAACCATAGCTAAGTCAGAATCACTGTATTAAGTACAAGGAAAAACATAACGACAAACTCAATCATACATGGAAAATGTAGTGAAAATAACAATCAAATACAAAAATATGTATACTTGTTAGCCTCACATCACAACTGTAGCAGCTTCGGCCCGTCCGTGCGAGCCGAGTCTCGCCGGCTTTAATGTTGTTTCCTTAGGCCCATGAATGGCGGCCATATTGGATCCGCAACGAGTAAGAAATGTCCTATCTGGCGTTGTTGTGTAGTGCATACATATTTTTGCACCGGACTGCACAGGCAGCGACATTTACTAAATGTAACTAATACTGCTCACATCATATAATACGACATCGACAAGGCATTAAATTAATTAAGACTTTATGATCAGCGGATTTCCATAGCAGGCCCGAAACCGTCAACATCGAAGTTCGTAAATTTCGAGCATCTTTCTCTTTCACTCCAATTAAGGCGTCATGAGAGTGAAGGCGACAACCGTTCGAAATTTACGATTTTTGCGTTTGCGAAGTTTTATTTCTGAACTTCAAGAGGGATTGACCAGGGTTTTATCGACAGTTTCAGTTATCGAATTTAACGTGACAGCTGATTCGGCAGCTTTTCTGTGACACTATAATTCTTCATTTGTATTTTTCTTATGGTTACTGCTATTACAAAGAAGATGAAGAAAATATATACAGAAATTTAGTAAAGATTTTGAAACGACTGTCACATTTAAATTTCATTTTAAAATTGTAAACTTTTAATCGTTTTCTCTTTACTCATGACTAGTGCCTCACAGTAGTGCCGCTAAAAAGAATATGTCCATCAGGGGTGATTTACGATTCGAATGGTAAGATTTTTAAAATCGATTCTGGAATATCAGACCCTTTATAATAGAAACAAACACACAATCATTTTTTTTCTTTTTGTAATAGTATATAGTATGGTTCTGAACAAATCAAATTATTATATTTTGTAATTATTTAGAATTGCATTGATTTTACTTAGTAACACTACTAAATAAATAATAATTTGCAATAGATGACACATATTTATTAAAGAAAAAGTGTCAGTTTCCAAAAACCAGCCGGTAATCTATTTAAATTTACAACCTATACCTCATTTATTACCTACATATGTAACGTCGTGACAAGTGACAGTCATTTATCGATAATCGATAAACCATTTGTCAATCCCTCCTGAAGTCCCGTTCCCACTATGACAATCCCGCTCACCGACTCTGACATCATGATATAAATCAAACGTTCTCATATTTGTTATACAAAACAACGTCAGTATAAATCTAAAAGAACCTCGCCGTGTTTATAAACATCAACTAATTGTTGCCAGAAAAACTTATGTCATTTCAAATTGTTTAGTCTTATATTTATTATCAATGACTGTATCAAAATATATCAATTTAAAAAAGGCTTTCAAATTTTTGTTACAGCGATTGTAGCAAATGAACCAAGTAGGTAACATATCAAGTTTGCTCTTAGAGCGTGACGTACGCGAACACGGTAGTAGGCCTTGCGTTTTGTAAAGTGGTAGCTGGACTTTACAGAAAGCCACGAGGCGGCCGAAATATATCGACACATATAATACTTAGCAGTATGTGTTGAGATATATCTGGCCGCTTTAACTGCTACTGAGTAGGAGAAACCTAGGCTTATGGATGATACTTGGTATTTGGAATATTAGCAATCTCATCAAGCTCATTATAATTATTTTTAAATAAATTTTAAACCAAAATAGTTTTTACTATTATTTTGATTTTCTGAAAATCTAGCAACAAGTAAACCCACAGACGACGTAACGATTATAAGTTTATTATTAAGTTCAGTATACAATAATAGTATATATATCTACAGTAGCACTTACACACTATGTATTATGTATATTTAGTTATACACTAGTAGGCACTTCTTGGATCTGGGCGGTTTTGTGTTTGCAATCAACAAGCGAACCATTCATTATGTCAACGTGTAGAGAATGTAAGTACAGTCCAGTAACAATAAAGAACAGTCGGGTAAGTAAGCTACAGTTAGCAGAAGCAATAGAAGAAAAATATCGGATACAGGCAAGTTTAGAAATATCGATACGAATAAACTAGCAAAATATGTATACATGCACCTTAATGTTTCGATATTAAAGTACATGTATATATTTTGGACTTATAGCGTATCGATATTTTTACGCCAGTAACTGGACAGCTTATACTGAAAAAGAATTATCTTTATCTATAAATAGAACACTTTTTCTAATGGGCTTTCAATTACTGGCCATCACAGAGCTGACAGAAACATAAAAAGAGCTTATCTCTAACTTTATGTGTGAAACTATACACTTGGTGGTAATTAGTTTTCCTTGTATTAAGATTTTGAATTTAATTCGTAAAAGATTGTAAATCAATTTCAAATTGTTCCTAATGTATAAGTATAAATATTATATAACAAGGTTCTATTTTGACATACGATTCATACTTTAAGCTTTTATTATTGCAAATATAAAAGCGCCCATATAAAACGAATTCAGAAAAAAAATTAAGGCATTATATTTAATATAACTATTTGGAAATTAGGAACATAAACTAGCACTGCGGCCGCTGAGTCACGCTCAAGTGATTCTCTTTGTCCAGCGCTTTTGAACTAAGTGTAGGTGAAGAACTTAGCTACAGCACCCGGCCTATGTAGCAACGTTTGTGTTCTATACTCAACACACAACTACATAGACATGGTCCTTCAGTTAAGTTTTTCAGCTATAGCACATTGGTTTACGTACGACACGCGACCATAGAGAACGAAAACTTTTTTTTATGACCCTTTGGTCGATTGCACAGTCCTCTGTTAACACGTTCGCCCGCGGTATGTTACTAAGTGCTCGCAACACGCCGGTAGAAATTATATGGAGCATGGCACTGGCATTTTACGATTTTTTATTTTGACCCCGCTGTCATAAGTCAAATTCTTACTCCAGGAATAGGAATACGACCGTTTTTGACACAACTTTTGTGTCGCAGGCACTAGCGGGTTTTATTTGAAGTGTTTGAACACATTTTCGTGTCACCGGCATAGGAGAACGAGCTTTTGATCACAGACGTTGTGTCACTGGCATTGGGGGTTTAATAATATCACATACGCTGTGCCATCGGGGCTGAACGTGTTAACGTAATAATAGAAATGTTCTTGTATGAGAAGTTGGTCAATTTTCTATGGGATGACAGCTGACGACGTGTTGGATAATCACTTCGTTGACTGGGCACGGCTAAAGTTAAGGCTTATTTAAGGTAATTACGAATTGATTACCATAAAAAATATGGCTTAAATGGTCAACCGATAAAAATTAAAACAGTTTCATACAAGACAATTTCAACTCTATGATTAATTAATTTCTCATTCGTTTATATTTTCTTCCCGTCGTGTCGCACGTAACCAGAACAAGCATAAACAAAAACTATTCATTAAAACCTAATGTTGAAGCCACGATGGAAATAATATTATTAAGTACATAATTCATTAAACACAAATAAGTTACAATTTATTGTAATCGTTTTAAGCCGGTCGTAATTTCGAAACACACGATTTTAGGGTCACGAAAATTTAACGTATAGACATCACACTGAATTCACGTTGTAAAAAGGCTCTCATAATAATGTAACGATTTTAGCGTTGACATATTACAAAAGTAGAGGCACAGAATCAGAACAATCGTTACAGGTCGATTCACGAGAGTTGGCACGAATGGAATGAATGACTGAATGAAAATGTCAATGTGTGTGTCACATTAACCAATAAAATAGTGGCTCGATTGTATACCGATACAAGTTTCACTCATACAATGAAAGTTTCGTTCAATCCATTCGTGCCAACTCTCGTGAATCGACCTGTACTTGTGGACCGACATATAACATCAGTCATATCATCGACATATGACATATTACAAGTCAACACAAAGTACGCGATTGCTCAAATCATTGACGTATACAGTCAAAAGGTCTTGAATACTCGTAATCAGGCTCAAACATTACCGGAGTACTCTATAGACAAAACTAATAAGGCAACGTTTAGTTATCATGTAATTTCAGCGGAACTACCTCAAGATACTCGAACTTTAGGCACTAGTCCGTGAGCTAGTAAGCTATGAGCTATCAGCTATTTCAAGGCACAAAA
This sequence comes from Grapholita molesta, assembly GCA_022674325.2. NCBI lineage: Eukaryota > Metazoa > Arthropoda > Insecta > Lepidoptera > Tortricidae > Grapholita > Grapholita molesta. The sequence continues at coordinate 8,363,458 of CP053145.2, read as the reverse complement.
GATAATCGCTCCCGTGTAAATACAAGAGACATATATGTCATAGCCGGGCGATCGTAGCTCATCGCCGGGCGATGACCTGTAAATATATATTATCAAACCGCGTTTAGAGAGGGATCGAGCTCATATGTCATTATTGAATTAATGTCATATGATATTGTCCGTGGTAGAGTGTGCAGATAAATTAAATTGTTGTTTTACTACCATGAACTTCTAAAGCATGGAAAATATATACCTCAATACTGAAAATAATTACTTTTAGAAAAACCATAAAAAAATATTCGACTATACCACCATCGTCATCAGACTTCTTTTAAGAAGTGCTTATGTGTTATCATTTTCTATAGTGAAATATGTTAGTACTACTAGTACTACTAGTATTTTTTTTTAATTTTGCAATATGATAACGCGAAAAGGATGTATATGACAGGAATGTCAGCTACGATAATTAATATTTTTCTTATAAAACAACATTTGCCGAGAATAGAGTACAAATCTGAATATTCAAAGCATAGTATGTAAATATTTTGAACCTATTATGAATAAGTGTCTGGACGTATGAAGATGTCAAAGATTGACTTATGATTATATTTAATTATTTATAAGTACTGTTGTGCTCACGGTACTCTCGAATCCCTTTCTAAACGCGGTTTGATAATATATATTTATATCTCATCGCCCGGCGATGAACTACGATCGCCCGGCTATGACATATGTCTCTTATTTACATGGCAGCGATTATCTTTTCCCCCTTGAAATAGCTGATAGCTCATAGCTTACTAGCTCGCGGTGGGACCAGTACCTCTTACCATGAGTTGTGACTTTGAGGTTTTCGATAACGAGTATCGAGTTTACTATCTGTGCATCCCGCTTGTATTTTAGTGCGAACGACATGCACAGATAGTAAACTCGATACTCGTTATCGAAAACCTCATTTATGAGAGGTAGGGCAAAGCGATGACCATCACGCTTGAATCTGGAGCAGCCCAACTGGGGAAGTACCTCCTCCTTACTGAAGACACAGTCATAGCACTGCTACTTTTCAGGTATGTAGTGTTGTGTTCCTGATGGTGAGTAAGGTTCCCAGAGCTCCAACCCCCCTTAAAGGCCGGCAACGCGCTTGTGACTCCCCTGGTGTTACGGGTGCCCATGGGCGACGGTAATTGCTTACCACCAGGCAATCCGTCTGCTCGTTTGCCGCCTATGTCATAAAAAAAAAACTCGTTATCGAAAACCTCAAAGTCACAACTCATGGTAAGGGTACTGAGCCTAAGTCCGCGAGTCCCCCGACCCTAAAACCCGCCGGCGCCACTTAACCCTAGTCTAATTTCATTGAAGTCTTTTCATTGTTAGTGGACGTTGTCCGAACAAGCACTCATTAAAGTTTTTCTCAAAGGCCAATTTCGTTTTTAAATATAAATTTTACAATTAATTATTTCTAATCACAATTTTAACAAATAAAAAGCACTTTAAATAACACTAAAGTTAAAATAAATAAAATATGCCTCAGATGTACCCTCGTCACTGACGTGGGTACAGTTAACTCTTTGGGTACATATTGCGGGAGAGGATAAAACGTAATTTTTCTTTGGAATTAGGAATAACAATATAATTTTTATCATTAAAATTATTATAATGAAATCTTTGTTTTCTCTTTGGCAGTTTCAAATTTTAGGTCGTATACACCTCGTGTTATATATTAATCCAATTATTTTAAAATTTCCGCGTGGTTTACGTCTGAACATCAGACTTCTGAAATCCAGTATTCGTTAACTGCAAGTAATATAGAACAATACCCCCGCAGCGTGGACGACTCTTCAGTAAGTAAATGTTTAAGTGTGCAAAGTTGCCGACAATGTGCAAACTGCAACTTTGCCTAAAACTGTCAACGTGGGACAGAATTCATAATTTATCTGTGGCTTCACCGCTGGTGACTCCGAGTACATCTGTCCACAGAATCAAACAGCATCTCTACTCGTGGACCGTCATGTCTATAGCGGAGTCATCTTTCTTCTCCCGCTCCTCGTCGCTGGAGACAGCCGCGAAGCTGAGGAAGTGCTTCCCGAAGCCCACCTCCTCAAACTCCTCCCCACTCTTCCCCTCCTCTTGGGGGAAGTCGAATTTCTCCTCCTTCTGCTTCTTGCTGTTTTCGACGAACTGCTTGAGCTGCTGCGGCATGGGGAAGGAGGACTTGATGTGGCAGCGCTTCATCCAGTTGCGGAGCGACTTGCGGGGCACCTTGTGTGTCTGCGCGGCTCTGCAACCGGGGACTCGGGTCAGTGGTCGCGTCAGAGCATAGCACAGTACAGTCAGCGTCATATAGTTAGTTGCAGTCAGTTTGGCCAAATATTTGACGACCGGTCTGGCCTAGTGGGTAGTGACCCTGCCTATGAAGCCAATGGTCCTGGATTAAATTCCCAGTCAGGGCATTTATTTGTGTGATGAGCACAGATATTTGTTCCTGGGTCATGGGTGTTTTCTACGTATAAAAGTATTTATATATATCGTCGTCTAGTACCTACAACACAAGCCTTACTCAGCTTACCGTAGGACTAGGTTGATTTGTGTAAGATTGTCCCGAAATATTTATTTATTTATTTTATTTTTATATCGATACACATCCTTACTGCTATGTAAATAGAGATCTGTATCGATATATTTGGCCATACTGTAACCAACTATATGACGCTGACTGTACATCCTACTAATGACATCTACAGTCAGCTGCAGAAGTGGTTAAGCTGTTGAGGTGTTCAAAATGGGGTCAACACATATATATTGTCAAGAGAATAAGAGCGCGTTTAGGTCATTTTGAACACTTCACTCGCTCAGACACTTTTGCTGCTGACTGTACCTGGCGTTATACCGGCATTTTGCCACGGATCAAGGGAGTCTGTCTGCTTGGCAACTAATGCAAGGTATTGGCGTAGGAACTAGTTTTACTAAAGCGACTGCCTTCTGACCTTCCAAAAACTAGGCCTTATTGGGATTAGTCCGGTTTCCTCACGATGTTTTCCTTCACCGAAAAGCGACTGGTACATACATACATGCATACATTTCAGCCGTATGCAGCCCACTGCTGGACAAAGGCCTCCCACAAATATGACTTGCATCATCTCGAGGGGTAGTTGCCATAGTCACACGCTTGACAAGTGAGTTGGCGATCTCAGTAGCTGTAGTTAGGTTATCGACGGACGCTGCTGCCCATCCGTCGGTGTTTAGCAAAAATACTAAAGTAAAGTAAAAAATGGTCCCGCCGGAAGATCAGCGCTGACTCTCGCCTCAGCATTTATGCTGAGGCGGGTCCATTTCGTGGTAAACTTCTTAATTTACACTTTTTTAATATTATAATCGTTTTATGATACATTTGTGTAATGATTTGTAATTAATGTAATTTATCACGAATAAAAATTTGAATTTGAATATATATATTTTTTTTTATGACAGGCGGCAAACGAGCAGACGGATTGCCTGATGGTAAGCAATTACCGTCGCCCATTGGCACCCGCAACACCAGAGGAGTCACAAGCGCGCTGCCGGCCCTTAAAGGGGGTTGGAGCTCTGGGAACCTTACTCACCATCAAGAACACAACACAACATACCTGAAAGGTAGCAGTGCTATTATGGCTGTGGTCTTCTGTAAGGAGGAGGTACTTCCCCGGTTGGGCTGCCCCAGACTCAAGCGTGACGGTCATCGCTGTGCCCTACCTCTCATTGTTGGACGTAGTTTAAGGACATACCCGGGTCCAAAATAGAGTGAAGTATAGAATCGGGGTTTTATTATCAGACTCACCTATAGATGCTGCCCCCCTTCTTGACGTCCATGAGCGCGGCCCACATGGCTTCGTTGGAGTACCGCCTGTTGGGGTTGAACTTGCCCATCATCACCCGCTCCAGGTCCTTGCGCGACAGCCCCGACGAGCTCACCTCCTTGCCCTCCAAGAACTGGTCCAGGTCCGACTTGAGCACGGTCTCTCCGATATCCACGTTCCGGTCTTTGAAGATGGGCGGCCTGCCTCGCCTGCGGATCTGTTTCTCTAGGATCTTCAAGTCTTTGGGCTCTTTGGGTTTGGGGATCAGTTCCACTTCGGACCGTTGGTGTTTGGGGTCGGGCTTGGGTTTCTTCTGGCCGCATTTGAGGAGGGACACCTCGAGCTCGCCGTTCTGCTCGAGCCAGGACTTGTAGTAGTCGTTCTCCGCCTTGTCCCTGGACTCCTCCTGGAAGCCGTACTTGGTGAACTCCTGGCGGATCTCCGTGGCGTTCATCTTGGCCAGTCTGCTGATGTACTCCGAGTTGGCCTTGGCCAAGTTCTGCAGCTTCGTTTGGAAGAAGAGCTCGCTTTCCGGTTTTACGCGTAGATAGTTTTGGCGACCTAAAATATATTGGAATGTCAATATTGATTTGTTTTGAATAGAGACCTTTACAGACTTACGGCGAAAACTATTCATTTTAGAAAAGTAAAACCACTGTCTCTTTGTGTCAAGATATGGGGGAACTAACTAAATTTCGACATATCGATTCACTGAACATAAATATATCTTTTTTAATATGTCCACCATATGATTTACCTATCCCTGTGTGTCCCAGTATATACACTATTTTTTTATTTCCATTATATTCGATACTTTATAACCTGGTAGGTACTCCGTTTTTGGTTAAATGCCAAGATATTTTAATTTTACGTGTTTCATACATTATAAAAAATGAATTTAATAGTAGTTAATGACATTGCTGTATAATTTAATACTACATAATTATGAACAATTTACACACACATAAGCTCTCTATGGCAAGTCCCAGGAGCCGCATACGTAAAATCAAACCGAATATTAAATGGCGGCGAATTAAAAAATTTCCCAAGCAACTGTAGTTTTTTTTATTCAGAGACAATCTAGAGTCATACATAATACTCATAGATTCTATATTCTCATATTGTTTGTATAATAAGTAACAACTTGCTTTGTTTTTCAGCGATGTTCAGAATTAAAATATATTTTTTGTTCGAAATTAGAATGTCATTATTAAATCGATTTTGATATAATAATGAAGCAATTATAACATTTACACAGATAAGAAATTGTTGTAACTAAATACATACTTTAGCTCGTTATTAGTTGTTTTTAAACGAATCACAGAGGGTTATGATATTGGTATAGATAAAATATATAATTTGGCCTTAATCAAATTTTAAAGAATGTACTAAAGACGAAGGAATAACATCTAGAGACTACTTATTAGATTCAGTCGTGCTCAAGTTAGCTAGTAGAGCCGGCGTTATTAACAGTGGTTTCGTATTATCTACTTAAGTTTTACAAGTCTTCGCCATAAGTCCGCAACGGTAAGTCTACAGTACGCGGTTCGACAACGCAAAGCAACGTCATCAAAAACTGTTTAGTAAATTAGCCAAAATAAGAGAAGATTTTTTTTTCTTGTTAACGTTGGATTACGTTGTCAATTGCCATAATTAACTACGAGATACTGGTAAAGACTTAAATCACATTAAAAGTAAAAATAATAGCGGTGCTTTTTAACTAAAAAATAATATATAAAAATATAACGCACCCATATTTTATTACAAAAAGGAACAAGCCTTTATTTATTTTTCGTTTACAATTTTTTTTTTATTAAAAAACAAAAGCTTGTCCCCACCGAACCATGAATGTCTTTCACGAAGACTGACATGTCTGTAAGATAGCCCTGTCAGATAATTTAACCTTTTGGACGCTTTCCCCCCTGAAAATGTGACGTACTCGCCAACGTCTCGACTACCGAACATAAACCTTATCTGTCAGCTGGGAAGCGTTCTGCTAATGCTTTGACAGCCACGTTAGGGGTCTTTAGCGTTCAAAAGGTAAATAAAAACCATTGTGAACATTCATGGTTCGTCCGACTGCACAGCACACGTCTCTACAAGTAATAAACAAACTGGCCTACCTTACAGACATTCTTTACACAACAATGTCCATTCACAATGTCTCCCGGCACTTCGGACATTACACGCGCGAGGTCGAACAAATAAAAATCATTTTTTTTTGTTAGCAAGTGACACAGTCACATTGCAAATAAACATTGGTTTAAAAAACGAAAAAAAAAACGGGGGTAGTAACATTCATAATTTGATTTTTTGTTTTGTAAAATAACGCATAATAAATATGGCAAAATTGATAATGATCAGAGCACAAACGTAAAAAATGACTTAATATATACATTTAGCTTTTATCTTTTCGACTTGATATGAAGTCAGAACACAGGCTACGACTCGATATCAACGATTTATTTCCCTTTGCTAGCAAAAACCTGGCGTGTGACGTCACACCCACAACCGTAATACTAGTACAAAAGTCCTACAATATATCAGTACTAATATTTATATTAGATATTTAGTTTTTATTTACAATAATGTCCTTTAATTTAGAAGCTAAAAATTCAATCGTGTTTCCAAAATTGCTGAATAAAAATTCATTGCATTTTTTTTTTATCTTCTATGGTGAGCCGCAAAAAAATGTACGCCTATGTTCAATTATTTTATGTATATTCATTTATTCATAGCGTCTACACACTGGTTAATAAACAATAAATATTGAATATATCAAAAAGTGTATTTGGAATGACTTCAAAAATATATTTGTACACGTTCGGGTAAGACATAGTGATCCCATGTATCAAATATTTGTAACATCTATGTACGGTCGGCTCTAAAAATATGTCAACGATTTTGATCTTCATGCCTCAGAAATACCTTCTCAAATGTATACATATTATTAGACGTGACTGTTCCTATGTTTGACAAATAAACTATTGATTGATTGAATTTACAATAACAGAAAAAAATAACATTAATTTATACCAAAAATGTTATCTTTGCCCGATAGATCATAAAATACAATTTACTCCTGTAGTAAGAATACCATCGGAAGTGGTCTAGTATTCCCTGAGTGCTCTGATCGCAGTATCAACGTCGTACGCAGTGTGAGCTTACCTGACGGTTGTCCTAGACTGCTGCCGGGCTTGCCTGATTCCTCGTCCTAGAAACGTAAGTTTTGAGTTTAATATTTTCATGAGATATTGTTAAATGTACTCTCAGTCGTGTCGTATTGAACTGGGGTGAAAATGAAATTAATATATTATTAAATATTATTTATACTACTACTATTAGAATGAGTAAAGTTTATTAGAATAGGCTCCGCAAATTACTGGACAATATACAGGGTGAACGATATGAAGTGTTACCAAATTCACACTGGCCATATCTGAAAAAATCAAATGTGACATACTATCGGGAAAGTGTTTTGGAAGCTGCATTGGAGCCTTGGGCACGAAAACATTTCGGTAGTAGACCGTGGACATTTCAACAAGACTCGGCCCCGGCTCATAAAGCTCGTGTAAACCAAGAATGGCGGAAAAACCGCGTCCCACATTTTATTTCGTCCACCCAATAAGGCTTTCGAATTCCCCAGACGCCAATCCGATGGACTTTTCTATCTGGTCCATTTTGGAGAGCAAGGTGAGGACAAGAAAACATGCCAGTATGGAAGCACTCAAGAAAGCTATCGTACGTAATTGGCACAATATACCACAGGAACACATTCGTGCAGCGTGCAACTCATTCTTTGACCGTCTGAAGGCCATAGTCAAGACAAAAGTGGCCACATTGAGTTAAAATAAATAAATTCCATAATTTTGATATTTTTCTGTTTGTTTTTCCTTAATAATAAATATTTTTTATTACAAAATAAAAAACGTATCCTTTTTTAATTTGGTAACACTTCATATCGTTCAGCCTGTATAAAAATACTATGTAAATCCTACATTATCTTATCTCACTTCAACACGGGCGTTAGAATATCATCATTATTAAAAAAATAGGGATTTTATTTGAAATAAATATAACAAGATATCCTGGCCCGGTACCGCGAACATCGAAGTTTGTATATTTCGGGCATATTTCTCTTTTACTCCAATCAAGGCGTCATGAGAGTGACAGTGACGTCCGAAATTTACGAATATCGTGTTTCGCGGTAGCGCCGCTGACACAAATTGCCAAGTCCCACGTTATCTCAAGAACGATTGAGTTGTGGTTCAACCAACGATATAATATACAAATATATAAACGATCGGTCTGGTCTAGTGGGTAGTGACCCTGCCTATGAAGCCGATGGTCCTGGGTTCGATTCCTAGTCAGGGCATTTATTTGTGTGATGAGCACAGATATTTGTTCCTGAGTCATGGGTGTTTTCTATGTATTTAAGTATTTATATGTATCTATCTATTATATATATCGTCGTCTAGTACCTACAACACAAGCCTTACTGAGCTTACCGTAGGACTAGCTCGATTTGTGTAAACTCGTCCCAAAAATATTTATTTATTTATATCTCGTGTACAGTCGCCATCAGATATATTGGAGCTGTGGAGGTGGTCATAAATATCTTAACAACGTCTCTATTATTAAACATGAACGGGACTTAACCGCGTATATTAACTTTAAAATTTACCTCTGACGTTTCGAAGACGACGTTGTCCTCGTGGTCTCGGATTAAGACGTCTCTATTGTCAAGGTGATACTGATAAAGTGCATGTTCAGATATATGTGACCACCTCCACAGCTCCGATATATCTGATGGCGACTATACAGACAGCAGCAAAAGTTCCTGAGCGGGCGACGTCTCCAAAATGATCTAGACACTTTATTGTTAAGAGACCAAGCGTTTCAAGACCATTCCGGACACCCGGGGCCTGTGTCACCACACCGACACTTGTCACGACTCGCGACATATGTACATTTCTGACGTTACTGATGTCAATAGGTTACATTGACCGCTTACCATTATGTAGGATGTGTGCTTGTTTGCCACCAACACGTCACTTTTAATATAGAATACTGATAATTTTATTATATTGTCAATAAATAGGCAATAATTTGGTAAAGAGCTCTCGTCAATTGTCACTCAGTATAATTTTCGATATTTTTCGACATGTGATTAGTTAGTCCTCTGTCGGAATTTCGCGACAATTATACTTCTTGTGACAAATTGTCAAAAGCTATTTAACAAATTTAATATTTTTCTTTGAACGTGACATTGGTGGTAAAAAAGCAAAAAATCCGCACAATAGGGAGCGGTCCACGTAGCCCGCGGACGCCCGTCACGCCAGCAACAGTGTCGCACCGTCAGCGTGGTGGAGCTCGGCACCTGCGAGCGCGCCGGCAGTAGACGAGTAGACTAGTAGACGAGTAGACTAGCAGACCAACCTCGTTGTACTCCATGTGCTCGGGGTCCAGCTCGCCGTAGTAGAGCCCGTCCTCCTCCACGGTCTCCTCCTTCACGTCGGCCTCCGCGCGCTTCTTGGCGGCCGGCGGCCCGTTGGAGGCCGGCGCGGCGGGGCCTGCGCACACACCACATCTTTGTTTACACACACTGACACAAAGAGATGGACTCCTACACGCCAACAAATTATGTACAAAAATATAGCACTAAATGACATTTTCTCAAACATGCAATGAAATATTGTCTTTACATTCCTTATGATAGACTCGGAAGTATGGTTTTTTGGGCGCGGTAACTGAAGGGGACGGAAATGGAATTTCATATAATTTTGCAGGCCTAGGCTGCAAAGTAACTTTTTTTCGACGATTATCCATACAGAGGCAAAGATAGCGGGTGTCATAGCAAACAGCTGATGTTAATTTTTAATACATTTCGATTTCATTGTTAGTTGTGATTATGCAAATTTCATTTTTTGAAGCATTTATTTTATTTCATTGTATGTTTGAGAAAAGCACTATACATGCCTCGTCGTGAAAACGGATTCCCGGCCTCGTATCACTATCCGGCGGTAGGTATTTACCCCATTGGCCAGAAATCCTAATTTTCCCGGCCTCTGATGTGATGTACTATTTCAAATTAGTTAGGGATCTGTATGAAATCTTCTATACGAAACGCGTGCAATTTGATTTTTATTGAATGGCTATATCTACCCATGCGAAGGCGGGCGGGCCGCTAGTGTTATATATTGTTTGTGATATTTCAGGACAAATCAGTGTCAATGGCATAAATATGTACAAATATAGTGAGAAATTATTTTCCCTTGGGAAAACTCGGATCTTTATCAGAACACAACGACTGCCGAACTAAGCCAAAAAGCGAATGTCAAAGTGAAAAATGTCATTTGACGTTAAACAATAAAGTTTCATATTATTACATACAAAAATGTCTCTCATTTAATACAATCATTCATTGACAGTTCGGGTGCCGTCGTATAGTTCGAGACCCGAGTTTTCCCGATGGAAAATCGTTTTGCACTACATCTGTATACACTTTTCGCCCTATGCCTCTCTTATTTCACCTTATAGGTAAAAAAGTGCCCTTTTATGCCCTTGAATGTCGCTAGTGACCAGCCGTCACCGGTGGCCAGCCGTCGCTAGTGACCAGCCGTCACCGGTGACCAGCCGTCGCTAGTGACCAGCCGTCGTGACCAGTCGTCACCGGTGGCCAGCCGTCGCTAGTGACCAGCCGTCGCCGGTGGCAAGCCGTCACCGGTGGCCGGCCGTCGCTAGTGACCAGCTGTCGCCGGTGGCCAGAGGTCGCCAGCGGCCAGCCGCGGAGACCTACCGTTGGCGGTGGCCTCGCGCTGCGCGTGCGCCACCAGCGCCTCGGTGGCGACGGTGTAGTCCTTGCTGTCCCGCTCCGGCTTGCTCAGCTCCGACGCCAGCCCGCTGCCGTCGCCCGAGCACAGACCTGGAAGCGGCACCACCACTTTAGGGTGCCTTGCCACTAGAGCCGTGCTGCGCTACAGATATATACAAACATCTTCGTAGCATAGCTTGGCCGATGTGTATGTAAACACAGCACAGCACAGCTTTAGTAGAAAGGCACCCTAAATGTTTGCCTGAATTTGCTATACTCTAAAATTGGACCCCAGTATAGTTCTAACTGCAACTAAAAGCCGTGCTATACCAGCCGTGGCGATTATAGCATTAAGCAGCTATTGTTCCAGCAGTGGACGTTCGTGGCCAACAAGTAATCTTTTGCCATAATTTACTACATAGTAAATAAGGGTATAAAGGACTCGCCGATTTTATTCTCTCTTAGCGATAGGAGGGAAGCAATATTTTTTCCTCTGGAGCGTCAAAGAATCGCGAACATTCTACCACTAAAGGGGGGGAGCCCTACCCACTAAACCCTAGGAGGATATAACCAATATGGAGTAGCCATTAACAGGCGTTCCCCTCTGCCAAAATTACTCGGCCGCTGGTCATAGTTCTTGAATTTGTGTGAATGTTTATGCTAGTGTTTGATAATTTTGTCGTGTGCGTGTGTAGCGACGCACGTAAAAAATGCATTAGTGTTAACATTATTTACGTGTGTTACCTCACATTGGTTATATCCTCCTAGACTAAACCTCATTCCCGCATTCCACCCTCTCTCGCGACCATTCCACCACGGCGCCTCCTCCCTGCCCCGGGCCTGGCGACGGCGACACTTGCGAGCCACTCACCCCGGATCTGCAGAGCCTCCGCACTCTTGAGCAGGCTGGGCAGCTCCTCCTGCGTCACGTTCACCTCGCCCTTGTACATGAAGTCCACCAACGCCTGCATCTCGCTGAACCTGCAACCAAAACATTTACAGTCATACACATGTTCTTTGATATTCTATTATGTATCAAGCCCTTTCATTGCTTGAGTCAGAGAATGTCTCTCAACTCAGTGTGCCGCTAGGCTATTGCCTCCTCCAGCTCTTTCCATTGGGGTCTGTTGTGGGACCACTCTTGTCTAGTTCAGGCCCCCTGTAACCATTCTGACTCCGTGTGCAACCTCTTGGAGATCAAAACGTTACGACTTTGCTCCATTTTTGCTGCCTGTCTCGCAACTTCTACTAATAATATAAATGTGAAAGTGAGTGAAGATTACACCCAGTTATCTAATGCTCATTTAGGGGGCAATCTAAAATAGTGATGTTGCTTCACATAATTAGTCAATTCATATTTATCTATAAAAGTAATGTGTCAAACTAAAATTCTTCTTCAGTGAAAGCTATAGAGACACATTCATTCCTCTTTTCAGTCTTATCGGAGGGCGACAATTATAAATATCGAATATCGTCAATTTGGGGTCCGATTTTTGAAATAGTCACTGAGTAATCTTCATAGAGATTCTCATTCATTCTCTATGAAAATCAATTGGTGACTATTTCAAAAATCAGACCCAACATCTTTTGACAGGTTTTTGAGTGACTAAGTCAATAAATTTTTTAGCGACTTATATTATCGTAACTGCCCAATCACTTGCCCCTAAACTGAGCATAAGATAACGGGGTGTAGTGAAGATGTTTGTGCATAGGCTCCCATAACTGGGGTTATACTTATATTACTTATGATAGGAATTGTTTCCGTACCTTTTTTAACCCTTGACTGCATACGAAGCCATTTATGGCAGTTATAATTCTCAACTCTATTGTAGTGAATTAAAGTTCATATTATAACAAACATTTTTTTATGTCATACAGCAGAGATTTCTCATTCAGTGCAATAAACTGACATGAAACTTACATACACTCATTCTCACTACATGATAGTTAAATACGCTCTCTCATCATCATCATCATCATCATATCAGCTGAAGGATGTCCAGTGCCTTGTGGTTGGGTAAATATATCACTCTCTATTCACTGGTAAAGAACTATATTTTAATTTTAACCAAACGATTTGGAATCTTATAAAAAAGTAACTAAGACTCAGAATCTAAGTATTTCTAAATCACCCTTGCTTTCATAAATGTTCATTATCATTTCCCTGCCGTCCAGCAGTGGACCACGGCTCCCAGGCCACAGGACTCCCACAAATATGACTTGTATTGTCTTGGGGGGTCCGTGACCGCACACCCTTCCTCGGATTTGTTCCCTTAGACGCCTTTTATGACACTCGCGGGAGGAAATGGGAAAGGTGAGAATATAATTGTCGCACTGCTTGGGGAGGCAGAGGGGAACAGTGTACAGACCTCATGTCCCTCATGAGGACAATGGGGTGCTTGCAGGGGTTGTTGAGCAGCAGCCGCTCCAGGTAGGCGGAGCAGGCGGACAGCACCAGCTTGTGGCAGCGCAGCTGGCGGGACTCGCAGGCCAGGGTCACATCAGCAAACTGCTCGGTGAGCAGCAGTCGGGGAAACACCGCCTGAATATAAATTTGAAAAATTAAGAACTTGCATTTGAAACCAATTAAAGTTATCATTTTATATGGAGAGTGAATTATCAAATTAGATCCTATATTAATAAGTAAAAATGGTTATAAAGGATATTTCTAATTCTTTAGTTACCAAATATACAGATTTTTTAAATAAATGTATAGATTACACTCATTCTTAGGGTTCCATACCAAAATGATCATCAACGCTATTACTATGATGCTGCAATCCAGCTGTCGGTCTGTTTTTATAGTGGTATGGAACTCTTTTGGTCCAACATAGCCTTCGCTGGTTTTATTTAAACACTTAGGGAAGAACACATGACCATCGGCTTTATAGGCATCGTCACTACGCACTAGACTTCACCACCAGATTTTTTTTTTTTATGACATAGGAGGCAAAGAGCAGACGGATTGCCTGATGGTAAGCAATTACCATATCCCATGGGCACCCGCAACACCAGGGGAGTCACCAGGGGAGAGTTGGAGCTTTGGGAACCTTACTCACCATCAGGAACACAACACTACATACCTGAAAGGTGGCAGTGCTATTATGGCTGTGGTCTTCTGTAAGGAGGAGGTACTTCCCCAGTTGGGCTGCCCCAGATTCAAGCGTGATGGTCATCCTGTGCCCTACCTCTCATAAAAGATCGCTCTCGTCAAAGATAAACATGAATGAAACATATTAATAAAAACAAAGTACCTGTAGGTTTGTGTGGTAGGAGTTCCACCTCACGCAGAACTGTTGCGGGGGAAGCGCCATCTTCTGTTCCATTTACGAAACTCAACGAACAATCATAAAATAAAAACGAACACCATTCTCTTTGGCAAACACGCTTGTAAAAATTGCACGGGCCGAAATTGTCTATCACAGATTTTTGTAAAATATATAAATATAATTAAGTACAATTTTAATACTTTTTCACTCTTTTCTTCGTAGAAACTTTTTAGACTAGAAATATAGTTTGAATACTGCCGCTTGCTTCTTATTTATATCTGTAAAAGAAAGAAATTAAGAATTATTTCAAAGAGAAAACAAAAAGTACCTATCGTGCAATTACACGTTAGGGGAGTATGCCTAGTTATCAGTAACTCCTGGAGCATTTTAAATATTTAAAAGTTAATCATTCTCCATGTTATATGTACAGTTAATTAAAAGTTAAAACAAACCTTGCCTTGTATTCTATTTCTATCTAACATTCCCAATAAGAATCAAAACAAACAGGAGCTAACCTAACCTAAGTAAATACTGTCACCCACACCCATTAATTACGAATTTCGACGTCTGTCAACCGAAAAAAAATTGTCATAATGTTGCCAGCAAATCCGAAAAACTACAAATTATATTAATCAACTTAATTTTAATCGTATACAGAGTGGAAAAGATATATGGCCACTGAATGAAAATTACTTAAAACTTTAAAATTATCTTTTTTAGGCAATTATAAAAGTATACAAGCACCATATCAATTTGCTATATTAATCATTTATATACACATACATGAACTATGATAATATATAATTATTCATGTCCTGTAAAAAACAAGTACTTACAACAGGGCTACGGCAAACTAAACAACTCTTTAAATGTTTCAATATATTATTAGTATTCTATGTATAATGTACACACCTATTTAAAAAACCAGGAAATTTTATACGCTAAGAAGAAATTGAAGGATTCGATGGAATAAACCAAGAGAAACGAGCAAAGAAAACAAGCCGTAAATACAATTTTCGTGAGCGAAAGAGAGGGAGGCAAAAGTTACAAACAAAAAGCGGGAAAATCGATAGGCACTGTGACCCTACGTCCCCGGTGCGTTGACCCCACGAGTGTCTTCGTTTTATACGGAAAATGTACCAATATAATACGCGGTCGATGTAAGACCCCCAGTGTAAGCGTATAAACAAACAACATTTATTATTCCGCTCGGTAACTGTATTATTTATCGGATTTCGATATTTTCATTAATTATTACAATTGAACGGGTCTCTCCTACTTTGAAAATGACACCTCCAACGTTTCGAGAATGACGTTGTCCTCGTGGTGCCGGAGAAAGGACCAACTACACATACCCTTTTAGGTATGAGCAAGAGTATTTGTTGAGTATGAACATACTCACAAACAAAGCTATAGTAAGAAAAAGTAAGAAAGTTACAATGGCGCGAAGTTAAATTATACTATTTGAATTATAATTAAGTTACTCATAAATGTGATATTATTAAAACAATAGATAAGATAAAATAATGATTTAATTAATGTAGCAACTCTAGCAATTACTAGTTTACAATGGTATATAGTTACTATGAATATTGCGCAATGGTACCTATACAATTTTTTTAAATAAAAAATGAACCATAGAGGCGTAAAAAGTGGCAAACCGAAAAAGATAGGCCAATTAATTCGTAATACTTTATTTTGGCTAAATATGCAACATAGACCCTTGCATTTTCGCGGCGCTCAATAAATGAAATTCCCATTATAGCCAGTATTTGACGTTGTCTGCGTAGTCCTCGCCGTGGCCTCCCGTACGGATATAGCGTCAGACCCCCGCGCGGTCTATTTCGGGCGCGCCCCTAGGGTCGACGGCCGGACCCCCCTACTCGTCTGCTACACCCTTAACTTTTGAGTTCGTTTTTTGAAGGGTCGCAGACTCGCAGACGTATACATTATGACACGAAAAAACAAAGACTTCTCTGCAGTGAAGTGTAGTCATCCAAAAATTTAGATTTTTGTCGAAAGACGATTATTGAACCATTAGTTGAATGAGTTGGGTATTTTGTAATTTTACAAAAAAATATGTATTGGCTTTTTTTATTTCTTGAATTACGTATTATGTTTTTTTAGTAAATACTATAAAATATGGCTAGAAGCAGATATTTTCTGTATTAAAATTTTTGTGGTTTGAAAATTTAAATTAAGTTGAATTAGGTATTTTTTTCATAACTGCAACATAATTTAAGCCAGTATAATCTTGTATCTATTCCTTATTAATTCGGCGTAAAATGATGTGTGCTTGCATATTTTAAACTATTTATTGCTGACTAAAATAGGTAATATAGTAATTATAACACAGTATGTTTATTTAATAATTACTGTTAAGAAATTAACATAACTATCGTAATATTGTCAATTTCGAGTGTGTGTAAGGTATTTGAGCTGCATCAAACGAGGCCACATATTTGCCGAACTGCCGATTCGACGATCGGTTACATACCTAAATAATTATTTAATACGATTTGAATTGATAACGATTGAAAACGTATTGTAGCATATTATATTTATATCAGAAATATAAGAAATACCTAGTAGAGTTTTATTTTTAATCACAAACATCTCGTGACCATAAACATCGATTTAATGCAAGCTAATGCATTCATAGCTTTTCTTTTTACCCAAAATATGGAACTTTTTGGTCAAAAGACACATTGGTATTTTGATACATATCCAGTATAAGTTGCAAGGATTAAGATGGAGTGCTCATTGCTCTGTATACTAGTAATTATTAGTAATACACAGTCAAATGATGTCACATGTGATACTAGACGACTAAACAATAGTCAGCTTAACGTTAAGCAAATGTAATGGACGAAATACATAATTTAACAAACATACAACAGACAATAACACTTTAGGTAAGCGTCCGCGCCGTCTTGGCAAGAGATCTTGAAAATATGTTTTTACTGTCTCGGAGACAATGTGAATTGGCACAGAGGTTCGTTACTTTGTAAGTGTCACAGTTTTTGAAAAACCACTTCCTATGGTATTGTATCGGAATGAGATTTCGTGTTTGTTAAGCACGTGACGCGAAGAAATTACAACGCTACACGTGTAGTAGAAGCAAACATATAAAAAATTATAAAAGAGGAAGTACGACGTTTTTGATTTTGGAATGATGAACATCGATGTGTAGGTTTTGGACAAATTCCAAAGGAACCATAAATATTTTAGAGTAGAAACGAATGAATGAAGAAAAACACATATACGTAAAATGGGACTTACAAGATTAGCTAATGTTCGAAAAATCTTTCTAGATAGTTTATTACCCCATTGGTAACTTCGCTAACGCTATCTAATAAATAAACTTCAATGTTTCAATGAAGCAGACTAGTGACCGTAGTGACCTACAAAAGAACTTAAATAATCTATAATATCTATTTATGTTGTTCCGGACATTTGCTAAAATATTAATTATAAAATGGCTCTAGAAGGCAGCGAAATCTAACTAACCAGTTCAGCATATCAAATAGTTTGCCTTTTAAATTAACCAATAACAAATTGACACTTATTAATCGCTTATGTTATAAAAATACTAGTGGTCCGTTTAAGGGAATAGTTAGTAATTTTATCTGATTAGAATAACCAAAAAATCGTGGTTTTATTTGGATGATCCGCTAAGACGTATCATCGAACATGAAAAGAAAATCTTCTTCTATGTGATATAATTCAGAATACGGTACCAAAGTGCCCTCAAATGGATCCCCAGCATATTTTGTAGAATCTTTTATAATCACTACACAAGCATGAAATTAAAGATCAGTGATGTTTTGCAAATAATATATGAGATGGCGCTTCAAATGTTTCGTGAAAATCCTGAGATGCCCTGCGTTCCTGGGAACTTTATGTAGTAAAATTATCTGAAGTCAAAGTAACCTTTTCTACAAAACAAAAGCAACGTATAATTTATGAACATAATTCCTACAGGTTTTGGTATTATTGGTGTAAGATATGATTAAACAATATTTTTTGTTCATTTTCCAAGTAAAGACTTGGAAAATATCAAGTTAATATCAATGTATGAAGACATTAAGGGATTAAAGTAATAAAATTAAACAGACCTGTTGAAACGATTATCGAAAATAATAAATACGTAATATTTGAAATGTTTGTTTTGCTTAGATGTAGATAGCGAGTAACCGTGTAGTGTTTAACTATTAAATGCACTGACTAGACTAGTATGTTCAACAAATAAAATATAAAAACCTTAAAAAAATTGAAGTCAAAATTTCCTTAGGCGGTTTTCGGAAAGCACTGTGCAAAATGTGAATAAATTGATTATAATCAACACTAAATTAATTCTCACGCTCCGTAGTCGTTTATAAAAAGGGCCTTCTTTTTAGATTAAATATAAGTAGTTATAGTAAAGTTATTGTAATTTTAATTATTGTGCCGTATATAGGTAGGGTCCCTCCCTATACCTACTTGAAAATTTGTTTTATGCGCACAGTTTCAAAACCGTAAAATTTCTTGATGATAATTCCTAAATCACTAAAAGCAAACTTCTCAACTATTTAGATAATAATTGTGTGCCAAAATACTGAGAAACAGAAATAACATTGTCACACTTTAAATGTTTAGAATCTGTTTCAGTCTACGCAAAAGGTCAAAGTAACCTGCTTGGATTGTGGCACATTTTCGGTAAGTACAGACAGCACGTTACACATTTAATTCACCTGTATGTGTGGCTTCGTGTTTCGGCCCATGTTTATTTACGACCTCAGTTCCAGGAAACGTAAGTTATTTGGGTCTGCAGTTGCGAAATCAAGATAAAACGTTTTGAGTCCGACGTGTGAATCACGACTCGTGATAACGCTCAAGTTGTCTAACAATATAAGTTACACCATAAATTTATAGGATAATTTATATATTTATACATTTTTTTTTAACGTACGCTACGTGTATAACTTTGTTACGTACGTTATTAAAAAGTACTTAAAAATATAATATTTATAATTTATAATCCCGTAAGATTACAATAAGTATTTTATAACGTCATAAAACCGGCGCTTAACTTCATAAAACGGCTGCATAAGACCTCAAAATCTCAAGGAGCTATATCTTATCACACCACGTTCCACAAGGCAGTAAACATTAGGTTTGGTTATTCGACCGATAAAAAAGTACATGACTCGAAATGGAGCACGGAAAAATTAAATAATGCACATGTACTTACCTGTTCCAGCGAGATAAAGGATCACAAGAGTTTTGGCTTTTACAGCGGACGGGAACCTAATGATGGCTCAAACATGAGCATTGGAACATTTGGCCGTTCCCAAAATAGTATATAGCAGGCCCCAAGTAATGTTATAAACATTCGGCCTGACTCACTCCGCGGGCCTTCAAAAATCAATATTTAAACGAACCTAACATCAGATTTACAAATAGGCACCAAGCAACGCAATAGGTTCTAAAAATGGTGGTATTACACTGAAAAATGTGACTTTTCACAACCTTGTAGGGAAAACAACTGAAATGGGTGCAATACTCACAGAAGCCGCCGTCCGCGCCACCTCGCATCACGTATGCAATTAGCCACTCTGATGTTTTTTAACGATGAAAAATCAATAATTTTTAAGAGCACGAAATTGTTCATATTTTTCCATCGGACCCGCTTTTCCGTCTCAGTCGCGCGGGGCCGTAAAAATGAAAACCTATTGCGAGGAAACCGCGAGCGACAGGGACGGATATATGTCCCCAATTGTAAATAATGACAGCAAGGAATCATAACAAACGAGAGAGACGACTTGAGGCTTATAACAAAAACAAAAATGCATTACATAATTATAATTATCACTTAATATCTTTAAGACTTACCATAATTCTGGCTAGCGTGGTAAGCAACAACACTGCAGTTTTATTTTAATTAAAACATTGCAAGTGCATCCTCCCATCGACCTCATCCGTCACGCGGCCGCCATTTGTAATTTGCTGTTGCTGGCGTGCACTTTACTCCATACTTGAGTGATATTATTGCCGCTTTATTGACTAATTATTTACAAATATATTATGTACTGTAATGAATATCAAGTTTTATGTGATGATTGACGTAAATTTGAAGGAAAAAGAGTTATATGCTTTAGATAGAGTTATTCTTCTTCGAAAAAATTATTCGACATTATCCCACAAGGCATTTATATGGTAACATTATTTAAACGTCACGTGAATTCAATATGGCGGGATTTTTGAGTTGTAAACAGATGTGAAGTGTTAAGATGTATTTTAATGTAAAGAAAAGTTGACGAAATTTATTTGTATAAAATTTTTTTTATAGTAATACTTTTTTTGAGTATTATATACTGGTCCTTCCATACTTCTTAGCAAATAAATGATTTGATTTGATTTGATTGATTTGGTCCTTAGTAGGAGGATTTTTATCTAATTGTTTTTAGCTTCCTATTTCTTTTAGATCTAATTTTATCAAAATGAAAATTCAATTTAAATTTTGTTTGACGATCCTTATTGGGAGACAAATATTTATTATTGTACAATATTAATAATATTATCACTATTATTTTCATTGTGAATATGAAATTGTGACGATTATGATTGAAATTATTATAACTTTGCAAATAAGTCAAACTTATATTGTAATTATCTTTCGTGAAATAAAATAAACTAAACTAAACAATACACACATCCGTAATACTGTATTTATTCGTATCCGTAATACAGTAATTTAGTTTGTATTAGGTGTAG
This sequence comes from Grapholita molesta, assembly GCA_022674325.2. Classification (NCBI taxonomy): domain Eukaryota; kingdom Metazoa; phylum Arthropoda; class Insecta; order Lepidoptera; family Tortricidae; genus Grapholita; species Grapholita molesta. The sequence continues at coordinate 8,342,810 of CP053145.2, read as the reverse complement.
TAATTTGTAATGTAATTTTTTTAATGTTCCTATTGTACGCTGGACCTACTAACAAGATATAAAAATAAATTTGATCCCAAATTCATCAAAATGCATTGAACATATTATTAAGTATTTCATGAGTTTCAAACAGGCTTAGTGTAATTTTTTCACCTCCAGCGACATTATGATCAGAAAAAAAATCTAAAACCTGGCTACTAGAATCAAGACCTGTCTCCTTAATGACATTTCAAAGAAACTCAGATGCCACAAGAAACCAAAGAGGCCCGATTCAGCAATTTAGTTCTATTTTATTATTACATTTCATTACATGTTTTTGTAGGTAATTAGATGGTTTTAAACGAACAAAATAACTATTGTAGAAAAAAAACTCATACATATCCTATATTTTTTTCCGTAAATAAATAGGCAGCTCGATCTTCCCACGGCTCACTCTACACTATCTTACAGTCGTTAAACAAACTAAACTACTATATAAACTATTATATGTCGTTTGATTCATGCGACAGTTTTGTTTTATCCCAAACCCATAATGTAAAGGCATCTAGAATATAAAATATATCATTATAATGTACATCAAAAGGACACACAGGCAGTCTACAGCTTTTACGTTTTAAAACAGAATGAATTATTTATTATTCATTATTCCTCATTTTGAGGGGAATAAAGAAACAATGCTGGCAACATTTTGAAACTGACGCAGTGAGCCATTGACCATTGGCGCCTAAATGTCCGACGACAGTTTTTATTTTAACTTTTATTAAATTGTATTTATAATGAGTGGATTCTGTTAAATTCGATAAATTAAATATTATGAAGAAAGAAGAGTTTGAACGTGTTGAAGTTGATCAAGTCATTTACAATACAATTATTACAGTAACTGTTTCAAAGTTAAAACGTCTTACGAGTACGAGTCTTATTCATAATTAATTATTTGTTTGTGCGCGCATGAAACTTTGCAACCGCTTTACCACGGGACCTTTAAGGTAAGTACCTTCTAATTCTGATATGCTTATTATTATTTATTATACATGAATGTTTTGTACCTACGAGTATATGTTCTAGACTTCGAACAGTCGACGGTAAAATAAGTTGACACACACTGTAACTCATGCCACCATGTTATATTTATATGCCGCCTGAGAGTGGCGCGTGAGTAGACACGTATGCTGTATGCTGCGGCCGCTCCCATACCTACGTTTGCATTTGTTTAACCGATTTGTTGCGTCTTCCATTTTCAGAAACTTTGGACGGCCACTAATTGTTTCATGACGCGGCAGGCGTGCCTTACACCATATTATAATGTGATGACAAGGTGATGATGATGACACTCCTCTCGTGTCATACGCCACACTTTAAAAACATTGATGAAGTGCCATTCGCACTGAATCGATTAACTTAACACGAACGCTGAACGTTCGCTCCACACCCAACTTTTTATTTTATTTTATACAAGACTGACCTGCGTGCGACCTCAGTCACACCTGATGGTAGCCTAATCACTCTTGCCTTGAAAAGACCCAAACTAAATGTTCCGGGAATACATACGAAGGGAGCGAATACCATTCCTTAGAAGTCTGGTACCGCGAACATCGATCGTATATTTCGAGCATCTTTCTCTTTTACTCCAATCAAGGCGTCAAGAGAGTGATAGATACAATCGTCCGAAATTGACGAATATCGTCTTTTGCGGTATCGCCTCTGCATTAGGAAGGTAGAAGTGAATCGCTTTGTGCGAATTAATGGAACCTGCTAGTCGGGTTCTCAATTTGTAGTGGCTTCTTACCACATGGGGAGATGCATGGGGTTCAGTCCGAGTGTAGCCCTTGGTGGCACTTGATGTGTTAAGGAGATGTCTCGCTATCAAAATAACTCACCAAAAAAAAGATAAAAGATCTTTATTTTTCAATTTAGGCACATATCATCTTAATTAATTACACATGCACTTATGAACGTCAAAAAAAAAATCTACACCGGTTCAAACCCTACACCTCTGACCCGTGAAGATACCGGCAAGAAACTACGGCGGGACTTATTTTTTCAATACAGTGATACATCAAATCTTAAAGTACTTACATAATTATGCGTAGTCCGGTAAGAAAACATATCAAACAGTTTATTACAAGATATAAAAATACTAAAATATAAAAGTAAAAATAATAATGTATAAACAAATTCGACTTCACAAAATAGACATACTTTAATATGCTTTCTTATCTGAACTGTGACATTGTCACTCGTTGTATTCTAGTCAGGTGAAAATAAAAAACCAAACTAATTAATGTTACTTTATTATCTTTATAGCAATTTGACATAAGTCAGGTTCCATACAAATACATTAATCTATGGGTAATAATAACAGTGTGAACGTTGGAAGCCAGCCGTTGATCTGAAACAAGATGTCAATATTAATCAGACTTTAATGACATTAAACCTTCCAGCACCCAGCTGGCTGATGGAACCCCGTGTCCAAAATGCTATTAAGAGATTCACAAGGTTACATATGACAAAAGACAGGGACCACTCATTGGCAGAGTGTGAGACTTATATAAGGATTTATAGAGGTATACATGTGTCATATTGTTGGGGTTGGTTACACAATTATATCAGTTAACTGGACAAGTGTTAACCCAGGTAGGAGTTAGCATTTAAATGTCTTGAGATTATTGAGATATTTAAGCCCGAGAATGGATTTTGTACTCCTTGCCTGGATCAGTTTCAGCTTTGACGTGAAGATCTCTTTGGTGCTGTACCACAACTTTTACTTTACGACGGAGATACTCTGCTCAATTCCTAGTGATTTGCCTCCCTCTTCCCATATCCGGATATTTTTAAAAGAACAATATTATTAGTCTCAAAATATGTTCGAAACCTGGGTTCTTCCAGGTCAGTCCGACTAGGGATCCTTGCCTTCCTCTGAATTGGCTATCCGAGAAGGATCTTGCGCCTATTCAGTCAAACTGTGCCACCCAGGAAGCCAACAGCCAGACACTCACCTCGGGCCGGCTACAGCGTGAGCAGGTCGGGCTGCGCGCCCAGCAGGTCGGCGGCGGCGCGGGCGGCGGCGCGCCAGGTGTCGAGGCGCGCGGCCAGGGCGGCGGCGGCGGCGCGCGGCAGGGCTCGCGGCCGCACCCACGACACCGACACCGTCGAGCTCACCTGCGGAGGGGGGGGGGACACGTTAGCGTTAGCAGGGTAGCGCCGGAGTCCACGAACCACTCCACATTCAATCGTGCTCAAATAACACGTATCGTACTAGTTTTGTAACGAACTGTGAACCCCACGCAATTTACATGAAGGAATTCAAGATGGCGCCAATTGTTCCGGTACTCAGATTGAGGGAGAAATATAAGATGGAGGCTATTTGCTAATTCGACTTCAGATTTCGTCTCTCAGATATAGATTTTGAATGTAATCGGAACATAAATGAAAAAATTTGGATTACTAATCGTCTCGCACGCAGGTGTGACAACTTGCAGTACCCAAATGCTTTCAGTAAAGAGCTGACGATATTAACTAGCTCGCTAAAAGATTCCAACACCTGCAATCACTGTGTCGGTGGGATAGAGGCTTGCTGTTGATTTAAGTCTCTGAGAATGAGAATTCTTGAGGATCAATACCATAATAGAATCGAACAAATCAACCTTATTCCTACCCTAATGAGATACACGAAATCGGAAAGTGTTAAATGGAACACAGTTTACGACTTTAAAGTAAAGGTCTATTTCGTAAAATTCTGTCAATAAAATTTGATCTGTCTGTGAAAACCTGAAGTTATTTATTCTAATGAAACCTTTTTGAGGATGATATAGACAAGAACGAATTTCTCTCAGACAATCAGTGTGGTTTTATGAAAGAAATGTCGACCGATGTATTTATCTTATGAAAAAACATAGCTTCTGCGCCTCGCGACAAGTGATTCGCATTTGCTACTCTGCACTTCGCCAATCGATACTTCAATACGGTTTTATAGTTTGGGGTAGCTTTTCAAGGACATGACAACTCAGCACGCAGTTATCAAGGTCATGTTTCGCAAACATTTCCTTTTCCCAACTGGCGTTTATTGCGAGTCTAAAGTGTCTTAACTGCTTAACGTGAAAAAGTTACATAAGCATTGGCTCAAGCTCAGACCATAACAGCAGACTCGCCTCGTTTTACTCAACTTCTAGCTAAGCGTAAACATTCACCTAATTATATGTACCTCTGTATTTATAATAACATATGTAAGCCCCATACTATTTAAGATGATAAATTGCTAGTGTCCTTATCATACAATCACATGGAGGCCCTTCTTGCACGTTTTTTGACTACAGGGAATGTTTTATCGAATTTATTGTTCTGCTGTATTATAATCAAAGGGCGGACAGTGGATGCAATATGGTGACGAAAGCACAAGATGGATAAGATTTTTATTTGATTTCAAGTACCATTTACGTGTGTAATAGTTTTTGTTATAAATATATCAGCGAGTACAAAATACGCTTGTCTTTCTTGAACACAATTAGGATATTAAGAAATTACTGGCTAGTACTGTCCACTTATAAATCATCTCCTCTTGAAAATCTTAAAACTATTCAGTGTTTATATCTATTATTATTGCATTGAAGTTTTCACCTGAGAGACATAAAGATGTATGTTTCCTTCCATATTTATAGTTAAACTAGTTATATAAAATAAAATCATAAAAATAAATGGATACTTGATAAAGCGTATCTTAAACTACAAGGCCTGATCTTCATTAAAGTGTAAATAAAATTGTTATCAAAATGTATAACTATTTCGCAATCATGTTCGCTTATTAAACCAATTGTAGTCATATACATATTATGTATATCTTTTGACGTGATTTTGACGTATATTTCACCCGTCGTCCGCCCATTAATTATAAATATTATAATGCATTTACCTCATCAAGTAATGTACTATTTTTTATATTCTATTTCATTACAGCACTCCAGGGTGGCAAGACACCCGCCATGCGACCCACTTATGTTTTCTATGTAATATTATTATTTTTAAACTTTAAATTTATATAAATTAAGTAAACCCCGACAAATACTGACTTGGTCAATGTGTCCGCGGATGAGTTTCTCAGCCAGCGCCTTCATGACGAGCAGTTCCACCTCGTTGAGGGGCACGCGCGCTTCCTGCGCGATCTCCGCGAACGTCAGCTTGCGAGTCGCCGACGTGCGGTTGAACGCCATCTGTGTCCAGAGGATCGCACGTGTGAGTGAGCTTCAATTACTTATTTCAGGATTTTCAAGTCACGCATAGCCATGGGCCCTCTAGGTACTTTTAACAGTTTGGCTTACAACTGTCTTTGGGATGTAGTTTTTTGTCCACTTAATAAGAAGTCTTTGGCGTTGAATTGCCTTATCATTATCACACTTGCGATTTGCGAGCGAGTTTGCTGCGAGCGCGTAACGTATTCGCCGCGAGCGTGTCACGATTTCGCCGCGAGTGCGCAACGACTCGCGTGAAAATCGTGGCGAGTGATTTGCGTCTTAAACAACATTTAGAACTCGCTGCGTAGTCGTGGTTTTATTGCACTCGCTTCGTTTTCAACTCGCTCGCAAATCGCAAGTGTGATAATAAGGACCTAAAAGGTTATTTGGTCTGTGGGATCTATATAGAAGTAGAAACTCCACGATTAATCTTTGGAAACTATATTTTTTAACTTTAAAATATTAATTCACATCAAAATTATTTCAAGACATAGAAGTGACATTATTACAATTGACATTATAAAAACTAATCTACGTACATATTATAGGCTAGCAAGAGGTTTTATTCTGATAGAGCGAGAGCCACCACAGGTCTTCGCTGCGTTAGTTCGTAACGACTCAGGATGCGAGAAAGCATATAACTCCATAAGACAGGCGAGTGCGACCCTACCTCGCATTGCTTAATCCTACGTATTTCTGGAACTACGCGAAAATCCTAAGGATCAGGGGAGCTCTTTAGGTCCTCAAGGTTGGAGCGAGGGAAGCACTGGTACCTCAACTAGACAACGGGTCTATTGGGTCGGATATTATATGATATAGAGGTGAGGGGTGGCGGGCGTACCTCCATGAGGCAGGCGATGGCGACCTTCTGGCGCACGGCGGCGTCGGCGCGGCGCAGCTCGGGCGCGGGCGCGGCGGCGCTGGCGCGCTCGAAGGCGCCCACGTCGCCCGCCGCCGCCGCGCGCACCAGCGCCGCCGCCCGCGCGTCCGCCGTGCCCTCCAGCGACTCCAGGATGGGGTGCGCCAGCTGCGGTACACGGGACCGATTATCGTTTGTCCCTTAAAATAGCTGATGGCTCATAGCTTACTAGCTCGCGGTGGGACCGGTGCCTAAGAGGGTGAAAAGTGAAAATAAGCTGGGGCGTAACCGCGAACATAGGAGTTCGTATATGTCGAGCATCTTTTTTTACTTCATTTAAGGTGTCGTGAGTGACAGAGACAATAATCCGAAATTTGCGAATATAATTTTTCGCGGTAGCGCCGCTATGCTTTGGTATTACTTTTCTGGATTGAATTATAAATAAAAATATCCATAGAACATCTAAAGTCACAAATGTTGTATAATTAAACCTGTTGTTGAGCAATGTTACTACTATTTCGTTACAAACAGTTCATGTGTAATTATACTGCACTAGCCATTGTTGCAGGTAAAATGATGGTACCCAATTACAAGCCGAGTCAGGCCACACCGCTCGGGGCGAGGTTGTATCACATTCTAGCAACGCTAAGTGTGTCCTCCCCCCCCACTCACCAGCTCGCCCAGGTCGTACACGGTGGGCGCCACGACGGCGGCCACGGCCAGCGAGCGCGCCAGGGCCCGGCGCTCGGCGGGCGGCAGGCGCGCGCCGCCCTCCGCGCAGCCACGTGGCGGTCCCCCACTCACCAGCTCGCCCAGGTCGTACACGGTGGGCGCCACGACGGCGGCCACGGCCAGCGAGCGCGCCAGGGCCCGGCGCTCGGCGGGCGGCAGGCGCGCGCCGCCCTCCGCGCAGCCCACGTGGCGGTCCCCCACTCACCAGCTCGCCCAGGTCGTACACGGTGGGCGCCACGACGGCGGCCACGGCCAGCGAGCGCGCCAGGGCCCGGCGCTCGGCGGGCGGCAGGCGCGCGCCGCCCTCCGCGCAGCCCACGTGGCGGTCCCCCACTCACCAGCTCGCCCAGGTCGTACACGGTGGGCGCCACGACGGCGGCCACGGCCAGCGAGCGCGCCAGGGCCCGGCGCTCGGCGGGCGGCAGGCGCGCGCCGCCCTCCGCGCAGCCACGTGGCGGTCCCCCACTCACCAGCTCGCCCAGGTCGTACACGGTGGGCGCCACGACGGCGGCCACGGCCAGCGAGCGCGCCAGGGCCCGGCGCTCGGCGGGCGGCAGGCGCGCGCCGCCCTCCGCGCAGCCCACGTGGCGCAGCGCCGCGCGGTAGTAGCGCGCCAGCGGCCCGCGCACCCTGCGCACGATGGTAGTTTCCAACGATATATTTTTGAAAATATTTGCTTATATACTGCCTGGCGCCTAATGTGTACAGGAGGCCGACACACACAGACAGGTATTTAAACGCACAGTCGCACCACCATCCCCGTCACCTACAATCCGTGGTGAGCTCTCTAGTGAACAGAGCACACGATCTGTGTGACCCTGAATATTTTGAGAATGAGATGTCACATATTCCGGAGGTACTTAGAATGGGTACAATGTAAGGTGCTGGCTACCGAGACGAAATATAAGAGGAGAGCGCCCTGACGTATCCAGGCAGCCGGCATTTCTGCCGTACGTGAAAGGGGTAACGGATAAAGTTGGTACAGTTTTCCAGAGATACTCTATAAAAACTGTTTACACTCCGTTGTACAAGATCGCAGGATATCTTAGTCGTCGAAGGACGTCACGCCCTTTCAGTAACGATGCTTTGACTGCAGTTGTGGTAGTTCTTATATGAGGCAAACAAAGCGCACCATAGCAGAAAAAGTCAAGGATAACATATCGCAGCAGTCAGAACTCGCCAGGTGAATAAATCTGCTGTTGCGGAGCATTTAATAAACTCAGGACACGACTGAGCTTCATAATCCTAAAATCCTTTCTACGGATCGTCGATGTTATAGTAGAAAAGTTCGTAAAGTCATTGAAATCAAAAAACATTGTAATTTCAATCGGGACTTTTAGGATATCATTCTCATGGAATCCAGTCACTAGTAAATGAAGGCGTCAAATACAAGTTAAAAATACCGATATCGTTAGTGTAGTGTGTCCGAGTGACATCCCTAGTGCGCAAAACGTTTAAGTTGATAAACAAGATCAAGTGCGGGTAGTTCGAAAAACTCGCGGCTAGATATTGATGTGAACTTTAGCCAGTATTTATCCGAGACCGCGAGGACAACACCGTTCTCGATACGTCGAAGGTAATTTTTAAAGTTACACGCGGTTAAGTCCCGTTTATTTGTCAGTCCCGTTAAAGTTTAAATCAGTATTATGTCACGCCAACTGTCAAAACAGCCCACTATGGTGACCAAAATCTGAGTCCGATGTTGGCCGAGACTGAGATCTCGGTCGGAACTTGGCTCCAATAAAATATTTTTTAAAGCGAGTGTGAATGATGGATAGATGGGAGACAAATAAAGTATTCTCGGTCGGGCGTAACTACTCGACTGATCGTTACAAAACGCACAGTCAATGTCAAACATTACATTTGGCACGAAAGTGTCAGAAGTATCAAAAATAATAAAATTTAAGTCAGCATTAATGTAATCATAGAAACCAGAACCAATTCTAGACGTAACAGTTACAAAAGTAGATACTAGACTTAATCTGTAGATCGGCCTTGCTTAACTGTTCATGGCGAACTGACTGCAGTCTGTAGTCAGTCTGAGCGTAGCTACGCTCAGTCGTGCCACACACGCCGCGCCTACATTACGCTTCTATACTTTGTTGTGTGATATTAATGTTTTCTGTGATATTTTTTGATTAACTTGCATGATTTAAATATTTCTTTTAATACCCTTTCCCCTCCTTCCTTTTCCAATTTTACTTTTAAATGAGTTAATTATATTTTATATTGTACCTTTCCAATAAATATCACAAAAATACATAAGTCCATTTTCGCAAATCCAGTATTATCGTAACAAAAAATCATATATTTTTTATAACAATTGGCATAATTGCCTATAATGAATGTATAAAAAAAGCATTTTTTTTATTTAATCTAGGTTGATTTTTAATATCCAGTGATGAAGATTTGTCCGGATTGATCGACTCTAAATTGCTGACTATAAATTCTCATAACGACACCAATGTAAAAAAAAAATGGTAGCGCAAGCCGCTGGTAGCCTAGCAGTAAAAGCATGGTACTTGCAATCCTGAGGTCACGGGTACAAACCCCAGCCAGCACTAACGAAGTTTTCAATAAAGGGAAAACATGGTGAGGAAACCAGACTAATCCCAAGGCCAGGTTTGCCCTCAGTGTTGGAAGGCGAGATGCCAATCCCTTTCGTAAAAACGCCAGTTTCTGAGATTGAAATCTGAGCCCTGGCAAAATGCCGGGACATCGCGAGGAAGAGGTAACCGGCAGCTCTCCTCACTAACCGTCGGTAACTCCATGTCAACCACTGACATAAAGAAATAGACTCCTACACGCGAACAAATTATGTACAAAAATATGGCACTAAATGATATTTCTATCACGTTCCAGTTTATGCTAATAATGCTAATTTATAATCTTCTTTTAGATAATATAAACAAACAAAAAAGAGCACAGTGTTCTAATGATTAAGTATCAAACTTCAATATTGATAAAGTAATAGCTTTTCAGACATTGTTGACACTTGCACTGACAGCGGTTCAAGAGAAGAAGACTAACTAAATGTGCCGCCCAAGTTGTTCGAGCGGCTGTTTTTTAGAGCCATTTTGTTCGGCCTGATTGTGAATCTACGTTTATTATACATCTATGATGTCAACATACCTGTAGTACTCGGAAGCGAGCTTGTAGAAGCGGCCATGAACAGGCGTCACTCCATCGGCGTCTTCTAAGGAGCCCTCCAGCTCTTCAATTATCTTCTCCGTCGCGTCCAGGTCGTTCAGCTGTTCCAGGTAGATCTCACCTTGGAGGACCTGGGATTTGATATATCATATGTTATTTTCTTTTATCATAAGTTCCTCCAAACTGCTTGGCTTAACGTATATTTATCACACAGCGTCATCTGTCGAGTATCATCTGTAGTTACTCAAAGGAGATCTATTGCGGCTGTGAAACACTAGATGGCGCTAGTAACTTAGCCAGCGATGCGGAAATTAAATACTGTATAGCCATTGTCTGTCCAAGTCTATAGGTGGAAAACTTTGCTACAACACCTGGCCTATGTAGTAACGTGTGTACACGCATGTCGGCATTCTATATTGAAATGTTGACGTAAGTTCCATATTAATTCTCTGCACAACTACATAGACATGGTGCATCAGTTCAGTTTTTCACCTATATCATTGGTTATTAAATTCTGACTAGAAATATTTGATCATGCACCGTCGTGAGGAGTTTCATAGGAACAAATATTTTACCAAGGCAATAACTTAAATGGTAGGTTGTCAGTAACACTGCAGCATTCGCTTGAGTAAGTGTTAAATAATAAATGACATGAAATAGCCAAAACCATTCATTGTTAAAAGTGTAACATTTTAAATAATGTATACTCTCAGCTCTTAATGTGTAATCTTAACTTCATCATCATCATCATCATCATGTCAGCCGAAAGACGTCCACTGCTGGACACAGGCCTCCTTCTTTCTGCTGGACCATCCGGAGATGAAATTATTTAGGTTATGAAACATTCCCAAATTATCAACTTACCTTGCACAGTGCCAACGCCTCATCATTCATCTTCACCTTACTTTCAACCTTCTCCAAGAATGCAATGGCATCCTTCTTATTGTCAAACTGCTTGACGATGTGTGATGTGATCTCTACCAGCGAGAGGGGGTTGATTCTGGAACACACAAGTTAGGAGTTAACTTAGTAACTGTAGATTACTTAGATACTGTGGATGTTTTGAGTATGGAATGACCGATCAACTTATCTTGTTGTTATTATGTGCTGGTATCCAAGAGTCATTAAATAACACTAAATTTTTCTGGGCCACAAAAATCCAAAAGTTTTTCGCACAATTGTTTAGGGTATTCTAAATCAAGACACTTTGATTAACCTACATTATTAGGCTACAGCTCAAGTTACATAAAATTGAGGTAGGTACAGTCAACGACACACTTTTTCAGCTTATTATAAAGGATTAAAGTGAAAAAGTGTATACATATTGTTGTCGTCGATTGTACAAAGGTCAGATCATAGACATACAGAATCTCATTAAAATAACATGAAATGAAAGACCTTTTATTGGTCTCTCATGGGATAGAGAATCATCCAATCTAATAAGAATCTCAGTCAAATGCTTTGGTTCAAATACAATTTGCATGGTTGTGATTGACAGTATGATTTACTACACTTCAAAAAGGGCTAATCAATAAAGTAATATGGTATAGAATCATGTCAAAATGTTTAGTGGTATAGTATTGTCAGTTTTTCAGTGTGCCAGGCCTAAATTATGTAAAGTAAAAACACAATTTTTAAAAAAAGGTTGCTGACAGAAACTGTATATATTTATATTAGTGAATTAATAAAAAAATACTTTATAGCAAACCTCATAAAAGGGTGATTATACAGGCATTTGAACCGCTCTTATTACTCTGTCCAGTTTTCTGTAGAAATGATCACACAGTTTGGTGTTATTTTTGGTTTACTGGTAGACAGCTGGGCTGGCTAAAGGACAACCAAAACCTACTTAATATAATGCAGGCACTTCTACAGAAATCTGGACAGAGTAATAAGAGCGGTTCAAATGCCCGAAGAATCACCCAAAACAGAACTTAACACACAGTGGAACCAAAAAGATACTAAAATAAAAAGAGAAACAATGGACAAATATATTTGACAAAATGACTATGCAGTATGCAACTTAAATCATAGTTTTTACCAAACTTCGAGCATTCAGCAAATAGCCGTATATAAAACCTTAGTCCTAAATTATCCCTAAATGATGATAAACATTAAAATAACGGGTCCAATAGTAAAGAGTACAAGCACTTGGTGACTTGCAATTTGGCTTACTTGTTCTCAAAGGTCGTTAAGAAGTTGTTGTAGAGCTGGATGAGGCTGTCGCCGCGCTGCAGCGCAGGGTGGAGCACGAATTCTTGTAATTTTAACGTAAGTTGGTGCCATAGTCTGAAATAACAAAGCGCGGAGGTTATGATTGTTTACCAGCAGAATTATGGCCACGTACCAGCGTAAATGTAAGACAAGCGTTAGTACTTACTTTTTATTGTATAATTCTTCTAATTTAGCCCAGTCTGCAGCTAAATCGGGCTCGGAAGCTTGTTTTTTTGATAGAAAATCGCTAACATCGATAACTGCAAACTTTACGGCCGCCATCTTTCAAAACTGTAACGTCATTGCAAATGAAGTTTGCTGCATATTTTTGACAATTCATAGTAAAGGCAGTAATACACTACCAAACATAAAAATGCTAAAAAAAAAGTTTATTTTATTGTATTAATTGGTAACTTAATTGAAATAGCTGATTGAAATTAAAGCTCTGGTAATTTGTGTTTATGTTTACTTAACATATTCGTTTCATGAGTTAGAAGTACCGAATGTATACCACCTTTATACGGTTAGTCTGAAGTTAGCAGCATGTAAGCTTACGCCATCTGTTGTCGAATAGATAATACAAGTTAATCTTCTACTGTCCACAAGATGGCGTCACATACGCCATGCTAGAATAATGTAGCCTGCACCTACTTGCTCAAATCAAAAGCCAATAAGTCTTTATACTTATTACTGTGCAGTAGTATATTTAAGGTAAATGGTAATACGTAAAATGGCAAATAAAATTGACCTTTACATATCAATAATTTATTTTTTATTTATTTATTTAATCTTAATGCACAACAAAAAGTACAAAGGCGAACTTAATGCCAAATGGCATTCTCTACCAGTTAACCGTCAGGCCAAATAGAGAAATACAAGGTAATAGGTGCGAGAAATTATACCAACATCGAGATAATAACAAAAAAAAAAACTTACATATAATATGATTCTAAATATATAGGTTACATACATACACAATAAATAAATATATGTACATAACTATATATAAATAATTAAATATATACATATAGTATTATACTTGCAATTCTAGTTTGAAGATTCGAGAAGGTGTTTGCGTAACTTGTTCTTAAATGAGTACTTTGTCTGAGCTTGACGTATCTCAAGAGGGAGGTTATTCCATAGATGACTCGCATTAACTGCAAAGGACTCGAAACAATGAATAATTCCTCTCATTAAAAATAGTTCGGTCATAAAATCTATCACTTTTAGCTATTTACGTACCTAAGTACAGTCGGCGTCAAACTTTATCACTATACTCCTTTGAGAGAAGCTTTCCTAACTTTAATTACAAATGTTCTCTAGCTGAAGACCCAGTGTGGGTGCAGCGACTTTTCAGGGTTCCATGCTTCCACTATGGAGTCACATCCTTATATTTAATATCGCAGTGACTAAGTCAGATCTTGTTGTACGCGGACAGTATCGTGTTAATGGAAAAATGATTAAAAGTATTGATATAGTTTCAGTTTCATACCAAGTTCCCTGTGAGTTTTGAAATTGGTTAGAAATAACTCCATTTATCCTACCATTAGTGTTTTTACAAACCAAAGGTCGGAGTGAAGTCTCAGCCTGCATCTACTTAGGTTAGTATATTGTGTTCAGTTTATATTTGACCTTTGTCCTTGGTTCAAATCCCAGTAAGGTCATTAATTGTTTGATGACTTGATGACCTTTTCGACACTTTACCATCAGGTTTGGACCCGGGCATGTCCTTAAACTACGTCCAACAATGAGAGGTAGGGCACAGCGATGAGAATCTGTGGCAGCCCAACTGGGGAAGTACCTCCTCCTTACAGAAGACCACAGCTATAATAGCACTGCTACCTTTCAGGTATGTGGTGTTGTGTTCCTGATGTAAGGTTCCTAGAGCTCCAACCCCCCTTAAAGGCCGGCAACGCGCTTGTGACTCCCCTGGTGTTGTGGGTGCCCATGGGCGACGGTAATTGCTTACCACCAGGCAATCCGACTGCTCGTTTGTCGCCTATGTCATAAAAATAAAAAAAGGTGCGACTGAGGTCAAACGCTGGTCAGTCTTGTATACTTATAAAAAAAAACATAGACTCTTGTTCCTAAGTCATGGGTGTTTTCTATGTATTTAAGTATGTGTATGTATATTATATCACTGGGTTCGTACCCACAACACAAGTCTTCTTGAGCTTACCGTGGGGCTCAGTCAATTGAAGCATGTCCTATAATATTTATTTGGTCTTGAACCTTACAGCTAGCCACGGCAGATGGCTTGCGATAATGAGAGTACGAAACTTTTAAAAAGATGACTTTACTTTGCTTAACTATTAGATAAAAAGGTACCTTATCTGGAAATCTGCCAGTTTTTATTGATGAGATCTAAAGTAGCCAACAACGTGGAAAAATCACAAACGAAGCTCTGATATAAGTAGATACTTAATTCTCTTCTTCATTCTTCTTCAGCAAGTGGGCCAATACTTTAAAATAAAAATAATAATTTTCAGACCCTGATATCCATATATTTGTTAAAACAATTACATCTAACGTTATGTATATCTAAGGCTAGATAAACAACAGCATTCAATAATTTATTAGTTTTATTACTGTAGTAGTACTTACGAGTGGATGGATGTAATTTGCTTGGATTCATGCGTAGATCATAACATCTTGTACGGGGACTGAGAACGTGTTAAATTATTATTAAACATGAACGGGACTTAACCGCGTATATTAACTTTAAAATTTTTCAATAACGACGTTGTCCTCGTGGTCTCGGATTAATAAAAAAAATTAAAGTTAATATACGCGGTTAAGTCCCGTTCATGTATAAGTAATAATGTGTACAAACCGTGAAAGTTTAAATCAGTGTTAAATTATTATTATTTATTTATTTTATTTTTTATTATGCAGAAGCGTCTGCTAGCGAATATTTCGATATTTTTCTTTTGATTGAAATATCGAAGTATTTATTTATTTATTAAACATACTACAAAAATTTAATACAATTCAAAGTCATGCAAAACTGTTTGGACATGAATGGATGGATGGACATGGATTTATATAGTATAATTATACACAACAAAGTTAAGCCATAGGTATATAAAATAACATACCTATCTAAGGTAATGTGCTTAATAAATATTTTTCAGCTTATTTTTAAACTTTCTTACATTTTGCTCGTGTCAGATATCTTTAGGCAAGCTATTTAAAAAGTATGGTAGGCGTCGTTTCTTTAACGTCCAGTCTCCATAGTGATTGTTAACTCTAGGCACCTCCAGGCCCCTATTTCACCACAGCGACAATTGTCACGATTCCCGACATATGTAAATTTCTGACGTTGCAGGTGTCCATTGGTTACATTAATCGCTTACCATCGGGTGGGACGTGTGCTTGTTTGCCACCAACACGTTAGTTTCAATAAAATACAGTTATTTTTTATTATATGATCAATATATAGGTAGTAGTTTGGTGAAGAGTTCTCTTGACAATTGTCACGATCCTCAGAAGAAATTTCGATATTTTTCGACATGTCATTAGTCCTGTGTCGGAATTTCGCGACAATTGTCGTATTTCTCGTGACAATTGTCAAGAGCCATATTGTCAAAATCATGACCCGTGACCCTACTGTTAAAATGGCACTAAAAAGTGCTGCCTGCCGACCCCTAAAGCCACCCCATCTGCAATACCCAATATCGCCAATTTCCTACATTTCGCGTTTTTTACTCGAACGACAAAAAACCCTTTTGCAGCGCGCGAGGGTGCGCCATTGTCGGCTTGCACCTGGCCTTTGATTAGCTGTATTGCAGTTTTTTTACTTAAAAAAGGATCACTTTAGCTTTTTTACCATTACCCAGACAAATTCGTAGATCAGTTTCTGATAAAGTAAAAAAAAACTACATATAAAACAAGTATTGCCAAACGTATAATATATAAATACATAAATATTACAGGACAACTTTAGGCACTGGTCCCACCGCGAGCTATTTTAGCAGCTATTTCATGAGACAAAATATAATCGCTCCCGTGCAGTGTACATAAAAAAGAGAGATATATATTTATAGCACATCGCCCGGCGATGAACTACAATCGCCCGGCTATGACATATGTCTCTTTTATTTACACGGGATCGATTATCTTGTATCCCTTCAAATAGCTGATAGGTCATAGCATAGGTCATTAGTTTGCGATGCGACCAGTGCCTTAGACATTGACTTAACCCCGTGATAAGCTCAAGAAGGCTTGTGTTGTGGCACAGTTAAAGATATATATAATATACAAATACGTAAATACACCCATGACTCACGAAAAGATATCTGTGCTCATCACATAAATAAATGTCCTTAACTGGGATTTGAACCCGTCGGTTTCATAGACAGCGTAGATGTAGAGTAGGGACGCCCGGCCGGACTCAGGCGGGCTGTCGATCGCTTGTTGCAGTCATTCAGCCCAGTTCCCTGTAGTTGGAGCTGCAGGTTACTGTTCCGGCTGCGTTCCCACACAGTGCTCAAATCTTCCTGCAGAACAGAAGGATATCCTCTAAGTAGATATCCTGTAGTTCTTCCTCCAGAACGTCTCTACCTAATTTGTGTCGCATCGATGCGTACAGTCAACCAATTTGATTTACAGGCCACTTGGTTCCTTCATCATCATCATCATGTCAGCCGAAAGACATCCACTGCTGGACATAGGCCTCCCCCAGAACGACCCAAGAAGACCGATCCTGCGCCTTCCACATCCAGCGGTATCCCGCGACTTTAACTAGGTCGTCGGTCCACCTTGTCGGAGGCCTACATACGCTGTGTCTTCCAGTTCGTGGTCGCCACTCCAGAACCTTTCCGCCCCAACGGCCATCTGTTCTGCACGCAATGTGCCCCGCCCACTGCCACTTAAGTTTGGCGATCCGGAGGGCTATATCGGTAACTTTGTTCCTTGTCACAGTGAAAATCTATATGAAAGACGCAAAAGATCTCTTATTAAAGATAATCATTAATCCCTAACAACTTATTGGCCTCTTTAGTTCACGGATGTTTTATTGACACTTGAGACGGCCAATACTTATAAAAACATAATCACTTAACTGTCTTTGTCATTGTCATCAGAAAATTGTCGAAAACAATATTGTACATCGTTATATGATTTTTTGTTCGTGAATTTTAGAAATGTGAATTGATAAGGTACAATCTTTATAATTAACTCATTATCAATATCGCTTGACCGCAGTCGCCATGGAGTCGATACAGCCGTTTTTGCAGACATTTCTTTCTTAGTTGTTAAAGATAAAAAATGTTTTGCTCTTGCTGTCAGCAAAATGTAACAGCCTACAGCTAAACCTAGTAACATAGAAAAACATACATCGAATCACGCAAGTCGAAACTTTCCTTGGTTTATTTGAGTCAGGTTGAATATCAAGTTTGACATTGCTATTAACTCGGCGAGCTAGTGACAACTGTTGCATCTGTCAAAGCGTGATAAAAGTTAATAGTTATGTTGTGTATAATTTATAAGAACATCCTATATCCCTATTATTTTACGTCATAATGATGTCATCGGCACCAAAGTTCCGCTGCCTGTATTAACGTCACTGTGACGAGGTTCGAAGTGGCCTAGAAATCAAATTGGTTGACTATACATGTCGCATTCGGTTATGACGTGTTTGCTTGTTTCCTCCTTCCCGCGACATAGACAGGGTAAC
The DNA here is from genome assembly GCA_022674325.2 of Grapholita molesta. Classification (NCBI taxonomy): domain Eukaryota; kingdom Metazoa; phylum Arthropoda; class Insecta; order Lepidoptera; family Tortricidae; genus Grapholita; species Grapholita molesta. Next base: position 8,324,953 of record CP053145.2, on the reverse strand, counting down.
CCACTAGGCCAAGCCTGTCGTCTCATCATCATCAACATCAACCGAAGGACGTCCACTGCTAGACATAGGCCTCCCCCATAGCGACCCACAATGCCCGGTTTTGCCCGCATCCTCATTCCCGCGATCGCCCTTAACAAGTCGTCGGTCCACCTTGTGGGGGCTTGAGAACCTTTACGCCCCAACGCCCATCGGTTCTACCTGTCGTCTATACTTGTGGATAAGGTAAATGTGAAAAGTATATCTTAATATAGCAACATAAGAATATCTTCATCAGAATCCCGAAATTAATTCGATTAGGAGGTGCAAGCAAGTTCTACTTTGCCTTAGAGATGGCAAAGGGTGCCAATAATCGATAAAATATTTCGTATTCTTGAGAAGTTTCTACGGAATTCGCTGTGTAGTTACAAACGGATAAACTCACGTGTAATTATATCGCACTAGGCGACATGTTTCGGGTAAGCTCTGGTACCCATCTTCAAGCCGAGTCAGGACACACCGCTCGCGTTGAGGGTGTATGGCTCACAACAGTTTTAATTATATTAGTGTCTCCGGGTAGTCTAATCGTGCTGAAACTAGAGGTGTGGGTTCAAATCCTGCCTGGGGCGTTGTAAAATTTCTTAAATATGTCATCTATTTAATTATAAATTACTTGACCTTGCGGTGCCGGCTGACTAGAATAGCACCACCCCGTCTCCCACGGGTGACGTAAGCTTCGACAAAAGGTAAAATCCTACGGACGGACAGCAGCGTCCGTCGAAACACAATGTACAGCTACTGCGGTCGCCAACCCGCCTGGCAAACTAGGCGACTACGGCATTTACCTCCCAAGATGATATTTACAAGTAATTTTTAGGAGGCCTATGTCCAGCAGTGGACGAGTGACGGCTGAAATGATGATGATGATCCATAATGTTGATTTATTTTTTCGTTCGAGGTTTGCGTTGCCTCTTTCTTGTAGACATTGTAAAACTCAAGGATAGTATGCCTCATGTTTTTTATACTTTAATTATTTATACTACTGCGGAGGCAGACAAGCATACGGCCGCCTAATAGCAGTCACCGTAGCCTATGGACGCTAGTATCCACCAACAACCATCACGACTACCTATATAAACACACGACACATGTACAGTTCATGAACTAACACTCGCATGAGCCATAACATAGGCCAATGTCCACAGGAACGACAAATTTATTCATGTACAGTCAGCAGCAGAAGTGGCTAAGCGTTTGAGGTGTTCAAAAAGAGGTCAACACATCTTTATTGTCAAGAAAATAAGAGCGCGTGTAGGTCATTTTGAACACTTCAAACGCTTAGCCACTTCTGCTGCTGACTGTATATGCGTATCTATGTATTCATTTGTTTTGATTTTGCTATTAGTAGCACCGCCCATAATTACTCTGCTTTGCCTAAAGGTTGACTGGTAGAGAATGCTTTATAGCATTAAGTCCGCCTTTTGTACTGTAAGATTTTCTTTTGAGCAATAGATATTAAATAAATAATGATTTTAACAACTTATTATGTTGCTCTACTTTCCAGGTTATTTTTTATGTAGGCAAGGAAAACTGTGGGAGAGTCAGTCAAGCCGGCGGTAACCGGCTTAAATGGACGCACCACCGCTGCTACTTCCCAAGTCTTAGTCTGTGTTTATGGCTATACCTTTGTCTGTGTTTATGTGATTTTCAAGGGGATAGCTAAAACTATTAGGGGATTAATATGTACGAAGGTAATAAAAATGCAATATTCAATTATTATAATATATATTTAAAATAAATTGTGAACATTATTATTTTAGTAAAAATTACTCTTTGTATTTAACACTTCCACAGTCCAGTGACCCATATATGGGTCAGGACGATCTATCGTCACAAGTCCGTGGCCCACACACGGGGCACTATAACCTAAATACGGAAATGTTCGAAAATATATATACATGTGAATTAATGAGACAATACAATAAGGTGTATGTATACAAATCTTGAAACTTTGTTCGTATCGATATCTCTGACTTTGACTGTAGAAAATAAAAATATACTTTCTACTGTCCTATGAACTCCTGGTACAGTCAGCAGCAAAAGTGGCTAAGCGTTTGAAGTGTTCAAAATGACCTACACGCGCTCTTATCCTCTTGACAATAGAGATGTGTTGACCTCATTTTGAACACCTCAAACGCTTAGCCACTTCTGCTGCTGACTGTACCATCGAGTTGTAGATCTTCGTATAGTTTATATTAAAATTCAAGTTAGCGCCTTATTTTTAGGGTACACTCAGAGTGCTACGATATTCGTAAATTTCGTACGATTGTCTTCGTCACTCTACGCCGAAATTAGAGTAAAAGAGAAAGATGCTCGAAATTTCCAAACTTCGATGTTCGTAGTAGGCCTACTGCACAGAAAACATATCAACTGTTGCTAACTTCACACTGATGCAGAGCGGATAGCATGGTCGCCATTTTATCGTATATCGCGCTATCCGTCACTTTCACACGCACACTTGTGGAGAGTGACAGATACTGATACAAATGATAAAAAGCCGACCATATTAGGCTTTTATATAATTAGGCGAGTGCAGGCGAATATACGCAACAACGGTATGATATCAGTTATAGTACGAGAGCCCACGACCAAAACCATGTCTCATAGCAATACGGCAAAAACCCTATAAAATCGTTAGATTGTATGATTCTGAACCCGACTAGGTGTGTAGTAATGGTCGAAAGTGTAGCAACTGCGTGGGAGACCATTTCTGCTGTATCAAAAAAAAAAGACAGTCGGTATTATAGCAATACGTCTGATAGTGAAAATGTACATAGATTTTATAATTGTATTACGAAAAATTTTGTTTTCAGACATTTAGCATATAGCCTGAGCGCATTTTTGAAAATGTCAACAAATTTAGCCGACCTGTATCATAGCAATACGGATAATTATTTTTTTCAACTTTTCGTATTGCTGCCATGATTACCAAAAACCTGTTTTCAGACACTTTAAGTGTAGCATAAAGTTGTCTGATAGATAAGGTGCTACACTTAATTTGTCTGATATAATTTTTTTGCACATGTGGACAACTTATTTTATCATGTCCAACAATTTTCAGACATATTGCTATGATACCGATCGGTAAAATTTGTTAACATTTTCAAAACGTTCTCAAAGTTTAATGCGTTCACATTTCCGTCTGAAAATTGTTTTGTTCGCATCAAATAACCAAAATTTACTAATAAAAAAGATTTTCAGACGTATTGCTATGAGACATTTTTTTTGTCTCATTTTTAATTCTTTTAAGTGATTTTACGGGTTTGCGCTACACCACTAACGTCTGAAAAATATGTTTCCGGTATCTCAGAACTATCATTCAACTACAGTCTGCAAATCAGACATATTGCTATGATGCAGTTCGGTAAAATTCTTTGACAATTTTGAAAATTCGGTCAGATCAAACGCTACGCGGAAAATGTCTGTTATTGGTATTTTCGAGTTCAGTATAATCGTATCTACCGATTTGCGCATCAAATCGGTAGATACGATTATCCTGAACTCGACTCGTTTTGGCCGTATTGCTATGAGACAAAAATTTTGGTCGTGGGCTCTCGTACTATTAAATAAACAGAGACAGCCAAGTGTAAAAATTTGTTCACAGCCAAAGTTTCAAAAATATGTACCGATCAACTCTATTGTACAGTAAATAAGGTTGTAGGACGTATTTATGACAGGATTTTTTCGGTACGTATTTTTGCACTTGACTGGACAACAATAACCCTGGAATCAGATAGAAATGTTTCTTCTTTCTTATCTTCTGCGTCGTTCTCCGTCGCTCTGCCGCCGCCCCGGAAAGCTAGCAGGCTGCACAGTCCACTCGATAGTTGTAATACATACTATACAACCTACTACCTCACCGCGACGGCGGCTCTTCAATCTTCTGGGATCCTGGTACCTTCCTGCCGATAATGATGCTAAAATATCTAATTTTCATGAAACTACAAGATAATTTATGTTGTGAATTGATTAATACTGATAAATATGGGAGTTATCAAACTAAAAGTGTACCCATTGTGCCAGTTTTGTGACGATGATTACTAATTAGCCATAGCGAAGCGTCTGTCCACGACATTATGGTAGCGATTTCCTCGCACAACTCTAATTCTCCATTTTCAAACACTAAGAGTGCCGAGTGCCCGTTGGCCTCGCCGCTCACGCTGCTGGCCCGTCACGCACTGATTGCACGCAATTTTCATAAAATACTTTGTATAATTAAACATAAAAATCAAGCATTATATTTCAATAGATTGTTACATTTGGGGCTCGTTTAAATGAGCAATATTGCAATGAAAAAAAAAAAAACTACACAGACTTCATGCTTATAGTGCTATTAACTGGCAATTTAAAAATTAATTGAATTAAATTGTCGTCACGAAACGTTTCTTAACAACTGACGCTATTTGGGTACATTTATTTTCTGAAAACTTCAATATTACGCTGCGTAATTAATAAAAAGTCACTTACGAGACTGTCCGCTTTGTAGAGCGCCATCTAGTAGACTATTTTGGCAACTTGAATGTTAAATTAGTAATTCGCGCCAGTAACCAAGGTCCAGTGCTGTCCTCTACAGAACACACACGTTCCCTTAAATTGCAAACTAATTTGTAAGAAAAAAGGCGCCAAATAAAACAAATTATGACAAAGATTCGTCTTGAATTTCGAATCTATTTCTAATTTTTGGTACGCCAAACTATGACTGGGGTGCTAATGATGACGGGTCTACAATATTTTCGTTTTAATATAAAAAATATTGGAGACTGTCTACAGTACACTGTCTTATAGTATTCTATTAGTATTGTAATTAAACAAACTATATTACATTTAAGACTATAGTTATCATAGACCTACGTGTATCTTAAAATACATTATGGCTAACACTACAGTGCTGACATAAAACATAATAGATATAATACTACGAACTATTTGTTATAAATTATAATCCATAGTTAATAGAAACAGCCTACAAAAACTAATAATTACTACTACACTACTATTTACAGAAAACATAAAAAATACTAAAATAAAAGAAAAAAACAGACACACAAAAAAGGTAAAACAAATGAAGAAACGTCGACATCCCGCCAAAACTGTGGCCTCGTATACCAAACTTGTGTGGCCACACACTGTCGACTATATAGTCTAGCCGACATACGACTATAACTGTCAGTCTTTATTGTAGTTTCTACACAAGTTAAGTAGCTTATACTATGGATTTGGACTATATAATGACTATAATAGTCGCACTATAAGTAATTAAATGACGCAAATGTGATAACTGCTACATTTATCTACTTTTATCGGACTATTATAACCAAAATCAAACTAAAAATCAACTTTTATATTATTAGCTGATTTATAATCAAATTCAAAGTAAAAATCAACTTTTATTTATCAACAGGCCAGCTGGCGGAGTAGCATGTATAATAGTCACAATAGTCGTAAGCAGCGGACGACTATAGTCGCAGCGGCGGCCCATCGACTGTGCGCACAAGTTCGGATCTACGGGTTTCAGTTGAGTGGGCCAAAGTGCTCGCTAAAAAGGAAAGAATACACTCGACTATAACTCAAACTATTTAGATAGAAATGGTGAATTATTAAATATAGTCTAAATACAAAACAGAAATAGTTGAACAAGGAACATGGTAGGACATTTTGTTTAACAATGTTTCTTTGACATTCATAAGTGCATGTAATGTACCTAAATTGAAGAATAAAGACCTTTTATCTTATCTTTTTAATGTTGTACCCACATTTTTTTATTTAGATTTTTTTTTGTGTCAGAATCACGATATTTTTTCTACATATTTTTATTTTTTCCGTTCCGTTACCACATCATATGAAATTTATAAAAAGTGGTAACGGAATGGGACAAAAAGCTTGGGAGATCTTTTTAACAGGAAGAAGCAAACGCACATAATTAATTAAGGTAAGTTTTTTTTTAGTAAAAAGATTATGACCAGTAGGTATTTGATCTAAACTATCGTGAGACCATATTAATGTCTATACCATACCATCTGAAACACGCCGAGCAATATTCTACTTATAAAACGTGAGTTACTTATATTAGTATTATTAAAATATGTCAATTTTAAAAAATATTAGCTGTCAAAAAGTTATAGTCGAGTGAAAGAGAAACATAAAATACAACAAAAATAAACATACTCGTATCATTGAGGAGTATAAATAAATTGAAGTGTATAAAATAATTTTGTATAAATCAGAGCCCTGAACCCTTACCATGAGTAGTGACATTGAGGTTTTCGATAACGAGTATCGAGTTTAATTACTATCTATGCATCTCGCTTGTACTAACGAGATGCACAGATCACATTTCGGAATAAAACGTAAAATTAACATTATTTCGACGTAGAAAGAAAGATAAGTTGATGTCAACTTGAGCCAGTCTCATCGGATATCTCGAGGACAATCAAAGTAAATTTTAAAGTTAACACACGCGGTTAAGTCCGCGTGGGAGAAATCCGTAAAACTTCAAACCAGGCCCGGTACCGCGAACAACGAAGTTCGTATATTTCGGGCATCTTTCTCTTTTACTCCAATAAAGGCGTCATGAGAGTGACAGAGACAATCGTCCGAAATTTACGAATATCGTTCTTCGCGGTAGCGCCGCTGTATTTTAGCAGCTGGGAGAAATATTTCAGTCTTGTGTGGGATTATTTAAGCTGTCAAACTTTTTGATTACGAACGTTCTTTTTTTATTATAAAGATGGCAAACGAGCAGACGGATGGCCTGATGGTAAGCTATGCTATAAAATATATATATAAAACGGGTCACTCACGTATTTTAAGGTCGAATAACGCGAACCATGTTCACGAATTGGACCGAAACATATGTCGAGCGTTATTTGACCTTAAAATACGTGAGTGACCCGTTTTTTATATATATTTTAATGTCATGTCCACCAAAATGTACATGTACAGAAAATTCTTTAAAGTCATAGTCAGTATTCACTCTTTCGTGCTAATTTAAATATATTTTTTTTAATACGACGGTGGCAAACAAGCATACGGCCTGCCTGATGGTAAGCAGTTACTGTAGCCTATGGACGCCTGCAACTCCAGAGGATTCACATTGCCTACCCTTTAAGAACCTATCTCCTTTTTTGAATAACCTCATACTGTAGTCCCCAGGGAAAACCTCGACAGGGAGTTTAATGTGCGTTAAATACTTTGCACTGTTGTGAGTAAAATGCAATTTTGCCATCTATTTTGAAAAAATTAAAGAGGTTTTGGAGCTACTGAAGTAAATAGTACTGTTTCAAGTTTTCATGACCTCTTCACCAAAGTACATACTTACTGATCAAGTATAATGTTTTACTGTAAAAATCCCGTTGGTTAACGAGCGTACAACCCGCCCGGTATGAAGTGGTCACCGTAGACCGTGGACGACTGCAATCCCAGTGACTCAGCTAATCTGCTGGTACAGTCAAAGTAAAAGATATCGATACGGAAAAGGTTTCAAAATAGGTATGCATGTAGACCTTACCATGAGTTGTGACATTGACGTTTTCGATAACGAGTATCGAGTTTACTATCTGTGCATTTCGCTTGTACTAGTTTAGTGCGAACGAGATGCACAAATAGTAAACTTGATACTTGTTATTGAAAACCTCAAAGTCACAACTCATGGTAAGGGTAGTAGTATACATATATTGGAACTTTGTTCGTATCGATATTTCTGACGTCGACTGTACTCAGGAATTTCCTTGTCAGAAGTCTGCCATTTCTAAATTTTGTCTCGCTGTGAGTGAAATTCGTGTTTTCACTCGATTGTATTCTTGGGCGGCCATTCCTGTAAAAAAAAAAAGTAATATTTCAAGTTACTATTGTGATTATGACTATACAGGATGGCAAATTTAAAGTGGTCAGTAAGGTGGTCGTTTCCCGAACTAAGTAAAGTTTTTTATTCGAATATTTAGTCAAAATCAAAGATTTACCCGTACCGGCCGGTCTAAATGTGCCAACCTGTATATATAATAATTCTAAGTTTCTACCAACAAGCATCTATACTACGTGGTTGTGGTTGGATCAAGGGTCAGATTCAGAAGGTAATCCTGGACACGGCGCGCATAGTCCGGCGGTTCCTCTCTCTGCAGCCCTAACCACCGCGGCAGCCTAGGCCCTGCCCCGTTACGGACGCCTTAGGATGTGTTATTGTACGTATTTTATTTATATAACTAATCTAAGAAATAAATAAAGAATAATAATCAATAATACACCTACAATTTGTATCTTTTAAAATGATATACTGACATCTTACAGAGCCCTGAGTGTAAGTTTTTAACGTAACTTTATGCCACGAACGCGTTTGCGTTTCCCATATAAATAACATTATCTTTATCACTTACGCGTTCGTAAACGTTTTTCAAAAGAAACTTAACACTGGAGCCTCAGACTCCAAACTCCGTTAAAAAACGGTATATCAATATTTCACGTCAAAAAAACACAATACGAAGAAGTGTGAGACTAAAAAACGAACTGTGCAACGGTTTTTTGCAACAAAGGAAGTGAATCTGCAATTATTATAGTGTCTCCTAATGGCTTCCGATTTTTTTCTTCTTCAATAAATGTACGATCAGGTAAAATAGGGGACTTGTGTGTAAAATTAGTAACGGCGTAATAACCCGGGATAATCTTTAAATATCAAATAAATTATTTAATATAAAAGGCAAAAACAGCTGCGTATGCAATATTTTTTTATACTCAGAAAACAATTTTTTATACTTAAAAACAGATAGCTAAACTTCATTTTATTCACAAGCTAATACAAAAAAGTGTTTTTTTTAATGTCAATTGACTTAACTGGTTGAATGGACTTCTAAATGATGATTTGACGACCGGTCTGGCCTAGTGGGTAGTGACCCTGCCTCTGAAGCCGGTGGTCCTGGGTTCGATTCCCAGTCAGGGCATTTAGTTGTGATGAGCACATTTGATTATTTGTGATAGTCGTCTAGTACCTACAACACAAGCCTTACTGAGCTTACCGTAGGACTAGGTCGATTTGTGTAAGATTGTCCAGAAATATAAAAAAAAAATGTGTTTATCACAAGTATTTGTGTTACGGGTTACGGGTAATAAGTATTCCAATCATCATCATCATTTCAGGTGAAAGACATCCAAGTTTGGACATAGGCCTCCCCCAAGGATCGCAATTATTCTAGCTAGTTTTGATAACCTCTTTGTATTGGATCTGTTCATAATACAAACTATGTAATTTTTATTATTTTTATAAATTTGTAATGATACGTCCTAAAATGACCTAAAACAGAAAAGTGCCACTTTGTTCCCTCCTAGTAGAGAAGAAAAGTGCCTTATACGAACTGGTGTAAAAAAAATATTTTTATGACAAAGGTAGCAAACGAACAGACGGATTGCCTGGTGTTAAGCAATTACCGTCGCCCATGGGCACCACCAGGGGAGTCACAAGCGCGTTGCCCGCCTTTAATGGGGGTTGGAAGTCTGGGAACCTTACTCACCATTAGGAGCACAACACTACATACCTGAAAGGTAGCAGTGCTATTATGGCTGTGGTCTTCTGTAAGGAGGAGGTACTTCCCCAGTTGGGTTGCCCCAGATTCAAGTGTGATGGTTAACGCTATGCCCTACCTCTCATTGTTGGACGTAGTTGTTGTTTGGACCCGGGTATGTCCTTAAGGACATACCCGGGTCCAAACAACAAAGGTAGCAAACGAGCAGACGGAATGCCTGATGGTAAGCAATATATAATATATAACGTGTCAGCATTAAATAGTCACCCGGTATATAATTTAAGATTACGTTCGTTCTTTGTTCCCGTGTTGTACCGCGTGCTCGCAGTAAAAGTGCCCCTCCGGTTCAACAGGTGCGCGCGAAATTTCGCTAAAACGTGTAAAAAGCGTGAGAAACGCGGCAGATGGTCGCGGCGAGGTGGCTAACAAGCGCACCACAGTCATCCGGGGCGTAGGATATGTTAACGGTTTACACTTTTTTAGACTTATAATTCTTATCTTTTCGAGAATAAGTTGTAAGTTAAAGATATTTAGTAGGTACAGTCAACCAATTCGATTTAAAGGCCGTGGCCACTTCGTTCCTTGTCACAGTGAAAATCTATATAAAATAAATAAATAAATATTTCGGGACAATCTTAAACAAATCGACCTAGTCCTACGGTAAGCTCAGTAAGGCTTGTGTTGTAGGTACTAGACGACGATATATATGTGATACTAGTAGATAGATACATATAAATACTTAAATACATAGAAAACACCTATGACTCAGGAACAAATATCATCACACAAATAAATGCCCTGGGGCCCTACCGCGAAACACGATATTCGTAAATTTCGGACGATTGTCTCTGTCACTCATATGACGCCTTAATTGGAGTAAAAGAGAAAGATGCTCGAAATATACGAACTTCGATGTTCGGGGTACCGGGCCTGACTGGGAGACTATATGAAAGACGCAAGAGGTCTCTTATTAACGTCACTGTGACAAGGTACCAAGTAGCCTAGAAATCAAATTGGTTGATTAAATGACTATACACTGTTTTATAGACTTCTTGAGAAATAGTTGTTGTACTTTTATTATCCTAATATTATGAAGGCAGTGCCTTGTTTTGCCGGCTGACTAGAATAGCACCACCCCATCTCTTCCCACGGGTGTCGTAAGAGGCGACAAAGGGAAACCGACGGACGGGCAGCAGCGTGCGTCTAAACCCATCTACAGCTGCGGTCGCCAACGCGCCTGCTAAGCGTGGCGACTAAGACAACTACTCCCCAAAGCCAAATTAAGTACCCACTGTTATTATAATTTACCTACTAACTTAGTCTGTAAGTAGAATTGTCTTTTTAACAAAATATGGAACTTGTTTTCTAATTTTTTTTTTATATAGCATAAATAATTTCGAAGTGATATTTATTTTTAACTCTCTATTCTTTAGTACTACAATGGAGCGAAGTATGACATGCACACGAAGACAAGATCGGATAAGAAATACCATTCTAAGATCAAAAACGAAAGTAACGGATATTTTAGAAAGAATAGACCAGCAAAAGTGGCGATGGACCGGCCACATGATGCGCGATAGGAAAGGCAAATGGAGCAAGGCCATAACAGAATGGTACCCCAGAGACGGAAAAAGAAACCGAGGTAGACAAAAAATGAGTTGGGAAGATGATTTGAAACTGACTGCGGGTTCTAAATGGAGAAGAGTTGCAAATGACAGAAGCCAATGGAAGCTTTTGGAGGAGGCCTATGCCAAGAGGCACACTGAAACTAGAGACATATTATAATAAACTTAATTTAATTTTTTTAAGATATGTAATAATATAAATTGCATTGTACTTCTTGTTTCAGAATAAAGGGCTATATTATTATTATGTCTCTTCCGTACACGGAACAATGGTGTTCCGGACATTTGGGAGGCGTACGCGGAGCCAGATCGAGCCAACGCGCAGAGGCCCTTTCGACAATTTAATGAAATGTAAGGGGTACACTAAGCGGATGTTGCCCCTGTCCGTATCATGGGACGCGCACAGAGACAGCACCCGCCATGGTGTAAGGACTATTGAGTTATAATGGAATCTAGAATGTACTAGGCTATTGGGTGGAAAGGATGGACTAGCTACTGGGCTATTGGATAAAAAAACCGGACGTCTGCCTAATAAAATGGTATTCAATTTTATTTCCGGCAGACGGTGACTCGCCCTATGCGAGATGGGCCCCCACAAAAAGCGACATCAAAGATGGCTCAAGGGCAACACCGGTGCATAGGGCTAAGGGTAGAGAGGTGTCACTGGACTTTAAACATATAGCCAACTCGCCACTTAGGTTTCCACATCTACCCTCGAGAACGCAGCTCTCGCGACCCCACTCTGGACGGCCGGTGAAGGCAAGCCAGAGGCAGGGGACCTGTCCCACCTGTCCGACAGGGCACCCCAGGGGCACTCAGGTACGTGGAGTCGCTACTCTCCAACAGCTCGCCACAAGCTGCCCTGCGTTGACTGATTGCACTGGAGAAAACCAGTGGGCGATGGGGTCGTCACATCTCTACGCCCTTTTATTATTATTATTATTCTTTAGTACTACACTTTTTTTTAATAATGTGGCCAAACGTGACCTTTGACGGAACCGTATTTATATGTGATAAACAAAAATTTTGAAATAAATTATAAAAGCAGGAATATTAAACTCCACGGCATTATATTTATGTTAATCCTTGCTTCAAAATCCTACTTTGAAAACAAAAAAAAACGTTGCTTAGTGAGATTCTATACATTCTATTGTTAATTATTTACCAAGTTAAAAAACAAACTGATCACGATATGAATTCCACCCTGTATTATAAATCTCTTATCCCACACCGAAACCTCCGGGAGTCGTGGTCGAAGCAGAACTAAACATAGTCTGGGACTTGTCTAGACGTGGGGGGGAGGGGGCGAGGGGGGGGGTCTACCTCCACCTCCAGGGGGGGGTTAGTCTAGACAGCTGATCGACTTTGCACAGTGTAATTGTCGGGCTTAAGTCTCCAAAATAGTATGGATACTGGGTGGCATTAAAAATACTTGAAATTTGGGCAAATAATTTGACGACAGGCTTAGTGGGTAATGGCTCTATAAAGTCAACGGGCATGGGTTCAAATCCCATTCATTTATTTGTATGATAAGCACAGATATTTGTTCATGAGTCATGAGTATTTGTATCCATACTAATCCATACTCCATACTAATATTTAATAAAATATATATATTTCGGGACAATCTTACACAATTCGACCTAATCCTACGGTAAGCTCAGTAAGGCTTGTGTTGTAGGTACTAGACGACGATATAAATATAATATATAGATACATATAAATCCTTAAATATGCCAAATAATTTTATGTGAGCCAATATGGACCCCAAATTTTGACTTAATAGTAATAATTGGTAATAGGCGAGGCGATTTTATTATCTATGGCAATTCTTTTATTTGTGAAGATCTAATCAAGAGATCAAAGTGAGGATCTTCGCCGACCCGCCATACCTGTCCTTAACATATGGTTGTGGGTTAAAAATTATCCTATGTCCTTTCTCGTAGCTCAAACTTTCCATGCCAAATTTCATTCCAATTGGTTCAGCGGTTAAAGAGTGAAGAGGTAACAGACAGACAGACGGAGATACTTTCGCATTTATAACATCTGACGACCGGTCTGGCCTAGCGGGTAGTGACCCTGCCTACGATGGTCCTGGGTTCGAATCCCAGTCTGGACATTTATTTGTGTGATGAGCACAGATATTTGAGTCATGATATATTAGAGTCATGGATGTTTTCTATGTATTTAAGTATTTATATGTATGTATCTATAATATATATCGTCGTCTAGTACCGACAACACAAGCCTTACTGAGCTTACCGTAGGACTAGGTCGATTTGTATAAGATTGTCACGAAATATTTATTTATTATTTATTTATTTAACTTAGAGTATCTGTGTCAGATACTAGATTTGTTCAAAGTAGTGACGATATCCTCCTAAGGCTCTCCATACAAGTAAAATCCTACTCAACTTCATTCTTTATAGTGTAGAAAATAAAGTATTATTTCTTTTGTGTCAAATTCGAAAGAAACTAATGAAAATCAACTCTATTCCAATTGTATAAAATTCTAATTTCTTTAAAGTAATTAGTAGAGTCAGCAGCATAAGTAGCTAAGCATTTGAGGTGTTCAAAATGAGGTCAACACGTCTCTATTGTCAAGAGAATAAGAGCGCGTGTAGGTCATTTTGAACACTTCAAACACTTAGCAACTTTTGCTGCTGACTGTACTACAGGTAGGCCTGGCCCGGTACCGCGAACATCGAAGTTCGTATATTTCGAGCATCTTTTTCTTTTACTCCAATGAAGGCGTCTTGAGAGTGACAGAGACAATCGTCCGAAATTTACGAATATCGTCTTTTGCGGTACCGCCTCTGTGGGCCTAAGGTCTATAAGTAAGGCCTATAACTATATAAATATGACAGAAAGTGATAGGTTTGATCGAACCGTCGTATTCCGTCGCATAATATATAATATATGTAAATAAGAGTAATGAATATGTATGAGCAATTATTGTTACATAAGGTTATATATAGCCGTAATTATAACTTGGCGCCAGTTACATAACTTTATACATAGTTCTTTATCAATCTGTCACAAAAGTAGGTCTGTACGTCTGTGCTCCCACGTGGTCACGTTTTTTATGACATAGGCGGCAAACGAGCTGACGTATTGCCTGGTGTTAAGGAATTACCGTCGCCCATGGGCACTCGCAACACCAGGGGAGTCACACGCGCGTTGCCGGCCTTTAAGGGGGGTTGGAGCTCTGGGAACCTTACTCACCAACAGGAACACAACACTATTACCATCAGGCAATCTGTCTGCTCGTTTGCCACCTTTTGTCATAAAAAAAAATAAAAAATAATAATAATATGTAAGTTTGTAAAAAAATCACTTAGTACAGTCGCCATCAAATATATCGGGGCTGCGGAGGTGGTCACAAATATCTGAACATGCTCTTAATCGTCCTGTCAATAGCGACGTTGTTCAGATATTTGTGATCACCTCCACAGCTCCGATATATCTGACGGCGACTGTACTTACTAACAGCTCTATCCCAGAACCCCTAAAAAGTCCTTCCATTAGTTTAGAAGCCTCATATAGCTCACGTGGGCGATGTACTGTAATTTACTTTAAAGTTTATTTTCACAAAGATACTAAAAATACAGTTCCCTTCTGAGAAAATAATGTTTACGGGAATTTGAAGTAAATTCATATTAGAGAGCCCTGATTGTAAGTTTTCAACGTAATATTACTTTACCATCGCGTTAGTGTTTCCCATATAAATAACATAAATAAATATTTCGGGACAATCTTACACAAATCGACCTAGTCCTACGGTAAGCTCAGTAAACGCTTGTGTTGTAGGTACTAGACGACGATATATATAATAGATAGATACATATAAATACTTAAATACATAGAAAACACCCATGACTCAGGAACAAATATCTGTGCCCATCACACAAATAATTGCCCTGACCGGGATTCTAACCCAGGACCATCGCCTTCACTACCCACTAGGCCAGACCGGTAGGCATAAACATACCATTTAACTAGACGGAGCGTGATAATAATACCACGATAGACAGGGATGGTCTCATATAATTTTCCATAGGTATGGCAAGACAGCGCTATTTTCGTCCGGCCTTGTCATAGTCACATATTTTTGTTCCCCTCCACACTGAACCCTTCAGAACTGTCAAAGTTGGAGGGGAACAAACAAAATACGATTGGAGTTTTCTTGTGTTTTCAACCGAAGTTACGGTAATTAATACAGAATAAGCTAATGTTTTTGTTATAAAGAGTGGCATGTAAAGCAAAACTATAGTGAATTGTTACATTTTGGGCTACAAAAGCCAGAATATCATGCGCGGATGCGTTCTCCAGTCATTAATGTCATTATTCCTATTAGGAAGTTACTGATTATTATAAAGGGACTATACTTACCTATCGTTTGCTATATGACTAAGGTTTAAGATTCGATGACAAATGTAACAATTTGACATACCTGTCAACAACGGGGAGCTCGTCGGATCTTCTCTCAAATTTATCATTTTTTCACCGAAGTCCTGGAAATTACAAGAAACCTGGTTATTATAGGTTTCAATTAATTATTTCTAGCTTTTGATAATAGTACAGGAACATAATAAATAATTTTTATGAAATATTTTGATTTGCTTTAAATAAAAAATTGTAATAGATGATCTCCGGCGTCTGAGATGGGATTTAAAGTCGCTTTTTTAAAGTATATGTCATATAATACAATTAAAACTGTTGTGAGCCATGTCACTACTACTTAGTTACAAACGGATAAACTCGCGTGTAATTATATCGCACTAGGCGACATGTTTCGGGTAAGCTCTGGTACCCATCTTCAAGCCGAGTCAGGACACACCGATCCCGATGAGGGTGTATCACTCACTGCTGTCCGCTGCCTTGCACGGCGTTCTGCACGCCGCGCCCGCTGAGAAGTTGCTTGCACTTGCATGTCGCCTAGTGCGATATAATTACACGTGAGTTTATCCGTTTGTAACTATATGTCATATATTTAATTTTTTTATTTATTATAAAAATTAATATATTTCATGAAAATATAATTTGATGTGTTTTTATTTACTTTGAAAAATAAATAAGTAAATATTACAGGTTATTCTAACACAAATCTTAGGTAGATTATCTTGAATTCTTAGCACACGTTGGCGGACAGTACGCCTACAGGCGTCGCGTATGGTTTTCCTTTGGTCTATGACATATGACGTCATTCACTGCCCACCAACGTGTTAAGAAAAGCCGGCCCAGTACCGCAAACATCGACGTTCGTATATTTCGAGTATTTTATTTCTTTTACTTCAATTAAATATAGTTTTTCGTAGAAAGAACGAACGAATCCGTACCATTATGCACTTAAACAACATTAAACAATATTGTTATTATAGATAAATTAGCGAGAGCGTGGAATTGCATTAAAAAAAAATTAAAGTGACATTTCTAGGAAACTGTCAAAAATGTCATAATACTTGGCAGATTAATAACTAGCATTATGACATTTATGACCAATACATAGGGTATACTCATTGGCTGATGCCCCCAGGGGCATATTTTGTTTCCTTACACGGCTATAGCCTTTGTAGTGGTTGTACGGGAAAATAGTTATTTGTTATACAAGAGAGCTAGTGTTTACCTTCTGGTGCTAATATTGAGACCCGAGCTAGCGAAATATTATAAAATTCAGAGAGTGGAGTCTTGTGCATTGGGCGAGTCAAGGCACGAGAGGGGAACACACTTTGCTACCGAGTGAAACACATAATTTTTCACCTCACTACCGCACGGAAATCTTTGACTGTAAAACTTAAAAAATTGAATGGAAATTATTGATATCCAACATTCAAAAACATTAAATAAAAGAACATCCAACCAGCTAACATAAAAAAAAACACTCGATTAGTAATAAACTATTTGTATGAAATTACTTTGCAATCTTGAGAATAAAATGCATCTTTGCTATCTGTTTTGAAAGAAAAAACAGTTATTTCCGAGCTAGTGAGATGAAAAGGAAATTTCAAATATAAACACACCATCTGCAGATGCAATTGCACGCTCTCGCTAATTTGTCTATAACTATTTTATTCGTAAGATACTGGTTTAAACTGTCACCGATTTTTCACATTATAACAAAATAAACAGGACTTAACCGCGTATAACTTTAAAATGAATATATATATATAAACTCTGACGTTTCGAAAACGACGTTGTCCTCGTGGTCTCAGATAAAGACTCGTAGAGTCGTTCTCGAAACGTATGGGAGGTACTTTTTAAAGTTATTATAAACGATTAAGTCCCGTTTATCTGGAAGAAATATGTATTTGTAATCGGGCTATGGAGTGCGGCAGCGACGACGACCACAAACGGTCTCGCCAAGAGACCTGAGGCTCTAGTGTAAGTTACTATTGAAGTAAAAAAACGTTTACGAACGCGTAAGTGATAATGTTATTTATATGGGAAACGCAAACGCGTTCGTGACGTAAAGTTACGTTAAAAACATACACTCAGGGCTCTGCTCTGACGCTGACTACCGGGTCAGCATTTATGTACCGCGCCTGGTAGAAGTCGTGGCTACATATATTTGCCACATTAGATGTACTGATATTTCCAGACATGAGCGCAGCAGCCGCGCCCACAGGAAATCCCGCAGACTTCGCGGTAGTCCTGATAGCTTGATAACGCTCTGACGTCAGCAATAATATCTACACGGGGTCTAAGCTGAGCTTAGCCCGTCCCCGAATTTAAACTTTTAATAATAGTTTTTTTTGTGTCGTGTGATGCCGGCTGACTAGAATAGCACCACCCCATCTCCTCCCGCGGGAGGTGTAAGGGAAAAATTATTTATAACAATTTCATTATTATTCCAAACTTTAAAGATGGCGTCTATACGTCTAATTAAGTACATAGATCGAAAGAGATTGCCTTATGAAACTTTCCATAGGTATGGCAGAGACGTTGCTATTTTCGTCCGTCCTTGTAATAGTCTCACATATTTTTGTTCCCCTCCAAACTGGACGCTTCAGAACTGTCAAAGTTGGAGGGATACAAACAAATACAATTGGAGTTTTCTTGTGTTTTCAACCGAAGTTGCGGTAATTAATACAGAATAAGCTAATATATCTTATATATATATAAAAGAATGTGGGGTTTGTTCAACCGCTTATAACTCGAGAACGGCTGAACCGATTAATATGATTTTGGATTGGTTGGAATCGTCACAGCCCTGATTGAGACATGAAGTACTAAAAAATCACAAAAATCCCGTGATTTTTTAAAGCTATCACTACTTTTGTCGCTTTTTAGGCGGTACGAAGTTCGCCGGGTCAGCTAGTTAGTTATAAACTTATAAAGGTGGAAGTAGTGATAGCTTTAGATAGTGAACTGTTACATTTTAAGCTCCAAAAGCCAGAATATCTTTGTCCCTTACTGGCGCTCGCGGATGCGTGCTCCTTGTCGGATGCGGAAGCGTGCTTAATTTCGACGACCGGTCTGGCCTAGTGGGTAGTGACCCTGCCTATGAAGCCGATGGTCCTGGGTTCGAATCCCAGTCTGGACGTTTATTTGTGTAATGAGCACAGATATTTGTTCCTGAGTCATGGGTGTTTTATGGGCGTTTACAAAAAATTGTGCACCCAATTAGTGAAAGTTGTTAAGAAAAGTTAAATCACGGTCAGTTTCGTGACGACTATTAGGCGTTAAATATCAATAAAAACTTGGTTTTGATGTTCGTTTTATAAACTTCAATCGATATTACAACATAATTAAAGACAAAAAGTCGATCTTCATAAAGATTTAATGCTTAATTGTCGTCACGAAACTGACAGTGATTTAACTTTTTTTAACATCTTTCGCTAATTGGGTGTACCAAATTTTGAAAACTCTCTTATATGTATTTAAGTATTTATATGTATCTATCTATTATATATATCCTCGTCTAGTACCTACAACACAAGCCTTACTGAGCTTACCGTAGGATTAGGTCGATTTGTGTAAGATTGTCCCCAAATATTTATTTATTTATTATTATTTAATGCTACAACGAGAGGGTTCTAACAAGTCTAAACATCACGGGCTTATCTTGTTATGACTGGCTGATAAACGAACATTGTCTCTATCAGTCTCACGACACTTTTATTGGAGTAAAAGAGAAAGATTCTCGAAATTTACGAACGTCACTGAGCGGTACTGAGCTACAAACAATACATAAAATCATGAGACTTGGATTAACAAGTTTCTTCCTTTTGTCTAAACATATAATTAAAAGTTGTCAAGCCAAAATTTTTAACCAAGTGTAAAATAGAAAAAAAAGAAAAAACTATGATAAATACTAAAAGGTAATAAAGAACTGGGCCTTTTAGTATTTCTTATAGTTTTTTTCCCTTTGCTTTTCTTCTTGAACAGATTAACTCTGTTTACTTAATATTGTCTTCGGTTGCCGTGATAATTACTCATGAAATAAAACAACTAAAACGGATTAAATCGCGTATACTAATTTACTTACCTGAAAGATTCCTACGAAGGCAAAGATGCTTTGTTTGTGAGTGTTGCAAGATGTTGGTGAACCATCAACTGTCAATCTGAAACAAATCATATAAACAACAATAAATAATTGACAGAAAAACAATCATCATCTGGCAGATAATTATATAAATAAGTATTACAAGAGATCCTTACACTAATTAACTAAGCCCCACGGTAAGCTCAAGAAGGCTTGTGTTGTGTACAGCCAACGATTTATATATACAGTCAGAAGCAAAAGTGGCTCAGCGTTTAAAGTGTTCAAAATGACCTACACGCGTTCTTATTCTCTTGACAATAGAGGTGTGTTGACCTCATTTTGAACACCTCAAACGCTTAGCCACTTCTGCTGCTGACTGTACAAATACTTAAATACATAGAAAACAACCATGACTAAGGAACAAATATCTGTGTCCATCACACAAACAAATGCCCTGACTGGGACTCGAACCTAGGACCATCGGCTTCAGAGGCAGGGTCACTACCCACTAGGTCAGACCGGTCGGTTATAGTGACCCATGTGGACACGGATTTAATTGTGAAGATAGATGGTCGTATGGGACACTGGACGAGCGCCGAGTGAAATGAAATAGTTGACTTTGCCAATGTGTAGATATTAATGGCGGGGACACCTGGCCGGGAGCCGGTGGCCGGCACCGGCGGCCCCGCTCGAGACTTTCGCGGCCAGACGGGCCGCAGACGTTTTTTGTCGGCGCCCGAGCGGACCGGTTTGACGGCGACAGTCACGGGAGGGGGCGGGAAGCGGATTTGGATATGAGAGAGGACACAGTTCAGGTGAGAAAGCATATCGATCGTCTTGTTAACTTCGTTCTAAGCAGTCTTTGGACTTGTAAGTTTTATATGGTATTTAATTTTTGTAATTGTTTGATATGTTTTCTTATAGAATAACGCATTTTTATGTATGTTTAACATTTTTTTGTAATACTGTTTTAAAAAAAAAATTGCCGGTATTATTTAATATTATTAGAAGGTTGAAATAGATAACATATACTTAAGAAAAAACGACGAGGACCTCCGGTGTCTCTCGCGCCAAGATAAGTAGTACCCGCAGTCTCAACTCAAGATAGCCTCTTTCAATCAATCTCTGTGTTTTATGGCCAACGTCGAGGTTAAATAGCCGCTTTAATAACGACGGCATAATCCTAGTTAACTAATACCTTTAGTTTACGCGATTCATTCCTGTTTTATTTATTCTTATGTGTTTTATCGAAACAAATGTATACAATTAGTTAACTAATCAAATCAAATATATTTATTTCGAAGTACTAATCGAAGACTTCATAGTATGTTAGTGTCTTACTCTAACTTATATCTATGTTATTACAAGCAACTAATAATTAATACTAAACTTATCCCTGAATGAATAGTAATATAAATGTCCCGCCCCCGCTCCCGCCGCCGCTCGTGGCCTGCGCGCAGCGGGGCAGGTCGCGACGGGTATCGAGCGGGTTAGCACCGCACCGAGGTTTCACCGCGGGCTGTCCGCGCTCGCTTGTTGCTGAGCAGACCCAGTGCCCATAAACATCTATACAGCACCGAGCACGGAGTACTACCTAGGTTTCTTTATCTGTGGCGCCGAGTCATTCATGTATCAAGCCGAAAGTAGCGTGAAAAACGAAATTTCGTAAGTTTCCAAAATTTTATCTGTATTTTATAAGTAGGTAAATGAAAATATTATTTAGTAAGATCAGGCTATTTGGGTTTTCTTTATCAGTTGAAGGACTATGTTCTATTCTCGTCAGAGAACCTATTTTTAGCAAACGCGAAATAATGACTTAACATGTCCTATAAATAGAACATAGTATTGTGAATCTATTGCTTTCGTAAAGGTCTAATTCTGCTGCCGCGAAAAAAGATATTCGTAAATTTCGAACTCTCTGTCACTCTCATGACGGCTTAAATGGAGTAAAAGAGAAAGATGCTCGAAATATACGAACTTCGATGTTCGCGGGCCTGCTGTTATGACTACATTTTGATGTTCTAGAAATAGGTTATTGGGCATGAAAAATAGGCAAGCCGGTTTATCCGGTACTTAGTACACACATCAAGACTCTTAACTGTACATCGGTAGACCTTATTATATAAGGCATAAGGTCTACCAATGTACAGCTAAGAGTGTTGTTGTGTGTACCTCCTCAAACCGACAATTTAACAAGTCCATACCATATTAATATTATAAATGCGAAAGTAACTGTCTGTCTGTTACCTCTTCACTCTTAAACCGCTGAACCAATTGGGATGAAACTTGGTATTTCGAGTTTGAGCCACGAGAAAGGACATAGGATAATTTTTACTCCGCAACCATACTTTAAAGACTGTCATGGCTGGACCACGAAGTCGCGAGGAAAAACTAAAAAAGGGTACAAGTGCCGTACATTTTATAGGACTTATGGCCTTTTTACTGAGCCAATTTTACTTTTTTTATGATTTTTTTTATGACATAAGGTGGCAAACGAGCAGACGGATTGCCTGATGGTAAGCAATTACCGTCGCCCATGGGCACCCACAACACCAGGGGAGTCATAAGCGCGTCGCCGACCCTTAAGGGGGGTTGGAGCTCTGGGAACCCTACTCACCATCAGGAACACAACACTACATACCTGAAAGGTAGCAGTGCTATTATGGCTGTGGTCTTCTGTAAGGAGGAGGTACTTCCCCAGTTGGGCTGCCCCAGATTCAAGCGTGATGGTACTTTGCTGTGCCCTACCTCTCATTGTTGGACGTAGTTTAAGGACATACCCGGGTCCAAAACTTATAGATACCCTTTCTCACTAGAGTCACAGAATTATTACCACATATTTAAAAAATTGTTAAAAACGGAATCATCAGTCGTTTATCAACAGAATATTTTTAAAACTTCCCTTTTGTAACAAATAAAAAAAACGTAAAAAATATAAAAAGACACCCTTGTACTATACTTGTGTATTGACAAAAGGACTTATATAAAAGGATCAAACCGGTATTTAAGACCTTTTAGAATAATGTCGTTCAGCAGCTGATCCGTTCAAAAAATGCATTTTGCCATTATGTACGGAACTTTATTTGTTGTGAGAATTAACGGAAAATCGACTCTACTAACTGTGAAATAAGGTTGAAAGTTAAATAAAGGGCTTAGAGTTGAATGAATGAATAGTTTATTGCACACCTTAAATATAGTTCAAAATATTAAAAATCTCAAATATTTCTTCACTTAGGATACATTTATTTACAGAAATTACAATGGTATTATGATAACTAAATACAAGTGCTTAACTAGTTACAGTACAACATCTAAAAAAGGCCCTTGAGGCATTGTACCAAGGATGCTGGCGGCATTTCCTCGTTGTATCGCAATGCTGATATGTAGTGCGAGGAAGCCGCCAGCTATTCGGTCACCAGTTACATCAACCAACCCTTTCTTTACTTAGGTATAGGTAGTTCTACGAGAGTTGAGGCGAATATCACCGCCACTTCCGTCACTTATAGGTAGGCGGTCTTATCGCTAAATAGTGTTCTCTTCCAGACAACCTATGGGTTAGTGAAATTATTGCGACAGAGTTAGAAGCGCCTGCCAAGCGTGGCGACTATGGCAACTACCCCCCAAGATGATACAAGTCATATTTGTGGAAGGCCTATGTCCAGCAGTGGACTGCGTACGGCTGAAATGTATGTTGTATGCAGGGTTCGGACAAGTCATCGCAGAAACTGATATGGACATGGGACAAGACTATTATAGAGTCGCGACTTAAGATTGTTATTATCTAAAGCTGATATATTATTATCGTAAGTTATAATTTAACATTTGACCTTTTTAGTCGCATGTCTGTCATGGATTTGTCAAAGTGGCATGCTTGCAACAGTTTTGTGGTGACAATTTAAACTAATACAATTATTTGGTTTTTTTATGGTTATTTCTAAATCTTTTAAATATGGTGTAAATAAATACAATTAACAAATGGATTAAGGACTACCCCGAGCTCTGTTATCAAGAAAATGTCAAGGAAATATTGTGTACAGCATGTGACATTCGTATTAAACAGTTAAAGAAAGATAATATTGATAAACATATTAGGTAAAAAAAATCACAAATTGAAGACAGCTCCGCCAGAAATTTCTTATGAACTTTTTGCATCGATTTGTTGATGTTCCTAATTTCTCCTAATATTCCATGGCATCAACTCAATAATTCACGCTTCATGGTGAATTCTGGGTTGCAGTAATATAATTAAATAATATTGTACATAATGCGATTCTATTGATCTTGTTCTATAACCGTCTTGCGATTGTTTTGCGATGACTTGTCCGAACCCTGGTTGTATGTATTTAGTTGCACAGTTACCGGCAATAGTACCTGACTATACCAAGGGCGCAAAAATATCTGATCGCATCTTATGTCAACGCCATAAGATTCTGTCAGAATTTTTCGGGGTCTTGAGATCGTAAGATATTATTGTATTAATTCTCTCTGTATTAATTCATTAATTATTAGATTAAGATTATATTTGTATTTGACTATTCGAAAGTGCTTGTTGCTAGGTCTACTTGAATAAAAAATAAAAAATTGAAATTGAAAATAAAAAGGGTAGTTATATTTAATTTTGAAAAATGGGCAGAGACTGCTCTAGATCGACAGGAGTGGAAAAAGTGGGGGACGCCTCTGCCCAGCAGTGGGACAGTATAGGCTCGTAATAGAAAATAAATATATAATAAAATTTTATGACATTAAGGGGTACCCCCTAAAAACTTTTTCCTCTTGTTTTCTTGACTTTATTAGATAATGGTATGGAACCATAATGAACGGTAATTACGGTTATACTCAAGTTTATTTAGTCACTTGCGTAACGGGCCGGCGACGCGAGCGGCGAACCGAACGGACACTCAGCACTCTTAGTGCTTGATAATGGAGGCCTATGTTCTCCGAGACATGTCGCGCGAGTGACTAAATAAACGTGATATAATAAACTTAGATGGTTGGCAGTCCTCAACTGTGCGTTTTTCTAGAAACTTCCTGCCTCGCACAGCAAAACTCTGGAATAAATTGTCGTGTGCAGTATTTCCGGACCGATATGACATCCAAACCTTCAAGAAAAGAGCGTATAGGGATCTTAAAGGCCGGCAACGTACTTGTGACTCCTCTGGTGTTGCGAGTGTCCATGGGGGGCGGTAGTTGCTTACCATCAGGCAATCCGTCTGCTCGTTTGCCTCCTATATCATAAAAAAAAGAACCGTAATAATCGTTAATTATTGTACTATGTCTCACGAAAGTTTAAATAGAAATGGTATGGAACCCTCGGTGCGCGACTCCGGCTCGCACTTGGCCTATTTTTTGTTTACATTTTGGAACTCGTAAGTAAGCCCCCGGCTGTGCGCAATTTTTTTAATCTTCCACCGTGACGCGATTGATTTTATAGATTTTTTGCTATTGATTTTACAAAAAAGCCATTGTCAAGAAAATAATAGGGTTAGATCCCAAAGGGTGGTAGCTGATTAAAAAAAAACCTTTTGTATGACGTCCATACGCCCTTTGATATAAAAATGTGTAATTGTCAGCTATTGAACGAAAATAACACGAATAAAGAACAGTGACCGCGCAATTGGGTGGATCCATTTTTTCATGAGTTGCCATAGTTACGGTCCCCTGGACAACATTTAGAGACCTGGTTTTATTACTGATATTGTACCGAAAATTACGTTTTTTACTTCGACGATACTAAACTAGTAGCCTATAGACGCCTGTAGCTCCAGAGAATATATAGGTACGTTAACACAATTGCTCTTTTTTCGCTCTTGCTTTGGGGCTTAAATCAATTATTATGTGTTATTATGTCAACAGAATTATTATGACAACAGAAACATAGAAAAAATGTGGCACAGCGTTCTACTACTGGACTACTTATGGCTGAACTGATGATAAACAGTGAGCCAGGCGACAATAACCATGACAGCAAGTGACAAGATATTCCCTCAGCCAATTACGAGCGATAGAGGCATATAAATAAATATTACAAAACATCCTTACACAATTGACTGAGCCCCACGGTAAGCTCAAGAAGGCTTGTGTTGTGGCTCAGCCAATGATATATATAATACTATATGATGCCAGGCTTCGCCCGCATGGTTAGAGGAAAATCTAACATATTGACTCTTCCCGTTGGAATGAGATGTTTTCCCGCAGGAAAAAGTAGCCTATGTCACTCTCCATCCCTTTAACTACCTCCACTTAAAAAATCACGTCAATTCGTCGCTCCGGCCGTGAAAGACGGACAAACAAACAGACACACTTTCGCATTCATAATATTAGTATGGATACAAATACTTAAATACATAGAAAACACTCATGACTCATACACAAGTGACGAGGCTGTGAAGTCGACCCGAGCGGCCTCGGTGACGTGTGAGGAAAATATTAATTAGTTTTAATATAATTATAATTATTAATCGTTTGCGGTGTAGACGTTTCGATAATTTAAATGTCCTGTTTTTAAGACTTACTTATGTCAAGGAAGAGATTGTTTAAGCAGTTCATGTACTGTATAGGTTAAACGTAGCTAAAGCACCTGGCCTGTGTAGTAGTAACGTGTGTACACGCATGTCGGCGTTCTATATTCAAATGTTGACGTAAGTTCCATATTCATTCTCTGCACAACTACATAGACATGGTGCTTCAGTTAAGTTCTTTCATTAGACTCATTTGTTAGAAGAAATGTGCACAGCGTAGAGTCAGCAGCGAAAGTGGCTAAGCGTTTGAAATGTTCAAAATGACCTACACGCGCTCTTATTCCCTTGACAATAGAGACGTGTTGACCTCATTTTGAACACCTCAAACGCTTAGCCACTTCTGTTGCTGACTGTACTACCACAAATATGGATGTTTAATGTATTTTAAGAGTGACCCTGGGGACTGCCATGGCAACAAACAAGTTATCAAATAGTGCATAAGTGTATATCGCCTAAGCCGGGTTCATGACACATCAGAACTGCAGTCGAGTTGGTTCTATACATTTTATATAACGCTTCAGAAAATTTCGAGGAAATTTCCTCTCTTACCCCAATTAAGGCATCACGAGAGTGACAGAGACAATCATTCGAAATTTACGAATATCGATTTTCGCGGCAGCGCTTCTGATCTCGACACAACACCAAACAAATGTGAACCTGATTTAATAAAGAGTAACCAACTTCCGTATCGAACTGTACTCCAGTCATAATGTACAGTCGGCCATATTGCGACTGTCAAGGTCGCGGGTCAACGACCCCGGGTTCACCATTGTTCTTCTTACTGCCCAAGGTCACGATAAAATAATCGTATTTGTTCCCAACAGTGTCAACCTGGTTGAGTATCAGGGAGTTTTCACAAAAAAAATGTCTCGAACTAGAGCGACTTGTAGAAAAGTCAACTAAGTCAGTTTTGCGGCGATAATTAAGCATTAAAATTCCATAAATACTTAGATTCAGTACTCGTTTCATAAACTTTAAGCAGTAGTAATAAATTGCAAAAAAAGGCAAAAAAAAATTCATAAAGAGTTAGTGCTTAATAAATAATTATCGTCACAAAACTTACATAATTTAACTTTCGCGTCACGTTAAGTAATTGGGGGCATTTTTTTTTCTGAAAACTACCATTAAATCAGGTTAGGACACTGTTAGGATTAAATACAAATATTTTATTAAATGAGCATTAAAAAAAATTATATTGTTAATAAACTAACAATTTAGACTTTTAAATGTATTTTTTGAAATATGTATCCGAAAGAGGCTAGTGATTCGGAGTAGGAATACATAAATTTTACGTAAAATAACAAAACTATGAAAATATATGGTCAGGTTAGGTTAGGCAATATGGCCAAATCACACAATATATGTATATAATAAATATAATATTCTCATGTCTGAGCTGCATTTAAATACGCTCAGTAGTTTTCGCGTCAAAGAATAGCAGACATCATAAAAAATGGTCAAAATTTCCTAAGCTGTTGCTGTTTTAACTCACTCATTGCCATGGTTACGGTCCCCTGGGTCACTCTTAAAACCGCCGTTTTAATGCAGCTAAAGACAACAATCATACATTTTTGTGGTAACTATATGTATTCCATAACGGGTCACCTACCAATGGTGCCTCTATGCCACTGTTGTCTCCTGGCTGAGGGACGGAAAATGGATAATAGTTGATTCACCCAATTAATTAAATCTAATAATAAAATACTGAGACGTCCAACGAATGAAAAACATTATTTTTCTAAGTAAAGGTGAGGCCTTAGGATTCTGTTAAAACGTGTGGGCTTTTATAATTCATTAGAAAGTCTGTCTGTAAAAGTAATTATTTCCAATCAGATCTATCAGTTATTCTAAGAATTTCACCGAAAATTTATATTTTTTTTCTGAATATTAACATTCCGCCCCCACTAGTCTAGTCTGAGTATTTGTACAGTAATTACAATATTATTTCAGATTCAAATCAATCCGGAATTTCTTCAGTTTCAATGACGGTGCAGCCCTACCGAATCCACCTCCTTCTGCACTGTTAATTTAGACTAACTTCTTTAATCTCTATATTTTTTTATCTTACTATTTTTAAATAAATGTTTTTACTTCGAACTAGAATTTCACCGAAAATTTATATTTTTTTTCTGAATATTAACATTCCGCCCCCACTAGTCTAGTCTGAGTATTTGTACAGTAATTATAATTACAATATTATTTTAACTACTTAACTATTACTACATTAAGGGCCTGTTTCACAATCTCCAGATAAACTCATCTGATGAGAGGGAGGGCACAGCGATGACCATCACGCTTGAGTCTGGGGCAGCCCAACTGTGGAAGTACCTCCTCCTTACAGAAGACCACAGCCATAATAGCACTGCTACCTTTCAGCTATGTAGTGTTGAGTTCCTGATGGTGTAAGGTGTCCAGAGCTCCAACCCCCCTTAAAGGTCGGCAACGCGCTTGTGACTCCCCTGGTGTTGCGGGTGCCCATGGGCGACGGTAATTGCCTAACACCAGGCAATCTGTCAGCTCGTTTGCCGCCTATGTCATAAAAAAAAACTGCCAGTTAAAATTATTGCTATCATTTTCTCCAGTCATATACAAGAAAAGGACAGCAAACATTTATCTGACAAATATTCGTTAGACCATAAATCGAATTGAGGCGTTGCACCAAGGATGCTGGCGGCTCCTCGTTGTATCGCAGCTGATACGTTGTACAAGGAAGCCGCCAGCTCTTCGGTCACCAGTTACATCAACCAGACGTGCTGGTGCCCCATGGACCTAGCCTTTTTACAACGACGGTGGCAAACAAGCATACGGCCCGCCTGATGGTAAATAGTTACCGTAGCCTATGGAAGTTTGTAACTCCAGAGGATTCACATGCGCGTTGCCTAACCTTTAAGAACTTATACACTCCTTTTTTGAAGTACAAATAGTACCTCCGGGGTCCGAGACTGTTAAAGCGACAGCCGCGATAGCTAGATGCGGGTTCGAATCCAGCCTCGGACGCCGGAAGACCTCGTCACTTTTTCTTAAGTAAATGTCATCTACTTTAATTTTATAATTTATATAGTAGTGTTACTTTAGTAAAAAATGAAGATGTTCCTGAGTCATGGGTGTTCTATGTATTTAAGTATTTATATGTATGTATCTATTATATATAATATATCGTCGTCTAGTACCTGCAACACAAGCCTTACTGAGCTTACCGTAGGACTAGGTCGATTTGTGTGAGATTGTCCTGAAATATTTATTTATTATTGTATTTTATTTATTTGTTCTAAGTTTAATATTTATAATTGAGATCAACGTGTGTGGGGTCCGGCAGTATAATATATTCGTCCATTACAGTCGCCAAATATATCGGAGCTGTGGAGGCATTCACAAACATGTAAACGCCTCTATTATCGAGGCGATAAAGTGCATGTTCAGATATTTGTGGCCTCCACAGCTCCGATATATCTGAAGGCGACTGTACACTACCAAATATATGACGCTGACTGTACACGTCTGGTTCTTTGTGTACTGTCAGACAGACCGGCACCGTCGCCTTCAGAACCAAAAGGTCACATATCAATATAGGTTTCATACATTTTGTTACATTTCTGAGTGACGGCGACGCACCTACGAACCAATGGAGCGAGGAAGTTAGTAAATGTATTGTGCACTGATTAACCGATTTACATCATTAGCCATGGTCATAGGCCTCCCTTATAGATCGCCACAGCGATCTATGAGCATAGGCAACATGTGGCTGACTAGAAAACTCCCACCGCAATCACGCAATCTTCTCCCGCGTGTCGTAAGAGGCGACAAAGGGAAAAATAGAAGGATGGGTCGCTTACCCGCCTAGAGAGCGATTCGAAAAACTTAAATATTTTTTTATGGAATTTTTATTCCGTAACAAAAACATTTTGCAATGATTATGCTATAACAAAAGTGTGATCAATATTATATAGGTACCTATACATTTACTTTTATTATGATACAAAACATGTTTTTAAAATATTTGAATTATTATATTCAGATTAGTAAGGACTAGTTATTTTCTTTTCTATTTTCTAATCGAGAGCCCATTCGGTTTTAAAATGAGAAGAAGTCACAATAGACTTCATATACAGTAACGGATTGAAATTTTGAAGTAATGAAAACTGTATGAAAATATTGAAACACTTTTTCGTATTTTGGAAAAGCTTATTAGAAATTATTCTAATTAGAAACCACAAAAAATTAGTTAAAACAGTATTATTCAACAATTAATGATATTATTAAAAGAGTCAATCGTCTTTGCCATAGCAACAGTCCCCTGGATAACTGTTTTGAGAACTGCTTTTATTAGATAGAATGCATTAAAACACACAAAACATGAACTTACGTGCTGATGTTAAGCCCGTTGCTGTAAAATGCCATCTACAGGGCTAAAGAGTGGAATGTGATAAAACAATTCTTAAAAAAATAATTGCTATTAAGATTCATTTGGAGTCCAAATCCTATGTCTAGTTAGACACTACTAGGCCTTTTTAAATATAAAAAAAATCTAATTAGGACTAGGTCGATTTGTATCAGCATGTCCCGAAATATTTATCAAATTTTGGACAACGGGACAGAACAACAACAACAACAAAAAGTTGATCCGCGTCACCAGCTATATATTGTTTATATTGCTGACTGGATTATCTTTCAGCATTAATATAAAAATAAAAGATATTTCGTACAATATCAGTTATTAAATTATATTTTACACAAAGAAGTCCGTTAAACATTAAAAAAAAATCAAATATTTTTATGCATCCCTGTATGTAAGATAATAATGCCACTTAGTTACTTTATCAATAATAACGGTTTAATGTCACTCATTGCCATGTTTACTGTCTCCTGGGTCACTTATAAAATTACACGTAACAGTTTTACGGCATGTGAAGACACTAAACATGCTTGTGGTATCTATGATATCTCATTTCTTCCGACAACGCTTCTAGTGTCCCCTGGCTGATGATTTAAAATAACAACATATAACAGTCGATTTATATAACCATCTGACTATTCTAAGTTTTATGTCTAACTACTACTAGACCCTTTTAAATACATATAAAAAAGATCTTATTAGTACTAGGTCGATATGTATCAGCATGTGCCGAAATATTTTTTTATGTATTACATTATTTAAAAAAAATTATATTAAATGTAACAAATCTTACAACAAATCTTTTATATAATAAAATAAAACTATTATTATTTATTATATACACAAGTATTAGCTATATTTAAAATACTTACAATTAATAGACACAATATCTGCACACCATAGACACTAATTCACAAAAACACATCACTTTTAAAAAGTACGATATATACTTTTGGCGGGAATCGCGGACACAACCGGCGTGCTCCCCCGCCGTCGGCCACCGCGGTACTGACTCCGAACGATACCCCTGCCAACTTAGCGACAGTAAAAAACTGTAGCTTCAATTGAATCACAACCTTATCAACTAACATTTACGGTCGAATTTCAAATAATCCGATTTGAATTTGCAAAATGACAGTACGTATTCTATTTTTAGGGTTCCGTAGTCAACTATAGAAACCCTTGTAGTTTCGCCATGTCTATGCTTAGCGACCGTAGTTCTAGAAAACTGTATTTTGGTATATTAAATATTTCGGGACAATCTTACACAAATCGTCCTAGTCCTACGGTAAGCTCAGTAAAACTTGTGTTGTAGGTACTAGACGACGAAAATATCTGTTTATTTCAAGTAACTATTACACAATTAATTAGGTACATTATATTAACTAGTAATCTTAATTATAAAATATTTTTGTGCTAGGGAATATATAAATATGATAATAGATAAATAAATTGTAAATTGATAGAGACTGGTGGAAAACTGCCGAAGATCGGGATACGTGGAAGAGCAAGAGGGAAGCCTTTGGCCAACAGTGGGACAATATGGGCTTGTAATAAATAATAAAAATAATAAATATGTAAATAAAACGTGGACAAAGTGGTACATTAAAAAAGGAATATTTTGTGGTATTTTTTCAAGTGGTATTTTTTCGTTTCTAGGCTACACTGTGAGGTGTCGCTACAAGTAAAAAAATGTACATAGTGTACCTTTGATACAGTAAATATCAGTGGCGGTGCGACAATTTTTTTCTTAGGCAAGACGGAGCCGATATGTCTTAGCCTTTTCTTCTTGAGCCCATGGAAAACCGCTGAACTGCAGTAAAGTTAGTCAAGCCGGCGGGAATCGGCTTGTAAAAACGCACCGCCACTGGTAAATATTGTCGGAAATAATTTATCTTGGACTAACAACTGCGGAACCCTACACTGAGCGTGGCTCGACATGCTCACGGCCGGTTTAATTTAATTTAGAATATTTGAAATATGTGACATTATCTAGCAAAAGGGACCTTATGTCGATGGCGCTTACGTCGAACCGCGTTGCGTTTGTATCGCGGCATCTTGAACAACGGCGTAAGCGCCATCGACAATAAGGTCCCTTTTGCTAGGTAATGTAACATATTAACGGTAAATTGATTCTAAGCCGTAATTAATTAGGAATAAGGTGACTTTTCCCATGAATCATTATATGAGATTTTTATATTTGTTATGTCTGGTTTTATAGAAAAATCTACAAATTAAGAAATCTCTCAATACTCCCAATTAGTCATTTAATTAGCCCCGAGAAAACCTTTTACTAAGAAATCAACAATAATATGTTATTTCATCAGAAAAATCATCGAGTATTTTTCGCTAAATGTTATTTGAATTTACTATTTTTAGTTCGAATAACAATTTTTTTGATGTTTGGGCGAATCCATTATTCAATGTTGCTGTTTTGTCTGCGTTAGCCAAGAGACAATATAGGTACAGTATTAAAAAAATGCATTAATGTGGGTTCTGTTTGTTTAATTTCGTAGTGAGTCACTGAGTCACTTACCTACTACAATCTTATACTCTTTATGGTAAGTAATAAGATTATAGTGAGTGACTCAGGAGACAGCAACTATGCTTACGAGCGATAATATTCATTTAGGTGTGTCTCTGGTAGAAACTATCAACTATTACAGGACATTCTTACACAAATTGACTGAGCCCCACGGTAAGCTCAAGAAGGCTTGTGTTGTGACTCAGCCAACGATATATATTAATACTAGCTTTTCCTCGTAACCGACCTATATGACATCCAAACCTTCAAGAAAAGAGCGTATAGAGGGATCTTAAAGGCCGGCAACGTACTTGTGACTCCTCTGGTGTTGCGAGTGTCCATGGGTGGCGGTAGTTGCTTACCATCAGGCAATCCGTATGCTCGTTTGCCTCCTATATCATAAAAAAAAACTTTGTCGGTCAGCCAAGCTCGTCTTTAAAGTATGGTTGCAGGATAAAAATTATCCTATGTCCTTTCTCGTAGCTCAAACTCACTGCATACCAATTGGTTCAGCGGTTTGAGCGTGAAGAGGTAACAGACAGACAGAGTTACTTACGTTTCGCGTTTATTATATTAGTATGGAAGTAGAGTGTAGTAAATTTTGGAACCGGGTATGTCCTTAAACTACGTCCAATAATGAGAGGTAGGGCACAGCGAAGTACCATCACGCTTGAATCTGGGGCAGCCCAACTGGGGAAGTACCTCCTCCTTACAGAAGACCACAGCCATAATAGCACTGCTACCTTTCAGGTATGCAGTGTTGTGTTCCTGATGGTGAGTAAGGTTCCCAGAGCTCCAACCCACTTATAGGTCGGCAACGCGCTTGTGACTCCCTTGGTGTTGCGAGTGCCCATGGGCGACGGTAATTGCTTACCACCAGGCAATCCGTCTGCTCGTTTGCCGCCTATGTCATAAAATAGTATAGTAGTATATATGTAGTAGTGATATTAAGTTATTTGGTGACGCCCGTTCCAGATATGTGTAGTTATATCTCGCGGTTCAGTGGGCTATCGAGCGCGCCTGACCTGCGCAACCGCCCGGCTGTTGACCGAACCAACGCGACACAGGCTCGCTAGTAATTGGCCACCCTCCAATAACTGGCCTGGTACCGCAAACATCGATAATTCTAGCATATTTCTCTTTTACTCCAAGGAGAGTGAGAGAGACAAGCGGCCGAAATTTAGGAATATCGATTTTCGTCGCTGTGGCAACTTTAGGGTCAATTGTCAGTAACTGGCCACTTTTCAGTAACTGGCCACGTTATACTTAAATTGAATTATCTTTATCTAGTTACAAATAGAACACATTTTCTAATGGGGTTTAAGCGCAGCGTAGGACGTCCACCCACAAGACAGACGACCTCATTAAGGTCGCTTCCAACTGGTACATGTGGAGGTCCTAGGGGGTGGCCTGTTCAGCGGTGGACGTCTTGTGGCTGAGATGATGATGATGATGAATGGGGTTTCAATTATATAGCCACTCATCAATAACTGGCCACCTTACACTAAAATGAATTCTAATTGCTTATAAATAGAGTTCATTTTTAGTATACTGTGGCCAGTTATTGGGGGGTGGCCAGTTACTAGCGAATTACTCTATAATGGCGGTTATACTTTAGACAGGTCTGGCCTAGTGGGTAGTGACCCTGCCTTTGAAGCTGACGGTCCTGTGTTCAAATCCCAGTAAGCGCATTATTTGGATTTGATCTAAGAGAAAAAATTACGAACTTCGATGTTAGCGGCCTGGCCCGGTACCGGGAACAACGAAGTTCGTGTATTTCGGGCATTTTTCTCTTTTACTCCAATTAAGGCGTCATGAGAGTGACAGAGGCAATCGTCCGAAATTTACGAATAATACGAATATCGTTCTTCGCGGCAGCGCCGCTGTGCTTAGATACATAATTATCAGTGATCGGTACTAACGATAACGGTGCAAAACTTTAACAAAACTTATTGAACTGAGGTATAGTTAATATATTACTTACTATCAAGAATTTTTTTTATTTTTATGACAAAGGCGGCAAACGAGCAGACGGATTGCCTGATGTTAAGCAATTACCGTCGCCCATGGGCACTCGCAACACCAAGGGAGTCACAAGCGCGTTGCCGACCTATAAGTGGGTTGGAGCTCTGGGAACCTTACTCACCATCAGGAACACAACACTACATACGTGAAAGATAGCAGTGCTATTATGGCTGTGGTCTTCTGTAAGGAGGAGGTACTTCCCCAGTCGGGCTGCCCCAGACTCAAGCGTGATGGTACTTCGCTGTGGCAAATTAGTGTCCAATTTTATTATATATCGGAATCTCGATATGTCAATATTTGTGTGGAAGAATATAATTGTTTTTATGGTTCTATACATTATTTTATGTCCGCTTAACGAGTTTTGTTAAAGTTTTGCACCCATTAGTGCCGATCACTGATAATTATGTATCGGTGGTAAGGTAGGTTGCGAAAGTGGTAAGGTATACTGGTAAGGACATGTCTTCTATACCTATTGGACGAGTTGAGATACTCTGCTAACACGTCCCAACTTGTCAGGGGTCACTGACCTCATGTCACTAGGCTAATTCGCTAATGATAATGACCTATTGGAAAAAGATAAGATTACACAAATGTCAGGACTGATTCTAATTAGATTCTAAGGACTATCTTATTTAGAATTATCTTAGATCTTATTGGAAATGTACATAATGTACAGTCGCCATCAGATATATCGGAGCTGTGGAGGTGGTCACTAATATCGGAACATAGACTTTATCGCCTTGACAATAAAGGCGTTGTTCAGATATTTGTGACCGCCTCCACAGCTCCTACCTCACCTCCAGCTGTATATTAATTAACTTGTGTAATAATATTATATATAAAACTAGCTTTTCCTCGCGTTTTCGTCGGTCAGCCATGCCCGTCTTTAAAGTATGGTTGCGGGACAAAAATTATCGTATGTCCTTTCTCGTAGTTCAAACTCTCTCTATATAAAAAAAAAGATAAAATATCTTTATTTTTCAATTTAGGCACATTACATTTATGAATGTCAAAGAAAAATCTACCACCGGTTCGAACCCAGAAGATGCCGGCAAGAAACTACGGCGGGACTTATTTTTTTCAATAAAGTGATACATCAAATCTTAAAGTACTTACATAATTATGCGTAGTTCGATAAGAAAACATATCAAACAGTTTATTACAAGATATAGATTAAAAATACTAAAATATAAAAGTAAAATAATAATGTGTAAACAAATTCGACTTCACAAAATAGACATACTTTAATATGCTTTCTTACCTGAACTGTGTCATTTACATGATCTGGTAGTACATACTATTTCATCACACTTGCTCGTCAATTGCGTTGTTACTTGCGAGAGTACAGAGTAGTTATAGCCGATTTAGCTCACACGGGCTGTTAAGTTTAGTTTTAATAATATATAGAACTCATACTTCACTTCGGACTGAGGATGTTTCCAAACAGCCAAGGTGTATTTCATATCTTCAAAAGTTTGCTACAACCAACTTTTAATATGTATAAAATATATCTTTATATTCAATTTGACTGCAATTTAATGTTTAGTATTTATTAAAAATAATTGTTTTATATTTGATTTTGATAATTGATACTATTTGGCAGGGTGATCTGTCAAATTCGAAAACAAAACGCAGTTGTTAACATTATCTGTGGAAGACATTGAAAAAAGTTGACATTGTTGACAATCTTTTTTAGTGGATGAGGTCTGATTGTAGTTTTCAAAGTGTATTTTGATTTTAAGCCTACATAAGTACTAACTAATATTTTACCAACGAATTTATTTTATTTCCTCGCAAATGTGATGAAAAACATTGTGTGTACCACGGGTGGTAAGTGTATAACAAACTTGAGTCATTAAAAGCCCTCCGACTTCGTCGTCGGGCTTCTAATAGACTCGCGTTTACTATACCTTACTTACCATCCTCGTTGCACAATGTACTATTGTTGAATTAAATGCTAGGCGGTTTAGTTAGTTTCTGGTTTGGGCCATGCATGTTATACCAAATTACATCCCAATTGGTTCAGCGGTTTAAGCGTGATGAGGTAACAGACAGACAAAAGTTACTTTCGCATTTATAATATTAGTATGGATTCACAATAACTATTTAAGTCCCGCCTCCGACGCCGGAGTTTTTTTTAAATACAACAACGGTGGCAAACAAGCATACGGCCCGCCGTACGTGTTGGTTGGCAGTTGCCGTAGCCTATGCACGGCTTAAAAAAAGCAAAAAGTAGACTCGCCACTGATAGCTACCAAGACCTCAGAAGTCTCAGAAGGTTTTCATTCTCCGACGACCGGTCTGGCCTAGTGGTTAGTGACCCTGCCTATGAAGCCGAAGGTCCTGGGTTCGATTCCCAGTCGGGGCATTTATTTGTGTGATGAGCGCAGATATTTGTTCATGAGTCATGGGTGTTTTCTATGTATTTAAGTATTTATATGTATCTATCTATTATATATATCGTCGTCTAGTACCTACAACACAAGCCTTACTGAGCTTACCGTAGGACTAGGTCGATTTGTGTAAGATTGTCCCGAAATATTTATTTATTTATTTATACCTGGGTCCCGGGTAAGTTTTTTAAAAATATAAAAACGGTGGTAAACAACCACACGGCCCGCCGTACGTGTTGGTAAGCAGTTACCGTAGCCTATGGACGGCTTAAAAAAAGCAAAAAGTTGACTCGCCGCCACTGATAGCTACCAAGGCTTCAGAAGTCTCAGAAGGTTTTCATTCTGAAGTTGGCGCATCTCGGTGCAGCAGGGGTTTTAGGGCAAAGACCCGACGTTGTCACGTGGACGACGCAACTTTCCAGACGGACACACAGACACACAGACACAGACACACAGACACACACACACAGATACCGCACA
This sequence comes from Grapholita molesta, assembly GCA_022674325.2. Lineage (NCBI taxonomy): Eukaryota > Metazoa > Arthropoda > Insecta > Lepidoptera > Tortricidae > Grapholita > Grapholita molesta. Next base: position 8,286,965 of record CP053145.2, on the reverse strand, counting down.
CATGCGAAGGAGGACTATACAGGCTGATACAGAGCGTGCGACTTGCAATCCAGGGCCGGTACTGCGAACATCGAAGTTCGTATATTGTGAACATCTTTTTCTTTTACTCCAATTAAAGCGTCATTAGAGTGAGAGAGACAAGCGTCCGAAATTTACGAATATAGTTTTTCGCGCTAGCGCCACAGAGGTCGCAGGAACTAAAAAAAAAAGTATGAAAATTTTGGGACACATTTTTTCTCCTATCAGGCTTGATAGAGCTAATGATCCTGAGTAGAAACCACACAAAAAAAAACAAATTAAAAAAAAACCACTTGAGAATACAACTTTAAATAAAATGGCCCAGGTTCAAACCGTTGTAGTACCAATGACTTTTTCGGAACTATATCTAATAAGTAAATAATAAATATTTCGGGACAATTCGGAACTTATGTACGAAATATCATTTACCAGTTGCTTTTCCGTAAAACATCGTGAGGAAACCGGACTCCTAAAGGCCTAGTTTACTCTCTGGGTTGGAAATGCAGATGACAGTCGCTTTAGTAAAACTCATTAGTTTACGGTAAATCCTGGGTTTAGCTGCCAAGCGGACGCCAGGCTCACATGAGACGCGGCAAAATGCCGGGACATGGAAGATGATGACAGGCTTATACAAATAAGTCAACTAATCCGTTTCCAGTTTAGTAATTCGGTATACAGTCACCGTCAGATATATCGGAGCTGTGGAGGTGGTCAAAAATATCTGAACATGCACTTTATCGCCTTGACAATAGAGGTGTTGTTCAGATATTTGTGACCACCTCCACAGCTCCGTTATATCTGATGGCGACTGTACCTATTCTTGGCTCGTCTCAGTCGTTTTTTATCAATCTAAAAACAACATAAACTAGCTTCGACCATAGCCAAAGACGATGTTGACGAATACCGAACTGAGCCGGAATCAGAAATAGTCAAATATAGAAAGTTTCGAATGAAGAATGGGTGACGAAAGCAGAAAGGGACGAATTTAACAACTTTTGGACCCGGATATGTCCTTAAACTACGTCCAACAATGAGAGGTAGGGCACAGCGATGACCATCACGCTTGAGTCTGGAGAAGCCCGACTGGGGAAGTACCTCCTCCTTACAGAAGACGACAGCCATAATAGCACTGCTACCTTTCAGGTATGTAGTGTAGTGTTCCTGATGGTGAGTAAGGTTCCCAGAGCTCCAACACCCCCTTAAAGGCCGGCAACGCGCTTGTGACTCCCCTGTTGTTGCAGGTGCCGATGCGCGGCGGTAATTGCTTACCATCAGGCAATTCGTCTGCTCGTTTGCCACCTTTGTCAGAAAAAAAAATGGCATACAACAGTATTTTTTTGAATTCCCTTTTAATAGGTATCCCAGAAAAAGTTTATCCTAACCACTAAACTTTTTTATGTGCTTTCTAATTTTACATATTAAAACATGTACAGGTAGCGCACTTAATGCCTAATGGCATTTTCGAGCAGTCAACCATTGGTCTTAAAAACATTTACATTGACAGATTCAATAAGGCTAGTAACGAAATAAATGTGCTAGTTGTATCTAACAACACGGAATAGTTGAATCACCCTATTAAATAATTGGCTCAATCAACTATTATTTACCCCTGGTTGCCATGGTTACGTTCCCCTGGGTCACTATTCAAACCACAGTTTAATTGCATCTAAATACACAAAACATAGATATTTGTAGAAGCTATATGTCCCTTCCATAATGGGTCACCTACCAAGCGCGTCAGTACGCGGTGCCACATTTCTTGTAACAAACTATGCTTCAGTTGTCCCCTGGCTGACGGGACAGAATAACAACAACAAATAGTTGATTCACTCAATTGTCATAAAAATCAGAGCTTTGAAATACATACAACTTTACCTTAAAGAAACAATCCAAAAATTATTCAACTTTTTTTATACTAGTAGACAAAATTAGAGTTTCTCAACAGTCTTTAGCGAGCAAAAACCACATTTGCGTACGTAAAAAAAATCATAACTTTATATTTCTATAAAACCCGAGAGACAGTTTCTTAAGACGTCAAAAAACACCCGCTACACACACACACTCACGCAACCTGCATCTGTACACGTCTGCACTCACACTAACAAAAACGTCTGGAACTTTGCTGTAACATATCACATTAAAAAATCTACTTTACTCCATTGCAATACAGTTGATAATCCATCGCATTGCGGCTAACACATATGGGGTTGAGATTCCTTTGATAACGAAAGGGCATCAAGCGTTTATAAAAACTCAACTAAAAATAGACTTTAAATGTAAGGTATTAAGGTTTAATTTGGTAAACGTTTCGTCTTCAAGTTGCGTTCGAAGCAGATTTCGAATTTGGAACGTCTGGCACTCACACAGACGCGGGGAGACGCTTTCGACGCACACAGACGCGGCGAGCTTAGGTCGTTGACTTCGGTTTAGCACAGATTTGCGACATTATCTAGCAAAAGGGACCTTAATGTCGATGGCGCTTACGTCGAACCGCGTCGCGTTTGTATTGCGGCATCTTGAACAACGGCGTAAGCGCCATCGACAAATAAGGTCCCTTTTGCTGGATAATGTAACATTTTGCCTTCAAGTCTAACTGCCAGGGTTGCCGGGTATCGTTTGCAATTTTTTAAACTTTTTTTTAATGCTTTGTAGGTAAGTATGTCAAAAGTTTTGTATTTTTTTGAATATGTATTATTGATATTTTATTATTTGATGATCGGTTTGGCCTAGTCAGCCTATGGTATTGAGTTCGAATCCCAGTAAGGGCATTTATTTATGTGATGAGCACAGATATTTATTCCTGAGTCATGGGTGTTCTCTATGTATTTAAGTATTTGTATATATTTGTATATTATATACTAGCTTTCCCTCGCGACTTTTACAGCCATGCCCGTCTTTAAAGTATGGTTGTAGGATAAATAATATCCTATGTCCTTTCTCGTAGCTCAAACTCTCCATACCAAATTTCATCCCATTTGGTTTAGCGGTTTATTTTTTATGAAATTGCTATGCTTTAAGTCGTTTATAGTGTCTGCCGTCGTTTTTCATCTAAAAATTAGGTTTTCATTTTTATTATCACCAATTTTTCATACATATTCTATACTAGCTTTTGTCTGCGACTTTGCGCTAGTTTAGTTCTCGGAGTGACATATTAAATATAAGCAATTTACATAATCCATACTTCCATACTAATATTATAAATGCGAAAGTAACTCTGTCTGTCTGTCTGTTACCTCTTCACGCTTAAACCGCTGAACCAATTGGGATGAAATTCGGTATGGAGAGAGTTTGAGCTACTTATCCCGAAACCATAGTTTAAATACAGGCCCGGTACCGCGAACGTCGAAGTTCGTATATTTCGGACATCTTTCTCTTTCACCCTAATTAAGACGTCATGAGAGTGACGGAGACAATCGTCCGAAATTTACGAATATCGTTTTTGGCGGTAGCGCCTCAGGCATGGCTGGACAAAGTCGCGAGGATAAGATAATCTATAATACAATGAAAACTGTTGTGAGCCATGTACTACTTAGTAACAAACGTATAAACTCACGTGTAACTATATCGCACTAGGCGACATGTTTCGGGTAAGCTCTGGTACCCATCTTCAAGCCGAGTCAGGACACACCGCTCGCGTTGAGGGTGTATCGAAACATGTCGCCTAGTGCGATATAATTACACGTGAGTTTATCCGTTTGTAACTAAGTAAGATAATCTATTATATAACTATGGGTGAATCAACTAGTTCGTGTTGTTATTTCGTCCCGTCAGCCAGGGGACAACAGTGGCATAGTTTGTTAGAAGAAATGTACCGCGTCTGGTAGGTGACCCGTTATGTAATGGACATACATATAGTTACCACAAACATGTACGTTTGTCTTTAGATGCATTCAAACGGTGTTTTTAATAGTGACCCAGGGGACAGTAACCATGGCGACGAGAGACATAACAAGTTGATTGAGCCGAAAATCGTCGTTTAGTATCTACGACACAAGCCTTGTGTTTACTGCATCAGATATATCGGAGCTGTGGTGGTCACTAATATCTGGACATGCACTTTATCGCCTTGACAATAGAGGCGTTGTTCAGATATCCTCTTTTTTATGACATAGGCGGCAAACGAGCAGACGGATTGCCCCGTGGTAAGCAATTACCATCGCCCATGGGCACCCGCAACACCAGGGGAGTCGCAAGCGCGTTGCCGGCCTTTAAGTGAGGTTGGGGCTCTGGGAACCTTACCATCAGGAACACAACACTACATATCTGAAAGGTAGCAGTGCTATTATGGCTGTGGTCTTCTGTAAGGAGGAGGTACTTCCCCAGTTGGGCTGCCCCAGACTCAAGCGTGATGGTCATCGCTGTGCCCTACCTCTCATTGTCAAGTGTTTTTATTTTCTTTAAATTTGTGTGTTGATTGAGCTTTAAACATTTTTTTTTTTTTTCAATATTTTAGGACGAACATTAAACAAGGATAAACTTACCATCAGGTGCGACTGAGGTCAAACTGTGGTCAGTCTTGTAAAAAAAGCCGTACAGTCGAATATTTCGGAGCTGTGGAGATGGTCACAAATATAGGTATAACCTGAAAGGTAGCAGTGCTATTATATATAGTGCAGTGCCTCGTAAGTACTAATTATTATAATGAAATTTAATTTTTATACAATTGGAATAGAGTTGAAATTCATTTGTTTCCTTCGATTTTGATACGAGTACAAAAGAGATTCTACTTTATTTCCTACACTATAAAGAACAAATTCGAGTAGGACATTATTTGTATGGTGGGCCTTAAGAGGATATTTGTGACCACCTTCCCAACGATATTCGTAAATTTCGAGTATCTTTCTCTATTACTCCAATGAAAGCGCCATGAGAGTGACAGAGACAATCGTAAGAAATTTTCGAAAATCGTTTTTCGCGGTAGCGCCGCTGTACATATTAGGGCGGTCCACGTTTGTATGAAAAAAAAAATGTTTTGAATGTTATCTCCACCTCCTTTTTGTCTGGCAAGTGGAAGTGTATGTGCAAAATCTTAACTCGCATGCTAGTAATTTACTGGTTGCCCAACATGACTCAAAAATTATATCTCATACAATAGCAAAAAAATAAATGTATCCTAAAATTATAAAAATGCCGGTTTGATATTTATGTTGTTATATCTACCTAGAAATAAATGAAATTAAACCATTAAAATGTCCCCAGGTGACATTTTTTCTTTGCTTAAATTAATTCCATAGACTTTACTATAGGGAGAGTGATCAATTTCGCGCGACCTCTAAATAATGTTTGATTGTAATGAAAATTGGTGTATGTGATTTTAATGAGTTTTGCAGTAAAAAAATCCTTGTGGAGATGCAACATTAAAAAAATTTTTTTTGGACCATACTAGTACATACATATATAAGTAACAAAATAATTATACAATGACGACTTTCTCCCCTTTCTCTGACCCCTGCCATTGTTACCCTTCCCGATGGACACCAGCCAATAGCGGAACTGTTATCCGGGGGTCGCCGGATCGATAATATAAACTTTAAGCCAATTTCGAGGGGGCTCGGATACATACACAAAATAATAATAACTAGTGGTCCTGTGAACCGGAGCATTTCCTATGAAATAACGATATGGGAACGTTCCTCCTTTTCCCCTCCCTCGAAACTTTTCTATTACAGCAACCTCTAAGGACTATGCTTGACATTTTACCCGAAAATCATTGAAATCCGTCCATAAATAACGCGACAGCAAACTTCCCCCCCTTTACCCTTATTTTAACCCCAATCAAAAAATGCCTCGAAAATTTTTGGCAAATAAATCAAGGATCGTACATGCCAAGTTTCATCGAAATCGGATGAAAAATGCGACCTCTAGACCGACACCGACCAACCAACCAACCAACACACACACATCAATCTGCTAAATCGTCGTGCCAGTGAGAGACCTACTCAAACCCAACACGCACCCGCGTGCCCGTGCGGCCTCCTTGTGAGTTGAAACGGAGACATTCGTCGCCTCGCTTCGCTCGGCTCCTCAGACAATGAGTATAGGAGTAAGGATGTCGGCCCCATCACCCATCCACAAAGCTCCAGATTCTTTGGGCTGTAATGTTGTGTAGCTCATAAGGTTTCAGTACCTGCTTGCCTAGGTGGATTCTTTTATGCATTAGTGGCCCGCAGGAGCAGAGGATGTGCATGCAGTTTCCTCTGATTCCTGGCAGAACCTGCATATTGTATCTTGTTTCTTACCGCATTAGAAACATATGTTTGTTCAGTACAAGCAGTCAAGTCCAGCTTGCGACGAGCTGTTGGAGTCGACTCCACGTACCTGAGCGCCCCTGGGGTCTGTCGGACAGGTGGGACAGGTCCCCTACCTCTGACTTGCCTTAACCACCCGTCCAGAATGAGGCAAGTACTTCACAGAAAACCACACCCAAATAGCACTAAATAAATAAATATTTCGGGACAATCTTATACAAATCGACCTAGTCCTACGGTAAGTTCAGTAAGGCTTGTGTTGTCCACTAGACGACGATTTACCGAGACCTAGATAGATACATATACATACTTATATACATAGTAAACACCCATAACTCAGGAACAAATACCTGTGCTCATCACACAAATAAATGCCCTGACATTTGAACCCAGAACCATTGGCTTCATAGGCAGGGTCGCTACCCACTAGGCAAGACCGGTCGTCAAATGATGATGATGAGACAGTAGACAGCGCAGCGCGAGGTGCGCCCGCGCAGCCGTGAATCAAACCTGTATGCTCCCGCGCTACGCGGCGCGGTGCCACTGCACCAAGTTTTTTTATTGAGGTCAATGTGGGTAAGACCGGCATATTATATTTGTAAGTACGTCATATGTGTTGGAAATAGTGCAATGTAGTTACACCTCCATGGTTATGTGTGTGTCATATTAAGTTTTTAGTTTGTTCTGACATTTGGCATTCGATATATAAAACATAAGGTAATGGCACCAATGTTGGACACTTTTAGCTGACAAGCACCAATGATGGACACTTAGTTCTTATTTCAAAAATCATAAAGTTATAAATTGAATATGTCCCAACAAATGCACAACACTTAACTCCTTTGAAATAAGCACTAATGTTCATGATTCGTTCCTTGTCCATTACTGGTGCCGTCACCTTATCTGTCACAAAAATGTAGACGTATGAATATGGTCCTATATTAAAATAATATACTCATTTACGTTTTAATACTGTTTCCTTTATTTAATTCCATCAATATGATACTAAATACCTATGAGATAATGTAGGAAATTGATTGGTAGACGGTCTTTCCAGATAGACGGTCTTACCCACATTGACTTGTATTGTAAAAAAATATTTCAGGCTTTATAATAAACTATTTTGTTGGTCTTTATAAAAAAACAGTAATGGACAAGGAACCAATCATGAACATTAGTGCTTATTTATATAAGGAGTCAAGTGTATTACATATTCAATTTATAACGTTATGGTTTTTGAATTAAGAACTAGGTAAGTGTCTATCATTGGAACCTGTCAGTCTAAAGTGTCCAACATTGGTGCTATCACTCTATTGCTTAATATTAATTATTAGTGCATGATTCATTAACAAAATAGCAAACAAAAATTAAGTTAAATTGAAAAAATAAATAAATAACAATCACATATGAACAAGGAATGTCACAATAAGGAAGCAAATACTGAGTAACATATTTCTATAACAACAATATTTAAAACGTTAAATTATGTCAGTTTTGTGACGAAAATCATCATGAACTTTGTATGGAATTTTTTTTTTTGCATTGTAATATAATGCTTGTAAATGCAAATTGTTATGCTTAAAGTTAATGAAATGGAGACCTAATCTAAGTATTTATTTATCAGCATTGCGATACAACGAGGAAATGCCGCCAGCATCCTTGGTACAATGCCTCAAGGGCCTTTTTAGATTTTATACTGTAACTAGTTAAGTAGGTACTTGTAGTTATCATAATACGATTGTAATTTCTGTAAATAAATGTATTTTAGTATTTATAAAAATTTAATACATACTTCATTATCGTCATATAACTGAGATACTTAACTATTCTACAATTCACGCTAATTGGGAACATTTTTTTAAACTACCGTATACCCCCCTTAAAGGCCGGCAACTCGCTTGTGACTCCTCTGGTGTTACGGGTGTCCATGGGCGACGGTAATTGCTTACCACCAGGCAATCCGTCTGCTCGTTTGCCGCCTATGTCATAAAAAAAAAAAAAAAATTGCAACTTGTTAAGACAAGTCGTGACTGACTGTTTCTTTGGCCGTAACACAATGGACACGCGTTCTCTTCTCCCAACAATATTTTTACAATTTTAACCTTATGTATATATAAATAAGAACCACATTCGCTCGAAAGAATATCGCAATAAATTTTGCTATCGGCGTTCAATTTGGTAATTATATTTTGAAGGATAACTTTTTTATTGTTTTTTTTTCGTTGACTTTAAGGGAATGTAATTTAGGTAATTAACAGCTTTCATATTTTCAACTTTGTTATATATAAGCTGGTTACGAAGAGCTTTTTAAGATGTATAAGGTACCCTACCTTATATATCTTCTATTATATTTTATTTTATTTTTTATACAAGACTGACCAGCGTTTGACCTCAGTCGCACCTGATGGTAAGTGTCGACGAGGTCGAGGGTGTAGCACGCTGGTTCAGTAACAGCCCATTCACCCTTGCCTTGAAAAAATCTAAATTATATCTACATCCTTTACATATACAATCTGGCGGCTTCCTCGCACAACGTATCAGCTGCGATACAACGCTCACTCCTGAGCCCACATTATCTGTCTGTACCCTTACCATGAGTTGTGACATTGGGGTTTTCGATAACGAGTATCGAGTTTACTATCTGTGCATCTCGCTTGTACTATTCTAGTTCGAACGAGATGCACAGATAGTATGACCCGGACCCGGGTATGTCCTTAAACTACGTCCAACAATGAGAGGTAGGGCACAGCGATGACCATCACGCTTGAGTCTGGGGCAGCCCAACTGGGGAAGTACCTCCTCCTTACAGAAGACCACAGCCATAATAGCACTGCTACCTTTCAGGTATGCAGTGTTGTGTTCCTGATGGTGAGTAAGGTTCCCAGAGCTCCAACCCCCCTTAAAGGCCGGCAACGCGCTTGTGACTCCCCTGGTGTTGCGGGTGCCCATGGGCGACGGTAATTGCTTACCATCAGGCAATCCGTCTGCTCCATTGCCGCCTATGTAATAAAAAATAAAAAAAAGATTCGATCGATACTCGTTATCGAAAACCTCAATGTCACAACTCATGGTAAGGGTACAGAAAACGAAATTCCAACGTTTTATTAGCATACCAAGCTTGACCCAGATGTTTTCGCCGGCGAGATATCCAGGCAGAATCTAGTTCCGGCATTCGTCCAGAGATGGCGCTGCGAGACAACGCTTTGTTACTTTATATATTTAATTGTTAATTGAAGTAATATTTATAGGTATTTAATATTTTTTTTTTCATGTACAGTCAGCAGCAAAAGTGGCTAAGCGTTTGAAGTGTTCAAAATGACCTACACGCGCTCTTATTGTCTTGACAATAGAGACGTGTTGACCTCATTTTGAACACCTCAAATGCTTAGCTACTTCTGCTGCTGACTTTACTAAAAAAATTTAAATTATGTATTTTTTCATTTGTTTATGGAGAAACAGTCATAATCATAAAAGATGACACTGTATAGAATAGGAAGTAGGAACTAGAAAATAATGTTTCCTTTTGACATATTATATATAATTAAGTAAGCAGAATGACATAAAAAAAAATATTATTATTCATTAGGTATCGTATTTATTTATTTAATATTGATTGCACAGTACAAATGTCGGAATTAATTCCTCAGGGCATTCTATACAGAACAAATAGCCATTTTATTAGCGCAGCGCTATTATACTTTCGCATTATAGATATAATATAGGTCTTCAAGGCAAGAGTGAAGGCTGTTACTGAACCAGCGTGCTACACCCTCGACCTCGTCGACACTTACCATCAGGTGCGACTGAGGTCAAACGCTGGTCAGTCTTGTATAAAAAAAAATCACTTATCGGAGCGTGACAGATATTTTGACAAATGATAAAAACCCGACTATACTAAGTTACAATAAATTCGATATTCGCAAATTTTGAAGGATTATCTCATTAAAATCAAAATAGTCTATTTAGTTGAACTTATTACTATTGAAGTATTGGAAAATTAGGGCTCCAGCAGAGGTGTAGTGAATAATAGTTCAAAACAAGTTATCGTGGTGAAAGATATATTTTGAGTGACACAATAACAAACAATACTAAAATATTGTTCTATGAAACATTTCAAACTTATGTCATAATATGTCGTATGGATTATAAAACCGGCATACGCATATGCAACCTCCAATAATTATTAGATTTGTGATTTGTGATACACGGCTATCAGACTCCAAGCTAGGCTGAGCCTGTATCTTGGTAGTCTGTGAGTACGATTTACAAGATTTGCAAGTTTTGTGATAAAATAATTAGGAACTACTTATTAACTAATAACTAGTTTCATGTGTGTCTGTGACTATTTGTGAATCCATATATTCAGCGGCGACTGTACTAAGCTAGAATCTACTCGGGATCGGACTAGTGACCTCGCTATCTCGTCCAACACTGTCTGCACAGAAGTCTAGGCAGTATTTAGTTCCACATGTATCTAATAGATGGCGCAGCTAGTACCAAAGAAACGCATTTTTACTTAGTTCATGACGTGAGCAAATTTATGTTAAGTGATAACTTTTTTATTGTCCTGTATCAGGGTTATACGTGATTGAAACAAAAATCGTCTTTTCTGTGGTCAATACTTAATGGCTAATGTTTTTTTTTTATGACATAAGCGGCAAACGAGCAGACGGATTGCCTGGTGGTAAGCAATTACCGTCGCTCATGGGCACCCGTAACACCAGGGGAGTCACAAGCGCGTTGCCGGCCTTTAATGGGGGTTGGAGCTCTGGGAACCTTACTCACCATCAGGAACACAACACTAAAGACCTGAAAGGTAGCAGTGCTATTATGGCTGTGGTCTTCTGTAAGGAGGAGGTACTGCCCCAGTTGGGCTGCCCCAGACTCAAGCGTGATGGTCATCGCTGTGCCCTACCTCTCATTGTTGGACGTAGTTTAAGGACATACCCGGGTCCAAATAATGTAATTACAAGTTGGTTTTGTGTTACGTGGGCCATTTTATTTAAAGTTGTATATTTAACTTTTTTTTAAATTTGAATTTTTTGTGTGGTGTCTACTCAGAATCATGAGTTCTTTCGAGCCTGATATGAGAAAAGATTTTTTCCAAAATTTTCATAAATTTATTACTTCCGTTCCGGTACCGTCATATATGAAATGTATGAAAAATAGGAACGGAATGGAATAAAAAAGCTTGGGACATATTTTTTCTCTTATCAGGCTCGAAAAAACTCATGATAGTCATGATTCTCAGTAGAAACCACACAAAAAAATCCAAATTTAAAAAAAAGTTAAGTATTCAACTTTAAATAAAATGGCCCTCCTCCTACTGGGTAACCAGCGCTCTAGTTAGTTGCATAGAATATGCAATGGAGGTCTATTGCGCCTGTCAAACACTAGATGGCGCTAGTACCTTAGCCAGCAATGTAGGACCGATATATTGTGTGGGCCGGCCTGAATTATCCCAATGTTGGGCAAAGCTTCCTATTTTTCTTCACTCCGCCCTGTTTACTTTTTTTTTACTTATATAAGATATAATTTGGGTCTCTTCAAGGCAAGAGTGAATAGGTTGTTACTGAACCAGCGTGCTACACCCTCGACCTCGTCTCGAGGCTACTTATTATTGCCACATGAAATGTAGGTATACATGTCTCTAGACATAACTGGCTCACTTTATTTAAAGGTTTACTAATGTACAATTAAAAAAAATGGTCATACAATTCATAATTAAATAAATAAATATTTCGGGACAATCTTACACAAATCGACCTAGTCCTACGGTACGCTCAGTAAGGCTTGTGTTGTAGGTACTAGACGATGATATATATAATAGATAGATACATATAAATACTTAAATACATAGAAAATACCCATGACCCAAGAACAATTATCTGTGCTCGTCACACTAATAAATGCCCTGACTGGGAATCGAACCCAGGACCATCGGCTTCATATGCAGGGTCACTACCCACTAGGCTCGACCGGTCGTCCAAACAATACATAATTAGTAAATATTTCTTTAAAAATAAATGGCTGCATTAATTATAGAAACAGTTTTTTTTTAAATAATATAATGAAAAAGCTTTTAGTTAATTATGTTGTTGACTTTTATAATTAAGCTTACATTTATTTAATTTCCTTGAAATTTACGGCAGTTGTTCAGATCATTTTCTTAATAATTTTTATTATTATATTATCATGGTAATATTAGTAAAAAATACTATTTTAATAAATTATACTACATAATCAGAATGAACTCTTATAAAATAAATTTTATATTATAACCCCCCTATTTATAAACGTATATCATACCAACAGTATTTCTTTATTATCTGTTAGTATGACAATTGTGTAGGTATGTATGGTGCAAACAAAACATAAGGTTAAAATCTCATTAAGCATAAATTTGATTTGTAATAAAATGTTTTTATTTTATTTAAAAAAAAAACTTTTCAAAAAATCAAAATCAAAATCTTTTATTTGTTTTACAAATAGTGCAGTGTCTTACAATGGCTAGTGTCTCCTTTTAAGTTATTTACAAAATAACAATAATAATAAAAAAATATTTATGAAACAGCAGAACAACAATAAGGAAACAATAAAATTATGTAAAACTAGGAGAGTTTTAGTAATTAAATTAAATTCAAATAATTTATTTCGCATAATGTTTATTTATTTCTATAACTGAATTTTTCTTTTACATTATTAAGTATAAATATAGTTTATTTAAAATTTATTTAGGTTAAATGCAGTTTAAATTAAATTTGATTTATTTTTAACTGTAAGTTTGTGTAGTTAACTATTTTGTGTTATATAATGAATTTATTAACAACTTTCGAATCGATTGATTCTTAGATAATATTATTTTTATGTCATTAAATATAGATGGAAATAAATACATGTTTTAATATTTTAATTATAATTAAATTTATTTTAGGAATAAAATATTTCTACGACATCATTTAGTTCATTACTAAGTTTTAAGGAAATATTAGTTCTTTATATTATTCGATAATTAAATTAATAAATATCATATATATCGTCGTCTAGTGCCTACAACACAAGCCTTACTGAGCTTACCGTAGGACTAGGTCGATTTGTGTCAGATTGTCCCGGAATATTTATATTTATTTTATTTATATACCTGTAAAGGGGAGGCCTGTGCCCAGCAGTGGGACACAACATAGGCTACGTAAAAAAACCTATGAATTCATTTTGTATGAGTATGAGGGATGGAATCCATTTTTAACCAACTTCAAAAAGAGAAAGTACTTATTTTGTCAGACTTTTATTTGTTTATATGAAACCGTTCAGGCTAAAATACAAATATATATATTTTACATATTTTTTTTTATATTTTACAATATAGCCAATTACATCGTGTGAACCAAGACGATATGTTAGATATTTCATATTTTTAATATATTTATAATGAATTTATTTTTAAAACTAACACTAACACAACTAACACAAAAATCTAGTAACCTCAAAATTATAAATAAAACCAGAGTGACGTCATAACACCTTATCATGGAGTGAGGGGTATTGAAAAATAATTAATTATTAATATCACATGATTTATTTAACAAATATAAATTACAATAGAATTATATAATAAACCTTATAATATAAAGCATCTACGGTACAGTCAGCAGCAGAAGTGGCTAAGCATTTGAGGTGTTCAAAATGAGGTCAACACGTCTCTATTGTCAAGAGAATAAGAGCGCGTGTAGGTCATTTTGAACACTTCAAACGCTTAGCAACTTTTGCTGCTGACTGTACCATGCCACGGGGCGATTTTTTGTTTTAGTTTATGTTTTTTAGTTAAGTTAAGTTTATTGTATTTTTATTAATATAAATTTAGTTTATAAGTTATATTATAGTATTAATTGTACATTATTATATACCAAATAAAGTATGTAACTTGTCCGGGTGGAATCTTGCACCTCAATTTTGAAGCAGACATCTTTGACCGATTGAGCTGAAATTTAGCACACTTATCTAAGTTCGGTGACAATGCAATATTATGGTACCACTGATCTGATCTGATGCTGGAGCCGGAAGGTAGCTATAACTCCTAAAATACACAAGACAAACCCGTAGTGTTTAGGCTCGGTAGAATCCTCTCGATGATGAAATTGAACAAATAAAAATTTATAGTAGTCACCGTCAGATATATCAGAGCAGCTAAGGTGGTCACAAATATCTGAACAACGCCTCTATTATCGAGGAGATAAAGTGCATGTTCAGATATTTATGAATAACTTAGCTGCTCTGATGTTTGAGGGTGACTGTACAATGTAAATAAAGTCAGGGTTGAAAATATACATACACGTTTAAAGTGTCAGAAATATGTAGTCACTGCTTTACTACGGCGTATACTTATAGATTTTTTTTCGTCACATAAAATGTATTAGGGAGTTTTTAGTAAAAAAAACGAATTAGTGTAACTTGTAGCAAAGTTTTGTGACGATAAGTAATGTTTTAAATTTTGTAAAAATACTTAGGTTTGATGCTCAGTGCAAAAATAGCAAAACGAATATTTCCATACAGAGTTCATGATTATCGTCACAAAACTGACGTAGTTTAACTTTTTCCACGTCACGTTAACACTTTTCTGACGAGACCCGGATCTTTTCTTAAGTCGGTTAAAAAGTTCTCTCATCCGCAAAGATGGCGGAGTGTAATGATAAAAAAAAAATAGAACTTACCTTCAATGACAGTAGACCCAACGCCGGGTCTGAGCCTAGGTTAGTCCTGACACGTGCTCAAAAACCTCAGCCTACAACTTTCACCAAACGCACAATTAAAAAAAAAAAGAAAAAAGAACCAAGAGTTCCAAATTCAAAAAAGACAAACGGAACACTCGTTCGTTTTAAACAGTGGTGTTCATTAAACGTCGGCCCGCGTGAGTGCGAGCGGGACGGGCGCAGGTTTGCAGTTGCGCCGAGTTCAATGTACCGGCCCCGTGTGGGTGCGGGCGGCGGGCGTCTCGCTCGCACGCCCCGGCCGGTCGCGAGGGCGACGGAGAAAGGCGACGTGGTCCACTTTTTGTTGAGACTTGAATTTCGATCGATATGGCGCGCTTGGGAAGTCTTGATACTTGCGAGAATTTCGGCAATATTTTCGGGTTTTTAGTTAAAATGGAAAATAAAATAATCATTACAGTATTTATACATATCACTAGAAAATTGTAAATGCCGTTCGATTATAATCTAACTTTCGAGATTGTAAATTGTTGAATAACTAAGATGTTTACAATTTTACTGTTTCTCTTGCGTTAGATTATAGATCGTTGATTCGGGATCCCTTTGATTCCCATAATTTTATTATTCCGATTTTCGAAAGTCAGAAATTGTTACCCATATTGTTTTAAGTCATAACTATCATTAGTCATAATAGTTATCAGACATACTACTAAATAAATATAATAGTTAAATGCAATAATGTTACACGTCATATAAGACAAAAGTCATAAAACTAATCAGCATAATATCAAAATTCATAATCCTACAGAAACGAACTGTTACCAGAAAAAAGGATTAGGTTAGAACTGCGACCCCACAGAAACGAACTGTTACCACAAAAATGGGTTAGGTTAGGTTAGAACTGCGACCCCCATAGAAACGAACTGTTACCAGAAAAGTGGGTTAGGGTTGAACTGCGACACCTACAGATACAAACTGTTATCAGAAAAGTGGGTTAAGTTAGGTTAGAACTGCGACCCCCACAGACACGAACTGTTACCAGAAAAGTGGGTTAGGTTAGGTTAGAACTGCGACCCCCACAGACACGAACTGTTACCAGAAAGGTGGGTTAGGTTAGGTTAGAACTATGACCGGCCACAGATCCAACCTGTTACCAGAAAAATGGGTTAGGTTAGGATAGAACTGCGACCCTCACCGATCCAACTAGTATGCCTTTTGACTTTCTACCTTTTAATACAATTACTATATTGAACGTTATGACCAATAACGGTATGAAATTCAATAGTTATGACTAATGATAACAGGTAAAAGAAAATTCTGACTTTTGAAGTTATGACTAACGGCAATATGGCTACCAACGAGTATGACAAACATCGGTATGGATAAAAAAAATCGAAAGTTTAACATTATGGAAGTCAATATAGACCCCGTTGATTCTTTCGACGAGAAATCGTAAAATTCTCACCTGGCATGCATCAAGACAGGACGCTTTCCGAGCGCTGATTGGCTAGTCTGAGCGTTCAGTTATTATGTGTCCGTAACGTGAATTAGGAGTAAAATACATGGCTAATAAAAAGTTGATATATTTGTAAAATTCTGAGTAGTATGAACGGATACTGCATAAATACGACATAGTAGTAAAAAAATATACAAATTTGACGTTAACCCGAAGTGCATGGCTTTCAACCGATCAGCGCGTGCTGTTCGTTTCGCTGCATCACAATTTGACAAATTGTCCTCGTTAGTTTACAAATAACGAAAATTTTGGCATCTAATTGTAATCAATATGTTGCGGTTTACAATCTTTCTAATAACGCAAGTTAGATTGTATATCTAACGGAAGTTTACTAATATAAAATAATGATGAAGATATCGTAATATGTATTGAAAATTTATCCTTTAGTTGTGGTTGTATTATTGTTAGTGGTGACTGTATAATTTTTAGTGTTGGTTGTATCATTTTAGTGGTAGCTGTATCATTTTTAGTGGTAGGTGTATCATTGTTAGTGGTGGCTGTATCATGGTTAGTAATGGTTTTATCATTGTAAGTGGTGACTGTATCATTGTTAGAGGTAGTTGTATCATTCTTAACGGTGACTGTATCATGATTAGTGGTGGTTGTATCATTTTTAGTGTTGGCTGTATCATTATTAGTGATACTTGTATCATTGTTAGTGGTGGCTGTATCATTGTTAGTGGTAACTGTATAATTGTAAGTGGTGGCTATATCATTGTTAGTGGTAGTTATGTTGTGGTCATTGTATTATGTATTTATCGATATGTGTATAGTTGAAAGACGATAAACGAGACGTATGACAGATTAAAAGTGTTACCAAATACAAAGTTTCAAGGTTATTATTAATAACAAGTAAGATGTACATGTTTTAACTCGATATTAATAGTTGCATATGCTATAAATACACTATAGCAGTATAAAAAGGTTATTACTGTAGAGTTTGAAGCATCACTGAGCACAGGTAATAATAAATATGGAGTCATTCATGGCGCTAATTATAACTTTCACTATAATAATGCATGTTGAATGAATGGAGGTTTGTATGAAGGGTGTGTAATTAAGGGCATAAATATGCATATACATTCCATATTTATAAATGAAAATAACGTCTTTACTCAAGGTTATTTAGTCACCCGTGTATGGCAGCGTGACAGTATCTCGCGGTGAGATAGTCTACTTGTCACAACGGGTTGGGTAGTCTATCGCGCCGCAAATTACTGACGCGCCCGTCCTGTGCTAGGTCTACTCTAAACGTACAAGCGTGACAGTGCTGTTTTGATTTATGCTGTGCACTTAAACAATATGGCGGACTCTATTTTTGACAGATCCAAGTTTGTTGAAATAAAATGTTGTTTCGAATATGGTCATATTTTTGGCATAAAATGTTTAGTTATTCTTAATTAATAATTAATTTGATTCTTGAAAGGTGAAGGAGTTTATTTTTATCAATTGATATCAAAGCCAATTTTTCTCTCGGCAATAAAACGGCGTAAAACGAAGGACGTTTTTGTAAAAATCAAGACTCAATGCCAAGTCATAGGTTGCTTGAATATCAGCTTATAGGTTGTTTATATGTAAACATCAATAAAAGATGTCCACTATTACCACCGGATTAACAAAGTCAAGATAATTCAGTACGAAGGATAAATTTGCTCCAGCTTAGCCTATTCGTAAGTATGATAGCACAATGAAAAACGTACTAGTTACTTGACATTGAACAGACAAAAAAATACCACAGCCAAAGAGAAAGTGGCTAAGAGAAAATAATAAATAAACAAAAAAACACGAAACAGCCACATGGCTGCATTGAGCAGTAGCTACATGAATGCGTTGTGCACATAGGACTGATCTA
This sequence comes from Grapholita molesta, assembly GCA_022674325.2. Lineage (NCBI taxonomy): Eukaryota > Metazoa > Arthropoda > Insecta > Lepidoptera > Tortricidae > Grapholita > Grapholita molesta. Next base: position 8,268,626 of record CP053145.2, on the reverse strand, counting down.
GAAAACGCACAGCGAGCCGTAATTGAGTGTCTATTTATAGCGCACCGAGAATAGCTCGTTACCAGGCGCGCGCGCACGTGACCTTGGAGCGGCAAAAACGGCGTCGGGGCTTTCTCTTGTAAAGCATAAGACTTGGGGTTTTTGCGCTGTGATAGGAATAAAAAAGTGAATATTTCGCTTTTCTTTTTAAAATAACAACTCGATGTTATTACATTTATTATTTTTTTATATAACGTCTTCAATTTAGTTTAATTACTATTATTTATTGTGCGTTGCAAATGTAGGCCACCAAAAGTCGATACCCGACTATAGTCTCGCGGCGAGATAGTCTTTTTCAATGTTAATTAAAGAGGGACGGGTATTCTATCTCGTCGGGACATACAAACGCGCCAATCATATGCTAGGCCTGCATCTTTCACATTAGCATATGGCAAACTAATGACGCAAGTAGAATCAAAATGCTTTTTTATAATTAATAAGAATATGTATATAAGAGACAGAGGGCGAGACGTGCGTTTAATAAAGCTTAAGAAAAGGACAAATGTTATGTATCAGGAGCTCAAAACAAAATCTGAACAATGTACGTAACTGACGTTTACTTTATAATGATGAGATTGATGAGATAAGACAAGGTAACTTTTACATAATATTATAAAGATACAAAAATGGTAACGGCAACATATAGACGCTTGAAATATTCACAGAATATTTAGATGTATTGACTTTAAAATACAACAAAATAAAAATTTTGTTGGTTTTCACAACAAACGTGATTTTAATAATACGAGTATGTAGATAATGTAGGAAACTCTTGGTGCGCGAGTCTAAGTTTTTTACAAGCTATGTTTGCGATGGCTATTTTATTTGTAAACAGACAATATATTTTATATCGGTCTGGCCTAGTGGGTAGTGACCCTGCCTATGAAGCCGATGGTCCTGGGTTCGATTCCCAGTCAGGGCATTTATTTGTGTGATGAGCACAGATATTTGTTCCTGAGTCATGGGTGTTTTCTATGTATGTAAGTATACAAATGTATTATGTATCTATCTATTATATATATCGTCGTCTAGTACCTACAACACAAGCCTTACTGAGCTTACCGTAGGACTAGGTCGATTTGTGTCAGATCGTCCCGAAATATTTATTTATCTATTAAAATACCTACTGATAGACCTCGTAAAGATTGCGGGAATCCAGTCGACGCGGGTAGAACAAAACCGGTCATTGTGGGTAGCTTTGGGGAAGGCCTAAGTCTAGCAGTGGACGTCCTTCGGCCGATGATGAAAATACTTACAAGTAAAGCGTTATTAAAACTGCATAGCGATAAGCTGCACTCATTTAAAAAATACAGTAAGAAAATAACTGACATTTGCTACAGACTTTCACTTAGTGAGCTGACACATTGTTCGTTAATTAGCGGTAAAATGGTATCAAAGATGGCGTCCAAACTGATTGCTTTAATGATCATAGATAACCTAAATTGTCCGTATTTTCAGTTTAAATTGGTTTTACACAAAATTATGCAGTCTAAGCTTCACTTAAAGGGTAATTGGTAGAGCATACCACACTGCATTAAGTCCATCTTTTGTAGATGTATATTTTTTAAGACTGGAATAAAGTATGAATAAGGTGAAGCACAGTTTTCAGGGTCATGGAGCAAGAAAATGAGGCATGAAAATAGAATTCATAGATTAAGCTAAGAACATTATAAGTTAAACATTTTTTTATCACTTCAAATTATAATAATTATTTACAACGAGGAAATGCCGCCAGCATCCTTGGTACAATGCCTCAAGGGCCTTTTTTAGATTTTATACTGTAACTAGTTAAGTACTTGTAGTTATCATAATACGATTGTAATTTCGGTAAAAAGATATATTATATTATTTGTCTGATGGCAAGTAGAATAAAAAATATTTGCTTAAAATTTGGTAACGCCACCGATTTTTGATCATCCTTGTGATTTCTCGTTTGATGGGGTGACCATAATTTGGTGAGCTTATGTTTATTTTAATTTAAAGATAATTAATTCGACGACAGGTCTGGCCTAGTGGTCCCTAATTTATATAATATATGTATAATATTATATAGTTTTATTTACTGATGATTATTTTCCATGTGTACAGTCGACGTCAAAAATATGTCTACACTTTTTCACCTTAATCCTTTGTAATAAGGTACAGAAGTGTAAACATATATTTGACGTCAATTGTACAATCTCAAATGGGGCAACATATTTAAGGTTAATCTAAACGAAACAAATAATTTGCTATTATGTCATGTTATTTTGCTATTAGGTCTGTAGCAGTATAGTGGCCATCAGATATATCGGAGCTGTGGAGGTGGTCACAAACATCTGAACAACGCCTCTATTGTCAAGACGATAATACATGTTCAGAGGCTCTAGTGTAAGTTTCTTTTGACGCAAAAAACGTTTACGAACCTCGTAAGTGATAATGTTATTTATATGGGAAACGCAAACGCGTTCGTAACGTAAAGTTACGTTAAAAACTTCCACTCAGGGCTCCGATATTTGTGACCAACTTCACAGCTCCGATATATCTAATGGCGCCTGTACAAATACTAGCCGTTAGCAGCATCATTTATCTACTTAGATAATCCATTTTTTTATAAACAACAAAAAACTAAAATAACTCCTAATAAACTAAAAAAAAAATAACAAAAAAAACCGGCGACACGCAAAAAACGCGCCAGACAAAGTACCAAGCCTGCTCGCTCGCGCTACAACCGCCGTCTCGCGATGGGAGTGAGGTAGGCGTAACGCCAGAGCGAGACGGCCGCACGCCCGTCAGCCCCGGCCGAGTAACGGTGCGCGGGCGGCGACCTCGCTGACCGCTGTCACATTTGTATGTAAAATGAAAATGTATGTATGTATGTAAAATGAAAAACATGAAACAGGATCATGTCGCGGGGGTAGTCTGCGGTGCTCGTCATCATCATCATCTTCCTCGCATTGTGGTCTGCTTGGCGACTAATCCTAGGAAATGGCGTAAGCACTAGTTTTTACGAAAGCGATAGCCATCACACTTTCTAACCCAAAGAGAGAAAGCCTTGGGATTATCAACCCAGAAGGTGAAGGCCTTATTGGGATTAGGTTTCCTCACTATTTTTTTTTATGACATAGGCGGCAAACGAGCAGACGGATTGCCTGGTGGTAAGCAATTACCGTCGCCCATGGGCACCCGCAACACCAGATGAGTCACAAGCGCGTTGCCGGCCTTTAAGGGGGGTTGGAGCTTACCATCAGGAACACAGCACTACATATCTTAAAGGTAGCAGTGCTATTATGGCTGATACGATGTTTTCCTTCACCAAAAACCGACTGGTAAAATATGAAATGTTCAGAAAAAACTCATTGGTCGGGGTTTGAACCCGCGACCTTCGAATTGCAAGTCGCACGCACTAACAGTGTTCATTAATATGAATACGAAATTTCATTTCAATCTTTTGATGAAATTGGGTGAATCAACTTTTATCCGTTGTCTGTCCCGTTAGCCAGGGGACAACAGTGGCATAGTTTGTTAAGAGACATCTGGCACCACGTTCTACTAACACGTTTGCTTGGTGACCCGTTATGTAAGGGACATATAGTTACCACAAACATGTAAGGTACAGTCAGCAGCAGAAGTGGCTAAGCGTTTGAGGTGTTCAAAATGAGGTCAACACATCTCTATTGTCAAGAGAATAAGAGCGCGTGTAGGTCAATTTGAACACTTCAAACGCTTAACAACTTTTGCTGCTGACTGTACATGTTTATAGACTTTAGATGTTAATAAAGCAGTGGTTTAAGTGTGACCCAGGGGACCGTAGTCATTCATGACATCACACAGCAAAGTGACATAAAATAATTGTAGTTTTTTTTTTCTTTTTTGTAATATGTCATGTGTAAAGGCAATAAATGTATTTATTTTTTTACTTTTTTTTTAAATAGTTGATACGTAAGGTAATGGCACCAATGATGGACACTTTAAGCTGACAGGCACCAATGTTGGACACTTAGTTCTTTTTTCAAAAATCATAAAGTTATAAATTTAATATGTTGATTTTTTGGACCCGGGTATGTCCTTAAACTACGTCTAACAATGAGAGGTAGGGCACAGCGATGACCATTACGCTTGAATCTGGGGCAGCCCAACTGGGGAAGTACCTCCTCCTTACAGAAGACCACAGCCATAATAGCACTGCTACCTTTCAGGTATGCAGTGTTGTGTTCCTGATGGTGAGTAAGGTTCCCAGAGCTCCAACCCCCTTAATGGTCGGCAACGCGCTTGTGACTCCCCTGGTGTTACGTGTGCCCATGGGCGACGGTAATTGTTTACCATCAGGCAATCCGTCTGCTCGTTTGCCACCTTTTGTCATAAAAAAAAAATGTCCCAACAAATGCACAACACTTAACTCCCTTGAAATAAATACTAATGTTCATGATTGGTTCCTTGTCCATTACTGGTGCCGTCACCCGTTTATAAAATCAAATTATAGTATAATATATTAGTCAGCAGAATTATTAATATTTTCTCTAGCAAGAGCCGTGTTAAGATTTTTTTGAACACTTAACTCAATTAGGATTATGTTACACATATTCAGCTATAATATAATTGGTGTTTATTTAAACAAAAAATATCAGAGAAGTACCTACTTTTCTGGTCCTGATTTAATTATTGACATTATTGTGAACAAGCGTCCAAGGGCTACGGAGTGCGGTTACCATCAGGCAGGCCTGATGCTTATTTAGTAAATAAATTAAAAGGAGACACCAGCCATTGTAATTTACACACTATTGTTAAAGAAATAAATAATTTGTTTTTGAATTTGAATTTGATTTATTTGCCTCTAATGTAAAAAATACATAGGTATTATGAATAACAAAAAAATTTTGGAAAGCATTTTCTGACTAGAAATATGACGGAGCATTTTTTTTAAACGAAATATAAAAATATACCTAATAATTTGTATACTGTATACCACAAAAAACTTTTACAGATTTTCAAGTATGGACAGTATGGTATATTTTATTTAATGGAGTGATTGTTGTAAAAAAAGAACAAAAACAATTTATAAACCTAATTAAATAAAAATCATGCTAAAATTTTAAGTTTCTACTCAGTAACAGGGTTGGACAATTTTATTTCAATGTCTTCTCGAGTTTTTTTAATTTGTATTTTTAGTGTGCTTTCTAGTTCCTTCTCTAGATCCTGATCCAATGCTATTTTTATTCCAATCCATTTGTCATATATTTTATATGGCGGTAACGGTACGCAAGTAACGAAAAATGTATGAAAATTTTGGGACCTTTTTTTTGTGATGTGCTTTCTACTTAGAAGCACAACTCTTTCGATCCTTATAGGATTGAACCGGTAAAATCGGTATGTTTTCGTACCTAGATATAACTTTTCTTAAATGACATAATACGTACCTCGTGTCTCGGTTGTGTTATCTGTAACAAAAAAAAAATGTATATTAATATTTCTCATCTCTTTTTGAACCATGAACAAAAAGTGCAATGTAGAACTTTGCTAGTCTATCAAAGCATGAAGATGCTTATTTTAGCTTATAGATGTGTCCCACTGCTGGACAAAGGCCTCTCCCGTGGACTCCCACAATTAATTATCTTAATTTAATGCAACGCCATATATATATATATTTCTCTACAATGTGTTTATATTTATGCATATGCATCTATCTATAATATACAGAGTAGTCTAGTTAAATCGATCAGAGGCTCTAGTGTAAGTTTGTTTTGACGTAAAAAAACGTTTACGGACGTGTAAGTGATAATGTTATTTATATGGGAAACGCAAACGCGTTCGTGACGTAAAGTTACGTTAAACACTTACACTCGGGGCTCTAACATTATCACTTACGCGTTCGTAAACGTTTTTTTACATCAAAAGTAACTTGCACTAGAGCCACAGGGCTCTGAATGGAGAAATCTGAAACTATAAGACATACAAAGATTTGTTCTTAGAAACTATGTCATCGATTACATGACATAAAAAAAGATTGTACTCTGTTCGAGCTCAGTTAGAAATAACTAGACAGTAAATGTTTTGTGGTAACAACTGCCTATGACCAACACAATCCTTAACCATAAATCGAATTAAAAAAAACAAAAAACAAACAGAGTAGAGTCAATGAATTTGATTTATAGGCCACTTAGTTCTTTGTCACAGTGAAAATCTATATAAAGGACGCAAAAGATTTCTTATCAACATCACTGTGACAAGGTTCGAAGTGGCCTAGGAATCAAATTGGTCGACTATACGTAAGTATACAAGTTTTTTAAAATCTATGCACTTAATCAGTTTTACTAGTCCCTAAAATAAATGTTATCATGTAATGATTCCTGGGAACAGATCTTTGTATGTCATAGTTACAGATTTCCACATACCACCCTAAATATGGGATACTCTGTATGCCGTCGTCTACTCTCTAATGAGATTACTGTACAGTTTGCCATCAAATATATCGCAGCCGAGGTATTAAAAAATATCGGAACATGCACTTTATCGTCTTTACTCTTTATAATAGAGGCGTTGTTCCGATATTTGTGACCACCTCCACAGCTCCGATATATCTTATGGCGACTGTAAGACTAGGTCAATCTGTGCATTTTTTTTACTAGACTGAAAAACGTTTGACCTCAGTCGCACCTGATGGTAAGTTTGTCATAGTTTAATATTTGTCTAAAGAAGACGCAGCGTAGGTAGGCCCCCCACAAGATGGACCGACGACCTAGTTAGAGTCGCGGGATACCGCTGGATGTGGAAGGCGCAGGATCGGTCTTCTTGGGTGGTTCTGGGGGAGGCCTATGTCCAGCAGTGGACGTCTTTCGGCTGACATGATGATGATGATGATGATAAAAAAATATGCTTAAAGCTCAATCAATCAGACACAAATCTAAAGAAAATAAACATACATTTTTGTGGTAAAACTATATTCCATTACGGGTCACATACCAAACGTGTTAATAAATTAATAAATAAATAAAAATAGGCTAATAAAAAAAATTTAAAAATTATAGGACAATGTTGACTGAGCCCTACGGCAAGTCTTATATTGTGGATACTCAGACAATAATATATACAAATACTTAAATACACATATAAAACACCCATGTCTCAGGAAATATCTGTGCTCATCACACAAATAAATGCTCTTACCGGAATTTGAACCTAGGACCACCGGCTTCATAGTCAGAGTCGCTACACACTTAGGCCAAATGTTAAATTAAATCTGAATGGTAATATTTCTTTGCCTTTTCTAGTATTGTAATATTGCTCTTAGTTTATGAAATGGTCACCAAATCTAAGTATTTATAAAAATATTATGCTTAATAGCATTTTTTTTAATAAATAATCGACTCGATAACTTATATCGACACAACAGTGACATAATGTAACGTTTATACGCTAATTAAGTGCCCTTTTTTTGAAAATTCCCATGTACTTAAATTGTATGGTAATGAAAAATGAAATGTACCAGACGTACTTGGGTGAGCCACGTTACTACTACCTAGTTACAAACGGATAAACTCGCGTGTAATTATAATTATATCACAACTTTTCCTCGCGACTTCGTCGGCCAGTCATGCCTGTCAAAGTTTGGTTGCGGGATAAAAATGATCCTATGTCCTTTCTCGTAGCTCAAACTCTCTCCATACCAAATCTCATACCAATTGCTTCAGCGGTTTAAGCGTGAAAAGGTAACAGACAGACAGAGTTAATTTCGCATTTATAATATTAATATGGATTTGTATGGATTATAAATATTTGGGGACAATCTTACACGAATCGACCTAGTCCTACGGTAAGGCTCAGTAAGGCTTGTGTTGTAGGACGATATATATAATAGGTAGAAACATACAAAATACCCATGACTCAGAAACAAATATCTGTGCTCATCACGCAAATAAATGCCCTGACTGGGACTTGAACCGAGGACCATCGGCTTCATAGCCAGGGTCACTATCAACTAGGCCAGACCGGTCGTCGAATCATGCAATAAAGTTTAAGTAAATAAATAAATATTTCTAAGCTACACCAGCGCCATATGCATTTTGATCTCTGGACAATCAAAATGCAACCACAAGTCCGTACCACGAGCTGGCAACATCGCCAATATAAATAAGGGTCGCTCTCCCTCGCACGTATCCCCGTCTCGCTTACGTCCAACGTTTTATTTTTCACCTCACCCTCTCGAGGGATGATTTTTGATCTTTTTTCCGAGGGGGATAATGAAAATGTATTTGGTCCGTGTATTTTTTAAATGGATTATTTATTCGGGTTTTTTGCCTACTGCGTTCGGTTTAATTAGGTTTTTTGGGCAGTTTATTCTATGCTATAAATGGGAGTTTTCAAAATTTAGTACATACAATTAGCGAAAGTTAAGTAAAGTTAAATCACTGTCCGTTTCTTGACGACAATTAACCATTGAATCTGACATCTCCTGCTACCCAAATGTTGTCTGGAAGAGATCGCTTTTAATAAAACCGCCTGTTGTTACCTTATTCTCTATCTGTGTGATTTCTGTAGCTGCTTGTTTTGCTTGTTGGTGCAATAAACAATATTTACTTAATATATGAAGATCGACATTTTCCCTTTAATTATGTTGTAATATCGATTGAAGTTTATAAAATGAACATCAAAACCAAGTTTGTATTGAATTTTATGCTTAATTGTCGTCACGAAACTGTCAGGGATTTAATTTTTCTTAACAACTTTCACTATTTTTTTAAAATCCCAAATATAGGTTTACACATTTATTACAATAATAAATTGAAAAAAGATGGCATATAATTTAAAAAAAATGAACAGGTCCTCCGGCGTCCGAGGCAGGATTAGAACCCGCCTTTCCAGCTTTCGTTATATCAGAATCACGAAAGATTCAAAGAGGTGAGAGCATGTAGTGCTTCGCCCAAGAGATGGTCAACAGTGCCTAAAAACTATTAAAATCAAGATTAGTATGTACCTAAGGCTGTATATGTAGCAGTAGGTTCAGGGTCCACGGATAGAACATGTCTAGTCACTGTGACAACATTTCGAGATATTGCGGTTTTTGAGTTTGGAATGATTCAAACCATACTATCTTCGGAAATAGATGATTTTCAAGTGCAAAAAACTAGATTAATAATCATGTTTACAATTATATCAGAAGGTGTAGGTTCTAACTAGTGATCGTTGAGAGCTCTACATTTTGAGATTAAAATCTCAGTTTTGGAAAAAAGTGACTAGACATGTTCTTTCCATGGACCCTTCAGGTATTTATAATAACATTGTTATGTGTATTTTGTATTTGTTTTATGTATGTTATTTTGTATATTTTATGTTTTATGTAATTATCGTCTTTATAAACTTTATTGGATGCACCATCTACATTTTTTTCCGTTTTAAATAAATAAACAATACAGGACATTCTTACACAAATTGACTGAGCCCCACGGTAAAAAGGCTTGTGTTTTAGCCAGCCAACGACATAATACTTAAATACATATATGTTTTGGCCTAAGGTTAATATTATGTTTAAAGCATACACCAACGCACTTTCATACATGTAACTTGAATAGCAACTGTTTAATCGTAACACAAATTAAATAATCAACTTAAGACTGCAACTAAGTTACAAACGGATAAACTCACGTGTACTTATATCGCACTAGGCGACATGTTTCGGGTAAGCTCTGGCGCAGTCACGGTATTTAATGGTTGAGCCACTTACGGTTCAAGCTGTTATTTTTGTTTAATACTAACTCTATGAAATTTCCAGTGTAAATTGAACCCTAAATGGCTCAGCAAAAGTCCCTGACCCTACCTATGTTCAAGCCAAGTCAGGGCACACCGCTCGGGGTGAGGGTTTATCACAATTATCACTCATCCATACTATATACTATACTAATATTATAAATGCGAAAGTAACTCTATTTGTCTGTCTGTTACCTCTTCACGCTTAAACCACTGAAGCAATTGGGATGAAATTTGGTGTGGGCAGAGTTTGAGCTACGAGAAAGGACATAGGATATTTTTTATCCCGCAGCCATACTTTGACAGCATGGCTGGCCGACGAAGTCGCGTGGAAAAGTTGTGATAAGTATAATATACAATTACCTACACGCGAGTTTATCCGTTTGTAACTAGGTAGTAGTAACGTGGCTCACCCAAGTACGTCTGGTACATTTTATTTTTCATTACCATACAATTTAAGTACATGGGAATTTTCAAAAAAAGTGCACTCAATTAGCGTATAAAAGTTACATTATGTCACTGTTGTGTCGATATAAGTTATCGAGTCGATTATTTATAAAAAAAATATGCTATTAAGCATAATATTTTTATAAATAGGTACTTAGATTTGGTGCTCGTTTCATAAAGTAAGAGAAATATTACAATGCAAAAAAAGGCAAAAAACATTACCATATATATACAGATTTAATTTGACAACAAGTTTGGCCTAAGTGTGTAGTGACTCTGACTATGAAGATGATGGTCCTAGGTTCAAATCCCAGTAAGGGCATTTATTTGTGTGATGAGCACAGATATTTGTTCCTGAGTCATGGGTGTTTTCTATGTATTTAAGTATTTATATGTATCTATCTATTATATATCGTTGTCTAGTACCTACAACACAAGCCTTACTGATCTTACCGTAGGACTAGGTTGATTTGTGTAAGTTTTTTATTTATTTTATTAGCCTTTGTTTGTGTCCCACTGCTGGGCAAAGGCCTCCCCTCTTTTTCTACACTCAACCCTGTCACTTGTGCCATCCTGCCACTCTACGCAGAACACGTAAGATTGTCCCGAAATATTTAATATTATTATTTAAGCTATATCGGTGACTTTAGTTCTTCTAGCTGATTCGATCCCACATAAACACTCCGAGCATAGCTCACTCCATTGCTCTCCGAGAAGTAAATTCTAGACTGTATGACAGCTAAATAAAATTAAAAATTAGACCTAGATTGATTATCAGAATTAAGAATGCTATTTTTGTCTCCTTGCTTGTAAGTTTAAAAATATATATAAAACAGAAAGTGGGGTAATAAGACTTGACGACTAAATACAGCTAACCCAAGGTCACGATTTCCAAAAACTCTCATCTCGTCTAAATCTGAGACGACTACAAAATAAAATATACCTCTGACACAAACAAGAGCAGCATCTATGTCAAATCATTAAAAGCTAAAATCGCGTGACTCTCCATTTGCAAATAGCAAAACAAAACATAGTTATATTTAAACGTTCAATAAAATCAAATTCGCCGTTTCACAAAGAAAATAAAGTTCATTTTCGCACGCTTTTTTAATACCTAGCAACTATGAATACTTCGCACAAATTTATCTAAACCACAATTAAAATCAGCCTACAACCTTATCGCTATTTACACAAGGCCTAATTCAGCGTGTGCTTCAGTTTCGCGACTGAAAAGCGTCTGTGCGACGTGCGCATACGACTTCAAGGTCAACAGTTGCCAACATGGCGGCGAGTTCGTTCATCTGACAGGTCATTCACAGCGCCCGAGAATCGACCATCGACCAGTATAGCAGCCGATCTGTAAACAACGGTAGATAACAAGGAGAGGGCTCAGGTTATATTGGTAATTATTGGGATTGGGAACTTCGTTTCAGGGCATTTCTCTCGGCCGCGGCGGGTTACCGAGTCGCCTGATTAGGTACGTCGCGTTTGCAGAAATGTGCTTCTCAGCTAGCTTGTCATGGTCGGGTTTTTATCATTTGTCACAATATCTGTCACGCTCCAACATATGTGAGTACGAAAGTGATGGATAGCGCGATAGACGATAAAATGGCAACCATGCTAACTGTACTATTCTTTAGTCATATGTTTGTCACTATAATGAAAATGGGCCCTACAGTTATCCATACAAGGATAATAGAATTCAAGATGTTTTCAACATTTTTTTTAGTGAAGGGACAAAGTGGTCAACAACGTCGCGTCAAAAACTGCACGTATACTACCATGAACGAAACCACGTTCTGGTATGAAGTGATGGCGTGTGGGGCACCAATGTACTGACTTTATATCAAGACATTGGAGGGGAAAAGGTTAGTGTTTCAGGAAATAGAAATGGTCAATTTATTTTCTGAATAATCTAAGATTAAACAAAAAAAAAATTGTACTGTCTTAGACCTAAAAATTGATATAAAAAACAATACTTAAAATATTTGTCATGATCATGAGTGTTTTCTATTTATTTGTAAATTAAATATATCGTTGGCTGGGTACCCACAACACAAGCCTTCTTGAGCTTACTGTGCGACTCAGACAATTTGTGTAAAGATGTGCTGCTTGAGTTCCCCCATAGACCCCATAGTCTAATGTTGAACATCGCAAAAAAAACAATTCTTAAAACAGAATTTAACCTTTTGACACCAGAACACAGAAACAACATGATAAAACTTGATCTAAAGCTACTACGGTTGCCAACCCGCCTGCCGAGTGTGGCGACTAAGGCAACACAGGAACATGGGGGAGGCCTATGTCCAACAGTAGACGATTTAAGACTGAAATGATGATAAAATGTTAATCGGTCGATACACATTGACCCAGCGTAAATGTATGACCATATAATTAGGTTTTACGAGTATGACGACCTAGGCCGGCCTGGATCTAGATTCTAGGACGCTCCAGACAGACAGTCAATTAATGTGACCTAGTAGCCCGTTTCACGCAATTGTATTTTTTTTTATTTCTTCAAAACGAAAACAGATAAGGGCCTCGACCCCCGCTCCGGGTCTTTCTTATTACAAAGATTGTCCATTGCTGTTCAACGTGGCAACGCAGCGAGTGTAATGGGCACCTTTGTACCTGGAACGACGCGGGGTGGGCTATTTTAATAGTTTAGTTTATTATTATTTTTACTTTATTTTTTCTTGAATAATTCGTGTAATTTTAGTAAACTTGTTTTTAATAAATAAACGAAAACTATTTCGAGATAAATACTTGATAGCAAAAATGTCATAAAAAATGTATCTACACACATACAAAAGTACAATATTTTATTAAAATATACGTCTTATCTGTGTAAATGTTATAATTTATTATTACTGTCTGTGTCCCTTATAATAAATAAAATAATCAATCAAATCGATATAATGACAATTAATAATTATATTTCGAACGTCTCTGAAAAACAAAGCAATTGGTTATTTACTATAGAAACAATATGAGAACTGCGCTTGACCCTAGTTTGTCTCTGAATTGAAAAAAAAAACTACTCTTTGAAAAAACTTCATTTGCCACCATTACAAATCTTCGTTTGACTTTTCGTTTGCGGTTCCAGAAATTATTATTGAGAGATTATATTGTGTGTAGATAAAGCAATGTATGTCACTATCAAACTCTTTTGGTTTATAAAAGAGTTTGATAATAACATCAAACTAGTATTTTTATGCCTTACATGTAGCAGTAACAAAACATATAACTATTTTTTTTTGCTGTCAATTTAAACCACATATTTTCTTTTGTAACAATTTCAACGTCTTTTTGAGTGTATGAGACAGCGAACGATATCATTTAGCTGATAATTGATTTTTGTCACGTACACCCTTTCTTCTGAGGTTCTGATATACATAGATTTTTCCATATAAATATAAGTTCTTCTCCTTCCATATAAATATAAGCTCGTCACAATTATTTTTGTATATATCGCTAATATACAAAAATAATTGTGTTTTTAAATTATGCGTCTTTCGATTCAAGCAATAAACTACAGCACGAAAAATAAATACTCTAGCTTAGATTCGACCCCGGGACAACAGCTTGTAATCTATTCAAAATAATTTTGATCCTCAATATGCAATAGAATATTTACCAACGCGAAATAATAAAAACAAGATCAACCGATTTTTGAAAATAAATAAATTTTACATGAGGTTCTTGACAGCACAGGACAAATTAACTGAGCCCCACGGTGAGCTCAAGAAGGCTTGTGTTGTGGTTCAGCCAACGAGTAATATACAAATACTTAAATACATAGAAAACACCCACTCAGACTCACGAACAAATATCTGTACTCACGACACAAATAAATGCCCTTACTGGGATTCTAACCTGAATCGGGTAGGACTACCCACTAGGCCAGACCGGCCGTCAATCTATTTATCAAAACGCATACCTCGCTGCGATTGGACAGTTCTACTAGACACTATATCAAGAGTCCTACGCGACGTTGCCACGCCGCCGCCCAATCCGAAGGGCCAAGGGTCTATGCGGCGTTGCCGCGCCGAAGGGCCAATGCGTGCACGCATGCACCTATGAGCTCCTAGATTGGCCTATTTGAAATCAGAAACGGATAACGGGCCGTGATTGGTCGAGACGCAACCGTCACAGGCCGGGGACATAATAATTATTTTAGATTAAGACGTTTCTTTTTGTATGTTGGATGTATTTGTATGTTTTATATAAAATTATATTTTAGAAAATAGTTTTAATTTAGTTTAAATGTAACATAAGATCTGACTAAATATAGATAAAAGTAGTAATTGAAGCAAGAAATACCAGGTAACATTTAGGACCAAATGAAAAGCAAGCTTTATAATAATAAAAATATATTCACATAGAAAAAAATCTGAGGTAATTTACAGATAAAATATTAGTCGAATACTCAATCTTTTTAATTTTTTATTAAAAAAAAAACTATCTAATACAAAAAAAAAAAATATGAAATTACCTTGTAAATTTATTTAAGTTTTTTTATTTTTATTTGAATAGGATTTTTATGGCATTTATTCATGTGATGAGCACAGAAATTTTGTGAAAGTGTGAACATTTAAACATATTTATTTAATCTTTATTGCACATAAGAAATACCTAAATGTACAAAAGGACTTAATGCCATGACGCGTTGTCTACCAGACAACCTAAAACCAAAACATATATGTATTTAAGTATTTGTATATTATATATAACGTTGGCTGAGTCACAACACTAGCCTTCTTGAGCTTACCGTGGGGCTCAGTCAATTTGTGTAAGTATGTCCTGTAATATTTATTTATATTGTATCTTTATTTGTATAGATAGAGGTAATATATGAAAATCGTCAATTGTCTTATAAGATACTCCACCTATTAGGTAGAGTGTCTTATTAGACAATTGACGGGCCAGGGGTCCATTTCGTGGTAAACTTTTTAATTTTTTTTTATATATAGTAATTGTTACATGTTTGTAGTTTTATGTATTTTATCACCAATAAATAAATAATTGGAATATGTTTTGAATTTATGGGAGGTGGTCACAAATATCTCAACATACACTTTATTGCCTTGACAATAGAGGCGTTGTTCAGATATTTGTGACTTCTTCTACAGCTTCGATATTTCATGGCGACTGTACCAGCCGATTGCCGACAACTTAAATACCTAACTCCCCCATAATTAAAAAGTTCTTCTTGAGGTCATAATTAAAGTAGTAAATTAAACCATATAATAGATAAATGTACCGTGTGATGCCGGCTGACTAGAATAGCACTACCCCATCTCCTCCCGGCGGCTGTCGTAAGAGGCGAAACCCAATCTACAGCTACTGCCGTCGCCAACCCGCCTGCCAAGCGTTTCGACTATGGCAACTACCCCCAAGATGATACAAGTCATATTTGTGGGAGGCCTATGTCCAGTAGTGGACTGCATATATCTGAAATGATGATGATGATGAATAAATAGGTGAGTCTTGCCTAATAAATAACAAACTTGACGTTCAACCATCTATCTAAGTTATGTTATCTTAGTTATATTAACGAAGTGTTACCTGTCTATATAAGATAAGTGTTTGGCAATTAAAAAAAAACTATATTAGGTATAAAACATAAACACGCCCAGTTTCCAAGGATTAGCCCTTAACTAAAAACTTATATACCAACGGACAATGGTTTCAAACATATTATATATTCCTAAACAAAACAAAAAAAAACTATACAACCTTAAGTTTCTGCACTCCATTCTAGCACTTATACCCTTAGCAATAAATATTAAAATAGCATAATAAAACCCAGGTAGAAGACTTATATCCTTCCAAGAAGTCCAACTATCATAGTTCATATTAACTTCGAAACGAGATTTCTAATATCAAAATGGCCTTTAAACGTTGGGGATAAAGTTGAATTTACTTTGACGGTAACCCTTGGGTCGTTTGACAAAAAAAAAACTACCTGGGTCTATGATTTGGCCAATAGTAAACGGTTTTATATATTATATATTATATTAGCAGCGCCCCATAATATAAGAGCCTGGGCAGAGAGTACCATTTTGTACCGTTTGGCGTAGAGGCGCTAGGTCCATGGGGTCCCAGCGCGCACAAACTTTTTGCAGAATCGAAGTATCTGGTGACCGAAGGGCTGGCGGCTTCCTCGCACAACGTTGTGATACTGCTGGCTAGGAAATGCCGTCAGCGTCTTCCGTACAATGTTTCAAAAGCCTTTTTTAGATTTAATGTAAGCATTATAAGTAGTTATTATAATTCTTATATTTATATGAAAAAACTAGTATAGGTAGGAGGAATTCTATGAATATAACATATATATAGTCCTGTTACGAATTAAGTAAATTTATAATAAATAATAAATAAATATTTCGGGACAATCTGACACAAATCGACCTAGTCCTATGGTAAGCTCAGTAAGGCTTGTGTTGTAGGTACTAGACGACGATATATATAATAGATAGATACATATAAATACTTAAATACATAGAAAACACCCATGACTCAGGAACAAATATCTGTGCTCATTACACAAATAAATGCCCTGACTGGTATTCGAACCCAGGACCATCGGCTTCACACGCAGGGTCACTCTAGGCCAGACCGGTCGTCGGTAGTACCTATACATAGAGTTAATGTCAAGATTGCATATTGTGCAACCAGTACATGCACTTATCAGATGCATTGCATGTATGTAAGTATGTATGTATGTATGTATGTATGAAGTGGCAAACAGGCACTGATATCAGAGAGCGATGACCGCCGTCCACGTTACAACAAACAATGCCATTTGTAGCTAATGGACGCTCATTAACTACAAATGGTGATGGTGCCGTGTGATGCCGGCTGACTAGAATAGCACCACCCCATCTCCCGCGGGTGTCGTAAGAGGCGACAAAGGGAAAAATCCTACGGACGGGCAGCAGCGTCCGTCGAAACCCAATCTACAGCTACTGCGACTAACCCGCCTGCCAAGCGTGGGACTATGGCAACTACCAAGATGATACAAGTTATATTTGTGGGAGGCCTATGTCCAGCAATGGACTGCATACGGCTGAAATATATGTTTTTTTTTTTTTTTTATGAAATAGGCGGCAAACGAGCAGACGGATTGCCTGGTGTTAAGCAATTACCGTCGCCCATGGGCACTCGCAACACCAGGGGAGTCACAAGCGCGTTGCCGGCCTTTAAGGGGGGTTGGAGTTCTGGGAACCTTACTCACCATCAGGAACACAACACTACATAGGTACCTGAAAGGTGGCAATGCTATTATGGCTGTGGTCTTCTGTAAGGAGGAGGTACTTCCCCAGTTGGGCTGCCCCAGATTCAAGCGTGATGGTCATCACTGTGCCCTACCTCTCATTGTTGGACGTAGTTTAAGGACATACCCGGGTCCGAATAATAATGTATGTATGTATGTATGTGTATGGACGTCCATTAACTACAAATGTTTTAATATCTTAATAAATATCTCGGTAGTATCTACGAAGTCTGGGATTCGAATCTTGACAAAGACAATTGTGTGTCTACCAGTGGCGGTGCGTTTATACAAGCCGCTTCCCGCCGGCTTTACTAACTTTACTGCAGTTCAACGGTCAAAGAAAAGGCTAAGACATATCGGCTCTGTCTTGCCTAAGAAAAAAATTGTCGCGGCCACTGGTCTACTAAGAACATTTTTTTTTGACAAAGGTGGCAAACGAGCAGACGGATTGCCTGATGGTAAGCAATTACCATCGCCCATGGGTACCCACAGTTACAAGTTGCCGGCCTTTAAGATAGGAGTACGCTTTCTAGAAGGTGCGAGGTTCGTATCGGTCCGGTACCGCTGACGGCAAATCATTCCACAGTTTTGATGCGCGAGGCAGGAAGTTTCTAGAAAAACGCACAAAAGGATTTCCAACTATCCAGGTGGTGGGTGGAAATGTTGCCGCGTAGAACGGTGGCGGGGGGAGGCGGCAGCGATTAACACGGACAATTCCTCAGAACACTCTTGTGAAGAAAATGCATCTTTGCTACATGTTTTTAAGGAATAGAAAAGCTCTTTCCGAGCTAGTTAGGTGAAAATATATATAGATATTTGTATTTAAACATTCATGAGACATTGTAATGAAATAAATGATAATCTATATATATAAACGTAAAAGTCCTGACTGACTGACTGATCAACGCACAGCCCAAACCGCTTAACCTAGATGGCTGATATTTTCACAAAAGGCAGTTTGTATACCGTAAGCACCCACTAAGAAGGGGTTTTTTTTTTTTTTTTTTTTTTTTTATGATATAGGAGGCAAACGAGCAGACGGATTGCCTGATGGTAAGCAACTACCGCCGCCCATGGACACTCGCAACACCAGAGGAGTCACAAGTACGTTGCCGGCCTTTAAGAAACAAAACTTTCCGGTTTTTGGAAATTCCACCATTAAGGTGGTAAAAAAAGGGGTGAAAGTGTGTATGGCGATTGTGTGAAATTTAAAGCTAGAGACTTGAAATTTTGTGTAAACAGCCTTTATACAAATACAAGAAAAGTGATTTCAGCGTTTTTTGAAATTCATCCTCTAAGGGGTCAAAAAGGGGGTACTTCTGCGCGTGCGAAGCCGCGGGCAAAAGCTAGTAATTAATAAAAGGCTAGTGGGTATTAGTGACCCTGCCTATGAAACCGAAGGTTTTATGTTCGAATCCCAGGGAATTTATTGATG
Organism: Grapholita molesta; assembly: GCA_022674325.2. NCBI lineage: Eukaryota > Metazoa > Arthropoda > Insecta > Lepidoptera > Tortricidae > Grapholita > Grapholita molesta. The sequence goes on along the minus strand of CP053145.2, from coordinate 8,249,706 downwards.
TGATGAGCACAGGTAATTTATTCTTAAATCATGCTTGTTTTCTATGTATTAGTGTATATTACGAGTATGCAATTTAAATTCATGTATATCGTCATCGTAAGTCATGTTTGGGAAATATAATTTGCTAAACCGCAGTACACCATTGTAATATTAATATATTCTTAATATGAGATATTGGGAAAGATTTAATACATAAGTAGATAGGTTAATACATTATTTATTCCGCCGAAATGTCGGGAAGTTAAGTTCATTATATGGTAGTCGCTAAGTACGGTACTGGGCTGGCTTAGAACAAGAATATGTGACATTCTCTATGATATGGGACCTCATTGTCGATGGCGCTTACGACGTTGTTCAAGATGCCGCGATACAAATGCAACGCGGTTCGACGTAAGCGCCATCGACAATAAGGCCCCTTTTGCTGGATAATGTCACATATGCACTGCTATAATTTGAGCCACCAGCATGTGCATACGAGGCGCACGTCACAAGTTCCAACCTGCAGCGAAACTGTTGAGGTTTGACGACGGACCAGCCATTCCCAACACCAGCTAAACTTCACCTACTTATTACTCATAGTATTGTAGTATTGCCAAGATGTGAATTAATTTAATTTGTTTAGATACACTTTATAATTATTACTTTTTATGAATAAATGCTAATAGTCCTTTTTTTTCAGTATACGGAAATAAAATATTTTTTATTTGTAATATTTAATAGTCTTCTATATATATTTATTAACAGAAATTACAATCGTATTATGATAAATACAAGCACTTAACTAGTTACAGTATGAAATCTAAAAAAGCCTTAGTTAATCTTGTTTTTTGAATATCATTATTTAATTAGCCAAGTTATTTTATAGAATTGTTTAGTTTAATGTTTATTTTATTTTATTTTTTCTTTCCTGAATAATTTGTGTAATTTAAGCGTAAGTTGTTTTTATAGATAGGTACTATTCATTCTTATACCGGGTGCAGCCTGTAATAGAAGCAAAAATTTTAGGGATCGCTTCTGCACCACGAACAAAACAACATTTGTTCTACAACTTTAAATAATTGGATAATATATTACTTGTGATTTTTTCGAACAAAGTAAATAGTATTTTCAATGAACAGCATCTAATAGTCTAGTATATTTTTTATTTGTAATTTTAGTTTATCCTTTCTTTACAATATTATTGTAATTGTGTTTCTTTTACTATTGCTTATGTACGAATAAATGAACTTTCGCCTTTAATAGTCTAGTTGACGTTTACTGTCAGCCTACAAACTTGGTTGGAAAATCTTTTTTTATTAATATTTATTAAACTAATAAGTTATTTTCAAAAGTTGTAGAACAAATGTTGCTACGTTTGTGGTGTAGAAACGATGCCTAAAGTTAATGCTTCTATTACAGGCCACACCCGGTATGTATGTAGTGTTAGAAAGTTAGTATAGCCGAGAATATCTAAGACACAATAATTTCAATCTTCTTACTTAAACAGGAACGTCCATATTCGAATAGATTCTGTAAACTTAGCTTCCTCGCACAACGTATCAGCATTGCTATACAACGACGAAATGCCGCCAGCATCCTTGGTACAATGCCTCAAGGCCTTTTTAAGATTTTATACTGTAACTAGTTAAGTATTTGTAGTTATCATAATACGATTGTAATTTCTGTAAATAAATGTAACTAAAATTCTGTAAAAATATGCTTTATTTTTACGTGTAATTAGACAGCAGTTATTAAGGCAATTTGCGACTAACAAATTGCAAAATTAATGAATCTAGGATGTCATTTAGTACCAACTGGATCGATTTTTCTAGAATATAAATAGAATAACGTTATTTCATTATGCAAGCGTTGCATTATTTGTGCAATGCTTCGCGTAACAGAGATGCGCATAATCAATACAAGAACAAAGCATTGCACCAGTGCATCTGAGACGTAAGATGCAGTCTATGACTAGATACCACAATAATACTAAATTTATTTGATTTAGGAACACTCAGCAGCAGAAGTAGCGTTTGAAGTGTTCAAAATGAGGTCAACACATCTCTATTGTCAAGAGAATAAGAACGCGTGTAGGTCATTTTGAACACTTCAAACGCTTTGCCACTTTTGCTGCTGACTGTACTGTTTCCTGTATCAGCCAGGGATAGTGTCGTAATTTTCGTAATTTTTTAATGAAATTATTTCAAAATTTATTCAATTATGTGAAAAATTCTGAAAACTTAATAATATCGTTTATTAATAAATAATTATCAGTATATGAAAAATATTTTTTTAAATGTAAAATTTTACATCATAATAATAACTTATTCGGTGTAAGTTGGTACACTATGAAGACTTTTCTCGTATTAGAGAATACTATTGTTATATTTTTTAATGATTTAGAAAGAGGCGACATATGATCTCGAACACACAAAACGTATCCGCGCGTAACTAAGACTGGACAAAGCAACCTTCTTAAATGTATGTTTATTGCTGAGTTGTTGTAGAAAACTGTCAAATAATGCCTGTCATTTTATTATCTACAAACCTTAATAAATCAACACTTAATTACATAAAAAACAGTCCGTGAAATATGTATTTTTTATCGGTAAGAGTAAAAATGAGGTTAATGAAATTTAACAAACGGAAATCTATAAAAACCAAACGCAATTTACGCAACTTGTAATTTTTTTAAACGCTTTGACAGTTAAAATTAAGTTTGAGTAGAACTTGAGCAAATTGTTTCTGGTAATATTCTGTAAGTATAGTGGAACCTCGGCGCAGAGTGAAAGCTATCTTTGAAGGGGGAGGGAGAGGGGGCGACGTTTTCAAAATGGCCACCGAGACATGACGTAACCCAAATGCTTGCCTTTTACCCCTTTTACACAGACAAAGATAAAATATTAACAGATTAAGGCATCGGTAGGAAATCAACATTTTTAGGTTAGAAATTATCGATAATTACATGTGTAATGACAATACTCAATGCACAATCGATTCTCAACCACGCCCCGAGTAAATGCGTTGTAATGAAAACAAAGACTTTTCTTAATGACTCAAGTCTTAAAAAAAACATAAATTTAAACGCGTTCGGAATTTGAACTGAAATCAAATTCAGAACACCAAAGCGTGACAAGGGATTATTCAGAATTGGAACGCGCGATTCGAAAATCGCAATTCGAAATTCAAAAGCAACTCACCGATCCAACATGGCCGATGCAAAGCGACGCAACTGAAATCCGTTTTCTCCAACCGTTTCTTTCCGTTTCAACTCAATCCTCGCTTGTTCTCGGGTTCGAAAACCCAAAAGGGTTTGGTTTTTGGTGTTTTTTTTTTCGGTTCAATGGAGTGTATGCACCGGGGCGAGTGCAGCCGAGTACTGACCCGCGCGGCGGTGCAGCGCACACCGGCGTGCACTCACACAGATGCGGCTGCCGCCCCGTGGCACCGGGTACGCGGCCGAGCTCATAGCAACACCGTTCAATACTGAAATCTCAACTCATGTCCAGTAATCGGCACTATGGGTGCAAAACTTTAACAAAACTTGTTAAGTCAACATAAAAGAGTGTATAGAACCATAAAAACAATTATATTCTTACACCCAAATACATAAATATTGAGATTCCGATATACAATTAAATTAGACAATATTTGCCAAAGTTATTCATATTTTTCTTGAAAGTAAGTATTACGATACCTCAGTTCAACAAGTTTTGTTAAAGTTTTGCACCGTTAGTGCCGATCACTGCTCATGTCTTTGAGATATAAATAAATATATCGGGACAATCTGACACAAATCAATCTAGTCCTACGGTAAGCTCAGTAAGGCTTGTGTTGTAGGTACTAGACGACGATATATATAATAGATAGATGCATATAAATACATAGAAAACACCCATGAATCAGGAACAAATATCTGTGCACATCACACAAATAAATGCCCTGACTGGGAATCGAACCCAGGATCATCGGCTTCATAGGCAGGTCACTACCCACTAGGCCATACCGATCGTCAAATATAGCACATATTTTAAATTTTTGCCATGTATTGACAGGTATAGTCAACCAATTTGATTTCTAGGCCACTTCGAACCTTGTCACAGTGACGTTAAAAAGAGATCTTTTGTGTCTTTCATATAGATTTTCACTGTGACAAGGAACTAAGTGGCCTATAAATCAAATTGGTTGTCTGTACCTAAATTATGTTTATCGACTCTACATTACATACTGAAACTACCAAAACCTCATAAAAATTAGAAAGAAAAACATTTGTTTGACTTTTTCCAAAAAATATAAATACAAAAATTACAGAAGAACAGCACCATCAGACAAAATCATCAGCTTTGGGAATAGATGGAATAAATAACTAATTGTTTTTTTAACTTTGTCTACATGATAAAATACATTTTAGACTTTATTAAGTATACATATATGCGATATTTAAATCGAAAGAAAAATAGAAAAATTTGACTCGCAGCGGGACTCGAACCCACAACCACTGGATCACTAGCCCAGTGCACTGCCAATTGTGCTATACGAGTACCGCTCAGACTTGTCAATTTTTTACATATCTATACATATATAGTTCCTTAATCCATCCTAAAACCAAAGAATTAACCTTTAAGATGAGTCAAAATAATAAAAAACTGTTTAGGTGCAAGTCCTAGTCTCTTCGTCTGTATTCCTGGAAAGATATAATTTGGTATTCAAGGCAAGAGTGAAGGCTGTTACTGAACCAGCGTGCTACACCCTCGACCTCGTCGACACTTACCATCAGGTGAGGTCAAACGTTGGTCAGTTTTGTAGAGTAGCGCAATAAGGGCAGACCATCTATGCAATTAGAGAAAAAATCCGGCCTAAAGCATGTCGTGCCAAGCTCAGTGTAGGGTTCTGTAGTTATTGATCCGTAAAACGCAAATTAGGGTAAATTAAATTATGTATTGCTGGACATAGGCTTCCCTCAAACCGATCCACAGTGATCGGTATTGGTCCACCCTCATCCAGTGGAATCCGCGACCTTTACTAAGTTGTAGGTCCACCCTGTGGCTGCACATTCTGACAGAACCTTTCCGCCCCAACCGCCATCGGTTCTACATAAAATGTGCCACAATGCCACTTAAGTTTAGCGATCCGGAGGGCTATATCGGTTACTTTGATTCTACTGCGAATGACATAATTTCTGATGCGCGCAGAGATATTCCCAGCATAGCCCCCTCCATTGCCCTTTAGGTGTCTTTAAGCCTTCTTACGAGGCCCATAGTAAGCGACCACGTTTCAGTACCATATGTTACATTACATACATACATTTCAGCTGTATGCAGTCCACTGCTGGACATAGGCCTCCTACAAATATGACTTTCATCTTGGGGCTAGTTGCCATAGCCGCCACGCTTAGCAGGCGGGTTGACCGCAGTAGCTGTAGATTAGGTTTCGACGGACGCTGCTGCCTGTCCGTAGGATTTTTCACTTTGTCGCCTCCTACGACACCCGCGGGAGGAGATGGACCAATGGACCATATTATGTTACTTTACGCATTTTACTTAATTTTTTTTTATATCTTATCTCATATTAGATATTCCTCATGTAGGTGGCCGCTTATCACTCTGCTGTAGTTCTAATTAGACACAATTATATATCAACAAAATAATATACATAGATAAGAAATTTGCTTGTGCGGATTTGTGCTTATTTTAGTCGCGGGATGGGTTATCAAAATATATAAATATGTAACAGTCATTGTGAGATAATTTGTGATAACATACACACCCTAAATACTTTTTTTTGTAGCCTACAAGATGATGCCCGCGGCTTCGCCCGCATGGTTAGAGGAAAATGTAACATATTGAGTCTTACCGTGAGAATGAGATGTTTTCCCGCTGGAAAAAGCAGCCTATGTCACTCTCCATCCCTTCAACTACCTCCACTTAATAAATAACGTCCATTCGTCGCTCCGTTTTGCCGTGAAAGGCGGACAAATAAACAGACACACTTTCGCATTTATAATATTAGTATGGATGTTGTGTCCCACTGTTGGGCAACGGCCTCCCCCAGCTTTCGCCACTCCTCACGGCCTAATGCATCAAGGTGATCTAAAAAATTTTATCAAAATTAATACGAGTATGCTTAGTAAATTATTTCTTTATTTACGTATTTTTGACATATTTACATGTATCATAATTAATGGCCCTATAATACTAATAAATATTACAAAACATCCTCGCACAAATTGACTGAGCCCCAGAATATAGTTTGTTAGTAATAGCTTAAGTAACTTAAAAAAAAAACAAGTCTATGCTAGTAGGCTGTTATGTATACATTAGAGACGATAATAAGTTTCCTGGTAACAAAAAAACACTTTAAAAAAATCTTTTTGAGTAACGAAAACGTCATTTTTAATAATTTTAATCAATGATCAACATCGTACTGTAGTACAGTCAGCAGCAAAAGTAGCTAAGCGTTTGAAGTGTTCAAAATGACCTACACGCGCTCTTATTCTCTTAACAATAGAGATGTGTTGACCTCATTTTGAACACCTCAAACGCTTAGCCACTTCTGCTGCTGACTGTACTACAGTACGATGTTGATCATTGATTAAAATTATTAAAAAAGGCTTCTTCGTTACTCAAAAAGATTTTTTTTTTACTGAAAAGCAATGATCCAAAAAAAAACCTAGTTAGCGTAACTTTAAAAAAAGATAATTGTGTCAGTTTTGTGACGATAATTAAGTACAGTCAAGGAATTTATTTTCCGACCCATTTGGTACCTTGTCATAGTGAATGTTTGAGGAAATCTCTATTGGCTTTTATATTGGTTGTTAATATGACAAAGTACTAAATGGGTAGGAAATTAAATTCCTTGACCGTACTTAGACTTGATGCTCGTTTCATAAACTTTAAGCAATATAACAATGCGAAACAAGGCAAAAAAATGAATTTCCAGAGTTCATGCTTAGTTATCGTCACAAAACGGACACAATTTAATTTTCAAATTCAAATTATTTTTATTAGGTTTTTACATATTAACAATATCCATCAGACTCCAAACTAGGCTGAGCCTGTATCTTGGACGTCTGCGAGAACGATTGATCGTATTCCATCTACAATATACGTATACAATGCGTTTTATATTTACGATTAACGTCATGTTAATTAAGTATTTATATGTATCTATCTATTATATATATCGTCAGGGCATTTATTTCTGTGATGAGCACAGATATTTGTTATTATTTAAGTCATGGGTGTTTTCTATGTATTCAAGTATTTATATGTAGCTATCTATTATATCTATTGTCGTCTAGTACCTACAACACAAGCTTTACTGAGCTTAACGTAGGACTAGGGCGATTTGTGTAAGATTGTCCCGAAATATTTATTATTTATTATCTTATTTATTATTTATTAATTGAGGACACGTTTTTTTCTGAAATCTCCCAACAATGTAAATGGCCAAACGGATAAAAAACTAAACCTCATCGAGCCTTTCCCGCGAGCACTCATCAGCTATATCGGAGCTGTGGAGGTGGTCACAAATATCGGAACAACGCCTCTATTGTCAAGGCGATAGTGCATGTTCAGATATTTGCGACCACCTCCACAGCTCCGATATATCTGACGGCGACAACATGACAATTGTTTGGGCGTTTTCAAAAACCATGTCCCAAACCTCATTCTTCCAGATCTGGACGTGCCAGGGATCATATTTCTCAGAATATCGAGCATTTTCGATCCTAATTATTTAAAAAAAAGTGTCCCGAAATCCTTGGTCCATTAAGCCACCCTGTTAGTATGAACTTTCTACTGATGGTCGCGTAATGGAAAATTAAAATTTGAGCATTTGTATGAAAATTTTGGGACACTTTTTTTATTATTAGGATCGAAAAAGCTTGTGATTCTGAAAAAAAGGAGCCCTGGCACGGCCAGATCTAGAGGAATAAAATTTGGGTCATTTTTTGAAAATGCCCATTTAATATTTATATCAAAATACAAGAAGATACAAGCTGACTTAATGCTATAAGGCATTCTCTACCAGTCAACCACCTAATACTGAAAATTAATGCTTTTACCTATAAATAAAAACATTTTCTAATAGGTTTTCAATTAATGGCTGCCTAATACTAGTTAAGCTAAGTTCTATTTATAGGTAAACAAAATTCATTTTCAGTATAATTTAATGTGAAATTTAGCCAGTCTTCATCTGAGGCTACGAGGACAATGTCGTTCACGAAACGTCGGAGGTAATTAATTAATTTACTTGTCTAAACCCCGTTTATTTGTAATAGATAATTTATTTATTTATTCAAACTTTATTGTTAATAAATAAATAGTACAAGAGGCGATAATTTTAGGCATTTTTATTTATTTAGTTAACCTTTATTGCACAAAACAGAACAGCACAAAAGGCGTACTTGTTGCTACAAAACATTCTCTACCAGTCAACTTTCAAGCAGAGCAAAGAAGTTGAAGGCGGTTCATTACTATTTACTGTAATGCTGAGTTACATTTTTCTTGTAAATAAATAACAAAATAAATTCATATAAACTTAGGACAAACCTATTTAAATATGAATATAGAGGTATTTAATAATTAATGTGAAAACCGTAAAACTTTTAATTAGTATAATGTGACCAGTTATTGACAGGTGGCCAGTTACTGGCGATTTACTCTATGTAATACAGTTTGTGAATGGCCTTGTAGAGTCAGACAATTCATACTATCGCAAAGTTATACTTATGATCTCATGTAGAGGGCTCTACATGAGATCAGAAACAGAATAAGTGAGACTTCATGTTGTTTTACTATGACGTTGGCAAACAAGAATACAGAATAGTAATAGTAAAAAGAAATAGTAATTCCGAGTAAAAAAATTACAAAACTTTGAAATGAGGTTTTAGAGAAATGCTCAAATAAATGCACTAATGTGAATCCCCTGGAGTTATAGGCGCCCATAGGCTACAGCGACTGCCGTCAAGCATCTGTATGCTTGTTTGCCACCGCCGTAGTATTATTATTTTTTTTTTTTTTAACAAATTTTGACAAAATATACTTTTTTCCGATAAACGCTAAATGTATAAACATTTTAACAGTAAGCTCAATAAGATAGCTGAATCCCCTGGAGTTAAAGGCGCCCATAAGCGACGGCGACTGCTTACCGTCAAGCGGTCTGTATGCTTGTATGCCACCGCCGCAGTATTTTATTTTATTTTTTCAACAAATTTTGTTTTTTTTTTGTTTTCGAAAAACGCTAATATTGATAAACCAGTTTAACAGTAAGCTCGATAAGAGAGCATAATCAGTGAAAGTCGCGTGCAAAACTTAGCAGTTTATTTAACAAAAGCCACATACCCGGTTCTGGTCGCTCGGCCGCGCTGCACCGCGCACACTCGCGCGCCGCGCACACGCGTGCAGCGTGCACACGCGTGCAACGTGCACCCGTGCGCGTGTGCACCCGTGCATGTGTGCATCCGTCCTCCGACCTGGGGATGAAGTGTCAAATATTACACAAAAAATATATATAGTGTCCCATGTACCGGTCCCCTAGCTTTGTGACCGGCGGTCCCGGGTTTGAATCGCGGCAAGGCCATTTATTTGTGTTTAATATTTGTACAGTCAGCAGAAGTAGCTAAGCATTTGAGGTGTTCAAAATGAGGTCAACACGTCTCTATTGTCAAGAGAATAAGAGCGCGTGTAGGTCATTTTGAACACTTCAAGTGCTTTGCAACTTTTGCTGCTGACTGTACGTTAGGTTATTTTTTTTTTATATTTCGGGACAGTCTTACACAATTCGACCTAGTCGTACGGTAAGCTCAGTAAGGCTTGTGTTGCAGGTACTAGACGACGATATTATATAATATATAGATACATATACATAAATTTATACTTAAATAGAAAACACCCATGACTCAGGAACAAATATCTGTGCTACACACAAGTAAATGCCCCGACTGGGATTCGAACCCAGGACTATCGGCTTCATAGGCAGGCACCCACTAGGCCAGACCGGTAGTCTGCTATGATTATGACTTTATCTTTACATTTAACCTTTTCGGCGCCATGTCAAACGCAAAAGCTATCGCTCAGACGCCACGTCATCGAATCGAAGTCAATACTACAATTAAAAACAATTATTAATTTTAAAACTAATTAAAACTAACATAAATCTAAAAAAGCCCCTGCAGCATAGTACCGAAGACGCTGGCAGCATTTCCTCGCTGAATCGTAAGACTGATACGCTGAGCTAGGACGCTGCCAGCTCTTCGGTCTCCTTAGGCGTCTCTGAGTCTCTTTGGAAGGTCCTTAAAGAGACTCAGAGCGCCGGGGCCCCACGGACCGAGGGTCTCGACGCCGAATGGGATAAAATTGTATTCTGCGCTGCCAATTTATTTTCCCATCTTGGCCTTTTCGGGGGCCTCCACCGCTGCCGCTGCTCTCAATGAGGTAAAAAAAAACTTAAGTTGAACTTTGTGCATGTGCATATAGGTCTATTTTGCTCTGTGGTCCGTCACATATATATAGAACAATAGGATTAGGATAGGAACATTTATTTTTAATTTATCTCTTTTGTATTTTTATAGGGTAATTCCCTAGTAACTGGCCACCCTCCAATTACTGGCCACACTCTTTATAGATAAGAATTCATTTTACTGAGAGGTCAGTTATTAAAGGATGGCCAGTAATTGAAACCCGATTAGGAAATGTGTTCTATTTATAGGTAAAGATAATTCATTTTCAGAATAATGTGGTAGTAATTGAAAATTGGCCATTTACTGGCGATTTACGCTATTATAATTTAAATATTTTACATAGCATTATTAAGTGCCATAAGTAAAAAAAATATAATTTTAAAAATTGGAATATTTGATTATATTATTTGTATTCATTATTAAATAAATTAATATTTCGGGACAATCTTACACAAATCGACCTAGTCCTACGGTAAGCTCAGTAAGGCTTGTGTTGTAGGTACTAGACGACGATATATATAATAGATAGATACATATAAATACTTAAATACATAGAGAACACCCATGACACAGGAACAAATATCTGTACTCATCACACAAATGCCCTTATTGTGATTTGAACCCAGGACCACCGGCTTCATAGGCAGGGTCACTAGGGTTGGACTGTTGTCGAGGGACCAATCTAGTATATTTTGTTGTTATTGTGCCACATTTTCCAAGGGACATTAATAGCAAATGTTGTTTCAAGACTTGTTTTATCGTGTTCTACTAATGTGACAAGTAGAGTCCTGTAAAGGCTCTACTTTTTTTATGACGAAGGTGGCAAACGAGCAGACGGATTGCCTGATGGTAAGCAATTACCTTCGCCCATGGGCACCCGCAACACCAGGGGGTCACAAGCGCGTTGCCAGCGTTTGGAGCTCTGGGAACCTTACTCACCATCAAGAACACAACACTATAGAACTTTACGTGCTTATAACTTACAACGTGCTTTTATTAGCATAAAATTGTTATATATATTAAACCTCACCAAGCCCAATCTATTTTTAGGCCAAATAACACGGCTTATTTTAATCATAGTTTAAATTTTTACCGTCGGAATAATGTACAATAATCTCAAAAAAATTATCTGTGGTTACGACAATTTGATGTTTTAAAACAAGTCCCTTGGGTTTTACTTGGTTGCAATTTAATTAATAAAACCAGGGCTTGATTGTTGTCCAGGAGACTGTTACTATGGCAACCAGTGTTACGGGAAAGTTCATTCATCCACCTAGTATTTATTGATTAATTTTATGGATGTAATTATATGAGAGGTCTAATTCTCAATTCAGAAAGTGTGTTTAACTATTAATAAAAATAAATAAATATCACAAGACATTCTAACACAAATTGACTGAGCCCCACGGTAAGCTCAAGAAGGCTTGTGTTTTGGGTACTCAACCAACGATATACATAATATACAAATACTTAAATACATAGAAAACACCCATGAACAAATATATGTGCTCATCACACAAATGCCCTTACTCGGATTTAAACCCAGGACCATCGGCTTCATAGGCAGGTCACTAATAACCCATTAGACCAAATCTGACACAATTGACAATAATGTAAAGACTATACAGATCACATTCATTAATCATAACATAACACCAGTAGCCTTGTGGTGAATCGCCATGACACCGGAAGTTAGTAATTGCAATGTCTTGACAGCTTCCGGTTGGCGACAGAGACTATAGAGGCCGCGTGTTATGGTCATGGACAATTTTTTTTAATTTTATTTTACACATCAGAGACAAACATATTTGACTATTGTATTTTGGAACCGGGTATGTCCTTAAACTACGTCCAACAATGAGAGGTAGGGCACAGCGAAGTACCATCACGCTCGAGTCTTGGGCAGCCCAACTGGGGAAGTACCTCCTCCTTACAGACCACAGCCATAATAGCACTGCTACCTTTCAGGTATGTAGTGTTGTGTTCCTGATGGTAAGCTTCCCAGAGCTCCAACAACATTAGTAGGGTAGCCAACGCGCATGTAAATCCTTTGGAGTTGCAGGCGTCCATAGGCTACGGTAGCTGCTTACCATCAGGCCGTATGCTTGTTTGCCACCGTCGTATAAAATAAATAAACCCCTTAAGTTATAGGTGAGAAACTTAACTGAAGCACCATGTCTATGTAGCTGTGCAGATAATTAATAAGGAATTTACGACATTTGAATATAGAACGACATGCGTGTACACACGTTACTACATAGGCCGGGTGCTTTAGCTAAGTTTTTCACGTATACTAATAATAATTAATCCAAATATAATACGGCTATTGCATTCGCCAACCCGCCTGCCGAGTCATGTTTGGGGGAAACCTATGTCCAGCAGTGGACGAATTACGGCTGAAATGATTAATAATAATATTCTATATATAATATATAAAATATTATTATTTAATATTTTATATTATACGAATATTTCGGAACAATCTTACACAAATCGACCTAGTCCTACGGTAACCTCAGTAAGGCTTGTGTTGGAGGTACTAGACGACGATATATATAATAGATAGATTACATAAATACTTAAATCAGTGCTCATCACAGAAATAAATGCCCTAACTGGGATTCGAACCCAGGACCATCGGCTTCATAGGCAGGGTCACTACCCACTAGGCCAGACCGGTCGTCGTCAGCAATTAAGTACTTTAGGCATCGTTTCTACGCCACAAACGTACTTAGCAACATTTGTTCTACGACTTTTGAAAATAACTAATAGTTTACGAAATATTAATAAAAAAAGATTTTCCAAGCAAGCAATGTGCAACAACCATAAAGGTTGTAGGCTGACAATAAATGTCAACTAGACTATTGGATGCTGTTCATTGAAAATACTATCTACTTTGTTCGAAAAAATCCTAAATCCATACTAAAATTATAAATGCGAAAGTAACTCTGTCTGTCACCTCTTTACGCTTAAACCGCTAAACCAATTGGGATAAAATTTGGTATGGAGAGTTTGAGCTACGAGAAACGACATAGGATATTTTTTATCCCGCAACCATACCTTAAAGACGGGCATGGCTGGCCGACGAGGTCTCGAGGAAAAGCTAGTCTACACTAATATTATAAAGGCGAAAGTTTGTGAGTGTATGTTTGTTACTTCTTCACGTCTAAACGGCTGGAGCGATTTTAATAAAATTTGGTATGGAGTTAGCTGACACCCTGGATTAACATATACCTAGGCTACGTTTTTACCCTAATAAACCGCAGGTAACACCGCACAGCTAGTATCTAATAAATCACACATTTTTAAGTTGTAGAACAAATGTTGCTACGTTCGTGGTGTAGAAGCGATCCCTAAAGTTATTGCTTCTATTACATGCCACACTCGATGTACAGTCAGCGTCATATAGTTCGTAGCATTCAAAGTACTCAAATAGTTCGGTACACCATACTAATTCTATGGTGTACCGAACTTTTTTAGTACTTTGGATGCTACCAACTATATGACGCTGACTGTATAAAGATCTGAATCGATATATTTGGCCACTTCGGTCGCCACTAACTATTTGATGCTGACTGTATTTTTTTATATATAAAAGACTGACCAGCGTTTGACCTCAGTCGCACCTGATGGTAAGTATCGACGAGGTCGAGGGTGTAGCACGCTGGTTCAGAGGCTCTAGTGTAAGTTTCTTTTGACGTAAAAAAACGTTTACGAACGCGTAAGTGATAATGTTATTTATATGGAAAACGCAAACGCGTTCGTGACGTAAAGTTACGTTAAAAACTTACACTCAGGGCTCTGTAACAGCCTATTCACTCTTGTCTTGAAAAGACCCCAACTTCATTACTGCTATAAAGATCTGAGGCTCTAGTGGAAGTTTCTTTTGACGTAAAAAAACGTCTCGAACGCGTAAGTGATATTATTTATATGGGTACCACTAACGCGATGGTGACGTTTTGTTACGTTAAAAACTTACACTTACGTCTCTGATAATACTTTTATAATATTATTTTATATTTCTGTTTTTTTTTTGGGGTGCACTGAAAATCAGCGTCGCTGCATGGCCAGTCATGTAACGACTCATGCTGAGTGGCATCCTGTTTGGTGTTTTATTTGTAGTCACATCCTGTAATGTTCTTTTCTGTGTTAATTTTATTTCGCCAAATAAACATTTTTTCTTCTTTCTTCTTCTGTATCGATATATTTGGCCACTTTGGTCGCCACTAACTATTTGACGCTGACCGTATGAAGTCGCGGGACGAAGCTAGTGTTTATACATTTGATTCATCCACGATCTTTAGCCTAAACCGAGTCACAGAAGCCAGACAGACAGACACGGACGTAGACGGCAGCCTTCGCGGGTCAACGGCCGCGGGGCGCGGGCCAGTGCCGGCGGGGAGGGCAGCGGGACTGACAGCGGGCTGACAGCGGGGCGGGCAGCGGGGACGCAGCTGAAGCCAGAATTCACAGAAAGCCTACTCGTACAGTCAGCGTCATATAGTTCCTAGCATTCAAAGTACTCAAATAGTTCGGTACACCATACAAATTCTATGGTGTACCGAACTTTTTGAGTACTTTGGATGCTACCAACTATATGACGCTGACTGTACATTTGCAAAGGTCATTCTAGTTACACGTTAACAGAGAAAGATGCACGATAATTTCGAATTTAGATTTTCACGGTACGCACTCAGCGGCGCTACCGCAAAAAAAGATATTCGTAAATTTCGGGCGATTGTCCCTGTTTCTCTTATGACGACTTAATTATAAATAAATAAATAAATATTTCGGGTCAAGCTTACACAAATCGGCCTAGTCCTACGGTAAGCTCAGTAATGCTTTGTAGGCGTTGTAGATACTAGACGACGACGATATATATAATAGATAGATACATATAAATACTTAAATACATAGAAAACACCCATGACTCAGGAACAAATATCTGTGCTCATCACACAAATAAATGCCCCGACTGGGAATCGAACCCAGGACCATCGGCTTTATAGGCAGGGTCACTAACCACTAGGCCAGACCGGTCGTCAAATTGGAGTAAAGAGTGAAAGATGTACGAAATATACGAGCTTTGCTGTTCGCGGTGCCGGGCCAGTTTGAACACTTCTATTGCAAATATGGATTTATTTACCGTTTTAGGGTTCAGTGAAATCCGTAGTCAACTAGGTACCCTTACAGTTTGGCCATGTCTGTCAGTCTGTCCCTGACTCAGTGACTGTTAGTCCTGAATCTGCAATTTGGTATGAACATGTAAATCAATCACGTGGACAAGGTGTTGTCATACAATGTAATTAGTTGTCATTGTCATGAGAATCCTCTGGAGTTGCAGGCGTCCATAGGCTACGTAACTGTCGTTGTATTAAAACACTATTTTTGCTCAAAACGGTCAAACTTTTCAGCTTATTCCTCACCATTCTATCCAATATCCAACTAAGTTTTGATATAAAGTTCACCAGACCCAGTCGCCGCCCGCCGCCACTCGGGCGCACCCGACTCCCCAGACAAGCCAGTCTGCCGTCCCGCTCGCACGCTCTCTTTCCCCCGCTGATGTATGGCCATTGTCTGGACCAAAAACGAAATTTGAGACCTCTTCGTGCCCTCCTCGGTTTGGATCCAAAACGGGGAGAATAAAACTCATATTAAGTGTAATTATGTTATGGATTATTACACGCTTCTTTGAATAAAATAAATAAATATTTCGGGACAATCTTACACAAATCGACCTAGTCCTACGGTAAGCTCAGTAAGGCTTGTGTTGTAGGTACTAAACGACGATATATACAATAGATAGATACATATAAATACTTAAATGCATAGAAAACAACCGAGACACAGGACAAATATCTGTGTTCATCACACAAATAAATGCCCTGACTGGGTATCGAACCCAGGACCATCGGCTTCATACGCAGGGTCACTCACTAGGCCAGACCGGTCGTCAATGAAATATAAATAAAAATAAAAATAAAATGCATTTATTTCACACAAATAATGTCCATATTTTTTGTAAGTACAAATGAAAGCATTTCACAAAAACGGTAAGTGTTTTTTTTACTAGTACCCTTACCACGAGTTGTGACATTAACGTTTTCGATAACGAGTATCGAGTTTACTATCTGTGCTTCTACTATATGAGTGCGAACGAGATGCACAGATAGTAAACTCGATACTCGTTATCAAAAACGTCAATGTCACAACTCATGGTAAGGGTACTGTATCGAAATGTACTATTCTGTTTTTAAATAATAAAATGGAGATTTTTGGAGCCAGTGCGGTGAATTATTTATTATGTTATGTCTACGTGTAGGACAAAGTATTCGGAATTATATTGGCGACTCGCGTGTTATAGTTACACACACTATACAGGGTGGAAAGATCTTATGCCACATGGATGGCAACTGCCTTACTAACTATGTGTAAAGAAGACTTTACTTTGTTTAAATAAAATGTTTTTAAGGATTTATGGAAAATCGCTTGCCTCAGTCGGGACTCGAACCGGAGAAATGTGATACAACATATATTGATTGATATTTATTACTTAGAAAAAAATGATCCTTATAAGTAAGTAAGTAACTCTTTCGATCTGTATCATACAATATTATGACAACAATAAATCCATAAAACTTATGAGAAACAAGAAGATTCAGTGTTATGTTATGTTATGAAGTAATTATGATAAAAAATATTTACATGAAAATATAATTTAATTTTGCAAGCAATATTTATGAGTTATATTTTATAATAATACTTAAGCACTTTCGCTGAATCTAACCTTACTATTACTAATATTATACCTAATCAAATCAGTTTTCTAAAAAAATGCCACTTTCAAAAGTTTTGTGATTTTATTTTTCTATTCAGAAGCCCGACATCTCTCTAATAAAATACCTTACACAGACTAGATTTACAAAAACAGTAAAAATAATAAATAGTTTACATTATATAAAAAAAAAGTAAGGTTTTTTTATATTCAACGAAAGTGGCAATTAAGCATACGGCCCGCCTGATGGTAAGCAGTTACCGTAGCATATGGACGCCTGAAACTCCAGAGGATTCACATGCGCGTTGCCTACCCTATTTTTGTTACGTGACATTTTAAACTCTCAGAAGCGAAGAGATGATATTTTAGAAATATATTATTTTTTTCGTTCTCGTTTTTTTAATTACAACTCAAGAAAATCGGTCTCAGAAAAAACTTACAAAAAAAATTATATTTCAACAAAAACCTTTCTTAATTAGCCCCCTGGCTGATGGGGCAGAATAACAAAAAAATGTTGATATATAATTTTTAACCTATCAAAGGTTTAGTCTTAAAAGTACTGACGAAAAGAATGTATTGTTTAATAAGTTTCTGTATTTTGTTAAGTACAAGCTTTTATTACCGACTGTACTTTTTTGCACAATCATCTACTAACCAAGAAGATTCCAACGAGCCTAAACATGGGCTTATTTCTTGTATTTTAGGAGTTGTACCTTTTGGCTCCAGCATCAGAACCCAAAACCGCTCTTAAATCAGAAAAAAATAATAACACAAACATCACAAGCGACACATCAATATATTATCAACACTCACACAAATGCAATGCCCTATCGACCAATGGGAGCCCTTCGGAACTGGTCTAGGATCATAGATAACATAACATCATTCCCGCGCTCTGGGCCCTCAATAGAAAAAAAAAGTGTCGACCAATGGGAACGCTGCGTTGGTTTGATTTATTTTTGACAGAAGGGCTGGCGTTTTGTTCATTGTTGCTTTTGGTGTTTTTTTTCTATTAGACGTTCCGTTATACGGAATTAAGTAATGAATTATGTTAATATGTGTGCATCTTTTTTGATAATTTACCTTTTTTTTACGTTTTATTGTCTATGCTTTATATTAATATCTTATATTTGTCTTTTTTACTTTGCACTGACGTTTTATCATTACATTACATTTTGTTTTCACCAAAAACTAGTGCCTATTTATTAAGTTTCTAATAATAATATGAGTTAAGTTAAATAATGACAGGCATTAATATTTAGGTAGACATTTATATATATTTTAAAGGGAAGGAAATTATACTGCAATAAATTTATCTTGTTTTTTTTTTCAATCGCATAGACTAGTAGTGACTCTGCCTACAAAGCAGGAGGACCCTGGTTCAAATCCCGTAGGGGCAGTTATTTGTGAATTTATGAGAAATGTTTTGTTTGGGTGTTTTCTATACATTAAATTATTAAAAAAAAAAAAAAAAAGATAAAAGATTTTTATTTTTCAATTTAGGCACATTACATGCACTTATGAACGTCAAAAAAAAAAAAAAAAAATCTACATCTAATATACAGGTATTTATCTAATATACAGGTGATTCAGGAGACGTGAGCACGATTAACGCTACGAATTCGAATAATAATAAGTTACTGTTTCGTAGCAAACTTAGTGATAAAAAAAAATTAATAAAAAAAAAACAAAATTATAAAATATATATTTTAAATTACATTTTTAATGCTCCCGCCAAATTAAATATCATCGATAGACGTTGCTATCGGAGGTTCAAAATTGTAGCTGTCAAGTTCTTAGGGATGGGTAATCAACTAATCATATTTAATTTTTAATTACAACAAAAAAAAATAATAAGAAACATAAGAAGAGTAATAGCAACCATTTTTTTTTGTTGTTCAGTCAGCAGCAAAAGTGGCTAAGTGTTTGAAGTGTTCAAAATGACCTACACGCGCTCTTATTCCCTAGACAATAGAGAAGTGTTCACCTCATTTTGAACACCTCAAACGCGCAGCCACTTCTGCTGCTGACTGTATTAATAACGACTGTTATTACTTAAGTAAATGAATTGTTATCTTTCGAACATTGACATGTAAAATATTGTATTTTATAAAAATTTAATGTAAAAAAAGATTTATGTTTTTAATGTTAATGATTATCATAAATCCCAAAATAAAGTTATATTGTATACAAATAAAAGGTACACATAACAACACTCTTAGCTGTACATTGGTGGACCTTATTATATAAGGCATAGGGTCCACCGATGTACAGTCAGCAGCAGAAGTGGCTGAGCGTTTCAGGTGCTCAAAATGAGGTCAACACATCTCTATTGTCAAGAGAATAAGAGCGCGTGTAGGTAATTTTGAACACTTCAAACGCTTAGCCACTTTTGCTGCTGACTGTACAGCTAAGAGTGTTGCTGTGTGTACTTGTACATAAAAAAAAATGTATTGAAAAATCGAGTATCGATATCGACATCACAAATTTAATATGATTACTTGATTACCCATCCTTAAGAACTTGACAGCTACCATTTTGCGATAATGGGGTCTAATCACCAACTCATCAGCTTGTGCCCTATACCACAAAACTTTACAAATACACAATTCTACAAAATTGTTAAATTGCAAAACTAGCTTTTTCCTCGTAAACGCGTGGATGTATTATCCTTTTAGTAATAAACAATACAACTTTTGCTTGTTAAAGGTTTGTACTTTGTACGGTCCCTCGGTGCGCGACTCCGACTTGGCTTGTACCCTTACCATGAGTTGTGACATTGAGGTTTTCGATAACCAGTATCGAGTTTACTATCTGTGCATCTCGCTTGTACTATTTTAGTGCGAACGAAATGCACAGATAGTAAACTCGATACTCGTTATCGAAAACCTCAGAGTCACAGCTCATGGTAAGGGTACAGGCCTTGTGCCTTGTGTACAAAGCCAAACATTGTGGCTAGGAAAAACGATAAAAGTCTAGACGGGTCGATCTAATTTTTATTTCATGTGCCGTGACTCAGTGGACAATAATACCGCTAACGTGATACTAACATGATTAGTAACTGCCAATTTTTAGTAAATAGTGTATCAAATAAGCGTAAGTTATTAGGAAAAGAAAAAAGGGGGTTAATTGGGACAGAATAAGACAAACTAATTGATTCACCCTGTACTTTTTTACACAATCATCGAGAGGATTCTAACGAGCCTAAACACCACGGGGTTATCTTGTGTATTTTAGGAGCTATAGCTACCTTCTGGCAGCATCAGATCAGATCAGTGGTACCATAATACTTATTACATTGCCACCGAACTTACATAAGTGTGTTAAACTCCATCTCAATCGGTTAAAGATGTCTGCTGCAAAATTGAGCTGCAAGATTTGACCGAAACATACTTACCTTGTAATTCAATAAATAACTAAAAAATAAATATTACAGTCCATCCTTACACGAAATGACCGAGCCCCACGGTAAGCTCAAGAAGGCTTGTGTTGTGGTTCAGCCAACGATATATATAATATACAATACCTAAATACATACAAAACACCTATGATATTTAAGTCGAAAGAAAAATAGAAAAATTTGACTCGCAGCGGGACTCGAACCCACAACCACTGGATAACTAGCCCAGTGCACTACCAGTTGTGCTATACGAGCGCCGCTTAGACGTGTCAAATTCTTCTATCTTATCCTTCTTGGTATATACGTCATTACGGGTGACGTGTAGCGACATCTACCGAAGAGTATTGAACCCTTTTTACGGCATCGATGTCTCAAATTTAGATTGAGAATTCATCGATAACAAACTAGCTAGCAGACGTTTCTGCTTAATATAAAAATAATTTTAGAAAGGGGTAGCACATTGTTATCGATGAATTCTCAATCTAAATTTGAGACATCGATGCCGTAAAAAGGGTTCAATACTCTTCGGTAGATGTCGCTACACGTCACCCGTAATGACGTATATACCAAGAAGGATAAGATAGAAGAATTTGACACGTCTAAGCGGCGCTCGTATAGCACAACTGGTAGTGCACTGGGCTAGTTATCCAGTGGTTGTGGGTTCGAGTCCCGCTGCGAGTCAAATTTTTCTATTTTTCTTTCGACTTAAATATGTTTGATATGCTAGCAGACGTTTCTGCTTAATATAAAAATAATTTTAGAAAGGGGTAGCACATTGTTATCGATGAATTCTCAATCTAAATTTGAGACATCGATGCCGTAAAAAGGGTTCAATACTCTTCGGTAGATGTCGCTACACGTCACCCGTAATGACGTATATACCAAGAAGGATAAGATAGAAGAATTTGACACGTCTAAGCGGCGCTCGTATAGCACAACTGGTAGTGCACTGGGCTAGTTATCCAGTGGTTGTGGGTTCGAGTCCCGCTGCGAGTCAAATTTTTCTATTTTTCTTTCGACTTAAATATGTTTGATATGCTAGCAGACGTTTCTGCTTAATATAAAAATAAACACCTATGACTCAGGAACAAATAAACAAATATTACATGTACAATTTCCATCCATGTACAAATTGACTGAGCCGCACGGTAAGCTCAAGAAGGCTTGTGTTATGAGTACTCAGCCAACGATACATATAATATGTAAATACTTAAATACATATACACCCATGACTCAGGTACAAATACATCACATAAATGCTGAGAACCCAGAACCGTCGGCTGCATAGGCTCAATATTTTACAATCAGCATTTTGTGACATGCTTATCAGCACTTTTTGTGATCTGCAGTAATGCACATTTGGCGATTTGCATATTCTGCATGTGCATCCCTTACTCAAACGTTTATTCAGTAAGTAGGCCACAAGGGCACTTATACATCGAGTATACAAAAAGTAGAAGAGAAACATAAAATAAAAACTATACTGGTTCTAACGCTACACTTTTGACCCGAGAAGTATTTTGACTTTTATGACCGGCGAGAAACTCGGAGGGAATTATTTTTAGAAAATAGAAAATCTTTATGACATAAAAAAGCGCCAAATAATAAAAATAAAACAGAAATATGCCACGAAATCTCAGCAAGTTGCCAGCGTTAGCCAGCGCTGATCTTACGAAGAAACCATTTGGTGAAACGATACACAGAAGGTACAGTCAACCAATTAGATTGATAGGCCACTTCATTCCTTGTCACAGTAAAAATCTATATGAAAGACGCAAAAGATCTCTTATTAACGTCACTGTGACAAAGTTCGAAGTGGCCTAGAAATCAAATTGGTTGACTATACATACCACGATAACAACACAAAAGCACAGATAAAATAAAAATAAAATAATACAGTATAAAGTATAAAATAAAAATATAGTCAGAAAACGCTTGCCACCTGTCTTGGCGTAAAAAAAAGAAAGAAAAAAAAGTGAAGTGAAGTGAGTCCAACTGAACACTAGCAAGTAGTTTGACACAGTATTTCCAAAAAAAAGACTTAAACATACATGCGTTATTCTGTAAGAAAGGCCACTAGGCCAGACCTGTAGGTAGTGAAGCCAATTTCTCATAAGTTTTTTTTTTTTTATACAAGACTGACCAGCGTGTGACCTCAGTCGCACCTGATGGTAAGTGACGACGAGGTCGAGGGTGCAGCACGCTGGTTCAGTAACAGCATTCACTCTTGCCTTGAATACCAAATTACATCTTTCCGGGAATACAGATGAAGGGAGCGAATGCCATTCCTTAGCAGTCCCTATTAGGAAGGTGGAAGCGAATCGCTAACTACAAGTTATATTATAATAGTCATAATGTATATGTCATGGACGATGTGATAACTTGGGTATTATTGAAAATGCCCGGGCATTATGAAAAACGCCCAATATCAGAGGGCAATTTGAATATAAATATTCAAATTATTAAGTTGACCGGGCATTATTAATAATGTCTATCACCTATTGGGCAAAATACTAAGCTAACAATATCGACCAAATAACAGATGAGATGAGATACATAATGCTCAGGCATACATTTTTGAGAAAACCCCCGGTCCATCATTTTTTTTGTATAATTAGTACTGAGCTTGGACAATCACATTAGGGCAAAACAGAAATTCAGTCCCAGAGTCACCAATAGTTATGACGACGAGCGAAGCGAGGAGGAGTGTTAGGTTTTTTGTGTTCACAACACAGCCGACTCGCTAAGAAAAAAAAAATCAGTTTAACACGTGTCACGAGTTTGTTTCTCTCCCCGACCAAATTGCCCAACGACGATGTAGCAGTATTCATAACGACTAGACAATGTGATAAATATTGAAGTTTAGCTTGTCACTTGCCACTTGGCCCAGTATAGCCAGTCATTAATGCCCGCCCGGGCATTACAAATAATGCCCGTCTTTATCACTTGGTCCATAACATATATAAGTAAATGGTGAGATTTATTGATGTATAAATATTTGCCAAGTAGCCAAGTCTCGTAGTGGTGAAATAAGGGCCAGGTTCATTAGCCGACCGTACTTCAGCTGAGCTGATAACTCGATAGTCGTGATAACAGTTGATACCGTATCGGGGGCGCCGGGGTGTCTGCTGGAAATGGCCGAAAGATATCTCATTCCGAAAATTGAAATAGATTATATTTAAGAAAATGTAAGTTTAGGTCTCTTCAAAGCAAGAGTGAAGGCTGTTACTGAACCAGCGTGCTGCACCCTCGACCTCGTCGACACTTACCATCAGGTGCGACTGAGGTCAAACGCTGGTCAGTTTATATGAGAGGTAGGGCACAGCGATGACCATCACGCTTGAATCTGGGGCAGCCCAACTGGGGAAGTACCTCCTCCTTACAGAAGACCACAGCCATAATAGCACTGCTACCTTTCAGGTATGTAGTGTTGTGTTCCTGATGGTGAGTAAGGTTCCCAGAGCTCCAACCCCCCCTAAAAGCCGGAAACGCGCTTGTGACTCCCCTGGTGTTGCGGGTGCCCATGGGCGACGGTAATTGCTTACCATCAGGGAATCCGTCTGCTCGTTTGCCGCCTATGACATATAAAAAAAAAAAGTCTTGTGTAAAAAAACGATCACCAAATCTTCGTATTTATAAAATTTTAATGCTTAATTATCGTCACAAACTGACATATTTAATTTACATTTTTATTTGTCACGCTTTCTATAAACTCATAATTACGTATCATGCCACGATCATTTCTCGTGGCAAATGAGAATTATTGTTGTTCAACATGTCAAAATTACATCAATTAGAATTACATAAATTACGTGTATTTTTTTTCAGAGTCATTAATTGATGAACAAATATTCTACAACTAGCTTTTGCCCCCGGCTTCGCACGCGCAGAAGAACCCTCTTTTTGACCTCTTCGGGGATGAATATCAAAAAACGCTGTAATTACTTTTTTTGTGTTTGGATAAGGAGTGTTTACGCAAAATTTCAAGTTTCTAGCCTTAAGTTTTACAGAATCCCCATACACACTTTTAAGCCCTTTTTACCCCCTTAATGGTAGAATTTCCAAAAATCCCTTCTTAGTGGGTGCTTACGGTATATAAACTATACCTATTGTGAAAAAATCAGCCATCTAAGTTAAGCGGTTTGGGCTGTGCGTTGATCAGTCAGTCAGGACTTTATATATTTTTTGGTCACGTTATGGTGCGTAGTGTTCCTGTCTATGAAGCCGGCGGTCCTGGGTACAAATCCCAGTAATGGCATTCATTTGTAAGTGTGATAAGCACAGATTAGTTCCCAAGTCCTGGGTATCTATATATTTAAGTATTTGTATATTATATTATATCGTTGGCTGATCCCAACACAAGCCCTCTGGAGCTTACCGTGAGGCTCAGTCAATTTTTGTAAGAATGTCCTATAGTATTTATTGATGTAATTTTATCTAGTCTACAAACTAGGTCATGTTTTAAGTTTCAGAATAATCGAAACTATGTCATATTATGACAGGACAGATCACCACCTTCCTGATAGCTGAATGTAATTCTAATCCTTATTCCGTGGGCCACAAGGACTTCACAATAGCTGATAATGTGATAATGTATCAGAAACCTTGTACTTATCGTTCGTACGTTGTCATACTTGTGATAAACTGTAGGCAAAAATTTGCATATTGTAAAGGCGGTTTGGAAGTCTGTTTAAAACCTTTTTTTATATTGCTTTTTTTTATGACAAAGGCAGCAAACGAGCAGACAGATTGCCTGATGGTAAACAATTTAAGGGGAGTTGGAGCTCTGGGAACCTTACTCACCATCAGGAACACAACACTACATACCTGAAAGGTAGCAGTGCTATTATGGCTGTGGTCTTCTGTAAGGAGGAGGTACTTCCCCTGTCGGGCTGCTCCAGACTCGAGCGTGATGGTACTTCGCTGTGCCTTGCTTCTCATTGTTGGACGTAGTTTGAGGACATACCCGGGTCCAATGGGTTGCAGAATCATAATTAAAAATAAATAAACGTTACAGGACATATTACTAGCAATTTTTATTTTTATATTTTACTTTATTTTATTTTATTCTATCTGTGCTTTTGTGTGGTTGCCTTCTGTGTGTTGTTTCACCAAATGGTTTCTTCGGAAGATCAGCGCTGGCAAACGCTGGCAACATACTTCTGTCTAATTTTATTTTTATTATTTGCCTCTTTTATGTCACGAGTAAAGATTTTTCTTTCTTTCTTTCTTTCAACTGAATGGGTCCCACAGGATGGATCTCGGGTTAGGAAGACCAAAACGAAGTTGAGGGGTTGACATTTTTTAAAGAGTGCATTGGATAGGACCAAATGGAGCGAAAGAGGGAAGGCCTTTGCCCAGCAGTGGGATACTCTTTTTTTCAAAAAATACAGGACATTCTTACACAAATTGACTGACCAACACTGTAATTTTAAGAAGGTTTGTGTTGTGGTTCTCCCAACGATATATGTTTAGACTAACTTTTGCCCCCGGCTTGGCATGCGCAGAAGAACCCTCTTTTTGACCTCTTCGGGGATGAATATCAAAAAACGCTGAAATTACTTTTCTTGTGTTTGAATAAGGAGTGTTTACACAAAATTTCAAGTTTCTAGCCTTAAATTTTACACAATACCTATACACACTTTCAACCCCTTTTTTACCCTCTTAATGGTAGAATTTCCAAGAATCCCTTCTTAGTGGGTGCTTACGGTATATAAACTACCTAAGTTAAAATCAGCTACCTAAGTTAAACGGTTTGGGCTGTGCGTTGATCAGTCAGTCAGGACATTCACGTTTATATATATAGATTTATGTTACTTTCAGTTGAATTTTATAGCTAGTTTTAATTATCAATTGTCTATGTAGGTTCTTCTTTATTGTTAATAAATAAAGGCATCACGCCTTTAGTTATTAGAATGTCCCAAGTCATATATATTTTGGGTATTTTCTATGCCACTTCGAACCCTGTGATTTTCACTGTGACAAGGAGCGAAGTGGCCGAAATCAAATTGGTTGACTGTACATTAGGCAATTGGAAAAAGGCAAAAAAATATATACAACAATAAAGAGATATCTCAATTTGTAAAAAAAATATATGAATAGATTTTGTCGCGTAGTCTCAAAAGTTGAAACTAAGCTAAGTCACGGACTAGAGTTAGTCTCATCTATCAGAAGTCACGCTATCAGTGGATCAGAAATATGTCATTTTTTTATAATTCGTGACGCGCACAAGGACAAAATTTGCGTATTATCTATACATATGATCCTTCTGATAACATAACCAACATTTTCGTTGGAGTTAGAAATTGAAATTAGATATTTCGGTTACATTTTTAACGTACAAGTGGTACAGTCGCCATCAGATATATAGGAGCTGTGGAGGTGGTCACAAATATCGGAGCAACGCATCTATTATCAAGGCACAGTGCATGTTTTTGGTCATTTTGAACACTTCACCCGTGTCACTTTTGCTGCTGACTGTTTTAATCTTTACTGCACAATAACCTTCTTAAAGAAAAAAATGTTCTAACAAACTGTGCTCATATTGTCTCCTAGCTGACGACACGTAAAAACCCGGGTATGTCCAGTCGAGTGTAAAAATTCGTTCACTGCCAAAGTTTCAAAAATATGTACCGAGCAACTCTATTGTACAGTAAATAAGGTTGTAGGACGTATTTATGAAAGGATTTTTTCGGTACGTATTTTTGCACTTGACTGTCCTTAAACGACGTCTAACAATGAGAGGTAGGGCACAGAGAAGTACCATCACGCTCGAGTCTGGGGAAGCCCAACTGGGGAAGTACATCCTTACAGACCACAGCCATAATAGCACTGCTTTTCAGAAGTAGTGTTATGTTCCTGATGGTAAGGTTCCCAAAGCTCCAACAACTTTTAGGGTAGGCAACGCGCATATGAATCCTCAGTTGCGTTCATAGGCTATGGTAGCTGCTTACCATCAGGCCGTTAGCTTGCCACATAAAAAATAACAAGAAATACTTGGTTTCATCAAACTAGTAGGCGATCAAAATCAGACCTAATTAAATGACGTAAAATGGTATAATATATTTAATTAGGTATAGCATTCTCCGTCAGTTAGTCACCGCCCTTGACCGACTGTCGGTCCGTCCGCTTATTATTCCGGACCCGGCTGCCAACCTGCTCCGCCATCGTAGACGGACATTATTATTTTAGTTACAAGTTGAAATAATGGTCGCGACGAGGATCTTTAACGGTTTGCAAATTGGTCGCGATTCGACTGAGGTCTATTTTTGGACCACAGACTTTAAGTGAGCGTGAAACTATTATTTTCACCTCACTACCTCGGAAAGAACTGTTTTATTCTGAACAGATTGCAAAGTTGCATTTTATTCACAAGAGCGTAAAGTAATTTCATACAAATTGTTTATTACTAATCGAGTGTTTTTTTTACTTTAGCTGGCTGGATGTTTTTTTATTTAATAGGTATTTTTGAATGATAAATGCCAATAATTTTAATTATAAGTTTAAGAGTTATTTTTTTTCCTCGCTGTAGTGAGGCTTCCAATGCTCATTGAACCACTCGCAATGCTTGTGCTTCGATTTTGGAATCTTTCGCTAGCTCGGGTCTCAATATTTGCACAAGAAGGAAAACACTAACTTTGCTTCCTTGTATAATAAATAACTATTTTCTATCTGTACGACTATATCTGTGTGTTTTTTAAAAACAATTTAAATAAAATTTATGTTTTGTTATAAAATAACGCATTGTATGTATGTTTCAGATTTTTTTTGTAATACTGTCTTGAAATAGTTATTTGTGCAACAAGAGAGGAAAGTTGTTTTTTCTTGCGAGTGTTAATTTTGAGTCCCGAGTAAGCGAAAGATTCTATAATTGAATCACGAGCGTAGCGAGTGATTCTAGTGTTAGAATCTTGAGCGTAGCGAGGCACTCAAAAACACGAGATGTAAAATAACTTTACTCTAGTGTGACACATACAACTTTTCACCTCAGTAGTGAGAACATATTAAAGGTTAAATAAGTTGCCAAAAATGTAATTCTTAGTACAAGCTTTTATTGCCGACTGTACTTTTTTTCACAATCGTCATCTACTTTTCGAAATGATTCTAAAGAGCCTAAAACACCACGGGTTTATCTTGTGTATTTTAGGAGTTGCTTTTGCTACCTTCTGACTCCAGTATCAGATCAGATCAGTGGTACCATAATATTGCATTGTAACCGAACTTACATAAGTGTGCTAAATTTCAGCTCAAACGGTTAAAGATGTCTGCTTCAAAATTGAGCTGCAAGATTTCATCCGGATAAATATACAAATACATACATAAAGTTAAATAAAATCTTGTAAAAAATGAACATCAAGTTAACCACATTCATTTAAGTGTTTTATCTGCAACTGCACTGGCTTCATTACTTAATATTTTGTTTAAATATTTTTCATTATAAAATATGTACATTTCAAAATTATAATATTTGATTAATTTGTGAGGGTCCGAAAGTGTTAGTGGTGTTAAGGGAGTCAATTATGTCCTATTATAATAAATAGATACATATTTACATATAAAATACTTAAATATATAGAAAACACCCATGACTTAGGAACAAATATCTGTGCTCATCACACAAATAAATGGCCTGTCTGGGATTTGAACCCGGGACCACAAGCTTCTTAGGCAGGGTCATTACCTACTAGGCCAGACAGGTCGTCAATTAAAAAGCTACTTTGTCTCACTCCCTGGAGTGACGAAAGTAGCAACTTTCCTCACTCTCTGAAAGTGAGGAAAGTCGCACTTTCCTCACTCCCTGGAGTGAGGAAAGTACACATGTTCGAGCAGCTGAGGTGAAAATATAATTCCCGCTGAGTTGTCAGTCAAAAGGCTAGAACCGGTGTAGTTTTTATTTTTCTCTTCTACTTTTTGTATACTCGACGTGTAAAAGTGCCCTTGTGGCCTACTTACTGAATAAACGGTTGAGTTTAAAGTACCTCGAAGCAAACACAGGGAAAAAGTGATTTCAGTCAAATCTCACGAAATTTTAGTATGATATAGATTCGAGGCTACTGAATAATTTTTATAAGGGCACTACTCTCTTGGTAGTATACTTTATAATCTATATATATAAACGTGAATGTCCTGACTGACTGATCAACGCACAGCCCAAACCGTTTAACCTAGATGGCTGATTTTTTCACAATAGGTAGTTTATATACCGTAAGCACTCACTAAGAAGGGATTCTTGGAAATTCTACCATTAAGGGGGTAAAAAAGGGGTTGAAAGTGTGTATGGCGATTGTGTAAAATTTAAAGCTAGACTTGAAATTTTGTGTAAACACTCCTTATTATAATACAAGAAAAGTGATTTCAGCGTTTTTTGAAATTCATCCTCTAAGGGGTCAAAAAGGGGGTTCGTCTGCCCGTGCGAAGCCGCAGGCAAAAGCTAGTTATAAGTATAATTGTTTTATACAACATACATGTAGGATGTAGGGTTACGTACCTATTCACTGAGAGTTGGTGGCTAAGCTTGACTTGACAACGTCAGTATCTGTCAGTGTGTATCATTTCAACACATTAGTTTTAGAAAACACGCCGCGTACATAGAATAATATTTACTAGATTATTTCTGAAACTATACTTCCGAGAGAGTTGTGCCCTTATAAAAAAATATTCAGCAGCCTAGAATCTAAATATATCATACTAAAATTTCGTAAGATTTGATTGAAACTACTTTTTCCCCATGTTTGCTTCGGGGTTTGAGGTTGACCCGGATCATGTATTTAATGTGTACTTTCTGTTGTTATTGTCATTTGTTGGGATTGAACAGAACTGCACATTCTTGGCAACTGTCACCGGATTCTTGAGTGCGGTCCAGCTAATTCGTTGCATTTATGTATCAACTTGTTTATATATAATATTTCAAGTCATTGAACCCTGGCATGAAGCCCAGGGAGGTTCCACTGAAATATGTTGAGGTATAGGAAAATTTTAAACGTAAAACTATCACGAGATTCAAATTGTTTTTTTTTTATGCCGGATTGCCGGATGGTAAGCAATTACCGTCGCCCATGGGCACCCAGAGAGTCACAAGCGCGCTGCCAGCCTTTAAGGGGGTTGGAGCTCTGGGAACCTTACTCACCATCAGGAACACAACACTACATAAATAAATAAATAATAAATAAATAAATATTTCGGGACAATGTTACACAAATCGACCTAGTCCTACGGTAAGCTCAGTAAGGCTTGTGTTGTAGGTACTAGAAGACGATATATATAATAGATAGATACATATAAATACTTAAATACATAGAAAACACCCATGACCCAGGAACAAATATCTGTGCTCACCACACAAATAAATGCCCTGACTGGGAATCGAACCCAGGACCATCGACTTTATAGGCAGGGTCACTACCCACTAAGCCAGACTGGTCGTCATACCTGAAAGGTAGCAGTGCTATTATGGCTGTGGTCTTCTGTAAGGAGGAGGTACTTCCCCAGTCGGTCTGCTACAGACTCAAGCGTGATGCTCATCGCTGTGTCCTACCTCTCATTGTTGGTAGTTTAAGGACATACCCGGATCCAAAATTATTGTAAATAAAGCTTGTTTTTAATAGCAGCAATTGTTATTTCATAATAAAACATCTCTGCATTCTATATCAACACTGTTACTATAGGGCAAAAAAAATCATCAGTCCCCTCTGACCTTAAAAAAATCAGGTCTTAGACAATTCTAAACCTAACAAAGCTCCACTCGAAACACTAAAACATGTCTAACTTTTATACAAGTCTAAATTCACATCCATATTTTCCAGTATAATATGACCTGCGCATTTATATCAAATATAAGCTATGTTTATACTGGGAGACATTAGTCTAAGACCCCTATAGCTTTTGTTCATAAAATTAACATTATAAAGAGTTTAATGTCAGTGTCACTAATACATTAAACCCTTTGCTCTTGGCTGTCTCCAAGGACGTTCCCAGGAACATTCAATGCAACTTGTCCAAGCAAGTTCATCTTTAGTCGAAGGGTGCATAAAGTTAGCGTACGAATGATAGTTTATAGTTATCTAATTTGTCTATTGCCGTGCTCTATGACGCCATAGGTGGAAAATACATGTGTCATATTTATATGAGGGTGCATAAATTGTAACTAGTAATAGATAATGTTCTATTTTCTATTGGGTAACTCTAAGGCATATGGGTATTATCATTCTGTCCCATCAGCTAGGGGACAATATACAGTCTATTAGAGTATAAAGACGACCGGTCTGGCCTAGTGGGTAGTGACCCTGCCTATGAAGCCGAAGGTCCTGGTTTCGAATCCCTGTTAGGGCATTTATTTGTGTGATGAGCACAGATATTTGTTCCTGAGTCATGGATGTTTTCTATGTATTTAAGTATTTATATGTATCTATTTATTATATATATCGTCGCCTAGTACCTGCAACACAAGCCTTATTGAGCTTACCGTGGGACTAGGTCGATTTGTGTAAGAATGTCCCAATATATTTATTTATTTTATTTATTTATAAAGGGTGTCTTTGACTATGGTTTTAAATAGAAGATTTTACTCCCCAATTTGTTCATACTTATAATTCTGCAAATTTTTAAAAACACATTATTTTCATACAATTTTAACCGACCAAGGCAGGCAGGTATTTGTTTTGACGACCGGTCTGGCCTAGTGGGTAGTGACCCTGCCTTTGAAGCCGATGGTCTTGGGTTCAAATCCCAGTCAGGCCATTTATTTGTATGATGAGCACAGATATTTGTTCCTGAGTCATGTGTGTTTTCTATGTATTTAAGTATTTATATGTATCTATCTATTATATATATCGACGTCTAGCACCTACAACACAAGCCTTACTGAGCTTACCGTAGGACTAGGTCGATTTGTGTAAGATTGTCCCGAAATGTTTATTTACTTATATTATGTTTATTTGACAGTATGCTATTGTATCTTTTGACTTTTAAGAAACGTCAAATGTCAAACAATGTAAAGTCGCCATAATACCAAGAAACCACCACGATAATATCCCAATTGTTGATACTCTTGACTCCACGATTAAAGCTTGAGGTCTAATAAGAGTAAAAAGTTATCCAAATAGTCAGTATTTATAACAAATAAATAAATTACATATTAAAAAAGACATAAATATAAAATAAAATAAATTAAGACACGCTGTTGTTTATGTGGTACAGTCCAATGCAAAAATACGTATCCAAAGAATCCTTTCATAAATACGTCCTACAACCTTATTTACTGTACAGTCAACAGCAGAAGTAGCTAAGCATTTGAGGTGTTCAAAATGAGGTCAACACGTCTCTATTGTCAAGAGAATAAGAGCGCGTGTAGGTCATTTTGAACACTTTAAACGCTTAGCAACTTTTGCTGCTGACTGTACAATAGAGTTGCTCGGTACATATTTTTGAGACTTTGGCAGTGAACGAATTTTTACACTTGACTGTACTATGTAAACTATGTTCTATTAGCACGATTGGTTAATGACCCATAATGGAGGGGGCAAATAATTAGTCAAGACTTTTTAAAAAGTGACCCAGGAGACCGTAATTGAGACAACGAGGTATAATATAACAGCTATTTTTATTTTATTTAGGATCACTTTATTTCAATTTTCAATTTTTTTATTCAAGTAGGCCTAGCAACAAGCACTTTCGAATAGTCAAATAAGTACAAATATAATCTTAATCTAATAATTAATTAGTACAGAGCAATTCATTGGTAAAATTATCACAATATATTATTTATATGTATATCAATAATAATGTCCCGATGATATCAAAAATAAAATAAAAAACATTTTAAGAGTGAATCAACTATTTTTTGTTGTTATTCTGTTCGGTCAGCCAGGGGACATCTGAGGCATAGTTTGTTAGAAGAAATGTGGCATCGCGTTCTACTAACACGCTTGGTAGGTGACACATTATGGAAGGGACATATAGCTACCAGAAATATGCATGTTTTGAGCATGTAGATGTCATAAAACTGTGGTTTTAAGAGTGACCCAGGGGAACGTAACCATGGCAACGAGGGTCAAAGAATAATTGATTCAGCCTTAAACATTAAACATCTTGTATATGAATACTGAAACGATCACCAAAAGATCCTCGGGCATCAGCTAGCATTTCATATAACAATTTAAAACCAAATAAATTAATGAATTACTTTTCATTTTTATATTAAGCAGAAACGTCTGCTAGCATATCAAAGATATTTAAGTCGAAAGAAAAATAGCAGACGTTTCTGCTTAATATAAAAATAATTTTAGAAAGGGGTAGCACATTGTTATCGATGAATTCTCAATCTAAATTTGAGACATCGATGCCGTAAAAAGGGTCAATACTCTTCGGTAGATGTCGCTACACGTCACCCGTAATGACGTATATACCAAGAAGGATAAGATAGAAAAATTTGACACGTCTAAGCGGCGCTCGTATAGCACAACTGGTAGTGCACTGGGCTAGTGATCCAGTGGTTGTGGGTTCGAGTCCCGCTGCGAGTCAAATTTTTCTATTTTTCTTTCGACTTAAATATCTTTGAATTACATTTCTGCCGTCAAGTAAACTGCAGTTCCAATACATGTGCAATATTGACAGCTGTTCAAACACGGGTGGCGTTCAATAATGATTCCATGACGTCATCACTTCATTCAGACTCCCTACTACTAAGTATCAGTGGCGGCGCGTCCATACAACCCCGGCTTAACCAACTCTACATACAGGCTTTAACCTCCTAAGGCATATCATAGTCAAATCCTACACGAATTTGTACTTTATAACGATGGTGGCAAACAAGCATACGGTCCGCCTGATGGTAAGCTGATGGACGCCAGCAAATTCAGAGCCACTGCCTACTCTAAAAATTGTTGGAGCTCTGGGAACCTTACCATCAGGACAACACTACATACCTAGGTAGCAGTGCTATTATGGCTGTGGTCTTCTGTAAGGAGGAGGTACTTCCCCAGTTGGGCTTCTCCAGACTCAAGCGCGATGGTACTTCTTGTGGCAAATTTTGCTGTTGTGTTTTGACTAACGAGGTTGGGGCTGCCCCAGATTCAAGCGTGATGGTCATCGCTGTGCCCTACCTCTCATTGTTGGACGAAGTTTAAGGACATACTCGAAGGTGTAAAACCGACGAAAATGAAATGCAACTCTGTTCCGATTACATAAAATTCAAATTTCATTATAGTAATTAGTACTACAAATAGGTCCGTGGGCCTTACGAGGATATCTAACCTTGTTTCCTTGGGCTAACAGAGAAATGGCAAATATTAGCTTCAATACAATGATGACCTTCAATTCGACGACCGGTCTGGCCTAGTGGATAGTGACCCTGCCTATGAAGCTGATGGTCCTAGATTCAAATCCCAGTCAGGGCATTTATTTGTGTGATGAGCACTGATATTTGTTCCTGAGTCATGGGTGTTTTCTCTGTATTTAAGTATTTCTATTATATATATCGTCGTCTAGTATAGTCAGCACCAGAAGTGGCTAAGCGTTTGAGCTGTTCAAAATGAGGTCAACGCATCTCTATTGTCAAGAGAATAAGAGCGCGTGTAGGTAATTTTGAACACTTCAAACGCTTAGCCAATTTTGCTGCTGACTGTACCTACAACACAAGCCTTACTTAGCTTACCGTAAGACTAGTACCCTTACCATGAGTTGTGACATTGAGGTTTTCGATAACGAGTATCGAGTTTACTATCTGTGATCTCAAAGTTACAACTCATGGTAAGGGTATAGGTCGATTTGTGAAACATTGTTCTGAAATATTCATTTAATTTATTTATTTGTATTTGTACCGCAGCATAGCTCTGGTGGTAAAAGGCACCCTTAACACATTCGCTGCCACCCCCTCCAAAAATGTATGGAAATGAACGCACATGTGCGTTAGTGGCAGTGAATGCGTTAACACGGGACAGAGCACTAGTGTGCCCACGCTCAGAGCCCTGAGTGTAAGTATTTAACGTAACTTTACGTCATGAACGCGTTTGCGTTTCCCATATAAATAACATTATCACTTACGCGTTCGTAAACGTTTTTTTACGTCAAAAGAAGCTTACACTAGAGCCTCAGGTTAACATTCTCCGCTGTGTGCCTGTATATGTTACGTGTGCAAACCGTGTGACGTCACACCTCGCCCACGTTCGGGCAATGAATGACCTAACACTGAACACGCTATGGTTGAAATTTTATCGTCTAAAATCCGTCAATTTCGCACTCACTCGTTGGAGCGTGACAGACGTCGTGACACATGATAAAAACCCGACCATATTACGCTACCGACAAAATCGATATTCGTAAATTTCTAACGATTATCTCTGTAATTCTCATGAGGCCTTAATTGGAAAAAAAGGCTCGAAAGGACCCCGCAGCAAACATAGGGTGCTCATCACACAAATAAATGCATCTACTGGGATTTGAACCCAGGACCATCGGCTTTATAGGCAGGAAAGTTAACTCGGGCCCTGGAGGGAAACTACCTTAAATCCTTGAGCTAGCTCATTTTACTTAAACGAGACATTCCTTTATTTTTAAAAAGAAACAAAACTGCATTCAAAGACTTTTTTTTTTTATTTGTGCTAAGAAAAAAAAATCTGAGTACTAAAAATATTCGATTATTGAAAATGAGCCAAATTAAGGATTTAAGGTAGTTTCCCTCCAGGGCCCGAGTTAACTTTCCACACTGTATATAAACGGGAAAGTCCTTCGACTGACTGACTGCTTAACGCACAGCCCAAACCGCTTAATCTACATAGATGGCTGATTTTTTCACAATAGGCAGTTTATATACCGTAAGAACGCACTAAGAAAGATTTTTTGCAAATTCGACCATTAAGGGGGCAAAAAGGGGGTTGAAAGTTTGTATGGGGATAGTGTAAGAAAAAAAAAACATTGTGTAAACACTCCAAATTTTAATAAAAGAAGTGATTTTAACGTTTATTGAAATTCATCCCCTAAAAAGTAAAAAAGGGGTTCAACGTTGGTATGGAGATGGAGTAAAATGTCAACTGAGAGACTTTAAACGTTGTGTTTAAAGTCTTTATTTAATGAAAAGAAAATAAAAATAATAATTACTACCGGTTACAGGTATTCTTCTGCGCGTGCGAAGTCGCGGGCAAAACCTATTTATATACACCAAAAATGACTGCAATAAATGCAATGGCTAATGAATATTGAGCAATGAAATAATTTATTTTAGCTATTTTTCATTTCGTTCATACAATTAATTAAAGCAATCAAATAACAAAAGCAAAAAAAAACCATTTAAACAAAAAAGAAATAATTTTATTTGTGGTTAGTTTTTGGCATGAAGTACCAAAGTTAATATTTTGAATTTAATATATATAGTAGGTCTATGGATGGGCAATTCATGAAATATAAACTGTAGATGCCGCTATAACACCAAAAAAATATTGTCAAATAAAATATACTATTTTCCATTATTTTGATATATATTTGAACGAATGTTTCAGACAATATTTATTGTAGTAATGAGTTTTATTATATAATATAGCGACCAAAAAATGAAATAAATCGCAAATACCAAATTCAAGAAAATAATTAAAAAGTAAAAAAAAAAACCGCCATATTACGAACACTCACAAGTGTACAGGTTGTTATTTTGGAAACAGAGCTTTGCCTGCAAGATTATCTAAAAATAAAATACAACAGATAACAAATTTTGTATAAAAACACGGCTATGGTCTTTCAAGAATGTACAGGAATTTCTGTGATATTATTTTTGTCTATTGTAGTAATAGAAATAGCAGAGTAAAAAATATGTCCATTATGGAAAAAAAATACATTTCATAAAAGTAGCAATAGGATGTTGTGCGAGGGAGTTACCTTTATCCCTAATTATAGTATTAATTTATTTTGTGTTAATATCGTGTCCAACCTATCCAATACAAGAAAAAAAATACAGGAATTCGAATCCGGCTAATGGACAAAAAACTTAAAAAAGACTCATTTTTATAAAATTCCAGGATTATATATTTTTTCTATGTGCTCCAAATAAACAAATGGTTGATATCGATCTGAGATACATTTTTCGAGTATTAGTTTATGTATATTGTTTTTTTTATTTATTGTTGTAGTACACAATAAAACATTTTATTATTATATTCTTTATTCATTTTGACTCTATGTCTTATATAACATTATTATTCAAAAATATATAAAAACACATCTAAAAGATATCAAAAATATAAGTATAATAAAAAAAATCTAACCTAGATTGCCTATTATTCGTTTATCTAATTATTTAAGTAAAATATTAGCTCAAGGCCCCAAAGTCTATTTCGACTTAGCGTAATAAAATATTTATTACGTTTTTTTTTCTTTAGTAAATAATTTGTATGACAACTAAACGCCTATACTAACAGCGGACTAATATGAATTTAGGCATATAGTACAAGCCCCTTTTTTAAATTCTAATACAGGATATGAAAAGCATAATGGTAAAAACAAGTAGGAAGAAATGGGCAGAATATTTATTTGAAGCGCAAAAATTTTTGCCTTTTCCATGGACGTTTGGTTGACCTGAAAATTTCCCTCTATTTTTTTACTAATCAGCACACGACACCAAAGATGCCCTTAAACTAATAATCCCCATTATTTTCGTTGCATCTTTTGTAGTCGCCATCAAATATATCGGAGCGACCAAAGTACTCCAACATATCTGATGCACTTTATAGTCTTGACAATAGAAGCGTTGTTCAGATATTTCTGACCACATTGGCCGCTCCGATATATCTGATGGCGACTGCTAATTAAATAAATCCTAAAGAGATTAGATAGTTGTCCTTGTTTAGCCTTTATGGCAACGCCGTCATAATAAACTCAACTCTGCGTAGGTGTCACAATCAACTATTTATGACACTAGTTGCTATGGTAACAGTCTCCTGCGTCACATTTAAAACCACAGTTTTAAGCATCTAATTTTAATCTCCTAAATGCTTATGTATTAAGTATGTTTCATTGACATATATGTTGATGATATTCCTTTTAGGCATAAGCTCGCCTGT
Source organism: Grapholita molesta (assembly GCA_022674325.2). Classification (NCBI taxonomy): domain Eukaryota; kingdom Metazoa; phylum Arthropoda; class Insecta; order Lepidoptera; family Tortricidae; genus Grapholita; species Grapholita molesta. The sequence goes on along the minus strand of CP053145.2, from coordinate 8,211,046 downwards.
GTACAGTCACATCTAAAAATTTGCATATATTTAATGTGACAAAAATATATGCACGACTTTTTAACGGTGACGTAAAGTCTTGGGTACAGTCGCCATCAGATATAGCGGAGCTGTGGAGGTGGTCACAAATATCTAAACAACGCCTCTATTGCCAAGGCGATAAAATGCATATTCAGATATTTTTGACCACCTCCACAGCTCCGATGGCGACTGTACAGTCAGCATCAGAAGTGACTAAGCGTTTGAGGTTTTCAAAATGAGGTCAACACATCTCTATTGTCAAGAGAATAAGAGTGCGTGTAGGTCATTTTGAACACTTCAAACGCTTAGCCACTTTTGCTGCTGACTCTACATGTTTTGTACATGGTCATATTTTTTATATATATACAAAGTCACATACATACATATGCAAGTGTCGTAATTATATATTTGATTTTTTTACGTTACATATTATTTTCTATGTATTTAAGTAATTGGATATTATATATACCTATGTTGGCTGAGTAACCACAACACAAGCCTTCTTGCGCTTACCATGAAGCGCAGACAATTAGTTTAAGAATGTCCTATGTTATATTGCTATACTATGTATATAGATGCAGTATAGGATAAAAAAGTAAACATATGTAAAATTCCCTTCCCTTCTCTCCCTTCCCCTTCCTTATTCCGACCCATTGACCTACCCTCAAGTTATTATTTAATTATTTTATTAAAACTTGTCACACAAAATAATATACAAGTATAAGTGGTAGAACCAATGCCTAAAAGTATTTTCTACCAGTCAACAAGTAATATTTAAATAATATAATTATACTTTCATTCTTATGTAAAGTAGGTTAGGTTTTATAATATTATTAGATAAAAGTATATTAATAAAATTTAAATAAATAATATAAATAAGTCAGTTAATGTAAGTATTATGTATGTACGTATGTTCATGCATGTAATTTATATTAATGTATATAATTATGTTTAATTTATATTAAAATGTGATTTGTTTTATGTTTATATTTTATTTTCTCTGCTTTGCCTACAGGTTGACTGGTAGAGAATGCTTTGTAGCATTAAGTTAGCATTTTGTACTTGGTGTTTTGTGCAATGTTGTGTAAATAAATTAAATTAAATGCTAATAGGTACAGTCAACCAATTTGAATTATGGGCTACGTCGTTCCTTGTCACAGTGAAAATCTATATGAAAGACGCAAGAGATCTCTTATTAACGTCACTGTGACAAGGTTTGAAGTGGCCTAGAAATCAACTTGGTTGACTATACATAGGTGGGCCATTTTATTGAAAGTTATGTATTAACTTTTTTATTTGTCTTACAAGCTTTTTTGATTCTGATAGTACAAAAAAAGTCCCCCAAGCTTTTTCTTCCATTCCGTTACCATTTTTCATATATTTTATATATTTCATATTATTATATTTCATAATTTTATGCAAGTAAGTAATTAAAAATGTATGAAAAATTAAGAACTTTTTTCTTGTATTATGATCAAAAAGGGTCGTCATTTTGAGTAAAAAAAACACATAAAAATCGAAGTAAAAAATGTTGAATACACAATTTTTAATAAAAATGGCCCATAATTATGGCTGAATTTTTATATGTAATAATCGCGAATGCATTTGCATAATTAGTTTTGTAGTATGTTTAAAGTTTATTGATATTAAATCCGTGGACATTAATGAGTGTACTTCAATAAAATAAAAAACATTATAATCAATGTTTTTGTATTTAAAAAGTAATTTTATTCCTACCTAGAATCCGAAACCCAATAGAAAACTAATATTTGCAATTTTTTTTTACTTTCTCTTATGTTAATACAGCAGCGAAAAAAAATTAGGACAAAATAGTATTTCTAATAAAAATAATATTGTATAAGAAATAGCTAGTGAGTAGAAGTAGAAAAATTGTAAAATAAAAAACTTTAAAAATGACAATTTTTTTAATGATTGTATTATCGGTTACGAAAACTAAGAAAACATTTTGCTTTATTATAGTTTAATTTTATATTTGATTTACATAAATATATAGGTACATAAATATATGTATTTATTAAAGCTGTATGTATTTGGTCATAATTCACTATTATTTTACACATGATGACTTTGTGCGTATTAATTATAAAAAAATAAAGTACGTGGTCTTTACAGGTCTACTTTTTCCATTTTTATTTTCAGTTTAAGTTACATCTTAGATATATAATTGTTATATCTAAGATATAACTTTTTTTTGATCAGGTAATTACTTTTACACACTATTAAGTATCAGGAAAAATTAAGGAAAAAAGTATTAATAGGATTTTCTGTACATTAAATTTGTTATATCGTAAATACTTAGGTACCTATTTGATTTTTTTTTTGTACGAGTTTACGACCTATTTTTTTCTATAAATTATTTTCCTTGCTTTTAGACATATGTAACCCTTTTAAGTTTTATATTCATATCATATGGCAACTAAAAACAAATTAAATAATTTTGTTAAATATTTGGATTAGCATTGACATTTAATTATTATAATAAATACACATATACTTAAGAAAAAGGTAGAAACTGTTCACTCTTTCTCTATTTTCTTTTTTCTTTTTGAATATATTCATATTCATATTAATTTAATCCATTGTCATCATATATGTCAACTATTTTAATTTAATTGTTGTTATTTAAAGGGAGATAAAGTAATTGAATTAAAATAACTCCAAATAATCATTGTAGTACATTCAGATTAAATAAATGTATTTAAAAAGTATAATCATCTATACGAAGTTTTCGTTCATATAGTATATTTAATAAAAGTAAATAATTATTTTAAACATATGTCATCTTTTTAATAAGAAATCGTTTGTCTAATTTGTTTGTCCTGTCTTTAAACATATTTATAAAAATACATCTAAAATATATATATCCTAAAAATTATTACCAATTATTCAAGAAAATTTTACTTTTTATAATTCTGATATCTCGTCGTATGTTTAATTACGAATGTATGTTAAAAAAACCTATAATGTCTATGGCAATATTACTTAAATATGTAATTATACACTTATGTAATTATTTTCGTTTTAATAATTTATATATATACATATATATAATAATATACATATTTACGACTTTAAATACCAAATATTCAGAATCCATTAAATTAATCGTGCCTGACCACGTGAAATATGTCTTATATACCTAACCAAAAATTGTAGGTATAGACACAAAATTACGTATAATTCAATATTTTTCATAGAAATTTCCAGAAATTCAAATAAATATTATTTACTATAGCAATTTAAAGAAATATAAATGACAATCTAAATGATTTTACCAATAATTAGCTCAAAATACGGTATTTTTTACGTCCTTAATAAGTGGCTAATTTTATAATTAAAAAAAAGAGATTTTTATAGTTTTTGCTTCATTATGAACTTAAAAGTGAAGATAAAGTAATATTTTATCTTTGATTTTACTAAAAATTGTCTGATAGAGTTTTTATAAGACCTTCAGGTTTGGAGTCATTTTAAAGCTTTAAAAACGATATTTTGTGTAGAAAAAAGTCTAAAACCATTTTAAGTGGGTTCTTAGGTGCTTAAAATCAAATATTAAAAACGATATAGATCATAGTTTTATCACTTTTTTTTAAGAGATAGAGTTGAAATGATAAAGATGTCATACGACAGAAATTTTGTAAATGCGATGGCAAATCGTAAATATATTTCAAAAAATCCTTAAATTAAGTAAAAATAAATTAATGTACTTACATTTTTATTCAGTATATTCCAGTAAATCCGTTACAGTCAATCAGCAAAACACTTTTCTCAGGTCATTCCGAGTCCTCACAGGCACTGCACAAATTCCCAAAAAATACCAATTTTTGACCAAAGTCCGCCTAAAAATCAACATTAATCGTAAACTATGTTAAATACCGGTGATTTTGATATGCAATACAAAATAGGCCTATAAGAATCTTATTAAGTATTTTCGCGTGGAAGTTTGCGAATATTTCGCGCGTGGCGCGGTGAGCCGCGAATTTAGGCCTAGCGCCCGCGCCGACCGCGGCCATCACTGCCTCGGACCCGCCATCAGTTCCCTGATAAGGATACACGCACAATTTACGACACATGTCTATATTTTTTCTGTTTTTTGGTCACCGTGTTTTTTTTTCCACATTTTTTCGCACTGGTGACGCTGTAGTCCCGGCCATGGCGTACGCGCGGGGAAGTCTGCCTGAGGAGTGACGCCGCTCGCCGCTCGCCGCTAGGCGCGCCCCGTGACTACACTCACCATCAATCTAGTCTTGCCCACAGATTTAAATTGGGTAAAAAAAAAATGGCAGGATTGAGTCGACAGGGGTTTTTATTAACATAACTTTTTTTATATTGACAATGTGTTAAATAGGAACTGTGGAGAAAACACATTATTTTTTAAAATATTTTTATTTGAGTTTTTAAGTAGTAACACCACTATATTAAAGAGAAAATCCTGCTCTTTTAGCAGTAGATTTCTTCTTTTTTTATTATATGTCATCTATTTTAATTTAACGTACTTAATAAAAGTTTTGTTACAACAAATACAATAAAAAATATTTAATCCGTATTAGAAATGTACGAGATCTTATAAGAAACATAACCATACCAGACCTACCAATAATATTTAGAATTAATTAGACATCACATTACATTTATTTAAATATTACAGCAATAACTATATAAAATATTATAAGAGTTATATAAAGTCTTATAAGAAACGTAATCAGATGGAACACAATTTAACTGGAAAATACCTAACCTGCCAAATAGGTATTTATAGTTGTGTTAATTTTAAATAAATGATTTGTTTTAACTTTTATTTAACTCTGTAAATTATAGGTTTGTGTTTCGTATGTTAAGATAATAGTAATAGAATCCTTTAAAATATATTATGTTTAATACTTTACATATTATAGAAATTTTAAGTCTCATCTTAAGTCCATGTAACTGTGAGAATGCATACTATTAGTTCTTAAGTCCATATATTTATTTATTTATTTAAACTTTATTGCACAAAAATAAAAATAAATGTACAAATGGCGGACTTAATGCGTAAAGGCATTCTCTATCAGTCAACCATAGGGCTAAACAGAGACATTACAAATAGGTGCAATGAGTAAAGTTAGAAAAAGCATTAATTACGATGCAATTGTAAAATTTAACTTTATAATCGTATATTAATTAGTGAAACCTTAAGTTTCGATATTTATTGGATTTTACAATTTATACTCTATTTGGAATAATAAATGTAGAATCAACAGTATGTTTTTGTAGACAACTATAATATACATATTATTTTACATTTGAGTAGATATTATTAAGACTTACAAGTCCATATAAAACATAACAAATAGCAATTATTATATTATGTACTTACCTATATTTTCTTATGTGAATTATGAGATTTATGAGACTATTTTACTGCTAAACCAATTTCGTAATAGTCGTTTTTTTTTTAATTTTATGAAACCTTAATAAATAAACTTTTAAAACAATATCTTTCAACTCTTGTCCAGTCAAAATGATAGGAAAGGTATTTTTAAGTAAATAAAACATTACAAATAAAACACAACACTTGATCCTAATATAAGAAGCCCTGTAACTACATTATTGTAAAATATTATATAAAAATATATAGAATATATTTTTTATCGGGAATTTTGTCCAATACCTACACCACAATATATACTTATATATATTATATAAGTGTTATTTCCCGTCACGCTAAATCGGCGGCTTAACAGGAAATAAATAGAATAAAAAGTGAAAATAACATTTATTATGTAAAGAATATATAAATATTTTTGGAACGAATTGGCACATCGACCTAGTCTCACAGTGAGCTCAATAAGGCTCGAGCTGCAGGTTACTAGGCGACGATACATATATATTTATAATATAATTTTACTAGTTGGGTATGTACCTAATATACATTATGTTATTTATAAGTATTTAATACAATTTACAGATACAATCAACCTAAACAATAAAAGGCAAAAAAAAAATAGAAATTAAAAAGAAGCGATCCCTAAAATTTTTGCTCCTATTACAGGCCGCACCCGGTATATAACTTTCAAGTTACCATGTATTTTATCTGTAATTATTTTCCGATATTATTTGATTACATTAAAATTAACATACATGGTGACTATCCCGTTTTAAGTAATAGCTGCAAAAAAAATTGACAGTTAGATGTGGGTCTTTTTTTGATACAAAACTGACCAGCGTTTGACCTCAGTCACACCTGATGGTAAGTGTCGACGAGGTCGAGGGTGTAGCACGCTGGTTCAGTAACAGCCTATTCACTCTTGCCTTGAAAAGACCCAAATTATATTCCGGGAATACAGACGAAGGGAGCGTACTTTATTCCTAAGGTAAGGCATTAGGAAGGTAGAAGGTCTGTTATTAATTAGGTGTTAATTACACATTTTAGCTTTAAGAGATCCCTTAAATAAATAATATTTATATATGTATATATATATTCCTGTAACACAGGGCTTAAAGTCACACAAGATTTATGCAACAGAAGAAAAAAAAATTATTACATTAAATATTTTTTTATTAAATATTTTTAAGTAGTAATACTAGTGTATACATTAAAATGTAAATAGATGACATATACTTAAAAAAAAACTAACGAAGGCTTCCGGCATCCAAGACAGGGTCCTGTCTCCTCCTCACTTAAGGTCCTCGTTACTTTTTCTTAAGTATAATCGTATGTCAAATCAAAACAAATATATTTATTTTATTAATGATCTATTTCAATCGTGATTTATGTTTTCTTCAAGAAAAATACAATATTTTTTTATTTCATATAATTATATTAGTAGACAGTCATGTCAGAATACATACTGCGAAAATCGTATTTCGCAAAATCTCCGTCACTCTAATAACGTCTTAAATGGAATTTTCGAACTTCCATGTTCGCAGTAAAGGTTTTTTTTTATTGTGACAAAAATAGGTAGCTGTTTTCACGAAGCATTGTTTAATCAAGTGTTTGTCGAATTTTGATAAAAAACACGCTATTTATCAAAAGGACACTCCATTTTAATAGGACACGAAAAGTCACAGTGTAGTTTTTCATAACCCCATAACATACAAAATCTATGAAATATTTGCTTAAGCAGATTTTAGAATATTGGGACATATTTTATATTCCAATAAAATGTATTCTGCTTTCGATTTTGATTGGAAATTAGGTGTTTTTTTTTTCGAAATGCGACCACCACTTGATGACGCCCAGCCACTACTCATTTCCCATGACGTACCAAGTCTTGTAAGTCTTGGATACATCTTTTTGTCACTATATGTATACATATACTATATATATACGTAATTGTACATATATAAGAAGGTTTATTTACTAAAACAAATTTAATAAAAAAATGGCCTGGCAACTTTCCAAAAGATCCATTACAAAATCAATTCTGAAAATTTAAAAAAACATATTTTTCAAAGTGGTAACAAGAATACAGAGAATAATACAGTGATGAAACAAAGTTAGTCAAAACAGTGCAGGGTAGAAGAAGGTGGATTCGGTAGGGCTGCACCGTCGTTGAAGCTGAAGAAATATAATTCGGCTTAATAATATTATAAGATGATTTTTATAGTAAGACACCTTCTATAATTTCGCCTTAAATAAAATATAGATTAGGAAATAATCATTCTGTAAGTTAAAAACAATGCTCTCGAGCCGCAAAAAAATATGAAAAAAAGCAGCTTTACTCAAGATTTTCAAGGAGAATTAATCTGAACTTGATCGGTTTATCTGTTTTTGAGTTACGTATCGAAAACTCCGGAAAAATGTATTTAAAAAAAAACGAATTTATAAATAAACTAAACTAATTTATGTTTAATTGACTTTCGTATTGAACTTAAGAAAAAGCACATTTTGAATTATATTTTATTAAAAAAATATGCAGGTGTTAACTTTTTATTTTCTATTAATTAAAATTACACTCAATATACAACGGAACCCCTACCTTATTACATCCTTAACCTAAAATATATTTTAAAAAAAAACTAAACTAAATTATGTTTAATTGACTTTCGTATTGAAGTTAAGAAAAAGCACATTTTGAATTTTATTTTATTAAAAAATCCTAAGATCGAAAAAAAAAAAACTAATTAGGCGTTAACTTTTTATTTTCAAATAATTATACTGAACATACAGGAAGTATACAGTAACTATACAGATACGAAAATTACTTAAACCTAAAAAGGCCCTTGAGGCTACCAAGATTGTTTGAAGGTCAGATGGCAGTCGCTTTCGTAAAACTAGTGCCTACCCCGAATCCTGGGATTAGTTGCCAAGCGGACCCCGGGCTCCCATGAGCCGTTGCAAAATCCAGGGACAACGCGAGGAAGTTGATTTAGAGAAATGCATATATTATAGTGGATAGTGACCCTGCCTATGAAGCCGATGGTCATGGATTTAAATCCCAATAAGGGCATTTATTTGTTCCTCAGTCATGGGTGTTTTCTATGTATTTAAGTATTTGTATATTATATACATCGTTGGCTGTACACAACACAAGCCTTCTTCAATTTGTGTAAGTATGTCCTGTAATATTTATTTATAATATGCCTGTATTTATTTATAATATTGTCCTGTAATATTTATGCTAAAGGGAAAGAAACTTCGGGATGAATTTTAAATCAGTATACGCGATATAATCCGTTTTAGTTGTTTTATTTCATTTATTTATTTTTATTATTTTAATGTCATATTACTGGCAAACAAGCATGTACGCCGTCTAATGGTAAGCAGACTCCGTAGCCAATGCACGCCTAGCCAGTAATAATGATGCTGACATACGTCAGGGTGGTGAAATAGGGAGTTGCAAGTTCACCCCCTTAGGATAGAAACGGGGTTGAAAACTTAGTTGTTACATATTTATATTAACAATAGAAATTAATATTATTCTGTAGGGTGACATTAAGCTGAGGGTGTCACCCTATTGTATTGTATCATCATCATCATCAGTCGCAAGTCGTCCACTGCTGGACATAGGTCTCCCCCAATTATGACTTGTATCATCTTGGGGGCAGTTGTCATTGTCGTCACGCTTAGCAGGCGGGTTGGGTGAACATTAACTTTGCTCCCTGGTGAAACAAAGAACATTAAAACACTGTTTTTTTAATTACCACTTTGTACAGTCAGCAGGAGAAGTGGCTAAGCGGTTGAGGTGTTCAAATTGAGGTCAACACATCTCTATTGTCAAGAGAATAAGAACGCGTGTAGGTCATTATGAACACTTCACCCGCCCAGACACTTTAGCTGCTGACTGTACAAACTTAAATACATTGTATTGATAATCTTTATTTTTCAATTTAGTCATAGATAAAATTTGCGTAACAAAAAATTGGCAATTTATTGAGATACTCTCTGAGTCTGAAGTTCTGCTCATGGAAGCGTGGGGTCCTCTTGCACACTAATCCCAGGATTTATCGTAGGGATTCGTTTTTAGGCCTTATTGGAATTAGTTCGGTTTCCTCGCGATGTTTTCCTTCACCGAAAAGCGACTGGTACCTAAATATCGGTCCGAATAAAAGCAATATTTTTTTTTATAATCGATAGGTATTGAGATTCGTGCACACGAATTCAAAAACTTTTGAAAACGAAAATCGTGGATCAAAATAAATTTTTATTAATAAACTAGTTTATGCTCGCGGCTTCGCACGCGCAGAAGAATACCTACCTGTGCTGTAATCGGTAGCAATTATTATTGTTGTTTTCTTTTCATTAAATAAGGAGTTTAAACACAACGTTTAAAGTCTCTCAGTTGACATTTGACTCCATCTCCATACAAACTTTTAACCTCCTTTTTGACCCCTTAGGGGTTGAATTTCCAAAAATCCGTTCTTAGTGGGTCCTTACGGTATTTAAACTACCTATTGCTTTTATTATATTTGATGACCGGTCTGGCCTAGGGGGTAGTAACCCTACCTGTGAAGCCGACGGTCCTGGGTTCGATTCCCAGTCAGGGCATTTATTTGTGTGATGAGCACTATTTGTTCTTGAGTCATGGGTGTTTTCTATGTATTTAAGCAGTTATATGTATCTATCTATTATATATATCGTCGTCTAGTACCTACAACACAAGCCTTACTGAGCTTACCGTAGGACTAGGTCGATTTGTGTATGATTGTGCCGAAATATTTTTTTATCAATTATTTATTGTGAAAAAATCAGCTACCTAGGTTAAGCGGTTTGGGCTGGGCGTTGATCAAACATTGGGCCGATTGGAGAGTCGCGCACTCGAATTCATAAAACTTTGAGAACGAAAATAATCACACACAAAAGTTTCATACCATTATTTTTGCACAAAATGTATAGTTTCGATACCTACGATTATTTATTCATATCATTCATGCTTCTTAAATACTGTTTCTTCGTGTTTGAGAGAGTTTAAAATGTCACGATTCGAGCGTAGAGTGCTCAAAAATCGGCCCCCAGTCAGGACTATCACGTTTATATATACATATATAGATATCATACTTGTTTCTAATTTTTTTTTATGACATAAACGAGCAGACGGATTGCCTGGTGGTAAGCAATTACCGTCGTCCATGGGCACCCGTAACACCAGGGGAGTCACAAGCGCGTTACCGGCCTTTAAGGGGGGTTGGAGCTCTGGGAACCTTACTCACCACCAGGAACACAACACTACATGCCTGAAAGGTAGCAGTGCTATTATGGCTGTGGTCTTCTGTAAGGAGGAGGTACTTCCCCAGTTGGGCTGCTCCAGATTCAAGCGTGATGGTTATCGCTGTGCCCTACCTCTCATTGTTGGACGTAGTTTAAGGACATACCCGGGTCCAAAATACCATTTCTTCGTTCCTGACAGACTTTAAAATGACACCAGTCGAATAGTTGGGCAATTTTTGAGCGTCGGTGCGTCGAGTAACTACTCGATTCGTGACATAATGATTGTCGATATAGAAACTATACATTACTAGCTATTGCCCGCGGCTTCGCACGCGCAGACTGCCCGCGCCTCCTTTTTGACCCCTTAAAGGATGAATTTCAAAAAACGCTGAAATTACTTTTCTTGTATTCAAATAATATATTTATACAAAATTTCAAGTCTCTAGCTTTAAATTTTACACTTACCCCATACACACTTTGAACCCCTTTTTACCCCCTTAATGGTCGAATTTCCAAAAATCCCTTCTTAGTGGGTGCTTACAGTATATAAACTACGTATTGTGAAAAAATCAGCCATCTAGGTTAAGCGGTTTGGGCTGTGCGTTGATCAGTCAGTCAGGACATTCACGTTTATATATATAGATATGCGAAATAATGATAAGAAACTTCAGCGTGAGATTAATTTTGTCCTCGAAAGTTTTGAAATTCGTGTGCACGAGCACAACTGCAATTCAACAATTCATGTCCCCAATTTAGCAAGTTTTAAAATGTGATTCCAAAACAACCTAAGTATAAAAAAATCTTCACAAATTATTTAAATGGAAACTAATCCCATATGTATTGAATAAAATCTATTAAACCGTTTGTCTTTGTCAGTCATTGAGTTACTTATTACAAAGTTTCTAATTTTAATAACCCTAAATTATATTTGACACGGTGTGCGCTAGACTCGTGTTTTGTTATACAATACGAAAATAACACATATTTGAATGTTAGAAAGTAATATTTACAATGTTAATTTAATAGAGTATTTCCATTTAACAAGTAAGAAGCAAATGAAAACTTAATAAAATGAATTAGCGACTTAGGATTTACCGGTAAACGAATAACAACATTTAACAAATTCAAGTTAAGGCGACATCTATTGACACATTGAAAATATATAAACTCCGACATCTAGTGGCGAGTAGCGGTACTACTTGCAACGGCTATTAGCTCTTGATACTAATTTTAAAACCGAATTCCACGTGAAATAAACCTAATTAAATAATCATATTTTTTAGCAACACAAATAATATCTATCGAGTTTAAATAATAAATTGATTAGGGTAATTATAAACAGCTGACAGGCGATGAGTCATCTGCAAGAGTATAAAAAAATATTGACGGTTCTAGATTTCGAAGTTATCACTTTGTAAATGCATGGTAGATGTTCATGTTTTGAACTGTATTACAATGGGAAAGGATTGGTTTTCCTGTATTAAGAAACTTAAGTAAACACGACCATTGACGTAAGAAATTGTCTACTTCAAAGAAAATAGGCTGGAAGGGGGACAGCTGTAATATTTAGAGCTTACAACACTGTCGAAAAAACTTGAATTTAATTACAAGCAATCACCGCTCATAATATCAACTTTATCGCAGTCCAATAAAGATTATAATCGCTTAAATTATCTTCACCAAATAAGACATTTCATCGTCCGAGACGGAAGTGGCATAAAAATAGGATTGCCAACAAAATTCAGTGACGTCACAGGCTTGGATGAAGTCTTCTAAAATTACATGAGATCAAAAAAAAAACAATTTCACGACGTACGAACTGGATTTTGGCGAGAATTTAAATATTGAAGTGTTTGTTAGAGTGAACCACGCGTGTGATATATAAAACTAACGTAAATAGAGCGGGTTTACAGTGAACTTTAAGACAGTTGTGCGGTTCTGTTGCTTTGGATACAATAATTAATATTTATGTGAGTATTAGTTCGATTTTCATAGGTAATGCAGTTAATATAATCGATATTACATTATTACGCCGTTCCTCACGTGTCTCGAAATTAAATTAGTGTTTATTAGACCAGTACTTGTCAAAAAACGTGTGTCATGAATTTACGGTTTCAGTAGACCTAAAAATAAATCCGAGTGTGTATTTTAGGATATATATTTGGCGGAATTGAACGCGCGAGGCCGGGTGAGTCGCGAGAAAGTGATTTTTATCGATATGCGCGCTAATAACGAAAGAATAACACTTGGCCTTGAGCGGCTGAAACCCGCTTTCCATGGTATCATATTACAAGAGTGCGTAATTAAAAAATAAACAATTAAAAAAAAAATGCCGAGCGCCATAACTTGTATTAGAGACGTTTTTTTATATCTGTCATCTTTCTTTTGTTAACTTATAGTGAGTGACCTTGGAATGGAATTCACGAAATTATTTATCTCGTGCGTCTGACGTAACCGACATTCCAAGCATGCCGATGAAATACCTAATATGGGTAAATTAATTTCATGCTATATCGTGCCAATAGCAAAATTACTGAATTTAATTTTCAAATTCATTTGGACCAATAATATTTAAATGTCAAAGTGACCCAGTTCTACAGTTATTTGTGTACAATCTGATTATTTTCAGCACAGAAAAGCTGAAACTTTGTAGAAATATTTTTATGTCTTCTAATTTAGGATTGTTAATGTCTCACCTTGGTTAAAATGTAAACAGCTGTTTTGTTATTATTTAGAACATTAAGTATACATACTTATACTTATCAGTAAATTATTCAATTATATTATTTATTGTAAATATCCTGTCCTGAAATTTAAAAGAATATTTGACAGGTGTCATTGTTTCATAGTCACCAGTGTTGTGCCATAGCCAATAAATTCAAGTTTTTTTGTAAACAATCTGTATTAAAGATGCTTAGTTGATATTCTTAATTAGTATCTTTTTTTACTCAATTTCATTTAAAAATACTTAGTTTCTATATATTTTTTTATTTTTTCCGAATATAAAGTATATTCACAATACATAACAATGATAATTTAAAAAATATTAAGTAAATTTTTTATTAAATTAACTTTCAATTTTATACATGGGCTTTTTTTGTAGTTTTGGAGTAAGTTTGACAGTACCATCTTTCGTTTAACTGTGGGATGTGGCTATGGATATGGATTTTCTGTTAGTATAAAATAATAACGAAAATGACTACATACACCTACTCAATGTAAAGTATTTGTTGAATTGGAACTATTTAGAAAATACATTACTGAAGATGTGAACATGAGTACATATATAATCAAGGAAAAGAAAACTATTTTTTTCTCAATGAGAAAAGAAGTATTTCTGACTGCCGATTAGGCATTGGATACAGACTAAGAGTATGGTTTAACTTGCAATGTATGTAAGAACCAATTTTATCTGCCCCAATGGTCTGATCTGATGCTGGAACAAGGAGTCATAGGTAGCAATTCCTAAAATACACATAAATCAATGGTGTTTAGGTTTGTTAGAATCCTCTTGATTATTACGCAAAAAAAGACCATAATCATTTGTGACTCGCCTGGTCTTGCACATTGGGAACAGTAATTGCTCACCATCAAGGCAATGCGTCTGCTCATTTGCCACCTTTATCATAAAAAAAAGTACAGTTGACAATAAAAACTTGTACCAAAAATTATATATTTGTCAGTTTTTTTTAACAGTATTTTGATTTAAATATTTCATGTACATAAGTTGGTTAGTGATAACTTGATAAGCGGGATTATCTCGACTATTGTACAAGGTTGTTTATTAGTTTCGTAATACACAAATTTCAGGATAACCGTAATGTAGTAAAATACCCTCCTGCTCATGGTCCTAGGTTCAAATCCAATTAAGGGCATTTATTTGTGTGATGAGCTCAAATATTTGTGCCTGCGTCATGGGTGTTTTATATCTGTATTTAAGTATTTGTATAATATATATATCGTTGGCTGAATCATAACACAAGCCTGAAGCTTACCGTGGGGCTCTGTTAATTTATCAAAATGTCCTGTAATATTTATATTTATTTTTAAGGCAAAATACTATCAGAACATAAGAAAACCAACTTTGGTAGTGCACTGGGCTAGTGATCCAGTGGTTGTGGGTTTGAGTCCCGCTTCAAGTCAAATTTTTCTATTTTCCTTTCGATTTAAATATCGAAGATATTCGCAAGCAGACGTTTATGCATAATAAAAAAATAATTTAGGTTAAGTTTACTAAACTCTTTTGTATGTACTCTATGTTTGTAAATTACATTTTAATTTGTTAAGACTTAACATAGAGGTGTTGAAAAGGTATATTTTTAGTTAAGCAATGTTTCAACAGTAGGTACAGTCAGCGTCAGAGATATGTGACCCCCCCTGCATACAACCAATCTATGTAGGGGGGGTCACATATCTCTGACGCTGACTGTACATAATTATTTTTTCCTATAGTTTCTATTGTAAAATTGAAAATGCTATAAATTATATTTATTTAATTTTTATTGCACATAAAAATAAAAAAAAAAATAAAAAAAAAAAAAAAAAAAATAAAAATAAAAATAAAAATAGCCTTTATTCTCTGACTTAAAAACTTATATAACATGTATTAGTTTTTTTTTTTTTTTTTTTTCTTTAATTATTATTTGTATGTCTCTTCCGTACACGGAACAATGGTGTTCCGGACATTTGGGAGGCGTACGCGGAGCCAGATCGAGCCAACGCGCAGAGGCCCTTTCGACAATTTAATGAAATGTAAGGGGTACACTAAGCGGATGTTGCCCCTGTCCGTATCATGGGACGCGCACAGAGACAGCACCCGCCATGGTGTAAGGACTATTGAGTTATAATGAAATCTAAAATGTACTAGGCTATTGGGTGGAAAGGATGGACTAGCTACTGGGCTATTGGATAAAAAACCGGACGTCTGCCTAATAAAATGGTATTCAATTTTATTTCAGGCAGACGGTGACTCGCCCTATGCGAGATGGGCCCCCACAAAAAGCGACATCAAAGATGGCTCAAGGGCAACACCGGTGCATAGGGCTAAGGGTAGAGAGGTGTCACTGGACTTTAAACATATAGCCAACTCGCCACTTAGGTTTCCACATCTACCCTCGAGAACGCAGCTCTCGCGACCCCACTCTGGACGGCCGGTGAAGGCAAGCCAGAGGCAGGGGACCTGTCCCACCTGTCTGACAGGGCACCCCAGGGGCACTCAGGTACGTGGAGTCGCTACTCTCCAACAGCTCGCCACAAGCTGCCCTGCGTTGACTGATTGCACTGGAGAAAACCAGTGGGCGATGGGGTCGTCACATCCCTACGCCACAATTATTACTATTATTATTATCATCTTTATTCATTTTACATCTTAGATTAGGTTTTATAACATTTTTATAAAAGTAAAATATAAAAATACATCTAAAACGTATCAAAACAATAAAAACATTATAAAAAACCTAACCTAGAGTGCCGCCGGCAACGGGGCAGGGCCCAGGCTGCCGGTGGTTAGGGCTGCAGAGAGAGGAACCGCCGGACTATGCGCGCCGTGTCCAGGATTACCGCCTTCTGAATCTGACCCTTGATCCAACCACAACCACGTAGCGAGAGTCTCTCAAGATGTTGGTCGAGACTCTTCGCTATGAGACCGTTCGCGGAAACAACTATCGGTACAATGATCGCCGAATCAATTTCCCACATGGCGGTTACCTCGTGAGCCAAGTCTAAGTACTTGCTGGACTTGTCCTTCTCGGCCTTCACGAGGTTCTCGTCACATGGGACGGTGATGTCAACGAGCATTGCGCGACGCTGCGAACGATCTATTACCACGATATCAGGCTTATTGGCTACAATAGTCCTGTCCGTGATAACAGATCGATCCCAATAGAGCGTGGCACGACCATTTTCGAGAACTGGCGCAGGTATGTACTTGTAGTACGGCACTTCGTGGTCCGCAAGACCATACATAAGAGCAAGCCGCTGGTGTATAATCCTGGCTACAAGGTTATGTCTGTGCAAGTACTCGCCGTTAGCAAGATGAGAACAACCGGAAATGATATGCCTGAGTGACTCTCCGGGACGGCGGCATGCCCGACAAATGTCGACCGTACCGTCCTTCAGGATATACTTCCGGTAGTTATTCGTCATGATAACTTCGTCCGCAATTGCACAGGCAAAACCCTCGGTTTCTCCGAAGAGGTCCCCGAATCGTAGCCAGTTCACCGACGCGGGCAGGTCTACGTCTGGTCCCGTTAGGGCCCTGTAGAACCGCCCGTGTAGCTCCTTACTCTTCCATACGGCCTTGCGGTCCTCGGTGCTTAGTACCACTGGTTTGCGCCAGTTCTCGTTTGCCAAGGAGAGCGGTGTGAGGTTCCTGTCTACTGCCACCACATCACGATGCATCCCACACTCGTGGTTAAGGAAGTAATTCCTGAGATTGCACACCTCACTGTTATGGAGGCTTTTGGCATTTAAAAGCCGCGGCCTACATACTTCCATGGGCTGCACAAACTCACAACCGACGAGCGTGGGTGTAGCATACGATGTGTGGTGAGTAGTAGTCGGACCCTGCGATCCAGGGCATCCAGCTCGGTCTGAGTCCACCTTAGTATGCCAAAGGAGTATATAAGTAAGGGCATTACCCAAGCGTTGAAGGCGCGAACCTTGTTGCCACCTGACAAAAGACTATTAAGTACTTTTGTCAGCCGACCGAAGAAGCGCTCCTTCACCGACTGTCTAATAGCCACATCCTCAATACCCAAAGACTCTGACATACCAAGATATTTATAGGTATCTGATTCGGAGATAGATCTGAACGACATCGTCTCAGAAAGCTGTAAATTTGTTGAATTTACTACTTTCCCCCGCTGTACATGCATAACCGCACATTTATCTACACCAAACTCCATCTTTATGGCACTACTGAATACTTCAGTGGTTTTCAGTAGCTCCAACAAGACTTGGTTGTTTGGCGCAAATAATTTGAGGTCGTCCATATACAGAAGGTGAGAAATGACTTCACCCTCTCTCCGAAGCCGGCAACCTAGTCCCAAATCCTTCAGTAGAGTACTGAGCGGATTCAGAGCTAGGCAGAACCATAGGGGACTCAAACTGTCACCCTGGAATATTTCTCGCTTGATCCTTATGAAGTTCTGCGGGCCAGGGGTCATCGACACCTCCTGGTTGACAAAGGACTGTGGTCCATTGACTCATACACGCACCTAGGAAGGATCTTAAAGTTGTATTGACTTTATACAACTCTAAGATCCTCTTCAGCCATGAGTGAGGCACAGAATCATAGGCCTTCTTGTAGTCAATCCAGGCGGCCGAGAGGGTCCCCTTGTGCCGCCGGGCCTGTTGGCAAATGGTCATGTCTATGAGGAGGAGCTCTTTAGTACCACGGGACCCAACCCTACATCCCTTTTGAGCGGTGGCCAAAATGTTGTTCGCGACAATGTGCGCGTTAATTTTTGCTCTCAAAATGGATGTAAGGAGCTTGTACAGTGTAGGCAAGCACGTGATGGGTCTATAGTTTTAGCTTCCGTGGTACTACCGGACTTATAGAGCAGGAAGGTCGTACCAGTTGTTAAGGAAGGTGGCAGGGAACCGAGCTCAAGGGCTTGTTGGAATTGTGTTGCTAACCGCGAGTGCGAGCATCGAAACCATTTCAACCAGAAATTGTGCAATCCATCCGGCCCAGGACTTTTCCAGTTCTGGGCCGTGCGGATTGCACAACTTACGTCGTCGGGGCTGATGGTGATAGCCCCCATAGGTTCGATGGACTCGCACTCACGTTCAACAACGTTCATCCATTCGCCCTCCGTGTGTTCAACAGGCACTGACCAGATGTTACGCCAGAAATCAGTCATGGCAGTAGCATCCGGTAGCTGCATGTTAGACACACGGGGATCAGTTTCCTCCCACCTTCGGTACACCTTCCTTTGGTCACTCTGGAAGAGACGATTCTGCTGGAATCGGTCCACACGCTGTCTGTAGCGACGAATACGGCTTGCCCATGCATAGACTTTCTGCTTCAGAAAGTCGATGCGTTCTGCGATATTGGCCATATAGTCGTGGGGCTCGATATCCGTCCCCACGAACGCCTGGTTCACAAAACGCATTACTCGGGGCGATTATTACCCCTCAAGCAGATCAGCTTTGCAATGAGAGTCCTAAATGAGTTGATACGACGCTCGATCCGTACTTGCCATGCAGGGGCACCCCCGGCGGTCCTAGGTGCACGTTCAGCGTCCGGAAACTTGACTCGAACAACACGGCACGTCGCGATGGCCCCGCAGTACATGATCGAGTGTGTATCATCTAAGTCTTTACTAGTCCGCATATATGGTTCTAGTAAAGCATTCAAGGCTCCCATTATCGCTAGATTGCGTCTATTCATTGGCAAGCGTGGTAGTCGAGGCCTAGGGTTGTTTGTTGAGCGATACTGCGTAATTGCCTCTTCCAAAGTCCTCCTCATTTGCTCATTGGCTGTAGTACTCACACTCTGACTCGCGAACTCCTCCTCGTCGACACAAAGATCCACCCGCGGCGCCCTCGGTGCCAAGTCGGGTACGGGCACCGGATCCGGCAACGTGGCGGGTGGGTCCTGCGCCGAAGCGGAGGCCGCGTGAGCAGAGAGAGCCTCCAGGCGAAGCCGATCAAGTGTCGAATCATCCAACCGCTTGAGCCTTTGGATGACGCGCACCTGATCCGATAGCCGCTGCGCAGTCGTGTTGATGGTCGGTTCGAGGGCCTGAAACAGAGGAAGTATCCGAACACGATACGCGCACAGGTTAGTTCCCCCCTCTGTAGCTCCAAAGTACGCTCGCATGACGTTCTCATTTATTGATGGAGTCCATCTCATGCGACGCACTATACCACCGGCAGCGGGAGCCGTGGGCGGGGCAGTGTGCCCCGCGGGCCCCAAGCGTGCCGGCAGCGGCGGCCGTCCTCTCCGCGCAGGTGGTCGTGGCGGCGGCGGCGGCCCGCACTCGTCGCTGGACCCGTCTGTGTCAGGCGCTGTGGCAAACTCGTCACCTGACGATGTTGCAGACGGAGAACTTGATGAGGCGGGCGGGGGTGGTGGTCGTGCGTTGGTAGCTTCCGCTCTCGTTCGACTTCTTGTAATCATTGTTACTTTTATATATAGGTATACGTATTTCACCGTTACGTATGTTGCGCTTATAGGTACGTAATTTTTTCATGAACCCACATTTAGCCCTTGTTGTGAGTTCATAATATGATGTTAAAAATGATTGACGGTAAAAAAAACACGTATAAAAATATAATTTTAGCAAAAATAATTTTCAAAGACGTCTGTCATTGTCAGCGGTTTTTTTTTTTTTTTTTTTTTTTTTTTTTTTTTTATTATTTTTTTTTTTATGTGCAATAAAAATAAAATAAAAAAAAAAAAAAAAAAAAATTAGAATGGGGTAGCACATTGTTATCGATGAATTCTCAATGTAAATTGAGACTTCGATGCCGTTAAGTGTTCAATACGCTGGCGGTAGATGTGACTACACGTCACCCATGATGACGTATACCACGAAGGATAAGATAGAGAAATTTGACACGTCTAAGCGGTACTCGGATAGCACAATTGGTAGTGCACTGGGCTAGTGATCCAGTGGTTGTGGGTTCGAGTCCCGCTTCGAGTCAAATTTTTCTATTTTTCTTTCGATTTAAATATCGAAGTATTATTATTATTATTTTTTTTTTTTTTTGTTTCTTTGTCAGGCTGTCTTTAACATAGGCCTCCTCCAAGTAGCGCCACTCCTCGCGGTTTTTGGAAAGTCTTCTCCAGTTTTCAGGCAGGTCATCTTCCCATCTCTTATATGGTTTTTGTTGTAGTCTTTTCTTTTCCCTTGGGTACCATTCCGTCACTTGTCTTGTCCATTTATCTTTTTTAGAACGCATCATGTGTCCTGTCCATTTCCATTTCAATGTTTTTAGTTTCCGTGTAGCGTCTACTACCTTGGTTATGTTACGAATGTCTGTTAATCTACATCGATCTCTTAGTTTTATACCCAGCATACTTCGTTCCATATTTTGTTGGCTAACTTTGATTTTGTGCTCGTCTTTTTTAGTATAGCTCCAGGTTTCGCATCCGTACGTAAGCACCGGAAGTATACACGAGTTGTATATTTTCCTTTTGACACTAATTGGCATTGAGTCTGACTTCATGACTTCCTTCAGAGACCAGTATCTCGCCCAGCTATTTGTGATTCGCCTTTGTATTTCTTGGCTTTGTTGTTGTTTTGGGGATATCAGTTGTCCTAAGTAAATGTAGTCGTTTACATATTATATCTCTTGGTTTCTTATTATTATTGTTCTTTTATCGACACTACTATTTGTCATTGCCTTTGTTTTTGACACATTCATGGTTAAGCCAACTTTTTCGCTTTCTAATGAAAGTTGTAGGAGCATATCTTGTAGGGAGGTGGAGTCGGTGGCGAAGAGGACGAGGTCGTCTGCAAATCTAAGGTGTGTTAGTTTTGACCCGTTTATGTTTATTCCATAACTGTCCCAGTCTAGGTTTTTAAATATGTGCTCCAGTACTGCTGAAAACAGTTTTGGTGATAGTGGGTTACCCTGTCGTACTCACATTTGGATTTCGAATTCTTCTCCAGGTGTTTCTAGATGGATTTTTGCAGTGCGTTAAGGTATATCTTTTGTATCAGACGTATATACTTGAGTTCAATTCCCTGATCTTGTAGTGACTCGTATATTGCCTTGTGGTGTATGCTATCAAACGCTTTATTATAGTCGACGAATGAGATGTAGTATGTTAGTCCATTCTCTGTACTTTTCCATAACTTGTTTTAATACGTGCATGTGGTCAGTAGTCGAAAAATCGCTGCGGAATCCAGCTTGTTCGCGCGGTTGCTGTTCATCGAGTTGTTTGGATATTCTCGCCAGTATTATTTTTGAAAATATTTTATATATGTTGCTCATTAGGCTTATCGGCCTGTAGTTATTAATGTCACTCTTATCACCTTTTTTGTGGATTAGTATTATGCTCGACTTGGACCACTGTTCTGGTATTTCTTCATGTTTGATTATCCTATTAAAGACTCTCGTCAGGGGAGTTAGGATGTTATCTATAGTATTCTTTAGTAATTCATTACAGATCGCATCTTCACCCGGTGCTTTGGAATTTTTCTGTGTTTGGATGGCTGCCCTCACTTCGCTAGGTAAAATTTCTGGTACATTATCTTCGTCTGTAGGATTATCAATAGAATAGTGTGTATTTACTCTAGAGTTATCTTTGTACAGGTTTCGGTAAAATTTTGTTGCTATCTTCTGTATTAGAGGTCTTTCGCATTTATTTTTGGCTTTCGCGTTTTTCATATATGGTATCCAGTTTTTGTATTCAGTTAGCATTTTTGTAGCTTTTTTGATGCCTCCTGCTCTCTTTATTTCACTTTCTATCATAGTATTTCTGATTATTTTCCTGTGGTATCTTATGCAGGTGGAAATCCTTTTGCTTATAGATTCTATTTCTTTTATATTCTTTTTTCTTTCTTTAAATAAGTCCCGCCTTTTTGCAATCAGGTTTTTTGCTTCGTCTCCTAGTTTGTCTTTTTCGTATTTTGCTGTTGCTAGCGCATCGTTCAGTTTCTTAAGTGAGTTTTCTATTATGTTGTACTGCTCTTGTGTATTACCTGACGACTTATTGCTGTTGAGGTTTTGTCTTAGTTCTAGTAAGTGATGTTCTGGTATAGGGGATATGATTTGTTTATTTGTTTTGCCATTGATATTTTTCCTGGATTTTAATATACAGTTTTTTCCCGTTTTGATGGCTCCCCTAACCATTCTGTGATTGGTATTGAAATCAAGTTGATTTATAGTTGACACATTGTTGAATAAAGCTGGTTTGTTTGATAGGATAAAGTCAATTTCGTTTTTATACTTCCCGTCCGGTGACATCCAAGTCCACCTTCTTGTCTGTTTCTTTTTGAAATAGCTATTTATGATTCGCAAATTGTTCTCTATTGCAAAGTATAGTAGTCTCTGTCCGTTGTTGTTTCGCCTTCCAAGACTGTATTTTCCAAGAGTGTTTCCTTCTCCTTTAAGTTGTTTACCCACTTTGCTATTGAAATCTCCGATTATGAACTTGGTTTTTTGTGTGTCTTTTAGAGTTTCCTGTAAGTTTGCGTAGAATGTATCTTTCTCTAGGTGATTCCCTTGTTCGGTGGGGGCATATACTTGGATAATAGAACATGGATATTTGTGACCTGGTAGTGTTATATCCAAAACTGCGATTCTATCAGATACTCCTTTAAAACTTATAATGTCTTTTTTGTGTTCCTTTTTTACAAGAAATCCTACGCCGTACATGCCTTGTCTTTCTCCTTTATAGTAAAAAATGTAATTGTCGTGTTCTTTGATTTCTTCTCCTATTCTTCGCACTTCGCTCAGTCCCAGTATATTCCATTTTATATTTTCCAATGCGTTCTTTAGTTCTTGTAGTCTTTCATCTGTTCTTAAAGTTCTAGTGTTTAACGTTGCGATGTAAATTTCATTTAGATGTGTTGATTGTTTTTCTGATTTCTTTTGTTTTTGAGGTTTGGCACTTATATTTACTTGGGGGTTATGGTCTAATACTCCCACGGGGACCAGCCGGGTTGGGAGATGGTTCTGTTGTTGCTGGTTTATTGTGGTTGGTTTTATGTCGTTATTGTTGTACTTCCGGGGATTAGTTTTCTTTAGTTGCTATTGTTTGTTTGTAGATGATTGAGAAGTGGATCTGGATCGACTCATGAATTCAAAAGCATTTGTTTTGTTTATCTTAGAAGGAGCTATTTGGCTTCTCCCTGCCTTATCATTATCGTCTGACGTTGGTGACTTTGTTGGCGATCGTTTCCTTTTGTCGTTGTTTTTTTCTTGACTTTGCTTTTCTTTGATTATAAGTTTATCATATTTGATAATAGCAATTTTCCCATTCTTGATTTCTTCCTTTTTCTTGATATTAAGTTCTTTCCTAATTTGTATTACCTCTTTGGGATAGTCCTCTGAGACATATGTGTTTTTTGGTAGCTTTTTTGCGTTCTTTAGTATCAATATTTTTCTCCATGTTAGAGTAAACTTGACTAGTACAGGCCTTCCTTTTTTTCCGTTTTTAATTCCTAGTCGGCGAGCTTCGCATACTTCCCACTTATCAAAACTTTCTATTTCTCCTTCTTTTGTTATAGTGTTCAAGGTGTCCAGTATAAGTTCTAGGAGTTCTGTGTGATTTCGTTCGGATTCTTCTATGCCGTATAGTATCAGGTTGTTTTTCCTTACTTCTCTTTCTAAGTTGTTAATCTTGTTTTTGAGAATTTTTACTTCTCCATTTAGTTTTATATTTTCTTCTATCAATGGAGTTAACTTTTCCTCTATGGTTGATGCTAAGTCTTCCTTGAAACTTTTTGATAGGGAATTGGTCTGTTTTTCAAACTCTTTCCTTAATGCGTTCGTATTTTCGTCCATTTTCTTGAGGATTTCTTCCATTTTCGGATTCGGATGAAATATTTCTACTAAATGGTAGTATTTTTTTTTTTCCTGGTATTATCGGTTTGAGGCTGGTATTCCCTGTTTGGGGTAATTCTGGCAACACTGTGTAAACTGTCAGCTGTCAGTGTCGCCGAGCGGAAGTGAATGAACCACGTTATTGTAGATTTATGTTTTTATAGTTATGCATATATGTATGATTTGCAAAACTATTTTGACACTTTTTGCTTTGATATCAGCACTTTATTCACTAATTTTTAACAATCCGTGTGCCTTATGCTCCACTTTGTGTTTGTTGCGTGTTTTTACAGTTCAAAAGTTAATATTCACTGGGTTAACAATATAATTTCTCCACGACACTTAAAACGGTTACCACTTGACAGTTGCGCCACCGGAAGTTTATTGCACATAAGAAAACCTTAATGTGGGGTCAGCTGCAGAAAAAAAAATGAACATGCTGGCACATGTATGAGGGTACCTGTTCTCTGCAGCTGACTGTACGAAAGGCGGACTGCCATGAGGCATTTTTTTACCTCTATTATAATAAAAATAATAATTATTAAATAATTTATATCCGGCAAACAAGCATATGGCCTGCCTGATGGGAAGCAGTTACCGTAGCCTATGGACGCCTGCAATCCCAGAGGAGTCGCAAGCGCGTTACCTAATAATTTAACCCGTAATATTTATAAATAAGAAAAAGCGAGTTTCCAGGCTTAGATTTTCTCTTCAAGCGATTCGCTTCTACCTTCCTGCTGATTGCTAAGGAATTCGCTCCCTTCGTCTGTATTCCCGGAAAGATATAATTTCGGTCTTTTCAAGGCAAGAGTTAAGGCTGTTACTGAACCAGCGTGCTACACCCTCGACCTCGTCGACACTTACCATCAGGTGTGACTGAGGTCAAACGCTGGTCAGTCATATAAAAAACGGCGGGTGTGGTAGAAATATTTGACTGTTTAGCCTTGAATCTAATCCTCAGATTCAGATAACTATGACGTCAGTTTAGGCTACTGTTATCTGTTATCACTACCAGCGACGTCGCGTACAACAGTTATTAGGCATTGTGAAAAGGTAACGCCATATTGGTTTTATCTTGCCTAAGAAAACTACACGCACCACTAAAGTCTATAGGTGAAAAACATAACTGAAGGACCATGTCTCATAATCATAATAGTCATAATTAATATGGAACTTGCTTCAAAATATGTAGAACGCCGACATGCTTGTACAGTGGCAGAGCGGGTAAAGTGTTCTGCTGCTGACTGGACAGTCGCCATCAGATATATCGGAGCTGTGGAGGTGGTCACAAATATCGGGACATGTGGTGTATACAACACTTCCATCATCACCCTTAGATGGTTGGCAGTCCTCAACTGTGCGTTTTTCTAGAAACTTCCTGCCTCGCACAGCAAAACTCTGAAATAAATTGTCGTGTGCAATATTTCCGGACCGATATGACATCCAAACCTTCAAGAAAAGAGCGTATAGGGATCTTAAAGGCCGGCAACGTACTTGTGACTCCTCTGGTGTTGCGAGCCATGGGCGGCGGTAATTGCTTACCATCAGGCAATACGTCTGCTCGTTTGCATCCTATATCATTAAAAAAAAACATGCACTTTATCGCCTTGACAATAGAGTCGTTGTTCAGATATTTGTGACCACCTCCACAGCTCCGATATATCTTATGGCGACTGTACACACGTTACTACTGCATAGGTCAGGTGCTGTAGCTAAATTTTTCACCTATACTACTGACCCAGCTGAACGTTACCATGGTAACGTCTCAACGAGTCATATAAATAAATTAAATAATTGATTGAGCCTTGAACCAACTTTCTACATAATACAATGTAAAGCTCGACACATTGCCATCAAGGTTTTAACAGGCGTTTAACTAAATCTGCATTATTTTACACCAGTAATTTTGATTGTAAGAAAAGAAGCCAAAAACAAGTAACATAGGCACCAGTGTCGGCGGGTCAATTATTTTCTTAGGCAAGACTGAGGCCATATAGCTTTGCCTTTTCTTTGTGAACCCGAGGAAAGTTGTTGTCTTGCAGGAGAGTTAGTAAAGCCGGCGGGAATCGGTTTGTATTGTCGCACCGCCGCTGATAGGCACACTGTATCAGAATTCTCTATTTGATAAATAATAATAAATATTACAGGATATTCTTAAACAAATTGACTTAGCCCCACGGTAAGCTCAAGAAGGCTTGTGTTGTTGTTCAGCCAACGATATATATAATACTAGCTGTGTTACCCGCGGTTTATTAGGGAAATAACGTAGGCTATATGTTAACCCAGGGTGTCAGCTAACACCATACCAAATTTTATTAAAAATGCTCCAGCCGTTTAGACGTGAAGAAGTAACAAACATACACACTCACAAACTTTCGCCTTTATAATATTAGTGTAGATACAAATACTTAAATACAGAAAACACCCATGACTCAGTAACAAATACCTGTCATACAAATAATTATATCAATAATTGGATTTGAAACCAGGAGCCATGCCTTTCGCGTTCATTTTTTTTTTTTTTTTTTATGCCATAGGCGGCAAACGAGCAGATGGATTGCCTGGTGGTAAGCAATTACCATCGCCCATGGGCACCCGCAACACCAGGGGAGTCACAAGCGCGTTGCCGGCCTTTAAGGGGGGTTGGAGCTCTGGGAACCTTACTCACCATCAGGAACACAACACTACATACCTGAAAGGTAGCAGTGCTATTATGGCTGTGGTCTTCTGTAAGGAGGAGGTACTTCCCCAGTTGGGCTGCCCCAGATTCAAGCTTTCCGGTGGCGAATGCACTAGTCCCAAAACGCACTATTAGTCAATATACTCTAATTTCGAAAGCCCCTCTTCTCATAAGAAACTAAGCCCAAAATACCATATTTCCAAAAAGGCTCATTCTCGATTTACACGAGAACCATTGAGCACTAGTCCCAAAATACACTTTTCCCAAAATACCCCAAATTGTGTTCACCTGTGAGTATCGTAATACTTTATTCTCATAATGCATAGGTTTCAAAACACTCTAGTTCCAAAATACCCTATTTTTTTAGAATATCTCTTTATTGTGATTGCTTTCATTCGAAACCATTACCCGTTTGATGCCAAAAATAGGATTTATTTAAATAATTATTATTTTGATCTACAGGTTGTCCAATAAATGACACCTCACAGTGACTCTGGAGGTAGACTAGGTCAAAAGGTACCAACCAACTTAAGATGACCCCAGTATAAAAGGTCCCAAGTGGAGCTACGGCGGCGTGTGTTCGAAGCAGCACTCAATGATATCCTTAATAAACTTTCTTTTATTCGTCAGTCGGGTAAAAAGGGAGGCATTCCGCAAACAATTAAAGGCCAACGAATTGATATTGAAAATTTCCTAGTTGTAACTTATTTTTATGAGGCATTCGAAAGATCATAATTATTCCTATTTTATTGCAGGAAGGTACATGTATCATACTATTTTTAAATCTGATTTATACTAATATTTTGATGATATTTGCTCATTACTTTTATAGTTTTTTTTTTTCACAACTGGTAGTTAAAGTCGAAATCCATGTTTCGCTGTGAATTAATTCAGGATCAAACTTTTAGCTTACTTATTTTTTTATTTAACTTTGTTTTTGGATAAAATTTCATTTCTGTAACCTTAATAATTAACAATTCATGGTACCGTATACATAAAAAAAACTAACCTTCACACCTTTCCGAGTGCACACTGGCACTAGTAATTAACATTACTTGGTTGGTACCTTTTGCCCTAGTCTACTTCCAGAGTCACTGTGACATGTCATTTATTGGACACCCTGTAGATCAAAATAATAATTATTTAAATAAATCCTATTTTTGGCATCAAACGGGTAATGGTTTCGAATGAAAGCAATCACAATAAAGAGATATTCTAAAAAAATAGGGTATTTTGGAACTAGAGTGTTTTGAGACCTATGCATTATGAGAATAAAGTATTACGATACTTACAGGTGAACACAATTTGGGGTATTTTGGGAAAAGTGTATTTTGAGACTAGTGCTCAATGGTTCTCGTGTAAATCGAGAATGAGCCTTTTTGGAAATATGGTATTTTGGGCTTAGTTTCTTATGAGAAGAGGGGCTTTCGAAATTAGAGTATATTGACTAATAGTACATTTTGGGACTAGTGCATTCGCCACCGGAAAGGATTCAAGCGTGATGGTCATCGCTGTGCCCTACCTCTCATTATTGGACGTAGTTTAAGGACATACCCGGGTCCAAAAGTCATATTAATTTATTTTATTAATAGATGACAGCACCATATTCCTGTATCAGATATATGAATTGTTCGTAAATAAGTTAAAGTATATGATAGTAGTATGTATAGTGAAGAGTGAATCAGGGGAACGTAACCATGGCAACGAAGGATAAAGAATAGTTGATTCAGCCAATTAACGGTGTCGAGTAACTTCGACGGATTCCGCCGCAATATGGCCAAATCGTTCTTAGAAACAAAGGGAAAATGGAAAAGTCCCTACTCAAAAAGCGTCTACTCAGGATGATTCAGACCTCTATTTCAATTTACAGTTCACATAAATATTTACAAATCTCTTTGTTCCAGAATTCACGAGCAACCATGCAAAAAGCACGCACCTCCAAGTTAAAACTCGAATAGAATGTGATTCATCCCAACGCCAAAATGCCTGTCGTGTCGCCTTATATCAACAGCAGCTCCACACTGTCTGGATCCTACCGGTCCACTCTCACCTCCTCATCCAGTCTCGACAAGCCATATTTCAGATCCAACAGCACCTATACCACTTCCACATTAAGAAGTTCCTATGGCGATCGAACGACGGAATACAGAAGTCGATACTCCGATGTCGACGGCAAAAGAGAAAGAAAGACGTCGCTAGTAGAATATTCTAGAAATTCTCGAGCTCCCAGCGTGACAGATTCGGATAGCGGAGTGTCGACTAGATATAGATCGGATAGAAGTGAATCTAGAGGCAGAGATGTATCCACGACGAGGAGTGAGAGTAGTAAAGAGCGTCCTAAGAGGAACTTCCCAACGTCAGCCGCCTTGGCGATGTCCACGGCGGAGCTGTACAACAAATACTCGCCAGCGAACTACGTACCGTACACTCAGAGGATACAGCAGCAACAGAACGAGATTGCAAGATCAAAGTCGATATCGAGCGATATCGGACGGCCGCCGGCGTCCGACGGCTCCAGGCTGAGGAAGCCTAGGAACTCTGCAGCCACGATTAGCGAGGTATGTGTTGGATATCGGAAACGTTTGAGGACTGTGAAGCTATATGGATGTAGTAAGATATGCTCGGTAATCTCTGGTTACTTTTAAACGAAAGGGATGTAATGATTGATAAGTGGAACAACTTTAGAGATACAGTTTTTAGTCAAACTTAAGTACGTATTAGGAAATTTCAATCCTACATTTAATTACTGTTATATTTAAAATAAAAAAAACTTTACTACTGTACTTTTTTACAATAACAAGGAAATGTTACAAACAAAGAAATGAAATAAAGTACCAATACAAATTAAGAATAAAAGTGGTTCTAATATGCTCCCTTGTGGTACTCCGGATTAGTTTTAGTACTGATTTCAAATCGGAAGATATACCTCGATAATTTTCGTTCTGAATACATATTATTTACATAGCTTTATCATTTCAAACATACCTTCTTTACTGACAAAGACGATATCAGTATTTTTTTTAATATCGTAAATGTCAAATGCCTTTTAAAAATCATGGTAATTTGTGTTAGAAAAGTTGATTCTTATCAATGCTTGTAGATCCATCGATATAGCTTCATAGTCTCTCAAGACTGTCTTGCTAATGTAGTAACGTAATAAGTATTCTAATTCATCACTCTTGTATATTTTCGGTTGATGTGTCTGCGAAATAATATTTGCTGTTCTATTTGTGTTAATAATGTTGTTAATCTTTTTGATTTACTTTAAAAACCTTTGAAACTGCTAATTTCATATTGGATACCGGAATGATTAATGATTATATTGAACGGTTGTATAGTTTTTTTACAAAATTTTAATATATATGCTTAGCTATAAGCTTATGATTCTCATCAGTGTCTTTAAATTATATAAATTCTGCCGTCACTTTTTAGATACTGACGTTTTTAGATTTTACATTATTATTTACATTACATACTTTACACAAACATCTTTTAAAATCCATACATGTTATTAATCATACGCAAGAAGGCTTGCCAAGTTTCGCAGACGCACAAACCATGTGTGCGCGCGTGTGTGTGTGTGTGTATGTTCATTAACATTCGCACTAAGAGAGCCATCGCTTCATAGTTGTCACCGTAACTGCTTGACAAGCACTCCATGCCACCCCGGGAGGAACACACACACAGACGCGACGCGGCAGAAAAAGAACAATATATAACCTAGAACGTTTCTGACCCAGAGGCCCGAAGGCAGGCGGCCTTACAAAGAAACCTCGCCGACCACCAGCTACGGCAAAAGAAACTCTATGACCAATGGAAATAAAGACAGCAATGGCAACGAGGTACCATCAGTTTCTGAGATACGAAAGCGTTTTGATCCAAAAATGACGGTCACCAAACTGCCAGCGAACGACTCACGATACTCCAAAACTGTCGATCATTACCTCAACCAGCTCAAAGACGTGGAGAACGGCACTGGATACACCAAAGTCCTCCCGAAGGACGAGAAACCGGTGCCCGTCCACACTTATGAGAAAAACGGCTTTAACAAATGGGACTCATCCAGCTCGCGATCAGACTCCAACTCTGATATATCACTATCAAAAACCACATCAGAACCTACATCACTAGCCAAGCCTGCTGTTGAGAAAAACGGCATGACCACCTCATTAACCATCAAGCTACCGTACGACCGGATAGCCAGCATCAAATCTCAGTTAGACCCAAACAATCCTATAGGGAAAATTCTAGAAAAATCAACAGTCATACATGTAGAAAACGGTGACGACGACCGCACAAAGCGGAACAGTCCCGAAGTCACACCAAAGTTGCAAGAAATCAAAAACGATATAGAAAAACAAGTCAAGACACCACACACTTCTAACTTTGCTTCGTATATACAGATCTCACAGCCTGTAGCCTCAGGGACTAAAGAAGATGAACCAAGAAAACCAAAAGCGAGTCTAAAATATATAGACTCAGAAGAAGATAGATTAGTACTCGATAATGACATAGAATCCCCGAGCGGCACCGGTTTTGAAAACAAAACATTTGAACACGAAAATTTTCTTAAAAAGCGTAGTGAAAATCTTGACACTGAAGTTGAGGATGGCATCAAATCCATGGAAACCAGCACGGAAAGTACGGTCAGCGAACCGACAGAAGACTCTAGTCCCGACACTCCGTCTTCTAGAAAGATCTTAGACGCCAAGGATATAGAAGACATCAAAGCGGTAAGTTGTAATTCCGAAGAATCGAGAAATCTGTAGAAAATTCTAGTGCTTTGGCATGAAAACATAACTCCGTTGACATCATAAGTGACTTATAAATAGCATTGGTGGAATAAATGCATTTTGCTTGTCATGCAAATCTCCGAAGTAATTATGAACTAAAATTTTCTTGTGATTTTTCGAAAAACGCATAGCAAGAGTACATAAAACTATATTTAATACGCCACTTTAAAAATAGACCTTAATCAAATTAGAAAATCGTCTAAAAATCAATTCCTTTTCCATTTTACCAAAATGGCGTCTATCGCGGAAATCTAAGTTCTACAATTTCTGGCATCTCTCTTTTACTCCAAATAAAGTGTAATTAGAATGATAGAGACAATCGTTCAAAATTGAGCGGTGAAAACGTGGGACTTGCAATCCGGAGGTCGCAGGTTCGAACCCCAGTTTTGTACAGTCAGCAGCAGAAGTGGCCAAGAGTTTGTGGTGTTCAAAATGAGGTCAACACATCTCTATTGTCAAGAGGATAAGAGCGCGTGTAGGTCATTTTGAACACTTCAAACGCTTAGCCACTTTTTCTGCTGACTGTACCAATGAGTTTTTCGGAACTTATGTACGAAATATCATTTGATATTTACCAGCTTTTCGGTGAAGGAAAACATCGCGAGGAAACCGGACTAATCCTAAAGGCCTAATTTACCCTCTGGGTTGGAAGGTCAGATGGCAGTCGCTTTCGTAAAACTAGTGCTTAAGCCGAATCCTGGGATTAGTTGCCAAGCGGACAACGGCCGTGGCAAAATGCCGGGACAACGCGAGCAAGATGACGATCGATATATTTGACCATACTGACTGTTGTAGAAAATATTAGGTCCTTACATATGAAAATGAGTTTTTTTCGAGCTGTTTGATAAAACGCCAATTTCATAGGTAAGGACCCAATATTAAGAGTGGTGTAGTTATAGGATTATGTACTCTAAGCTAACGGCCTTAAGATCGAATCCCGCTCATTTCTTTGGCTCAGCACAGTTTGTCTTTATTAACCTATTTTAGCGAAATCAAATGCTTTTTTGTGTGTTTTTTATACATTTTTCAACAGGTTTTATAGCACCGATTAGTTTCATTTTTCATTTTTCTGTAGTTTTACCTTTTTTTTTTTTTTATTTAGGGTTACCGAAGCGTTTCTCTTTTTTAGTCGCTAGCATGTTTTTTTGTCGCGTGTGACATATGACATATCGCCCTACGCTAGGAGGTTAATGATTAGTAAAAAACAAATAGACATACAAAGTAACTACATTATGGCGTTATGACAGCCAGCGACTATATACTAGCGACCCGCCCTGGCTCCGTATGGGTTTAATATAAAAAAAAAAATGCCTACGTACAGTCAGCAGCAGAAGTGGCTAAGCGTTTGAGGTGTTCAAAATGAGGTTAACACGTCTCTATTGTCAAGAGAATAAGAGCGCGTGTAGGTCATTTTGAACACTTCAAACGCTTAGCCACTTCTGCTGCTGATTGTACATCAGGAACTAGGAGGAGTAATGACTGGAGAACGCATCCGCGTGCGCCAGTAAGGGACAAAGATATTTTGGCTTTTGTGGCCCAAAATGTAACAATTCACTATAGTTTTGCTTTACAGGGCATTCTTTATAGCAAAAATATTAGCTTATTCTGTATTAATTACCGCAACTTTCGGTTGAAAACACAAGAAAACTCCAATTGTATTTGTTTGTATCCCTCCAACTTTGACAGTTCTGAAGGGTTCAGTTTGAAGGAACAAAAATATGTGAGACTATGACAAGGACGTCTCTGCCATAGCTATAGAAAGTTACATAAGACCATCCCTTTCGATCGTGGTATTATTATTAGCACGCCTCGTCTATTTAAATGATATGTCTATGATCAGGAATAATGTAGGATTCTAATTGTGATTAAATCTTTCAGTTCGGTTTAGTAGTTTATGATAACCTATTAAATGCAAACAAACAACTACAAACTTATAAACTCACGTGTAATTATATCGCGCTACGCGACATGTTTCGGGTAAGCTCTGGTACCCATCTTCATGCCGAGTCAGGACACACCGCTCGGGGGTGTATCACTGAACCTATGTCGGATATATATATCGGAGCTGTGGAGGTGGTCACAAATATCTGAACATGAACTTCATCGCCTTGACAATAGAGGCGTTGTTTAGATATTTGTGACCACCTCTACATCTCTGAAATATTTGATGACGACTGGAGCAAGGATTGCTGGGATTTTCACATTGTATCGCAGCTGATACGTTGTGCGAGGAAGCCGCCACCAGACGCTTTGCGATTTCTGTAAAAAGTTTTTGCGCGCTGAGACCTTTCTATTCCGATTTTAGTTGTATTTTTATGGATATACCTACTGTTAAAAACTCCGAAAAATTTTACAAAATTATTTTGAACGTAGTTTAAAAATCCATACTTCCATACTAATATTATAAATGCGAAAGTAACTCTCTTTATCTGTCTGTTACCTCTGCACGCTTAAACCGCTGAACCAATTGGGATGAAATTTTGTATGGAGAGAGTTTGAGCTACGAGAAAGGACATACGATATTTTTTATCCCGAAACCATACTTTAAAGTGCAGTCATACTTGCCGTGTGATACCGGCTGACTAGAATATCACCACTAAATCCTCCGTCCGGCAGCAGCCTCCGTCGAAACCCAATCTACAGCTACTGCGGTCACCAACCCGCCTTCCCGTGGCGACTATGGCAACTACCCCCAAGATGATACAAGTCATATTTGTGGGAGTCTTATGTCCAGCAGTGGACTGCATACGGCTGAAATGTATGTAATGTATATATACTTTAAAGACGGGCATGGCTGGCGTGGCGGACGAAGTCGCGGGGAAAAGCTAGTTATTTATAACTTTGAAAGCATGACTGCAAATCACTCCGAATGGAAGATATGACGGTGTCGTGACGTCTTATGCCGCTAGTGACATATTTATGCGCCACGTCATGTAAGACGCATTTTTAGGTTAGTGGATTAAAAGGCTAAAACCGGTTTCAGAACCATGAAAGAAAAAACATCTGTATTTTTTTTATACAACGACGGTGGCAAGGAAGCACGGCCTGCCTGATGGTAAGCAATTACCTCAGCCTATGGACGCCTGCAACTGGTTGCCTACCCTTTAAGAACCTATACACTCCTTTTTTGAAGAACCTCATACTGTAGTCCCCAGGGAAGACCTCGGCAGGGAGTTCATTCCACAAATATAAATATAAATATTTTCGGACATTATTACACAAATCGACCTAGTCCTACGGTAAGCTCAGTAAGGCTTGTGTTGTAGGTACTAGACGACGATATATATAATAGATAGATACATATAAATACTTAAATACATAGAAAACACCCAGGACTCAAACAAATATCTGTGCTTATCACACAAATAAATGCCCTGATTCGAACCCAGGACCATTGGCTTTATAGGCAGGGTCACTATCCACTAGGCCAGACCGGACGTCAAAAAATGTTACGAGTCGAGATACTCGGCGCCCAGAAATTGCCCTCTGGAGGTCTCCTTACACTGGTACATAATATACATAGACTCTGCCCCGATCGCAACGCGCGAGGTTACACACAAATAAATGACCCGAATAGCGAAATGGCAACGAACTTCTTTTTATAAACCGCCTTTGTGGGCGGTTTGGATGTTTCTGGACACTTAGCATCTCACACTATAATCCTTTACAAATAGTTCTAGTTCTTTGACATCTGTCAATTCAATACAATGTATAACCTATAATGACTGGAGAACGCATCCGCGTGCGCCAGTAAGGGAAAAAGATATTCTGACTTTTGTAGCCCAAAATGTAACAATTCACTATAGTTTTGCTTTTCAATTCACTATAGATTAGTTTATTCTGTATTAATTACCGCAGCTTTGGTTGAAAACACAAGAAAACTCCAATTGTATTTGTTTGTTCCCCTCCAACTTTGACAGTTCTGAAGGGTCCAGTTTGGAGGGGAACAAAAATATGTGAGACTATGACAAGGACGGACGAAAATAGCGCCGTCTCTGCCATACCTATGGAAAGTTAGATAAGACCATCCCTTTCGATCGTGGTATTATTATTAGCACGCTCCGTCTAGTTAAATGGTATATCTATGCCTATTTCACATTTTGAGGTTATAACTTGTATGAAAATGACAGTTGTTACAAAATCCAAGTTATTTGAAATGGATTATATAATATCCATATATTATCCACCACCCTAGACATAAGCCTTCACCACCGGACGTCCAGGCGAGGGGAGCTGTTTAATCCTTACATTGTGAATATTCCATTCATTCGCACGAAGCCATTCGCTTCTACCTTCCTAACGCGGACTGCTAAGGAATTTGCTCCCTTCGTCTGTATTCCCGGAAAGATATAATTTGGTATTCAAGGCAAGAGTGAAAGCTGTTAGTGAACCAGCGTGCTACACCCTCGACCTCGTCACTTACCATCAGGTGCGACTGAGGTCAAACGCTGGTCAGTCTTGTAAAAAAACAAACCGTCCTGGGTATGTTATTTCGTTCTGTTAGGAGTACCTGAGGGTTGATTATTTAACTCAATCCAGTGATTTGTTCCTGCCTATAACAAGTATTCAGCAATGGCGGACTTGTGTGTTTCGTGAGAATGGCGCTCGCAACAGTGCCAAAATATCGTAAACTCATTCAAATTACATTTCAGCCGTATGCAGTCCACTGCTGGACATAGGCCTCCCACAAATATGACTTGTATCTTGGGGGTAGTTGCCATAGTCGCCAAAGGTCGCGGGCTGGCGACCGCAGTAGCTGTAGATTGGGTTGTGACGAACGCTGCTGCCCGTAGGATTTTTCCCTTTGTCGCCTCTTACGACACCCGCGGGAGGGGTGGTGCTATCCTAGTCATCCGGCATCACACGGCAACAAAACCATTCAAATTAATATCTTAAACTTGTATATAGTGTCAAGATTTAGAACAGTGTCGGATCCCAGAAACACAATTCATGATATAAATAATTACTAGGTTTGCCCCGCGGTTTATTAGGGAAAAAACGTAGCCTATGTGTTAATCCAGAGTGCCAGCTAACTCCATACCAGATTTTATTAAAATCGCTCCAGCCGTTAAGATGTGAAGAAGTAACAAACACACTCACAAACTTTCGCCTTTATAATATTAGTGTAGATATGCCCTAGTCAGGATTCGACCCTGAGACTTGCTTCATAGGCTCACCGACATTTTCACCATGAACAAACTTTTAAAATCTGCGTTTTTTTTTACAATAAGCCACGCCGTCTCCCGTTTCGTCTCGATCGCTGCTAAATATATCGCAGTGCGGTTCGGATTCATACTGCACAAGCGACTGGACAGTGGGAACCGAGCTACTAAGCAGATCCATTGTAACTATCATACCCTTTCAACCATAGTTGCTAAAATACGCGTACCGCTATCACACTTAAATACTGAAATAAGCGGCTATGTACTTGACCGCTTAGTGTATGGATATCCATACTAATCCATACTATAATATTATAAATTCGAAAGTAACTCTGGCAGTCTGTGAGGAGTTCGATCAGTACCCCAACCGCGTTAGTTCCGCGTACCATAATTCCCAGTCGCATTTTACCACACACGAATTTTTTTTTTTTTTTATGATATAGGCGGCAAACGAGCAGACGGATTGCCTGGTGTTAAGCAATTACCGTCGCCCATGGGCACTCGCAACACCAGGGGAGTCACAAGCGCGTTGCCGGCCTTTAAGGGGGGTTGGAGCTCTGGGAACTTTACTCACCATCAGGAACACAACACTACATACCTGAAAGGTGGCAGTGCTATTATGGCTGTGGTCTTCTGTAAGGAGGAGGTACTTCCCCAGTTGGGCTGCCCCAGATTCAAGCGTGATGGTCAACGCTGCGCCCTACCTCTCATTGTTGGACGTAGTTTAAGGACATACCCGGGTCCAAACATCAGATGTTTATCAGATGTTGTCACTGATAAATAAATAAAGTAATATATCGGTAAACAATAGGTTAGGTAGGTTAGATTTGTTAGGTAGCTTTAGATGCCCGAAGGGCAGATCACCCAGGAATCACTTGTACAGCGAACGAAATATAATGTGATAAAACCTGAATGTGTAGAAATTCGGGCGCGAATATCAGCATTGCGATACAACGAGGAAATGCCGCCAGCATCCTTGGTACAATGCCTCAAGCCTTTTTTAGATTTTATACTGTAACTATAGTTAAGTACTTGTAGTTATCATAATACGATTGTAAATTCTGTAAAAAAGGGTTAAAATAATAACAAAAAAAAAAAAAACTTATACTAGTCCAGGCGTGGTATATTTCGAGCAACTTTCTCTTTTACTCCAACAAAGGCTTCATAAGGACAGAGACAATCGTCCGAAATTTACGAATATCATTTTCAGCGGCGCTGAGACGACGACTCTTGTGTTTATAAGAATTCCCGATACTAAATTAACTCTGTCCGAGCGAACGGCCGGCCACGTGGAGATTTAAAAAGTTGAGCGCCATCTTGTAATACGGGTGACAGTTGTGAAGAGTGTTTTTGTTTCTGACGTCAAGTGTTAAATATAAGTTTTTTTTTCTCATTGCTGTTGGAGTAAGTTAGTGACAAATTATAATTAAAAATTATTTTTAACCGACGAAAAGAAGGTTCTCAAATCGACGCGTATATTTTTTTGTAATGTTTTTTTTATGCTAGTATTTGAATATTGGTCGGTTTTACATAGAAAGAAGCACATTTTTTTTAAAGCAAATTCAGAACATAGACATTTTTTTTTAAGCAGGAACGTCTGCTAACGAAAACAGTATTCTTAATAGAAATAACAAATAAAATGGAAAAAATCAACTGCCCCAGGCTAGACTCGAACTCACGACTCTGGTATACATGATATAGCTCTATCAACTGAGCTACAGAGCTAGAGGCTCGCCTAAAGGCTGCGAACTTTTCCAAACATTGGATGTTTGAGAAAAAAAAATCTTCTGGATAATCATCATCATCTTAATAAGACATCCACTGCTGAACGTAGGCCTCCCTGGATCTCGACAGGCATCGGTTGGAAACGACCTGCATCCAGCGTCTTTTATAAGGTCTGTCCATCTTGTGGGTGAACATCCTACGCTACGCTAGGCGGTGGTCTCCACTCGAGCACTTTCGACCCCATCGGCCATGGCGATGGGAGCGACTTCATCCTTACGTTGTGAATATTCCATTCATTCGCACGAAGCGATTCGCTTCTACCTTCCTAATGCGGACTGCTAAGGAATGGAATTCGCTCCCTTCTTTAAGGCAAGAGTGAATAGGCTGTTACTGAACCAGCGTGCTACACCCTCGACCTCGTCACTTACCATCAGGTGCGACTGAGGTCAAACGTTGGTCAGTCTAGTGTATATAAACTTATTTTAAGTTGAATAGTATTGTATTAACTTACCTTGTGTCGTCCATTGATTTTCTTTGCAGCAGTAAAAATATACGACCTAACTGCGTCCACTCTCTAGTTAACATGTATCTTTATATTTATCCATACAACTACTGTATTATAAAATTGATAAATATGTATTATTTTAGCACGTAAAAAAACACTTTCGATATTTTTGTTTTACTAAAGAGAATTGTAAGCTGTTTCTACTCGGAATTATGAGTTTTTTTCGTTGTATAAGAAAAAAAACTATAAACTATAAACTTACATTTTCATACATTTTTGAAACTTTGTGTTACCGCCGTATAAAATTATATGGAGAATTCTAACTCAATAGGTAATATATGTATGGAATATTTTTATAACCTGTTCTCAAGAGAACTTAAATGATTTTAAGAAACAATACAGAAAAAAAAAATCATTTTATTATTTGGCATATTTTTCACAAACACTTCTGGTAGTATTTATTTTTCGTATTTTTTATACTTTAGCTAAACTAATGTCTTTGAAACAAAACGAACTAATTCACTGAACAAAATAATATAAATGTCCTTACAAATAAAATAACGCATTGACATGTGGCTTGTGAATACTACTGACATTTGACAGATGTTTGATAAGTATGACAGGACAGATAATACGCGATACAGATATACAAACTTTATTTTCAAATGGCATATGAATACATTTATACAGAAAATACAATCGTATTATAATAACTACAAGTATTTAACTAGTTACAGTATAAAATCTAAAAAAGGCCCTTAAGGCATTGTATCAAGGATGCTGGCGGCATTTTCTCGTTGTATCGCAATGCTGATACGTTGTGCGAGGAAGCCGCCAGCACTTCGGTCACCAGTTACATCAACCAGACGCTTCGATTCTGCAAAAAGTCTGTGCGCGCTGGGACCCCATGGACCTAGCGTCTCTACGCAAAACGGTACAAAATGGTACTCTCTACCCAGGCTTTTATATTTGTTACGTTTAAGAATTTCGACATCTATTTTCTAACTAGTTTTACCTCGCGACTTTGTCCTCCAGCCATGCCCGTCTTCAAAGTATGGTTGCGGGATAAAAAATATCCTATGTCCTTTCTCATAGCTCATACTCTCCCCATACCAAGTTTCATCCCAATTGGTTCAGCGGTTTAAGCGTGAAGAGCTAACAGACAGACAGAGTTACTTTAGCATTTATAATATTGGTATAGAGGTAATTTGTGCCGATATGCTATAAAAGTATACCCCTTTTATCTCTGGTTAACGTACTAAGGAAAAAAAAGGTTACATATTTTATTTTTAAAATAAATACTGGCAAATTTGACTGTAAACTTGACAGCTGTTTTCTGTCAACATTTTATGTCAAATTATCAATTTAGAAGCTTTTCCCCGTTTTCTATTATTATTGTGATTTTATACCAATTTGATTGTGAGTTTATACACACTGTGATTATTAGTTGGGGTAAGAAAAATATTGGGGGTAAGTGAATCTGTGTATACCATACTGTTGCTCTTACCCAGAAACTAAACTATTATTCTATTTCTACAATAAGTTGCCTTAAAAAATACGGCCTAATGTATATAAATAAATAAATATTACAAGACATTCTTACACAAATTGACTGAGCCCCACGGTAAGCTCAAGAAGGCTTGTGTTGTGGCTCAGCCGACGATATATATAATACTAGCTTTTCCTCGCGACTTCGTCAGCAAGTCTTTGAACTATGTTTGTGGGATAATTATCCTATACTCAAACTCTCTCCATACTTGAATCTGGGGCAGCCCAACTGGGGAAGTACCTCCTCCTTACAAAAGACCACAGCCATAATAGCACTGCTACCTTTTAGGTATGTAGTGTTGTGTTCCTGATGGTGAGTAAGGTTCCCAGAGCTCCAACCCCCCTTAAAGGCCGGCAACGCGCTGTGACTCCCCTGGTGTTGCGGGTGCGGGGCGACGGTAATTGCTTACCATCAGGCAATCCGTCTGCTCGTTTGCCGCCTATGTCATAAAAAAAAAATACCAAACTTCACCCCAATTGGTTCAGCGGTTTAGAGATAACAGACAGACAGAAAGAGTTACTTTCGCATTTATAATATCTACACTAATATTATAAAGGCGAAAGTTTGTGAGTGTGTATGTTTGTTACTTCTTCACGTCTAAAAGGCTGGAGCGATTTTAATAAAATTTGGTATGGAGTTAGCTGACACACATAGGCAAGTTTTTCCCTCATAAACCGCGGGTCACATCTAGTTAGTAATATTAGTATGGATACAAATACTTAAATACATACAAAACACCCATGTATCAGGAACAAATATCTGTGCTCATCACACATATAAATCCCCTTACTGGTATTTGAACCCAGGACCGTCGGCTTCATAGGCAAGGTCACTACCCACTAGACCATACCTGTCGTCAATATAATAATATATACTATTATATCCTATAAATACTTAATTATAAGTACATAATACTCGTACCAATGAGTTTTTCGGAACTTATGTACGAAATATCATTTGATATTTACCAGTCGCTTTTCGGCACCGAACTAATTCCAATAAAGCCTAGCTTACCCTCTGGGTTGGAAGGACAGATGGCAGTCGCTTTCGTAAAAACTAGTGCCTACGCCAAATCCTGGTATTAGTTGCCAAGCGGACCCCAGGCTCCCATGAGCCGTGGCTAATGTCAGACAACGCGAGGAAGATGATGATGAAATACTTAAATACATAGTTAACGCCCATAAAGTTTAGAAATAAGAAAGAGCGGGCAGGCAGGCCGCAGTAGGCCCTTATTCGAGCAATGCCTGAGGCAATTTTTCCCATTTTTCATTTATATCTAAACACTATGGCTTCCACCCACGAGATGGACAGGCCTCATTAAAGTCGCCGGAAGACGCTGATTGCGGGTCGCTTGCAACCGGTACATGTAGAGGTCTAATGGGGAGGCCTATGTTCAGCAAGGTTTCCTTGGTTTGGTTTCCTCAAAAGACGTTTCTTACTAAATTTATTTAAAACGCCCATAACTTGGGAATAAAAAATCGTAGTAAACACGCGAACAAATAATCTAGAAGACAGCCCTTTTTTATAGTCATATCTCTTTACTTAATTACAAACGTAACTCACGTGTAATTATATCGCACTAGGCGACATGTTTCGGGTAAGCTCTGTACCCTTACCATTGTGGTTTTCGATAACGAGTATCGAGTTTGCTATCTGTGCATTTCGTTCGCACTAAAATAGTACAAGCGAGTTGCACAGATAGTAAACTCGATACTCGTTATCGAAAACCTCAATGTCACAACTCATGGTAAGGGTACTGGTACCCATTTTCAAGCCGAGTCACTGACACACCGCTCGCGTTGATGGTGTATCACTGTATGTATAACGTGCGATATAATTACACGTGAGTTTATTTTAATTTTTTATGACATAGGCAGACGGATTGCCTGGTGGTAAGCAATTACCGTCGCCCATGGGCACCCGTAACACCAGGGGAGTCACAAGCGCGTTGCCGGCCTTTAAGGGGGGTTGGAGCTCTGGGAACCTTACTCACCATTAGGAACACAACACTGCATACCTGAAAGGTAGCAGTGCTATTATGGCTGTGGTCTTCTGTATGGAGGAGGTACTTCCCCAGTCGGGCTTCTCCAGACTGAAGCGTGATGGTACTTCGCTGTGCCCTACCTCTCATTGTTGGACGTAGTTTAAGGACATACCCGGGTCCAATCTCTTTCTTACTTTCACACCCTCTCGCTTCCTCAGCCCGTTCCTCGGGTTTCGTTCAGGAATAGTGAAGCGTCAGCAGCAAGTGAAATATAACTAAATAGCAATTTGATTGAATAGTCGATGGTTGCGAAAATTGGCATTCGTTTTTGGCGAGATGCGAGTAGGGATGGGCAGGCGTGCGTCGATATCGATAAAGTAACGGAAGTTTTTTGGATTATTTTCGTGACTCTTATTTTATATACACTTGTGATTGCTGAGACGTGGTTCGCTATTCTATATCATGGATAATAATTAAAAACCTAAATAAGCTGACTTTCAAGGCTCGCTGACCCAAATCGAGTCTTTGTCGAAACAATAAATTTGCTCCCTTGTAATACAATAACTAACTAAAGGGTCAAAAAAAATCCTGGATGGTTGGCAGTCCTCAACTGTGCGTTTTTCTAGAAATTTCCTGCCTCGCACAGCAAAACTTTGGAATAAATTGTCGTGTGCAGTATTTCCGGAACGATATGACATCCAAACCTTCAAGAAAAGAGCGTATAGAGATCTTAAAGGTCGGCAACGTACTTGTGACTCCTCTGGTGTTGCGAGTGTCCATGGGCGGCGGTAGTTGCTTACCATCAGGCAATCCGTCTGCTCGTTTGCCTCCTATATCATAAAAAAATGATATTTCTAAATTTTAAGTCGATACTCACCTAAGTTATCGATATATTAAATAGTTAGATCGCGTCACTCCGGCACGGCAGTGTCCGCTGCGCGCGCGCCGGCGCGACGCGCGATTTTCGTTACGGTACGAAAGCGAAATTAAAGGTGAAGGTCATTGTGCTCGGTTTACCGGTATACCGATATTGTAACCGGTATATAAATCTTTAGTTAACCAATTTAAAAAAAAGAAAATATAGGTCATAATCAGGTTCATTCATCTCTTCTGGCGTAATTCGTCCACTGCTGGACATAGGCCCCCAAATATGACTTGTATCATCTTGGGAGGTAGTTGCCATAGTCGGGTGGCGAGTTTGCGACGCTGTCAACAAACTTTAAAAATTACCTCCAACGTTTCGAGAACGGCATTGCCCTCGTGGTCTCTGATATAAATTCTTGTGTCAAATGAAGGCTCTTGTGATTCTGATGAAGTTAATATATATTATTTCCTCCTGTTTATTTATAATAATGTGTATAAACCGTGAGAGTTTAAATCAGTATTTTGTTAAGAGTTCTTATTCAAATTGATACAATAAAATGTATGTATACATAAAAGTTGAAATAGATGACATATACTTAAGAAAAAGCGACGAGGACCTCCAGCG
Source organism: Grapholita molesta (assembly GCA_022674325.2). Lineage (NCBI taxonomy): Eukaryota > Metazoa > Arthropoda > Insecta > Lepidoptera > Tortricidae > Grapholita > Grapholita molesta. Next base: position 8,166,984 of record CP053145.2, on the reverse strand, counting down.
TTCGAGACGGGATCCGGAGGTCCTCGTCGCTTTTTCTTAAGTATATGTTATCTACAGTGATCGGTTTTTTGGATTCGACATGGGGTGAACGACCTCAAACATTATGTTAGTATGGAAATGCCCCGGGAATCCGGGCTTTAGGTTGTTAGAAAAGACAAAAAAATACATTGTGTTTATTTTATTACACTTTAAAACATCTAGGTAGGTGATAGACATGCGACTTACTCGCCGTTCTTTTGTCCAAATTGAACAAATGAGCACAAATTTTCACACTGACAGCTCATCTGCTGCCACCAAATCGGCATATTTTGTACCGTTTGTACAAATTTCGACGAGTAAGTAAAAAAATCCCTTTCACACAATTTAAATTCTTTTATTTTTGATTAATTTGTTCGGTATCGCGGGAAACTGTCGTATCTATATTAACTTTTCTACATGATATCCCGCGAGGGTGAATCCTTTAAACCGATCACTGGTCACCTATTTCAACTTTTAATTTATATAGTAGTATTACTACTTAAACATTTAAGCAAATCAAAATATTTCATACTTGTATGTATACATACTTTGGAATTTTTATTGTTGTTTATTGTTTATTGTTTATTGCATAAAAAATTAATTATACCTTACGTGCTAATCAGTATTTATACTTATAGTCTAACATGCATTATACACAGTTAGGTAGGTGCAAAAACTTAAATATATATATATTATAAGCAGTAAGTACGTGAAAGCTAATGTTAAATAGTGCATAATAGTCTAGAAGCAAATTCACAGAGAGGTTCGGGAGATAAAATTAATTAATTGGCATTGAAATGCATAAGTACATCGAGGAATTACAATAAATATTTTTTAAAAATAGACATTAATATTATTATACCTACATCAAGAAAACAAATTAATTATTTAATATCATAAGTTCAAAGCAATACAATTATATTTGGATATAATAAAAAATATTCTGATAAAAATAAAAATAATCAAGCGATAGCGGTCAAAATAATTGCATAGGTCAAGTGGTAGTATTTTAATATTATCATATATCTAAATTATGACTATTGTGCATATTAGGTAATGGAGCTAGTGGTAACGATGGTTTCAATGTAGCGATTTGATGCAGCTAGAAATTTAACTTCCGTCGTAGAGAAGATGTCTAGTTCGCTGTCACTGTCCAGAATGTTATTAAGTAACGTCAAAGCCCGATGGAGAGGTGAGGTCGCAAGGAGGCAATTTTGGCCTTATCGATATCTCTGACCTTGAATGTATCAGAAATAAAAATTACCTTATGACCACAGATGACCAGAATTTCGTACGTAATTTTCCTAATACGCAGAAGTCCTGATTATTTTGCAAATGGCAAGAATCCGAATCGCTAATCGCCAATAGAACTGTTGAATTGACGACCGGTCTGGCCTAGTGGGTAGTGACCCTGCCTATGAAGCCGATGGTCCTGGGTTCAAATACCTGTCAGGGCATTTATTTGTGTGATGAGCACGGATATTTGTTCCTGAGTCATGGGTGTTTTCTATGTATTTACGTATTTCAAATACTTAATTATTAAATACTGTATTTGTGTCTATCTATTATATATATCATCGTCTAATATCTACAACACAAGCCTTACTGAGCTTACCGTAGGACTAGGTCGATTTGTGTAATATTGTCCAGAAATATTTATTTATATTATTAACTGTATTCCAATGCTTTTGTGATTTCGATATTCACGCTCTACGTAGGTAAAATGCGACACGAAATCTGATCATATGCGAATCTGGTACTTAATTTTCGAAACTAAATGTGAATCGATTTTCTCGGTAGGCGTAATTAGCGACAAATATATATAAACGCGACCACGAACTGGAAGTCGCAGCGTAGGTAGGCCTCTTACAAGGTGGACCGACGACCTAGTTACGAGTCGCGGGATACCGCTGGATGTGGAAGGTGCAGGATCGGTCTTCTTGGGTCGTTCTGGAGGCCTATGTCCAGCAGTGGACGTCTTTCGGCTGACATGATTATGGCGATGAATAAGCTCGTGGAGATTATTCTGTACAGATAATCTGCTTAGTTCTGATGTGCTTCTGTTCTATTGTTAATCGACTTCAAAGGAGATTCTCAATTCGTCGGATTTTTTAAAAGTTTGTTACCTCAGCGTCAATTTTGCGTATTATGTCTTATTATAATGAAAATAACTTATCTTTTACGAAACATTTTACAGTTGACTTTCACCGATCTAACTTGACAACAGAAGAAATAGTAAATATTTTACGTTATTTCTTTCAGTGCATATTTTGGATTGCCAAACTTTTACGAGTAAAGTTATATATTGACTATTTACGGAGTGACAAAATTTTGTGTGTTTAAAAAACTAAAGTGAAAAGTGTCAGACTGTGAGACTATAAATATCAAGAGACTTAGTGCTTAAATTTCAAGTTATTACGATTCCTTTCAAATTCCAGCTGTAATCTAAATCCATGCAGTATATTTTTTCCTTAATATCCTTTAAATACTTCCTATAAATTTACTATTTCCTTACAACCTCCCATCATACTTAAATAAGACCTGAAACTCAAATTGACCACCTCAAATTTTTATAGTTTCTTTTCTAATTTACGAAAAAACCCCATATATTGAAAACCACTCCTATATTACCTCAGTCCGTATTCTAATCTAGTTTTTTGTGGAAGAATACCATTTTTTTCAAAACGGCTGACTACTGTCTCATCCTTGGTATTGACTGTATTACTTAGAAACTGCAAAAAATATCCAAATATCTATTAAAATCCTTACATTACCTCCTAACCTTTGTCTGTAAAAATACATTCTACATTTCTAAGTCCAAAAGGCATTTTTACGAACTCATAGTGCCCATTCATCGTGCTGAACACTACAAAATTTCAAATTTAAACAAACTTGCACGAAAAACCGCCTTTGCTGCAACTTGAATACAACGACCGAGTTCTAGAAGAAGAACAGAAGGGAAGAGAAAGTTCCCGATAAACGTTCGATGCTCACATACTACGAAGCGTGTGTCGTGCTACTATGTTTAGTGTCAAGCGTTCTAGCCGCTATTGGCAATGAGGTAATTGTTAATTTGTTTAATTTGAGTTACTATTTTAACATTTTGAAGCGCTGGTGGCCTAGCTGTAACTTACAATGCGGAGTTCGCAGGTTCAAATCCTGGCTCGTACCAATAAGTTTTTCGGAATTTATCTACGAAATACAATTTGTTGACTCCTTGCTGTTCGGTGCAGAAATACATCGCGAGGAAGTCTGACTAATCCCTATAAATCTAAATTTTCCCTTTTGACTCGGAAGGTCATAATCGCTTTCGTAAAAAGTAGTGCCCACGGCAATTCGTGGGATTAGTTGCCAAGTGGACCTCAAGCTCCCAGAAACCGTGCCGCGCCGTTGCGTATAGTATAAAAAACGTGTGTGAGTCGATAATTATAAATAACACTAGTTTTCATCATGAAAATTAGACAAAGTCAATGCTATAAAAATAGATGTTGCTTCAAAAATATCGTAACTTTTATCACGAAGGTGTGGTTGTCGTCGTTGCTTCGAGACTCTGAGTGTGGCGCCCGGGCCGCGGGCCGCGGGTCGCGCGTATGCCGCCTCCTACCAGGTATCTACGAAACTAGAGAAATATGGAGATAAGAACAGGGTAAATTTACCCTTATTTACTTGATTTACCAATTAGTAGACATCGTAGTTTTGGGAGCCAAAGGTAATGTCAGCAGATGCACAAAGATATTTGTAGACAACATTATGTTTCACTATCTCCAGTTAACAAATATTTGTCAGATAAATGTTTGCTGTTCTTTTCTTTTATATGACTGGAGAAAAGGATAGCAATAAATTTAACTGGCAGAGTTATCTGGAGATTGTGGAACAGGCCCTTAGAAAGCTGCAAATGCTTTAAGAGCGGCTTATCAAAAATATGTACTGACAAACTGTAATTATAGAAACAGTACCTTATTGTCAGAAAATTAGACATGACCTAAAAACGTTTAAGAGATGTATTTTAAGGCTTGGGCAGATAGGCGCGTTTTCAGAGCGTGGCGCAGCGGGGCGTGACAGCGGTGTGGCTAATGTAACGAAATAAGACACACATTCGGACTGCAGAGTCGCGCCCCGCTGCGCCACGCTACAAAACGCGCCCTATGTGACCAAGCCTTTATAAGAAAAAAAAAAAAAGTCAACTGCCTCGGGCGAGATCTGTACCAAACCAATACATATACCCTACGGCCCACAGGCATATATCTTGAAGTTTTTTTTCCTTTATCTAAGAATTATTCTTACTTATTATTTATTTTATTATTTTTATTACTTCAATATGTCATACATTTCAGCCGTATGCAGTCCACTGCTGGACATAGGCCACCCACAAATATGACTTATATCATCTTGGGGGGTAATTGCCATAGTCGCAACGCTTGGCAGGTGGGTTGGCGACCGCAGTAGCTGTAGATTGGGTTTCTACGGACGCTGCTCATCCGCAGGATTTTTCCCTTTGTCGCCTCTTACTCACCCGCGGGAGATGGGGTGGTGCTATTCTAGTCAGCCGGCATCACACGGCATGACATATTCTTACAAAAATAACATTATGACAATAACAATATGACATATTCTTACAAAAATAGCATTAAGGCGAAATGTATAAAAGGAGCTATTACTAGCTACATGCATCCCTAATTGACATAATCGTTAATTTACTGACATTACATTTTGCGCCCTTAATTACGATATCTAGTTATTAGCTTAGTTTGATTCGTATTTTAATTCATATTCAGTAGATAAGTAATAAAATATAACTTTTTAAATAGGTTTCAAATAACCGTCCAGTTTCTTACTCAAGATACTCTTCTATAGCCAAATATCGACATTGTCTTTGCGATAATATATTTTCTGTAACCCAATGCAATTGAGCAAAAAAATCCAAATTAAACCAAAAAAACCGGCCAAGTGCGAGTCGGACTCGCGCACCGAGGGTTCCGTACAAACCTGCAAGGTTTACAAAGTTCGTTCATTACGACAATCGAGTCATAACTATGGTATTTTTATTGCAAAATGAAATTCATAACATTACAATGGGGAAAGATGGAGGAGCATAAATTTAAGACAAAGATCTCTTTATCGTTTAAGTAATCCTTTATTTTATATTTTGTAATGTAACTAAAAATTTAAGGTTTTCGGAATTTTTCCTTTATGTGTGCTATAAAACGTTGCTTCATGCCAAATTTCAAGATTCTAGGTCGACTGGAAGTACCCTTTAGGTTTTGATTCCCTTGCGAGTACTTGCGAGTTTCAAAATATGCAGCTTAAATTGCTGTTTCTTTTGATTGCGTTGACATAGAAGTTTGATTTTGCTACAGCTTAAAGGTATTATAGACCTGAGTATTTGGTATGAATTTCAATTTAATACCTCTACGCGTTTATGAGGAAATGGGTAGTAAGTTTAAAATTATTAAAAAAAAATATATTATGTGATGTAACTAAAAATTTATGGTTTTCGTAATTTTTCCTTTATCTATGCTATAAGACGTTGCTTCGTACCAAATTTCAAGATTCTGAGTTCACGGGAAGCACCCTGTAGGTTTTGATTCCCTTGCAAGTGTCGAAAATTTGCGGCATAAACGGCTGTATCTTTTGATTGCGTTGGCTTAGAAGTTTGATTTTTTCACAGCTTCAAGGGACAGTAGACCTGAGTAATTGATATAAATTTCAGCTTCATACCTCCACGCGTTCCTGAGAAAAAGGGTCTTGACAGACGGACGGACGGACGGACAAACGAACAACAAAGTGATCCTATAATGGTTCCGTTTTTTCCTTTTGAGGTACGGAACCCTAAAAATTATCAAAAGAGGCGTATTTAAAAAAAACATAAGTTAATCTATATATGCATTAGTATACCTATACTACGAATATATGTAGAATTAATTTGATCATTTTGTTATTATATACTAAGAAAAAATAAAGAAATTGTTAAGGCACTTTAATATTTTACCGGGTGCGGCCTGTGATAGGAGCAAAAATTTTAGGGATCGCTTCTACACCACGAATGTAACAACATTTGTTCTACAACTTTACACAATTGGGTAATTTATTAATTGTAATGATTTGAAACAAAATAAATAGTATTTTCAATGAACAACATCCAATAGTCTAGTTGACGTTTACTGTCAGCCTACAAACTTCATAGTTTTCGCAGTACATTGTTTGCTTGGAAAATCTTTTTTTAAGAATATTTATTAAACTAAGTTATTTTCAAAAGTCGTAGAACAAATGGTGCTACGTTTGTGGTGTAGAAACGATGCCTAAAGTTAATGTTCCTATTACAGGCCACACCCGGTATATATGTAGTTACATACATTACCATAGATCGTGTAAATTTGCTATTTAAAATAAAATTTAAAATCTTAATATAAAAATTTAGTTTTGTTCTTAATTGTTTATGTATATATCTATTCAGGTGTATTATATGTAATATACACTATGAATATGTATATACTATGCCAGTAATATAAGTTGAAAATGTGTACACATGTTTATGCTCACTGCATAACTTGTTGAATGTAGAACCTACGCGGGTTAGCGCTGCGCGAGTCGCTCTGCGCGTGCGCCGGCGCCCGGTAATGACTACGGTATGATGCTGGAGCACACAGCGATTGTAAATATACATAGACGAATGAAGTGTACATTATGACCAGAGACTGGAATTCTCGTAGCACTTTTTGAGCTGTCATAGGGACTTCTCATTTATCGACTTCCGATTATAAATATATCGATAAATACAGAAAACAAAATGTAAGATATGATACCGAATAGAAGTAGACAACATGTAGGCTTATAGTAATTTCTTCGAGGTAATCTTTGGCTACCAACTTTTAGAAAATTATAAATGTGTATTTAATAAAGTAAATTAAATGAACTCATGTCAAATAGTACATTTCGATACTAGTGAAAAAAAACGTTGGAGCCCGAGTGAAACGAGGGTGACAATCACCCGAGTCTTAAAGAAGTTTTTACACGAGTATCGAACCTAATTTTTCATATCAAGTGCTTTAAAAAGTGAAATTTACGCACGCGAAGCGAAAAGTGCACTTTTTACGCACTAGTTAGGAAAATACATTTTACAGACTAACTAGTCGTATAGTCCCTCTAGAGTCGTCCCTGGCGCAATGGTACCATCACACTAGCCGCGTTCCCAAGCTGAATAGCGATGGACAAACTTTGCACCAGGTTCGAACCCGCGAATTATAAATAGGTATTAGAATAATAATATTTTATTGTTGTTTATAAATAATTTGTGGGCTTCTTATGCCGTTTAAACATTTTCCCAAAGAAATTGCTATGAGAATTCAAAAGTTATCTAAAAGAGATCGCTCTGTAGTGTCGTCTGTTGTTTACCTCTACTTTTAATCTTTGACAAGTTGTTTTGTATTTTATAATATATCAATAAAATACAACTAGGGACTTCTTGTTTATCGATAAACAAAAAGTTCCTATGACAGCTCAAAAGTGCTACAAAATTTCCGGGCTCTGATAATGACCCCACGAAAACTGGTCCACAAAGGCGGGGCCTAAAAGATAGTCCTTCAACCGAGCATAAGGTTTGACGTATGAAATATTAAACTTTGATGGAACAATGACAACTTTTAATAGCGGTAATTTGCTTATTGGATAATATCTAAAGCCGAGGTAGGTAAGGGGAACTGCCAGTAGAATATCGAGGTTATTTGGCAGCCATTTTGTGCTGCAAATGAAGTCTATGTATATTCAGTCGCTGGTAACACACGGCTGGGCATGAAAATACTAACTGTACATTAATATATCGACGGTGGAAATTTCAAATGTCGTAAGGGACATACTTTTATATGCGACTTACGACATTTGAAATTTCCACTGTCGATATATATACATATACATATTATATATTTACAATATTTGTCTACCTTCTGATGGATGTTCCCGGCCAATTCCCACAGGGAACCGGGACCAGCATAGCGCTGGTAAATTCCCAATATGGGAATATTCCGAAATACTACGTTAACTGCTTACCATCAGGCGGCCATGCTTGTTGGTTGCCACAAAATCATGTATAAAGAAATATGGTGAATTGCAATCTTACCAAGGTTTCGACTTGATATCAATTCGTGGCATGTGAGGCGTGAAATGTTTTGACTCCATATCAAGTGAATAGCGTCGATAAAGTTAATTTCCAGTAAATACACGGTTAATATGTCTGGTAAATGCCAGTAACTGGCCATACTGAAAATGAAATCTATTTACCCATAAATAAAACCAATTTTAGTATTAGGTGGCCACCGCGAACATCGAATGTATTACGAGTATCGTTCTCTTTTACTCTAATTCAGGCGTCATGAGAGTGACAAAGAAACTCGTCCGAGATTTGCGAATATCGTTATTGTGACACATTGTGTTATACACTTTTTACTAAATTATAAAGAGGAAATACATGTTTGTTAGGTTGTATTTAATAAACTCCGAAACTACTGAACCGATTTGAATAATTATTTAACCATTAGAATTCTACATTATTCCTGATTGATATAGGCTATTTAATTTAGTTTTGTGGCGGGCCGCTAGACAAAAAAATAAACATGTCGACTGTGTTGTTATACAGGCATGTTTAACTGTGTTGTTATACAGGCATGTTTAACTGTGTTGTTATACAGGCATGTTTACCTGTGTTGTTATACAGTCATGTTTAACTGTGTTGTTACACAGGCCCCTGCAAAACAGTTTGTCTGCAGGTTTGGGAATATAGCTACTTAATGACTGATTATTTAACTAATTTCTTAATTGCTTAAGTGTTTCTAATAGGTATATATATCAGAATCTGTATGACCCATTTATTTGTTTTTCTCCTAGCATGTAAAATCATATCGCAATCAGGTGAGCATTTGATGTGGATTTTAAATAGCTTAGCTTGTTGTTTTTAGTTCTTGTTGCACGGAGTGTTTTTTAAACATATTTGTGACCTCTTCTAGGAAAAGGGACCTTATAGTCAATGGCACTTACGTCAAACTACGTTGCGTTTGTATCGCGATTTCTTTAACAACGACATAAGCGCCATCGACATAAAGGTCCCTTAATAGAAAGTATCACATTTTTTCGATTATAATGTAAGTTATTTTTGAGTGTTTTCGACTACCTCATATTAGTGGATATATTAACCCTTTGAACGCCAAGAACCACTAAAGTGGTCGCGTGCTGTCGTGCCTGCCACGCCACAACTTTATTATGGCTATGGCGGACGCTGTCAAAGCAATTGTCCTGCTGACAGATAAGGTTTATATTTGTTCTTCACTAGTCGAGACGTTGGCGTACACGACACGTTTTGACGCGAGAGGAAGCGTTCAAAAGGTTAATATACACGTCTGGAATGAAGACATTTAATGTGAATATAATTGCTATGCCTTTGTTGGTTCCATCGATGATCGATAGTTTGACCCTAAACCTAAAAGAGTCGTATATCAATCGATAGAGGGCGCTGTTGTAAGAGTGCAAAAATATTTATCTATAAAATTTATATCCATAAAATATATGTCCATACAATTTTTATCCATAAAATATGTATCCATAAAATATATATATATTCATAAAATATCTGTCCATAAAATTCGCTCATAACATAAATACAGACTGGCCTACTTCGATTTGTCAGTCCGACCAGGGCCCTATTTCACCAAACTGTCAGATGAGACATATGTCAGTATACTACTTAGTTTTTTTTTATAAAAGACTGACCAGCGTTTGACCTCAGTCGCACCTGATGGTAAGTGTCGACGAGGTCGAGGGTGCACGCTGATCAGTAACAGCCTTCACTCTTGCCTTGAAAAGACCCAAATTATATCTTACCGGGAATACAGACGAGGGGAGCGAATTCCATTCCTTAGCAGTCCGCATTAGGAAGGTAGAAGCGAATCGCTTCGTGTGAATGAATGGAATACTCGCAAAGTAAGGATGAAACCGCTCCCCTCGTCTGGACGTCCGGTGGTGGAACAGAGATGGCGGAATTAAATCGTGCAATTTCTGTGCACACTCTCCAAAATGTTAGTGTTAGTGTTATGTGTTGTCTTTCCCTAAAGTCGAGAAAAGTTCCCGAAGCGTGGAAGCTTGCTAACGTGCAGCCTGTGCCTAAGAAGGGACCCATGCGGACCCATCGAATTATCGTCCCATTGCAATCACTTCCATACTCTGCAAGATTATGGAACGTGTATCGAAACGATCTCCTTAGCGACCGGCACTACGGCTTCCGCCGAAAGCGGTCTACTGGGGACCTTCTAGTGTACGCTACCCACATTTGGAGCGAGGCCATCGAGAAACGCGGCGAAGCTCTCGCCGTGTCTCTCGACATTTCCAAGGCCTTTGATAGGGTTTGGCATGACGGCCTTCTGGGCAAGCTCTCTGCGTACGGAATCTCTGCTGGTTTGTGCTCTTGGATTTCTGATTTCCTGAGGCAGCGATCTATTAGGGTCGTAGTGGATGGTTGCTCATCGGATCGCGTTGCAATTAATGCCGGAGTGCCTCAGGGTTCAGTTCTTTCAGCTACCCTCTTTTTGCTGCATATAAACGATTTGCTAAAGCCCGGTATCTTTGGGTATGCAGACGACAGCACGGTGACTGAGAGATATATTCCTGAGGCCCAAACTACTAGTGGAGAGACCGAATCCTTTAGGGAAGCTTTGGTTGAGCGAACGAACCTGACCTTGAAGGCCGTTGACGAGTGGGGCGAAGCCAACTTGGTCAGGTTTAACGCTTCCAAGACACAGGCGTGTTTATTCACAGCCAAAAGGAGCCCTTTAACTTGGCTCCTGCTTTCCAGAATGTTTCATTAGCAATTTCGGACCACCTCGAACTACTTGGGCTGAAATTAACTACTAAGCTGAACTTCGGTGCCACTATTGAGGCCAAAGCGAAATCCGCTGCTAAAAAACTTGGGGTCTTACACAGGGTGAAGCGGTACTTCACGCAGGAACAGCTTCTAACACTTTACCAAGCTCAGGTTCGATCGTGCATGGAGTACTGTTGCCATCTTTGGGACGGGTCTGCCAAGTATCAGCTGGCCGCTTTGGATTCAATAGAGCACCGTGCTCGCAGACTCATTGGCGATCCTGAATTACTGAGTGTAAGGTTACAAAGCCTTGAGCACCGTCGCAGGGTTGCTAGTTTGTCTGTGTTTTACAGGATACATTTTGGAGAGTGCACAGGAACTGCACGATTTAATTCCGCCATCTCCGTTCCTCCACCGGACGTCCAGACGAGGGGAGCGGTTTCATCCTTACGTTGTGAATATTCCATTCATTCGCACGAAGCGATTCGCTTCTACCTTCCTAATGCGGACTGCTAAGGAATGGAATTCGCTCCCTTCGTCTGTATTCCCGGTAAGATATAATTTGGGTCTTTTCAAGGCAAGAGTGAATAGGCTGTTACTGAACCAGCGTGCTACACCCTCGACCTCGTCGTCACTTTCCATCAGGTGCGACTGAGGTCAAACGCTGGTCAGTCTTTTATAAAAAAAAAAAAAAACGGATAATCTCATATGTAATTATATCGCACTAGGCGACATGTTTCTAGCGTGAAAAGAGGTAACAGACAGACAGAGTTACTTTCGCATTTATAATATTAGTATGGATAGTATAAATAGTATGGATTAGTATGGATTTTATGGACACATGTTTTTGCACTCTACTCTTACTGAAACTTAACGTTCTTTTTTCAAAATAATACTTCTATATTTGAATTGTAGGAACTAGCGGGCGGGAAGAGCGGGGCGAGCGGCCTGCGGCGCAGCACCGAGAGGGAGCGAGACACCATCAGCGAGAGTCGCGAGAAGTCGCAGGTTGGCGGTGAGTGCGAGAGAGATAGAATACTTTTTTTTTATGACATTGGCGGCTAACGAGCAGACGGATTGCCTGATGGCACTGAGGCACCAGGGGAGTTACAAGCGCGTTGCCGACCTTTAAGGGGGGAATCTTACTCATCAGGAACACAACACTACATACCTGAAAGGTAGCAGTGCTATTATGGCTGTGGTCTTCTGTAAGGAGTCTCTTAATAAAAATATATGTATTAATAATATATATATATCCTAGTAAGACCCAGTGTGCATTACAATGTACACTTCCTGTCAATGGAGTTTAAATCTTTTATAAAAGGAAATAGAGTAGAATTTATTTTACTTCATTAGTTTTCGTACAAAACAAAATACAACCCAATTCTCTGGATAGTAAGATTGGTTTTAACTATTAAATATTTTAATATGATGGGCCTTCATCATCATCATCATGTCAGCCGAAAGACGTCCACTGCTGGACATAGGCCTCCCCCAGAACGACCCAAGAAGACCGATCCTGAGCCTTCCACAGCGGTATCCCGCGACTCTAACTAAGTCGCCGCTCCAACTTGTGGGAGGCCTACCTCCGCTGCGTCTTCCAATTCGTGGTCGCCACTCCAGAACCTTTCCGCCCCATAGCTATCGGTTCTTGCACAATATGCCCCGCCCACTGCCACTTAAGTTTGGCGATCCGCGCTATATCGGTAACCTTGGTTCTACTGCTGATGACATCATTCCTGATGTGATCACACAGGGACACAGGGATCACACAGGGGCCTTATGAGGCCCATAGTAAGCGACCACGTTTCAGCACCATAAGTCGTCACTGGCAACACACACTGGTCGAAGACCTTCGTCTTGAGACACTGCGGGATATTAGAAGAAGTTGATGGGCCTTACGAGGATATATTTAATTTGTGTTGTGAATGTTTCAGGGTTGAACGGACTCCGCAACATAGGCAATACGTGTTTCATGAATAGTGTGATCCAATGTTTGTCCAACACTCGGCCATTACTCGAATATTTGGACAAAGAGGCGTACACAGCTGACATCAACACCACACTGTCTTGTATGAAAGGCGCACTTATAAAAGGTGAGATTACAGAGCGGCCCGTTACGGAGGTAGATCAGTCAGTATGGGGAAATATGAAACTGTAAGCAAGGACCGGAATTCTCCATAGCATAAATGAAACTGTCAGAGAGATTGACTAAGCTGTTTTATCGACTTATCGATGTTACGGAATAACATTACCCATTACCAACTTAAAAGATTCTTCGATATTTAAATCGAAAGAAAAATAGAAAAAATTGACTCGGAGCGGGACTTGAACCCACAACCACTGGAACCACAATCACTGGTGGTTGTGGGTTCGAGTCCCGCTCCGAGTCAAATTTTTCTATTTTTCTTTCGATTTAAATATCGAAGGTATGCGCCAGCAGACGTTTCTGCATAATAAAACATAATTTAAAAGATTGTTCTATAATATTTGACCTCAAATTCAAACGTTTATTCAGTAAGTAGGCCACAAGGGCACTTTTACACGTCGAGTATACAAAAGAAAAATAAAAACTACACCGGTTCTGACCCTATATTATGACCGGCAAGAAACTCTACGGGACTTTTTTTTTTATACTAGACTGACCAGCGTTTGACCTCAGTCGCACCTGATAGTAAGTGTCGACGAGGTCGAGGGTGTAGCACGCTGGTTCAGTAACAGCCTTCACTCTTGCCTTGAACAGACCCAAATTATATCTTTCCGGGAATACTACTAAACACTATTTTCGAAACAGTATTACAAAAGATATCTTTAACATATTACATAGGGAGGTAGATCAGTCAGTATGGGGAAATATGAAACTATAAGACAAGCAAAGGTATGTTCTTGGGGACCATGTCACGTGATAATTGGCACAGTATTGAACCCTTTTTAACAGCATCGAAGTCACAAAATTTGATTCGATGCCGTTAAAAAGGGTTCAATACTCTTTCGGTAGATGTCGCTACACGTCACCCGTAATGACGTATACCAGGAAGGATAAGATAGAAATAAATTACAAGTCTAACCGGTACTCTCGTATAGCACCATTGGTAGTGCACTGGGCTAGTGATCCAGTGGTTGTGGGTTCGAGTCCCGCTACGAGTAATTTTTTTTCTAATTTTCCTTTGGTTTAAATATCGGCGTTGTTATTAGTTATGACAACACCCTCAGTTTACTAGACCTCTGTGGCGGCGGGTCAATTATTTTCTTTGTCTTTGAGCCCGAGAAAAACTTGCATTGCGGGAGAGTTAGTAAAGCCGGCGGGAATCGGCTTCTATGGACGCACCGCCGCTGCTAGACCTACCTATTGCCGGTATCGATATATTTGACCACAATATGTTATTTGCAGCGTTCGCGAGTGTGATAAAGGAGCTGTGGGAGCCCGGCGAGAGGGACTCCGTGGTGAACACCACCTCGTTCAAGTCGCAGGTGCAGCGGTTCGCGCCCAGGTTCATGGGGTACAGCCAGCAGGACGCGCAGGTGAGTGGCGCGCCAGGGTCGCGGGTCGCCGTGGGCTGCTGTGGGGGAGGCCCAGCAGTGGACATCTTTCGCCTGATATCATGATTAAGGCGCGTTTTGTGAGCGTGGCGGTAGCGCAACGTGACACCGATGTGGCTAATGTAATAAGGCACACATTCGGACGGCAGCGTCGCGCCCCGCAAATAAAGGCGCAATCAACTATTATTTGTCCCTCGTTGACGTTATTACGTTCCCCTGGGTCACTCTTCAAACCAGAGTTTAATTGCATCTAAATATACAAAACAGTCATTTATTATATCTATCAGCTACTTAGATGTTTTGAAGTGTCAAATGAACACATTATATTTTTTGCCTTTTCTAACAACATAAAGCCCAGATTCCCGGGGCATATCCATACTAACATAATGATTGAGGTCGTTCACCCCGTGTCCAATCGAAAAAATCTATCACTATTTATCATATCAAATATGAATTGTATCATTTTGGGGGTAGTTGCCATAGTCCCCACGGTTGGCAGGTGGTTGGGATTTTTCTCTTTGTCGCCTCTTTCGTCACCCGCGGGAGACGGGGTGGTGCTATTCTAGTCAGCCGGCACCACACGGCCTGTCGATTTATAGTTTCTACTATAGGCACTGGTCCCACCGCGAGCTAGTAAGCTATCGGCTATTTCAAGGAACAAAAGATAATCGCTCCCGTGTAAATGAGAGAAATATATTTATAGCTCATCGCCCGGCGATTAACTACGATCGCCCGGCTATGACATATATGTCTCTTATTTACACTGGATCGATTATCTTTTGTTCGTTGAAATAGCTGATAGCTCATAGCTTACTAGCTCGCGGTGGGACCAGTGCCATAGACAGATTGGTACTTATACGTTGATCGCCAATACTACCGCACCAATCGATCCATGTCGACCGATGTCGACCCGTTAGTTGATCCATGTCGATACGTTAGTCGATCGGTGTGGTTCAATGTCGACCAGTTAGTCTATCAATGTCGACCAGTTAGTCGATCAATGTCGACCAGTTAGTCGATCAATGTCCACCAGTTTGTCGATCAATGTCGACCAGTTAGTCGATCAATGTCGACCAGTTAGTCGATCAATGTCGACCAGTTAGTCGATCAATGTCGATCCGTCAGTCGACCTATTACTGTCGTACCACCAAGCTCTGCGACGACATCAGCTCAACATCCACCTTGGTCTGTCCCCAGGAGTTCCTCCGCTACCTGCTGGAGGGCCTCCACGAGGACGTGAACCGCGTGACGGTGAAGCCGAAGCCGATCCTCACCGAGATCGACGACAGCCTCAGGTGAGCTCCACACGTATATGTGCCATTATCTAGGAAAAGGGACATTCTTGTCGATGGTACAGTCACAGACTTTATTTGTTGAGCCACTTACGGTTCAAGTTATTTTCTTTTGTTTAATACTTACTATATGAAATGCCCAATGTAAAGTGAACCCTAAATGGCTCAACAATTAAAGTCTGTGACTGTATTTACGTCGGATCGCGTTGCGTTTCTACTGTATTGTCTTGAACAACGACATAAGCGCCAACGACAATAAGGTCCCTTTTCATTAATATATATTTCTATATATATATATTTTTTGTGTATGAACACGCATAACTTTTTACAGAGTAGTCCGATTTTGATATTTTTTTTTATTGGAAAGGGTATACCCTAAAGTTTGTCCTATATAAACTTTGAAAAAAAATATCCAACCTAAGGGTAGGTATATAGGGGGATGATTGAATTTTTACTCACGGATTGTAACCTATAACCACGCCTAACTTTTTACAGAGTAGTCCGATTTTAATAATTCTTTGTTTATTTGATAGATACCTCAAAGTTAGTATCATAAAAATTTGGGGCATAAATCCTACTCTAAGGCACTGGTCCCAAAGTAAGCTATGAGCTATCAGCTATTACAAGTGACAAAAGATAATCGCTCCCGTGTAAATAAGAGACATGTCATAGCCGGGCGATCGTAGTTCATCGCCGGGCGATGAGCTATAAATATATATCTCTCTTTTATTTACACGGGATCGATCTTTTGTCCCTTGAAATAGCTGATAGCTCATAGCTTACTTTGGGACCAGTGCCTGAGGTGGCCATTTACTGGGTGACAGTTGATTGACCCTATATATTTGGACGACCGGTCTGGCCTAGTGGGTAGTGACCCTGCCTATGAAGCCGAAGGTCCTGGGTTCGATTCCCAGTCAGGGCATTTATTTGTGTGATGAGCGCAGATATTTGTTCCTGAGTCATGGGTGTTTTCTATGTATTTAAGTATTTATATGTATCTATCTATTACATATATCGTCGTCTAGTACCTACAACACAAGCCTTACTGAGCTTACCTTAGGACTAGGTCGATTTGTGTAAGATTGTTCCGAAATATTTATTTATTTATATATTTCATTTGCAGCGACTCAGCTAAAGCCCAAGAAGCGTGGCAGCGCTACCTCCGCATGGAGGACAGCAGAGTTGGGGACATATTTGTCGGACAGCTCAAGTCCACGCTCCGCTGTACGCACTGCAAGGCCGACAGCGTCACGTTCGACCCCTTCTGGGACCTCAGGTGTGCTTTTTTTTATGACATAGGCGGCAAACGAGCAGACGGATTGCCTGATGGTAAGCAATTACCGTCGCCCATGGGCACTCGCAAAACCAAGGGTGTCACAAGCGCGTTGCCGACCTATAAGTGGGTTGGAGGTCTGGGAACCTTATTCACCATCAGGAACACAACACTACATACCTGAAAGGTAGCAGTGCTATTATGGCTGTGGTCTTTTGTAAGGAGGAGGTACTTCCCCAGTTGGGCTGCTCCAGATTCAAGCGTGATGGTCATCGCTGTGCCCTACCTCTCATTGTTGGACGTAGTTTAAGGACATACCCGGGTCCAAAAACAGCTACATATATATACATTTTCGTGGACAGCTGGTTACACTGCGGCCGTGTGGTGCCGGCTGACTAGAATAGCACCACCCCATCTCCCGCGGGTGGCGTAAGAGGCGACAAAGCGAAAAAACCGACGGACGGGCACCAGCGTCCGTCGCAACCCAATCTACAGCTACTGCGGTCGCCAAGCCGCCTGCCAAGCGTGGCGACTATGGCATTTACACCCCAAGATGATACAAGTCATATTTGGGGGAGGCCTATGTCCAGCAGTGGACTGCATACGGCTGAAGTGTGGTTACACTGCAAGGTGGATAGTCACTCTTCTAGGACTTGGTATCCACTGTACAGTCGCCTTCAGATATATCTAAGCGGCGAAGGCAGTCAGAAAAAATAAAATAACGGGACAATCTTACACAAATCGACCTAGTCCTACGGTAAGCTCAGTATGGCTTGTGTTGTAGGTACTAGACTACGATATATAAAATAAATAGATACAGATAAATACTTAAATACATAGAAAACACCCATGACTCAGGAACAAATATCTGTGCTCATCACACAAATAAATGCCCTGACTGGGATTTGAACCTAGGACCATCGGCTTCACAGGCAGGGTCACTACCCACTAGGCCAGATCGGTCGTCCAACGAAATATCTGAACAACGCCTGTAGCACTAAGAGTGCTGAGTGTCCGTTCGGTTCGCCGCTCGCGTCGCCGGCCCGTCGCGCACTCTATGTGCTTAAAAATGGACGCCTATGTTCTCCTAATCATATCGCACGAGTGACTTTTTAGGGTTCCGTAGTCAACTAGGAACCCTTATAGTTTCGCCATGTCCGTCCGTCCGTCCGTCCGTCCGTCCGCGGATAATCTCAGTGACCGTTTGCACTAGAGAGCTGAAATTTGGTAGTAATATGTATATCAATCACGCCGACAAAGTGCAAAAATAAAAAGTGGAAAAAAATGTTTTCTTAGGGTACTCCCCCTATACGTAAAGTGGGGAGTGATTTTTTTCTTCATTCTAATCCTAACGTGTGATATATCGTTGGATAGGTATTTAAAAATGAATAGGGGTTTACTAACATCATTTTTGGATAATGTAAATATTTTCGGAAATAAACGCTCAAGAAGTAAAAAACAAGTGCGTCCCCCCCCCTCTAACTTTTGAACCACAAGTTTAAAAAATATGAAAAAAATCTCAAAAGTAGAACTTTACATAAACTTTCTAGGAAAATTATTTTGAACTTGATAGGATCAATAGTTTTTGAAAAAAATATATATATATATAAATGAACCCCTATTTCTCTTGGTCACGCTATAACTTGAGAACGGCTTTACCGATTTGGCTAATTTTGGTTTTGAAATATTTCTAGTAGCTCAAGGAAGGTTTAAACGGTGAGAAAGTATGAAAAAAATCGAGTAATATACTAAAAAACGAAAATATTGTTCCCCCATACAAACTTTATTAACTCGAAAAAACTGTAAGCGCCGCAGGATTTCATACATCTTACGAGTTTTTGGTAAAATGGTCTCTGGCCCGGTACCGCGAACGTCGAAGTTAGTATATTACGGGCATCTTTCTCTTTTACTCCAATTAGGGGTGTCATGAGAGTGACAGAGACAATCGTCCGAAATTTACGAATATCGATGTTCGCGGTAGCGCCGCTGCTTTCGCTCGAGAAAGGCGGAAACGCCGTAGGATTGCATATATCTTAGGCTTTTTTGCGAGCATAATAGGTACTTTATATTATTCCAGCACTAAAGTCGTTAAGGCGATAGTTTCTTACAAATTGTTAATAAATTAGCCCTTATTCCCTAAGATATGGCTGTCAAAATCTCTATTGAATGACAATACACACTTCATCACTTCAGGCCCGGTACCGCGAACATCGAAGTTCGCAGATGTCGAGTATTTCTCTTTTACTCCAATTAAGGCGTTAAGAGAGTGACAGAGACAATCGTCCGAAATTTACGAATATGCTTTACGACACCTCATAGATATATTAAAAATTCCTTGCGACACCTTATTTGGAGTAAAAGAGAAAGATGTTCGAAATATACGCACTTCGATGTTCGCGGTACTTTAAGCTCGCGCGCATAGTTTACTTAATTTGCCGATAGATGTCGCTGTAGGTGGAACGCTCATACTCTACATGGCGGTTTTAAGATTCTTTCTGATTTAATGGGGTCGGACCATACATGCCCATACATTAGGTTGAAACTGACTGTCTGACTTCAAATGACGCTGGCTGGTTATCACTCCATGTTACAACCCCTTACTACTACTCGTGGTGAGACTGAAATTGACAACATTTTTTCGAATTTTCCATGTATAGTAGGGATCTATAACTCTTTCTTTAGTTGTCACCGTCTATTGTGGGCCCGTTTTTAGGGTTCTGTACTTAATATTAATATGTCAACAATAATGTATCAAATAGCCCATTTTTAACTCTTAAGTGGGAACACTTACTGTGACGTACGAAAAACTACGGAACCCTACACTGAGCGTGGCCCGATACGCTCTTGGCCGGTTTTTTATATACAATTACGGTGGCAAACAAGCATACGGCCCGCCTGATGGTAAGCAGTTAATGTAGCCTCTGGACGCCTGAAGCTCCAGAGGATTCACGTGCGTGTTGCCTACTCTTTAAATATCTCTGCCTCTTGCATTTATAAAATACGTAGGGTGATGGCACCAATGTCGGACACTTTAAGCTGACAGGCACCAATGATGGACACTTAGTACTTAATTCAAAAACCATAATGTTATAAATTGAATATGTACAGTCAGCAGCAGAAGTAGCTAAGCATTTGAGGTGTTCAAAATGACGTCAACACGTCTCTATTGTCAAGAGAATAAGAGCGCGTTTAGGTCATTTTGAACACTTCAAAAGGCTTAGCAACTTTTGCTGCTGACTGTACCAACAAATGCACAACATTCGACTCCTTTGAAATAAGCACTAATGTTCAGGATTGGTTCCTTGACCATTACCTGCAGCGTCACCATAACTAATATAGTAAATTCTAAATTTTTTTTTTTAATTCCAGTCTGCCGATCCCCTCCCGCACCGGCAACCTGAAGCTGCAGCAGTGTCTCCAGCACTTCACCAAGGAGGAGGAGATGGACGGAGACGAGAAACCGGTGAGGAACCGTGATTTGTCTAGAGGTTCACCGGATATCTGGTGAGAAACAGTTCCAACGGATATCCGGTGAGGAACAGTTCCAACGGATATCCGGTGAGGAATCTGGACCCCAATAGCTTTTTTTTTATTACCATACCCCGGGGTTTTCGGTGCGGGAATAACTTGAGAAAGAGTAGTGATAAACAGATAGGTTACTTGGATAAAATATCATATTGTGCCTAATGAATAAATACCTTCCTGCGAATTGCAAAGAAACTACAATTTGATTTTAACTTAAGTAGTAGGTACTTCATCATTTCTACCAAGCCCTACAAGATAATATATACCGGCTTGACTCCTTGGCACTGCGTAGAGATGTGGCCTCACTCTGCATTTTCTACCGCATCTACTACGGAGAGTGCTCCGAAGAATTGTTCGGGTTAATCCCAGCTGCTTCCTTCCGCCAGCGCTCACCACGACAACACTTCCATCATCACCACTTAGATGGTTGGCAGTCCTCAACTGTGCGTTTTTCTAGAAACTTCCTGCCTCGCACAGCAAAACTCTGGATTAAATTGTCGTGTGCAGTATTTCCGGACCGATATGACGTCCAAACCTTCAAGAAAAGAGCGTATAGGGATCTTACAGGTCGGCAACGTACTTGTGACTCCTCTGGTGTTGCGAGTGTCCATGGGCGGCGGTAGTTGCTTACCATCAGCCAATCCGTAATAATAAAAATGTTTATTAAAAAAAAATTAAAAAATATTTATTCGGTAGCTTAAATTTTTTATAACAAAATTCAGGTTGGTGTCTCTTTTTAAGTATGAAAATACCTGTGCCAAGAGACACCGCTCCTCCTTCCTTATTAATTACCTACTCTTAATTAGTAGTTAAGAGGTTGATAATAAATTATTTGATATTATACTAGATGTTACCCGCGACTTCGTAAGCGTAGTTAATTGAAATATTTTCAAATAAACCAATAAATGAACGTATGTTTTTTTTTAAAGTATCTTTTTATTCAATTATTTATTCAGTAGGTAAGTATACGTTCTGTTTTTTTAAGTCAATACCTATTCTTTGGCTAATGTCATTCATTCCCGCACCGAAAACCCCGGGGTATGTTTATTGCCCTCTGGGTTGGAAGGTCAGATGCCAGCCAGATGGGTTCATTGCCAAGCACCGCTGTGGCGAAATGCCGGAACGACGCGAAGAAGTTTCTGCTTAACCTTCTTGGAAGAAAAAAATTCGGGCTGCATCGGATCGCAACGGAATTTTTTTTTCAATTTTTTTTACTTTTATGTAATTCTGAGGTAAACGACCAGACGAATCGCCTGATGGTAACCCCAGTGGGGTCACAAGCGCTGTCGACCTTCAAGGGAGGGGGGAGCTGTATCTTGCGCAAAATAATAGACGCCATTAAGGGTGCTTACCATAAAAAAATCCTTTCTCTACAATCGAAGGTCGCAAATTTATGAAAGAAAAAAACTGTCGCAGACTTGCTAGTGTTAGATGCATTTTTTAATCGACATCGACAGTTGTGTAATGGAAGAATATTTTAAAACTATCCAATAAAGAAACAAAATATTAATAAAAAAAATACGTAAGGTATAAAATTACGTTAGATAATAAATTGCAATGGCACACTAATATCATAAAGGCGAAAGTTTGTGAGTGTGTATGTTTGTTACTTCTTCACGTTAAACGGCTGGAGCGATTTTAATAAAATTTGGTATGGAGTTAGCTGTCACCCTGGAATAACACATAGGCTACGTTTTTTTCTAATAAACCGCGGGTAACACCGCTGGGCATAGCTAATGTATATCTATATGTATGTTTGTCTGTCTGTGCAGACTTGCTCCCGCTGCGGCGTGCGGCGCAAATGCCTCAAATGGTTCACGGTGCACAAGTTCCCGCAGGTTCTGGTTCTGCATCTCAAGCGGTGAGTAAAATACTTGACATCAGTTCAAAAAGGTTTTTGTTTTACAAGGGAGCAAAGTTATGTTTCATTTTTCCGACTTGAAACCCTCCCAACTCTCAAGATTCTACTTTCTGACAACTCTTTATTCTGTATTAATTACCCCAACTTTGGTTGAAAACACAAGAATACTCCAATTGTATTTGTTTGTTCCCCTCCAACTTTGACAGTTCTGAAGTGTTCAGTTTGGAGGGGAACAACAATATGTGAGACTATGACAAAGACGTCTCTGCCATAGCTATGGAAAGTTACATAAGACCATCCTTTTCGATCGTGGTATTATTATTAGCATGCTCCGTCTAATTAATAATATGTCTATGTATGTATTTAAGTATTTGTATATTATATATATCGTTGGCTGAGTCACAACACAAGCCTTCTTGAGCTTACCGTGGGGCTCAGTCAATTTGTCTAAGGATGACCTGTATTTTTTTTTCTAGATTCTCACCGACAGAGAGATTCCGCGGCAAACTGAACGTGGTCGTGGAGTTCCCGCTGACAGGTCTGGACATGTCGCCGTACGCCGCCAGCAAGTCGCAGCAGGCGGTGTATAATCTGTACGCGGTCAGCAACCATTCAGGTAAACAGACGGACGGACGGACAGACAAGTACGTAGGCGATAGTCGGATCGTCAGACGCACAGACAGATAAACAGACAGACAGACATACAGTCGCCATCAGATATATCGGAGCTGTAGAGGTCATAAATATCTGAACATGCGTGAACAACCTTGACACAAAACTATCGTGAGATTGAAATATTAATTGTATAAAAGCGGGTAACTCACGTTTTATAAGTCGAATATTGCTCGACATGTTTCATGGCTCATGATTATGCTCCTCGTTACGGAGTGAAACATGTCGAGCAATATTCGACTTATAAAACGTTAGTTACCCGCTTTTATACAATTAACAACCTTGACAATAGAGGTGTTCAGATATTTGTGACCTCCATAGCTCCGATATATCTGACGGCGACTGCACTAACTATTAAAAAATAATTAAACTAAAATCAATCTTATGTTCATATTAATATGATTTACTATGGCTATTAACTTGTGTTAGTAATTAGTGAATTTTGGTGTTCTGACGAAATGATACATTGCATATTATAAAAGTAAATTGAATCAAAAGTGTAACTGTATAAGACTGTACGTCTTTTAGTAGTAGTATGTACTTATCGATAACAGAATAGTCGATATTTTTATTGTGGCATGCACTGTTGCGGGCCATGGGCGACGGTAACTGCTTACCATCAGGCGATCTGTCTGAAAAAATATATTTTGGGACAGTCTTACACAAATCGACCTAGTCCTACGGTAAGCTCAGTAAGGCTTGTGTTGTAGGTACTAGACGACGATATATATAATATGTAAATACTTAAATACATAGAACACCCATGAACAGGATCAAATATCTGTGCTCATCACACATGCCCTGACTGGGAATCGAACCCAGGACCATCGGCTTCATAGGCAGGGTCACTACCCACTAGGCCAGACCGGTCGTCAAAATACACACCAAACATTGGGCTTAAGTTATTCTCTGTCGCCAGGCACGACGTACTCGGGCCACTACACGGCGTACTGCAAGCACCCCTACACCGGCGACTGGCATGAATACAACGACTCCAGGTGACCTATATATATGTCTATTATATATTTAGTATGTTTAATTTATATTTAAATGTGTTTTGGTTTATGTTTATTTTGTTTTTTTATGAACCGCCTACAACCTCTCTGCTTTGCCTAAAGGTTGACTGGTAGAGAATGCTTTGTAGCATTAAGTCCGCCTTTTGTACTTTTGTGTTTTGTGCAATAAAGACTAAATAAATAAATAAAAAATAAAATATATCCTCGTGAGGCCCACGGGCCTACCTGTAGTACTGATTATTACAAAAAAAATTGAATTTTATACAACGCGCATGTGAATCCTCTGGGGTTGCAGGCGTCCATAGGAAACTGCCTACCGTCAGGCGGGCCGTGTGCTTGTTAGCCACCGTCGCAATTCTACTGGAAAATAAACAAAAATAAAGTCAGCACAACCCCATCTCCCGCGGGTGTCGTAAGAGGCGACAAAGGGTGTGGTAATTACCCGCCTAGTGATACAAGGCATGTTTGGGCAGGCCTGTCCAGCTGTGGGCGTATTGCGGCTGAGATGATGATGATGATACATATTTTGGCACGTTGGCCGTATACATATCATTGACCGTGTCAACCGTCTCCCAGCGAATATCATCGATATTTAAATCGAAATAATTGACTCGCAGCGGGACTCGAACCCACAACCACTGGATCACTAGCCCAGTGCACTACCAATTGTGCTATAGGAGTACCGCTTAGATTTATTAAATTTTTCTATTTTATCCTTCCTGGTATACGTCATTACGGGTGACGTGTAGCGAC
The DNA here is from genome assembly GCA_022674325.2 of Grapholita molesta. Lineage (NCBI taxonomy): Eukaryota > Metazoa > Arthropoda > Insecta > Lepidoptera > Tortricidae > Grapholita > Grapholita molesta. The sequence goes on along the minus strand of CP053145.2, from coordinate 8,142,191 downwards.
ATCTACCGAAAGATTTTTCTATTTTTCTTTCGATTTAAATATCTTTGACCTTGACTATAATTTTGCCGTGTGATGCCGGCTGACTAGAATAGCACCCCATCTCCTCCCGCGGGTGTCGTAAGAGGCGACAAAGGGAAAAATCCTACGGACGGGCTGTAGTAGTCGAAATTCAATCTACAGCTACTGCGGTCAACCCGCCTGCCAAGCGTGGCGACTATGGCAACTAGCCCCAAGATGATACAAGTCATATTTCTGGGAGGCCTATGTCCAGCTGTGGACTGCATACGGCTGAAATGTGTGTGTGACTATACTTAACCAGTATCACGGCGTCGGGTCGATTCGACCCGATATATTAGCTAATTGTTACATTACTGTTTCAGGGTGAGCCGCATCAACCCCCGCGACGTGGTATCCTCGGAGGCCTACGTGCTGTTCTACGAGCTAGCCCGCTCCTAGTGGCCCCCCCTCCTTGCCCACTAGTGGGCTGCCCACACTTGTCACTCCGTCCGACTTAACCTCAAAACTCAAGACTTAAATATTAATTGTATAGAAGAATAGATCGCTTCTCCAAAATATTTGTTACTTTAATTTTGTTTGTGTGTAATAAAATAAACTCAATAATTAACTTAGATTATTTTAACCTTTAACCGCCCAAAGACGTATAAAAAGGCTCCCATTCAATGTTATATGGAATTATAACTATGAAAAATTAAAACTGCATTTGCTTTGCATTGGCAATTTTTGATCCCTGGGCGGCTAGAGGTTAAATATATATTAATTATCCGAAATGTTAATACTCATGTTACAAAAATATATTTTATATAAAAAGTATATAAACAGATTTTTTAATAAATAGAAAAAAAACAAGATGACGGACGGAGTGATAATGTAGGTATTGTTGACTTAACCGCAGTTGTTTCACGAATAATTAATAAAAATGTGTAAAATTATACTAACTCGCCAACCCGCCCGGCGCACGGTTGGTTACAAATTGTTAAAATTTTCATGTTTTTGGAACAACGCGGTCAAATGCAGTTTGGAGAAAAAAATCGAGCAATTTTAGTAAAAAAGATATTTTTATATAATTAGCGATGTGAATATAATATAGATATGTTTATTTGAAGCAAGAATCAGACATAAATAATAATATCATATAATGTATTGAAAATGTCTATTCAAAGTCGGGTGCCTCCTACAGACTAGACTAGAGAATAACAGCACTGCTACCTTTCAGGTATGTAGTGTTGTGTTCCTGATGGCGAGTAATGTTCCCAGAGCTCCAACCCCCCTTAAAGGCTGGCAACGCGCTTGTGACTCCCCTGGTGTTGCCCATGGGCGACGGTAATTGCTTACCACCAGGCAATCCGTCTGCTCGTTTGCCGCCTATGTCAAAAAAAAAGACTGGTCAAAGACAAAAGATAATCGCTTCCGTGTACATAAAAGAGAGATATATATTTATAGTTCATCGCCCGGCGATGAACTACGATCGCCCGGATATGACATATATGTCTCTTTTATTATTATACTTTTAACTATCTAGTATGGCACTCACCTGCTGTCAAATCTGATAGATGGCGGTAGTGTGTTTGCCAGCAATAGGGGAACTAGGTTTTATATAGACATAGTCAATCCATGTGTTATTTGAAGCTATAGATTTCAAAATAATTTATAATAAATGTTATTTATTAATTTAAATAAAAACTTGTACAGCGGCATAAATATCTACACGTTTAAATTTCTGCAATTAAAGTGCTTTTTGTTTAATACAACTCACTAATTTAGTCATTAGCCTAGGTATTTATTATCGAACGCTAAAATTGCCGATACCGCGAACATCGAAGTTTGTATAGTTCGAGCATCCTTCTTTTTTACTCCAATTAAAGCGTCATAAGAGTGACAGAGCCAATTGTCCGAAATTTACGAATATCGTTGTTCGCAGCAGCGCCGCAGTTCGCGTTGACGCGACAATCAAAGTACTTTTGGACAGTCAAGTGCAAAAATACGTACCGAAAGAATCCTTTCATAAATACGTCCTACAACCTTATTTAATGTACAATAGAGTTGCTCGGTACATATTTTTGAACGATTTTTTACACTTGACTGGACAGTGCGTGTGCTCAGCTACTGTATATGTTTTTAAAATCTGATTAACCCTTTGAACGCCAAGAACCAGTAAAGTGGTCGCGTGCTCTCGTGCCTGTGACCATTATTGTGGCTACGGCGCACGCTGTCAAAGCAATACTGCTGACAGATAAGGTTTATATTTGCTCTTCACTAGACAAGACGTTGGCGTACACGTCACATTTTGACGCGAGAGGAAAAGCGTTCAAAAGGTTAAACAACGTTTTTAAGGTCACTTAAAAATTGTGTTATTTTCTGTAGAATGTATGTTATTTATTACTATATGTATTCTTCTACTTACGTCTGTGGTTACGACTACTGGTACGCGGCCAGTTTCTAGCGAATTACCCTATATGGAATTTTTGTAGACTTTTGGAGCTTATGATTTGGTGTAGAAATAACATACAGTCAGCAGCAAAAGTGGCTGAGCGTTTGAAGTGTTCAAAATGACCTACACGCACTCTTATTCTCTTGACAGTAGAGATGTGTTGACCTCATTTTGAACACCTCAAACGCTTAGTCACTTCTGATGCTGACTGTACAATTTAAAAAAATAACAGTTGTTAAGTGACTTTGTCAAAAACGATCATTTACATTTTTTTTAAGAAACTTGTTAATATTTTAATAATATTTATATTATTTATTGTTATCAATAATGTTGAGCATTTAAAACATAATCCATCCTATATTGATACAAAAAATAGCATCGCGGCATCGGGTCGATTCGACCTTATACAAGCTTAGAGCTGGGCCGTACGCTCGTTTACAACTATACTATAATTGCTCGTTTTAGCCATCTTGCCAGAAATCTGCAAGTTAAATATAAATAGAAATAAGATAAAATTAAAGGAGTGGAAAAAATACTATTAGAGAAGTTTAAGAGACGAGTTAATAATAATGACTACCCATCAGCCTCGGGGATGTGTCCCGAAGACCGCCACCGGACGAGTTTTAAGGCGGGTTTTGAAAATTATCGTGAGACTCGAGCATACATTTATTTGGTACTTACATGTTTTATTTTATAACAAGAATTAGTTATATGGATAGATTATCCATGTGTCACAAAAAAATAAATATTTATAAGGTTATGGAAATGTAGGGATTTTTTTTACATATTTTTAACTCGCAAAGTGAAAACAAGATACCATTATATTATTTAAATTTTAATAAAAAATACATTGTACATAATTTATATACTCTAACGCAACATTTCAAGGCAAAATAACATTTTTTATTTATTTACCATACATTATGGCCTGTGGAATTCATATTGTCATGTCGTAACATTGCGTTTAGAGAAACGTGTAGAACAATATGGTTAATAATAGTTATGCGTTTTAATACAATGCCACGCTTGGCAGGCTTGGACCCGGGTATGTCCTTAAACTACGTCCAACAATGAGAGGTAGGGCACAGCGATGACCATCACGCTTGAATCTGGGGCAGCCCAACAACTCCTTACAGAAGACCACAGCCATAATAGCACTGCTACCTTTCAGGTATGCAGTGTTGTGTTCCTGATGGTGAGTAAGGTTCCCAGAGCTCCAACCCCCCTTAAAGGCCGGCAACGCGCTTGTGACTCCTCTGGTGTTACGGGTGCCCATGGGCGACGGTAATTGCTTACCACCAGGCAATCCGTCTGCTCGTTTGCCGCCTGTCATAAAAAAAAAGGCGGGTTGCGTGTTCCACCGTTCTGGGACACTACCCATCCTCTTGTGGTGCCAGATTCCGGTTTAGGGACAATACCCGGAATATAATGATTGCTAATATTGAATTTAGTTGAATAATGCGATGTCTCTGTTCCATATATTTTGTATGGGCCGTCGAGCTTCGCTAGTGTATGGTTTTTTATATACCAAATTAGCGTAAACTACTGTTAATTTGTACTATCAGGCGGACCGTATGCTTGTTTGCCACCGTTGTAGTATATAAAAAATAAGAAAGTACTGTGTCAGTTTTGTGACGACAATTGTGACGCTTAACTTGGATAAACAAACACAAAACTTAAATAGTTCATTGACAGCTACTTGGCTGTTGGATAAAAGAATAGTCTATTAATATTAACTCGTCTCTGTCCTCGAGCATTTTTCTAAAACATTACCACTTTACATAATTTTGTTATTTTACTTTTTCATGTTTTTTCTACTCATAATCACGAGGACTTGTCAGGGAAAAAAATTGTACCTAATTTTTTTTTTCTATTTTGTTACCATCTTCCAAAACTATTGTATGGCGGTAACAAAAAAGGAAAAAAAAAAATGTATGTAATTTTTTGGAAGACTTTTTTGGTCCTCGTTATTCAGAGTAAAAAAAATTTTTTTTTTTTTTTTAAATAAGTATATAGTGGTAATTTTTTAAAGAAACCCTCCTGATAGATTACCGACGCGAAAAATCGTTGAATATTGCGTCCCTAATGTACATATGAGTGTATATGCTTATTTAATTATTAATATATAAAAAAAATATTAATATAAAAAAACCGTAATTTATTAAACTATTTATTGTGAATGTTATTTAGTATTTTCTGATTGTGCGAGGCGAGTGAGGCGTAAGAAAAAAAAATATTTATATCATATATTAATTTTTTTTTTTATTCTCGCCATATATTTACAGAAATTACAATCGTATTATGATAACTACAAGTACTTAACTAGTTACAGTATAACATCTAAAAAAGGCCCTTGAGGCATTGTACCAAAGATGCTGGCGGCATTTCCTCGTTGTATCGCAATGCTGATACGCTTTTTTTTTATTAAAAAAAATATTGTCGCAAAATATACAATACGAGAAACATGGAAAATAAGATAATAATGATGCAAAAGCGAAATTCGACACGAAAAGTGTGATACCAGAACCTGGACATAATTCGATAACTGTATTTTTCTTTTTCTATGAAATAAAGTATTGTTAGTTCTTTTTAAAATATAAAAAAATAAACATTTAGGGTTCCGCGTCAATGTAAAAAACCAAAGGTTCTGTTACTTTTACTGATCTGTTTTCGTAATTTTATTTACGTTCTTTAATATCATAGTAGCAGATTTTTTTCGCGACTTCTATATTGGTCCCATGGGAAAAGTTAAGTACGATTATCTTTATCACTTGACATTTTGGATCACGACCCAGATTCAACAATATATATGTACAGTCGCCATCAGATATATCGGAGCTGTGGAGGTGGTCACAAATATCGGAACAACGCCTGTATTGTCCAGGCTATAAAGTGTATGTTCAGATATTTATGATCACCTCCACAGCTCCGATATATCTGATGGCGACTGTATATAGCCTATGTTCATCAGGGTTATAATAGTGAAAGAATTATTCAAATCGGTTCAGCAGTTTCGGAGCATATTTAATACAAACAAACAATCAAATCCTCATAGTAGTAAAACCTCATTCACCTCGCACAATATGACTTCATCTTTATTAGATAACTAATTGTATTGTTTTTTTTTTTAGTATTAATTTCAAATTATCATAAAATAAGTTGATTAGTCCTTCAGACTTCGCAAATACAGTAAAACCGTTAATACTAACAAATTTGCTAAAAGCAAAACTTTATTAACAAGCCGATATGATAAATTTGAAAATATCTATACATTCGATATTACAAAACAATGTATACAGTTGAGTCCGGCATATTTTTGTGACATCAAATGTATAGTATTGTATTCCTACGCAGAACCTTAACTGGTAGGCAATGCTCGTGTGAATCCTCTCGGGCGTCCGTAGGCTACGGTGACTGTTGACCGTCGGGCCGTATGCTTGTTTGCCGCCGTCGTACTATCACGTACACTGTGTAAAATTCACCCTGTATACATGTACCTTATTGAGATATTATGGTTCGTGTATATGTTTTTGGCACGTATATTTGAGCTTGACTGTACAGTCGCCATCAGATATATCGGAGCTGTGGAGGTGGTCACAGATATCTGAGCATGCACTCTATCGCCTTGACAATAGAGGCATATATGAGAGGTAGGGCACAGCGAAGTACCATCATGCTCGAATCTGGAGAAGCCCAACTGGGGAAGTACCTCCTCCTTACAGAAGACCACAGCCATAACAGCACTGCTACCTTTCAGGTATGTAGTGTTGTGTTCTTGATGGTGAGTAAGGTTCGCAGAGCTCCAACCCTCCTTAAAGGTCGGCAACGCGCTTGTGACTCCCCTGGTGTTCCGGGTGCCCATGGGTGACGGTAATTGCTTACCATCAGGCAATCCGTCTGCTCGTTTGCCTCCTTTTGTCATAAAAAAAAAGAGGCGTTTAGATATTTGTGACCACCTCTACAGCTCCGATATATCTGATGGCGACTGTACAGGAGAAATGAGGTGCAGAGAAGTGTACTGGGTTTACTGACATTATATAATTGGATACATTATGTCAATATACATAATGCATGTCTTAATGAAAGGGTGCTTCGGGGTTATTCCATGAATAAGAATCTGTTGTGCTTAGGTTAGTAGTTATCTATCCGTGTCATAAGTTAACATATGCCTAGGACAGTAACCATGGCAACCTGTGACAAAATAAACTTTGGAATAATCCCGAAGCACCTGACTGAAGAGTTCCCTCCGCGCGGCAATTCTGATATTTATAATATAAATATTTATATAAAAATAGCGTGGATAGTCAATTCGTTTTTAACTGTTGAGTTTTTAAAAATCTATTGAGAAATAAAATTAGGTATAAATTTATTGTACTTATTTCTTTAGTAGGGTAAATCGCCAGTTACTGGCCACGTTTCAATAACTGGCCACCTTATACTGAAAATGAATTCTGTTTACCTATAAATAGAACACATTTTCAAATGGGGTTTCAATTACTGGCCACCCTTCAATTACTGGCCATCTTATACTTAAATGAATAAATGAATGAGTATATGGTGGCCAGTTATTGAAAGGTGGCCAGTAACTGGCGATTTACCCTATTTTTCAAAAAAATTGCCACTTTTCAATGTTTTATTTTACGTTTTTTTCTCTACTCAAAATTACGAGTTTTAATAAAAAAAAGCTCAAAGAATTATAATCACAAGAGGAAATTCCAAAATGTATGGAATTATTTGAGTATTTTTTGCGTTTATTGGAATGGAAAAAGCTCGTATTTAAAGTAGAAAAAAAAGTGGCAATTTTTTTTTGAAAAACACCTTTAAGCTTGTTGAAAATGTGAAACTCATATTTTAAGCTTTTTTTTTAACAATTATTTATGAATGCTATTGATTTGTGATATTCATTGTTGTATGGAAATTACATTTTTTTTAACGAAATGTTGATTTATTTAATATTTATGGCATTTTCATTTGACACATAAATTATGAAAAGTTTTTATAAAAATTCAAAGTAACGGTTGTCCAAAATAAGTTTGGTAGATTGCGCTTTCAGCATACAAAATAAATATATTATTAATAAATAATGTCTATATTATTTACTCCTATATACATCCTTACACAAATAGACTTGTCCAGTCAGCGTCATATAGTTCGTAGCATTCAAAGTACTCAAATAGTGATATGACATCCAAAGCTTCAAGAAAAGAGCGTATAGGGATCTTAAAGGCCGGCAACGTAGTTGTGACTCCTCCGGTGTTGCGGGTGCTCATGGGCGGCGGTAGTTGCTTACATCAGGCAATCCGTCTGCTCGTTTGCCTCCTATATCATAAAAAAAAAAGTTTTTGAGTACTTTGGATGCTACCAATTATATGACGCTGACTGTCCCACGTTAAGCTCAAGAAGGCTTGTGTTAAATATATAGAGGCGGGTAACTAGTCGAATATTGTTCGCCATGTTTCACTCCGTAACGTCTGCGGTTAGCCAACGAGAATGGCTTATAATTATGCTCCCCGTTACAGGTCGATTCACGAGAGTTGGCACGAGTGGAATGAATGACTGAATGAAAATGTCTATGTGTGTGTCACATTACCCAATAACATAGTGGCTCGATTGTATACCGATACAAGTGTCACTCATACAATGAAAGTTTCGTTCAATCCATTCGTGCCAACTCTCGTGAATCGACCTGTACGAAGTGAAACATGTCGACCAATATTAGAGTTATAAAACGGGAGTTTCCCGGTTTTATACAATTAATATGTTTTATTACAGTTTTGTGTTTAAAAGACTTGTTTTGTGGGTACCCAGTTAACGATATATATAATAGATAGATACATATAAATACTTAAATACATAAAAAACACCCATGACTCAGGAACAAATATCTGTGCTCATCACATAAATTACTACCCTTACTGCCAAAGTCGAACACGGATACGGATCGCGCACGGACAACGCACGGATGGCGCACGGTAGAATAACAACTATCGGGTAAGTTATACAAATAAAGATAAAGATAAAAAACATTTATTTGTGACAACACATACAAAAACAATGTCGGACAAAGAAAGAAAAAAAAATACACCTGGTGTGCATCACAAAATGTAAATCAATTAGGTTCCCGTCTTTCCTATCGACATTGTGAAAGTTAAGGGTTTTAACCTTTTCGCCACCATGTCAAACGCAAAAGCTATCGCTCACACGTCATCGAAATGTCTAAACTGAAGTTGTACTTAATGCATGTGCAGTCTAATTTGCTCTGTGGTCGAGGATGTATACAATATACGGTTTTGGCCTTGAACCTGCTGTGCCAATATAAACGTCTTTGGCGTGGAAAAGGTTAAAGCCAAATATTTAATTCTTTGAAATATCAATATAAACCGGTCCGCCTCTTAAGCTGAGTTTACATTTCTATCATTTTGCCGATCACAATCACGCGAGTCGTATCGAGACCGCGTATCCTAAGTATGGACGCTCACTTTGGGCACACCGTATCACCACCAACGTCGCGTAAAAAAAATGCGTCCACATTAACCGTAGCGTAGAAGCGTATCGTATCATAACGCCGTATCATAAGTATGTAAGTATATTTTATGAGAGGTAGGGCACAGCGATGACCATCACGCTTGAATCTGGGGCAGCCCAACTGGGGAAGTACCTCCTCCTTACAGAAGACCACAGCCATAATAGCACTGCTACCTTTCAGGTATGTAGGTGTTCCTGATGGTGAGTAAGGTTCCCAGAGCTCCAACCCCCCTTAAAGGCCGGCAACGCGCTTGTGACTCATCTGGTGTTGCGGGTGCCTATGGGCGACGGTAATTGCTTACCACCAGGCAATCCGTCTGCTCGTTTGCCGCCTATGTCATAAAAAAAAAAAAAAAAAATGGACGCTCACTTTGGGCACACCGTATCACTACCACTGTCGCGTGAAAAGTGCAGATGCGCGTCGGTGTAACGCGACGGAGATACGATACGACGAAATGATACAAATGTGGCCCTAGCTTTACGTAACTACCCAAAAACATAGCTTGTAATCACAAGCCGTTTACACCCACAGTAAAGACGATTTATGTTTTATTCAATCTGTATTACTCGGGTGTGAGGTATGAAATAATACTCAGGTTTTCGTGTAACGGTATATTGCAGGTGATCATTGATTCGACGGCTCCCATATGTCCGTGCAGCGTCCGTCGGCCGTCCGTGCCGGTGCTAGCGAGCGCGCGGCGGCCAGGCCAGCAGCACGGCGGCCACGTCGAGCGCCAGCAGGTCGGCGGCGGCGCCCAGCGCGGCGCCCAGCGGCGGCGCCGAGCGGCCCAGCTCGCCGTGCGCCCACTCCTTCACGTACGTGCCGGCGCCGCACCGGAGACGGATACGGAACAGCGACGGGTGCCCTGGTGTGTCACAATCAAAATCAGAGCCCCAAGTTTTTAACGTAAGTTTGCGTCACGAATGCGTTTGCGTTTCCCATATAAATAACATTAACACTTACGCGTTCGTAAACGTTTTCTTACGTCAAAATAAACTTACACTAGAGCCTCAGAATCAGAAAGTCATTCATTTTATAGTTACAATAATTAAATTAATAGTACATTACATCAGAGGCCCAGTAAATGAGGATTTCCGGCCAAGTGGGTATATATAGTGATACGAGGCCGTGAATTCGTATTCACGGCGAGGCACGTATAGTGTTTTTCTCATACAATGAAATAAAAGAAATGCTTCAAATAATGAAATTTATTTGTTTTAATAAAAAAATATTTATTTTAATTTTACAAAATCACAACTAACAATGAAATCGAAATGTATTAAAAATTAACATGCTATGATACCCGCCATCTTTGCCTCTGTAATCGTCGAAAAAAAGTTACTTTGCAGGCCTGCAAAGTTATATGAAATTCCATTTCCGTCCCCTTCAGTTGCCGCACCCAAAAAACCATACTTCCGAGTCTATTATAAGGAATGTATAATATATATCTTCCTCGCGTTTTCCCGGCATTTGCCACGGCTCATAGGAGCCTGGGGTCCCCTTGGCAACTAATCCCAGGATTTGGCGTAGACACTAGTTTTACGAAAGACCTTCCAATCCAGAGGGTAAACTAGGCCTTATTGGAATTAGTCCGGTTTCCTCACGATGTTTTGCTTCACAGAAAAGCGACTAGTAAATATCAAATGATATTTCGTACATACATTTCGAAAAATTCATTGGTATTGGTATTCGAACCTGCGACTTCTGGATTGCAAGTCACACGCCCTTACCGCTAGGCTACCAGCGCTCTATTATAAGGAATGTAAAGACAATATTTCATTGCATGTTTGAGAAAACGAAATTCTGATGCCATTTCTTCTGAGCAGCCTTAAAAATATGTAGTTTAAAATCTCTTACACATAACATGTAGTGAGAACTAACCTGGGACCTTAAACGCTTGTAGCGAGTGAATGTCTCGCGTCCGAGCCAGCAGCGGCCGGCGGTGCAGCACGCGGATCGGCGTCTTCTGCACGATACGGATACGGACGTCCGTGCCGGGTCCGGCGTCCGCGCCGTTCGTCTTATCTGTTCAATATGACGGTCGAAATCGGAGTTGTGTTTAATAAACTAAACATAATATTAGACAAATTAATAATTAAATCGAATATTCATCAAAATTTGACGACCGGTTTGGGCTAGTGGGTACCTTGCCTATGAAACCGATGCAGCTGGGTTGAAATCCCAGTCAGGGCATTTATTTGTGTGATGAGCACAGATATTTGTTCCTGAGCGATGGGTGTTTTCTATGTGTTTAAGTATTTATATGTATCTACACATACATCTATTATATTATCGTCGTCTAGTACCTACAACACAAGCCTTACTGAGCTTACCGTAGGACTAGGTCGATTTGTGTAAGATTGTCGCGAAATATTTGTTTGTTTGTTTATACCAGCTTTTCTTAAAAATATTGTAGGCGTAACTTTTTGAGACGAGTCCCCAATTAATCCATTTAATGTTTCGTTGTTATTCATTTAGATTATATTTTTATCATTCCTTTTTGTGAGTCCATTGCAGTGTGATGCCAGCTGACTAGTACCACCCCATCTCCTCCCGCGGGTGTTTTAAGAGGCTACAAAGGGAAAAATCCTACGGACGGACAGCAGCGTCCGTCGAAACTCAATCTACACCTACGGTCAACCCGCCTGCCAAGCGTGACGACTATGGCAACTACCCCCAAGATGATACAAGTCATATTTGTGGGAGGCTTATATCCAGCAGTGGACGGCATACGGCTGAAATGTATGTATGTCCCTAACTGTGCTGGTTTTATTTTAGAACGCTTACATCATTTATTATTTACATTTGGACCCGCGTATGTCCTTAAACTACGTCCAACAATGAGAGGTAAAGCACAGAGAAGTACCATCACGCTCGAGTTTGGAGAAGCCCAAGTACTTTAGGGTAGGCAACGCGCATGTGAATCCTCCGGAGTTGCAGGCGTCCATAGGCTACGGGAATTGCTTAACAGGCGGGCCGTATGCTTGTTTGCCACCGTCGTTGTATAAAAAATAATGACAAAAACATTCTAAATAGTGTAGTGACGAACTTACCTCCGGTGCCGTCCGGGACACTGTCCGTGTTCGTGTAGTTGTTCAGCCGCGCGATGTCCGCGTCCGTGACGGTCACCGGCGTGCCGGGCGGGACCGGCTGCGAAGTCATTATATTGGGTTTAATTATACTCTTGTCTGTTTAGGTAGTTAACACGTTCAGACCCGACGACACAACGTCTGTGATCTTATTAAACCTTCTCCAATGCCAGTGACGCAACATCTGTGATCACAAATTATCGAACTCCTATGCCAGTGACACGTATTTGTGTCTAAAGAGATCCTCCTCCTATGCCGGTATCACGTAAGTGTGTTCAAATAAATTCACCGCCAGGGCCGGCGACACAACAGTTGTGTTAAAAACGTTCGTATTCTTATACCACTGCTGCACTGGCATAGAGCAAGAACTTGACTTGTGACAGCTGCGTAGGAATAAAAATATGGTATAATCCCAGTGCACATTGGCATGCACCGAGTGATCGAGATAATTAGATAGTCGCCATCAGATATGTCGGAGCTGTGGAGGTGGGCAAAAATATCTGAACATACACTTTATCGCCTTGACAATAGAGGTGTTGTGTTCAGATATTTGTGACCACTTGCACAACTTCGCTACTTTACCAATGAGTTTTTTGGAACTTATGTACGAAATATCATTTGACATATACCAGTCGCATTCCGGTGGAGGAAAACATCGTGAGGAAACCGGACTAATCCCAATAAGGTATAGTTACGTTTATTGTTGGAAAGTCAGATGGCATTCGCTTTTGTAAAACTAGTGCCCACATCCAAACCTAGTATTATTGCGGACCCCAGGCTCCCAAGCCGTGGCAAAATGCCGGGTCACTCAGGTTTAGGTTTTATTCTCAAACTTGAAAAAAAGACTTGTCTTGTGTGTGTGTCTCACCTCGTCGAAGGTGGAATGTGTGAGTTTGATACAAAGCGCCTCGTACTCTTTACATTTGCTCTCCTCTCCTCTCTTCAGCTCCGTTAAGTCATCTCTGGAACACAAGTTTTTTTTTTTATGACAGGCGGCAAACGAGCAGACGGATTGGTGGTAAGCAATTACCTATGGGCACAAGTATTTTGAGTTAGCTTAATAATGCGAATAAAAAAAAAACGAGTGAAATCAAAATGGTGATACAAAGTTATATTTTCTGAATCTATTCGTCATTACGATCAACTTTTACTATGGCGCCGTAACTGAAAAATCAGTTAAAAAAAATTACCTGCCCATACTAACAACTAGTATGAGAAAACTCCTTTTTTTAACTGATTTTTTTTGTTGTGACCCCATAGTGAAAGTTGATAGTAATCACGTCAATAGATCCAGAATAGTATATTACGCACCCAGCACATAAAGTGAGGTTTTCGGTTGCGCCCTAGGGCGGTAAATCTCTCTTACCACCCAGTGTGACGTAATCATATATTACGTACCCAGGGCGGTAAAACAGGGGGTCAGATTGCGGGTATTTGTGGCCCGAACCGGAGGTGAGTAGGGCGGTAAATTTCTCTTACCGCCCAGTGTGACATGAAATATATTTTTATATTACCATTTCGATTTCACCTGGTATACTTGATTTGTTTATTTAGAGCAACAACTGTAACTCAGCAGTACAGTATATATTTATATACCTACCAATGCGCCGTGTAACTAAGTAATAACAATATAATATATACCCAAAACATTTAAAAAATAAAAGTTGAAACAGATAACATATACTTAAGAAAAAACGACGAGGACCTTCGGTGTTCGAGACGGGATTCGAAACCGCATCTCCAGCTATCGCGGCTGACGCCTTAACCAATTCGGCCACCCGTACACAGCGGAACCCGTCGAAATTAATCAAGTATATGTAAGGTTTTAGGCACCGTTTTACCAGCTCTAAGGTGAAACACTACGTGTTTGCGCCTCCTATATGAATACCTTTCGGGATTCTGATATAACTAGAGAGGTGGTGCTGCCATCTATGTAATATTTAATTAAAAAATAATTTGATTTGTTCTTAGTTTCATTTAAAAAAATATCAGCGAGGGGATAGGAAAAGGAAAAAAACAGGACTTAGGAGCCACGTCAAAAAAGGCTATAATAAAGTGTTAGTACGGACCTGCTGACGTGCTGAAGCCGTGAGACCCGCACGGCGCCGCCGGCCGCTAGGCGCTCACTAGCGCTCGCTAGCTCGGCCGCCGTCAGCTCCCGGCGCGGGTCCGCGATCTACGGATACGGACGCACTGTACGTGAATCACGGTGGTGTTAAGCAGTTACCGTAGCCTATGGACGCCTGAAACTCAAGAGGATTCACACATACATACATTTCAGCCGTATGCAGTCGACTGCTGGACATAGGCCTCCCACAAATATGACTTGTATCATCTATATCGGGGTTAGTTGCCATAGTCGCCACGCTTGGCAGGCGGGTTGGCGACCGCAGTAGCTGCAGATTGGGTTTCGACGTACGCTGCTGCCCGTCCGTAGGATTTTTCCCTTTCACACGCGAGTTGCCTAGCTTTTAAAAACCTATACACCGTTTTTGAAGGAGCTCATACTGTAGTCCCTAGGAAAAACCTCGAATTGCAAATCAACCGCCAACCCGCCTGCGGAGCGTGACGATCACGGCACTGGACCCGCCGTGCTGTGTCGATCTCTTGGAACCATCGATATTAAAATCGAAAGAAAATTACTCGCAGCGGGAATCGAACCCACCACTGGATCACTAGCCCAGTGCACTACCAATTGTGCTATACGAGTACCGCTTAGACTTCTAATTTTTTTTTCTATTTATCCCTCGTCGTATCATGGGTGACGTGTACCATATCCAGTAGTGGACATGGCTATAGTAGGAACATGTGGCCAAAGAGATCGCCCCAGGCCGTAAGTTCACCTCAATGGCGAAGGGCCGGCCTTCCCCCAGGCACCGCACGTCGACGTCCTCGCGGCCGGCCGACACGAACTTCAGTCTGTGCTCTGTCTCTTCTGGAGACATGCTGGAAGAGAGAGCACGTTTAAAAGAAATGCCGCTTTTGGAAATCTTTTTAAAATGACACTTAGAAGGCTTTTAGGAATTCTATCTTTGGGAACGTTTCAGATATGCTACTTTTAGGAATGCTATCTTTGGAAATATTTTAGTAATGCTACATTTAGGAATGGCATCTTTGGAAATGTTTCAGTTATGCTACTTTTAGAAATGCCATCTTTGGACCCGTTTTAGATATGCTACTTTTAGAAGTGCCATCTTTGGGAATCTTTCAGAAATGCTTATTTTAAGAACGCCATATTTGGAAATCTTCCAGAAATGCTACTCTTAGGAATGCCATCTTTGGAGATCTTCCAGAAATGCTACTCTTAGGAATGCCATCTTTGGGAACGTTTCAGATATGCTACTTTTAGAAATGCCATCTTTGGAAACCTTTCAGTTATGTTACTTTTAGGAATGCCATCTTTGGGAACGTTTCAAATATGCTACTTTTAGGAATGCCATCTTTGGAGATCTTTCGGAAATGTCATGTTTAGGAATGCCATTTTTGAAATCTATCAGTTTAATCACTTTTAATTGTAATTCCTCTGGAGTTACAGCCGTCCATAAGCTACGGTGGCTGCTTAGTTACCATCATACGGGCTATATGTTTACTACCTTCGTACTATAAACACTTACTTGTACAATTCAGCGATGGGCTGAAAGATGATTTCCTGGACGGAGGACTCCATCATCCTCTGCCCCCGCACCAGCCAGGGTGTCTGCGGGAGCTGCCGGGACAGCTTCACGTACCTGCACCAGACGCGAGCTCATCATCATCAGATCGTGTTCTCCTGGCATTTTGCCGAGCTCATGGCACCACTTGGCAACTGATCCCAGGATCTGGCGTAGGTTTGCGAAAGCGACTGCCATCTGATCTTCCAACCCAGAGGATAAACTAGACCTGGGATTAGTCCGGTTTCCTCGCGATGTTTTCCTTCACCGAAAAGCGACTGGTAAATATCAAATGATATTTCGTACATAAGTTTCGGAAAACCATTGGTAATAGTGTGCGACTTGTAATCCGGAGGTCGCAGGTTCGAACTCCAGGTCGTACCAATGAGTTTTTCGGAACGAAATGTCATTTGACATTTACATCTGTTATTTATGAAGTAAAACATCGAATCGTGAGGAAACCGGACTAATCCCTACAAAACCTAGTTTACCTTATGGGTGGAAAGATCAGACGGCATTCGCTTTCGCAAAACTAGTGCCTACACTAGATCCTAGGATTAGTTGTCAAGCGGACCCCAGGTCAAAATGCCGGGACAACGCAATGAATATAATAACATACAATTTATACTTAAAACGTTTATAAATCATAAGTGTGGGAGCTCACCGTCCGCCGATGTAGAGCGGCGCACGCGCAGCCGCGCAGGCGACGGCCCGCGCGGTGGCGGCGGGCGCGGACAGCCGCAGCTGCGACAACGCAGCGTTTTCTAACGCCTGCTCCGCACCGCGCCGCGTCACATCGACGGCGGGCCGCCGGTGCGGTGCGAACGCAGACGGGGACAGGTTCTTTAGGACTTCTAGTTCCTGTTATATTAAAAAAAGAAGGTTTTCTTGAACTCTTACGAAGCCATAAACGTGACTAAATATTTGGGACTAAAGATTTTTTTCAAATTGTATAAATCATATAAACTTAGATTACGATAAAGTGCGTGTTAAGATATTTGTGGGTATTTAAATCGAAAGAAAAATAGAAAAAAAATTGACTCGCCGCGGGACTCGAACCCACAACCACTGGATCACTAGCCCAGTGCCCTACCAATTGTGCTATACGAATACCGCTTGGACTTGTTGGGCTTGCCGTTAAAAGGGTTCAGTACTCTTTCGGTAGATGTGCCTACACGTCACCCGTAATGACGTATATACATACATACATTACATACATTTCAGCCGTATGCAGTCCACTGCTGGACATAGGCCTCCCACAAATATGACTTGTATCATCTTGGGGGTAGTTGCCATAGTCGCCACGCTTGGCGACCGCAGTAGCTGTGGATTGCGTTTTGACGGACGCTGCTGCCCGTCCGTAGGATTTTTCCCTTTATGACGTATATAAGAAGGATAAAATAGAAAAAATTGACAAGTCCAAGCGGTACTCGTATACCAACTGGTAGTGCACTGGGCTTGTGATCCAGTGGTTGTGGGTTAGAGTCCCGCTGCGAGTCAATTTTTTTCTATTTTTCTTTCGATTTAACACGTTCAGCTCCGACGACACAACGTCTGTGATCTTACTAAACCTTTTCCAATGCCAGTGACACAACGTATGTGATCAAAAATTATTGTATTTCTATGCCAGTGACACGTATTTGTGTTTCTAAAGATAGTTCTCCTATGCCGGTAACACGTAACAGTGTAGGTACAGATAAAATAACTGCCCAATGCCGGCGACACAACAGTTGTGTTAAAAACGATCGTATTCCTATACCGCTGGCACAGGAGTAAGAACTTGACTTAAGACAGCGGCATAGGAATAAAAATTTCGTATAATCCCAGTGGCATGCTTTGAGTGATCGTGATAATTTCTACCGGCATATTGTAAGCGTTTAGTAAAACGGCGAACGTGTTAAATATCGATGATATTTCCTAGCAGATGTTTCTGCTTAATATAAAACAAGATATTTGTTACTATCTTTACAGCTCCAATATGGCGACTGTAACTTGAAAAAAAACTGGCAAAGTGCGAGTCGGACTCACGTTCCAGGACTGTACCTGTACATCATCAGGGTACTCGTAGTGCAGCGTCAGGAGTAGAGGACACACCGCCCCAGAGTCCAGGGTCAAGCCTATGTGGCCGGCCAGCCGGGTGCCGAACGACCACTTCCACGCTTCCTTCAGAGATGTCACGCGGTCTAGGCGGGTTGGGGGAATTAAATAAAAATCTCTATATATATAAACGTGAAAGTCCTGCCTGACTGACTGACTGATCAACGCACAGCTCAAACCGCTTTACCTAGATGGCTGATTTTTTCACAATAGGTAGGTAGTTTATAATAAATAAATAAATTGTCTTTATTTCAGGCGTACACCCATATCATAAAATACACGATTAAATCACGAAAACAATGTAAATACAAGAATAAAATACAATAAAACTTAAAACTACAAGTATAAAGCTTAAACTACAAGTATGTAGGCATGTATAGTACCTACAACTACTTGCGGTTCCCGTCGCGGTGCACAGACTGCCAGTGTTTGAGGATGGGACAGTCCAGGCATTCGGAAAGCGTTCTTAAAATGTTCTTTATATAACGTTCTTTATATATCGTAAGGATCCACTAAGAATGTATTTTTCGAAATTACAAATAAATAATATCCCCCAAATCGCTGCCAAAGGGCAAAGTGCCTAGAAGCCTGGCCGCATTGCCTCGTTGGATGGCAATACTTATTCGTTGAACAAAATATAGGCCAGCCTTCTGGTCACCTGTAGTTTCAATCAACAGGGATGCCAAAGCCTTGTACATCCTACGCGCACTCGGTCCCCACGGTCCCAGCGTTTCGACCCCAAACGCCTCGAATATGTAACCAGTCCCGAGGGTAGCATATATGCGACGTTTGAGGTCTTCGGCTATGGTGCAGCATGACCAGCACCGCTGCTAGTCCCTGGAAGATGTGACGGCGCCAGGGTATCAACACATGTAGTATCCCAAACTAGGGGCCGTCCCATCCTCCAAGGCACTTTAGATCATATTAGCGTCATACCATTTGATTATTTTTGGAAGTAAGCATTATATACGTACAGTACGCGTACGATCGTAACGCACCCCCTAATTTGGGTTCCATCACGTAGAGAAACTCCTAGCATAGCCTCTCTCCATAGCTCGTTGAGGGCTTTGAGCTTTGAATTGAAGAGCCTTTGATTAGCGTATGGCCAAAAAACAGGAATCCGGGATAAAAACTCACCTGTGTCATATTCCGGGAAGGCATCTTTGATGGACAGTTGCATATATTTTTCTCGTATTATGGTCGCTATAGGCGCTGACAGAGCGCACGCGAAAGTTGTACAGTCGTACCTGCAAAGTGAAGCCGACTGTACAGTCAAGGTCAAAGATATCGACTCGCCCAAAGTATCAAAATATGTATACTTGTACTTGATAGTAAGACAAGGTATTTCTAATATTTTTGGACAATATTACACAAACAATTTTGACGACCGGTCTGGCCTAGTGGGTAGTGACCCTGCCTATGAAGCAGAAGGTCCTGGGTTCGATTCCCAGTAAGGGCATTTATTTGTGTGATGAGCACAGATATTTGTTCCTGAGTCATGGGTGTTTTCTATGTATGTAAGTATTTATATGTATTTATTTATTATATATATCGTCTTCTAGTACCAGCTTACCGTGGGACTAGGTCGATTTGTGTAAGAATGTCCGAAATATTTAGTTATTTAATCGACCTAGTCCTACGGTAAGCTCAGTAAGGCTTGTGTTGTAGGTACTAGACGACGATATATATAATAGATAGACACATATAAATACTTAAATACATAGAAAACACCCATGACTCAGGAACAAACATCTGTGCTGATCACACAACTTAATGTCCTGACTGGGATTCGAAACCAAAC
The DNA here is from genome assembly GCA_022674325.2 of Grapholita molesta. Classification (NCBI taxonomy): domain Eukaryota; kingdom Metazoa; phylum Arthropoda; class Insecta; order Lepidoptera; family Tortricidae; genus Grapholita; species Grapholita molesta. The sequence goes on along the minus strand of CP053145.2, from coordinate 8,122,579 downwards.
CATCGGCTTCATAGGCAGGGTGATGACTACCCACTAGGCCAGACCGGTCGTCAAATACAGAAAACTTCAATATATACACAACTAACCCTTTTTTATCCAGTATCTCTTTAGCCATATGGCAACTGTCGTCCCAGGTGCTCTCCTGCAGCACCCCGAGACAGCTCGCGCAGACCGCGCCCCGTCTTCTCTTGGCTTCCGGCGAGTCTTCAACTCCACCATTTGTGTCAGTGCTGCTGTTGGATTCGGGAACCGACTGGTCTTGTTCATCTTGATACTGTTAAATGAAAATTTGTTTTATGTTAAATTTAGAATCGTTTTTGTGTATAAGCAATGTGTTTTTTTTATTACTTATTTAAATAAATACATTTGGGACAATCTTACACTGATCAACGTACACCTAGACTTTTTTTTTAGATTTACAAAAAACAAATGGCCTTGTACAGAGGAAAATATATAAAAGTCATTTATTAATAATATTATAGATATTACATGTCATGTTATTGATTATTTTTAACTTATTAAATTAATTATAAAGATTATTTAGAGATAGATAGATAGAGATAGAGATCTTTATTTGCATCCAAAGTGCATTTATTAATATTACTTATATTAAAATACATACATGGACCCTGGTCCCTACCAGGGTCCATGTCCATGCTTCAAAATTAATATAGCAAACATTTTTGACATTATTACAATTTATAAATATTCTGACACTAAAAACAGCTTAAAAATTAAAATTAATCTAATAATTTAACTACATAAAAACATTACAAATTGTCTTCCATGAATTCCGATATACTATAATAACATTTCTCGACCAGCTTACTTTTGAGATTGTTTGGGAAACCAGATATTTTTAGTGATGCAGGAATTTGGTTGTAGATCTTAACAGCCCTTTAATAGGCGCCATTTTTATATGTTGGAAACATATATTATTGGTTCAGGAAGTTCCAAATATTGTTGACGGCGAGGATTTTGGCAAAACTTATATAAATGTATATTTTTATGTATGAAGGTGGCAATTTCCAAAATGTAGAGTGAGGGGAGGGTGAGAAATTTCAGTTTTTTTAAATGAGAACTGCAGCTTTGACGTTGTTGTATATTTGCCAGAATTCTCATACACTTTTTTTGTGTTACAAAAAGGTGCCGAGTGTCAGTGCTGTGGCCCCAAAGCATAAGCCCATTATAAATTAAATAATAATTACAAATACATATAGTTAAGTACAAAAAGGCGTAGTTTCCTATATTACTAACTAACTAACTACATACTACCTACAGATAAGTAACACACATAGAAAGGCAGAATATAAATATTGCCTTGAAAACATTTTTTTTTAAACTTATGTAAGGTAATGGCACTAATGTCAGAAACTTTAAGCTGACAGGCACCAATGATGGACACTTAGTTCTTATTACAAAAATCATAAAGTTATAAATTGAATATGTCCCAACAAATGCATGACACTTAACTCCTTTGAAATAAGCACTAATGTTCCTTGTCCATTACTGGTGCCGTCACTCTACTTATACAGATATATATATAAACACACAGATGGGTGTCCGAGCCAGGATTGGAGCTCTGGGACTCCTACTTCATAGGCATTAAACTATAGAACCAATTTTAATTCGGTCACAAAATTTCAGTGCCCAATTCATTTACAGTCCATGTCAGGTAAACAAAGTCTGGTCTATTCGCTAATATTTTTTTTATTTTTGGTGTGGCATGTGTGGTTTATCAATATTTTTTTCTTTCATTTATTTATTCTTAAAAAAAGTTTGTAGCCAAACATTCTGCCATGAGCCGTGGCAAAATGCCGGGACAACCCTGATGATGTCTTAAACATTCAGAAGCAATCAACTGTTACAATCTAAGGTTACAACTACATTAAATAAACAATAAGAAAACTAAAAAAAAAGGTAATAAGGAGGCAGTACCTTCTTCGCAGATTCCTTCACATTCTCGTAAACCCGAGGGTGGTGCAAGCCCAAGTAGCGAAGTGCACATGCATCGCAGCATCCCTCGTCCTTACAATGCTTAAATATTGCCTTTTCGTTCATAATATCAGAAAATATCTAATTATTTACTTTATTAATTTAACAGTATTTACGGACATGCGGTATAAGTCAAATAATATGATTCATCAATTTTGCCAAGCAAGTTTAAGCTCTAATAGCATAACATAAGGTCTAGTTTCTTTAATTGAAATTATGCATGTAGCCGGGCTGTAACTATGACAGTTGCATTTCGTTTTAAGCAATTTTTTTTTATATTGTTTTAATCATTTTATTGTTATTTATATCGAATACCTAGAGTGCATTATTATTACGAGTATTTATTTAAGCAAACAATTGGAAAAATTCAAACAATACCGTGAAAATAATTTTAAACTAGAATAATCCTAAAAAAGAATACATTTATTTACAGAAATTACAATCGTATTATGATAACTACAATTACCTACTTAACTAGTTACAGTATACAATCTAAAAAAGGCACTTGAGGCATTGTAGCAAGGATGCTGGTGGCATTTCCTCGTTGTATCGCAATGCTGATACGTTGTGCGAGGAAGCCGCCAGCTCTTCGGTCACCAGTTACATCAACCAGACGCTTCGCGCTTTCTGCTAAAAGTTTGTGCGCGCTGGGACCCCATGGAACTAGCGTCACTACCCCAAACAATTTTGAACCGCCAAACCGAGAAAATAATTTGAAACTAGAATGATCCTAAAAAATGTGTTAACTCTATGAACTACGAACGGCGAAAAGAAAATGCCCTCGTATTGCGGACAGATAGTTTTCAGTAAAATAAAACTGGTTTTCGCTACTGAAATACCTGTAATGAAACGTAACAAATATTGCCAGTTTCTAAATTAAGTCAGCTGATCGCTTGTTATAGGTTTTCATAATTAATAAAAATTACAGTATATTGAAATAAAAATGATTCACTGGCGTAAATAAAAACGCTTTGAAAGTCATAAATATACTGGAACTGTAAACTTTTTTTCAGTCATCGTTTCGTTTGAAAGTTTTCAGTCTGATCTTGACCTGACAGCTGTCAGTATAGTATTGCCATGTGTCTCCGCCACTGTTGTGTGAAGTCTGTAATATTTATGTAATTCAAAATAAAAATTCTATGTTAGAAAAATAAACACACATCCAGTTTTTATCGTTTGTAAATAAATAGTTATTCAAAAACTTTACCATGGGAACAGTACACGCAAAGGTAAATTTGGTTTGATATGATAATTATTGTAGGAATATTGCTAGGTTATTTAGGTATAAAATTAAGTTTTTCTTAATAAATACATGATTAATCACCATAAAAATCAAACCAGGCTACTTGTTTTTACTATTTACTGTAACTCCGATGTATTTTGTGTTTAAAGCGTTGACGCTTTTATGCCTTCATCTTATTTTGCTTATAAGAATCTTAAGAGCCTTGCAGAAGTTTAACATAAGCACTTTACTAAACAAATACAATAACTATTGACTTAGTGCCTCAAACAGTAATAGCAGATATAGAGGGAATGTTAATAATACTCAGTCTGTACGCTACAGAGCAGAGCAGTCTCTTCCATAAACCTTTTGGTTGATAGTGCAGATAAAAATGAAATTAAAAATCCTGCCCAGTAAAAGCATTTATTTGTGTGATAAGCACAGATCTTTGAGTCATGGGTGTTTACTATGTATTTAAGTATTTACAAATACAAATAATGTATTTAATGTAAGTACATGTTTGCATAATATACCATGCTATCCAATTATGTACCAAGTAGGTACCTAAAAAGATATTACCTTGCTTGTGAGCAGAATGACAAGACATTACAAAGGTATAATAAAGAATTTTAAATATTATAGAGCTATAACTACTATGCAAAAATATGTGAGGAACATGGTATATGTAGGGGTAGCGGCATGATGAGTAAAGACACCGTTGACTGGTTGACTTAGACTAATTTATTCCTTACTTACTAGTGCATATATACATGTGTGCTTCCTTATTATTACGTTCTTAATCTACATATATACAATCATAATCTTACAGAATCGGCGCGTGATAAAATACTATGAACCTATTGTCACGCGCCGAGATACTGCATACACTGTTACATGCCTACCGCCATAGTATTCCCCCCCAGTCAACCATTAAAAGTCTTATAATAATAGTAATAATAGTGTGTGTGTGTGTGGATGTGTGTGGCAGTGTACTGTATGAGTGGTATTGTATTATATATATTGTATATTATATATATTGTTGGCTGATCACAATAAAACCCTTCTCAAGCTTACCATGGGGCTCAGACAAGTTGTGTAAGGGTGGTTTCTAATATTTATTTATGTAAAATACATCTTGCAGGCGGAACAAGGGCAGGGGGACAACGAGGTGGCGGGCAGCAACCTGTTCGAGTTTGAGGATACCCTGGAGATGGAGACGGAGCCAGTCCTACAACGACCCAGCATCAAGCTTGGCGGTGTCCGGGTAAGTCTGCAAACTCATAATGGCCACTTACAACACTCAAGGTCAGCTAACCTAAGGGTAACCTTAACCGATTTAGTTGATATATATTTAACCTTGAACTCTGGGTTTTTAAATGAGTCGTATTCTCCATAGCAAGGTGTTCTGTTTCTGTAAGATCATTTTTTTTTACCTTTTCAGACCAATTGTAATAATACCGAAAGTTGACTAATGAAATCCGGGCTACAGGATCTCATTGGTCAATTTTCAGTAAGTTTTATTTTTCAATACTGCAGGAAATATTAAATTAAAACTTACATACATGCATTTCAGCCGTACGCAGTCCACTGCTGGACATAGGCCTCCCACAAATATGACTTGTATCAACTTGGGGGTAGTTGCCATAGTCGCCACGCTTGGCAGGCGGGTCGGCGACCGCAGTAGCTGTAGACGCTGCTGCCCGTAGGATTTTTCCCTTTGTCGCTTCTTACGACACCCGCGGGAGGAGATGGGGTGGTGCTACTCTAGTCAGCCGGCAACACACGGCACAATTAAAACTTAATTTGTTTCAATTCTTATGATTTTTTTTCAATGCTATTTTGTATCTGTGCATACAACGCTACATAAGCCCTAAACTTGTTGAAATAGTAGCACAAATTCTGCCGTAGTGCTAGATAGTTCCACCATTTTCTATTTAACCTTTTAACAGCCTAAGACGGCTGTGGACGTCATAGGAAAGTCGTGCCATGGACGCCAACGACGGCTACAGACGTCTGCTTTGTTAATTCAATAAATCATTCCGTAAAGTTCAACTCCGCTCAACAGAATATAATATCGTGGCGTCACTAGCACGGCATATTTCTTTGTCGTCTGACGCATAAAAGGTTAACATTGGAACGCCAAAACAAGGGACCATGCGCGCCATCTCCTACCGCACGGCGCAAGTACAGTCAGCAGCAGAAGTAGCTAAGCATTCGAGGCGTTCAAAATGAGGTCAACACGTCTCTATTGTCAAGAGAATAAGAGCGCTTGTAGGTCATTTTGAACACTTCAAACGCTTAGCAACTTTTGCTGCTGACTGTACCCGCATTCGCTTAGAATTCGCTAGCGTAAGCGTAATCTGACGCAATTGCCGTCTAAACTAAAGCATGTTCACGAAAAAAAGTAGCCACCGTTGTATGAGTCTCCACCGTTAACTGGTGGGTCCATGTAGTGGAAACAGTCATAGAATTACGAATTTGCTTGTCTATTTTACGTTTAGGATGTCAGAATCGAAAAAATCTAGCCTCAACTGTCTAAAAATGTTAATAACGCCAAGTAGTGCTAAAACAAAAATGAACGTTACAAAAATACGTCATTTTCTGAGTCAAATTACAAATATATCTGGCTTGTTTACGATAGTAAAATCTAAGAGAAATTATTCACGGGACATTCTAGTATTGACAATTTGTTTGAGTAGAGAGCATAGTGCAAGCTTAATGATCCAAATGTTCAAATAAGAAAAAAAACTCCCAAAATGCAGTTTTTTTTTAATGGGCCATAGATTTAGAACACCTGATAAAAATATCCGCAGCATTACCTTAAACGAAAGAAAATGAGTTGGTTTTTATGATAACTTCAAAAAAATTACGATGGTTTCATACGAAAATAGTACATTTCGATACTAGTGAAAAAAATTTTTTTTTCGACGAGGGTGTAAGTTGGAGCCCGAGTGAAACGATGGTGACAATCACCCGAGTCTTAAATAAGTTTTTTCACGTGTATCGAACCCAATTTTTCATAAAAAGTGCCTTAAAAAGTGAAATTTACGTACGCGAAGCGTGCGCAAAGTGCACTTTTACGCACTAGTTAGGAAAAAAGAAATTATAAGGCAGTGGCTGTTTTTTTCGTGAACAAGCCTTACCACTAGATGGCGGTGCGCTTGAGTTAGAACGCGCTAACCAGTTTTCAGCGTAGACTATCCGAGGTTTCCCGGAGAATAGCAGAACCTAAAATGTCTGACCTTTACAGGCGCGTGTGGACCGCGTCCACGTGGACGGCCTGAGCCGCACCAAGGATGACGTGATCCGCGGGGCCGTGGACGACCTGTTCCAAGCCACCGACTTCGAGGACGTCATACTGCGAGCGCACAAGGTACGCAGACAGCGTGGACTGTCCACCCGACTCGGACCCGGGTGTCCTTAAACTACGTCCAACAATGAGAGGTAGGGCACAGCGATGTACCATCACGCTTGAATCTGGAGCAGCCCAACTGAAGTACCTCCTCCTTACAGAAGACCACAGCTATTAGCACTGCTACCTTTCAGGTATGTAGTGTTGTGTTCCTGATGGTGAGTAAAGTTTCCAGACTTCCTTAACCCCTTAAAGGCCGGCAGCGCGCTTGTGACTCGCCTGGTGTTGCAGGTGCCCATGGGCGACGGTGATTGCTTACCATCAGGCAATCTGTCTGCACGTTTGCCACCTTTGTCTTGTTGGCTTAATCGCTGGTTCAATAACAGACTATTCACTTTTTTTATGTGACGTCGTCGACACAAGCCCTAACCTTGTAATACATACAGTCATACATACATTTCAGCCGTATGCAGGCCACTGCTGGACATAGGCCTCCCACAAATATGACTTATATCATCTTGGAGGTAGTTGCCATAGTCGCCACGCTTGGCAAGCGGGTTGACCGCAGGCTGTAGATTGGGTTTCGACGGACGCTGCTGCCCGTCCGTAGGATTGCCCTTTGTCGCCTGTTACACCCGCGGGAGGAGATGGGTGGGTGCTATTCTAGTCAGCCGGCATCACACGGCAAACGTTGTAGAGGTGAAAAACTTAGCTAAAGCACCCGGCCTATGTAGTAGTAACGTGTGTACACCTCCCCCTTGGAGCCACATAAACCGGTTGGAAGCGACCTGCATCCAGCGTCTTCCGACGACCTTAATGAGGTCGACTGTCCATCTTGTGGGTGGACGTCCTACGCTGCGCTTGCTAGTCCGTGGTCTCCACTCGAGCACTTTTCGACCCCATCTGCCATCTTCTCTGCAATGTGGCCTGCGCATTGCCACTTCAGCTTGCTAACCCGGTGGGCTATGGTGACTTTAGTTCGCCTACGGATCTCCTCATTTCTGAGTCGATCACGTAGGGAAACTCCGATCATAGCTCTCTCCATAGCGACTTTGAGTTGACGGTAAGTTCCATATTAATTCTCTGCACAACTACATAGACATTGGACCCGGGTATGTCCTTAAACTACGTCCAACAATGTGAGGTAGGGCACAGCGATGACCATCACGCTTGAATCTGGAGAAGCCCAACTGAAGTACCTCCTCCTTACAGAAGACCACAGCCATAATAGCACTGCTACCTTTCAGAAGTAGTGTTGTGTTCCTGATGGTGAGTAAGGTTCCGAGGTTAACTCCTTAAAGGCCGGCAGCGTGCCTGTAACTCCCCTGGTGTTGCGGGTGCCCATGGGCGACGGTGATTGCTTACCATCAGGCAATCCGTCTGCTCGTTTGCCGCTTATGACATAAAAAAAAAAAGACATGGTGCTAAGTTTTTCACCTATAATGGTCTGTGAATACTGCTATCATACGCAGGTGTACCTGCAGAAGTAGTGGTTTGACCTGGAGTTTGTTCCAGGTACGCCGCGCTCTGGACGCGATGGGGTGCTTCCGGGACATCGCGGTGCTCATCGACGTGTCCTCCGGGCCCCACGCCACCCCCGAGGGGCTCGAGGTAACCACACATTTCCAGACCTCACCAGACAGACGTTATCGCGGGATCAAAAACGATTCGACAGTACAGCTGTGGTGGTGGTCATAAATATCGGATCATGCACTTTACCGAGGCGTTGTTCCGATATTTTTGACCACCTCCACAGCTCCGATATATCTGATGGCGACTGCACACAAAGATTGTGATAAACAAGCAATAACAGACATGTAACTTATATTAGGAACATTTTATGCCTACGAGTTCAAAATTTATCAAAGTAACTGAATTGTCACTTAATAAATTCAAGAATTATGTTAAGAAACAACTTATTTCTAAAGCTTATTATAGTACACATGACTACATGAATGATAATACACCGTGGGAACAACATTGAATTATAATGACTGTCCTTATGTGTTAAAACTTTTGACATTTAGATTTTATTCTAGACAGTTCTAGACTAGTATTCATATACAAGATGTTTAATGTTTAAAATATTTTTTATTTTATTTTTGATACTATTGTGACATTATTATTGATATATATAAATATTATATTGTAATAATTTTACCAATGAATTGCTCTGTATTAATTAATTAATGAATTAATTATTCGATTAAGATTATATTTGTATTTGACTATTGGAAAGTGCTTGTTGCTAGGCCTACTTAAATAAAAAATTTAAAATTTAAATTGAATTTATCAACATTATTCTAATATCAGACTTCTATAATTGAGTTTATTAAATCACCAATTGGCTATTTGGCAATTTTTGGAATAATATTTAGAAGTGTGGGCATATTCATTTGATATCACTTACATCTATATTTTTCTCGAAAAAACCTTATTTTTTGGGAGAAAACGATTTTTTTGTAATTATTTTAAAGTTACGCGCGTAAACAGGTCACGTGATCGTTGACGTTGGTGACGTCACATTGTAAAAAACAAGCAATGACAGTAACAGTACAGTAAAGGACCGGGTAATACGCAACCCAGCAAATGACGACCCATCAATTGCCGACCACTTTTTGTACGCAAATTGATGGGTCGAGCATTGTTGCCGTGTATAAAACGTGGCTTCGGATTGCTCCCCCGTAACGCGTTCGTACAGTCAGCAGCAGAAGTGGCTAAGCGTTTGATGTGTTCAAAATGAGGTCAACACGTCTCTATTGTCAAGAGAATAAGAGCGCGTGTAGGTCATTTTGAACACTTCAAACGCTTAGCCACTTTTGCTGCTGACTGTACGGCCCGAGAAAGCGCAACCCGAAAATTGGCGACCCAGCTACAATCCAATTGTCGCTGTGGTGAAATAGGCGCCTGACAGTCAACGCCTGACGTCGAGGCAGCGCTGTGCGGACGCCGCGTCGACGCTGCGCAGGCGTTCGAAAGACGCCACTGACGTTGCGGCGCCGTAACGTAAACGTCGCGTCGGCGCTGCGTGCGCGTTCACTAGACGACGACGCTCGAAAGACGCTAAATGGGCGGGGGCCCTAAGATTGTCCCGAAATATTTATTTATATAACCTTATATTTCAGGTAACGTTTCAAGTGAAGGAGCTGTCTCGTATCGTGGGCGGAATCAACACGACGGTCTCAGAGAACGAAGGAAACCTTGTTTTAGGTCAGTACATTATTACAGGTCCACTGCTGGACATCCCCCCCAAATATGGTTTGGACCCGGGTATGTCCTTAAACTACGTCCAACAATGAGAGGTAGGGCACAGCGAAGTACCATCACGCTCGAGAAGTCCAACTGGGGAAGTACCTCCTCCTTACAGAAGACCACAGCCATTAGCACTGCTACCTTTCAGGTATGCAGTGTTGTGTTCCTGGTGGTGAGTAAGGTTCCCAGAACTGACCCCTCAAAAGCTGGCATCGCGCTTGTGACCCCCGGATACCCATGGGCGACGGTAATTGCTTACCATCAGGCAATCCGTCTGCTCGTTTCTCCCCCATGTATGACTTGTATCATCTTTGGGGGAGTTACCTTAGTCACCACGATTGGCAGGCGGGTTTTTTCATTTGTTCATTCGTTTGTCGCCTCTTACGACACCCGGGAGCCGGGGTGGTGCTATTGTCACCTCTATATTTTTATTATTTTATTTAAACTTTATTGCACAAAAGAGAAGTCTTAAGTTACAACAGGCGAACTTAATATCAAGAGGCATTCTCTACCAGTCAAGCTTAAGGCAATGCAGAGAAGGGCTCATTCAAAAATCATGTGATCGTTTTTGGGGAGGGAGGTCAAAGAAATATCACGATTGATCACGATGGGGGCGGGGGGAGTCCAAGACCACATCGAGAAGGTATTGAGAGAGAAAAATTGCCAGAAGAACGGAGTTGACGGTTTCGATACGTCTTAACAGAAATATAGGTGATAAACTTAACTGAAGCACCATGTGTATGTAGTTGTGCGGTGAATGTATATGGAACTTACGTCATTATTTGAATATAGAACGCCGACATGTGTGTACACATGTTACTACTACATAGGGCGGGTGCTTTAGCTAAGTTTTCAACCAATAATTATTTGCAGGTGTAAAGATGCCCAACGTGCTCGGCCGCGGGGAGCGCATCCAATCTGAATATTCCCTCGGCTACCGAAGCTCTTCCAACTTCAGCATCACGGCGACCAAACCTTACCCTCACAAGCCGAGGACTCCACTTCTGTCCGCACAGGTAACCCGCCTGATTTACTTATCATCATCATCATATGCGCCTAACTGTCCACTGCGGTTTAGGACCCGGGTATGTCCAACTACGTCCAACAACGAGAGGTAGAGCACAGCGATGACCATCACGCTTGTGTCTGGAGAAGCCCGACTGGGGAAGTACCTCCTCCTTACAGAAGACCACAGCCATAACAGCACTGCTACCTTTCAGGTATGTGTTGTGTTCCTGATGGTAAGGTTCCCAGAGGTCCAGTAGTGGAATTCCTTTGGTTTTTTTATGACATAGGTGTCAAACGAGCAGACGGATTGCCTGATGGTAAGTAATTACCGTCGCTCATGGGCACCAGGGGAGTCACAAACGCGTTGCCGCCCCTTAAGGGAGGCTGGAGCTCTGGGAACCTTACCATCAGGAACACAACACTACATACCTGAAAGGTAGCAGTGCTATTATGACTGTGGTCTTCTGTAAGGAGGAGGTACTTCCCCAGTTGGGCTTCTCCAGACTCAAGCGTGATACTTCGCTGTGCCCTACCTCTCATTGTCGGACGTAGTTTAAAGACATACCCGGCTCCAAAAACTTTTACTATTTAGCCATAACTGAAATATCAGTTAAAAAAATGACCTGCCCATACTAAATTGCTGATAAAATGATATTCGAATTGTCCAAAATAATAATCATATGCAGACGAAGTCGCGGTCAGAATCTAGCAATGTATGTTCCAGGTCTACCAGCAGAACTCGGAGTACCCCTGGTCGGGGTACCGACTGCTGGACCGCGGTCTATTGCTGGGCGTGGCCTTCAACACTTCACCCTCGGTGAGTTTAAAGAAACCCTAGTGTTCAGTCAAGTGTAAAAATTCGTTCACATCCAAATTCTCAAAAATATGTACCGAGCAACTCTATGGTACAGTAAATAAGGTTGTAGGACGTATTTATGAAAGGATTCTTTCGGTACGTATTTTTGCACTTGACTGTTCATACCAGCAAGTAAATATATATAAACTTCGAAAGTAAGAACAAATCAAATAATTTTTTATGAAATATTTTGATTTGCTTTGATTTTTAAGTAGTAATACTACCAGAGCCCCTTCATTTGATTAATCATATCGATAGGGTAGCCCTATAGAAGTCTTACCGTAACGATGTGGTTAGCCTATAATAGGGTTACCCTATCGATATGGAAACCATTATGGATAGGCTTACCCGGGTTTCACATGGATACCGAGTCAGATGGGGTAAAAATAGCTTTAATGTTTAGCGCTTACCATTTCATAGGGTTACCCTATGGGCGTCTCTTTTCCACGTAGGCAGATAGTTCTAGAGTTTAAAATCGCTTAAACGCATTTGAAAAACACTTGATAGGGTAACCTTATTGAGGGTTTTTGAATTTGGTAAGCGTTTACTCAAACTAAGTCTATTAAATTGGTTAGCCTATCATCCGGGTAAGCCAATGATACGCTTACCAAACTGATAGGGTATTTAAAAACAACCCTATCAAAAACCCAGGGTAATACCCCTTATTTGGTAACCGGTTCCGGTCCCTGAATACTACTATATAAATTAAAAGCTGAAATAGATGACATATACTTAAGAAAAAGCCACGAGGATCTCCGGCGTTCGAGATGGGATTCGAACCCATCTCCAGCTATCGCGGCTGACGCCTTAACCGATTCGGCCACCCGTACACAGCGGAACCCGTCGAAATTAATCTAGTATATGTAAGATTTTAGGCCGAGTGATGCCGGCTGACTAGAATAGCACCACCCCATCTCCTCCCGCGGGTGTCGCAAGAGGTGACAAAGGGAAAAATCCTACGGACGGGCAGCAGCGTCCGTTGAAACCCAATCTACAGCTACTGCGGTCGCCAACCCGCCTGCCAAGCGTGGCGACTATGGCAACTACCCCCAAGATGATACAAGTCATATTTGTGGGAGGCCTATGTCCAGCAGTGGACACGAATACGGCTGAAATGTATGTGTATGTATGTATGTAAGATTACTTATACTGCTGAACGGATTTTGATGAAAACTTTACGAATCTGTCGAGAAAAACATTGGCCATGTGAATATTTAAGGGAACAATAATTTTTTTTTTCTTATTCATAGACTAAGCATCAACTCCAGTGGGAGGGTTTGGTCCGAGACACGTCCGTACTCAGCAAAACGACCAGTTTCAAGATTCGAGAGAGCAGCGGTGAGTATCTACCACAGAGATAGACCTCCCCCATGCGTCCCCACAGCGGCCACCTCGTACCATCCATCCAAACGGGATTGAACCGCGTATGCTAAAAATAAATATTACAGGACATTCTTACACAAATTGACTGAGCCTCGCGTTAAGCTCAAGAAGGCTTGTGTTGTGTACAGAGGCCGCGACATAAGTGCCGGCCGAGTATGTGTAGATCGGATTGTTACGAGGTCGACAACCCCTTTTAACGCCGAGGTATGTATAGTGATTTTTCTCACACTGCATACAATAGTTTAAAAAAAAACTCAAAGAAATAAAAGTGTGATTTTTAGAAAAAGTAGTAAACATGCCAAATAAATACAGCAAAATAAACGAAAAATTGATTATTGTTTTAGGCGTAGTGGCAGAATGTCATAAAACCGCCTCAATATTGTTTTAATGGCCAATCTCCAAGATGCTGTGTCATAAATATATGTAAAATGACAGTTAAAAAAGGAGGACAAATAAATGTCGTTACTGGGATTTGAACCCAGGACCGTCGGCTTCATAGGCAGTCACTACTACCCACTAGGCAAGATCTCTCGTCAAATACTTATAAACAACTAATAAACATTTTCTTATCAAAGAGCGCTGGTAGCTTAGTGGTAAAAGCGTGCGACTTGCAATCCGGAGGTCGCAGGTTCAAACCCCGGCTCGTACCAATCAGTTTTTCGGAATTTATTTGCGAATTATCATTTGATATTTGCCTTTCGCTTTTTGTGAAAATATCGCGAGGAAACCGGACTAATCCCAATAGGGCTTAGTTTACCTTCTGAGTTGGAAGGTCAGATGGCAGTCGCTTTCGTAAAACTAGTGCCTACGCGAAATGGATTAGTTGCTAAGCGGACACCAGGCTCCCATGAGCCGTGGCAAATGTCGGGACAACACGAGGAAGATGATTATAAACATTTTATTATATCCAGGACCTCAGATGAAGTCGGTCCTGCGACACATCGTGTCCGTGGACCGGCGGGATGAGCCGATCTTCCCGACGCGCGGGGCGTGGGTTCAGTTCACGAGCGAGGTGGCCGGCCTGGGCGGCGGGGTGGCGCACGTCAAGAGCGAGCTCAAAGCGCAGACCAACCACGAGATTATTGATAATGTGGTGAGTTGTGAATGTCTGTGTGTGCGTCTACTGTACGTCTGTGTCTGACCGTTTGTATGTCTATTTGTGTGTCTGTCTATGCGTCTGTCCGTATGTCTGTGCGGTTGAGAGTTTGAATGTCCATCTATGTGTCTGAACACACAACCAGATCGTCTATGAGTCTGTCTATCTGTACGTCTGTCTGTCTGTGTGTCTGTTTGTACGTCTGTCTGTCTGTGTGTCTGTTTGTACGTCTGTCTGTCTGTCTGTTTGTACGTCTGTCTGTCTGCTTGTACGTCTGTCTGTACGTCTGTCTGTCTGTGTGTCTGTTTGTACGTCTGTCTGTCTGTGTGTCTGTTTGTATGTATGTGTGTGTGTCTATATCTGTGTCTGTGAGTCTGTCTCTATATCTGAGCGTTTTAATGTCCACCTACGTGTCTGTATGTCTGTGCGTTTATGAGTCTGTCTATCTGTGTGTCTGTCTGAATGTCTGTGTGACTGAGCGTTTGAATGTCTATCTACGTGTTTGTATGTCTGTGCCTCTATAAGTCTGTCTATTTGTGTGTCTGTCTGTGCGTCTGTCCGTATGTCTGTGTGTCTAAACGTTTGTATGTCTATGTGTCTATCTGTGCGTCTGTATGTCTGTGTGTCTATCTGTGCGTCTGTCTGTCAGTCTGTATGTCTGAGCGTTTGAATGTCTATCTACGTGTTTGTATGTCTGTGCCTCTATAAGTCTGTCTATTTGTGTGTCTGTCTGTGCGTTTGTCTGTCTGAGCGGTTGAATGTCCACCTACATGTCTGCCTGTATGCCATGGCGTCTGTGTATCTGTGTGTTATCTTTTTGTTGTCTTTCTGTCTGTCTGTCTGTCTGTCAGACGGGACAGACATAAAGACAGACCCACAGATAGACATTTATGTCATTTAAATCAAGGAAGAAAGCGGTAGGGTGTTCAAAACGAGGATCAAAACGATCACATGTTTCCTGACGAGGCCTAACTATTTTTAGTGCAAGTGGAATAACTCGTGTCCAAAAAAAACACATCATCATCATATCACATTTTGACCTTTCAGCTTCCGGCAAAAGGTTTGAATTCTTCATCTTGCGGTTATTATTACATTTTGACGTCCTTATAAGCCTTTGGCCATCGTGTGATGCCGGCTGACTAGAATAGCACCACCCCATCTCCTCCCGCGGGTGTCGTAAGAGGTGAAAAAGGGAAAAATCCTACGGACGAGCAGCAGCGTCCGTCGAATCCCAATCTACTGCGGTCGCCAACCCGCCTGACAAGCGTGGCGACTATGGCAACTACCCCCAAGATGATACAAGTCATATTTGTGGGAGGCCTATGTCCAGCAGTGGACTGCATACGGCTGAAATGTATATATGGATAAGCCTTTGGGCCTTACAAGTATAATACAGGTTTTATTAAATGTCCAAGGTCCTCCAAGTGACGGGCGCGGCGGGCGTGCTGCACGACATGTTCGGCACGGAGGTGGCGGACCACTTCTTCCTGGGCGGGCCCACCTCGCTGCGGGGCTTCCGGCCGCGCGGCGCCGGCCCGCACGCCGACGGACACGCGCTCGGCGGCCGGGTGAGGGTGCTGGCGGACAGACAGACAGACACATGTAGACACAGACGGACAGACAAATGATAGACAAACAGATAGATAGATGTAGATAGACAGACATTCTTAGACGGACAGACACAGACGGACAAACAAAAGACAGACAAACAGATAGATAGATGTTGATAGACAGACATTCGTAGACGGACAGACACAGACGGACAGACAAAAGATAGACAAACAGATAGATAGATGTAGATGGACAGACATTCGTAGACGGACAGACACAGACGGACAGACAAAAGATAGACAAACAGATAGATAGATGTAGATAGACAGACATTCGTAGACGGACAGACACAGACGGACAGACAAAAGATAGACAAACATATAGATAGATGTAGATAGACAGACATTCGTAGACGGACAGACACAGACGGACAGACAAAAGATAGACAAACAGATAGATAGATGTAGATAGACAGACATTCGTAGACAGACAGTCGCAATCGGACAGACAAACAGATAGTCGTAAACGGACAGACACAGACGGACAGTTAAAAGATAGACATACTGACAGACAGATAGTCGTAAACGGACAGACACAGATGGACAGACAAACAAACAGATGTAGACAGACAGACAGACGTAACCGACAAACTTAAAATTTACAAAATCTCTATACATCCGTCCACATATCAAACCGGTGTCTCCGTGCGCAGATGTACTGGGCGGGCGGCGTGCACGTGTACGCGCCGCTGCCGTTCCGGCCCGGCCGCGGCGCGCTCGGAGAGCTGTTCCGCTCGCACGTGTTCCTCACCGGCGGCTGCCTCGCCAGCCCAGGTCAGTCTCCCCCCAGCTCCACCCTGGACACGTGGTGGCGTCCACATATGTACTGGGCGGCTGACTCCGGCCCGGCCGCGGCGCGCTCGGCGAGCTGTTCCGCTCGCACGTGTTCCTCACCGGCGGCTGCCTCGCCAGCCCAGGTCAGTCTCCCCAGCTCCACCCTGGACACCTGGTAGCGTCCACACGTGGGCGGCTGACTCCGACCCGGCCGCGGCGCGCTCGGAGAGCTGTTCCGCTCGCACGTGTTCCTCACCGGCGGCTGCCTCGCCAGCCCAGGTCAGTCTCCCCCCAGCTCCACCCTGGACACCTGGTGCCGTCCACACGTGGGCGGCTGACTCCGGCCCGGCCGCGGCGCGCTCGGCGAGCTGTTCCGCTCGCACGTGTTCCTCACCGGCGGCTGCCTCGCCAGCCCAGGTCAGTCTCCCCAGCTCCACCCTGGACACCGGGTGCCGGACCCACGTGGGCGGCTGACTCCGACCCGGCCGCGGCGCGCTCGGCGCGCTGTTCCGCTCGCACGTGTTCCTCACCGGCGGCTGCCTCGCCAGCCCAGGTCAGTCTCCCCAGCTCCACCCTGGACCCCGGGTGCCGTCCACACGTGGGCGGCTGACTCCGGCCCGGCCGCGGCGCGCTCGGCGAGCTGTTCCGCTCGCACGTGTTCCTCACCGGCGGCTGCCTCGCCAGCCCAGGTCAGTCTCCCCCAGCTCCACCCTGGACACCTGGTGCCGTCCACACGTGGGCGGCTGCCTCCGGCCCGGCCGCGGCGCGCTCGGCGAGCTGTTCCGCTCGCACGTGTTCCTCACCGGCGGCTGCCTCGCCAGCCCAGGTCAGTCTCCCCAGCTCCACCCTGGACACCTGGTGCCGTCCACACGTGGGCGGCTGACTCCGGCCCGGCCGCGGCGCGCTCGGCGAGCTGTTCCGCTCGCACGTGTTCCTCACCGGCGGCTGCCTCGCCAGCCCAGGTCAGTCTCCCCCCAGCTCCACCCTGGACACCTGGTGCCGTCCACACGTGGGCGGCTGACTCCGGCCCGGCCGCGGCGCGCTCGGCGAGCTGTTCCGCTCGCACGTGTTCCTCACCGGCGGCTGCCTCGCCAGCCCAGGTCAGTCTCCCCAGCTCCACCCTGGACACCTGGTGCCGTCCACACGTGGGCGGCTGCCTCCGGCCCGGCCGCGGCGCGCTCGGCGCGCTGTTCCGCTCGCACGTGTCCCTCTCCGGCGGCTGCGTCGCCAGCCCCGGTCAGTCTCCCCCCAGCTCCACCCTGGACACCTGGTGCCGCCCACACGTGCGCGGCTGACCCCCGCCCGGCTGCGGCTCGCTCGGCGAGCGGCTTCGCCCGCACGTGTTCCTCACCGGCGGCGGCCTCGCCAGCCCAGGTCAGTCTCCCCAGCTCCACCCTGGACACCTGGTGCCGTCCACACGTGGGCGGCTGACTCCGGCCCGGCCGCGGCGCGCTCGGCGAGCTGTTCCGCTCGCACGTGTTCCTCACCGGCGGCTGCCTCGCCAGCCCAGGTCAGTCTCCCCAGCTCCACCCTGGACACCTGGTGCCGTCCACACGTGGGCGGCTGACTCCGGCCCGGCCGCGGCGCGCTCGGCGAGCTGTTCCGCTCGCACGTGTTCCTCACCGGCGGCTGCCTCGCCAGCCCAGGTCAGTCTCCCCAGCTCCACCCTGGACACCTGGTGCCGTCCACACGTGGGCGGCTGACTCGACCCGGCCGCGGCGCGCTCGGCGAGCTGTTCCGCTCGCACGTGTTCCTCACCGGCGGCTGCCTCGCCAGCCCAGGTCAGGCTCCCACCGTCTCCTCCCAGCAGGTCCACCCTGGACACTAGTGGCGTCCACGCGTGTGCTGGGCGGCTGACTCCGGCCGCACCTGGTCCACACCGGCGGCTGCCTCGCCAGCCCAGGTCAGTCTCCCCGCAGCAGGTCCACCTTGGACACCTGGTGGCGTCCACACACGTCCTGGGCGGCTGACTCCGGCCGGCTGTTGTGTGACATACCATGCATATGACCAGGGCAATGGGGAAGCAGTTGAACGCCACAATATCTGGACTTTGGCCTGCATCAGCTCATCACCTTATATAAAGCTATACCTTGTAAGCGTATACCGCGGTAGGACACTTCGCCATCGTGTATGGCTCTTAAGCATATCTGAAAATTGTAATGGCCATTATCACTTCTCAAATGAATTTTTCGCAATAAGTTCATTTCGGGGAAGTTACATATATTAACTTATCGTAATATAAGGTTATATTTCCCATCCTCGCAGTTACCACAGTTTGGTTTGTGTATTATAAAATCACATTTAAAAACGCCATTTTTCGAGTAATAGTATGTTTTAGCTTATGTATAATATTAATTTCGTTGTGTAATGTTTACCAAATATTTTACTCCGCGATCAGCTATGTAATTATCCTTCTGTATATAATTCCTTCTATATATAATTATCCTTCTTCGCTGCCTTGCTTATCAGTGTTGACAAAAAATCAATTCGAATTGACGATTGGCGATTGAGAATTGACCGATCAATTCGAATTGACGATTGACGAAACCAATTCTAAATCTACTGATTGATGATTGACGATTACTAATCATTAATTCTAATTGATCGGTCAATCGTCAATTCGAATTGACGATTGACTAAACTAATTCTAAATCTACTGATTGAAGATTGACGATTACTATTCATTAATTCGAATTCATCGGTCAATCGTCAATTCGGATTGACGATTACTTTGTGTGTACCTAGTACCTACCTAATGTCCTTTTTATTTAATTAGGCCATTTTTCTAAACTGACCAAATGAGTTCAAAAGCTGTGTCTGAGTTTACTAAAGGTTGCGAAACATGTTTCCGACGGCAATGTGAAGGATGGAACCTTTTTGGAACATTTTCGGGACTTTCCTTGAAATTAACCTATCCTTCCTTTACCTTTCTTTCGATTTAAATATCGATAACCTATAGCATTCATAATCGATATCTGAGGTAACCAGAGGACAGGAGAGAGAGAGAGATGTTTAAAAAAACATCTGCAATATTGAAAGGTGTCCTGTTTTGGGACATTTTAGTGACATACTTTGAAAGTGACTGCTTGCATTCTAAGTCGATATCTGAGATGCAAAACCATATTTAGATTCTACACTTTAGCCGCATACTTTACTACCTGCATTACATATTGTTGTGATAAATAAAAGTCAATTTAAACTTTGTTTCAATTCAAAACACGTACAAAAAGGGCCTTTGTACGTCGTAAAAATACTTCAAATGTGTGAAACATTTTTCGGAACCTTTGGGCACCTCAGAATTATGATTTTGAACTCAATCGGTTGATTTTAAGAAAAGTCACACAAAATGTTCCAAACGCAAAACAGGGCCCTAAATATTGCGTCAGAAACATGTTTCGAGACCAATTTTAAGAAATGTTCCATAAATGTCAAAAAAAAGAAACTCTGTTTGTGTTGCCGTCGGAAACATGTTAAAAACCTTTGGAAATCTCAGATATCGTTTTAAAGTGCCAACGATCAATTAGATCAAAAAGAAAAAGAAATGTCCCGAAATGGAAGGGACATCTTTCTATATTGACGTCAGAAATAGTTTTCGGGACCATAGGGTCGACATCGATTACGAATATGAACAATTTAGAAAAATGCCTCAAAAAGGGACATCAATCAATACTGACATCAAGAACATATTTAAATCGAAGGAAAAATAGAAAAAATTGACTCGCGGCGGGACTTGGACTCACAATCACTGGATCACTAGCCCAGTGCACTGGGCTGAGATAGAAGATATTCGCTAGCAGACGTTTCTGCATAATAAAAAAAATAACTCAGATATTGACTTTAAGTCCAATAAGTAAAACCCAAAAAAGGACACCTTTGAAAAGTATTCTTAGGGACTATGGTTAATCTAGATTGAGAATTGATTTAATCCGAATTGAGGATTGATGCGTTAATTCCAATTGATTCAATTGGATTGACGCGTCAATCAGAATTTAATCAATTCGAATTGAACAATTCGGAATAATTTTTTATTATGCAGAAACGTCTGCTAGCGAATATCATCGATATTTAAATCGAAAGAAAAATAGAAAAAAATTATCAATTCGGATTGACGCGTCAATTCGATTGATCAATCCGGATTGATTTAATTCAGATTGATGGCAACACTGTGCCTATTTATTTTTTAATGAATACTCATAAGAAAAATACGAATCTTCGATCGCTTATTACTACGTTTCAGAGCCATTAAAGTGTCTTACGGTAATTCGCTAGGTATAGGCTATTAGTATTAATTTCAGCGTAAACTGGCTAAGTTAAGGTAATGGCACCAATGTTGGATACTTTTAGCTGACAGGCACCAATGATGGACACTTAATTCTTATTTTAAAAATCATAAAGTTATAAATTGAATATGTCCCAACAAATGCACAACACTTAACTCCTTTGAAATAAGCACTAATGTTTATGATTGGTTCCTTGTCCATTACTGGTGCCGTCACTTTACTGGCCCCTATTTTTCCAAGTTTTTTTATTATAATCGTTAATTTATCAGAGGAGTCCGGAGCGTCACCATGGACGGCGCTGTCGGCCGCGCGTGTGTCGTGCGGCGCCGGCGTGGCGCTGCGTCTGGGCCGCGTGGCGCGCCTCGAGCTCAACTACTGCGCGCCGCTGCTGGCCCGCGCCGGCGACGCGCCGCAGCCCGGCGTCAGCTTCGGCGTCGGCGCGGACTTCTTGTAGCGTGAGTGTGGACTGTGGCCCCATCATCATCATCATCATGAGGCGAAGGTCGGAAGACCAACGCTGGCAACATGCTCAGAAGGAACCATTTCTTGATTTTTTGCTAAAAATTGAAATAGAGTGTTTCGCCTTCGAGTTTGTAAACGGTACCTAAAAACCGTCCAAAATTCCAGCGCTTCAAACCCATAAGGTAAACTAAGCCTTATTGGGATTAATCCGATCTCCTCACGATGTTTTCCTTCGCCGAAGTGACAAATATAAAATAATATTTCGGACATAAGTTCCGAAAAACTCGTACGAGCCAGAATCTGAACCCGCTACCTGCAGATTGCATATTCTCTTGCCGCTAGCCCACCAGAGCTTATTAACATATTTTTTTGTAATAATCTTATTTTGTTTCAGGTACTGTAAAACGTAAATAAATAATCGTGAAATGTTGAAAAGCTCTCATGAATCTGGCAAAAAAATCGAATGCAAACAATATATTTATATTAAATTAACACAATCGCCCCGGTACAGATTTCACTCCTATGAGTGAGATCATATTTGATCACAGACCTTGTGTCACTGGCATTTAAGGTCAAATATCATAAATGTGCCATTGGGGCTGAACTTATTACATTTAAATCGTATTTTCTTTAGTCAATTTAATTTTCGATGCATATGCATCGGTCGGTACTGGTATTAAAAAAATACCAGTTTGTACCGTGCAAAAATATCTAAATATTTGTATTTGTCAAAAGCGTTTGTCAAAAATCGAAACTTAATAACGTGTCTTATTTATTTAAATTGACAGTAATTTCAACTTCATGGTTAACCTTGACGCCATTGACTTGATATGAAGTATGAACATTTCGTGCCGACTTGGTTTCAAGTCGAATAAGGTTATGTTAGAGATTTCACTTCTGAGATTTTTTGACAAAGCGGTGACAAGGTTAAAGAATATTTGAACACTCGCGCGACATGTAAGCCGTGTAAGATGTCCGTCACGAAGCGGCTACGCGAACGGGTACTCGGCACACTAGGTGCTTGAAAATGGAAATAAACTCTGCTAAATATGTTGCGCGAGTAACTAAATAAACATGAGTGAAACAGTGTAATAAATTCGAAAAATAATTCTAAAATTGTTTAGTTTTTTGACAATTGGTAAATCGCTAGTAACTGGCCACTTTTCAATAACTGCTCACTTTTTGGAAATAAATTCTGTTTACCTATAAATAGAACGCATTTTCCAATGGGGTTTCAGTTACTGGTCAACTATAATGAATTATAATCATCAGTGTTCGGACAAGTCATCGCAAAACACTTGCAACACGGCAATAGAACAAGATTTATGGAATCGCATTACGTACAATATTACTTAATTATATTTTTCAATGACATTACTGCAACCCAAAATTCTCTCGTTGCATAGTATTTATTTGAACCATAATTAAAATATTTAGAAATAACCATAATTAAACAAATAATTGTTTTAATTGTCACCACAAAACTGTTACAAGCGAGCCACTTTGACAAACCCATGACAGTATGTGACTAAAAAGGTCAAATCACCAAATGTAGGTATTTACAATAATATCCAGTTTAGATAATAATAATTTTAAGTATCAACTCTTTTAAGTCTTGTTCTATGTTTAAATCTGTTTCTGCGATGACTTGTCCGAGCTCTGATTATAATCCCTATAAACAGAATTCATTTTTATTATGGTGTGGTCAGTTATTGGCTAGTGGCCAGTTACTAGCGAATTACCATATTGACATTTGAAAATAGATTGGTTTATTATTCATTATGATTATATAATATGTTTTGCCGGTCCCAGAGCACGAAGTACTGTTATAGTATGTTATAGTTGTTGAAATAAATTATTGTTTATATTCAAATTGTTTTATTCAACTAATCATAATTAACAATCAATTATACTAATTATCTAAGATATATTTACATTTCGGGGGTTTCGTGGTCAAACCCGATAAGTCAAGTATACGTTAATTACGTAAGATTGTTACGTATATGAAATATTATATCGATTTATCGGGTTTGACCACCCAACCCTCGATTTGATGACAGGTGGGTTACCCTGCCTATGAAGCCGACGTTGGGTTCAAATCCCGGTAAGGTAAGGGTATTTATTTGTTCCAGAGTCATGGGTGTTGTATGTATTTAAGTATTTGTATTTTACATATATCGTTGGCTGAGTCACAAGCCTTCTTGAGCTTACCGTGGGGCTCAGTCAACTTGTGTAAGGATGTCCAGTATTATTTATTTATTTTTAAACAGACTAGAAAAATAAAAACTAATCTGGAAGTAATATCTTATGACACTTGTTTAACCCTTTGAACGCCAAGAACCGCTAAAGCGGTCGCGTACTATCGTGCCTACACGCCACCGACCTCTAGTGGCTATGGCGGACATTGTCAAAGCAATTTTTCTACTGACACATAAGGTTGGCGTACACTTATTTTTTATAAAAAATAAGTGTATGCCAACCATTAAGCAGAAACATCTGCTAGCATATCAAACATATTTAAATCGAAAGAAAATTTTTTTTTTTTTTATCTCGAACCCACAACCACTGGATCACTAGCCCAGTGCACTGCCAATTGTGCTATACGAGTACCGCTGCGAGTCAAATTTTTCTATTTTTCTTTCGATTTAAATATGTTTGATATGCTAGCAGACGTTTCTGTTTAATATAAAAATAATTTTAGAAACGGGTAGCTCATTGTTATCGATGAATTCTCAATCTAAATTTGAGACTTCGATGCCGTAAAAAGGGTTCAATACTCTTCGGTAGATGTCGCTACACGTCACCCGTAATGACGTATACCAGGAAGGATAAGCGGCGCTCGTATAGCACAACTGGTAGTGCACTGGGCTAGTGATCCAGTGGTTGTGGGTTCGAGTCCCGCTGCGAGTCAAATTTTTCTATATTTCTTTCGATTTAAATATCGTTGGCGTACACGTCACATTTTGAAGAGAGAGCGCTTAGAGAAGCGTTCAATAGGTTAAAAATAAAATGGTTCTGATGCCGCTAGACTTCCTATTTTTTTTTATCATGTTGGCAGACCTCAGTTAATCCTGTCAGCCGGACAAATCGTGTTTGTACAAATTCTGGTAGTGCAGTTGGGACTGTAACATGTCGTTCTCATTCGGCTCCACGGAGAGAGGAGGGATCAGGGCCGCAGCCACCGTGCTGTGAAAAAAAAATACTTTAAAAAAAACTTAGCTAAAGCACCAGGCCCCTATTTCACCACAGCGACAATTGTCACGATTCCCGACATATGTAAATTTCTAACGTTGCAGTTGTCCATTGATTACATTGACCGCTTACCATCGGGTGGGACGTGTGCTTGTTTGCCACCAACACGTTAGATTAAATAAAATACCGTTATTCTTATTATATCATCAATAGATAGGTAGTAGTTAGATGAAAGGCTCTTGACAATTGTCGCTGTGGCGAAATAGGGGCCTGGTCTATGTAGTAACGTGTATACACGCATGTCGGCGTTCTATATTCAAATGTTGACGTAAGTTTCATATTAACACTTTCACAGTCCAGTGCCCCATATACGGGTCAGGACAAACTATCTTCACAAGTCCGTGCCCACATATGGGTCACTATACCGACAAGGTACGCACTGAAATCAAATCACTTCTGACTGCATTCAATGGTGCTCATACTATATAGATAATTCTGATTTCTCTTTTAATATTTCTGTCAATTAATCCGTTTCAGTTGATTTCTTTTATGAGTTATTATCGCGGCAACCGAAGACAATATAGAGATGACATTTAAGGTATAATATCTGTAGCCCTAGTGAAAAAGGGTATAAGTCAAATTAGCGCAGTGAAAGGGTACAAGTACCGTACAATTTATAGGACTTGTGGCTTATTTTACTGAGCCAATTTGACTTATGCTAGAGATGGGACGACTATGGATTTTGCCGTCTCGCCAGTCGGCCGAATAGTCAGTTCTTGAATTGCCGATCGCTCGGAAATGTTCGTGTCGCTTCGTCTATAGTAACTTTAATGTTTTAAACATAAAATAAGTTTGTTTTAAAATGTTTTTTTTTTTCCTTAGTCCTATATTTTTCTGTAGGTAATTAAGTGCCGAATATTCGTAATTTTTTTGCCGACTAGTCGCCGACTATAAGGCACTGGTCCCACGCGACCTAGTAAGCTATGAGCTATTTCAAAAGACAAAAGATAATCGATCCCGTGTAAATAAAAGAGACATATATGTCATAGCCGGGCGATCGCAGTTCATCGCCGGGCGATGAGCTATAAATATATATCTCACACTTTTATTTACATGGGATCGTTTATCTTTTGTCCTTTGAAAAAGCTGATACCTAGACAGACCTGACAGACTGGTACCTAGTTGATAGCTCATAGCTTACTAGCTCGCGGTGGGACCAGTGCCTAAATAGTGGCGAATAGTCGGCGATTAGTCGGCCCATCTCTAACTTATAGCCTTTTTCAGTAGGGTCACAGATATATATGGCCACTTACCGGCCTTCAGCGTTGAGGAAGTTGAAGGTCGCGCACGCGTGCTCCACGGGAAGGATCTCCGCGGTGAGCCCCGCGCTCTTCGCCGCCATGAACACTTTGGTGACCGTGCTGCGCTCTTTACTCTCTATACCTATCACCTGTATACAGAAACCAGTTCATCTAGGTCAAAGAGATTGACGGTTGAACCTCAAGATGGCGACATCGTCTGTAATATAGTGTGTAATATTGATAGCGTATTATGCACATGCAGTGATCTAACGCAGAATTGTGCAGCTAATGAAGAATTGATTTCAAAACGTGTTTCACCACTATTTTGGTCATCACCCGGCAATCCCGGGGTCACGGCCGCCTCTTAGCTTTCTGTAAAGTCCAGCTACCACTTTACAAAACGCAAGGCCTACTACCGAACAACGTCATGCTCTAAGGGCAAACTTATATGTTATTTTACTTATTTGTTATTCTACTTGACACTGGCGAAATCATCGATTGATTTATTGATGGAAGCCATATTTTTTTAAAAGAAGAAGATCTAGGTCAAAAATATCGATACGGGCAGTGTCAAAATATATAACGATGACATGTTATATATGATCTATATATTATCTTTGATGTCTAAGGGCTATTACAGAGTAGAGGATTATTTGACAGACAAACATGCATGGCCCAAACCAGAAACTAACTAAACCGCCTAGCATTTAAAGATCATGTAAATGACACAGTTCAGGTAAGAAAACATATAAAAGTATGTCTATTTTGTGAAGTCAAATTTGTACTTTTATATTTTAGTATTTTTAGTTATAAACTGTTTGATATGTTTTCTTATGGGACTACGCATAATTATGTACTTTAAGATTTGATGTATGACTGTTTTGAAAAAATAAGTCCCGCCCTAGTTTCTTGCCGGTATCTTCTCGGGTCAGAGGTGTAGGGTTTGAACCGGTGTAGATTTTTCTTTGACGTTCATAAGTGCATGTAATGTGCCTAAATTGAAAAATAAAGATCTTTTATCACTAGTACAGATATTAGTGCTTCGATTCCGACTGGGATTCGAATTGGAACCTAGGAGTTCCGCTTCATAATCATCCGATCCGATTTAACACTTGGGTGAACCAACTTTGTCGTGTCACTCGTTGCCATAGTAACGGTCCCCTGGACAACTGCCCGTTAAAATTAAACTAGTTACCAAAAGCGGCGTGTATATTTAAGCCGAATTTGACCGGCTTAAGTAACTTCGCAGTTTTCCCTGGGCTATAGAAAAAAAAAGCAAGGTAACAAACATGACCCGCCACCACTGTTGTTCCATGTTTAAGTTACAATAGTGTCATGGTGCCGTGTGGTGCCAGCTGATTAGAATAGCACCACCACATCTCCTCCCGCGGTGGTCGTAAGTCTGCATTCCCACCGAAGACGATCGAGGATGTGTTTACGAAACAATAGAATGACTTATTAATTCCCGTATTCTCGAAAAATAATGCTCTTTTATTGGATCTTAACACATTCCTCGCTACACATCCTCGAGGCGACAAAACAGCGTCCGTCTAAAGCTTATCTAGAGTTACTGTGGTCGCCAAGTGACTATGGGGGAGCCCCAAGATGATACAAACCAAATTTGGGGGAGACCCATACCCAGTGGATGTCTTACGGCTGAAATGATGATACTCACAATTAGATCCATTTTAGGCTCCAGCATTTTGAAGAGTCCCAATGACTCCGGTGTGATGGCATCAGAATGTGGAACCTGCCATGACAGGACAGTTCGGGGGAAGATAGCCAGCGGGCCCAGGACTGTGATACCGTTGTTGAGCCGGAATCCGTACTGCAAAAAAATACGTCCATAACCTGGGTACAGTCGCCATCAGATAAATAAATAAATATTTAGGGACAACCTTACACAAATCGACTTAGTTCTATGGTAAGCTCAGTAAGGCTTGCGTTGTAGGTACAGTCGCCATCAGATATATCGGAGCTGTGGAGGTCACAAATATCTGAACATGCACTTTATTGCCTTGACAATAGAGGCGTTGTTCAGATATTTGTGACCACCTCCACAGCTCCGATATATCTGATGGCGACTGTACTAGACGACGATATATATAATAGATAGATACAAATAAATACTTAAATACATAGAAAACACCCATGACTCAGGAACAAATATCTGTGCTCATCACACAAATAAATGCCCTGACTGGGATTTGAACCCAGGACCATCGGCTTCATAGGCAGGGTCACTACCCACTAGGCCAAACCGGTCGTCAGATATATCGAAGCTGTGGAGATGGTCACAATTATCTAAACAACGCGTTAATTGTCAAGATGATAAGGTTCATGTTATTATCCTGACATTTTTATCTTGCCAGCCTAATATGGTCGGATTTTTATCACTTGTCACAAAATCTGTCACGCTCTAACAAGTATGCGAGTCCGAAAGTGACGGATAGCGCGATAGACGAGAAAATGTCAACCATGGTAGATGTTCTGTTTGTTTAAAAATCATAGTAGGCAGTGTCTTAGTGAAACTATGCATGTACGTTTGGCGGTAGTGACCCGTGACCCATATGTGGTCATATCGTGACAAATTTCATTGGCGTGCGTTGCCGTATTTAGCGTTCAAAGGGGTTAAGTGGGTGAATCAAGTCATTCACAGTACTTGTTGTTATCATAGCTGGTTTTCATCAACATCTACATCATCACATCAGCTATCAGATTCCATAATCATTATCAGGTCGTAGAGCCACCTTGTAGGGGGTCTTCCCACGCCGAGCCTTCCGGTACGTGGTCACCACTCAAGAACCTTTACACCCTAAAATTTACAACATTAAATTTAAGCTTCTTGTTTTAAAGGCCGAGTGTGTGTAAGTATTTTGTAAATTCTAACACCTTCGTTGCGGCAATTAACTTCGCAATTAACCATACTTGTACGGGGTTGAATCAACCCTGTACCGCAGTGAACGTGTTAATGCAATAAAAGTAAACAAAACTAACAAAACAGTTGTCCAGGGGACCATTACTATAGTAGCAAGTGACCCGAAAAAGTTGATTCACCCACAAGCTAAATAAACTAATGTGTAATAACTACCGTGGCGTAGGCATCAATCATCAGCCCCAGATCCAGATCCTGGTTCAGCACCTTCACTGTGGTCTTACCCTCACCCTCGTATGCTGCTTTGTGTGTTCGGACAAAACTGTAATCATAATATTGATTTTTCTTTAAGTAGAAAAATATGACTTTCAGCGTGACTCGAACCCACAACCACTGGATCACTAGCCCAGTGCACTACCAATTGTGCTATACGAGTACCGCTTAGACTTGTCAAATTTTTCTATTTATACCTCGTCATATTTGTTAGGTTAGATTTAGGCGTTATTTTGCAAACAGAAGCTACAAGACTGCTATTACTTAAAATGGGATAGCACTTTTGCAAACGCCATCCTCACAGAATACTGGAATATGGAACTGGAGGGATTAACGGGTTATTCTGTTACAATGGTGCTTACCTTAGTGCCGAAATATTGGAAACTTACCCATATCATAGGTAGTTTCACGAGACTTGAAGTCACGCACACAACAACATGTCATGTAATGACAGGAAGATTTTGAAATTACTCATTCATTCCATTCATTCAATCAGTACTTCATATAGTTGTGTGCGTAATCCATTCGCCTCAAGTCTCGTAGAACTACCTATAACATACATGGTAACTATACTGTTTTAAGTAGTTGTATATAAATAAAACTTAAAGCTTAAGTAATAGCAAAGGTAATTAATAAACCATTTTTTTTATTAAATAAAATCATTAAATATATATATATATATTATATTACACATACATAATTACATGAATTTAGGGCTGCAAGAAGCCATGCGCTTAACAAGGGACAGAAGCCTATGGAGGAACCTGGTCTTCAACAGAAGCACATGATGTCACGATCCTCAGCAGTGAGGGAACGACTAATGATGATGATACATAATTATAGTTCCTATTAACATGCTAGGTTTTTTTTTTTTGAACCTGACCTAGGCTCTAAACAGAATAAATAAATCTGATTTGGCTTATGAATCTGAGGCATGTGTGATGGAGTCGTACTAATGGGTGTTTTATTGCTGGTTCACTAGCCTTGTCCAGCTGAGAAGACTCTAGCAAGAAAATCAGCTAAACCCAACCATTGTCAGAGTGACTATATCCAGTTGGTGGTGGTAAGGGGTTCATAAGGGACTGAATGTATGAACATGCTTAGCAGGTGACCCATTATGGAATTAATATAACTAAGGTGATGGCACCAGTAATGGAAACGGAACCAATCATAAACATTAGTGCTTATTTCAAAGGAGTTAAGTGTTGTGCATTTGTTGGGACATATTCAATTTATAACTTTATGATTTTTGAAATAAAGGTGGTTGACAAGCTGAAGCGGAGTCACGATCCTCATAAGTGAAAATGTCACAAAATAAAACTAACCTCAACAATGGCGTAGCTCTTTTAGAAACCGCTCTAACACGGTTAGCTATACTTGGAAACATTTTATTATAGTTTCTGCAACAATTATCTGCTGAAATCAAATACAAATTGAATATTTACTGTAAAGCTCCATTTATTTTATTTTGCCAGTTTAGTTTGACATTAGCCTTGAGATTTTTAAGGTTATTTTGTTATTTCGAAGTTTTGAAGTACTTATATTTTATTAAATCATGTAATTTAATGTTTATAACATTAATATCAAATGAATACTGTTGATATTCTAATTGCATTAACATTTAAAACTTTATTGTGATAGAAATATCAAAGAACTAAGCAGTAACGAAACGCCGTATCTTTCCTCTGTCACATGTATGACGTCACATGCGGCAATGCAGATGCGCGGAATTTTGAAAACATGAACGTCTGAATTGATTTTCCCAACAATAAGCTTAAAAATGCAAGCCGGCCGGCACCGGGCTCGCTGCCGCTCATATCTTATTTACAAACCTTGCATAATTATGTCGAATCTTCCGTTAAATTAGTACCAGTGCTTCGTGGATTTTCCTTCAAAAAGCAACCTCACTTGCGCTGAGATAACCGGGTTATTAATAATAATGGAGGGTGTAACTGTGTCTACGGAGGTTCTTTTTACTCAGAAGAGACGAATTACGACAGCAAACAATCCGTATAATATAGATTTTTGGAAGGAAGTGAGAAAACGTTGGTTGGTGTTCGGAGTTCTCGGTGCCATCATGCTTGCGGTGATTTCGCCGCGCGTTGGAGCCCCCGGAGGCAAAGAACCTGCATGTTCACTCTTAGATCATTCTAGAAAGCATTGCACCCATCCGGCCATGTAATTCAATCAGTTTTTATTGGTAATTAACGCTTAAAATAGGTTATGAATTGCAAGTACTCTACACTTACTATAGTTTTTTTTAATATTTCTCTAAAATAATGCCACTCTGCAAAATGTGTTTTTTGGCTTAAAGGACTACTTCCAGGCCATATAAAATGATACTAATAAATAATTAAGTATTGATTGCTTGTCATGCGTTTAGAAATAATTAATTTAAATAAAAAAATATTTTTTATTAACATTTGATTGTTACGGAAAATTATTATTTCAAAATCTATTTAGAAGTGAAGAATGGAAATTAAAATAATTAATTTAAATATAATCTAGTTTTAGAAGAATGCTCATAGTTCTCACTATTTTATTATATTATTCTGATACCACTTCAGGTTTACATCTTTCCTGTGGAAATTGCGATAGTTAAGGCTTTTTTTTTTTTTTTAATAATGGCTTTCACTCCTTGCTGTTTTTGGCAAGGTGGATTTTGCCAATGTCAAGGTAAAGGCATAATCTTTGCTTTTGACTTTTGTGTTATGGAGAATGTTCGGTTGGTAATTTAAATTTTAATTAATTTTTTTTTTTTTTTTTTTAAGGCTTATAAAGGCTAATTTTACAAAAAAAACATATTTCTATAATTAATAACTGTATAAAAAGCTATGTATGTAATGTAAACTCACATAATTTGACGACCGGTCTGGCCTAGTGGGTAGTGACCCTGCCTATGAAGCCGATGGTCCTGGGTTCGATTCCCAGTCAGGGCATTTATTTGTGTGCTGAGCACAGATATTTGTTCCTGGGTCATGTAAATTATAATATTTAAGTATTTATATGTATCTATCTATTATATATATCATCGTCTAGTGCCTGCAACACAAGCCTTACTGAGCTTACCATAGGACTAGGTCGATTTGTGTCAGATTGTCCTGAATATTTATTTATATTTATTATTTATTTATATAAACTTACATTTGTCCACAGGATAGATTTTGTTTTATTCCAGTATAACATATTATTTTAAACTAAAACTTAGTTCGCACTTTTTTTAATAGAAATTTTACATTAGTTTTACTACTTGCAAGCAATTTTAAGATTCTACTACTCATTATCATCATCATATCAACCGAACGACGTCCACTGCTGGACATAGGCCTCACCCAATGCGACCTACAGAGAGTGGTGACGAGTGTAGTCTGTGAGTTGGAGGTTACAGAACCTTGAGCACCGTCGCAGGGTTGCTAGTTTGTCTGTGTTTTTTTAGATCTCCATTCTTTTTGCGGCAAAGCCCACAGCCAAGCATAATTTTTGCATTTATGTGTTACTCCCGAGAGTAGCGTTTGTGGCTTTTAAGGTTCTTTTTTATACAAGACTGACCAGCGTTTGACCTCAGTCACACATGGCCCCTATTTCATCACAGTGACAATTGTCACGATTCCCGACATATGTAAATTTCTGACAATTGTATCGCGAAATTCCGACAGAGGACTAATCACATGTCGAAAAATAACAAAATTTCTTCTGAGGATCGTGACAATTGTCAAGAGCTCGTCACCATACTAATACCTATTTATTGACGATATAATTTATTAAAACTAACGTGTTGGTGGCAAACAAGCACACGTCCCACCCGATGGTAAGCGGTCAATGTAACCAATGGACACCTGCAACGTCAGAAATTTACATATGTCGGGAATCGTGACAATTGTCGCTGTGGTGAAATAGGGGCCTGATGGTAAGTGTCGACGAGGTCGAGAGTTATTTTAATATTTTAAAAAATCGGTTGCGCGATGTGCCGGCGACGCGAACGGGCACTCGGCACTGCGCTATTACAGGGTTGGGCAGATTAAGTGTCCTACTTTAAAATTTTCATAAAATGACAACAACTCCATAGATTTCAAATATTTTTTAGTAAATATATAAAACAGTAACTGTAAATTACTAAAATAATTCATTAGTTCAAATTTCTCTCCATTGGCTTTAATAACTTTTCGCATTCTCCCATAGAAGGAGTTACACGCGGCACGCACTACCTCATCTGGAATATCGTTCCATATCTTCACTAACCGATGCTTGAATGAATTTGAATTCATGTCGTGTGTTCTCCCTATATTACTTAGCATAAATCCCCATATTGAAAAATCCAACGGATTCAAGTCTGGTGACGAAGAAGGCCATTCTTGCCAAGGTATAAAGTCCGTCAAATTCATTCGACACCAGTCTTGAGTGCGTTTGGCTTTGTGAGATGGGGCACTGTCTTGCTGAAAACAAAAGTAATCACTCCCATATAACTTTCGGGCATTTTCTAATAAATGACCCTGCAATACGTTCTGAATATAGTAATCTTGGTTGATTTTGACTCCTCGATCGATGAACAGCAGTGGTAATTTGCCTCCAGGCGATATTGCACCCAAACCATGACAGCCGACGCACTTTGAAATCGCTGCACAGCTAATTTGTCCACTGGTATGTCCCTCAATGATACGCCATACACACGATCACTTTGTTGATTGTGGCTATCTTACAATAGAAACGTTTTTCATCCGAAAAATAATGTCATCACCCTCGTGCCATGCTAGTAGCTCCTTGCATTTTGTGACTCTAGCTTTTTCTGGGTGTCCGTTAATCCGTATTTTTTTTGTTTTTTGTAGGCTTATAATCTAAGATCATGTCGCAATATACGACTCATGGATCGTCGGGATATTTACATATCTTTCGCGAGTTGACCTGCACTCTGAGCCGGATTTCGCCTAATACGCTCACGAACATTTTGACCACTTTTTGATACGGACAGATGGTTTGCGTCCAGGTTAGGGCCTGATTCGGGAAGACCCTGTTTTCCTGAATCGCTTGATGGTGCGCGATA
Source organism: Grapholita molesta (assembly GCA_022674325.2). Classification (NCBI taxonomy): domain Eukaryota; kingdom Metazoa; phylum Arthropoda; class Insecta; order Lepidoptera; family Tortricidae; genus Grapholita; species Grapholita molesta. The sequence continues at coordinate 8,088,610 of CP053145.2, read as the reverse complement.
TGAACCTTGCATTGAAATTTAAATGTTTCAGCTTTCTTAATATCTCGCAAGGGCGAAAATGTTTCATGAACAAATCGACAACGAGCTCACGTTTCGCGTCCATTGTTGAAAACAATATAAAATAAAAAAAAGTCCAGTTGAAGTCTAGCGATCATAAAGCCGAATATATTGCCTTTTTAAAAACATATATATACGGTAAAAAAAAGTAGGATTACTTAAGAAAAAATATACGATATAAGGCTAGGACACTTAATCTGCCCAACCCTGTAAATAAACGTTAACCGTTATTTTTCATAACATGTTTCAACAGGCCCACTGTACGCAGAGTACCTCAGTTGGGTGCCGTCCTCAGTCATCTACTTCGGGGCAGGGGCGCGCCTCCGAAGGCCTAGGGCTCCGGCGCGGGCCCTGAAGCTGTCCGCGGCGGCAGTCCTGCATGCTCACGTGGCGGCTCCCGCGCTGGCCGTGTGCGCGGTCAGCGTGTTCAGTGGAGCCCTACACAGCCCGGTGATAAGCGGGTAAGTTCAGGAACATCGAAGTTCATTTTTTTTTATGACAAACGAGCAGACGGATTGCCTGATGGTAAGCAATTACCGTCGCCCATGGGCACCAGGGGAGTCACAAGCGCGTTGCCGGCCTTTAAGGGTTGGAGCTCTAGGAACCTTACTCACCATCAGGAACACAACACTACATACCTGAAAGGTAGCAGAGCTATTGCTGTGGTCTTCTGTAAGGAGGAGGTACTTCCCCAGTTGGGTTGCTCCTTAAAGGCCGGCAACGCGCTTCTGACTCCCCTGGTGCTGCCATAGGCGACGGTAATTGCTTACCATCATGTCCGGCTGTTCATTTGCCGTCTATGTCATAAAAGAAAAGTTAGTTTCGCATTTATAATATTATTGTGGATATGCTCTGTGTTCTCAGAGCGCTTCTATCGTCCGTGGGCTCGGGTTGCGGGTGGTTGTCGCTCGCACTGGCTCCGCGCGCGGCGCTGCCCGCCGCCGCCAGCTACGCCGTTTCCCTCTTAGCTACGCCACTGAGTGCATTAATATTGGTAAGTTGAGAAAAAAACAATAATTTTACCCCTTACATTTCATTAAATTGTCGAAAGGGCCTCTGCGCGTTGGCTCGATCCGGACGCCTCCCAAATGTCCGGAACACCATTGTTCCGTGGACGGAAGAGATTCATAATATTTCAATTTAGGCATATTATAATTATACAGAGCATGTCACGACTATGCCACGTGGAGATAAAATATCTTGAATGTTTTAAATGGAAGAAGACATTATTTTAATTTAAAATAACAATTTAAACTGTACTGGACCCGGGTATGTCCTTAAACTACGTCCAACAATGAGAGGTAGGGCACAGCGATGACCATCACGCTTGAATCTGGGGCAGCCCAACTGGGGAAGTACCTCCTCCTTACAGACCACAGCCGTAATAGCACTGCTACCTTTCAGGTATGTAGTGTGGTGTTCCTGATGGTGAGTAAGGTTCCCAGAGCTCCAACCCCTCTTAAAGGCCGACAGGAGCTTGTGGCTCCCCTGGTGTTACGGGTGCCCATGGGTGACGGTAATTGCTTACCAGCAGACGCTCGTTTGTCGCTCTTTGTCATAAAAAAAACTGCATTCATACATTTTTAAATAAATACATGGTTGAACCGAGAACCACAGGAAACGCCGGGAACCTGGTACATTTACCTGGGCCTTCCTTCCAAAGAAGGCAGACGAAGAAATCAATAGACGCATTGAAAATGCCTGGAAGAGTTTTTGGTCCATGAAGACGGTGACCTTTTTTTTATGACATAGGCGACAAACGAGCAGACGGATTGCCTGGTGTTAAGCAATTACCGTCGCCCATGGGCACCTGCAACACCAGAGGAGTCACAAGCGCGCTGCCGGCCTTTAAGGGGGGTCGGAGCTCTGGGAACCTTACTCACCATCAGGAACACAACACTACATACCTGAAAGGTAGCAGTGCTATTATGGCTGTGGTCTTCTGTAAGGAGGAGGTACTTCCCCAGTTGGGCTGCCCCAGATTCAAGCGTGATGGTCAACGCTGTGCCCTACCTCTCATTGTTGGACGTTGTTTAAGGACATACCCGGGTCCAACCTTCCACTGTGTCTCAAGCGCCAACTCAATGATATGTGTATCCTGCCCATCCTGACCTACGGCGCGCAGACTTGGTCTCATCCTCACCAGGTTTGATTCCCGGTTAATGTATGAGAGATTTAAAAAAAGATTGAATTTCAAGAGATTTCTCTATCTCTCATAGTTTCTGACTTTTCCCCTACCCATTTGGATTGATCACCCTGTATATAATAGAAAGGTACATATAATAGTAGTTTATGTATCTGTGCATAATGAAGGGCATTACAACAAGAGTGTGGGTCATAATAATATCACACGATTGTTGTAATGCCTAATTATGTATAGATACATACACTACTTTATCTACACACATATCATTAAGTGTTTTAAGATGGGTTCAGGAACCGTAGGGAAATGACCTGCATTATTACTAGTGCTACTTGTAAACATTAAAAAATCATCGAACAAAACAAATGACAGCTTGGAATGGCGGCGTTGCGTATTTCTGTCAAATATTTTTTTTAACCATAGACAAGCGAATGAACTCCCTATTCTATTGTGACTCGAGTTCAAATGTCGTTCGATTATTATTAAAAAAACAACGAATTGGCGTTTCGTATTAATGACTGTTTTAATATCTATAGATACTAGAATAGACACCCCACTTGAATTTGACAGCTGTTCCAAATTTAAACTCATAACCTACGGATTTCAGTAGGTAATGTTAACATTACATCTCCATTCATTTCTTATGGTTGGTAATGCTGGTCATTGCCTACGGTTTCTGGACGCATTTTAGAGCACTAATGATATGTACGTACCTAGATAAATACTTAAATACATAGAAAACACCCATGACTCAGGAACAAATATCTGTGCTCATTTTTTAAGTAATTAATTGAATCAGGCGTTACTTTGCGGAAGTCCATATTATTAACAACAATAATATTACTTTGCTATTGTTTTCATGCATTAATGTTACCTCCCTCCCACCGCAAAATTTAATTTTGCGGTGGGAGGGACCACCGCAAAATTAAATACGCCAATAAATATAACAAACCACCACCAATAATACCAAAACTCGACACGTGTTTCGCCTCTCTACGAGGAGATGCTTGAGATGTTGGTAGTCTGAGCGCCAATAGTTCGAAGGTGAAATGGGTCATTTTCAACCGAGTTAAACACTCTATTTTTCATTTCGACTGTGAGGAAAATGCTTTTTCTTCTTTCTTTTCTGTATGTCAGTGTGGGCGCACCAGCATCCCTCCCCCGGGCTCGCTGGTGCGCACCTCGCTGCGCGCGCTGGTGCCGCTGGCGTGCGGCCGCGTGGCCGGCGCGCGCGCAGGCGGGGACACGGGCCGCACGGGGACACGGGGCGGCGCCGGCGCGCCTGGCCGCGCTGGCGCTGGTCTACACGGAGTGCTGCGCGCGCCTGCACGCCGCCGGCGGCGGGATGGAGGCCGGCGACGTGCTGGCTACGCTGCTGGTCGGTGAGTGGCACCATCCCTGTTACAACTCCTCGAGGTTCTTAGATGTAAAGTAAAATAAGTGTTGTACAGTCATATAGTTAGTTGCAGTCAAATATATCGATAAACATCCTTACTGCTATATAATAGTATATTACGTACCCAGGCCGGTAAATAAACAAGCGATCTGAAGCCTTTTTTATTACCGCCCGTGGTGCCTACATAGTTTTATGTCTTCATCTGGGTGTAAAGTGAGATTTTCCATCGCGCCCTCGGGCGGTAAATTTCTCTTACCGCCCAGTGTGACGTAAATAAAATTCTGTATGACTGTGCACATATTTTCTTCCAATATTCCAGTCTCAAGACGAGTCTTTGACCAATGTGTGTTGCCAGTGATGACATATGGTACTGAAACGTGGTCACTTACTATAGGCCTTACAAGCGATTCATGGCGACCCTGCCATGGCACCGATATATGGCGCTCTATCCGGGATACATTTCTCGAATTAAATAAACAGTGTGCCGTTTGAGTTACAGTCAATTTATACAACTAAGTAGTCAGGGGTAGGTCGTATTTAACTACATAAAAAAATGGGAGACTAGAGGCTTATAATACAAGTGGAAGTCACTTTTTGACACCTGTTGTTAGAAAGAGACTTCCGCTTGTATTACAAGTTATAAGTGCTCTAGAAATAACACAAACACAAGCTGAGTGGAGGCCATTTCAGAGACACTCCTTTTCTTGTATTTTTAATTTTAAATGTTTTATTTTGTTCTGTCCTGAATAAATTTATTCTTATTCTTATTCTTATTATTCTTAAATAGGCCCCAGGGGCACATTAATGTTACCATACAGGGGGAAGTTTATCGATTTATTGGGGTAAGTGGAGGATCGCGAAGTCTCCGCATCACAGCGGCGCTACCGCTAAAAACGATATTAGTAAATTTCGGACGATTGTCTCTGTCACTCTCATGACGCCTCAATTGGAGTAAAAGAGAAATATGCTTGAAATATACTAATATCGTTTTTCGATATTAGGATAGTTGGGCGGACGATTAATAAAACTTAGCTTGTAGGGTAAATCGGCAGTAACTGTCCACTTTTCAATAGCTGGCCATTTTATAAAAGTGAATTCTAATTGCCTAAAAATAGAACACATTTTCTAATGGGGTTTCAATTACTGGTCGCCCTTCAATAACTGGCTACCTCACCAATCATATAGGTATAGTTAAATAGAGTTTGTTAGTATAATGTGGCCAGTTATTGGAGGGTGGCCAGTTACTAGTGAATTTAATATTATTTTCTCAAACATGCAATGAAATGTTGGCCTAGGCCGGCAAAGTAACTTTTTTTTCGACGATTATCCATACAGAGTCAAAGATGACGGGTGTCCTAGTCATAGCAAACAGCTGATGTTAATTTTTAATTCTTAGTTGTTTTGCAAATTTCATTTTTTGAAGCATTTCTTTTATTTCATTTTATGTTTGAGAATAGCACTATACATGCGTCGTCGAGCACTATACATCCGGTATATACCCACTCGGCCGGAAATCCTCATTTTCCCGGCCTCTGATATAATGTAGTATTGAATATATAGGGATTATTTATGGGGTGTGTTGTGCGCAGAGGCGAGCTGGCTGGCGCTGAGCGCGGCCTTGTGTGCCGGCTACGGGCGCTGGTGCGGGGCGGCCGGCGCGCGGCTCGTGGCGCTGGTGGCCGTGCCCAAGGCGCTCGACCACGGTATGTATACGGCTGGACCGGCGCCGGCACATCGCCACCACGTGCCGGCTGGCCTGAGCGCGGTCATTAAAAAATATTGGTGGTTTTATGACATTCTGCCACTATGCCTATTAAAAACAATAATCTAGTTATAATAAATTTGGCATAGTTACCTTTCGTTTTTCTAAAAATAAAACTTTTATTACATATAATTTATTTTTAACTATTGTAATGCATATTTGAAAGAAGCACTAGACCTGGCATAGTATACCATCATACCCCAGTGTTAAAAGGGTTGCTGGCTTCGTAACAAGCCGGACTATATATACCCGGCCGGCAACCCCTAACTTCCCGGCCTCGGTTTTAATGTACATTCAGCAGCAAAAGTGGCTGAGCGGGTGAAATGTTCAAAATGACCTACACACGCTCTTATACTCTTGCTTGTGACCTCATTTTGAACACCTCAACCGCTTAGCCACTTCTGTACTATTGCTGACTGTCATCATCATCATCCGCAGGCTGGGGCGCGGCGGCCGCCTGCAAGCTGCCAGCACTGGCACAACTGCCAGCGGTCTTCGCGGCCCCGTTCCAGGCCCTGCTCCTGGCCGAGCTGGACACCCACGACAGCTGCGAGGACCTGGACGACCTGCCGTTCTGATGCCAGACCTGTAGGTGACTGACCACAATCTTGATTACATACATACATTTCAGCCGTATGCAGTCCACTGCTGGACACAAGCCTCCCACAAATGGGCTACTTTATTTAAACTCAACTTTTTTTTTAATTTGGATGTTTTTGTTTGGTTTCTACTCAGAATCATGAGCTCTTTCGAGCTTGATAGGAGAAAAAAAGTGTCCCAAAAATTTCGTACATTTTTTATTACTTCCGTTCCGGTGCCGCCATATGAAATATATGAAAAATAGTAACGGAATTTAATAAAAAATCTGTGCCTGTGTGTAGGTTACCCTACAGTTGCCAGTAACTGGCCACTTTTCAATAATTGGCCACCTTATATTAAAAAGAATTCTGTTCTGAATTTCAATTACTGGCCTCCTCACACTAAAAGTTGATTTTATTATAAAGTGGCCAGTTATTGGAGGGTGGCCAGTTACTAGCGAATTACCTTATAAATTGTAAAGACAAAACTATCGTGTGATTCATACATATTAATTGTATAGAAGCGGGTAACTCACGTTTTATAAATCGAATATTGGTCGACATTTTCACTCCATAACGTAAATTAATTAGCTTATACTTGAAATCTAACTTTGTAGTAATTAGGACCAAATTCTAGCAATTTTGGGGCCTTAGTCAAAGCCTTTTGTAGACTAGAATTTTAAGCTCAAATCTGTTGATAAGTAGTAATCTGATTCAAAATCGTTTATTGTAACAATTGTAGCTATTTGAACAAAATGCTCAGATACGTAATTTTTAATGTAAACTAAGTTTAGATGAACATAAATTTTAGTAGTGTCACTACTTAAAAATATGTATATAAAACAATATACACATTATGTATGATTGATAAATAACATCGTGAAAGAAATTCCCAAGTAAGGCACTGGTCCCACCGCGAGCTAGTAAGCTGTGAGCTATCAGCTATCTCAAGGGACAAAAGATAATTGCTCTCGTGTAAATGAAAGAGACATATATGTCATAGCCGGGCGATCGTAGTTCATCGCCGGGCGATGAGCTATAAATATACATCTCTCTCTTTTATTTACACGGGAGCGATTATCTTTTGTCCCTTGAAATAGCTGATAGCTCATAGCTTACTAGCTCGCGGTGGGACCAGTGCCTAATAGCTCCTCGTGGCAGCCATACTGTTAATCATATTATTTAGTTATGTTACTGTTTAAAATAAAACAAAATATTATCGAAATTTGTTTAATTATTTTGATCACAAATCACAATTCCTGTAGGCAGCACAACAGCCTCGTTTTCTTATAATTATAAATTATCTTATTTATAATAATTAAGAAAGAAATTGTACTAAATTAAGATTTCCTATTAAAAGAAACTTATTAAACGTTTCCTTAAAAGTAACCTAAGATAAACGTTCCAATGTACGACACGTTCCATTTGGCGTCCAGTGTCCACTATTGGGCATTATCGAGCACTAATATCATATTATATTTCTATTATTTTTATTCTAATACGTTTAACTTAGTGGTTGTCCTAAAAATAGGACATTAGGTTGTACAAGGTATATACAATTAAATTATTATAATAAGCAGAGATTCGGCAGTTTATTCTTAAATTATTAAATAAACTTCATCACAGTCATAAATTAATAAAACTAATATTTTATAACTACACTTATATTTAATCGGAGAGCTTCTCTAAAAAATACTACTTTTAACCTTTTTGGTTCTGAAATAAATTAGAACAATGCAAAAAAAGTAAAGTATCACCTTTATAAATATCAATTCATGAATTGTCCTCTTGTGTTATCGCCATAAAAAATAGGTTGCTAGTTATTGGCCACCCTCCTATAACTAGCCTTATTTTAGTATGAGGTGGCCAGTTCTTTCAAAAATGTTTACTTATTATAGATGACCAGAAATCATTTTTAGTATAAGGTAGCCAGTTATTGAAGGGTGGCTAATTAATGGCGATTTACCCTATACGGAAGATGGTAACACAATAAGAAAAAACACTTCAAGTATTTTTTTTTCTATTAAAAGTGGCAATTTTTTTGAGATTTTTTTGTCTATCAAAAACGTTTTATAATACCTACTTATATAAAGTAGCTAAGTTTGTTTTTTTTATTTATTTACAAAAAGGCACTAAAATCACAAGTAACAATTACAATTATTTAGTCATACATAGGTCTTAAAAATAAAATCGAATCTTGAGTTTGTCAGATTAACCTTTTTCACGCCAAAAACTGATAGGGTAAATTGCCAGTAACTGGTCAAAAGTGGAAAAATATACTCATAAAGAATTCTAGTTACCTATAAATAGAACACATTTTATAATGGGATCTCAATACTAGCCACTTCACACTAAAATGGATTCTAATCGCCCATAAACAGAGTTCATTTTTAGTATAATGTGGCCAGTTATTGGAGGGTGGCCAGTTACTAGCGAATTTCCCTATATATCACAGACCACACAAAATACACCTACATACGCGCATAAAGTTCAACTTCAGTTTCACATGGCGTTGAAGAGGTTACATTTGAGATTTAAAAAAAATATATCCCGGGCATTGTTTTTAAACTACGTTCAGGTATAGTCGCCATCAGATATATCGGAGCTGTGGAGGTGGTCAGAAATATCTGAACGCCTCTATTATCAAGTCGATAAAGCGCATATTCAGACATTTGTGACCACAGCTCCGATATACCTGATGGCGACTGTACCACCGGAGAAAGGGCTACACACCTTAGAGCAGTGGAAATGGGATCGCCAACCCGCCTGTATGCTCAGACATCGCTATGGGGTGTCTGTGTTTTAGTGACAAAAAATATATAAATATGCGTTAATAATGATTTCTTCAGTCAGTGAGGATTCCATTTCTATCAAAACTCATATAGGGTGACGGCGCTAGTAATGGACAAGGAACCAATCATGAACATTAGTGCTTTCAAAGGAGTCAAGTGTTGTGCATTTACCTGTGCTCATCACCGGACGTCCAGGCGAGGGAAGCGGTTTCATCCTTACGTTGTGAATATTCCATTCATTCGCACGAAGCGATTCGCTTCTACCTTCCTAATGCGGACTGCTAAGGAATTCGCTCCCTTCGTCTGTATTCCCGGAAAGATATAATTTGGGTCAAGGCAAGAGTGAATAGGCTGTTACTGAACCAGCGTGCTACACCCTCGACCTCGTCGACACTTACCATCAGGTGTGACTGAGGTCAAACGCTGGCCAGACTTGTATAAAAAAAATTTTTGTTAAATATTGAATTTATACCGTTATGGTTTTTGAATTAAGAACTAAGTGTCTATCATTGGTGGCTGTCAGCTTAATGTCCAAAATTGGTGACATCACCCTAAAGCTAAAATTAAATAATATAGCTACCTAAACTAAGTAAACTAAGTGTACAGTCAGCAGCAGAAGTGGCTAAGCGTTTGAGGTGTTCAAAAAGAGGTCAACACATCTCTACTGTCAAGAGAATAAGAGCGCATGTAGGTCATTTTGAACACTTCACCCGCTCAGCCACTTTTGCTGCTGACTGTAACACGATCACAAGATGGTGGATATATAAAATGGCTGCGCAAGATGGCGTCTCAGCACGGCCCCTGCTGCTGTAGTAACTCCCAGTATAAACCACGTTTGCGAGCTAGTTCGTCGTGTGTCCCGATTTCTGCTACCACACCTGCAATATAATAATTAAGGGGTAAGAATTATTGGATAATTTTAGGTAGATAGACCTTCGCTCTTTTGAGCTCAAGAAGGCTTGTGTTGTGGGTACTCAGCCAACGATATAACAAAATCTTTAAAAAATAAATATTTGGGGACAATCTTACACAAATCGATCTGAAGCTGAGTAGGGCTTGTGTTGCAGGTACTAGACGACGATATATATAATAGATAGATACGATAAATACTTAAATACATAGAAAACACCCATGACTCAGGAACAAATATCTGTGCTCATCACACAAATAAATGCTCTGACTGGGACCATCGGCTTCATAGGCAGGGTCACTAACCACTAGACCAGACCGGTCGTCAAATATGATACTAATTATACAGAATAGATGTTACCTTTGTCCACCACAGCGATGAGGTCGTGGTTCCTGACCGTGGCCAGCCTGTGGGCGATGGTGATCGTCGTTCTGCCTTCCGAGGCTGCCTCCAATGCCGCCTGCACAGTCTGCAACATCAAACAATAACAACTGAAAACCCTTTTCTAGTCTTAAGAAAACGATAGCAAAATTGCATTTTACACATAACTAGCATTTGCCCGCGGCTTCGCACGCGCAGAAGAATACCTGTAATCGGTAGCAACGAAGATTTATGAAATTGCATATATTTGAGAATTTTTTTTTTACATCTAGGTAAAGAAAAATATAATACATTTGCACCTTAAATCAAAGTTTCGCCAAACTGCGGAGCAGTTTGCTGCTGATCCGCTTAAGTTGGTTGATATCTTTATTGTAATATCATCTTAGTGTAAAATCTCCGAAACATATCATATGTCTAACAATGGTACGTTATTTTTCTACCCGCTGCCGCTACACGCTCCGCTACCCGCTCACCTTCTCGCTGTTGGCATCGAGCGCCGACGTGGCCTCGTCCAGGAGTAGGACCCTCGGCCGCCGCACCAGCGCTCGAGCGATGGCTATCCGCTGCTTCTGTCCGCCCGACAGCGACGCTCCGCCCGAGCCCAGGCGTGTCTCGTACCCCTGGTGAACAAGAATTGATTACTACAGAGGCCGGAATTTAGGGCTTGCCGGCCGAGTAAGGGTTGTTACGAACTCGGCAACCCCTATTACGAGATATGTGTACTACTTTTCTCAAACATGCAATACATTAAAATTAAAAATGAAACTCCATGAAATAAAAGGTTTCCTTTTAGAAAAAGTATCAGTAAACTGCAATTAAAATGCAATCCCCATGATGCTATATCACATGAATCATTATCAGTTAACTTTGTCGATCATTTAGTTTACATAAATGGCTTTTATAGTGATAAACAGGGTTCGGACAAGTCATCGCAAAACAATCGCAAGACGGCTATAGAACAAGATCAATAGAATCGCATTATGTACAATATTATTTAATTATAATTTTCAATGACATTACTGCAACCCAGAATTCATCATACGTGTGTAAAGGTTTAACATTGTTTTGTTTGTGTTAACATTTTTTTTTATATTTTTTTTAATGCATTGCACATAAGCAAGCATTAATTTCTGCATTGTCTGGAACAAACCGATGTGTTATTTAATCATTTGTGTTAGACATAAAAAAAAGTAAACAGTTATTATACCAGTTGTTGTACTTTCGAACCTTTTACTCGAAACTGTCGAAACACTTCTACGACATCTTCCCAGCAATCGTCAAAAATCAAGTTGTTGATATGTTTCAACATAAATCGGACTAAAAAGGTCAAATGTAAAATTATAAATTACGATAATAATATATCAGCTTTAGATAATAACAATCTTAAGTCGCGACTCTATAATAGTCTTGTCCCATGTCCATATCAGTTTCTGCGATGACTTGTCCGAACCCTGGTGATAAACGAAAATGTCTCCCAGAGAGGGTAGAGAAATTAATGATCATATGTATACTCTTATCATATGTTTGCCGTGTGATGCCGGCTGACTAGAATAGCACCACCCCATCTCCTCCCGCGGGTGTCGTAAGAGGCGACAAAGGGAAAAATCTTACGGACGGGCAGCAGCGTCCGTTGGAACCCAATCTACAGCTACTGCGGTCGCCAACCCGCCAGCCAAGCGTGACGACTATGGCAACTACCCCCAAGATGATACAAGTCATATTTGTGGGAGGCTTATGTCCAGCAGTGGACTGCATACGGCTGAAATGTATGTATGTATGTACACTATCAGCAGTGATCGGAACTTCGGGAGTAAAACTTTAACAAACTTGCCACATGCACGTTTTATGTAGTTGTTAGCTACGAAAATAATAATATTTGTGTAATTAAAATATTTTTAATATACAGTTCAATTGAGTACTGATCTGCCAATAATATTCTTGTGTTGTTTTCTTTGATTTATGCCAATTTAAAGGTTTTGTCAAAAGTTTTGCTAAAGTTTTACTCCCGCAGTTCCGATCACTGACTATCAGAAACCAAGTAAAACATCATGTGATGCTGCATCTACTGATGTGGATTTCGAATAACTCTCATCTGGTTCTACGTCATTTTATACCTTTTTTGTATTTAAACTTTCGTGAGACATGATAAAATATAATTATTAACGTGAGTAGAACCGTGTTAATCGTTAACAATTATATTAATTTTATACCTTACGTATTTTTTTTATCAATATTTTGTTTCTTTATTGGATAGTTTTAAAATATTCTTCCATTACACAACTGTCGATGTCGATTAAAAAATGCATCTAACACTAGCAAGTTTGCGACAGTTTTGTTTTGTGTTTTTATTATGCAGAAACGTCTGCTAGCGAATAATAAATATAGCTAAATAGCGAAAAATAGAAAAATTTGACTAGCAGCGGGACTCGAACCCACAACCACTGGATCTCTAGCCCAGTGCACTACCAATTGTGCTATACGATCGCTTAGACTTGTCAAATTTTTCTACGTTATCCCTCGTCGTATACGTCATCATGGGTGACGTGTAAACACATCTACCGCCAGCGTATTGAACACTTAACGGCATCGAAGTCTAGTTTCACCATGAAAATTCCGGGCTCTGGTTATCAGTTTGGACTGACCTGCGGCAGACTGGCTATGAAGCTGTGCACGTTGGCCTGCTCCGCAGCACTGATGACTTCATCCATGGTGACCTTCCGGCTCACGTCTCCGTAGGCGATGTTCTCCCTGATGCTGCGCTCGAAGAGTGCTGGCTCCTGCTGCACTAGCCCCAGCTGAGCGCGGAGCTGCCGCAGGGTCAGGGTGCGCCGGATGTCAGCGTCGTCTAGCAACTGTGGACAATAGATTGGGTACCTAAAAAGGGACGCCGAGCTTTTCACTTGACTAAAAACTAACTATACTAAATCTAGAAAGGTGTCGAAGACGCTGGCTGCGTTCCCCCGCTGAACTGCGAGACAGATGCGTTGAGCGAGGTAACTGTCAGCTCTCCGGTCCCCTGTAGCGTCTCTGTGTCTCTTCAAAATAGCTTTAAAAAGACTCAGAGCGCTAGGGCCCCAAGGGTCTCAACGCCAAAAGGGACAAAGCAATATTTAGCGCCGAGACCTCTATATTTGCCGATTTTACCATTTTCCGCTGCGGCTGGAGCAGCTGCCCCCTTAATGAAGTAACTTGGAGATGGGACGGGACCAGTGTGTCGAGTCGACGCAGGTTGCATCCCATACTAGCACCCGCCCCATACTCCAAGGGACTAAATGGTTGCTTATTTATTAATTTATTTTTTTATGACAGAGGCGGCAAAAGAGCAGACGGATTGCCTGATGGTAAGCAAATACCGTCGCCCATGGGCACCCGCAACACCAAGGGAGTCACAGGTGCGTTAGCGGCCTTTGAAGGGGGTTGGAGCTCTGGGAACCTTACTCACCATCAGGAACACAACACTACATACCTGAAAGGTGGCAGTGCTATTATGGCTGTGATCTTTTGCCAGGAGGAGGTACTTCCCCAGTTGGGCTGCCCCAAACTCAAGCGTGATGGTCATCGCTGTGCCCTACCTCTCATTGTTGGACGTAGTTTAAGGACATACCCGGGTTCAAATCGAGTCATAACCGGGTCGGGTCTAATTTATTATAAAGAACGTAACATACCACACTCCCGCTGTCAGCATCATAACTCCTGAGCAGCAAGGACACGATGGTGCTCTTCCCGGAGCCCGAGGTGCCGACCAGCGCCAGCCGCTTGCCGGCCGGCAGCCGGAGCGACAGTCCGCGCAGCACCGGCACGCCGGGCCGGGTCGGATACGTGAAGTGGACGTCACGGAACGTTATATCGCCGGACGCCGTCTGCAATGTACGGAGAAAAAACTTATTTTGAAAAACTGCAAAAACAAATGTGAAACAATAACATTATATGTGACATTATCTATGAAAAGGGACTTTATTGTCGATGGCGCTTATGTCGTTGTTCAAGAAAGTACAATACAAACGCAACGCGATTCGACGTAAGTGTCATCGACAATAAGGTCCCTTTTCCTAGATAATGACACATATATAATATAAATTAATCTCGTCTAGTCTTTAATAAGATTAAGAAGGTTTGTGTTGTATGTTATAGGAGACTATATGATAGACAGGCGATATATTTAAATCAGCTAAAAAAATCGTTGTCATACATTTCTCAAAATGTGTTGTATTCTGAAACTGTATGAGTTTCAGGACTTATATCAAGGCATCATACTGTTAAATTTTATTAGGTTCGATTTGTTTTATAATTATTCTGAAAAGTATTCAGTTTTAGAAAGAATACATAATACGAATGATTACAAACGCAATTGAATATTTTTATGCTAATTACCTATAGTTTTCTGCACGAAAATATTGAACCATTTAATTTCATTACTTTCCCATTCAAACCATTATTTTGTTACTAACAATGGTACTAGATGGAAAGTAATCTAGAATTGTATGAAAATTATTAATTTTACGTGTGTTTTGTATGTGTATGGAATGGGTTCCCTTTATTTGGCATAATTTGTTTTGTCCGAATCTTAATACGCATACCAAATTTCGCATAATTTATTTACGCCGAATGTTAATGTTGCTGATTTTTATTTAGCCTATTTTTTTATTACCGAATACTACTTTGTCCGAAAATATATTGGCATACTATTATTGAGGCCGAATATCCGCAAGTGGGTTAGGTTAGGCTAGAACTGTGACCACAACAGAATCGCACTCTTGGGAAAAGAAATCGTAATAACACCATTCGGGCTTTCCAAATTATGCGTACCGACCATTCGGCTTAGTTTAGTTCTGCGGAATAGAATTCAGAAGATACCCAAACCTGCAGACAAACCGTTCAGACGGTTTTGCAGGGACCTATGTAACAACATTGTAAAAAATTGAATAAAGTATCCATCTATCTATCGGCGAAAAAGAATTATGCGACATCAGTTTCTGCGTATATACAATTATGACAACACTGTGTATGCGGTTTAAAATTATGACAAAACAAATTATGCCTAAACAAGGGGAACAGCTGTTAATGTTAGGGAGAGTGCATAGTTACCCAGTCCGGGCGCTCCCCGGCGCCGGGCTCGTCGCGCACGGCGGGCGCGCGGCGCAGCGCCCGCAGCACGCGCGCGCCGGAGCGCCGCGCCGCCGCGAAGTTGGGCGCGAACGACAGCGCCTCCGCCAACATCCACGCGCCGTAGATCAGCGCCTCCGACACCCTGTAGTGTACACATTTTTTTTAATGATATAGGAGGCAAACGAGCAGACGGATTGCCTGATGGTAAGCAACTACCGCCGCCCATGGATACTCATGGATTTGACGACCGGTCTGGCCTAGGGGATAGGGACCCTGCCTATGAAGCCGATGGTCCTGGATTCGATTCCCAGTCAGGGCATTTATTTGTGTGATGAGCACAGATATTTGTTCCTGAGTCATGGGTGTTTTCTATGTATTTAAGTATTTATATGTATCTATCTATTATATATATCGTCGTCTAGTACATACAATACAAGCCTTACTGAGCTTACAGTAAGACTAGATCGCTTTGTGTCAGATTGTTCCGAAATATTTATTTATTATTTATACTTGCAACGCCAGAGGAGTCACAAGTACGTTGCCGACCTTTAAGATCCCTATACGCTCTTTTCTTGAAGGTTTGGATGTCATGTCGGTCCGGAAATACTGCACACTACAATTTATTCCCAAGTTTTGCTGTGCGAGGTAGGAAGTTTCTAGAAAAACGCACAGTTGAGGACTGCCAACCATCCAAGTGGTGATGATGGAAGTGTTGTCGTGTAGAGCGCTGGCGGAAGGAAGCAGCTGGGATTAACATTTATACTCTAATCGCCGGCCAGATATCAAACCTTTCCAGGCCAAATGATCTGGTTTGTTATAATTAAAATTCAAAATGGCATTCAATGGGAGACCTTTTTATAGGCCTCGTCGGCTAGAGGTTAAAAATTGAACTGTGTAGTTCCCGTAGCCACGCTTGGCAGGCGGGTTGGGTTCTTGAAGCGTCTACTCATGCCTCACATGATGTCCTTGATTGCACTAAACATTTATATCGTATTTCCGAAATAAGTTTTAAAGAAAAAATATTTTATTATAATAATATGTCATGTTTATATGTTTGCCAAAAGTCTGGCCTAGTGAGCTCAGTCATTTTGTGTAAGAATATCCTGTACTTTTTATTTTTCACTACATAGTATAAAATAAAGTCGCTTTCTCTGTCCCTATATCTCCATGTATGCTTAAATCTTTATAAAAACGCATCGGATTTTGATGCGGTTTTTAATAAATAGAGTAATTGAAGAGGAAGGTTTATATGTATAAGTGTGTATTTAGTATCACCATTGCACCCGTACGAAGCCGAGGCGGGTCGCTAGTATTCTATAATTTGAGGTTGTCTTTAGATATTAAAGAATGTATTTTAAAAACTTTTCATTATTTTTTAATGTATCGATATCTAATTACAAAATGATTAACGAAAGAATCACTTACAGTATAGCATAGGCGTATGGTAGATCCTCTCTGGCAATGAGATAGCCTCCATAAGACAGCGAGACGGCGTACCCCAGCGTGGGTGCGCACAGACACAGGCCGTACACGGGCCCGCGCAGGAGCGGTGCCGCGCCGGCGCGGGCGGCGGCCTCCTGCAGGCTCGCTTGGTACTTCTCTAGCAATGTGGACTCTACGCCTGTGGGTATATGGGCTAGTTTAATAACTGAGTTTCTATTTGGTTAAGGTTAGGTTAGGTATATGAATTTACTAGCTTTTGCCCGCGGCTTGCTATTGTTTAGAGTGTAATATCGATAGCTTATTACGCAGTGATAGCGCGCTGGTAGCCTAGCGGTAAGGGCGTGCGACTTGCAATCCAGAGGTCGCAGGTTCGAACCCCGGCTCGTACCAATGAGTTTTTCGAAATTTATGTACGAAATATCATTTGATATTTACCAGTCGCTTTTCGATGAAGGAAAACATCGTGAGGAAACCGGACTAATCCCAATAAGGCCTAGTTTACCCTCAAGGTTGGAAGGTCAGATGGCAGTCCCTTTCGTAAAACTAGTGCCTATGCCAAATCCTGGGATTAGTTGCCAAGCGGACCCCAGGCTCCTATGAGCCGTGGCAAATGCCAGGATAACGCGAGGAAGATGATGATTACGCAGTGATCTAACTGCGTAATACGCAGCTAATGAATTGATCACAAAACGCGTTTCACCACTATTTGGTCACCACCGGCAGTCCAGCTACCACTTGACAGAACGCAACCTACTCGTACACTGACATGCTCTAAGAGCAAACTTGTCATGTTATTTAATTGATTTGATATAAACACTGACCCTGGCGGAAGTTATATTTTAAAACTATCTATCAAAAATAACGGAATATTTGTGTGAATATACCAAAAACTTAAAAAACGGCGACGGTACGGAATCGCAGTGACATGCGTATTTTGAGCTGCGGTGTAGTCGCTCCTTTAGACGCTTTTAAACGGTTTGTGTGTGACCGTAACCATGGCAACGAGTGATTAATAGTACATTTCGATACTAGTGAAAACAATTTTTTTTTCGAAGATTGTGAAAGTTGGAGCCCGAGTGAAACGAGGGTGGCAATCACCCGAGTCCTAAAGAAGTTTTTACACGAGTATCGAACCTAATTTTTCATAACAAGTGCCTTAACATCTTCACTGCGGCAGTTAGTTAACATAGCAGTTAACTATACTTGTTTAGGGGTCGATCGACCTAATAACGCAGCGAACGTGTTAAAAAAATGAAATTTACGCCCGCGAAGCCTGCGCAAAGTGCACTTTTTACGCACTAGTTAGGAAAAAACAGTTAAGCCACGTATTTTATTTATTTAGTCTTTATTGCACAAAACACAAAAGTACAAAAGGCGGACTTAATGCTACAAAGCCGAGAGATGTACAAGTTGTCTCATAGGTATCTTACCAAGACTCTGAACGGTGCGTATGTTGGCGACGGCCTCCGTGGCGACACGCGACGCCTGCTCCAATGCTTTCTTCTCTTTAACTTCAGCTTTCTTCATCACGTAGCCTTCCAGGTAAATACCGCCGATCACCTGAACAGACAAAACAATGTCGACTGAAATTATTTTTATATTAAACAGAAACGTCGAAGATATTTAAATCGCGACACGAACAGGACGGGACTCGAAGCAGTGGTTGTGGTTTCGAGTCCCTCTGCGAGTCAAATTTTTCTATTTTTCTTTCGATTTAAATATCTTTGATATGCTAGCAGACGTTTCTGTTTAATATAAAAATAATTTTAGAAAGGGGTAGCACCATTGTTATCGATGAATTCTCAATCTAAAATTTGAGACATCGATGCCGTAAAAAGGGTTCAATACTCTTCGGTAGATGTCGCTACACGTCACCCGTAATGACGTATACCAGTACCCTTACCATGAGTTGTGACATTGACGTTTTCGATAACGAGTATCGAGTTTACTATCTGTGCATCTCGCTTGTACTATTTTAGTTCGAACGAGATGCACAGATAGTAAACTCGATACTCGTTATCGAAAACGTTAATGTCACAACTCATGGTAAGGGTACAGGAAGGATAAGATAGAAAAATTTGACACGTCTAAGCGGCGCTCGTATAGCACAACTGGTAGTGCACTGGGCTAGTTATCCAGTGGTTGTGGGTTCGAGTCCCGCTGCGAGTAAATTTTTCTATTTTTCTTTCGATTTATATATCACTGTCGACTGAACTTTCGAACCGTTTGTCGACCGGTCGACCACGGACTGGAGTGTTCGGAACGGCGGCGTATAATAGGTTTATAGGCAAGCGGGATATGGGAGTCTACGGTTTAGAATCCATAAAAAAATTAGGGCAAATCTTTTATGGTCATGGAGCGAATAATTAAAATTCAATTGTAGTCTTTTGTATTCCATGTGACCGAGGGCCTTGGAGGTAAACTTAAACTCAAACGTTTATTCAGTAAGTAGGGTGATGAAACTAATGTTGGACACTTTAAGCTGACATGCACCAATGATGGACACTTAGCTCTTAATTCAAAACCATGAATTATAAATTGAATGTGTACTAACAAATGCACAACACTTGAATACTTTGAAATAAGCACCAATGTTCACGATTGGTTCCTTGTCCATTACTGGTGCCGTCACCCTAGGCCACAAGGGCACTTTTACAAGTCAAGTATATAAAAAGTAAAACAGAAAAACAAAAACTACACCGGTTCTAAGCCTACACCTCTGACCGGAGAAGCATTTTGACTTTTATGACCGGCAAGAAACTCGGCGGTACTTATTTTTTCAAAACAGTATTACAAAAAAACTTCGTAAATGGTTACAGCAAATGCTGAGTTAGATTTGACGAGGAAGAGAACTTACACAAGGCACGCTGAGGAGTGAGACCAGAGTCATCTTCCAGGAGTAAGCCATGGCCAGCCCCACACCGATGGCCATGGTGCTGATACCCTGAAGAACTGTCCCCAGCCGGGTACCTGCAGGGCCACATACTTTAGATACAGGATGATTCAGGAGACGTGAGTAGAATTAACCCAACAACCATTCGGTTAATAGTAAGATACAGTTTTTGTGAAATTAATATTTTATTCTACACCTTACAATTAGAATGCTCCCGATATTTTTTATTATGACAAAGGTAGTAAACGAGCGTCTGCTTGCCTGATGGTAAGCAATTACCGTCGCCCATGGGCACCCACAACACAAGCGCGTTGAATGTCCTTAAACTACGTCCAATAATGAGAGGTAGGGCACAGCGAAGTACCATCACGTTTGAGTCTGGAGAAGCCCAACTGGGGAAGTACCTCCTCCTTACAGAAGACCACAGCCATAATAGTACTGCTGCCTTTCAAGTATGTAGTGTGTTCCTGATGGTGAAGTAAGGTTCCTAGAGCTCTAACCCTTAAAGGCCGGCAGCGCGCTTGTGATACGCCTTTTGTTGCGGGTGCCCATGGGCGACGGTAATTGCTTACCACCAGGCAATCCGTCTGCTAATTTGCCGCCTATGTCTTAAAAAAAAAAGTGGTGTAGTAGTTACCTGTGGCCCCCTGCACAGCCGCAGCATCCGAGGAGAGCCGCGCACACAGCGCTCCTACTGAGTTCTGTGCTCGGTCGAACCAGCCTTGATCCTGGAAAATATATCAAATATTTTACACTTGTTTTAGACAAATCCTACAGACAGCTTAATAAAGAAGGCGAAAAGAGGGAGGCAGTGGGACACAGACTAGGCTTATCCATAATAATATTACAAAATATGAAAGTAACTTATTAGCTCCTCACTCTTAAACCACTGAACCAATTATAATTAAATTTGGCATGGAGAGAGTTACTGCCGAGGATTCTGTCATACCTGGTACAGATAGTTCCAGGAGGCAGCCTGGTGCCGACGTGGAACTGCTAGTCCTGTAGATGACGAGGAACCCCTGTGACTGCCGAAGATCCTCTCGTACTTGACACGGTTTTGTTCTGGAGACAGCTCGGAGTGAGTTGGAACAGCCAGGACTGCAGAAGCTGACGGCGACTACCAAGGATCCTTTTGTGTTTGGTACAGATAGTTCCGGAGGCAGCTCAGAGTGAGCCTAGTGCCTGCGCGGCACATCTAGGCCTGGTGCTGACAGCGATCAGCTGCGACTACCAAGGATCCTGTCATACCTGGTACAGATAGTTCCGAAGACAACCTGGACTGAGCCTGGTGCCGAAGTGGCACAGCCAGACCTGCAGATGACAAGGAACAGCTGCGACTACCAAGGATCCTCTCGTACTTGACACGGTTTAGTTCCGGAGACAGCCTGGAGTTAGCCTGGTGCTGACGGCGACTAGTTGCGACTGCCAAGGATCCAGTCGTACCTGGTACAGATAGTTCCGGAGGCAGCTCTCCCGCAGCCTGGCTGTCAGCCTGGTGCCGGCGCGCCCAAACAACCAGGCCTGCAGGAAGGTGACGGCGCCGCACGCAGCCGCCACGCCCGCGAACAGTCCGGCGTACAGCTGCGACTGTCGCAGTATCTTGTTCGGGTCAGATTCTGCGAACATCTGTAGGGGAATACATAGATTTATCATTTTAGTTGACTCTTAATGTCATAATTTTCCGGTATCCGTCATAAACTTCGTCTACATCAGTGATAATTCGCCACTTTGTCCGGAATCCTAACAGTACCTACACCTTAACATAAATCTCCAACACGACAGGTACCCGGTGCAAACGTCCCAAAGATACTAGCCGCATTACCACGCTGCACCGCCAGCGATATCCGCTGAACTAGGTACGAGCCAGAACGAGATATTAGTTTTCTTGCAACTAACCTGCACAAATCAGACCTACAGCTCTATAGACCTTAAACAATATTAGTGACGGAACATACCTACTGCGATCGCCAACTCGCCTACCAAGCGTGGCGATTATGGCATTCAACCCATGTTGGCAGTGCGCTGAAGATCACTATGTGGTAGTCAATTCAGTCTATTGTTCTGTCTAGTAGAAGTTCTTGCTTGATTGAAAGACCTGACCGAAAAACAGTCAGCAGTAACCCTTTGAGCGGTATGCGACCAACCCGCCTGCCAAGCATGGCGATTATATCATTAAATGGGGGGCTTTGGGGAAACAGTCCAGTAGTCTGTGGCTCATGTAGCATAGTAAGTAGACGTACCGCATACAGCTGTGAAAACAGCAACGCGAACACAGGCATGGTGGCTCCGACGAGGAGAGAGGCGAACCCTCCGCCCAGCAGCAGAGGCCATTCTGGCGCGTTCAGCTTGAGGAGTTCCAAGCTCGACACCGGTTCCTCTGCTGCCTCCTCTTCCGTCTCATGTGGCTCTTCCTGGGGAGCAGAGAAAAATGATTTAGGACAATCTTTCACAAATCGACTTAAAAGGCAAAGTAGAGAGCTGGTAGCCTAACGCTAAGAGCGACTTGCAATCCGGAGGTCGAGGTGTTCAAACCCTGGTACCAATGAGTTTTTCGGAACTTATGTGCAAAATATCATTTGATATTTACCAGTCGCTTTTCGGTGAAGGACAACATTGTGAGGAAACCAGACTAATTCAAGACCTAGTTCACCCTCTGGGTTGGAAGGTCAGATAGCAGTCGATTTCGTAAAACTAGTGACTACGCCAAATCCTGGGATTAGTTGCCAAGCGGACCCCAGGCTTCCATGAGCCGTGGCTAATGCCGGGACAACGCGAGGAAGACGAATATGACTTGAAAGGTGAAGTCTAACCAAGAATAATCATTGTCAAGAGAACGTTTATGACGACAAGTGGGTAGTGACCCTGCCTATGAAGCCGATGGTCCAGGGTTCGAATCCAGTCAGGGCATTGTGTGACGAGCACAAGTATTTGTTCCTGAGTCATGGGTGCTTTCTATGTGTTTAAGTATTTGTATATTATATATATCGTTGACTGATCACAATACAAGACTTCTTGAGCTTACCGTGGGGCTCAGTCGATTTGTGTAAGAATGTCCTGTAATACTTATTTATTGTTGTAATGAAATCCGTAACTTGGCGCAAGTCAGACTTTACCCAAATCTCCCTTATTGATTTGATATAAATACAAAATATTCTTAATATAATATAACAAATATTTAACTATTATTTGTCTCTCGTTGCTATGGTTACGTTACTATGTCACTCTTCAAACAGTTTAATTGCATCTAAACTAAATACACAAAACATAGATATCTGTAGAAGCTATATGTGCCTTCCATAATGGGTCACCTACCACGTCAGTCAATGAGTGCCTTTCTACCCTTGATTAACAATCTACTATTGAATTCGTGTGGACGACTCTCGTCACCCCGCAGAATAACAACAACAAATATCTAGTTGATTCACACAATACAACATATCAAATACCTCAAAAATACAGAAAACAACAGCAAAAGATACAAACAATTGTACTCACGATGTGTTCTAAGTCAGCAACTGCCACGTTGGGCACGTGGGCCCCAGCCACGGACCCCAGTCGCACGCTGCCGCGAAGAATACGCTCTGGAGTCAGGGACTCTGGAACGAGAAAAATAATAAAATAATAGTCTACTAATATCGCAAAAAACGCACATGTGTCGTACAACCCGTCTGGGACCCGGGGGTACTCGTATGTCCTTAAACTACGTCCAACAATAAGAGGTAGGGCACAGCGAAGTACCATCACGGTTGAGACTGGAGTTTTTTTTTTTTTTTTTACCTACTGAGTTTTCGCTTCCAGTGAGATTGGTTGAGACGGTCTCAACCTGATCTGAGTGGTGTGTAATGGTATCGAGCTAATGGGAGTTTTATTGCTGGTTCGCTACTCCTAGCCTGCTGGTAAAGACTCCAGCAAGAAACCCAGCAGGCCCGACCGCTGTCGGAGTGACTCTATCCGGTACGCGGCGGTACCGTGTTGATAAGGGACTGATTGTGTCGGTGTTGTCGCGTGGTGGACGTCCCCGCCGGCGGGAATCGACGCACTCACAGCGGCCCATCTTTCGAGGGTCGCTGTGAGTGCGTCGTCCGGGTCCGAGAGAATGTGTCTAGGCCGCCGGACCGAGCGGTTGAGTCTGGAGAAGCCCAACTGGGGAAGTACATCCTCCTTAGGTAGGCCACGCACTTGTGAATCCTCTGGATGGATTTGCAGGCGTACATAGGCTACGGTAACTACTTACCATCAGATGGGCCGTATGCTTGTTTGCCACCGTCGTTGTATAAAAAAAAGCTCAATTGCGCGACAGCGCGCGTCACTGCGCGTTCATCTGAACTTAGCCTTATTAAGCATAGTTCTCTTGTAAAACACATGTGTTTTTTTTAATTAGTTAAAAGAAGTAGGTACCTCGCTTCGAAGAGCGCACACTCGGCACCCTCTTGAACCGGCTTTCCTCAACTACGTCGTCGTCTTCCTCCGACTCCACGTCAGAGCATGTCTTCTCCATGACTCTAGAAGTTAAAAAAAAACGACCTTCATAATTAACATGTTCTTTATCGCACGGCGAAGAAATGCGATTCGACATGTTTGGGTAGTAATTGCCTATGAAGCCGATGGTCATGGGTTCAAATCTGAGTCAGGGCATTTATTTGTGTGATGAGCACATGATTTGAATCCCGGAGTTCCAGGACCGTCAGCTTCATAGGCAGGGTTACTACCCACTAGGCCAAACCTGTATTTTACGAATATAATATACTAGCTTTTGCCCGCGGCTTCGCACGCGCAGAAGAACCCTCGTTTTGACCTCTTCGCGGATGAATATCAAAAAACGCTGAAATTACTTTTCTTGTGTTTGGATAAGGAGTATTTACACAAAATTTCAAGTTTCTATTAGCCTTAAATTTTACAGAATCCCCATACACACTTTCAACCCCCTTTTTACCCCCTTAATGGTAGAATTTCCAAAAATCCCTTCTTAGTGGGTGCTTACGGTATATAAACTACCTATTGTGAAAAAAATCAGCCATCTAAGTTAAGCGGTTTGGGCTGTGCGTTGATCAGTCAGTCAGGACTTTCACGTTTATATATATAGATAATATAGGTATTGTACTTTTATATGACAGTGGCAAATGATCAGACGGATTGTCAAGAGTACGGTCAAGGTACGCAAGGTAAGAGGAGTAAGGTGACGGCACCACTAATGGACACGGAACCAATCATGAACATTAGTGCTTATTTCAAAGGAGTTAAGTGTTGTGCATTTGTTGGGACATATTCAATTTATAACTTTATGATTTTTGAAATAAAAACTAAGTGTCCATCTTTGGTGCCTGTCAGCTAAAAGAGTCCAACATTAGTGCCATTACCTTACGCTCTTTTCTTGAAGATATGAGGGTATACATAAAAAAACAACAAGGGGCGGTATTAAAGCAGGGTTCAAAGTGCGAATTGTTCCAATACAGCACGTGGGCTAGGCGGGTTGGAGGCCTGCAGTACTCACTCTGTGCTCATGTCCTCTTGCAGCAGCTTCCAGTATAACCCCTTCTTCTCCAGCAGTTCCCGGTGGGACCCTTGCTCCAGAACTGCCCCATGTTCTACGTAGGCTATTCTGGTCGCGTTGACTATTGTTGATAACCTGAGGATAATCCATACTTTTATACTAATATTATATTTTTTTTATGACAAAGGTAGCAAACGAGGAGACGGATTGCCTGATAGTACCCGCAACACCAGGGTGTCACAACCGCTTTGCCTACCCCAAAAGTTGTTGGAGCTCTGGGAACCTTACCATCAGGAACACAACACTATAGGCCTGAAAGGTAGCAGTGCGATTATGGCTGTGGTCTTCTGTAAGGAGGTACTTCCCCAGTTGGGCTGCTCCAGATTCAAGCGTGATGGTACTTCGCTGTCCCCTACCTCTCATTGTTGGACGTAGTTTAAGGACATACCCGGGTCCAAAATGCGAAAGTAACTCTCTCTGAACTTTTTAGCAGTGTTCGTGGGTATCGGGTTGTCGTCGGGAATGTAAATTAGTATACACGATATTTAATGCATTTCAGTTTTTTTTAATAAATAAATAAATATTAGAGGACATTCTTACACAAATTGACTGAGCCTCGCGATAAGCTCAAGAAGGCTTGTGTTATGGGTTCTCAGCCAATGATATATATAATACACAAATACTTAAATACATAGAAAACTTCCATGACTCAGGAACAAATCTGTGCTTATCACACAAATAAGCCCTTCGGGACCATCGGCTTCATAGGCAGGGTCACTACCCACTAGGCCAAACCTGTTGTCCCGTTTTATTTCAATACTTTGCACTCTTGTGAATAAAATGCAGTTTTGCTATCTCATTTTAAATAATTAAAACGGGCTTTCAGAGGTAGGTGAACAATATAACATTATATTTAAATCGAAAGAAAAATAGAAAAATTTGACTCGCAGCGGGACTCGAACCCATAACCACTGGATCACTAGCCCAGTGCACTACCAGTTGTGCTATAGGTACGAGCGCCGCTTAGACGTGTCAAATTTTTCTATCTTATCCTTCCTGGTATACGTCATTACAGGTGACGTGTAGCGACATCTACCGAAGAGTATTGAACCCTTTTTACGGCATCGAAGTCTCAAATTTAGATTGAGAATATAACATTATTTAACATTTTGTTATTTTATTACCTGTGTGAGACAACAAGTGTCGTCCGTCCTTTACTGGCCGCGTCCAGCGCTGCTTGTACCTATTAACAGAAAAATAGTTATTTATCCAGAGTCCGAACCCAAGACCTCCAGCTCAACGAAGACCATGCACGATCACAAATCAACAAACAATCAACTGCCCCGGGCGAGACTCGAACACACGACTCAGGGATACATGCCCAATAGACAAATTCGCAGCCTTTGGGCAAGCCTATTTTTTTTTTATGACGACCGTCGCCCATGGACACCCGCAACACCAGGGGAGTCACAAGCGCGTTGCCGACCTTTAAGTGGGGTTGGAGCTCTGGGAACCTTACTCACCATCAGGAACACAACACTACATATCTGAAAGATAGCAGTGCTATTATGGCTCTGGTCTTCTGTAAGGAGGAGGTACTTCCCCAGTTGGACTTCTCCAGATTCGAGCATGATGGTACTTCGCTGTGCCCTACCTCTCATTGTTGGACGTAGTTTAAGGACATACCCGGGTCCAAAATCAACAAACAATATAATCTGTACCTCAGTTGAGAATTGCGAATTGTAAATATGCCAAAAGATATTTTAAGCCAGGGATAAACTATGGAACGAATGTCCTACAACCCGTATCGCCAGCGACGTCGGGTGACATAGATTGACGTAGCCGGACATCGCCCGACAAGCCATGACTATGCCTGCAAGTGTCTGGCGAAGTCGCCGGACTTGTCGGTCGAGTTCGTTTGATATCTCGCCGACAATTGTCGCCTAGTCTATCCCTGGCTTCATGCCAATATTTTTTTTTCCGTGTGTCGTAAGAGGCGACAAAGGGAAAAATCCTACGGACGGGCAGCAGCGTCCGTCAAAACCCAATACAGCTACTGCGGTACCCCCAAGATGTTACAAGTCCTGGAGGCCTATGTCCAGCAGTGGACTGCATACGGCTGAAATGTATGATGTATGACGTAAATTTTCTGCAAAGCTCCAAGACCATGGGTTTCCTCACTAGCCAGGCGAGACCTGTCGTCAAAGTTACCTGGCGTTCAGCAGCCGGATCCAGAGCAGAAGTAGGTTCGTCCAACAACAAAATGGCTGGTTTCCGGAGCACGGCGCGTGCAATGGCGACTCTTTGCTTCTGTCCACCCGACAGCGACGCGCCTCGCTCGCCGATCACGGTGTCATAACCCTGGAATAGCTATTTGTTATACAAGCAACCCGCCTGCCAAGCGTGGCGACTATGGCAACTACTCCCAAGATACAAGTCATATTTGTGGGAGGCCTATATACAGCAGTGGATTGCATACGTATGAAATGTATGACGTATGTATCTATGATGTGTGTGTTTTTTAATGCCGTCAATATAATGCCGTCGCATTTCAATCAAGATTCGAGTCTTCTCGATGGAAAATAGTTTTGAAATACATTTATAGTCAACCAATTTGATTTCTAGGCCACTTCGAACCTTGTCACAGTGACGTTAATAAGAAATATTTTGCGTGTTTCATATAAATTTTCACTGTGACAAGGAACAAAGTGGCCTATAAATCAAATTGTTTGACTGTACCTAGCAAGTAAAATTACTCCATTTTTCATATTTTAGTGCTGCTGTTTGAAGGTCACAGGTTCAAATCTAGTGTCTTACGTTTTTGAGTTTGGATATGAACTGGTGCGCGTGGGCAATTGTGGCAGCCTCGATAATGTCTGCGTCGCTGGCGTAGTCCATGCCCAAGGCAATGTTCTCACGAATGGTGCCTGCGAAGAGAACTGGTTCCTGGCCCACTACACCTGGAACAAGAATAGCTGGATCATTAATGTGTTTAAAGAACGAAGGTGTATTTTATACAAGACTGACCAGCGTTGGACCTCAGTCGCACCTGAGGTTAAGTGTCGACGAGGTCGAGACACGCTGGTTCAGTAACAGCCTTCACTCTTGCCTTGAATACCAAATTGTCTTTCCGGGAATACAGACGAAAGAAGCTAATTTGCCATTCTTTAGCAGTCCGCATTAGGAAGGTAGAAGCGAATCTCTTCGTGCGTATGAATGGAATATTCACAACGTAAGGATGAAACCGCTCCCCTCTAGACGTCCGGTGGTGGAACGGAGATGGTGGAATTAAATCGTGTTTTTGTGCAAAATCAATCGGTTAATAATCGATCAATGAAATTAGAATCAAGAAAAATCTAAGACTGTTGCGAGCCATGTTACTACTACTAAGTTACAAACGGATAAACTTAGTGAGCGATACACCCTCAACGCGAGCGGTGTGTCCACTCGGCTTGAAGATGGGTACCAGAGCTTACCCGAAACATGTCGCCTAGTGCGATATAATTACACGTGAGTTTATCCTTTTGTAACTAAGTAGTAAGAAAAATCTTGATTCATAATTTCATTAATGACAGAATTAAGCACTCAGACTTCGTCTTCATAAGGAAAAGACCTACAGAGAATAAATATGAATTGAGTGTCTGACGCTTCAATCTTTTGTATTCTAACGAATGTAAAAGTCACGCTCTCGTCTTTTCAAATTTATTTCTCGCCTTATCTTCCTTCATCGTGTCTCTTCTCCACCTCGTCTCACTTCATCACGTCTGGCCTCATCCGTCTCACTTCACCACAACTGCTCTCGCCACGTCACGCCTCATCTAATTATCGACCTCGCCTCATCCCGACTTGTCTCTTGGTACACACAGCAACAGCTTAGCTGTACATCGGTAGACCTTATTATATAAGGCATAAGACGACCGGTCTGGCCTAGTGGGTAGTGACCCTGCCTATGAAGCCGACGGTCCTGGGTTCGTTTCCCAGTCGGGGCATTTATTTGCGTGATGAGCACAGATATTTGTTCCTGAGTCATGGGTGTTTTCTATGTATTTAAGTATTTATATGTGTCATTATCTAGGAAAAGGGACCTTATTGTCGATGGCGCTTACGTCGAATCGCGTTGCGTTTGTATTGGTTCGTCTTGAACAACGACATAAGCGCCATCGACAGTAAGGTCCCTTTTCATAGATAATGTCACATATGTATCTATCTATGATATATATCTAGTACTTACAACACAAGCCTTACTGCGCTTACCGTAGGACTAGGTCGATTTGTGTAAGATTGTCCCGAAATATTTATTTATTTATTTATAAGGTCCACCGATGTAGAGCTTATACCTCGGCCACACACTCGACGAGCGGCGTGGGAAGTGGCGAGGGAAGTAGGCAGAGACATAGTGTGGCCGCGCTACTCGTCATGCCGCTCGTTATGCTCCTCGTCATGCCCACCACTCCCAATTTTCTCGGTTTTTGGCGCGAGTCAAAGGGCCGGCAAGGAGCGTCGCGATTAATCGCGCGAGTAGGGCAGTGTGTGGCCGGAGAGGGCAACATCGCGGCGAGGAGCAGCGCGAGGGGCATAGTGTGGCCGAGGTATAAGAGTGTTGCTGTGTCAGTTCGAGTCATGGAAAATTAAAGCCAGGATCCTAAGCTCACCTATACTCCGTCTGTAGTGTGTGATGTTCAGCTCATTCAGCGGGCGTCCGTCCACCTTCACGCTGCCCCCAGCAGGCTCGTACAGTCTCTGCAGCAGTTGCAGACTGGTGGACTTGCCGCAGCCGGATCCCCCTACCAGGGCTACGGTCTCCCCGGGAGACACCCTCAGGTTGAAGCCGCGGAGTACCTGAGAACCATATACCAGTTGTAATACGCCCATGGGCACCCGCAACACCAGCGGAGTCACAAGCCGGCCTTTAAGGGGGGTTGGAGCTCTGGGAAGTTGGGAACCTTACCATCAGGAACACAACACTACATACCTGAAAGGTAGCAGTGCTTTTATGGCTGTCTTCTGTAAGGAGGAGGTACTCCCCAGTTGGGCTGCCCCAGATTCAAGCGTGATGGTCATCGCTATGCCCTACCTCTCATTGTTGGACGTAGTTTAAAGACATCCCGGGTCCAACATTCGCGATTTAAGTAAATAAATATTCATATCCGTAGACAAATTGACTGAGACCCACGGTAAAGTCAAGAAGCCTAGTGTTGGGTGTGCCAACGATATACTCGTATCATCATCATCAATTCAGCCATAAATGGACACTTGGAGAGGAGCCTTGGACATAAAAGGACAGCTGGACCTTCTACAAATGTGAATTGTATTATCTTGGTGGGTAGTCGAAACCGAATCGACAGCGACTGCGGTCGCCAACCCGCCTATCAACGACATAAAATTTGTGATAGTTTTCCTTTAAATAAAATAGGTAGTGAATGTGTGCCGTTTGGTGCCGGCTCAAAAAGTCGAATACCCCATCTCCTCCCGCTGGTGTCGTAAGAGATGACAAAGGGAAAAACCGACGGATGGGCAGCAGCGTCCGTCGAAACCCAATCTACAGAAACTGCGGTGGTCAACCCGCCTGCGATGCGTGGCAACTACCCCCAAGATACAAGTCATTTTTGTGAAAAGCCTATGTCCAGCAATGGATTTGATGATGACGACCTGTCTGGCCTAGTGTGTAGTGACACTAGTGACCCTCCTTATGAAGCCGATGGCCCTAGGTTCGAATCCCACTCAGGGCATTTATTTGTGTGATGAGCACAGATATTTGGTCCTGAGTTATGGGTGTTTCCTATGTATTTAAGTACTTATATGTATTTATCCATTATATATATCGTCGTTTAGTACCTACAACACAAGCCTTACTGAGCTTACCGTAGGACTAGGTCGATTTGTGTAAGAATGTCCCGAAATATTTGCTTGTTTATTTATTATTTATTAATTAATGAATGCAAAACAAAACTCACCTTTACATCAGGCCTCGACGGATAATTAAAATAGACATCCTCAAACACGATCTCTCCCTTCAACTTGTCTATCTTCTCTCCTCTATCCAACATGGCGTCGATCTTCGATCTCCTCTCCAGCAGTCTGTAGAGGGAGGCAGCGGCGCCCCGGGCGGCTGCAAACAGCTCCAGGTGGGGGTGACACATGGCTATGTTCTGTGACGCCATGAATGTGCAGAATAGGACCTGGAAGACAAAATATTGTCATACTCAAACTCCAACTCAAACGTTTATTCAGTAAGTAGGCCACAAGGGCACCTATACAAAAGTAAAAAAAAATAATCTTTCCGTCCTGGCATTTCGCCACGGCATGGCGTTGGCGCCATTGGCGTAATCCAAGGATTTGGCGTAGACTTTTACGAAAGCGACTGCCATCTGACCTTCCAACCAGGGTAAACTAGGCCTTAGTTTATTAGTCAGGTTTCCTCCCGATGGTTTCCTTGATCTTGAAAAGCGGCTGGTAAATATCAAATGATGATGGTATTAGTACGTAAGTCCCGAAAAAGTCATTGGTACAAGCCGGGGTTCGAACCTGCGACCTCCGGATTGCAAGTCGCACGCTCTTACCTCTAAGCCACCAGCTCTCTATCATCATCATTCGTCAAATTCTGGATGATGTACAGTCGCCATCAGATATATATCGGAGCTGTGGAGGTGGTCACAACTAATCTCCAGACGATAAAGTGCATGTTCCGATATTTATGACCACCTCCACTGCTCCGAAGTATCTGAAGGCGACTGTACGCTAAGGATCGCAAAAGACCGGTCTTGAGCTGTTTCCCTACAGCTGAATCCTGATTACCGATATAGCCCTCCGGATCGCCAAACTTAAGTGGCAGTGGGCCGGTGGAGCTGAAAGGTTCTGGAGTGGCGACCACTGGAAGACGCACCGTAGCCTCCCACAAGGTGGACCGACGACCTAGTTAGAGTCGCGGGATACCGCTGGATGTGGAAGGCGCAGGATCGGTCTTCTCGGGTCGTTCTGGAGGTCGTCCAGCAGTTTACGTCTTTCGGCTGACATGATGAATCCTGACTTGATGGTGTAACAGTACTCACCGTAACCATGATACCAGGATGGTACTCCTTCTCCTCCGGCGGCAAGTTCATATCCCGCACGCACAGCGTGGTACCATAAGCGAAGACCACAGCGTTGAGGGAGTATGTCAGGAGCCAGCCGAGCCCGGCGCCAGCGCCGGCCCAGAGCCCGCGGCGGGATGAAGCTGTCGTCGCTGGCGCTAGCAGTCGCTTGTAACTGAGAAATATAATCAAATCAGTTAGTCTGCAAATCCTAAGCCAAAAAAATTAAATGAAACAACTCAAACGGATTATATCATGTACGAGTATACTACTTTAAAAGAGCGCTGTTAGCCTAGCGGTAAGAGCGTGAGACTTGCAATCCAGGTCGCAGGTTCGAGCCCCGGCTTGTACCAATGAGTTTTACGGAAGTTATGTACGAAATATCATTTGATATTTACCAGTCGCTTTTCTGTGAAGGAAAACATCGTGAGGAAACCGGACTAATCCCAATAAGGCCTAGTTTACCCTCGGGGTTGGAAGGTCAGATGGCAGTCGCTTTCGTAAAACTAGTGATTACGCCAAATCCTGGGATTGGTTGCCAAGCGGACCCCAGGCTCCCATGAGCCGTGGCAAATGCCGGGACAACGCGAGTAAGATGATGATACTAATTTAAAAAACTTTTTTTTCCTCAGTCCACCCGATGACCACGAACGCTGCTAAAGGCCGGGATGAAGTTTAAATTAGTATACGCGATATATTATTCCGTTTTAGTTGTTTTATTTCATGAGTAATTATCGCGGCAACCGAATACGATATTACCAAAAAAGTAAGTACACTATTTATTAAAGTTAAAGTAAAAGTCAATTTACGGCCGATGTGTATTTGAAATGCTAAGAACCCCAATTTAAAATTAAATTGTTTACATAGAGTTTAACTATAACATATTGCTGTTAATTATTTCATTATTTTTATTTTATTATGAAACAGTTAAATATTGATAAATAAAATTTACTTCTTTCAGAAAATCAAATCAAATCACAGTATCAAAAAATAACAACATTCAGTAGAAGATCGTCATAATTACAATAAGTCAAAAAAAAGGTTTGGGCGGAGGTTACCAGATTCGGAGTAGGTTTAATACTGACTGTTCCAGATTCTTATTTAGTCAGCTTCTGAGTAGATCGTGTTCTCATTTGATTTAATTCGGAGTACGTCAGTTTAATAATGTACAGCAAATAATGTAAAATTTGCTTGAATAAAAATTTTGCTTTGCTTGAATAAAAAAGTATGTCAATAGATGGAGTTATACATGTCTAGAAATAGCTTTAATGATCCATTATATGTATGTGCTTGGCAAACATATAATTATAAAGAATCGTATAGAACGAGACATACCGTTGCACTTCCGTCTCTTCCCCGCCCAGGGCCCGGACAGTCCGGATGGCGGCCAACGCCTCTTCGGCCGCGCGCCCCGCCGCGCCGTACGCGCCCACTTCTTCGGCGGAGCAACGCGTTTGATACTGCAAGAGGAAACAAATACAGGTTTAGTTTTTAAGCTAATTTTCTAGGAACAGTTAATGTGTAGGTTTGGGCTGGGTGGGAATCCGACATTAAGTACGTCCTACCCGTCTGAGGGGATAGGGCCGACTAGGAGGGATGTTGTGTCGCGGTAGAATGCTAAGTAAACCTGTGACACACCTCACTGAATTCCGGAGGTCGTAGTTTCAGACCGGCTCTTACCAACGAGTTTTTCGGAACTTATCACCTTTCATGAGGGCCATCGTAAGCGACTACCATTTTTTTTTAATTCAAGGATGACCAGCGCTTGACCTCAGTCACACCTGATGGTAAGTGTCGACGAGGTCGAGGGTGTAGCACGCTGGTTCAGTAACAGCATTGAAAAGGTCCAAATTATATCTTTCCGGGAATACAGACGAAGGGAGCGAATTCTATTCATTATCAGTCCGCATTAGGATGGTAGAAGCCAATCACTTCGTGCGAATGAATGTAATATTCACTACGTAAGGATGAATCCGTTCGCCTAGCCTGGACGTCCGGTGGTGAAACGGAGATGGCTGACCGACGCGACACTAACCAACGCGAACGGCTCATGATTATGCTCCTCGTTAAAGAAACATGTTAAGCAATATTAAACATGTGTTTCCCGCTTCTTACCCGCAATTTTTGAATCTCACGATAGTCTTGTGTTTTAAACATAATGAAGTTAAATTTACCTTAGCGACTGTAGCGGCTACTATTATAGCTATTGGAACGATCGCCAACCCGACTAGAGTGAGTTGCCAGCCGTAATAGAGCGAGAGGGAAGCCGCGGCCACGACGGAGCCAGCAAGATATGACGTCATCACGACATGCTCGCCAACGCCGCCCCGGAACTTATCCATGTCCCTGGAAGATAAAAAAAATAGTTAAGGATGACCCACGTTACACCGTCACGTCTCCCACACGTCGCCGTCCCGAGCCCGAGCCTTCCGTCGACCCACCGGGCACTCACCGGGCGGCCACACTCGAATATAGACATTAAGAGCGTCGTTCCATCCAGCCTTTGTTGCGACACGACTGTCGTATGCCCGTGGACATCGCGTCTACATCACGTCGCCTTCCTAACACCGGGTAGAGCAGTATCCTTACCATAAGTTGTGACTTTGAGGTTTTCGATAACGAGTATCTAGTTTACTGTCTGTACTTCTCGTTCGTGCTAAAATAGTATAAGCGAGATGCACAGATAGTAAACTCGATACTCGTTATCGAAAACCTCAAAGTCACAACTCATGGTAAGGGTACTGAGCCTTTTTACATAGCTGTAACGGCCGTCGCACGACCGTCCCGAGCCCGGGCCGAGTGGCTCGGAGGGCTCGGTGATCACGTGATTCATTCCGTACAAAATGTAGCGAAGGTGGCCTCGGCTCGGTGACGGGCCGATCTAAAGTAAGGTGATCGTAAGTCAACCATTATGCGTAAAGAAGGGGAGCCCTGTCCATAGCCATTTTTACGCACTTTTGCATAGCATTTAATTTGAATGTGTCATATTTTTTTTTATGACATAGACGGCAAACGAGCAGACGGATTGCCTCGTGTTAAGCAATTACCGTCGCCCATGGGCACCCGCAACACCAGGGGAGTCACAAGCGCGTTGCCGGCCTTTAAGGGGGGTTGGAGCTCTGGGAACCTTACTCACCATCAGGAACACAACACTACATACCTGAAAGGTAGCAGTGCTATTATGGCTGTGGTCTTCTGTAAGGAGGAGGTACTTCCCCAGTTGGGCTGCCCCAGATTCAAGCGTGATGGTCATCGCTGTGCCCTACCTCTCATTGTTGGACGTAGTTTAAGGACATACCTGGGTCCAAAATATACTGTGTATGTCTTCATAACCACACTAATTTAAAGGGCTTAAAGTATAAGTTCTTATGAACTGAAATTAGCATATTTAGTTAATAAATAAACATTTCATACAAATTAATAGGGTACTTTAAACTATCGCTACTTAAAACCAATGTCGTTAAGAAAGACACACGTGGTATACTAGAGATGGGCCGACTACGGATTTTGCCGAAAAGTCGGTTCTTGCATTGCCGATTAATCGACCGACCAGTCGGCACTGCCAATCGTAGGTTTTCAGCTAAGTTCGGATGCAATCGGAAATGTTCGTGTCGCTTCGTCTATCGGTGTATTTGAATAAAAAGTTTAAACAAATTTGTTTTAAAATGGTAATTTTTTCCTTGGTACAAAATATGTCTGTGGTGCCGAATATTCGGCATTTTTGCTGACTACTCGCCGACTATAAATGGTGCTGAATAGTCGGCATTCCCGACGGCATTCTAGTCGGCCCATCTCTTATACAGGGTGTAATCGTTAAGTGTAGCCAGGCAATTAGTCCGTAAATATAAGAGATATTAGAAATTATCTAACGGATATCGAAAGTGCGAGACCTAATGACTAAAATTACATTTAATTAATAAAATCAGAACTATTCCAAACATTAACTTCAAACCATCCCATACTTTTAGTACAACATCCGTCGAAAGACTAGTTGTACGGTCTAGTAAACATGTTTGATTTATTATTTTATGGTGGTTTTATAATTTTATTACAGTTCATTCGTGCAAATAATGAATCTCAAGCGGTTTTATCTCTTACGGCGCCGACGTTCTATTTTGAGAGTGAGTCGTCGTAGGTACTAATTGTATGGGAGCTCTTAAACTTAATATTTTTAATATTAATGCTTTTATTTCAAAAAAGTTATTAATGCAATTTTACTCATTGGGTAACGCACTTTCGATATCAGTTTGAAAATTTCTAATATCTCTAATATTTACGGAACAATCGCCTGGCTACACTTAACAATTACCTACACCCTGTATATACCTAAGCTAGCGTTATACAGTTATGGATATTATTCCATAATTGAGAAGATTATTATGCGACCATTGCATATTCTATTTCCTCTTTAAGCAACAATTTAATTACTTAACTTGTTGCTTGCCGATGAATATTGCGTGACGGCATGACATCTCAATTACCAGGACAATTTAAGTACTTAGTACTAAGCGGTGTGTAAATACGTGCCGGTTCGCTCCGGCTTAACTAACATAGGCTCATGATTTTCATGAACAATGGGTATAACCTTAATAGCTTCGTCTTGACCTGACTGAGAAATATTTAATTTTGTTTGGACGTGGGTTAAGGATTGGACCCGGGTATGTCCTTAAACTACGTCCAACAATGAGAGGTAGGGCACAGCGATGACCATCACGCTTGAGTCTGGGGCAGCCCAACTGGGGAAGTACCTCCTCCTTACAGAAGACCACAGCCATTAGCACTGCTACCTTTCAAGTATGTAGTGTTGTGTTTCTGATGGTGAGTAAGGTTCCCAGAGCTCCAACAACTTTTACGGTAGGCAACGCGTATGTGAATCGTCTGGAGTTGCAGGCGTCCATAGGCTACAGTAACTGCTTACCATCAGGCGGGCCGTATACTTGTATATCACCGTCGTTGCATAAAATAAAATATTTTTTGACATGGCAGCAAAAATATTAAGTTAAGAGTGTATCTTAAAGGCCGACAACGCGCTTATGACTCCCATCGGTAATTGCTTACCATCAGGCAATCCGTCTGCTCGTTTGCCACCTTTGTCATAAAGCACTTACTCTGTGAGCGAAGAAGCGAAGTTGAGTGTAGTATTGGTGTCAAAGAACGCCATCTCTTGACGGAGCACAGAACGAAGTAGTCGGTAGCGAAGCCGAGTTACCTGTGGATAATACGAATATATCAGAAGTTGTAATCTTAGCCATCATCGACATCACTGTGAGAGCCTCGTGATGGCTGATACAAGACCTGCACCTTGGAACGGGGTGAGAAGGGATGCCGAGGGGAGTTAGGACGACAAAGGGGTAAGAAGGGATGACAGGTATTGGTAATTGAGATAAACCACGGAGGGTGGTTGGCAATGTTTTTTTATGACAGAGGTGGCAAACTTGGGCAAGTCATCGCAAAACAATCGCAACACGGCAATAGAACAAGATTGATAGAGAACCTGGTTCGATTCTCGAACAGGGTACAAGTTTTTTTTTGAAATCTATGTCTGCAGTTTTTCTAAAATCGATGACATGGTATCTTAAGTACAAATCTTTCTATGTCTTATAGTTCCAGATTTCCCCATACCACAGTATAATAAAGAGTACTAACGTACAGTATGGCCACACCCTGCCCCCCACCGAAAGTGCCGCCCACCCGCTCTCGGTTACATCGCAGCACAGAGAACTACCTAGGTTTACTGGTCTGTGCATCGCAGTTACCGGCTGGCAAGTACGCAACGACGTTGTGCGGAGATACCTATTAATTTTTTTTCACAATATTTATAAAACCTTTTTTAATGGGCGTGTGTTGTGCTGTGTACGGATGTTTAAGCTCTAGAAACGACAAAACCAAAAGAAATTTCTACAGATTTCCATTGGATGAATCAAGGCAAGTACCTACCCAGTTATTTTTTAATTTTTTTTATGTTTTAGTAGAAAATCAACTTACACCAGGTACTTATGTTTAGTATTTCTGTTACCCTATCTGTTTTAGACATAAACCTATCAGTTCACACTGAAAACAACACAATATCTATATAAACAAAAAATCATGTTTTCAACTTACGTAATGTTTTAGTGGCCTGAATTTCCTTATAATAATTTCGTTACTTCGTGTTATACTGATTCAAAACAGGGAACTATTATATAATTCAAGCTTAGTTACCCACCTTACAGCATAGAGGTATGATTCTTATTTATTCCTAATTCGCGCAACGCACAATAGGTATAATAAATAAAGAGTAGGCACTAAGGCGGTTTCTGCGCTTCTTGTTTATGCTAGACCTTGTGCGAGTGTTTCATTCAATTATACTGAAACTTCAAGTGTTTTTTTCTGCAATGCCTTATAAATTAGTATAATTGGTCATAATCATCTATATACACATAATAAATTCACCACTAATTTCACACCACTTACCGGGGTGTGCCCATACTGACCGATCTGAATGAGACACCCTATAGTCTTATACCATGCCCATATCTGTTTCTGTGATACCTTTTTTATTTATTTATACATGTGCACTGGTACTGACCATTCTGGCTGCAGCCCAGTTGGCCAGCGTGACAGCGGCGCCAGCGGCCAGCAGCTGGCCAGCCATGATGCTGACGCTGGCGAGGGCGAACGCGATGGAGTCCTCCACCAACGCGTCCATGTGTAAAGAGCGGTTCCCATCAGGTCTAGAACAAAATAACATTTATTAATACTATCTATATTATACTAGCTTTTGCCCGCGGCTTCGCTCGCGTTAAGAAGTTTAGTATTTAAGTTATTTTTAGCACACTATCGTTCAAAACGTAGTTTTGTATGCATGCATGCTTTTTGTTCGGAAAATGCCGTTTTTTCCACAAATGCCTACGTCATAGTAGCTTTATGCAAAGTCTCAGCCCGATCGGTTTAAAATTGACAAAGTTTCATACAAACTTTCATCCCCTGTTTTATCCCCTTGGGGGTAGAATTGATCAAAATCCTTTCTTAGCGGATGCCTACGTCATAACATCACCTGCATGCCAAATATCAGCCCGATCCGTCCAGTGGTTTGGGCTGTGCGTTGATATAGATCACTATGTCAGTCAGTCAGTCACCTTTGAGTTATATATATTTAGATTTGAAGACCGGTCTGGCCTAGTAGGTGACCATGTCTATGAGGCCGATGGTCCTGGGTTCGAATCCCAGTCAGGGCATTTATTTGTGTGATGAGCACAGATATTTGTTTCTGAGTCATGGGTGTTCTATGTATTTAAGTATTTATACTAGGTCGATTTGTGTAAGATTGTCCCGAAATAATATTTCTTTTTTACCTTGACGATAGGACTAGTGGACCCTACTTCGGCATCGTTGGCTTGACAGTCCTCGGTTCAAATCCCAGTAAGTGCTTTTATTTGTGTGATTAGCACAGGGATTTGTTTAGTACATGGGTAGGTTTGGGAGTTTTGGATGCTCGCTATTGTTCTAGAATCCATGGAGTCGCCATTGTGTTGAAATATTTTTCTCAAACATGCACTACAATGTTGACATTATGTTCCTTATAATAGACTTCGAAGTATGTGGTTGCAGGTTTGGCTAGACGAGAGGCACGAGAGGTCGTTAAGGTTGACATTACCGGCCTAAGGCTGGCAAGGTCCTATTTTTTAATGTCATTCCACATAAATTTGTGACACAGCATCTTGGAGATTAGCCATTAAAAAAATAAAATAAAAAGGTAGTTTAATGACATTCTGCTACTACGCCTATTAAAAACAATAATTAAATTATGCTGTTTCATTTAGCATGTTTACATTTAGTTTTTCTTTTTCTTATTGTATTGAATGTTTGAGAAAAGCACTATACATAGATCGGCGTTAAAAAGGGGTTGTAGGCGTCGTAACAATCTACATATACTCGGCCGGCAACCCTTTACTTCCCGGTCTCTATAGCAAAGTACTATTTTTCGAAGTCAAAGTGTGAAAATATATGTTCGACGTAATGATTTACGCTATTCGGTAATAATAATAAACATGTATAATGAATGCAATTAATTTTATCATAAATCTATTACACACACGTCATAGCTCACATACGCGATATGTATAAGACTACAATACTAGTTTTTCCTCGCGACTTCGTCGGCCAGCAATACCCGTCTTTAAAGTATGGTTGTGGTTAAAATTATCCTATGTCCTTTCTCGTAGCTCAAACTCTATCCATGCCAAATTTCATCCCAATTGATTCAGCGTGAAGAGGTAACAGACAGACAGAGTTACTTTCGCATTTATAATATTAGTATTTATTGTGCACTATAGTTACAAAAATAAAACAGGGAGGCATGTGTTCAGCAGTGGACGTCTTATTTAAAAAAAAAAAAGCTTTTTTCGGGACAATCTTACACAAATCGACCTAGTTTATGGTAAGCTCAGTAAGGCTTGTGTTGTAGCTAGGCGACGATATACATAATAGATAGATACATATAAATATTTTTTTTTTTTTTTTATATAAAAGGTTGACCAGCGTTTGACCTCAGTCGCACCTGATGGAAAGTGACGACAAAAACAAAACACCCATGACTTGCGAACAAATGGCTGTGTTTATCACACAAATAAATGCCCAGACTGGAATTTGTACCCGGGACCATCGGCTTCATAGGCAGGGTCAATACCCATTAGGCCAGACCGGTCGTCTTATGGCTGAAATGATGATGATGAGGGCACACCAGCCCACAGCCCGGACGTCAGCACGTCCAGACACGTCACCACTGTACTCACACTTCTCTCCCGCCGTGGAAGACCTGCAGCACAGCGGGCGGCGTGGCGCGCATGGCCTGGTGCCGTGACACCAGTAACGCAGTCAGCTCGCCGTAGATCAGCACGGCCAGCACCAGCCCGCACGAGCACGCCCAGGACGCCAGCACGCCCAGACACGTCGCCAGCCGCTCCAGGGGCGTCGCGTAGCGCCACTGTAACCAAACGGTTTATATTACTTTTCACCTCACTAGCTTGGCGATGCCTTTTCGGCCATTTTATTTAAAAAGTTGTACTCTCAATTTTTTTTTTATTTGGATTTTTTGTGTGATTTCTACTTGGAATCATGAGTTCTTTCGAGCCTGATAGGAGGAAAAATGTGTGAGGAAAAATCTGATCTGATCCTAGAGCCAGAAGTTAGCCATAGCAACTCCTTAAATACACAAGATAAACCCGTGGTGTTTAGGCTCGGTCGAATCCTCTCGATGAGTAGATGATAATTGTGCTAAAAAGTACAGTCGGCAATAAAAGCTTATAAAGAAATTTATTAAAAATAAATATTTGCACTAGTTATATTTTTTAAGCCATCCAGAGTCGAAACTCTAGGCCCGTGGGGTCCCAACGCCTAAATCATGTTCAAAGACCTTTGCAAAAGGCTCGTCGACTGCACTGGTGACCGCAGAGCTGGCAGCTTTCTCGCGCAACGCATCAGTATTGCGATACAGGGGAATGCTGCCAGCATCCTCGGCATTATACCAAAGGGGCCCAATTTTAACGATTAAATAAAATTAATATTATTATTGTTTCTTTAGTTTTATTGTTTACGTTGTATTTATCTGTAAATTGTTTATTTCCTAATAAATATACCACATAGGTTATAATAGACGTTTTATATTTTATTAAAATAACTCCGCGGCATGGAAGCATTTGCTTATTCTATTAGAGTACCTACTCGTATTATATAATTAAGGAAAAAAATATAAATAATATTTGAATTTGTTCTCACTGTTTCAATGGTTAATTAACTTTCATAATTCACACACTTTCACTCGAATCTGCTTAGGCAAATGTGAGAACTCAATGTGTATAAATATTAGTAGTCAAACGACATTGAGACATAGATTATTTTGATACTAGCGATCAGTATATTTAATTAATATATATATCTACTTCTTGTCTTTATGTATTGCTTACGCAATTTATACATTTATAACCTCTGACTGCACCCACTTCGATGCTTTTCTGTTTTGCCCTATGGTTGACTGGTAGAGAATTTCTAAAGGCATTAAGTCCGCCATTTGTACGATTTCTTTTTTATGCAATAAAGATTAAAATAAATAAATAATAATACACGAAACACACAGAAAATATTATAATTAACGTCGTGACGAATTACAAGCACGTGGCTTTTTTTTATATTAGAATCGAATTGATTTCAAGAAATTCAAGATAGTCACACTTAATATATATTTATAATTGTATAAATTAAAAACATAAATTGCGTAGCCGTGTAACTGGGCGTTTCGAAATGTTATTAAATCACGTGTCTGTCGGATTCTGAGAAAAAACGGACTATATGTAATCAAAATCGTAAGCTACCCGGACCCGGGTATGTCCTTAAACTACGTCCAACAATGAGAGGTAGGGCACAGCGAAGTACCAACACGCTCGTGTCTAGAGCAGCCCAACTAAAGTACCTCCTCCTTACAGAAGACCACAGCCATAATAGCACTGCTACCTTTCAGGTATGTAGTGTTGTGTCCTGATGGTGAGTAAGGTTCCCAGAGCTCCAACCCCCCTTAAAGGTCGGCAACGCGCTTGTGACTCCCTGATGTTACGGGTGCCTATGGG
Organism: Grapholita molesta; assembly: GCA_022674325.2. Lineage (NCBI taxonomy): Eukaryota > Metazoa > Arthropoda > Insecta > Lepidoptera > Tortricidae > Grapholita > Grapholita molesta. Next base: position 8,045,984 of record CP053145.2, on the reverse strand, counting down.
CGACGGTAATTGCTTACCATCAGGCAATCCGTCTGCTCTTTGCCACCTTTATCATAAAAAAAAAGCTTTTTACATTTATTTACAATAATTACTGTAAAACTACCCAACTATCCAATAGTGCAACTATGGTCCCAACCTTTTTTTTAATGACATAGGCGGCAAACGAGCAGATGGGTTGCCTGGTGGTAAGCAATTACCGTCGCCCATGGGCACACGCAACACCAGGGGAGTTACAAGCGCGTTGCCGGCCTTTAAGGAGGGTAGGAGCTCTGGGAATCTTACGGTGAGTAAGGAATCAGGAACACAACACTACTTACCTGAAAGGTAGCAGTGCTATTATGGCTGTGGTCTTCTGTAAGGAGGTACTTCCCCAGTTGGGCTGCCCCAGATTCAAGCGTGATGGTCATCGCTGTGCCCTACAATACAATTAAAATCAGTTAAGACTTCGGTTTTCTCGGGTATCATCGCTTAATTCCGGAGTCGGAAATGACACGATATACATTGCCGCGATTACCTTTAGGTAGCATTTAATTTGAAGTATCTTAAACGCAATGTTAAGCACCTGCCAAGATGACATTATTAACTGGTAGACCTAGGAAATTTGTTATGCAGAAGCGACATGAATTTGAACATTCATTATTTAATGAAGCTGAATACATACATGAGTCAATATTTTACTGTTTGGTGTAAGTAGGCACGATATTGTGTCGCATTAATCATTGATAATAAAATAATCATAAAATTAAAATTAAAAAAAACCGGCTTCAACCGTTTTTTATTCATATTTCGTAAACGGCTTAGCCGATTTTGGTAATATTTCATTTTCATATAGTAAAACAACAAAGCTAAGCTCAAAATTTTTAAAAATATTTTTTGTTTGAAATGTCTGCTTTTCGTAATTTTTCCTTGATCTGGGCGCTTCGTGCCAAATTTCAAGTTTCTGAATTCACGGGAAGTACACCGTAGATTTTGCGAGTGTTGAAAACTCTAAAATTTGCACCATTAACGACTGTATCTTTTATTTGACACTAAGAAGGCAGTCCACTCTGTCAAACTATCTAGTACTTGCTAGCATCTTTCTTATTTCAATATAAAGGTTGTGTTAGTTTTGAGCTACAAAGGAGGTTTCGTCGCTCATATCGTTCTTGTACCTACTGTATATAATGTCAATAAGACAACGAGTAATACATATAATTATAGGTCAAATCTGTAAATTAATAACTCTATGTGATAGACGAGGGATTCACGACAATTACCGAGGTTGGCCGAAGTCTTAACTGATTTTAATTGTATTGTACCTCTCATTGTTGGACGTAGTTTAAGGACATACCGGGGTCGTAAATAATTAAGTATCAATCCTAATATTCCTTTTGGTCGTTTCTTCGATTCATTAATTTATGAACAGCCGTTGGCTTGTACTGCGCAATTAAATGCTCACACCTAAACGAAGATATTAACTTATTTTTGGACCATTTTTGAGAGTTGAAATAGATAACATATACTTAAGAAAAAACGACGAGGACCTCCGGTGTTCGAGACGGGACGGTGTTCAAAGCAAATCAAAAAATATTTCATAAAAAATAATTTGATTTGTTCTTAGTTTCATTTTTGAGAGATTTTGGACTACAGTTGGGTATTACGGTACAATATTATAATAATCGGGAACCTGTTAATATTCTTACGGCTGATGATGATGAAAAATGTATTCATGACTCATGAATTTACGTTTCGTATCAACAATAACAACGAAAAATCTTTCAGATTTACACCTAACATTGTTTACAAGACTTCGGCCGGGTTCGATTCCCGGTTATGTATGAGAGATTTAAAGAAAGTTTGAATGCCATTATTATTAAATCTGAAATCGAAGCCATGGGTAAGAACAGATTTCGCTATCTCATAGTTTCTGACTTCCCCCTACTGACCCATTTGGATTGATCACCCGGTATCTGATGGCTGTACAGTCGCCATCAGATATATCGGAGCTGTGGAGTCACAAATATCTGAACATGCATGTCGACGAGGTTTTATACTGTTTTACTGTTGTCTATGTCTTTATTTTTGAATCCTATTTTTGTACATATTCTATTTAGTTGTCATTATATTTTTCGCCTTACGATCGCCTTTTAGTTTTAGATCGCGTCAGCATCGCGGTGAGAAGGACCAAAATGTAGAGAATTCGATAGCTTAAGAGTATTAAACAATGGGCTGAAAACTAAAACGCGACCGTATGGCGAAAAATATAATGACAACTAATAGAATATGTACAAAAACAGGAGTCTAATATAAAGACAGACAAAACAGTAAAACAGTATAAAACCTCGTCGACAATGCACTTTATCTCCTTGACAATAGAGGCGTTGTTCAGATATTTGTGACCACCTCCACAGCTCCGATATATCTGATGGCGACTGTACTTATCTTTAGTGTGCGGTCCTTGACGAGAGGTCAAGTGTACTATCACACGTTAAGTATCGTGACACTAACCTTACATAAACAATGATAATGTTATGAGTCTCGAATTCGCAAACGTCTAACAATGCTTCCCACGCCCGTGGCAGTCGGTGGCTATCAGATTCCAAGCTACCAGTCAAAGGCGAGCCCCGACGGCCCGACCACGACATTGCGTGAGTAACGGCGCGGCAAGCGTTTTATATGTTCATTGCGTGTTATCCCAACTGACCCCAGTGCATAGCGCGTCTTGACCGCGCAACGTACAGTCAGCAGCAAAAGTGTTCAAAATGACCTACACGCGCTCTTATTCTCTTGACAATAGAGATGTATTGACCTCATTTTAAACACCTCAAACGCTTAGCTACTTCTGCTGCTGACTGTACAGTTTAAAACGCTTGCCGCGCCGCAAGTTGCGCATTGTCATGGCCGGGCAGTGGGGGCTCGCCGCTTAAATAAATATGAAAAATCGTATTTCTTTAGTAGTCGCTGTACTACTAACATAAAAAAACGATTATAAAAACACCTTTCTGTCATCGTCCAAAACAGCTAGCTGTATCGAACGGAAACTAGCGAACATTACGGCCCGGCCACGACAATGCGCGACTTGCTGCGCGGCAAGCGTTTTATCTGTTCATTGCGCGGTCAAGACTGCATGCACACAGTTAGTAGGGATCACACGCAATGAACAGATAAAACGCTTGCCGCGCCGCAATTCGCGCAATCTCGTAGAGCTGTTTCAGACTAGCGTTTTTTTCTGCGCGTATACGTTCGTTTCTGGCATACGTACTTACGCGCTACATTAAACCGAACACGCATACGGTGCGTGTACGTTATCTCTGAGCGTTTGCTCGAAACATGAAATAAAGCGGTTACTCGCTCGCGCTTATGCGAGCTTATATGCGCGTCGATGCCCGAAGAAAAATACGCACCTGTGCACGCGCTTAAAAACGCGCTCATACGCGCGTATAAAACGCTAGTTTGAAACCGCCCTTATTCTGTTGGGATTACTTATAATTATTTGTTTATTTAAGTTATGGTTTATTGTGTTTTTATTGGTGAACGACACCGTGGTTTTTATACAGTACTAGCTTTTCCTCGTCCTTCGTCGGCCAGCCATGCCCGTCTTGAAAGTATGTCTGCTGGATAAAACTTATCCTATATCCTTTCTCGTAGCTCAAACTCTCTCCAAATTTCATCCCAATTGGTTCAGCGGTTAAAGCGTGAAGAGGTAACAGAGAGAGAGAGAGTCATTTTTTTTAGACAACGAGCAGACGGATTGCCTGATGGTAAGCAATTACCGTCGCTCAATGTGCACCCGCAACACCAGGGAGTCACTGGGAACCTTACCATCAGGAACACAACACTACATACCTGAAAGGTAGCAGTGCTATTATGGCTGTGGTCTTCTGTAAGGAGGAGGTACTTCAGTTGGGCTTCTCCAGACTCAAGCGTGATGGTACTTCGCTGTGCCCTACCTCTCATTGTTGGACGTAGTTTAAGGCCCAAAAGTTACTTTCGCATTTATAATATTAGTATGGATTCATTACCAATTCTGTGGTCCTTGGTCGCAACTACGAAATTAATTACCAACAATGCTTCCCACGAATATGTTTGTGCGTCTGTCAGTATGTCATCAGATTCCGAAGTCCTTTCCCAGGATGTCACAAACCAAGGTAAAGATCTTGAGGACATATGTGTTTGTCTCTTGTTTATTTTTGCGGCCTTGTCCGGGCGACGCGAGCGGCGAACCGAACGGACACTCAGCACTCACGGCTCGACCACGACATTTGAAAATGGAGGCCTAACGTAGAACCATGTTTATCATTCAGACTCGGTACCGCGTACATCGAAGTTCGTATATTTCGATCATCTTTCTCTTTGATTAAGGCGTCACGAAAGTGACAGCGACAATCGTCCGAAATATACGAATATCGTTTTTCGCGGTAGCCCCGCAGATTACATATCTTGATATTTAATTGTGCCTAGTCTCAAAAAATACTTTGTTAATTATGTAAATAAATCAACTATTTGTTGTTTTTATTCTGTCCCATCAGTCAGGGGACAACTGAAGCATAGTTTGTTACAAGAAATGTGGCACCGCGTACTGACGCGCTTAGGTGACAGTTATGGAAGGGACATATAGCTACCACAAATATGCATGTTTTGTGTATTTAGATGCCGTAAAACTGAAGTTTCTTAAACATGCAATGAAATATTGTCTTTACATTCCTTATAATAGACTCGGAAGTATGGGTTTTTGGGCGCGGAAACTGAAGGGGATGGAAATGGGAATGTTAAAGTAATTATCTTTTCGACTATTATCCGTACAGAGGCAAAGATGGCGGGTGTCATAGCAAACAACTGATGTAAATTTTTAATAATTTCGATTTCATTGTTAGTCGTGATTTTTCAATTTTTTTTTTTAAATTATTTATTTTATTTCATTGTATAATTGAGAAAACCACTAAGTATACATGCCTCGTCATGAAAACGGATTCCCGGCCTCGTATCACTATCCCCATATCCACTTGGCCGGAAATCCTCATTTTCCCGGCCTCTGATGTAATGTACTATTTAAAAGTGACCCAGGGGAACGTAACCATGGCAACGACATAAAATAGTTGATTGAGCCAAATATAGTTTTACGTGCGTTTAGGCTCGAACGTTTTTTTAGGCGGGTTATCTCGACGGGGGATCTGTTCTAGACCTTGGACGGAGTCACGCGACAGATTAGTCTCACGCTAACTTCGAGCTTTCTTTATGTTGTTCTGACACGCTTAAGACCTTCTGTTTGTAAGGTCAAGTGTAAGTTTAACTTATGGCATAACCATATGAAGGGTCCACGGAGAGAACATGTCTAGTCACTTTCCAAAAATGAGATTTTAATCTCAAAATGTAGAGTTTTCAACCAACTATTATTACTTACACGTGGCCCCTATTTCACCATAGCGGCAATTGTCACGATTCCCGACATATGTAAATTTCTGTCGTTGCAGGTGTCCATTGGTTACATTGACCGCTTACCATCAAGTGGGATGTGTGCTTGTTTGCCACCAACACGTTAGTTCAATAAAATACCGTTATTTTTAATATATCATCAATAAATAGGTAGTAGTTAGATGAAAGGCTCTTGACAATTGTCACGAGAAAAACGACAATTGTCGCGGAATTCCGACAGAGGATCACATGTCGAAAAATATCGAAATTTCTTCGGAGGATCGTGACAATTGTCAAGAGCTTTTCACCAAACTAGCGGATGCCTCGCTAAGAAAGGATTTGATCAATTCTACCACCAAGAGGATAAAATAGGGGATGAAAGTTCGTATGAAACTTTGTCAATTTTAAATCGGGCTTAGACTTTGCAACTCTGACGTAGGCATTTGTGGATAAAACGGCATTTCCCGAAAAAAAACATGCATGCAAAACTACGTTTTGAACGATAGTGTGCTAAAAATAACTTAAATACTTCTTAACGTGAGCGAAGCTGCGGGCAAAAGCTAGTTTATCTATATTAGGCTAGCAGGACTCCTAGAGGAACCTCCGCCAATTCATTAATATCCCCGGCCATTTTGTAGTAACCATCACGGCGGCGATAATTGCTCAACTTGTTCAAGTGATTTGACTTTGCGCAGATTAACTGTGAGATATTAATTGGCATCATCTGTCATCGCTTACGTCACCGACAGGTCAACTTGTCAACCAATGTCAAGTTGCTTTTAAACAATAACATCTTGAGCACCGACTGAGTACATAGACTTCGTTGTACAAGATGGCTGCCAAAAATGACCAATATTTTACTGACAGTTATTTCCTTACCTTCCTCGGCTTTAGATATCCAGTAAGCAAATTACCGCTATTAAAAGTTGTCAATTGTATAAAAGCGGGTAACTCACGTTTTATAAGTCGAATATTGCTCGACATATTTCATGGCCCATGATTATGCTCCTCGTTACAACATGTCGAGCAATATTCGACTTATAAAACGTGAGTTACCCGCTTTTATACAATTAATATGTTTCAATCTCACGATAGTTTTGTGTTTAAAATTAAAAGTTGTCATTGGTCCACTAGAAGGAATAATGACTGGAGAAAGCGTCCGCGAGCGCCAGTAAGGGACAATGATATTTTGGCTTTTGCAGCCCAAAATGAAAAAATTCACTATAGTTTTGCTTTACAGGACACTCTTTACTCTTTATAGCTAAAATATTAGCTTATTCTGTATTAATTACCGCGACTTCGGTTGAAAACACAAGAAAACTCCAATTGTATTTGATTGTATCCCTCCAACTTTGACAGTTCTGAAGGGTTCAGTTTGAGACTATGACACGGACGGACGAAAATAGCGTCGTCTATGTCATACCTATGGAAAGTTACATCAGACCATCCCTGTCTATCGTGGTATTATTATTAGCACGATAGTATAGTTTAGTGTAGTGATGGTGTTATATTTAAATAGACGAAACAAAGTGACGTTCCTTTATTAGGGATAATAAGAAAAGTGAGACACATTCTTAACGTCTTTAATATTAATTTAGGTCTAAAATACTCATTAGTCTGAAGACCAGATTGTATTAAAGCAATGTTTTTAAAAAAATATAGTAAAAAAGAAAGATGCTCGAAATATAAGAACTTCGACAAACGCGGTACCAGAGGCTCTAGTGTAAGTTTCTTTTGACGTAAAAAAACTTTTACGATCTCGTAAGTGATAATGTTATTTATATGGGAAACGCAAACGCGTTCGTGACGTAAAATTACGTTAAAAACTTACACTCAGGGCTCTGAAAATGGTAGGTGCAAGTGAATCGTCTCGAGTTATATAGGCTACAATGGTTGTTTTCAATCACGCGGGCCGTATGCTTGTTAGTACCAAGTATAAAAAAATATTAATTGTGACTAAACCAAATTAGAGACAAAAAAATCTTATTACCGCCATCTTTAATTCCATATTAACTATTTCCTATAAAACTCGATTTCCTGTTTATAAAAAACAAATTCTCACGTGTTATCTATTATTGTTCGTGGTTATCAGATCAGAAGCTATATTTTTTTTTTTAAAACAAGTTATAATACCCTAAAAACATAATTCAGGTTTAATTAAACTTTAATTTAGACTTAACAAGCGTACACTTTTTATTTGCTTACCGTTTTTTTTTTTACTTTTTGCGACTTTTACGACCACTCCTCGCGGGTGTTGTAAGATAAAAGATAAAAGATCTTTATTTTTCAATTTAGGCACATTACATGCACTTATGAACGTCAAAAAAAAAATCTACACCGGTTTAAACCCTACACCTCTGACCCGTGAAGATACCGGCAAGAAACTACGGCGGGACTTATTTTTTCAAAACAGTGATACATCAAATCTTAAAGTAGGTACTTACATAATTATGCGTAGTCCGATAAGAAAACATATCAAACAGTTTATTACAAGATAAGAAAATATAAAAATATAAAAATAAAAATAATAATGTGTAAACAAATTCGACTTCACAAAATAGACATACTTTAATATGCTTTCTTATCTGAACTGTGTCATTTACATGATCTGGCAGTACATGCAATTGTTGAATTAATTGCTAAGCGGTTTTGTCAGTTTCTGGTTTGAGGTGGCAAAAAAAAAACTTGATAGGCAGCAGCGTCCGTCGAAACCAATACAGCTACTGCGATCGCCAACCCGCCTGCCAAGCGTGGCGACTATGGCAACTATAGGTAGTATCACGAGATTTTTTTTTATGCAGAAACGTCTGCTAGCGAATTTCTTTCGATTTAATTTCACGAGAGATGAAGTCACGTTTTGGTGTCACATGTAATGTAATGACATATGAATGTATGTATGCCATACTGAACATTTGATTAGAGAATACTAAATAGTAAAAAGATCCTTCAGAGTAACTTTAATGTCAATGTTATTGACATTGAAGTGATACAAAAAAGATATAATGTTTATATTTTTTTATTAACCGACGGAAAAAAAAGGAGGTTCGTTAAAGATATAAGATTAATTCAATACTAAATTTTTACGTGACTTCGTCGGCCAGCTATGTTCATCTTAAATTAAAGTATGGTTGCGAGATAAAAAATATCCTATGTCCTTTCTCGTAGCTCAAACTCTCCGTACTAAATTTCATCCAAAGTGGTTCAGCGGTTTAAGCGTGAAGAGGTAACAGACAGACAGAGTTACTTTCGCATTTATTAATTATAAAACTACTAAACGTTTTGTTGTGATACTTTGCAAATATTATATATCAGAATAAAATATGGGTAAATTTTATATCGAATTTCATTCCTTAGGGATAAAAAGGGATCCAAAGTGCTTCCAAGGAGATACAAGGAGTTGAAATGCAAACAGATAAAATAAATACATTCGATAATTGTCAATAAAACCCTTAGACTATATAATATTATTAGACTCCACACCGCCAACAACAAATTGTGACTACAAATGGCGTCGGTCGACTCGTACTGACAGGCTTCACACACATACGCAAGGCCTTGATGCGCGGGACACCCAACAGTCGCCTCCGAACGTCAAAGCACGCCGCAGTGGACCAAAAAATATTAAAATATGCCGTCATATGCTGTCAATATCAAGTGAAAATGCTACTGATCGCTCCAAAAAAACTCCCCCAATCACTTTTCATCAGTAAATAAACAATTAACCACGTAATTACATTAAAAATTAGTAAATTCGCTAGCTATTTACTTCACGCCGTCTGTGTTGCCAGACAATCGGGTCAATCAAAATCGGAGAAATTTCCCGAACGTAGGGTAATTGATGTTCCATTTCTTTAACTATTATGTATGAGCGCGGAGCGGGTTTGTTGTAGGTACAGGTTTTTAAGTTTAGTTTTAATTAATTTAATTTTTGTTCTGTAACTTATTTATATGTTCTTTTATTTATCACAACTGTAATTTTTTTTTTGGCGGGGCCACTGCTGTGCCTCATAATTGATAAATATGTATAGAAAAAAGTGCTTGAAATTATAGTATCGGGTCGAGAAGAGTGAGAAAACACACATTTACATCGTGTACTTTTATCAATTTAATATTAGTGACTTTTGCTTTTTCGTTAAATTCGCCGCTTCTGAAATATATTTACTATATTTATAAAATCATACGCATATCGCCGTTTTATTTAACAAATATGTATATTCATAACACATTTTTTATACTAAAATATTAAATCTGAAATTGGGATTTTTTTTTAACTGGCACCACACGGAAATACGCACACATGTAAAGTGGCCGCCATTACGCGTCACAACTCGTTGTATCGGTGGATTCCTTCTGTAGGTTTACTACTTCTATGATAAAACCCAAATGTACTCGTTTTCTATATGTCTTCTCCTATTTTACTTGCGACAGATATATTACGAGTATATATTTTGGACCCGGGTATGTCCTTAAACTACGTCCAACAATAAGAGGTAGGGCACAGCGATGACCATCACGCTTGAATCTGGGGCAGCCCAACTGGGGAAGTACCTCCTCCTTACAGAAGACCACAGCCATAATAGCACTGCTACCTTTCAGGTATGCAGTGTTGTGTTCCTGATGGTGAGTAAGGTTCCCAGAGCTCCAACCCCCTTAAAGGCCGGCAACGCGCTTGTGACTCCTCTGGTGTTACGGGTGCCCATGGGCGACGGTAATTGCTTACCACCAGGCAATGCGTCTGCTCGTTTGCCGCCTAAGTCATAAAAAAAAATTGTCTCAGGTGTAGGTACCTATTGTGAATATTCCATTCATTCGCACGAAGCGATTCGCTTCTACCTTCCTAATGCGGACTACTAAGGAATGGAATTCGCTCCCTTCTGTATTCCCGGAAAGATATAATTTGGGCCTTTTCAAGGCTGTTACTGAACCAGCGTGCTACACCCTCGACCTCGTCGACACTCACCATCAGATGCGACCGTCAAACGCTGTACCCTTACCATGACTTGTGACATTCAGGTTTTCGATAACGAGTATCGAGTTTACTATCTGTGCAACAAACCTCAAAGTCACAACTCATGGTAATGGTACAGGTCAGTCTTGTATAAAAAAAGATATCCCGTAACTATTACTTTAACATGAATGAATAATCCGAGCCGTAGTTAAGTGAGTTCGCATGCCGCGGCAACCCTGAGGCGATTGCGGACAGAACATTTTGACATGATCTGTTGGGTCGGCAATTATACGGTTGACGTTAACAAGGCTTTTTAACTAGACTTATCATCATCTCAGTTACAACACCAGCCCAATCCACTGCTGGACATTGGACATCCCCAAAGCGACTTTTAAATTTTATTTGAGTCTTCAGTGTACGTGTACTAATAAGTTTCTGCCAAGCGACTTACTTTGGTTCTCGAACGGAAGTGGCCTTTTGAAAATGTCTCAAATAGGCAAAGCATGTATGTATTAACAACAATAATATTACTTTGCTATTCCGCTGTTTAATAACGTGCTAGTCAATCAGTGCCAACCCGTTATATTTACGTGCGTATTTTTTCATGCATTAATGTTCCCTCCCTCCCACCGTAAAATTAATTACGCAAATAAATATAACAAACCACCACCAATAATACATGTATGTAGTTTTATTTTCTTATCAATTGCGGGGACATTCATTAACAAAATACGCAAATAAGTTGGCGAGCAATATGCAAGTAACAAGTGACGACATAGGCACTTCAATGAATTTTGCTCGCATTTACGACACTGGCCATTTTTTTTTTGCAATTTACCCCTTATTTTTTATTTTTATTTAAGACTGAATATTCAACTAGGCGGTTCCTTGTCCCACCGGCTAGGTCAAAAATGATTGTTGCCATGAAACCATTGTTATAGTTTCTGCACGCTACGCCACACCTTGTATACAAGGTCTTCTACCACGGAATAAGTAGTAATGAACGTCTGTTTTTATACTCCAACGGTGGCAAAGCATACGGCCCGTCTGATGCCCGGAATACACGAGGCTAGTTTTTCAAGCCAGTATAGTAAGCTAGTTAGTAAATTAGCAAGCTATTAAAACTGTCCTCGCTTGAACACAAGCTCGTGCTGTCTACATGATGCTAGTAATTTTAAGTCAGTCGAGTGCCAGTACCATTTTAGTGACGTAAAAAAACGACAATATGAACGTAATTCGTATAAATAACATAACACGAATGAAACAAGTACTTAAGAAACTATGGAAATGTGTACTAGATGAATTACTTGAAGATATATTAAAACGCACTGCTCACTAGCCGGACGGATACTAGCTTCACCGGCCGCACGAAGACAGTACACAAGCCAGGCTAGCGAAATCGGTGGTGGGGGACGCTACTAGCTCAAAAAATAGAACGGCAAGCTATTAAAACTTTGGTATACACGAAGATAGACGAACTAGCTTGCTAGGTTACTATACTGGCTTGAAAAACTAGCCTCATGTATTCCGGGCATGATAAGCAGTCATCTTAGCTTGTAACTCGAGAAGATTCACGCGTGCCTACCCTTTTAGGCTCTGAGCTTTATGGTGTCCTAACCGTCAGGAATGCAAGCACTATGAGTGTGGTCTAGTACTATTTGGCTGCGGTTTTCTATAAGATGGGTACGTTTCCAGTCGGGTTCCGCTCCAGATTTGTGCGAGATGTCATTCGTTGAAGGCCACACTTAGCAAGATATTAAATAAGAAAACAAAAAGCAACAAAACATGGGATATACAACGAAGTGACTTATTGCAAATTTTCTATGCAATCACCAGTCACAGCAACGACCAATACCTAATCAGTTTAAATTAATTAAATTGATAATGTCACCATAAAAATGTAAATACTACACTCAAACATTGAAGTTCATATAAAAAGCATGGGTGCTCAATACTTCTGACTGTATTCGAATTTCTAACATTATTTTTCATTTCTTTTGGTTTTGTATAATCGATAGAAATAGAAATGAAATCTATATTAATATTATAAATGCATAAGTAAGTCTCTCTGTCTGTTACCTCTTCACGCTTAAACCGCTGAACTAATTAGGATGAAATTTGGTATGGAGAGAGTTTGAGCTACGAGAAAGGACATAGGATAGTTTTTATCCCGCAACCATACTTTAAAGACGGGCACGGCTGGCGGATCGCGGGGAAAAGCTAGTGCAAAATGAAACAAGAAAATGAATGCAGAATTAACCATTCACTCTACGTTTTCTCTGTAAACCATTGACGAATGAAAGATTACTACTGACCTGAAAATTAAGTGTAGTATTCTGGAAAATAGCTCATTACTAAATACTTACCTAATTGAGGTATTTATGAATGGATTTAATTGGGATAATGGCGAATGAATGAGAATAATGGAAAATGAAGGCTGCTTCTGACGTCAGTATGAAAACTTATAAATAAAATTTACAACATTCGTGATCAACTCAGTCTTGAATTTAACAGAAAATCTTTGATAACGCTGAAAAGTATTTAATTGCATTAAGAATTCGCTCACTTCGTCCCTATTCCCGGAACGATATGATTTGGGTCTCTTCCAGGCAAGAGTGAAGGCTGTTACTGAACCAGCGTGCTACACCCTCGACCTCGTCGACACCATCAGGTGCGACTGAGGTCAAACGCTGGTCAGTCTTGTATAGCGTAAGTAACGACCTGTATAATCGACGATCGGTCTGGCCTAGTGGGTAGTGACCCTGCCTATGGAGCCGACGGTAATGGGTTCAAATCGCGGTAAGGGCATATATTTGTGCTAAAAGCACAGATTGTTCCTGAGACATGTATGTTTTCTATGTATTAAAGTATTTGTATATTATATATATCGTTGGCTGAGCCACAACACAAGCCTCACAGTAAGAATGTCCTATAAAAATCTGATAGAAGTTTAATCTGGCTAATATTGGTCATTCAACTATTTTAATTTGATGTAACTTGTTGCCATGGTTACGGTTCCCTGTGCCATTCTTACAACTCTATCATGAGAGGTGGGGCACAGCGAAGTACCATCACGCTTGAGTCCGGAGAAGCCCAACTGGGGAAGTACCTCCTCCTTACAGACCACAGCCATAATAGCACTGCTACCTTTCAGGTATGTAGTGTTGTGTTCCTGATGGTGAGTCAGGTTACTAGAGCTCCAACGCCCTTAATGGTCGGCAACGCGCTTGCGACTCCCCTGGTGTTACGTGTGCCCATGGGCGACGGTAATTGCTTACCATCAGGCAATCCGTCTGCTCGTTTGCCACCTTTTGTCATAAAAAAAGAAAAAAAAACAACTTAAAACCACACAAGTCATATTTGAGGGATGCTTACGGCTTAAATGATGACTAATTACACTGTATAATTAGTCATTTTGATTCAAGTAGGTACGTTTATCTATATTCTATAGAATCTAAACCGACTTCGCAAAAAATAAGGAAGCAATGTTTACTAAGAATAACATTCACTTTTACTGTATCAGTTAACTAATTAATTACAGTTTTTGTCTCAGTAGTACGTAGTAACGTCTGACTAAAAATATACAGCCTACTTGAGACTATAGCTAGCTTCAAACACAAGGCTCGATCCTACATAATTAACTGATCTTTTATTATGTAACTTTAAATATTAGTATTAACCCTTTAACGCCCATAAGTCACTGCGGTCGTGCGTTCAAGCCTCCTCACGGCTCGATTGTCCTAATGATTTTTGTTAAGAAAAAAATGCAAAAAGACGATGTTGCTGGGTGGTCATTTTGGCATTGCAATTTTGAACTTGCCCTATAAAGGGTTAAGGGCATCCATTCTTTTTAGAGGTCATTTTGAATATAATTTCTATAAAGCAAAGTTCAAGTAATCGTGTTTCTGAATCGTATGATTTATTGATTTAATCTTTAAATCTGGAACTTATGTTATGACACTTATGACACACATAGACTAAGATTAAGGATTAACTATACAAAAAAGGAGCCTAGCAGACGAAACTATACTGTCATTTCTTCGGCGGAGCCATAATTGAACATAACTATATACTTATTGTGGATTTTTTCTAATTATTGAGCGAAAATTATTATGAAATAAATCATTAGGTAAGTAAAATTATCTTGAAGTTGATCGGTTCGACCGTTTTTGAGCTATAAATAAATAAATATTACGGGACATCCTTGCACAAATGAACTGAGCCCAACGGTAAGATCGAGAAGGCTTGTGACTCAGCCAAGGATATAAATAATCTACAAATACTTAAGTAACTACGTAGAAAACACCCATGACTCAGGAACAAATATCTGTGCTCATCGCTTAAATTAAATGCCCTAATTCCTTCCATTTTAGGATGCTACCTGCGTAGACACACTAGCGCCGCCTTACGTAAAAGCGGGCGCAACTACGGAAAGCGCCGAAATTTTTAAACGTAACAAATCTAAGAGCCTGGGCAGAGAGTACCATTTTGTACCGTTTGGCGTAGAGACGCTAGGTCCATGGGGTCCCAGCGCACAAACTGCAGAATCGAAGTGTCTGATTGATGTAACTGGTGACCGAAGAGCTGGCGGCTTCCTCGAACGTATCAGCTGCGATACGAGGAGCCGCTAGCATCCTTGGTACAATGCCTTAAGGGCCTTTTTAGATTTAATGCGGTACTCGTAGTTTTTTTCATAATATTGTAATAAGTGTGTCTGTTTGTTTGTCCGTCTTTCACAGCAAAACGGAGCGACGAATTGACGTGATTTTTTAAGTGGCGGTAGTTGAAGGGATGGAGAGTGACATAGGCTACTTTTTCCAGCGGGAAAACATCTCATTCCCACGGGAAGACTCAATATGTTACATTTTCCTCTAACCATACAAGCCGCGGGCATCATGTAGTTGTAAATTTATATATATAAAAGAAAGTGGGGTTTGTTTAACCCCTTATAACTCGAGAACGGCTGAACCGATTAAAATGATTTTGGATTGGTTGGAATCGTCACAGCCCTGATTGAGGCATTAAGTATTGAAAAAACACAAAAACCCCGTATTTTTTGAAAGCTATTACTACTTTTGTCGCTTTTTAGGCGGTGCGAAGTTCGAAGTCAGCTAGTAAAGAATAAATCATTACTTCGTACGTTATATTTAAAACAGAACAAAGACAGATCAAAATCAAACGTACATATTTTCAAATACAATTCCAACTGCCCTCTATACGTGCAAGTCATATTAACAGCTTCCTAACCGCCACGTTTAACGAAAACAAGTCTTATATCAATAACTTAAAGTGCAAATCTCAAAAGCAAAGCTATCAGATGACTTTATAGGTATATTATGGAGGAATTCCCTTGAGTCATAACTGAGGCTGGTCAGTAGTGGACTTTATGGCGATGTGTTAAAGTCGTTTTTAGGTTAGTCGTATGCAAATATAGACCACACACGTGTTTGTGGTTTTTCGATGTGATTATTTTACGGAAAAGATATGGTTTTCCTGCGGTCTGTGACGACAGTGTTTTACATAGATACTACAAACGCCCAATGTCTGAAGATCACCCTCCGTAATATATATATATACTTATATCGTTATGAAAAGGAGTTGCCGGTTTCGTAACAATCCGGCTCGGCCGGCAACCCCATACTACCCGGCCTCTGTAGTAATGTACACACAGCAACACTCTTAGCTGTACAGTCAACCAATTTGATTTATAGGCCACTTCGTTCCTTATCATTATCATAGTGAAAATCTATATGAAAGACGCAAAATATCTCTTATTAACGTGACTGTGACAAGGTTCGAAGTGGCCTAGTAATCAAATTGGTTGACTATACATTAATGGATATTGTATCTACACTAATATTATAAAAGCGAAAGTTTGAGTGTATGTTTTTTTTATTTTATTTATGACATAGGCGGCAAACGCGCAGACGGATTGCCTGGTGGTAAGCAATCACCGTCGCCCATGGGCACCCGCAACACCAGGGGAGTCACAAGCGCGTTGCCGGCCTTTAAGGGGGGTTGGAGCTCTGGGAACCTTACTCACCATCAGGAACACAACACTACATACCTGAAAGGTAGCAGTGCTATTATGGCTGTGGTCTTCTGTAAGGAGGAGGTACTTCCCCAGTTGGGCTGCCCCAGATTCAAGCGTGATGGTCATCGCTGTGCCCTACCTCTCATAATTATTGTTACTTCTTCACGTCTAAACGGCTGGAGTGATTTTAATACAATTTGGTATAGAGTTAGCTGACACCCTGAATTAACACATAGGCTACGTTTTTTTCCCTAATAAACAACGGGTAACTCCGCGGGGCACAGCTAGTCCAAATTAACTAAACCCCACGACGGTAAAACGCGAGAAATGGGTGACCTACGGCGCTACCCCGAACAACGATATTCGTAAATTTCGGACGATTCTCTCTGTCACTCTCATGACACCCTTAATTGGAGTAAAAGAAAAAGATGCCCGTAATATACGAACTTCGATGTTCGCGGTACCGGGCCTGATTTTAGTGCGATCGCTAATCCGCTGATACATATTTAGAGGAGGCCTATGTCCAGCAGTGAACGATATTTTTTTAATACAACGATTGAAGCAAACAAGCATACGGCTCGCCTGATGGTAAGCAGTTACCGAAGCCTATGGACGTCTTACATGCGCGTTGGCTACCCTAAAAGTTGTTGGAGCCCTGGGAACTTTACTCACCATCAGGAACACAACACTACTTCTGAAAGGTAGCAGTGCTATTATGGCTGTGGTCTGTAAGGAGGTACTTCCCCAGTCGGCCTCTCCAGACTCAAGCGTGATACTTCGCTGTGCCCTACCTCTCATTGTTGGACGTTTGACTTGACTTAATTAACCATGAGATGAATGAAGTTACCAAACATTCGACGTCATAGCCCACTTTTTGCTCGTCTAAACGTGTTTCTGCGAATGTCAACACAATGACTGGCCGCGGTGATTGCCCGTGGCCAGAGACAAAATGTCACTAAACTTATGCCCGCTCTACACTCGCGGCGCGAATTCGCTCCGTGACTTTACAGCGTGAACGCGAAGGCGTGAACAACGGGTGACCTTCGCATGCTCTAAAATTGTATGGTCTGAAATTATTTCGTCGAAATTGTTTGGTATAATATTGAATGGCATACTTCTTTTATAGTAGAAAGAATATTTTACATACTTTATGTCCAAATATTTTATGTCCGAAAGTTTTTTGGTCTACAATTTAGAAACCTAAAATATTAATTACTACAAGTTAAAATCCATAATTGATAGATCTAATTTTTATTTAGCTTGACTTACAATGTCCTAAAGGTATGTTACGTCCTCAACACACCCGACTTACTATCAAGACAAAAAAAATCCCAAAGTCACCGTTAGGTACGACGACGAGCGAAGCGAGGAGGAGTGTTAGGTATCTTGCATCCCCAACACACCCGACTCGCTATCGAAACGGAAATATAGTCCCAGAGTCACAGTTAGGTACGATGAGTAATTAAGTGCTAACAGTTTTCATATAAATGTTACTCGTATTTTTCGACCAAACAATTTTCGACATTTTAATAATTCGACCAAACGTTGGTATATCAAAGAATATGTCTACGAAAGAAAAATATACTAAAAAAAATTCGACAGGCCGATATAGATCCGTGAACAACATCTATACTCGCGGTTCGCGGCTTTCGCGGGCGTTCGCGTGCCTTCCGCGCGAGTGTAGAGCGGGCTTTAGAATTAATTATTTATTACTAAACGTGAAATACAAGGAAATATAAGTGTAGGCGTAAACACGAAGCCAATCGACATTATCGAAACGTGATCTTATGATCACAATTTTTTTTTGTTTTAATTTTGTTTCTAAGCAAAACGAACTGCGGTGCTAATTATTAGGTACGATATTCTTAAATGGACGATTGGCTCTGTCACACTCATGACGCCTTGATTAGAGTACAAGAGAAAGATGCTCGATATATACGAACTTCGATGTTCGCGGTACCGGCAGCAAATCGTCATGTGACAACAAAAACTAACTAGCTGCTAAAAATAATTAAACAAAAATCAATCTTATTCAGGTGTCAATATGATTCACGATGGCTATTAACTTGTGTATTAATTATTTATTAGTAAGTTTTGGTTGTCACCTGACTGTAGCTCGATTTTTTACTATCAGAAAACTTTTTGTAGTCGTCGTGCGATAAAAAAAAACTATTTAAAAGCTGTATCTAATCTATCTTATCGCCGTCGACAGTTCATTCATCCTCACACCCTGGAGCCTAAATGGTCGCGCACTAAGCGGTTTAAGAGGGAATCTCCTCCGGCTGTGGAATCAAATCCCTGCTGAAGTTTTCCCTAGGGACTACAGTATGAGGTTCTTCAAAAAAGGAGTGTATAGGTCCTTAAAGAGTAGGAAATGCGCATATGAACCCTCTGGAGTTGCGGCGTTCATAGGCTACGGTAACTGCTTACCATCAGGCGGGCCGTATGATTGTTTGTCACCCTCGTTAAGACAATGTGGAATCTTAAATCTTATTTACGAGATTACTGAAATAAGTGATTGAAACTTAGGTAAAACCGAAGGTTATTAATTTGCACAAGGTATAGAGTAAAAAAAAATTTAGTAATTTTGTAGATACTTACCCAAACCTATCGTCAATACTCGTACTTCTATATTTTTTTAAGAATTTGCCTTAAGGAAACATACCTGAAAACAAAAAAAAATAAGTTAGGGAGATCTTATTAGACCCAAATTATTAAACTAGCTCAGTAAGGCTTGTGTTGTAGGTAGTCAAGTGTAAAAATTCGTTCACTGCCAAAGTTTCAAAAATATGTACCGACCAACTCTATTGTACAGTAAATAAGGTTGTAGGACGTATTTATGAAAGGATTCTTTCGGTACGTATTTTTGCACTTGACGACGATAAATTTTATATATAATAGATAGATACATATAAATACTTAAATACATTGAAAACACCCATGACTCAGGAACAATTATCTGTGCTCATCGCACAAATAAATGCCCTGACTGAGATTTGGGACCCAGGACCCACGGCTTCATAGGCAGTGTCACTACCCACTAGGCTAGACCGGTCGGCAAATCATTAGATTTAAATATCCATACTAATATTATAAATGCAAAACTATGTCTGTTTGTTCGTCCGTCTTTCATGGCAAAACGGAGCGACGAATTGACGTGATTTTTTAAGTGGAGGTAGTTGAAGGGATGGAGAGTGACATAGGCTACTTTTTCCAGCGGGAAAATATCTCATACCAAAGGGAGACTCAATATGTTACATTTTCCTCTAGTCATGCGAATCTAGTTATCAATATGCAGACATTAACTAAGCAAAATTGCTAATTTGTGAGACATCGAGCGTGGTATTCTGACACGAATTCCATTTTCCTGTTACTCACAAACTGTATGGTTATCGCGGTAAACCCCTGTTTGACGTCAAACAAGTTTCGACATGGCAGGTCTGGCCTAGTGGCTAGTGATAGTGTTGTTAAAAGACTAGTCTTGAAGACTTTTAAACCTTAAAGACTCGCCAACCTTGAAGGTTTAAGCTTTGAAGAGTTTAGCGTTTAAGGTTCGAGCTCAAAAAAGATTTCGAACCTTAACGACTCAAGTTTTTTATGAGCTCTCAAGAGAAAACCTTTAACGCTCGGGCTTAAAACAAAACTCTAGTTTAAAGCTCTAAAACTGGGGCTTAATAAAAGCTCTAGTTCCCAAACCTCGAAGGCCTGAGTCAAGCGTTAAGAGCTCAAATAGTGAGCGTCATAGGCTAGTGTTCTTATGTATTTATTTAAGTATATTATTATATTATGCAATATTTTGTACTTCTATTGATCTAGGATCTCCGTGTACAACTATAAAAACAATATTGATTTTATTTAATGCTTTTAAGACTTGGAACGTTTCAAACTTTAATGACTTAAACCTTGAAGGCTTAGGAGGCTTTGAAGTTCGAGTCTTAAAGACTCGAGGTTTATGTGTTCGATGGCGGCAACACGAAGCTTTTAATTTGAGGCTTCGGCGCTACCGCGAAACACGATATTCGTAAATTTCGAACGATTGTCACTGTCACTCTCATGACGCCTCAATTGGAGTAAAAGAGATAGATGCCCGAAATATACGAACTTCGATGTTCGCGGTACCGGGCCTTATACCGTCGAGGTTTTAAGGTTCGAGGCTTCTAGACTCAGCAGTCGCGACTCGAGGCTTTTAGTTTACGCCTCGACACTTAAATTCACAACACTTAGTGACCTTGCCTATCTATAAAGTCGACGGTCCTGGGTTCAAATCCCAGTAAGGCATTTATTTGTGCGATTCAGTGCGATGAGCTCAGTTTTTTTTATACAAGACTGACCAGCGTTTGACCGCAGTCGCACCTGATGGTAAGTGACGAGGTCGAGGGTGTAGCACGCTGGTTCAGTAACAGCCTAATCTCTAATGTACAAGGGAAACGCACAGATCATGAGCCACGACTGACATATATTTCAAATTCAAATAGTGAACTACTACAGACCATAGACCAACAATTATAAAACATATAAAACCTATTTGGTATTAAAACACAACACCCCACTAATACCAAATACCATAAGTTCTATTTAACCGAATAAAACTTAATATCAAATCAACACAAACCTAACTTTTTCATTAAATAAGCATGTTTGTTGCCAGACAAACTCTTGGTCAAAATATCTGCTGGCATCTCTGTCGTTTCTAAATACTTAAGGTTAACAATCTTATCATTAACACAATCACGACAGAAGAAATATCGCATTTCAATGTGTTTGGTGCGTTTACTAAATACATTATTAAATGACAACTTAATTGCACCCTGGTTATCATTAAATATATCGACAGTATAACATATATTTGTAATTTCATTTAATAAATTACGCAAATATATAGCCTCTCTACAGGCTTCAGTGATTCCCATCAGCTCAGCTTCAGTAGAACTCAAAGCAACAGTCTTTTGTTTTTTAGATTCCCACGAAACTACACCACCAGACATAGTAAAACACATACCGGTGTATGAGCGCCTATCAGCCGAATTGTTGCCCCAATCAGCATCTACAAAGCCAACTAGCTGGGAATTACCTGTTTTACAATACTTAAGACCAATATGCTTAGTTTTCTTAAGATATCTAAGCACTCTTTTGGCATAAGTCCAAGTTTCTTTGTTGAAACAATTATTAAATTGGCTTAAATAACCAACCGCAAAAGCAATATCTGGTCTTGTCAGCACAGCAAGATACATAAGGCTACCGACAAGTTGTTGGTATGGCACACTTTTGTCACAGTCACTTTCAGTACTGCCACTAATATTTAACTTGGGCTCTAAAGGACTGTCTGCGGTCTTGCAATCTGTCATTTGGAAACGATCTAATAATTGGTTAATATAATTTTCTTGACTCAGTGCAATGACCCCATTAGCCTTATCTACACTTACATTCATGCCAAGACATTGCCTAACTTCCCCTAAGTCTTTAATCTTAAATCTGGAAGCTAAAGCCCTTTTCAAATTATCAGTTTCTACAATATCATTAGAAAATATAAAAAAATCATCAACATATAACACAATGATTGTTTTTAAGTCACCTTTATTCCTAGAATAAAGACATGGTTCCAGCTTTGACCTCCTGTAACCCATGTCAATAAGACTCTGGTCCACCTTCTTGTACCAGGCTCTCGAGGACTGCTTTAACCCATATATGGCTCTATTTAGCTTCAGCACTTTACCTTTTTGCATATTAGGAAAACTTTCTGGTTGATGCATGTAAAGCGTTTCCTCAAGATCCCCATTCAAGAATGCTGTTACAACATCTAAGTGAGTTATATCAAAACTAAGTTGAACTGACAATGCAAATAACATTCGCAGCGTTGTATGTCTAACTACGGGCGAAAAAGTATCAGTATAGTCCATACCTTGTTTCTGCATGAAGCCCTTAGCTACCAACCTCGCTCGAAAACGAACATTGTTGTCACCATCATATTTCTTTTAGGACCCACTTGCATCTTACTACTGTCCCACTCTTCGGAATGTCTACTAGTTCCCATGCATTATTTTGCTCAAAACACTGGAGTTCTTCATTGACAGCCTTGAGCCACTGGTCCTTCTCTGGTCCACTTAGAGCTTCCTTCAGTGTCAAGCCACTTGCGTCATCTAGTACATCAGTATCCTGGCATTTATTCACAACACCATAATATTCTGGAGCTTTTTTAATCCTGGTAGACTTCCTTGGATGTTCAGGCTTAGTGGTCTCATCGGCGTCCTCATATTCACTGGTACTGGGAATATATGAGTCATCTTGATCTTCTGTCAAAGTCTTATCTGTCAGATGAGAGCTCAGTTACATCCCCCACTGAAACTGAGCTCTCATCTGAGACAACATCCTCCACCACCTCTCCTGGTTCTGTGAGATTTTCAGTTACTGGTATCACAACATCAGTTACTGTATCTTCCATAATAACAACATCTCTGCTGGTTGTAATACGCTTAGTTTCAGGGTTGTACACTCTATAGCCTTTGATTCCATCTGGGTATCCAACTAGAATGTGCTTCACAGCCTTTCTGTCCCACTTTAACCGCTTTTCCTTAGCAACATGTACCATAACAGGACTACCAAATATTCTTATATGGCTGAGATCAGGCTTCACACCAGTCCACACTTCATAGGAGTCTTGTTATTAAGTCCAGCAGCTATAATTCGGTTCTGCAAGTATACAGCTGTGTGAGTACTTTCAGCCCAGAACTCCTTTCCTAGCTTAGCTTCGAACAGCATGCATTTTGCCTTCTCTAGAACTGAACGATTCCGGCGTTCACAAAATCCATTGCTTTCAGCTGTGTAAGCATTTGTTTTCTGATGATTGATGCCATATTTTCTAAGAAATAGATCAAACTCACGATTGCAAAACTCTTTTCCCTGGTCACTTCGAATTGCTTTGATGGTTTTGTTAGTTTGGTTTTCTGCCATCGCTTTGAAATCCTTAAACTTGTCTAGAGCTTCACTTTTGTGTTTTAGAAAATAAACAAATGTCATCTTGCTAAAATCATCAACAAATAGTAAGAAAAATCTGGAGCCGCCCATTGACACTTCTTCCATTGGGCCACAAATATCCATATGTACTAGCTGAAGTACCTCCTCACACCTTGTACCAATGTGCTTAAAGGGAAGCCGACTCTGCTTGCCTTCACAACAAACTGTACATGAGGCTTTACTTATCTGTGATTTATCATCGAGTTTTAAACCAGTCACCGCATCAGGCATTTTATTCAAGTAGTTATTACAAATATGCGATAACCTACGATGCCAAATATCCTTAGAAACAACTCCTGAAGCCACAAATGCACATTCCGGCATAATCAACTTGTAGACTCCATTCTGTAATATTGCTTCTGCCACAACTTCATTGCTTTTGTTGACAATACTGCAGCCGCTCTCGGTGAACAAAACTTTATTTCCATTCTTAATAAGTTGGCTAACTGACAACAAATTTGTAGCCAATGCGGGAACACAAGCAACTTCCTTAATTGTTACTTCAAACTCGAAATCATCAGTTTTAGTTACAATATTGCAGTCTCCGTTGCACAAAACTGTCAACTTCTGTTTATTTGCAACAATAATCTCCTTGCCATCATGATCCGATATGTTATGCAACCAATCTTTGTTTACAAAACAGTGAACACTTGCACCACTATCAACGTAAATATCATCTTTGCTGAAATCTCCACTCAAAAATACAGCACTAAATGCATGCGTTTGTTTACGCGTGGTTTTCTTTTCATTTGTAGCATTTTTTTCATTATATGGACAATTATTTTTGTAATGGCCGGTATTATGACATTTATAGCATTTGACATGAGATTTCGAACTGCCATCTTTTTTAATTGCACCGCTTCCGCTAGGCATAGACTGCGCAACTTTATTTTTATGTTGCCACTTCTGCGCACTGGCGAACGCACCGGAAACATCGGAATTTTCATTCGTATCAATTTCCATGTCGATTAATTTTGATTTTATGACATCCGTAGTAATACTAATCCCGGAATGCTCAATAGCCATTATCATGGGTGAATATTTTTCTGTTAGCCCTGCCAGTAGCAAGCAGCCTATCCACTCATCACTGATATCGAACCCGGTTCCGCTCAATTTCTGCCCGGTCTCGACAAGCTGAGTTATGTACGAAGTCATGGAACTGCTGTTTTCCAGACGAATCGATATTAAACTGCGTAGGAGACTAATCCGTCTCGTAAATCCTGCGTCATCAAACAAAGTCCTCAGCTTATCCCATAGTTCTTTAGACGTTTTTGCAGTCTTTATATGAACAAACAACGTCGAGTCAATGGTCATGATTAGTTTGGCTTTCGTTTTTGCATCATCAGCGGCTTCTATTTTCTTGTCGGCATCTGGCATAATGCAATGCAGCATCCCCTCCAGAACAAGAAAATTTTCCGCAGCAAAAACCCACTCACTATAGTTCTCGCGACCCTTTAGCTTAGGAACATTTACTAAATAGTTTGCGGAACCCATTATCGACTACTGCTAATAACTGCTTCGACAATATCCTGGCACCACTAATCCACTTATTTCCTATTTTTATTACATAAAACAACCCATAACCTCTAATGTACAAGGGAAACGCACAGATCATGAGCCACGACTGACATATATTTCAAATTCAAATAGTGAACTACTACAGACCATAGACCAACAATTATAAAACATATAAAACCTATTTGGTATTAAAACACAACATAATCACTCTTGAAAATACCCAAATTGTATCTTTCGGGAATACAGACGAAGGGAGCGAATTCCATTCCTTTGCAGTCCGCATTAGGAAGGTAGAAGGGAATCGCTTCGTGCGAATGAATGGAATATTCACAACGTAAGGATGAAACCTCTCGCCTGGACGTCCGGTGGTGGAACGGAGATGGCGGAATTAAATCGTGCAATTCTTCAGGTATTTATCGTTGAGCCATAAGTGTTTTTTATGTGTTTGTATATTATATATCTGCCGTGTGGTGCCGGGTGACTAGAATAGCACCAGTCCGTCTCCCGTGGGTGTCGTAAGGCGACAAAGGAAAACCGACGAATAGGCGGCAGTGTCGAAACCCAATCTACATCTACTGCGATCGCCAATCCGCCTGCCAAGCGTGGCGACTATGGCAACCACCCCCCAATATTATACAGTCATATAAGGCTTAAATGAAATGATGTATGATTATAGTTTATTTTAAAAATATTAAAAAATGTATGCCATCACAGCGCAGGTTTCGTCGTTCCATAGAAAATGCATCCACCACAGGCTTTGTCAAATGATATATATATAATGACGACCGGTCTGGCCTAGTAGGTAGTGACCCTGCCTATGAAACCGAAGGTCCTGGGTTCAAGTCCCAGTCAGGACATTTATTTGTGTGATGAGCACAGATATTTGTTCCTGAGTCATGGGTGTTTTCTATGTATTTAAGTATTTATATGTATCTATCTATTATATATATCGTCGTCTAGTACCTACAACACAAGCCTTACTGAGCTTACCGTGGGACTAGGTCGATTTGTGTAAGATTGTCCCGAAATATTTATTTATTTATTTATATATATAATGATGTATAGACGATATTTTTTTTATTCTCGTCGTCTCTCACTCCCGTGAAAAAGACAGAGAAGCCGTTAAAGTAGTAAAATATCTGCACTCTGCAGTTAGCAAGTGTGACGAGTCTGTGCGCGGGCGCAGGTCGTGAGTCACAAACTAAGTGCAAGTTCAAGGAGGAAGTACTTACACGACGCGGGTACGACACGATTTATCGTCGTCGCGTTGTCTTGGCATTGTGCCGATTTAGATTAGATTTTTTTTTATGATATAGGCGACAAACGGGCAGACGGATTGCCTGGTGGTAAGCAATTACCGTCGCCCATGGGCACCCCCAGGGGAGTCACAAGCGCGTTGCCGGCCTTTAGGGTTGGAGCTCTGGGAACCTTACTCACCATCGGGAACACAACACTACTTCTGTGGTAGCAGTGCTACTCGTATTATGGCTGTGGTCTTCTGTAAGGAGGAGGTCTCCCTGCCGAGGTTTTCCCTAGGGACTACAGTATGAGGTTCATCTAAAAGGAGTGTATAGGTTCTTAAAGGGTAGGCAATCCGCATGTGAATCCTCTGGAGTTGCAGGCGTCCATAGGCTACGGTAACTGCTTACCATCAGGCGGGCCGTATGCTTGTTTACAACCGTAGTTATACATATAAAAAAGGCCCGGTACCGCGAACATTGCAGTTCGTATATTTAATTAAATAAATAAATATTTCGGGACAATCTTACACAAATCGACCTAGTCCTACGGTAAGCTCAGTAAGGCTTGTGTTGTAGGTACTAGACGACGATATATAGAATAGATAGATACACATTTCGAGGATCTTTCCCTTTTACTCCAATTACGGCGTAATGAAAGTGACAGAGACAATCGTCCGTTTACGTTTTTCGCGTTAGCGCCGCAGAACCTTTAAACAATGGATGAGTCGTGAAATGTAAAAACCCCTTGTCCCTTGAGCGTGATTAGTATTTACGGAACATTGCGCTCTGTGGCATACGGAATAAGGATGTAATTCGCTCGGCGGACTAAAACAGGTTTAGCAAGCTAGCTAGGGTATTAAAGGCTTTACTATAATATTATTTATGAATATATTAACTTGTTCACGTAATTATTTAAACTATTTATATATGAATAATAATGAGTGCTAGTGGCCTAGCGGTAAGAGCGTGTGACTTGTAATCCAAACTTGTATGTCATAGGCGCCAAACGAGCAGACGGATTGCCGACGGTAATTGGTGATAAGCAATTACCGTCGCCCATGGGCGCAATACCAGCGGAGTCACAAGCGCGTTGCCGGCCTTTAAGGTTGGAGCTCTGTGAACCTTACTCACCATCAGGAACACAACACTACATACCTGAAAGGTAGCAGTGCTATTATGGCTGTGGTCTTCTGTAAGGAGGAGGTACTTTCCCAGTTGGGCTGCTAAGACTCAAGCGTGATGGTACTTCGCTGTGCCTGACCTCCCATATATAACCGGTCGAACCGTTGTACCAATGAGTTTTTCGGAACTTATGTACGAAATATCAATTGATATTTATAAGTTGCTTTCGGTGAAGGCAAATATCGTGAGGATTAATCCCAATAAGGTCTAGTTTACTTAGGGTTGGAAGGTCATATGGCAGTCGCTTTCGTAAAACTAGCGCCTACGCAAATTCCTAGAATACCACCACCCCATCTCCCGTGGGTAAGAGGCTACAAATGTAAAAAACCCAGACGGGCAGCGTCCGTCGAAACCTACATCTACTGCGGCAAACCCGCCTGCTAATCGCGACTATGGCTACCCAAGATGATAGTCATATTTGGGGGAGGCCTATGTCCAGCAGTGGACTCACTACGGCTGGAATGTGTATGTATATTCTATTTGACGACCGGTCTGGCCTAGTAAGTGACCCTGATTATGAGGCCGATGGTCCTGGGTTCGAATCCAAGTCACGGCTGAAATAGATGGGGATTTATGCCCAACAATGGACGTAGGTAATATAATAAAAACCTTTGTGAGCCATGTTACTGCTACTTAGTTACAAAGAGGATAAACTACTCACCTGCAACGCGAGCGGTGTGTCCTGACTCGGCTTGAAAATGTACCAGAGCTTACCCGAAACATGTCGCCTAGTGCGATATAATTACACGTGAGTTTATCCGTTTGTTTTGTGTGTGTTGCCAGTGATGACATATGGTGCTGAAACGTGGTCGCTTACTATGGACCTCATAAGAAGGGTCAAAGTCACCCAAAGAGCAATGGAGAGTGCTATGTTGGGAGTGTCCTTGCGTGATCGCATCAGGAATGATTTCATCCGCAGTAGAACCAAGGTTACCGATATAGCCCTCCGGATCGCCAAACTTAAGTGGCAGTGCAGCGCGCAGAACCAATGGCCGTTGGGGCGGAAAGGTTCTGGAGTGGCGACCACGAACTGGAAGACGCAGCGTAGGTAGGCCTCCAACAAGGTGGACCGACGACCTAGTTAGAGTCGCGGGATACCGCTGGATGTGGAAGGCGCAGGATCGGTCTTCTTGGGTCGTTCTGGGGGAGGCCTATGTCCAGCAGTGGACGTCTTTCGGCTGGCATGATGATGGGTTTATCCGTTTGTAACTAAGTAGTAGACGTAGGTTTTGGCCGATAGAACATGATATATTTTTGCATGCGATGAGGAAAACTGAATAAATATAATAATTACAGCTCTTCGGGAAGTATCAGATGATTGGTCTCGTATATTTCCTTGTGTTTACGCAAACTGACGTCTAATCATTTATCTCCTTACAACTATATGGACCAATGATAAATAATGCGTTGAGATTCCATCCCTATGTTGTGGATATTCCTTCAACCAGAACAAAGCGCTTTGCTTCTATTTTTCTGATTCGCACAGCTAGGGAGTGGAATTCTCTTCCAGCGGATCTTTTCCCGGAGCAATACAACCTGGGTATCTTCAAGTCGAGAGTGAACAAGCACTTGCTAGGTAAGCATGCTCCATCGTCGGCCTCATCGTCACTTACCATCAGGTGAGATTGGGGCCAAATGCTAACCTATCATTTATAATAAAAAAAAAATATTATATCTTTAGCTGTTTTTCCATTTATGTAAGTATGTTCTGTAATATTTTTATAAATTGACATTGTAAGTAATTTTGCTTGCAAACTAATCTCACTTTTTTACATGTTTCCATAGACAGAATATACTGGGTGTTATAAAAAACGTGAAACAAGATTATCAAGCCATGATTTGGAACATTTTTTACTATGGGGTCAACTTTGTAAATTGTAAAAAAGAAACCAACTCTCTCATACATTTTCGTTAAGTTATACTTGACTTTATCTATGGAACAGCTAATTTTTTATTTAATTGTACAAACTTGACCCCGTAGTGAAAGATGTTCAAAATCATGAACAGATGCTGGATTATAAAATAAAATAAATAAATACTTCGGGACAGTCTTACACAAATCGACCTAGTCCTACGGTAAGCTCAGAAAGGCTTGTGTTGTAGGTACTAGACGACGATATATATAATAGATAGATACATATAAATACTTAAATACATAGAAAACACCCATGACTCAGGAACAAATATCTGTGCTCATCACACAAATAAATGCCCCGACTGGGAATCGAACCCAGGACCTTCGGCTTCATAGGCAGGGTCACTACCCACTAGGCCAGACCGGTCGTCGATTGATAATCTTGTATCATGTTTTTTATAACACCCAGTATGATGGCACTATATTACTTGTAAGATCTTAGATTCTTTATTTATCTTCTTTCTTTATAATAATTTAATAGATCTTATTTTATTGTTTTTTTTTTCATTTACTTATGTTACCATATGTTCTTTGTGAATGAACTATTCATTCATTTATTCATTCATTCATATTTGGCCGACTGTAGTTCGCCGCTATTAGTATTTTTTTTTACAAGACTGACCAGTAATTTTCCTCGGTCACATCTGTACCTTTACCATGAGTTGTGTTAACGGTTTTCAATAACGACTATCGAGTTTACTATCTGTGAATCTAGCTCGCACTAAAATAGTACAAGCGAGATGCACAGATAGTAAACTCGATACTGGTTATCGAAACCCTCAGTCACAACTCATGGTAAGGGTACAGATGGCAAATATGTAGTTCATAATCATTGCGTCGGGGGAAACCCGCGGAGTACCGTGCACTTTCCTCGTTGCAGTCGTATAAGTGCAGTAAGTGCATGCGGGTTGGGATCCCCCGTAAGCTTGCATAGAGGTCGTTGACCTGGCGGGGTTGTCTTACTTGTACAGAGCCCTGAGTGTAAGTTTTTAATGTAATATTACTTTAAACATGCGATGAAATATTGTCTTTACATTCCTTATAATAGACTCGGAAGTATGGTTTTTCGGGCGCGGCAAGTGAAGGGGACGGAAATGGAATTTCATATAACGATATGAAAATCCAGTATCAATATTTTTTTCGCCTCACTAGCCTGGCAACTCGGCAACGACACTGCAAAGTTGCATTCTATTCACAATGAGGCAAAGTAGTTTCATACAAGTTGTTTATTTAATCGTGTGTTTTTATGGCGTTAGCTGGTTGAATAAATAAATATTACACACCTCTTCGGTCAGCAGTTACATCAACCAGACGCTTCGCGATTTCTGCAAAATTATGTGCGCGCTGGGACCCCATGGACTTAGCGTTTATACGCTAAACGGTACAAAATGGTACTCTCTGCCCAGGCTCTTATATTTATAACGAATGGATTAAGTAATTATATAATTTGTACAAACATGTAATGTCCCACGCCGCCATGACATGAGACTACTAACATTGTATATGTAATAAATCCATATAATTACACAATTTAAACGTAACATTCGGGGTCATTAACCTTGGGCCAGTTATTTTGTGACCTGCCATTATTATAAATATTATAATGGTGACGATATCCGTAACAATTTACCTACTTCTGTATGGAGGGATCACAAGGCTGGTCCACCAGTTGAAAGTCGCTCAGCGAGCTGTGGAAAGGGCTGTGCTCGGCGTTTCTCTGCGGGATCGAATCAAAAATGTGTCATTATCTAGGAAAAGGGACCTTATTGTCGATGGCACTTACGTCAAATCGCGTTACGTTTGTATTGTATCGTCTTGAACAACGACATAAGCGCCATCGACAATAAGGTCCCCTTTCATAGATAATGTCACAAATGAGGTAATCCGGCAGAGAACCAAAGTCATCGACATAGGCCACCGTATTAGCAAGTTGAAGTGCCAGAGTGGCCATATTAGCCGTAGAATCGATAACCGTTGGGGTAAACGAGTTCTTGAGTGGAGGACGCCCTCAGGCTAGGTGGAGTGACGACTTGCGCAAGATGGCTGGCAGGAGCTGGATGCGAACAGCCGAAGATCGAACACGATGGCGTGAAATTGGGGAGGCCTATGTCCAGCAGTGGACTGCGATAGGCTGATGATGATGATGGAGGGTTGGAATAATGACAAAAAATTTTAATTCAAATTTGGAGACTTGCTTATTGGATAATATCTAAAGCCAAGAATATAACTTATCTTCCACGCGGTGTCTCGGCATTGCCACGGCTCATAGGAGCCTGGGGTCCGCTCGGCAACAAATCCCAGGATTTGGCGTAGACACTAGTTTTACGAAAGCGACTGCCATCTAACCTTCCAACAGAGGGTAAAGATGATGGTGTTTGGGTAAACAAATATTTAGTATGTTTATACATAACACAAATTATTCATCAAACATTTAACTCGAATAAACACAGGATGTAGGTAAACACGTCTTTTAGGAAACTGCGCACAATATTTTCATCATTATATCAGTCGAACGTTGTCCACTACTGGACATATTTCTCCCACTAAAATAGTACAAGCGAGATGCACAGATAGGTATCTTTTTTTTTATGACGTACGCGGCAAACGAGCTGACGGATTACCTGGTGGTAAGCAGTTACCGTCGCCCATGGGCACCCGTAACACCAGGGGAGTCACGAGCGCGTTGTCGGCCTTTAAGGAGGGTTGTAGCTCTGGAAACCTTACTCACCATCAGGAACACAACACTACATACCTGAAAGGTAGCAGTGCTATTATGGCTGTGGTCTTCTGTAAGGAGGAGGTACTTCCCCAGTTGGGCTGCCCCAGACTCAAGCGTGATGGTCATCGCTGTGCCCTACCTCTCATTGTTGGACGTAGTTTAAGGACATACCCGGGTCATTTACTGTATATGAAATTAAAAATTTATATTAGTCGTGTTGTTTGCTTAGATTGCAACAATACATAACTGTTGAAAGTAACCTTGTTATGTCCAGGAAATAGGAAGAAAGAAAACACAACAATATAAAACTTAATCGAGATAAAATTGATTATTAGATAAAACTAAATAGAGAATGCTTTATATTGATTTGTTAAAAATGTGTCAGCATTGCGATACAACGAGGAAATGCTGCTTCCTTAGTACAATGCCTCAAGGACCTGCTTTAGATTTAAGATAGAGTAGTTGTTGTAAAGCGCAAGAGCACTGGTGGCCTAGCGGTGAGAGCGTGCGAATTGCAATCCGGAGGTCGCAGGTTCAAACCGGCTTGTACATACATCAGATATATCTCAGCTGTGGAGGTGGTCACAAATATCTGAATAACGCCTCTAATTTCAAGACGATAAAGTGCATGTTCAGATATTTGTGACCACCTCCGCAGCGCCGATATATCTGATGGCGACTGTACCAATGAGTTTTTCGGAATTTATGTATGAAATATCATTTTGTATACCAGTCGCTTAAATTAATTAATTAATTTTATTTATGCACGATTTAATTCCACCATCTCCGTTCCACCACCGGACGTCCAGGCGAGGGGAGCAGTTTCATCGTGAATAGGCTGTTACTGAACCAGCGTGCTACACCCTCGACCTCGTCACTTACCATCAGGTGTGACTGAGGTCAAACGCTGGTCAGTCTTGTATAACAAAACTCACTGTATGACTTCTCAAGCCAGCATTACCCTGATTTGGGTCCATTTCGTGATGTCATACTTATTCTTCATCTCGTATTCTGTTTATTGTATATGTACGTCATGAATTTTTTAACTGCAAATGCTTTGTTGAAAACCGTGTTATAATAAAAGTTAACACGGCTATTTGACATTGATATAGCTTAACCTCTGCACTGTTTATTTTATAATGGCGTCCTCGCCTCGGTGTCTCGCGTACGTCTGCATAGTTATTTCGGTCGGTAAAACTATTTATATCCATGAAAATATGGCAGTTTTGGTTCTTCCTCGCGTTGTCCCATATTGCCAGGGCTCATGGGAGCCTGGGGTCAGATAATTCTAGGAACTAATCGTCGCGCAACTAATCCCAGGAATTGCAGGTACAAGATTTACGAAAGCGACTGCCATCTTACCTTCAAACCCAGATTAGACTGGGCCTTATGTTTTGTCCGGTTTCCTCGCGATGTTATCCTTCAGCGAAAAGCGACTGTTAAATATCAAATGATATTTCGTACATAAGATCCGAAGATTTTATTGGTCCAAGCCAGGGTTTGGACCTGCGCCTCTGGTTTGCAAGTCGCGCGCTCTTACCGCTAGGCCATTAGCGCTTGGAATAATAGTTTTTTTTTACTATGCAATAATATTGATATGCTTATTGTTTAATTACAATTCTGAAGTATATCTCTAAGTTACGCCTATGGGGTTGTGACCCTGCCAGAGTTCAAATCCAAGTGAGGGCATTTATTTGACCCAGGCATTTGTTGGACCCGGGTATGTCCTTAAACTACGTCCGACAATGAGAGGTAGGGCACAGCGAAGTACCATCACGCTCGAGTCTGGAGAAGCCTAACTGGGGAAGTACCTCCTCCTTACAGAAGACCACAGCCATAATAGCACTGCTACCTTTCAGGTATGTAGTGTTGTGTTCATGATGGTGAGTAAGGTTCCCAGAGGTCCAACACCCTTTAAAGGTCGGTAACGCGCTTGTGACTCCCCTGGTATTGCGGGTGCCCATGGGCGACGGTAATTGCTTACCATCAGGCAATCCGTCTGCTCGTTTGCCACCTTATGTCATAAAAAAAAAAAGAAAATTTGACTGATAAGCACGTTTATTCCTGAGTCATGTGTGTTTTCTATGTATTTGAGTATTTGTATATTATATCGTTGGCTGAGTCACAACACAAGCCTTCTCGAGCTTACCGTGGGGCTCAGTCAATTTGTGTAAGGATGTCCTGTAATGTTATATCTATTTACTAGATGATGCCCGCGGCTTCGCCCGCATGGTTAGAGGAAAATGTAACATATTGAGTCTTCCCGTGGGATTTTTTTTTTATAACAAAAGGTGGCAAACGAGCAGACGGATTGCCTGATGGTAAGCAATTACCGTCGCAGATGGGCACCCGCAACACCAAGGGAGTCACAAGCGCGTTGCCGACCTTTAAAGGGTGTTGGACCTCTGGGAACCTTACTCACCATCAGGAACACAACACTACATACCTGAAAGGTAGCAGTGCTATTATGGCTGTGGTCTGTAAGGAGGAGGTACTTCCCCAGTTGGGCTTCTCCAGACTCAAGCGTGATGGTACTTCGCTGTGCCCTACCTCTCATTGTTGGACGTAGTTTAAGGACATACCCGGGTCCAAAATGAATGAGATGTTTTCCCGCTGGAAGTAGCCTATGTCACTCTCCATCCCTTCAACTACCTCCACTTAAAAAATAGTCAATTCGTCGCTCCGTTTTGCCGTGAAAGACGGACAAAGAAACACACATTCGCATTTATAATATTTGTATGGATTATCTATTTCATTTAGCGTGTATTCTTTTATTTTTTATTTATTTTTCGTTCCTTTCTTTTTTGTTTCTTCTTGTGTACATGTGTTACTTGTCGCCATGGCACCTACTGCTCTCATCGGAAGACCAGCGCTGGCTGCTGGCATTACGCTGAGATGAGGCCATTTCGTGACATACATCGTTTGTGTAATGTGTATTTTTTTTGTTGTTATTATTATGTGTGTGTGTGTCATGAATAAATGTTTCTATCTATCTATCTATTTCAATAGATGATTTGAAAACGAATTGTGGAATGAGCTTCCTGCGGAGGT
This sequence comes from Grapholita molesta, assembly GCA_022674325.2. NCBI lineage: Eukaryota > Metazoa > Arthropoda > Insecta > Lepidoptera > Tortricidae > Grapholita > Grapholita molesta. The sequence goes on along the minus strand of CP053145.2, from coordinate 8,010,974 downwards.
CATCCCAAAGGACTACAGTATGGGGTTCTTCAAAAAGGGTGTAAAGAGGTTTTTACAGGGTCGGCAACGCGTGAATGATGCCTCGGTATTGTAAACGTCCATAGGCTGCGGTGACCGCCTACCATCAAGCGGGCCGCATGCTTGTTTGCCACCTTTGTGGTATAAAAAAAAAAAACGCTATATGCTACATACTCATGTGGAATCGAGTTCAGAAACCTGATCCTAGAAACAGGTTCTGCAATTGGATCGCGGTGTATGACCGCTGCCGCGTACCGCCGGCTTGGGCCTTGACACTCACCTACAACTCGAGTTTGTTTATTAATATTTCATCTGTGGACCACAAATATGCTTTACGTATATTTTTTACCTCATCCTTCGTCAGTTAAATAAATAATTATAAATAAATATCATCGCACCGCTCGCCACCGTCAGGGAGTTCACCCACATACTTTAAAACCAAAATGGTCGCGTGCCCAACGGTTTTTTTTTTTATGACAAAGGTGGCAAACGAGCAGACGGATTGCCCGATGGTAAGCAATTACCGTCGCCCATGGGCACTCGCAACACCAGGGGAGTCACAAGCGCGTTGCTGACCTATAAGTGGGTTGGAGCTCTGGGAACCTTTTTCACCATCAGGTACACAACACTAGATACCAGAAAGGTAGCAGTGCTATTATGGCTGTGGTCTTCTGTAAGGAGGTACTTCCCCAGTTGGGCTTCTCCAGACTCGAGCGTGATGGTACTTCGCTGTGCCCTACCTCTCATAGAGGTTTAATTCCTCCCGCGTACGCTAAGGTTGTGGAATGAGCTTCCTGCGGAGGTCATCCCAAAGGACTACAGTATGGGGTTCTTCAAAAAGGGTGTAAAGAGGTTTTTACGGGGTCGGCAACGCGTGAATGATGCCTCGGTATTGTAAACGTCCGTAGGCTGCGGTGACCGCCTACCATCAAGCGGGCCGCATGCTTGTTTGCCACCTTTGTGGTATAAAAAAAAATATCACAGGAACGCGTTAACATCAGTGGTAGACGGTTCTTCGTGCGATATGGCCAGCGGCGCTACTGCGAAGAACGATATTCGTAAATTTCTCACGATTGTCTCTGTTACCCTCATGACACCTTGGATTGGAGTTAAAGAGAAAGATGCCCGAAATATACGAACTTCGATATTCGCGGTACCGCTCCGGCCCACTCCAGCTTGCTAATTCTTTGAGCTATATCGATAACTTTTACTTTTTTTTTAATAATCTACAAGGAGACACCGGTCACTGTGAGATTTTCTAGAAATAAACATTTATTTTTTATTTGTTTTTGATATTTGCTTCTCTGTTGGATGTATTAGCTACGAATCTATCTTTCAGAGAAACTCCGAGCATAGCTTTCTTGACATCTATATTTTAGCCTCACTAGCTCAGAGGCTCTAGTGTAAGTTTCTTTTGAAGTAAAAAAACGTTTACGAACGCGTAAGTGATAATGTTATTTATATGGGAAACGCTAACGCGTTCGTGACGTAAAGTTACGTTAAAAACTTACACTCAGAGCTCAGAAAAAACTGTTTTTTTTTTCTTTAAAAACTGATAATAAAGTTACATTTTATTCACAATAGATCTAGCTCATTTCATATAAATTGTTTATTACGAATCGAGTGTCTTAATGTTAGCTGGTTAGGTGTTTTTTTATTTCAAGTTTTTGAATGGTATTTAAATATCAATGATATTGTTTTTGTTTTTGACTTATTTTTTTCCTAGCGACATAAAGAAGAATCTAGTTTTCATTCATCAGATTTTTTACATTAAAACGACTTCAAAATGGCGTCGGAAAACGATAGCGGTATAACATTTTTTTTTTGTTTTATGACATAGGCGGCAAACGAGCAGACGGATTGCCTGGTGGTAAGAAATTACCGTCGCCCATGGGCACCCGCAACACCAGATGAGTCACAAGCACGTTGCCGGCCTTTAAGGGGGGTTGGAGCTCTGGGAACCTTACTCACCATCAGGAACACAGCACTACATACCTGAAAGGTAGCAGTGCTATTATAGCTGTGGTCTTCTGTAAGGAGGAGGTACTTCCCCAGTTGGGCTGCCCCAGATTCAAGCGTGATGGTCATCGCTATGCCCTACCTCTCATTGCCGCCATGCTATGTAACACAGCCTACCTATATAACACAGTATTGAGATCAAAACTTGATATTTAGTGTAGTATTTGACTGCGGTGACTGGTGATTGCATAGATAATTTGCAATAAGGCACTTTCGTTCTAGGGGGCCGATTTTTGAGACGTGCACTCGAATTCATAAAACTTTGAGAACGAAAATAATCACACACAAAAGTTTCCAACCATTATTTTTGCACAAAATGTATAGTTTTCATACCCACGATTATTTATTCATATCATTCATGCTTCTAAAACACCATTTCATCGCATTTGAGAGAGTTTAAAATGTCACGAGCGTCGACTGCTCAAAAATCGGCACCTAGATCCGAATTCTTGTTGTTTTTTGTTTTCTTATTTAACTCGTACTTTTAACAGATGTTCTCTTATTGCGTACATACATTAGGAGTTTGAAATATCAGAAAATTGTTTAACTGCATTAAGAAAAAGATGGTTTTTAGTTAGAAGAAAAGGTGTGCGCTGAATACTTTTTGCCAAGGCTATTAATTAGGTTATTTAACACGTCTTTAAATCTTAAAGTTATCGAAACTAAAAAGTAAAAACATTGTAAGTTTATTTTATATAACTTCCGATAACGCCATGACGTGTGTTTATAAAAAAAATGCTGTTCGTGTTCGGAACGTCAGCCATTACGAAATGGGTTTCCGGGAATCAAGTACTGACGTCTGGATTGAACCTCTGGTTGAATGATTGACGTGGCATGACAGGAATTAAATATTTGTAATTTTTTTAAGTAGTTAATGACCAGTGATCGGCACTAACGGTGCAAAACTTTAACAAAACTTGTTGAACTGAGCAATACTTAATATCTAGAAAAATTTTGGGGGATAAAGCTGTTGTCGCGTCCGTGGGCTTTAGCTCTAGATCCCCACACGTGTCCCCTGGGTAGCGCCAAATGACCAGCACTCTCTGGTGGTAGGCTTTACAGCCGCGGCTTGTCACCACCCTGCTGTCTAAGCCATGTCGCTAAATGATCTTCGGATCATGTTCCGGCATGAAGACAGTAGCAGCCATTTTTGGGAAGGCGGGTCTGAACGGTATTGCTCTGCTTGCAAGCCGGTTTCAGTACCATCTGTTTGTTGCACCGGATGCCTGGTCGCGGAGGGTAGCGGGATCCGAAGCACGGTTCTCCGCTGGCCGACCGCAGGTAGTTGGGGGCCCAAGTTGGACTGGTGGACTTAGCTAACCCCGAAAGGCTGCCCCGCCAACTGTGAAAAATCCCGGAGATGTGCTGTAGTGCCGGTTTGCGACCGGAGAGAGGACCCGACAGCTGTCTTCGGGGGGGTTCGGGCGTCCCCGCAGTCTCCAGACCAGGCCTCCAATGTGTGGCAGACTGTTTGTGTGCTGCTGGGTGAGCAGCTTTGCACCTGTTCAACTGCCGCCTTCCCCGCCTATTCACACTTAAATATATGGCTAAAGTCAAAAAATCGAGCAAGTGTTCACAGCGGAAGCACATCCTCTCCTTTAAAGTGCACCTCTCGAACATCCGAGGCTTGCACTCTAATCTCGTGCCAGTCCACCACCATCTCGAGACTGAGAAGCCCCGCTTGCTCTGCCTCACCGAGACGCAGATCAGATGTCCCATGGACGCGTCGTATCTGCACTACCCGGGATATGCCGTGGAGCACTCTTTTGTGCAGAAGGCTGGCGTGTGCGTGTATATTCGCGATGACATCTGTTATCGGCGTCTCCGTAACCTCGAGGACCGTAACCTTTCCTCTTTATGGCTTCTGGTGGACCTCGGCGTTGAACAAATTGTTTACGCCGTGGTTTACCGATCGCACAGCGGTGACCAGGAGACAACCAGGCTCTTTGAACAACTTAGTGATGCGGCGGGTGTGGCTCAGCAACGGTACCCGAGTGCGCAATTGGTTTTTCTGGGGGACTTTAACGCTCATCACGAGGAGTGGCTGTGCCCATACCAGTTCACTGACCATGCAGGGAGAGAGGCACGCAAGTTTGCGTTATCGCTGGATCTCTCTCAGCTGGTCGACCAACCCACCCGCATTCCGGATGTTGCGAGTCACACGCCTAATTGCCTGGACCTTCTGTTGACTACCGATCCGGACAGATACGACGTGTCAGTGTCATCCCCGTTGGGAACTTCTGACCACTGTCTGGTGAAATCTGTGTCGCACCACTCACCTCCTGTCCTTAGCCCGAAGGGCATGCGCCGTGTGTGGCGATACAAGTCAGCAGATTGGGATGAGATGCGGCATTTCTTTGCATCATATCCTTGGCTGCCAACCTGTTTCAATAGTGATGATCCGTCGAGCTGTGCAGCAGCTGTCACTGATGTGTTGCGTCGGGGTATGGAATATTACATCCCCCGACGTAGCTGTTGGTGGCGCAGCTCGCCCGTGGTTTAATGCTGAGTGTGCTCAGGCGGAAGCGCTTAAGCACGTGGCGTATTTATCATGGGTTGATGCTCGTAGTTGTAAAGCTCCGGATGTACACGTAAAGAAACAGTCCTATAACAAAGCTGCCAAGTACTGCAAGAAGGTCATGCAGAAAGCTCGATTCCTCCATGTTCGTCGTGTCGGGGCCAAACTTGCTGCATACCCATCTGGGAGCAAAGCGTTTTGGTCTCTCGCGAAATCGGCTGAGTTGAATTTCTGTCGCCCATCACTACCTCCACTGCTGAAACCGGACGGTTCACTGGCCCACACTGCGGAAGAGAAGGCGAACTTGTTTGCCTCTCTATTTGCGGAAAATTCACATTTAGACGCTGGTAGTGCCATGCCTCCTTCTTTGCCCCGCTGCGAAGTATCAATGCCAGAGGTGCGTATTCATCAAAGGGAAGTACTGAAGTCACTACGCTGTCTAAATGTGAATAAGGCTAGTGGTCCCGACGGTATCCCAGCAGTCGTATAAAAACGTGTGCCCCTGAGTTGTCTCCTGTTTTGACGCGCCTGTTTCGTCTTTCCCTAAAGTCGAGAAAAGTTCCCGAAGCGTGGAAGCTTGCTAACGTGCAGCCTGTGCCTAAGAAGGGTAGCCGTGCGGACCCATCGAATTATCGTCCCATTGCAATCACTTCCATACTCTGCAAGATTATGGAACGTGTATTGAACAACAAGCTCCTTGCGTATCTTGAAGGTAACGATCTCCTTAGCGACCGGCAATACGGCTTCCGCCGAAAGCGGTCTACTGGGGACCTTCTAGTGTACGCTACCCACATTTGAGCGAGGCCATCGAGAAACGCGGCGAAGCTCTCGCCGTGTCTCTCGACATTTCCAAGGCCTTTGATAGGGTTTGGCATGACGGCCTTCTGGGCAAGCTCTCTGCGTACGGAATCTCTGCTGGTTTGTGCTCTTGGATTTCTGATTTCCTGAGGCAGCGATCTATTAGGGTCGTAGTGGATGGTTGCTCATCGGATCGCGTTGCAATTAATGCCGGAGTGCCTCAGGGTTCAGTTCTTTCAGCTACCCTTGTTTTGCTGCATGTAAACGATTTGCTAAAGCCCGGTATCTTTGGGTATGCAGACGATAGCACGGTGACTGAGAGATATATTCCTGAGGCCCAAACTACTAGTGGAGAGACCGAATCCTTTAGGGAAGCTTTGGTTGAGCGAACGAACCTGACCTTGAAGGCCGTTGACGAGTGGGGCGAAGCCAACTTGGTCAGGTTTAACGCTTCCAAGACACAGGCGTGTTTATTCACAGCCAAAAGGAGCCCTTTTAACTTGGCTCCTGCTTTCCAGAATGTTTCATTAGCAATTTCGGACCACCTCGAACTACTTGGGCTGAAATTAACTACTAAGCTGAACTTCGGTGCCACTATTGAGGCCAAAGCGAAATCCGCTGCTAAAAAACTTGGGGTCTTACACAGGGTGAAGGGGTACTTCACGCCGGAACAGCTTCTAACACTTTACCAAGCTCAGGTTCGATCGTGCATGGAGTACTGTTGCCATCTTTGGGACGGGTCTGCCAAGTATCAGCTGGCCGCTTTGGATTCAATAGAGCACCGTGCTCGCAGACTCATTGGCGATCCTGGATTACTGAGTGTAAGGTTACAAAGCCTTGAGCACCGTCGCAGGGTTGCTAGTTTGTCTGTGTTTTACAGGATACATTTTGGAGAGTGTGCACAGGAACTGCACGATTTAATTCCGCCATCTCCGTTCCTCCACCGGACGTCCAGACGAGGGGAGCGGTTTCATCCTTACATTGTGAATATTCCATTCATTCGCACGAAGCGATTCGCTTCTACCTTCCTAATGCGGACTGCTAAGGAATGGAATTCGCTCCCTTCGTCTGTATTCCCGGTAAGATATAATTTGGGTCTTTTCAAGGCAAGAGTGAATAGGCTGTTACTGAACCAGCGTGCTACACCCTCGACCTCGTCGTCACTTACCATCAGGTGCGACTGAGGTCAAACGCTGGTCAGTCTTTTATAAAAAAAAAAAAAAATACGAATAACTTTGACAAGTTAAGGCTTGGGCAGATAGGCGCGTTTTGAGAGCGTGGCGCAGCGGGGCGTGACAGCGGTGTGGCTAATGTAACGAAATAAGGCACACATTCGGACGGCAGCGTCGCGCCCCGCTGCGCCACGCCACAAAACGCGCCCTATGTGATCAAGCCTTTGGTGTCTAATTTAATTGTATATCGGAATCATATGGGTGTAAGCATATAATTGTTATTGTGGCTCTGTAAACTGTGGAAATGGTACCAACCTCGTTGGTGCGCGCAGTGACCACAACGCATGCCGCGCTTAGCGCGCGTCTTTTGTTTTAAGAAAATTTGTAAAAAAGTTCACATTTTGCTCCCGCTGTTGTAATGTTTTGTGGAGTAATATGTAGCAAATTTGTAAATATCTATCTAATTGTGTGTTAATTTGTGTAAATATTTGTAAATAAACTGTATATAAAGCACTACGTGTACATATTTCTTCGTCTGCGGCCCGATTGCCTACAGGCTCTATATAGTCATTCATGTCCGCTTAACAAGTTTTGTTAAAGTTTTGCACCGTTAGTGCCGATCACTGGTAATTACTTTAGGTGAAAAAGTAGCTAAAGCAGAGCCTATATAGTAGTACCGTGTGTACACGCATGTCGGCGTTCTATATTCAAATATTGACGTAAGCTCCATATTAATCTGCACAACTACATAGGTCCTACGGTTAAGTTTTCCTTGTATTAATTTTGCTACATAGTTTTGCACTTTTGTTTTAGAATCAATGGATCTCAATTATAAGGAATGGAATTAGTTCCCTTCGTCTGTATTCCCGGAAAGATCTAATTTGGGTATTTTTAAGGCAAGACGCACGCTCCACACACCGCTCAAAATACGCAGACGGCACGGAATCGTGACGCAACAGTGACGTAAACGTCACGACTTTACCGCATGCTCTCCACACTGCTCAAAAAACGCAAACGCAACGTGTACGCCGTGACATGTCCCATACGAAAGATGATATGATATATGATAGCTCAATTTACGGTACGTCACTGCGATTCCGTACCGTCTGCGTATTTTGAGCGGCAGAGTGGGGAGCATGCGGTAAAAACGGTGCGGATACGCAGCGTCACTGCGATTCTGTCCCGTCGCCGTTTTTAAGCGTTGTGGTAGCAAAATATACTCGTAGCTTTATTTGATTAAGAATCGTACGATTTTTAGGACAATTAAAAGCTGTTATATTTGCCTCCTATTCATACTTGCCTTCTATCATAACGTTAAAAACAATGACATCTTAAATCTTCTTTACTGGATTACTTATATTGAAACTTAATCATGATGAAAATCGACCACCATTTTTGTAATCTTAAAAACAACGAGGTATAACAGAGGTGCATTGCGCGATTCGTCAAATACATTTGTGTCAGTATCTAGGAAAAGGCACTTTATTGTCGATGGCACTTACGTCGAATCATGTTGCGTTTGTATTGTAACATCTTGAACAACGACATAAGCGCCATCGACAATAAGGTCCCTTTTCATAGATAATGTCACATTTTGTTTTAATGACTGAAATCCGCTCAAACAGTTAAAACCGGTCATGTGCGAGTCGGACTCGCCCACCGAGAGTTCCGTACAAACCTATAACAAGCACAAGGTGTATGTTTATTATTAAACTAGCTTATCCTCGCGACTTCGTCGGCCAGTCCGTCTTTAAAGTATGGTTGCGGGCTAAAAATGGTCCTATGTCCTTTCTCGTAGCTCAAACTCTCTTCATACCAAATATCATACCAATTAACAGTTCAGCGGTTTAAGCGTGAAGAGGTAACAGACAGACAGAGAGAGTTACTTTCGTTTCGGGTTTTAAATCCTACGGATGGGCAGTAGCGTCCGTCCAAAACCCAATCTACAGCTACTGCGGTCGCCAACCCGCCTGCCAAGCGTGGCGACTATGACAACTACCCCCAAGATGATACAATTCATATTTGTGGGAGGCCTATGTCCAGCAGTGGACTGCATACGGCTGGTATGTATGTATGGACGCGTTTACGAGGAAAAAGGTAGTAAGTTATTTTGTACGATTTTACTAAAAATGTCTACTTTTCGTAATTTTTCCTTTTTCTGTGCTATAATGACTTTGTTCCACTAGTTCACGGGAAGTACCCCGTAAGTATTGCGAAAAACTATAATATTTGCGGCATAAACGACTGTATCTTTTGATTGCATTGGCTTTTAAGTTTAATTTTGTCACAGCTCCAAGGGACAATAGACCTGAGTATTCGATTATAAATTTCAGCGTGATATCCAAGGATAGGACAAACGCCCGTCATTTCGAAAATATAACCCTGTTCCGTACATCAGAGACTTCCTTATGTTAATAAAAAAACAGTATTTGATACATTTATTGGACCATAATTTATATCCAGTGACAAATTAATTTATGATTGACATTCCGAAATTTACTTTCCCCAATAAAATGGAATGACCAAATTTATTTCTACATTTCAGTTGTGAGGCTATAACGATGTGAATTTAGGACCCATTTATGCGTTGAAAAAGTCCGTTCACAGTCTACGACATCATAGGAGCATATGTAACCGTTGACATTGGTATACTGTTCTTCCAAATTATTTTAACATCATAAAATAAGGAAGTCTCTGCTGTACGGAACAGGGTTATATTTTCGAAATGACGGGCGTTTGTTCTATCCTTGGCTGATATCTCCACGCATTCCTGAGAAAAATGGTCTTGACAGACAAACAGACGGACAACAAAGTGATCCTAAACGGGTCTCGTTTTTTCTTTTTAGTTACGGAACCCTAAAAAGGATGGGTATAGTAGTGGAAGCTAAATAATCATTAAGTTTACTATGACACGACACTTTACATTTTTTTATTAAAAAAATGGCGGCGGCTAATCATAGATAATGGATATTGTACAATTTGTAAAAAGATACATATTGTAAAATATAAACGTTTTGTTTTGAGCTTTATGGTATAGATATTACAATTTAATTTCATTTGATAATATTATTAATTACGCTTTTATGTCAATAGTGTTTTTACAGAATGATTACATAGTTAAAAAACGAAAAGACCAGCGCCGTTACCGACATACTCGATATTTGTAAACGAACATATTATCTCTGTCACTCTCAATGTCGCTTTAATTGGTGTAAATGAGAAATATGTAATTTACGAACTTCGATTTTCCCGATAGTATGCCGTATGTTAGTTGTAACGTTTCTCTCCATAGGTATTTATTTAAACTTGATATCATAATATAAGAAAACTTAAATAAAACAAGATTCTAAAACTATAAATATTAAAGAGTGACCCAGGGGAACGTAACCATAGCAACGAGGGACAAAGAACAGTTGATTGAGCTATATACCGGTGCTATGAAAAACGTGATACAAAATTATCGAGCCGGCATCTGGTCATGATTTGGAACAATTTTCACTATGGAGTCAACTTTGTAAACTATAAAAAAAAAATATTCTCTCATACATTTTCGTCAACTTATACTTAAGGGCTCATTCAAAAATCATGTGATCGTTTTTGGGGGGGAGGGGTCAAAGAAAAATCACGCTTGATCACGATGGGGGAGGGGGGAGTCCAAGACCACATCACGTGTACTTTAGTTTAGTTTTAGTAGTACTTTGGTGTGATGTAACATAATTTCGTTGTGAAAAGTTTTTAGTGATAAGTGTCGACTCAAAAATCACTCGAAATCTACACGTGATTTTGACTGGAGGGCTGGGGGGGGCTAGCGTTAAGATCCCCAAATATCACCAAGGGGGAGGAGGGGGTCAAAATAAGGCCAGAAAGAGCCCTAACCTTTTGTATGGAACAGCTCAATATTTATTTATTTTTCCAACTTGACCCCATAGTAAAAGATGTTCAAAATCATGAACAGATGCCGGTTAGAGTAATCTAAGTCGCTGATTGTATGTAAATATTGTTTGTAGTAATTTATTTTATTTTATCATATTTCCTTTATTAATTCTTAACTAAATTAATTCATTTCATTTATTTTATCAACTTATGCGAATTCTTAATGACATATTAAGTTATAATCATTAATAAGTATTTACTGTAATAATTATTTAATTATAGTAGGCAATTAAGAAAGAGAAATGTTTTAATAAATTTCCTATAATAAATAAAATATATACACGTCTGGCCTAATGGGTAATGACCCTGCCTATGAAGCCGAAGGTTCTTCGTTCGAAACCCAGTAAGGGCACTTATCTGTATGAAAGCACATTTTGGAGTGGTGATTTCAATTTTTATTTTGCAAATAAAACTAACTACCTACTATAATTATAATTAAATTGAAACTAAACAAAAATTAAACCTATATAAAACTAAAATAAATTTAAAAAATTGGGCCCCTTCGGCATAGTGCCAAGGATGCTGGCAGCATTTCCCCGCTGTATAGCTAAACTTATTCGTTGGGCGAATGTTCGTGAAGATGGCCGCCCCATTTTTTTTTTCCAAAAAAGGCATAGCTATATCGTTAGTTCATCGTTAGTTCACGTTAGTTCAGTATATTAAATCGTAAGGACCCGACTCTGAGTTAGATTTTTTTAAAAAACAAAATGGGGCGGCCATCTTCACGCTACCGCCCCAAAATGAATTTTACGTAATCCATTGATGGCAATCGATAGATATTCGTTAGTTCACGCTAATTCACTAAGAAATTTCGTTAGGACCCGATTGGAAGTATGTTTTTTTTTTACTTGAAGCGGGGCGGCCATCTTCACGCTACCGCCCCAAAATGAATTTTACGTAATCCATTGATGGCAATCGATAGATATTCGTTAGTTCACGCTAATTCACTAAGAAATTTCGTTAGGACCCGATTGGAAGTATGTTTTTTTTTTACTTGAAGTGGGGCGGCCATCTTCACGCTACCGCCCCAAAATGAATTTTACGTAATCCATTGATGGCAATCGATAGATATTCGTTAGTTCACGCTAATTCACTAAGAAATTTCGTAAGGACCCGACTGGAAGTATTTTTTTTTTTAATTAAAGTGGGGCGGTCAACTTCACGCTACCCGCCCATAATGTCTTAAACGGTTTGCATTGATTGTAATCGGTAAGTATTCGTTAGTTCATGCGTTTTAACTAAAAGTTTTCGTTAGGACCCGATTACAAGTTACTTTTTTTTTCACATTAAAAATGGGGGGGTCAACTTCCCGCTACTGCCCCAAAATGACTTTCTCGAAATCCATCGATGGCAATCGATAGGTATTCGTTAGTTCACGCTAATTCACTAAGAAATTTCGTTAGGACCCGATTGGAAGTGTCTTTTTTTTTACTTGAAGTGGGGTGGCCAACTTCACGGTTACCGGCCCAAAATGACTTTTACGGGTTCCATTACTCGCAATAGGTGGATGTTCGTTAGTTCACGCTAATTTGCGAAGAAATTTCGTTAGAACCCAACTTGAAGTATCTTTTTTTTTTAAATAATTGAAGTGGCGAGGTAAACTCCACGCTCCCGTCTCAAAACAAAATTTAGGGATTTGTTCGATCGCAATAGGTAGGCACGTATTTGTTGATTCCCGATTACATTTTCTAGAGATCCTTAATACAACATTTCAATAGAAGTTTTATGGTTTCCATCTTCACGCACATCGCTCAGGCAAAACAAAAACTACTCGTATCACTCGGTTACTTTCATTGGACAGACAAACCCCTAAAGCAATGCGAGTTCGTTTGTACGAACGAATTGTTCATTTTGGACGAAAGGGCTTAATACTGTGCATGGAAATACTTAAGGACTTCGATAATACCGAACTGCTGTTGAAACTTTCAGGTCGAACATAGTCGTTTGTGTTCTTTTTACCCTAACGCATATAATGCATTAACTATCCTCTATGGAGCGTGCTGAATAGGTAAAATCGAAATAAAATAAATTACAATTTCAATCCATGTCAGCCTATTTATCCTTTATTTTACATCAGAAATGAGAGCCCTCTCGCTTTTGTGCACAGAGTTCCAGTGCCTCATCGCAGGGCAATCAAATTTGTCCAGCATTACATACACTAAAACGTAAAACTAGTGCCTACGCCAAATCCTGGGATTAGGTGCCAAGCGGACCCCAGAGCATGAGCCGTGGCAAAATGCCGGGACAACGCGAGGAAGATGATGATGACATATATATATGAATACCAATCCACCAATTTTATCACGAAAAACTATATTTTTATCCCATTACTTATTTTATAGCTGCATTACTAAGTTTTGTCCCGAAAATCCCGAAAGAACCGGGAATACCGGTTCCTCTTTTAACGACTCGAAATTCCAGGTTCTTGCAGACAGACCCGGTTCTGCATTCAGACTTAATACTGTGCATGGAAATACCTACTTCTTCGGTTCTACTTCGGTAATACCTAACTGTTCTTTTATAAATATGTTTCTTGCGGGCAATTGCTGGCATATATCTCAACAACAGAGAAATGACTTAAACTGGATTGGATGGACAAACCCTTTAGGTCCCTCAGAAACTGATTCTTCGTTAGTAGAGTCACTTTGGATGTATGAACCCAAGTACAGTACCCGTACCCTGAGTTGTGACATTACGGTTTTCGATAACGAGTATCGAGTTTACTATCTGTGCATCTCGTTCGCACTAAAATAGTACAAGCGAGATGCACAGAGAGTCGCCACGGGTGCCTCCGGGTCGGTCCACGTCTGATTACGTTGCTCTAGCCAATAAAGTTACCTAACTACCATAACTTTTTGCGAACACCGTGCGAACCTGCGACCCAAAATATTGCATCGGACTGCCAGCGGTCTGTGTTCTATTTAGCGTCGTCTTTCTATTTAATGTTGCTTTTCAATTCAATTAGCCGTCATGACGTTTATGACGGCTTATGAAATTATCAAAATTCATTGAAATCTTCAATTCTCGTTTGTTTGCCCGCGTGTTACTGCACTGTTTTGGGTTAATGGTTGCCTGTAGACGTTTGTTCTGGCCCAATAATCGTCAGGACCCAATTCTATTACTTTTTCTATCACCCTACATGCATGTACGCCCTAGCCATAGGCTAGCATATGAAAATTTCAAAACTGGAAATTTTCAATTCTCGTCTGCTTGACAAATAATGTTATATTCGGTAATACCGTCAACATCCTATTGTAGTATACTTAATAAAACGTTGTTATACCTATACTGGGGCAATCTTATACAAACCGACTTAACTAAACCTATAGAGTGAGCTTAATAAAGATTGTATTATAGGTATTATACGCACGCAACCGTACGTACTTGAAACGATATATTATAATATACGTATAAAATCTTAATACAAAGATAACTAGACTCCATATAGTAGTCTGTAGTCCACCCAGGACTGATGGCCTCGTAATGGTCGCTAGAATGTTGGCTACTTGCGCAACGCTGAAAATGTCCAGCATTGGGCGTCCGCGGCTGACTGATAGACATGGATAATATTTATATTTATTACCAAGGAAAACATACTCTTGATTGCACACAATTTACAAATGAATTTAAACACCCTAGCCAGGTTTGCACCTGTGAACTACTACTTCATAGGCATATCTATCAACTAGTATAGTACGTAAGTACACTCTTACTCTTACTAATCTTATGAATCTACTGAAAATATTTATTTAGTACTACTGTAAAATCTACTTTTCCCCTCACTAGCTCGTAAAGCGCTTGTTTATCCTTTAATACGAGAGGGTAAAAACGCATTTTATCCACTAGTGATTAAAGTAAGTTGACTTCTCATAGCTCTTATTGCTATGGTTTTAAAGTCTAAATTCGCGAAGTACAGCTCACTTGCCCCCGCGGCGGCGGCGGGCGCGGGCGAGCCTCGCTAACGCACCGAGTTGAAAATCGAATTAGAACATTCGAAAATCGTACTGGTCACCACAAGCTAAAGGCACCTTTTGTAAAAATATTGAATGTATCTAAACGCAAAGAAAAAGTCAATGCGATTTCAAAACGTTTTTTTGTAGTGAGAGGAAAAATTTTGTGTTACACACGGGTGCAATTGTAATTTAATTCTTGTTTATTGAAACACTCGCTACGCTCAGGATTTTTTTTTAAACCACTCGCTTTGCTCGTGGTTAAACTATAGAATCCATTCGCTTGCTCGAGTTTCAATCCCACACTCGCAGTTAAAATACAATTTTGCACCCTTGTATAACAAATAACTATTTTCTCTAATAGACAATATTGTTTAAATGAATGTATGTGTGAGCGCGTAGACAAATTAACATTGTATTTCAATTTCATTTATTCATGGACCAACTTGCATCATTGTTGTTAGTAAATGTTAGTATTATTTTTGATATAGGCCGACCGGTCTGGCCTAGTGGGTAGTGATCCTGCCTATGAAACCGATGGTCCTGGGTTCAAATCCTAGTCAGATCGTTTATTTATGTAATGAGCACAGATATTTTGTTCCTGAATCATGGGTGTTTTCTATATATTTAAGTATTTATATGTATCTATCTATTATACATATCGTCGTCTAGTACCTACAACACAAGCCTTACTGAGGTTACCGGAGGACTTGGTCGATTTGTGTAAGTAAGGTCCCGAAATATTTATTTATTTATTGGCAATTACAATTAGATACTATTATGTCAATGACGTTTTATCAAAATATCCAACTTGGCGAATAGTTCCTCTCCTTTAAATCAGGATAACACACATCACCATAGTCATGTATGTATAAGAATCACGGTGTTGTTCACAAACCATACGTTAATTATTTAAAAACGCAAGAAATTTTAGTTGCAAAATAAAAAATCTTATAATTAATTCTAACAGAATACTGTTCGCTAGTTTCCGTTAGGTACAGCGACATCTAGTGATAAATTGGTTCAACAGACATTTCATAAAGAGACAGCTCATAAAGACATTATCTACTAGTCAACCATTAGGCTATACAGGCCCGATACCGTGAACATCGAAGTTCGTATATTTCGAGCACCTCTCTCCTTTACTCCAATTAAGGCATCATAAGAGTGACAGAGACAATCGTCCGAAAATTACGAATATCGTGTTTCGCGGTAGCGCCGCAGAAAACGTTCGTTTGGTATTCACTAACATTCACTGTACATAAAACATTGTATTTCAATTTCATTTATTCATGGACCAACTTGGATCATTGTTGTTAGTATTATTTTTGATATAATTCGACCGGTCTGGCGTAGTGGGTAATGACCCTGCCTATGAAACCGATGGTCCTGGGTTCAACTCCCAGTAAGGACTTTTATTTGTGTGATGAGCACAAATATTTGTTCCTGAATCATGGGCGTTTTCTATATATTTAAGTATTTACAGGTATTTATATGTATTATACATATCGTCGTCTAGTACCTACAACACAAGCCTTACTGAGGTTACCGTAGGACTAGGTTGATTTGTGTAAGGAAGGTCCCGAAATATTTATTTATTCACAGGCAATTACAATTACATATAACTATGTTAGTGACGTTTTATCAAAGTATCCAACTTGTCAACTCCTTTAAATCAGGATAACACACATTACCATATTCATGTATAAGAACCACGGTGTTGTTCACGAACCATACTTTAATTATTTAAAACGCAAAAACTTTAATAATAACATACAAAATCTTATAATTAATCCTAACAGAATACTGTTCGCTAGTTTCCGTTAGGTACAGCGACATCTAGTGAATTCATCACAGTTCAACAGACATTTTATGAGTCATTATTTTACAAAACATGTCGTTGTTTAGTTTGCGATGGGAACAGCGACATCTAGCGGCAAATCTGGTTACTTAACTAACTATTGAGCTCAATACTTTAACACTATAATCGATAATGGGTAATATTAAGGAGTTATATCGTATGAAAATTGTGTAAATTACAAAACCACAAGTTAAATCGTAACCATTTTTCATGTCACTTTAACGGGAAGAGTTTAGTGGTAGTGTATAACGGGCTTACCGTATTCTTTAAAAAACTTAATAAAATGAAAAGATAGTTACAAATATGGTCATAATTTGCAAAAGAACGTTACTCAGTTACTTTTTATTTGTAAACAACGTTACTTAATTACATAATAATTAACAATAAGGAACATCAATTACCCTACGATCGGGAAATTTCCCTATTCGTCTGCCTGGCAATACAGATGGCGTGAATTATAGTATAGAGTATAGTATAGTATGGTAGAAATATAGTATGAGAGGTAGGGCACAGCGAAGTACCTTCACGCTTAAATCTGGAGAAGCTCAACGGGGGAAGGAACACCTCCTTACAGAAGACCACAGCCATAATAACACTGCTACCTTTCAGGTATGTAGTGTCGTGTTCCTGATGGTGAGTAAAGTTCCCAGAGCTCCAACCCCTCTTAACTTAGGCCGACAACGCGCTTGTGACTCCCCTGGTGTTGCGGACTGAAGCGGAAGCCTAAACTGAAGTCGTCACCATAAAAAAATGGTAAATGATGATGAAAGAATAAACTTTTAACAAAAAATAACCCGACTTCAAATTTGTACTAAAAAGCAACAAATAATTGTTTTCTTTATTACTTGATAAGTACTTTTGGACTATTTAGAACACATAATTTTCTTAGGACAATTATATACAATGATTTTTGGTTTTGGTGTCGGTACCAGCCACTGTTATTATAGATGCCAGTGTATCAACGGGGTCAGGTGTGCGAAGAATGACGCAAAACCGGACATTGTGGGTCACTTTAGGGGGAATCTATGTTCAGCGTTGTTTGGTTGTTATGATGGTGATTATGATGATGATGATGAGAAAGTCGTGACCAGAAAACATCACATGGCAACTCCATTAAGCCCAAAAACGGTTACCTTACACTTTTATATCACTTGGTTCCGTTGCCATAAGGTGGTACTTTCTAAACATAAATGCTTGATCTGTCGCCGAAAAACTTAATTCATTATACGTTTTTACTGCCTTTATAGTACTGCATTAGTGAGTCCCGAATGTCGAAGTTCGGGGATAATTCACTAAAAAAGAACATGCAACCGAATTCAGTACCTCCTTCTTTTTTAAAGTTGGTAAAAAATACGTGCATGATTACCAAAGTGCACCTCATGATGATTCCATTAAATCCGAACAGGACCCCGCTACACTATTTTATCATGGAGTTGCGCTGCCCACTTTCCGGCTACAATCATCAGATCAGGTTACTGCTAATATTTCATCAGAAATCCCAAAATTAACTTCGTCGTAGTCACTTCAGTATGTCAATCTAAATAGCCTCTCCCAAAACACTATGAGTTTTGTAGGGCCACCTATGGTCTTCTTCATTAGTTCTTCATCACGAAATCCTATTTTCTAAATATTCGTATATAGAAAATATTTTAACCAATTTACGTTTTTCTTCATATTTTGAAGACTTCCCTTTATTCCTTGTGGATCCCATCATCCAAGAGACTAGATTCTGGTAACAACGGAACCAACCTTGTAGTATATGCAGTCAAACTACGAAATAATTTGCCAAATCCGTTCATAAAGGCTGTGGTACAGGTAAAGGCCAAATTGCCATATGTGTAATATGCTTTGTTGAAGACTCCCGTTCTTGACATCATTAGCAGTTCCACCTCATCTAATATCACTATCCTGAATGGAATTGCTTGAGTTGTTGATAAGACCACAAAAATCACCATATGTGTGTCTTTAAGATTTGAGGAGTTCCGTCGATTCCTCAGGATCCCATCATCAGGACTCGAGCTTGACAAAGATTCATCTTAGAAATCTTCAATACTTAACGAACATATCCAAGAGGCGAAATCGCCAAATGTGTACTATGCTTTGTTGAAGATTCCCGTTCTGGACATCATCAGCAGTTCCATCTCATCAAATGAATTCTGAATGAAAAATACTTGAGTTGTTGATAAAACACAAAAATCACCATATGTGTGCCTTTGAGATTTGAAGAGTTCCCTCGCTTCCTCAGGATCCCATTATCAGATCCCGACTTAGTGCCAACGGGACCAATTCGGAGTTATATCCTTTCGATAAAATAAAAAAATTAAAATCGGTCACGGTTCTCGGAGATATCGAGTAACATACATACAAAAAAAAATTGTTCGAATTGATAACCTCCTTTTTTTAAGTCGGTTAAAAAAGAAAAGTATCGTCAGGAATCAAAGCTTTTTTTTTTTTATAAGTACCAATTTATTTATAACTGCATATGGTAATATGGTCCAATAAAAATGTTGCTTCCCGCCACTCAGTATTCAGTACAAAAATAGAACTATTTCAGTCAGCTTTGACATAAAATAAACTTTATCTACATCCATATCCTAATATGTCTATTTTATGGTCAGGATCGATGAGCAAACGCCCTATATTTAGATATGAGTATCTGTGGCTGCATCTTAATGTTTACATTTTAGCATCGGTATCCGATACCTTAATTACGTTCAAATTTCGAACGTCTTCTTATAAAGTAAAAATTAGTAGGTTTTTTCGATTATCGAATTAGTCGATTAGTCATTTTATGTTCCATTCTCATACATTTCATTCGATGCTGAAATTATAACAATCGATTTGAGAATCGAAATCAACTCGAGTCTAGATTGTTTATGGATTTTAAAACTACAAATGTCAGTCATTTGTTTCCAGTGTTTTGTTTTTTTGTTTACGGAAAACGGAAAATAAGTTTTGTGAGACTTGTGAGAGTGAATTGCAGTTGACAGCGTCGTGAGCATGAGTTCTGAAAATGACGACGTGGAAATGTGCGAGACACCGCCTGATATCAGGGACGCCGCAACAACAGTTGCCGACAATTTGCTGCCGGAAAAGTCGCGGAAACAATACGAAAAATCCTATAAAGATTTCATGGATTGAAAAAGGTGAAAAAAGCAACATCAGTCTCTGAAAACGTGTTATTGGTATATTTCCAAGAAATATCCACTAAAATTAAGCCCTGTACTTTGTGGACAATATATTCAATGCTTAAAAGTACATTGAATATCAAACATGAAGTGGACATTTCGAAATACTGCAAACGGATAGCATTTACATATACAGGAAAGAAATCAAAAACATTCTAACCTGAAGAAATCAAGAAATTCTTAAATGAAGCACCTGACAAACTGTATCTTATGCAAAAAGTGAGTAGTGAATTACTAAACATTACATTTTTGCTCCTTAAGGGCACTAGACATTTTGTGGAATTTCAAAAGAAAGTTCAATATGTAAATAATTAAGATTGTTATTAATTTGTGACAGCTGTCCGCTCCCAGATTTATTAACTTAAAATATGTTTCAGATGCATTCCATTGTTGATTTTCTGTTGGAACTTACTCATTCTAATGTTACTGTGTCTCTAATTGTTTCAGGTTGTACTAATATTTGGCATTATGCCGCAGACAAGAATTATAAAAATATATTTTTATTAGAATATGAGGATGTAAACATTTTTGAAAATACCATAATAATAACTGTTCATAACACCAAAAATAAAACAGATCGTACTTTTACTGTAACAGAATATTATACAGGAATTTGTAAAAAAATACATTGAACTACGCCCCAAACCCTGTCAAATTCCAATTTTTTTTGTACAATACATCGGAGGTAAATGCTTCAACCAAAAAATAGGTTTAACCAAATTTGGATCACTGGGCAAAACAATAGCGACATGTTTAGAACTCCCCAATCCCCAACTGTACACCGGGCACTGCTTTCATAGAACATCTGCGACATTAGTTATAGATTCTGGGGTAGACATAACCTTAATGCGACATGGGGGGTGGAAGTCGACAACTGTTGCTGAAGGCTACATAGACAACTCTGTGCAAAGTGGAAATATCTAATAAGATACATAACTCCATTAATAAAAATGAAGTAATTAACATAACTATGCCTAGCAGTACAGTGACTTCAAATGAAATCCCAGCTACTGCAGAAAAAGTGCAGTTTTCTCACAATACAAAATGTTGTAAATAATTATTATTACAAATAAAACTTTAACTTCTTATTTGTATTTTATTCAAAGCAACCTACAAATTAGGACATGATTTTGGACAAATAATAACTTTTACATACAGATTATGTTGGTAACTGTAGCCATATTATGATATGAATGAAGATAAAGTTATGTATGTGACTGTACATAATTAGGCATTAAAATACTCATGTGATAACTATTAACATGAATAAGTAAAATTATGTTCAGAGTGTCACAGGTCACGGAATCCTTCTTAACATATACCGGTAGTGCCTGGGCACTGCGACTCTACCGCGAAAAACGATGTAAATTTCGGATTGTCTCTGTGACGCTCAGAACGATTTAATTGGATTATACGTACTTCGATGTTCGCGTTGACTGAGCCATGTACAGTCGACTACAAAGATATGTATACTACAAAGTTATGTATACACTTTTGCACCTTATTACAAAGGATTAAGGTGAAAAAATGTATACATATCTTTGTAGTCGACTGTACACCAATAATACCTTACATATAGAAATACCATTGAACTTGACGGAGCGTGCTAATAATAATACCACGATCAAAAGGGATGGTCTTATGTAACTTTCCATGTCAACTTCGTCCGTCCTTGACAGTCTCACATATTTTTGTTCCCCTTCCAACTGAACCCTTCAGAACTGTCAAAATTGTAGGGATATAAACAAATACAATATTCTACTAGACTCATCACATTTGGCACAATATATAAATGATTATTGCCTGCTTAGCTTTCTTTTTTAGGCATATCTATCAACTAGTACAGTACGTAAGTACACTCTTACTCTTACTAATCTTATGAATCTACTGAAAATATTTATTTAGTACTACTGTAAAATCTACTTTTTCTCTAATAGACAATATTGTTTAAATGAATGTATGTGTGAGCGCGTAGACAAATTAACATTGTATTTCAATTTCATTTATTCATGGACCAACTTGCATCATTGTTGTTAGTAAATGTTAGTATTATTTTTGATATAGGCCGACCGGTCTGGCCTAGTGGGTAGTGATCCTGCCTATGAAACCTATGGTCCTGGGTTCAAATCCTAGTCAGATCGTTTATTTGTGTGATGAGCACAGATATTTGTTCCTGAATCATGGGTGTTTTGTATATATTTAAGTATTTATATGTATCTATCTATTATACATATCGTCGTCTAGTACTTACAACACAAGCCTGACTGAGCTTACCGGAGGACTTGGTCGATTTGTGTAAGAAAGGTCCCGGAATATTTATTTATGGGTAATTACAATTACATTCTATTATGTCAATGACGTTTATCTACGTACATATCCAGAATCCGTAGGCAATGACCAGCATTACCAACCATCAGAAATTAATGGAGATGTAAAGTTAACATTACCTCGTGAAAACAGTATGTTATGAGTTTAAATTTGGAACAGCTGTCAAATTCAAGTGGGGTGTACATTCTAGTATCTACAGATATTAAAACAGTAATTGATACGAAACGCCGATTCGTTGTTTTTTTTTTTAAATAAATCGAACGACATTTGAACTCGAGTGACAATAGAAACTCGTGTGATATTATTTATGTTATATATTAAACCCACACTCTTGTTGTAATACCCTTTATTATGCACAGATACATAAACTACTTACTATTTATCAAAATATTATTATTATTTTTTCATTTGTCAACTGCTGGACCAAACCCGGATCTGTGTGCCAGTTTACCACCACAGCAACTGAATGATAGTAGCTCCTTCGATACTTTACAAAAAAGCACACCTACACCTAATGTAATTATGTATTGTGATGAAATTGGAAAGAATATGGGCACATTTCTGAATTATTACTCAAAGGGACTTGGTGCAATTAGCAATTGTCTGCCTTTTAGTACCCTAGATAATATCCTAAATCAGATTTTGAATGACAGTAGTATTAACTCGATGACAACATTGCTTATTCTTGTTGGAAACAGGGGTAATGTGAACAAAAATAATATGATGAAAATATTTGAGAAATTAAATTTACTTACAGTGAAAGAAATTATTATGTTTACATTGCCTTATTGTAGTCAATTGACAGAAACAGAAAATGATATAAGATACCATTTGAATAAATCCCTATATAATTTTTGTGCATATAGTAGTAAGTTTAGTTTAATTGACACTAACAACTATGTTAGGAAACATTACATGCCAACATTGTTTTGACTAAAGGTAAGTTTTACCTTTCTAATTACTATAAGAGACAAATAGCAATGTCGCTATCCTATTTATTAGACATTTGTGCCAAGAATTTGGCACATAGTTCTGCTCCTATTGAGCAGCCCAATGTTGACTTGGAATTGGTTCCAATTATAACCAATAATTTAAACTAGATGTAACGACAAAGGAGTGCCCCTTCTCTGGCAATTTAGTATGTAATAAGTTTAATATAAAAGGTGGCAAACATGTTAAACAAATCCACCTGGTGCATCAAAATATTCAGTGTATTAGAGGGAAAGACTTATCTATTGAACTCTTTTGAATTACTGTAATATTGACATTTTATGTGTATCTGAACATTGGTTAAAGAAAAATGAACTTATGCCTCAATTTAATAATCACCAGGTGGGTAGTTCGTTCACCAGACTTAGTTCCATACATGGTGGGTCACTCATTATTTTAAATAAACAATTTAAATTTAAGGAACGTAAAGACCTCGTAGCCTTGTCTGTTGAACGGACCGTAGAACTAAGTGCAGTAGAATTAGAGCAATTCATTGTCGTTTGTGTGTATAGACCGCCTTTAAGTAATTTTGAAGTTTTTGAAAGTGTAATGGAATCAATGCTTTTAAAAATAGTTTCTAGTTCCAGTAAAAAAATACTTATTTGCGGCGACTTTAATGTAAACATTTTGGAGAATACAACACTAAGTATTAGATTAGTGAATCTTTTTAAATCTTTTAATCTTAGCCACGTGTTTATGGAGCCTACTAGAGTTACTGCTACTAGCGCCACATGTATAGATAATATTTTCACAGATATTTTTCCTTTATCCAAAAGTGTAATTGGCAAATTAGAATCAGATCACTTAGGCCAACTATTTGTATTTGAGGCATTGAGGGAAAATACCTTGAGAAAAAAGAGAACTTTTGTGCCGGTAACCGTGGATCGTGTGGCAAAAATGAAACAAAGTCTGGTTCAGGCTCCACCCCTTTTGTCTCCCGACATGAGCCCTAACGACATGTACAACTCATTTTTCCACACTTTTATGAAACACTTTAACGCAATTTTCACCTCTAAATCGGTCATGGTTAGCGGTGCACCAGTTTTCAGTGAGTGGGCTACTGCAGAGTTGCATAGTCGTAGACAAGCACTGTATAATTTGTATGAGGAAAGGCGGTTCAATACGAGTGATGAATTTAAAGATTATGTCAAACAAAGTTCGAAGAAATTTAAAATAGATTGTCAAATAGCTAAGCGTAATTATTTAAGCCAGAAAATAAAAAGTAGCACCGATATTGTCAAAGCCACATGGAATGTAATTAATATGGAGACTGGTCGATCAAAACACAGAATGAATGAATTTAAGTTAAAAATTAATGGCAGAAATATTGATTCCAATTTAGAAGTAGCCACAGAATTTGAAAAGTTTTTTACTGACATACCAGTATCCACAACCAAGCATTTAAATTCATCGCCCTTGTTAGCCGTTACCTTGTTAAAAGATAACGCCCCAAAATGTAACACTGAATTTATATTTGAACATGTTAGTACCTTAGATGTAGTAAAGGCGTTTAAATCAATTAATGTAAAAACTTGTGACCTCTGGGAGTCTCTGTCCACGCTGTCAAATCCCTTATAGAAATAATAGCGCCCGACTTGGTAGTTGTATTTAATAATAGTGTCGATTGTGGTGAGTTTCCTGATCTAATGAAATGTAGTAAAATAATTCCTTTATTTAAATCGGGTAGTACTTCTGACCCCACTAATTATAGGCCAATATCAGTACTACCTACTTTCAGCAAAATATTTGAAAAATAGTTTTGAGCCAATTAGTAAGACACTTTAATGCCAACAATTTACTGCATAACAAGCAATTTGGATTTACGCGGGGTCGCTCGACTACTGACGCTGGGGTTGAGCTGATCAAACATATTTTTGATGCCTGGGAAGAGTCATGGGATGCTTTAGGTATTTTTTGTGACCTTTCCAAGGCCTTTGATTGTGTCTGTCATGAAACATTGATCAGGAAACTGTACTACTATGGGGTCAAAGGATCGGCACTGGATTTACTTAAGTCTTACTTACAAGGTAGAATACAAAAGGTTGACGTGAATGGACAGCACTCGCCGGGGTCATTGGTGTCAATGGGTGTGCCGCAGGGATCAATATTGGGACCGTTCCTCTTCCTTGTCTACATAAATGACTTGCCATACCTCACTGATACGCACCATGATATAGTATTGTTTGCAGATGACACCTCGCTTGTATTTAAAATCAAACGACAGCAACGAGCTTACAATGATGTAAACAATGCTATTTCGAAAGTAGTTGATTGGTTCAATGTTAATAATTTGCTATTAAATGAAAATAAGACAAAGTGCATTAAATTTGTAACTAGTAATGTAAAGAATGAGCTAGCAAGTGTCATTGTGAAAGGCGAGGAATTGGAACTAGTTGATAGCACAGTTTTCTTGGTATTACATTAGATTTAAAACTCCAATGGGGTCCCCATATTGGTTATCTTTCGAATAGACTGAGTTCTGCAGCTTTTGCCGTAAGCAAGATCCGTCAGTTAACAGACGTCAAAACAGCTCGTTTAGTATATTTCAGTTATTTTCATAGTATTATGTCCTATGGTATTTTGCTATGGGGCAGTGCTTCAGAGATCGATACAATTTTTATTCTGCAGAAGAGGGCTATTCGAGGGATATATAAGATGAAGTATAGAGCCTCACTTAGAGATAAGTTTAAGGATATTAATATAATGACAGTGCATTGCCAGTATATATATGAGAATATTGTGTATGTACATAAAAATATTGTTAATTTTAGAAAGAATTGTGATATTCACAATATAAATACTAGAAATAAGCATAAACTCGCAGTACCCTTCACCCGGCTCCATAAAATTAAAAATCATTTATGGGTAATTGTGTAAGGTTTTATAATAAGCTACCAATGAAAGTAACTGAATTGTCACTTAATAAATTCAAGAATTATGTTAAGAAACAACTTATTTCTAAAGCTTATTATAGTACACATGACTACATGAATGATAATACACCGTGGGAACAAAATTAAATTATAATGACTGTCCTTATGTGTTAACTTTTGACATTTAGATTTTATTCTAGACAGTTCTAGACTAGTATTCATATACAAGATGTTTAATGTTTAAAATATTTTTTATTTTATTTTTGATACTATTGTGACATTATTATTGATAAATATAAATATTATATTGTAATAATTTTACCAATGAATTGCTCTGTATTAATCAATTAATTAACTAATTAATTATTTATTCGATTAAGATTATATTTGTATTTGACTATTCGAAAGTGCTTGTTGCTAGGCCTACTTGAATAAAAAATTGAAAATTGAATTGAAATTGAAATATCCAATTATTTAAAAACGCAAGAAATTTTAGTTACAAAATACAAAATCTTATAATTAATCCTAACAGAATACTGTTCGCTAGTTTCCGTTAGATACAGCGACATCTACTGATGAATTGGTTCAACAGACATTTTATCAGTCATTTACAAAACATGGCGTTGTTTAGTTTGCATTACATAATAATTAACAATAAGGAACATCAATTACCCTACGATCGGGAAATTTCCCTATTCGTCTGCCTGGCAATACAGATGGCGTGAAGTATGGTGATATGAGAGGTAGGGCACAGCGAAGTACCATCACGCTTGAAGCCCAACGGGGGAAGTAACTCCTCCTTACAGAAGACCACAGCCATAATAGCACTGTTACCTTTCAGGCATGTAGTGTTGTGTTCCTGATGGTGAGTAAGGTTCCCAGAGCTCCAACCCCTTTTAACTGAGGCCGGCAACGCGCCTGTGACTCCCATGGGCGACGATAGTTGCTTACCATCAGGCAATACGTCTGCTCGATTGCCACCTTTGTCATAAAAAAAAGTAACAATCTAGCGAATTCACGAATTTTTAGTATAATTATTAATTACGTACGGGAAATTGTTTGACCGGTAGCATTTTTACAGGATTTTACAACGCACGACATCTTTAGATTTTTGTTGCTCCTGAAGGCATGCATTGACGCTCGGAGGCTACTGTGGAGAGGGCGGCGCTGCGGCGCATCATAGCTTGGCGTCTGTGTGTGAAACGTGTGAAACGCGTAATGGTGCTCCCATACTGTGTGCGTTGATCAGTCAGTCAGGCAGGACATTCACGTTTATATATATATAAGATAGATATACTCACGCATATACATGTATATGTATCTAGCAGGAACACAGATAAAGAAACCTCTAGATAGGCTATACAAGGTGACTGCCTGACTGGTGAGCGCAAGTCGTTCGCATAAGTCAAAGTAATTGTAAGATTTAACTTATTTGGGTTCATTTTATACTGGACAATCAAAGGTAGTAGTATTATCCGTCCCTTTTTATCACGTTAAAAATGCAATGTGCTATTCCTGTCTTCCGTTACGTATAGGGTTTCTGCTTGAGACTTCTCCAACACGAGACAACTCGAGAGTTTCACCTCTATTCGAGGCGAGAAATAAATAGCTGACTCTCGAGTTCCGGCGAAAACGAAATAGTCAGGCTCGCCATTTTTTGACTTCTAATTCTAACAATGATAACGCCGCCCGCGCACCATAACGCGTGCAGCGGACTTCTCACTCGGACGTAGTATATTTTTCTATTTCAAGTGTTGATTTTGTGTAAGCTTTTAGTTTTATGTCTGGTTAAAAGACTGAAAAAGTAGATTAAGTACCTATATTGTTTTATTTTCATTGTTGATTAAATTTTTGTATGTTTGTAAAGAGAGTTTTAATATTTTTTTTTGTAT
This sequence comes from Grapholita molesta, assembly GCA_022674325.2. Classification (NCBI taxonomy): domain Eukaryota; kingdom Metazoa; phylum Arthropoda; class Insecta; order Lepidoptera; family Tortricidae; genus Grapholita; species Grapholita molesta. The sequence goes on along the minus strand of CP053145.2, from coordinate 7,983,434 downwards.
CTCGAACTTGTAATGCAAAGTGCAATCAAAGAATTCCGAGTTTTATTGGTTTTTTTATAAGGCTTATAAAATAGTATTTTATGCAACAGTTGCATAAGAGGGGTCAAAAAATGCTAGTGGAGTGGGTAATAAATACGCCATGAGCAGTTTTTGACTACTTATACAACGTTGCATACTATGCTTTTTCTATGAGAAGGCAATATTAAATAAAATATTAAAATTAATAGTGACTCAAACTACGAACAACAAATTCCGGGAAAGGCGGGAAAACGTAAAAATAATCGAGTGATGTCTATGGTTATGTTTTTCACCGTCCACCTTCCTGTGATGAATAGTGATGATACCAAAAAGTTTTTATTATGTTGGTAGCAATGAAGTTGGTACAAATTGTTTTTTTTTTAAACCATATGCATTAAATCGTTTGTCAAGTTGGTAGCATTGTATCGGTATATGGCACCTGCTGCTCCGCACTAGCTTACCGTGTCGTAAGATCTCCCAAACGATACAAGTCCTATTTTGCACAATAGACTATAGACTTTTATAAGCAGTAAATAATTTATGTCCTTATATGTACGTTCGTGACTATGTAAATTACAGATAAAAGTACACGAGTTGAAAAAACAAATAAAACAGGAGTCTAAGGTCCAAGTTAACATTTGTAGGATGGTCCTAAAGATGAGTTTCGATGAAGTGCTGGGAACCTATAGTTTGTTTGAGATCGTCATCATCATCATCATTTCAACCGTAAGTCGTACACTGCTCGACAAACCGCCAGAAACGATATTCTTAAATTTCGGACGATTGTCTCTGTCAATCTCATGACGCCTTTATTGAGGTAAAAGAGCAAACTGCCCTAAATTTACCGAATTCAGAATATGATTTTTGGCGTTTAGCGCCTCAGTATGGGAGCACCATTACGCGTTTCACACACAGACGCCAAGCTATGATGCGCCGCAGCGCCGCCCTCTCCTCAGTAGCCTCCGAGCGTCAATGCATGCCTCAGGAGCAACAAAAATCTAAATATGGCGTCGTGCGTTGTAAAATCCTGTAAAAATGCTACCGGTCAAACAATTTACCGTACGTAATTAATAATTATACTAAAAATTCGTGAATTCGCTAGATTATTACTTTTTTTATGACAAAGGTGGCAAACGAGCAGACGGATTGCCTGATGGTAAGCAAGTACCGTCGCCTGTGGGCACCCGCAACACCAGGGGAGTCACAGGCGCGTTGCCGGCCTAAGTTAAGAGGGGTTGGAGTTTTGAGAACCTTACTCACCATCAGGAACACAACACTACATACCTGAAAGGTAGCAGTGCTATTATGGCTGTGGTCTTCTGTAAGGAGGAGTTACTTCCCCCGTTGGGCTTCAAGCGTGATGGTACTTCGCTGTGCCCTACCTCTCATAACACCATACTTCACGCCATCTGTATTGCCAGGCAGACGAATAGGGAAATTTCCCGATCGTAGGGTAATGATGTTCCTTATTGTTAATTATTATGTAATTAAGTAACGTTCTTTACAAAAACAAAGTAATTAAGTAACTTTTTTTGCAAATTATGACCATATTTGTAACTCTTCATTTTATCAAGTTTTTTAAAGAATACGGTAAGCCCGTTATACACTACCACGATAAATTGTCATGATAAATCGTCACGATTTAACTTTGCAATCTGTTGTTTTGCAATTTACACAATTTTCATACAAAATAACTCCTTAATATTACCCATTATCAATTAAAGTGTTAAAGTATTGAGCTCAATGATTATTTAAGTAACCAATTTGCCGCTAGATGTCGTTGTTCCCATTGCAAACTAAACAACGCCATGTTTTGTAAATATCTGTTGTACCAATTCATCAGTAGATGTCGCTGTATCTAACGGAAACTAGCGAATAGTATTCTGTTAGGATTAATTATAAGATTTTGTATATTGTAGCTAAAATTTTCTTCGTTTTTAAATAATTAAAGTATGATTTGTGAACAACACCGTGGTTCTTATACATGACTATGGTGATGTGTGTAATCCGGATTTAATCCTTTAATTGGTTCAACAGAAGGAACTACTCGACAAATTGGGTATTTTGATAAATAGTAAGTAGTTTATGTATCTGTGCATAATGGAGGGCATTACTAGAAGTGTGTGGGTTTATGAAACGAGCCGAAGGCGAGTTTCATAATGATATCACACGAGTGTTGTAATACTTGTAATGCCTAATTATATATAGTGGTATACACTACTTCATCTACACACATATCATAAGTGTTTGAAGATGTCTCAATCTGTTGTTTTGTAATTTACACAATTTTCATACGATATAACTCCTTAAAATTACCCATTATCGATTATATTAGTGTTAAAGTATTGAGCTCAATAGTTAGTTAAGTAACCAGATTTGCCGCTAGATGTTGCTGTTCCCATCGCAAACTAAACAACGACATGTTTTGTAAATGACTGATAAAAAGTCTGTTGAACCAATTTATCACTAGATGTCGCTGCACCTAACGGAAACTAGCGAACAGTATTCTGTTAGAATTAATTATAACATTTTTTATTTTGCAACTAAAATTTCTTGCGTTTTTAAATAATTAACGTATGGTTTGTGAACAACACCGTGATTCTTATACATACATGACTATGGTGATGTGTGTTATCCTGATTTAAAGGAGAGGAACTATTCGCCAAGTTGGATATTTTGATAAAACGTCATTGACATAATAGTATCTAATTGTAATTGCCAATAAATAAATAAATATTTCGGGACCTTACTTACACAAATCGACCAAGTCCTCCGGTAACCTCAGTAAGGCTTGTGTTGTAGGTACTAGACGACGATATGTATAATAGATAGATACATATAAATACTTAAATATATAGAAAACACCCATGATTCAGGAACAAAATATCTGTGCTCATTACATAAATAAACGATCTGACTAGGATTTGAACCCAGGACCATCGGTTTCATAGGCAGGATCACTACCCACTAGGCCAGACCGGTCGGCCTATATCAAAAATAATACTAACATTTACTAACAACAATGATGCAAGTTGGTCCATGAATAAATGAAATTGAAATACAATGTTAATTTGTCTACGCGCTCACACATACATTCATTTAAACAATATTGTCTATTAGAGAAAATAGTTATTTGTTATACAAGGGTGCAAAATTGTATTTTAACTGCGAGTGTGGGATTGAAACTCGAGCAAGCGAATGGATTCTATAGTTTAACCACGAGCAAAGCGAGTGGTTTAAAAAAAAATCCTGAGCGTAGCGAGTGTTTCAATAAACAAGAATTAAATTACAATTGCACCCGTGTGTAACACAAAATTTTTCCTCTCACTACAAAAAAACGTTTTGAAATCGCATTGACTTTTTCTTTGCGTTTAGATACATTCAATATTTTTACAAAAGGTGCCTTTAGCTTGTGGTGACCAGTACGATTTTCGAATGTTCTAATTCGATTTTCAACTCGGTGCGTTAGCGAGGCTCGCCCGCGCCCGCCGCCGCCGCCGCGGGGCAAGTGAGCTGTACTTCGCGAATTTAGACTTTAAAACCATAGCAATAAGAGCTATGAGAAGTCAACTTACTTTAATCACTAGTGGATAAAATGCGTTTTTACCCTCTCGTATTAAAGGATAAACAAGCGCTTTACGAGCTAGTGAGGGAAAAGTAGATTTTACAGTAGTACTAAATAAATATTTTCAGTAGATTCATAAGATTAGTAAGAGTAAGAGTGTACTTACGTACTATACTAGTTGATAGATATGCCTATGAAGTAGTAGTTCACAGGTGCAAACCTGGCTAGGGTGTTTAAATTCATTTGTAAATTGTGTGCAATCAAGAGTATGTTTTCCTTGGTAATAAATATAAATATTATCCATGTCTATCAGTCAGCCGCGGACGCCCAATGCTGGACATTTTCAGCGTTGCGCAAGTAGCCAACATTCTAGCGACCATTACGAGGCCATCAGTCCTGGGTGGACTACAGACTACTATATGGAGTCTAGTTATCTTTGTATTAAGATTTTATACGTATATTATAATATATCGTTTCAAGTACGTACGGTTGCGTGCGTATAATACCTATAATACAATCTTTATTAAGCTCACTCTATAGGTTTAAGTCGGTTTGTATAAGATTGCCCCAGTATAGGTATAACAACGTTTTATTAAGTATACTACAATAGGATGTTGACGGTATTACCGAATATAACATTATTTGTCAAGCAGACGAGAATTGAAAATTTCCAGTTTTGAAATTTTCATATATGGCTAGGGCGTACATGCATGTAGGGTGATAGAAAAAGTAATAGAATTGGGTCCTGACGATTATTGGGCCAGAACAAACGTCTACAGGCAACCATTAACCCAAAACAGTGCAGTAACACGCGGGCAAACAAACGAGAATTGAAGATTTCAATGAATTTTGATAATTTCATAAGCCGTCATAAACGTCATGACGGCTAATTGAATTGAAAAGCAACATTAAATAGAAAGACGACGCTAAATAGAACACAGACCGCTGGCAGTCCGATGCAATATTTTGGGTCGCAGGTTCGCACGGTGTTCGCAAAAAGTTATGGTAGTTAGGTAACTTTATTGGCTAGAGCAACGTAATCGGACGTGGACCGACCCGGAGGCACCCGTGGGGTCCTTTGAATCTCGGAGGTGCGATACTGTCTGGCGGAAAACTGGCCTCAGGCGGAGCAAATACATGCAGTCTGCATCCTCATGCATCCTGTCTGCAGCGCATCGGGTAGGTTTACGGTGCTGACTTATTCTAGGTTTTTACGAACAGTTATGGGAGCTAAGCCCAAATAAATTTAATTTATGAGTACGTTTGTATGTATGTTTTTAGAGACCTATCGGTTAGGCTAAAACAATGTGTAGAAAGAAAACCACTCCATACATACCTCTTATAAAGAAATATGGATTACTAGCATGTGCATGAGTTTGCCCCCATGAGACATATCTTAGCACGCAAAATGAACATAATCTATGGCGCTCGACCTGAATATGTATCTTAAACGGCCGTTAGGTATTTTCGAAATCATTGTTTTCTAGGCACAGTACCCGTACCATGAGTTGTGACATTACGGTCTTCGATAACGAGTATCGAGTTTACTCTCTGTGCATCTCGCTTGTACTATTTTAGTGCGAACGAGATGCACAGATAGTAAACTCGATACTCGTTATCGAAAACCGTAATGTCACAACTCAGGGTACGGGTACTGTACTTGGGTTCATACATCCAAAGTGACTCTACTAACGAAGAATCAGTTTCTGAGGGACCTAAAGGGTTTGTCCATCCAATCCAGTTTAAGTCATTTCTCTGTTGTTGAGATATATGCCAGCAATTGCCCGCAAGAAACATATTTATAAAAGAACAGTTAGGTATTACCGAAGTAGAACCGAAGAAGTAGGTATTTCCATGCACAGTATTAAGTCTGAATGCAGAACCGGTTCTGTCTGCAAGAACCGGGAATTTCGGGAGTCGCCAAAAAGAGGAACCGGTATTCCCGGTTCTTTCGGGATTTTCGGGACAAAACTTAGTAATGCAGCTATAAAATAAGTAATGGGATAAAAATATAGTTTTTCGTGATAAAATTGGTGGATTGGTATTCATATATATATGTCATCATCATCTTCCTCGCGTTGTCCCGGCATTTTGCCACGGCTCATGCTCTGGGGTCCGCTTGGCACCTAATCCCAGGATTTGGCGTAGGCACTAGTTTTACGTTTTAGTGTATGTAATGCTGGACAAATTTGATTGCCCTGCGATGAGGCACTGGAACTCTGTGCACAAAAGCGAGAGGGCTCTCATTTCTGATGTAAAATAAAGGATAAATAGGCTGACATGGATTGAAATTGTAATTTATTTTATTTCAATTTTACCTATTCAGCACGCTCCATAGAGGATAGTTAATGCATTATATGCGTTAGGGTAAAAAGAACACAAACTACTATGTTCGACCTGAAAGTTTCAACAGCAGTTCGGTATTATCGAAGTCCTTAAGTATTTCCATGCACAGTATTAAGCCCTTTCGTCCAAAATGAACAATTCGTTCGTACAAACGAACTCGCATTGCTTTAGGGGTTTGTCTGTCCAATGAAAGTAACCGAGTGATACGAGTAGTTTTTGTTTTGCCTGAGCGATGTGCGTGAAGATGGAAACCATAAAACTTCTATTGAAATGTTGTATTAAGGATCTCTAGAAAATGTAATCGGGAATCAACAAATACGTGCCTACCTATTGCGATCGAACAAATCCCTAAATTTTGTTTTGAGACGGGAGCGTGGAGTTTACCTCGCCACTTCAATTATTTAAAAAAAAGATACTTCAAGTTGGGTCCTAACGAAATTTCTTCGCAAATTAGCGTGAACTAACGAACATCCACCTATTGCGAGTAATGGAACCCGTAAAAGTCATTTTGGGCCGGTAACCGTGAAGTTGGCCACCCCACTTCAAGTAAAAAAAAGACACTTCCAATCGGGTCCTAACGAAATTTCTTAGTGAATTAGCGTGAACTAACGAATACCTATCGATTGCCATCGATGGATTTCGAGAAAGTCATTTTGGGGCAGTAGCGGGAAGTTGACCCCCCCATTTTTAATGTGAAAAAAAAAACTTGTAATCGGGTCCTAACGAAAACTTTTAGTTAAAACGCATGAACTAACGAATACTTACCGATTACAATCAATGCAAACCGTTTAAGACATTATGGGCGGGTAGCGTGAAGTTGACCGCCCCACTTTAATTAAAAAAAAAAAATACTTCCAGTCGGGTCCTTACGAAATTTCTTAGTGAATTAGCGTGAACTAACGAATATCTATCGATTGCCATCAATGGATTACGTAAAATCCATTTTGGGGCGGTAGCGTGAAGATGGCCGCCCCACTTCAAGTAAAAAAAAAACATACTTCCAATCGGGTCCTAACGAAATTTCTTAGTGAATTAGCGTGAACTAACGAATATCTATCGATTGCCATCAATGGATTACGTAAAATTCATTTTGGGGCGGTAGCGTGAAGATGGCCGCCCCGCTTCAAGTAAAAAAAAAACATACTTCCAATCGGGTCCTAACGAAATTTCTTAGTGAATTAGCGTGAACTAACGAATATCTATCGATTGCCATCAATGGATTACGTAAAATTCATTTTGGGGCGGTAGCGTGAAGATGGCCGCCCCATTTTGTTTTTTAAAAAAATCTAACTCAGAGTCGGGTCCTTACGATTTAATATACTGAACTAACGTGAACTAACGATGAACTAACGATATAGCTATGCCTTTTTTGGAAAAAAAAAATGGGGCGGCCATCTTCACGAACATGTTGGGCGAGGAAGCTGCCAGCTGTTCGGTCATTTGTCGAGTCCTTTAGATGCTTGGCGAGCTATGGGTGTTTTATGTACTTTAGTACTTGTATACAGTATGTATTTTTCTTGAAGCAAAGCCGTACAAAGTGTAAGTAAGAAATTAGGTTTTGGTAGATATATTACTGAAATACAAGCTCTTTTTGATTTTCCTTCTGATAATGATAAATCTATTTTAATTGTGAAGTACCCTGTATTAATTATTTACCATAATATCTCACAAGTCAAGGTTAACATCAAAACGAAACGTCAGTTCAAGAAAGTTTGTCATTAAAATGATAAGCCAACGATGGTGGTTAGGCCCCTTACACACTGCGACTTTTAGCAGCGATGCAGTGAAACGCGCGACTGCATCGCGACACCAGCAATTTTTGCATCGATGCTGTCGAGCGTTAGTATCGATAGAGTTGCGCGTTAGCATCGATACACACGCGCGACAGCATCGATACAGACGCGCGTTAGCATCGATGCTGAATTGCAGACGCTGGGTTTGCCAAATCTACTGATAAAGCAGTTCTAAAAGCAGTTACCTGATTTTAGAGCTAGCTACTGACATATGCTTCTTAATCTTATAAATGGGTGGACCAAATACTTCCTCTGTTTGCGTTTACGTTTCTTTTTTACAGAGAGCATGATTAACAGTTTCAATCAAACTCTTAGCACTGTGGCAGTCAAGGAATGGCTGATCAAAATACGTTTCGCGTCGTGGCTCACGTTAGCATCGATACAGCCGCGATGCTAACGCGATACAGTAGCGATGCTGCATCGCTACAGTTCAATGGCCAGCTTCTGCATCGCGACAGCATCGCTACTGTATCGCGACAGCATCGCGACTGTATCGATGCTTAAAGTAGCGCAAGTGTGTAAATGTGGACCATTTGCGACTGCATCGATGCTGCATCGCGACTGTATCGCTGCTAAAAGTCGCAGTGTGTAAAGGGCCTTAATGTTATATTATAAACTTATATAGAAAAAATAATTGACATTGACGTGACATCCAACATATTGATAAGGTATAAATGGGCACTGCTTTCACGATAATTTCAACATTATTCGAGTGGTTTCTGCTAAATTATCTAGTTTTAAAAATGATAACTTGCAATGAATGAAATGAGTAATAGTTATGTGTTTATTGTTATGGAGTTGTGGTTTTTTGTTATGACAATAACATGACATTTCACAAGACGTTAGCCGGCTTAGAAAAGTTACTTGTCAATTATAATTTATAAATGAAATGATGAATCAAAAGAATCAAAAAACATTTTTTATTATTATTCTCATTATTCATTTTACATCTTAGGTTAGGTTTTATAACATTTTTAAAAAAGTAGAATATAAAAATACATCCAAAACATATCAAAACAATAAAAACATTATAAAAAACCTAACCTGGGTGCCGCTGGCAACGGGGCAAGGCCCAGGCTGCCGGTGGTTAGGGCTGCAGAGAGAGGAACCGCCGGACTATGCGCGCCGTGTCCAGGATTACCTTCTGAATCTGACCCTTGATCCAACCACAACCACGTAGCGAGAGTCTCTCAAGATGTCGGTCGAGACTCTTCGTTATGAGACCGTTCGAGGAAACAACTATCGGTACAAATACATTTTTGTTTATCATTACTACCAACAACTCTTTACACTAATCTTTTTTTTTATGACATAGGCGGCAAACGAGCAGACGGATTGCCTGGTGGTAAGCAATTACCGTCGCCCATGGGCACCCGTAACACCAGGGGAGTCACAAGCGCGTTGCCGGCCTTTAAGGGGGGTTGGAGCTCTAGGAACCTTACTCATCATCAGGAACACAACACTGCATACCTGAAAAGTAGCAGTGCTATTATGGCTGTGGTCTTCTGTAAGGAGGAGGTACTTCCCCAGTTGGGCTGCCCCAGATTCAAGCATGATGGTCAACGCTGTGCCCTACCTCTCATTGTAGGACGTAGTTTAAGGACATACCCGGGTCCAAGCATGATTGAGTTTAACGTGGCTCAGTTAATGTTTGCATAAATGTCCTGTAATATGTATAGGCTGACAGTAAATGTCAACTAGACTATTGGATGAAAAATGGAGCCCGAGTGAAACGAGGGTGACAATCACCCGAGTCTTAAAGAAGTTTTTACATGAGTATCGAACCCAATTTTTCAAAAAAAGTGCGTGCGCGAAGCGTGCGCAAAGTGCACTTTTTACGCGCTAGTTAGGAAATAGTACATTTCGATACTAGTACAATCACCCGAGTCTTAAATAAGTTTTTACACTTGTATCGAACCCAATTTTTCATAACATGATAACAAGTGCCTTAAAAAGTGAAATTTACGCAAAGTGAACTTTTTACGCACTAGTTAGGAAAATACTATTTAGTTTGTTAGAAAAAAAACCAAGTAATTAATTACACATTTTTTTTAACAAATGTTGCTATGTTCGTTGAGTACAAGCGATCCCTAAAGTTATTGAGTGAGTCTCATCAGCCAGGGGACAACTGAAGCATAGTTTGTTACAAGAAATGTGGCTAAACCGTAAAGTAGGGGAACGTAACCATGGCAACGAAGGACAAATAATAAGTGTTCAATACGCTGACGGTAGATGTGACTACACGACACCCATGATGACGTATACCACGAAGGATAAGATAGAGAAATTTGACAAGTCTAAGCGGTACTCAGATAGCACAATTGGAAGTGCACTGGGCTAGTGATCCAGTGGTTGTGGGTTCGAGTCCCGCTTCGAGTCAATTTTTTCTATTTTTCTTTCGATTTAAATATCGACAAATAATAGTTGAGTTAATTGCTAGTATTACAGGCCACACCCGGTATTTAGCAGTATAGCTGTATTTAATATTTGTTATTATACAAAATTCATACAAATCAAGAAGGTGACGTCATAAAAGACATAATAATAACGACATTAATGGCCGCGTATCAAATTACATCAATTAAAAACTAATTAACATTAAGTTGACAGCATTCCTCGTGTTTTGAAAATGTTTATAGTCTTTGTTATACAAAAATTTGGTACAAATAGACATTTAACGATTTCTAGAAATTCTGTCAAATGTGAAATGTCATATAATTTATTTATTTTCACATCACTAGCTCGGAAAGAACTGTTTTGTTCTTTAAAAACAGATAGCAAAGTTGCATTTTATTCACAAATTAATTTCATACAAATTACTTATTACTAATCGAGTTTTTGTTTTTGAATGATGTTTAAAAAAAGAAAATTAATAAATAAATAAATATTTCGAGACAATCTTACACAAATCGACCTAGTCCTACGGTAAGCTCAGTAAGGCTTGTGTTGTAGGTACTAGACGACGATATATATAATAGATAGATACATATAAATACTTAAATACATAGAAAACAGCCATGACTCAGGAACAAATATCTGTGCTCATCACACAAATAAATGCCCTGGAATCGGGAATCGACCATCGGCTACATAGGCAGGTTCACTACCCACTAGACCAGACCGGTCGTCAAAAAAAAAGTAGGGAACAATCAGTTAGTCATTTTCAAATACCTTGACTTCTGTGTCACATGTCATTTCCATACCGCGTGCACCGATAACCTCAAAACGTGAAAAGGTAGGTTATAAATTGTATTGAAATGACAGACCATGTCAACACGCTTTAATGATTTTCTCTTATATTCATTTAATCTGTTAACAACACTTACCAAAACAAAATGATGTAAATAATCCTGTTTTCAAAGGTGTTTTTCAATAAAAAGACATATCAAATCAAATATATCTACCTTTTTAACTAACTAAAAGTAAAGACTAGACTCCCGCGCTATCAAAATCATTAATTAATTCGTGAGATGTATTTATTTTTTGTTTAGTTAGTAACTTAGATTTACAAATTGTAGTGCCCTTGCAGGGTTCATAGCTGAACTTCTTTGTGATAATATCTTGTGTACCTATGAATGCAATAAATAACTGATTACTGATTACTGATATCATGCAAAGCTCTTCGATATGGGGCGAAACTAAAAACTTACTCTTACAAGTTGCCGAAAAGTTTCTTGTGGTTACTGTTTTTTTTTTACTTACATCCATTTTTTTTTATGACAAAGGTGGCAAACGAGCAGACGGATTGCCTGATGGTGAGCAATTACCGTCGCCAATGGGCACTCGCAACACAAGCGCGTTGCGGACCTATAAGTGGGTTGGAGCTCTGGGAACCTTATTCACCATCAGGAACACAACACTATGTAGTGTTACCTGAAAGGTAGCAGTGCTATTATGGCGGTGGTCTTCTGTAAGGAGGAGGTACTTCCCCAGTTGGGCTGCCCCAGATTCAAACGTGATGGTACTTCGCTGTGCCCTACCTCTTATTATTGGACGTAGTTTAAGGACATACCCTGGTCCGTACGCTCATCACCCTCAGATTCAGTACGCTCTTTACATGTTTCAATAATTCTCTCCTACTAGTTTGTTAAGACTGTTTATATTAGCAAAACAGATAACAAAACTGCGCTTTATTCACAAGGGAGAAAATCATTTCATACATGTGTTTTTGCCGGAAAATCCAGGTAGAGTTGGAAGTCATTTTAAATGATATTGCTTGTGCTTTTGATGTTGAAACGTCGGGTCCCGACGCCCAGCAGTTTTTGAAGGTATTATCCAAAAGGCTGGCGGATTCGGCCGGGAGCATAGAGCTGGCAGCTTTCTCGCGCAGCGAATTTGTATTGCAATTCAGCGGGGAAATGCTGCCAGCATCTACGGATCATGCCACGGAGCGAACTTTTGTTTTAGTTTACGTTTTTAGTTTAGTTAAATTTGTTTTATTATTAGTTTAGTTTACGAGGTTTATCATAGTGTAACCTTTTTGTTATGTAAAGACAATATGTCAGTAAAAAAAGGCATTCTGGGAAAATTAACATTTAGAGATTTCAACATTTTAGGAATTCTACTTTCTATTCCGAAAAGACTTGGCTTAAAGATCTCGTAACCAGGCCAAAAAAAGAAAAAAACTGTCAGTTTCGACCGATGTAACAAATAAATTCTTTAAAAATAAAAAAATACATAAATGATGATTTTAAAATGTAAGTTTTTGATACTAATCATTTAATTTGATACTAAAAATGCTTTGGAGCCAGTGTTTTCGTAGATGAAACATGTCTTATACTAAATAAATATATTTGATACATCAGATGTATAGGTTGTGGTTGTATAGGTTCTTAAAGGTCGTAGTATAAAAAAAAAAGAAAAATATTTTTTTCGTATTGTAAATGTTATTACAAGTCTCTCCACATGAGCTTAAACATTCTTCATAATTCCTAAAACAGTCAAGTTCATTTATAAATAACTCACCAGCTGCAGGAATCCCACATCGCCTGTCCTCGTTTCCTCTTCTCTCTCTTTATGTTTTTTCTTAATTATATCCATTTCGTGCGCCTGCCCCTTGTGGTCCACAAACCTTTTCGCTTGTCCCTTCATAATTCGAAAATTTAAACTTTCGTTAACTCGTTTTAAATAAAAAACACAAGTTGTAAATCTTAAAAACACATTTTGTTTCAACGGCACAAAACTTTTTTTTTCGGTTAGTGGCTTTAGTTGCGGGGCACTTTGCCAATAAAACTTAGTTTATCGCACTTCTAAACTTATATACAACACGGTTGAGACGTGTGCACTCCGCCGCGGCTCTCCGACGACTGAGGATCGACTGGAAACGAATGAGGTAAATAGTATTTAAGTGTCGCCGAAAACGCGAATTAGCGGCGAAGTTGGGTGCGATCGAACTTCGAAGTTTCTTAACGGCCATTCAAATCGGTTGGGGCCGTCTGAATCACGCTGGAAGCGTAAACTCAGGAGTTTTTTTTATGACATAAGATGACAAACGAGCAGGGGGATTGCCTGATGGTAAGCAATTACCGTCGCCCATGGGCGTCAGGGGGGTTGGAGCTCTGGGAACCTTACTCACCATCAGGAACACAACACTACAGACCTGAAAGGTAGCAGTGCTATTATGGCTGTCTTCTGTAAGGAGGAGGTACTTCCCCAGTCGGGCTTCTCCAGACTCGAGCGTGATGGTACTTCGCTGCGCCCTACCTCTCATAAAGGAGTATTGTTGGAGTATTCCAGTAGTACACACAACAAACACTCTTGTACATAGGTGGACCTTATGCCTTATATAATAAGGTCTACCAATGTACAGCTAAGAGTATTGCTCTGTGTACAAATCAGGTCTGGTGCGGAAGGGTCTTGGATTTTCCCCAGGCTACCTTCCCCCCACATTGCCCGCTTTAATAAACCGAACGGATTAGTCAGTCTTTTTAGGGCCTACTGGGCGTAAAGTGCATAAATCATTTTTTGGTCAATGTATTCATTTATATAACAAGTTACCTGATGACGCCTTAAAATTACCCTCCCCAGTACTTAAGAATTACTTATTAAAAAAGTATATGGTGTTTAAGGGCTATTACAGAGCAGAGGATTATTTTATTTGACAGATAAACATGCATGGCCCAAACCAGAAACTAACTAAACCGCCAGCAATTAATTCAACAATTGTATGTACTGCCAGATCATGTAAATGACACAGTTCAGGTAAGAAAGCATATGTTGTGAAGTCAAATTATATCTTGTAATAAACTGTTTTATATGTTTTCTTATGGGACTACGCATAATTATGTACTTTAAGATTTGATGTATCCCTGTTTTGAAAAAATATGTGTGTAATGTGCCAAATTGAAAAATAAAGATCTGCGATACACCGACGAGAGACGACTAAATATTATGTGCGCAAATTTAAGTTATGCCGTGTGATGCCGACTGACTAGAATAGCACCACCCCATCTCCCGCGGGTGTCGTAAGAGGCGACAAAGGGAAAAATCCTACGGACGGGCAGCAGTCGTCGAAACCCAATCTACAGCGACTGCGGCCAACCTGCCTGCCAAGCGTGGCGACTATGGCAACTGCCCCCAAGATGATACAAGTCATATTTGTGGGAGGCGTATGTCCAGCAGTGGACTGCATACGGCTGGAATGTAAATTTTAGTTAGGAAAATGCAGTGGTCTCGGCGCTGAATACAATTTTATCCCATTCGGCGTCGAGACCCTCGGTCCGTGGGGCCCCGGCGCTCTGAGTCTCTTTAAGGACCTTTCAAAGAGACTCAGAGACGCCACAGGAGACCGAAGAGCTGGCAGCTACCTCGCTCAGTGTATCAGTCTAACGATTCAGCGAGGAAATGCTGCCAGCATCTTCGGTACTATGCCGCAGAAGCCTTTTTTAGATTTATATTAGTTTTAGTTAAATTTATTGTTAGTTTTAAGTAGTTTTAATGATTTATTACGTATTTAATTGTTTCAAGCATAAAATACATACTATTAAAAAACATTTTAGTTAGGTATTATTAGTCATTTGTATTAGAATGGAGCAAATAAGAGGGTTTGGCACAAGAGTGTAACAAACTTTGCCGCCGGAAAATTTTCCACATGACTACTGCGTGGAAAATACTAACTATACTTTATTTGTCACACGAGGGAGCAAAGGTAGTGTTTACCTTCTCGAACTAAAATTGAGGCCCGAGGAAGATTCCATTTATTGAATCGAATCGAAGAAAATACTAACATTTACTGCAAATTGTTTGGATCAATCATTTATGAATCAAAACGGCAAAATGTATGATTTTACTTTGCTCCCTTGTGAGTAAAATGTAAGTTGTGGTTACCTATAATTAGATAAACATCAGCCAAGTTTTATATCTAGATTTAAGAGAATGCAAGATGTATTATCTGTTGCTAATCCTAAATAAATAAATAAAATATAAAATACAGTTTAAAAGAATTGAAACGGACTGTCCGAGCTACTGAGGTGAAATAGTTATTTGTCATACAAGGGAATAAAGTTTTTCTGATCATAATTATTCATACTTAATTTATCATTCAAAAACATCGAATAAATTAACATTTACGTTATTTTATTACCAGCTAACGTTGGAAAAATACTTGATTAGTAATAAACAATTTGTATGAAACTTTGCACTCTTGTGAAAAAAATGCTACTTTGCTGTATGTTTTTAAAGAAAGAAACAATTATTTCCGAGCTAGTCTAAGTACAAATAAAACTAAGAATCATGTCGGGCCACGCTCAGTGTAGGGTTCCGAAGTTCGTAATATTCATGCATGTTGCTCTTTTACTCCAATTGAAGCGTCATGAGAGTGATAGAGATTCGAAAATCGTTACAATCGTATACAATATTATGAAAACAACTTACTTAACTAGTTATTGTATTAAATAAATAGGTAGTTCATAAATAAATAAATAAATATATCAGAAAAATCTTACACAAATCGACCTAGTTCTACGGTAAGTTCAGTAAGGCTTGTGTTGTAGGTACTAGACGACGATATATATAATACATAGATTCATATAAATACTTAAATACATAGAAAACACCCATGACACAGCAACAAATATCTGTGCTCATCACAAATAAATACCCTGACAGGGAATCGAACCCAGGACCATCGGCTTCATAGGCAGGGTCACTATCCACTAGGCCAGACCGGTCGTTAATGTATAGTATTAAATCTAAAAAGGCCCTTGAGGCATTGTCCCAAGGTTGCTGGCGGCATTTCCTCGTTGTATCGCAGCTGATACGTTATGCGAGGAAGCCGTATATGTATAAGTTGTATAAAGTATTTATATAAATACTTACATAAAGTATACAGTTCGTCCCACGACTATGCCACATGGAGGAAAAGTACTATGAATATTCTAGATAGAAAAAAATACTGAGAGAAGACATATTATTTTATTTTAATAAACAATGTAAACTTCATTCATATATTTTTAAAATTATTAAAATTATAATTATTATAATTTATTAATTTTTAAAAATTATTATATCGTTTTGGTTGTTTTATATAAAAAAAAATCTTTGTTTTACAAGGGAGTAAAGTTTGTGTAATCAAATTTATTATCCTTGATTTATCATTCAAAAACATTGAAAAAAAAAACATTTAACCAACTAACGTTAGAAAACTACTCCATTATTAGTAATAATTCATTTTATTTAATTTTTAATTAGTATAATTTATTTTTAATTTTGTTATTAGGCATTAATATGTTACATTTATCTTTTGATTAAATATTTTTTTTGTTTTTTAAAATATTTATTCAATTAATATAAAACTAAGAACAAATCAAATTATTTTTTATGAAATATTTTGATTTGCTTTGATTTTTAAGTAGTAATACTACTATATAAA
Organism: Grapholita molesta; assembly: GCA_022674325.2. Classification (NCBI taxonomy): domain Eukaryota; kingdom Metazoa; phylum Arthropoda; class Insecta; order Lepidoptera; family Tortricidae; genus Grapholita; species Grapholita molesta. Next base: position 7,966,843 of record CP053145.2, on the reverse strand, counting down.
TTAAAAGTTGAAATAGATAACATACACACACATACACACGTGTACGGGAGCTGGAGATGCGGGTTCGAATCCCGTCTCGAACACCGGAGGTCCTCGTCGTTTTTTCTTAAGTATATTTTGTCTATTTCAACTTTTAATTAATGTAATTAATAAAAAAGACGACAGGTAGTGTGCTATAAAGCCCAGTTCAAATCCTAGTGAGTGCATTTATTTGTGTGATGACCATATATATTTGTTCCCGAGTCATTGCTGTTTTCTATGTATTTAAGTATTTGTATATTATATTGTTGTGGCTGAGCAACACAAGCCTTCTTGAGCTTACCGTGGGGCTCAGTCAACTTCTGTAAAAATATCCTGTAAATATAAAGTGTAATTGTTAAGTGTAGCCAGCCGATTATTCCGTAGTATGTCCTTAAACTACGTCCAACAATGAGAGGTAGGGCACAGCGATTACCATCACGCTTGAATCTGGGGCAGCCCAAGTGGGGAAGTACCTCCTCCTTACAGAAGACCACAGCCATAATAGCACTGCCACCTTTCAGGTATGTAGTGTTGTGTTCCTGATGGTGAGTAAGGTTCCCAGAGCTCCAACCCCCCTTAAAGGCCGGCAACGCGCTTGTGACTCCCCTGGTGTTGCGGGTGCCCATGGGCGACGGTAATTCCTTAACACCAGGCAATCCGTCTGCTCGTTTGCCGCCTATGTCATAAAAAAAAAAGATATAAGAGATATTAGAAATTTTCAAACTGAGGCTCTAATGTAAGTTACTTTTGACGTGAAAAAACGTTTACGAACGCGTAAGCGATAATGTTATTTATATGGGAAACGCAAACGCGTTCGTGACGTAAAGTTACGTTAAAAACTTACACTCGGGGCTCTGATATCGAAAGTGCGTCAGCCAATTAGTAAAATCGCATTAATAACCTTTTTGAAGTTAAAGTATTAATATTGATAATATTAAGTTTAAACGCTCCCATAATTTTAGTACCTATGGTTGCTCACTCTCAAAGTGGAACATACATACATATATTATTAAACTATATAATAACTAATATATTTTTTAAGTTTAGCTTACGGTCCTTTTAAAAGCGAAACTTATGCACTTTACTAACACACACGGACCGCTCGACGAATTGCGGGCTGAAACTCCGTGTGTGGGTTGCTTTATAAATTAATGGAAATATATATAATACCTAACTTTTGTATTCATTTAAAACAGTCAGATTATAATAGATCAGTACGTGTAACTACTTGAAAATGATAATTGATTGATATGGAATAAAATACAACAATGAATCATTTGATAACGGTGAAAATGGCTAGACCGCACAGATATAGTGAGAAATTATTTTCCTTCGGGAAAACTCGGATCTTTATCAAAAATAATGATAATTTTATTTAAGATATTCAAATCGAAAGAAAAATAGAAAAATTTGACTCGCAAAGGGACTCGAACCCACAACCACTGGATCACTAGCCCAGTGCACTACCAATTGTGCTATACGATATGCTAGCAGACGTTTCTGCTTAATATAAAAATAATTTTATTTATTATGTGACGCTCTTTCGATATCCGTTTGAAATGTTCTAATCTAAATATATAAAAGTCCTGACTGACTGACTGATCAACGCCCAGTCTAAACCGCTGAACCTAGATGGCTGATTTTTTCACAATAGGTAGTTTATATACCGTAAGCACCCACTAAGAAGGGATTTTTGCAAATTCTACCATTAAGGGGAAAAAACGGGGTTGAAAGTTTGTATGGCGGTTGTGTAAAATTTTAAGCTAGAGACTTGAAATTTTGTGTAAACACCCCTTGTACAAGTACAAGAAAAATAATTTCAGCGTTTTTTGAAATTCATCCTCTAAGGGGTCAAAAGGGGGTTCTTCTGCGCGTGCGTAGCCGCGGGCAAAAGCTAGTATCTCTTATATTTACGGAGTTATCGCCTCCTGCAAACCACATTTTAAAAAATATAAGATTTTAACATTGCCCTGTTTGGAAGCCTGTAAAATTGTGCGCAAGCAACCCTCTTTATATACTACAGCCAAAGACTGCCACGTAAGTGCCTTAAATTTAAGAGATAATGATAAAATAGCCATACCTGCAAGTAATCTACAAATGAGCAATAAGAGTCCCCATGTAATGACTATAAATATATATAATAACCTTCCCAAAGAAATAAGCGCAGAGATAAAATATGGATTTGTAAACAAACTAAAAACATATTTAACGGAGAATTGTTTTTACACCCTGCAAGAATATTTTGATGATAATAAATATTACAAATATCAATAGTTTGTATAATAAATTTTATTAATTAAGTAAGTAATTATGTAGATGTTTAACAAATGTTTTCACTGTAAAACTTTGCAATACCCTGTTTGGGGTCTTCTGTTGTTTTTAGTTGTACTTAGCTATAAGAACTTCTGTAACAACATGAAAGCAATAAATATATTCTATTCTATTGTATTCTATTCTATTCTATTCAATACTTAACGATTACACTCTGTATAAGACACATAGACATGCTATTTAACTAGACCTGACTACACGGAGCGTGCTAATAATAATACAACTACCGAAAGGAATGGTCTTATGTAACTTTCCATAGGTACGGCAGAGACGGCGCTTCATCCGTCCTTATCATAGTCTCACATATTTTTGTTCCCCTCCAAACTGGTTCCTTCAGAACTGTCAAAGTTGGAGGACAAACAAAAGTACGATTGAGTTTTCTTGGGTTTTCAACCAAAGTTGCGGTAATTATTACAGAATAAGCTAATATTTTTGTCGTAAAGAATGTGGCCTGTAACGCAAAACTATAGTGAATTGTTACATTTTGGGCTACAAAAGCTGATAACTGATCTGATGCTGGAGTCAGAAGGTAGCAAAAGCAACTCCTAAAATACACAAGATAACCCGTGGTGTTTTAGGCTCATTAGAATCCTTTCAAAGAGTAGATGACGATTGTGAAAAAAAGTACAGTCGGCAATAAAAGCTTGTACTAAAAATGACATTTTTGGCAACTTATTTAACCTTTAATATGTTCTCACTACTGAGCTGAAAAGTTGTATGTGTCACACTAGAGTAAAGTTATTTTACATCTCGTGTTTTTGAGTGCCTCGCTACGCTCAAGATTCTAACACTAGAATCACTCGCTACGCTCGTGATTCAATTATAGAATCTTTCGCTTACTCGGGACTCAAAATTAACACTCGCAAGAAAAAACAACTTTCCTCTCTTGTTGCACAAATAACTATTTTAATATTCAACTGTAACCGTGTGTTGTACTTTTCGAAATCTTGTTCTGAATGCAGTTTAGCCTGACGCCTGTAGTACGCGAACAAGCCAAAATCTAGTTGATCCTTGTTCTGTTTGTATAATTTGTGATACTTATTTTTTAGATTATTTAGCTTAATAGTTTCCGACGTGAACCAAACGGGGTATCGAACCTGACGCACTTTATGCACTTTAAGTGGCACTGCAATAGCAATACTTTCATAAATTAAGTGGTAGAAAGTGTCAACAGCATCATTAACGTTATTGTGAGAACAGGTATCATGCCAGCAAGTGCTCTCTATTTGAGAGTACAAAAGTGGGAAATTCGCTTTACAGAAATTTCTTTGGGGTGTAGAGCCATTTTGAGTTGTGACTTGAGTTTTTGTAGTGATAAAATGATGCTTTGTGCTAATCTGAGTTCCTCCATCGACTTTGCCATGACTACGATATCGTCGGCAAATCGAAGGTGAGTGATGTATTCGCCGTTGATGTTGATGCCACGCCCTTGCCATTCCAGGAGCTTGAAGGCGTCTTCCATTACGGCAGTAAACAGTTTTGGAGAGATCACGTCTCCCTGCCTTACGCCTCTTCGCAATGGAATCGCCTTCGTGCTCTGCTCCTGTACTCGGACTGACATGGTGGCGTTACTATACAAACACTTCAACACTTCGATGTACCGATAGTCAATGTGGCATCGCTGAAGAGACTCAAGCACCGCCCATGTTTCCACCGAATCGAAGGCTTTCTCATAGTTCACAAACGCTAGGCATAATGGTAAGTTATACTCTTCGGTCTTCTGTATAACTTGCCGCAGCGTATGGATGTGGTCTATGGTACTATAGCCTTTTCGGAAACCGGCTTGTTCGGGAGGCTGGAAGTCATCGAGTCTGTGTTTGAGACGATTCGTGATAACCCTGGAAAACAGCTTATAGACATGGCTCAGAAGCGTGATGGGTCTGTAGTTCTTCAATAGGCTATTGTCACCTTTTTTGAAGAACAGCACCACCTCGCCTCTGTTCCATGTTTCAGGCGTTTTGCCCTCGGACAAAACGGAGCTAAAGAGCTTCTGGAGGATTTTAAGTACCGGTATTCCACCCGCTCTCAGAAGCTCTGAAGTGATTCCGTCTTCGCCCGGCGCCTTGTTGTTCTTAAGCTGTTTTAGGGCCATCCTAATCTCGCACAGACTGATGTCCGGGATATCTTCGGTATAATGTCGGGACAGCTTGGCTCTTGGATCTCCTACCAAGCTGTCAACGGGCTTTGCGACCGAAGTGTACAACTGTCCATAGAACCTCTCAATCTCGCCTAAAACCTCTGCTTTGGTCGACGCTATGCTGCCATCTTCCCGTTTCAGCTTTGTCAGCTGGCTTTGCCCAATAGACTTATCCTTTACGAACACTTTGGAGCCTTGGTTTCGCTCAATAGTCTCTTTAATACGGTTAGTATTAAAGAGACGCAGATCATGTCGCAAGGACTTAGATATACGTCTATTGAGCTGCGTAAATGACTCCGCATCATCGGGAGACTGCAGCTGTAGAGAGCGTCGTTCAGCCATGAGGTTTAAGGTTCGCTCGGTTAGTTTCTGAGGTCTATCCTTACGGCGGGGTCTAAAAAACTTAGACCCTACTGTGTGGACAGTTTCCACTAGCCCGTTGTTGATCTCGTCCACTGAAGCTAAGTTCTCTAGGCAGGCAAAGCGATTACAGAGCTCAAGTTGAAAGCTCTCGGGGTTTTGAATATGGGCTCGAGTAGGTCGGAGGGTAGACTTCATCAGGCTGGACCTTTCAAGTCTAACATTGATATTCAGTGACGCTCTTACGATTCGGTGATCACTACCGGTCTTTACCTTGTTGATCACAGAGACATCACTGAATATCCGTCTCCTGTCGGTCATGATGAAGTCTATCTCATTCCTCGTGGAACCGTCCGGACTCATCCATGTCCATTTCCTGTGAGGCGGCTTCTGGAAGAAAGAGTTCATCATGAAGAGTTCCTCTCTCTCCAGAAACTCGGCCAGCCTCTGGCCCCTAGGGTTCCGCTGCCCATACCCAAATTGCCCCACTCTCAGCTCATCACCGCTTCTCTTGCCCAGCTTAGCGTTGAAGTCCCCCATAACAACAATGAAGTAGGTTTTCGAAGTATGTATGGCCCTAGTTACGTCCTCATACATAGCATCCACTTCCTCATCGGAGTGTGACGAGGTCGGTGCGTATACCTGAATGACCTTCAGCGAATATCTTTTGGATATTCTGAGTATTAGGTATACCACCCTGCTCGACACACTGTCGATGGCTATTATGTTGTTTACGAGGGACTTGTGAACGAGAAACCCGACACCACCTTGGGACTGTTGGTCGCCCTCCCGGTGGTAGAGCAAGTTACCAGACTTCAGGATTATGGTGTCCTCCCCCTCTCTACGGACTTCAGATAACCCTACAATGTCCCAGTGTAACCTGCTCAGTTCCTCTTCCAGCTCGCAGATCTTTTCGTCAGTCCTCATAGTGCGTATGTTGTGTGTTACCAGGGCCAGTGGTCGTCGGGGTGGGTAACCGGATCTCTTCCGGAGATTCTTAGCACCCCTGACCCCGCGAATGCTCTGACCGCTACCTTCATTGGGGGGGGTTTGCCATACGCGCCACGCTTGGCAGGCGGGTTGGCGCGCGCAGTTTTTTTATTCAATTGGTATTTTATTTTAGAAGATGCTGCTGCCCATCAAATGAAATTTCGCACATAAGTTCCGTAAAACTCATTGGTACAGTCGCCATCACGCCATCAGATATATCGGAGCTGTGGAGGTGGTCACAAATATCTGAACATGCACTTTACCGCCTTGACAATAGAGGCGTTGTTCAGATATTTGTGCCCACCTCCACAGCTCTGATATATCTGATGGCCACTGTACGAGCTGGGGTTTGAACTTGCGACCTCCGGATTGCAAGTCGCAGTCGCACGATCTTACCGCATGAGATCGCGTGTCGTACAAATAAGACCTTAGGCCCACGATCTACATAGTTTCGACCTTGAGGACAGTCGGACTTTGTTGAGCCAGTCACGTGTCAAGCTATTTTGGTTTCATGCATAATCTATCATCACTGGTACAGTCAGCAGCAGAAGTGACTAAGCGTTTGAGGTGTTCAAAATGAGGTCAACACATCTCTATTGTCAAGAGAATAAGCGTGTAGGTCATTTTGAACACTTCAAACGCTTAGCCACTGTTGCTGCTGACTGTACGTACAGTCGACCAATTTGATTTCTAGGCTAGGCCACTTCGTTAGTAAGCGACCACGTTTCAGCACCATAAGTCATCACGTAGATATAGCCAACCAATTTAATTTCTAGGCCACTTCGAACCTTGTCACAGTGAAATTCTGTATGAAAGACGCAAAAGATCTCTTATTAAAGTCACTGTGACAAGGTTCAAAGTGGCCTAGAAATTAAATTGGTTGACTATATCTACGTGATGACTTATGGTGCTGAAACGTGGTCGCTTACTATGGGCCTCATAAGAAGGCTCAAAGTCACACAAAGAGCAATGGAGAGGGCTATGTTGGGAGTGTCTCTGCGTGATCGCATCAGGAATGATGTCATCCGCAGTAGAACCAAAGTCTCAAGTCAAGGCTCAAAGTCGCTCAACGAGCTATGGAGAGAGCTATGCTCGGAGTTTCGCTACGAGATCGACTCAGAAATGAGGAGATCCGTAGGCGAACTAAAGTCACCGACATAGCCCACCGGGTTAGCAAGCTGAAGTGGCAATGGGCAGGCCACGGAAACTTACTTTACTTATTAGTTATCTTAACTTATTTTCTCTCGGTCACATGACGGTGACCACGGACTAGCAAGCGCAGCGTAGGACTTCCACCCACAAGATGGACAGACGATCTCATTAAGGTCGCCGGAAAACGCTGGATGCAGGTTGCTTCCAACCGGTACATGTGGAGATCCAAGGGGGAGGCCTTATTTATGAGAACCAAAGTTAGCGCTATAGCCCTCCGGATCGCCAAACATAACTGACAGTGGACGGAGCACATTGCTCGCAGAACAGATGGTCGGTGGGGCGGAAAGGTTCTGGAATGGCGACCACGAACTGGAAGACGCGTATGTAGGCCTCCCACAAGGTGGACCGACGACCTAGTTAGAGTCGCGGGATACCGCTGGATGTGGAAGGCGCAGGATCGGTCTTCTCGGGTCGTTCTGGGGGAGGCCTATGTCCAGCAGTGGACGTCTTTCGGCTGACATGATGATGATGACATAATCAATGTAATGTCCACTGTAAAGTGAGCCCTAAATGGCTCAACAATTAAAGTCCTTGACCGTATATCTCGTGATGATCTGTATCCATCTAATTAATGGTGAGACTTTCTTTAACGGACTGCCAAAGACCGTTAAATAATAAAGTCTATCAATTGAGTCATATAGAAACAAAGTCGGTAAAATCCAATGTGGTTGAAAATCGTATTAAGGTAAAAGAGCAGACGGACTGCTTTATGGTAAGCAATTACCGTCAGCCATGGGCACCAGGGGAGTCACAAGCGCCGGTCTTTCGGCACGGCCACGACATTGCGCGAATTGCGGCGCGGCGAGCGTTTCATCTGTTCATTGCGTGTGATCCCAACTAGCCGCAGTGCATTGCGCGTCTTAACCGCGCAACGAACAGATTTGAACAGAGCATTGTCGTGGCTGGGCCGTTTAAGATAGAAGTAGGAACGCTCTTTTCTTGAAGATATGAGGGTCGTATCGGTCCGGAAATACCGGTGACAGCAAATATAAATAATACATAAAGCCGGGTAAGGGGATAATTGTCAGTAGAATATTGGAGTTATTTTTGGGAGTGATTTTGTATTGTACCCTTACCATGAAAATAAACACAAAAGTTGTAGTTAGTAGTTGTAGTTGCGATAACATCGAGCATCGAGTGCTCAAAAATCGGCCCCAGTACCCTTACCATGAGTTGTGACTTTGAGGTTTTCGATAACGAGTATCGAGTTTACTATCTGTGCATCTCGCTTGTACTATTTTAGTGCGAACGAGATGCACAGATAGTAAACTCGATACTCGTTATCGAAAACCTCAAAGTCACAACTCATGGTAAGGGTACTGGGGCCGATTTTTGAGCACTCGATGCTCGATGTTATCGCAACTACAACTACTAACTACAACTTTTGTGTTTATTTTCGTCCTCAAAGTTTTTTGCATTCGAGCGCACGACTCAAAAATCGGCCCCTTGGAAACGAAATCTACAACTTGTTAGTAATTACTTGTCTAAACCAGTGTTATTATGGATATCCATATCCGTAACCGAAACTATCGGACATCCGAAATAAAAAAATATCCGTAACCGTAACCGTAACTAAATACTACTCTCGTACGAATTAACTGTGCACTCCGCTGGAATGCGACAACTCTCCTGCTACCTAATGACGTCACAGCGCGAGGTACACAACTAATTCGTACGGGTTATACTTTATAGTAAATATCCGTGTTGTTATGGATATCCATAACTGTAACCGACACCGATATTATATTTTACCAATATCCATATCCATATCCGGATCCGAATTTATATATCCATAACATCCCTAATTTAAACGCACAATGGAAGTCTTTATTATATCCATGTCTCTACTAACTACGGAGAACCGAGTAAGGTTATGTATTGTCTGCTAATGTTTCAGGTAAAACCATTATTTTTAAACTTAATTATTGCTATTATGAGTCTACGTGATGTCCCAGCGCTGGGCTAGAGGTGGCCATGCGATGGTTGAGCCACTTCACGACGGGAGTAGCTAGGTCTGTACCCCAACCGCGTAGCATAATTCCCAGTCGCATTTTTCCCCACTCGAATTTCTACACATTCATTCATTACCGCGAACATCGAAGTTCGTATTTTTCGAGCATCTTTCTTTTTTTTTGTGACATAGGCGGCAAACGAGCAGACGGATTGCCTGGTGTTAAGCAATTACCGTCGCCCACGGGCACCCGCCACACCAGGGGAGTCACAAGCGCGTTGCCGGCCTTTAAGGGGGGTTGGAGCTCTGGGTACTTTACTCACCATCAGGAACACAACACTACATACCTGAAAGGTAGCAGTGCTATTATGGCTGTGGTCGTCTGTAAGGAGGAGGTACTTCCCCAGTTGGGCTTCTCCAGACTCAAGCGTGATGGTCAACGCTGTGCCCTACCTCTCATTGTTGGACGTAGTTTAAGGACATATACGGGTCCTTTCTCTTTTACTCCAATCAAGGCGTCATAAGAGTGACAGCGACAATCGCCCGAAATTAACGAACATCCCCACTCGTCTTCCGGCATGCGGTCGAGAGAACCTTTACGCCTCAACGGACAACGCCCAGACGGCCAGTGCCCCAACGGGCAGCGCCCCAACGACCAGGCCCGGTACCGCGAACATCGAAGATCGTATATTTCGAGCATCTTTCTCTTTTACTCCAATTAAGGCATCACATAAGTGACAGAGACAATCGTCCGAAATTTACGAATATCGTGTTTCACGGTAGCGCCGCAGTGCCCCAGCGTTCAGCGCCCCAACGCCCAGCGCCCCAACAGCCACCGCCCCAACGACCACTCAAGATCAGCGATCCGAAGGGCTATATCGGTGACTTACCCTTACCGAGACTACAACCTTCCACGCTCCTGCTTCATAGTAAGTTACTTCCGAGTAGACTAGGCCGTCATAATAAGGTATAGTCGTATATTGCGTCATATCAGGGGAGGAACATTTTTTATTGCTTTATGTCATTATTTATGTATACAATTAGTATTCTACTGGTGACTTGTCAGCACAGGTAATGAGTCACTAAAAGTCCCTAATACCTGTTTTTCCATATCCAGGCTTGTCTTGTTACTCAGAATCGTCAAAATACCCACTATTTATGCAGGAAATACGTCACATACTGCCTTGGCCAGAAACCCATACTTTATATATAAACTAGCTTTTACCCGCGGCTTCTCACGCGCTGAAGAATAAATGTAACCGGTAACAATTATTGTTGTTGTTTTTGTAAGGAATTCGATAGGTTAGTAGTAGAGAAAATGGGCTGAAAACTAAAAGGCCGACTGTGTCCAGCATAAATATAATGACAACTGTGAAACCACGACCCGGGTATGTCCTTAAACTACGTCCAACAATGAGAGGTAGGACACAGCGATGACCATCACGCTTGAGTCTGGGGCAGCCCAACTGGGGAAGTACCTCCTCCTTACAGAAGACCACAGCCATAATAGCACTGCTACCTTTCAGGTATGTAGTGTTGTGTTCCTGATGGTGAGTAGGTTCCCAGAGCTCCAACCCTTAAAGGCCGGCAACGCGCTTGTGACTCCTCTGGTGTTACGGGTGCCCATGGGCGACGGTAATTGCTTACCACCAGGCAATCCGTCGGCTCGTTTGCCGCCTATGTCATAAAAAAAAAATCAATGGAATAACAAAATATACAGACTACAAAACCAGAGACAATATCAAAAGTATAAAAACCTCGTTGACAGTTTTCGTTTCATTAAAAGGAGTTAAAACACAACGTTTAAAGTCTTTCAGTTGATATTTGACTACATCTTCATACAAACTTTTAACCCCTTTTTGATCCCTTTGGGGATGAATTTCAAAATACGCTGAAATTACTTTTCTTGTATTCGAAAAAAGAATGTTTACATAAAATTTCAAGTATCTTTAAATTTTACACAATCCCCACAATGCCGTATGATGCCGGCTGACTAGAATAGCACCACCCAATCTCCTCCCGCGGGTGTCATAAGAGGCGACAAAGGGGAAAATCCTACGGACGGGCAGCAGCGTCCGTCGAAACCCAATCTACAGCTACTGCGCTCAACCCGCCTGCCTAACGTGGGGACTATGCTAACTACCCCCAAGATGATACAAGTCATAGTTACGGGAGGCATATGTCCAACAGTGGACTGCATACGGCTGAAATGTATGTATGTATTATGAAAAAATCAGCTATCTGGGTTAAGCGGTTTGGGTTGGGCGTTGATCAGTCAGTCAGGACTTTCACATTTATATGTACGTAGATTGGATATTTTAGTGTAGTTTTTACATATATTCTGATGACTTATGATCAGGTATTGGTCGTTGCGGTGACTGGTGCTTGCATAGAACATTTGCAATAAGCAAAGATCGGACAAACGCCCGTCATTTTGAAAATATAACCCTGTTCCGTACAGCAGACACTTCCTTATGTTAATAAAAAATAGTATTTTATACATTTATTCGACCATAATTTATATCCAGTGACAAATTAATTTATGACTGACATTCCGAAATTTACTTTCGCCATTAAAATAGAATGACCAATATTTTTCTAAATTTTCAGTTGTGAGGCTACAAAAATGTGAATTTAGAACCCATTTATGCGTTGAAAAAGGCCGTTTACAGTCTACGGCGTCATAGGGGCATATGTAATCGTTGACATTGGAATACTGTTCTTCCAAAATATTTTAACATCCTAAAATAAGGAAGTCTCTGCTGTACGGAACAGGGTTATATTTTTGAAATGACGGGCGTTTGTCCTATCCTTGGGCAATAAGTCACTTCGTTGTAAATCCGATTTTTTGGTACTTTTTGTTTACTCATCTTATACGTACTTGTACGAATTATTATAGGGGAAAAACTTAACTGAAGGACCATGTCTATATACTGGTTGAAACTTTTTTACACATTTGTATTAGCCCAGTAGCTAGTCCATATTACATTCTAGATTCCATTATAACTCAATAGTCCTTACACCATTGCGGGTGCTGTCTGCGTCCCATGATACGGACAGGGGCAACATCCGCTTAGTGTACCCCTTACATTTCATTAAATTGTAGAAAGGGCCTCTGCGCGTTGTCTCGATCTGGCTCCGCGTACGCCTCCCAAATGTCCGGTACACCATTGTTCCGTGTAAAAAAAACGGAAAAACTTAACTGAAGGACCATGTCTATATACTGGTTGAAACTTTTTTACCAATTATTATTCATAAACGGGACTTAACCGCGTGTAATAACTTTAAATATTGCCTCAGACGTTTCGACAACGACGTTGTCCTTGTGTAAGACTCAGTCCTTATGTGTGAGATGGGATTGTGCTATTCTATACACAGCCAGCACAGTTATATATTTTTTTTTTATGACAAAAGGTGGCAAACGAGCAGACGGATTGCCTGATGGTAAGCAATTACCGTCGCCACACCAGGGGAGTCACAAGCGCGTTGCCGACCTTTAAGGGGGGTGGAGCTCTGGGAACCTTACTCACCATCAGGAACACAACACTACATACCTGAAAGGTAGCAGTGCTGTTATGGCTGTGGTCTTCTGTAAGGAGGAGGTACGAGTACTTCCCCAGTTGGGCTTCTCCAGACTCGAGCGTGATGGTACTTCGCCGTGCCCTACCTCTCATAATGTGTTTGTTTATATTATATTGACTCAAAAATCATATTCTAAACCACTACATAGTATAAAACAAAGTCACTTCCTCTGTCCCTATATCCCTATGTATGCTTAAATCTTTAAAACTACGCAACGGATTTCGATGTGGTTTTTTTAATAGATAGAGTGATTGAAGAGGAAGGTTTATATGTATAATACATTTCAGCCGTATGCAGTCCACTGCTGGACATAGGCCTCCCGCAAATATGACTTGTATCATCTTGGGGGCAGTTGGCATAGTCGCCAAACTTGGCAGGCGGGTTGGCGACCGCAGTAGCTGTAGATTGGGTTTCGACGGAAGCTGCTGCCCGTCCGTAGGATTTTTCCCTTCGTCGCCTCTTACGATACCCGCGGGAGGAGATGGGGTGGTGCTATTCTAGTCAGCCGGCATCACAAGGCATATGTATTTTTGTATAATAACATCCATTAAATAGCCGGGTTCGAAGCCGGGACGTATGCTAGTATCTATTACTATACAAAAAAGAGCCATTCGTTTTATGTATAACTTAAAAGCAGGTGCATCTGTTAGAAAACTTTTTAAAGAAATTAATATATTAACTGTAGCTTCAATTGTATGTAGTTACTGCCAGATCATGTAAATGACACAGTTCAGATAAGAAAGCATATTAAAGTATGTCTATTTTGTGAAGTCGAATTTGTTTATACATTATTATTTTTTTACTTTTATATTTTAGCATTTTCATATCAAGATATCAATGATATGTTTTCTTATCGGACTACGCATAATTATGTAGGTAAGTACTGAAAAAATAAGTCCCGCCGTACCTAGTCTCTTGCCGGTATCTTCTCGGGTCAGAGGTGTAGGGTTTGAACCGGTGTAGATGTTTTTTAATGTGCCTTAATTGTAAAATAAAGATCTTTTATCTTTTTTTTATCTTTTTTTAAATACTCATTTGATTTGTTCTATGTTGTCACGCATTCATTACTTGTTTATTAGTAAATTTTGATGTTTGCCAGGCCTTCTGTATTCGTGTTTTAGTAACTGCTAATGGACGTTTAATCCTATTATCATTTTACTAAGAAATGCAACAATTGTTTTACTTACTGTTTTCCTTGAAGTCAAGGAAATGTTCCTATTTAAACTTTCGTGAGTCATTCATTGTTAATGCTGTGTGATGCCGACTCATTGTAATAGCACCACCCCGTCTCCCGCTGGTGTCGTACGAGGCGACGAAAAAAATAACCGACAGACTGGGCAGCAGCGTCCGTCAAAACCGAATCTACAGCTACTGCGGTCGCCAAGCGTGGCGACTATGGCAAATATCCACCAAAATGATACAAGTCATTTTTTTAATACAACGACGGTGGCAAACAAGCATACGGCCCGCCCGATGGTAAACAGTTACCGTAGCCTATGGACGGCTGCAACTCCAGAGGATTCACAAGTGCGTTCCATCTACTATAAGGCCCTTGGCACCTAAACGAATCACGTTTAGTAGGTAAGATCCGAGAGTCCATTGAAATATTCGTCCTAATTTATTCGGGATAGTGGCTAGGTGTTACCGCCGGCATGGAGGCCAGTTATTTTGGTTCTGAAGCATAGGTCGTGTTCTGATAGTGAAGTGGATACAGTATCGCTACCATGAATTACAAGTAAACAGTACCCTTACCATGAGTTGTGACATTGACGTTGTCGATAATAAGTATCGAGTTTACTATCTGTACAACTCGTTCGCACTAAAATAGTTCAAGTGAGATGCACAGATAGTAAACTCGATACTCGTTATCGAAAATCTCAATGTCATAACTCATGGTAAGGGTAGGTACATGAGCTACAGTAAACTGACATTACTTTACTATGTACACACGTGAGTGCCTTAACGTGGTTCGAATAGCTTTTCAACCAAACAGTATGCATGGTAGCGCCTTTACAAAAAGTACAAGCAATTACTCAGCCAGCGGCTAATGGAATGCCGCGCAGCGGACAGGAGCGGTACCGCGAACATCGAAGTTCGTAAATTTCGAGCATCTTTCCCTTTTACTCCAATTAAGGCGTCATGAGAGTGACAGAGACAATCGTCCGAAATTTACGAATATCGAATAGCGGTAACTCGGCTTGAACGTAAGTAGCAGCAGGGTTACTACAAAAAACTCACTCACCCTCATGAGGCCTGAATTGGAGTAAAAGAGAAAGATGCTCGAAATATACGAAGCTTACCCGAAACATGTCGCCTAGAGCTATATAATTACAGGTGAGTTACGTTTGCAACTGAGTAGTAGGGTAAATCGCCAGTTACTGGCCACCTTTCAATAACTGGCCACCATATACTGAAAATGGACTCTATTTACCTATAAACAGAATTCATTTAAGTATAAGGTGGCCAGTAATTGAAACCCCATTTGAAAATGTGTTCTATTTATAGGTAAACAGAATTCATTTTCAGTATAAGGTGGGCAGTTATTGAAAGGTGGCCAGTAACTGGCGATTTACCCTACATGGCTCATAAGTTTTTATTATAGAATCACATAGGGGATATAATATATACTAAACTTAGCTGACCCGGCGAACTTCGTACAGTCAGCAACAGAAGTAGCTAAGCGGTTGAAGTGTTCAAAATGAGGTCAACACATCTCTATTGTCAAGAGAATAGCGCGTGTAGGTCATTTTGAACACTTCAAAAGCTTAGCCACTCTTGCTGCTGTACCGTGTAAAAAACGACAAAAGTAGTGATAGCTTTTAATTAGCTAAAACATATATGATTTTAATTATGGTAATTAAATAATACACACAATTCTAAAATTACTAATTTTATTGAAGGACCTTATGACATCATATTTATTTTTCGAAATCACGGGATTTTTGTGACTTTTTAATACTTAATGTCTCAATCAGGGCTGTGACGATTCCAACCAATCCCAAATCATTTGAATCGGTTCAGCCGTTCTCGAGTTATTTAGAAGCGGTTGAACAAACCCCACTTTCCTTTATATATAGAGATAGATAGATAATAGAAAAATACAAATAGATAATAGATATATTTCCATATCATAATAATTTGAATCTTATAATCAAAATTAAAGAGATATGGGTTTTATTGCTTCGGGGCTTCAGTTGTAGCATTAGCATCTGCGCCATCAGAAACATTTGATGGGGCCTGAAAAAAAAAAAACATTTTTTTTAATGAGAAACGAGCAGACGGATTGCGTGATGGTAAGCAATTACCATCGCCCATGGGCACCCGCAACACCAGGGGAGTCACAAGCGCGTTGCCGGCCTTTAAAGGGGGTTTGAGCTCTGGGAACCTTACTTTGCTCATAAAACTGAGCTAAATTATTTTTTATTAAGCAGAAACGTCTGCTAGCGAATATCTTCGATATTTAAATAGAAAAATTTGACTACCAGCGGGACTCCAACCCACAACTACTGGATCACTAGCCCAGTGCACTACCAATTGTACTACAAAGACGTCATCCAAATGTACAAACTTTTTCAGAAATGCTCAAATATGACTTGTATCATCTTGGTTGCCGTAGGTACTCGCCACGCTAGGCAGGCGGGTTGGCGACCGCAGTATCGGTTGAGGTTGTGGAAATTTACCGAATCCGATTCTGTAGGCCCGTCTGCTGCAGGCGCTGTGGCTGTGGTAGCCGTAGTTTGTTCCGAACGCGAAGAGCTTTTCGGTTTCCAGGAACTAAAAAAAAATACATCATAATGTGTCATTATCCAGGTAAAGAGACCTTATTGTCGATGGCACTTACGTCGAATCGCGTTGCGTTTGTATTGTACCGTCTTGAACAACGACATAAGCGCCATCGACAATAAGGTCCCTTTTCGTAGATAATGTCAAATATTGTCTTTGGTTGATGTCGTTTTAGATAAAATCTAAAACGGATTATACTTGTTGACGGTTAGGTACAGTCAGCAGCAAAAGTTGCTAAGCGTTTGAAGTGTTCACAATGACCTACACGCGCTCTTATTCTCTTGACAATAGAGATGTGTTGACCTCATTTTGAACACCTCAAATGCTTAGCTACTTCTGCTGCTAACTGTACTGGACGACGATATATATAATAGATAGATTTCTCTTTTACTCCAATTAAGGAGTCATGAGAGTGACAGTGACAATAGTCCAAAAACGAATATCGTTTCGAGGTAGGTCACATTCAGGTGATGATATTATATATAACTAGCTATGCCCCGCGGTTTATTAAGGAAAAAACGTAGCTTATGTGTTAAAATCCAGGGTATAAGCTAACTCCATGCCAAATTTTATTAAAATCGCTCCAGCCGTTTAGACGTGAAGAAGTAACAAACATACACAGTAACATACTTTCGCCTTTATAATATTAGTGTAGATAGTGTAGAAGTGTATACAGTGTAGAAGTGTAGATAGTGTAGAAGTGTATACAGTGTAGAAGTGTATACAATGCTGAAGTGTAGGTAGTGTAGAAGTGTAGGTATTGTAGAAGTGTATACAGTGTAGAAGTGTTTACAGTGTAGAAGTGTAGGTGGTGTAGAAGTGTATACAGTGTAGAAGTGTAGGTAGTGTAGAAGTGTATACAGTGTAGAAGTGTTTACAGTGTAGAAGTGTAGGTGGTGTAGAAGTGTATACAGTGTAGAAGTGTATACAGTGCTGAAGTGTAGGTAGTGTAGAAGTGTAGATAGTGTAGATTTAGTGTAGATGTGGCACTCACAAAGGAGCTCGTGTCGTGGACGGCATTTTCCGCAATCCCGCGGCGCGATATTCCATTATCTCTCTAAAACAAGCAGGATTCTGTTAGAAACTATACTATTTATGCGCATCAGTGTTTCTTCCATTAATATGTCTCTTCCGTACACGGAACAATGGTATTCCGGACATTTGGGAGGCGTAGATCGAGCCAACGCGCAGAGGCCCTTTCGACAATTTAATGAAAAGTGTACACTAAGCAGATGTTGCCCCTGTCCGTATCATTTTTTTATATGACATAAGGTGGCAAACGAGCAGACGGATTGCCTGATGGTAAGAAATTACCGTCACCCATGGGCAACACCAGGGGAGTCACAAGCGCGTTGCCCACCTATAAGGTGGGTTGGAGCCACAGACCAGTAAACCTATAGACAAGTATTGCAGGGCACTGACGATCGTCAGTCCGTATGGCATACAAGGCTTATATAATTCCCGGTCGCGCGCAGTGCCGTTCAGTTGCGTCCAAGTATCTGACCTGCGCGCAGTGCACATTGTTACTACACTAAAAAATAGATAATTATAATAAAAACGTTGACATCATGTGTCATTGTACTGTACGATGGTGTGGTAAAAATTCTAAGACATCAAATTACAAGAAAGATGGTATAACATTCCACAGATACGTCAAAATGATTATATTATTGAAAAATTATTTGTTCCTAGCGGAGTTCATTTATACTGGTCGCTTACAGAAGTAGATAGTTGTTCGTCTCTTTTCATCATATTGTAAATACAGTGTGCTATTCCTGTCTTACGAAGCCACGTGTAGCTCTAGTGATGTGCTGATGTCGTTACCGTATTAACCGTAATCGTGTGCTTAGGATTACCGAAGGTGTACCGAATTTACAAAATATAATAGAAATCAGGGATACGCACTAAATATATATATATATATATATATATATATATATACGAGTATAATATATTTATATTTCAGTAGTTTATATAGTATATTATATTTAATACTAACTAATAGTAGTAGAATATGTATGTAAGCATACTTAGTTTTATGTAGAGTTATGTAGTGGACTAGAGGGGGTTGGTGAGTCCTTGGGGTCCAGAGTCATAGAATGGGCCTGATGATGAACTTCGAAGAAGTCCCAGGGCATTCATAGCTGGATTGAGATAGAGGTATGTTATGGGGGCTTTTTAGAATCCACTTGGTGAGTCCTTGGGTCCAGTGTCATAGAATGAGCCTGATGATGAACTTCGAAGAAGTCCCAGGGCACTCATAGCTGGTTTGAGATAGAGGTATGTTATGGGGCTTTTAGAATCCACTTGGTGAGTCCTTAGGTCCAGTGTCATAGAATGAGCCTGATGCTGAACTTCGAAGAAGTCCCAGGGCACTCATAGCTGGTTTGAGATAGAGGTATGTTATGGGGGCTTTTAGAATCCACTTGGTGAGTCCTTAGGTCCAGTGTCATAGAATGAGCCTGATGCTGAACTTCGAAGAAGTCCCAGGGCACTCATAGCTGGTTTGAGATAAGGGTATGTTATGGGGCTTTTAGAATCCACTTGGTGAGTCCTTGGGTCCAGTGTCATAGAATGAGCCTGATGATGAACTTCGAAGAAGTCCCAGGGCACTCATAGCTGGTTTGAGATAGAGGTATGTTATGGGGCTTTTGGAATCCACTTCGAAAGTACTTGTGTCCAGTGTCATAGAATGGGCCTGATGATGAACTTCGAAGAAGTCCCAGGGCACTCATAGCTGGTTTGAGATAGAGGTATGTTATGGGGGCTGTTTAGAATCCACTTGGTAAGTACTTGTGTCCAGTGTCATAGAATGAGCCTGATGATGATCTTCGAAGAAGTGCCAGGGCACTCATAGCTGGTTTGAGATAGAGGTATGTTATGGGGCGTTTTAGAATCCACTTCGTAAGTACTTGTGTCCAGTGTCATAGAATGGGCCTGATGATGAACTTCGAAGAAGTCCCAGGGCACTCATAGCTGGTTTGAGATAGAGGTATGTTATGGGGGCTTTTTAGAATCCACTTGGTGAGTCCTTGGGTCTAGTGTCATAGAATAGCACACCAGTGCGCGACCTATTCTCCAACAACGGGTATTAACGACATCTGACCCCGCACAATCTGGTGTACCAGAGTGGCGGGGATGTTCGCGCTGACAAGCGCCTTTCTGAGAATATAGTTTAACTTAACGTAGCATGGCGGGACAAGCGGCCAGCGCCCGAAGAACACGGGAGTCCATGGTGGCCGAGGTGGTCTACAGAGAATCCTTAGGGGGCACAGCTATGGTCTACCTACACAAACAACATACGAATAATGTATCTCTAGTGATTAAATATGTATTTTATTTGAAACCCTTGTATTTTTATAAAAATACAAATTACGTATTAACTTTAATATATTTGCAAGATTCCATTCATACAATTTGTCCTATTTTTGAATTAGGGACTATTTAGACAGCAAGTGATATTCTGGCCTCGTTCCTCACCTTCAGTCGCCTAACTGATACTCATCCAGGATGACTAGTATTTGCAGTAATGCACTATTTACATACAATAACAATTTAATTAATAACTAATTAATTAATTCAAAAAGACATTTTTTTAAATAGGCTGTTAATTATAGAAGTTATTCCAACCCACATTATGATATGTACGAGAGTGGTTTATGAACAAACAAACCACTTTCGTACATAATATTATAATTACTCTTTTCTGGAGCTCTTATTACTGTCATACACATTTAATTTTTAGATTATTACACCCTTAGTATTTTAACCTATACTTTTGAAGTAAGTATTACTATACCTACTGATTTATATTTATAGTTACTTTTGTGTACCAAACATAAATGACTACCGGTTAGGCTTCCGGTAAAAAACATGTCCCAACACTACACGCTCAAGCGGCCGCGCGTCGTCCTTGAGACAACCAATCGCAGCGACGTTAACGCCCTCCCGCCCCTCACGTTTCACCTCTTGTGTTGGCAGCTTGTATCGCGAACAAAATGAACAACATTGCGACTCTATAGGTAGTTCTCTGTGGTTGGAGCTCTGAGAACCTTACTCACCACCAGGAACATAACACTACATACCTAAAAGGTAGCAGTGCTAGTATGTCTGTGGTCTTCTGTAAGGAGGAGGTACTTCCCCAGTTGGGCTGCTCCAGATTCAAGCGTGATGGTCATCGCTGTGCCCTACCTCTCATTGTTGGACGTAGTTTAAGGACATACCCGGGTCCAAAATGCCATGGGACGCGCACAGAGACAGCACCCGCCATGGTGTAAGGACTATTGATTTTTAATTGAATCTAGAATGTATCAGGCTTATAGAGTGATTTGGGTAGAAAGGATGGACTAGCTACTGAGGCTTTAGTGTAAGTTTCTTTTGACGTAAAAAAACGTTTACGAACGCGTAAGTGATAATGTTATTTATATGGGAAACGCAACGTTACGTTAAAAACTTACACCCAGGGCTCTGGGCTATTGGATAAAAAACCGGACGTCTGCCTGATAAAATGGTATACAATGTTACCGAGTACCGCTAGGACTTGTCAAATTTTCCATTTTATCCTTCTTGGTATAGCATTACGGGTGACGTGTAGCGACATCTACCGATGCCGTAAAAATGGTTCAATACTCTTCGATAGAGATGATGAAAATTTGACAAGTCCTAGCGGTACATTTCGGACCCGGGTATGTCCTTAAACTACGTCCAACAATGAGAAGTAGGGCACAGCGAAGTACCATCACGCTTGAGTCTAGAGCAGCCCAACTGGGGAAGTACCTCCTCCTTACAGAAGACCACAGCCATAATAGCACTGCTACCTTTCAGGAATGTAGTGTTGTGTTCCTGGTGGTGAGTAAGGTTCCCAGAGCTCCAACCCCCCTTAAAGGCCGGCAACGCGCTTGCGCGGTGCTGCGGGTGCCCATGGGCGGCGGTAATTGCTTACCATCAGGCAATCCGCCTGCTCGTTTGCCACCTTTGTCATAAAAGAAAGGGTACTAGTATAGCACAATTGGTAGTGCACTCGGCTAGTGATCCAGTGGTTGTGGGTTCGAGTCCCGCTGCGAGCCAAATTTTTCATATTTTTTCTTTCGATTTAAAAGCATATTACCGTAGTAATCTCACGGTGACCATGGACGATGGCAGATGGGCCTCCACAGGGTTGGATATGTACACCACCGTGTCGTCGGTCACCACGTCGTCTTGAGCCGCGGTGGCCACTGGCTCGTCGTAGGTCACCATGTCATCGTACTCGAAGTTGTTGGGGTGGTCCTGGGGGGAGCAACTAGTACATAACGGGGGCAACAGGCGATCCTCGCGCAGGCAGCTTAATCGCGCAAAGGATTGCCATCAGACTAGGGTTTCTGCTCGAACTCGAGACAACTCGAGAGTTTCACCTCCGTTCGAGACGAGAAATAAATAGCTGACTCTCGAGACTCTCGAGTTCCGGCGAAAACGAAATAAGGGCTAAAGTCAGGCTCGCCATTTTTTGGCTTTTAACAACGATAACGTCGCCCGTGCACTATAAACGCGTGCAGCGGGCTTCTCACTCGCACGTAGTATATTTTTTTTATTTTAGTTGTTGATTTTGTGTAAGATCAGACATAAAACTAAAATCTAAAAGTCGATTAAGTATAAGTATTGTTTTATTTTCATTGTTGGTTTAGTTTTTGTATTGTAAAGAGAGTTTTAATATTTTTTTTCTATCTCGAACTTGTAATGCAAAGTGCAATAAAAGAGTTTCGAGTTTTATTTGTTTTTTTATATTTAATTTACAATTTCTTACTAAAAGACTCGAGAGTCGAGACAACTCGAGAAATTGGAGTCGAGATTTCTCGAAACTCGAGAAAAAAAATGAGGCGAGAAACCAAAAACCCTACATCAGACCCACGCGGGAACGATGCCAGCGTGATAGCATCATTCCCTACAGGTCAAAATTTCTAAAAGTTTATGAGCAATTGAACTTTTCTTTTTTGTTACCGAAAGTCTATAGAAATTTGGTAACAAAAAAGAAAAGTTCGATACAAATTTTAAGGGACATTTTGGGAAATATGGTAGATCTTGCTCAGCATCATTTACTCTATCAGTCTACCGCTTTTAATCAAATCGAAGACGTGATCCAAATGTACAAACTTTTTGAGAAATGCTCTTATTTGTAAGTGTAGTTTTAAATTACGTTTTCCCCTCACTAGCTCGTAAAGCGCTTGTTTATCCTTTAATACGAGAGGGTAAAAACGCATTTTATCCACTAGTAATTAAAGTAAGTTGACTTCTCATAGCTCTAATTGCTATGGTTTTACTCCGCGTTTAGACATGCTGGCTCGTCACTCGCCTCGCTATTCGTCGAAACGTTCGACGAGACTTTGCCAATACAAAAACGCGATGCGAGCGACGAGAGGAATGGCGAGACGTCCGCGTACACATGCGTGCTCGCGTTTCGCCTCGCCATTCGCCACGCTACTCGCGCGAATGTGTGGCGGCAGCATAAGAGTTTATGAGCAATTGAACTTTTCTTTTTTGTTACCGAAAGTCTATATAAATTTGGTAACAAAAAAGAAAAGTTCAACAAACTTTATGGGACATTTTGGTAAATATGGTAGATCTTGCTAAGCATCATTTACTCTATCAGTCTACCGCTTTTAATCAAATCGAGGACGTGATCCAAATGTACAAACTTTTTGAGAAATGCTCTTATTTGTAAGTGTAGTTTTAAATTACGTTTTCCCCTCACTAGCTCGTAAAGCGCTTGTTTATCCTTTAATACGAGAGGGTAAAAACGCATTTTATCCACTAGTAATTAAAGTAAGTTGACTTCTCATAGCTCTAATTGCTATGGTTTTACTCCGCGTTTAGACATGCTGGCTCGTCACTCGCCTCGCTATTCGTCGAAACGTTCGACGAGACTTTGCCTATACAAAAACGCGATGCGAGCGACGAGAGGAATGGCGAGACGTCCGCGTACACATGCGTGCTCGCGTCTCGCCTCGCCATTCGCCTCGCTACTCGCGCGAATGTGTGGCGGCAGCATTAAGCTGGGTTTACACGGGCTTAGTACTTGTGATTAGTGTAGGTGCTTAGGGACTTATATGCATAGTGACAAGTGGCAAGTTACCGTCTACACATGTGTTAGAGAATGGTATTAGTTAACAAGATCTCGCCATGGATTACCGCCAAACATTTTTCAATCACTAATCAAATTTCACTTGTCGTTATATGTTTACACCAGCGACAAGTGACAAGTATTAGTAGATTTTTAGCTGCGGAGAGGTGCTTGTCGCTTAGTAAATAGGACCGGCTTCTAATTACTTGCACTTGCAGTTGCACTAATACTAAGCACTTATACAGCATGTTTACACGCCTGTGACAAGTGTAAGTGACAAGTACTAAGCATTAGCTACTAAGCCCGTGTAAACCTAGCATTAAAGTCTAAATTCGCGAAGTACAGCTCACTTGCCCCCGCGGCGGCGGCGGCGGGCGCGGGCGAGCCTCGCTAACGCACCAAGTTGAAAATCGAAGTAGAACATTCGAAAATCGTACTGGCCACCACAAGCTAACCAAGCTAAAGGCACCTTTTGTAAAAATGTTGAATGTATCTAAACGCAAAGAAAAAGTCAATGCGATTTCAAAACGATTTTTTGCATGTTTCACTTTCCTCGCTGTAGTGAGGGGAAATTACGTTTAGCGGTTTTTATGTGACTTTTGTTACTCTTTGAAAGATACAATTTGATTTGCTGCTGTTACCACTAGTTCCATATTTTCTTGCCGTTCCATATTATTTTCTTGCCAACATTTAAGAAGAAACAAATTGACGTAAAAGCTAGTCGTAACACCTCTCTTGGTCGCGTTCAGGGACACGGGTCCATAATGACTTACCTTGCTCCAACTGGGGAAGAGGTCGAACGTGTTCTTCCCCGGGGGCAAGTAGATGCGGCGAGAGGGAGACAGAGCGAGACGAAGGGTTTGCTTTGCTGCTCGCGCATCCAGAACCTAAAAATACAATACCTACTTTTATCTACGTACATATCATAAATGCTCTAAAATGCGTCCAGAAACCGTAAGCAATGACCAGCATTACCAACCATCAGAAATGAATGGAGATGTAATGTTAACATTACCTACTGAAATCAGTAGGTTATGAGTTTAAATTTGGAACAGCTTGTCAAATTCAAGTGGGGTTTCTATTCTAGATATTAAAACAGTCATTGATACGAAACGCCAATTCGTTATGTTTTTTTAATATAAATCGAACTACATTTTAACTCGAGTGACAATAGAATAGGGAGTTCATTCGCTTGTCTATGGTTTAAAAAAATATTTGACTGAGATACGAAATACCCAGCGCCGCCATTCCAAGCTGTCATTTGTTTTGTTTGTTGACTTTTTAATGTTTCAAGTAACACTAGTAATAATGCAGGTCATGTTGTCCGTACGGTTCCTGAACCCATCTTAAAACACTTATGATATGTGTGTAGATAAAGTAGTGTGTGTAACTATACATAATTAGGCATTACAACAATCGTGTGATATTATTACCCACACTCTTGTTGTAATGGCCTTCATTATGTACAGATACATAAACTACTATTAAAGTGAATTTTAACCAGTGGGCATCGGATCGGATGCGAACGGATGCGGCAGCAGCCGATCGCGTCCGGCAAGATGCCGACGCATACGATCGGGCTAAACAGACTATAGCGTCCGGCAAGATGTCGTCGTATGTAAACGTACTGGACCGAACTGTCGCATAATAATAAATTTCTTTATTTGCACATAATATGGTACTGGTGAGGTATTTCTGTACAATGACATATTTTGCCGGGAATAATGCCTGGAATACACGAGGCTAGTTTTTCAAGCCAGTATAGCAAGCTAGTACTAGTAAGCTAACAAGCTAGTGCGTCTATCTTCGTGTATACAAAACTAGCTTAACTTTCAGACTAGTAAGCTAGTGCTGAAGCCAGGATAGTTTTAATAGCTTGCCGTTATATTTTTTGAGCTAGTAGCGTCCCCCACCACGGATTTCGCTAGCCTGGGTACTGGTCCAGTACCGCGAACATCGAAGTTCGTATATTTCGAGCATCTTCATTATATTAAATTCATTATAGGTTCGACGACACTGCTGCTTAAAATACTCAGACGCTACAGAATCGCAGTGAAACCGGACCGTTTTTGCCGCACGCTTCCCACACCGCTAAAACACATTTCACCACAACTTGGTCACCACCGGCAGTCCCGTGCCCTCGTGGCTCTGTAAAGTCCAGCTACCACTTTACAGAACGTAGCCTACTCGTACACTGACATGCTCTAAGAGCATACTTGTTATGTTATTTTTTTGTTATTTATCAAGCAGAACCGTCTGCTTAGCGAATATCATAGATATTTAAATCGAAAGAAAAATATAAAAAATTGACTCGCAGCGGGACTCGAACCCACAACCACTAGATCACTACTATCACTAGCCCAGTGCACTACCAATTGTGCTATACGAGTACCGCTTCGAGTAAACTTTTTTCTTAGCAGAAGAAGCTTTTTTTTATTTAGCAGAACCGTCTAGCAGAACCGTCTGCTAGACGGTTCTGCTAAATAAAAAAACAATTTAGAAAGGGGTAGCACAAGACTGCTGGTAGCTTAGCGGTAACAACGCCGCAATTCGCGCAATGTCGTGGGACATTGCGCGAAATGCGGCGCGGCAAGCGTTTTATCTGTTCATTGCGTGTGATCCCAACTAACTGCAGTGCATTGCGCGTCTTGACCACGCAACGAACAGATAAAACGCTTGCCGCGCCGCAAGTCGCGCATTGTCGCGGCTCGTGGCCGGGCCGTAAGGGAGTGCACTTGCAATCCAGAGGTCGCAGGTTCGAACCCCGGCTCGTACTAGACTTGGGAACTTATGTACGAAATATCATTTAATATTTACCAGTCGCTTTTCGGTGAAGGAAAACATCGTGAGGAAACCGGGCTAATCCCAATAAGGCCTAGTTTACCCTCTAGGTTGGAAGATCAGATGGCAGTCGCTTTCGTAAAACTAGTGCTTACGCCAAAACCTGGGATTAGTTGCCAAGCGGACCCCAGGACTCATAGTAATGAGCCGTGGCAAATGCCAGGATAACGCGAGGAAGATATTAATGATGATTGATTTGATTCAATCACTTTGACACTAGCGAAATCATCAGAATTGACGGAACCATAATTTTTAAACTATGTATCTATAATTAAATAATACCCTCGTAAGGCCCACGGGCCTTCTTGTAGTACTAATTACTTTAAAGAAATTTGAATTTTATAAAACTGGAACAGAGTCGAATTTCATTTGATTATTTCTATTTTGACACAAAAGAAATTATACTTTATTTTCTACACTATAAAGAAGGAATTCGAGTAGCATTTTACATGTATGGTGGGCCTTAGGAGGATACATTGCATGTCGTACCTCAACCAACATGAAGAGTCTCAGAACCGCTTCCTTGTCCCATTTCGGAGAGTCCACGAAGCCGGCCGGGGCCTTCTCGATGCTCACTACAACATTAAAGCTCAATCAACCACTTTGGAAAATAGTGGTCTCAGTGCAGCATACAATTTTATCCCATTCGGCGTCGATACCCTCGGTCCGCGGGGCCCTGGCGCTCTAAGTATGACTCACGTTATACCGTCGCGTCTCCTAAATACACGTCGCCGTCCCGAGCCCGAGCCTTCCGTCGACCCACCGGCACGGCTGCGAGCGGCCCGACACTCGAATATTGACATTAACATGAACGTCGTTCCATCCAACCATTCGTTGCGAGTAGACGATCGTCACACGCCCGTCGATATCGCGTGGACATCGTCGCTTTCCTATTACCGGTCCCAGCAGAGCCTTTTTACATAGCTGTAACGGCCGTCGCGTAACCGGCCCGAGTGGCTCGGAAGGCTCGGTGGTCACGTGATTCATTTCATACAAAATGTAGCGACGGTGGTCTCAGCTCGTCGACGGGCCTTTCTAATGTGTGTCAACCTCTAAGCGTCTTTAAGGGCCTTTCATAGAGACCAAACAGCTGGAAGTTATCTCGCTCAACGTATCAGCCTCACGATTCAGCGAGGATATGGTGCCAGCGTCTTCGGTGCCATGCCGCAAGGGCGTTTCTAAATTTACCTTAGTTTTAGTTTAATTTATTGTTAGATTTCATTATCGATTGTTTATTCATGGATATTTAAATCGGAAGAAAAATAGAAAAAATTGACTTGAAGCGGGACTCGAACCCACAACCACTGGATCACTAGCCCAGTGCACTACCTATTGTGCTATACGAGTACCGCTTGGACTTGTAATTTTTTTTTTTTTATCCTTTTACGTCATTACGGGTGACGTGTAAACACATTAACCGAAAGAGTATTGAACCCTTTTAACGGCATCGAAGTCTCAAATGTTTATTCATGCTCTAAATGTGTGTCATATTAAGCTCACCAAGGCGGAGTAAAGTAGTACACAGTCCCTAGGTAAAATATGACGTAGAATCTTTCATTGTGGATCGCTTTGGGGGAAGCATTTGTCAAGCAGTGGACATCCTTCTGGTGATATGACTAGTGTAGGGTAGGGTTGACACACTAGGCAGAGCGAAGGTTCGCGCTAATAGTCAACCTCATTTTACCAGTCATCGGCGGAAGACTCGCAAAATCCTCGAGGAAGTTCTTCTTATGGAACGCTACCATCCTGTCCAGCCAACTCTGCCGCGCCAGCTTCGGGGTGGCCAAGGACAACAGCAGAACTGGCACCAACCAGCTCTGAAACACATCTGGTCTTCAAAGAACAGCAAATAGGATCTAATACAAGATTGTTTTTATACAACGACAGTGGCAAAAGAAGATGCCGCCTGATGGTAAGGAGTTACCGTAGCCTATGGAAGCCTGTAACTCTAGGATTCACTTGCACTATGCCTATCCTTTAAGAACCTTTTTTGAAGAACCTCCTACTGTAGTCCCTAGGGAAAACCTCGGCAGTTCATTCCACAGCCGGAGCGTTTGCAGGAGGAGATCCCTCTTAAACCATTTAGTGCGCGACTCTTTAGGCTCCAGGGTCCATTCTTGATAAATGCAGGCGGTTACAAAAGACCGAGATAATCGAAACTCGTCAATTTCAAACGATTTGTCTCCGTCACTCTTTAATTGTAGAAAGATGCTCGAAAAGTTCTAACTACCTTTAACTTTCGTGATAGGGTCTCAAACACCAGAAGTTAAAAATGTCGATATACTTAGTGTCCGAGTGATATCCCTATAGTGCAGAAGACGTTTAAGTATTTATTTTATACAAGCATTTGACCTCAGTCGCACCTGATGGTAAGTGTCGACGAGGTCGAGGATGTAGCACGCTGGTTCAGTAACAGCCTTCACTCTTGCCTTGAAGACACAAATTATATATTTCCGGGAACACAGACGAAGGGAGGAAGGGAGGAAGTTCAAAGAGACGAACGTCTTCAGTGTATACGTGGCAGGCAGATAGAGACAGGTAGATACGAATATTTGTGCCCGAGCAGATGTAAACTGTATGGGCTAGTACCATAAAGTATGTCTTTATGGCCATTTAACTAGACGGAGCGTGTTAATAATAATAATACCACGAACGGTATGGTCTTATGTAACGTTCCATAGGTAGGACAGAAACGACGTTATTTTCGTCCGCCCTTGTCATAGTCTCATTTTTTTTCCGCTTCAAATTGAACCCTTCAAAGTTAGAGGGATACAAACAAATACAATTGGAGTTTTCTTGTGTTTTCAACCGAAGTTACCGTAATGAATACAGAATAAGCTAATATTTTTGTTATAAAGAGTGGCCTGTAACGCAAAACTGTAGTGAATTGATATCACGTGAACTAGGTATCCACGTTGGGATGTCCACTGGACCTCCCCTTGTGTCAGTTTGTCGTGTCAAACCGCGCCCCATGTTAGACAAAATTACCCTTTTTTTTTATGACAAAGGTGGCAAACGAGCAGACGGATTGCCTGATGGTAAGCAATTACCGTCGCCCATGGGCACTCGCAACACCAAGGGAGTCACAAGCGCGTTGCCGACCTATAAGTGGGTTGGAGCTCTGGGAACCTTACTCACCATCAGGAACACAACACTATATACCTGAAAGGTAGCAGTGCTATTATGGCTGTGGTCTTATGTAAGGAGGAGGTACTTCCCCAGTTGGGCTGCCACAGACTCAAGCGTGATGGTACTTCGCTGTGCCCTACCTCTCATTGTTGGACGTAGTTTAAGGACATAGCCGGGGCCAAGCCCTTGAAATAATACTAATATTACACAATACACTTACAATCACCATCTTGTCAGAAACTATTCAATGTTAATGAGTGTTTAACGATTTATTTAATGCGTAATTTTATGATATAGCTTTATTGGGTATTTACAAAAATCTTAAGGATTGTGAAACTTTAGTTTAATTTTCATAAAACAGTTCGTGTCATGGATAATCCTTGTTTTTTGTATGGGTATGTCCTTAAACTACGTCCAACAATGAGAGCTAGAGGGCACAGCGAAGTACCATCACGCTCGAGTCTGGAGAAGCCCACTGGGGAAGTACCATCTTACAGAAGACCACAGCCATAATAGCACTGCTACCTTTCAGGTATGTAGTGTTCTGTTCATGAAAGGCCGGAGACGCATTGTGACTCCCCTGGTGTTGCAAGTGCCCATAGACGACGGCAATTGCTTGCCATCAGGCAATCCGTCTGCTCGTTTGCCACCTTTGTCATAAAAAAAGGTAGTAGTTTGGTGAAGAGCTCTTGAGTAAATACCTAGTGTAGTATAACCTATTAATTACCAAGTAATTCGTGAATGGACTCGTTAACTACTAGCCCGATGTTGCAAATTAGCACTTAACGGGAAGCTAGCATAATACTGTCGGAGAATTTATCTACTGTTTAGCAACCCTGATCAAATAATTATACGCTCGTAGAATATTGATAATATCTCAATAATTACATTTTCTGTAGGCATAATTATATAACCATAAAATATTTTTTTATTCGCATTGTCCATTATGAATGTTACGCTGTTTCTATAAGCTGCAGTGCAATATCTAAACGTTACGTCACTGTGACGTTGTCAAAAGATTACGTTTAGTTAGCAGTCGTTACCGCTATTGTTCACGCTTGTATGTATAATTTTTTACACTAAATTTGACCTTATTTTAAAGTTAATAGAGTTGTATAAGATTAAACTTAAAAATAGGAGGCGTTTTTGCAATCTTTACTAGCATCAAACGTAATGTAATAAGATTAGAAATGAAATTTGTATTGTTGATACGAGACGTGTCAAATCTCTTTTATCCGCGGCGATAAAATTATCAAACACCACGTATTTGCCCACGTTAACGCCATCCTTCCTACTGTTCACCGACAAACGGAGTGCTACGTAAAAATCTAAATTATAATTTATAGTCGCTTGCCGCATGCGGGCGCAACAAAGGATTTTTTTTATGGTAAACTATGCGTGTGGTATAAAAGTGTGTGGGGCGTGAATGAAGGGTGTAATATTTGAGTTAGTGAGGAAATTTCGCCGGAAACTTAGGCTTAAAATGAGTGCCGTGAACAGAGAAGCCCCGATAGGCATACAATGTTTACAGCGATTATCAAGTTGGTGCTGCCCACGGCTACAGTTTAACAGGCTAAGATGGTAAGTTAGAAGAACCAAAGATAATGACTCATTTTTTTAAACAATGCTTACTATTTTTTTTAATAGTTTAGTGGCAATGGCACTTTGTTATTAGCTGCTCTTGTGTGGTTTTAGTTATGAAAATATGAAGATTGAGTGATTCAAAGTTGATAGTAAATCATTAGCTTATGTAGCTTAGGAATCAGTATTATAGTGAGATAAATAATTTAGACTTCCAGGCTATGTTTAGATAAAAAGAATGGTTTATGGATTTTGATTAAGAAATTAACAACTGGGCTTTAAAGTTAGTTTTATATTTAGAAGAAACAATAAATGAAAAAAATTTTTGTTTAACTTTTTTTTGTTTGAGAAGGTTAATTAACATTCTTTGACCTTTCTTTAAAACAATTAAATACGTAATAAATCATTAAAACTAATTAAAATTAACAATAATTTGAACTAAAACTAATATAAATCTAAAACCGTATCGTAAAATCATAGTACTGAAGATGCTGGCAGCATTTCCTCACTGAATCGTAAGACTGATACACTGAGCGAGGTAGCTGCCAGCTCTTCAGTCTCCTGTGGCGTCTCAGAGTCTCTTTGAAAGGTCCTTAAAGAGACTCAGAGCGCCGGGGCCCCATGGACCGAGGGTCTAGACGCCAAATGGGATAACTTAAAAATTAAGTTAAATTGTTTCATTTAAAAATTAAATATAAATGTTTAAAATATCAATGGTTTAGGTTGCAAGGTATCTGTCAATTTCACACAATTTATTTATCAAATCAAATCAAATATATTTATTTGCCAGAATATGGTTACAGAGGTCTTATTAATAACATATCCTTACATATTCAACCTGCATGCAGCATGTGCAATTGGTAATAATGTATTACCATAAATATTAAGTTACTAGGTATTTAACACACAAAATAGCTATTCTAAAATGACTGTAACCCTACAGCATCATCTATTTGTGTTTATTCTTTAACTAAAACGATTATGGCAGTGAAGCTCCGAGGAGGCTTGAACTCAGGGGTTTGGTGATTGGGTTACGTTGGTTTGTAACATATCATCATCTTATCAGCTTAAGGACATCTACTGCTGGACATACCTATCCCAAGCGAACCACAATGACCAGTTGTACCCCATCCAGGGAATCATCGAATCTTTGCAAGATGGGATGATTTGAGATTCTGCAGCTTTTTGGATATTTTATTACGACCTTTTATTTTATTGACGACCAGTCTGGCCTAGTGGGTGACCCTGCCTATGAAGTTGAAGGTCCTGGGTTCGAATCCCAGTCAGGGCATTTATTTGTGTGATGAGCACATATATTTGTTCCTGAGTCATGGGTGTTGTATGTATTTAAGTATTTATATGTATCTATCTATTATATATATCGTCGTCTAGTACCTAGTACACAAGCCTTACTGTAGGACTAGGTCAATTTCTGTCAGATTTTCCCGAAATATTTATTGTTTATTTATTATATTCTAGCATGTGTATCCTAGGTAGGATAATGCTGGCAGATTGACTTTGATGACAGTAGCGTTTTTTTAAATGTGGCAAACAAGCAGATGGATTACCTGATGGTAAGCAATTACCATTGCCTATGGAAACCCAATCTTCAGCTACTGCACGGTCGCCAACCCGCCTACCAAGCGGCAAGGCAAATACCCCCCACGTGATATTTGGGGGAGGCATAGGCCCAGTAGTAGATGATTTACATCTGAAATGATTATGATGGTGGGGAAGGTTCAAATCCGGCAAAATGCTTGTAGCATGTATAATGTCTGTAACTTTCATGGTT
The DNA here is from genome assembly GCA_022674325.2 of Grapholita molesta. NCBI lineage: Eukaryota > Metazoa > Arthropoda > Insecta > Lepidoptera > Tortricidae > Grapholita > Grapholita molesta. Next base: position 7,934,037 of record CP053145.2, on the reverse strand, counting down.
TCCAGAGGAAAGCAAACCACTGGAACACTCTGGGTACTCCCCCATAGTAGTTAGTTTTAGCCTAGAGTCGGCTAGAGCCTAGGGGCGTCGCAAAAATATTAAGGATGCCCAAGTGCGTCATATCAAAAAATATTTTTCCTAACTAGTGCGTAAAAAGTGCACTTTTCGTAAATTTCACTTTTTAAGGAACTTGCTATGAAAAATTAGGTTCAATACTGGTGTAAAAACTTCTTTTTTTTCACTAGTATCGAAATGTACTATGATGAGCCCTGACCTATGGTATTAAATATTTTAATACTTTACATTCTAGACTTGGCATGTTGCTGTCCATTCAACATTGTTTTTTGTATTCTGTATAACTGCACTATTTATACAAGTGTGTGTAACTTAAAATACTATTTGTTTACCTTGTTTCAAGTTACATTGCTAACATGTAACGATCATTAAACAATAACAAGAACAAATGTAGCTTAATATATATTATGTACAGAAGTAGCTAAGCTTTTGAGGTGTTCAAAATGAGGTCAACACGTCTCTATTATCAAGAGAATAAGAGCGCGTGTAGGTCATCTTGAACACTTCAAACGCTTAGCAACTTTTGCTGCTGACTGTACTTGTCAGGATTTGAACTCCAGAACTCTTGCTTTGGCAGAGACAATGTTAACAATAGATCCTGCTGAAATAAGAATTATAGATTACAATTAAACATACTTATTATTTAAATATTAAAAATAGATCACATATACTTAAGAAAAAGCGACGAGGACCTCCAACGGTCGAGGTGGGATTTGAACCCGCACCAGCAGCTATTGCGGCTGACGCCTACCAATTTGGCTACCCGAACACAGTGGAACCTGTCGAAATTTATCATTACATACATACATTTCAGCCGTATGCAGTCCACTGCTGGACATAGGCCTCCCACAAATATGACTTGTATCATCTTGGGGGTAGTTGCCATAGTCGCCACGCTTGGCAGACGGGTTGGCGATCGCAGTAGCTGTATGGGTTTCGACGTACGCTGCTGCCCGTTCGTAGGATTTTTCCCTTTGTCGCTTCTTACGACACCCGTGAGAGGAGATAAAAATAAATAAATATCGACCTAGTCCTACGGTAAGCTCAGTAAGGCTTGTGTTGTAGGTACTAGACGTCGATATATATAATAGATAGATACATATAAATACTTAAATTCATAGAAAACATCCATGGCCCAGGAACAAATATCTGTGCTCATCACACAAATAAATGCCTTGGCTGGGAATATCTGGGACCATCGGCTTCATAGGCAGGGTCACTACCCACTAGGCCAGACCGGTCGTCAAAGAGATGGGGTGGTGCTATTCTAGTCAGCCGGCATCACACGGCATTTTTTGTTTTATCAATGTTTTAATTTTGGACCCGGGTATGTCCTTAAACTACGTCCAACAATGAGAGGTAGGGCACAGCGAAGTACCATCACGCTTGAATCTGGAGAAGCCCAACTGGGGAAGTACCTCCTCCTTACAGAAGACCACAGCCATAATAGCACTGCTACCTTTCAGGTATGTAGTGTTGAGTTCCTGATGGTGAATAAGGTTCCCAGAGCTCCAACCCACTTATAGGTCGGCAACGCGCTTGTGACTCCCTTGGTGTTACGAGTGCCCATGGGCGACGGTAATTGCTTACCATCAGGCAATCCGTCTGCTCGTTTGCCACCTTTGTCATAAAAAAATAAAAAAAACCATATTGTTTCCAAGTATTCATTAATCTATCGTCTTATTGTATCTAAGATAACACAAATGACCTCATAATTTAATGAGATAACTCATTATGTTAAACCAATATAAGTGATAAGTCGTGAACGTACCTTTATCGTAACGTCACGGCCTTGTCGGAGGTCAGACTAATGCCGGAAGTGATCGGTTCATTGCATCAGTGCGAACAGACTGACGCGCTTTTTTGACCTCGCGGAATACAGATGCTAAGCATCTGCATTTCTTCGTTTAGTTTTTTTAATTTTTACCCTGTTTGGTCAAGAATTTGTGACATTATCTATGAAATGGGACCTTATTGTCGATGGCGCTTATGTCGTTGTTCAAGACGGTACAATACAAACGCAACGCGATTCGACGTAAGTGCCATCGACAATAAGGTCCCTTTTCCTAGATAATGATAATGACACATTTTATTACGGCTGCATTGTTAATTCGCTCATGGTGTCAATTCTAGAAAAACAGATGAACATCGCGGTTTGAATATTACTTTTTTTTTAAGTTTATGAATCACTCTTAGCGGCCAGTAACATAAATAAAACAAAAAAAGGTTGTAAAACATCGATACCGAGAATATATTGAACGCACCTCGTATATATCGTCGTCTAGTACCTACGACACAAGCCTTACTGAGCTTACCGTAGCACTAGGTCTATTTGTGTAAGATTGTCCCGAAATATTTATTATTTATAAGTGGAATATTGCTCGACATGACGCACTTGGACTTCGTCGGTCAGCTCATGATTATGTTCCTCGTTACGCAGCGAAACATGTCGAGCAATATTGGCCTTAAAAATAAGCTATACGTGAAAAACTTAGCTAAAGCACCTAGCTTAGTAGTAACGCGTACACGCATGTCGGCGTTCTATATTCATGACGTAATTTTTATATTTTTAACGACAGATTTGGTCTGAAATAGTTATTTTATACATCATGGACTCGAACCCACAACCACTGGATCCAGTGGTTGTGGGTTCGAGTCCCGCTCCGAGTCAAATTTTTCTATTTTTCTTTCGATTTAAATATCGAAAATATTCGCTAGCAGACGTTTCTGCATAATAAAAAATAATTATATATATTTTATTAAAAGTGAGCTACTATAGGTGAAAAACTTAGCTAAAGCACCTAGGCTAGTAGCACAGAGAACTACCTATAGAGTCGCAATGTTGTTCATTTTGTTCGCGATACAAGCTGCCAACACAAGAGGTGAAACGTGAGGGGCGGGAGGGCGTTAACGTCGCTGCGATTGGTTGTCTCAAGGACGACGCGCGGCCGCTTGAGCGTGTAGTGATGGGACATGTTTTTTACCGGAAGCCTAACCGGTAGTCATTTATGTTTGGTAAACAAAAGTAACTATAAATATAAATCAGTAGGTATAGTAATATTATTTTAACTTACTTCAAAAGTATAGGTTAAAATACTAAGGGTGTAATAATCTAAAAATTAAATGTGTATGACAGTAATAAGAGCTCCAGAATAGAGTACAAATTACGATGCGAAATGGTACAATTTTTTTGACCAAAATATCGATTATAATATTATGTACGAGAGTGGTTTGTTTGTTCATAAACCACTCTCGTACATATCATAATGTGGGTTGGAATAACTTCTATAATTAACAGCCTATTTTAAAAATGTATTTTTGAATTAATTAATTAGTTATTAATTAAATTGTTATTGTATGTAAATAGTGCATTACTGCAAATACTAGTTATCCTGGATGAGTATCAGTTAGGCGACCGGATTGAAGGTGAGGAACGAGGCCAGAATATCACTTGCTGTCTAAACAGTCCCTAATTCAAAAATAGGACAAATTGTATGAATGGAATCTTGCAAATATATTAAAGTTAATACGTTATTTGTATTTTTATAAAAATACAAGGGTTTCAAATAAAATACATATTTAATCACTAGAGATACATTATTCGTATGTTGTTTGTGTAGACACTGTAGACCATAGCTGTGCCCCCTAAGGATTCTCTGTAGACCACCTCGGCCACCATGGACTCCCGTGTTCTTCGGGCGCTGGCCGCTTGTCCCGCCATGCTACGTTAAGTTAAACTATATTCTCAGAAGGGCGCTTATCAGCGCGAACATCCCCACCACTCTGGTACACCAGATTGTGCGGGGTCAGATGTCGTTAATACCCGTTGTTGGAGAATGGGTCGCGCACTGGTGTGCTATTCTATGACACTAGACCCAAGGACTCACCAAGTGGATTCTAAAAAGCCCCCATAACATACCTCTATCTCAAACCAGCTATGAGTGCCCTGGGACTTCCTCGAAGTTCATCATCAGGCCCATTCTATGATACTGGACACAAGTACTTACGAAGTGGATTCCAAAAAGCCCCCATAACATACCTCTATCTCAAACCAACTATGAGTGCCCTGGGACTTCTTCGAAGTTCATCATCAGGCCCATTCTATGACACTGGACCCAAGTACTCACCAAGTGGATTCTAAAAAGCCCCCATAACATACCTCTATCTCAAACCAGCTATGAGTGCCCTGGGACTTCTTCGAAGTTCATCATCAGGCCCATTCTATGACACTGGACCCAAGGACTCACCAAGTGGATTCTAAAAAGCCCCCATAACATACCTCTATCTCAAACCAGCTATGAGTGCCCTGGGACTTCTTCGAAGTTCATCATCAGGCCAATTCTATGACACTGGACCCAAGTACTCACCAAGTGGATTCTAAAAAGCCCCCATAACATACCTCTATCTCAATCCAGCTATGAATGCCCTGGGACTTCTTCGAAGTTCATCATCAGACCCATTCAATGACTCTGGACCCCAAGGACTCACCAACCCCCTCTAGTCCACTACATAACTCTACATAAAACTAAGTATGCGTACATACATATTCTACTACTACTAGTTAGTATTAAATATAATATACTATATAAACTACTGAAATATAAATATATACTCGTATATATATATATATTTAGTGCGTATCCCTGATTTCTATTATATTTTGTAAATTCACTAAGCACACGATTACGGTTAATACGGTAACGACATCAGCACATCACTAGAGCTACACGTGGCTTCGTAAGACAGGAATAGCACACTGTATTTACAATATGATCAAAAGAGACGAACAAACTATCTACTTCTGTAAGCGACCAGTATAAATGAACTCCGCTAGGAACAAATAATTTTTCAATAATATAATCATTTTGACTTATCTGTGGAATGTTATACCATCTTTCTTGTAATTTGATGTCTTAGAATTTTTACCACACCATCTTACAGTACAATGACACATGATGTCAACGTTTTTATTATAATTATCTATTTTTAGTGTAGTAACAATGTGCACTGCGCGCAGGTCAGATACTTGGACGCAACTGAACGGCACTGCGCGCGACCGGGAATTATATACGCCTTGTATGCCATACGGACTGATGATCGTCAGTGCCCTGCAATACTTGTCTATAGGTTTACTGGTCTGTGGCTAGTAGTAACGCGTACACGCATGTCGTTCTATATTCAAATTTTAACGTAAGTTCCATATTAATTATCTGCACAACTACATAGACATGGTGCTTCAGTTGTGTTACTTCTATACAACTAATTATTGACATAATAATTAATATGATACTGTCAACACGCGTCCTGTTATCAGCGAGGCGCGTGCTACATGAGTAATGTCGTATAACTGGGCCATTTAACTCGACCTGTGATATGCGATATGGATGCATTTATGGCCGTAATGCAGTCTGAGGTCATAAGTCCATGTAGTTTGTGGACGTACGAGTTGAGAGTGAGTTACCTCATTGAGCTAGATCTGTACCCCAAACTCGTTAGTTCCGCGTAACATAATTCCCAGTCGCATTTTTTTTTATGACAAAAGGTGGCAATCGAGCAGACGGATTGCCTGATGGTAAGCAACTACCGTCGCCCATGGGCACACGTAATACCAGGGGAGTCACAAGCGCGTTGCCGACTCACCATCAGGAACACAACACTATATACCTGAAAGGTAGCAGTGCTATTATGGCTGTGGTCTTCTGTAAAGAGGAGGTACTTCTCCAGTTGGGCTTCTCCGGACTCAAGCGTGATGGTACTCGTACTTCGCTGTGCCCTACCTCTCATTGTTGGACGTAGTTTAAAGACATACCCGGGTCCAAAATTTTTTCCCACTCGAGTTTGTTGTCATTCATGCATGTCACTAAGCATTTTCCCCACCCGAATTTCTACAAATTCCATTCGGGTTTTTTATCACATTATATTTCGTTCGCTGTACAAGTCGACGGACTCCCGCTCGGACGGAGCGGGGCTCCTAAAAATTCAAACTCAAACTAAAACCTTTATTCAGTAAGTAGGCCACAAGGGCACTTTTACACGTCGAGTATACAAAAGAAGAAAACATAAAAACTACACCGGTTCTAACCCTACACCTCTGACCCGAGAAGCATTTCGACTTTTATGACCGGCAAGAAACTCGGCGGGACTTATTTTTTCAAAACAGTATTACAAAAGATATGATATGTATAAAATATACATATTACATAAAAATGCGTTATTCTTTAAGAAAACATATCCAACAATTATAGAAAAAATCTGCCAAAGGAAAAGTAAAAATAATTATTAATTACTTACAAGTCCAAATCTGACTGCTAAGAACGAAGTTAACAAAACGTTCGTTCCTATTTCTAGCATTGCACCCTTCGGGCATTTAAAGCTCCCTAACCTAACCTACCCATTGTTTAGCTTAGCGATATATTACTTTATTTATTTATTAGTGACAACATCTCATAAAAACCGCCATCTTGCGTAAAAGGGTAGCATCCGTAATACGGCGCATCGAGGGTGGTACCAACAGCGTGCCAAATACTGTTGTTGACAGGCCAAGGCGATATCCAGCAGCACTGGAATGACCTGCACTGCTCTCTGGGGTAGTTTATATGTAGTTACTATACAGATATGTTTTATTTTCTTTCTTTGTACATACAGTTTACTAACATTAGCTTTTAAGATTTTTCTCATGTACAGTCAGCAGCAAAAGTGGCCAAGCGTTTGAAGTGTTCAAAATGACCTGCACGCGCTCTTGACATTAGAGACGCGTTGACCTCATTTTGAACACCTCAAACGCTTAGCCACTTCTGCTGCTGACTGTACATATGTTTACTAACAAATATGGACTTGCTTCCGAAATAAATTATTTCAAGAAATAAAACAACTAAAACGGATTAAATCGCGTATACTAATTTAAACTTCATCCCGACGTTTCGAACCCTTTAGCAGCGTTCGTGGTCATCGGGTGGACTGAGGAAAAATATTAATATTTTTACCCACCCGATGACGCCGGGACGAAGTTTAAATTAGTATACGCGATTTAATACGTTTTAGTAGTTTTATTTCATGAGTAATTATCGCGGCAACCGGAGACAATATTAAATTATTTCAATTTGAAAAAAATACCCGAATGTGTAGAAATTCGGGTGGGGAAAAATGCGACTGGGAATTATGCTACGCGGTTAGGGTACAGATCTCCTTATTCAGTACAGATCCTCCAACATACAAATAATAATCACGGCTCTACTCACGTTTATTAGTCACTCGCGCAACATGTTTCGATGGTGGCAAAGGATTTCCACTACATCTGTACAACGTATCTGTGAAACGCGATAAAAAGGGAGTGTTCTGAGGAATTGTTCGGATTAATCCCTGCCGCCTTCTTCCGCCATCATTCAACGCGGCAACATTTCAGCCCCACCACCTGGATAGTTGGAAATCCTCTACTGTGCGTTTCTCTAGAAACTTCTTGCCTCGCACATCAAAACTATGCAATGATTTACCACCAGCGGTATTTCCGGACCGATACGACCCTCACACCTTCAAGAAAAGAGCGTACTCCTATCTTAAAAGCGGGCAACCCGCTTGTGACTGTGTTGTGGGTGTCCATGGTCGACGGTAGTTCCTTACCATCAGGCAATCCCTCTGCTCGTTTGCTACCTTTATAAAAAAAAGTGCACATTCAGAGGCTCTTGTGTAAGTTTCTTTTGATGTAAAAAACGTTTACGAACGCGTAAGTGATAATTTTATTTATATGGGAAACCCAAACGCGTTCGTGACGTAAAGTTACGTTAAAATCTTACACTCAGGGCTCAAATATGTGTGACAACCTAACAGCTTTTTTTTATGACACGCTGACGAGCTGACGGATTGCCTGGTGGTAAGCAATTACCGTCGCCCATGGGCACCCGCAACACCAGGGGAGTCACAAGCGCGTTGCCGGCCTTTAAGGGGGGTTGAAGGTCTGGGAACCTTACCCACCGTCAGGAACACAACACTACATACCTGAAAGGTAGCAGTGCTATTATGGCTGTGGTCTTCTGTAAGGAGGAGGTACTTCCCCAGTTGGGCTGCTCCAGATTCAAGCGTGATGGCCATCGCTGTGCCCTACCTCTCATTGTTGGACGTAGTTTAAGGACATACCCGATATATCTGATGACTGTGTTGTCTGTTCCAGCTACCAGATCTCGATCCTCGTGCTGACATACTTCACATACATGACGTACCACCTAACGAGGAAGCCGATCTCGGTGGTGAAGAGTGTGCTGCATCAGAACTGCTCGGGGCTGGTGCCGCCGCCCGATGTCGATCCGAATGACGAGAACTGGTGCAACTGGGCGCCTTTTGGTGAGCATTCAAAGATAATAGATCTGGCCTTGTGGGTACCTCCATAAACACCAGATTCCTTTTTATTTTTTTATGGCTTTACTTTGGCCATTGCCTTGCCTAAGATGCTGCCCATGCCTATGAAGCCTACAGTCCTGGGTTCAAATCTTAGTAAGGGCATTTATTTGTGTGATGAGCACAGATATTTGTTCCTGAGTCATGGTTGTTTTCTATGTATTTAAGTATTTATGTGTCATTATCAATGAAAAGGGACCTTATTGTCGATGGCGCTTATGCTTCTGTTAATAATGGCGCAGTACTAATCCAGTTCCGTTCGAAGTAAGCGTCATCGATAATAAGGTCCCTTTTCATAGATCATCATCATCATCATCATCATGTCAGCCGAAAGACGTCCACTGCTGGACATAGGCCTCCCCCAGAACCACCCAAGAAGACCGATCCTGCGCCTTCCACATCCAGCGGTATCCCGCGACTCTAACTAGGTCGTCGGTCCATCTTGTGGGAGGCCTACCTACGCTGCGTCTTCCAGTTCGTGGTCGCCACTCCAGAACCTTTCCGCCCCACCGGCCATCGGTTCTGCGTGCAATGTGCCCTGCCCACTGCCACTTAAGTTTGGCGATTCGGAGGGCTATATCGGTGACTTTGGTTCTACTGCGGATAAAATCATTCCTGATGCGATCACGCAGAGACACTCCCAACATAGCCCTCTCCATTGCTCTTTGGGTGACTTTGAGCCTTCTTATGAGGCCCATAGTAAGCGACCACGTTTCAGCACCATAAGTCATCACTGGCAACACACACTGGTCGAAGACCTTTGTTTTGAGACACTGCGGGATATTGGAAGAAAAGATGTGTTGTAGCTTCCCGAACGCTGCCCAGCCGAGTCGGATTCGACGATTGACCTCTTTCTCGAAGTTGGATCTTCCTAGCTGGATAGTTTGTCCTAGTTATATATACTCATCTACAACTTCGAGTGTATTCGTTTTCATAGATACCACATATATAGATTGTACATATCGTCGTCTAGTACCTACAACACAAGCCTTACTGAGCTTACCGTAGGACTAGGTCGATTTGTGTAAGATTGTCCCGAAATATTTATTTGTTTGTGTACAGATACCAGAGATGCCAACACGCTGCTGGGCGCTCTGGACTCGGCGTTTTTGTTTACGTACGCGGCCGCCATGTTTGTGTCAGGTAAGACAAACCTAACGAGGTAAATACTGCTGAAATCAGTACCCTTACCATGAGTTGTGACTTTGAGGTTTTCGATAACGAGTATCGAGTTTACTATCAGTGCATCTCGTTCGCACTAAAATAGTACAAGCGAGATACACAGATAGTAAACTCGATTCTCGTTATCGAAAACCATAATGTCACAACTCATGGTAAGGGTACAGAAATCAGTATTCGTTTATTGTTTACCGTCTAAATGAGATGTTACAAAATATAAATAGGTAACAACAGTAACCCATTTCTGCATTTTTTTAACAAGACTGGCCAGCGTTTGACCTCAGTCGCACCTGATGATAAGTGTCGACGAGGTCGAGGGTGTAGCACGCTGGTTCAGTAACAGCCTGTTCACTCTTGCCTTGGGTACCAAATTATATCTTTCCGGGAATACAGACGAAGGGAGCGAATTCCATTCCTTAACAGTACATTCTAGATTCCATTTACGCTTAATATACCCTTTACATGTAATTAAATTATTGAAAGGCCCTCTGCGCGTTGGCTCAATCCGGCTCCGCGTACACCCAAATGTCCGGAACACCATTGTTCCGTGTACGGAAAAGACATAATTGTGTTATCTAGGAAAAGGGACCTTATTGTCGATGGCACTTACGTCGAATCGCGTTGCGTTTGTATTGTATCGTCTTGAACAACGACATAAGCGCCATCGACAATAAGGTCCCTTTTCATAGATACTGTCACAATTAATTTATTTCTTACAGGAATGATAGCCGAGCGCGTGGACTTGAGATATTTCCTGTCGCTAGGGATGCTGTTTTCTGCCATTTTTTGCTATTTGTTCGGCGTCGGAAAAACATATGGCATCCACAACATCTCATACTACTTATTAGTACAGGTAATTATTAATACTGCTGCATCACAAACATAAATGAAATGGAAATTAAAAAATGGCTACTTCCCGGCCTAGGCCTGCAATTTTATATGAAATTTTTACGGAGCAATCGTCTAGCTGCGCCAGAGAAGTGATTATTTCTAGCCTAATAAAAAAATCAATGTTAATATTTTATACTGGTTGTTATAAAAAACGTGATACAAGATTATCAAACCGGCATCTGTTCATGATTTTGAACATCTTCCACTATGGGGTCAAGTTTGTAAAATTAAATTGAAATTGAGCTGTTCCATCAAGGTCAAGTATAAGTTGACGAAAATGTATGAGAAAATTGCTTTTTTTTTACTATTTACAAAGTTGACCTCAAAGTAAAAATTGTTGCAAATCATGACCAGATGAAGGCTTGATAATCTTGTATCAAGTTTTTTATAACATCCGGTATAAAATATTGTTTTTTTTTTATTAGGCTAGAAATAATCACTTCTCTGGCGTGGCTAGACGATAGATCCGTAATGAAATTTCATACAAATTTGCAGGCCTAGGCCGGGAAGTAGCAATTTTTTTTTATTTTGTTTTCATTTAGGTATATTTGAGACGCAGTATCGTAGCATTCAGCCATTTTTTTTGTTAGAATATTATTTATTTTTTAATTTAATTGCATGTTTGAGAAAAGCACTATACATATATACCAGCGTGAGAATAGATTGTGGGTCTCAAAACTACCCTTAACACCTGGGTTCAAATCCCAGCAAGGGCATTTATTTGTGTGATGAGCACAGATTATTCCTAAGTCATGGGTGTTTTCTATGTATTTAAATATTTGTATATTATATATATCGTTGGCTGAGTATGTAAGCTTTCTTGAGCTTACCGTGGGGCTCAGGCAATTTGTGTAAGAATGTCCTGTAATTTGACGACAAGTTTGGCTTAGTGGGTAGTGACCCTGCCTTTGAAGCCGATGGTCCTGGGTTCAAATCCCATTAAGAGTATTTTTCCCGAATCATGTGTTTTTATGTATTTAAGTATTTGTATATTATATATATCGTTAGCTGTGCAACACAAGCCTTCTTGAGCTTACCGTGAGGCTCAGCCAACTTATGTAAGGCACTGGTCCCATCGCGAGCTAGTAAGCTATATGCTATCAGCTATTTCAAGGGAATAAAAATACATCGCTCCCGTGTAAATAAAAGAGGAGATATATATTTATAGCTCATCGCCCCGCGATGAACTACGATCGCCCGGCTATGACATACAGGTTGGAAAAAAGTTATGGACCCTGGAGGGCAACTACTTTAAATCCTTAAGTTGGCTCATATTACTTAAAGGATACTTTCCTTTATTTACAAAAATAAACAAAACTTCATTCAAAGATCTTTTAAATTCAAGTGAATCTCGCCCGGGAATCAAACCGACTAAAAATTTCAAAAAATAAACACGTGCTATTTTATTATACTAGTCGATACAGTTAATGTTTATAATAACATTTCTCGAAGAAACATACGTCTTACACTCGTTTTTCGTACAAAATATACATAAAATCGAATATTTAGTACTCAGAATAATTAATTTCCAAGCAAAATTTAAAAAAATGAAAAGTCTTTGAATGCAGTTTTGTTTCTTTTTGTAAATAAATAAATGAGCCAAATTTAAAGTAGTTTCCCTCCAGGGCCTATAACTTTTTTCCACCCTGTATATGTCTCTTTTATTTACACGGGCGATCGATTATCATTTGTCCCTTGAAGTAGCTGATAGCTCATAGCTTACTAGCTCTCGGTGGGACCAGTGCCTAAAGGCTTGGGCACATAGGCACGTTTTGCGGGTGACACCGCTGTGGCTAATGTAATGAAATAAGGCACACATTCGGACGGCAGCGTCGCGCCACGCTGCGTCACGCTCACAAAACGCGCCTATGTGCCCCAAGCCTTAAGGGTACCATGTAATAAAATACATAACTAATAAAATACAGTTCGTCCTCGAAACATCCATTTACTCAAGTATCTTTTATATATCTTATTTTTTTTTTATAAAATTTTATTTAAAGCTCAAAGATACACAAAGCCATTCAGTTTTCGACAAACAGAAAGCAAAGTATAACGTAGCAAGGGTCTGCCTGAAAACCAGCGTTGTAGTAGTATTGCTACAACAGATGCTGAGGGCAAGCTCCTTTTTAACATCATATATACAAATAGTTTTCACCCACATTAAAAATAACGTAGTTTTAAATTGTATGTTAAGTTCTCTCTCTGTTTTGTAGAACTGCATGTAACAATATATTTCATGTGGTGTTAAATAAAAACCTGTTGTTTGGACCCGGGTATGTCCTTAAACTACGTCCAACAATGAGAGGTAGGGCACAGCGAAGTACCATCACGCTTGAGTCTGGAGAAGCCCGACTGGGGAAGTACCTCCTCCTTACAGAAGACCACAGCCATAACAGCACTGCTACCTTTCTGGTATGTAGTGTTGTGTTCCTGATGGTGAATAAGGTTCCCAGAGCTCCAACCCACTTATAGGTCGGCAACGCGCTTGTGACTCCCTTGGTGTTGCGAGTGCCCATGGGCGACGGTAGTTGCTTACCATCAGGCAATCCGTCTGCTCGTTTGCCACCTTTGTCATAAAAAAAAAAAAAAAAAAAAACCTTCTTTGTCTATGTCTAATATTTATGTACGTCCAGGCAGGAGCTGGCATATCCCAGACCACGGGCTGGCCGGGAACGGTCGCCACAGTCGGGAAGTGGTTCGGGAACAGTAAGAAAGGACTCATTTTCGGCATCTGGAATTCGCATACTTCGCTGGGAAACATTCTTGGTGAGAATATAATTAATTAGATCCGGGTATGTCCTTAAACTGCCAACAATGAGAGGGCACAGCGAAGTACCATCACGCTTGAGAAGCCCAACTGGGGAAGTACCTCCTCCTTACAGAACACAGCCATAATAGCACTGCTACCTTTCAGGTATGTAGTGTTGTGTTCCTGATGGTGAGTAAGGTTCCCAGAGCTCCAACCCCCCTTAAAGGCAGGCAACGCGCTTGTGACTCCTCTGGTGTTACGGGTGCCCATGGGCGACGGTAATTGCTTACCACCAGGCAATCCGTCTGCTCGTTTGCCGCTAATGTCTTAAAAAAAAAACCCAAGGGCACCCGCAACATCAGAGGATTCACATGCGCTTTGCCTACCCTAAAAGTTGTTGGAGCTCTGGGAACCTTACTCACCATCAGGAACACAACACTACTTCTGAAAGGTAGCAGTGCTATTATGGCTGTGGTCTTCTGTAAGGAGTTACTTCCCCAAGGCTTCTCCAGACTCGAGCGTGATACTTCGCTGTGCCCTACCTCTCATTGTTGGTAGTTTAAGGACATACCCGGGTCCAAAGAGGGCATCTGACTTTGAAAGTTTGAGTTCAATACGCTGGCGGTTGATGTGTTTACACGTCACCCATGATGACGTATACGAGGAGGGATAGATAGAAAAATTTGACAAGTCTAACCGATACTCGTAAAGCACAACTGGTAGTGCACTGGGCTAGTGATCCAGTGGTTGTGGGTTCGAGTCCCGCTGCGAGTCAAATTTTTCTGCTTTCTTTCGCTTTAAATATCTCTCCATTTTCTATCGCATCTACTACGGAGAGTGCTCCGAGGAATTATTTGGGTTAATCCCAGCTGCTTCCTTCCGCCAGCGCTCTACACGACAACACTTCCATCATCACCACTTAGATGGTTGGCAGTCCTCAACTGTGCGTTTTTCTAGAAACTTCCTGCCTCGCACAGCAAAACTCTGGAATAAATTGTCGTGTGCAGTATTTCCGGACCGATATGACATCCAAACCTTCAAGAAAAGAGCGTATAGGGATCTTAAAGGCCGGCAACGTACTTGTGACTGTCCATGGGCGGCGGTAGTTGCTTACTATCAGGCAATCCGTCTGCTCGTTTGCCTCCTATTTTTTTTATGACATAGGCGTCAAACGAGCAGACGGATTACCTGGTGATAAGCAATTGCCGTCGCCCATGGGCACCCGCAACACCAGGGGAGTCACAAGCGCGTTGCCGGCCTTTAAGGGGGGTTAGAGCTCCTATATCATAAAAAAATATATATCGAAGAGTTTGAAAGGTCATTACAGCTTGGTCTTTTCAGGGACGCTAATAGCAGACCGGTTCGTAGAACAAGACTGGGCGCTGTCCTTCATATACCCGGCGCTGGTGATGGGCGCCGTGGGGACCCTGGTCTTCCTCTTCCTGGCTCCGGAACCCAGGATGGTGGGGATCGTGCTGCCGGAGAGAGTGCCCGTAAGATATGTTATAGTAATTTTCAATATAAATAATTGTTTGTTATACAGAGCGCTGGTAGCCTAGCGGTAAGAGCGTGCGACTTGCAATCCGGAGGTCGTAAGTTCAAACCCCGGCTCGTACCAATGAGTTTTTCGGAACTTATGTACGAAATATTATTGCGTTTGATATTTACCAGTCGCTTTTCGGTGAAGGGAAACATCGTGAGGAAACCGGACTAATTCCAATAGGACCTAGTTTACCCTCTGTTGGAAGGTCAGATGGCAGTCGCTTTCGTAAAAGTAGTGCCTACGCCAAATCCTGGGATTAGTTGCCAAGCGGACCCCAGGCTCCTATGAGCCGTGGCAAATGCCGGGACAACGCGAGGTAGATGATGATGATGAATAGTTTGTTATACAAGGGAGCAAAGTTAGTTGTATGCCTTCTGGTGCTAATATTGAATCTCGAGCTAGCGAAAGATTCCAAAATTGAGCCACGAGCATAGTGAGTGGTTCAATGAGTGGAATCTTAAGCATTGGGAGGGTTTGACATACTAGAGGGGAACCGTTAACTTTGACAGTTGCATTTATTAAGATTCTTGTTACAGTCAAGTCGTCAGTCGCGGAGGTCCTCAGACGGAGAAGATGGACCTTCGCAGGTCATCGTCGGAGATCAGGTAATACACACACACACACACATTTCTACATTAGTCACTAATATGCACACACATTTTGAGCACCCTAAGCTTTATAGTTTATGTTCGAAAAAAATAGTTTTTTTTTGTAGCCATTTAGGTATAACCTGCTTTACGTAAACATGATTATATTATAACAATTGTTATGATCTACTTTTCACGTTAGAGATTTACAGAAAAATAAATAATTTATAAGAATTTAAATTCCAAACAGCGAACAAAATTTTTGTAGGGTAAATTGTCAGTAACTGGCTACTTTTCAATTACTGGGCTCCTTATGCTGAAAGTGAATTCTGTTTGCCTACAAATAAAACATATTTTCTAATTGGTCTTCAAAAACTAGCCGCCTCGCACTAAAATGAATTCTAATCACACATGAACTTAATTTTTAGTATGATATAGCCAGTTATTGGAGGGTAGCCAGTTACTAGCGAATTACCTTAGTAAATGCCAGATACAATTTAGGTACCCTAAATAGTCGCAAATTACTGCGGTAAACCGTCAGTGATTGGCCTCCTTTCAAAAACTGGCCATGTTATAGGGTAATTCGCTAGTAACTGTAACCCCATTCGATAACTGGTCACATTATATTAAAAATGAACTCTGTTTGTATTCGATTAGAATTCATTTTAATGTGAGGTGGCCAGTAATTGAAACCCCATTAGAAAATGTGTTCTATTTATAGGTAAACAAAATTTATTTTCGGTATAGCGTGAATTCAAATCACAAATAAACAGAGTTTATTTTTAGTATAATGTGGCCAGTTATTGGAGGGTGGCCAGTTACTGGTAAAATTATTAAAAAAAAATATGATAAAAAAATATTATTAAATATAAAATATTTATTTATTCTTAGTTAACTTTTGATTGAATGAATGAATGATACTAACTGCATGTTGCAGGCGGCGAGCCTGCGCCCTAACCGGCACTCCGCCAACAGTCAGGTGAGCACGCTAACAAACACTACATCCTCGTAATGCCCACCGGCCTTCCTGTAGTACTAATCACTTTAGACAAATTTGAATCTTATACAATTGTAACAGAGTTGAATTTTATTTGTTTCCTTCGATTAAAGAAATTATACTTTATTTCCTAACGAACGAATTAAGTAGCATTTTACTTGGTGGGCCTTAGGAGGATAAGTAGGTGAAAAACTTAACTGAAGCACCATGTCTATGTAGGGTGACGGCGCCAGTAATGGACAAGTAACCAATCATGAACATTAGTGCTTATTTCAAAGGAGTCAAGTTTTTTTTTGTGACAAGGGCGACAAACGAGCAGACGCATTACCTGATGGTAAGCAATTACCGTCGCCCATGGGCACTCGCAACATCAGGGGAGTCACAAGCACGTTGCCGGCCTTTAAGGGGGGTTAGAGCTCTGAACCTTACTCACTATCAGGAACTACATACCTGAAAGGTAGCAGTGCTATTATGGAGTGAAAGAGAAAGGTAGGCGTCAAGTGTTGTGCATTTGTTGGTAAATATTCAATTTATAACATTATGGTTTTTGAATTAAGAACTAAGTGTCCATCATTGCTCTCTGTCAGCTTAAGTGTCCAACATTGGTGCCATCGCCCTAGTTGTGAACATTTTTTATACAAGACTGATCAGCGTTTGAGCTCAGTCGCACCTGATGGTAAGTGACGAGGTCGAGGGTGCAGCACGCTGGTTCAGTAACAGCTTTCACTCTTGCCTTGAGACGTCAACATTTGAATATAGAACGCTGACATGCGTGTACACACGTTACTACTACATAGGGCAGGCGTTAGCTAAGTTTTTCACCATGCACGTCTTATTGCAAAGCATAAATATGTATATGTCAAAAGGGCTTATTTCTCTATGTCAATAGGGCTTGTTTTTGTTTGGTTTTCGTAGAGAAATAACCCCTGCCAACATAAAGGTATAAGCTTTTTTGAAAAGACAAGTGTTAACAGCTTATGTGATATAAGTTGTTGTATAGTATTACGGTTTATATAATTAAATATTTGGCCCTTTAAATATTTAGAACCCTAATTGACAATGCTATAAATACGTGTGCTTTAATGTTAAGACAATACAGTGCAGGTATACATATTTTGGAACTTTGTTCGTATCGATATCTCTGACCTTCTGACCATAATATTGCATTGTCACCGAAATTACATAAGTGTGCTAAATTTCAGCTCAATCGGTTAAAGATGTCTATTCTTTTTTTTAATTTTTTTTTGTTTAGGAGACTTTGTCTCTAATAACATGTCGGTTCGTTAGACCTCTACATAGTCTATTATCCTCATTATATTATTATACAATACAAAAATATAAAAACATAATTACAAAAGCAATGAAATATTGCTTTTATAATTGTTATTGTGTAATTTTGTTTGTCTCAAACATGCAATGAAATATTGTCTTTACATTCCTTATAATAGACTCGGAAGTATGGTTTTTTGGGCGCGGCAACTGAAGGGGACGGAAATGGAATTTCATATAACGTTGCAGGCCTAGGCTTGAAAAGTAACTTTTTTTTTCGATGAGGCAAAAATGGCGGGTGTCATAGCAAACAGCTGATGTTAATTTTGAATACATTCTGATTTCATTGTTAGTTGTGATTTTGCAAATTTAATTTTTTGAAGCATATCTTTTATTTCATGGTATGTTTGAGAAAACCACTATACATGCCTCGTCGTGAATACGGATTCCCGGCCTCGTAATTACCCACTAGGCCGGAAATCCTCATTTTCCCGGCCTCTGATGTAATGTACTATTTTGACAGAAAATGATTTCAAAGTTGTGATATATGTAATAGCCACAGCCTGAACCGACGGAGTCGACATCCCTCCTCGGTCCCTCTCGCACCAGCCCCACGCCGCCTGGTGCCGTCTCGCTCTCCCGCGCGCTGCGGATTCCCGGCGTGCTCGAGTTCTCGCTGTCTCTATTCTTCGCGAAGCTCGTCAGTTACACATTTCTATATTGGTTGCCGCTCTACATTAATACTTCAAGTGAGTATATTTTATTATCATACATATACGAATATCTATATATATACGGACTAGCAAGCGCAGCGTAGGACGTGCACCCACAAGATAGACAGACGACCTCATTAAGGTCGCCGGAAGCTGGATACAGGTCGCTTCCAACCGGTACATGTGAACAAGGGGGGGCCTATGTTCAGCAGTGGATGTCTTTTGGCTGAGATGATGATGATCATGATGAATATATATATACTAGCTTTTGCTTCTCGACTTCGTCGGCCAGCCAAGCCCGTCTTTAAAGTACGGTTGCGGGATAAAAATTATCCTATGTCCTTTCTCGTAGCTCAAACTCTCTCTATACCAAATTTTATCCCAATTGCTTAAGCGGTTTAAGCGTGAAGAGGTAACAGACAGACAGAGAGAGTTACTTTCGCATTTATAATATATATTATGTTATATCGACATTAACAGAATGCGCTCGACATTTTTCACTCCATAACGAGGAGCACAATCATGAGCCATTCGCGTTGGCTGACCGACGCAGATCTCACGATAGTTTGGTGTTTAATTAGAACCATGTAAATTTGCCATCAGCGGTAATTCCGGATCGATACGACCCTCATACCTTCAAGAAAAGAGCGTACTCTTTTATTAAAAACCGGCAACGCGCTTGTGACTCCCCTGATGCCAATGGACGACGGTAATTACCATCAGGCGATCAGTCTGCTCGTTTGCGACCCAAAAAACCCAAGGCCTGATAAAGTAATTTGCCCACAGCTCACTTGACCCCGACGCAGTCCGGCGACCTAAGCACAGCGTTCGACGTGGGCGGCATCACGGGCGCCATCTTGGCGGGATTGGTGGCCGACTGTACCGGGTGTCCTGCGATTGTGTGCGCCTGCTTCTACATACTGTGTGCGCCTACGGTGAGATACTGTTTCATCCTTACGTATTAATTATATAAAAGCGGGTATATTTTTGGGACCCGGGTATGTCCTTAAACTACGTCCGACAATGAGAGGTAGGGCACAGGGATGACCATCACGCTTGAATCTGGAGCAGCCCAACTGAAGTACCTCCTCCTTACAGAAGACCACAGCCATAATAGCACTGCTACCTTTCACGTATGTAGTGTTGTGTTCCTGATGGTGAGTAAGGCTCCCAGAACTCCAACCCCCCTTAAAGGCCGGTAACGCGCTTGTGACTCCCCTATGTGCCCATGGGCGACGGTAATTGCTTACCACCAGGCAATCCGTCTGCTCGTTTGCCGCCTGTGTCATAAAAAAAACTCACGTCGTGTCTGCAACATGTCGAGCAGTATTCGACTTATAAAACGTGAGTTACCCGTTTTTATACAATTAATATGTTTTTTTTTATGACATAAGGTGGCAAATGAGCAGGCGGATTGCCTGATGGTAAGCAATTACCGTCGCCCATGGGCACCCGCAACACCAGGGGAGTAACAAGCGCGTTGCCGGCCTTTAAGGGGGGTTGGAGCTCTGGGAACCTTACTCACCATCAGGAACACAACACTACATACCTGAAAGGTAGCAGTGCTATTATGGCTGTGGTCTTCTGTAAGGAGGAGGTACTTCCCCAGTTGGGCTTCTCCAGACCCGAGCGTGATGGTACTTCGCTGTGCCCTACCTCTCATTAAAATGATTTCAATCTCACGATAGTTTTGAGTTTAAAATTCATCCTTACGTTGTGAATATTACATTCGCACGAAGCTTCTACCTTCCTAATGCGGACTGCTAAGGAATGGAATTCGCTCCCTTCGTCTGTATTCCCGGGAAGATATAATTTGGTATTCAAGGCAAGAGTGAATAGGCTGTTACTGAACCAGCGTGCTACACCCTCGACCTCGTCGACACTTACCATCAGGTGCGACTGAGGTCAAACCCTGGTCAGTGTGGTAAAAAAAACTTAATTGCAAAACAAAAACTGTTAATTTCAAAGTTGGGTGAATCGCCAGCAACTGGACACCTGTCAATAACTGGTCACATTATAAAAATAAATTATGTTTACCTATAAATATAATAAATGTACTAATGTCATCATTTTTGCTTAATCTTTACAAAGCACAGTTTTACATATCAATAAAATACAATAATATTATCCACAAATTTATCTAAAGTACAATTATGCAATAAAATAAATTGAATTCAATAATAGATTGTATATTCAGTATTAGGTGGCAATTTATTAAAACCCCATTAGAAAATGTGTATTTATAGCTAAACAGAATTGTTTAACCGTATACGGCCAATTATTGGATACTTGCGACTTAAATCATTTATAGGGTGTTTAGGGTCAATTGCCAGTAACTGGCCATTGTTTAATAAGTGGCCACCTCGCACTATAATTAATTTTAATTGCATATAAATAGACTTAACTTTTAATTTAGTGTGGCCAGATATTGGAGGGTGGCCAGTTACTAGAGAATTACCCTACAATGTTTTTATATTGGTGAAATGGATTTTTGGGAATTTAAGTCAACTACTATTTATTATATATAAAAAATATGTCGCATGGATTATTGGACCTAATTAATAAGTAATTAATATAATATTCTAGAAGTTGAAATAGATAACATATACTTAAGAAAAAACGACGAGGACCTCCGGTGTTCGAGACGGGATTCAAACCCGCATCTCCAGCTATCGCGGCTGACGCCTTAACCAATTTGGCCACCCGTACACAGCGGACCACGTCGAAATTAATCAAGTATATGTGATCTTGTTTTTATTTTAACTGTTTTAGGCACCGTTTTTACCAGCTCTAAGGTGAAACACTACGTGTTTGCGCCTCCTATATGAATACCTTTCGGGATTCTGATATAGCTAGAGAGGTGGTGCTGCCATCTATGAAACTAAGAACAAATCAAATTATATTAAAAAATAATTTGATTTGTTCTATGAAAATACGTCATTAATTTTTATACCATACCGAGATACACATATCTCGGTATGGTATAAAAATTAATGACGTATTTTCAATGGATATTCTTATATTTGTATATTTATTTAGGTAATTCATTAATACGTCATTTTCATTTAACAGTGAAACTCAAATCATATTTTATTCTTCTTAAAAAAACATAGACAACATTTCATAAATATGTAAAAAAGTATTTAACTGTTCCTACATATATAACAATATCTATTTATACCGCTTATAACTCGAGAACGGCTGAACCGATTAAAATGATTTTGGATTGGTTGGAATCGTCACAGCCCTGATTGAGACATTAAGTACTAAAAAATCACAAACATCCCGTAATTTTTGAAAGCTATCACTACTTTTGTCGCTTTTTAGGCGGTACGAAGTTGGCCGGGTCAGCTAGTTTGATATATTTTCAAAAAATATGGTATAATGTGTCCTTGTGTCGTGGCGCAGCTGCTGGCGTACCAGGCGTGGGGCGCGGCCTCGTACGGGCTCGACGTGGCGCTGCTGCTGGCGGCCGGCGCGCTCGTCAACGGGCCCTACGCGCTCATCACCACCGCCGTCTCCGCCGAGCTGGGTGAGCGCTCACCACAATTTTTTTTTATTTTATAACAAGGGAAACAAACAGCGATAATAACACATTTAGATAATTAGATACCCTTCAGCCGTATGCAGTCCATTGCTGGACATAGGCCTCCTCCAAATATGACTTGTATCATCTTAAGGGGTAGTTGCCATAGTCGCCACGCTTGGCAGGCGGGTTGGCGACCGCAGTAACTGTAGATTGAGTTGCGACAGACGCTGCTGCCCATCCGTCGGTTTTTTCCCTTTGTCGCCTCTCACGACACCCGAGGGAGGAGATGGGGTGGTGCTATTCTAGTCAGTCGGCACCACACGGCACATATAAAAGTAAAAGAGAAAGATAAAGTAAATAAATATTCCGGGACAATCTTACACAAATCGACCTAGTCCTACGGTAAGCTCAGTAAGGCTTGTGTTGTAGGTACTAGACGACGATATATATAATAGATAGATACATATAAATACTTAAATACATAGAAAACTCCCATGACTCAGAAACAAATATCTGTGCTCCTCACACAAATAAATGCCCGACTGGGAATTGAACCCAGGACCATCGCTCAGACCGGTCGTCAAATAAAAACTACACCAGTTCTAGCCCTACACCTCTGACCCGAGAAGCATTTTGACTTTCATGACTGGCAAAAAACTCGGCGACACTTATTTTTTTTACATAAAAATGCGTTATTCTATAAGAAAACATATCAAACCGGGACCGGGGTTTTGGACCCGGATATGTCCTTTAAACTACGTCCAACAATGAGAGGGCACAGCGAAGTACCATCACGCTTGAGTCTGGGGCAGCCCAACTGGGGAAGTACCTCCTCCTTACAGAAGACCACAGCCATAATAGCACTGCCACCTTTCAGGTATGTAGTGTTGTGTTCCTGATGGTGAGTAAGGTTCCCAGAGCTCCAACCCCCCTTAAAACCCGCAGCGCGCTTGTGACTCCCCTGGTGTTGCCAATGGGCGACGGTAATTGCTTACCATCAGGTGATCCGTCTGCTCGTTTGCCACTTTTGTCATAAAAAAAAGGTATAACACGTGTAATCTAATAAATATGTTTTTTTTTATGCGTGTGCGCAGGTACCCACAGCAGCCTGGCGGGCAACGCGCAGGCGCTGGCCACTGTCACCGCCATCATCGACGGCACCGGCAGTGTGGGTGCGTACATACAACTCCATACATTACAACCATACAATTCATCAATTTACCCATAAGACGTCCACTGCTGGACATAGGCCTCCCCCAAATATGACTTGTAATTAAGAGGGAGTTGCCATAGACACCACGCTTGGCAGGCGGGTTAGCGACCGCCGGGATGGTCTCCACTCGAACACCTTTCGCTGGATGCAGGTCGCTTCCAACCGGTATATGTGGAGGTCCAAGGGGAACAATACAAAAAAATTGTTTATTGTTTTTAGTTTGTTTCTTGAAACCCTCCGAACGCTCAAAATTGCAACTTTTTAAAAATAAATATTTCCATATAAATAAAAAAACACTAAAAAGAAAATACAATAAAAATTAAATTAAAATGCTCATACTTATTTAGCTCAGTTGTCAATATACTAAATAGAACCTTTTTATGACCCTTGAAGCTTGAATTAAATGTTTTTTTTTTTTTGATATTAGCGCGAGAGGGTAAACATTAACTTTGCTCCCTTGTTAAACGAATGGCTATTACATTGCTATTACATTAACCCTTTGAACGCCAAAACCACAAAAGTGATCGCGTGCTGTCGTGCCTGCCGCCGACCTTTATTGTGGCTATGGCGCACGCTGTCAAAGCAACTGTTCTGCTGACAGATAAGGTTTATATTTGTTCTTCACTAGTCGAGACGTTGGCGTACACGACACATTTTGGTGCAAGAGGAAAAGCGCTCAAAGGGTTAAACGAATGGATGTTATACAGGCGCGGCGCTGGGCCCGCTGCTGGCCGGCGTGGTATCCTCGGGGGGAGCCGCATCGTGGCCCCGAGTCTTCTACATGCTCATCGCATGCGACTGCTTCGCTCTCTTCCTACTGCTCAGGTATACCAAAATTAGAAAAAAAAAAATCTATTGACACTTATTATAATGCAGTTATGATTGGGTAATTCGCTAGTAACCGGCCACCCCCAATAACTGGCCACATTATACTAAAAATTAACGCTGTTTATAGATGATTAGAATTCATTGTAGTGTGAGGTGGCCAGTAATTGAAACCGGAATCGAAAATTTGTTCTATTTATAGGTAAACAGAATTCATTTTCAGTATAACGTGGCCAGTTATTGACAAGTGGCCAATTACTGGCAATTTACCCTTTAATAGATATTATATATATTGTAAACTAAAAGCTGTAAGTCACCTATTTCCGTGGTGGTTTGAAAAGCGCGAGTCGGAAATGGGTGACTTTCACCCGATTTAAACACTCTACTTTTCATTTGGAATATGAGTAAAGTAAAAAAGCAAGAAATAAATAAATAAATGTTAATTAAACAGCTCAGCTCCGATATATCTGATGGTGACTCCACACTCTTGAACAGCAATTACACCCCGTTATCTAACACTGACTTTGAAGGCACGCTAAAATAGTGATGTCGCGTCACATAATTAGTCGATTTATAATTATCTATAGAAGTTATTTGGCAAACCAAAACTTCGATGCAGGAAGGATTAAATACTCTTCGGTAGATGTCGCTACACGTCACCCGTAATGACGTATACCAGGAAGGATAAGATAGAAAAATTTGTCAAGTTTAAGCGGCACTCGTATAGCACAATTGGTAGTGCACTGAGCTAGTGATCCAGTGGTTGTGGCTTCGTGTCCCGACGCGAGTCAAATTTTTCTATTTTTTTTCGATTTAAATATATTCGATATGCTAGCAGACGTTTCTGCTTAATATAAATCAAACCAAAATTCTTCTCCAGTGGAATCCCGAGAGATAACTCATTCATTCCTCTTTTTAATCAGATCGGAGAGCGACAATTATAAATATCAAATATCAGTCAACCAATTTGATTTCTAGGCCACTTCGAACCTTATCACAGTGACGTTAATAAGAGATCTTTTGCGTCTTACATATAGATTTTCACTGTGACAAGGTACGAAGCGTATACATCAAATTGGTTGATTGTATAGTTAAGAGTGTTGCTGTATGTATGTATGTACAGTCGCCATCAGATATGTCGGAGCTGTGGAGGTGGTCAAAAATATCTGAACAACGCCTCTATTGTCAAGGCGATAAAGTGCATGTTCCGATATTTGTGACCACCTCCACAGCTCCGATATATCTGATGGCGACTGTACAGTCACCGACTTTAATTGTTGAGCCACTTACGGTTCAAGCAACAGTCTTTTGTTTAGTACTTAATACATGAAGTGCCCAATGTTAAGTGAACCCTAAATGGCTCAACAATTAAAGTCCCTGACCGTACAAATGTTGTTATGTCTACAGGATAGTGAAGACCGAGGTGCTCCGGGTGCGACTGGAGCGACGTCTGGCGGCGCCGAGACAGAGCAGGATAGAGTGACAAACAAGTGTAACAATAGACCAATGCTGGTAACTTTGCCCACACGCCATTTTTTTTATGACATAGACGGCAAACGGATTGCCTGGTGGTAAGCAATTGCCGTCGCCCATGGGGCAACACCAAGGGAGACATAAGCGCGTTGCCGGCCTTTAAGGGGGGTTGGAGCTCTGGGAACCTTAATCACCATCAGGAACACAACACTACATACCTGAAAGGTAGCAGTGCTATTATGGCTGTGGTCTACTGTAAGGAGGAGGTACTTCAGTTGGGCTTCTCCGGACTCAAGCGTGATGGTACTTCGCTGTGCACTACCTCTCATTGTTGGACGTAGTTTAAGGACAGACCCGGGTCCATAAAAGGTATCTTCCTCGCGCTGTCCCAGCATTTTGCCTGGGAGCCTTTTGGTGGCAAACAAGCATACGGCTCGCTTGATGGGAAGCCGTTACCGCCTATGGACGCCTGCAACTCCAGAGGATTCACATTGCCTACCCTAAAAGTTGTTGGAGCTCTTTAAAATAAGTCCAAAAACGATCACATAATTTTTGAATGAGCCCAAAGACGAGCATGGCTGGCAGACGAAGTCGCGAGTAAAACCTAGTATTTAATAATTTGATTTGTTCTTAATTGAGCCGTAGAATCAACAATTCTAAATGTGGGCAAAGTTACTATTTTACTATAAGCTGGAGGTAAATTAGATAGTAAATAATTAAAATTCTGTCGTTGGCTGAGTCACAACACAAGCCTTCTTGAGCTTACCGCGGGGCTCAGTCGATTTGTGTAAGGATGTCCTATATTTACTTATTTATTTGTGACATCTATGAAAAGGGACCTTATTGTCGATGGCGCTTATGTCGTTGTTCAAGACGATACAGTACAAACGCAACGCTATTCGACGTAAGTGCCATCGACAATAAGGTCCCTTTTCCTGGATAATGACACATTTATTATTATAACCAATTACGTATTTTCCAAAATAAATGCTGCTTCAGGAAAAATGATGCAAGCAACCATTTTTGCTATAGTTACTTTGACAATATGGGCGAATACTTTAGGACCGACGTTAATGACATTCTGTACCTCATGAGTATACCTAGATATTTTTCTAGCAGGAACGACATTTGCTTTGTGCTTGCCACAATCAAAATATCGACAATCCTGTTATCGATAAGTAAGTACATAGTAATTCAACAACAATACGTACACACATTCTGCATACCTAGACGCCGCGTGACATCGATCTTGAACAAATTGAACGTAATCCGTACACTTGATCCAACTTATTTTTTTATTTGCAATTAATAGTTCAAAATTGTTTTCTGAAGTATGTAAAATATAAATAAATAGATAGTTTTGTTATTTTTATTTACTTTTAACCCTATTACCTAATATTAGTCTTGTTGACCTGTATGACGTTGAAGTGGTACTTATCGATAACAGGACTGTCGATGTTTTTATTTTGTCAATCACTTACAAGAAACCGTTCGTGCTAGAAAAATATCTAGGTATACTCATGAGTTGTGACATTGAGGTTTTCGATAACGAGTATCGAGTTTACTATCTCGCTTGTACTATTTTAGTCCGAACGAGATGCACAGATCGATAAAAAAATGTTTCTATCACTAGTTTGATTGCGACAGTCTTTTGTTTTGCTATGGATTTTCCGGGCTGTGATCATAGATTTTTATTAATATTTTGTTTCTACACAACTGTCGATGTCGATAAAAAAATGCATCTAACACTAGTAAGTTTGCGACAGTCTTATGTTTTGCCATGAAAATTCCGGGCTCTGGTTATTACGTCACTGTGACGAGGTGCGATGTGTCCTAGAAATCAAATTGGTCGACTATACATCGGCGGGCCTTATGCCTTATTATTATAAAAAGACACCCCGACATCTTATGCTCAGTTAACTCGTTATCTAAAACCTCAATGTCACAACTCATGGTAAAGGTACAGGTCTTTGACAGAAAATGTCACTTGCGTTATAAACAGTGATCGGCACTAACGGTGCAAAACTTCAACAAAACTTGTTGAACTGAGGTATAGTAATACTTATCATCAAGAAAAACACGAATAAATTTGGCAAATCAGTGTCCATTTTAATTATATATCGGAATCTCGATATGCCAATATTTGTGTGTAAGAATATAATTGTTTTTATGGGTCTATACACTCTTTTAAGTACGCTTAATGAGTTTTGTTAAAGTTTTACACCCATAGTGCCGATCACTGGTTATAAAGTAGATAGTTTAATAAAGGCTTCCAGCAATTCTGATGATTTCGCGAGTGTCAAAGCTATAGCAAATCAATCGAATAATAACTAGTTTGCTCTTAAAGCATGCCAGTGTACGAGTAGGTTACGTTCTGTAAAGTGGTAGCTGGAGTTTACAGAGCCACGATACGGCTAGGGACTGCCGGTGGTGACCAAATAGTGGTGAAACGCGTTTGAGATCAATTCTTCATTAGCACAATACTGCGTTAGATCACTGCGTAATAAGCTATCAATATTACACTAAACAACGTTCAAGAACAAATAACAAAAAAAATTCAACACATCTTCGCCATTTTAAGTCTTATAAAGTAATTCGATACGTCAAATATGACATAGGGTAAGTTGCCAGTAACTGGCCACTTTCCTGTAAATGGCCAACCCTATGCAAAAAAATAATTCTGTTTAACTATAAATAGAACACAATTTTGTAATGGGGTTTCAATAACTGGCCACTTTAAACGAAAATGAATTTTATTTATTTATAAATAGAGTCCATTTTTAGAGGCCAGTTATTGGATGGTGGCCAGTTACTAGCGAATTACCACAGTATAACATGAACCTTATTGTATTAATATTTAAAGTTTATCATTGTTATCGGTATCTTTGAACATGAATGTACAAGTTCAATGGATAGGAAACGTGACATGGGGGGGAGGTTAAAAAAAGTAAAAAATATAGTGTTACGCAATATGTGGACGGCCCCTAAATGCCTTTTGAAATTATTTGAATCTCTCAAATAAATTATTATACACAATTTTCTGTGAAACTTTTTTATTTATATATATTTTATTTTATACAAAGTATTTTTTTTTGTAATAAATTGAGTGAAAAAATAGGATATATTATACAAAACACTTATGGTTTTGTTGTATTTAAACACAAGCTATTCAATACTGACCACAGGAGAAACAAAAAATTACTATGTTTCACATTTTGTGTTATTTCCTTTCTACTTAAAGTGACATAGGGTAAATTGCCAGTAACTGGCCAATTTTCAATAAACCTCCTTAAGCGAAAATGAATTTTGTTTACCTATGAATAGAACACATTTTCTGATGGGGCTTGAACCATTGGCCCCCCTTCAATAACTGGCCACCTCACACTAAAATTAATTCTAATCACCTATAAACAGGGTTCATTTTTAGTATAACGTGGCCAGTTATTGGAGGGTGGCCAGTTACTGGCAAATTACCCTAGTAGTCATTTATTTTTTACTAACACTTAAATCGTGGTTAAAAAACTTTAAAAGAAACTATTTCTTTGTATGAAAATGGAACCATTTAGATATAGCATTTATTTTATATAGTCATTCCTAATGAATATTTTTTAACCTTATACGTCAAAAAATCATTGACGTGCGTCATACGCCAGTAGTTTTTGCTTGCAAGCGAATATAAACCTTACTCTGTACGTAGGTCCAAGGCCTCGACTTGAAATCAAGTCGTGGCGTGTGGCGCACGAAATGTTCTGACTTGATATCAAGTTTATGGCGTGGTAAAGGTCAATATTGTTTAGATATAAAGGAAAATTTTAAAAAGAAATGCAACCAACAGGTGCTCGGTAGCTTGTTTGGTAAACGACGGGACGGGCATGTATCTCGGAGTATTTTTTTTGTATGCAAGACTGACCAGCATTTGACCTCAGTCGCACCTGATGGTAAGTGTCAGAGGTCGAGGGTGTAGCACGCTGGTTCAGTAACAGCCTATTCACTCTTGCCTTGAAAAGACCCAAATTATATCTTTCCCGGAATACAGACGAATCGAGCGAATTCCATTCCTTAGCAGTCCGCATTAGGAAGGTAGAAGCGAATCGCTTCGTGCGAATGAATGGAATATTCACAACGTAAGGATGAAACCTCTCCCCTCGTCTGGACGTCCGGTGGTGGACAGAGATGGCGGAATTAAATCGTGCAATTCCTGTGCACTCTCCAAAATGTATCCGTTTGAATCTCGACCGAGAGAATTTTTAGTTTTTCTTTACATTCCTAAATTCATTGACGTTTTGCACCAAATTGTGTTTGTAAAATATTATGACATGAATTCTCGTAATATTGTCAAGCTAAGGTAATGGCACTAATGTCGGACACTTGGTTCTTATTTCAAAAACCATAATATTTTAAATCGAAAGAAAAATAGAAATTTTTTTTTGACTCGCAGCGGGACTCGAACCCACAACCACTGGATTCGAGTCCCGCTGCGAGTCAAAAAAAAAATTTCTATTTTTCTTTCGATTTAAATATCTTTGATATGCTAGCAGACGTTTCTGCTTAATATAAAAATAATCATAAAGTTGTATATGTCCCAACAAATGCACAACACTTAACTCCTTTGAATTAAGTTCTAATGTTCATGATTGGTTCCTTGTCCATTACTGGTGCCGTCGCCTTAATTATTAGATTTTAATTAATTTTATTATAATAAAAATGTGTTAATAGTATTTTCGTGACTGATTTTGACCAGAAAAATAATTGTCAAAAATTTATGGGTGCCAGTTTTTTTAGATATCTTTAAAAAGGCAAGTTTGTCCTAGCTTATATAGGGTAAATCGCCAGTTACTGGCCACCTTATACTGAAAATGAATTCTGTTTACCTATAAATAGAACACATTTTCAAATGGGGTTTCAATTACTGGCCACCCTTCAATTACTGGCCACCTTATACTTAAATGAATTCTGTTTATAGGTAAATAGAGTCCATTTTCAGTATATGGTGGCCAGTTATTGAAAGGTGACCAGTAACTGGCGATTTACCCTAACTATGACTTACAGTCGCCCGCCGCTAAGAAGTAATTCCTGATACATCGTTTGACATTCCACAACTATGAAGTTTCTTAATATTGACAATTTTAGTCAGTCTTGTCTAAAAAAAAGGAGAAAAAAGTGTACTAATTCTGAAAAATAATATTCTCTTATAACTTTTAATGATCACGACTCACGCTTGACTCAAATTTTATCGATACATTTATCGATTGTTTCACCACCCTAGAGGTTTGAGTTTGACATGTGTCAGGATTTATTTCTTAACGGCGGGCGACTGTAGTATGCAGTATAGTCCGTCGCCCGTTGGTGTCGTAAGTGGCGACAAATACTGCGGCCAACCCGCCTGCCAAGCGTGGCGACTGTGGTAACTATCCCCTATTTAATACAAATCATATTTAGGGGAGGCCTATGTCTAGCAGTGGACGATTAACGAGTGAAATGATGATGATGAATAGGTATAAATACCGAAAGTCAAAATTTGACAAAACTGTTTTATGTTTAGTGTATAATTGTATTGTAAGCTACCTGTATTATAAATATTGTACAAATTAATAAAAACTTATTATCAATATATTTTTTTATTTGTATGTATTTCCCGTACAACAATGGTGTTCCGGATATTTGGGAGGCGTACGCGGAGCCGGATCGAGCCAACGCGCAGGGTACACTAAGCGGATGTTGCCCCTGTCCGTATGCGACGCGCACAGAGACAGAACCCATGGTGTAAGGACTATTGAGTTTTAATAGAATCTAGAATGTACTAGGCTATTGGGTGGAAAGGATGGACTAGCTACTGGGCTATTGGATAAAAAACCGAACGGCTGCCTATAAAATGAAATTGTATACAATTTTAATTCCGGCAGACGGTGATTCGGCCTTCGCGAGATAGGCCCTTCAAAAAGCGACATCAAAGATGGTCTTTAAGGCATCACCCGTACTTATTAAGACTATTTTAATCGTTTCTGAATATTTAAATCGAAAGAAAAATAGAAAAATTTTACTCGCAGCGGGACTCGAATCCACAACCACTGGATCACTAGCCCAGTGCACTACCAATTGTGCTATACGAGTACCGCTTAGACTTGTAATATTTTTATATTTTCGTGTTTCTGAATCTTATGATTTAATTCGTTAATTCTTAAATATGTAACTTTTTACGCACAAAGACTAAGATTAAGGATTAACTATACAAAAAAGGTATCTAACAAATGAAATCCTTCAGTCATTTCTTCGGTACAGCCTTAAATCTCTCTATATATATAAAAGAAAGTGGGGTTTGTTCAACCGCTTATAACTCGAGAACGGCTGAACCGATTCAAATGATTTTGGATTGGTTGGAATCGTCACAGCCCTGATTGAGACATTAAGTATTCGTTCATCTGGATAAGGGGTGAATTTTTATATTAAGTAAGTTTACCCAGGTAAGGGATACAATTTGATGTGTGTAGTTTATCCGGGTAATTTAACCCTTTGTATGTTTAAGCGCAGATCCGTGCCAAGTAATTGAATTCAATGGAATTAACTTCAACATCATTTTTTCATTTGACATCCGCATACGAAGGGTTAAATTGTCAGTAGCATTAAAGAACGCTGTATGGGTCAGTTTCAAGTTTTGAAAACGTTGCGTAAAATGCTATAAGCATATATCACATGAGTATGGTTTTTCTCCCGCGTGCCTGTGAAAACTTACCAGCGACACTACCGCGAACAACGATATTCGTAAATTTAGGGCGATTGTCTCTGTCACTCTCATAATGTCTTGAATTGGAGTAAAAGAGAAAGATGGTCGAAATATACGAATTTCGACATTCGCGGTACCGCCTCAGCGACGCCGAGTTCATACAATCAAATACCCGCCGGCTTTACTAATTCTCACAATTCAATAGGCCCTTGAAGAAATTTCAAACCCATAATGACTCCGTCTTTCCTAAAAAAAATGGACTCACCTCCGATACTTACAGACGTCTTGATTTTTATTACTTATTTCGCATGCATAAGGTTCTTCACCTAAATCTATTTGTTTAAAAGAGTGAACCTATGTTTACATATTTCGCATAAGTTTGGTTTTTCTCCCCAAGTAGTTGTTGTTTCCTTATATTACTTAAGTATTGGGACTTATTTGCATAACATCTAATGTAATTTAAAGTATTTTAATATAATTATGAAATAAAAGAATTAAAAACGGGATCACGTTGTGTACAAATAAGATATATTCGGCCCGGGGAGCCGTGGCAAAACGTGAGGACGATGATGATGATACTCGATATAATCAAATTGTTGTGGTTTCGAGCCATATACGAGTACATATAGATATTTCCTTGTATGTAACAGTATGACTTAATATAAGTAGCCGATAACATTGGACAGACCTCATTAAGGTCGCCGGAAGACGCTGGATGCAGGCTTCCAACCGGTATATGTGGAGGTCCAAACCTCAACCAGTCAACACAAGCCTCCCCATGTTCAGCAGCGGACGTCTTATGGCTGCGATGATGATGATGAGTCGATTAAAGTACACAATCATTACTATATACTTACTAGCATACCAAGTCTAAACTATAAAAAAATATGTAGGACGTAATTATTCATAGAAATAAAGGATAAATGAAAAAACAACTGCCTCGGTAACAATTTACTGAAGATCTCGCAACGCGTCTCCTAGATGCATTGTCGGTTATGGTAGAGAAATACGTAGCCATGGGGTGTGATAGCTCAGTTGGTAAAGCGACAGTCAGACAGGTGGCAGTTTTTTTTTTTAATATGACCTTTATTTCTAAGAATTATGGTTATTGCTGAAAATAATATGTAGGACACCGCTTGTATGTTTTAGCAATATGAAAGAAAATACCTGTTGCTAAATAATCTATTTAATTTGGTCTGTATGAACTTTCTGATGTCTCTTGAAATTACTCAAATCCGCAAACTCCTTAGTACAATCATTACACGAATATAGTTTCTCACCAGTGTGTATTCGTTGGTGCCTAGTCAACGCACTGGAGTACTTAAACGGCTTGTTACATGTTTCGCACACAAATGGTTTCTCACCTGAGTGAGTCCGCATGTGTGACTGCATATAACTTTTCTTCGGGAATCGCTTTTTACAAATATCACACTGATATGGCCTCTCGCCGTGGTGTGTTTCAGCGTGTGCTTTTAACGTATCCGGATGATCAAACTTTTTACTGCAATAGTCGCATGTGTATGGTTTCTGCTCTGTGTGTATTAGTTCATGGCGTATCAAACTGTGCCATTTCACAAACGCTGAATTACATATATTGCAAACGAACGGTTTCTCATTCGTATGTGTCTTAACGTGCTGTTTTAAATGACTAGGGTACGCAAACTCCTTCTTACATGTGTCGCAGCTGTATGGTTTCTTTCCTGCGTGCTTGCGTTCATGGTATTTTAGATCGCTTAATTCTGCAAAAGTTCTCTTGCATTTGAAACAGGAATGCGGCCGGTGAATTCGCTCATGGACTTTGAAAGTGTTAAGGCATTTAAATCGCTCCTTGCATTTATTGCAAGCATATGGTTTCTCATTTGTGTGTGACTGCATGTGTTTCTTGTATTGGTGGAGTTTTTTGAACTGCTGGTTACATATATTACATGCGTGAGGCGAGATTGGTATGCTTTCTGTCTCTGGAACAAAACAGTATGTAAGTATAAGTTTTGACGACCGGTCTGGCCTAGTGGGTAGTGAACCTGCCTATGAAACCGATGGTCCTGGGTTCGATTCCCAGTCAGGGCATTTATTTGTGTGATGAGCACAGATATTTGTTCCCGAGTCATGGGTGTTTTCTATGTATTTAAGTATTTATACGTATCTATCTATTATATATATCGTCGTCTAGTACCTACAACACAAGCGTTTACTGAGCTTACCGTGGGACTAGCTCGATTTGTGTAAGATTGTCCCGAAATATTTATTTATTTATTATTATTATTTATAAGTATAAAATCAGGCGAGTAAACATCATTCTTAGATACGAAGGGAAAATGAAAAAATCAACATAAGGGGAATATGAAAAGGAGATCTATGACACCATAAAACACAACCTCATCATCATCATCTCAGCCATAAGACGTCCATTGCTGAACATAGGCCTCCCCCTAGGACTTCCACATGTACCGGTTGGAAGCGACCTGCATCCAGCGTCTTTCCTTAATAAGGTGGCCTGTTCAGCTTGTGGGTGGACGTCCTACGCTGCGTGGTCTACACTCGAGCACTTTTCGACCCCATCTGCCATCTTCTCTACAATGTGGCCTGCCCATTGCCACTTCAGCTTGCTAACCCGGTGGGCTATGTCGGTGACTTTAGTTCTACGGATCTCCACAACCTATCAACCAATAATACAGTTTCACGACCAGTCTGGCCTAGTGGGTGTTCCTGCCTATGAAGCCGACGGTCCTAGATTCAAATCCGAGTGCGGGCATTTGTTTGTGTGATGAGAACAAGTATTTGTTCCGGCTCATATTTTTTTATGTATTTAAGTATTTATATATTGTGTACGGATGTCATTTTTTTTATACTACGTCGGTGGTAACGAAGCATACGGCTCGCCTGACGGTAAGTTACCGCAGCCTATGGACGCCTGCAACTCCAGAGGTGTTACATGCGCGTTGCTGACTCTATGTCCAGTGCTTTATTTATTAAAAAAAGTAGTTAAACAATGTATTACTCTTGGCTTCTTCTGCGTCACTCGCACACTCCACGGCCGTCTCGCTTGCAGCCTCGGCCCCCGCCGGCTCTTGCTTCACCTCCCCCCTCTCCTGCTTGACTGCTAAAACAATTATTTAATTAATAATATTAATTAAGGTTACTTTTATTGTTCCCATCAAAGGGCCTTATCACACCTTGCGATTTGCGAGCGAGTTGAAAGCGAAGCGAGCGCTCAGCGAGTTCGCTGCGAACGCTTAACGAATTCGGCGCGAGCGTTTTTTTTTATGATAGAGGTGGCAAACGAGCAGACGGATTGCCGGAGGGTAAGCAATTACCATCTCCCATAGGCACCCAGGCAACACCAGGGGAGTCACAAGCCTTTAAGATGGGTAGGAGCTCTGGGAACCTTACTCACCACCAGGAACACAACACTATATACAGCCATAACAGCACTGCTACCTTAAAGGTAGCAGTGCTGTTATGGCTGTGGTCTGTAAGGAGGAGGTACTTCCCCAGTTGGGCTTCTCCAGACTCGAGCGTGATGGTACTTCGCTGTGCCCTACCTTTCCCAGAGCTCTAACCCCCCTTAAACTCTTGTGACTCCCCTGGTGTTGCGGGTGCCATCAAGCAATCCGTCTGCTCGTCTGCATAAAAAAAATAGATTGGCAGTGATTTCATATGCCACTCACCAGGCTCCACAGTGCACTGTGGATGCTCTCCATCTTCAGACCCGCTGGTGTCCCATACTGGCTCCTGCTTCACGTACACCACCTCCACCTCAACTCTGGTCTCTGGCCATGCTTCCGACGGTTCTGCCAATGGCAACAATATGTTTTTAATACATAATTTGAAACAAGGAAGAAAAAGGCCTCGGGTGACCAGAGGGCTGGCTACTATTTTGCACAGCGGATAGCCATCGCTATCCAGCGTGGGACTACAGCCAGCCTTCTGGGCACCTTGCCCTTGCGATTTGGGCCAAGATTTTTATCTCTAATTTTGTTTAAGTAGGTTAAGTTGTTAGGGTTTTTATTTTCTTTATTATGTTAACAAGGAATAACATGAAAGACGGCGCTTGCAACAGTGCCGAAATATCGGTAACTCATTTAAAATATACAAAATAGTACATTTCGAGACTAGTGAAAAAAAATTTTTTTCGACGAGGGTGAAAGTTGGAGCCCGAGTGAAACGAGGGTGACAATCACCCGAGTCTTAAAGAAGTTTTTACACGAGTATCGAACCTAATTTTTCATAGCAAGTGCCTTAAAAAGTGAAATTTACGCACGCGTGCGAAAAGTGCACTTTTTACGCACTAGTTAGGAAATAGTACATTTCGATACAAGTTAAAAAAAATTTTTTTTCGACGAGGGTGAAAGTTGGAGCCCGAGTGAAACGAGGGTGACAATCACCCGAGTCTTAAAGAAGTTTTTATACGTGTATCGAACTCAATTTTTCATAACAAGTGCCTTAAAAAGTGAAATTTACGCACGCGAAGCGTGCGAAAAGTGCACTTTTTACGCACTAGTTAGGAAAAAACTTTTTTTTGTTTTTAATAAATTGTTTATGGATCTTTGTAATCTGGAAATAAATGAATTATAATGTAATTTAATTATCATTGTACACACATAAATTTGTTATTTACATATTTTTTATACCTGTATATTTAGTGAAAACGAACTTATATAATACTTTGTCATGTGTCTAATGTTTTTTTGGTTCTAACCAAAAACCAAATTCATTTGTCAGTCGGCCATATTTGTTTACATTATTTTCGTCTTCTGACCCTGAATATACAGTTAGCAATAAAATTTTGTACCAAAACTTCAATTTTTTAAAACAACCTATTAACTTTTGTAGTTTAGTAGTGCTTGGAACTTAGATATATTAAACAAATATAAACAGACATATTTCAAAAGCTACCTACCTGATAATTTAATATTGTTATTTACAAGTTTGCTTACTGTTTAATATGTTTACAATAAATAAATTTTAATTTGAATATTCTTGGAATATTTCATACTAATTTGAGAAAAGCCCCAGCTCAGCATACATTTCAGCCGTATGCAGTCCACTGCTGGACATAGGCCTCCCAGAAATATGACTTGTATCATCTTGGGGGGTAGTTGCCATAGTCGCCACAATTGGCAGGCGTGTTGGCGACCGCAGTAGCTGTAGATTGGGTTTTGACGGACGCTGCTGCCCGTCCGTAGGATGTTTCCCTTTGTTGCCTCTTACGACAACCGCGGGAGGAGATGGGGTGGTGCTATTCTAGTCAGTCGGCATCACACAGCACAGCTCACCATAGGCCTCCCCCAAATATGACTTGTATCATCTTGGAGTTACCTCTATAGCACGCATGTCGCAAAACTTACGTGATAAAGTGCATGTTCAGATATTTGTGACGAGCTCTGCAGCTCCCATATATCTGATAGCAATTGGATTACAAAGCTACTTCACACTACTTACACAACACTGCTGCCATGTTTACTGTCACTCACCGCTTTTTACTGGCATCCCCGATGTTGCTGGCATCTCAGATTCCTGAGACACTAAATCTTGCATTAAATCCATATGTCGCCTCTTGCTAGCTGCTGCCCGACTCTGCAAAGGTGCAGTATGTTTTATTCTGTCTGGTTGACATTCAAATTTCGATGGCAAACACTCTGGTTTCATTCTTTTTCTGCCGATGAAACCCATTAGTTTATATTTCATATAATTTTCCATGTCATTAGGCAGCTGTGAAGTAAGAAATAAATACATTTCAGCCGTATGCAGTCCACTGCTGGACATAGGCCTCCCACAAATATGGCTGGTATCATCTTGGGGGTAGTTGCCATAGTCGGTGCTTGGCAGGCGTGTTGGCCCCAATAGCTGTAGAATGGGTTTCGACGGACACTGCTGCCCGTCTATAGAATTTTTCCCTTTGTTACCTCTTACAACATCCACGGGAGGAGATGGGGTGGTGTTATTGTAATCAGCCAACATCACACAGTAAAAAAAAAATATTCCTTAATATTAAGTAATGATTTATTTATTGATTTAGAACAACAATATAACTTGGCATTCCACTATACACTAATGTGCTAAGAAATGAAGTAATATCAATATATCCTCGTAAGGCCCAGTGTGCATTACTATGTACACTCCCTTTCAATGGAGTTTAAATCTTTAATGAAAGGAAATAGGGAAGAATTTCTTTTGTTTCATTAGTTTTCGTACAAAAGAAAATTCAACCCAATTCACTGCATAGTAAGGTTGGTTTTAACTATTAAATATTTTAGTATGGTGGGCCATCACATAAGCAGTAGGAAGAAAATACAACTTATTTACTGCATAATGTTGTAATTATTAAAACAACAACAATTTAATTAAAAAAACCATACCATAGTGTCAGCGCGCCCATTTTTTTTTTTCTAGAAATCGCGAATTGTCTGATTGGCGTAACTGGCTTCCTCGCACAAAGCATCAGCATTGCGATACGAGGAAATGCCGCTAGCACATTATTGGTACATTTTAAAGATTTAAGTAGTTATTCCCTACCTCAACTAGTATATTAGTTGAAATTTAAATTGATAAAATAAATGTTAGGTTAGGTTTTATATTGCGACAGAAAGTTTATATTTTGTATAAGTACTTTATAGATAGCTACTTACATCAAAGTGATCTTCACAATAGTAAATAGAGCAATTATCAGATGTTAACTGCGAATTTCGACGTGCCATCTGCAACCATTTCTTTCGAAGTTGAGGACTTTTAGGTACGTGTATAAATAACTTATCAGGTGTTTTGATGGTCGTACTTTTACACATTGGTACGGCACACGTCTTGTAATTTGTCATTTTCACACACAAAATAGGAATTGTTAAACAAATTCATCTTTCGCCTAAATTCGTTGTTTTATGTACAGTGACGTCAGACTCAGAGTCCTCAGAGATGTCAAATGCAGTGTTGCCAGGGCCTTGTAGTGAAGTCAAATGAGACCACATACGTTAGTATCTCTTATTAGTCTGTGGTGACCACTGTCACTAGTGCCAAAAAAACAAATTACCACTCTATAAATAAAAAAATAAAAACAAGCAGAGCTTCCTATATCTTCATTATCATTCTGTACACATACATTTGTTACTTACATTCGTGTTTAGTTGAAATATGCGATAAATTCCCATATTTAGTGCAAACGATATTCTGTAACAATATTTTCTTATATGTTAAATGCATATCACAAAAATGATTGCTTAGAAATTTGGTTGTCAGTAAGCCATATTTGATTATGATTTATTCATTTTATTTTTCAATTAAAACCTGAATTATAATTGAGCTTAGAGCCCTCGCCCACGGCGACTTTTTGCAGCGATGCAATCGCGATACAATCACGCGTTCGAATCGATACAGTCGCGATGCGGTAGCTGGCTGTGTACCCTCGCCCACGAACCACGATGCAAACGCGATACAGTCGTGCTTCTGTCGCGATGCAAATGCAGTTGCTCTGTTCTCCACTCGCGCGCCCCCCCACCTTCTTCCCCCGACGTCGTCCAACACGATCGCGCGTTTGCATCGATGCAGTCGCGATGCAGTACTACACTACCAAAAGTCGCCGTGGGCGCCCGGCCTTTCTAGTTCAATTTGTGTAAGGTTGTCCCAAAAATATTTTTTCCTAACTAGTGCGTAAACAGTGCACTTTTCGCACGCTTTGCGTGCGTAAGTTTCACTTTTTAAGGCACTTACTATGAAAAATTAGGTTCGATACTCGTGTAAAAACTTCTTTAAGACTCGGGTGATTGTCACCCTCGTTTCACTCGTGCTCCAACTTTCACCCTCGTCGAAAAAAAATTTTTTTTCACTAGTATCGAAATGTACTAATTTATATGTATAATTATATGTCATCATAAATGAAAATACCTATAGTCTTAGTTTTTCATATGAACAATGCAAGGTTGTATTTGAATATACAGTGACAGAAAATTTTAAAAAATAATACTATTAAAGGAACTTATACAAGTTAGACCTATCCTACTAAATACTAACCTATTACAACATTTAACTGTAATAAAACATAAATAAGACAAAATAACAATAAATAATGACAAGACAAGAAAACAGTTGTAATTTTTAATAATAACTACAAAATAATGACACCAGTTGCAACATTTAAAAGCAACAAACCCTTAATGGGCATAACAAACATTAAATATTTTCCAAAAACATTCACTACTATAAATTTAGTTTTTTTATACAACGAAGGTGGCAAACAAGTATACGGCCCGCCTTAAGGTAAGCAGTTACCGTAGCCTATGGAACGTCTGCAACTCCAGATGATTCACATGCGCGTTGCCTACCCTTTAAGAACCTACAAACTCTTTTTTTGAAGAACCTCATACTGTAGTCCCTAGGGAAAACCTCGGCAGTTCATTCCACAGCCGGAGCGTTCGCGGGAGGAGATTCCTCTTAAACCGCTTAGTGCGCGACCATTTAGGCTCCAGGGTGTGAGGATGAATGCACTGCCGACGACAGTCTCTAGTCGATGTGTGTAGAAAACACGAAAGAGTAAAAAGGTATACTCGTAAAAACTAGATGACTTTTTTTTTTATGACATAGGCGGCAAACGAGCAGATGACTACAGATTAATACGGCACAACTCACGTTTATTTAGTCACTCACGCGACATGTTTCGGAGAACATAGGCCTCCATTTTCAAGCACTAACTGCTAGTGCGCGACGGGCCGGTGACGCGAGCGGCGAACCGAACGGACACTCAGCACTCTTAGTGCTTGAAAATGGAAGCCTATGTTCTCCGAAACATGTCGCGCGAGTGACTAAATAAACGTGAATAGTACCGTATTAATCGTTAATTATTAAATATGTCTCACGTAAGTTTAAATACAAATAGTTGACTACAGGTTTGGCCTCGTGGGTCGACCCTATTTAGCCGACGCGGGGTTCAAATCCCGATAGAAAACACCCATGACTCAGGAACAAATATCTGTGCTCATCACACAAATAAATGCCTCGACTGGGAATCGAACCCAGGAACATCGGCTTCATTTACTTTGTATCTGACCTAAAAACTGTATCAAAGTTAGGTAAGGACTGCAACCTTCACAAAAACCGCTTCCAGGATTACAAAATCAGGAATAAAAGGTTCTTATAATAAGTTCGAAATAGGAATAAAAAACTTATTTAGTTAATAACTTAAGTATATTAAATAATTTTTATTTACATATTTTTGCTTAAAAAATAGTAATGCGTCATGTCTGCTTATCAACTTAAAATAATAATTTTAGAGCAAAGTAAAACTGAGTTTTAAAGTGTATCTCAAATATTTAAGGCTTTTTTTAAGTTAGTAATTTATGATGAAATGGAATGTTACCATAGACATACAATTTAAGTAGACGAGGTATGCTAATAATAATACCACGATCGAAAGGGATGGTCTTTGTAACTTTCCATAGGTATGGCAGAGACGGCGCTATTTTCGTCCGTCCTTGTCATAGTTTCACAATTCACATATTTTTGTTCCCCTTCAAACTTGTTCCTCTGACATGTTGGCTATCTTTCTCTTTCCTGTAGTACCATGGGCCGCAGCCTCGAAAGCCACAGCTCCGAAGAGTTACAATTATTAATTATTTTCCAATTAAACATGAAATATGAAATTAAAGAACAAAGAGGAATTAGTATTTTTTTGTATGGAGATAAGAGCGCTGGTGGCCTAGTCGTAAGAGCGTGCAACTTACGAGAAAGGACTTATGATAATTTTTATCCCGCAACCATACTTTGAAGACGGGCATGGCTGGCCGACGATCGCGAGGAAAAGCTAGTTGACTATAAACTATTTAATATTAATTATTTAGAACAATCTTACAACTAAGCTCTCCCTAGAGGCAGGACAAACGATAGGGCCTCGCCAGTGGAGCCCCACGCCACACGCCGCGCCTGGAAGACCAGCGCCCAGGAGATGAGCCCCACCGCCCATGCTATGGCTCCCAAGCCGCTCATCACTACATCTGGAAAGAGAGAAGTTTAAAACTAATCATCATCACCAACATTAAAAAAATGAATTACATTAAAATATAAAAATTATAATATACATATTTTGGAACAATCTTGCTTAAATAAGCTTGAGTGTCCTACAGTAAGCTCAGTAAGGCTTGTGTAGTAGGTACTAGATGACGATATATATAATAGATAGATACATATAAATACTTAAATACATAGAAAACACCCATGACTCAGGAACAAATATCTATGCTCATCACACAAATAAATGCCTGACTGGGATTCCAACCCAGGACCATCAGTTTCAAAGGCAGGGTCACTGCCCACTAGGCCAGACCGGTTGTCAAAGTTGTAAGAGAAGGTAACGTGGGAGATGGGAGGAATTCATTGGATATAGGTGGTGCAAAACAAGTCATTATAGGTCACTTAAGAGTAGGTCTATTTAAATAAATAAATAAATATTACAGGACATACTTACACAAATTGACTTGAGCCCCATGGTAAGCTCAAAAAGGCTTGTGTACCCACAGTACTCAGCTAATGATATATATAATATGCAAATACTTAACTTAAATACATATGTAACAATGCTGCTGACATGATCATAAAAAAGGTGTTTTCATCATTGAGATGTACAGTCACAGACTTTAATTGTTGAGCCACTTAAGCTATTTTCTTTTGTTTAACCCTATAACTGCCCGTGCATTACCACTGTCCATGTGATGTCAGAAATGGATAGCTCTGTGCATTAGTGCATCACATGTAATGCATGGACGTATACATTCATGTCAGATGTGTAAGCGAGGGGCAGTTAAAGTGTTAATACTTACTCTACGAAAGTAAAGTGAACCCTAACCCAAAGCCAAAGTCAATGTGCAGGGGTCATATCAACAATTCATAAAAATAAAACCCAACTTAAAGGATTCCTGCCTAAATTTTTAATTCTGTGGCCCAGTGTAAAACAATAGAAGTTTCATGCTGGTAGTATGAAATTTGGATTGTGCACACACACACACACACACACACACACACACACACACACACACACACAGAATTAGACTCTAATCCACATACACACTGTTTCTTGGTCATCTTAATGACAAAAACATAACTTATATGCACACAAGTTGATGACTATTGATCTCAATCTAAT
Source organism: Grapholita molesta (assembly GCA_022674325.2). Classification (NCBI taxonomy): domain Eukaryota; kingdom Metazoa; phylum Arthropoda; class Insecta; order Lepidoptera; family Tortricidae; genus Grapholita; species Grapholita molesta. Next base: position 7,890,763 of record CP053145.2, on the reverse strand, counting down.
GTAGCTGGCAATAAAGGACTATAATGATAAGATAATGCATAATAAAGCACTTACATTTCTTGATTTGCTTCTGCTCATCGAACGGTGGCTTTGAGAAGGCTTCCTTGAAGAACCAGACTGCGTTCACTGCCCATACAAACGGTAGGAACACGCAACCAACTGAAAACATGGATTCTCTGTTGTACCACTATACATGCTTTTAACTATATTTCTCAGTTTTTTATGGGCCTAATCATTAATATTAATTATGTGGAAAGTATTAGTTAATCAGATATCATTATTAAACTCACTTTTAATGTATAATACAATAGATAAATAACGGTAAAAAGAGAAAAGGAAATGATGACTTCTAGTGTGTTTTTTGATTACCTTTAAAATACCACCTGCACAATTGCAACTTTTTATCATTGGGTAGTCTTGTTATATCCATTTTATTACGGAGTCAGTACCTTTTATGATACAAAAAACAATATTTATTGGTAAAGAAAATCTGCAGTCGTTATCAATACAATAGCAACAAAATAGCAATAAGCTAGCAAACTGGCCCGGTACCGCGAACATCGAAGTTCGTATATTTCGGGCATCTATCTCTTTTACTCCAATTGAGGCGTCATGAGAGTGACAGAGACAATCGTCCGAAATTTACGAATATCGTGTTTCGCGGTAGCGCCGCTGGCCCGGTACCGCGAACATCGAAGTTCGTATATTTCGGGCATCTATCTCTTTTACTCCAATTGAGGCTTCATGAGAGTGACAGAGACAATCGTCCGAAATTTACGAATATCGTGTTTCGCGGTAGCGCCGCTGACATTCATGATCATAAATGAATTTGTCATCACAGGATGTTTAAGCTACGGAAAAACAAGACAGTAAGAAATTAAATTGACTGAAATGCCGCCAGCATCCTTGGTACAATGCCTCAAGGGCCTTTTTTAGATATTATACTGTAACTAGTTAAGTACTTGTAGTTATCATAATACGATTGTAATTTCTGTAAATAAATATATTCATTAATTGGCTGAATATGAGCGAGCGGAATGCTTTCCCAAGCCAGGCTACTTAGTTGAAGTAAAAAAAAGCAAAGAAACAAATATGGCGTAGTGTGTTGTACGTCAAGTTATAAAATGTATTTTAGTATTTTTCATTAATAAAAATGTATGAATCAAATAAATTAGTGTTCCTTAATTTTATTTTTCTTTTAGTAACAGTGCAAATATGTAAGTACCATATAGAGAGTAAGGTATCGCACTAAAAAAATATTTCAGGGTTTCGGTTAGTTCAAGGTTTTTACACAGTTTTTTCGATCTGAATCAATTATTCGTAGCATTTAAGACCTTGGACTCACACTGTAATACATGTAAATATTTAAATTGCCGTCGAAACGACACCTTGTCGTACAAAAAGTTTTTGCAAGCTTATTCCGTTGTTAGTGGCAATAAATCTTTAGTTCAAATTAGGTCCGAACGAATATTATTATTGTAATCAACAAAATCCTTTCACTTTCTATATACCTATTACTTTCTATTCACTCTGTTTATTTATCTTTTAAATAAACCGTGTTATAAAATTTTACTACGACGTATAAGCATTTAGGAAACAGCTCGAGATATAGGTAGCACTGTTTTGGGGACAGACAGCCTTTTTAGGACCTTAAACAATTAAAACAAATAAATATATATCTCGGGGCTATCTTAAACAAATAAATTTAGTCCCACAGTAACCTCAATAACGTCATGTTGTAGGTGCTGTGCAACAATGTATTTAAATAAATGAATATTATTACAGGACACTTACATAAATTGACAGTCTTGTGTTGGGCACTCACTCAAAAATATCTATAAATACTGAAATACATACATCACTCATGACTTAGGAACCTGTGCTCATCACACAAATGAATATATGACATGACATTCAAACCTTCAAGAAAAGAGCGTATAGGGATCTTAAAGGCCGGCAACATACTTGTGACTCCTCTGGTGTTGCGAGTGTCCATGGGCGGCGGTAGTTGCTTACCATCAGGCAATCCGTCTGCTTGTTTGCCTCCTATATCATAAAAAAAAAGAATACCCCGACTGGGATTTGAACCTGGAACCATTAGCTTCATAGGCAGGTTCACTACTCACTGTGCCAGATTAGTCTAATAAAAACATACATACAAATATGAATGGATAGGCGGAGTTAATTCAATCATTAATAAGATAATTTTTCCGCACAGGCCTCAGCGAACAGGCACAGCACCTGTCCCTCCACAGCTCGGAGTCCTTGATATCCGAGGCGGAGTACCTCGAAGTCCTGATCAGGAGGGTCGGAGACAACCTGACCCTGGTCTGCGAGATCAAAGGAGACCGACAGCCTAGACTGTTTGTGTGGAACTATGTCGCTGCCAATGGAACTTCTAGTCATCGGTTGGTACTCTTAAATTTATCATTATCCGTCTATATTCCTTAATAAAAGTTCAGCCAAATTGCTGCTTAAAATATGGAAACTGTGATGCAGCATATGAGTACTGTTTTTATCGCAAAAAAAAATAATTTCGGGACAATCTCACACAAATCGACCTAGTCCTATGGGAAGCTCAGTAAGGCTTATGTTGTAGGTACTAGACGACGATATTTATAATAGATAGATATATATAAATACTTAAATACATACAAAACACCTATGACTCAGGAACAAATATCTGTGCTCATAACACAAATAAATGCCTTGACTGGGATTTGAACCCAGGACCATCAGCTTCATAGGCAGGGTCACTACCCACTAGGCCAGATTGGTCGTCAATCGCATGCCACCAGCATTCGTAATTGTTTCTGTCACTCTCATGACGCCTTAACCTTTACTCCAAGTAAAGGAGAAGAGTCAAAATGTACGAACTTCGATGTTCGCGGTACCAGAAAGTCGGAACTTCTGGTTAGGTATTTAACTACGTCCAACAATTGGAGGTAGCGAAGTACCATCATGCTTGAATCTAGAGCAGCCCAACTGGGGAAGTACATTCCTTACAAAAGACCACAGCCATGATAGCACTGCTACCTTTCATGTATGTAGTTGTGTTCCTGATGGTATTTAAGGTTCCCAGAGCTCTAATCCCCCTTAGAGGCTGGCAACCCGCTGGTGTTGCAGGTGCCCATAGGATGGTAATTGCTTACCATCAGGCAATCCATCTGCTTGTTTGCCATGTTGATCATAAGAAAAAATTAGAATGAATGAAATATTTATACATATAAAAGACGGTTTGACAGGCACTTTGCCATCGAGCCTTCAGGCCCAACTGCCACCAGCTCCCTCCTGCTACCAGAGCTGAGGCTGGAAGACAGCGGGCAGTACCTGTGCTCCTCGCCACCGTACAGCGTCACCAAGTTTGTGCTGGTGCAGCTGCCTCCTGAAGGTAAGAGCAACTCAAAGGATTCAACTTCCTGATGGATTGTCTACAGCCACTGGAGATAATATCTTGTATTATTCTTTTATGGCATAAGATGTGATCAGATATTTTGGGGTATTGTTACATTTCAGCCGTATGCAGTCCACTGTTGGACATAGGCCACCCACAAATATGACTTGTATCATCTTGGGAGTAGTTGCCATAGTCGCCACGCTTGGAAGGCGGGTTGGCGACCGCAATAGCTGTAGATGGGGTTTCGACGGACGCTGCTGTCCATCCGTAGGATTTTTGCCTCGCCTCTTACTACCCGCGGGAGAAGATTGGATGGTGCTATTCTAGTCAGCCGGCATCACACAGCAACACGGGGTCTTGATATAGTAAGATACAATAGCCGGTGACTACATTGAAAATAATATTCAACTTGTATGATAAAAGCTCCATAGTCAAAGACACTGTGTCTTCATTCGTAGGCAGTCTGAACTGCGCGCGCGGCGCGTTCTCGTGCGGCGACCGCTGCGTGCTGCCGACGTACGTGTGCGACGGCCGCGCCGACTGCCGCCGCGGCGAGGACGAGGCGCCGCCGTTCTGCCCGCCGACTGTCTGCCAGCGTGAGTCTACTGTACCACGTGTCACACTTGCACTGCTAGGGAACGTTCTCGTGCGGCGACCGCTGCGTGCTGCCGACGTACGTGTGCGACGGCCGCGCCGACTGCCGCCGCGGCGAGGACGAGGCGCCGCCGTTCTGCCCGCCGACTGTCTGCCAGCGTGAGTCTACTGTACCACGTGTCACACTTGCACTGCTAGGGAACGTTCTCGTGCGGCGACCGCTGCGTGCTGCCGACGTACGTGTGCGACGGCCGCGCCGACTGCCGCCGCGGCGAGGACGAGGCGCCGCCGTTCTGCCCGCCGACTGTCTGCCAGCGTGAGTCTACTGTACCACGTGTCACACTTGCACTGCTAGGGAACGTTCTCGTGCGGCGACCGCTGCGTGCTGCCGACGTACGTGTGCGACGGCCGCGCCGACTGCCGCCGCGGCGAGGACGAGGCGCCGCCGTTCTGCCCGCCGACTGTCTGCCAGCGTGAGTCTACTGTACCACGTGTCACACTTGCACTGCTAGGGAACGTTCTCGTGCGGCGACCGCTGCGTGCTGCCGACGTACGTGTGCGACGGCCGCGCCGACTGCCGCCGCGGCGAGGACGAGGCGCCGCCGTTCTGCCCGCCGACTGTCTGCCAGCGTGAGTCTACTGTACCACGTGTCACACTTGCACTGCTAGGGAACGTTCTCGTGCGGCGACCGCTGCGTGCTGCCGACGTACGTGTGCGACGGCCGCGCCGACTGCCGCCGCGGCGAGGACGAGGCGCCGCCGTTCTGCCCGCCGACTGTCTGCCAGCGTGAGTCTACTGTACCACGTGTCACACTTGCACTGCTAGGGAGCGTTCTCGTGCGGCGACCGCTGCGTGCTGCCGACGTTAAGGTTGACATTACCGGCCTAAGTTCTTCTTTTTTAACTGTGTTTTCACATAAATTTGTGACACAGCATCTTGGAGATTGGCCATTAAAAAAATATTGGTGGTTTTATAACATTTTACTTCTCTTTTTTTATACTTAACTATTGTAAACACAAAACTATCGTGAGATTGAAACATATTAATTGTATAAAAAAAGTCTGCGTCGGTTAGCCAACGTGAATGGCTCATGATTACGCTTTTATACAATTAATATCTTAACTATTGTATTGCATGTTTGAGAAAAGCACTATACATACTCGTGAAAAGGGGTTGTAGTCCTCGTAACAATACGGTGTCACTGCGCTCGGCCGGCAACCCCTTACTTCATGGCCTCTTTAGTGACGTGGTCGACTTGCAGGCTCGGGCATGCTGAACTGCTCGTCGGGGCGCTGCATCTCGGCGGCGGCGTGCTGCCCCGCGCCGGCCGCCGCGCTGTGCCTGCAGCACGGCTGCTGCGCCGAGCACGAGCCCTACCGTGGTGACGGTGAGTGTCCTGCCACCCGGGGTCCGGGCTCCGGCCACTCTGAACATCTCGCGCTGTGCCTGCAGCACGGCTGCTGCGCCGAGCACGAGCCCTACCGTGGTGACGGTGAGTGTCCTGCCACCCGGGGTCCGGGCTCCGGCCACTCTGAACATCTCGCGCTGTGCCTGCAGCACGGCTGCTGCGCCGAGCACGAGCCCTACCGTGGTGACGGTGAGTGTCCTGCCACCCGGGGTCCGGGCTCCGGCCACTCTGAACATCTCGCGCTGTGCCTGCAGCACGGCTGCTGCGCCGAGCACGAGCCCTACCGTGGTGACGGTGAGTGTCCTGCCACCCGGGGTCCGGGCTCCGGCCACTCTGAACATCTCGCGCTGTGCCTGCAGCACGGCTGCTGCGCCGAGCACGAGCCCTACCGTGGTGACGGTGAGTGTCCTGCCACCCGGGGTCCGGGCTCCGGCCACTCTGAACATCTCGCGCTGTGCCTGCAGCACGGCTGCTGCGCCGAGCACGAGCCCTACCGTGGTGACGGTGAGTGTCCTGCCACCCGGGGTCCGGGCTCCGGCCACTCTGAACATCTCGCGCTGTGCCTGCAGCACGGCTGCTGCGCCGAGCACGAGCCCTACCGTGGTGACGGTGAGTGTCCTGCCACCCGGGGTCCGGGCTCCGGCCACTCTGAACATCTCGCGCTGTGCCTGCAGCACGGCTGCTGCGCCGAGCACGAGCCCTACCGTGGTGACGGTGAGTGTCCTGCCACCCGGGGTCCGGGCTCCGGCCACTCTGAACATCTCGCGCTGTGCCTGCAGCACGGCTGCTGCGCCGAGCACGAGCCCTACCGTGGTGACGGTGAGTGTCCTGCCACCCGGGGTCCGGGCTCCGGCCACTCTGAACATCTCGCGCTGTGCCTGCAGCACGGCTGCTGCGCCGAGCACGAGCCCTACCGTGGTGACGGTGAGTGTCCTGCCACCCGGGGTCCGGGCTCCGGCCACTCTGAACATCTCGCGCTGTGCCTGCAGCACGGCTGCTGCGCCGAGCACGAGCCCTACCGTGGTGACGGTGAGTGTCCTGCCACCCGGGGTCCGGGCTCCGGCCACTCTGAACATCTCGCGCTGTGCCTGCAGCACGGCTGCTGCGCCGAGCACGAGCCCTACCGTGGTGACGGTGAGTGTCCTGCCACCCGGGGTCCGGGCTCCGGCCACTCTGAACATCTCGCGCTGTGCCTGCAGCACGGCTGCTGCGCCGAGCACGAGCCCTACCGTGGTGACGGTGAGTGTCCTGCCACCCGGGGTCCGGGCTCCGGCCACTCTGAACATCTCGCGCTGTGCCTGCAGCACGGCTGCTGCGCCGAGCACGAGCCCTACCGTGGTGACGGTGAGTGTCCTGCCACCCGGGGTCCGGGCTCCGGCCACTCTGAACATCTCGCGCTGTGCCTGCAGCACGGCTGCTGCGCCGAGCACGAGCCCTACCGTGGTGACGGTGAGTGTCCTGCCACCCGGGGTCCGGGCTCCGGCCACTCTGAACATCTCGCGCTGTGCCTGCAGCACGGCTGCTGCGCCGAGCACGAGCCCTACCGTGGTGACGGTGAGTGTCCTGCCACCCGGGCTCCGGGCTCCGGCCACTCTGAACATCTCGCGCTGTGCCTGCAGCACGGCTGCTGCGCCGAGCACGAGCCCTACCGTGGTGACGGTGAGTGTCCTGCCACCCGGGGTCCGGGCTCCGGCCACTCTGAACATCTCGCGCTGTGCCTGCAGCACGGCTGCTGCGCCGAGCACGAGCCCTACCGTGGTGACGGTGAGTGTCCTGCCACCCGGGGTCCGGGCTCCGGCCACTCTGAACATCTCGCGCTGTGCCTGCAGCACGGCTGCTGCGCCGAGCACGAGCCCTACCGTGGTGACGGTGAGTGTCCTGCCACCCGGGCTCCGGGCTCCGGCCACTCTGAACATCTCGCGCTGTGCCTGCAGCACGGCTGCTGCGCCGAGCACGAGCCCTACCGTGGTGACGGTGAGTGTCCTGCCACCCGGGGTCCGGGCTCCGGCCACTCTGAACATCTCGCGCTGTGCCTGCAGCACGGCTGCTGCGCCGAGCACGAGCCCTACCGTGGTGACGGTGAGTGTCCTGCCACCCGGGGTCCGGGCTCCGGCCACTCTGAACATCTCGCGCTGTGCCTGCAGCACGGCTGCTGCGCCGAGCACGAGCCCTACCGTGGTGACGGTGAGTGTCCTGCCACCCGGGGTCCGGGCTCCGGCCACTCTGAACATCTCGCGCTGTGCCTGCAGCACGGCTGCTGCGCCGAGCACGAGCCCTACCGTGGTGACGGTGAGTGTCCTGCCACCCGGGGTCCGGGCTCCGGCCACTCTGAACATCTCGCGCTGTGCCTGCAGCACGGCTGCTGCGCCGAGCACGAGCCCTACCGTGGTGACGGTGAGTGTCCTGCCACCCGGGGTCCGGGCTCCGGCCACTCTGAACATCTCGCGCTGTGCCTGCAGCACGGCTGCTGCGCCGAGCACGAGCCCTACCGTGGTGACGGTGAGTGTCCTGCCACCCGGGGTCCGGGCTCCGGCCACTCTGAACATCTCGCGCTGTGCCTGCAGCACGGCTGCTGCGCCGAGCACGAGCCCTACCGTGGTGACGGTGAGTGTCCTGCCACCCGGGGTCCGGGCTCCGGCCACTCTGAACATCTCGCGCTGTGCCTGCAGCACGGCTGCTGCGCCGAGCACGAGCCCTACCGTGGTGACGGTGAGTGTCCTGCCACCCGGGGTCCGGGCTCCGGCCACTCTGAACATCTCGCGCTGTGCCTGCAGCACGGCTGCTGCGCCGAGCACGAGCCCTACCGTGGTGACGGTGAGTGTCCTGCCACCCGGGGTCCGGGCTCCGGCCACTCTGAACATCTCGCGCTGTGCCTGCAGCACGGCTGCTGCGCCGAGCACGAGCCCTACCGTGGTGACGGTGAGTGTCCTGCCACCCGGGGTCCGGGCTCCGGCCACTCTGAACATCTCGCGCTGTGCCTGCAGCACGGCTGCTGCGCCGAGCACGAGCCCTACCGTGGTGACGGTGAGTGTCCTGCCACCCGGGGTCCGGGCTCCGGCCACTCTGAACATCTCGCGCTGTGCCTGCAGCACGGCTGCTGCGCCGAGCACGAGTCCCCTGCCCTGGCCTCCGGGGCTCCGGGCTTCACGGAGCCATGGGACTCTTGTCTTTAGAGAAAAAAATCCGTAGTTAGCGTGACCCACCCATCCTTAAGCGCAGCGTAGGACGTCCACCTACAAGATGGACAGACGACCTCATTAAGGTCACCGGAAGACGCTGGATGCAGGTTGCTCCCAACCGGTACTTGTGGAGGTCCAAGGGGGAGGCGTATGTTCAGCAGTGGACATTTTAGAGCTGAGATGATGATGATTTTTACTATTGATTTAAAATAAGGTATAACAGGTTATAGTATAATTTCGCTAAACCTCTGATTACCGGTATAATCAAAACCGGTATTCAAATATATTAGCGGTTTCGTCAATTGACAACAATACATATTTGGCACTTTACCGATATTTTAATCGAAAGCAAAGTAGAAAAATTTGACTTGTAGCTGGACTCGAAACTCGAATTTATTTCATTACATTATGAGAAAAGCACTTGCAAAGGGGCTTGCATTCGTATACTATCCGTATACGGTCGGCCGTTTATACATACTCAGCCTGCAACCTTCTGTTTCCCGGCGGCTGCAGCAATGAGCTATTATCGTGAAGCTGTTTTTAAGTGGCATTTTTTATGCATACGTTTGAGAAGACTATACGGGCAATTTCACTTTCAGGGACACCCAATTAACTTAATTGTCAAATAAAAGTTAAATCAGTGGTCAGTTTAGTGACGACAATTAAGCTTTAAATTTCAATATAATGTACTGTTTTATGTTCAATCCATAAATAATACGTGTTATTGTAATAGAAAAATGCGAATAAAAATGATTTACATAAATATTTAAAGCTTAATTGTCGTCACTAAACTGACCACTGATTTAACTTTTATTGGACAATTAAGGTAATTGGGTGTCCCTGAAAGTGAAATTGCCCATACATGCCTGGCCGTGTAAGGTGTTGCCGACCTTGTATCACCCCGTACGATCGGCCGTCTATACCACTCAGTCAAACCCTTTTTTCAGTAATGTACTAACAGCTGCTCTATCACAGGTTTCGTAGAAGTGGACTTCCCGGCTTCGTTCGAAGACAAACACGCCCCCGACCAGTATGGGTTCATACAGTCCACCATCTACACCGTCACAGGTACTGACAATAGTATATTACGACCGGTCTGGCCTAGTGGGTAGTGACCCTGCCTATGAAGCCGAAGGTCCTGGGTTCGATTCCCAGTCAGGGCATTTATTTGTGTGATGAGCACAGTTATTTGTTCCTGAGTCATGGGTGTTGTATGTATTTAAGTATTTATATGTATCTATCTATTATATATATCGTCGTCTAGTACCTACAACACAAGCTGAGCTGAGCTTACCGTAGGACTAGGTCGATTTGTGTAAGATTGTCCCGGAATATTTATTTATTATTATTACGTACCCAGGGCGGTAAAATAAAGAATGCCTCCGATCGCGGGTGTTAGTGGCCCGAACCGGAGGTGAAGGCCATAAACAAGCGATCTGAGGCCTTCTTTATTACCGCCCGTGGTGCGTACATAGTTTTACTTCTTCATCTGGGTGTAAAGGGAGATTTTCCTTCGCGCCCTAGTGCGGTAAATCTCTTACCGCCCACTGTGACGTAAATATATTTACAAGTGGACTCTATTGGCGATGGTGGACCCGGGTATGTCCTTAAACTACGTCCAATAATGAGAGGTAGGGCACAGCGAAGTACTATCACGCTTGAGTTTGGAGAAGCCCAACTGGGGATGTACCTCCTCCTTACAGAAGACCACAGCCATAATAGCACTGCTACCTTTCAGGTATGTAGTGTTGTGTTCCTGATGGTGAGTAAGGTTCCCAGAGTCTCAACTTTTAGGGTAGCCAACGCGCACGTGAATAGGCGACGGTCACTGCTTTTTTATGACAATGGTGGCAAACAAGCAGACGGATTGCCTAACACCAAGGGAGTCACAAGCGCGTTGCCGACCTTTAAGGGTGGTTGGAGCTCTGGGAACCTTACTCGCCACCAGGAACACAACACTACATACCTGAAAAGTAGTAGTGCTATTATGGCTGTGGTCTGTAAGGAGGAGGTACTTCCTGAGACTCAAGGGTGATGGTCATCGCTTGTGCCCTACCTCTCATTGTTGGACGTAGTTTAAGGACATACCCGGGTGCAAAAGCTTACCATCAGGCGGGTCGTATGCTTGTTTGCCACCGTCGTTATATAAAAAAAAAGTCTTGCATAAAAAAAAGTAATGTTTTTTTTTATTAATTGTTTTTTTGTTCACCCAGCTTGCGCGCTGATATTTATGATCGCGGCGGTGCTGCTGGTGTCGGCCGTGTGCAAGATGCACATGAAGAGGGCTGCACTCCGGAGCTATGCAGCCCAGCGCCGGTACATGCACCATCCGGTATGTACCCATACCACGTGGTTCTTCCCCAGTAAGGGACAATGATATTTTCACTTCAGCTCGGAAAGAACTATTTTATTCTTAAAAAACTTACATTTTATTCACAAGAGTGCAAAGTAAGTGTTTTTTTTTTTACCTTCTTTGTTGGATGTTCTTTTATTTCATGTTTTTGAATGATAAATGTTGGAAATTAATAATTTCGATTAATTTTTTAAAGTTTTAGAGTCGAAGTTTTCCTCGCGGTAGTAAGGTGAAAAATTGTGTGTTGCACTCGGTAGTAAAGTGTGTTCCCCTCTCGTGCCTTGAGACCTTCCCAATGCTCAAAATTCCACTCTTAGAACCACTCCCTGTGCTCGTGGTTCCATTTTGGAATCTTTCGCTAGCTCGGGTCTGAATATTAGCAGGAGAAGGTAAACACTGACTTTGCTCCCTTGTATAACAAATAACTATTTCGCTTTTGCAGCCCAAAATGTAACAATTCAATATAGTTTTGCTTTACAGGTCACTCTATAGCTTATTCTGTATTAATTACCGCAACTTCGGTTGAAAACACAAGAAAACTCCAATTGTATTTGTTTGTATCCCTCCAACTTTGACAGTTCTGAAAGGTTCAGTTTGGAGGGGAACAAAAATACGTGAGACAAGGACGGACGGAAATAGCGCTGTCTCTGCCATACCTATGGAGTTACATAAGACCATACTTTTCTATCGTGGTATTATTATTAGCACGCTCCGTCTAGTTAAATTGTATGTCTATGTTCTAAGCCAATTATCTGGAAGTATGACGTAACAATAATTTGCCGACTACATTTTTATTTTTCATACTTCGCTCTGGGTGAGGGTGTCTCATCATTATCGGTGTGTCCTGACTCGGCTTGGAAATGGGAAACATGTCGCCTAGTGCGATATAATTACACGCGACTTTATCTGTTTGTAACTAAGTAGTAGTAACATGGCTCACAACATTAAGGTGACGGCACCAGTAATGGACAAAGAACCAATCATGAACATTAGTGCTTATTTCTAAGGAGTTAAGTGTTGTGCATTTGTTGGGACATATTCAATTTATAACTTTTTTTATTATGCAGAAACGTCTGCTAGCGAATATCTTCGATATATAAATCGAAAGAAAAATGGAAAACATTTGACTCTTGAAGATGTGATTACACGTCACCCATGATGACGTATACGACGAGGGATAAGATAGCAAAATTTGACAAGTCTAAGCGGTACTCGTATAGCACAATTGGTAGTGCACTGGTCTAGTGATCTAGTGGTTGTGGGTTCGAGTCCCGCTGCGAGTCAAATTTTTTCTATTTTTCTTTCGATTTAAATATCGATGGCTCACAACAGTTTTAATTTAAAAAAATATTTAGTGTACTGACTTTAACCATAGACAGATTTAACCGTAACAATACCTATACCTTACAAGCCGAAACCCGCCGGCTTGTCATCTATTTAAAACAAACCCCGGACCCGGGTATGTCCTCAAAATACGTCCAACAACGAGAGGTAGGGCACAGCGAAGTACCATCACGCTTGAGTCTGGAGCAGCCAACTGGGGAAGTACCTCCTCCTTACAGAAGACCACAGCCACAATAGCACTGCTACCTTTCAGGTATGTAGTGGTGTTGATGGTGAGTAAGGTTCCCAGATCTCCCTTAAAGGTTGGCAACGCGCTTGTGACTCCCTTGGTGTTGCGTGTGCCCATGGGCGACGGTAATTGCTTACCATCAGGCAATCCGTCAGCTCGTTTGCCACCTTTGTCATAAAAAAAAAAACAACTTTTTTCTTACAATTTAGGAACCAGCTCATTAACTATCTAATTAACATATAATTATATTCATCGTAATTGCCGATCACAAAATGAATTTGTCTTAGCTTGTAATGCAATTAGTAATTAATTATTTATTAAGGGGACGCCGAGCTTTTCGCGCTGCTCGATACAATCTAATCATGGCGACTCAGGTAAGGATGGGCGAACCGCTCGGGAACTTAGGAATATCCTACGTATTATAAAAAAATATATATTTATCTACGTACATATCATAAGTACTCTAAAATGCGTCCAGAAACCGTAGGCAATGACCAGCATTACCAACCATCACAAATTAATTGAGATGTAATGTTAACACTACCTACTGAAATCAGTAGGTTATGAGTTTAAATTTGGAACAGCTGTCAAATTCAAGTGGGGTTTCTATTAAATTTTAATATAAATCGAACGACATTTGGACTCGAGTGACAATATAATAGGGAGTTCATTCGCTTGTCTATGGTTTAAAAAAATATTTGACTGAGATACGAAACACGCAATGCCGCCATTCGAAGCTGTCATTTGTTTTGTTCGTTGACTTTTTAATGTTTACAAGTAGCACCAGTAATTACTGCAGGTCATTTCCCTACGGTTCCTGAACCCATCTTAAAACACTTAATGATATGTGTGTAGATAAAGTAGTGTATATAACTATACATAATTAGGCATACAACAATCGTGTGATATTATTATGAAACTCGCCTTCGGCTCGTTTCATAAACCCACACTCTTGTTGTAATGCCTTCATTATGCACAGATACATAAACTACTATTTTTAACAAATGTAAGACATATACGTCATAGAAAATAAGTAATTCTGTTATTATTAAAAACAACTTATTACCTTCTGTTGAGTATTTGCGACGTATTAATTGAATTCTATCTTTTTTAAAGGTCACTTTGGATGTAGTTTAATAACGCAAAATTCAAGTAATTGGTTTCTGAATCGTATAATTTATTTAGTTATTTTACATTTCAGCCGTATGCAGTCCACTGCTGGACATAGGCCTCCATATGACTTGTATCATCTTGGGGGTAGTTGCCATAGTCGCCACGCTTGGCAGGCGGGTTGACCGATCGTAGCTGTAGATTATGTTTCGCCGGATGCTGCTGCCCGTCCGTAGGATTTTTCCCTTTGTCGCCTCTTACACCCGTGGGAGGAGATGGGGTGGTGCTATTCTAGTCAGCCGGCATCACACGGCAAAATAACTATACAAAAAATGAGTTACTTTGACGCGGCCTTAACATAATTATGCTGTATTTTCGGCCCTGTTTTAAACTGGTTACTAATAATTGATATGATACTTAATGTGTATATCATTTTGGTTTCATTGTAATAAAAATATTGAACTAGCTCATACGTAACTAAAGAAAATCAAATTAGTTTAATTCGTAATGGTCTTTAAATATCAAAGTTACCAAGCCTACTAGTGTTCGGGGCAGGATTTGAACCTGCGTTTTGATTTGAGTGCGGCTGACGCAGTGAACTAGACCACTCGGTTACATGTGTCATTTTTATGAACTGCATCAAATTATCTCCTATTTATTTTTTTATTTATACTTTGTTTTTATAAGTACAATTAATTTATAATCTGTATGTTAAAAAGTCAGAGGAGATCATCTATGATTTTCTGCGTTTTACTATTACAAGTGTATTAAAAGTTTTTATTGCAAACCAATTCATTTATAATCTTTAAAAAATCAGAAGAAATTGTTTTTGATATTCTGCGTTTTGTTATTTCAAGTGTATTAAAAGTTTTTATTTTTTCCAAAACTATTAATTTATAATCTTTCAAAAATCAGCGGAAATTGATTTTGTATTTCCGCGTTTTGTTATTCCAAATGTATTAAAAGTTTTTTTTTTTTGCAAAACTATTAATTTGTAATCGTTAAAAAGTCAGCGGATTTTGTTTTTATTTACTGCTTTTTGTTATTTTTTTAAGTTAAGTGTATTTTTTTGCAAAACAATTAATTTATAATCTTTAAGAAGTCAGCGAAGATTATTATTGATTTTCCGCGTATTGTTATTCCAATAAAAATAAAAAATTGCAAATAATTCGATTTATCGGTTTGATTAACACAATGATGTCGAGTGATGACGACCTCTCCCTCACTCTCACGTTGATAGACAAGGACGGTGAACTAAGTGGACAACCTTTGTCGAAATTGAAGCAACTATTTTACAAAACATATGAAATGTTAGTGCAGTGGACGTCCAGAGAGCAAGTAAGCCTGGTTTACGTATTTTTCTAAGTCTGTTGTGACGATGGGGTAGTTTCCATAGTCAATGTGGGTAAGACCGGCATACTATATTTTTAAGGGAAGTCGGCCATATGACACTAAATACCTATGAGATAATGTAGGAAATTGGTTGGTAGACGGTCTTTCCAGATAGACGGTCTTACCCACATTTTGTAACACACGCTGGTGACCGAGCGGTAAAAGCGTGCGACTTGCAATCCGGAGGTCGCAGACTCAAACCCCGACTCGTACCAATGAGTTTTTCGGAACTTATGTACGAAATATCATTTCATATTTACCAGTCGCTTTTCGGTGAAGGAAAACATCGTTAAACCGGACTAATGCCAATTAGGCCTAGTTTACCCTCTGTGTTGGAAGGTCAGATGGCAGTCGCTTTCGTAAAACTAGTGCCTACGCCAAATCCTGGGATTAGTTGCCAAGCGGACCCCAGGCTCCCATGAGCCGTGGCAAATGCCGGGAGAACGCTAGGAAGATGATGATTGTACTGTAAAAAAATAATATATAATGTCAATGGTTATAAAGTAACATAATTTCAAACCCAATGTACACGTACAGTCAGCAGCAAAAGTTGGTAAGCGTTTAAAGTGTTCAAAATGACCTACACGCGCTCTTATTCTCTTGACAATAGAGACGTGTTAACCTCATTTTGAACACCTCAAATGCTTAGCTACTTCTGCTGCTGACTGTACCTATATTGTTTTAACCGGATGAATAAATATCGAAGATATTCGCTAGCAGACGTTTCTGCATAATAAAAAATAATTTAGAAAGGGGTAGCACATTGTTATCGATGAATTCTCAATATGAATTGAGATTTCGATGCCGTTAAGTGTTCAATACGCTGGCGGTAGATGTGTTTACACGTCACCCATGATGACGTATACCACGAAGGATAAGATAGAAAAATTTTGACAAGTATAAGCGGTACTCGTATAGCACAATTGGTAGTGCACTGGGCTACCAATTCACTACCAATTGTGCTATATTCGCTAGCAGACGTTTATGCATACTTAAAAAAATAATGGATGAATAAAATTGAAAGTTGATGATGATGATAAATATTTGGTGGCTCCGATCCAAACCTCGGTCTGTCACTTAATGTCCATACCATATGGTATGTTTTTTTTAAAACAAGACTGATCAGCGTTTGACCTCAAACTTTTTTGGACCCGGGTATGACCTTAAACTACGTCCGACAATGAGAGGTAGGGCACAGCGAAGTACCATCACGCTCGAGTCTGGAGAAGCCCAACTGGGGAAGTACCTCCTCGTTACAGAAGACCACAGCCATAATAGCACTGCTACCTTTCAGGTATGTAGTGTTGTGTTCCTGATGGTGAGTAAGGTTCCCAGAGCTCCAACCCCCCTTAAAGGTCGGCAACGCGCTTGTGACTCCCCTGGTGTTTCGGGTGCCCATGGGCGACGGTAATTGCTAACCATCAGGCAATCCGTCTGCTCGTTTGCCACCTTATGTCATAAAAAAAAAACCTTTGACTTTGTTCGCAGCCCCCCCGCTACCCGCCGTGTTACGAGGCGTCCAGACTTCTGGAGCAGGCCTCCACCGCGCCGCCACTGGACATCCTGCACGCAGACTCCGTTGACATGGTAAGTGTTCAGAGGCGGCGCGACCATACAGCCGGCGTTGCTAATTTAGTGAAATTGGTAGAAAATATAAATAAGTAAAAAAATTGATATTATTTACAGATATCACAGATATCAGATATTTATATGTATCTATCTATTATATATATCGTCGTCTAGTACCTACAACACAAGCCTTCCTGAGCTTATCGTAGGACTAGGTCTATTTGTGTAAGATTGTCCCGAAATATCTATTTTATTATTTATTTATCAAATATTTAAATATATTTCGGGACCTTGTTGTAGGTACTAGACGACGATATATATAATAGATTGATACATATAAATACTTAAATACATAGAAAACACCCATGACTCAGGAAAAAATATTCTGCTTTTCACACATTTGCATTAGTGCTTATCACACAAATAAATGCCCTGACTGGGATTTGAACACAGGACCATCGGTTTCATAGGCAGGGTCACTACCCACTAGGCTAAACCGGTCGTCAATAACATCAAAATAAAAAATACAATTAAAAGAAAATACAATAACCACCAGTTATTGGAGATTTACCCTACCCTACCTACCAATGTTTTTTTTTTAATAATCAGATTTATTTCATAATTTTGGTGGCTAGCTACCATGCCTATGAAGTCGACAGTCCTGGGTTCGAATCCTTGTAAGGTCATTTATTTGTGTGATGAGCACAGATATTTGTTCCTGAGTCATGGGTGTTTTCTATGTATTTAAGTATTTGTATATTATATATATCGTTGGCTGAGTATGCAAGCCTTCTTGAGCTTACCGTGGGGCTCAGTCGATTTGTGTAAGGATGACCTGTAATTTTTTTTTATCTTGCAGCAAACTACCCCGGACCCGGTGCCGGACGATAATCCGGAAAACGCCGGATTCGGACTGTCGCGGCTCTCCTCTATATTCTCAACGCGATACAGACAGGTTAGTGGATTTCCGCCGGCTTGACTAATATTAAGTTAGTTTTGCACGAAGTCAAAGAAAGCTATAGCGGGTTGGTACTAGTCGATTCAAAAAAAAATTAAATATAATTTGTTGCGATTCGGGGAAAATTTTCTGTTGGAAATACGAGTCGGGGAATCTCAAGTCTTATCCATGTTATGTACAGTCAGCGTCATATAGTTAGTTGCAGTCAGTACGGCCATATATATCAATACAGATCTTTATGTATATAGCAGTAAGGAGTGTATCGAATATTTTTTTTCTATATATATTTTTTTGTGGTATTTAATTACTGAAATTGTTTGATATGTTTTCTTACAGAATTACGCATGTATGTTTAAGATTTTTTTGTATACTGTTTTGAAAAAATAAGTCCCGCCGAGTTTCTTGCCGGTCATAAAAGTCAAAATACTTCTCAGAGGTGTAGGGTTAGAACCGGTGAGCCCGCCGAGTTTCTTGCCGGTCATAAAAGTCAAAATACTTCTCAGAGGTGTAGGGTTAGAACCGGTGAGTCCCGCCGAGTTTCTTGCCGGTCATAAAAGTCAAAATACTTCTCAGAGGTGTAGGGTTAGAACCGGTGAGTTCCGCCGAGTTTCTTGCCGGTCATAAAAGTCAAAATACTTCTCAGAGGTGTAGGGTTAGAACCGGTGAGTCCCGCCGAGTTTCTTGCCGGTCATAAAAGTCAAAATACTTCTCAGAGGTGTAGGGTTAGAACCGGTGAGTCCCGCCGAGTTTCTTGCCGGTCATAAAAGTCAAAATGCTTCTCGGGTCAGAGGTGTAGGGTTAGAACCGGTGTAGTTTTTATTTTTCTCTTTTACTTTTGTATACTCGACGTGTAAAAGTGCCCTTGTGGCCTACTTACTGAATAAACGTTTGAGTTTGAGTTTGATATATTTGGCCATACTGACTGCAACTAATTATATGACGCTGACTGTACAATGTTTGCCGACCTCAGAATCTCGACGACTCAAATTAAAGCTTCGATCTCGTATAGTAGTTGTATAATGGGGCCATTTTATTTAAAGTTGTACACTCAACTTTTTTTTTAATTTGGATTTTTTATGTGGTTTCTACTCAGAATCATGAGATCTTTCGAGCCTGATAGGAGAAAAAAAAAGTGCGAATTTGCTTGTCTATTTTACGTTTAGGATGTCAGAATCGAAAAAATCTAGCCTCAACCGTCTAAATATATTAATAACGCCAAGTAGTGCTAAAACAAATATGAACGTTACAAAAATAAGTCATCTAGTCAAATTACAAATATTAATTATTATTTACTAGCCGAACCCGAGCGTTTAGCAACTGCACGGAATAAATTTATATAAAAAAAAGCTTGCGTTCGCAACAAAGGTGATTCACCCGAAATGGCCCTACCAATTCCGACCACTGATCATCGGTAACCCACAACACACGCCTTCTTGAGCTTCACGAAAAAAAGTAGCCACTGCCTTATAATTTCTTTTTTTTTCGTATGAAACCATCGTAATTTTTTCAAGTTATCATTAAAACCAACTCATTTTCCTTCGTTTTAGGTAATGTTGTGGATATTTTTATCAGGTGTTCTAAATTTATGGCCCATTAAAAAAACTTTGCATTGCAGAGTTTTTTCTAATTTGAACATTTGAATCATTAATATACCTAGATATTTTTCTAGCAGGAACGACATTTGCTTTGTGCTTGCCACAATCAAAATATCGACAATCCTGTTATCGATAAGTACATACTACTTCAACAATACGTACACACAGTCTGCCTACCTAGACGCCGCGTTCCATCGATCTTGAACAAATTGAAAGTAATTAATCCTTACACTTTTGATCCACCTTATTTTATTATTTGCAATTAATAGTTTGAAATTGTTTTCTGAAGTATCTAAAATATAAATAAATAGATAGTTTTGTTATTTTTATTTACTTTTAACCCTATTACCTTATATTAGTATTTGTATTACCTGTATGACGTTGAAGTGGTACTTATCGATAACAAGACTGTCGATGTTTTTATTTTGTCAATCACTTACAAGAAACCGTTCGTGCTAGAAAAATATCTAGGTATAATCATTAAGCTTGCACTATGCTCTCTACTCAAACAAATTATCAATCTTAGAATGTCCCGTGAATAATTTCTCTTAGATTTTACTATCGTAAACAAGCCAGATATATTTGTAATTAGACTCGGAAAATGACTTATTTTTGTAACGTTCATTTTTGTTTTAGCATTTGGCGTTTTTAACATTTTTAGACGGTTGAGACTAGATTTTTTCGACTCTGACATCCTAAACGTAAAATAGACAAGCAAATTCGTAATTCTATGACTGTTTCCACTACACGGACCCACCAGTTAACGGTGGAGACTCATACAACGGTGGCTACTTTTTTTCGTGAACATGCTTTAGGATGTCCTGTGATATTTGTTCGATTGCCAGGCAGGGCATTTATTTGTGGGGTGAGCACAGATATTTGTTCCTGGGTCATGGGTGTTTTCTATGTATTTAAGTATTTATATGTATCTATCTATTATATATATCGTCGTCTAGTACCTACAACACAAGCCTTACTGAGCTTACCGTAGGACTAGGTCGATTTGTGTGAGATTGTCCCGAAATATCTATTTATTTGTCCGCCAGGTGCCGGCCTCGTGCGACGTGGAGCTGACGGCGGTCCGGCCGGCCTCGCTCGGCTCCCCGGCTCGGCCGCGGCTGCGCGACTACCGCAGCCCCGCCTACGACGACGTGTGCCGGGACTACTTCCTCGACCCAGAGGCCGGTACGTGCACTTTCTGTACCCTTATCATCAGTTGTGACATTGAAGTTTTCGATAACGAGTATCGAGCTTACTATCTGTGCATCTCGCTTGTACTATTTTAGTGCACATTCTTACACAAGTTGGCTAATTTTCTGTCAAATTTGACGACCGATCTGGCTTAGTGGGTAGTGACCCTGGTCGTGTGTTCAAAATGAGGTCAACACATTTTTATTGTCAAGAGAATAAGAGCGCGAGTATGTCATTTTGAACACTTCACGCGCTCAGTCACTTTTGCTGGTGACTGTACACAAGCCTTACTGAGCTTACCGTAGGACTAGGTCGGTCGATTTGTGTAAGATTGTCCCGAAATATTATTAATCTACGTACATATCATAAGTGCTCTAAAATGCGTCCAGAAACCGTAGGCAATGACCAGCATTACCAACCATCACAAATGAATGGAGATGTAATGTTAACATTACCTACTGAAAACCGTAGGTTATGAGTTTAAATTTGGAACAGCTGTCAAATTCAAGTGGGGTGTCTATTCTAGTATCTATAGATATTAACAGTCATTGATACGAAACGCCAATTCGTTATGTTTTTTTAATATAAATCGAACGACATTTGAACTCGAGTGACAATAGAATAGGGAGTTCATTCGCTTGTCTATGGTTTCAAAAAATATTTGACTGAGATATGAAATTACGTAACGCCGCCATTCCAAGCTGTCATTTGTTTTGTTCGTTGACTTTTTAATGTTTCAAGTAACACTAGCAATATTGCAGGTTATTTCCCTACGGTTCCTGAACCCATCTTAAAACACTTATGATATGTGTGTAGATAAAGTAGTGTGTGTAACTATACATAATTAGGTATTACAACAGTTGTGTGATATTATTACCCACACTCTTGTTGTAATGCCCTTCACTATGCACAGATACATAAACTACTATTAATTCATGCTTAACTTTCGTCACAAAACTGACACTTTTCACTTGTCACACTATACGGATACTTTTTTGTGTAAACGCACTAACAAACCAAACTGTCAGGCTCGTGCGCCCGCGAGCTCAACTACAGCTCCCCCACGGAGCCGCCCGGCGGCCGCGCGGCACCGGGCCGGCTGACGCTGCAGCTGGGCCGCCTGCAGCTGTCCCTGCCGCGCCTGGGCCGCGAGCGCCCCGCCACGCCCGCCGGAGCCCCGCCCGACCTGGGAGACCTGGCCAGCCTGGGCACCCTGGGGCTCGTGCGCCACGCCCCAGACACCTACACGCTCAACGGACGGACCATCAGGTCAGACTGTCTTGCCGTTTATATCTAAACCATTTTTTTTACGGTGTGAGTACATTAGTATAGTTTAGACGGCCGAGCGCAGTTAGGTCGGATTGTAACGAAGACGGCAACCCCTTTTTACACCGAGGTATGTATAGTGCGTTTCTCAAACATGCAATACAATAGTATAGGACTATACCTATGTATCAAGTCTTAATGTCCAATGCCACTCGGAGTATGAAATATAAGGCAATACCTATCCCTATAAATAGTTTAAAAAAAAAAAAACAAAAAAAAATTGATTATTGTTTTTAATAAGTGTAGTGGCAGAATGTCATAAAACCACCAATATTTTTTTAATGGCTAATCTCCAAAATGCTGTGTACAAATGTATATGAAATGTTAAGAAAAGAGGACCTTGCCGGCCTTAGGCCGGTAATGTCAACCTTAACGACCTCTCGTGCCTCTCGTCTAGCCAAACCTGCAACCACATACTTTGAAGCATATTATAAGGAACATAATGTCAACATTGTAGTGCATGTTTGAGAAAAATGCTTTATACATACCTAGTCCCGGGAAAGGCCATGGGGAGAAGTATGTGGGAGTCTTTCCTCCCGTAACCCGTAAGGGTAAGGGTAGGAGCCTACCTACTAAAAACACACCGGCGTTTCTCCCTCTTTGTCGTTGGCAAGGGGGCCATGGGATCACGAACATACTACCATGGCGCCCTCAAAAAATACACTTTTACATTCTAGGTTTGAACTCAGGAGCTCTGTGGTGCGAAGCAATAACTGGTCACATTTGCCATGGCGCCAACAATTCTGATTTTATATCAAAACCTGACCTGACCTGCTTACAGAGCCTTGAGAACCGTCCCGCGTCCGGTCCCTTAGAGGTTAAGACTAAAATGTAACTCATCCATGATATATCGGAGCTGTGGAGACCACAAATATTTGAACAACGCCATTGTCAAGGCGATAAGGTCCATACATACATTTCAGCCGTATGCAGTCCACTGCTGGACGTAGGCCTCCAATAAATATAACTTGTATTATCTTGGGTTGCCATAGTCGTCACGCTTGGCAGGCGGGTTGACTGCAGCTGTAGGATTTTTCTCTTTGTCGCCTCTTACACCCGCGGGAGACGGGGTGGTGCTATTCTAGTCAGCCGGCATCACACGGCGGTCCATATACATATTTTTCTCAAACATACTACGAAATGTATGCGTTAATGGCACGAGATGATGCCAAGAAGTTACACATTTATGGACTAGGCCGTGAATAAATGTATGGAGTTAGTATGAAAAGCACATTATTGTCCGCAGCTCTAATTTTTTAAATTTGCCAACTAAGATTAGACTGACGAAGGAAAATAGTAGATTGTTTGACAAGGGGCTAAAGTAGGCCATAGTACTACGAGATGGTTATTTGTTGTTCGAGGGTTAATATGGCGTTTAGACCCGAGTTATGCATACTAGTTTTCACTTCTATTGCGAGAAAATAAAATAAAGTAACATTTTAACAATAAACAAATACAATTTTATCGCCCGCAATGAATTCTGAGTCAAAAATGTTTAATTTGGCAATCTTTGTATTGTTTTCAGTACTTTGATACAGATAGAATATATCTACGCGGTGAATAAATGTATAATTGTATAATTTGTAATAAACCACAATGTATAATTTGGGCTTCAAAGAGTTTGCCAACGATTTAAACTTTTTTTTAATGCTTGTGAAGTAGGAACTAAAAAGCACCTAATGCTTTGAGAATTTGATGGCGTTTCCTTATTGGTCGATTTTAATATTGCGGTATTCTGATTGGTTGATACTTTATACAAAGTTTTGTTTAATGATTTCACATTTTTAAACAGTATTAACGATATGTGTCGTGATTGGTGGATTTAATAAGGTGAAGCGTTCTGGTAGGTCAATTTAAAACGTTTTGTATATCATAAATATGTATACATATTTTCCCAAGAGGCTAAATGTACTACTTTAGTTCGCCTTGGCAAGCATAGTATGACACACTTTTAGAGCATGAGAAGTTAAAAATAACATACAACCAAGTTACAATCTTTTTGAAAGCATAATTGGTATTATAATAATCGGTTAAACACAGTTTTGGAATAGCTTTTTCCAATGTCAATTCATAAAAATAAAACGATATCTATGAATCATAGATAGTTATATTTTTATAAGCAGTTAAAAAAGGTGTAAAAATAGCTATGTCGAATTTGTTTTCTTTTTGTATAAAAAATAAAAAAGGCGGCAATTCAAAAAAAAAAATATTTTCCTAACTAGTGCGTAAAAAGTGCATTTTTCGCAAAATTTCACTTTTTAAGGCACTTGCTATGGAAAATTGGGTTCGATACTCGTGTAAAAACTTCTTTAAGACTCGAGTGATTGTCAGCCTCGTTTCACTCGGGCTCCAACTTTCACCCTCGTCGAAAAAAAAAAATATTTTACTAGTATCGAAATGTACTATTACTTGATTGCTTTGTTGTTATTTTATTGTTATTATTTTCTTGAAATGTTTGAGAAAAGCACTATACAGGCTTCGGCTTGAACAGGGATTAAAGGACTCAATTTATCCAGTTAGTCTACCGCAATCTTGTCCTTGAATCCCTTACTTCACGGCCTCTGCAGTAATGTACTAATAACATAACACGTGACCCCCGCAGACTGCTGGGCGCGCAGTTCCCGGCGCCGCGGCCGCCGTGGGGCCGCAAGACGGGCCCGCCGCCGGACTACGCGCGCGCCGCCGCCGACGCCGACGCCCGGAACAACTCCGAGATGCCGCCCAGGTGAGGGCGTTTGAACTAGGGCTCCTGGTATCCGTGATGTACGCCGACCCGTAGCTACGTGTTCTTAACACCGCCGGTACTATAATGTACGAACACGACCAGGTACGTGTCACGTACCTACGTTCGCATCCAGATTCACGCGACACGCCGTGACCCGCCGTGACACGTAGCCCGTACCTGCGTCCGTGTGTGGAGCTTCGGGCTCGATCCCGTTGGATACTTATCGCACGTTTCGTAATTTCGCCACGCCCGGGAATATAATAAATGAGGACTAAGTTTTATTCTTAAGATACGTGAAGGCGTGATCACGCCTACACGGATTCACGTACCCTAATTTCACGTAACCGCATGTCACGGCAACGGTTTTCTGGTCCGTTGACCAGAAAACCGTTGCCGTGATTCACGAAACCGGGCGCACGGCTACGGGTTCACGAATCACGGACACGACCGCGAGCCCTAGTTTGAACCGTTCTTATTACTCTGTCCAGATTTCTGTACAAGTGCCTGCTCTATACCCTTTAGTGCATACAGTATCAAAAATGATACCGTTTATCAAAACTAAAATGACAAGTCGTATGTAAATTATAGAACGTGACATGTCTATACAGAGTGTCAAATACATCTGTCTGATTGTACAGTCAGCGTCATATAGTTCGTAGCATTCAAAGTACTCAAATAGTTCGGTACACCATACTAAATCTATGGTGTACCGAACTTTTTGAGTACTTTGGATGCTACCAACTATATGACGCTGACTGTACATAGGGCACTTTAGAAGCAAATTAAATGAAACTTCATGCACCTAAGGGTTAAGGTTTTCTGGCTATGAATATATTTTTTTTTATCAGATACGAAGATGTGAACAGCAACGAGGAGCACATAGAGAGAGTCACGGTATCCCTCAACGCCATCCGGGAGAGCGGCGAGAGCCTCAACACCATCGACTACGCCGACGACGACAACGACAACACGTACTCCATCGCCCGCATGATCGCCGCCGACAGCATACCGGCCATAGACGACGTGAACGCCAACGAAATTGTCGGCGAGTAGAATTTGTCGGTCGATTTTTGTCGGTCACGTGATCGCAGCTAACAACGTACTAGCTATGAATGTGAACTCCTATGAAATTGTCGGCGAGTAGAATTTGTCGGTCGATATTTGTCGGTCACGTGATCGCAGCTAACAACGTACTAGCTACCGATGTTCCGACGAAATCGTCACGCCAGTTAATTTTGTCGGTGGGTTTTTGTCGGTAAACGTAATTCGCATGATCGCTACCGGCAGTATACCAGCCATCGATGTACCAGCCAACGAAATTGTCGGTGAGTTAATGTCGGTGGAATAACCGCCAAACATTAAATTTTATCGCTGGATTTTTGTCGGTTAGCGTCAACAGACATGAATAATTTTGTCGGTAAATGTGTTTTAGTCGGCATTTATACTTATCTTAAAATCTGCGAATATATTTTCGTTAATTTCAATGTGCCATAGAATAACTTGCCCGTTTCACAAAAATTATGTTAATATTTTTTTCTAGTTCTCATATTAAGGGACTGGCCACCTCATACTAAAATTAATTTATTTAATAATATGGCCAGTTATTGGAGGGTAGCCATGTTTTACGGAACAATGTTTAAAACTGCCTCTTCAGCATTAATGCAATAACTGATTCTGAAATTACATATGAGTGAATCAACTATTTGTTGTTGTTATTCTGTCCCATCAGCCAGGGGACAACTGAAGCATAGTTTGTTACAAGAAATGTGGCCCTGCGTACTGACGTGTTTGGTAGGTGACCCATTATGGAAGGGACATATAGCTTCTACAAATATGTATATGTTTTGTCTATTTACATTGAATTAAACTGTGGTTTGAAGAGTTACCCCGGGGAACGTAACCATGGCAATAGTTGATTGAGCCATATACAATTACAATTACCTACTTTCTTGTAAAATAAAATAAAAATGAGTCAGTTATTGCACTAATGCTTAGTCAGGCTTACACCTGAGACCTAGCACGTTACCCAAACTAAGAAATTAATTTATACACTACAACTAAACTAGATATTTTAGCGACAAAATAAAAAAAGTAACAAATTTTGTCGGCACCGACAAAACGCCGACTAAAGTATTTCTCTTCTATTCTTGCACTTGACTCTTGCCTATCCTAATTGTATGTACATAGCATAGTGCCTTAGTAACACAATAAACACAAAAAGTGTATTTACGAAGTAAATTGTACATAATATTAATTATATACTTCTAAGTCACAACCCTGGGGGTTAATCTTAATACCGGTATTAAAACTTAGTACCGGTAATACCGGTTTCTTTGCAACCGGTTACTATTTTGGGCTAAGTCACAACTCTAGGTGGAGAATATAATACCGGTATCAAATTTAGTACCGGTAATACCGGTTTCGTTTTGCACCGGTTACTATCTTGGGCCAGGTCACAACTCTAGGTGGTGAATCTTAATACCGGTATCAAAACATACTAATTGATACACTTTTTTCCGAAAAGTTGTTATTCTGTCCCATTAGTCAAAACTCAAAATTTTGATTTTGAGAGTTGGTATACGCTACCCAAAAACCGTTAAAAATAAACAAGATTACATATACTTGACAAATTTGGATCACTTCCGCTGTGTTCGGATGGCCCCATTGGTTAAGGCGTCAGCCGCGATACCTGGAGATGCGGGTTCAAATCCCGCCTCGAACACCGGAGGTACTCGTTATATTAAAGAAAATTTCTTTAATATATGTCATCTATTTAAATTTGACCTTATTTATTAAAGCCTAAAGTCCCATCTGACACAAATCGACCTAGTCCTACGGTAAGCTCTGTAAAGCTTGTGTTGTAGGTACTAGACGACGATATATATAATAGATAGATACATATAAATACTTAAATACATAAAACACCCATGACTCAGGAACAAATATCTGTGCTCATCACATAAATTAATGCCCTGGCTGGGACTGGAACCTTTGCTTCATAGGCAGGGTCACTACCCACTAGGCCAGACCGGTCGTCAAATATTCGTCACAAGGTATAAGTTTGCCCCCAGGGTTGTGGTTCTGTTGAATTAGTTGAAAACCTTCTAATTTTTACTCCAGTGCATTTAAACTGTATAATTATTAACTAGAGTGCTTTGGGGTAATGCCGGATAATATATCGGAATTTCGTTAATATCAGTTCAATGGGTTCTGGTCTCGACTTCTATACTCGGCTGACCAGCGTTTGACCTCAGTCGCACCTGATGGTAAGTGTCGACGAGGTCGAGGGTGTAGTACGCTGGTTCAGTAACAGCCTTCACTCTTGTCTTGAATACCAAATTATATCTTTCCGGGAATACAGACGAAGGGAGCGAATTCCATTTCTTAGCAGTCCGCATTAGGTGTAGAAGCGAATCGCTTTGTGCGAAGAATGGAATATTCACAACTTCTTATTCCGATGTATGTGCTATATTATTGTAAAGTCTCATTAATCCCAAAGTCTCGGTGACTTTTTCGACGTTCGAATCTCAACCGAAATTGAATTTAATTTTTTCCTTAAGTCATAATAATATTTTTTCTATTAAAGTCATTTAAGTAATATTTCTGTTTTATGATGTTAGTACGAGAAAAGAGACGGTAGGTATCCGGAATTATCCCGAAGCACTTGAATTACGTTTTGTTATCGTGCTGCCATGTTGACATATTACCATTTTATTATTAATAATGTTAGTGATATTAATTTTAAATGAATTGTAAATAATTTATTTTATTTGTATATTTTTATTAGGGCAGCTTATATCCGTATTGGGCAAGCCGGAGTCGTATGGAAATATATTAAGCAGCCGAGGCGCTCAAAAAGATCTGAACATATACTTTGACTTGACAATGTTGTACAGATATTTCTGACCACCTTGTCTGTGCCCCGCTGTGGGACTTCATCTTGCTCTACGGGCAATATTTATGGTCAATTTATGAACACTTATTAATTTTGAGTACTTATTAGTTTTGCGTTTAACAATTGCCATTTTCAACAAATATGTTAACGGCTATATTAAAAACCGGATTCTGAAATAGAATAAATCCGGTATATACCGGGTATATTTAAAATAGGTATCTATATTTGGTATAATACCGGTTTTATACCGGTTATCTGTTTTTATTTAGTAAAAACCGGTTATTTATTTTTAAAATACCGTCGAATTTCCTATTTAAATTAGTTATACAACAGAATATTGATAAAAACAGCCAATAAAATTGCCATTGTACACTCGCCATCAGATATATCGGAGCTGTGGAGGCGGTCACAGATATCTGAACGCCTCTATTGTCAAGGCGATAAAGTGCATGTTCAGATATGTGTAACCACCTCCACAGCTCTGATATATCTGATAGCGACTGTATCAGTTTATTCCGTTAATGATCGGTTTTATTCAGTGAGTATAAACCGGTACAAATCCGGTTCTGTACACAGAGCCGGATTTGTACCGTACCGTACCGTATTAGCTGTAGCTAAAAAAAGGTTCTGTATCGGTAAAAACCGGTTATGTACCGGTTTAACCGCTTCTGTACCGGTTCGCATTACATACACGACATTGATTTTAATAAGTGTTTATAAAAATGTCCACTAGGCAACTTTATTACGTTTAGTTTTAAGATTATGAAGATCTTTTATTCCCGTTAGCGGACACCGTTGTGTGTGAAAATGACACAAATTAGTATAAAACATCAAATATCGTAGAAATAATGTATTGACAATGTTCCCCCGACATTTTTTTTTTGTTTTTTTTTTTTTTTTAAATTAAGGTGGCAAACTAGCAGATTGCGTGGTGGTAAGCAATTACCGGATCGGAATTCTTCATAACAAAAATCTAACTGTCAGAGGGATTGACCAAGCTGTTTTATCGAGTTATCGATGTTACGGGATAGCATCGCATTACCCATTACCAACTTAAAAGATTATTCTGTAACATTTGACCATATTAAAATAAATCATGTCAGCGTAACATATGTCATTTATGTCACTTGAGTTCATTAGTGATTCCCTTGCCGTGCTACTAAAATGGTTAATCCTAAAAGATAAACAATTAACAAATGGATAAAGAAATATTCTTCTTATAAACAAGATTCGTTCACAATATATTGCTTCAAATGTGACGTACATTTACAACAGAATATCCTGGGTTTAGGAATAGGGTTTGGGAATATCCTCGTTTCCCAGTCGGGGCATTTATTTGTGTGATGAACACAAATATTTATTCCTGGGTCATGGGTGTTTTCTATGTATTTAAGTATTTATATGTATCTATTTATTATATATATCGTCGTCTAGTACCTACAACACAAGCCTTACTGAGCTTACCGTAGGACTAGGTCGATTTGTGTAAGATTGTCCCGAAATATTTATTTATTATTATTTATTACCAACTGCCACTGATTTGGAGCGTGTAAATGTATGGTTCTTATTTTTTTTAATACTATATTACAAAAAAAATAAACCCAAATATTTGTATGGGTACTATAACCATGTTAAGCTAGGCGGGTTAACAGAAAATAAAACTAAACACAAACATCTTCGAACTCGAATATTTATTAACTACTACTACTACTAACTAGGTCGATTTGTGTAAAATTGTCCCTAAATATTTGTTTATTTATTTATTATTTATTTAGAAGCCTGATTTAATTACTTTCAACTTTGTTTCGTAAAGCGACAGTCATTTATCGATAACTCGATAAAACATCATGGTCAATCCCTCTGACAGTTTGATTTTTGCCATGAAGAATTCCGGCCCTTGGCGATTACCGTCGCCCGTGGGCACCCGCAACACCAAGGGAGTCACAAGCGCGTTGCCGGCCTTTAAGGGGGCTTGGAGCTCTGGGAACCTTACTCACCATCAGGAACACAACACTACAGACCTGAAAGGTAGCAGTGCTATTATGGCTGTGGTCTTCTGTAAGGAGGAGGTACTTCCCCAGTTGGGCTGCCCCAGATTCAAGCGTGATGGTCATCGCTGTGCCCTACCTCTCATTGTTGGACGTAGTTTAAGGACATACCCGGGTCCATTAGCTCTGAGTACTGCTGTTAAACACAGATGTCGCTAGTGTGTTTGCCAGATTGCGGTATGCGGTATATATAGACATTGTAAATAGATTATTTCTATGATATTTGTATATTATAAATGTACTTAATAAGTTATTTTTATGTAATCTTTCTATGGCAGCCTAGAGCTCGAGGCCAAAATACAGAATTATTGTAAATAAAAGAGACATATATGTCATAGCCGGGCGATCGTAGTTCATCGCCTTAGGCTTTTATAGCTTACTAGCTCGTGGTGGGACCAGTGCCAAAGTGAGTAATTATTTTCTTCGGCAAATCTCGGATCTTTATCGGAATACGATGACACCCGAACTGTCAACGAATGATCGTATGAAATATGTGACATTTTCATATCGATTCATATGGAGCTTTATTATTTGTAATTTATTTTACTTTAAACAGCTGTGTCTGGATATATTATGACAGTTTATTAGGCTACTTAAATTAGTTATTTGAATCATTACTGTCAAAAACATTTTTTTTTGTGATTAAGTAAAATTTACATTTTAAATATCTTTGGACAGCTGTATTAATATTATAATATCCTTTACAAGTAAAAAATACAAAATGAAAGTGTATAAAAATTAAAAAAAAATGTGTTATCTTAATCAGAATTACGGCTTTCACTTGCTAGTTGATTATGGAGTTCGAAAAATAGATTTTGTAGCATGTAAAAAATTATATCCTGTATTTATTTATTTAATTATTACTGCTACATTAGTATTTTTTTAGTACTGCGAACTCATGATTTTGTATTCTGGCCTCGGACCGTAATTAAAAAATACGTATTAATACATAAATCCGACCAAATAATGCTTTACTATACGAGTAAATGTACCTACATACAAATAGACACACTCTTATAGTTGTACACTCGGCAGAATTTACTAAGCGGGTCTGTACAGGTACACTTGCCATGAGTTGTGACGTTGAGGTTTTCGATAACGAGTATCGAGTTTACTATCTGTGCATCTCGCTTGTACTGCTTTAGTTTTTTTTATGACAAAGGTGGCAAACGAGCCGGATTGCCTGATGGTAAGCAATTACCGTCGCCCATGGGCACTCGAAACACCAGGGGAGTCACAGGCGCGTTGCCGGACTTTAAGGGGGGTTGGAGCTCTAGGAACCTTTCTCACCATCAGGAACACAACACTACATACCTGAAAGGTAGCAGTGCTATTATGGCTGTGGTCTTCTGTAAGGAGGAGGTACTTTCCCAGTTGGGCTGCCCCAGCTACCTACCTCTCGTTGTTGGACGTAGTTTAAGTACATACCCGGGTCCAAACGAGACCCGAGTTAAGTGGTAACGAGATTCACAGATAGTAAACTCGATACTCGTTATCGGAAACCTCAATGTCACTACTCATGGTAAGGGTACAGGTTCATAATGATATTGACAGTATCTTATTCTCTCAACTATAAAACGTCAAGCAAATTTTGAACATATCGCCCGCTTTCCTATTTCTGCTGACTGTACCCTAATGGGAATTTTCGAAAAAAAATACTATGATGTTACCTTCGTAATTTTTTTTTTTTTCATGATTAAAAACATTTGTAATAATGTAAGGTGTACTGTACTTAACTTTTTTTTGGAAATAATATTAATGTTTTTTTATTATTTTGAATATTATAGTTATAGCAGGTTATTTATAATACATATAAGATATAATCATGGAAAATTATATTGAAATCATTTTTTGTATATTCGAAATGAAAAAAAAAATCTATTTATAAACACAATTAAAAAAGATATGTTACATAATACATATTAATTATTTTTTTGTAATATGATTTTTAATATTTCGAAAATTCCCATAAATGCTTAAATTATTATTCAAATAATTAGAATCAAGTGTTTTAGAAAAGAGTTTTTATTTCTCTTGTAAACTAACTCGTATTTCTCAAATGAATTCGTCATCATAAATATCCGAACAGCAATCGCGCTAAAAATACCTGAACAGAACTTGGTTATTCGGTGATTTTGGAATATTATATACACAGATCTCACTATAAGGAAATGCAAGCGGCGACTGAATACTAATTATTTTAAAGAAATTTAAATTTTATAAAATTGAAACAGAGTAGAATTCCATTTGTTTCTTTCGATTTTGACACAAAAGAAATTATACTTTATTTTCTAGACTATAAAGAACTAATTCGATTATAGATAGTTCCACGAGAGTTGAGGCGAATGGATTACGCACACAACTATATAAATATAATAAATAAATAAATATTTCGGACATTCTCACACAAATCGACCTAGTCCTACGGTAAGCTCAATAAGGCTTGTGTTGCAGGTACTAGACGACGATATATATAATAAATAGATACATATAAAATATAAATACTTAAATACATGCAACACCCATGACTCAGGAACAAATATCTGTGCTCATCACAAATAAATGCCCTGACTGGGAATCGAACCCAGGACCTTCAGCTTCATAGGCAGGGTCACTACCCACTAGGCCAGACCGGTCGTCAAAACCACTCAGTCACTATATGAAGTACTGATTGAATGAATGGAATGAATGAGTAATTTCAAAATCTTCCTATCATTACATGAGATGTTGTTGTGTGCGTGACTTCAACTCTCGTGAAACTACCTTTTTTTTTTATGAAATAGGCGGCAAACGAGCAGACGGATTGCCTGGTGGTAAGCAATTACCGTTGCCCATAGGCACCCGCAACACCAAGGGAGTCACAAGCGCGTTGCCGACCTTGAAGTGGGTTGGAGCTCTGGGAACCTTACTCACCATCAGGAACACAACACTACATACCTGAAAGGTAGCAGTGCTATTATGGCTATGGTCTTCTGTAAGGACGATGTACTTCCCCAGTTGGGCTGCTCCAGATTCAAGCGTGATGGTCATCGCTGTGCCCTACCTCTCATTGTTGGACATAGTTTAAGGACATACCCGGGTCCAAAATCTGAGCAACGACGTCTCTATTGTCAATAGTACAGTCAACAGCAAAATATGCTAAGCGTTTGAAGTGTTCAAAATGACCTACACGCGCTCTTATTCTCTTGACAATAGGGACGTGTTGACCTCATTTTGAACACCTCAAATGCTTAGCCACTTCTGCTGCTGACTGCACATGTTCAGATATTTGTGACATCCACAGCTCCGATATATCTGACGACTACATGTTCAGATATTTTTAGCGCCTTAGTCGCTCTGATATATCAGATGTATTATTGTTATGTAAAAATCAAATTGAAAATAGAGCCATTTAGAATAATTATTTTCATACAAATAGTATAAAATCTCTGATTATATGTAAGGATAGATAATTGTATGTAAAAAAATATTGTAGCACATTTGAGGGTAGTTGTGTGTACACAGATGTTTAACAATGATTTGTCTCTTTCTAACGTCTGTTGATAGAACGGGACGTTCACTGGTTAAGTTATTTTCGTATATACAGGGTGTTTTGTACATGGGATTGTTATGGAAGCTGGCTTCCGGACATCCGAACCAAAACGGTGTATTTGACGAATCTTTTTTTTTTATGTACATCTCGTACTATTTAAAGAAATAAAAAAAACTTAAGTGTTTTAGCCTCGTAAGGCCGAGGAAATTTTTGAGTGTTTGAATTTAAAACCTTCTCTTGTTACTTGAATATTAATACCTTCTTTTATGGAAATAAAATTAAAAAAACGATAAAATAAGTAATCAAAAAACGATATTATTTCATCGGCCTTACGAGGTTAGTAAAAGACAAATGATTAATTTTTAAATAGATAAATTTGATGCAATTTGACAAACAAACCTAGTTTGAAACAATTTTCCAGAACCATGTAGGTACATCTTGTGCCGATTCACCCTGTATACATCTGTGGACGCGCCGTGTATTGTGTTAGCTTCTTGCAAGTTACATGTTATTGTTTTTGAAAATCGAATTTATATGAACATAATAACTACAATTTATATTTAAAAAAAAAAACTGGCGTTTTCGCATGTTAGCCAATATGTGTTTGACTTTTGTTCACGAGTAGTTAGTACCTAAAGCCGAGAGTCGGTTTGTATGGCTTCTCCGCCACTGATATCTCGTTAAAAACTAAATTAAAAAATATATGTTAAATTCGCAAATATTAAATACACAAAAACGATATGATAATGAAATTATTTATTGTAAAATCTATTGAATTTTTAAATCGTAAATTTGAAATTGTTTATTAAAAAAATATATATTAAATTGAAAATTGTACTTAATTGCATATTTAAATACGTTATTAGTTCATATTAATTCGATTTTTTTATTTGCCACAAAAATCAATGTCGATACTATTGTGTAATTTGTTATATTCAATTTTATTCTCAATATTAGCAATATTGACAGTAATTTTACTATTTTTTTTTTACATATTTTTTGTAAATATATAGGTTAAATTTTTTTATTTTGACATCGTTTAGCAAAAATCATTCTCAAGTTATATTATTTTAAATTATTTTGTATCCGCCATGTTAGTAGCTTATCTAGCACACTAATTTATATAACGCCATACGCCATAATTATGAGAATTTCAGTATTATTACAATGTCCCGAAATAATTACGTACCTCAGTTGATAGAGTATGTTAGTCTTCACGGACTAGAATATAAAATGAGTAGATCAGCTCATAGTCCAAAACACAAAATGGCTACAACACAATTAGAACACTATTTTTGGGTGCTTTGGCCCTACGGGCCGATACAAAATTAACATAACCTAAGCCTACCTACTGGGAGAAATCTGGGTCGTGATCCAAAATGTCAAAAAGTGATAGTTACACCCCGTTATCTAATGCTCATTTAGGGGGCAATCTAAAATAATGATGTTGCTTCACATAATTAGTCGATTCACATTTATCTATAAAAGTTATTTGTCAAGCTAAAATTCTTCTTCAGTGAAAGCCGTAGAGACACATTCATTCCTCTTTTTAGTCAAATCGGAGGGCGACAATTATAAATATCGAATATCGTCAATTTGGGGTCCGATTTTTGAAAAAGTCACCGAGTAATCTTCATAGAGATTCTCATTCATTCTCTATGGAAATCACTTGGTGACTACCAATTTTTGGTATTTCAAAAATTCGACCCAAGATCTTTTGACATGTTATTGAGTGAGTAAGTCAACTTAATTTTTTATCGACTAAGATTATCGTAACTGCCCAATCACTTGCCCCTAAACTGAGCATAAGATAACGGGGTGTAGTCGATCATACTTAACAAATTTTCCCACGGGACCAATATTGAGTTTGCGAAAATAATTCTGCTACTCCATACATACTGGGACTTAATTGCGACTTAATGTAGCAGCTAATTTTTTTTCGCGCTTTCAATGTTAGTTAGGCAAAAGTTGTTAAGTAGGTTTGATCGTCTTATTTTTTGTCATTTTGGATCACGACCCATATTTCATCCTGTATAGGTTGGTTTACTTTCCGCATCTGAGGCTCTAGTGTAAGTTACTTTTGACGTAAAAAAACGTTTACGAACGCGTTAGTGATAATGTTATTTATATGGAAAACGCAAACGAGTTCGTGACGTAAAGTTACGTAAAAAACTTACACTAAGGGCTCAGAGCCTTGAGCAGCCAGAGCCTTACGCGTTCGTAAACGTTTTTTACGTCAAAAGAAACGTAGGTACACGAGAGCCTCTGGTATTGTTTCGTATGTTGCTACCGCCACACATTCGCACGAGTAGCGAGGCGAATGGCGAGGCGAAACGCGAGCACTCAAGTGTACACGGACGTCTCGCTATTCGTCTCGTCCCTCGCATCGCGTTTTTGTATAGGAAAAGTCTCGTCGAACGTTTCGACGAATAGCGAGGCGAGTGACGAGCCAGCATGTCTAAACGCGGAGTGTGACTAATTGTGTTGGAGTCATTTTGTGTTCTGGTCCGTGTGAGACCTAAGCGGTAGTGACGGGCAATACGGGCATGTATCCCGGAGTCGCAGGTTCAAGTCTCACCCGAGGCATTTGTTTATTTTCCCTATTTCTAAATATTATGTTTTTGTTAGCAGAGGTTTCTGGTTAAAATAATGTCATTATTGTTAATTTTGTAAGTGTAATGTTAGTATAGAGACACTTGTGAATATTGACGGTAACAATAAATAACATATCATATGATTGTTGTGTTCACTGCCTATATATATATATATATACTAGGGCAGTCCACGGTTGTATGAAGTAAAAAAAAAATGATTTGAATGTTATCTCCACAAGGCTCCTTTTTGTCTATTAGCAAGTGGAAGTGTATGTGCAAAATCTTAACTCGGTTGCTAGTAATTTACTGGTTGCCCAACATGACTCAAAAAAATTATAGCAAAAAAATAAATGTATCCTAAAATTATAAAAATGCCGGTTTGATATTTATGTTGTTATATCTATCTAGAAATAAATGAAATTAAACCATTAAAATGTCCCCAGGTGACATTTTTTCTTTGCTTAAATTAGTTCCATAGATTTTACTATAGGGAAAGTGATCAATTTCGCGCGACCGATAATGTTTGATTGTAATGAAAATAGGTGTATGTGATTTTTATGAGTTTTGCAGTAAAAAAATCCTTGTGGAGATGCAACATCAAAAAAAAAAAGTTTTTTTGGACCACCCTAATATATACCCCTCAAATTACCCGAGGCACTGATCTCACCTCGAGCTAAGCTATGAGCTATCAGCTATTTCAAGGGACAAAAGATAATCGATCCCGTGTAAATAAAAGAGACATATATGTTATAGCCGGGCGATGAGCTATAAATATATATCTCTCTTTTATTTACACGGGAGTGATTATATTTTGTCCCTTGAAATAGCTGATAGCTCATAGCTTACTAGCTCGCGGTGGGACCAGTGCCTTAGACCAATAAAAATAATTATTAATAATTTCATTCATTTTATTTTCATTTTACCGTCCAGCGCGTTCTGGGCACTCTACCAGCTTGACGACCGGTCTGGCCTAGTGGGTAGTGACCCTGCCTATGAAGCCGATGGTCCTGGGTTCGAATGCCAGTCAGGGCATTTGTGCGATGAGCACAGATATTTGTTCCTGAGTCGTGGGTGTTGTATGTATTTAAGTATTTATATGTATCTATCTATTATATATATCGTCGTCTAGTACCTACAACACAAGCCTTATTGAGCTTACCGTAGGACTAGGTCGATTTATGTAAGATTGTCCAGAAATATTTATTTATTATTATTAATTACCAACTGCTACTGATTTGGAGCGTATAGATGTATGGACTAATTTTTTTAATAAATTACAAAAAAAAAATAACCCAAATATTTGTATGGGTACTATAACCGTGTTAACCTATGCGGGTTAACAGAAAATAAAACTAAACACAAACATCTTCGAACTGGAATATTTATTAAAATATTATTTACAAGTTATTAACTACACTTATGGCAAACTATCGACCTAGCTGGTATGACAATAAGGTACAGTATTGCTTGGCGGGGCGAAAACTAATTAAAAAAAATGCATATTTCCGCCCCTTACGTACCTTCAATATCTATATATTACATAAAGAAAATCGTCTACATTTATTTACAATGCTATATAAACTATATATATGATATCTATATTTGGAATAAATTAATTTATTGAAACATATACAGTGCGTACTATATATACATTGGCGTAGAGGACAATTTAATGTTTGGCGTCTGACTATGGGGCTAAATAGAAGGTTTTATTTTACTCATCAAACTGAGCGTTTATCCTGCAATTTAAAAAAAAAACATTCATTTTGACGACCGGTCTGGTCTAGTGGGTAGTGACCCTGCCTATGAAGCAATTATTTGTGTCTGAACACAGATATTTGTTCCTGAGTCATGGTTGTTTTATATGTATTTAAGTATTTATATGTATCTATATATTATATATATCGTCGTCTAGTACCTACAACACAAGCCTTACTGAGCTTACCGTAGGACTAGGTCGATTTGTGTAAGATTGTCCCGAAATATATATTTATTTAATCTTATATCATACAATTTACGTAAATGTTATTTTTTTTATATACAACGACAGTGGCAAACAAGCATAAGGCCGACGCTCTTATTCTCTTGGCAATAAAGATGTGTTGACATAATTTTGAACAGCTCAAACGCTTAGCCACTTCTGCTGCTGACTGTACACAGTCCAATAAATTGAATTTTCACTTTTTAATAAACGTCAAATGTCAAACAAGGTAATATCGCCCTCATATCACTAGATATGGATAATATCGCAATGTTTAATATATTTTTTAAAGTCACAAAATAAAAGATCAGTAAACTATGTAAAATCGACCCTGGAATTTAACGCTCCATAGTCGGACGCACGCTGTATACATGGGCCGATCAACTTTTATCTTGTGTCCCGTTGTCCAGGGGTAATTAATAGTCAATTTTAAGCATTGCTCTACTAGTATACCTGGTAACGGTAACATGCTTAAAATTAGCACTAAAACTGATTTTTTTTAACTTTAAGACATAATAACTAATAAATTCATGTCTTGTTGAAACTGTTGTCCAAGGGACCGTTACTATGGCAACGTGACACGGAAAAGTTGATTGCCCCTACACATTTTTAGTAAAATCGTAATTAATATATAATTATTCAGATTTCCTAAAAACGTGTGTAAACTTTAGAACGCAATATAAATTATTCCACTGTGTTACGTTAATTTTGCTAATAAATTTAAATCACACAATGGAATATATTACATTGTTACGAATTCTTTCTTATATACTATATTATGTAAGTACAGTCAGCAGCAGAAGTGGCTAAGCGTTTGAGGTGTTCAAAATGAAGCCAACACATCTCTATTGTCAAGAGAATAAGAGCGCGTGTAGGTTATTTTGAACACTTCAAACGCTTAGCCACTATTGCTGCTGACTGTGCACATGTCATAAGGCCCGGTACCGCGAACATCGAAATTCATATATTTCGTCTTTCTCTTACTCCAATGAAGGTCTCATGAGAGTGACAGAGACAGTCCGAAATTTACGAATATCGTGTTTCGCGGTAGCGCCGCTGTAGTCTCAGTAAGAATATTTTTGTAAATTTGTATTTTGGGAATAGGCTTGTGTTGTAGCTCTGTACGTTATATAAATTCATGTAAATAATTAAATACATAAATCATCCAGAAAGAAATTTGTCTGTCCTAGTTATTGACACTATAAAGCCGACAGTCCCGGGTTCAAATACAAATGCGTACGGATATTTATTGAAAAAAAAAAACGATTAAGTAATTACAAATGAAACGGGCGTAACTAAAGGTATTGTTATATAGATTTTTGCCATTACGAAAAAGAGATAAGTAAAAAAATTATATTTTGAAAAAAGCAGAACAGAAAAGATAGATTGGTAATTATGAGCGAAACATTTCTAGCAGTAAAATTTCCGGCAATTTATTAGCTTTACACGGACGAGAACATAAAAATTATATTAGTACAGTCACCATCAGATATATCGGAGCTGTGGAGGTGGTCACAAATATCTGAACAACGCCTCTATAATAAAGTGCATGTTACGATATTTGTGACCACCTCCACATCTCCGATATATCTGATAGCGACTGTACATCTAGGCGACTAGTACAGTCGCCATCAAATATATCGTAGCAGCCAAGGTATTCAAAAATATCGGAGCATGCACTTTAGCCTTGATAATAGAGGCGTTGTTCAGATATTAGTGACCTCCACAGCTCCGATATATCTGATGGCGACTGTACTAATGTTGCAAGTTACAATGTTACTATGTTTCGGCCTCAAACAGACCAGAACACAAAATGACTTCATTGGCTCATAGTTTAAAACTCAAAATGATCTAAACAGAAAATGACTACAACACAAATTAGTAGACGGAGCTCCTATTGGGCGCTTTGGTCCTACGAGCCAATATAAAATGAACATAACCTAAACCTACCTATAGGTATAGCACAGTTTATGGAAAAGGGATAGAAATATTTTTTTTTTTTAATTAAGCGAAAAGCTAAGTACAAAAACGATTTTTATGAAATATTTTTGATTTGCTTTGATTTTTTAAAGTATTATCTAGATAAATTAAAAATTAACACGGCTCTACTCACGTTTATTTAGTAGTTTATTTTTTAATTTATTTAATATGTCTCACGAAAGTTTAAATACAAAAAAGTATTATCTATTTCAAGGGAAAAGCATTAAAAAAAATGGAATGCCCCTACTGAGACCGCTGACATGTGCATGTATTACATTCTTTAATTTCCATTTTATTACGCTATCGTTTGATTGAAAATATATATTTAACAATTTAGAAAAAGTCCGATGTTAATAAGCTATTTCTAATATCAGAGCGCCGCCTATTGAAAATGCCTATTTCTTTAAAAATATATATAAATTACAATTGCAGTTACAAGATAGATGTCGCTTTTAACGTCTACGTACTTATTGTCTTCGGCAAAAAAAAATACTGTGTCTTTTTACAGAAAAAAATTTTTTTTTCATCAAAAAATTTAAGTTATTTTGGATGCACTTCAATATCAATTTAATATTAATTACATTTAGTTAGTCAGTTTAGTGACGGTTTAAACTTTTTCTATGTACCGTCACGAAACTGATAAGATACAGAATAACCCTAAAAGGATCCTCACAATTTTTGTTACACCCTGTATCTGGTTACTTTGGTATTATTGACTCTGCACTCTGTAAATTATATATTATTTTATTAGGAAAAATATAACTACGTTTTTGGAAAAATCAACAAATGATAGGTTTATTCGATTTAAAAAAATGTTAACCAGTTTTTCATACTAAAGAGAATATTCTCTTCAATGAGCACGAGCAGTTGTCCAGTTTTTCATACTAAAGTGAACACAAATATAGAAAAAAGTTTTTTTTTCGTACCAAATAATGACCTTAAAGGGATCCGTTTAAGATACATAATTATGACTCATATTTCATGTCTGATAAAAAAAAATCATGCGTTTTTTTTTTGTTACAGATCTTTATGCAGTAAGGATGTTAAGATATATTTGGTCACTTTAGCTACTAAGTATATGACGCTGACTGTACAGGCAAATTCTCAATAAGTGGCACTCTCATTTATAAATTTTCATAAAAAACTTTAATATATATCAAATCGTTCGCTATGTAGGAATCAAATTATTTTGGAATGCAAAAATTAGGAAATATTTTTTTAAAAGTCTAGGAATTTGGAGTCAAATAGGTGTAAAGTTGAATTTGCGATTAGACAAATAATTTTAATATGATTTTCTGCTTTTTTATAATTATATTTATTTTTTATTGTACCTTAGGAAGGACAACGGGCACGGCGAGGATATTGCAGTGCATACTACTCAAGACATCATTAGTTTGCCTACGAGCAGTTGTCCAGGGGACAACGTCAACGCACGTTGATTCAACCATTTATAACATTAGTAGGGTAATATATTACATTTTCATACTGAAAATCATTTTAAAATCATTTGTCAATTGCAAAATATGTCACGAATTATTCACATAATCCATATTGGTTCGCATAATATCGATTGTCATAAC
The DNA here is from genome assembly GCA_022674325.2 of Grapholita molesta. Taxonomy (NCBI): domain Eukaryota; kingdom Metazoa; phylum Arthropoda; class Insecta; order Lepidoptera; family Tortricidae; genus Grapholita; species Grapholita molesta. The sequence goes on along the minus strand of CP053145.2, from coordinate 7,848,782 downwards.
GTCATTTGACATAGTTCATTCGCATAATGCAATTTTACAACATTATTTTCACCAACATAATCATAGTCTGTTCTATTAACATGCTTGGTAGCTGACTTGTTATGGAAGGAACATATACCACAAAAATACATGTTTAGTGTCTATTGCCATAAAACTGGCTTAAGACCATGGCTTTGTGGTTTTGGACCCGGGTATGTCCTTAAACTACGTTCAACAATGAGAGGTAGGGCACCGCGAAGTACCATCACGCTTGAATCTGGAGAAGCCCAACTGGGGAAGTACCTCATTACAGAAGACCACAGCCATAATAACACTGCTAGTAAGGTCCCCAGAACACAAAAACTCAGCCTGCTTGTGACCTCTCTGGTGTAGCAGATGTCCATGAGCAGTAATTGCTACCATCAGGCGATCCGTCTGTTCGTTTGCCTCCTAATTTCATTAAAAAAAATGCCAACTATACTCTGTTTAGGTAGTTAAAAAAAAGGTAAACAATCTTGACGTGTCTTTTTATTATAAAACGCTATTTAAAAATCAGTGACTATTACTTACGAAAACAAAATAATGTAAATAACTACATGTGATTCATAATTGTCACATACTTGTCATGATTTATTTTTCACAACTGATTTTAAATAAAATAACATGTCAAGATTGTTTACTTTTTTTAAACTACCTAGAGTAAAGTGACGTAAAACTGATAGAGAAATACATTATGTGAATGAGTATTATGACAATCGAAATTATGAATAAAAACCGTATTACACAGTCAAACTAGTGATGAGCTGTTGACACAGCTTCCCATATTCCCTCTGGTCTCCAGAAATCCTCCTCATCTTCAGACCCTTCTTCTCCATAGCTTTGTTCTCGCACAGCACCAGCTCAATCTGTATCCCACCGGAGTACTCCAGGTTCAATCCCGTGTGAGTGTCGTGGCTCTCTTGGCTGGTCTCCACGAAAATATTCTGGGGTGGAACTCTGGAATTTATCGCGTCTTTTAGCAGCTCTACGATCCTCTGAGAGTCTAGTTTGGAGCAGACTGTGGACAGCATAACTTCGTAAGACTCCTGTATACATGAGACCTTTTGAGGGCTCAGCAGTATAGGTATCTTCTCCATGGGTCTGCACACATCTGTCAATCTCAAGTCCATGGTGGACTTCTGTAGCTTCTCTATTTCCTCGCCCTCGTCGCATTTCTCTAGTCGATCCCTCGGCGAGAATTCCTCTTGGACGTCACCTAAAATACCCTGATTGGAGAATGAAGATCTGGGCGTTTCGCCTTTTTCTGAGAAACTGCCGCGTCCGAAGTCGCTCCGTTCTGAGAACGAGGATCTCCCGAAGTCCCCCCGTTCTGAGAAGCTACCTCTGTCTGAGAATGAAAAGGATTCCCTATGCTCTGAGAAGCTCCCTCTGTTCTCACTGAAACCTGAGCTGATGGAAACTATATTTGAATATATCGACTGTATATTATGCTCACAGTTCGGCGAAGCGTTGGCCGAATCATTACTTAAAGAGTCGTCACTAAAACCTAAACTTTTATCACTATTTCGTCTACTGGTCTTCTCGTTTGGACTTTGCATCTCAGTATCCTTTTCCTCTTCAACCGCTTCCGTCTCTTGGCTGACTTTTCTGCCGATTCCTTTGGTGATGGAAGGTTCTAAGTCCGAGGGCTCTGATATGACGAACTGAGGTAGGGGGTACCTGGTGTTTTCCAGGCTGTCCATGCTGTCTTCTGATGAGGAGGCGACGAGGGTTATCTCCGAGCCCAGACAGTCGGTGAGGCTGATTTGTGGGTGCGTGGAGACGTAGTTCTGGAACTGCTGCTGGAGGTTGCGGTTCATCTCCTGGGTGAAGCTGAGGGTGCAGCCGTTGTTGATCTCCTCCTGGATCATGTCGAGGGGGGAGCTGGGGTTTGAGATCGGACTGTTGTTTAGGGACCTGTGGGATGATACATTATACGTTACTTTGACGACCGGTCTGGCCTAGTGGGTAGTGACCCTGCCTATGAAGCCGATGGTCCTGGGTTCAAATCCCAGTTAGGGCATTTACTTGTGTGATGAGCTTTTGTTCCTGAGTCATGGGTGTTTTCTATGTATTTAAGTATTTATATGTATCTATCTATTATATATATCGTCGTCTATCGTCTCGTCGAAATATTTATTTAGTATTTTAGAAAAAAATATATTTATTTATTTCTTACATATATTTACTGTGCGGGGACAGTACATATAACATAATCTTCAAGGGGAAATAGTAGTCAAATACTGGCTAGTGACCAAGAGTCTATACTTCAAAATGGATTTATTATTTAACTATTTAAAATTCAGACGAAGACTTTGTATTTAAGGAATATGGGCGAGATATTTAAAATCCTACGGAGGGGCAGCAGCGTCCGTCGGAACCCAATCTACAGCTACTGCGGTCAACCCGCCTGCCAAGCGTGGCGACTATGGCAACTACCCCCAAGATGATACAAGTCATATTTGTGGGAGGCCTATGTCCAGCAGTGGACTGCATACGGCTGAAAGGTAGGTAAGGTATTTAAAATTGTATTGATAAGTTTCATGCAAAAATATATTAGTAATACGGGAGCAATTCTGTTCGACTCTGATTTTTATTTATCCTCGCGACTTAGGCCAGCCACGCCCGTCTTTACGTATGGTTGCGGGATAAAAATTATCCTGTGTCCTTTCTCGTAGTTCAAACTCTCTGCATACCAAATTTCATCCCGATTCGTTCAACGTTTTAAGCGTGAAGAGGTAGCCTGTGTGGGGGGGGGAGGGGTACCCAAGGCTCGGAAACGGTTTAAAAAATAGCGGTTAAAACCGGTTTATTTCGGTTTTGCTCCGAACTATCATGAGAACGCGAACGTTTGAAGAACTTTATTAAAACCTAAATAAACCGGTTTATTCGACGACTGACGATGGCCGGCATGCCGCGTAAATACAGACACGTAGCAAATTGCTACTAGCAACTTATGCTTTTTTGGAATAAACCGGTTTTTATAGTTCCAAACCGGTTAACTTGACAAGAACTTTATGAAAATGTTCCCCTAAAAACCGATTTAAAAATAACGGTTTCGTGAGTGAAACCGAAATGTAAAGGTATTGCGCTAAGTACATGATAACGGTTAGGAAATTTAACCGGTATCCGAGCCTTGGTGTACTTGTGTGTGTGTGAAGAGGTGGGGTGTACCTGTGTGCATGGTGCAGAGGGTGCATGACATGTAGCTGCGGGTACTGCCCGGTGTCCATGTCTGTGGTCTGCCGGAGGTCGAGGGGTGTCGCGTTCGCTTGTGGGGTCCCTGGAAACATTGCAATCATTCTAATTATAAAATACTTAATTCGCACTAAATATATGACGACCGGTCTGGCCTAGTGGGCAGTAACCTTGCCTATGAAGCTGATGGTCCTGGGTTCGATTCCCAGTCGGGGCATTTATTTGTGTGATGAGCACAGATATTTGTTCATGAGTCATGGGTGTTTTCTATGTATTTAAGTATTTATATGTATCTATCTATTATATATATCGTCGTCTAGTACCTACAACACAAGCCTAACTGAGCTTACCGTAGGACTAGGTCGATTTGTGTAAGATTGTCCCGAAATGTATATTTATTTATAATACATACAAATAAAAATAGTATATTACTACAGAGGCCGGGAAGTAAGGGGTTGCCGGCCGAGTATATGTTGACAGGATTGTTACGAGGACGACAACCCCTTTTCACGCCGAGGTATGTATAGTGCTTTTCTCAAACATGCAATACAATAGTTTTAATGGCCAATCTCCAAGATGTCACAAATTTATGTGAAATGACAGTTAAAAGAGGACCTTGCCGGCCTAAGCCAGTAATGTCAACCTTAACGACCTCTCGTGCCTCTCGCCTAGCCAAACCTGCAACCACATACTTTGAAACCTATTATAAGGAACATAATGTCAACATTGTGTTGAGAAATAGTTATTTCTTATACGGCCGGCTCCAAAATATGTTAACGATTTCGATCTTCTTATGCCTCGGACGTACGTACACAAGTGTATACATATTATTTGACGTGACTGTACCTAACCTAACCTTTTACTGTATACAGTCACGTATGGAAGTTACATTTTTCTTTTCGACTTTAGTAAAAGTAACTTATAGTTTAAATTCAAGCAATTACTTGTTAACCGACTTCAAAAAAAGGAGGAGGTTATCAATTCGAACTAATTTTTTTTTGTATGTATGTTACTCGATATCTCCGAGATCCGTGAACCGATTAAGAATTTTTTACGTAAAGTACCTATATGACGACCGGGCCTAGTGGGTAGTGACCCTGCTTATGAAGCCGACGGTCCTGGGTTCAAATCCCAGTAATGGCATTTATTTGTGTGATGAGGACAGATATTTGTTCTTGAGTCATGGGTGTTGTCTATGTATTTAAGTATCTGTTTATTATATATATCGTTCGCTGATCATAACACAAGCCTTCTCGAGCTTACCGTGGGGCTCAGTCAATATGTGTAAGAATGTCCTATTTTTTTTATTTTATACAAGACTGACCAGCGTTTGACCTCAGTCGCACCTGATGGTAAGTGTCGACGAGGTCGAGGGTGTAGCACGCTGGTTCAGTAACAGCCTTCACTCTTGCCTTGAATACCAAATTATATCTTCCCGGGAATACAGACGAAGGGAGCGAATTCCATTCCTTAGCAGTCCGCATTAGGTGGAAGCGAATCGCTTCGTGCGAATGGAATATTCACAACGTAAGGATGAAACCGCTTCCCTCGCCTGGACGTCCGGTGGTGGAACGGAGATGGCGGAATTAAATCGTTCAATTATAAACTTAATAAAATAAAATAAATATTTCGGGACAATCACACAAATCGACCTAGTCCTACGGTAAGCTCAGTAAGGCTTGTGTTGTAGATACTAGACGACGATATATATAATAATAGATAGATACATATAAATATTTAAATACATAGAACACACCCATGACACAGGAACAAATATCTGTGCTCATCACACAAATAAATGCCCCGACTGGGAATCGAACCCAGGACCATCGGCTTCATAGGCAGGGTCACTACCCACTAGGCCAGACCGGTCGTCAAATTCCATTGAGAGTAGTCAGTACCTCTGGTGATAGATCCTGTGTGTAGTATACTCATCCGCTCGGTGATCTGACGCAGCGGCGAGTTGGGCGGAGCGGGCGCGGGGGCGGAGGCGGACGCGGAGGCGGGCGCAGGCGCGGGCGGCAGCAGGTCGCCGGGGGGGTACTTCAAGCCTAACTTTAACGCTAAGTCCTGTAAACACATATTTATATAAAAGGTGATATATTGACAGTTTTTGAGTTTTATAACTCGTTTTGTTTGGCTTAGGTGTAAGTCATTCATGTGAGTTACGGCAGGTGTGAGTTACGTCTGGAGTGACATTTACGCCAGGTGTACAAGCAAAGTTGTCACCCGTGTGTGCCACGTCTCCTATGTCAGTTACGTCACCCGTGTGTGTCACGTCTCGTATGTCAGTTACGTCCCCCGTGTGTGTCACGTGTCCTGTGTCAGGTACGTCCCCCGTGTGTGACACGTTTCTTATGTCAGTTACGTCACCCGTGTGTGTCACGTCTCGTATGTCAGTTACGTCCCCCGTGTGTGTCACGTCTCGTATGTCAGTTACGTCCCCCGTGTGTGTCACGTCTCGTATGTCAGTTACGTCACCCGTGTGTGTCACGTCTCGTATGTCAGTTACGTCCCCCGTGTGTGTCACGTCTCGTATGTCAGTTACGTCACCCGTGTGTGCCACGTCTGTTATGTCAGTTACATCCCCGCGTGTGCCACGTGTCCTGTGTCAATTACGTCCCCGCGTGTGTCACGTCTCGTATGTCAGTTACGTCCCCCGTGTGTTTCACGTCTCGTATGTCAGTTACGTCCCCCGTGTGTGTCACGTCTCGTATGTCAGTTACGTCACCCGTGTGTGTCACGTCTCGTATGTCAGTTACGTCCCCCGTGTGTGTCACGTCTCCTATGTCAGTTACGTCCCCCGTGTGTGTCACGTCTCCTATGTCAGTTACGTCCCCCGTGTGTGTCACGTCTCGTATGTCAGTTACGTCCCCCGTGTGTTTCACGTCTCCTATGTCAGTTACGTCACCCGTGTGTGTCACGTCTCGTATGTCAGTTACGTCCCCCGTGTGTGTCACGTCTCGTATGTCAGTTACGTCCCCCGTGTGTTTCACGTCTCCTATGTCAGTTACGTCACCAGTGTGTGTCACGTCTCCTATGTCAGTAACGTCACCCTTGTGTGCCACGGCTCCTGTGTCAGTTACATCCCCGCGTGTGCCACGTGTCCTGTGTCAGTTACGTTCCCCGTGTGTGTCACGTCTGTTATGTCAGTTACGTCCCCCGTGTTGCCACGTCTCCTGTGTCAGTTACGTCACCCGTGTGTGCCACGTGTCCTGTGTCAGTCACGTCCCGCGTGTGCCCCGTGGCCCGCGCTACCTGCGTGAGCAGCAGATGGTCGTGGTCGGCGCGCAGGCGCGCCTCGGGCAGCGCCGACAGCTCCAGCGACGGCGGCGACGCGCCGTGGATCGGCGAGTCTGCACACACACACACACGAGGTATTAGTGTGAGGCCTGAGGGGATGCCGAGACTCCACCCTTACCATGAGTTGTGACATTAAGGTTTTCGATAACGAGTATCGAGTTTACTATCTGTGCATCTCGCTTGTACTAAAGCATGTTCACGAAAAAAAGTAGTCACCGTTGTATGAGTCTATGAGAGGGAACAGTCATAGAATTACGAATTTGCTTGTCTATTTTACGTTTAGGATGCTAGAATCGAAAAAATCTAGCCTCAACCGTCTAAAAATGTTAATAACGCCAAGTAATGCTAAAACAAAAATTAACGTTACAAAAATACGTCATTTTCTGAGTCAAATTACAAATATATCTGGCTTGTTGACGATAGTAAAATCTAAGAGAAATTATTCACGGGACATTCTAGTATTGATAAATTTTAAATTATTTTTAAATTAAATTTGTTTGAGTACAGAGCATAGTGCAAGCTTAATGATCCAAATGTTCAAATTAGAAAAAAACTCTCCCGAAATGCATTTTTTTTAATAGGCCCTAGATTTAGAACACCTGATAAAAATATCCACAACATTACCTAAAACGAAAAATAACGATGGTTTCATACGAAAAAAAGAAATTATAAGGCAGTGGCTACTTTTTTTACTTATTTTAGTGCGATCGATATGATAGATAGTAAACTCGATACTCGTTATCGAAAACCTAAAAGTCACAACATGGTAAGGGTACTAGAGTCTGAGTGTTAGCGGGGCGTGTAGGATGGCGTCGAGCTTATGCGTGATGCGAGCACCGTATGGTCGCTCCCGTATATTTGCATATGTTTAATATGAACGCCACCCGCTCCGCTAACGCTCGACTTTAGCGTCAATTTACAGGTGATATTATACACATATTCTTACAGTTAAGATGGACGGGAATTCACTGCACGCGGGTCGCACAAAATCAGTCGTTGTGGTTCGCTTGGGGGAGGCCCAGCGATTCAATATTCCGTTATTACCTCAACCCTTAATTTGGCAATGTACCACCAGTGGTACACATTATTTGACCATCTTTTTGTATATATTTATGAGTATAATTATTTATTTATTTAAACTTTATTGCACAAAAAACAAGTTTAAAGTACAAAAGGCGGACTTAATGCCTAAAGGCATTCTCTACCAGTCAACCATTGGGCAAAGCAGAGAGGATTGTAGGCGGTGCATTAAAATTAACACTTAGATAAATAATATACACTACTTAAATACATGAAGATACATAGATTACTTACAAATATATATATATATTAACATTAAACATAATAAATACATACACATATATAATATATAATTTTTGGGACTATTCAGATCGGTCAAAGCTGAAACGCATGTTTTTTTTGGTAAATTTAGGTTTACTCACTGGGGACGGAGGCGGCGTGGCGAGCGTCATGCGGCGGCGAGCAGCCCGCGCCGCGTCTCTCCAACCCGCGCTGCGGACACCATCCACCATTATATAGGGTACATATTACATTGACTTCATGTCGCAAGGTATACGAATAGTCGTTGATATCTGGTCGCCGGACATCCGGCGACGTCGGCAAAATATTCAGTCACCGGATATCCGGCGGCGACATTGACAGGATATCCGGCGACGACATTGACAGGACATTCGGTCGCCGGATATCCGGCGACCAAACACGCACGATGACAGATTTGGTATTGTGCGTAGTGACTGCCTATGAAGCCAACGGTACTGGGTTCAAATCCCAGTAAAGGCATTTATTTGTGCGATGAGCACAGATATCTGCTCCTGACTCATGGGTGTTTAATGTATTCAAGTATTTGTATATTATATATATATCATTGGCTGACCACAACACAAGCCTTCTTGAGCTTACCGTGAGCCTCAGTCAATTCGTCACACAAGTATTGGGATTTGGACCCAGGACCGTAGGCAAAATCATTACCCATTAGGCTCTGTAATAATAAACTGTTAGTTAACTTTATTCTTATATACAGTGAAAAGTGTACAAATCGCGGATAAAACCCATTTTACACTCGATTTTTTAAGTCTCGGTTTAAATGATGCGTTTCATGTAATTGTTGTTGTGACTTAATTACAAATAAACTGAACGTAACTGCGTATATTAACACGTTCACAGCTCCCATACAAAATGTTTTGATTTCTTCATATGTCCAAACAAATTACTTTCATCGCACGTCCGTGCTCCACTTGTGGGTCAGTAAGAAACGCCCAGGTTAGCATTCTGATTATTACAATATTTTATATCATCCTGAGTCATGGGTGTTTTCTATGTATTTAAGTATTTATATGTATCTATCTATTATATATATCGTCGTCTAGTACCTACAACACAAGCCTTACTGAGCTTACCGTAGGACTAGGTCGATTTGTGTAAGATTGTACCGAAATATTTATTTATTATATAAAATGCTGTTGAATCTACAAAAGTTATGACAGAATTATCTATACAGTATGAGCACCATTGAATGCAGTTAAGTGATTTGATTTCAGTGCGTACCTTGTCAGTTATAGTGACCCATATGTGGGTCACGGATGAAGATATTTCACTATGACCCATATATGGTGCACGGGACTATGAACGTGTAAAACATACCTTTGGAATAACCATGAATTTTTTTATCAGTATTGTGTAAGAGCCATGGCCATGGCCCATGACCCATGACTGGTTCATGAGACGATGGACAGACAGACCTGCAGTTGCTGGTACTCCAGACGAGCGGAGGCCAGGTCGTGCGCCGCGCGGGGCGGGGAGCACTCCGCGCGCCGCACTGGCGAGTAGCGCTCCGCGTGCTCGCGTGCTACAGACGGACAGACAAACAGACACTGTTAAACTGGTAAGCACGTGTAATAATAAAAATTGGTACAAGTAAATTCAATAAGTATACCTGTCATAATATTTTATATTTAATAATCCTTGATAGTTATTTTTATAATTTATTTAACTAAGATACAAATCAAATTATTTTTATTAGCTTTTCATCGAGAAATGCGGGATAAAAATTATCCTACGTCCTTTCTCGTAGCTTAAACTCTCTCCATACCGAATTTGATCCCAATTGATTCAGCGTGAAGAGGTAACAGACAAACAGACAGAGAGAGTTACTTTCGCATTTATAATATTAGTATGGATAAAAAAACTTTTCTTATTTTTTTAAAGTTCAGCCGTGATAGCTGGTGCGGGTTCGATTTCCGCCTCGGACGCCGAAAGTCCTCGTAACTTTTTTTTTAACTATATGTTATCTATTTGAATTTTTTGTTACAGCTTATACAATAATAAAGTACGAGTACCTACCACAAAACAGCTTATACGGTTTGACTGGGTATAAGTTAAAATTACAAAATATTTTTTTGTAATTTTATATGTAAGTAAAACTGCTACAACTAAATGAAATTATTGTATGAAAGTTTATTGTCGTGATATTCAATATAAAATAATTATGTTGTTATGGTTAATTCTCTATAAATCACAAATTATCAAATATTCATTTGCAAGAATAACCAGGCAACAAACAAAAATCTATAAAAAATCAAACAAAATATTTCCGAAAATATTTTTTTTCTAAAAATCTCTTACTAACACGATAAGTTTAAGTATTAATTTAAAACAAATATAGCAAATTAAAATTACGTAAGTTATTCATATTGTTTATAAAAAAAATATTTTCGGTAAAAATAATATTATTATTTGGAATAAATTAAGAACAAAGCAAATTATAAGCAAAAAAATATTTTTGTGTTCCAACGTGCACACACAACACTAACACACAACTAACTACATGTGCCAACACTGTGCTACATACTATTAAATATTCTCTTTTCTCAACCTGAAAATTTAAAAAAAGTTTTATATTTATTGATTTTTTTTTTAATTAATATTTTTTTACAAGTAAAAAAGTTAGTTTATCTAACATAAAAAATTACATACGGTATAGGACTCGTCCAAAAACCATGTGATCATTTTTGGCCTTCTTTTAACCAAAATAAATACCCTGACTGGGATTTGAAACCAGGACCATCGGATTCACAGGCAGGGTCAAGACAGGTCGTCAAATGAAACTAGAAATGAACTCTGTTTATATGCTATTAGAATTCATTTTAGTGTGAAGCGGCCCGTTATTGAAAAGTAGCCAGTTACTGACAATTTAGCCTGTATGTCAAGAATAATAATAACATTATTTAAAAATGAAGTGAAAATGTGGCTTTACATAATTTAAGTATTTTTATTATATTAGTACAATAACTTTTTAAATTGTATCGTTTGTTATTTTTTTTTTTATAGCAAAGGAGCAGACGGATTGCCTGATGGTAAGCAATTATCCCCACCTGCAACACCAGAGGGGTCACAAGCACGTTACCGGCCTTTAAGATAGGAGTACGCTCATTTCTTATTAGCTATACTGGGTGTGGCCTGTAATAGGAGCTTTAACTTTAGGCATCATTTCTACACCAAAAACGTAGCAACATTTGTTCTACGACTTTTGAAAATAACTTATAGTTTAATAAATATTAATAAAAAAAGATTTTCCAAGCAAGCAATGTATTGCAAAAACTATGAAGTGTGTAGGCTGACAGTAAACGTCAACTAGACTATTGAATGCTGTTCATTGAAAATACTATTTAGTTTGTTCGAAAAAATCACAAGTAATATATTACCCAATCATTTAAAGTTGTAGAACAAATGTTGTTACGTTCGTGGTGTAGAAGCGATCCCTAAAATTTTTGCTCCTATTACAGGCAGCACCCGGTATAACAAAACATGTGGTCTCGGACCCCACTCTATAGTGATTTACCGTGATTTTTTCCTGCCCCCCCCAAAAACTATCACATGATTTCGCAACGAGCCTTGAAATTAGACGACTTTTTGTGAGGGGTAAGTTGTAACAATCTTATACCTGGGCACTATGGACGATCTTACCCCTTGTAAACTTTCAAACTTCTCCCGCTTATATTGAACACTATACATGGTGAATTAGCAATATTTTGACCATAAGGCGGTTATTAATTTAAACGGATTTTTCTAGTTAAAGGCGTTCTTAAAAATAATGCTTTTAAAAATTGTGTTATTTTTTTGTAATTTTATGTTATTTCTATTTAGAATTACGACTATAGATTATAGTTTATACTTCTAGGTAGTTAAAAAAGGTAAGCAATATAGACATGTCTTTTTATTGAAAATCAGTTTTGAAAAAGAAATCACGACAAGTATGTGACAATTATGAATCACATATTTTGCATTTACATTATTTTGCTTTCGTAAGTAATAGTCACTGATTTTTAAAAAACTTTTTCAATAAAAAGACACGTGAACATTGTTTACCTTTTTTTTAAATACCTAAAAGTATAGACTATAGAATAGGACAGGAATTGTATATAAGATTTTCCTGTTGTGTTACCATTTCCCATATGTAACACTTAGTAACGGTAACGCAAAGGAAATCATTTTTTTTTAATATTGAGATAAAAAAATCATGAGATTTTGAGATGGCGTTAAATTCTTTAAAAATAACACAATGTTTTAAAATTGCATTTGGGTTTAAAAACAATTTTGCTCGCTTTCCTGTGGATATGGTCAAAGTCAAGGCATTAATGTTAATAAATAGACACAATTACCTTAAATGACAAAAAAAAACTTACAAACTGTTATGAGCATTTTCCAAAAAAATAGCCACTTTACAAAAGTTTTGTTATATTATTTTTTTATTATGCAGAAACATCTGCTAGCGAATATCTTCGATATATTAAATCGAAAGAAAAATAATTTAGAATGGGGTAGCACATTGTTATCGATGAATTCTCAATGAAAATTGAGACTTCGATGCCGTTAAGTGTTCAATACGCTGGCGGTAGATGTGTTTACACGTCACCCATGATGTCGTATACCACGAGGGATAGATAGAAAAATTTGACAAGTCTAAGCGGTACTCGTGTAGCACAATTGGTAGTGCACTGGGCTAGTGATCCAGTGGTTGTGGTTTCGAGTCCCGCTGCGAGTCAAAAAAATTTCTATTTTTCTTTTGTTATATTACTTAAATTTTATTTTCTCTACTCAGAATCACAGCCCTTGACAAGTAGCCCTAGTTTTTTTTAAATGTTTTTACCATCTTTCATATGTTTAAAGCGGTAACGAGATATTAATTGAATCGGAAGAACAGCGCTGGCTATTCGCTAGCAATATGCTGAGATGAGGCCATTTCGTCACTTTTTTTTGTATTTTGTTTTATTCTTATGTAATATCTCTGTGTTTGAGTGTTTGTGTCTACGTATAAAAGAAATGTATAGAAGCAGATATGTGTTTAAAATTGCTATGTATACGTTAACAAGATAGTCAACCATCGAAAATTTAGTTTTTTTGGATCAATTTGTTTTTTCTAATGTATTAAGATTCTAATGGTCGCTTTCTGTTTCTTTATTAGATAGTTTTATTCTTCCACTACACAGCTGTCGATGTCGATAAAAAATGCATCTAACACTAGTAAGTTAGCGGCAGTCTTGTTTTGCCATGAAAATTCCGGGCTATGCTCTTTTAAAAAAAATTGTACAAAGCGGCTTTTTTTAGAGAAACGCTCAACAATTAACCACAGGAGACAAAAACAAATTAAATTTTTAAACCCATTTTTTTATACCGCCACCATTATCTGAAACCCAATACAAATAATATATTTACCCATATTCTCCTGTACAGTCGCTAACAATTGTAACTTGACGCGCTGCGGCCCACTGTACTTCCTCTGTCTATTATTATGAGCCGGAGTGTACTGGGCAGGCGGTAACGGTATCTGTATACCGGTATTCGTAGTCGGATTCTGATACGCCACCGGCGTCCCGCTAGTTATAGATCCCGGTATGAAACCGGTACCGGTACTTATATAACCGGTATCAAATCCGGTATTGATAGGCGTTCCGGATATTATCGAGCCTTGATTTGTCGCGTATTGTACGCTAGGCGTGTACGGGCAGACGGCTTGCGTAGTGATGGGCGTTCCGGTCATTATGGAACCGGTTTTCGGTACCGGTTCTATGTTCGGTATAGGATTGGGTGTGCCGGCTGTGATGGAGCCCAGCGTTGGGCTCTGCGCGTTCTGGGGCGGGCTCTGGTACCCAGGCGGGTATTGATACTGGTAGCCGATGGAGGGAGGCAGGTAGTTCCTTTTCATTCTAGCCTCGACCTCCATTACTAATTCCGGACTTATTACTAGAAGTGGGTTTAGCAAATTAAAATTTTATCAAAAAAAAAATTAAAGCCATGCTTTTAAATAATCGTCCGTGAAATATTTTTTGTATAATTTAATAAAATACTTTAATTATTCTACCGATTATATCTACTTACAAAATATATATTTTATAAGTAGATATACAGTACAGTCGTACAGTAAATATAAAAAATTGTTTACAACAAGTTCTATGTCAAATACTGTATCACCAAATTACCAAGTACTGAGTACAATATGACAAGTCAAAGTATATATATATCTGTTTGTCTTATTTATGACCAAAAAAATTACAATATTCTACAGACGACTAAAAAAATTATCAGACTGAACAGTCAAATATAAAAATGTCATGAATTAACAAAATATACATAATGACAACAATAAAAAACTTAACTAATAGATAAAGAATAATCCAAACGCGTTATTTGTTTGTAGAATATACTAAATTAATTCAAATTCGGTCTGATAATTATAACCAGAAAAAACAATAATAATAATTGACGAACATTTACGGTAAATATACTTTTCTATTGATATTTTTTCTTATTACACATACACAAGCCTTAATTCTTTTTTACTTAGATGAATTGAATATTATGTATTTATAATACTTTTATTTACCGTAAAAGTTCTCAAAATACCAAAAAATACACAAACAGCAAAATAATCCAAGCAAAACTACAAGAAAACTGTCAAACTACAACACACATGTAAATATTGACTAAATAACAAACGTATAACCATATATAATTAGAATGTAGTCCAGAGTCTGACCGCGTAATTCGCGTCTCGTTAGATTTTATTTTTTGTAAATTAAATGATAACTCTAATATTCGGTTTTACTGAGGAGGTCGCATGTTCAAATCCCGACTCATTCCAATGAGTTTTTCGGAATTTATGTACGAAATATCATTTGATATTTACCAGTCGCTTTTCTGTGAAGGAAAACATCGTGAAGACACCGGACTAATCCCAATAAGGCCTAGTTTAACCTTTGGGTTGGATGGTCAGATGGCAGCCGCTTTCGTAAAACTAGTGTCTTTTGTGATTAGTTGCCAAGTAGGGCCCAGGCTCCCACGAACAGTGACAAAACTGGTCAACGCTAGGAAGATGAATTTGATATATTTTTCAATTCATGAAATTTCGACATATTAAAATTCAGGACACGTAATGAAAATAAAACCTAACACCGTTTCTATTATTCTAATTACAGCTAGTCTCAATAAATAATTAACGACATTGGTATACACGTGGTCAGACGCTGGACTACCCGGCTGGCAAAAAAACCAGTATAATTTTATAGCAATACAATATCAACCGTACCCGAAATTCCGGTATCAAGCATAGACAATACCGAAATTACACGTCCTAGTTCACCCTTTACTGTGTGATTAAAAAAAATACTTTAACCTACTTCCAATAGAGTTGAGAATGATATTTGCCACATATGGCTTCGTAAACAAAGGGTTGAACGTTGTCGGTATCCTGTATAGCCAATACCGGAATTAGGGAGGCGCACAAATAATTGATACCGGTACTGAGTGACTTACCGGGCGGACGCTCAGTCACCGTCAGCAGACCGGTTCTTCGGACTCGGATGTTGGATGATGATGAGGGCGATGTGGAGGGCTGGGGAAAAAAAAAGAATTAAAAAAAAAATTTTTTGACGTCAGTCACACATGCCCCCTATTTCACCAAACCGACAATTGTTACGATTCGCGACATATGTATAAGTAAATTTCTGACGTTGCAGGTATCCATTGGTTACATTGACAGCTTACCGTCGCGTGGGACGTGTGCTTGTTTGCCACCAACACGTTAGGTTCAATAAAATGCCGTTATTTTTTATTATATCATCAATATAGTCGCCAAATTCCGACAGAGGACAAATTCCGACAAACGACAAGAGCTCTTCGCCAAACTACTACATATATTATCTACTTATTGACGATATAATAAAATAAAAAAAACAACATGCCAACCGAATTGATAACCTCCTCCTTTTTTTTGAAGTCGGTTAAAAATAACAGCATTTTTTATACTAACGTGTGGGGGTGGCATACAAGCACACGTCCCACCCGATGGTGAGCGGTCAATGTATCCGATGGACACCTGCAACGTCAGAAATTTACATATGTCGAGAATGTCAATATTCCCGACATATGTAAATTTCTGACTGAATTGTCGCTTTGGTGAAATAGAGGCCTGATGGCAAGTGTCAGAGGTCGAGGATGTAGCACGCTGGTTCAGTAACAGCCTTCACTCTTGCCTTGAACCAAATTATATCTTTCCGGGAACACAGACGAAGGGAGCGAATTCCATTCCTTAGCAGTAAGCATTAGGAAGGTAGAACCGAATCGCTTCGTGCGAATGGAATATTCACAACGTAAGGATGAAACCGCTCCCCTCGCCTGGACCGGTATCTTTTTTTAATGTATAGGAAAGTGTTTTCCGAGCTAGTGTGGTGAAAATATCTTACTCAAATCGACTCGAATCGTTGTATGTATTTTAATATTTATATCTCTATCTATTATATATCGTCGTCTAGTACCTACAGCACAAGCCTTACTGAGCTTACCGTAGGACTAGGTCAATTTGTGTAAGATTATCCCGAAATGTGACATTATCTAGCAAAAAGGATTTTATTGTCGATGTCGCTTACGCCGTTATTCAAGATTCCGCAATACAAACGCAACGCGGTTCGACGTAAGCGCCATCGACAATAAAGTCCCTTTTTTGAACCGTCGGCCGTCGTCCTGACATGCATAGATATTTATGCTCGGCTCACCATGGGTCCGGTGGCGGTGTTGGCAGCGTCCTCAGTGGTGGCCATCGTGTGCCGCTTACTGCTACCCCGGTTCATCATGTACCTGTATAATATAATTTTACTATAATATAATTGCCGTGTGATGCCGGCTGACCACCAGCACCACCCCATCTCCCGCGGGTGTCGTAAGCGGCGACAAAAATCCGTGCGTTGAAATCCAATCTACAGCTACTGCGGTCGCCAAACCGCCTGCCAAGCGTGGCGACTATGGCAACTACCCCCAAGATGATACAAGTCATATTTGAGAGGCCTATATCCAGCAGTGGACTGCATACGGCTGAAATGTATGTATGTAATGTCAACCGAATTTTTTTATATAAAACCGGCCTAGAGCATGTCGGGCCATGCTCAGTGTAGTGTCGGTTCCGTAGTTTCGATGCGTAACTCTAAAACGGATCAGATACTGTCATATAAATATTTTTGTTTCATATTTTTGGAACGAGCTGGAAGACGCAGCGTAAGTAGGCCTCCCACAAGGTGGACCGACGACCTAGTTAGAGTCGCGGGATACCGCTGGATGTGGAAGGCGCAGGATCGGTCTTCTTGGGTCGTTCTAGGGGAGGCCTGTGTCCAGGAGTGGACGAATTTCGGCTGACATGATGATGATGATGATATTTTTGGACTTCCGGTGCAAAAGTTAGAGGCGGGGACTAATTTTTTTAACTTCCGGAGTGATTATTTACGAAAATGTTGACATGTTATCTACGGAACCATGAATATAAAAAAAAAATTATCAAGAAATCCTCGATATAAACTATAGTACAGTCACCATCAGATAAATCGGCGCTGTGGTTGTCACATATATCTGAACACCCCTATTATCAAGGCGATAACGTGCACGTTCAGATATTTGTGACCACCTCCGCAGCTCCGATATATCCGATGCCGGCGTACCTGCATATGTCTTCAGTCTGCTCTGCGTCCTCTTGTTCTGGGGGAGCTCCGCTGTCGGACACCTGAAACATATTTATACACTGTTTAGATACTGTCCCCGTGTCAATACACTGTTTAGATACTGTCTCCATGTTTATACAATGTTTAGATACTGTCTCCATGTTTATACAATGTTTAGATACTGTCTCCATGTTTATACACTGTTTAGATACTGTCTCCATGTTTATACAATGTTTAGATACTGTCTCCATGTTTATACACTGTTTAGATACTGTCTCCATGTTTATACACTGTTTAGATACTGTCCCCATGTTTATACACGGTTTAGATTCTGTCTCCATGTTTATACCACTGTTAAGATACTGTCTCCATGTTTATACACTGTTTAGATACTGTCCCCATGTTTATATACTGTTTAGATACTGTCTCCATGTTTGTACACTGTTTAGATACTGTCTCCATGTATATACTGTTTAGATACTGTCCCCGTGTTTATATACTGTTTAGATACTGTCTCCATGTTTATACACTGTTTAGATACTGTCCCCATGTTTATATACTGTTTAGATACTGTCTCCATGTTTATACACTGTTTAGATACTGTCCCCATGTTTATATACTGTTTAGATACGGTCTCCATGTTTATACACTGTTTAGATACTGTCCCCATGTTTATACACTGTTTAGATACTGTCCCCATGTATATACACTGTTTAGATACTGTCCCCATGTTTATATACTGTTTAGATACTGTCCCCATGTTTATATACTGTTTAGATACTGTCTCCATGTTTATACACTGTTTAGATACTGTCCCCATGTTTATACACTGTTTAGATACTGTCCCCATGTTTATGTAATGTTTAGATACTGTCCCCATGTTTATGTAATGTTTAGATACTGTCCCCATGTTTATGTAATGTTTATATACTGTCCCCATGTTTATACACTGTTTAGATACTGTCCCCATGTTTATACACTGTTTAGATACTGTCCCCATGTTTATATACTGTTTAGATACTGTCCCCATGTTTATACACTGTTTAGATACTGTCCCCATGTTTATACACTGTTTAGATACTGTCCCCATGTTTATACACTGTTTAGATACTGTCCCCATGTTTATGTAATGTTTAGATACTGTCCCCATGTTTATGTAATGTTTATATACTGTCCCCATGTTTATACACTGTTTAGATACTGTCCCCATGTTTATACACTGTTTAGATACTGTCCCCATGTTTATACACTGTTTAGATACTGTCCCCATGTTTATGTAATGTTTAGATACTGTCCCCATGTTTATGTAATGTTTATATACTGTCCCCATGTTTATGTAATGTTTATATACTGTCCCCATGTTTATACACTGTTTAGATACTGTCCCCATGTTTATACACTGTTTAGATACTGTCCCCATGTTTATATACTGTTTAGATACTGTCCCCATGTTTATACACTGTTTAGATACTGTCCCCATGTTTATACACTGTTTAGATACTGTCCCCATGTTTATATACTGTTTAGATACTGTCCCCATGTTTATACACTGTTTAGATTCTGTCCCCATGTTTATACACTGTTTAGATACTGTCCCCATGTTTATATACTGTTTAGATACTGTCCCCATGTTTATACACTGTTTAGATACTGTCCCCACGTTTATATACTGTTTAGATACTGTCCCCATGTTTATACACTGTTTAGATACTGTCTCCATGTTTATACACTGTTTAGATACTGTCCCCATGTTTATATACTGTTTAGATACTGTCCCCATGTTTATACACTGTTTAGATACTGTCCCCATGTTTATACACTGTTTAGATACTGTCCCCATGTTTATACACTGTTTAGATACTGTCCCCATGTTTATATACTGTTTAGATACTGTCCCCATGTTTATACACTGTTTAGATTCTGTCCCCATGTTTATACACTGTTTAGATACTGTCCCCATGTTTATACACTGTTTAGATACTGTCCCCATGTTTATACACTGTTTAGATACTGTCCCCATGTTTATGTAATGTTTAGATACTGTCCCCATGTTTATGTAATGTTTATATACTGTCCCCATGTTTATACACTGTTTAGATACTGTCCCCATGTTTATACACTGTTTAGATACTGTCCCCATGTTTATATACTGTTTAGATACTGTCCCCATGTTTATACACTGTTTAGATACTGTCCCCATGTTTATACACTGTTTAGATACTGTCCCCATGTTTATGTAATGTTTAGATACTGTCCCCATGTTTATGTAATGTTTATATACTGTCCCCATGTTTATACATTGTTTAGATACTGTCTCCATGTTTATATACTGTTTAGATACTGTCTCCATGTTTATATACTGTTTAGATACTGTCCCCATGTATATATACTGTTTTGATTCTATCCCCATGTTATATACTGTTTAGATTCTGTCCCCGCGTTTCAAAATGTTGGATTAAACATGTGTATACGGAACAATGGTGTTCCGGATATTTGGGAGTCGGCGCCAACGCGCAGAGCCCTTTCGACAATTTAATCTAAGGTACACTAAGCGGATGTTACCCCTATCCGTATGAGACAGCACCCGTGGTGTAAGGACTATTGAGTTTTAATGGAATCTAGAATGTACTAGGCTATTGGGTGAAAAAGATGGACTAGCTACTGGGCTATTGGATAAAAACCCGGACGTCTGCCTATAAAATCGTATATAATTTTATCTCCTGTAGACGGTGACTCGCTGGTGGCCTAGCGGTAAGAGCGTGCAACTTGCAATCTGGAGGTCGCAGGTTCAAACCCCTTGTACCAATGAGTTCTGGGACTTACTAACGAAATATCATTTGATATTTACCAGTCGCTTTTCGGCGAAGGAAAACATCTTGAAACCGGCCTAGTTTACCCTCTGGGTTGGAAGGTCAAATGGCAGTCGCATTCATAAAACTAATGCCTACGCCAAATCCTGGGAGTAGTTGTCAAGCGGACTCCAGTTTCCCATGAGCCGTGGCGAAATGATGGAGTCAGAAATATCTGAACGCCTCTATAGTCAAGGCGATAGTGCATGTTGAGATATTATTGATTGACTGCTTACGTGGTGCGGCGGCGCACTGTGGCAGCTCGCCCTCTCCCTCCCGCGCGGGACGTGAGCTCCCCCATCGGACGCACGACGGCCGAGCGTCGACGCTGCGGGGAACAATAGGACATTAAGGCCGGGCCCCTATTTCACCACAGCGACAATTGTCACGATTCCCGACATATGTAAATTTCTGACGTTGCAGGTGTCCATTGGTTACATTGACCGCTTAACATTGGGTGGGACGTGTGCTTGTTTGCCACCAACACGTTAGTTTCAATAAAATGCTCTTATTTTTTATTATATCGTCAATAAATAGGTAGTAGGTTGGTGAAGAGCTCTTGACAATTGTCACGATCCTCAGAAGAAATTTCGATATTTTTCGACATGTGATTAGTCCTATGTCGGAAAATCGCGACAATTGTCGTATTTCTCGTCACAATTGTCAAGAGCCTTTCATCTAACTACTACCTATTTATTGATGATATAATAAATAATAACGGTATTTTATTGAAACTAACGTGTTGGTGGCAAACAGGCACACGTCCCACCCGATGGTAAGCGGTCAATGTAACCAATGGACACCTGCAACGTCAGAAATTTACATATGTCGGGAATCGTGACAATTGTCGCTGTGGTGAAATAGGGGCCTGGGAACATAAGAGTCATATAAACATTTGAAAATGATGAAAGGTACAGTCAGCAGCAAAAGTGGCTAAGCGTTTGAAGTGTTCAAAATGATCTACACGCGTTATTCTCTTGACAATAGATGTGTTGAGCTCATTTTGAACACCTCAACAGCTTAGCCACTTCTGGTGCTGACTGTACCGGTATGATAGAATTTTTTTCAGTGGCGGATTATAACGGTATAATTATTTAGCTATACGTATGAAGGTAAAATATTTGTATTCAGGTTCTGTAAAATGAACTTTATACAACGGTATTGTTTTTAGATTCCAAGATATATCTGTATCGTTAAATTAAGTCTATGTAAAATTTACAATATATGACGAATGTAAAAATACATTTTTTTTTTATGACATAGGCGGCAAACGAGCAGACGGATTGCCTGGTGGTAAGCAATTACCGTCGCCAATGGGCACCCGCAACACCAGATGAGTCACAAGCGCGTTGCCGGCCTTTAAGGGGGGTTGGAGCTCTGGGAACCTTACTCACCATCAGGAACACAACACTACATACCTGAACGGTAGCAGTGCTATTATGGCTGTGGTCTTCTGTAAGGAGGAGGTACTTCCCCAGTTGGGCTGCCCCAGATTCAAGCGTGATGGTCATCGCTGTGCCCTACCTCTCTTAGGTTGGAGGATAAAACTCATACCGTTATATTGGGCCATGTTAAATAAACAAATGAATATAACGGTATTTAATTGCATAGAATACCTTAAAATATAATAATAATAATATACCTTGATTGATGCAGAGGCATGGCTATGGGCGGCGCCAGGCCGTCAGTGGCGCCACCAGGTCGGTGTGCGGCACCGCGGGGGAGACGATGATGATGACATACCTTGACTCTGCATGGCTATGGGCGGCTTGAGCAGGTGCTGGTCCTTGACGCTGAAGTGGTGCCAGGCCGGCAGTGGCGCCGCCAGGTCGGAGTGCGGCACCGCGGGGGAGACGATGATGATGACATACCTTGACTCTGCATGGCTATGGGCGGCTTGAGCAGGTGCTGGTCCTTGACGCTGAAGTGGTGCCAGGCCGGCAGTGGCGCCGCCAGGTCGGTGTGCGGCACCGCGGGGGAGACGATGATGATGACATACCTTGACTCTGCATGGCTATGGGCGGCTTGAGCAGGTGCTGGTCCTTGACGCTGAAGTGGTGCCAGGCCGGCAGTGGCGCCGCCAGGTCGGTGTGCGGCACCGCGGGGGAGACGATGATGATGACATACCTTGACTCTGCATGGCTATGGGCGGCTTGAGCAGGTGCTGGTCCTTGACGCTGAAGTGGTGCCAGGCCGGCAGTGGCGCCGCCAGGTCGGTGTGCGGCACCGCGGGGGAGACGATGATGATGACATACCTTGACTCTGCATGGCTATGGGCGGCTTGAGCAGGTGCTGGTCCTTGACGCTGAAGTGGTGCCAGGCCGGCAGTGGCGCCGCCAGGTCGGTGTGCGGCACCGCGGGGGAGACGATGATGATGACATACCTTGACTCTGCATGGCTATGGGCGGCTTGAGCAGGTGCTGGTCCTTGACGCTGAAGTGGTGCCAGGCCGGCAGTGGCGCCGCCAGGTCGGTGTGCGGCACCGCGGGGGAGACGATGATGATGACATACCTTGACTCTGCATGGCTATGGGCGGCTTGAGCAGGTGCTGGTCCTTGACGCTGAAGTGGTGCCAGGCCGGCAGTGGCGCCGCCAGGTCGGTGTGCGGCACCGCGGGGGAGACGATGATGATGACATACCTTGACTCTGCATGGCTATGGGCGGCTTGAGCAGGTGCTGGTCCTTGACGCTGAAGTGGTGCCAGGCCGGCAGTGGCGCCGCCAGGTCGGTGTGCGGCACCGCGGGGGAGACGATGATGATGACATACCTTGACTCTGCATGGCTATGGGCGGCTTGAGCAGGTGCTGGTCCTTGACGCTGAAGTGGTGCCAGGCCGGCAGTGGCGCCGCCAGGTCGGAGTGCGGCACCGCGGGGGAGACGATGATGATGACATACCTTGACTCTGCATGGCTATGGGCGGCTTGAGCAGGTGCTGGTCCTTGACGCTGAAGTGGTGCCAGGCCGGCAGTGGCGCCGCCAGGTCGGAGTGCGGCACCGCGGGGGAGACGATGATGATGACATACCTTGACTCTGCATGGCTATGGGCGGCTTGAGCAGGTGCTGGTCCTTGACGCTGAAGTGGTGCCAGGCCGGCAGTGGCGCCGCCAGGTCGGAGTGCGGCACCGCGGGGGAGACGATGATGATGACATACCTTGACTCTGCATGGCTATGGGCGGCTTGAGCAGGTGCTGGTCCTTGACGCTGAAGTGGTGCCAGGCCGGCAGTGGCGCCGCCAGGTCGGAGTGCGGCACCGCGGGGGAGACGATGATGATGACATACCTTGACTCTGCATGGCTATGGGCGGCTTGAGCAGGTGCTGGTCCTTGACGCTGAAGTGGTGCCAGGCCGGCAGTGGCGCCAGGTCGGTGTGCGGCACCGCGGGGGAGACGATGATGATGACATACCTTGACTCTGCATGGCTATGGGCGGCTTGAGCAGGTGCTGGTCCTTGACGCTGAAGTGGTGCCAGGCCGGCAGTGGCGCCGCCAGGTTGGTGTGCGGCAGCATGGACACCGCCGGCGCCTCGCGCGACGACGGCGCCTGGGAAATGCATATTGTCACCACCAGTCCGTATTAGACACTTTGTTCTACGCTAGGTTGGAACATAGCGGCACTTTTATCACCGCTAGGATGGAACAAAATAGCACTCTTCTTCATCGCTGGGAGAGGAACAAAGTGACACTTCTATCACCGCGCGTGGCCCTTTCCTTCGCCGCTAGGTTGGAACATAGTGGCACTTTTAGTTAACGATGGGAGAGGAACAAAGAGGCACTCTTATCACCGCTAGGTTGGAACAAAGTGGCACTTTGCTTCGCCGTTAGGGTGGAATATAGTGGTACTTTTATCACCGCTAGGATGGAACATAGTGGCACTTTTATAACCGCTAGGTTGGAACAAAGTGGCACTTTGCTTCGCCGTTAGGGTGGAATATAGTGGTACTTTTATCACCGCTAGGATGGAACATAGTGGCACTTTTATAACCGCTAGGTTGGAACAAAGTGGCACTTTGCTTCGCCGTTAGGGTGGAATATAGTGGTACTTTTATCACCGCTAGGATGGAACATAGTGGCACTTTTATAACCGCTAGGTTGGAACAAAGTGGCACTTTGCTTCGCCGCTAGGGTGGAATATAGTGGTACTTTTATCATCGCTAGGATGGAACATAGTGGCACTTTTATCACCGCTAGGTTGGAAAAAAATGGCACTTTCCTTCACCGCTAGGAGGGAACATAGTGGCACTTTTATCACCGCTAGGTTGGAACAAACTGGCACTTTCCTTCGCCGCTAGGATGGAACAAAGTCGCACTTGTCTTCACCGCTAGGAGGGAACATAGTGGCACGTTTATCACCATTAGGTTGGAACAAAGTGGCACTTTTATCACCGCTAGGTTGGAACAAAGTGGCACTTTTATCACCGCTAGGTTGGAACAAAGTGGCACTTTGCTTCGCCGTTAGGGTGGAATGTAGTGGTAATTTTATCACCGCTAGGATGGAACATAGTGGCACTTATATAACCGCTAGGTTGGAACAAAGTGGCACTTTGCTTCGCCGTTAGGGTGGAATATAGTGGTACTTTTATCACCGCTAGGATGGAACATAGTGGCACTTATATCACCGCTAGGTTGGAACAAAGTGGCACTTTGCTTCGCCGCTAGGGTGGAACATAGTGGTACTTTTATCATAGCTAGGATGGAACATAGTGGCACTTATATCACCGCTAGGTTGGAACAAAGTGGCACTTTGCTTCGCCGCTAGGGTGGAACATAGTGGTACTTTTATCATAGCTAGGATGGAACATAGTGGCACTTTTATCACCGCTAGGTTAGAACAAAGTGGCACTTTTCTAAACCTCTAGGAGGGAACACTGTGACACTTTGCTTCACCGCTAGGAGAGACAGAGTAGCACTTTACTACACCGCTAGGAGTGAATAAAGTGGCACTTTTCTTTACCGATGGGATAGAACAAAGTGGCACTTTACTTCACCGCTAGGTTGGAATACAGTGGCACTTTTATCACCGGTAGGTTGGAACAAAGTCGCACTTGTCTTCACCGCTAGGAGGGAACATAGTGGCACGTTTATCACCATTAGGTTGGAACAAAGTGGCACTTTTATCACCGCTAGGTTGGAACAAAGTGGCACTTTTATCACCGCTAGGTTGGAACAAAGTGGCACTTTTATCACCGCTAGGTTGGAACAAAGTGGCACTTTTATCACCGCTAGGTTGGAACAAAGTGGCACTTTCCTTCACCGCTAGGATGGAACATAGTGGCACTTTTATCACCGCTAGGTTGGAACAATGTGGCAATTGCCTTCGCCGCTAGGATGGAACAAAGTGGCACTTTTATCACCGCTAGGTTAGAACAAAGTGGCAAATAATGTCCTGTAATATTTATTTAATACTTCACGGTTTCTGTGTTTAACATATACTTTCTGGTTTAACTAACTGATTTCTACAAGTTAGTATTTGTGTGTAGTGTTACGAAAGAGCGGTTTAAGTCGACATTTCATACAACAAAATATTTTGCTTTAAATCCCTTAACAGGAAAGTCGCGGACCTAATTAATCTGTATGACCCTTCGATATGAAAGCGTGGACTTACAACAAACTCCGAAACGTAGAGGTGGGCGTTCCTGCCGTCCGCCGACGCGGCCGACCCCAGCGCCGCGCCAGAATCTTCCATCTAGCATAAAGATTTTAAACCTTATTAATATGGTGGTAAGTGCGATATGAACTGGTATATTACTACAGAGGCCGGGAATAAGGGGTCGCCGGCCGAACAATATCTAACCGCGTGAAAAGGGGTTGCCGGCTTCGTAACAATCATGTGTACTCGGCCGTCAACCTTTTACTTCTCGAACTCTCTAGTAATATACTATCACGCCGATGTATGTATAGTGCTTATCTCATACATGCAATGAAATTATTTAAAAAAAAATCATTAAATCAACTTTTTTACAGCTTTTTCTTTAATGTCAGGAATGTGTTTGTAATGGAAATTAAAAAAGAGCCACTTTCCGGACTAGGCCTGCAAGTTTGTATGAAACTTCATTACAGACCCCTCGTCTAGTTGCGCTCGAGACATGATACATCCTCGTCTAATAAAAAAAAAAAACAAAAACATTATAACAATATTTCATTGCATGTTTGAGAAAATGTATTTATTATATGGATGTTTATATGAGTTTATATTCGCGAGTGTAGGTATGTGTGAGAGTGGGTGAGTATATATGTGAGTATGCGATAGTGTATGTGAGTGGGACTAAGTATGTGCGAGTGTGGGTGAGTATATGTAAGTGTGGGTGAGTATATATGTGAATATGCGATAGTGTATGTGAGTGGGACTAAGTATGTGCGAGTGTGGGTGAGTATATGTAAGTGTGGGTGAGTATATATGTGAATATGCGATAGTATATGTGAGTGGGACTAAGTATGTGCGAGTGTGGGTGAGTATATGTAAGTGTGGGTGAGTATATATGTGAATATGCGATAGTGTATGTGAGTGGGACTAAGTATGTGCGAGTGTGGGTGAGTATATGTAAGTGTGGGTGAGTATATATGTGAGTGTATAAGTATATGCGCGTGTGACTGAGTATGTGTTAGTGTGGGTGAATATGTGCTACTGTGGGTGAGTAAATGTGAGTGTGACTGAGTATTTCCGAGTGTGGCTTGGTATGTGCGAGTTTGGGTAAATGTGGGTGATTGTGGATGAGTGCGGGTGTGTGTGTGTGTGTGTGTGTGTGTGTGTGTGTGTGTGTGTGTGTGTGTGTGTGTGTGTGTGTGTGTACTCACGAGCAGCGGCTGCGGGCCCACGGTGTGGCGGCGGCCGGGCGGCGCCGGCGCACGCCGCGGGGCCGCGTCCGCGCCGCCCAGCCCGAACTGTGGAGGAGGGGGGGGATCTATATTAGTACACGTACAAACTACGAGCCTAACTCAGAGTGAATCAACTATTTGTTGTTGTTATTCTGTCCCATCAGCCAGGACAACTGAAGCCTACCTAGATATTTTTCTAGCAGGAACGACATTTGCTTAGTGCTTGCCACAATAAAAAATATCGACACTCCTGTTATCGATAACATCAACGACAAGACGTACTTATACACACAGTCTTACACTTCGTACACTTTTGATCCAATTTACTTTTATTATTTACAATGAATAATTCCAAATAATTTCCTGAAGCATGTAAAAATAATAATACATAGTTTTGTTATTGTTATTTATTTTTAATCCAATTACCCTCTTTGTATGACTGTATGACGCGCGTAAGCGTCTGAGGTGTTCAAAATGAGGTCAACACATCTCTATTGTCAAAATAATAAGAGCGTGTGCATGTCATTTTGAACACTTCGAACGCTTAGCCACATTTGCTGCTGACTGTACATCGATAACAGGACTGTCGATGTTTTTATTTTGTCAATCACTTACAAGAAATCGTAAAAAATATATGTACCTATAGTCATGAATAAATGTCTTTTATCTTTTTTTTTTAATAACCGATCACTGCTGATGAAGCGTACCTGTTCCAAGCTGTCTGTGCGTTCAGACAGGTAGTCTGCAGCATCAGGCAACACCAGACACTCCTGGGAATCTTCTGCGTCCATCTGCTCTTCTGTTCCGCTCTGCAATAAAATAAAATAAAAATATATATATATATATATATATATATGTATGTATATATATTTGGCGTCAAGACACTCGGACCTTGGGGCAAGGGTGCGCTCTGGCTCCACAAAGAACTAAGCAAGCGTCTATGAGAGGCAAGAGGCGACCCTCGCGCAGGCAGCTTTCTCGCACAAAGGATTGCAATTGCAATTTAGCGCGGTAGTGCTGCCTGCGTAATGGGCACCCTGGGGGCTTAGATTAGTTATTGTTGAATAGATATAACTTGTTTTTTTTTTAATATACTTAATTTTAGGCAACATCAAATTTGTTCTTTATTATTTATTTTAAATTTATTGTACCAAATTTCACATACATATGTGTTAAGATGTTATATTTCGGGACAATCTTACACAAATCGAGCTAAACCTACGGTAAGCTCAGTAAGGCTTGTGTTGTAGGTACTACACGACGATATATAATAGATAGATACATATAAATACTTAAATACATAGAAAACACCCATGACTCAGGAACAAATATCTGTGCTCATTACACAAATTAATGTCCTGATTGGGATTTGAACCCAGGACCATCAGCTTGGGGAGTGTCACCGTCGAGAGCGTGATCCAGTGGCACTCCCCCTAACGGCAATGCGGACGACGCCGCTTGGTTTTTAGTGGGTTTTCTCCTCCCCCCCTCTTGGCTAGCAAGAGGAGCAGCGAGGCCCGGGGGGGATACGTAAACACATTTTCCCAGCGACAAAAAAAGGACCATCGGCTTCATAGGCACTAGGCCACAGCTGTCGTCATACTATATAATGTTGCTAAAATGCCTTGTCGCTAAGAAGCGATCTCTTCCAGACAACCCTTACTCTTGCTTTGTATATTTACCTTACAGCTGGTGAGGTCTAGCGCCCCGCTCTGGTCGCCCGGAGTTTCCAGGGAGTCTGCAACATGAAAAAAAAAATTAACGAATAACCATATAGAGGGTAACGAACGACGAAAAGTAACGTATTGCAATGCAATTTTATATGCACTGATTGTGTGTAGAATTAGCACAATTTCTATCAGACAGCGAGAAACAAGTTGCATCTTGCACAGTACATACACGCCCGGATATTTAGCTGCAGGATATTTAGCGGCCGGATATTCAACGGCCGGATATTCCACGACCGGATATCCGGCCATTGACTTCGCCGGATATTCTGTATCAGGCCAAATCACTATTCGTTCCATCTCTAATTATAATATATGATAAATTACGGCTTCACTCACGTTTATTTAGACACTCACCGGTCGTGTCACGGTCAGTGCTAGACGGGGAAACACTCAGCACTCTTAGTGCTTGAAAATGGAGACCTATTCTCCCCGTAACATGTCGCTCGAGCGACTAAATAAAACGTGCACTTTATAACCTTGACATAGTTTAACCGATTCGTTGCGTTTCATTTTTGAAAACTTCTGCCCCACTAATTATATTTGCAGTAATCGCATTTGAAAACGAGATGAAATCTGTACTTCATTTGTTTAAGAATAAGATAGACATTAGAGTGATTTATGAAGTGTAATTACTGCATTTAGCATTAGCAGGGCAGACTTATGGCCGTGACGGAGAACAATTATATCATGACACGACAGCCGTGCCACAGAATATGATGGCACGGCAATAGTGCCATCGACCATGTGTAAAAAATTATAAACTTTTTTGATTTATTTTCACTAAGTTAGGCTAGATTTTTTTTATGACAGTCGGCAAACGAGTAGACGGATTGCCTGATGGTAAGCAATTACCGTCGCCCATGGGCACCCGCAACACCAAGGGAGTCACAAGCGCGTTGCCGGCCTTTAAGGGGGGTTGGAGCTCTAGGAACCTTATTCATCATCAGGAACACAACACTACATACCTGAAAGGTAGCAGTGCTATTATGGCTGTGGTCTTCTGTAAGGAGAAGCCCAGTTGGGCTGCCCCAGATTCAACCGTGATGGTCATCGCTGTGCCCTACCTCTCATTGTTGGACGTAGTTTAAGGACATACCCGGGTCCAAATTGAGTTCAGTTGACATGAAACCAAGGAAGAGTTTTATCTGACCTCGGTGCATTCGCTGCTGCATCTTGTCCATCAGCAGCTGGTAGATGGCGGATATGTGGTCGTAACGCTCCTCCTCCACGGACTGCAACCAAGGTCATAGGTGAAAACATTGAATACACTATGATAAAGATACAAATCTATATAAACGTGAAAGTCCTGATCAACACCCAGCCCAAACCGCTTAAGCTAGATAACTGGGTTTTTAACTTAGTTCATATACCGTAAGGGCCCACTAAGAAGGGATTTTTGGAAATTTGACCATTAAGGGGGTTGAAAGTTTGTAGTAGAATTTTCAGAAGTGTCCACAATTAAGGTGACGTGAAAAACGTTAAATTATATCACTTTTTTGATATACACTACCGTCAAAAAGTTTAAGACCAAACACAATGTTTAGTTTATTGTTATAAACTCTTCTAAATAACATCAAAATAAATTTGCAATCAATAGAAAACAAGGTAAACTTATTATTTTTGGCTTTGTACCTTTAGCAAATACTCTTTTCTATACATTTGTAAGGAAAAAGTATTTGATTGAGAAGGCACTTAAAAGTAAATGTTCAAAATTTGAGATTTAAACGATATTGTTTGTTCTAAGAATCTCTCTCTCAGAATCGCAGCTCGCAATTCTTCAAATAACATCCTAGTTCATAAAAAGGACCCAGGTGCTAGTATGAAAAAGTTGATTATTTGCATACATTTTTGTGTAAACTTTTTGACGGTAGTGTATATATAGAAACTAGCTTTTGCCCGCGGCTTCGCACGCGCAGAAGAATACCTGTAACCCGTAGCAGTTATTACGGTTGGTTTTTTTTCATCTAATAAGGAGTTTAAACACGTTTTAAGTCTCAGTTGACATTTGACTCGCATTTCCATACAAAATTTGAACCCCCTTTTTGAATTCAAAAAACAGTGAAGTTAGTTTTTGTATTTGAATATGGAGTGTTTACACAACATCTTAAGTTTCTCGATTTAAATTTCACTCAATCCCCACACACACACACAAGTAACAAAGTGGGCATATATCTTTTTTTAAATATAGGTAGCATAAGTAAGAATTGTTTACTCTCTGTCTGTACAACTTGTATACATAAGTAATGTAAATTAACATTGACGAAAGGACACAGTGTCTTAATAATTTTGTAACGCTGTATTAGTACATAAACCTTTTTTTCAATTTTTTACCATTTCACCCCCAATAGTTGAATTTCAAAAAATCCCTTCTTAGTATGTCCTTCACAGCACATACACTGTGCCCTACCTCTCATTGTTGGACGTAGTTTAAGGACATACTCGGCTCCACAATGCATGTTAAGCGGTACATAAAGGGTACATATACTAGGCCTCACCTGCTGGATGAGGTCTGGCGTGAGGCCGGGTAGAGACAGCATGTGCGCCAGCACGGCCTCGTGAGGCCTCGGCCCCGGCGGCGCCGGCGCCGGGTGGCAGGCGCAGGCCCCCGACGACGGATCTACGGGACACCCACTTGTCACCAAAGATTGTACACCAAACCCTACTACATTTCATCCCGCTACTCTACATACTACTATACCTAGACTTACCCTACACTACACACCGGCATTAGACTGCGCGGTAGGGCGTTGTGGTTCCTGCCGGTGTGTAGTGTAGATGTGTAGGAGAGTATAGTGTGGTGTATTGTAAACTACTATAGTCAAGGTTCGGACAGACGCCCGTCATTTTGAAAACATAACCCTGTTCCGTACAACGGAGACTTCCTTGTGATGCTACTATATTATATTTTATATTCTTTATTCATTAACGCGTCTCTTTATTATCCGACCTCAAGTCAATTGCACCTTTCATTTTTCGCATAAGTGAAAAGATGGAAAAAACATGTCGTTTTTTTACCACGACAGTGAATTGTTCACATAACCCCACTTACCATTCCAGCTTCATTGATTAATTGTCGCTGAATGTATACTTGCGAATTATGATATAAAAATGTTAAAAATAAGAATATATTACAACATAAGGAAGTCTCCGTAGCATGGAACAGGGTTATGTTTTCAAAATGACGGGCGTTTGTCCGAACCTTGACTTTAGTAGTATACAATACCACACTATATCCTCCTACATATCTACACTACACACCGGCAGGAACCATAACGCCCTACCGCCGAGTCTGATGCCGGTATGTAGTGCACGGTAAGTCTAGATATAGTCGGGTGAAGTTTGTAAATAAATAGGTGATAAGCAGAACCCGGAGTTTTCACGGCAAAACAAAAGACTGTAGCAAACTTAGTAGTGTCAGACGCATTTTTTATCGACATCGACAGTTGTGTAATGGAAGAATAAAACTATCCAATAAAGAAACAAAATATTAATAAAGGTATAAAATTGCGTAGAACCAAATGAGAGTTGTTCGAAATCCACGTCAGTTGAGAAAAATGCATCTAACACTAGCAAGTTTGCTAGTCTTGTTTTGCCATGAAAATTCCGGGCTCTGCTTATCACCTATTTATTGACAAACTGCCCCACTATACCTTCCTAGACTTACCCTACACTACACACCGGCATGAGACTCCGCGGTAGGGCGTTGTGGTTCCTGCCGGTGTGTAGTGTAGAGGTGTAAGAGGATATAGTGTGGTGTATTGTATAACACTATAGTATGTAGAGTAGCGGGATGAAATGTAAAGTATAGTTCACATAGAACTGGCACATAATTATGGATAAATAACAAAACTTTTTCGTACGGTGTAAAAAAAACTGACTATCGCAATTTAATGACAATACTTTGACGTTTCAATGTTGAAAATGCTTTAGGGCTATGTTTGTGCGTTTTTAAGTTTTCGACAATGGAAATCGAAAATAGGAAATTAATCGTGAACAAGTACCTAAAAAATCCATACTGGTCCGGAACTAAGATTGCTAAGTTCCTTAAACTTCCGAAACGCACTGTGTGTAGGGTTATAAAATGTTATAAGGAAAGCTTATCTGTCGAGAGGAAGACTCAAATCAATCGAAGGTCTGGTATAGTTGTTATTTTCTAAGCTGGCCGTTCTGCACTCAAGACCCTTTTATGCTACCGTAAATAACAAATAATAGCAAGTAACACATCAATGCATACAAATAACAACCATCTGCTTTAAGTCACAAGGTCGATATTGCAATAGCTTTACTTGTTAGAAAAGGCATTGTGTCATCGAAATGGATACTCAGCCGGTGGTCTGCGTTGCAGCGATGTAGTGGGTCCATAACTAATGTTATTGTAGGATATTTTTCAAATTGTTTTAATTTGCAAATCTGTAAAAGTCTTATCAGTAAATTGATTCATTAAAGTGCAGGTGTCTTTTAGAACAATGATACTATTGATAAAGCCGACCGAATACTAGTAACTATATCGCATGTATCACACGAAAGAAGAAGCCGCACCGCATTCCAATGTAATGAGTCACCTATTTATGAAAAGGAGAAGGGGTGCAATTATTATCAACTTATGTTCATTACATATTCAGTCGGTTTTAAGTGTCACTGCTGTCCTAATGTATTACTTTGCTCCATTTTTGATATCGCTCATACCTAACGACCTGCTGACGCGTTCCTGGACTTTTATGGCTTATTATTTGGCTGTGTTTGTATTGGTCATAATATTTACGATTTCGGCTACGTAAACTAAACATTCTCTAATGCAATAAAAATACTTGATCATCAAACAATTAGCCGGACACTTTCCAACATTATCAATCAGTTATAAAAATTTGTGGGCACACTACACGGCCAGCGACCTACCTGAGTGTGGCCTTTTATGTCCTATTATTGCAATATCGACCTTGTGACTTAAAGCAGATGGTTGCTATCTGTATGAATTGATGTGTTACTTGCTATTATTTGTTATTTGCGGTAGCATAAAAGGATCTTGAGTGCAGAACGGTCAGCTTAGAAAATAACAACTATACCAAAGACAAGAATTTAGAAACGAAAGTTCTAAGGTCAGTTAAACAAAATCCAGGTCTATCTGATTACGATTTAGCCCGAAAATTTAAAAAAAGTCGCAGTACCGTAAGGAGGATTCGCCTTCGAGCTGGCTATAAGAGTTATCGAGCAGTAAAACAGCCAAATCGGACCGACAAACAGAACCAAACTGCCAGAACTCGAGCTCGACGACTGTACGATCAGGTACTGACAAAATTTAATGGGTGCCTGTTGTTGGACGACGAAACGTATGTGAAACTCGATTTCAACCAACTACCGGGTACTAAATATTATATGGCCGATGCAAGAGGTAATGTCGCCGAAAAATATAAGTTTGTCAAACATGAAAAGTTTGCAAAGAAAATAATGATATGGCAGGGAATCTGCAGTTGCGGTCTCAAGACACAAACTTTTATTACATCGTCAACTATGAATTCCAGTACATACATCAACGAGTGTCTGAAAAGAGAGTTTTACCTTTCATCAAAAGCACAGCGGCCCTGTGAAATTTTGGCCTGATTTAGCCAGCTGTCACTATTCGAAAAACGTTTTGGAGTGGTATGAAAAAAACCAAGTCGAGTACATACCCAAAGAGCTGAATCCCCCAAATTGCCCTGAGTTTCGACCAATAGAAAATTACTGGGCAATTATGAAAAAAAAATTGAATAAGACCGGTAGAGTTGTACAAAACATCGATTCATTACGAGCCACGTGGAACCAGCAGGCCAAAAAAGTGGATAAAGCGATTGTTCAGAAGATGATGAAATCCATCACGGCAAAAGTACGTTTTTTTTTACATAATGGAGAAAAATGAATTTTGCTATTTATAAAATAATAAAAATATAGACCTTCTTTTTATTTACAACAAAAGTAACTTTGTTTATCTACGTACATGTCATAAGTGCTCTAAAATGCGTCCAGAAACCGTAGGCAATGACCAGCATTACCAACCATCAGAAAGATTTTAGTAGGTAATGTTAATATTACCTACTGAAATCAGTAGGTTATGAATTTAAATTTGGAATAGCTGTCAAATTCAAGTGGGGTGTCTAATCTAGTATCTATAGATATTAAAACAGCCATTGATACGAAACGCCAATTCGTTATGTTTTTTTAATATAAATCGAACGACATTTGAACTCGAGTGTCAGTAGAATAGGGAGTTCATTCGCTTGTCTATGGTTTAAAAAAAAATTGACTGAGATACGAAATACGCAACGCCGCCGTTCCAAGCTGTCATTTGTTTTGTTCGTTGACTTTTTAATGTTTACAAGTAACCCTAGTAATAAGTCATTTCCCTACGGTTTCTGAACCCATCTTAAAACACTTAATGATATGTGTGTAGATAAAGTAGTGTATGTAACTATACATAATTAGGCATTACAACAATCGTGTGATATTATTATGAAACTCGCCTTCGGCTCGTTTCATAAACCCACACTCTTGTTGTAATGCCCTTCATTATGCACAGATACATAAACTACTATTTATTAACAACTAAATAATTACGTGTCCTTCTATCCGTGCCAATTCTATATGAACTATACTTTAGTAGGGTTTGGTGTAGTGTGATGGGATGTAGTTGTGTATATAACACAACTCCATGAAATTGAATTTAGTAGAATTTCATGTAGTGTGGTGGGATGTAGTGGGATGTAGTGGGATTTCATGAAATGTAATGGAATGTAGTGGGATTTTATGAAATGTAATGGGATGTAGTGAATTTCATAAAGTGTATTGAGATGTAGTGGGATTTCAAGTTTAGTAGAATTTCATGAAGTGTAGTGAAATTTCATGGAGTGTAGTGAGTTGTAGTGGGGTTTCATGTAGTGTAGTGAGATGTAGTGGGATCTCATTAAACGTAGTGGGATGTAGTGGGATTTCATTAAATGTATTGGGATTTCATGGAGTGTAGTGAGATTTAGTGAGATTTCATTTAGTCCACTAATGGAGTGTACTACAGTGTGCGTGTCGTACCGATGTCGGCCGGCGCCGGCGCGGCCAGCCAGCGGTGGCGCGCCACGCCGCGCAGGGAGAGCCGCTTGTCGGGCTCCACCACCAGCATGTGCCGGATCAGCTGCTCGCACTCTGCGCACACAACCAGGCCCGCTACAGTCAGGGCGAACATACCGGCCAGCGACAAATCTATTTTATTTTTATGACATAGGCGGCCAGACGGATTGCCTGGTGGTAAGCAATTACCGTCGCCCATGAGCACCAAGGGGGTCACACGCGGGTTGCCGGCCTTTAATCGGGGGTTGGAGCTCTGGGAACCTTACTCACCATCAGGAACATAACGCTATGTACCTGAAAGGTAGCAGTGCTATTGCTATATATATATATCATATGAGTAAAGACATGCACTGCTCAAAATATCTAACCATATGATTTTGATGGTTGGTATAGTCGCCACGCTTCGCAGGCGGGTTGGCGACCGAGGAACTTTCAACGGACGCCGTTGCCCATTCTCTCATGCATCTCTCTCGGACGAAAGAACGAGATGCGAGGAAAATTATGTATTTAAGTTACTATAGGTGAAAAACTTAAAGCTATAATGTAGTAACGTGTGTATACAAGCATGTCGGCGTTCTATATCCAAATGTTGACGTAAGTTCCACATTAATTATCTGCACAACTACATAGACATGGTTCAGTTAACTTTTTCATCTATACACAGTCCGATCAGATTAGTTGCTGATCCAAGCTTCTATTTCATGAAAAAAATATGTCAATATCAATTTTTTTATTAAATGGAGTAAACTAACAGCAGTTTTCATACTAAAGTTGTCATACGACCTGTCAAATGTATGAAAACTGCTGTCAATTTACTCCATTTAATTAAAAACCACAATAAGTTAGACCCTGTATACAGTACCTTCCAATAACGGTGGATCAACTTTTTTCTTAAGCAAACAAATTAATATTATACATTTTTATACAAATTGACTGACCCTACGGCCCAAGAAGGCTTGTGTTGTGTCTCAGCCAGTGATATATATATATATATACAAATAACTGCCCTTACTGGGATTTGAACCCAGTAACGTTAACCACAACTCCAAACTTTTGTGTTTGGTCACTGGATATCCGGTCGAGGTCGCACCGGCGATGTTGACAGGATATCCGGCGACAGTATATCCTGTCAACATCGCCGCCGTATATCCGGCGTGCGGATAGCCTGCGACCGGATATCAACGACTATCCGTATACCTTGCGACATGAAGTACGGGATCCGGAACTTGCCGGCCAGCACGACGGCGCGCAGCTCGTGCAGCGTCCCGCCGTCGAACGGCAGCGCGCCGCACACCAGCACGTACAGCACCACGCCCAGCGACTGCGGACAACGACTGGTCAACGGCTGGTCGACGACTGGTCGGCGGATATCATAGCGATGGCACTCGACCGCGTGTATCAACTCAGTACCCTTACCATGAGTTGTAACTTTGACGTTTTCGATAACGAGTATCGAGTTTACTATCTGTGCATCTGGTTCGCACTAAAATAGTACAAGCGAGATGCACAGATAGTAAACTCGATACTCGTTATTGAAAATCTCAAAGTCACAACTCATGGTACAGGAGAAATAATGACTGGAGAACGCATCCGCGAGCGAGAGTAAGGGACATAGATATTCTGGCTTTTGTAGCCCAAACTGTATCAATTTACTACAGTTTTGCTTTACAGGGCATTCTTTAAATATAACAAAAACATTAGCTTATTCTGTATTAATTACCGCAACTTTGGTTGAAAACCCATGAAAACTCCCAATTGTATTTGTTTGTTTCCCTCCAACTTTGACAGTTCTGAAGGGACCAGTTTGGAGGGCAACAAAAATATACGAGACTATGACAAGGACGAATAACACCGTCTCTGCCATACCTATGGAAAGTTACATAAGACCATTTCGATCATCATCATGCTGGTCCGTAGGCCTCCCCCAGAACGACCCAAGAAGACCGATCCTGATTCCACATCCAGCGATATCCAGCGACTCTAACTAGGTCGTCGGTCCACCTTGTGGGAGGCCTACCTACGCTGCGTCTTCCAGTTGGTGGTCGCCACTCCAGAACCTTTCCGCCCCACCGGCCACCCACTGCCACGTTTCGGTCGTGGTATTATTATTAGCACGCTCCGTCTAGTTACATGGTAGGAGCTTACCCAGATGTCGGCTTTGGGTCCGTCGTACTGCCGACCCTCGAACAGCTCTGGGGCGGCGTAGGGCGGACTGCCGCACCACGTGGCCAGGGCGCCGCCCCGGACGAACTCGTTGCTGAACCCGAAGTCTGCCAGCTGGAGCAGGAATTGTATTGTATTGTAATATAGTACATTTCGATAATAGTGAAAAAAAAATTTTTTTCGACGAGGGTGAAAGTTGGAGCCCGAGTGAAAAGAGGGTGACAATCACCCGAGTCTTAAAGAAGCTTTTACACGAGTATCGAACCTAATTTTTCATAGCAAGTGCCTTAAAAAGTGAAATTTAAGTGAAAAGTGCACTTTTTACGCACTAGTTAGGAAAAAATATTTAAGACTATAAAAAATCCATAGTTTGTTATAGGTGAAAACCTTAACTAAAGCACCTGGTCTATGTAGTAACGTGTGTACACGCATGTCGGCGTTCTGTATTTAAATGTTGACGTAAGTTCCATATTAATTCTCTGCACAACTACATCGACATGGTGACTTTCTTAAGTTTTTCACCTACATGTATAGTATAACTTAATATTAAATCGAAAGAAGATTTTTTGTTTCGTAATCGAAGATATTCGCTAGCAGACATTTCTGCATAATAAAAAATAATTGAATATTAATTGTTAGTGCATGGTTCATTCCGTGTGATGACTAGAATAGCACCACTCCATCTCCTCCCGTGGGTGTCGTAAGAGGCGACAAAGGGAAAAATCCTACGGACGGGCAGCAGCGTCCGTCGAAACCCAATCTACAGCTACTGCGGTCGCCAACCCGCCTGCCAAGCGTGGCGGCTATGGCAACTACCCCCAAGATGATACAAATCATATCTGTGGGAGGCCTATGTCCACCAGTGGACTGCATACGGCTGAAATGTGTGCATGGTTCATTAACAAAACAACAAACAAAAATTTAAATAATATTGAAAAAATAAGTATAACAATTTACACATATGAACCGTGTGTGCCGCGTGATGCCGGCTGACTAGAATAGCACCACCCCATCTCCTCGTGGCGTAAACTACCCTACTTAAAATGCGCAGCGTAAACTATGCCCTTACCATGAGTTGTGACAGTGAGCTTTTCATTGCACAGATAGAAAACTCGACACTCGTTATCGAAAACCTCAATGTACCCTTACCACAGCTCATGGTAAGGGTACTGAGCTATGTTCATCATCTTTCGTATGAGACTCTTCACGGCGTACAAGTTGCGTTGGCGTATTTTGTGCAGGCGTATTTTAACTATTTGCGGTGTGGGCGCAATGAGGAATGGAATTCGCTCCCTTCGTTTGTATTCCCGGAAAGATATAATTTGGTATTTAAGGCAAGAATTAAGGCTGTAACTGAACCAGCGTGCTATCAGGTGTGACTGAGGTCAAACGCTGGTCAGTTTTGTATAAAAAAAAAGTAAGTATGGCTGAAATAATAAATAAATATTTCGGGACAATCTTACACAAATCGACCTAGTCCTACGGTAAGCTCGGGAAGACTTATGTTGTAGTTGTAGACGGCGATATATATAATAGATAGATACATATAAATACTTAAATACATAGAAAACACCCATGACTTGGAACAAACATCTGTGCTCATCACACAAATAAATTCCCCGACCGGGATTAGAAACCAGGGTCACCCACTAGGCCAGACCGGTCGTCATAATGAAATGCTGTGTTTACTGTACCTACCTTTATGTTCATCTGTGTGTCCAGCAGCAGGTTCTCAGCCTTGAGGTCTCTGTGGACCACGCCGCGGGAGTGGCAGTAGCCCACGGCAGACACCATCTGGGAGAACAGTCGCGCGGCCTGCGGCTCCGGCATCCGGCCTTTTGACACTAGATGGTCTAGAATAAACATGATAATCAGGACACAAAACTATCGTGAGATTGGAACATATTAATTGTATAAAAGGGGGTAACTCACGTTTTATAAGCATACCCGGGATAACTCGGGGCATCTATGAGTGCGTGACCAAATATTTTATCGATAATAAAATATATCGATGTTAATGACAACATCTAATTAGACATATAGAAATATTCTTTTAGTCATTTTGAAAAAAAAAAAATTAAAACGGGTATTTACATGTTTATTTTAAAAAGTTTTCATAATATACAATCAATATTTTTTTCATGTTCGTCGGTATTAATGATTATGCCCTGAGTTATACCATATAATCAGTAAATAGTAATAAGCCTACGGTAAGCTCAGTAAGGCTTGTGTTGTAGGTACTAGACGACGGTATATATAATATATAGATGCATATAAATACTTAAATACATATAAAACACCCAAGACTCATGAACAAATATCTGTGCTTATCACACAAATAAATGCCCTGACTGGGATTCGAACCCAGGACCATCGGCTTCAGAGGCAGGGTCACTACCCACTAGGCCAGACCGGTCGTCAAATTAGACATATTAAGAGAGTAATTGATACGAAACGCCAATTAGTTATGTTTTTTTTAATATGGGTAAATCGAACGACATTTGAACTCGAGTGACAATAGACTAGGGAGTTCATTCGCTTGTCTATGGTTTAAAAAAAAAATTGACTTCGTAATTGGAAACGCCACCATTCCAAGCTGTCATTTGTTTTGTTCGTTGACTTTTTAATGTTTGCAAGTAGCACTAGTAATAATGCAGGTCATGTCCCTACGGTTCCTGAACCCATCTTAAAACATTTATGATATGTGTGTAGATAAAGTAGTGTATGCAACTATACATAATTAGGCATTATTATTACTACTATTATTTTTCAATTTAGTACATGACTAGAATAGTACTACCCCATAGCTACTACTAGTAGCACCCCATCTCCTGTCCCCAGAGGCGACAAAGGGAATCCTACGGACGGGCAGCAGCGTCCGTCGAAACCCAATCTACAGCTACTGCGGTCAACCCGCCTGCCAAGCGTGGCGACTATGGCAACTACCCTAGTCCTACGGTAAGCTCAGTAAGGTACTAGACGACGATATATATAATAGATAGATGCATATAAATACTTAAATACATATAAAACACCCAAGACTCATGAACAAATATCTGTGCTTATCACACAAATAAATGCCCTGACTGGGATTCGAACCCAGGACCATCGGCTTCATAGGCAGGGTCACTACGCACTAGGCCAGACCGGTCGTCGGTCGGTCGATATGACTAAATTTCAATTAGCATTGCGATACAACGAGGAAATGGCGCCAGCATACAATGCCTCAAGGGCCTTTTTTAGATTATATACTGTCACTAGTTAAGTATTTGTAGTTATCATAATACGATTGTAATTTCTGTAAATAAATATATTATTAAAACAAAAAAAAATTGTTCCATATTTGGAACAGCGGGCATTAATTGGCTTACCAAATATTTCGCCATTAGGAGCGTATTCAGTCACTAAATATATCGTGTGTGTACTCTCCATGACCTGAAACGGAATAAATAAATACATCAATATTTTTCCATTTCATAATTTCGTGAAGACTACACCCCGTTATCTAATGCTCATTTAGGGGGCAACCTAAAATAGTGATGTTGCTTAACATAATTAGTCAATTCATATTTATCTATAAAAGTTATTTGTCAAACTAAAATTCTTATTCAGTGAAAGTTATAGAGACACATTCATTCCTCTTTTTAGTCTAATCAGAGGGCGACAATTATAAATATCGAATATCGTCAATTTGGGGTCCGATTTTTGAAATAGTCACCGAGTAATCTTCATAGAGATTCTCATTCATTCTCTATGAAAATCACTTGGTGACTATTTCAAAAATCGGACCCAAGATCTTTTGACATGTTATTGAGTGACTAAGTCAACTTAATTTTTTATCGACTTATATTATCGTAACTGCCCAATCACTTGCCCCTAAACTGAGCATAAGATAACGGGGTGTAGTGAAGACACACCAGCACCGCCACATCTCGAACCTCTGAGTTGTGGCGGTGCTAGTAGCCCATCGAGTGCCCATCGAACCTCTGAGAGCAGCAGAGACTGAAAAAGCCGTGTATGTCCTTAAACTACGTCCAACAATGAGAGGTAGGGCACAGCGAAGTACCATCACGCTTGAGTCCGGAGAAGCCCGACTGGGGAAGTACCTCCTCCTTACAGAAGACCACAGCCATAATAGCACTGCTACCTTTCAGAAGTAGTGTTGTGTTCCTGATGGCGAGTAAGGTTCCCAGACCTCCAACTTTTATGGTAGGCAACGCGCAAGTAAATCCTCTGGAGTTGCAGGCGTAAATAGGCTACGCTTACCATCAGGCGGGCCGTATGCTTGTTTGCCACCGCAAAAAAAAATACAGTGATCTCGGCGCAGAACACAATGTCATCCCATTCGTCGTCGAGACCCTCGGTCCGTGGGGCCCCGGCGCTCTGAGTCTCTTTAAGCACCTTCCAAAGAGACTCAGAGACGCCACAGGAGACCGAAGAGCTGGCAGCGTCCTAGCTCAGCGTATTAGTCTTATGATTTAGCGAGAAAATGCTGCCAGCGTCTTCGGTATTATGCCGCAGGGGCCTTTTTTGATTTATGCTAGTTTTAGGTAATTTATTTTATTGTTAGTTTATTATGAATCGTTTAGTTCTTTTTAAATAAAAGTTCCGTAAATGGGAGTTTTCAAAATTTGGTACACCCAATTAGCGAAAGATGTAAAAAAAAGTTAAATCACTGTCAGTTTCGTGACGACAATTAAGCATTAAATCTTTATGAAGATCGACTTTTTGCCTTCTATTATGTTGTAATATCGTTTGAAGTTTATAAAACGAACATCAAAACCAAGCTTTTGTCGATATTTAATGCTTAATTGTCGTCACGAAACTGACAGTGATTTAACTTTTCTTAACAACTTTCACTAATTGGGTGCACATTTTTTTGAAAACGCCCAAATAATACTTGAAAAAATAATCTAGTCCGTTTTGTTTTTTTGTAAGGATCAAATACGTATTCGTATAAAAGCAAGTGTCTTAAAGGTACAGAAATGTCACAAATTAGAATCAGTCTGACACTCGCACTATCTGCTCGTATCGCTCCTTACAATGATACAGCAACTTACCCGTAGGTGGCACAAGTATCCCTGTGATGGCAAAAATGACTTACCCGTGGTGACACGTCTTACCCGGTTATTATACAAGT
Organism: Grapholita molesta; assembly: GCA_022674325.2. NCBI lineage: Eukaryota > Metazoa > Arthropoda > Insecta > Lepidoptera > Tortricidae > Grapholita > Grapholita molesta. The sequence goes on along the minus strand of CP053145.2, from coordinate 7,805,477 downwards.
GTCTTATCCCATGGTGGCACAAAACTGTAGGGTCAAGTGTCGTACCCGGTGATGGCATACATCCTACAACTGGTGGGATTAGTATTCTTACCCGTAGGTGGCACATCTAGGTGTAGGGTCAAGTGTCTTACCCCGTTCTGATACAAGTATCTTATCCAATGGTGGCACGAAACTTACCCAGTGTTGGGTCAAGTGTGTTACCCGGTGATGGCATACATCCTACAACTGGTGGGATTAGCATTCTTACCCGTAGGTGGCACATCTAGATGTAGGGTCAAGTGTCTTACCCCGTTATGATACGAGTATCTTATCCGATGGCGGCACAAAACTTACCCGGTGATGGTGTGCCATCACCATTAGGATGTGTGCATCCTAACCGGTGGCGGGTTGACACACGTTAGAGCGGCCCGTCGCCGAGCTGAGACCTCGCCACATTTTATATGGAATGAATCACGTGACCGAGCCGCCCGAGCCACTCGGGCCGGTCGTGCGACGGCCGTTACAGCTATGTAAAAAGGCTCGGCGCGGCCCGGTGATGGGAAGGCGACGTGATGTCAATGGGCGTTTGACGATCGTCTACTCGCAACAAATGGCTGGATGGAACGACGCTCGTGTTAATGTCAATATTAGAGTGTCGGGCGGCTCGGGCCCGTGCCCGGTGAGTGCCCGGTGGGTCGACGGAAGGCTCGGGCTCGGGACGGCGACGTGTAGGAGACGCGACGGTGTAACGTGTCCTGTCTTACAAGGTAGTGCGACAAAGGACTTACCCGGTTGAGACATAACTTACCCGATGGTGGTAGTGTCTTACCCAGCGGTCTTACCTGGTACAGCCTGACGATGTGCGGATGCCGTAGTCTCTTCATGATGGCAATTTCTCTGAAGGTCTTCTTTAAATTGTCTTCGTCCAGTCGGCTCTTGTCTATAATTTTTATCGCGACCTAAAAGAGACAGACACGTGATAATTTATATGTCATTTAGGATTTTATCGATGCTTAAATCGATTGTAATATTCGGAATAAAAAAATTCATAGAAATTAAAACTGAATGAAATTATAAATTTACAAAATACAGATTTAAGCTTTAACGGTTTTTATATATTATTACAAATAAAGGTGACTATGGGGGTATGGGATGGGGCCGAAAAATCTGTGGACACCACGGACTAGCAAGCGCAGCGTAGGACGTCCACCCACAAGATAAATAAACGACCTTATTCAGGTCGCCGGAAGACGCTGGATGCAGGTCGCTTCCAACCAGTACATGTGGAGATCCAAGGGGGAGGCCTATGTTCAGCAGTGGACGTCTTATGGCTGAGATGATGATGACGGGCGTACAATACTGCCCAATAAGGCAATAGTTTACCCTCTGGGTTAGAAGGTCAGATGGCAGTCGCTTTCGCAAAACTAGTGCCTACGCCGAATCCTGTGTTTCGTTGCCAAGCGGACCCGAGGCTCCCATGAGCCGTGGCAAAATGACAACGCGAGGAATATGATGAAAACGCGAGTTACTCGCTTCTTTTTATACAAAACTGACCAGCGTTTGACCTCAGTCACACCTGATGGTAAGTAACGAGTAGGGAATGCAATCTTGTCTCGCCGAGATCCCGATTTCGCGAGATCCCGGCCAAATTTTACGAGATTGGATCTCGTCAAATTTCGTACGAGATCTCGCGAGATAACGAGATAAGTAATGTTCCTATTACTCTTAATTATTGAAACTAAAGTAATCATTTACAAAAGACTAAATACGGATAATTATTGTTTTGTTACCAATATTGTAAGAATTTGAACTGATTAGCTACAGTAGGTATAATAATTATAGACGTTAACAAATGTTATTAGAGTTAGAGACAAAGTAATAAGTACTCTGTTGATTTTTAAAATAAAACTTACATTATTTTTATAACTAAGCAACGCAGTTTCTATTTAATTACATATCATGTCAATTACTAGTTCTTAAAACAAGCATTTGCATATGTTTTAATTGCGATTCTCCCAATCTCCCGAGATCCCGTAATTTGCGAGATCTCGCGAGACTGGGTTTTGAGTCTCGCGAGAACTCGCTAGGCGGAAATCTCGTACGAGATTGCATTCCCTAGTCACGAGGTCGAGGGTGTAGCACGCTGGTTCAGTAACAGCCTATTCACTCTTGCCTTGAAAAGACCCAAATTATATCTCTCCAGGAATACAAACGAAGAGAGCGAATTCCATCCCTTAGCAGTCCGCATTAGGAAGCTAGAAGCGAATTTCTTCGTGCGAATGAATGTAATATATACAATTAATATGCATTTTTAAAGCCTAGCTTTATTAGGTCACACCGGGGTCTTAAAGGTCTTGGCTCATCCTTGGGCAGTCACGGGTCAAGGCTTAGGGCGGATTCAGGCTAGCGTTTTAAGGTTGACTCATGTTAGAGCGGCCCGTCGCCGAGCTGAGGCCACCGTCGCTACATTTTGTACGGAATGAATCACGTGATCGAGCCCTCCGAGCCACTCGGCCCGGCCACGACATTGCGCGAATTGCGGGGCGGCAAGCATTTTATCTGTTCATTGCGTGTGATCCCAACTAACCGCAGTGCATTGCGCGTCTTGACCGCGCAACGAACAGACAAAACGCAGCGCCGCAAGTCGCGCATTGTCGTGGCCGGGCCGTTACAGCTATGTAAAATGGCTCTGTACCCTTACCATGAGTTGTGACATTGAGGTTTTCGATAACGAGTATCGAGTTTACTATCTGTGCATCTCGCTTGTACTGTTTTAGTGCGAACGAGATGGACATATAGTAAACTCGATACTCGTTATCGAAAACCTCAAATTCACAACTCATGGTAAGGGTACTGCTCGGTCCGGTGATGGGAGGGCGACGTGATGTCCACGTGATATCGACGGGCATGTGACGATCGTCTACTCGCAACAAATGGTTGGATGGAACGACGCTCGTGTTAATGTCAATATTTGAGTGTCGGGCCGCTCGGGCCCGGGCCACCCGGTGAGTGCTCGGTAGGTCAACGGACGGCTCTGGCTCGGGAGGGCGACGTGTAGAAGACGTGACGGTGTAACATGAATCATCCTTTAAACGCGCGTATAAGCTTGTTTTTAATCGCGCACAAACAAACAAACAACAAACACAAAAACAACCGCACAGGTGCGGATTTGTTTTCTTCGAGCATTGATTTGAATATCTGAACATGCAGTTTATCGACTAGGCGTTGTTCAGATATTTGTGACTTCCACAGCTTCGACATATCTGATGGCGACTGACATTCACTAAAAAGGTCGTATTTTACACTACATTGAACGGCACTTACGTCTTACAACATGTTATACGATAGTTGATAACTCCGATTTTATTGGATATACTTTTCATTGAAACATATTAAGCCTCACATCCACGAATGCTTTCCGATCTTATTTGACCCACGGTTCTAAAGTTAGGGGGGGCTATTTATAACTTTTTTTTATGACAAACCAGCAGATGGATTGCCTGGTGGTAAGCAATTACCGTCGCCCATTGGCACCCGCAACACCAGGGGAGTCGCAAACGCGTTGCCTTTAAGGGGGGTTGGAGCTCTGGGAACCTTACTCACCATCAGGAACAACACTACATGCCTGAACGGTAGCAGTGCTATTATGGCTGTGTTCTGTAAGGAGGAGGTACTTCCCCAGTTGAGCTTCTCCAAATTCAAGCGTGATGGTACTTCGCTGTGCCCTACCTCTCATTGTTGGACGTAGTTTAAAGATATACTCGGGTCCAAATAACATAATAAACTATACTACTATTCGTTTTATCCAAAAAATAGTTTTCAAAAACACCTATTTTGGAAATTTTGCCGGAATCCGAGCCTTTGACAAAACTATAAGTTCCCAGTTGACTACGGAACCCTAAATACTGACAGTCTTACACAAATGCGGCCTTAACCCTTCAAGGGATGTATTCCAGTCGACCTTGCGCTACGTTGCGCTCGCCTTGACCCGTGTGTCTGTACCCTTACCACGAGTTGTGACATTGACGTTTTCGATAACGAGTATCGAGTTTACTATCTGTGCATCTCGTTCGCAGTAAAACAGTACAAGCGAGATGCACAGAGCCCTGAGTGTAAGTATTTAACGTAACTTTACGTCACGAACGCGTTTGCGTTTCCCATATAAATAACATTATCACTTACGCGTTCGTAAACGTTTGTTTTAGGTCAAAAGAAACTTACACTAGAGCCTCAGATAGTAAACTCGATACTCGTTATCGAAAACGTCAATGTCATAACTCATGGTAAGGGTACTGTACGCCCGTGGTACAGAAGCTCACAACTACATGGCCTTGTTAAGCTTTCGTGTTACCCTGCCTATGAAGCAAATGGGTTCGAATCCCAGTCAGGGCATTTATTTGTGTGATGAGCATAGATATTTGTTCCTGAGTCATGGGTGTTGTATGTATTTAAGTATTTATATGTATCTATTTATTATATTGTATTATCTAGTACCTCCAACAAGCCTTACTGAGCTTACCGTAGGACTAGGTCGATTTGTGTAAGATGGTCCCGAATATTTATATTTATTAATACATATTTACGGCCGTTATAATTTTTAACTTAATAAAAGTAAAAGCGAGTATAAGTTTGTTCAAATTGAAACAATTTTTTACTTCAGACCCCAACTCGCAGTTGGCCGGTTTTCTTTTATTTGTTATATCAAGAATATACAGGGTGATTCAGGAGATGTGAGCAGGACCGTAGGTACCGTTTTCGTAGCAGTCTTAGTGATTTTTTGTGTAATAAAAATAATGTATGAATTATTTACAAAATGCATGATTAACCTACTATTTCAACGCTCTACGCCAAATGGCATCAACTGATCAGTATGGTTATCTACTTTTGTCAATTTATTATTTTCATGATACATACATACATACATTTCAGCCGTATGCAGTCCAGCGCTGGACATAGGCCTCCTATAAATATGACTTGTATCATCTTGGGGGTAGTTGCCATAGTCGCCACGCTTGGCTTGGTTGGCGACCGCAGTAGCTGTAGATTGGGTGTCGACAGGCGCTGCTGCCCGTCCGTAGGATTTTTCCCTTTGTCGTCTCTTACGACACTCGCGCGAGAGATGTGTTGCTATTCTAGTCAGCCGGCATCACACAAAGATGATATATGTTCATTAATTAGTCGTTTTTTAGGATTAGAAAAATCATGCGATTGTAGTCGTGCGCGTGCGTTAGGATAACAATTTAAAATTTGTCATATTTACCACTTATTTCCTGAATACAGCGTTATCAATAAAAACTTATATCTTAGTTACGAGATTACTGTAAAAATTGATGACACGAAGGCAAAATCATTCGTTATTTTACTAAAAACGCGGAATAGTACGACCATAATTTTTATTTTTGACCCGGGTATGTCCTTAAACTACGTCCAACAATGAGAGAAAGGGCACAGCGAAGTACCATCACGCTTAACCCAGGAGAAGCCCAACTGGGGAAGTACCTCCTCCTTACAGAAAATCACAGCCATAATAGCACTGCTACCTTCCAGGTATGTAGTCTTGTGTTCCTGATGGTGAGTAAGGTTCCCAGATCCCCAACCCCCTTAAAGGCCGGCGACGCGCTTTGACTCCCTTGTGTTGCGCGTGCCCATGGGCGACGGTCATTGCTTACCATCAGGCAATTTGTCTGCTCATTTGTCATAAAAAAAAGATAATTTTTGAGAATTGTTAAAAAGTGCAAAAGACGGAAAAAGATGCAAGTTTTTCACTTAATCGCGATACTAAATGACAGTATCATTTAATTAATGTCTGTGGGTTTGGTCCTGAGGCGCTACCGCCAAAAACGATATTCGTAAATTTCTGGAATCTTTCTCTTACCCCAATTAAGACGTCATGAGAGTGACAGAGACAATAGTCCGAAATTTACGAAATACGTTTTTGGCGGTAGCGCCTCAGCTCACGTCTCACGAATCACCCTGTATATATTCGCTTTGTAGGTTTCTGAACCTGCCTTACTTCTAAACTTTCGTAACAAAATTCACCATGTTTCAATATAAAAAAATACTTTTTCAGGTTTCCTTTGGAAATGAATTCGGTTTGTTTCCAAAGCTATTCAGCGGAAATATGGCTACGAACGTCAATATTTTTTTGGACCCGGGAATGTGTATATATGTCCTTAAACTACGTCCAACAATGAGAGGTAGGGCACAGCGATGACCATCACGCTTGAATCTGGGGCAGCCCAACTGGGGAAGTACCTCCTCCTTACAGAAGACCACAGCCATAATAGCACTGCTACCTTTCAGGTATGTAGTGTTGTGTTCCTGATGGTGAATAAGGTTCCCAGAGCTCCAACCCCCCTTAAAGGCCGGCAACGCGCTTGTGACTCCCCTGGTGTTACGGGTGCCCATGGGCGACGGTAATTGCTTACCACCAGGCAATCCGTCTGCTCCTTTGCCGCCTAAATATGTCATAAAAAAAAATAAAAAAAAATTTTAAACAAGGCTGACCAGCGTTTGACCTCAGTCGCACCTGATGGTAAGTGTCGAGGTCGAGGGTGTAGCACGCTGGTTCAGTAACAGCCTTCACTCTTGCCTTGAGGAGACCTAAATTATATCTTTCCGGGAATACAAACGAAGGGAGCGAATAAATAATCATAAACATTACTACCCTTACTATCTGTGCATCCCGCTTGTACTATTCTAGTGCGAACGATATGCACAGATAGTAAACTCGATACTCTTTTTTTTTTATGACATAGGTGGCAAACGAGCAGACGGATTGCCTGATGGTAAGCAATTACCGTCGCACATGGGCACCCGCAACACCAGGGGAGTCACAAGCGCATTGCCGGCGTTTAAGGGGGGTTGGAGCTCTGGGAACCTTACTCACCATCAGGAACACAGCACTACATAACTGAAAGGTAGCAGTGCTATTATGGCTGTGGTCTTCTGTAAGGAGGAGGTACTTCCCCAGTTGGGCTGCTCCATATTCAAGCGTGATGGTCATCGCTGTGCCCTACTTTCATTGTTGGACGTAGTTTAAGGACATACCCGGGTCCAACTCGTTATCGAAAACCTCAAAGTCACAACTCATGGTAAGGGACACATCCTTACACAAATTTGCCTGAGCCCCACGGTAAGCTCAAGAAGGCTTGTGTTGCGAGAACTCAACCAACGATATATATATAAGAGACATGTATGTCATAGCCGGGCGATCGTAGTTCATCGCCGGGCGATGAGCTATAAATATATATCTCTCTTTTATTTACACGGGAGCGATTATATTTTGTCCCTTGAAATAGCTGATAGCTCATAGCTTACTAGCTCGAGGTGACCAGTGCCCCATATGGTTGCGGGATAAAAATTATCCTATGTCCTTTCTCGTAGCTCAAACTCTCCATACCAAATTAGTTCAGCGGTTTAAGCTGAAGAGATAACATTTATTGGAACATTTTTTCTAAAAACTCCCTTAATTTAAAACGATGATGAATTTAAATTAAATTAAATATCCATAAATCCTCAAATTTTTCCGGTGACTCAGGTAGGTATAGGCTGACGACACCAGTAATGGACAAGGAACCAATCATGAACGTTAGTGCTTATTTCAAAGGAAGTCAAGTGTTGTGCATTTAATTAATAAATAAATTATAAATATTTTTCGGGACAATCTTACACAAATCGACCTAGTCCTACGGTAAGCTCAGTAAGGCTTGTGTTGTAGGTACTAGACGACGATATATATAATAGATAGATACATATAAATACGAGAGGTAGGGCACAACGATTACCATCACGCTTGAATCTGGGGCAGCCCAACTGGGGAAGTACCTCCTCCTTACAGAAGACCACAGCCACAATAGCACTGCCACCTTTCAGGTACATATGTAGTGTTGTGTTCCTGATGGTGAGTAAGGTTCCCAGAGCTCCAACCCCCCTTAAAGGCCGGCAACGCGCTTGTGACTCCCCTGGTGTTGCGGGTGCCCATGGGCGACGGTAATTGCTTACCAACAGGCAATCCGTCTGCTCGTTTGCCACCTTATGTCATAAAAAAAAAAATCTTAGGGGATTGAACCTGTGACCTCCAGATTGCTTCCTTACTTACTATGCTTCTTTATTTTATTATAAACTTGTTTAATTAATTTGCCTCCATGGCCAAAAGAAAACAAACGTAAAAGTCTGCCAAAGTCAATATAAATGTTTTCAGAAATAATATTAATTCAGACTTCAAAGGTATAATAATTCTCAAATGATGCATACTGACTTATCTGTCTATACAGGGTGACTCATTTAGATCGGTCAGTATGGGGATATCTTTTTATTTTATGACATAGGCGGCAAACGAGCCGACGGATTGCCTGTTGGTAAGCAATTACCGTCGCCCATGGGCACCCGCAACACCAGGGGAGTCACAAGCGCGTTGCCGACCTTTAAGGGGGGGTTGGAGCTCTGGGAACCTTACTCACCATCAGGAACACAAGACTACATACCTGAAAGGTAGCAGTGCTATTATGGCTGTGGTCTTCTGTAAGGAGGAGGTACTTCCCCAGTTGGGCTTCTCCAGACTCGAGCATGATGGTACTTCGCTGTGCCCTACCTCTCATTGTCGGACGTAGTTTAAGGACATACCCGGGTCCAAAAAATGAATGGGTCCAATGTTTGAATGTTTTGTGATTTGTTAGGTATCGTGGGAAACTGTCTTATCTATATTAACTTTTCTACAAGATATTCCGCGAGGGAGAATCAAAATAACGGATCACTGGTTATTTACTGTTGCCTATTACCATTAACACAGGCCTTGAGCTTACTGTTGTATTTTGCATAAAGTGTATAAATCGTTTGGAGAAAGTATCCATTTAAATAACAATTTATGAGATGATATCTAGATTATTTATTATTATTATTGTGAGCCTATTGTGTCCCACTGCTGGGCAAAGGCCTCCCCCCTCTTCCTCCATTCGTCCCGGTTTTGAGCTACATCTGGCCAGTCTCTCAAAAAGGAGTCCAAGTTATCCTGCCATCGCCGACAGGGTCTCCCGGATCCCCGGTTTGACTCATGGGGCACCCACTCCGTGGTTAACTTGGCCCACAAGTCATTCGGCATGCGGCAGACATGACCAGCCCAGTCCCACTTTAACTTGGCCGCTTTTCGAGCTACATCCTCTATTTGAGTTTTTGAGCGCAACGTGGTGTTCCGATGCGATCCCTGAGTTTTACACCTAATAATGATATCTAGAATTCCTCGAAAATTACCCTTCCCACTTAAGAATTATCTAAAACATTTTTAATGTCCGTTAGTAAGCTGCCAAGCATTTAATTCATCAATTGTATGTCCTGCCAGGTAATTTAAATGACACAGTTCAGATAAGAAAGAATATTATGAAATTGTGAAGTTTCTTGTAGGTAATCTTCTCTGGTTGGAAAGTAGGGTTAGAACTTTTTTTTTGATATAAGTGTGTTTAAGTGCATTGTAATCTGCCTAAATTGAAAAATAAATAACCTTTAATCTTTATCTTTTTATCAATTGATTGGCAGCATTGTATTATAGAACCATATTTTTTTTGTAATAATGTTATAAATAATTATATTGAATATTAACGAAAACATTATTGATGATTTGCAGGTTATGTTCTTTGACATTCCAATAACAAACTAATTAGAAAAAAAAAATAAGGTGTTTATTAAATGATTTTTTTTCTTCATCAACCATAGATAAATGTAAATATGGTACACACTAACACAATGCTGGCATGTTCAGTACAATAATTGACTAAGGACATTGATGTAGCCAATTGACAATAATTGAGATCGTTCCCGAGGTCAAATAAGAAAAAACTGAGTATGTTTCCCACAATTTTTTTGACGATAACACTTGCAGATTAGAAGCTGCACTAAGTGAATTAAGTACCATGTCAAAGCGGTAGTGAAAAACAAAATTAAAAAGTAAACAAGAACCTAGCGAAACGAGTTGCGTAGTTTTTTTAAGCAGTTAAAAGCACGGCTTGACGTATAAAAGACAGTGTTTTGGATAGAAACCTGTTCCGATTGACAAACCTGACGAACATGGAAAAAACCAAGCGCACAGCCCTTTGCACATTAACTTCACAGAGCACAACATAATGTAGCAGCAGCCGCTGAAACAGCGTATTAACACTAATTTGAACACTAAAAGAGCACTTTTAACGATACGCACCTTACATTTCGTTATTACATGTGTAGCTAGTTTTACCACCGCAAAATTCCCAGTGCCTATTGTCTTTTCTAGATTGTAATTGCCGACTCGGACTAACTGATCTATAGGGAAATGCTTTGATTTGGCCATTGGTTCGAAATTGTTGGCCATTATTGTGGAAAGTTGAGAAAATCGCTCGGTGCCCCGACGTTCCGAGCGATTCTTTAGCTACTGTCGTTTAGTTTCTCGTTTCAGCCGCCGCGGCAGCAGCGCCACTCACGTCACCCGCCGAGGGAAGCACAAGTGCGTAACAACACATTTCATTAATAAACACATTAGTTTATTGTCCAGAGATCACTAAATACCAGATTACGGCCACTTCATGTCATTTTCACACCATAAAGGATTCCCGATTTCATAGACGACGTTAACCTTACTTGAAACTAAACTCTTATCAGCTTGTTTGTTATCATTTCAATGGGTTGTACTTGAACGTCACTCAGTTACGAAAAAAAATAACTCGATTCACAACATTTACGCGCTACAGTGATCTCTTTCAAGCCCATTCATTTATCGTGCGCTAGAAGAAGCAAGGTTATTAATGCCTTCTCTGTGACGTCACGCGGCGCTGCTTACGTCACACGCGCCAATTTTCAAACAGCCGTACGTCAAAGAAAATATCGATTTTAAGTAACTGCACATCTTAAAGTTCAAAGCTCATGAGTTTTTTCTATGTTCATTTATACTATTTGAAATTGCTATTAATTAAATATAAGACGAATGTAGCTGCTACTTAGGTTGAATTGAAACATGCTAATACATTTTAATCGACGGAAAGAGGGCACAGAGGCGTTCTTGTAGTTATTAACTTTTATATCCGACGGAATATAAGTTAAATTCGTATTAATACGTTTTTATTAAAATTACTTATTGGCTTAAAGGACTAGTTTCCAGGCCATAAATGTTTAAAAAAACGATCGACAACAAAGTAGTGTACCTAATTAAGAAATGAAAGTATTAATTATAATATTTATTAAATTGAATGCTCCAAAAAATCGTACTAACTTAAATCAAAAAGTTTCATATAATATTGGTTAATACAACTTATTTTCCTTCTTGAAAACACCTTGAAATTATTTGTATAAATTATGGCTTATACAACGCATATGTTAATAATTCAAGATTTAGCATTATACTATAATATTCATAGGAATTTATTTGTGGTAGTCCACATGGAAAGTTACCTTATGGCGCTTGGCGCATACGCTATTGTTAATGACGCTTCAATACTAATGTGATACTTTGCAACGTAAGTGCCAAGCGTCATAAGGTACATTTTCGTGTGAACTATCACATTTATTATTCCTTAAGATCAGGAGCGGTACCGCGAACATCGAAGTTCGTATATTTTGGGCATCTTTCTCTTTTACTCCAATTAAGGGTGTCATGAGAGCGACAGAGACAATCGTCCGAAATTTACGAATATCGTTGTTCGCGGTAGCGCCACAGTGCCATCTTTTTATTTTTCGTACAAGTATACAGTCAGCTGAATTTGCAGGACTGATAGTTGCACACTACAGCATTTTATTTTTGAACTCGGTAATACTTACCTAACTACGTAGTTGAACTACTTACCGCCAGATGGCGCTGCATCCAAAAAAATAAATAGATTACTTTAAAACCTTCACACAGACCATATAATATCAGTACAGATACCCAACCTCATACAGCAAAAACGTGCCGTCCAAAAGTATGTACTTAAAGGTCATCTAAAAAATCTTAGATTATTTACACCATTGAGCCGGCATCGGCATGGCAAGTGGCGAGATACTCGTGTGTTATTTGCGCTATCCAGCAACAGAGGGCACTGACAATCTAAGGGCAAAGACTCAACGAGGCAACACCCGGTACCCGAACATCGAAGTTCGTATATTTCAAGCATCTTTCTCTTTTACTCCAATTAACACGTCATGAGACTAACAGAGACAATCGTCCAAAATTTACTAATATCGTGTTTCGCGGTACCGCCGATGGGCAACACGACAAATCGCAGGCAACGTGAGACGTGGCGGTTGTGTTCCTGTATTTTTCGTTAGTTTAATTTAATTTAGCTCAGGAAACTTGTGGTAATCTTGAATATACATAATTTAGTGCTCTAAAATGCGTCCAGAAACCGTAGCCAATGACCAGCATTACCAACCATCAGAAATGAATTGAAATGTAATGTTAACATTACCTCCTGAAAACCGTAGGTTAGGAGTTTAAATTTGGAACAGCTGTCAAATTCAAGTGTTGGTGTCTATTCTAGTATCTATAGATATTAAAACTGTCATTGATACGAAACGCCAATTCGTTATCTTTTTTTAATATAAATCGAACGACATTTGAACTCGAGTGACAATAGAATACGGACTTCATTCGCTTGTCTATGGTTTAAAAAAATATTTGACTGAGATACGAAATACGAAACGCCGCCATTCGAAGCTGTCATTTGTTTTGTTCGTTGAGAAAAAAGAATAGGCGCGCTTTTGAAATTAAATTTTGTAAATTAGTTTTAAATTCTAGATTTGTACATTTCTTTGTATATTTCTTATGTAAAATAGTCTATATAGTGTTAGTTTTGTACATATTACGTTAGTGCGTTTCCCCATAATGGGGAAGCGCACGGGGCGTAGCGGCCGTAAACGATCGCGAGTTACGGGTGAGTCTCTTACAGAAGGAATAGATCAGGACTTACCTTCTTCATCATCATCGACGACTTCATATTCTGATGCTGAAAATAATGATCGTCCACTAGCGAAGAAAAGAGAAAAGGATAAGTACACACCTTATAAAGCAGGAAATTATAACAGATTTTATGACGAAAACTCGCAGAAGAAAGATTTTATTGTCTTCCTCAATCGCGAAGAAGATAACACTAAAATTACAGATAAGGATAGGTTGGCCATATCTAATGGCATCAGAAAACATTGTGTTTCAGGTGTAATGCATCTGAGGTCAATTAATGCATTCAAAATTGGTATAACTTTCGACCTCCCTAACAACGCTAATGTTTTCTTAAGAACGAAAAGCTCCTAAACGAATTGAGGATGGTTGGTTCAATACCGGCTGCCGAAACAGAAGCCACTGGGGTTCTCACATCTGTACCTTGCGATTATTCCAATAAAAAAATCTTTCAGCTTATTGCTTCTAGTAAAAAAGTTATTAGTGTGAGACGTTTCATGCGACGGGTAAAAGACGCTCAAGGTGTCGTTTCCTTTCTTCCAACACAGACAGTTGCTGTTACATTTGCTTCAACGCAGCTCCCCGAGTATGTTACTTTAGACCACTGGAGACATGAGGTAGGAGTTTATGTTCCTCCTGTTAAACAGTGCCTGAAGTGCATGAAATTCAACCACATTGCTAAATTTTGTAAAAACAATGAAACTTGCTCAATTTGCTCAGGCAACCATAATTTTAAACAATGTGACAAGTCCAAAACTCAATGTGCTAACTGTGGCGGTGACCATATTGCAATTTCTACCACATGTCCACTTAAAAACAAAAACTAGAAGAAAACAAAATAAAAGCAAAAATGCAAGATATTCTGATCTTTTAGTGCAGCTCAATTTCCACACCTAAATTCAAAATACCTCCATACTCAAATATCCAATTTAATAAAATCTGACACATTTATGAATTTATTAGTTGAAGCAATGCTTGAAATATGTTCAAAACCTGATGTCCCACAAAATTATAAAAAGCATTAGAGAAATTTTAGATAACACTTTTAAGAAAAAACACCTTAACCTTTTTATGGATACATTACATATAGTGCAATGGAATGCTCAAAGTTTAATTAGTAATAGGCTAGTTTTAACAAAATTTTTATATGATAACAACATACATATTGCCATAATCTCTGAAACATGGTTGAAACCACATCAATTTTTTCTATCAAAGGGTACAATATTATTAGAAATGATTGTGGGAACAACCACAATGGTGTTGCAATTTTAATTCATAATATTATAACACATTCTCAAATTACAACTCATTTTGATAGTTCTTTACAAAATGTTTGTGTGAAAATCAAAATTAATAACAATGAATTAAGTGTCGTACTCTTCTCCATTCCATCAAATACAAATCCACCATTTAATAAAAATAATCTAGACGTTTTGCTTAAGTCCATTCCTAAACCTATGATATTTGGAGGCGATTTTAATGCTCATCACATGTCTTGGGGATGTGTCGACACCCTGCCTCGAGGTAAGGATGTTTTAGATGTTATTGATGAAAATGATCTTGTTCTTTTGAATAATGGCAGTCCCACTACAATTGGTTCTTCATCTTGGCGAGCTAATGCTCTTGATTTAACTTTAGTTTCTCCATCTTTGGCACTTTCATGTGATTGGTCTGTTTATGATTATCCTCTGGGTAGCAGTTATCACTTGCCTGTAATTATAAATTTGGTTGTTGGAAATGAAAGTAATCTACAGAATAATATACAATGCAATAATGTACATTTACCATTTCAGCATAATTACAAATTAGTTAATTGGAAAATATATAGTCAATTAATGGATTCAAATTTAAAAATATTGACTTTAATGCTATGTCTCCACCAGAATCCTACAATTTGTTTTGTAACATAATACATTCTGTTGCTGAACAGTCAATTCCACAGTCTACCTCCACTAATAAATGTAATAATATTGCTAAACCTTGTTTACCAAAACATTCTAAGTGTCCTAGTTTACCCTGGTGGAACTCAAAGTGTTCAGAAGCTGTTCAAAACTCAAAGAATGCTTATATATATTTTAAAACAACCCTTCTGAGGATAATTATATTGAATTTAAGAGATTGCGAGCTTTAAAAACTAATACTTAAAACAGAAAAACCAACAGCTGGATGGAATTGTGCAACTCATTTAATAGATGTACCTCATTGTCATTGGTATGGAAGTACATGCGTAAATTTAATAAATCATTTACTCTTAATAATTCTCTTGATGATAGTTGGATTCCAGATTTTATATGTAAATACACTCCTGACTTTGTTTTGAATGAGCCGTTAAATTATAATAAAACTGATAATATTGGAAATAATTATTTGACTGATCCATTTTCGTATCAAGAACTCCATTCTGCGTTGTTTTCTAGAAGAGATACATCCCATGGTCTAGATGGGATTCCAAATATACTTTTAAAAAATTAACCCCAAATTGTCTCATAATCTTTTAAACTTACTTAATCGTATGTGGAAGGAAAACTTTATACCTGAGGAATGGAAAACTGATTGTTTGGTTCCAGTTTTAAAACCTGGTAAAGATAAATTGTTGCCGGATTCGTATCGACCCATAGCTCTTACGTCTTGTATTGGAAAGATATTTGAACAGCTTTTAAAACAACGCCTAGAATTTTATGTAGAACAAAATGGTCTTTTACCTTACAACCAATTTGGTTTTCGCAGAGGTCGGTCTTCTCGTGAAAGCATTTGTCAGCTAGTATTAGATGCTCAACACAGTCTGTATAATAATCAATATCTTTTATGCGTTTTCTTTGATATTGCTGGTGCTTTTAACAGTGTTAATATTTCGGTTCTTTGTAACGAGTTGTCAGTGATAGGGATACCTGGGCAATTAATAAACTGGATACAAGCATTTTTGACCAATAGAAAAGTATTTGTTAAATTTAATAATCATTTATATGGTCCAAGATGCTCGTCGTTAGGAGTATGTCAAGGAGGAATTCTGTCTCCATTAATATTTATCTTATATATTAGACGATTGAATCTTATTTTGGGATCGAATGTACAAAACTTACAATATGCAGATGACTTAGTAGTTTATACATCTGGAATGGATTTAAGTCAATTAGCCTCTACTGTAAATAACGCACTTTCCAGTTTATATAAATACTTTTCATACCTTAATTTAGATGTTAATCCTACTAAATCAAAAGTCTTCATTTTCGGTCGTAAATGTGTAGCTACACCTAATATTTTGTATAACAGAATTCCATTGCCTATATATAGTGAAGTAAAATTTTTGGGTGTAACTTTTACTCCAAAACTCTCATGGACAAAATACATTAATAATATAACAACAAAAGCAAACAAGGCTTATAATGTATTAAAATCTGTTTGCGGGACTACTTGGGGAGCAGATCCCAAAATATTGTTAGTGTTATACAAATCTCTCGTTCGTAGTCACTTTGAATATGGTTTTCTTTGTTTTGCTGGAGATAGTAAATTAGTGAATAGTTTGGACAAAATACAAAATAAATGTATGCGCACAATACTAGGTGCCTTTAAAACTAGTCCTATTGCTGCTTTGCAAATCGAAACAAAACTGCCACCCATTAGTGTTCGATTCCGTTATTTGAAAGAAAGATTTATCTTGAAGCTTCATAGTTTGCCTAATAATGATCTTCTTACCAATTTAATTGCTTCTCAATCTGCTCCTTATAAGCAACATATGTTTATTTTGCAAGATTTTTCTTGCTTTTTTCATTCTCTTGAAGAGTTTAATATACATTTGAACGATGATGTTCTTCCTTGTTATGCAGGCACATTCCAAAGTAAATATGCCGCAATGAATATTGTAATTGATTCAAGCTTGTCTTCTAAGGAGGAAGTTTATCTGTTATTGTCAGAATGGACTAATTATAAATTTATTTATACTGATGGGTCCAAAAATAATGATGCTGTATCTTTTGCAATTTACCAGACCGAAATCAATAAGGGAGTGGGATACAAAATTAATAAATATGCTAGCATCTTCACTGCTGAAGCAACAGCCATCCTTTTGCTTTAAAACATATTATGGAAAGAAATCAGTTGAACAAAAATTGGGTAATAGTCAGTGATAGTATGAGTGTCTTAAAAAGTTTGTCAAGTAACAAAATGAATGCTAACATTAACTACCTGATTTTTACTATTAAAGAATTATGGTGGAAGTTATCCTTAACTGACACTGTAGTACAATTCGTTTGGGTACCTTCGCATATAGGAGTCTTAGGTAATGAAAATGCAGATTTTTAGCCAGAACCATTGTTAATATTTCTGATTCATGCTCAAGTTTAACCATCAAGGAGTTGGATGTCGCTTTGCCGTATACGGATATGATATCTAATCTTAAAAAGCGCATGATTAGTAATTGGGGAAAACATTGGTATTTTTGTAGAGAAGTTGAAAATAAAGCTCATATATATTCTTTGTTAGACGTTCCTGTTAATAGTACGCCATGGTTCTGCAAGCTTAAACATTTTGTTCATAGAAATTTCTATACTATAATCAATCGAATGCGCATTGGTCATTATTGCCTAAATTTTCATCTTCATCGAAAAAATATAGTTTCTTCTCCTTATTGTGATCGTTGTCAAATGAATGAAGTTCAGTCTCTCGACCACATCATTTTCGTTTGCCCGTCCTTCGGCATTCAGCGCCTTGTGCTGATGGATGAGCTGCTTAATATTTATGAGGCATCTAATATAATCCCGCTGTCAGTACCAGATTTGCTAAGAGAGCCTACCACGTATATGTCTTTGTATAAATTTGTACATAACACCATAAATAAGTTGTAAATATTTTAATACAATTTTTTAATTTTAGGTTCTTAATGCAGATAACATATAAATGTAAATTGTATATATTTAAAATAAATCTAAATATCGCTACTAGAATATTTCAGGATTGTACTGTTTGGAAAGGACAATAATTAAACTGGATTATGAGATTGAACGTACGGTTTTGACTTAATTAATGGATGATACATACATACTGAAATTGTATAAGAAAATAAAAGTAACTGAAGACATTGAACTCGGATTTGACCTAATATGAATAGTACTTACTGAAGACGTTGACCGGATTGAACTTATGAAAAAGAAAACAAACTACTTATGACAAGGCAGTATGGCTTAGAGCTTTAGCCTGTCCAGATGGACGAAAAAAAAAAAAAAAAAAAAAAAAAATTGTTCGTTGACTTTTTACAAGTAGCACTAGTAATAATGCAGGTCATTTCCCTACGGTTCCTGAACCCATCTTAAAACACTTATGATATGTGTGTAGATAAAGTAGTGTATGCAACTACATATTTAGGCATTACAACACTTGTGTGATATTATTATATTATATTTAAACCCACACTCTTGTTGTAATGCCCTTCATTATGCACAGATACATAAACTACTATTAAACAATTG
The DNA here is from genome assembly GCA_022674325.2 of Grapholita molesta. NCBI lineage: Eukaryota > Metazoa > Arthropoda > Insecta > Lepidoptera > Tortricidae > Grapholita > Grapholita molesta. The sequence goes on along the minus strand of CP053145.2, from coordinate 7,787,141 downwards.
GGTAATTTTTTCTAACAAACTAAATACATAGACATACCATTTAACTAGACGGAGTGTGCTAATAATAATACCACGAGCGAAAGGGATGGTCACATGTAACTTTCCATAGGTATGGCAGAGACGGCGTTATTTTCGTCCGTCCGTGTCATAGTCTCACATATTTTTGTTCCCCTCCAAACTGGCCCGGTACCGCGAACATGAAAGTTCGTATATTTCGAGCATCTGTCTCTTTTACTCCAATTAAAGGCGTCATGAGAGTGACAGAGACAATCGTCCGAAATTTACGAATATCGTGTTCCCTGGATCCTTCAGAACTGTCAAAGTTTGAAGGGAACAAACAAATGAAATTGGAGTTTTCGTGGGTTTTCAACCAAACTAGCGGTAATTAATACAGAATAAGCCAATGTTTTGTTATAAATACACCCCGTTATCTTATGCTCAGTTTAGGGGCAAGTGATTGGGCAGTTACGATAATATAAGTCGATAAAAAATTAAGTTGACTTAGTCACTCAATAACATGTCAAAAGATCTTGGGTCCGATTTTTGAAATAGTCACCAAGTGATTTCCATAGAGAATGAATCAGAATCTCTATGGAGATTACTCGCTGACTATTTCAAAAATCGGACCCCAAATTGACGATATTCGATATTTATAATTGTCGCCCTCCGATTAGACTAAAAAGAGGAATGAATGTCTCTATAACTTTCACTGAATAAGAATTTTAGTTTGACACATTACTTTTATAGATAAATATGAATTGACTAATTATGTGAAGCAACATCACTATTTTAGGTTGCCCCCTAAATGAGCATTAGATAACGGGGTGTAGTTATAAAGAATGTCCTGTAGTGAATTGTTACATTTTGGGCTACAAAAGCCAGAATATCTATGTCCCTTACTGTCGCTCGCGGATGCGTTCTCCAGTCATTATTCCTCGTAGTTGTATATATCGTGATGGGGATGCGGATGGATGCCATCTATGTGGAAATATACTGTAAATTACACGGATTCTTCTGTGCGCAGTATCAAGGTAATTTATTTTTGGAGTTTCTCTACGTGATCGACTTAGAAATGAGGAAATCCGTAGGTGAACTAAAGTTACCTACATAGCCCACCGGGTTAGCAAGCTGAAGTAGCAATGGGCAGGCCACATTGCACGCATTGGGCGATTGGGTCGAAAAGTGCTCGAGTGGAGACCACGGCCTAGCAAGCGCAGCCACCGTAGGACGTCCACCCACAAGATAGACAGACGACCTCATTAAGGTCGCTGGAAGACGCTGGATGCAGGTCGATTCCGATAAAATGGACATGACACTGGCTAATCAAGAGTAAAAGTAAATTTAAAAAAAAGTGGTCGCCAACTCGGTAACCATCAAAACCATAGACATACCATTTATCTAGACGAAGCGTGCTAATAATAATACCACGATGGAAAGGGATGGTCTTATGTAACTTTCCATAGATATGGCAGAGACGGCGCTATTTTCTTCCGTCCTTGTCATAGTTTCACATGTTTTTGTTCCCCTCCAAACTGGTCCCTTCAGAACTGTCAAGGTTGGAGGGGAACAAACAAATACAATTGGAGTGTTTTTGGGTTTTCAACCAAAGTTGCGGTAATTAATACAGAATAGTCTAATATTTTTGTTATAAAGAATGTCCTGTAAAGCAAAACTATAGTGAATTGTTTCATTTTGGGCCACAAAAGCCAAAATATCTTTGTCCCTTACTGGCGCTCGCGGATGCGTTCTCCAGTCATTATTCCTCCTAAATCAAAACGCAACCCATCAATGCTCGACCCCGGAATGAACAGCCCGTCAATTGGCGACCACGATGTACTCGGATTGCTGGGTCGTCGATTCTCGGGTTGCGCATTCTCAGTCCGTATACCACAACAATTAACAGGCTATCAATTGGAAGCCACAGAAATATCATATGTGACTGAGTCCAGATAGGTGCGACGACGAGCAAAGCGAGGAGGAGTGTGTTAGGTTAACCGGGAACAAACAGCCAAAAGCGACGTTTTAATATGAAACTATTCTAGAAAAGACTTGGTCGCCGATTGTTGGGTCGTCAATTGATGGGTTGAGAAATCCGGGGTAGCTCAATGTTGGTACGGGCCGAGAATGCGCGACCAATTATTCGTGTCACCTGAATGGACGTTGATTGCTGGGTCGTCAATTCTCGGGCTGCGCATTCTCGGTCCGCACAAACGCGTTACGGTGCAGCAATCCGAAGCCACGTTTTTTACACGGCAACAATGCTCGACCCATCAATCCGCGTACAAAAAAGTGGTCGCCAATTGATGGGTCGTCATTTGTTGGGTTGCGTATTACCCGGACTCCCTACATGCAGCGGCGCTACCGCGAACAACGATATTCGTGAATTTCGGACGATTGTCTCTGTCACTCTCATGACACCCTTAATTGGAGTAAAAGAGACAGATGCCCGCAATATACGAACTTCGACGTTCGCGGTACCGGGCCAGTACTAATCATCTTAAAGAAATTTAAATTTTATAAAATTGTAACAGAGTCGAATTTTGTTTTATTACCTAAGTTTCCTTCGATTTTGACACAAAATAGATTATACTTTATTTCCTACACCATATCCTACCAATTTGAGTAGAAGAAAATAATATAAATTCACTGAAGACATTAACTGACCTAAGAAATTAATTAAACGAAGACGAGACAGTATGGCCTATGGTCTTAGCCTGTCCAATGGACGAACACAATAAAAAAAAAATCATCGTCATGTCATTAGCTGGGGTGCGTATTAATCGGATTCTTTTCGTTCTGGAAACCTAAAGAAAACATTTAACTTAATAAAATAAGCATCGTACTGTAACGTTTTAAAAATATAAGATATTGCAGTTACTTCCAAGCAAGAGTTTCAACTTACTTCATCCTCATGGCTACTCAGAGTGTGCGCGGTGGACGTCGCAAAGCTGGCAGAGGTAGACACCGCGGCGACAACTTTGATCAAGAGGTGCACAAACCAGAAGATTTTGAATTTGTGTGGCTTGCCAGAAAATTGCGTCCCCGAGACATCGCCCTGCCGATAACCACTAGAGGAATAGGATTTAGTGTCATCTCTTTTGTTCAGAAATTTTCACGTTCATCTGATAGTGATTATGAAGTGGAAATACCAATCTACGCCTTGTATAGGCTGTGTCTCGGTTTACTCGAAATTAAGCTATGGAATCTTAAAATTAGCCCTTCAGCTGACACATACCGGTATGTAGCAACGGCAGACATGGCTAATTACATTAACTACATGTGTATTCCCGACGCATTAAAGGGTCTAATAGATGCAGTTGGTGTCATTGAACATAATGGAACAACTTATATTCCATTAGTTGTCCAGGATATAGACGGAATCCCTCAACCAGAAAACCTGATGTTAAGCAATTTACGACGAGCTGTCGAATTACTTTCAGATCCTAACACTCCGGTGGAACACAGGGAGTACTTTTACAAACATAACCCTATTCCTGGAGCTCAGTGGGATAAAAATACATACCAGCTGAAAAACGCTAATGATATTATAAAAGCAGATTACCATGATGATCTACTAGGAAATTTCCGTGAGGATTGTAATAAATGTTTCAACTGCTTTATGCGATGTAGCAAATATTCAAATGAATTACCAGAATTTGCAAGTGGGCCTATAAATTTTACATGTAAAGGGGAAAAGTCTTTGCTTATTTCCAATGAGATGGAGACATTAAGAGTCCCAGATTTAGCCCATGGTACGGAATTAGGATTTTATTGTAAATATTCCATTCTGGAAGGTGATATATATGAATATTATTCTATATCAACAATGTCAGGCGCAATGATAAAAATGTTAGGAGAATGTCCGATACGCACCAATTTCGTTGATCCACTGTACATATTGCGAAGGAAAACTGTAGCTGGATTCAGTATATTAGGTGCCTACAATAGACTCTTGCCCTGTGCACCATTTGAAAGAATAATACCTACTCCACTAACATTGTCTGTCACAACGAGAGGAATAGGAATGAGTGTGTGTCGTCTTCTGAACTCATCATCACTGCATACAACTATTAAGACACCGAATATCTATGCATTGTTCAGACTGTGTCTTGGAATTCTTGAAATGAAGTTCGCAAGATATCGGTTTGCTCCAGGGTTTACAACTGGCATTTACCGGTACGCATGGTTTGAAGACACAAGCATTACAAGTGAATGGTTTCCAAGAGATATATGCCGTTTAATAAATACAGTCAGAAGTTTTCAACATGACGGCATCACCTATACACCTGCGGTTGCCATGGATACAACTAATCATCCAGATGCCGTACCTCGTCCCGAAAGCCTGCTGTTAAGCAATTTACGAAGAACTGTTGTTCTACTATCAGATTCTACTACTCCGGTTGAACTCCGAGAGTATTTTTACAAACATAACCCTATTCCTGGAGCGAAATGGGATAAAGATACATATCAGCTAAGGAATGCAGATGACATTATACAAGCAGGTTACCATGAGAATCTTACAAGAAACATCAAAAGTGATTATGACACATGCAGTCCCTATTTTCACAGTTTACAGAAGCATTCAATATTCATGCCAGAGTGTAGACTTGAGGGTATAGATATAGATACTAAATCAGAGCCTTCTCATTCTCTGCTTGTGTCAAATAAAATGGGAAATGTAAGACTGCCGGACAGAGGTAATGATGAAGAATTGAGTTCTTACTACACGCGGTGCTGTCCGGAAGGTAACATTGAGCACTTTTTTGCTCTGTCCAGGTTGCCTGGTGCAGAAATACTGTTGGGGTCATGCAGTTTGCTTGGTGAATACCCGGAGTGTGATCGTAATGATCCAATATATGATTTAAGGAGTGAAATTGTGGCTAGGTACAAAATTGATGCTACTTACAAACAAGTAATTCATATGCTACATGGCTCTAACATCTCTTAAACTAAACTCTGCCTGTGAAGCCGATGGTCCTGGTTTCGATTCCCAGTCAGGGCATTTATTTGTGCGATGAGCACAGATATTTGTTCCTGAGTCATGGGTGTTTTCTATGTATTTAAGTATTGTGTATCTATCTATTATATATATCGTCGTCTAGTTCCTACAACACAAGCCTTACTGAGCTTACCGTAGGACTAGGTCGATTTGTGTAAGATTGTCCCGAAATATTTATTTATTGATTTACTAAATCAGGGATCCTGTGTTCATTTTTACTGATGAGTTGCTTGCACTTTTTTTATGGCAAACTAGCAGAGGGATTGCCTGATGGTAAGCAATTACCGTCGCCCATGGGCACCCACAACACCAGGGGAGTCAGGCGCGTTGCCAGCCTTTAAGGGGGGTTGTAGCTCTGGGGACCTTACTCACCATCAGGAACACAACACTACATACCTGAAAGGTAGCTGCTATTATGGCTGTATTTAATTGTAAGGTGACCATGCATTTTGTAAATAATATAAAACCTATAACGATTATTAATTTCCCTAAGACTGGTTCGTAACAGTAACTTATTAGTAACTGAGCAAATTTTTTGATTCTATTGTCCTTTTTTTAATTTTTTCATATGATTATCTTCAAAATTCTTGGTTTTTACTGACAAAGTTGTATTTAGCTTAATTACTTTTTTGTAATGTTTATTTTGTAAGAATTGCAACGTTGTTGCCTACATTATCCTCCTGACTACTAAGTTTCAAAGTGTGCCAGCGTAATTTACACTCTGTCATATTGACAAAGAGTCATCATTTAATCGGAGCTTTTGTACTACATGTAGGACACCAGTCTTCAGGAGGATAAGTCTGTACCTAATAAACAGAGCCCGTAATTTTCATGGCAAAACAAAAGACTCGCAAACTCACTAGTGTTAGATGCATTTTTTATCGACATCGACAGTTGTGTAAAGGAAGAATAAAACTATCCAATAAAGAGACAAAATATTAATAAAAAAATACGTAAGGTATAAAATTACGTAGAACCAGATGAGAGTTCTAAACCCACGCTGGTAGACGCAGCATCAAATGATTCTGATGATATTTTATTTAGTTTCTGATGTTGATATTAGGAGTGTAAGGCACTGGTCCCACCGCTAGCTAGTAAGCTATGAGCTATCAGCTATTTCAAGGGACAAAAGTTTCAACTTTGCACGGAGCTTACAGTTCCTTTAGCTGAACTATTTAGAAAATCTCTCCGCGTTGGTTGTGTTCCTGGTATCTGGAAACGGGCTGTTATCACACCTGTGCACAAGGGCGGTGATAAGCATGATATTAAGCTTTATAGACCAATTTCCAAACTTTGTATATTTGCAAAGATATTCGAAAAAATTGTGACTAATGAGTTGACTGCAGTGGTTTCCCGACATATATCAGTACATCAGCATGGTTTTTTCCGTGGTAGGAGCGTAGAAACCAACTTGATCACTTATACCGACCATATTATTAATGCTATGGATGCCGGTTACCAGGTGGACGCCGTGTATACCGATTTCTCTAAGTGCTTCGATAAGATAGATCATTCTATTTTACTTCGGAAGTTATTCGAGATCGGCATACACGGTGACTTGTTTAGATGGTTAAAGTCTTATATTAATAATAGAACCCAGGCGGTTGCACTTAAGGGCTATAGATCAAAGTTTTTACCTATTCCCTCAGGAGTTCCCCAGGGTTCGCACCTGGGACCTTTTCTTTTTGTGTTATACGTTAATGATATCTACCTTTCATTTCAGTCCTCATCTCATATTCTTTACGCAGATGACACAAAAGTTTACAAATTAATTAAGAGTTACGATGATTGTGTTGCGTTACAAGCGGATCTGTCGCGATTTGAAGATTATTGTCATCGTAATCATATGATCCTTAATGCTGATAAATGTTACTGTATCACTTTTTCACGTATAAAAAATCCTATTACATATGATTATAAACTTGCTGGTAGTAGTGTCTCTCGTGTGTCATCGATTAGAGATTTAGGCATAACTTTAGACACTAAACTCTCCTTTAATGAACACATTGACATTATTGTAGCAAGAGCGTACAAACAATTGGGAATTATTCTCCGCTTAAGTAAGCCATTTAAAAATACATTTACATTAAAAATTTTATATTACTCATTCGTCCGCAGTATATTGGAATTTGGAAGTGTTGTATGGAGCCCTCATTATGGTATTCACAAGTCTCGAATTGAAAGAATTCAGAAAATTTTTTGTAAGTCACTTGACTATAAAACTGGTTTCTATAACCATGACTACCTTTTGTCAGCAGCTAGACATAGTCTCCCTCTTTTGGAAAAGAGAAGAGCATATCTTGATATTTTATTTTTATTTAAAATTATTAGAAATTTTATAGATTCTAGTGTTTTACTAGAAAATATTTCATTTAAAGCCTCACGTTTCCACTCACGTTCTAAACCTAAAGGTAGGGCACAGGGATGACCATCATGCTTGAATCTGGGGCAGCCCAACTGGGGAAGTACCTCCTCCTTACAGAAGACCACAGCCATAATAGCACTGCTACCGTTCAGGTATGTAGTGTTGTGTTCCTGATGGTGAGTAAGGTTCCCAGAGCTCCAACCCACTTATAGGTCGGCAACGCGCTTGTGACTCCTCTGGTGTTGCGGGTGACCATGGGCGACGGTAATTGCTTAACACCAGGCAATCCGTCTGCTCGTTTGCCGCCTATGTCATAAAAAAAGGGTTAATTTATCGCATAATAGTTTATTTCATTACGAGTGAGTAAAGTATAAATTTACCTTCTTGTGCTAATGTGGAGACTGCTGCGAGGAAACTGACTAAATCATTCATAACTTCATATTGTTAGTGTATCATCTTGGGGGTAGTTGCCATAGTCGCCACGCTTGGCAGGCGGGTTGGCGACCGCAGTAGCTGTAGATTGGATTTCGACGGACGCTGCTGCCCGTCCGTAGGATTTTCCCTTTGTCGCCTCTTACGACAACTGCGGGAGGAGATGGGGTGGTGCCATTGTAGTCAGCCGGCATCATATGTATACAAGTCATATTTGTGGGATGCCTATGTCCAGCAGTGGACTGCATACGGCTGAAATATATGTATGTATGTGTTAGTGTATATCATCATTCATCAATTAACCTCGTAAGGCCCAATGTGCATTACAATGTACATTGTACAGTCACTATCAGATATATCGGAGCTGTGGAGGTGGTCACAAATATCGGAACAACGCCTCTATTGTCAAGGCGGTAAAGCGCATGTTCCGATATTTATGACTACCTCCACAACTCCGATATATCTGAAGGCGACTGTACACTCATTTTTAGTACGTAGTTTTAAAGATTTAAGCATAACATAGGGATATAGGGACAGAGAAAGCATCTTTTCACTTCCCATGCTTTAAAAGTGAGTCATATTATGCTTGCCAAGGCGGACTAAAGTAATACATTTAGCCTCTTGGGAAAATATGTATACATATTTATGATATACAAAACGTTTTAAATTGACCAACCAGAACACTTCATCGTATTAAATCCACCAATCACGACAGATATCGAAGTTAATCGCAACTCTAGATTCTTTTTTGGTGCGAATACTGTTTAAAAATGTGAAATCATTAAAAAAACTTTGGTTAAAGTATCAACCAATCAGACAATACCACAATATTAAAATCGACCAATGAGGAAACGCAATCAAATTGTCAAAGCATTAGGTGCTTTTTAGTTCCTACTTCACAAGCATTAAAAAAAAGTTTAAATCGTTGGCAAACACTTTGAAGCCCCAATTATACGTTGTCTATGGCATTTATTCACGGCGTATATATTCTATCTGTATCAAAGCAGTGAAAAAAATACAAAGACTGCCAAATTAAACATTTTTGACTCAGAATTCATTGCGGGTGAATAAAATTGTATTTGTTAATTGTTGAAATGTTATTTTATCTTATTTTCTCGCAATCGAAGTGAAAACTAGTATGCATAACTCGGGTCTAAACGCCATATTACCCCTCGAACAATTTTCCCTCACTTCGTTCGGGAAAATAACCATCTCGTGGTACTATGGCCTACTTTAGCCCCTTGTCAAACAATCTACTATTGTTTTATACTATGTAGTGAAATATAAGAAATAAATGTAAAATTTTTGATACGTTTTTTTATTTTATTTTACCCGGGTATGTCCTTAAACTACGTCCAACAATGAGAGGTAGGGCACAGCGATGACCATCACGCTTGAATCTGGGGCAGCCCAACTGGGGAAGTACCTCCTCCTTACAGAAGACCACAGCCATAATAGCACTGCTACCTTTCAGGTCTGTAGTGCTGTGTTCCTGATGGTGAGTAAGGTTCCCAGAGCTCCAACTCCCCTTAAAGGCCGGCAACGCGCTTGTGACTCCCCTGGTGTTGCGGGTGCCCATGGGCGACGGTAATTGCTTACCATCAGGCAATCCGTCTGCTCGTTTGCCACCTTTGTCATAAAAAAAAAAGAAATAAATGTTAAGTTTTTGATACGTTTTTTATTTTATTTTACTTTTTGTGTACCGTAAAATGGGGTGAATAGAGATTTGGGGCATTTGGGTTATGAATGGGGATAGGGGAAGCGCGAGTGGCGATCCAGGGGTCGCAGGTTCGAACCCCGCGGCTTGTACCAATGAGTTTTTCGGAACTTATGTACTAAATATCATTTGATATTTACCAGTCGGTTTTCGGTTAAGGAAAACACCGTGAGGAAACCGGACTAATCCCAATTGGCAGAGTGCAAAGCGGGTGGAGGGGGTAGCCTAAACGATCACAGAGCTCGCTACGGCTAAAATTGTCATTTTTGTCGCTGAATTGAGCTGTCAAATCCATATTGTAGTAAACATTTTCTAATCGTTTTTAACCGACTTCAAAAAAAAGAAGGAGGTTATCAATTCGGTTGGCATGTTGTTTTTTTGGGATAAAAATATGGTCCTGGTAAGATGTGTTATTGTGTATTGTAATAACACCAAGAAGAATAGCGACTGTAAATTTTACCAATTTCCAAGACCATGGTGGAAACGAGACCAAAGAAATAAGTGGATATTTGCCGTAAGAAAAAAAAAAATAAGTTACCTAACCTCTAAAATTAATATTTTTATTCAATTTTAATATTATTGGCAATAATGTTACTGACTAGGTACCATTGTCCAAAATTGTGTAATATAGTAAAATAACACAAGATTCAATTATTTTTCACAATATTTACTTACTTCTTGTTTGACAGCGGTGACAATATTGTCTATAATGGCCGCCTGTCACGTGGCGCTGTCGTCGCGCTCGATCCCAATACCTGCGGCGCTACCGCGAACAACGATATTCGTAAATTTCGGACGATTGTCTCTGTCACTCTCATGACACCCTTAATTGGAGTAAAAGAGAAAGATGCCCGTAATATACGAACTTCGACGTTCGCGGTACCGGGCCTGGTTTACCTGCTCCATGACACGGACTGTAATATCCTTGCCCACGTTGTAGTATTAATAATATTAGTCACACAGGCATTTTTTGAAATTTGCAAATTCCTGGGTAGGCCAACTGTAAACGGTATGGTAAATTTACCATACCGTAAAACAAAACTGATATTAAAAATTCTATGAAAAAAATGTTAAAATTTCATGCAATCCCGAAAGAAAAATAGATTTTTTTTTTACTTGAAGCGGGATTACCAATTGTGCTATCCGAGTGAGGTACTCGGATAGCACAATTGGTAGTGCAATGGGCTAGTGATCCAGTGGTTGTGGGTTCGAGTCCCGCTTCGTGTCAAATAATTCCATTTTTCTTTCGGTTTAAATATCGAAGATATTCGCTAGCAGGCGTTTCTGCATAAAAAAAAACTTTAAGAACAAATCATTTAATATGATTTGCTTTTTTTTTAAATGCAAGTCTTTATTAGTTTAATGGGGGTAGATAGACAGATGTGGAAACCGAAGTGGCGAGTCGGCTATATGTTTAAAGTCGAGTGACACCTCTCTACCCTTAGCCCTATTCACCGGTGTTGCCCTTGAGCCATCTTTGATGTCGCTATTTGTGGGGGCCCATCCCGCATAGGGCGAGTCACCGTCTGCCGGAAATAAAATTGTTTACCAGTCCATTAGCGAGTCCTTCCATTAGCCTAGTACATTTTAGATTCCATTAAAACTAATAGTTCCTAATACACCATGGCGGGTGCTGTCTCTGTGCGCGTCCCATGATACGGACAGGGCCAACATCCGCCTAGTGTCCCCTTACATTTCATTAAATTGTCGAAAGGGCTCTGCGCGTTGGCTTGATCCGGCTCCGCGTACGCCTCCCAAATGTCCGGAACACCATTGTTCCGTGTGCGGAAAAGACATTTTACGATATATTTTTACACACACACACACACACACACACACACACACACACACACACACACACACACACACACACACACACACACACACACACGCACAAAGCACACATTATTTCCAATGATATCTATAAGTAATTTCAATTAATGTGACATTATCTATGAAAAGGGACCTTATTGTCGATGGCGCTTACGCCGTTGTTCACGGTGTCGCAATACAAACGCAACGTGGTTCGACGTAAGCGCCATCGACAATAAGGTCCCTTTTGCTAGATAACGTCACTAATATGTATTTAATAAAAAGAATACCTCGTCTAGCAGCTCCACTTTTTTTTTATGTCATAGGCGGCAAACGAGCAGACGGATTGCCTGATAGTAAGCAATTACCGTCGCCCATGGGCAGCACCAGGGGAGTCACAAGTGCGTTGCCGGCCTTTAAGGGGGGTTGGAGCTCTGGGAACCTTACTCACCATCAGGAACACAACACTACATACCTGAAAGGTAGCAGTGGTAGGATGGCTGTGGTCTTCTGTAAGAGAGTGTGTTATGAGAGGTAGGGCACAGCGTTGACCATCACGCTTGAATCTGGGGCAGCCCAACTGGGGAAGTATCTCCTCCTTACAGAAGACCACAGCCATAATAGCACTGCCACCTTGTTGGGTTGCACCAGTTGGGCTGCCCCAGATTCAAGCGTGATGGTCATCGCTCCACTTGTGGCATCATGCCCATTATGCTAGCGGCGTTCCCTCTTTGTATTTCGAGATCCAGATGGCACAATTAGGAGCCTGCTCGGGGGTATCTGTAGCGTGAATTAGTCGGGACAACAGTTCACCCATAAATGATTTCTAGGGCCCGGAATTTTGCGTGCGGATTTCGATAAGTCTAAGGGAGAGAACACTAACTATCGATGTATCGATAAATCGGGCGTGTACTCAGAGTCATTGAGATTAATTTATTTTTAATGAAATAATACTTGCATTATTGCAAATACCTACTCGGGTTATCATTTCTTTGTAGATAACATACCAGTCTAATATAAACTTATTATATATTTCGTACATTTTTCATCACTAATCATTGAAAGAGCAAATGTATCATCGGAAAGTTTGAGTTATTTTTTTTTTAAAACGCTATAAAAAAAACTAGGTTTATCGATACATCGATAAACGTTAGTATTCTATCTCTTAGACTTTTCCAAAAGCGCACGCAAAATTCCGGGCCCTAATTGATTTCATATCTGCAGACATCGGATTCCCTGGGGCGAAACTTCTTGACAGCTAGTGACTTCCTATATCGGTAAACTCATTTATCGATACTAGTTATTAAAAGGTGAAGAAGTTACATTACAACCGAAATATAAACGGAATACCATTGATCACTTTATGAAATTTTGCTATGCTCCTATAACCTTCACAGAAATTGAAAAGTCTTTTAGCCTCCTGAAATAGATTTTTCAGCCAAGACGGAGACGCTTAACACCCGAGAATGTGGAAAAAATTCTGGTGGTTAACTTTAACAATAATATAGATGGGACAGTCATGAAGAAATAAATTGTGACGAGTAAACTTTTAAAAACATTTTCAAAAAAGAAGGAAAAAATTGAGTTCTTATTTTATTATATAATACTCTTTTAATACAAAAATATTTTCTAAGCAAACCTTTGTGTGATCACTAGTATTTAGAACTAGTATCGATAAATGAGTTTGTCGACGTAGGAAGTCCCTAGCTGTCATGAAGTTTCGCCCCACAGAATCCGATGTTTGCATATCTGCCTACCAGGAGCCCATTTTCTTTGATTATTAACACGTTTGCCGCGGTACTGTTTTACTAAACGCTTACAATATGACGGTAGAAATTACCTCGATCACTCAGAGCATGCCACTGGCATTATACGAAATGTATTTTTTTTTTTTTTTTTATGACAAAGGTGGCAAACGAGCAGACGGATTACCTGATGGTAAGCAATTACCGTCGCCCATGGGTACTCGCAACACCAGGGAGTCACAAGCGCGTTGCCGACCTATAAGTGGGTTGGAGCTCTGGGAACCTTACTCACCATCAGGAACACAGCACTACATACCTGAAAGGTAGCAGTGCTATTATGGCTGTGGTCTTCTGTAAGGAGGAGGTACTTCCCCAGTTGGGCTGCTCCACATTCAAGCGTGATGGTCATCGCTGTGCCCTACCTCTCATTGTTGGACGTAGTTTAAGGACATACCCGGGTCCAAAACGGGTGTTTATTCCTATGCCGCTGTCATAAGTCAAGTTCTTACTCCTGCCAGTGTTTCAACTGCAATACGACTGCATTACGAAAGTGCAGCCAGCTTACAGTTGGTGTGCGGATGACAGGGCTCAAACTCAACTCAAACTCAAACGTGTATTCAGTAAGGCCACAAGGGCACTTTTACACGTCGAGTATACAAAAGTAAAAGAGAAAAATAAAAACTACACCGGTTCTAACCCTACACCTCTGACCGAGAAGTATTTTGACTTTTATGACCGGCAAAAAACTCGGCGGGACTTATATTTCAAAACAGTATACAAAAAAATCTTAAACATACCTACATGCGGAGTGCACGATATCTGCAAGCGGACTGCATAATGGGTTTGCAGTTTTAATGCAGTTGCACCAACTGTAACTGTATGTACTTGTACTATATTAATTATTTGTAAGTTTTGTTTGCCACAGACTGCAGCAAACTTTGCTAAGCGGTGTTTGCACGACGGCATTATTCTTGCTGTCATATAGTTTAGTTTTAATTTTGTTTTTTTCTGTTATATGTATTAAGTTTAATTTTTTTTTTATGTTATACTGTTAAACTTATTAAATTAAGTATGTGCGATCGTGGCGTTACTGCGCCGTGTCTTCACCAAGGGGTCGGAACGGAAGATCAGCGCTGGTGTTGCCAGCATTACGCTGAGTTCCGACCCTTTCATGACAAGTCCAAATTGTACTTTGTGTTTTTATCTGTATTTGTATTTGTCATGAATAAACTATTTCTATTTTCTATTTTTCTATTTTCTATATTAGTGCGAACGAGATGCACAGATAGTAAACTCAATGCTCGTTATCGAAAACGTGAATATCACAACTAATGGTAAGGGTACAAGACTGAAAACTTGAAAAGTAATACTCTATACAGTGTGGAAGTCTTATACGGGCGAATCTCTTAACGGAGGGTAGAATAGGACATAAGAAATATATTTAGATAACTTTTACTTAGAAGTGCAATTAAAATTTTATCCATATAAAAAAATTCGGCCCGCAATGTAATGCAACACACTCGAATTAAACACTCGTTGACAGTTCGTTTCAGAAGCTTATATCGCGTAATGTTCGCAGTACATAACTGATCAGAAATTTTACAAAAATTAATTACATGTGTATAATAGGTATAATCAAAGAAAAACCTTTTGGTTAATGATTATACTGGTAAATCCTATGTCTGGTTTAATTCTTCGCCCGTATTAGACTTACACACAGTATGTGAAAAACTAAAGCACAAACTATATTCGACGACCGGTCTGGCCTAGTGGGTAGTGACCCTGCCTATGAAGCCGATGGTCTTGGGTTCGAATCCCAGTCGGGGCATTTATTTGTGTGATGAGCACAAATATTTATTCCTGGGTCATGGGTGTTTTCTATCTATGTAAGTATTTATATGTATCTATCTATTATAATATCGTCGTCTAGTACCTACAACACAAGCCTTACTGAGCTTACCGTAGGACTAGGTCGATTTGTGTAAGATTGTCCCGAAATATTTATTATTTATTTATTTATATGCAGTAGTAACGTGTGTACACGCATGTCGGCGTTCTATATTCAAATGTTGACGTAAGTGCCATATTAATTTTCTGCACAGCTACATAGACATGGTGCTTCAGTTAAGTTTTTCACCTATAAGAAGGTAATAACTTGGCCAAACAATACATTCATATTGGCCAAATAAAAAAAAAATCTCGAATTAAAAAAAAACGAAAACCTTTTTAAAGTTTGACAAATGTCACGAAACGGAAGTGTTAACCTCTTTTGTGAACTTTTTTCTGTGTTGCATCGGCGACCGGTTTTTTTTTTAATAATATCGGTCGTATAGCCACGGCAGACGTCAAATTAGGGACTTCCGACCGCGCAAAAAATACAGGCGTGCAAAACCTTAGGCACTACTTATACCTTGCCTGTTCTTTCGACTGTGCAGTTATATACCTCTCTCTCTCTCCCTCGCTTTATGTGAGGTAGGGCACAGCGAAGTACCATCACGCTTGGAGCAGCCCACATGGGGAAGTACCTCCTCCTTACAAAAGACCACAGCCATAATAGCACTGCTACCTTTCAGGAATGTAGTGTTGTGATGTGGTACTGATGGTGAGTAAGGTTGCCAGAGCTCCAACCCAAGCGGTAGGCCGGCAACGCGCTTGTGACTCCCCTGGGTGCCCTTTGGCGACGGTAATTACTTACCATCAGGCAATCCGTCTGCTCGATTACCACCTTTGTCATAAAAAAAAGAAATTAAGTTGCGATAGAGATACTGAGAACAAATATTAAAATTTCTGTATGGATGGATGGTAAGTCTCAAGAATTTTTTTTTCTCTGAGCTTGTGACCGTCGTACTGTGTGGCTTTGCCGCAGAGGCTCTATACCCTTACCATGAGTTGTGACATTGACGTTTTCGATAACGAGTATCGAGTTTACTATCTGTGCATCTCGTTCGCACTAAAATAGTACAAGCGAGATGCACAGATAGTAAACTCGATACCCGTAATCGAAAACGTCAATGTCACAACTCATGGTAAGATTGGTAAGGCTACTTGTGTAAGTTTCTTTTGACGTAAAAAAACGTCTCGAACGCGTAAGTGATATTGTTATTTATATGGGAAACACTAACGCGATGGTAAATTAATACAGTGTGTATTTTTCATACGGGCGTATAAGTTGCCCACATACAGTATCCAGTAATACGACTCATATTATGTTAATAATTTTGTCAAATAGTGTTATAACATAGTTGTAACGATTTTTTAAGTCTCACCGGGCAGCAATGTACGTAGTCCAACTTATTTTGACATGATAAGTAATACTGACATGACATGACGGATCGGTACGTTAATTACTATGGATGCAATACAATGCGTGCTTAATTTTTATGTATGAAATAAAAATAACTTATTTTTGTAACAAAATGAATGTAAATAGGTTCTTGAGGTCCAATACTAATAGACACTACAATATACGCCCGTATGAAAAATACCCGACCCGGACCCGGGTATGTCCTTAAACTACGTCCAACAATGAGAGGTAGGGCGCAGCGAAGTACCATCACGCTTCAATCTGGAGAAGCCCAACTGGGGAAGTACCTCCTCCTTACAGAAGACCACAGCCGTAATAGCACTGCTACCTTTCAGGGATGTAGTGTTGTGTTCCTGATGGTGAGTAAGGTTCCCAGACCTCCAACCCACTTATAGGTCGGCAACGCGCTTGTGACACCCTTGGTTTTGCGAGTGCCCATGGGCGACGGTAATTGCTTACCATCAGGCAATCCGTCTGCTCGTTTGCGACCTTTGTCATAAAAAAAAAATTAAAAATATACACTGTATTACGTTAAAAACTTACACTCAGGGCTCAGGTCGTCAAAAAGTTTGAAATGTTCTCGATAACTGACTTTTTTTATCTGCACGTGGCGTGTAAGCTGCGTTTAATTTTTTTTCCAATCTCGTGTCCCATCACTGCAACGCTAATACCACTAATGTCCTAATAATAACTCGCCAAGCAAATATAAACTTTAACACTGAGACAGAGAGCGCAAATTAAATGAGTATAATTTTAGTTATAGAAATTGTAAATTCTATTCGATCATTCGCTTTCTTACGTACAAATGAAATTCAGTCGTATGTCTCAATATATAAAGCGCAATTTTCTATAAGCCGTTTCTAACAAATGTCACACTCCGTACTTTTTTTCGCAAGTAATCTCTTCCTTTAAATAACATTCTATTTTGGGCTTTAAGAATATAGGGGTACAGTTTAAATCGGCATATCTATTAAAATACTTAGACGTTTTTTCAGTCATCCTTAAATACATCGTTAGGGTGTTTTTTGAAGTTATTTGCTAATTACGTTGGCATTTCCTGTCAGCTTCGTGCCGGGAGACGGGACGGAAATATGGCGGTTTGACAGTTTTGTAGTAATGGCGCGAAAGCAGAGACAATTAGATGATTTATTTTAATTTTCTGCAATTTGTTTTTTTACTTTTTTTTTATGACATAGTCGGCAAACGAGCAGTCGGATTGCCTGGTGGTAAGCAATTACCGTCGCCCATGGGCACCCGCAACACCAGCGGAGTCACAAGCCCGTTGCCGGCCTTTAACGGGGGTTGGAGCACTGGGAACCTTACTCACCATCAGGAACACAACACTACATACCTGAAAGGTAGCAGTGCTATTATGTCTGTGTTCTGTAAGGAGGAGGTACTTCCCCAGTTGGGCTGCCCCAGATTCAAGCGTGATGGTACTTCGCTGTGCCCTACCTCTCATTGTTGGACGTAGTTTAAGGACATACCCGGGTCCAAAACTGCCATCATGTTTGACTGACTGTATGTATTTTGTTGTTTAGTATAGTACCTTGCGTACTTGCCGTGTGATGCCGGCTGACTAGAATAGCACCACCCCATCTCCTCCAACGGGTGTCGTAAGAGGCGACAAAGCCGAAAAAGGGAAAAATACTTCAAAAGGGCAGCAGCGTCCGTCGAAACCCAATCTACAGCTACTGCGGTCAACCCGCCAGCCAAGCGTGGCGACTATGGCAACTGCCCCCAAGATGATACAAGTCATATTTGTGTCAGGCATATGTCCAGCAGTGGACTGCATACGCCTGAAATGTATGTACTACTAAGTAATACTGATAGTTTATTACGCAGTGATCTAACGCAGAATTGTGCAGCTAATTAAGAATTGATTTTAAACACCACTATTTGAAGTGTCCACGGAGAGAACATGTCTAGTCACTGTGACAACATTTCGAGATATTGTGGTTTTTGAGTTTGGAATGATTCAATTAACCATACTATCTTCGCTATTAGATGATTTTCAAGTGCAAAAAACTAGATTAATAATCATGTTTACAATTATAGAAGGTGTAGGTAATAGTTCATTGAGAGCTCTACATTTAGAGATTCAAATCTCATTATTGGAAAAAAGTGATTAGACATGTTCTTTCCGTGGATCCTTCATTTGGTCACCACCGGCAGTCCCGCGGCCTCGTGGCTTTCTGTAAAGTTCAACTAGCACTTTACAGAATGCAATGCCTACTCGTAGGTAAACTGGCATGCACTAAGAAATATGCAGTTGCTTTCCGATTTATTGAGGTGAAAGTACCGGGTGTTTCCTGTAATAAGAGCAATACATTTAGTGATCGCTTCTACATCCTACACGTAGCAACATTTGTTATACAACTTTGAAAAATTGTCTAATTTATTAACTAGTTTGTGATTCGAACAAACTAATAGTACATTGTGCAACGAGGATGGTAAGTAAGGTATAGTAAACGCGAGTCTATTAGAAGCCCGACGACGAAGTCGGAGGGCTTTTAATGACTCAAGTTTGGTATACACTTACCACCCGTGGTACATACAATGTTTTTCATCACATTTGCGAGGATATAAAATAAATTCGTTGGTAAGATATTAGTTACTTATGCAGGCTTAAAATCAAAATACACTTTGAAAACTAAAATCAGACCGCATCCACAATAAAAGATTGTCAACAAAGTCAACTTTTTTCAATGTCTTCCACAGATAATGTTAACAACTGCGTTTTGTTTTCGAAGTTGACAGATCATCCTGCCAAATAGTATCAATCATCAAAATCAAATAGAAAACAATTATTTTTAATAAATACTAAACATTAAATTGCAGTAAAATTTAATATAAAGATATGTTTTTTTTATTAAATACATATTTTTTACATATTAAAAGTTGGTTGTAGCAAACTTTTGAAGATATGTAATACACCTTGGCTGTTTGGAAACATCCTCAGTCCAAGTGAAGTATAGGTTCTGTATATTTTTAAAACTAAACTTAACAGCCCGTGTGAGCTAAATCGACTATAACTGCTCTGTACTCTCGCAAGTAATAACGCCATTGACGAGCAAGTGTGATGAAAATAGTATTTTCAATCAACAGCATTCAACAGTCTAGTTGACGTTTACTGTCTGCCTACAAACTTCGTACTTTGCTTGCTTGAAAAATCTTTTATTATTCATATTTATTAAACTATAAGTTATTTTCAAAAGTCGTAGAACAAATGTTACTACGTTTGTGGTGTAGAAACGATGCCTAAAATCTTTATTCTTTTCTCTTCAATATTTAAATCGAAAGAAAAATAGAAAAATTTGATTCGCCGCTGGACTCCAACCCACAACCACTACATCACTAGCCCCTGCACTACCAATTGTGCTATACGAGTACCGCTGACACTTGTCAAATTTTTCTATTTATCCCTCGTCGTATACGTCATCAAAGGGTCATGGGTGACGTATTTTTCTTTCGATTTAAATATCGAAGATATTCGCTAGCAGACGTTTCTGCATAATAAAATAGTACATTTCGATACTAGTAAAAAAAATTTTTTTTTCGGCGAGGGTGAAAGTTGGAGCCCGAGTGAAACGAGGGTGACAATCACCCGAGTCTTAAAGAAGTTTTTACACGAGTATCGAACCCAATTTTTCATAACAAGTGCCTTAAAAAGTGAAATTTACGCACGCGAAGCGTGTGAAAAGTGTACTTTTTACGCACTAGTTAGGAAAAATAATTATTATTGCTCGACTTGTTACAGGAAACACCCGATATATATTTGCAAACAAACCTTCCAGTCCGGAAGCGTCCTCACGAATGATTGTTCACATTTATATGCGCGCCGTGTCCGGGAAACGTCGAATGAACGAATTATACAATAAAAAGGACATCCGCGTCGCCGGAGAAAGCGGGGTTTTGTGGAGTGACACATTTTTTTTATTCCTGACTCGTAATATTTCAAATTTCTCTCTTTTGAAAACAAATCCATACTAATACTTTTAGTAATATAAATGCTTACCTGTCTGTCTGTTACTTTAAACCGCTGAACCAATTGGGATGAAATTTGGTATGAAGAGAGTTTGAGCTACGAGAAAGGACATAGGATAATTTTTATCCCGCAACCATACTTTGAAGACGGGCATGGCTGGCCGACTAAGTCGCGGGGAAAAGCTGATAATTGTTATGAACTAAAATAACGGATTCACTCACGTTTATTTAGTTACTCATGCGAAATGTGATGTCATGTATAGTATATAGTATTGTATTGTATTGTACAGTCAGCAGCAGAAGTAGCTAAGCATTTGAGGTGTTCAAAATGAGGTCAACACGTCTCTATTGTCAAGAGAATAAATAAATAAATATTTCTGGACAATCTTACACAAATCGACCTAGTCCCTACGGTAAGGTCAGTAAGGCTTGTGTTGTAGGTATTAGACGACGATATATATGTATAATAGATAGATAAATATAAATACTTAAATACATAGAAAACACCCATGACCCAGGAACAAATAACTGTGCTCATCACAAATAAATGCCCTGACTGGGAATCGAACCCAGGACCATCGGCTTCATAGGCAGGGTCACTACCCACTAGGCCAGACCGGTCGTCATAAGAATAAGAAGAAGGTCGAATAAGAGCGCGTGTAGGTCATTTTGAACACTTCAAACGCTTAGCAACTTTTGCTGCTGACTGTAGTACGGGTGAGTTTCAGCAACTCGACGCCCAGGCGCCTATTTGCGTGATGGGAGGCCGGTTAGTCCAGCCAGCCCAACTCCTCGAGGAATCCAACCAGACCTTTAACGTCTCGTAGTACCTCGTGGAAATTACTCGGGGTACCGAGATATTTTGCCCTGTGTGTAGCCACTTCGCTGCACTCCAGCACCATGTGAGCGGCCGTCTCTTCTGTCTCCAAGCATCCTCGGCATAGGGGACTGTCTGTTACACCTAAATTGAATAGATGCTTGGTAAATGGTCCATGACCTGTTATGACACTAGTTACCATTCTTAACTTGGTTTTGTTTTTTTTTTTTTTTATGATATATGCGGCAAACGAGCAGACGAATTGCCTGATGGTAAGCAATTACCGTCGCCCATGGGCACCCGCAACACCAGGGGAGTCACAAGCGAGTTGCCGGCCTTTAAGGGGGGTTGGAGCTCTGGGAACCTTACTCACCATTAGGAACACAACACTACATACGTGAAAGGTAGCAGTGCTATTATGGCTGTGGTCTTCTGTAAGGAGGAGGTACGTCCCCAGTTGGGCTGCCCCAGACTCAAGCGTGATGGTCATCGCTGTGCCCTACCTCTCATAAATAGATAGAGATATAGTATATAGTGAACATAGGTCTCTATTTTCAAGCTAATCTATCCGTCGGGCCTTATCACACTTGCTAGCGAGTTGAAAGCGAAGCGAGCGTGGAGTGAATTCGCCGCGAGTGCGTCGCGAATTCGCCGCGACTGCGTCGTGAATTCGCCACGAGTGTGTTCGCCGTCACTGCGCAACGAATTCGTTACGTAACTTTCTACGTGAGTACTCAGCGAATTGGTTGCGCACTCTCGGCGAAACCGTGACAAGCTCGCGGCGAATTCGTTACGCGCTCGCACCGAACTCACTGCGCGCTCGCTACGCTTTCAACTCGCTCGGAAATCGTAAGTGTGATAAGGCCCTTAAAGGCCGGCAACGTACTTGTGACTCCTCTGGTGTTGCGAGTGTCCATGGGCGGCGGTAGTTGCTTACCATCAGGCGATCCGACTGCTCGTTTGTCTCCTATATCATAAAGCTCTTAAGTCCCATGCGCCCCGTTCGCCTCGCCGCCGCTTGCTGCGGCGAGTGTTTTGTCTGTTCGTTGCGCGGTCAAGACGCGCAATGCACTGCAGTTAGTTGGGATCACACGCAATGAACAGATAAAACGCTTGCCGCGCCGCAAGTCGCGCGATGTCTTAGCCGGGCCATAAGAGCGTCGGTGTGGTGGTAGCGAACACGTAACGGTCGCCATCAAATATATCGGAGCTGCGGAGGTGGTCACAAATATCTGAACATGCACATTAACCCCTTGACAATAGAGGCGTCCACCACAAACCAACTCAACAGCTCCGATATATTTGATGGCGTACAGTCGCCATCAGATATATCGGAGCTGTGGAGGTGGTCACAAATATCTGAACAACGCCTCTATTGTCAAAGCGATAAAGTGCCTGTTCAGATATTTGTGACCACCTCAACAGCTCCGATATATTTGATGGCGTACCTACTTACATACAGGAAACGGTAGTATGTGACCCAGAAACTAGATGGACCGGTGACCCCTAGGAATCGCTGAAGTTTTTTTTTATACGCTTACTGAATGTTACCGACTAACTGGAATGTAATCCCCTTCCCATCTCCATGGCACGGCAGTTAAGCCCGGGGCAGCTGCAGAGACGGCTGAATCTTTGAAAAAGGCAAAATATAAGGGTCTCGGGGCCGAATACAATTTTGTACCTTTTGGCGTCGAGACCCTTGGCCCGTGGGGACCAAGTGCCCATGCCTTTTTCAAAGATTTGGCCAAAGGTCTTATCGACGTTACTGGTGACCGGAGAGCTGGCAGCTTCCTCGCTCAACGCATAAGCATTGCGATACAGCGAGGAAATGCTGCCAGCGTTTACGGCACCATGCCACGGGGGGATCTTTTATTTTAGATAGGTATTTTAGGTTTAGTTATTTATAGTTTTAGTATTTTATTTTATTTAAGTTTCCTTGTGTTTTTAATTTGTTCGTTGGATAAATAAATATATATAATGTAAATAAAATTATTAGATTATTTCTACGTGCCGACAAAAGGCCCTTTCAATATTGGGTCAGAATTCGTTCAAAAACTGAGCCGGAACAAAAAAAAAACGATCCAGCCCCATACGTGACATAACAACAGACAATTCGTATTTTTTTTCAAGATGGCTGCAACAAACGGAAGTTGGACAATATACCGGACACCGTGTGTAAACAGCTTAATATCGTAGATTTAAAACGTAAATATGTTTAGGACAGTTTGTTTTTTTAATTAAAGCAAAGGCAGAGGAAATCATTCCGTCTTTTTCTTACTCTAGTTTTTTTTGTTGTTGAAGTTTTGCTAAAGATTTATTAATTAATTAAAGGAGATACAAAATATACATTTAGATAACAATAATAATTAAAACTAAACTTAACGCTAACTTAACATTCAACAGTCCCTCCCTGACCGTTCCCGGCGCAAGGGTACCTATCACATCACCCGGACCATCCATGGACCCGGGTATGTCCTTAAACTACGTCCAACAATGAGAGGTAGGGCACAGCGTTGACCATCACGCTTGAATCTGGGGCAGCCCTACTGGGGAAGTACCTCCTCCTTACAGAAGACCACAGCCATAATAGCACTGCCACCTTTCAGGTATGTAGTGTTGTGTTCCTGATGGTGAGTAAGGTTCCCAGAGCTCCAACCCCCCTTAAAGGCCGGCAACGCGCTTGTGACTCCCCTAGTGTTGCGAGTGGCAATCCGTCTGCTCGTTTGCCGCCTATGTAATAAAAAAAAAAAAAAAAAAAACATCACTCGCTGCGTTTCCACGTTGAACTGCGATGGACAACCTTTGAGCCAGGAACAGACCGGAACGGGGATCATGGCCCCTCTCCTGAAGGCGGCGACCCTTAGGAACACCATGGCTTCCGCGCACCAACACCCAGACGTCTCCACAGCCGAGGGCACAAATAAGTAGCCAGAGAGCGCCGAGTATTTTTATTTCTTTTTATTTGCGGCCTTACTTTTAGGCTAAGGGATGATCATCATCATCATATCAATTGGAAGAAGTCCACTGCTGGACATAGGCCTACCCTACAGCGACAGTACCTCCTCCTTACAGAAGACCACAGCCATAATAGCATTGCTGCCTTTCAGGTACGAGTATGTAGTTTTTTTTATGACATAGGTGGCAAACGAGAAGACGGATTGCCTAGTGGTATGCAATTACCGTCGCCCACGGGCACCTGCCACACCAGGGGAGTCGCCAGCGCGTTGCCGGCCTTTAAGGTTGGAGCTCTGGGAACCTTACTCACCATCAGGAACACAACACTACATACCTGAAAGGTAGCAGTGCTATTATGGCTGTGGTCTGTAAGGAGGAGGTACTTCCCCAGTTGGGCTGCTCCAGACTCAAGCGTGATGGTACTTCGATGTGCCCTACCTCTCCTATCTTTATCAGGTCCACCTTGTAGGGGTTCACCACTCAAGAACCTTTACGCCCCAACGGCCAACGGTTCTAAGTGCACTGGTCTGCCCACTGCCAGAAGTTTAGCGATCCAGATCCAAGATATATCGGTCACTTTCATTCTGCTGCGAATGACATCATCATCATCACAGTACCCTTACCATGAGTTGTGACATTAAGGTTTTCGATAACGAGTATCGAGTTTACTATCTGTGCATCTCGCTTGTACTATATTAGTGCAAACGAGATGCACAGATAGTAAACTCGATACTCGTTATCGAAAACCTCAATGTCACAACTCATGGTGAGGATACTGGTGCGACTGAGGTCAAACGCTGGTCAGTCTTGTATAAAAAAAAATATATTTATATGATGTATCACTTGATGATAACGAGTCGCTTTTCGTTAAAGGAAAACACCGTGAGGAAACCCGACTAAGCCTAAAAAGGCCTAGTATAACCTCTGGGTTGGAAGGTCAGATGGCAGTCGCTTTCGTAAAACTAGTGCCTACGCCAAATCCTGGGATCGGTTGCCATGCGGACCCCAGGCCAACGCGAGGAAGATGATGATGACATTCAATTATATTATTCACAGACTTATCTAAGTACATTAAAAACAACTTAAAATCTTTTGGATAAAGAATAGGCAATAACTACACATGTAAAAAATTCCAACAAAATTAAGTTAAATAGATATTTTATGAGCAATTTGTCTTATTAACGACGATATTGAATAAAATTACTAGAATTTTTCAAAGATAATTGACCCTAAAATGATACAGGTCTAAAAACCCGGGTATGTCCTTAAACTACGTCCAACAATGAGAGGTAGGGCACAGCGATGACCTGGACGCTTGAGTCTGGAGCAGCCCAACTGGGGAAGTACCTCCTCCTTACAGAAGACTACAGCCATAATAGCACTGCTACCTTTCAGATTGTAGTGTTGTGTTCCTGATGGTAAGTAAGGTTCCCAGAGCTCCAACCCCCCTTAAAGGCCGGCAACGCGCTTGCGACTCCCCTGGTGTTGCGGGTGCCCATGGGCGACGGTAATTGCTTAACACCATGTCATAAAAAAAAAGAATGGAGAAGTTAAGAAAAATAATGATATTCAGTCGGCTACTTACATTTTTCTGAAAAATTAAATGTATGGTAACTATATACATAAACGCATTATTTTACGATGAAAATAAAAATTGCATTATTTTTCAATACTTTAGAGTGGAATTATGTTGCACCATAACTGACACTAACACCAGAGAGGAGGAAATTAACATTCGGGTTCAAAACACCCTGAGATGCAGTGCAGCCCTCCACAGGGTGTTGGTGTCCAGGCTTCTCAGCAAGAATACAAAGTTAAGGATCTACAAAACTGTCATAAGACCTATCCTTATGTATGGCTGTGAGGCCTGGACACTGACACAAAAAGAGGAAAGTCAGCTCCTTGTGGCGGAAAGGAAGGTTTTGCGTAAGATCCTGGGACCTGTCAAAAGAGACGACGGCACATGGAGGCTCCGTAAGAACATAGAGATCCAGGAGCTGGTGGCTGAACCCAACATCATCGGCGTGACAAGATCACATAGACTTCGTTGGTTCGGTCACTTACTCCGAATGGGAGAGGATCGTGCTGCCAAGAGAGCGTACGTGGGACGACCGACTGGTCGCCGCCCAGTTGGGCGACCCAGATACCGCTGGGAGGACAGTGTGCAGGCGGATCTGCGTCTTCTCCAAGTCAGTGACTGGCAAGAAGCTGCGCATCATCGGGACAGATGGC
Organism: Grapholita molesta; assembly: GCA_022674325.2. Classification (NCBI taxonomy): domain Eukaryota; kingdom Metazoa; phylum Arthropoda; class Insecta; order Lepidoptera; family Tortricidae; genus Grapholita; species Grapholita molesta. The sequence continues at coordinate 7,760,776 of CP053145.2, read as the reverse complement.
GTGCTCTCGTTTCGGAGGCCAAGACCCTCTTTGGGTCCCTGAGCCAAAGTAGTTAGTTAGTTAGAGTGGGCGACGACCTAGGCGTGACGTCATAGTTAAGCATCATTTTGTTAGGAGCGTTTTGAGCGGACAGTGCGAGATTCAGACTTTAACTCTAATTTCTGACTCTTGTTTACCTTTTACGCAATTGATCCCATAGCGATATTTGATCCCCACAACGAAACAAATCGATTCATAGGTATCATATACAAAAAATATTCGCCTCGCCTGTTGTCTATAAAAAATCACGTGAATGTTAAATACAAAAAGTAAATGAATAAAAAATGCTTGAGTTGTTGAAAAACCACAAAAATCACCATATGTGTGCCTTTAAGATTTGAGGAGTTCCCTCGATTCCTCAGGATCCCATCATCAGATCCCGACTTAGTGCCAACGGGACCAATTCGGATTTATAGGTACCCTTTCGATTAGAAAAAAAAAAATTAATCGGTTCACGGATCTCGGAGATATCGAGTAACATACATACAAAACCCCGGACCCGGACCTGACCCGGGTATGTCCTTAAACTACGTCCAATAATGAGAGGTAGGGCACAGCGATGACCATCACGCTTGAATCTGGCGCAGCCCAACTGGGGAAGTACCTCCTCCTCACAGAAGACCACAGCCATAATAGCACTGCTACCTTTTAGGTATGTAGTGCTGTGTTCCTGATGGTGAGTAAGGTTCCCAGAGCTCCAACCCCCCTTAAAGGCCGGCAACGCGCTTGTGACTCATCTGGTGTTGCGGGTGCCCATGGGCGACGGTAATTGCTTACCACCAGGCAATCCGTCTGCTCGTTTGCCGCCTATGTCATAAAAAAAACAAAACAAAAAAAAAATAGTTCGAATTGAAGTCGGTTAAAAATGAAACAAATAGTTATTGAATAATCATTTCAAAAACAAAAAAACAAAACGCAGGAAGCAAGGCAAAGGATGTTACTTTTACAGCCAAGAACCATAGACTACGATCTCTTTACAAACCTCTTCCGTTTGTAAAGTAAAAAACCTAATTAAATTCCAATAAATGTCAAAAAGTGTTGCCATTATAATGAAATATTTGGTTCATCGGTAATTTTTTTACTTCCGTAAATGATATAAGTAGCTATTTATTTTATTTGTAATATGAAATATAAAATTTAATTCGACTTCCTCAATAAAAACCTTAAAAAAATAGTAATCGCAAAAAGATATAAAATTAAAATATTATATAGGAGAAAAGTTCAGATTACAATGGTAATAATTCAGGGTTTAACAACATTTGGTAGCATTTAAAGTTCTCATAATGTGCGTTAACATTAAAAGAATAATAAATAAATCATATTATTTTTATGTCCGTGTTTAAAACTTGACAACTAATCATATGTGCTTACCTATGGTGGACATGGTGGTTCTGTGGCGACCATGACATGACGTCTATAATCTATTGACAATTGTCACTTCATTCATTCGACATCTGACGTTTGGATTGTTCGAATGTTTTCTGTACTCGTGGTGATTTTCATTGTTGAGTTTTTGTTTTCTATTAAGTTTTTGTTGTTTAATTTCGTTATTGTTTCAAGTTTATGTTTTGCTCGCGGTTTGTTTGTTTACGCAAGTAAAATGGAGCCCGTACCAGGTCCCTCTCACAGCAAAGAGAATGTTCCTATATCTCCACCTAAAAAGCGTCCTAAAAGTCATATGAGTGTCTCGGAGAAAATCATGGTCCTGAACTGCTACAAACATACCCACAGTACATGGCCTGAGGATAAATATTGGTCTCGTGTAGATTGTGCAAAAAAAGTGGCAGAAATATTGGGAATATCTGATAAAACTGTGAGACAAATTATTAAAGAGAACAAAACGGGGAAAAAGTTCATTCCTCCCAAGAAGCCTGGCCCCAAATTGACCGTAATTGAAAAACTTGATGAGTTTACCTTCGCTGCAATTAGACGTATAGTACATCAATTTTTTTATCAGAATGAGCCGCCAACCATTCAGAAGGTAAGTCATTTAGTTTTCGTATAACAGAAATTATTTTATTTCAGTTTTTCTTAAACGAACAATGCTAATATAACATGTGTTTCTTTGTAGATTTTAAAACTTGTGAATGATGATAAGGACCTGCCAAATTTGTCGGCAAATACAATGCGACAGGTACTGAAGCATTTGAATTTCAAATATGCCAGTCGGAAACGTCAAAGCTGCCTCATTGATCGAGCAGATATCATTTTATGGAGGAAACGATACTTGTCCAAAATTAAGCAATATCGCAGAGAAGGACGAACAATATATTATCAAGATGAAACCTGGCTTAATGAAGGTAATGTTTTAGATATTTACTAATAATATATTGTAATAAAAAAAATATCACTACTCTGCCTAGTGAGACATATTAAACCATGGCATGTGCAGGCACAAGAGAATATTTGTGTCAATTATTTAACCGCACTTATCAGTTATGAAGATAAATCATATGTTTATTGGAAATTGAGTTGACTTATCATAAATTAATTGTTTTTAAAATCAGTTTTTTAATATACTTACACATATAATATAAATATTGTATTCATATTATTACATTTATGAGTGATAATAATAAGTGATTATATTTGTAAATTTACCAATCTTTAATTACAGGTCACACAAAGAACAAGGTTTGGCAAGATACCCAGGTTTTGACATCTCGGCAAGCTTTTTTGGATGGGCTTACAACTGGACTACGAGGTCCCTCAGGAAAGGGAAGGCGTTTAATTATTAGCCATATTGGCTGCGAGGAAGGTTTTGTGGAGGGAGGGCTGTTATTATTTGAATCAAAAAAAAATAGTGATGACTACCACAAGGAAATGAATGCTAAACATTTCGAAGAGTGGCTGGCTAGTATTTTGCCGAAGCTGAAATCAAACTCTGTGGTTGTTATAGACAATGCACCATACCACTCAAGAAAATTGGAAAATGGGCCCACAAGTAAATGGAACAAGGGTCAACTTATCGAGTGGTTGCAAGGAAGAGGGATTGAGTGTGATGAAAGCATGTTGAGAACAGAGTTATGGGACTTGGTAATTCAAGAAAAGCCAAAATATGAAAAACTGGCAGTTGATGAATTGGCAGCCGCTCAAAATATAATAATTTTAAGACTCCCTCCCTACCACTGCGAGTTAAACCCAATCGAGTTGGTGTGGGCACAGATAAAGGGTCATGTGGCCTCAAATAATAAAACATTTAAAATGGCAGAAATAAAAACATTATTTGAAGAAGGTCTGCAGAAGGTGACAGCAGAACAGTGGAAATCATGTGTAGACCATGTAATAAAAATTGAAGACAAAATGTTTCAATTAGATCACTTAATTGATGATGTGGTTGAACCTTTCATAATTAATACCGAGGAGGATGATTTAAGCTGTTCCGAAATTGAAGAATAAATGTTCGTATTAAAATGTTTGTCTCTTTATTTATTAATAATACAGATCTAATGACGTTCACGATGACCTTTATCACATTTTAGGGTGTAACGAATTATATTCTTATTTTAATTATTAAGTTCGTTTGTTTATATCCTTTCTATTAATATTATTAAGTTACCCAATGGTTGGTTACTTCTGAAACGTCATAATGACAATGACACGTGTCACTGTGACATACCGCCATCTTTAGTAGTTTTTTTGACGTTTATTGGAATCTAATTAGGTTTTTTACTTTAATAAAACGGGCCAAAGACATCTATTATGCCATTATTTTTTTAAACGGCGTCCGCCCGTCTGGGGAAGTCAAATTTGGTGTTTTTGTATCTTCCGGTCTGCGGTATTGTGGGGTACTTCCGGTTGGACGTTCGATCAATGGATGATTGTTACATGTTAAATGGGTTTAGGTATTATGTCGGACTTTTGAAGTGAATAATGTTTTTACAGCGACTGAATGTACTTAGACTTCCTTTCCAGTATTAAAGACCCCGATATTCGCATTACTTCGGCTTTAGATATTATCCGATAAGTACATACCAGCTATTTTAAAATAGAGTCACAAGCGCGTTGCCGGCCTTTAAGGGGGGTTGGAGCTCTGTGAACCTTACCATCAGGAACACAACACTACATACCTGAAAGGTAGCAGTGCTATTATGGCTGTGGTCTGTAAGGAGGATAACACTCGATTAGTAGTAAATAATTTGTATGAAATTACTTTGCACTCTTGTGAATGAAATGCAAGTTTGCTCTCTGTTTTTAAAGAACAAAACAGTTCTTTCCGAGCTAGTGAGGTAAAAAATGTAATGTCATGTGTCAAACGTCATGCGCGATCGCAATATATTTAAACGTAAGGCCTACTACCGAACAACGTCATGCTCTAAGGGCAAACTTATATGTTATTATACTTATTTGTTATTCTACTTGACACTGGCGAAATCATCGATTGATTTATTGATGGCAGCCATATTTTTTTTAAAGAAGAAGAAGAGACTATATTTTAGACTCCGCCTTTGTGTACCAATTTGTATAAGGTCATTAATGTGATTATGCACCCTTTATCAGTTATCTATGTATACAGGGTGGCACATTGTAAATAAATAAATATTTCGAGACAATCTTACACGAATCGACCTAGTCCTACGGTAAGCTCAGTAAGGCTTGTGTTGTAGGTACTAGACGATATATATAATAGATAGATTCATATAAATACTTAAATATATAGAAAACACCCATGACACAGGAACAAATATCTGTGCTCATCACGCAAATAAATGTCCTAACTGGGATTCGGACCCAGGACCATCGGCTTCATAGGCAGGGTCACTACCCATTAGGCCAGACCGGTCGACTAGTCGTCATTATGATCGGTTATAAAATTTAAATTTCTTTAAGATGATTAGTACAGTCACCAACACTCCTAGCTATACATTGGTAGACCTTATTATATAAGGCATAAAGTCCACCGATGTACAGTTAAGAGTGTTGCCGTGTGTACTGCATGTAGGCCCGTGGGCCTTAGAAGGATAAGGCATACAAAGATTTGTTTTTAGGAACATGTTATCGATTTTAGGGACAAGAAAAACTGCTTACATAGATAAAAAAAAAAACTTGTACTCTGTTCGAGGATTGAAACCGCGGCGCTACCGCGAAAGACGATATTCGTATATTTCGGACGATTGTTTCTGTCACTCTCATGACTTCTTAATTGGAGTAAAAGAGAAAGATGCTCGAAATATACGAACGTCGATGTTCGCGGTACCGCAGGAAGGTTGTTTTGCAAAATGAAAGTTTTAATTATTTCCATTTGAATATGGATAGTAAATGTTACCGTAAAACATAATATCTAGAATTAATAAAATTACAATGCATTTTATTAATTCTAGATATTATGGTCATATTCAATATATTGAAAATTATTTAATTTTATTTTTAACTACGGGGTCGATTCCCGAACTGAATACAAGTTAATTTAGTCTATGTATGGAGTTTTTATACTCCCTAAAATCGATGACATGGTTCCTAAGAACATACATATTTAGGTCCTTATACTTTCAAATTTTGCCATACTGACCGATATAAATGGGCCCCGTATTTTCAACCCCGTGATTCAGGAAAGAATGAAAATTTTAACGTTAATGTACAAGCTCGTATGTCCTTGTAGGAATCGTCCTAATTTTCGACTTTAATTTATCGGGTTAATAACTAGTCTGAGATGTCGTTAGATAGGCCTTTGAGACAGGGTTTTGTCTACATTGTTCATAAATAATAAGTTGTAACTGTTGTAACAGAACATCCTTAAAACATAAAATTATAATTTAAAAAAGTTTGTATATTATATAATTACTTTACCTATTACTTATACGATTCCTACAAGGACATACGAGCTTGTACATTAACGTTAAAATTTTTACCTTTTCCTCGCGATCTTCATCCCAATTAGTTGAGCGGTTTTATTAACAAACAGACAGACAAAGAGTTACTTTATTACTTATTATTAGTATGGATTACGTAAAAAAATCTAAATAGTCGCTAAAAAGAAAAATCTATGTCATAATATCCGTGTCACCCGCCATTTTAAAAATACATTTGGCGGGAAACCGAAATAACGCAGGAAACAACGTCCTTAATTATTTTCTACAGGAACGTACAATTTATATTACTATTCATATACATACGAAAATAACCTTTAAATTTGAACAAGTAAGAGTGAACTTCCAAAAGCGTTTTTATGGAAATACGTCGTTATTGAAAACAAAATGATCCGGAAACGATTAGTTTTAGAGCCACACGCTGACAGGCAGGATGTAAGAATTCATTATCCGCTTCTTAAAAACAAACTAGCATCTCTCTCGCACACTACAAAACTGCCCATAGAGTGATAGAGCGAGAGTAGCCCGCATCCGGCAGACGTTCGCAAATCCTTTTATTACACAATAACGTCGTATTAACCTTGTCTTGTTTATAAATTTGTGAATCTTCGTGCTTTTGAAATAAGGTTTATTTTTAACTGCTCTAAATTACTACATGGGTTGTAATAAAATAGGAGAAGTAACTAGACTGGCTTCCATTGAATGTTGTGTTTGAATGATCGTAACGTAGAATTAGAATGAAATGAAATATCATTCCAGTCTTGAATGAGCTCGCGCGAGGACGTGACGCCATTTTGATAAAAATATATTCGCGCGTTATCTGTTAATTTAAAAAGTTTGTTATAGCTCTATGGTATAGAAGCGGAAATTGGTTATTGTGAAGTGTGTGTTTGAAAGGATTATACTTTTAATTTTATTTGGATGGTAAGTTAATTTGATGATTAAATTTTATTTTATGGTTTCTGGATTTAAGCGCATTTATGTGATTTAGCACAGATATTTGTTTCTGAATAATGGATGTTTTTTATGTATATTAAACTAGCGGATCCCACAGTACAGTGAAAACTCTGAATTTGCCGTAATGTGCACTAAGATACCTATATATTTTAACAATTTTTTTAAGTAACATAAAATTAATTATTTTATGTTTTTTTCAATAGACACAATAACTCCGACCGGGGCGGAAATGTCGTCAGAGGATGTAAAAAAATAATACCGTTTAAACGATATTCATTTTTGCATTTTCAGACGATATTTGCATCACGTATTTTGTTCTGTCATAGAATTCAAAATAAGCGCTAAAGTGACTTTAGAGACAATTTAGTATGATAGTTGTGACTATTCTTAAACTTTGCAAATTAATTTCTATAATAATACTAGCTGTCCCGGCGAACTTAGTACCACCTGGTCTATACATGGGGTCTTTTTGATTGAAACTTTTGTCCAAGACGATCACAATGAACCCAAAATCGTTCAAATCGGTTCAGCCGTTCTCGAGTTATAAAAGCCGGAACTACACATCTCTCTTTTAAGACCGCAGAGCTGGCGGCTTCCTCGCACAATCAGCATTGCGATACAACGAGGAAATGCCGCCAGCATCCTTGGTACAATGCCTCAAGGGCCTTTTTTAGATTTTATACTGTAACTAGTTAGTTGTAGTTATCATAATACGATTGTAATTTCTGTAAATAAAAGTTTAGAAAATAGATATATTTTGTCACGTGCTAAATGTTTTTTTGCTTTGAAATTAATTAGTCAGTTCAGTCAGCCATATTTGTTTACATTATTTTAGTTTTCTATAAACCCCGAATATATCTTATATACGCGACTTATTTTTCAACGATTTTTTTTACAATAGGGTTTTATAACTACAATCTTCATTTCATGTGTTGAAATTTATTCCATTAAATAGTAGATTGCTCAACAAGGGACTAAAACAGGCCATTATTGACACGAGACGTTTATCCTTATAAAAAACTTATAGTTCCGAATTCCGATTAACTGCCGATGAGTGCTGTGATTGGCTGTTGTAAAGTGTTTTTCAAATCAAAAATATGTGTACTTTTTTTGCCCGAGGGACTAAAATACGATTTTTGCCCCGCTCTTCAGGTCTAATATGAGGCACTTTTAGAGCATGAGAAGTGAAAACGATATTTTTATTTGTATATGTCATTATCTTATCATTACATAGCTATAATATACGTATGTATAATATTAATATCCATATCTTTTAAATATACCACAACGGTGGCAAACAAGCATACGGCCCGCCTATGGTAATGTTGATGGCAAGCAGTTACCATAGCCTATGGACGCCTGCAACTCCATGCAACTAAAGTAACATAATATAGATACAATTATAAATACCCTTTGTTTAATATTAGTACCTATAGTTTATAAATGAAATGTATACATATTTTAGAACTTTGCCCGTATCGATATTATTACCATGAAAGCACGTGCAATTTGTAATCTCACACACTATTTGAACTTACAACTTTTTGACAAAATTGACACTTTTACACAACCATCAAATAGGCACAGTCAGCAGCAAAAGTGGCTAAGCGTTTGAAGTGTTCAAAATGACCTACACGCGCTCTTATTCTCTTGACAATAGAGATGCGTTGATTTCATTTTGAACACTTCAGACGCTTAGCCACTTCTGCTGCTGACTGTACAATATTCACCGAGAGTATTCTACCGGGCCTAAACACCGCGGGTTTATCTTGTGTATTTTAGGAGTTGCTTTTGCTACCTTCTGGCTCCAGCATCAGATCAGATCAGTGGTACCATAATATTGCATTGTCACCGAACTTACATACATATCAGCCGTATGCAGTCCACTGCTGGACATAGGCCTCCCACAAATATGACTTGTATCATCTTGGGGGTAGTTGCCATAGTCGCCACGCTTGGCGACCGCAGTAGCTGTAGATTGGGTTTCGACGGACGCTGCTGCCGGTCCATAGGATTTTTCCCTTTGTCGCCTCTTACGACACCCGCGGGAAGACTGGAAGGAGATGGGGTGGTGCTATTCTAAAATATTTTTTTTATTAGATGGAGTAAACTGACAGCAGTTTTCATACTAAAGTTGTCAAACGACCTGTCAAATGTATGAAAACTGCTGTCAATTTACTCCATTTAATTAAAAATTTGATTATAGTCAGCGTGCATCACAATTAAGGCAAGACTTTTACATAAGTGTACTGAATTTCAGTCGGTTAAAGATATCAAAATTGAGTTGAATTTCATGCGAACATACATATTTAACTTACATTATAAGTAAAAGCTGCAATGAGGAAATAGGTTCCAACTCAACCGACACACTTCTATTGTCTCTGGGCAGAGAAAGCGCGGGAAAATCCAAGATGGCGTGCAACCGCAATCACAATGGCCGACTTACGATAATAATCAGACGTAGGAAACAAGCGGAACGGTTGTATACATATATGTACGTGGAAACTTAACTCCTTTCTTTTCAATTTCAGAGCTGGGCTCTTGTCGGTGGAGCAATTTCCATGCGGTTCTGTCCTGGGCCATTTCCTTGACATCCTGATACATGACATTTACTTTCCCTTTTATTTGGTCAATATACGTCCTTCTAGGTCTTCCTCTCATCCTCTTTCCTTCTACTCTTTCTTCTAAGATCGTCTTGATGTAATCGTCATGTCGTAAAAGGTGATGTTAGGACAAATGTTGGGACACCTTTTTCGACATGACGGAAACTTAACTATATAAATTAAATTCCATACTTATACTTATCCAAACTTTACTATTATAAATGCGAAAGTAACTGTAACTCAGCATGTTACCTCTTCTCGCTTAAACCGCCAATTAGGAACCGATTCAGATGAAATTTGGTATCGAAAGAGTTTGAGTTACGAGATAGGATATAGATAGTTTATCCCGCAACCATACTTTATAGACGGGCTTGCGGATGTCGCGAGGAAAAGTTAGGATAAAATAAACAAATATAACAAATAAAAAAAAACCAATAAAAAGACACGTCAAGATTGTTTACCTTTTTTTAACTACCTAAAAGTATATTATATACTCCAGTGATTCCCAAAGTGGTCCAGGTGGACCCCCAGGGGTCCACTGGACGCTCGATGGGGGTCTACGTTAGCTGACGACTTATGGGTATGTAGTAGAAATGTAGCAGCAAGGGGGTCCACCGAAACCAGTAAAATTTTAAAAGAGGTCCACGAGAAAAAAAAGTATGGGATCCTCTGATATACTCCATTATCAACTTAAACATGCCAACGATCACCTGTCCTTAAACGGGCATCCGCAGCGACATTTAAATAATTAAAACCGCCATATTTAATAAACAATGCTCAGGATGCGATCATAAAACGTTCCGTTCATAGACGGATGTCGGACAACGCGGGATATCCGGAGTCTGACGTTTGACGTTTAAGGGTGGCACCCTTGTTTAAATAATAAATAAATAAATATTTCGGGACAATTTTACACAAATCGATCTAGTCCTACGGTAAGCTCAGTAAGGCTTGTGTTGTAGGTACTAGACGATGATATATTAATTATAATAGATAGATACATATAAATACTTAAATACATAGAAAACACCCATGACTCAGGAATAAATATTCTGTGCTCATCACACAAATAAATGCCCCGACTGGGAATCGAACCCAGGACCATCAGCTTCATAGGCAGGGTCACTACCCACTAGGCCAGACCGGTCGTCAAAACGGTTGTTTGTGAATAGGGATTTAAAAAAATAAGTTTTTTTTATGACTAAGGTAGCAAACGAGCAGAGGGATTGCGTGATGGTAAGCAATTACCGTCGCCCATGGGCACCTCAGGGGAGTTACAGGCCCGTTGCCGGCCTTTAAGGGGGGTTGGAGCTCTGGGAACCTTACTCACCATCAGGAACCGACTCAGGAAGACGACCGGTCTGGCCTAGTGGATAGTGACCCTGTATATGAAGCCGATGGTCCTGGGTTCAAATCCCAGTCAGGGCATTTATTTGTGTGATGAGCACAGATATTCCTGAGTCATGGGTGTTTTCTATGTATTTAAGTATTTATTTGTATCTATTATATATATCGTCGTCTAGTACCTACAACACAAGCCTTACTGGCCTTACCGTAGTAGGTCGATTTGTGTAAGATTGTCCTGAAATATCTATTATTTATTAATTTATTATTAAAAGATATATATTTATAGCTCATCGCCCGGTGATGAACTACGATCGCCCGGCTATGACATATATGTCCCTTTTATTTACACGGGAGCGATTATCTTTTGTGCCTTGAAATAGCTAATAGCTCATAGCTTACTAGCTCGCGGTGGGACCAGTGCCTGCATATTCAATCGTTGTCCAACTGTTATCCTTTTAACGGAAACTACAACAAAAATCGGGAAGCCACACAACAGACCGGATCCGGAAACACTGGCGCCATTTGCCGGTACTATTATGTAATTATATACAACTGCTGCGTCTTCCGGTAACCGCTATGTGAATGATACCGGTATGACGTATGGTAGGTGTGCCAAAATTACTAGACCCGTGAGATTAATGTGTTTCTGTCAAAAGATAAGTTTTTGGTACTGTCGCCATTAGTGATCTCGGAGCTGACTGATGATTTTAACCCAGGACCATCGGCTTCATAGGTCACCCACTACCTAACTAGACACATTCTCTCGAACCCGAACGACGCACTCCCAGCGACCTTCGAAAGATGGGCCGCTGTGCGTGCGCCGTCCCCCGCGGACACAACGCGTACACTTCGGCGTTCCGTCCACGCGACAACACCGACACATACAGTCCCTTATCAACCCGGTACAGCCGCGTACCGGATAGTCACTCCGACAGCGGTCGGGCCTGCTGGGTCTTGCTGGAGTCTTTACCAGCAGGCTAAGGGTAGAACCAGCAATAAAACTCCCATTAGCTGGATTCCATTACACACCACTCAGATTCGGTTGAGACCGCCTCAACCTCGCTGCAAGCGAAAACTCAGGAGTATTCCAGTACAAGTCAAGTCTGGTGCGGAGGGGTCCTGGATTTTCCCCAGGCTACCTTCCCCCCACACAGTCCGATCGCTCTACTGTACCGTCAGGTTCCAAAAAAACTAGGCAAAACCAGTCATCGTGTGTGTTGTCTGATTTTTCCTTTATTTGTAAGAATTTTGATAATATTCCAGAGCTGCGCACCGACCGCCATCGCCATGCCCACACAAGCCCGCTGTGACCGCGTGCCGCCCGCCGACGCGACCAGCTGGGGAGCTCTAGACCTCACCACCTTGCCGGATGACCTGCCCCTCGGTTAGTACTTCCCTTTTTTTATGACAAAGGTGCCAAACTAGCAGACGGATTGCCTGATGGTAAGCAATTACCGTCGCCCATGGGCAACATGATCCTGTATCGGGCTGAAATTTGGCATGAAGGTAGATGTTATGACGTAGGCATCCGTAAAGAAAGGATTATGAGCAATTATACCCCCAAGTGGATAAAATAGGGGATGAAAGTTTGTATGAAACTTTGTCTTTTAAACCGATCGGGCTGAGACTTTGCATGCATAAAGCTTAGGCATCTGTGGATAAAACGGCATTTTCCGAACAAAAAGCATGCATGCATACAAAACTACGTTTTGAACGATAGTGTGCTAAAAATAACTTAAATACTTCTTAACGCGAAGGCGCGGGCAGAAGCTAGTTGCTCATAATATGTGACATTATCTATGAAAAGGGACCTTATTGTCGATGGCGCTTACGCCGTTGTTCAAGATACCGCAATACAAACGCAACGCGGTTCGACGTAAGCGCCATCGACAATAAAGTCCCTTTTGCTAGATAATGTCACATATATCAATTTAATTTTGTTAGCATTTGTAACATGTGTTCGCTATTGTCCCGCAGACCCGCGGCGGTGGGCGCGCGCGCAGGTGGGCGCGTGGGTGGCGCGGCGCGGGGGCCGGGCCGAGCGGTTCCCCATGAACGGCAAGGCGCTGTGCCTGATGACGAGAGACATGTTCCTCGCCAGGGTCCCCGGCAAGGGTCACGAGCTGTACCAGGTACCTTCGAACTGACCTTCCTTATTTATTATTTATTTATTTAATGCTCAATGTGGGTAAGACCGGCATACTAAATTTTTAAGGGAAGTCCGTCATATGACACTTAATACCAATGAGATAATCTAGGAAATTGGTTGGTAGACGGTCTTACCCACATTGACCTTAGACCTTACCATGAGTTGTGACATTGAGGTTTTCGATAACGAGTATCGAGTTTACTATCTGTGTGTCGCTAGTACTGCGACCGAGATGCACAGATAGTAAACTCGATACTCGTTATCGAAAACATCAGTCACAACTCATTGTAAGGGTATCTGTACCCTTAGTGTTTAACGTAACTTTACGTCACGAACGCGTTTGCGTTTCCCATATAAATAACATTTGGACCCGGGTATGTCCTTAAACTACGTCTAACAATGAGAGGTAGGGCACAGCGATGACCATCACGCTTGAATCTGGGGCAGCCCAACTGGGGAAGTACCTCCTCCTTACAGAAAACCACAGCCATAATAACTAGCACTGCTACCTTTCAGGTATGTAGTGCTGTGTTCCTGGTGGTGAGTAAGGTTCCCAGAGCTTCAACCCCCCTTAAAGACCGGCAACGCGCTTGTGACTCCCCTGGTGTTACGGGTGCCCATGGGCGACGGTAATTGCTTACCATCAGGCAATCCGTCTGCTCGTTTGCCGCATGTCACTAGAGCCTCTGTGTAGCCGTCCGATTCACGCTTACAGTGCTCACAGTGCTGTAAGTTGGGCCGAATTGGTCAACGCGCTCAAGGTTATGAAAATGGCGGTTTGAATCGGACCGACGTGAGCGCCATTCGAACTGAAGGCGTCATAGAGTGACAGAGGCAATCGTCCGAAATTTTACGAATATCGTATTTTTATTATTATTGAATAACTAGAAAGAATATACACATATTTTATACAAGACCTATCGTTGGCAAAACTGAAGAGGTTTGTGTGCCGATGGGGAGTTCAAATAATTTATTTTACATGCTTTTTCTAAACATAATTCTATATCTGCTACCTATTTTAAAAGATGAAGCTTAAATCGCTGGATTTCAACAAGTTGTTATGACATTTTTTACATTTTTACCCTCTAAATATTTTTCTCTGACTTCTTCTGCCAGATTATTTATTATTTTCGGTAGTACATATGATTTTTAGCGCCGCTGATATCGTAAGCTCTGTAAGAACTGTCCTATGTGATTACTCCGATAAAAAATGTTTCTATCACTAGTTTGATTGCGACAGTCTTTTGTTTTGCTATGGATTTTCTGGGCTCTGCTCGGTACATATTTTTGAGACTTTGGCTGTGAACGAATTTTTACACTAAATAAGCCTACTTGTGTAGGATGTCCTGCAATATTTGTTTATTTAATTTTTTTATGTTTCAGGATTTCAGAAGAAGGCTTGCAAAGGCCCTGGCGCTTCAGGAATTGTTTGAAAAAATGGTAGAGAAGTGAAGCTCACTTATTTTTTTAAATTTTGGATGACATTTATGGTTGCATTGTGGGATCATCACAATGCATAAAAAGATTTGATAATGAAAAAATTTAAAAACATGAGATTTTCGTGCATGTCACAACTAGAGCGTTTCTCGAAAAAATTACAATGTTTTTTAATGTTTATTCCATTTCCATTAGACAAAAATTTGTCTCAGAATATTCCATTTTTTTTCTTAATTCTGCCTACATTACCGGCAAGGATCAGAAAAACGCCCGTCATTTTGAATTTTTTTTTTTTTTTTGTGCCACGGAACCTGTTTTTATACTTTAAAACATTTTCATATCATAAATTTAAGTATACATTCAGCGACAATTAATCAATGATGCTGAATGGCAAGTGTGGTTATGCGAAAAAATCACTGTCGTAATTAAAAAAAAAATTTTTTTTCATCTTTTCTGATGAAAAATTCATATTTTCTGATTGAATTTAGGTCGGAATAAAAATACTTGTAACTACTCGAAAGTAACTCTGTCTATCTGTCTTTCTGTCTGTTAGCTCTTCACGCTCAAACCGCTGAACCAATTAGTATGAAATTTGGTATGAAGAGAGTTTGAGCTACGAGAAAGGACATAGGATAATTTTTATCCCGCACCCATACTTTAAAGACTGGCATGGCGGCCGACGAAATCGCGAGGAAAAGCTAGTAAAATTTAAATTATGACATCACAAGAATTATGTATACTGAACAGAGTTGTTTTTAAAATGACGGGCTTTTTTCCGAAAAAAATAAAACATGAAAATTAAATAGAATAAATTAACAAATTTGAAACCAGTGTTTTTTGAGCAATTCTCACTAGACAATTTTGTATTAGGTAGTTCCTATTAAATATGTAATTAATCGTTACTTAGTTTTAGTTTAATATTTCAACATAAAATAATTTTAAACAAATAAATCGTTTTTATATTAAGCAGAAACGTCTGCTAGCATATCAAAGATATTTAAATCGAAAGAAAAATAGAAAAAAAATACTCGCAGCGGGACTCGAACCCACAACCAGTGGATCACTAGCCCAGTGCACTACCAGTTGTGCTATACGAGTACCGCTTGGACTTGTCAAATTTTTCTATCTTATCCTTCCTGGCATACGTCACTACGGGTGACGTGTAGCGACATCTACCGAAGAGTATTGAACCTTTTTTACGGCATCGAAGTCTCAAATTTAGATTGAGAATTCATCGATAACAATGTGCTACCCGTACGTGTAATTTATTTATTTTTCTTTCGATTTAAATAACAAAAAAAATCTTTCGATATTTCTACTATAGATATATTGATGACATATACTGATATAACTACTATTTTCTCAGTCGTTACAGCTGATCGTTATTTTACGTTTCGAAAAACCGTTTCGTGACTAGTAACGGTATGAAAAAACGTTAATATATGTCAGTTTTGTGACGATAATTATGCATGGACTCTGCATGGAATAGTACATTACTGCAGAGGCTGTGAAGTAAGGGATTTAAGGACGAGATTGGGGTAGACCGGATAAATTGAGTCCTTTAATCCCTTGATTGTAACTTGGATGTATGTATTTTTTCCTTCGTCAGTCTAATCTTAGTTGGCAAATTTAAAAAGTTAGAGCTGCGGACGATATTTAATGTGCTTTTCATACTAACTCCATACATTTATTCACAGCCTAGTCCATAAATGTGCAACTTCTTGGCATCATTTCGTTCTATTAACGCATACATTTCGTAGTATGTTTGAGAAAATTAGTTTTATTGCCTTTTTTGCATTGTATTACAGCTTAAAGTTTATGAAGCGAGCACCAAATCTAAGTATTTATAGAAAAAATGCTTAATTATCGTCACAAAACTCAAAACCGACATAGTTAACTTCTACAAGTCACGCTAAATTGGGACATTTTTTCGACGGGATATTTATCTGCCTTTCTATCGCTC
Organism: Grapholita molesta; assembly: GCA_022674325.2. Taxonomy (NCBI): domain Eukaryota; kingdom Metazoa; phylum Arthropoda; class Insecta; order Lepidoptera; family Tortricidae; genus Grapholita; species Grapholita molesta. The sequence continues at coordinate 7,744,474 of CP053145.2, read as the reverse complement.
TTCATACGAAAGACAGAGAGGGATACAACAAAATCTCATTATTCGTCCGTATTTATGTTTGAAGAAGTATTTTGTAACCGTTTTTTGTACCAGTTGATAACGAAATGATGTAAAAAAATAACGTTTCGTTTTACTGTAAACTCGAAACCGTTTTGTATGTATATGTGATTGAACTTACAGTATTAATAATTATAATATCGCATATCCATAAACATGAGTTATTATTTGTCCTTATCTGCCACATTGATAATTGTTTTTGTATGATAAGGACACAACATTTTACTAATGCAGGTTTATTATACGTTTATAAATAGATGGATAATTAATTGGTATGGCATCTAGTCAAGGTAATATACTATTTTTAGTATAATTTTGTTTTATTCTTCCATACACTTTACCTGTTGTTTTTTTATTAGAAAAATAACGGTTGACTTCCTACGATTCCTAAATTATTTCAGTAATCTAGTAAGATTTTTAAGATTCGATAACAGATTAGTGCCTAGTGGGTAGTGACCCTGCCTATGAAGCCGATGGTCCCGAGTTCAAATCCCAGTAAGGGTAAATTTGTGTGATGAGCACAGATATTTGTTCCTGAGTTATGTGTGTCTATGTATTGTTATATGTATTTGTATATTATATATATGGTTGGCTGAGTCACAACATAAGTCTTCTTGAGCTTACCGTGGGGCTCAGACAATTTGTGTAAGAATGTTCAGTAATATTTATTTATTTAGTTCATTTAAATAATTTACCTAAAAATCGCAGGATTTTGCTGATTCTAAAATGAGCTATAATAGCCGAACCGCCGTGTAATTAGAATCAGTATATAGGATTAGGTAGTTTTTGTATTTAAACTTTCGTGAGACATATCAGATAAATTATTATTATTTTTTTTTATGACATAGGCGGGAAACGAGCAGACGGATTGCCTGGTGATAAGCAATTACCGTCACCCATGGGCACCCATGGGAGTCACAAGCGCGTTGCAGGCCTTTAAGGGGGGTTGGAGCTCTGGGAACCTTACCCACCATCAGGACCACAACACTACATACCTGAAAGGTGGCAGTGCTATTATAGCTGTGGTCTTCTGTAAGGAGGAGGTACTTCCCCAGTTGGGCTGCTCCAGATTCAAGCGTGATGGTCATCGCTGTGCCCTACCTCTCATTGTTGGACGTAGTTTAAGGACATACCCGGGTCCAAAATTAACACAGTGAGTTCGGTGTGTTTAGAGTCGTTGTTGGTGGACGAATCGAACCCGCGTCCTACCATTACAGCGGCTCCGGTGTCGGACCGCCCTCAACCGGTTTTGACATCAATAGCGGCGCGAGCAGCGCGGCGCGCGTTAGTGCACGACGGGCCGGCGACGCGAGCGGCGAACTGAACGGACACTCAGCACTCTTAGTGCTTGATAATGGAGGCCTATGTTCTCCGAAACATGTCGCGCGAGTGACTAAATAAACGTGAGTCGTGTTAATTTTTAATTTATAGGATTAGGTAGTTTCACGAGATTTGAAGTCACTCGCACAACACCTTTTTTCATACCGATAGCTATCAAGTGTAACAGGGAATTTCAATACCGACTTTTTATTTATAAACATTATTTAATAAAAATTGATACATTAATACAAACAAGAAAATAGAGTAACGTATATTTTACGAGTAGTTAAGTAAAGTCAGCAGCAAAAGTTGCTAAGCGTTAAAAGCGCTCTTATTCTCTTGACAATAGAGACGTGTTGACCTCATTTAGAACACCTCAAATGCTTAGCTACTTCTGCTGCTGACTGTACTTGCTTACTATTTAAAATTAAATTGTTTATATTTTTAGGTTAAGAAAGAAAAATACCTTTTATATTTTTAATATACATTGTAATTCTTCTTTTACATATGCGTGTATCGTGCATTTCACGCGTACGCTATTAGCATGAGCTAGACAACAGTATGGTAACATTTTACATTTTTAAATTCGATTTTAAACATAGAATCTCATTAACGTAATAGTCTATTGTAGGCAACATCAGATTGGCCATTTTATTTAAAGTTGTATACAGTGCGTGAGATCTTAGAAATAATAAAATAATAAATATTTCCGGACAATATGACACAAATCGACCTAGTCTTACGGTAAGCTCAGTAAGGCTTGTGTTGTAGGTACTAGACGACGATATATGTAATATATAGTATACATATAAATACTTAAATACATAGAAAACACCCATGACTCGGGAACACATATCTGTGCTCATCACAAATAAATGCCCCGACTGGGAATCGAACCCAGGATCATCGGCTTCATAGGCAGGGTCACTACCCACTAGGCCAGAGCGGTCGTCAAATTTAGAAAAAGACTTCGGTTATTCGGTAACGTACGAAGTTGATACTGCTTTACTGCTTTCTTAGGCCCTTTACACACTGCGACTTTTAGCAGCGATGCAGTCGCGATACTGTCGCGATGCAGCATCGATGCAGTCGCAAATGGTCTACCTTTACACACTTGCGCTACTTTAAGCATCGATATAGCCGCGATGCTGTCGCGATGCAGAAGCTGGCCATTGAACTGTAGCGATGCAGTATCGATGCAATCGCGATGCAGCATCGATGCAATCGCGATGCAGCATCGCTACTGTATCGCGGCTGTATCGCTATCGATGCTAACGTGAGCCACGACGGAAACGTATTTTGATCAGCCATTCATTGACTGCTACAGCGCTATGAGTTCGATTGAAACTGTTAATCACGCTCTCTGTATTTTTACTTTTAAATAAAAAAAAAAAATTAAAATCGGTTCACGGGTCTCGGAGATATCGAGTAACATACATACAAAAAAAAATTCTTCGAATTGATAACCTCCTCCTTTTTTTGAAGTCGGTTAAAAAGGAACGTAAACGCAAACAGAGGAAGTATTTGGTCCACCCATTTACAAGTGAAAAATTAATAAGTGGTCATTATGTATCATAATATGTCAGTAGCTAGCTCTAAAATCAGATAGCTGCTTTTAGAACTGCTTCATCAGTAGATTTGGCAAACTACCCACTACCCCGTGTCTGCAATTCTGCATCGATGCTAACGCGCGTCTGTATCGATGCTGTCGCGCGTGTGTATCGATGCTAACGCGCTACTGTATCGATACTAACGCGCGACAGCATCGATGCAAAAATCTTTTCATTGATGATGTCGCGATACAGTCGCGCGTGTGTATCGATGCTAACGCGCAAATGTATCGATAGTATCGATACTAACGCGCGACAGCATCGATGCAAAATTGCTGGTGTCGCGATGCAGTCGCGCGTTTTTGAAACGCGCGACTGCATCTGCTCATGTTCATCTGATCATGCTGCTAAAAGTCGCAGTGTGTAAGGGGCCTTAAAGCTGATAAAACTTATTGAAGTTATCGTAAAAAGTTAAGTGGACAATTAGCATCAACCTAAAATAAACCCTAATCTAAAGGCACTTAAATAAAATTTCGCTAGATAACTATATTGCGATTAGACTTATTGTCATAATTTAAATACAATGGAATTTGAATTTCTACCGGAGGTAAATTTGAAAACAGAATGTCATCTCACCATGTATCACTTCTGGAATAAATTATATAGAGCTGAGAATACCTAAATTTAATAAATAATCTTTTTTTGGTCTCTTTCTCTGTGGCGTTTCAAAAGGCATTGACGGTGATTTTTGGTTGGCTTTCTTTTAAAGTACTTTTTGGAAATGCCTGTTGCTTCTATCATCCGGTCTTGAAGTTTATTAAAATATATGGCCTATGAAGCCGGCGGTCCTGGATACAAATCTAGGTAAGGGCATTTATTTGTGTTATGAGCACATGTATTTGTTCCTGAGTCATGGGTGTTTCATATATGTATTTGAGTATACAAATACTACATACAAATATTATATTATGTTGCTGACTGAGTCACAACACAAGCCTTCTTGAGCTTACCGTGCGGGGTTAGTCAATTTGTTTAAGAATGTCCAGTAAGTAATATTTATTTATTTTAGAGCAGACGAAATGTGAAATTGGTATTACACGTTATAACATGTCACAACAGCGTTTAGATCGGCTACTACCACTGCCCTGTTGAGGAGAATCTTCTCGAGGAGAGCCTTGTTGAGGATAGCCTTGTTGGGGATAGCCTTGTTGAGCATAGCCCTGTTGACAATTGTTTTGTTGCGGAAGGCCTTGTCGAGGACAACCTTGTTGAGGATAACCTTGTTGAGGGTAGCCTTGTTGTGGGTAGCCTTGTTGGGGACAGCCTTGTTGAGGGTGGTTTTGTTGGGGACAGGTTTGTTGAGGGTAGACTTGTTGAGGTGGACCTTGTTGAGGGTGGTTTTGTTGGGGACAGGTTTGTTGAGGGTAGACTTGTTGAGGTGGACCTTGTTGAGGGTAGCCTTGTTGGGGACAGGTTTGTTGAGGACAGCCTTGTTGAGAGTAGACTTGTTGAGGGTAGACTTGTTGAGGTGGACCTTGTAGAGGGTAGACTTGTTGAGGTGGACCGGGAGTTTCCTGGTTGTCTGAGAACGTACCGAGTTGACAATCGTTTGCCGCTTTTAGGACAATTTGGCAAAACTCCTCCTTGCTAATGTTGTTTTTGTCACATACGTTGTCGAAGTAAGAGCGTAGTCTTGCCTCCTGCTCGCTCGAGCCATCGTATACATCCGCTGCAATCGATAGAATTCTTATCAATAAGCTAGATTAACTGTTATTTTTGCCGTGTGATGCCGGCTGACTAGAATAGCACCACCCCATCTCCTCCCGCGGGTGTCGTAAGAGGCGACGAAGGAAAACATCCTACGGACGGACAGCAGCGTCCGTCGAGACCCAATCTACAGCTACTGCGGTCGCCAACCCGCCTGCCAAGCGTGGCGACTATGGCAACTACCCCCCAAGATGATACAAGTCATATTTGTGGGAGGCCTAAGTCCAGCAGTGGACTGCATACGGCTGAAATGTATGTACCTATGTAACTGTTATTTTTTAACCGACTGGTAATGGGTTCCGACTGCTACAATTTTTCATGCATTTAAAAACATTGTCAAATAGGTTTTTTGACAAAAATTACGCTTTTGATACGGCCATACGCCATTTACCCAAGTACCAAGTACTTTGTGCCATTTAGGGTTCACCTTACAGTAGGCACATCATAGAGTAAGCATTAAACAAAAGAAACAGCTTGAACCGTAAATGGCTCAACAATTAAAGCCGGTGACTGTACAAGCTTTTATTGCCGGTGCTTGTTTTGCACAATCATCAGCATCTAAGAGGATTTTAGTATGTATTTCGAGTTGCTACAGTCACCTTAGCGTTATGCCCGGAATACACGAGGCTAGTTTTTCAAGCCAGTGCAGCAAGCTAGTACTAGTAAGCTAGCAAGCTAGTGCGTCTATCTTCGTGTATACAAAACTAGCTTAACTTTCAGGCTAGTAAGCTAGTGAGTCAGGATAGTTTTAACCTTTTGAACGCCAAGCACCACTAAAATGGTCGCGTGATGTCGTGCCTGCCACGCCACCGACCACTAAAGTGGCTACGGCGGACGCTGTCAAAGCAATAGTCCTGCTGACAGATAAGGTTTATATTTGTTCTTCACAAGTCATACCATGGCGTACACGTCATATTTTGACGCAAGATGAAAAGCGTTCAAAAGGTTACTAGCTTGCCGTTCTATTTTTTGAGTTAGTAGCGTCCCGATTTCGCTAAACCTGGCCTGGCCTGTGTACCGTCTTCGTGCGGCCGGTGAAGCTAGTATCCGTTCGGCTAGTTTCTAATATATCTTCAAGTAATTCATCTAGTACACATTTACATAGTAAGTAATTGTTTCATTCGTGCTATGTTATTTTTACGAATTACGTTCATATTGAAGATTTTTTACGATACTTTGCAATGGTACTGGCACTCGAACTGACTTAAAATTACTGGCATCATGTAGACAGCATTATTTTTTTAAATTATTCTTATTAGTACATCACAAAATAACCTTATAATCTGCCTGTATTCAGGGCGTGCCTGCGTGCCTGGCTGAAAAAACTAGCCTCGTGTATTCTGGTATTTTTTTTTTTATGATATAGGCGGCAAACGAGCAGACGGATTGCCTGGTGGTAAGCAATTACCGTCGCCCATGGGCACCCGTAACACCAGAGGAGTCACAAGCGCGTTGCTGGCCTTTGGAGCTCTGGGAACCTTACTCACCATCAGGAACACAACACTGCATACCTGAAAGGTAGCAGTGCTATTATGGCTGTGGTCTTCAGTAAGGAAGAGTACTTCCCCAGTTGGGCTGCCCCAGATTCAAACGTGATGGTCATCGCTGTGCCCTACCTCTCATTGACTGGTATGAAAAACTAGCTTACTAGATTGTTTTTATTAATCAGAGCCGTCTGCTAACGAATATCATCGATAGCTTACTAGCTTAGAAATGAAGATAGTTATGTCTACACGAAGCCAGAAGTACTAGCTTGCTAGCTTACTAACACAGCTAGCTTGAAATACTAGCCTTGTGTATCCCGGACAAGTGTGGTCAGCTCAATCGGCTAAAGATATCAGGGGCGCTACCGCGTAAATCGATATTCGTAAATTTCGAACGATTGTCTCAGACACTCTCATTAAGCCTCGATTAAAGTAAAAGAGAAAGATGCTCAAAATTTTATTATTATTATTTATTAATCAGGCAGGCAGTTGAAACAACTGATAGTTGCCTGTATCTGAGTGATCTTCACTTAGGCCCCTTACACACTGCGACTTTTAGCAATTCAAAAACGCGCGACTGCATCGCGACACCAGCAATTTTGCATCGATGCTGTCGCGCGTTAGTATCGATACAGTTGCGCGTTAGCATCGATACACACACGCGACAGTATCGCGACATCATCACTGAAAAGATTTTTGCATCGATGCTGTCGCGCGTTAGTATCGATACAGGATTGCAGACGCGGGGTAGTGGGCAGTTTGCCAAATCTACTATTAAAGCAGTTCTAAAAGCAGCTACCTGATTTTAGAGCTAGCTACTGACATATACATAATGACCACTTCTTAATCTTTCACTTGTAAATGGGTGGATGATTAACAGTTTCAATCGAACTCATAGCGCTGTCAATGAATGACTGATCTAAATACGTTTCGCGTCGTGGCTCACGTTAGCATCGATACAGCCGCGACGCTAACGCGATACAGTAGCGATGCTGCATCGCGATTGCATCGATGCTGCATCGCTACAGTTCAATGGCCCGCTTCTGCATCGCGACAGCATCGCTACTGTATCGCGATAGCATCGCGACTGTATCGATGCTTAAATTAGCGCAAGTGTGTAAAGGTGGACCATTTGCGACTGCATCGATGCTGCATCGCGACAGCATCGCGACTGCATCGATCGCTGCTAAAAGTCGCAGTGTGTAAAGGGCCTTAAAATAAATTGTTTGCATTGGGTAAGTATTTGTTTAGTCTTCTTAAACTGATTGACATTCAGTGCTGAGACCACGGTCTTCTGGTAAATTTACAAACGATTTCCACGGTTCGCTCGCTCAGAGTTTTCTACCACCGGCTTTTACCGCATTCATGAGAGGTAGGGCACAGCGATGACCATCACGCTTGAATCTGGGGCAGCCCAACTGGGGAAGTACCTCCTTACAGAAGACCACAGCCATAATAGCACTGTTACCTTTCAGGTATGTAGTGCTGTGTTCCTGATGGTGAGTAAGGTTCCCAGAGCTCCAACCCTTAAAGGCCGGCAACGCGCTTGTTACTCATCTGGTGTTGCGAGTGCCCATGGGCGACGGTAATTGCTTACCACCAGGCAATCCGTCTGCTCGTTTGCAGCATATGTCATAAAAAAAAATCTTCGTCGACTTGATGAGCTGTCTCCATTTTTAAACTAGTTAGTTCCTTACCGTCCTTCAAGATTTCCATTATTTCCTCCATGTTGTTCATGTCACCCGACTTCAACAGGTCGTAAGAGATGTTTAAATCGTCCATGTCCTCACAATCTGCATATGTGTAAACATATTAATATCTAGATGACGACGGCTCGCCCGCATGGTTAGAGGAAAATGTAACATATTGCTTTTATATTAAGCAGAAACGTCTGCTAGCATATCAAAGATATTTAAATCGAAAGAAAAATAGAAAAATTTGACTCGCAGCGGGACTCGAACCCACAACCACCGGATCCCCAGCCCAGCGCACCACCAATCGTGCCACACGAGCGCCGTTTAGACGTTTCAAATTCCTCCATCTTATCCTTCCTGGTATACGTCATTACGGGTGACGTGTAGCGACATCTACCGAAGAGTATTGAACCCTTTTTACGGCATCGAAGTCTCAAATTCAGATTGAGAAATCATCGACAACAATGTGCTACCCCTTTGTAAAATTGCTAGCATATCACGATTGGTGGTGCGCGGGGCTGGTGACCCGGTGGTTGTGGGTTCGACTCCCGCTGCGAGTCAAATTTTGCTATGTTTATTTTGATTTAAATATGTAACATATTGAGTCTTCCCGTGGGAATGAGATGTTTTCCCGTTGAGAAAAGTAGCCTATGTCACTCTCCATCCCTTCAACTACCTCCACTTATAAAATCACGTCAATTCGTCGCTCCGTTTTGCCGTGAAAGATGGACAAACAAACAGACACACTTTCGCGTTTATAATATTAGTATGGAAATATGGATCTAGATTTTCCTCGCTTCGTTGTCGACCAGCGGGTTATGGTTATAGTTGCGGGATAAAAATTATCTTATACGGGACATAGGCTTGTGTTGCGAGTACTCAACCAACGATATTACTAGCTTTTCCTCGCGACTTCGTCGGCCAACCACGCCCGTCTTTAAAGTACGGTTGCGGGATAAAAAATATCCTATGTCCTTTCTCGTAGCTCAAACTCTCCATACCTTTCATCACAATTCTGTGACCCTAGTGAAAAAGGGTATAAGTCAAATTGGCTCAGAAAAAAAGGTCACAAGTCCTATAATATGTACGGCACTTGTACCCTTTTTCGCTGTGCTAATTTGCCTTAAACCCTTTTTCACAAGAGCCACAGAATTGGTTAAGCGGTTTAAGCGTGACGTAACAGACAGAGAGTTACTTTCGCATTTATAATATTACTAGCTGTGCCCCGCGGTGTTACCCACGGTTTATTAGGGAAAAGACGCAAATTGTTGGGTCGAGCATTGTTGTTCTGTACAAAACGTGGCTTCGGATTGCTGCCCTGTGGGCCGATTTTTGGGAGTCGTGCATTCGAATTCATAAAACTTTAAGAACGAAAATAATCAGACAAAAAAGTTTATTACCATTATATTTGCACAAAAGGTACGGTTCGATACCAACAATTATTTATGTGTATCATTCATACTTCTTAAATACCATATCTTCGTGTTTGAGAGAGTTTAAAATGTCACGATTCGAGCGTCGGTCGAGTGCTCAAAAATCGCCCCCCTGTTCCTCGTTTGTACGGACCGAGAACGCACAGCCCGGAAATTGACGACCCAGCAATCCGAGTACTCCATCATCGTCAAATGCTGGGCTGTACATTCCGGGCTGCGTTTTGTTGGTCACCGCTGTACACAGCGGGCGGCGGTCGCTTCCGTACTTTTACATTTGTTTCACACGCACGCCGCTGTCCGCTCAAGCGTCTCATGCTGCCGCCACACATTCGCACGAGCAGCGAGGCGAGTAACGAGGCGAAACGCGAGCACGCATGTGTACGCGGACGTCTCGCTATTCCTCTCGTCCCTCGCATCGCGTTTTTGTATAGGCAAAGTTTCGAGTGACGAGCCAGCATGTCTAATCGCGGAGTCCTATGTTATATTACAAGATAAATTGACAATGTATATATATTTACCTAGTTTATTAGCCATTTTTAATAATTTCACGTTATCAAAGGATACAGAGGAGAGGGAGACATGTAGATCTTCTCGTTCGCTAAAGCCCAAGTTATAATTGAAACTTGCCAATCCATACCATTTTTATATAATTTTTGGTTTTCTCTTCATTTTAAAATCTACATTCTGCCGCCGTTAGGTATGGTACTACAGGAAAACATACATACAGATTTCTTCATAACGAAATGATAAGTAAATGTTAAGATAATGAATTTCTAGATAAAAAACTGTAAATAAAAACACAGGTATTTTGACACAAATGACAGCTCAGCCATAGAATTTGCATGCTGTCAAACTTATTGGCAGTACCTTTTTGGTTTCGGGCAAATATAATTGACTATTTAACATAGACATAGGTACCATTTAACTAGACGGAGCCTAATAATAGCACAATCGAAAGGGATGGACTTACGTAACTTCCAATAGCTATGGCAAAGACGGCGCTATTTTCGTCCGTCCTTGTCATAGTCTCACATATTTTTGTTCCCTCCAAACTGAACACTTCAGAACTGTCAAAGTTGGAGGGGAACAAACAAATAGAACTGGAGTTTTCTTGTGTTTTCAACCGAAGTTACGGTTATTAATACAGAGTAACGCTAATATTTTAGCTGTACAGAATGTCCTGTAAAGCAAAACTATAGTGAATTGTTATATTTTGGGCTGCTAAAGCCATAATGTTTGTAAAATTGAGTGAAACATTGTATTGTATTGCATTGTATTGTATTTTAAGATAAGATAAGAGATCTTTATTTTAGTTGTATCTTAGTTATATTTTTAGTTTAGTTTCATTTATAAATAATGTATCACGATTAAGCGCGTCAGTACAGCTGTCTCGTCAGCGAACGGTGTACGCCTGGGTCACAACGGAAGAACAGCGCTGGCTTTGCCAGCTACAATGCTGAGTTGTGACCCTTTTGTGGCAAAAATGTATTTTAATTATTTCATGTTTATGGTCTTTTTGTTTTGTGTTATTTTGTCATAAATAAATGTTTTTTCTTTCTTCTTTCTTTCTTCTAATATTGTTGTACCTTACTGGCGCTCGCGGATGCGTTCTCCAGTCATTATTCCTCCTAGGCAAGCACTAAACTAATTTGTATGTGGGTAGGTTCGCATATTGTAATTTTTAGGATGGAGGTAAATTAATATTTTCCTCAGTCCACCCGATGACCACGAACGCTGCTAAAGGGTTCGAAACGTCGAGATGCAGTTTACTCGTAAATTAGTATACGCGATATAATCCGTTAGTTGATTTATTTAATAAGTACCCGGACCCGGGTATATCCTTAAACTACGTCCAACAATGAGAGGTAGGGCACAGCGTTGATCATCACGCTTGAATCTGGGGCAGCCCAATTGGGGAAGTACCTCCTCCTTACAGAAGACCACAGCCATAATAGCACTGCTACCTTTCAGGTATGTGTGATGTATGTCTATAATTGCAATATTCATAGATATGTATCACAGCTGATTGTACGGTCACTGAACTCGCGGGTAGGTTAAGAATTTTAGAAATATTTTAGTGTTATCTTTTGGTGGTAGTTTGAAGTCCTGTCGCAATACAATTTTGGAATACGAACAGACGTGCCGTTGTCTTTTATTCCATTATCCCGGATTCCTTGGCTCCGTATATCTCATTTGGCGACGAATTCGGACAATAAGCGTGCGGCAGGGAAAAATAAGTGTGGAAATGTCAATTGGGAAGTTGCAACCGTTTGACCCCAGCGCGGACGATTGGGCGTTGTACGTAGACAGGCTGGAACAATACTTTATTGTGAATAAAGTAACGGATGAATTGAAAGTGCCTACGTTAATTACGGTGATGGGCAGTGCTAGCTACGAATTATTAGTGACATTGTGTACGCCTGATAAGCCGTCAACGAAGAAATTTGAGGTACTAAAAGAATTAATGACCAATCACTTGCAACCTAAGCGTAGCATAATGGCGGAACGTTATAAATTTCGTCAGAGGGTCCAAAAGAGCGGTGAGTCATTAGCAATCTACGTAGCTGATTTAAAGAAATTGACTAAATATTGTGATTTTAAGACGGAGCTGGAAAATAATCTTCGGGATCAATTCGTGTGTGGCATAGCGGACGACACGATACGGCAACGATTGTTCGTGGAAGATGCGTTGTCTTTCGCGAAGGCTTGGAAGCTAGCGGTAGCCATGGAGGCAGCAGAGAAGGACGCCGCAGCAGTAGATGGCAGGACACGCAGTGCGGGTAAAGAGATAGCAGAGGTGCTGTATTCATCGGCAAATAGGGCCAGGACGCAGGGAACCTGGAAGCCGAACGCATCGGGCCAGGCGGCAGGGCGCACCAAGGGGGCATCGCTACCATGGGGCGGCGCGCCGGCGAGGCCAGCGGCCATAACAGAAGCGGCAGGAGCGTCGCGGGACCGGCAGGGTCAGTGTCGTGCTTGTGGCGGGATTCATAACGCGGGAACATGCAAATTCCGCATGTATTCATGTCGTGTATGCATGCAACAAGGCCATTTAAAAAGGATGTGTCCCCAGCTACAGAGTGGGGCAAGAGTGCATTCGTTGGATGTGTGTGAAAACGACGAGAATATATTAAACGAGGTAAATTTGAACGCATTAACTGTAGGCAGTTTAAGTTGTTACAAACCTGTAACGCTGGAATTATGCGTTAACAACATAATTTTACAAATGGAGGTGGACACGGGTAGCGTGATTTCGTGTATAAATTTCGATTGTTATAAAAGGTTATTTAAAAGTTGGCCTATTGAAACATCTAATGTTATATTAAATTACTATACAGTGGATGCTCCATCTATTCGACCGGTGGGTAAAATCACTCCATTAGTTAAATATAAAGGTAAAGAGATGACTTTAGATCTGTTTATTATAGATAAGGGTAGAAATCCACTATTAGGGAGGCAATGGTTACAGGAATTGTCTATTGGCTTGGAAGAGTTGCATTGTAATAAAATTGAGACGGAAACGGAACTTAGTATGGATTTATTAATTTCTAGGTATAAGAATGTGTTTGCGGACGGGCTCGGGCGGTACACGGGCGGCACGGTGGCACTGCGCGTGCGCGAGGGCGCCGCGCCGGTGTACATGGGCGCGCGGCCCCTGGCGTACGCCCTGCGCGAGCCGGTGGAGCGCGCGCTGGACCAGCTGGAGCGGGACGGCATCATAACGCCGGTTGAAACGTCCGACTGGGCCACACCGATAGTTCCGGTAGTCAAGCGTGATGGAGGTATTCGCATATGTGGCGATTATAAATTAACATTAAACAGATGCCTAGAAATTGACCGATTTCCTTTGCCGAGGGTGGAAGACCTGTTGGTCAAGTTACACGGGGGGCAGACGTTTTCAAAAATTGATTTGTCTCAAGCTTATGCTCAATTTGAGTTAGACGAGGCATCTAAACCTTTTACAGTGATTAATACTCACAAAGGTTTGTATAAGTATAATAGGCTTATCTATGGACTATCATCGAGTCCAGGGATATTTCAAAGGAAGCTGGAACAACTGTTCGCAGACTTACCGCGAGTAGGAGTTTTTCTTGACGATGTTATTTTGACTGGGGAGGACAGAGAAGAGCATTTGCGTACATTGCACCAAGTTTTAGGACGCCTTGAGAAATTTGGTCTAAAAGTTAAAAAAGAAAAGTGCTCTTTATTCTCAGAATCAGTCACGTATTTAGGGTTTCGAATTAGTAAACAGGGGATTCATACATGTCCAGAGAAGGTTAAGGTAATTAATGACATGGCCATACCGGCTAATGTTACGGAACTGCGCTCATTCATAGGAATGATTATGTACTACGCAAAATTTGTTAAAAATATTAGCATGACCTTAACACCGTTGTACAAACTGTTAAAAAAAGGGGCAACATTTATTTGGACAAAAGAATGTTCGGACGCATTTAATGCAGTCAAGCGTTGTTTGTTGTCTAGTTCAGTGTTGGCGCACTATGACCCTGAACTACCTTTATGTCTCACCACAGATGCGAGTTCCAGTGGCGTGGGAGCTGTGATCTCTCACCAGATGCCAGATGGTTCGGAAAGGCCGGTGGCATACGCTTCCAGAGTCCTAAATTCAGCGGAGGTCAACTATTCTCAAATCCAGAGAGAAGCTTTGGGCATTATTTTTGGTATTAAAAAATTTCATCAGTATCTGTACGGCCGTAAGTTTTTGCTGAGAACCGACCATAAACCATTAGTTTCCATATTCGGGGAAAAGGGTGGTATTCCGTCAATGGCAGCGAGTAGATTACAAAGGTGGGCGGTCATTTTGTCGGGTTATCAGTACGATATAGAATACGTGCCTACGGAAAAAAATGGAGCGGACGCCCTATCGAGATTACCGGTGGGCAAGCAGTCAGTGGATAAGCCGGAGGTAACGTATGTACAATTTGTACAGGATTTCTTACCAATTACTAGTGATCATGTAAGGGACCATTTAAAAACAGATAACCTACTGAGAAAAATAGTGATGTACTTACAATCAGGCTGGCCGATGAAGTGCAACGATCCAGAGCTACAACCTTATTGGGTACGACGACAGGAATTGTATTTCGAGGCAGGTTGTGTTATGTGGGGATACAGAATGGTGATACCTAATGTTGTAAGACCGGACGTTTTACGAGAGCTGCATATAGGCCATTTTGGAGTGGTAAAAATGAAAAGTCTTGCACGAAGCTATGTTTGGTGGCCTGGCATCGACAAAGATATAGAAAAAACGTGCCGCGAATGCGAGGCGTGTGCGCTAGAAGCACCAGCTCCGGCCAGATCTGCACCACAAGCTTGGCCGTATCTTGAAGAAGTTTGGAGTAGGTTACATATGGATTTCTTGGGACCACTAAATGGCATGACCTTTTTGGTAGTCATCGACTCATCGTCCAAATGGATTGAAGTAAAACAAATGTCAAGGACGACTGCAGAAGACGTGAGTAAGGTTTTAAGAGAGATATTTGCTCGTTTCGGGTTACCAAAGATTATGGTATCGGACAATGGGCCGCCGTTCACAAGTTCAGAACTGGCCCAATTTATGCGATTGAATGGCATAGTACAAATGTATTCACCGGTATATCATCCGTCTTCAAACGGGGCCGCCGAGAATGCGGTAAAGTTAGTCAAACAAACTATTAAGAAAGCGTTGAGAGAGAAGCAAGACGTCGACACGGCGCTCCAGTCATATTTACTGGCCTACAGGAACTCCATTCACAGCAGCACGGGAGTGTCGCCTGCGAGATTGCTGCAGCGTCGAGGCCTGCGCACACGGCTCGATTTGCTGCGAGCTGACGCGGGGGCCGCGGCGCAGGAGTGTGTGCGCGCCGCGCAACGGCGGCAGTGTGAGCATGCAGGGGGAGTCGCGAGGTCATGTAGTGCAGGTGATAAGGTGTGGGCGAGGAATTTTAGCAAGGGGGAGAAATGGGTTAAAGGTACAATCATGGAACAATTAGGTTCAAGGAATTACTTGGTGCAAAGGGAAGACGGTCAAATTATTAAAAGGCATATAGATCAGTTACGTAATGACTCACGATTGGCTATAACGGCGTGCCCAGGGACGGACAAAAGCGATGACAATTCAGTACCATGTGGGTCGCCAGAACCGGCCTCTGTACCGTCCGGGCCCATACCTAAAAGGGTGCCAGCACCCGTAGAAAGATATGGTAATCCTATATTATATTGAGTATATGTATCCATTTCCATCACCCTTGGGTATACGATACATTGATGCATTATTAAAAAAAAAAAAAAAAGGTTTGTTCTTATATATTATTAATATGATGTTATAGTGAAAAAAGGCTTTCGTAAACTCAAGGTCTATTTATGGATATGCACCTGATGTATTCTTAGTTAAGTGGTAGGGTGTGATGTATGTCTATAATTGCAATATTCATAGATATGTATCACAGCTGATTGTACGGTCACTGAACTCGCGGGTAGGTTAAGAATTTTAGAAATATTTTAGTGTTATCTTTTGGTGGTAGTTTGAAGTCCTGTCGCAATACAATTTTGCAATACGAACAGACGTGCCGTTGTCTTTTATTCCATTATCCCGGATTCCTTGGCTCCGTATATCTCAGTATGTAGTGTTGTGTTCCTGATGGTGAGTAAGGTTCCCAGAGCTCCAACCCCCCTTAAAGGCCGGCAACGCGCTTTTGACTCCCCTGGTGTTGCGGGTGCCCATAGGCGACGGTAATTGCTTAACACCAGGCAATCCGTCTGCTCGTTTGCCGCCTATGTCATAAAAAAAAAGTAATTATCGCGACAACTGAAGACAATATTAAGACTAAGCATAAGACTTAGACATGATGAGCTCCCCAAAGTCACCGCTTTAGTCCAGCGTGGGGACTAGCCACAAACGTCCACTGCTGGACACATGCCTCCCCCATAAATTTCCGTGCGATTTCTGAACACGGGTCTAATAATATAGGCAATCGCCACGCTCGGCAGGCGGGTTGACCGCAGTAATTTCCTCTCCACCTCTATAGTGTAAACAGTCTAACATTTATTTTTAAACGGAATAAAAGATTTTTTTTTTTTTCAATTAATAAAATATATTTCACATTTCGCGTAAAAATATAATTAATATTTACAAATTGTTTCGTTATAACAATAAAATAACAAATAATTCAATAACATTTAAAATACATTAATAATACATTTTTGTGATATAAGTAATTAAACGGCCATTTTAAGTACCTAATAATACTTACTTAGTGAACTTCTGTTCTCTCTTTCTAACAAATACTGATCTCTATGTGATGAAGAGGGACCAACTATTTCTATCGGTTCAATACTCTCTTTTTAATAGTAGAAATAATAACATCATCATCCTCGCGTGGTCCCGGCTATGGCTCATGCAAGCCTGGGGTCCGCTTGGCAACAAATCCCAGGATTTGGCGTAGGCACTAGTTTTACGAACGCAACTGCCAAACCTTCCAACCCAGAGGGTAAACTAGGCCTTATTTGGATTAGTCCGGTTTCCTCACTAGGTTTTCCATTAATGAAAAGCGACTGGTAAATACTCGTATTAAATGATATTTCGTACATAAGTTCCGAAAAACTCATTGGTACCCGGGGTTTGAACCTGTGACCTCCGGATTGCAAATCGCACGCTCTTACCGCTTAGATATAATAACAATTTTAAACAGAAAATAATCATGAGACTTGACAATATTAATACTCACGTTTACAAATCGAATATTACTAACATGTTTGCGTGGACGGACTTTTTCTACTAGTGTGTGCAAAGATTGATAATATTGCTGAAAATGAGGGTAGTTTCGCGCCTCCCCCCCTCAGCCGTCGCCGGCGTCAAGTCGAACGCGGCCGCAGTTTATGTCGGACAGCCAAAGCGAAGCCCGTTATTACTGCTCTTGGTTACGGTGCTAAACACAGGTTTCATAAGTCGAGCAATATTCGTCTTATAAAACGTGAGTTGCCCTTACAATAGATAGGGAATATGCATGTTTTTTTTTTCTTCGCTTTAATAAAAGCTCATTTATGTAAAGAGCAGTACAAAAAAGTTATTTGGCGAATATCTATAAAAATAACAAAGATATAAGCCATCAAAGTTTTATCCCTCTCTTTCTAGCAAAACAGAATTTAGTATGGAGTTTATAATGTCCGTTGTAGACTTTGACGTCACGTCCAATCTCTCTGTCTAACCACTGTCTAATTTGTAGCTTAAAATGCTTATATATCCGCATTTTTTGACCGATTTTAATTTTAAATTTACTTTTAGAGTTCTTTTTTTACTATATTTTGAGAGAAATGCGAAAACATTCATGCATATTCCCTATTACCCCCTTATTCATAAACGGTATTCGGTGTTTACTGTAATAAGAGCAATAACTTTAGGGATCGCTTCTACACCACGAATGTAGCAACATTTGTTCTACAACTAAAAATAATTGTGTAATTTATTACTTGTGATTTTTTCGGACAAACTGAATAGTATCTTTAATGAAAAGCATATATTATATAGTTTAGTTGACATTTACTGTCAGCATACTAACTTCATAGTATACACCGTGGGCTATTTAAACCCGACCGAATTCAACCACGTATTTCTGACGATATTATAATTAAATAATGTTACATGAACATAGGCCTAATTACGCAGTTTTTATTTTTTTATTTTTCAAACAAAATAAATAAATTAAGCTTAGCACTTCATTGTGAACAAATCTTTAAGTCAGAGTGTGAATAAGAAAATCCAATTCCTGATAGAGAAACAGAGTAAGTAAGCAAACACGACACTTAACGAATCACTCCGACACCACACTATGCACCACTGTCAGAGAAAAGTGAGGATGTGTCATCGATTGTTTGCTACTTTATGACAACTAATGTCAAGTATGTAGGTACAGTCGCGAATACTAATCGGCTTTTATCAGCCTGTCTGCCATTTCTAACTACACGGAATGTGCTAATAATAATACCACGATCGAAAGGGATGGTCTTATGTAACTTTCCATAGGTGTGAGACGGCGCTATTTCCGTCCGTCCTTGTCATAGTCGCACATATTTGTTGCCCTCCAAACTGAACCCTTCAGAACTGCCAAAGTTGGTGGGATACAAACAAATACAATTGCACTTTTCTTGTGTTTACAACCGAATTTGCTGTAATTAATACAGAATAAATTATAATTTTTGTTATAAATAAATAACGTCCTGTAAAGCAAAACTATAGTGAATTGTTACATTTTGGGCTACAAAAGCCAGAATATCTTTGTCCCTTACTGGCGCTCGCGGATGCGTGCTTCAGTCATTATTTCTCCTAGCGTAGTTTTCCCCTTACATTGCTTGCTTGGAAAATCTTTTTTTATTCATATTTAGTAAACTATAAGTTCTTTTAAAATTCGTAGAACAAATGGCTACGTTTGTGGTGTAGAAACGATGCCTTAAGTTATTTCTCTTGTTACAGGAAACACCCGTAATGATGGAATAAATTAAATACTATTCTTTTCTCATTCATCATCATCATCATCTCAGCCATAAGACGTCCACTGCTGAACATAGGCCTCCCCCTTGGACCTCCACATGTACCGGTTGGAAGCAACCTGCATCCAGCGTCTTCCGGCCTAAATGAGGTCGTCTGTCCATCTTGTGGGTGGACGTCCTACGCTGCTTTTCTCATGATCTCTCACTTACTTGTGTTAAAGTCAAAACATAAATTAACTTTATCTACGTACATGTCATAAGTGCTCTAAAATGCGTCCAGAAACCGTAGGCAATGACCAGCATTACCAACCATCAGAAAGATTTCAGTAGGTAATGTTAACATTACCTACTGAAATCAGTAGGTTATGAATTTAAATTTGGAACAGCTGTCAAATCCAAGTGGGGTGTCTAATCTAGTATCTATAGATATTAAAACAGCCATTGATACGAAACGCCAATTCGTTATGTTTTTTTAATATAAATCGAACGACATTTGAACTCGAGTGACAGTAGAATAGGGAGTTCATTCGCTTGTCTATGGTTTAAAAAATAATAATACTGAGATACGAAATACGCAACGCCGCCGTTCCAAGTTGTCATTTGTTTTGTTCGTTGACTTTTTAATGTTTACAAGTAACCCTAGTAATAAGTTATTTCCCTACGGTTTCTGAACCCGTCTTAAAACACTTAATGACATGTGTGTAGATAAAGTAGTGTATGTAACTATACATAATTAGGCATTACAACAATCGTGTGATATTATTATGAAACTCGCCTTCGGCTCGTTTCATAAACCCACACTCTTGTTGTAATGCCCTTCATTATGCACAGATACATAAACTACTATTAAACCTGTGAGACGTTTAAGTATAAGGGGGTTATTAAATCATTTTTTATAACATGTTGACATAAAAAATCTTCCATACACTCTACTATTTAAGCACCCAAAAGTCAACATATATTGCATCGCTGCACCAGTATTGGCCATCAGTGCCAGCCAATAGCATTGCAGAGTAGAAGGTAACCGGTGGCCACCAGTAGGTTGCCCACCATTACTGGGAAACCCACGCGGAGGTACTGTAGGAAGGTGAATCTGTAGCCATGTTGCTCGGCCACTCCCGCGCAGACCACGTTTGCGCTTGCGCCGATTAGTGTTCCGTTGCCTGAAACAGTTAGATATTATTATTATAGTCTCTTCCGTACACGGAACAATGGTGTTCCGGACATTTAGGAGGCGTACGCCGGATCGAGCCAACGCGCAGAGGCCCTTTCGACAATATTAATGAAATGTAAGGGGTACACTAAGCGGATGCTGCCCCTGTCCGTATCATGGGCCGCGCGCAGAGACAGCACCCGCCATGGTGTAAGGACTATTGAGTTTTAATGGAATCTAGAATGTACAGGCTATTGGGTGGAAAGGATGGACTAGCTATTGGGCTATTGGATAAAAAACCGGACGCCTACCTAATAAAATGGTATACAATTTTATTATTATTATTTATAGTTTTATTCTTTTTACTCTCTCCAAATGGAGGTAAATTTACTTCTATAATCGCGGGCCAAAAGGCCAAGCGAATACAGAAGGATATAAGTAAACCCTATTGTTCTAGAGCTAAAAATTTACGTACTGCCCCGCACGTATTCATTATTACGGCTTTTTGTAGTAGAATGTAAGTGAGTGGATGTATGTCGAGGGTTTTGAGGCTCGAGTGTAAAGAGCGTGGAATGACACCGGTAGATGAAACTATTACTGGAATAGTTTTCACATTATTCACTCGCCATTGGGTTTTTATTTCTATTGACAAATCTGTGTATTTATTATTATTATTATTGCTTTTTTTGGGCTATTATTTGCGGATGTTGTCCACGAACGTCGACAGATAGACAGACAGACAGACAGACAGACAGACAGACATATATGAGCAATAAGTCTAACCGCCGAGACAAGCGCCGAAGCTGAGCGCCCAGCACAGCGGCGCCAGCGGCAGCGCCAGCGCGCCCGGCGCCGCCAGCGCCGCCACCACGCGCACCATCATCGTGGCCAGCGGGATGTTGTCCACGAACGCCGACGCCAGCCCCGACACCTGCGCACAATTATACACTCATTACACAGGCAGACACGGGTATGTCCTTAAACTACGTCCAACAAAGAGGTAGGGCACAGCGAAGTACCATCACGCTTGAGTCTGGAGAAGCCCGACTGGGGAAGTACCTCCTCCTTACAGAAGACCACAGCCATAATAGCACTGCTACCTTTCAGGTATGTAGTGTTGTTCATCATCATCATCATATCAGCCCTTTATCGCCCACTGCTGAGCATAGGCCTCTCTTCTAGTGTTGTTGATGGTGAGTAAGGTTCCCAGAGCTCCAACCCCCCTTAAAGGCCTACAATGCGCTTCTGACTCCCCTGGTGTTGCGGGCGCCCATGGGCGGCGGTAATTGCTTACCATCAGGCAATCCGTCGGCTCATTTGCCACCTTTTTCATAAAAAAAGACGCCGCACATTAGCTGTTCCAAATATAGGAAAATTATTCTGAATTTATTTGACGACCGGTCTGGCCTAATGGGTATTGACCCTGCCTGTGAAGCCGATGGTCCTGGGTTCGAATCCCAGCCAGGGCATTTATTTGTGTGATGAGCACAGATATTTGTTCCTGAGTATTTTATATATGTATTTAAATATTCTGATAGGCATAATAATCTCTGATGATTATTTTTGTTTATTGACTTGAAATGAAGGGAAGTCCGTCATATGACACTAAATACCTATGAGATAATGTAGGAAATTGGTTGGTAGACCGTCTTTCCAGATAGACGGTCTTACCCACATTGACCTTATTTTTCTAATGAGTCGCGGGTGTTTTCTATGTATCTAAGTATTTATATGTATCTATCTACTATATATATCGTCTTTCAGTACCTACAACTCAAGCCTTACTAAGCTGTAGGGACTAGGTCGATTTGTGTAGGATTGTCATGCCACTTGTTAAATTTACTGCAGGGAATCAAAGTTATTTTTATCGTTATCTTACGATGATTGGTAGCGAAGCTAAAGTACTATGTGACTGTGTCACAGAATGTATATTTTCTCAAACATTCTATGAAATATTGTCTTTACATTCTCCATAATAAAGACGGAAGTATGGTATGGTCGGAAATATGGAATTTCATATAACGTTGCAGGCCTGCAAAGTAACTTTTTTTTCGACGATTATCCATACAGAGGCAAAGATGGCGGGTGTCATAGCAAAGAGCTGCTGTATTATTTTAATAAATTTCGATTTCATTGTTAGTTGTGATTTTGCAAATTTCTTTTTTTGAAGCATTTCTTTTATTTCATTGTATGTTTGAGAAAAGCACTATACATGCCTCGTCGTGAAAACGAATTCCCGGCATCGTATCACTATCCTTATATACCCACTTGGCCGGGAATCCTCATTTTCTCGGCCTCTGATGTAAAGTACTATTAAAAATTACCCCCGACGTTTTGAGAACGACGTTGTCCTCGTGGTAACCCCTTACTGCCCTGCTTCTGTAGTAAATGAACTAATCTATAATTTATATTTTCCCACTTACCCACAATATGAGCATAATAGCGACTGTGAGTCGGGATTCTTCGCCGACTTGTAAGATGAGAGATTCTGTTAGCTTTCCGATCCAGTCGATAAGTCCCAACTTCGATAAAGCCTGAAAAAAAAATGCCGTCAGGATCCTTGGATAAATTGGAAAGTCAACTGCCCCGGTCAATTGTTCTATACTTGCATAGTTTTATAGTGCAAGTATAACTTGCATAGCTTTCCAAATAATATAAGTTCTTCGTACGCAACT
Organism: Grapholita molesta; assembly: GCA_022674325.2. Taxonomy (NCBI): domain Eukaryota; kingdom Metazoa; phylum Arthropoda; class Insecta; order Lepidoptera; family Tortricidae; genus Grapholita; species Grapholita molesta. The sequence continues at coordinate 7,721,855 of CP053145.2, read as the reverse complement.
GGTTACGTAAACGCACGAAGCGATTCGCTTCTACCTTCCTAATGCGGACTGCTAAGGAATGGAATTCGCTCCCTTCGTCTGTGTCCCCGGAAATATATAATTTGAGTCTTTTCAAGGATACAAAATAAGATAAAAGACATTTATTCATACAATAAACAGAATACAAAACAATAAGTAAGACATCACGAAATGGACCCAACTCAGCGTAATACTGGCTTGAGAAGTCAGCATTACGCTCGAGAGCATTACGCGAAGTAAGGCAAGAGTGAGTACGCTGTTACTGAACCAGAGTCCTACACCCTCAACCTCGTTGACACTTAAGTAATTAATTGAATTACTTTGCGGAAGTCCATATTATTAACAGCAATAATATTACTTTGCTATTCCGCTGTTTAATAACGTGCTAGTCAACTTGCGTTTTTTTTTTCGACACTTGCCATCAGGTGCGACTGAGGTCAAACGCTGTGATCAGTCTTGCTGATTGCGAATCGTAGTTAGGAAAACTGCCGGAGAGACTGTTTCAACACCGTTATAAGAAGTCGTTTCGTGTAATAAAAGCTAGTAAAAGAAAGAATGCTGGAACCTCCATCAGCACAAAGAGCGCCGCGAAGAACAGCAGAGTGGACCATTCGACCCTGGCCAGGATCGGCTCCAAGTCCTGGATGTCAGCCAGGAGGAGTAGCAGCAACGCGCCCAGCAGCGCCGTCCAGCCCAGAGAAAGTCGCTCTGTAATAATATTTGTTTCACCTCACCAGCTCGGAAAGAACTGTTTTGTTCTTTAACCCTTTGCCTACGGGTGTCAACCAGAGTTGCCACCTATCAGAGTCAAAACTCAACTCTGAGTATCTACTCAGATGTTACAAGATGTCATTTTCAATGATAAATAATAGAGCCCGTAGGTAAATGGTTAAAAACACATAGCCAAAATACAATTAAAACTGTTGTGAGCCATGTTACTACTACTTAGTTACAAACGGATAAACTCAGTGAGTGATACACCCTCAACGCGAGCGGTGTGTCCTGACTCGGTTGAAGATGGGTACCAGAGCTTACCCGAAACATGTCGTCTAGTGCGATATAATTACACGTGAGTTTATCCGTTTGTAACTAAGTAACAGATAGCAAAAATGCATATTTTATTCATAAGAGTGTAATTTTTTTCCTCGCGGCAGTGAGGTGAAAAGTTATGTGTTTCACTCGGTAGTAAAGTGTGTTCCCCTCTCGTGCTTTGAAACCCTTCCAATGGTCACGAATACACTTTTTGATGCGAGTGGTTCAATCTTGGAATCTTTCGCTAGCTCGGGTCTCAATATTAGCACGAGAATGTAAACACTTAACTGTTTGCCCCCTTGTATAACATATTTAATTTTTTTATTTTACTTTTTTTTTTTATTTACCCTAAATAAAAGTAGAGGATCTACAGACGGACTTTGCTTCAAACTAAGCAAAATATGAACCAGGAAGCAGCAGAATACCACCCCATCTCAACCGGGTGTCGTAACACGCATGGTCAACAAAGTCTGTCGAAACCGAAACAGCTGACGCCAACCGGTCTGCTAACAATCCCCTATGATGATACAAGGTATAAGGAGCCTGTGGGCAGTGGAAGTCTTACAGACCTGGTAGAGATATCAAAAACTATAAAAACACATTGAAAGATTATCGGCTAACCCAACATTTAATTTTCCTTAAGGAGGCATTCTTGATTTTTGGCATATTTCGTACGCAACTGGTTACGAAACTTATTTACGGAAGGGTCCGTCAAAGCAGTACTTACGTAGAAAAGGGAAGGCGTGTAGGAAGAAGACGACGACGACGAAAGAGACGCAAACACAGGACTTGATGAGGAGTGGTTTGTCTCTGATGCGGTACTGTCAAACAAAGATTATATTTAACTATGAACTGAAGAATACAATCGAAAGAAAAATAGAAAAAAATTGACTCGCAGCGCGACTGGAACCCACAACCACTAGCCTAAGCGGTACTCGTATAACCCAATTGAGAGCATGAAATCTGTATGGAAATTAATTTTTTGCATTGTAATATTAGTTGCCGTGTGATGCCGGCTGACTAGAATAGCACCACTATCTCTTGCCACGGGTGTCGTAAGAGGCGACAAATGGAAACATCCTACGGACGGGCAGCAGCGTCCGTCTAAACCAAATCTACAGCTACTGCAGTCGCCAACTCGCCTGCCCAACGTGGCGACTATAGCAACTACCCCCAAGATGATACAAGTCATATTTGTGAGAGGCCCATGTCCAGCAGTGGACTGCATACGGTTGAAACGTAATATTATTTGTAAGTTTGTGGACCGATCACCAAATCTAATTATTTATAGAATTTTAATGCTTAGTTATCGTGACAAACATTACATTTATTACATTTTGGAGAGTGTGCTCAGGAATTGTACGATTTAATTCCGCCATCTCCGTTCCATCAACAACGGACGTCCAGACGAGGGGAGCGGTTTCATCCTTACGTTGTGAATATTCCATTCGCACGAAGCGATTCGCTTCTACCTTCCTAATGCGGACTGCTAAGGAATGGAATTCGCTCCCTTCGTCTGTATTCCCGGAAAGATATAATTTGGGTCTCTTCAAGGCAAGAGTGAATAGGCTGTTACTGAACCAGCGTGCTACACCCTCGACCTCATCGTCACTTACCATCAGGTGCGACTGAGGTCAAACGCTGGTCAGTCTCGTATAAAAAAAAAAAACAAAACTGTCAAAATTTTTACCCTTTTTTTGGAACCGGGTATGTCCTTAAACTACGTCCAACAATTAGAGGTAAAGCACAGCGATGACCATCACACTTGAATCTGGAGCAGCCCAACTGGGGAAGTACCTCCTCCTTACAGAAGACCACAGCCACAATAGCACTGCTAACTTTCAGGTATGTAGTGTTGTGTTCTTGATGGTGAGTAAGGTTAATTCCCAGAGCTCCAACCCTTAAAGGCCGGCAACGCGCTTTGACTCCTCTGGTGTTGCGGGTGCCCATGGGCGAAGGTAATTGCTTACCACCAGGCTCTGTTGCTCGTTTGCCGCCTATGTCATAAAAAAACTGTCAGATATTTTTTTCTGAGAACAAACCTACCTTCTGTTTCATCTGCGCCAGCGTGGAGCAGAACTTGGGGTCAGTTCTGTTAACCCCTCCGCCGGCTTCCCGTTTCAGTAATGCTGCGTTTAATCTCTCCACCTGTGGTTAAATAAAAACAAAACTATTGACTATTTTCTGGTTTTAGTCGACGCTATAAAATTTCTCCTGGTAGGGAAAAGAAAAAAAATGGATCCAGAAGGATATTTCCTGGCGATTTCGTCGGCCAGCCGTGCCCGTCATTAAAGTACGGTTGCGGGATAAAGATGAATCCTATGTCCTTTCTCGTAGCTCAAACTCTCTGCATACCAAATTGCATCCCAATTGGTTAAACGGTTTAAGCGTGAAGAGGTAAGAGGTGCTTTCACATTTTTAATATTAGACGACGCGACGCCAGTAATGGACGAGGGACCAATCATGAACATTAGTGATTATTTCAAAGGAGTCAAGTGTTGTGCATTTGTTGGTACATATTCAATTTCTAAGGTGGTTATATGGTTTTTGAATTAAGAACTAAGTGTCCACCATTAGTGCCTGTCAGCTTAAAGTGTCCAACATTACACTACAAACTGTTAAGGTTTCCAGAGCTTGATGCCAAGGTCTTTTAGTGACGTTGACGCTGGTCGAGCGTCACTCCATTCAGCCATTTGTTGCGAGTAGACGATCACACGTCAGTTGACATCGAGTCGACATGACGTCGCCTTCCCATCACCGGGCCGAGCCGAGCCTTTTTACATAGCTGTAACGGCCGTCGCACGACCGGCCCGTGCCCGGGCCGAGTGGCTCAGAGCTCGGTAGTCACGTGATTCATTCCATACAAAATGTAGCGACAGTGGCCTCGGCTCGGCGACGGGCCGCTCTAACGTGAGTCAACTTTGACCGCTTGGACCCTTCTTTTTGGTGACGCGTTGGCCGACTTCTATCAGTGTTAGGATAGTGAAGGAATACCTTTTTTTCGAGTGCCTTTCTGACGATATCTTCATCCCTGGAGTACAAGGAGAGAGAGCCAGCAGCCCGCTTCCACACCGCTATTTCTTGACGCAGCTCTGAAATCATCAAAAACAATTAATAATAAGGCGTAGGGATGTGACGACCCCATCGCCCACTGGTTTTATCCAGTGCAATCAGTCAACGCAGGGCAGCTTGTGGCGAGCTGTTGGGGAGTACCGACTCCACGTACCTGAGTGCCCCTGGGGTCTGTCGGACAGGTGGGACAGGTCCCCTGCCTCTGGCTTGCCTTAACCGGCTGTCCAGAGTGGGGTCGCTAGAGCTGACTGAGATTTGAACCCAGGACCGATGGTTTCATAGGCATGGTCACCCACAAGCGAGACTGGGCGTCAATGTCATCTATTACAATTTACATTTAGATATTTTCGAAAGATTGTCCTGGTAGCTCTCTGGACCTTGAATCTCCTCTTGGTACCTTGAATCTCCTCTCCGTACCTTGTATCTCTCGGGGCGCGTCATGTCGCAACTTGTTCAGATCGCGAAACATGTACCGCAGCTGAAGGTACGTCTGGAGACACACCAGCAGGATCCCCGTCCCCATGTGCAGCGTGAACGTCGTGAAGTTTATGTTCTAGAAGATAACAGAAAACAGCTTTTACTACGGGCTTCTGAGGACAATTCAAACTACATAATTTTTGTATGACATAGGCGGCAAACGAAGCAGACGGGTTGCCTGGTGGTAAGCAATTACCGTCGCCCATGAGCACCCGCAACACCAGGTAATATTGTGATTATGAATAAGTAATTTTAAGGTGTATTAATATTTTGGCTTGTTGACGAGGGTGGCATAATCACTGTGTGATCAAACCCCTTTATAAATTAAATAAAGATTAAAACAAAAAAATATATAATAGATCATAGTTTAAAAGTGGTGGTTCAAAATTGACCACTAACATTTGATGCTGTCGTAACTCTCTCCAAAAAGGCCCAGAAACGAACCTCTCTCAAGACGGCAGGATGGCTGGCGATGATGACGTTGGGCGGGTCCCCCACAGGGGTGGCTGCGCCCCCCACGTTGCTGAAGATCACCATGGACATCAGAACTGGTACAGGATTCAGCTGCATCACCTCGCAAAGCCTGCAATCAATTGTGTAAATATTACAGGACATGCTTGCACAAATTAGCCCTGAGCCCCGGTAAGCTCGAGTAGGCTTGCGTTGTGCATACTATACTCAGCCAACGACATATAATCTACACTAATATTATAAAGGCGAAAGTTTGTGAGTGTGTATGTTTGTTACTTCTTCACGTGTAATCGGCTGGAGGGATTTTAATAAAATTTGGTATGGAGTTAGCTGACACCCTGGATTAACACATAGGCTACGTTTTTTCGGTAACACCGTGGGGCACAGCTAGTAATATATAAATACTTATACTCCGCGTCCCATGACAAGGACTAGGGCAACATCCGCTTAGTGTACCCTTTACATGTCATTAAATTGTCGAAAGAGCCTCTGCGCGTTGGCTAGATCCGGCTCCGCATACGCCTCCCAAATGTCTGGAACACCATTGTTCCGTGTACGGGAAAGACATACAAATCCTTATACTCCGCGTCCCATGACACGGGCATGGGCAACATCCGCTTAGTAGTTATACATTTCATTAAATTTTATTAACGAAAGGGCCTCTGCGCGTTGGCTGAATCCGCATATGCCTGCCAAATGTCCGGAACACCATTGTTCCGTGTACGGGAAAGACGTACAAATACTGTAATAGATCGAAAACACCCATGGCTCAGGAACAAATATCTATGCTCATGAATATGGACTTTGGACCCAGGGCCGTCGGCTTCATAGGCAGGGTCACTACCCACTAGGCCACTAGGCCAGACCTGCAGTCCACTACGACAATTATTAAGCATTCAATATCTATAAAAGCTTGGTTTTGATGTTATTTTATTACATCATTCAATCGATATTACAACATAATAGAAGGCAAAAAGTCGTACTTCATAAAAATTTAAAGGTTAATTACATTACATACATACATTTCAGCGTATGCAGTCCACTGCTGGACATAGGCCTCCCACAAATATGACTTGTATCATCTTGGGGGTAGTTGCCATAGTCGCCACGCTTGGCAGTAGCTGTAGATTGGGCTTCAATGGACGCTGCTACCCGTCCGTAGGATTTTTCCCTTTGTCGCTTCTAACGACACCCGCGGGAGCGGTGGTGGTGCTATTCTTGTCAGCCGGCATCACTCGCTTAATTGTCGTCACGAAACTGACGGTGATTTAACTTTTTTTACAACTCGCTAATTGGGTGTACCAAATTTTGAAAACTCCTCCATGTAACTTTGAAATAATTTCTGAAACCTATCTCTCCGTGAAAGCTTGTCCACTGGCTCACTAACCTGATGGTGACAGGAGTCATGAGCAGCACGGTGGTGACATTGTCCAAGAACGTGGAGAACACGGCGGTGAAGAGGCAGAGGCAGTTGATGAGGGGCCAGGTCTTGCCGCCTGTTACCTGGAACATGGGTCAATAGAATTAGGTCTTCTAGAAACGTCCACCGTGCACTAGAATAGCACCACCCCATCTCCTCCCGCGGGTGTCGTAAGAGGCGACAAAGGGAAAAATCCTACGGACCGGCAGCAGCGTGCGTTCGTCAGCTACTGCGGTCGCCCACCCGCCTGCCAAGCGTGGCGACTATGGCAACTACCCCCAAGATGATACAAGTCATATTTGTGGGAGGCCTATGTTCAGCAGTGGACTGCATACGGCTGAAATGTATGTAATGATGTATGTATGTATGTATGTATGTAGGAACGTCCACTAGTGGACACACTGGCAGATCCACAAGCTATGATATGTGGGTATGGGGGATTCTGATCTCCACACGTTACAGACAGTTGAGGATCGCTGGGAGCAGCGTCCTTTTAGAGCAGTGGTGATAAGGACAGACTCGAATCGGGCGAACCCGGGCGAGACTCGAACTCGCGTTTTTTTTTTATAAAAGACTGATCAGCGTTTGACCTCAGTCGCACCTGATGGTAAGTGACGACGAGGTTGAGGGTGTAGCACGCTGGTTCAGTAACAGCCTATTCACAGGCCCCTGCCTACACACAATCTCAAACTTGATGCAAGGAGCTCTAAACACTATACTGAAATGGTGCAAAGAAAATGACTTGTCTATTAACCCGAGCAAAACGGTATTAGTGCCGTTCACCAAAAAAAGAAATCTCGAAAGACTCGGAAATCTGCAACTCAATGGACATGTTTTACCTTTTTCGAGCGAGGTCAAGTATCTAGGGGTTATATTCGACCAAAAGCTAACTTGGAACCCTCACTTGAAAAACATTATACAAAAAGCAAAAATGGCCTTATGGTCATGTTGCCGAATGGTAGGAGCTAGATGGGGATTAAGACCCAAAATAGCTATGTGGCTCTACACAGCGGTGGTGCGCCCCATCATCACTTACGCCCCCGCGGTCTGGTGTAGCAAAGCCAACCAAAAGACAACAATCGATACCCTGAACAGCCTGCAACGAATGGCTTGTATAACAGCAACAGGGGCCTTCTCCTCGACACCTGGGCAGCCCTAGACGCACTGCTTAATATCATACCACTCCACCTGCAAGTCCATAAGGAGGCAAAGCAGTGCGTCTACAGAATATGCACGCTAAATAGGCCTAAATGGCGCTCTCAAGCGTTAACCAAAATGATAGCCTGGGTTTTGAGAACAAAACCCTCAGCATGCCATCTGATGACATGCACACCGAATGTCACTTCACCAGACTGTATACTGTGGAAATACCCCCAAGACACAAATGGACTAACAACCAAATGTCTGTCGAAAAAGGGAGCCACACTTGGTATACGGATGGATCCAAGCAAGGTAAAAAGTAGGTTGTGGTATCTATGGAGAGAGACCTAAGCTCAGAGCTTGCGTCAGCATGGGCAAAATGGCCTCAATCTTCCAGGCAGAAGTCCTCGCTATCAACATATGCGCGGAAATCAATCTGGACAGAAAACTAAGAAACCAACATATCTACATCAATTCGGACAGTCAAGCTGCACTGTTAGCACTAGAGTCCCTCGAGGTCAACTCTAGACTTGTCCAGAACTGCAAGTATAACCTAAACGCTCTGGCTAACTCCAACAAAGTTACACTTAGATGGGTACCAGGACACTCCAACATTACTGGAAACGAAGCAGCAGATGAACTCGCCAGGAAGGGCGCGGACACACCCATGGTCGGCCCAGAACCGTTTTGCGGGATCACCAAACGGGAGGTCTACTCGCTGCTGAACAATCTAGAAAGAACTAGAGCAATCGCAGAGTGGAAGTCCGTCAAAGGCAACGCTCACTCGAAAGCTCTAATTCAAGGGTTCAACAACAATGTCACTAAAGAGCTGCTTGGGCTCAAAAGACATAAAGCCTGTGCAGTTACGAGAATTCTAACCGGGCACTGCAAGTTGAACAAACATATGTTTCTAATGGGTAAGAAACAAGATGCAACATGCAGGTTCTGCCAGGAATCAGAGGAAACTGCAATGCACATCCTCTGCTCCTGCGGGCCACTAATGCATAAAAGAAGTATCCACCTAGGCAGGCAGGTACTGAAACCTTATGAGGTACACAACATTACAGCCCAAAGAATCTGGAGCTTTCTGGACTCAACGGGAATCAGTAATGAATAGCAATGTACAAATTGCAGAACATTCCCAAAAAGCGGAAACGTTCTCGAGAATGTTCGCAAAACATTCCTGCAACATGAAACTTATCGTTTAAACAAGAGAATATACCTGGAATAAAGTTTAAATAGGCATAACTTAAAACTACATGTTATTATGCATATATTACTGTCTATTACAGTCAGCTATTTGGTTGATAAGTGATAAGTTACCAATAAGTTCCTTAAATTCTCATTGTATTTTAGACAGTGAACGGAAATAAAACATGGAAGCATTCTGTCCCTTCAATAATAGCACCACGTAAACTTTACCTGGGTGGGCGGGCTTAGCTTTATACTTTACCTGGGTGGGCGGGCTTAGCTTAGACTTCACCTGAGTCGACTTCAGTGCGATTCTATGACAGTGAGTGACGGATGCCAAAAATTGTATTTTAATACAATGTTTTAAAATACAATTACACTAGTTAAACATGCCCGCATGTGCAGTGAAGTGGTGCAAAAGCCATTCCAATAATTTTAAAGATAGTGGGATAAGTTTACACATGTACTTAAACGGATAATTTCACAGAAATATGCAAACTAATATTACGTCATTTTCTCTATGGGGATGATGTTATGCCAAATGAAGAACATTATTGTATTGTGTAACTGGATTTTAATATTTAGTGTGTGTATTGTAAGAGATAGGGAATGCAATACCCGTTCAAATCTGTAACCCGGGTATTACCCGACTTCAAGTATCAAAACCCGGGTACCCGGGTAATAACCGGGTTTCACCAAAATTGGGTCAAATGTTACTTTTTAGGCAACTAAAAACGACAGTACTAGTTTCAACAATTTAAACATCTATTAGTCGAAATCAACAATATAATAAGAAGTCAGAATTTTTAGCAATAAAAATAAATTATAATATCACAGTACTATAATTAAAAACCCCTTACACAGTACTAATTCAATTTGACCCGATATTGTCAATTAACGACGGCCAGTCACCATTGGAGGACGAGCATTTTGTACTATACTATCAATACCATACTACTATTCATTGAACCCCTACTATTCCTATTTTTGTCAGCCTACGCATAATGTGTGTACATATTTTCAAATGTGTTTGACATGATTGTGATGATTGATATATCATTCTTAAATTGACATTTAGGCATGGGTACGTGAATCAGATTTACGCACTGCCCTTTATCACTTTGATAGTTACATACCGGGTGTGACCTGTAATAGAAGCTATAACTTTAGGGATCGCTTCTACACTATGCACATAAATGTTTTTCTACAACTTAAAAAATGTGACTTGTGTAAGTGGAATTTTTAAAATATTATTTTCAATAAAAAGCACCCAATAGTCCAGTTGACATTTACTTTCTGCCAAAATCTTTTTTTAATAATATTTAGTAAATTATAAAAAATATTATCTAAAGTCGTAGAACACATGTTGCTACGTTAGTGGTGTATAAACTATAGCTAAAGTTATTGCTCTTATAACATCCGATGTAATTAAAATAATAATAATTCGTTGTTCCGCTGCCTCTGATGCCGCTGCAGCGTTGACCGAGGTCTTTGGAAGGTAGGATGGCGCAAAAGTATCCGCACATGTGGTGTCTGAGACAAGAGGCCTTCCTAACTTCCAAAGATGGTATGACCCTCCTTCATGCCATCCGGCCGCTTGCCATCGTTTCTAGCCAGTCCCGCAGGATTTCATAAGGATCGAGCAAGGAATATTCCAAGGTGACAGTTTAAGTCCCCTATGGTTCTGCCTAGCTCTGAATCCGCTCAGTAGTTTACTAAAGGATTTGGGACTAGGAGAGACGGTGAAGTCATTTCTCACCTTCTATATATGGACGACCTCAAATTATTTGCGCCAAATAACCGAATCTTGCTGGAACTACTGAAAACCACTGAAGTGTTAAGTAGTGCCATCAAGATGGAGTTTGTTGTCGATAAGTGTACATGCAAGTGGTTCTGCATGTACAGCGGAGGAAAGTAGTAAATTCAACAAATTTACAGCTTTCTGAGACGATATCGTTCAGATCTATCTCCAAATCAGAAACCTATAAATACCTTGGTATGTCAGTCTTTGGGTCTCGAGGATGTGGCTATTAGACAGGCGGTGAAGGAGCACTTCTTCGGTCAACTGACAATAGTACTTAAAAGCATTTTGTCAGGTGGCAACAAGTTTAAACGCTTGGGTAAATACCCTTACTTATACACTCCTGTGGCACAGAAGGTCCAACTCAGACCGAGGTGGATGCCCTGGATCGCAGGGACCGACTACTAGTCACCACACATCGCCTGCTATACCCACGCTCGTCGGTTATGAGATTGTATATCCCACGGATGTGTGGAGGCCGCGGCTTTTTAAATGCCAAAAGTCTCCATAACCGTGAGGTGTGCAATCTCAGGAATTACTTGCTTAACCACGAATGTGGGATGCAGCGTGATGTGGTGGCAGTAGACAGGAACCTCACACCACTCTCCTTGGCAAGCATCGAGCACCGAGGACCGCAAGGCCGTATGGAAGAGTAAGGAGCTACATGGGCGGTTCTACAGGGCCCTAACGGGACCAGACGTATACCTGCCCGCGTCGGTGAACTGGCTACGATTTGGGGACCTCTTCGGAGAAACCAAGGGTTTTGCCTGTGCAATTGCGGATGAAGTTATCATGACGAATAACTACCAGAAGTATATCCTGAAGGACGGTACAGTCGACATTTATCGGGCATGCCGCCGTGCCGGAGAGTCACTCATATAATTTCCGGTTGTTCTCATCTTGCTAACGGCGAGTACTTGCACAGACACAACCTTGTAGCCAGGATTATACACCAGCGGCTTGCTCTTATGTATGAACTTGCGGACCACGAAGTTCTGCACTACAAGTACACACCTACGCCAGTTCTCTAAAATGGTCGTGCCACGCTCTATAGGGATCGATCTATTATCACGGAGAGGACTATTGTAGCCTGATACCGTGTTGATAGATCGATCGCAGCGCCGGGCAATGTTCGTCGACATCACCGTCCCATGTGACGAGAACCTTGTGAAGGCCGAGAAGGACAAATCCAGCAAGTACTTAGACGGCTCACGAGGTAACCGCCATATGGGAAGTTGATTCGGCGATCATTGTACCGATAGTTGTTTCCGCGAACAGTCTCATAGCGAAGAATCTTTGAGAGACTCTCGCTACGTGGTTGTGGTTAGATCAAGGGTCAGATTCAGAAGGCAGTAATCCTGGACACGGCGCGTATAGTCCGGTTGTTCCTCTCTCTGCAGCCCTAACTACCGGCAGCTTAGGCCCTGCCCCGTTGCCGGCGGCACCCTAGGTTAGGTTTTTTTATAATCTGTTTATTGTTTTGATATTTTTTGGATGTATTTTTATATTCTACTTTTATAAAAATATTGTAAAAAACCTACCGTAAGAGATAAGATAAATAAACGATAAATAATAATTACCTGGGGTGCCCTTTCGTACAGGTGGGACAGGTCCCCTGCCTCTAGCTTGCCTTAACCGGCCATCCAGAGTGGGGTCGCTAGAGCTACGTTCTCGAGGGTAGATGTGGAAACCTATGTGGCGAGTTGGCGATATGTTTTAAGTCCAGTGACACATCTCTACCCTTAGCCCTATGCACCGGTGTTACCCTTGAGACATCTTTGATGTCGCTTTTTGTGGGGGTCCATCTCGCATAGGGCGAGTCACCATCTGCTGGAAATACAATTGTATACCATTTTATTAGGCAGAACTCCGGTTTTTTATCCAATAGCCGAGTAGCTAATCCACCCTTTTCCACCGTACATTCTAGATTCCATTAAGACTCAATAGTTATTACACCATGGCCGGTGCTGTCTCTGTGCGCGTCCCGTGATACGGACAGGGGCATCGGCGAAAATGAAAATAACGCATAAAAATACAATTTCAAATTACTATTTAAAATTATTATTAAATTATAAAATACATTTTTTTATTTTACAACATTTTAATATATTTATTATTTGGTATTAGTTATTTGACTGTCACTTTAATGTATTGCATAAACCTATCCATGTCATCTGAGGGGCTATTGCTAATCACCTTGTTCGTTCGTTTGTCTCCATCGCTCTTGCATATAGGAACAATAGAGAGCTAAATAGACGAACGAATGAAAGATGAGGTTTAAAATAGGATCCCTGATGAAGTATGATTGGCGAATATCTCTGCTGCTGTCAAAAGCCTATTAGCCGAAATGTTGGTGCCCTTAGAGATTGGTAGTTATCGCCTAAATATGTGTTTCTTTTACACGTTATTATGTAGAACAGTGTAAAAGAGATGACTATAATTTCACTTAGTATTTTCGAATAAACGCTGTGTATATATAACGTCATATTTCAATGTGAGCGTATTTGTGTCTGTGAGATATTTGTCCCGATAATTTTAAAGGTAATGTTCGCGCATGCTGCTTCCATGTTTATTTCCGTTCACTGATTTTAGAGAACATTTCGACTTTCGTACTTCACAATTATAGCCTTGGGCCGGTACCGCGAACATCGAAGTTCGTATATTGCGAACATCTTTTTCTTTTACTCCAATTAAGGCGTCATGGGAGTCAGAGAGACAATCGTCCGAAATTTACGAATATCGTTTTTTGCGGTAGGGCCGCAGATTTAAACTAGATTACCGAACTATTTCTTGATGCTTGTCTTTGGTCGTGTCAAATTGACGCGTTGACTTGTGTCAACGAGTGAGCAAGGAGTTTTAATATATGCTGAAAGAAGTTTTTTGCATAATGACAATAAGTAAAATGTGCGTTATATTATCTCAATAAGGTTAACTTTCGCTAGCCGAACATGAAGAAAAAAACAAGCTGAGTGAGACGGCTAGTACACAGACCTCTGTCTCTTTCTGAATGTCCTGAATTAATCTGAATATCATGGTAAGAAATTACTTATTTTCTTACCATGCTGTGTACAAAAACATTTGTTTTTTTAATTCATTTATATACACTAAAATGTTATAAACGACCGAACCAAGTGTTTGTTGTGGTACCTTATTTATATAACAATGCCAATGACTATAATTACTTCGATACACATGCATTTTACTGTCCGTTGATAAGATGATAATTGATAAATGGAGTAAACTGGAGTGCAAACCCGTAAAATAATTATATTATAATGATTATATCTAAACTATGGTGAATGTTAATGGTAAAAACCACGAAGTTATTAAGTAATTCTATAAATTCTCGTTCTCGAGAACATTCTCAGTAGTTACCGAGAAATTCTCGTTTAGAAAGTTTCGCAACTTTGGAAACTTCTCTTACGTGCATTGCTAGTAATGAACTATAAAAAAAGGGCTGCCACAATAGATCATACCTGGTCGATGCGGCGCTAATAATAGCCCAAAAACAAAATAATAATAATAACAGCCTATTCACTCTTGCCTTGATAAAACCCAAATTATATCTTACCGGGAATACAGACGAAGGGAGCGAATTCCATTCCTTAGCAGTCCGCATTAGGAAGGTAGAAGCGAATCGCTTCGTGCGAATGGAATATTCACAACGTAAGGATGAAGCCGCTCCCCTCGTCTGGACGTCCGGTGGTGGAACGGAGATGACGGAATTATATCGTGCAATTCCTGTGCACACTCTCCGAAATGTGTTCTGTAAAACACATACAAACTAGCAACCCTGCGACGGTGCTCAAGGCTTCTGAGATACATGCCCATCACTCTATCAACTGAGCTACAGATGGTTGCCCAAAGTCCGAGTCTCGCCCGGAGCAGTTGATTTTTGCCTTGATTTCTAAGAATTATAGTTGCGAGCAGACGTTTTTGCTTAAAAAATTATAAGGACATACTTTCGTATTAAGGGTACGTGTTACAGGTCCAATGTATAACCGAGTTTGTTCCAGAAATATTGGAGCGACGGAAGGGGCAGACCTGACTCGATATATATATTATGGATATAATATACAGATATGAGACACCCATGACTCAGGAACAAAATATCTCTGCTCATCATACCCCAGTAAGACACAGGTTTGCGCGTTCACGGCAAAGAAACTCCCGTTTGTCGTATCGCCTCGCTTTGAGGGCACTCTCCTAACAGCCACAGCCAGTATCGGAATTCTGGGTGTCGACATCTCTAGCTCAGTCCAGTTCCGCGGTCATTTAGAGGGAAAGGCCAAGTTGCAGTCGAAGAAGCTTGGTGTGCTCAACAGATCGAGGCAGTATTTCAGTTCGGCCCACCGCCTACAACTGTACAAGGCGCAAGTACGGCCACATATGGAATACTGTTCTCATCTCTGGTCAGGGGCACCCCAATACCAGCTTCTCCCTTTGGACCGCATCCAGCGGAGAGCGACTAGAATTGTCGGCAGCCAGGATATCTCGGACCGGCTTGACTCCTTGGCACTGCGTAGAGATGTGGCCTCACTCTGCATTTTCTACCGCATCTATTACGGAGAGTGCTCCGAGGAATTGTTCGGGTTAATCCCAGCTGCTTCCTTCCGCCAGCGCTCTACACGACAACCATCATCACCACATAGATGGTTGGCAGTCCTCAACTGTGCGTTTTTCTAGAAACTTCCTGCCTCGCACTGCAAAACTCTGGAATAAATTGTTGTGTGCAGTATTTCCGGACCGATATGACATCCAAACCTTCAAGAAAAGAGCGTATAGGGATCTTAAAGGCCGGCAACGTACTTGTGACTCCTCTGGTGTTGCGAGTGTCCATGGGCGGCGGTAGTTGCTTACCATCAGGCAATCCGTCTGCTCGTTTGCCTCCTATATCATAAAAAAAAAACAAATGCCCTAACTGGGATTTGAACCCAGGACCATCGGTTTCATAGACAGGATCAATGTCGTTAAATACATAGAAACACCCATGACTCAGGAACATACCTGTGCTCGATATTTGCCCTTATCAAATAAATGCCCATACTAGGATTTGTACCCAGGACCTTCGGCTACATAGTGAGGGTACGCTAGGAATAGGCCAGACCTGTTCAAATGGTATAATTCTCATGACTCACCTCGAACGCCATCAAAGCCAAGTAATCCAGCAGACCGGTCTCAGCCAATATGGCGACCAGGAGCATCATGCTCAGGAGCAGAAGCAAGGTCTCCACGTCCAGCCAAGAGACCAGCTCCGGCAGCGAGGGTCGGGAGCCGGTGAGCGCCAGGACTCCCACGGAGAGGGATGATGAGAGTAGTGCGGCGATTGTGCGGTTGACTATCTGGAAATTTTGCATTTCAAAAATTTTCATTATGCCTTTGATGAGTTCGCCGGTGTGAAAGTGATTGTAGCATATCACAGATTTTTGTTTTGGACCCGAGTATGTCCTTAAACTACGTCCAACAATGAGAGGTAGGGCACAGCGATGACTATCACGAGTATCACGCTTGAATCTGGGGCAGCCCAACTGGGGAAGTACCATAGCACTGCTACCTTTCAGGTAAGTAGTGTTGTGTTCCTGATGGTGAGTAACGTTTCCAGAGCTACAACCCCCCTTAAAAAAAAACGCTTGTGACTCCCCAGGTGTTGCGGGTGCCCATGGGCGACGGTAATTGCTTACCACCAGGCAATCCATCTGCTCGTTTGACGCCTATGTCATAAAAAATGGCTACTAAAACCCTTGTATCATTCTATCGTGAACGAGAGTCATAAATGTGTCTCCAGGTGGATGTGGTTTCGTTGAAAGAAGGGTTTTAAAACCAATCTTAAGGGCAATCTTACTTCCCTGTGAACCTCGAAGTTCCTAGCCCTAGTCCTCTCTAACCAGACATGCAGTAAGGCTACGGTCGTACTGCACACGCCGCACGCAGCCGACAACGTCACGTCGCACGCAGCGTCTGAATGGTGTGTTCGAGAATGCTCGGGAGTGGTCCTTCTCGCCCGCTGCGTCTTACCCGCTGCACGTGGCGGGCGAGAAGGACCACTCCCGAGCATTCTCGAACACACCATTCAGACGCTGCGTGCGACGTGACGTTGTCGGCTGCGTACGGCGTGTGCAGTACGACCGTAGCCTAAGTTAATTCGCTTAAGGGCACATACCTCAAAAATGACAAGGATGTACAGAGTGCACAGCAGAACGGACGCGTAGATGAGGCCGTCCCTCTCTTCCAGAGGACTGGTGACGTAGCTGACGGTGAGCGGGACAGTTGTATTGCTGGATGTCTTCATCCGGAGAGACAGCTCTGAGCCTGGAATCAGGTATGAGTCAACATCAGGTACAGAAAGTTGATGGCTCTTGGGGCAGAAAATTCCTGGAGGGACCACCAGGATAGCGCAGAAACTAGATGGACTTGATGACCCAGTAGACTCTCGGTGGCGGTTGATTGAGTAGGCCTATGTACAGTAGTGGACAGATTTAGTAATATCAATAGCAGAGTTTTGGAGAGTGTGCACAGGAATTGCACGATTTAATTCCGCCATCTCCGTTCCATCACCGGACGTCCAGACGAGGAGAGCGGTTTCACCCTGGATTAGCACGAAGTGATTCGCTTCTACCTTCCTAATACGGACTGCTAAGGAATGGAATTCGTTTCCTTCGTCTGTATTCCCGGATATATATGATTTGGGTCTTTTTAGGGCAAGAGTGAATAGGCTGTTACTGAACCAGCGTGCTACACCCTCGACCTCGTCACTCACCATCAGATGTAACTGAGGTTAAACGCAGGTCAGTCTCGTATTAAAAAAAATGATTTTAGACTTTCCCTTTTACATATTTTTGACAGGTCCGGCCTAGTGGGTAGTGACTCTACCTATGAAGTCGACGGTCATGGTTTCAAGTCCCAGTAAGGGTATTTGTGGGATGAGGACAGATATTTGTTCCTGAGTCATGAGTGTTGAACCGATACAGGCAAGACCAAGAACGTTCGCTCCTTACCGTTCCCGAAAAATATTCCATGGTCACCGTCAGAAGCATTTACGGGTCCAGGCAGAATTAGGGTCCGGGAGTCCGTAGCGCTCTCAGCAAAGTCGATGACCTCGTCAGACCTCAAGCGCACGTACCACGGAGGGGACCTCTGAAATTCCACAAATATTTGAATAATAGTTAACCAAACTCAAACTCAAACGTTAATTCAGTAAGTACGAGTAGGCCACAAGGGCACTTTTACACGTCGAGTCTACAAAAGATAAGAAAAATAAAAACTACACCGGTTCCAACCCTACACCTCTGATCCGAGAAGTATTTTAACTTTTATGACCGGCAAGAAACTCGGCGGGACTTATTTTTTCAAAAGAGTATTACAAAAAAATCTTAATAAAAATCCAAGCAAGCAATGTATTGAGAAAACTATGAAGTTTGTAGGTTGACCGTAAACGTCAACCAGGCTATTGAATGATGTTCATTGAAAATACTATTTAGTTTGTTCGAAAAAATCCCAAGTAATAATAACACATTTTTTTAAAGTTGTAGAACAAACGTTGCTACGACCGAGGTGTGGAAGCGATCCTTAAAGATTGCTTCTTTTACAAGCCGCACCCGGTATAAATTATATAAAACCGCGTCCCATCGAAATGCTGGGTTAACGATATATTTTTGACACTACGCGCAAAAAGCGCCATCTATTGAGTATCGTGTGTAGTTTGCGGGCGTTGCAAGACTTGCAAGCGAAAAAAATGTATGCAACTGGAACTATTACGGCTGTGAAACACTAGATGGCGCTAGTATCTTAGCCAGCAATGCGGAACGATAATATTGTATGAGCATTTCCTATTCCAGTCTTATATCAACCTTGATAGGTACCTACTATCATTATGATTTACAGTCTGAACAAGGGATCTCTATTTCATTTGACCTATTTTGATATAATCTTTAACTATACCTAATCATAACAGAGCGCATTACAGATGTGCAAAAGTATTTTTCATCGGTAAAACTCGTATCTTGATCGAAATACGACGGCACCTGAACTACAATCAATACTGTAAATGAGTAGAAATAGAAATAGAAAATAGAAAACATTTATACTAAAAAATATTTGAAAAAACTGCCTCGAAATGGTCTCGACTCAGTGTGATGCTAGCCCGGGTAGCCAGCGCTGGTCTTCCGTCGGGGCCATTGACGAGTGAGTGACATTTTCATTTTTCATATCCGTTAATATGTAACTTTATTGTTTTCACTTCTCATGCTCTAAAAGTGTGTCATATTATGCTTCCCAAGGCGGATTAAAGTAGTATATTTAGCCTCTTGGGAAAATATGTATACATATTAATGATATACAAAACGTTCTAAATTGACCAACCAGAACACTTCATCTTATTAAATCCACCAATCACGACACATATCGAAGTTAATCGCAACTCTAGATTCTTTTTTGGTGCGAATACTGTTTAAAAATGTGAAATCATTAAACAAAACTTTGTATAAAGTATCAACCAATCAGAATACCGCAATATTAAAATCGACCAATGAGGAAACGCAATTAAATTCTCAAAGCATTAGGTGCTTATTAGTTCCTACTTCACAAGCATTAAAAAAAAGTTTAAATCGTTGGCAAACTCTTTGAAGCCCCAATTATACGTTGTCTATGGCATTTATTCACGGCGTAGATATATCCTATCTGTATCAAAGCAGTGAAAAAAATACAAAGACTGCCAAATTAAACATTTTTGACTCAGAATTAATTGCGGGCGAATAAAATTGTATATGTTAATTGTTAAAATGTTATTTATTTTTATTTTCTCGCAATCGAAGTGAAAATTAGTATGTATAACTCGAGTCTAAATGCCATATTACCCCTCGAACAATTTTAATAAATAACCATTTCGTGGTACTATGGCCTACTTTAGCCCCTTGTCAAACAATCTACTATTAATGTCAACCTCAAGGCCAATCTTAAGGGCAATCTTACCTCTGTGTGAGCCTCCGAGTTCCTCTCCAACCAGACATGCAGTAAGTTGTCGCTTTGGTTGTCCACCGTCTGATCGAAGGGTCCCGTCAACGTCACTTTTAGAGTCACGCGTCCCAAAGTGCTGTTTAGCGGATACACTGTAAAGTAAAGTGGGATAAAGGTTGTAAAGTCCGGTTGATCCCGATAGAAATCACTGTAAAGATAGTTTATCAAACAAACAAAACAAAATATTTGCAGAAAAAGGGTAAATTACATTGGTATTGTAACATTAAAGCTGTATCTCCTTTTCCGACTGTATTGAACAGTATGCAAATATTTAAAGTTAGACGTACTTATAGTACATACGTGTAAGTACATACAGTAACGTATAATACAGACCTTAAGTATTAAGACATCCTACAGTTAAAAGTACATTATACATATAGGTAAAGTATTACATAGTTCCATTAAATATCAAAATAGAAAGAAACATTAAATTACAGTACAAAAAGCTATCATACCTACATCACTCAACTCTGTATTCCCGACAAGATATAATTTGGGTCTTTTCAAGGCAAGAGTGAATAGGCTGTTACTGAACCAGCGTGCTACACCCTCGACCTCGTCGACACTTACCATCAGGTGCGACTGAGATCAAACGCTGGTCAGTCTTGTATATAAAAAAAGCCGGAATCTCCGGCTGCGAATAAGGCCGGTAGTCTTAGTTGGGAGAGCGGGCTGACAGTTGTTGGAGTTAAGTTTTTGTCTCAACAAATGCAAAATAGATTTTTCATTTCTCCTTTATCTCATCATCTTCCTCGAGTCATTTTGCCACAGCTCCTGCATCTGACTTTCCAATCCAGATGGTAAACTAGGACTTATTGGGATTAGTCTGGTTTCCTCACGATATTTCCTTCACCGAAAAGCAAATAAATATCAAATAATATTGATTATACGTACATAAAAATCCTTAAAAAAGATAAAAATCCTTGAAATATACGAACATCGATGTTTTTTTTTTATACGACGTCGGTGGCAAACAAGCATACGGCCTGTCTGATGATAAGCAGTTACCGCAGCCTATGGACGCCTGTAACTCCAAAGGTGTCACGTGGGCGTTGCAGACCCTTTATAAATCTGTACACTCTTTTTTTGAAGAACCCCATACTTCTTACTTTACCATCGCGTTAGCGTTTCTCATATAAATAACATTGTCACTTAAGTAACTTACACTAGAGCCTCTGATCGGCTGACCTACCTTTACTCACAGTGGGAATTGTCTTACGACTTAGTCTTTATGTACACTTGCAAATCTTGTCTGTAAATGTTTCTGGTCTATGTCTGTTCCCCAATAAAGAAAAAAAAATACGAACTTCGATGTTCGCGGTATCTGCTGATAGATTACCTTTGACCTCTCCCTGCGCCACAGCCGTGTGAAGTACCACGTCTGTCCGCTCCTGGTTGAGGAGCAGCGCCACCGTCAGGAACAGCCAGCCGGCCACCAGCACTGACAGCTTGAGGATATTCAGGTACCGGTCCACCTTAATTGTAACAAGGATGCGGTTGTGATAGCAATAATAGCATCCTAAGAGCACCGTAAGCTAAAAAAAAATTGTAATGTATTGTGGCTTGTGGTTAGCCAAAGTGCATTCCACTATGGTTGGATTGCCTGATGGTAAGCAATAACCATCGCACTTGGGCACCCGCAACACAAGCGCGTTGCGGGCCTTTAAGGGTGGGTTGGAGCTCTGGGAACCTTACCATCGGATACACAACACTACATCCCTGAAAGGTAGCAGTGCTATTATGGCTGTGGTCTTCTGTAAGGAGGAGGTACTTCCCAAGTTGGGCTGCTCCAGATTCAAGGTTGATGGTCATCGCTGTTGCCGGCCTTTAAGCCGGCCTGGGAACCTTGGGTGGTACTTGGTGTTACGGGTGCCCTTGGGCGACGGTGGTATCCATCAGGCGATCCGTTTGCTCGTATTCTACCTTTGTCATAGAAGAAAAACTATTACTTTAGCTAAGTTTTTTACCTATACACCTACCTGTTTTTTTCTCGCCGATTTAACTTTTTTCGGATCATCTGTGCCATTTTTAGGCTCCATTAATCTGAAAAATAAAGTCAATAAACAAATAATATAAATGACATTTCTAGAGACTCGGGTCAGCGTATCATATATATCAAACATAATTTTTGAAGGTAAATGGGACCTTGGGGGTATTCCCTTAACAATAAAAAAATAATTTTCTTAATCGGACTACCCTGTAAAAAGTTATGTGTCATATATTATGTCGGTAAAAAAAAATAAAGGCATAAAATTACAGTTAAAGTGTTTTATAGGAAACTTTATTTCTGTTTTTATATACAAGACTGACCAGCGTTTGACCTCAGTCGCACCTGATGGTAAGTGTCGACGAGGTCGAGGGTGTAGCACGCTGGTTCAGTAACAGCCTATTCACTCTTGCCTTGAAAAGACCCAAATTATATCTTTCCAGTAGGGGCCACAAAACCGCTTTCACCGAAACCGAAAAAACCGGTAAAACCGGGTTTTCAGCCGATTCTAAAAACCGGCTTTTCAGGAATACAGACGATTCTATATAGAAACTACCATGGGACGGGGATTCTATGGAAACAGAATTTATATTCTCGTGGGCTAAAATAATGTTACAGAGAATAGAAATATATCTCACCTAATATCACATCCTTTATTAACATCCCTGTTGGCAACATTTTCTTTACTTTTACTAATTTCTGCGGATTTCGACTGAACCGATTTTTCGCCATCTTGATTTTCCGTTGAATCCAATTTTCCTGTAAGTATAAAAATATCCTTATTAACGAAAATCAAAAAGATTTTTTAACATATTATATTCCTTGGTTCACGATTTTTTTATTCTGTGTGTAGGTCTTTAAGATTTATTTTTTTCTCAATAACCAACCAATAACAATAACAAAGAAAAGAGCGGCGAATGAATGTGATACCGCGAAAAACATTGTATTGTACATTTCGGGCGATAGTCTGTCACTCTTATGACGTCTTAATAGGATTAAAAGAGAAAGATGCTCGAAACATACGAACTTCGATGTTCGCAGTGCAGGGCAAGTTCCTGAGCTAATAGAAAACTACTATAATGTCTGATACAAGCGTAGATTTAACAAAATAAATACAACAAGGAAATGCCGCCAGCATCCTTGGTACAATGCTCCAAGAGCTTTTAGTAAGTAGGTAAGTGCGAATAGTCATTATAATATTCTAATTATTGTATATAAAATAAATGCTTCTTTTAACAAAAGTTTTTTACACTCAAAATCACGAGCTCTCTCCGTTCAAATAGACAAAAAATGTCCCAAACAAGAAAAAACATAAAGTCATTTGTCATGGGATCATGGGTGAGTCTTAAAGCATGAACAGTAATATGTATTTTAAGTTAATAGGTACTCTCAATAGTAACAGATATTTTTTTAACATTGTGCTTGTCACTAATTTTACTTTTTAATATCATGATATCATATCACATGATATCATGATATTAAAAACAGCTTTATAAGATATTGAAAGTGTATAATGAAATGAACCTCCCTACCTAAACTTCATTTATAACCCAATTAAATGTTATTTTTTTGTAATAACAATTTAGATTTAAAGAGGAAATTCAATATACTAATGTAACAAGTTTAATAAGCCTTCACAAAATCCTGAAATCATCTTAGAATGTAAAATATATTGAAAACTCTGGAAAAACTTGTTTATGGAGCTAGTAAAGAATACTGTTCTCGATCAAAGATTCAACTTGTATACATTTTATTCCTCACCATGCTGTTGCTCGTACAGATGTTTGAAGGGCGCCAGCGAAGGGTCGTATTTGATGGTGTCCGGCAGATCCAGCCATACCTCGAGGCTCCCCGGCGTCAGGTCGCTGCACGACACCATGGAATAAACACTGCTGTACACACTGCGGCGGCCATCTTGCTTTTTAAACATTTTCAAAGTCCGGCCATAAATTATATGGAATGTCACTGTTTAACGTTCACTGTTAATTAGATTTTTTTTGTATTATTCAGATTTTTTTTTAATGAAATGTATGAATTAAAACAACTTGAAAATGGATTATATCACATGTACGGTCAGCTGCAGAGAGAAGGTACCACAAGCTCGTATGGCGGGGTGGTACCTTTTCTCTGCAGTTGACTGTACTAATTTAAATTCTATCCTGACTTACCACAGTCGTTGGATTAAAATTTCAATTAGTGTACGCGATATAATCTGTTTCCAGTTGTTCTGAGTCATAAATAATGATCGTGGCAAAAGACGGCATGAAACAAACTACAAAAACCAACGGAAGGGCAGCAGCGTAAATTGAAACCCTGCAGCTCGCCAACCCGCCGGTCAATCGTGGCGACTAAGGCAACTACACCCCAAAATGACAAGTCATGCTTGTAATGGGCTTACGCCCAGCATTGGGCGGCTTAAGGCTGAAAGTTGACGGATGATACTAGGAAAAAAACCTTCATTAAAGTGCACTTCTAAGTTTTACCCGTTTTTAGGGTTCTGTCCCTTAATAAGCAAAATTCGGACCTCTTACTTCTCACTTAGTTGTCGGTCCATCTGTCTGTCAACCCTTCATCACCACATAAACGCGTGAATTTAAATTAAAACCTTATTAAGAAAGCATATAACGCATTTCTATGGCGTGTAGTAGCAAAATTGTTTACACATTATTTTCAGTTATATCTTGTATTTTATTAAACTGTTTGACATGTCTTCTTGTGGGACTACGCATAATTATGTATTTTAAGATTTTATGTATTACTACTACTTGCCGGCAATAATCTTCTAGAGTCAGAGATATAGGGTTAGAGCCGGTGGTAGATTTTCTGTGTTCATTGTAATGGGCCTAAATTGAAAAATAAAGATCTTATATCTTTATTTATTCGTGTTCCTTTCATAGCCTAGCAGCAACCATCTTGGTCCACCATTTGTCACTGTCCTGCTACACACTATTTTAGCTTGCCAGACTAATATCGTATAGGAGAAAAACTTAGCTAAAGCACCATGCCTATGTAGTAACGTGTGTACACGCATGTCGGCGTTCTATATTCAAATGTTGACGTAAGTTCCATAATTAATTCTCTGCACAACTACATAGACATGGTGCTTCAGTTAAGTTTTTCACCTATATCCTTCTTCGTGTGACCTTGGTGTAACGACGCCCTCTAGGCGTGGTACCGCGAACTATACTTGTAACTTTCGAGCATGTATCTCTTTTACTCCAATTAAAGGCTCCTGAGAGTGACAGAGGCAATCGTTCGAAAATTAAGATCGATTATCGCGGTAACGCCGCAAGCACGCTCTTTCGCGATTTCATAAATAGCATTTAGGGAAAAATATTGACTTTTTTTTTTCATATTTTACGTGGTTTTAGTTCCAGGCACGAGCAGCGAGTTTTAGTATAACTTTAATTACGGTTTGGTTTCTTTTAAAAATTAAAGGTATGTCTCCAATCATTCTAATGATATCACTGAATAGTTTCCTGGGGGTCCAACTTAGTTATCCACACTGTATATATCGTTGGCTGAGTACCCACAACACAAGCCTAACTTACCGTGGGGCTCACTAAATTTGTGTAAAGATATCCTGTAATATTTATTTATAAATTAATTTTATTTAACAAGGGCGCTAATTAGTCTACCGACCGTTAAACACAGAACCCTTCCTTGACCTACTTACGTTGTCTCTAATTATAGATATTATCATAAAGGTGATACATATGTAGGTATATAACCTTTTGGGGATATATGAGTAGCCTAAACATATTGAGGAGTGTTTAAAACACCTTTTTAGGTATCCTATGTATTTAACCACGGTAATGTCACAAGTAATCTATACAGGGTGGGCATTTAAATAGGTCAGTTTGGGAAAATCCGAAACTATACAAGATAAATATCTGTTCTTTGGAACCACGTCATCAGTTTTAGGGACAAGAAAAACTGCATGCATACATCATCATCTTCCTCGCGTTGTCCCAGCATTAGCCACGGCTCATGGGAGCCTGGGGTCCGCTTGGCAACTAATCCTAAGATTTGACGTAGGAACTAGTTTTACGAAAGCGACTGTCATCTGACCTTCCAATCGAGAGGGTTAACTAGGCCTTATTGGGATTAGTCCGGTTTCCTCACGTTGTTTTCCTTCACCGAAAAGCGACTGGTAAATATCAAATGATATTTCACACTTACGATCCAAAAACTCATTGGTACGAGCCGGGGTTTGATATTGCGACCTTCGGATTGCAAGTCGCACGCTCTTACCGCTAGGCTACCAGCGCTAAACTGCATGCATAGATATTTAAAAAAAAATATTCTTAACACACTTGATTCAACAACGTTTCGTGAAAATGCCCTAATAATACGAATTTTCGTAAAACACTAAGGTACATAAAATCGATTAAAGAAACCTCCTAAACACTGATTAAATTTCACCTTGCATATACTCTTTTTTTATGCAACGACGGTGGCCAACAAACATACAACCCGCCTGATGGTAAGCCGTTACCGTAGCCTATGGACGCCTGCAACTCCAGAGGGTTCACATGCACGTGCCTATCATAAATGTTGTTAGAGCTCTGGGAACCTTACTCACCAGCAGGAACACAACACTACACTGAAAGGTAGCAGTGCTGTTATGGCTGTGGTCTTCTGTAAGGAGGTACTTCCCCAGTCGGGCTTCTCCAGACTCGAGCGTGATGGTACTTCGCTGTGCCCTACCTCTCATTGTTGGACGTAGTCTAAGGGTATAAAGACTATAAAGTAATAGCCATTAAACTGCAGTAACATTTTGTTTACATAGAATGTCAAGGCAGCAGTTTACAGCCACTACGTGTGCTGTTTACAACCATCCAACAATGCCCACATGTGTAAGTTACAAACTGTATACATGTCCAGTCACCTTCGGAGTGGAGGTGGTCACAAATATCTGAACAACGGTTCTATTATTGTCTTCGATTGCCGCGATAATTACTCATGAAATAAAACAACTAAAACGGATATATCGCGTATAATACGGTTTACTATCTGTGCATCTCGTTCGTACTGAAATAGTACAAGCGAGATGCACAGATAGTAAACTCTAAACTCGCTATCGAAAACCTCAATGTCACAACTCATGGTAAGGGTATAGTTCTCAGTCTGTATAAAATACCTGCCCCGGTTCTTAAATCCTAATAGCCGGGAGAGTCTATCCTATAATTCAAGCTTGTAAAAGAATTCTAACCGGTTTGATGTTCGGTTTTCGCATTTTTTATCTTTTTAATGGTAGGAGGCAAACGAGCCAAAGGAGAAATGAATCGCCTGATGGTAAGCGATTACCACAGCCCACGGACTCCTGCCAGATGAAGCGACGATATTTAAGATGGGAGTACGCTCTTCGTGAAGGTTTTAATAATAATAATAAATATTTCGGGACAATCTTACACAAATCGACCTAGTCCTACGGCAAGCTCAGTAAGGCTTGTGTTTGGGCGACGGTAATTGCTTACCATCAGGCAATCCGTCTGCACGTTTGCCATCTTTATCAAAAAAATATCTTCTTAAGACCCCGTGTGCATTAGAATGTACAACCCCTTTTAATGCAATTTAAGTCTTTTATAAAAGGAAATAAAGTAACTTTTATTTTGTTTGTAGACATTATTTAGAGTTAAATATAGAAACTTTTTGTACGAGTATTGAGGATAAATAATTTATGATACAGGAATTTAGTATGAAAAATGGCAAACATAAACTAAATTAATACATATTTTCACCTCAGCGTGTTTTTACACTTTTAAAAAGTGCATTTTATTACAAGTGATTTCATAATTTTGATAGTTTTTTTGCCGTTAGCTGGGTTGGATGACTTTGATGTATTAAAACGTGGATTCTTGAGCTTTGAGAGGGTTTCAAGGCACAAAGGCAAAACGACTTTCGTGTGAATACAAAATTTTTCACCTCACTATCGCGAGGAAAATAATAAGTCTAAATCATGAAAATTGATTCCAAATTATTTAATATTTATATTCATTTATTTACTCATTGCACTACCCCATCTCCTCCCGTGGGTGTCATAAGAGGCGACAAAGGGAAACATCCTACGGACGGGCAGCAGCGTCCGTCGAAACCCAATCTACAGCTACTGCGGTCGCCAACCCGCCTGCCAAGCGTGGCGACTATGGCAACTACCCCAAGATGATACAAGTCATATTTCTGGGAGGCCTATGTCCAGCAGTGGACTGCAAACGGCTGAAATGTATGTATATATTTATGTATTTATTCATTACAATTACAATTTATAATTTACAATATCTATTTTTCTATTTTTCTTTCGATTTAAATATCGGAGATATTCGGTAGCGGACGTTTCAACTGCATAATAAAAAATAATTTACAATATCTACTTAACTAAAACATAATAAACTTAACTAAACATTTTATATTTTAATACTAATTGAATAAAGTCTCCCCCTGAATGGTTCCCGGCTCAAATGTCCTTAAAATTACATTAACAGCAAAAAACATTCACAATTTGTATAAAATTACTTTGCTCCCTTGTGAACAAAGTGCACTTTTGATATGTTCTAAAAGAAACCAAAACGGACTTACCTAGCTAATGAGGTAATAATAAATATTATACTTTGTCTCATTTAACAACGAGCAAAACCACAGTGCGACACTAGTGGAATATTTGCGACATTATCTAAGAAAAGGGACCTTATATTGTCGATGTCGCTTATGTCGTTGTTCAAGACGACACAATACAAACGCAACGTTAGTCGAAGTAAGCGCCATCGACAATAAGGTCCCTTTTCATAGATAATGCCACATGTTCTCATAAACAAAAGTTCATTGACCGGTTCGAACTGGTTCGGACCGCTTCTCACCAGTTGCGGGCGCCATCTTGGAAATTCACCGGCCGGGTTTTTACCAAACTGCTCGCACAAAAAAAATCCTAGACAGCGCGAGTTCGCGTATTTTAAACATTATAATTTTTTCGCAGAATACATATTACAAGTCGTACCTTTTTTAATAATACGACGGTGGCAAACAAGCCGTGCGGTGCCGGCTGACTAGAAAAGCACCACCCCATCTCCTCCCGCGGGTGTCGTAAGACGACAAAGGAAAAAACCGACGGATGGGCAGCAGCGTCTGTCGCAACACAATCTACAGCTAATGCGGTCGCCAACCCGCCTGCCAAGCATGGCGACTATGGCATCTCAAGATGATACAAGTAATATTTGGGGGAGGCCTATCTCCAGTAGTACACGATTTACGGCTGAAGTGTGGCAAACAAGCATACAGACCATCTGGTGGTAAGCGGTCACAGTAGCTTATGGACGCGTGTGACTCCAGATGAGTCACGCGCCTTGCTAACGCTTTAAGACTCGGAGCTATCTAGAGATCTGACTCATCATATCAGTTGTCCACTGCTGGACATAGCCTCCCCCAAATGACTTGTATTATCTTGGGGAGTATTTGCCATAGTCGCCACGCTTGACAGGCGGGTTGGCGACCGCAGTGGCTTTAAATTGGGTTTCGACGGACGCTGCTGCCAATTCGTAAATGTTTTTCACTACCTGGCATTAATGTACTATTATTTATATCCCGGGTACAATGTCCAGATAGTTTTGATCACGTAGCCCGCTTACTTTCGCTGCCGACTGTACTTAACGGCTGTGCTAATACGTTTTCCACCTGATTAAACAGTGGCGACCTTTAATCTATTTTTAGACAACTGTAGCGTAATGACAATTATTATTAGGAAGTCGCTAATATACATATCAGGGTATACAAGCATGTTTGTGGTCAAACACATACATTTTTTTTATGACATAGGCGGCAAACGAGCAGACTGATTGCCTGGTGGTAAGCAATTACCGTCGCCCATAGGCACCCGCAACACCAGATGAGTCACAAGCGCGTTGCCGGCCTTTAAGGGGGGTTGGAGCTCTGGGAACCTTACTCACCATCAGGAACACAACACTGCATACCTGAAAGGTAGCAGTGCTATTATGGCTGTGGTCTTCTGTAAGGAGGAGGTACTTCCCCAGTTGGGCTGCCCCAGATTCAAGCGTGATGGTCATCGCTGTGCCCTACTCTCATTGTTGGACGTAGTTTAAGGACATACCCGGGTCCAAAACATATGTATTTATTTATGACATGTCTCGCCGTGGGTGACACTGTTTATGAAGCGGCCTGTCCTGGATTCGAATCCCAGTAAGGGCATTTATTTGTGATGAGCACAGGTATTGCTCCTGAGTCAAGGCAAGGGTGTCTTTTCTATGTGTTTCAGTGGCGGCGCACCAATTTTTTTTCTTAGGCAAGACGGAGCCGATATGTTTCAGCCTTTTCTTCTTGAGCTTAAGGAAAACCGTTGAGTTAGTCCAGCCGGCGGGAATCGGCTTGTATAATTACTATTTACGTAATTCTTTTTGTGCAATAAAGTTTCAATATATAAATCATCATACCAGCCAAAAGATGTCCACTGCTGGACATAGGTGTCTCCCACCGACCCACAATGACCGGTTTTGCGCCCGCATCCAGTGGATATCCGCGATCTTTACCACGTAGTCGGTCCACGTTGTGGGAGGTATGCCCACGCAGCGCCGGACGGTACGTCGTATTGCCACTCGACCCGACTGGTATTTTTTTTTATCTGACACAAATCAACCTAGTCCTACGGTAAGCTCAGTAAGGCTTGTGTTGTAGGTACTAGACGACGATATATATAATATATAGATACATACGTTTTTTTATACAAGACTGACCAGCGTTTGACCTCAGTCGCATCTGATGGTAAGTGACGGTCGAGGGTGTAGCACGCTGGTTCAGTAACAGCCTATTCACGCTTGCCTTGAAAAGACACAAATTATATCTAACCGGGAATACAGCCGAAGGGAGGGAATTTCATTCCTTAGCAGTCCGCATTAGGAAGGTAGAAGCGAATAAATACCTGTGCTCATCACAAGCGAATAAATAGAAAACACCCATGACTGAGGAAGAAATATCTGTGCTTATCACGACAGATTCGTACCCAGGACCATCGGCTTCATAGGTCACTACCCACTAGGCCAAACCGGTCGTTTGCAATGGCACATTGCACATAGAACCTATGGCCGTTGGGGCGTAAAGGTTTTCAAAGTATATCCATAACGCAACAAAATTTTCTATAATAATAAGTGTCGATGTGTTTCCCTAGTGATTAGCTATCGCTATCGCCGGAGTGCAGATAAAACCGGTGTTTTATCAGCTACTTCACCACTCTAAAGCTGCCATGGATCAACCCTTCAATCAAGGTGAAATCCGACCACACTCAATAGGAAATATCACTGGAAAGAAATATCAGTCCATCATAAATTATGTAATCTTAAAATCTTAGAGTGTCAAAAAGTTTTGTCAAACTTACACAGTTTTGCATCCGGGTATGTCCTTAAACTACGTCCAACAGCTCAGCGAAGTACCATCACCTTTGAGTCTGGAGAAGCCCAACTGGGGAAGTACTCCTCCTTACAGACCACAGCCATAATAGCACTGCTACCTTTCAGGTATGTAGTGTTGTGTTCCTGATGGTGAGTAAGGTTCCCAGAGCTCCAACCCCCTTAAAGGTCGGCAACGCGCTTGTGACTTCTTTTGTGTTGCGGGTGCCCACGGTAATTGCTTATCATCAAACAAACTTTGTTATTTATTTTACAAGGGAGCAAAGTCATTGTTTACCCTCTCGTAATTAACAGTCTTAGCTAGCGAAAGATTCCAAAATTAATCGACAATGATAAAGTAGAATGCTGGAGTTAAAAAAGTTTCGTCTCAATACCGCTTGCATAAGGAAAGAGATAGTAAAAAAACAATAGATTTCATTTTATATGATGGCTTTTAATTGAATACAAAAAATATACCCCAAAATGCCTGTCTTTTGCGTTTTTAACTTTTCTTTTTTTTATACAAGACTGACCAGCGTTTGACCTCAGTCGCACCTGATGGTAAGTGACGAGGTCGAGGGTGTAGCACGCTGGTTAAGTAACAGCCTATTCACTCATGTCTTAAATACCAAATTATATCTTTCCGGGAATACAGGAGAAGGGAGCGAATTCCATTCCTTAGCAGTCCGCATTAGGAAGGCAGAAGCGAATCGCTTCGTGCGAATGAATGGAACATTCACAACGTAAGGATGAAATCGCTCCCCTCGCGACTTTTAACTACCAAAATACGATTTAAACTATGCCCTTTCCTAAATCTAAAATTTTGGAATACCTACATCTAATACAGGTATAGGAGCATGAGCAGAGAGTAATACTCCGTACCGTTCGGCATAGAAACTAGGTCCATGTCCCATGAAGTCCGCGCAAAACTTTTTGCAGAAATCTCGAAGCGTCTGGTTGATGTAACTGGTGACCGAAGAGCTGGCTTCCTCGACGTATCAGCATTGCGATACAACGAGGAAATGCCAGCATACTTGGTACTCGTACAATGACTTAAAGGTCTTTAGATAGTTTAGATTTAATCTCGAGTAGTTAAGTAATTACTGCAATGCTAGTAGCTAATAGTAATTAATAAAAAATAAAGTTATACACCGCGTAACATGAGGAAACCGGATAATTTTGCCAGAGTTATCCTGACCATATTTAGAGACTAAAATGTTCAATAAACCTTTTAGAAATTCACTTCGTTTCGGAGTTACAACCCAGTACAAAAAAATATATAATTCAGCACCGTTCACTTTCTTAAAGGCGATTTTACCACATTGAACTCATTGTTTGTTTTCAGGGTTAGTTTTCTCAATAAAATTTATTTTTTATGTCAAAAAACATGAAAAACGGAACAAAATAAATGCCTTTTTTGTCGGAGTTGACCAAAAGTTACATGATATTAAAAGTTGAAATAGATAACATATACTTAAGAAAAAACGACGAGGACCTCCGGTGTTCGAGACGGGATACGAACCCGCATCTCCAGCTATCGCGGCTGACGCCTTAACCAATTTGGCGTCAGCCGCGATAGCTGGAGATGCGGGTTCGAATCCCGTCTCGAACACCGGAGGTCCTCGTCGTTTTTTCTTAAGTATATGTTATCTATTTCAACTTTTAATTTATATAGTAGTATTACTACTTAAAAAAAATCAAAGCAAGTCAAAAATATTTCATAAAAAATAATTTGATTTGTTCTTAGTTACATGATATTATTGACGTCTTTTGGCCTCAGGAATACTGTGTTAAAACTTATTTACTCACCATTATTTTTGCACGAAATGTATAATTTCGATAAACTAGGATTCATGTTTCTAAAATACCATTTCATTACATTCGAGTACCTACTCGACATTCATTAATCGGCCCCTCGGTTTTGACGGCGGTCCCTGTACCCTTACCATGAGTTGTGACATTGACATTTTCGATAACGAGTATCGAATTTACTATCTGTGCATCTCGCTTGTACTGCTGTCAATCTATCGGTTTTTACGTCAAAAAACAATGCATTAAAGCAAGTCGCTTAAATACAGTGTAAGGAAGAAGTTGGTTATATACTTATATACCTACACTGTGTAACATGAGGAAACCGAATACTTTTAAGTTAAAAGTATTCGGTTTTCGGTTTTTAAGTTAAAAGTATTCGGTTTCCTCATGTTACACAGTGTAGGTATATAAGTATATAACCAACTTCTTCCTTACACTGTATTTAAGCGACTTGCTTTAATGTATTGTTTTTTGACGTAAAAACCGATAGATTGACAGCAGTACAAGCGAGATGCACAGATAGTAAATTCGATACTCGTTATCGAAAATGTCAATGTCACAACGTCAACCAACTTCTTCCTTACACTGTATTTAAGCGAATTTTGCTTTAATGTTGTGTTTTTTTACGTCAAAACCGAATTTTTGAGCGTCCAGGTCGAATACCTACTCGAATCGTGACATTTGAAACACTGGCAGAAACGAAAAAATGGTATTTTAGAAACATAAATATATAAATATTTCGGGACAATCTTACACAATTCGACCTAGTCCTACGGTAAGCTAAGTAAGGCTCGTGTTGCAGGTACTAGACGACGATATATATAATAGATAGATACATACAAATACTTAAATACATGGAAAACATCCATGACTCAGAAAATCTGAAACATGAATCCTAGTTTATAATCGTGCGTATCGTAACTATACATTTCCTTCAAAAATATTGGTGAGAAAATTTTTTGTACAATTATTTTCGTTCTTAAAGTTTTTTGAATGTACGACTATGGCAACTCCCCCAAACTATGGCAAGTCAAGACTTGGAGCCTATGTCCAGCAGTGGACTCACAGCTGAAATAATGATGATTGCGTTTTAAAATGAAATAATGACACCATATAATCTAATCATCCATTGTCTTATGTCACACGACTCGAGTTAGTATAATGGAGAACGAATTACCTTGTTGCTCTTAGCAGCTAATTAAGAGTTAAATGCTTAGATTTTATGTAGATAAGTATAATATGTATCTTTCGTCATATCACTACTTTTTATAAATCTCAGTTAAATTCATGTGCGTTGTCTGCCCTAAAAGTTGTTGGGGCTCTGGGAACCTTACTCACCATCAGGAACACAACACTACATACCTGAAAGGTAGCAGTGCCATTATGGCTGTGGTCTTCTTTAAGGAGGAGGTACTTCCGGTAGGGCGCAGTGAAATACCATCACGCTTGAATCTGGAGCAGCCCAACTAGGGACGTACCTCTTCCTTACAGAAGACCGCAGCCATAATAGCCCTGCTACTTTTCAGGTCTGTAATGTGTTCCTGATGGTGAGTAAGGTTCCCAGAGCTCCAATCCCAAAAGGCTGGCAACGCGCTTTGACTTGTGAAGCCGTTCGTATCATAAAAATAATGTGCAAAATTTCAGCCTAAAGATACCTGCTTCAAAATTGAGTTGCAAGATTTCACCTTTGAAGATGTTCTACTTTGATGGTACCTTTTCTGATCTGATGCTGGAGTCAGAAGGTAGGCCATAGCAACACCATTGAACACACAAGATAAACCCGTGGTGTATAGGCTCGTTAGAATTTCTCTCGGTGAGCTGATGATTGAGCAAGGGAAGTATAAGCAATAAAAGTTTGTACCAAAAATGAAATATTAACAGGAACAATTACTATTGCTACTATAGCAAGTGACATATGGCAAATGTCCAGATAACATGACGTCATATGTGATATAAATAATTATGGGCAAACGAGCGGACGGATTGCTTGATGGTAAGCAATTACCGTCGCCCATGGGCACCTGCAACACCACACGTTGCCGGCCTTTAAAGGGAGTTGGAGCACTGGGAACCTTACCATCAGGAACACAACACTACTTCTGAAAGGTAGCAGTGCTGTTATGGCTATGGTCTTCTGTGAGGAGGAGGTACTTCCCCAGTTGGGCTACTATGGGGAATATTCCCAGACCGGCATTTATAGAACTGATGGCAAGAGACCGGACGGTATGTCTTTGGTTCCGTAGAGTATGGGACGGGTGCTGGTGTGGGATGCAACCTGTGTAGACACACTAGCACCGTCACATCTCCATCGAACCTCTGAGGACAGCGGCAGAGGTCGAAAACGCCAAGGTGAGGAAATACAGTGGTCTCGGCGAAGAATACAATTTTATCCCATTCGGCGTCGAGACCCTCGGTCTTTAAGCACCTTTCAAAGAGACTCAGAGACGCCACAGGAGACCGAAGAGCTGGCAGCGTCCTCGCTCAGCGTATCAGTCTTACGATTCAGAAATGCTACCTACGTCTTCGGTGCCATTCCGCAGGGGCCTTAGTTTATGTTTTAGTATAGTAATTAGTTTTAATGATTCATTGTATATTTACGTATTTAGCTGTTTTTAGCTGCAATATATCTTGTTGCGTTACATGAGTTGTGACATTGAGGTTTTCGATAACGAGTATCGAGTTTACTATCTGTGCATCTCGCTTGTACTATTTTAGTGCGAACTAGATGCACAGATAGTAAACTCGATACTCGTTATCGAAAACCTCAAAGTCACTACTCATGGTACTGAGTGTAAGTTTTTAACAAAACGTCACCATCGCGTTAGAGTTACCCATATAACATAATCACTTATGCGTTATAGACGTTTTTTTACGTCAAAAGAAACTTACACTAGCCTCAAGTCGTACTTGACGTCTGTTGTCAATGTCAATCTGTACAGCTACACAACAAACTTACACGACATTTTGTTTACAAATATTACTAATTTGTTGTGTAAACACAAGACCGCTACCGCGAGAATATAGATACATGAATATATGATGATAGTCTCTGTCACTCTCATGATTGGAGTAAAAGAGAATACTCGAAAGAGAACCTAGTTTTATTTTTTGTGGCCTGGATACTAGTCCTTTAAGCCATTTGGAACCTAGACGTTTGTGCGGCAACTGTCGTGGTCAAACTAAGCTGTAAGTACGTTAGAAGCTGTTTGAATTAGAGAATTATTGCGAGACTATACGGTACTTATTTGAATGTATTTTTCCGTGGATTTACAGCCTTTATGCAGGACAGTATTGTTCTTAAAACAATTAGCGTTTGTAGTCGATAATTGACTGCAGTCAAATTGTTGATACTTAATCGCAGAGTAGCATAAAGTGGTAACAAGTTTAAGTCAAATATTAAAGTTTTGGTACGAGCTTTTATTGCCAACTGTACTTTTTTACCGCCGAATATACCTAGATATTTTTTTGTGACATAGGCGGCAAACGAGCAGACGGATGGTAAGCAATTACCGTCGCCCATGGGACCAGGGGAGTCACAAGCGTTGGAGCTCTGGGAACCTTACTCACAATCAGGAACACAACACTACATACCTGAAAGGTAGCAGTGCTATTATGGCTGTTGTCTTCTGTAAGGAGGAGGTACTTCCACAGTTGGGCTACACCAGATTCAAGCGTGATGGTCATCTCTGTGCCCTACCTCTCATTGTTGGACGTAGTTTAAGGACATACCCGGGTCCTAAATTATTTTTCTAGCACGAAAGATTTCTTGTAAGTGATTGACAAAATAAAAACATCGACAGTCCATTCATCAACTACTTATCGAGAAGATTCTAATTAGCCTAAACACGACGGGCTTATCTTGTGTATTTTAGGAGTTGCTATGGCTACCTTTTGGCTCCAGCACCGTATCAGATCTGTGGTACCATAATATTGCATTGTAACAGAACTTACATACAAAGTTCAGCTCAATCGGTTAAAGATGTCTGCTTCAACATTGAGTTGCAAGATTACACCCGAACATACTTACATATTGCAAGTTAAATGAATGTTTTTAAATAACTTGTTATATCTATAAATATCCCAAATTTTCTATAAGTGCAAAACTTAAATTGTATGATAGGTACCTGACGAAAATATTGTCCATTAACTTGGAGATATTGGGGACACTTTTCTTTTGGTAGAATAGAAAATCTTGACGATTCTAAGTAAACCAAGCTCAGAAGAACATAGTCCTGTGTTCAAAGGTAAGGTAAGGTTATTTCAGCCCAAATGTTTTTAAGGGATTCTAATCAACCTAGTAAGACACTATGTCCTATTCTATCTCAATGAGCACCAAGTCAACTTATTTTATGCTAACAGACAAACAAAACTAACTAACTACCTATACGAAATAAATTAATGATCCAAATTAGTCTAGACGAAACATATTATTGAGATATAAAACTCAAAAACTCAAACGTTTATTCAATAAGTAAGCCACAAGGGCGCTTTTACACGTCGAGTATATAAAAAGTAAATTAGAAAAATAAAAACTACACCGGTTCTAACCCTATACCTCTGACCCGAGAAGTATTTTGTCTTTTATGACCGGTAAGAAATTTGGTAGGACTTATTTTTAAAACCGTTCCAAAAACTAAAAATCTTAAACACACTATGTGTTACAAACTTAACCGTGTACATAAGTATAGAAATGTTAGCTATTTTTAATAAATACAGTTTGTTTTCTTTAAGTATTGAAAACTTAAAATTCAGACGAAAAGCAAAATTCACTTGTACCATGAAACTACACTTATTTAAAACAATTCATACTATTCCGAAACACTAAGGCACTTAATTAACACAATGAATATTTATGAACAGTAGTTAAACAATAAAAAATTATTTTTAAAAGCGCGTAAGAGGAAAATACGCCGGTTTATACAAAATGGCCGACGAGTGACCGCGGCGCGCGCGGGAAGCGGACTGCACGGAAAATGTTTATCAGTTATGTTGTGAGTACAGAAACCACAGACGAAATGAAAGGTGTAAACAGATATTGCAATACAGTCAGCTTCGTATAGTAACAGTTATAGGCTAGGAGGAATGACTGGAGAACGCATCCGCGAGCGCCAGTAGGGACAAATATATTTTGGCTTTTGTGGCCCAAAATGAAACAATTCACTATAGTTTTGCTTTACAGGACATTCTTTATAACAAAAATATAGCCTATTTTGTATTAATTGCCGCAACTTATATGTATGTCTATATGGGGGACAAATATTTGGTAACACAACCTTCATCGTTTCGCTTAAAGGACTAGTTTTCAGGCCATAAATATTTAAAAAATAAAACCGGCCAAGAGCGTGTCGGGCCACGCTCAGTGTAGGGTTCCGTAGTTTTTTATCCGTCACAGTGTTCCCACTTAAGAGGTAAAATTGGGCTATTTGATACATTGTTGTTGACATATTAATATTAAGTACAGAACCCTAAAACGGGCCCTCAAACGGTGACAACTAAAGAAAGAGTTATAGATCCCAACTATACATGGAAAATTCGAAAAAATGTTGTCAATTTCAGTCTCACCACGAGTAGTAAGAAGGGGTTGTGACATGGAGTGATAAGATAACCAGCCAGCGTCATTTGAAGTCAGTCAGTCAGTTTCAACCTAATGTATGGTCATGTATGCTCCGACCCCATTATTCAGAAAGAATCTGCGCGCGAGCTTAAAGTACAGAAGCTCTAGTGTAAGTTTCTTTTGACGTAAAAAATGTCTCGAATGCGTAAGTGATACTGATATAATATGGGTAACTAACGCTAATGGTGACGTTTCGTTACGTTAAAAACATACACTCGGGGCTCAGATGTAGTGAATAATCCTTTCCTATTGTATTTTCTCGGAAATGTTCGTATTTGTCTCACTACTTCACTCACACTCAGTACCCATCTGAAGTAGTAAGACAATGGAGGGGACGATCGCATTGGGCGATGAATATTAGTGCAGATTCTTATTTACTGTTAAAACTAAACGCGAAATTATACATAAAACGGCGGTGCTACCGCGAACAACGATATTCGTAAATTTCGGACGATTGTCTCTGTCACTCTTAACACCTTAATTGTAGTAAAAGAGAAATGCTCGACATATACGAACTTCGATATTTAAATCGAAAGAAAAATAGAAAAATTCGACTCGCAGCGGGACTCGAACCCACAACCACTGGATAACTAGCCCAGTGCACTTCCAATTGTGCTATACGAGTACCGCTGAGACGGGTCGAATTTTTCTATCTATCCCTCGTCGTATACGTCATCATGGGTCCAGTGGTTGTGGGTTCGAGTCCCGCTGCGAGTCGAATTTTTCTATTTTTCTTTCGATTTAAATATCGAAGATATTCGCTAGCAGACGTTTCTGCATAATAAAAAATAATATACGAACTTCGATCTTCGCGGTACCGGCCTGAAGTGAGGAAGTGTGTCTTGTCATTCAATAGAGATTTTGACAGCCATATCTTAGGGAATAAGGGCTAATTTATTAACAATTTGTAAGAAACTATCGCCTTAACGACTTTAGTGCTGGAATAATATAAAGTACCTATTTTGCTCGCAAAAAAGCCTAAGATATATGCAATCTTGCGGCGCTTCCGTCTTTCTTGATTGAAAGCAGAGACCATTTCACCAAAAACGCGTAAGATGTATGAAATCCTGTTGCGCTTACAGTTTTTTCGAGTTGATAAGTTTGTATGGGGGAACAATATTTTCGTTTTTTAGTATATTACTCGATCTTTTTTCATACTTTCTCACCGTTGAAACCTTCCTTGAGCTACTACAAATATTTCAAGACCAAAATTAGCCAAATCGGTAAAGCCGTTCGCAAGTTATAGCGTGACCAAGAGAAATAGGGGTTCATTTATATATATATAGATTTTTTTTTAAACCATTGAACCTATCAAGTTCAAAATAATTTTCCTAGAAAGTTTATGTAAAGTTCTACTTTTGAGATTTTTTTCATATTTTTGAAACTTGTGGTTCAACAGCTAGAGGGGGGGGGCGACGCACTTTTTTTTACTTCTGGAGCGATTATTTCCGAAAATATTGACATCAAAAAATTATGTTAGTAAACCCCAATTTATTTTTAAATACCTATCCAACATTATATCACACGTTAGGATTAGAATGAAGAAAAAAATCACTCCCCACTTTACGTATGGGGGGGGGGGGGGGACCCTAAGAAAACATTTTTTCCACTTTTTATTTTTGCACTTTGTCGGCGTGATATATACATATTACTACCAAATTTCAGCTTTGTAGTGCTAACGGTTACTGAGATTATCCGCGGACGGACGGACGGACAGACGGACAGACATGGCGAAACTATAAGGGTTCCTAGTTGACTACGGATCATCGTATCACGGATCAGTCGAAGGACGTCCAGTGATGGACATCGGGGTACCCCGAAGAGACCAAGTGACTCCCGCGATTTTTACCAGGTCGTCGAACGTCGATCCACCTTGTGGGGGGCGGTACATCTAGTCACCACTCGAGAACCTTTATGATGCTACACTGGCTGTTATCATTGTTACATAATATACGTTTCATCATCCCAATTCCTCATCTTAAAAACTCAAAGTCGCTTAACAAGCTATGCAGAGAGCTATGCTCGGAGTTTCTTTACGTGATCGACTCAGAAATGAGGAGATCCGTTGGCAAACTAAAGTCACCGACATAGCCCACCGGGTTAACAAGCTGAAGTGGCAATGGGCAGGCCACATTGCAGAGAAGATGGCAGATGGGATAAAAGTGCTCGAATGGAGACCACGGACTAGCAAGCGCAGCGTAGGACGTCCACCTAATTAAGGAAGACGCTGGATGCAGGTCGCTTCCAACCGGTACATGTGGAGGTTCAAGGGAGAGGTCTATGTTCAGTAGTGGACGTCTTATAGCTGGGATGATGATGATGATGATACGTTAAAATAAAAACTGTGTACGACGCTATGATGGCACAATAATAGCATTAAATGTTGAGCACTATTACGCCCCAATAGTCATCAGAGCCCTGAGTGTAAGTTTTTAACGTAATATTACTTTATCTACGTACATGTCATAAGTGCTCTAAAATGCGTCCAGAAACCGTAGGCAATGACCAGCATTACCAACCATCAGAAAGATTTCAGTAGGTAATGTTAACATTACCTACTGAAATCAGTAGGTTATGAATTTAAATTTGGAACAGCTGTCAAATTCAAGTGGGGTGTCTAATCTAGTATCTATAGATATTAAAACAGCCATTGATACGAAACGCCAATTCGTTATGTTTTTTTAATATAAATCGAACGACATTTGAACTCGAGTGACAGTAGAATAGGGAGTTCATTCGC
Organism: Grapholita molesta; assembly: GCA_022674325.2. Classification (NCBI taxonomy): domain Eukaryota; kingdom Metazoa; phylum Arthropoda; class Insecta; order Lepidoptera; family Tortricidae; genus Grapholita; species Grapholita molesta. The sequence continues at coordinate 7,680,679 of CP053145.2, read as the reverse complement.
TTGTCTATGGTTTAAAAAAAAAATTGACTGAGATACGAAATACGCAACGCCGCCGTTCCAAGCTGTCATTTGTTTTGTTCGTTGACTTTTTAATGTTTACAAGTAACCCTAGTAATAAGTCATTTCCCTACGTTTTCTGAACCCATCTTAAAACACTTAATGATATGTGTGTAGATAAAGTAGTGTATGTAACTATACATAATTAGGCATTACAACAATCGTGTGATATTATTATGAAACTCGCCTTCGGCTCGTTTCATAAACCCACACTCTTGTTGTAATGCCCTTCATTATGCACAGATACATAAACTACTATTACCATCGCGTTAGTGTTTCCCATATAAATAACATTATCACTTACGCGTTAGAGACGTTTTTTTACGTCAAAAGAAACTTACACTAGAGCCTCTGAGCCCTGAGTGTAAGTTTTTAACGTAATATTACTTTACCATCGCGTCAGAGTTACCCATATAAATAACATTAACACTTATGCATTCGAGACGTTTTTTACGTCAAAAGTAACTTACATTAGAGCCTCTGTGCCCTGCTGACTAAAATAACATTAAAATTAAAATAAACATAAAAATAAAAAATAGCACCACGAACGTAAGAAAAACAGAGGCAACGAGGGGAAAAAACGGGTGTGACTTAGCACCTGCCAACTGTGGTGACTATGGCAACTGCCCCCCAAAATGATAGAAGTCATACTTCGGGGAGGACTATGCCCAGCAGTGTACGGCTTACGACTGAAATGGCTCAACAATGCTTGTACATGACTGTAGACAGTGTACACTGTGACGCGGGTCCACTTATAAATAATAAATAATTCGGGACAATCTTACACAAATCGACCTAGTCCTACGGTAAGCTCAGTAAGGCTTGTGTTGTAGGTAGGACGATATATATGTTGCAGTCAAAAGTGGGAGCTGGTCAAAAGAACCGATAAAAACAGGTAAAACTACTTTTGACTGAGCATATAAATACTCAAATACATAGAAAACACCCATGACTCAGGAACAAATATCTGTGCTCGTCACACAAATAAATGCCTTTACTGGACTTTGAACCCGGACCATCGGATTCATAGGGTCACTACCCAAGGACCCACTAGGCCAGGCCGGTCGTCAAATATCCATCTTGTAGTGATGTGGTGTGACAGTTCGACCCTGGGACTAATCCGTGTGACGCGTTGTACTGGGAAGGTCAACCCGAAATGACTGAAGCCTTACGGGTACATCGGGTACAGATTAACTATTTGACCTTACTTACTACGCACTTTATGATAAAAATATTAGCTCTTAATCTATATTAATAATTTCGTTCGGTACCGCGAAATACGATATTATCACAGGTTCAAGTGTGGAGAAGTAATGCCCGGAATACACGAGGCTAGTTTTTCAAGCCAGTATGGTAAGGTAGTACTAGTAAGTTAACAAGCTAGTGCCTCTATCTTCGCGTATACAAAACTAGCTTAACTTTCAGGCTAGTAAGCTAGTGCTGAAGCCAGGATAGTTTTAATAGCTTGCAGTTCTATTTTTTGAGCTAGTAGCGCCCCTCACCACCGATTTCGCTAGCCTGGCTTGTGTAATATCTTCGTGCGGCCGGTGAGGCTAGTATCCGTCCGGCTAGTGCCATGTGTCCATACACGTTTTTCTAATATAACTTCAAGTAATTCATCTAGTACACATTTACATAGTTTTTTAAGTAATTGTTTCATTCGTGCTATATTATTTTTTTTACGAATTACGAGACTTTTATTTAATTTTTTACTATTGACGATTTTTCTACGACACTTTGCAAAGGTACTGGCACTCGAACTGACTTAAAATTACTGGCATCATGTAGACAGCACTAGCCTGTGTTCAAGCGTGAACAGTTTAACTAGCTTACTATACTGGCTTGAAAAACTAGCCTCGTGTATTCCGGACATACAGACAGACAGAGTTAGGTTATTCCGCATTCATACATATATTATAACTAGTTTTTCCTCGCGACTTTTAAAGTACATATATGGTTGCGGGTTAAAAATTATCCTATGTCCTTTCTCGTAGCTCAAACTCTCTCCATACCTAATTTCATCCCAATTGGTTCAGCGGTTTAAGCGTGAAGAGGTAACAGACAGACAGAGTTATTTTCGCATTTATAATATTAGTATGGAAGTATGGATAAGGTGTGATTGTATGTATAGATAAAGCATCTACAGATACGAAGTATGGAATTCAGCCTAGGAGGAATAATGACTGGAGAACGCATCGGCGTGCGCCAGTAAGGGACAAAGATATTCTGACTTTTGTGGCCCAAAATGTAACAATTCACTACAGTTTTGCTTTACAGGACGTTCCTAATATATAACAAAATTATTAGTTTATTCTGTATTAATTACCGCCACTTTGATTGAAAACCCAAGAAAACTCCAATTGTATTTGTTTGTTCCCCTCCAACTTTGACAGTTCTGAAGTCCAGTTTGGAGGGGAACAAAAATATGTGACACTATGACAAGGACGGACGAAAATAGCGCCGTCTCTGCCATACCTACCTACCATCCCTTTCGATCATGGTATTATTATTAGCACGCTCCGTCTCTAGTTAAATGGTATGAATTCAGCTAATTTACCGGTCAGTGTCTCCGCTGGAGACATCAGCCTCGCAGCTGGAGCCCGTGACCAGCCTCAGCCCGCGCCAACTGGTCGACCTGGAGACGGAGCGAGAGAAGTCCTTCGGCATGACCTGCAAACGGGAGCAGACAGGGTTTAGTACCCTCACCATGAGTTGTGACATTGAGGTTTTCGATAACGTGTATAGAGTTTACTATCTGTGCATCTCGTTAGCACTCTTACTCCGCGTTTAGACATGCTGGCTCGTCACTCGCCTCGCTATTCGTCGAAACGTTCGACGAAACTTTGCCTATACAAAAACGCGATGCGAGGGACGAGAGGAATAGCGAGACGTCCGCGTACACATGCGTGCTCGCGTTTCGCCTCGCCATTCGCCTCGCTACTCGTGCGAATGTGTGGCGATAGCAATATAGTACAAGCGAGGTGCACAGATAGTAAACTCGATACTCGTTATCGAAAACCAAGGACACAACTTTATGGTAAGGGTACAGGTTGAGGTATTGGGGCTCACGAGGGCTTCTGCGTTCGCACGCCTCGAAGCCACGGCCAATAGAGGATTTTTTTTTGTCATTAGCCATTGGGAATCCCACTTTGTGCATTACCGGTGACTTTTCTCAGTAGGTCTAGTACAAGAAGGGGGGCGACATTTCGCTGCGAGATAGGCTAATCGTCCTTTTTTAACCATATTGATAAGAGGGACGGGTTGGTAGTCTAGGCTTGAGATACTGTGGCAACCTTTATGTGCTAAGCCTACTGCAATTTGTTTTTAAGGAATAAAAACGGAGTTTCCCAGCTTGTGAGGTGAAATAATCTGTAGGCCTAGATATACATACTTAAATACATATCGTTGGCTGAGTCACAACTATCACAAGTCACAACACAAGCCTTATTGAGCTTACCGTGGGGCTCAGTCGATTTGTGTAATGATGTTCTGTCATATTTAGTATCTAAATGCAATGGAAGAATACGATTAGATTGTTAATTTTCAAGTCATTTAATTCCATAAAAGCATAACTAAATACAATCAGCTTTAAATTTATTTCATAAATACTCGTAATTTACAAATGTAAAACATTCTAAGCAACTGAGAATAAAATCAATATTTTTTTTTATTAAATATTTTGATTTGCTTTCATTTTATGTAGTAACACTACTATAAAAAATAGAATAAAAAATAGATGAAATAAAACAACTGAAACGGATTATATCGCCTATACCAATTTAAACTTTATCTCGACGTTTCGAACCCTTTAGCAGCGTTCGTGGTCATCGGGTGGACTGAGGAAAATATTAATTTACCTCCATCCCAAAAACGTGGGGATTAAGTTTAAATTAGTATACACGATATAATTCGTATCACTTGATTTATTTCATGAGTAACTATCGCGGTAATAGAAGACAATATTATGAAAATAAATGACTGATTACAATTTTTACTTCTAACCAATACAATAACGTGACAAATACTAAATCAGCTTAAATCTTATGATAATAATTTATGAAAATTTTGCCAATATTTATGAGAAGTATTATTTTATTAGTACTAACCTCTACTGTTCCAAAAACCCCAAATTCACAATATACGTTCAATACTAAACTTCACACGGAATATGAAAACGTATAACCACGCCATGATACGTGTACCCTCTTTCTGCGATACAACGAGGAATGCGTGTAGGCCATGTGTAGGCCTACCTGTCTTAATTTAATTAAGATCTTTGTAAATGTGTCAAATACTTATATGAAACCTTTAACTAAGGTTATTCTGTGCAACTATTCAACGGAGATTGAGTAAATACTTTAAAATCCAAGTTTGCAGCTTAAATATTCAATTGAAGGTAATGATTATGAGTAGAATTATCTACTTTACTTTTCGTAGGTACGAGTAAAGTAAATATTAAGCTTTTACGCTTTTGCTCACTTTATTAATGAGTTTTATTCTCATTTTAAATTACCTTAATACATAATATATATATACCATTAGCGCGAATTAATAATGATTACAATTTGATTATAAATTTGAATTATTATACACTTACGAATAAGTGCCGAAGGCCACCGGTAAAAATATTAAATATATTCCTTACAGCATAAAATGTAGCGGTTTTTTTTCTATAATACAATGTTACGTATTTTTATAAATGCTACTTTTGTTTCAATTATTGCCATCTGTTGCCAAGAGGCGACAACTATCATCAAATGTGTCCTAATTCCGCTAGATGGCGTAAAAAAATATTAATATAAGCGCTATCTGTTCATATTACGCTGAAAGAAGACATGACGCATATAAACAATTATAATATCAGTTCGGGTTCACACCGCTAGATGGAAAATAGAATATTTAATTAAAGCGCCATCTTGTAGTAATTTTTTGAACGAGGTTATTGTAATGAAAGCTTACCAGTTACTTCTTTCAAAGTTGATAGATAGAAGAACGAAGTGCTTCTATTTTAACCTAGATGGCGCTTTAAACTTCAATTGCAAGATGGAAAGAATTTTCCAGCTACTATTTCAGTAGCCTTCGATCTTTTGTTTTGATAGTACGAATCCCAGTGATAGTATTTACAATACTGTTTTCGTATAAGTAATAAATAAAAATATACCTGAAAGTGGTTACGCTATTGAAATAAGTAGAAAAATGTAGTTTTAATCTGTTGTTTTTAGTGAAATTATGCAATTTTAGCGCGTTGTCAATGTTATTGATTTTAAGATGTGTTTGTTCACGAACAAGTCTTTATAAATATTCAGATTTTTGTGAATGAATAAGTTTGTGTGATAAACAAACAGTAAAGATATAATTTGTTAAATAAAATGTGATTTTGAATAAAAAGTTATAACATTGTATTCGCGGTTACTAACTTATCGAAAGAGGTAGGTACATTTTACTATTAATTCGTTTTAACTTATTATAAATTAAGTAATTTATAAAATAAGTTCGGTACAGTCAGCGGCAGTAGTTGCTAAACGGACGTGGTGTACAAATTGAAGTTGACACCGAGTTTATTGTTGAGAGAATAAAAGCGTGTCAAGATGATTCATATGATTATAAACACTTGGCTTGCTTAGTAACTTCTGCTGCTGACATACGAAGTTATTTTTAAGTGACGAAGAAACCAAAAATCTATCTTAGGGATTTACTTAATATATAATCGTCATCTCTAAAGTTTTGTAAGAGTGAGGAACTATGAAGTGTGTCAGGCAAAGTTAGATAGGTATCAACTATAAAATAGAATTATAGCTAAAGTAAAACTCATAGTTAATATTAGTTAAAAAAAATAATTATTTAGTAGCCAACCCTCTGTGGTTTCTTATTATTTTCGATAATAAACATGATCGTGTATTTTTTAACATACCTACGGCATTTCTAACCTTTTATTAAAAAAACAACAGGGGATACATTACATAATCATACAGCCATATATGATTTTCGCGGTACCGCGGCATATTACACCTATGTACGTCATAGTTGGCACAGTTGGTCATAGGTAGATATATTGACGAATTGTAATGTATAAACTTATTCAATTAACACGCGTCCGCATACGAGCCTGAAAAGGGAATGTAAACAAGCGTTTTCTATAGATAATTAAGTTAACTATTTGGATTAAATTAAAATATTTAAGTGTGTTACCACGTAACCATAGAAACGCTAGCACAGTCATGTTAGCACAGTACGGTAACTACACAGCCTAACTATGAATTGGGACGAAGGTTTTCGAGAACAATAGAGTTTACTATCAGTGTATCAGAACTTTGATATATTTCGAGCATCTTTCCCTTTGACTCCAATAAACCTCACGAGAGAGACAGAAACAATCGAAATTTACGAAAATCGATTTTGGCGGTAGCGCCGTTCCAACAATCGAGATTATCCAAATAAACCTTACATTATCCTTGCAGCTTAACAATATTCAAGATGACAGCAAAATAATCATCATCATATTGCTGTCAAATAACCGGAACCATGAAGACTCGTTTGACAGCTGTCACGTACCTCGGCTTCACCGCCACCGACCGCCGCCTGTCAACTGTCATGCTGCCGTGGCTGTTGAAGGAAATTAGAACTTGTGGCATTAACGATAAGGTTAGTTTTGCAGATTTATTCATCATCATCAGCCTATCGCAGTCCACTGCTGGACATAGGCCTGCCCAATTTCACGCCATCGTGTTCGATCTTCGGCTGTTCGCATCCAGCTCCTGCCAGCCATCTTGCGCAAGTCGTCACTCCACCTAGCCTGAGGGCGTCCTACACTACGCTTGCCGAGACGCGGTCTCCACTCAAGAGCTCTACCCCAACGGTTATCGGTTCTACGGCTAATATGGCCACTCTGCCACTTCAACTTGCTAATACGGTGGGCTATGTCGATGACTTTGGTTCTCTGCCGGATTACCTCATTTCTGATTCGATCCCACAGAGAAATGCCGAGCATTGCCCTTTCCATAGCCCGCTGAGCGACTTTCAATCACTACTCACTAGGCCAGACATGTGGTCAAATTAAATACAAATGTGGTAGTCCATAAGGTACCTTATGGCGCTTGGCGCTTACGTTGCAAAGTGTCACATAAATATTGAAGCGTCATTAACAATAGCGTAAGCGCCAAGCGTCATAAGGTACCTTTCCATGTGGACTACCACAAATACTAAAAACTTGTTGCAGCTGAGCGTAACGATAGAAGATGGCTGCCTCAGAGCGTACAACGGGAACTTCGAGCCGGTTATCGTTCACAGACTTGTGGACATCATCAGGTACTCCTGAGTTTAGCTGAGCGTGCAGCGTACATACTAAACATATGCAAATGTATGGGAACGACCGCTCACAGCCCGCGGACGCCGGACGCTACGCTACCCGCTAAGCTTCTAGCGTCAATTTATTAAACTTACTTAAGGAGCTGGCTTTAAATGCAGTTTTGTGAACGAGAGTAAAAGGGATACAGAAACATTTACAATATTATAAATTGAAAATAGATGACACGAGAGAGGAACACACTTTGCTACCAAGTGAAGCACTCAATTTTTCACCTCCCTACCGCGAGAAAAAAAAAATACTCTAAAAACTTAAAAAAAATATTCAAAATTATTGGCATCCACAATTTATCATTCAAAACATTAAACAAAAGTTCACCCAGCTAACACCAAAAGAACACTTGATTAGTAATAAACAATATGTATGAAATTACTTTGCACTCTTGTAAATAAAATGCAACTTTGCTATCTGTTTTTTAAAGAATAAAGCAGTTCTTTCAAAGCTAGTGAGGTGAAAACATTTCTTTCTGAGCAAGAATAAATGTATCTTCGTTTGAAAACATATGAATTCTATGAATTTAGTTAAACCGGAAGTTAACCATCACCCTCTGTCATCAGGGCAAGCCAAGTACCAGGCAGACCTGATGAGCTGTTCTACATACTCCTCAACGAGAAGGAGTCTCTACTCCACTGCTACCTCTTCAGAGCCGGCAGTGTGCAGGAGGTAAGAGATCAGCTCCAGTGTAAGTTTTTCACGTAAAAATACATCTCGAACTCTAACGCGATGGTGACGTTTTGTTACGTGAAAAACTTACACTCAGGACTATGTATTTTATACAACGACAGTGGCAAACAAGCATACGGCCCGCCTGATGGTAAGCTGTTATCGTAGCCTATGAACGCCTGCAACTCCGGAGGATTCATATGCGCGTTGCCTACCCTAAAAGATGTTGGAGCTCTGGGAGACGTTGCCAGCCTTTAATGCACAAGACTACATACCTGAAAGGTAGCAGTGCGATTATGGCTGTGGTCTTCTGTAAGGAGGAGGTACTTCCCCAGTTGGGCTTCACCAGACTCGAGCGTGATGGTACTTCGCTGTGCCCTACCTCTCATTGTTGGACGTAGTGTGGACATACCCGGGTTATCTCTCAACAATCTCTGTTTTGCATTAAGTACATATTGTTTTTAGATAATCTATCATCTTGTTGACAGGTACCGGCCTTGTGTTGTGTGATGTATGTATGTAACCATAATCTATCATAATATTAGTAAAATACGCGTTTGTAAACATTGTTAATGTCAAGGATTTACATGTGAAAAACGTAACTAAATAAATAAATATTTCGGGACATTCTTACACAAATCGACCTAGTCCTACGGTAAGCTCAGTAAGGCTTGTGTTGTAGGCACTAGACGACTATATATATAATAGATATATACATATAAATACTTAAATACATAGAAAACACCCACGACTCAGGAATAAATATGTGTGCTCATTCACACAAATAAATGCCCTGGGATTCGAACCCAGGACCATCGGCTTCATAGGCAGGGTCACTACCCACTAGGCCAGACCGGTCGTCAACTGAAGGACATGTATCTGTAGTTGTGCAGAGAATTAATATGGAACTTACGTCAACATTTGAATATAGAACGCCGACATGCGTGTACACACGTTAGGCCGGGTGCTTTAGCTAAGTTTTTCCCCTATACGATATTAGTCTGGCAAGCTAAAATAGTGTGTAGCAGGACAGTGACAGTTGGTTGACCAAAATGGTAGCTGCTAGTCTCTGAAAGGAACACGAATAAAGAAAGATATAAGATTATTACTACATAAGTTATTATGGCTCAGATCAAATTTTCAATTAAACTATAATTCCAAATATCTTGTTCTCCGACGTCACATCACACAGAGAATGGGGACAGGTAATATCATACAAAATGTCACCAAAATACTTTACGTAATTAATGGACGTCACAATGTCACCAACCCGACGAAACCAAACGCATTGTATGCAAGTTCACCTAATATTTTGCACGTTTGGATGTATTTAAAATTATAATTTAATAAACAGTCTTGATCCTTGGAATAAATGAAATTATTATTACCGTATAACAGGATGAGTAGATGTGACATTTAACTCCCATAACATTCTGTTTTTATGGCAATCTGAATTATATACTGAACTAGCTGTGCCCTGTGTGCGAAAAAACGTAGCCTATGTGTTAATCCAGGGTGTCAGATAACTCCGTTGATATTCTTATTCACCTCACATTAGCAGAAACTCCCACCTCACCCCATTTATAGGGTTAAATCGAATTTCTTTATATGCTGTGTTTACTGTTAAAGCTATGAAAACTAAACAAAATCTTAAATACTCGTAAACTAGAATACTAACGACCGGCACATTAATCGTGTATAAGATTCAGTGTGCCATATTAAAAAAATTGAAGTCTGAATGGCACTCACACAGTTTAACAGAATAATTTAACTTTTACGTATGCATTTAATATTCTAATATAGCAAATATCTATATTCGTTTGCATACTATTTGTTTTTGTTCGGACCATGTCCTTAAACTACGTCCAGCAATGAGATGTAGGGCACAGGCTTAGGTCTCACACGGACCAGAAAACAAAATGACTACATCGGCTCATAGTCCATAACTCAAAATGATCGAAACACAAAATGGCTACAACACAATTAGTCACATACGAAAAAACACCAGATGCGGAAAAGTAAACCTACTGTCCTATAGGTAGGTTTAGGTTATGTTCGTTTTGTATCGGCCCGTAGGGCCAAAGCACCCAGAAATAGGAGCTCCGCGTAAGCGGAGCTCCGTCGACTAATTGTGTTGTAGTCATTTTGTGTTTCTGCCATTTTGAGTTATGGACTATGAGCTGATGTACTCATTTTATGTTCTAGTCCGTGCAAGACTAACCCCATAACAGCACTGCTACCTTTCAGGTATGTAGTGTTGTGTTCCTGATGGTTAGTAAGGTTCTCAGTTCCAAAAGTTAAAGGCATGCAACGCGCTTGTAACTCCCCTGGTGTTGCGGGTGCCCATGGGCGACGGTATTTGCTTACCATCAGGCAATCCGTCTGTTCGTTTGCCGCCTATGTCATAAAAAAAACTATCAAAATAATATTTCCTACTACAATACGTATAAATATCAGTAAGTACAATGTTATAAATATTGATTAGAGGTGACCAAACGTACTTTGAAAGCCTTGGATATAATTAGATTTCGGTATGACTTTGATTAGTCTAAACTTGCTAGTCTTACTGGCAATACATTTATGATTGACTTAGAAAATATTAAATTATCTATAAAGTACTTCTGACTAAAATAGTGTACAAATTCTTGGAATTTTCTAAAAAGTGTTATTTTAAATATAAAGTACAACTGATTGTACAAATTTTATACATTTATGTGAATTTTAAGAACTTTAATATTAATATTCTGCTTTCTATCTAAACTGTGCGCGGTGACAAAGTGAAAAGAAAAGTCAGTTTAAAATTTCCAGAGACTTATAAACAAATAACATTGAATAACTAACTATTAAGATTTCGCTGTATAAAATCGCTGTTAAAATTTCCTCAATAATTTAGATACTAAAGTAGCAGCATTAATAAAACAAACAATAAATTATTATAATAAGTAATTACTTGACTAGTAAACAGTGCCAAGAAGCGGGAAGCCATGTTGAATTTAGTGTGTACCCCGCTAGCGCGCCAAGCGGCCGTGTTCCAATCCGCGTCGCAATTTTCAAACTTGGAATTCTGGCTCGGAGTCGTTTTAATACTCGCGGCGTGTGAGATGGATATAATATATTTCCACATAAGGAATAGTTTTAACGTGTTCTTTCTGTGAATAATATAAACCTTGAAGTATAAAGTTGTGTGTGTAGTTGTTTTTGTTATCAAAGTGTTAGTTGGTTTTGAAGCGGTTCAAATTTGTTTTTAATGTGCTAGTGATGCTATAGAGGATTGAGTGAATACACTTTTATGATATAACGCGTAAGTATTTTTAATTATTTAACATGTATTTTATATTTTTGTTAAGTATTACGCTCAATTGCCAAACTGTAACAAACCAAAAAAAACAAAGAGAGCATTTTTTTTAATTTCGCGCGCAACTACGGCGCCGAACGCGCCAAGATTTAAATTATTTAGGTAACAGTAATACCAACTGCCAAGAGAGTGTTGATAAACATTGTTTGTATCGCGGTGTGAGTTGAAGGTTGAGCTTATTTTCTTTTGTGTTGCGTAAAATAATGGTATTGTTGAAAATATTATATTTTAGGTTATTTATTTGTTATGAAACAAATAGGCATAGATATGTTTACAGTCTTTACTTATCTGTGGACCTATATATATTTTTAAATTTATATATTTCATTTTGAGAAATAATATATGTATATATTTATGTTTTACAAGACAAAATACTTACCAGATGTTATTTATGAGTTATAAATTATTTATTGCTTTCTTTTAGATATTTTTGTTTTAGTTTAGACTTAAATCATAGTTCAAATGAAGATCTTTCGCAAGTAGGAATAAGGTATTGGGATGTTATAATTATAAATGGGAAGAGTGTGGATGCGGGGTGAGAAGGTATTTATAGTTTTAAAGGCTACTGCTACGTACATAAAATGAAAGTATTCTTGTTACAAAATCAAACTATAATGTTCATAATCCAAAAGTGACGATCGAATGATTTACCCAGCTCGCCCCAACTACAGGGTTACATGGGATTTCTTACTCTTTTAAGTTTTGTTTTAATTCTATAAAATGGTATATCTACACAAAATCATTAAAAACTTAAATACAAACGATCGGTGCGTTTATTATGTATAAATTCAATTTTTCATAGGTATGTAAAAATAAAAATTTAACGATGTAAGAATGTAACTTTTGTACTTACTCGCCCCGTTGTACGTTAGCTCTGTAGGTCATACCTTCAATCAATTTTAAATATTCTTTCATACTTTACTTAGATAAAAATTTACAGTTATAAATTGTTACTTAGGTCTTACTGCAGAATACTAGCTCGTAGCAGCCTGGGGTCCGCTTGGTAACTAATACCAGGCGTAGACACTAGTTTTACGAAAGCGACTGCCATCTGACCTTCCAACCCACTGTCTAACTAAGCCTTATTGAGATTAGTCCGGTTTCATAACGATGTTTTCCTTCACCGAAAAACTTGGTAACTGTCAAATGATATTTCGTACATTAGTTCCAAAAAACTCATTGGTACGAGCCGGGGTTTGAACCTGTACCCTTACCACGAGTTGTGACATTGAGGTTTTCGATAACGAGTATCGAGTTTACTATCTGTGCATCTCGAAGACATTCGGATTGCTCATTGCTAGTCGCACGTGTCGCACGCTCTTGCCGCTAGGCCACCAGCGCTCTACATACACGATGTTTTTGATTTTAGTTTTTTTTTTTTCATAAATTTGGAGTTAAAGTTTGTCTATGGCACCCTTAGTTTGCTTTCTCATAGTTATCTAAGACTCGTCAACAGCAAGCTGGTGCATTGCCAGTTGCTAGGTTTTGGCTGTTGACAGACGCACGAACACGCCTCGATCACGTCCCTGTCACTCCTTGATCACGTTACGCCATTGTGACGAGGATGGCGATATTTTTGCCAATTTTTTTTTCTGGTGATTGTTACCATTCGCATATTCCGCCATTTTAGTTTTTTTTTAATCGTATTGTCATTTTTACGAGAAACGCTCATAACGTAAACTTACTGGTTTAGTGGTTGACAAGCGAATGTTTAAGCCCCATTTAGACCATGCAAGAACTTGTATACGATTTTCATTACATTGCGGGATTATATAAAGTGACCGAATTCGCCGTAAGTTCTTGCCTGGTCTAAATGGGGCTTTATAGTGAGTGGCATCCATTGGAACGCTGTCGGGCTCTAGGACGCCAGCAAAATAAAATGTATGTAAAAATAGAAACCGTTAAAACAAACTTCAACAAACAAACCGAAATTAATTTAAAACTAATGGTGCAGTCAAAGTCACAGATATCGAAGCGGTCAAAGTTCCAAAATATTTATACATACACCTTATTGTCATGATATTAAGGAATATGTATTGTGTATACATTTATTAGCACTTTGCCTGTATCCATATTTTTGACCTTGCCTGTAGGTACACTAAACTATTTACGCTAACGCGGGCTCGGTACTCATGGTGATTGAAAATGTACTTCGAAACATGTCGCACTGGTAACTAAACAACCGTAAGTGTACAGTCAGCAGCAAAAGTGGCTAAGCGTTTGAAGTGTTCAAAATGACCTACACGCGCTCTTATTCTCTTGACAATAGAGACGTGTTGACCTCATTTTGAACACCTCAAACGTTTAGCCACTTCTGCTGCTGACTGTACGACGATCCTCTACTCGCAACAAATGGTTGGATAGAACGAAGCTCGTGTTAATGACAATATTCGAGTGTCGGGCGGCCCGGGCCCGGTGAGTGCCCGGTGGGTCGACGGACGGCTCGGGCTCGGGACGGCGACGTATAGCATACGTGACGGTGTATCGTGAGTCATCCTTAAATTATTTGAACGATTCAAGAAAGTTTGAATACTAATTATATGAGTATTTAGTTATTTTTTCCATGTACAGCTGTGACCTCGGAGCTAGGTCAGCTCCGTGGAATATTCTGTCGGTTATGATATAATAGAATCCTATTTAACATAACAAACATATGTGGGTAAGCCTGTAGAAGGCCAGAGATTGTAGGTTAAATATATTTCTATAAGTAACAATTTATTTATTTTACCTCTTAAGCCCCACCATACAAGTAAAATGCTACTCGAATTCGTTTTTATAGTGTAGTAAATAAAGTATAATTTCTTTTGTGTCAAAATCGGAAGGAGCAAATGAAATTCAATTATTACAATTTTATAAAATTCAATTTTTTTTAAGTAATTTACTTACGAGGTTCAGCAGAAATCATAATTCTTAGAATTAAAGGAAAAAATTGAGAAATCAACTGCCTCGTCTGAGACTCGAACTCGCGTCTTCCGGTTCGTGGTCGCTCGCCACTGAAGAACCTTTACGCAACGGCTATCGGTTCTACATTCAATGTGCCCTGCCCACTGCCACTCAATTTAGATAGTGACTTTGGTTCTGCTGCAAATGATATCATTTCTCATGCGATTGCTCAGAGACACTCCTAGCATTATTTTTTATGACATAGGCGGCAAACGAGCAGACGGATTGCCTGATGTTAAGCAATTACCGTCGCCCATGGGCACCCGCAACACCAGGGGAGTCACAAGCGCATTGCCGGCCTTTAAGGGGGGTTGGAGCTCTGGGAACCTTACTCACCATCAGGAACACAACACTACATACCTGAAAGGTGGCAGCGCTATTATCGCTGTGGTCTTCTGTCAAGCGTGATGATCAACGCTGTGCCCTACCTCTCATTGTTGGACGTAGTTTAAGGACATACCCGGGTCCAAATAGCCCTCTCTATTGCCCTTTGGGTGAATTAGTCTTCTTATGCCCATAATAAGCGACCACATTTCAGATCCCAGCATAGCCCTCTCCATTGCCCTTTGGGTGACTTGGATGCTTCTTATGAGGCCCATAGTAAGTCACCACGTTTCAGGGCCATGTGTCATCACCGGCAACACACACTGCTCAAAGATATTCGTCTCGAGACACTGCGGAATATAGGAAGAAAAGATGTATCGTAGCAGCCCAATCACTGAGCCGAGTAGGATTCCTTGAATCTGGTATTTTTTTTATATCACAAAGGTGGCAAACAAGCATGCGGCCCCCTTGATGGTGGGCGGTCACCGCAGTCTATGGACGTTTACAATACCGAGGCATCATTTCGTTGCCGATCCCGTAAAAACCTCTTTGCACCCTTTTTGAAGAACCCCATACTGTAGTCCTTTGGGATGACCTCCGCAGGAAGCTCATTCCACAACCTTAGCGTACGCGGGAGGAAATTCCTCTGAAAGCGTTGGATACGCGACCATTTTGGTTAGTATGTGGGTGAACTATTTACATAACATTCTATAGTGTTACTACACAATATAGTAGTTTTCCAACTATGGCATAGTTTCGGGCGACCTGCCAAGATTACAATCGGGTTAATACCACCGAGGTCATGGCTCATCTCAATCTCGTATCAGGAGCGCTACTACAAAAATCGACATTCTTCCTATAAATAAAAAAAAAACATTTAATTCAGATAACTGAGATCCTTACGTGTTAAAAAAAAACAAAATAAATTAGAAAAATAATAACAAAAATAAATATATAAACCCCGTCGGCCGCTTTAGCGTTACAATGCTGCCTATAGAGATGTACTGTTGTGGTCTCGCGCACATCGACGCTGGCGTCATTTTTGTTCAGAAGCGTTGACGCTGACATTAGACGTCGCGTGTGGCATAAAATAGGAGACCTAAGGCTTAGGTATTAAATAAATAAATAAATATTTCGGGACAATCTTACACGAGTCGACCTAGTCCTACGGTAAGCTCAGTAAGGCTTGTGTTGTAGGTACTAGACGACGATATATATAATAGATAGATACATATAAATACTTAAATACATAGAAAACACCCATGACTTGGGAACAAATACGACTCATCACAAATAAATGGCCTGACTGGGATTTAAACCTAGGACCATCGGCTTCATAGGCAGGGTCACTAACCACTAGGCCAGACCGGTCGTCAATGAACTACATAATTTTAAATGTACGTCTACATTTACCAACAGTGCAAATGCCCTTTGGTCTGCCGTTGCCAATTTTGATTGTTTGCCAAAACGATTCTAAGAGTTGCCGAAAATAATGTTTGGCGTGAAATTTCTTCCTTGTTCTTAAATATATTGGAAACCTTGAGACAACATTTTGATTTGTATCTACTCGAAACTGATTTTTTTTAGGGGAAAAAATGAAATAGATCTAGGACTACACAAAATCTTTAAAAAACCAGAACATGAAAAAGGGTGGAAAGATCGAATGTGACATGGATGGCAAGTTGGCAACTGCCTTAAATAATGTAAATACCTGTGCTCATCACATAAATAAATGCCCTTACCGAGATTTGAACCCAGGAACGACAGGATTTTTTAACTATTCCAAACGATCTTCTTCAAAAAAGGTATATAGGTTCTTAAAGTGTAGGCAACGCGCATGTAAATCCTCTTTAGTTGCATACGTCCATAGGCTATGTAACTGCTTACCAGCAGACGGGCAGTATGCTTGTTTGCCACCGTCGTTGTATTAAAAAAAAACCCGCAAGTAAACTTATGAAGTATAGTTAACAGTCGGCAATATAACCGGTCGAGGTTCGAGTCCGTGTTGTCAAATAACAACAACATAGTTATGTAATACTAACATAATAGTGTGCGGTTGACCTCCGGAAGACAAACTTGTTTAAAACAGAAAAATGCCAATCTTTGTTGTTTACAATAAGTGTCACGGAAATAATGTTTTTTTTTTATGACATGGCGGCAAACGAGCAGACGGATTGCCTGGTGTTAAGCAATTACCGTCGCCCATGGGCACCCGCAACACCAGGGGAGTCACAAGCGCGTTGCCGGTTTTTTAGGAGGGTTGGAGCTCTGGGAACCTTACTCACCATCAGGAACACAACATCACATACCTGAAAGGTAGCAGTGCTATTATGGCTGTGGTCTTCTGTAAGGTGGAGGTACTTCCCCAGTCGGGCTGCCCCAGATTCAAGCGTGATGGTCAACGCTGTGCCCTACCTCTCATTTTTGGATGTAGTTTAAGGACATACATAGTCCCAAGCGGGCTAGGGTTAGCCAATATACAGCGCTACCGCGAAAAACGATAGTCGTACATTTCGGACGATTATCTCTGTCACGACGCCTTAATTGGTGTAAAAGAGATGCTCGAAACGAACTTCGATGTTCGCGGTACCGGCCGGCCTAGAGACAGAACTCCAATATACAATATCACATACACTTTTTTTCTTTTATAAAAGACTGACCAGCGTTTGACCTCAGTCGCACCTGATGGTAAGTGTCGACGAGGTCGAGGGTGTAGCACGCTGGTTCAGTAACAGCCTTCACTCTTGCCTTGAAAAGACCCAAATTATATCTTACCGGGAACACAGACGAAGGGAGCGAATTCCAATCCTTAGCAGTCCGCATTAGGAAGGTAGAAGCGAATCGCTTCGTGCGAATGAATGGAATATTCACTAAGCAAGGATGAAACCGCTCCCCTCGCCTGGACGTCCGGTGGTGAAACGGATATGGCGAAATTAAATCGTGCAAGTCCTGTGCACACTCTCGAAAATGTATCCTGTAAAACACAGACACTTGAGACCGCCTGAACCAATCTCGCTGGACGCGGGAACTCAGAAGTATTCCAGTTGTACAAATCAAGTCTGGTGCGGAAGGGTCCTAGATTTTTCCCAGGCTACCTTCCCCCACACAGTCCGCCCACTCTAACATTCCGAACGGTTTATAGAGCCTAAGTCCGAGCCCTGAGTGTAAGTTTTTAACGTAACAAAACGTCACCATCGCGTTAGAGTTACCCATATAAAAAACATCACTTACGCGTTCGAGACGTTTTTTTACGTCAAAAGAAACTGACACTAGACCCTCACAGGCTCTAGTTTCAGTTTCGTTTATTATGTGTGATCACAATTTTAGCTTGCAAAATGAGCGTTAGATAACGAGGTGTAATGAAATGAATTGAGCGAAAACATGTCAAAATAATATACCCATCTGATATCCTGCTCATTGGTCGATTATGCTAAACGTTTGTTCAAATATTGACGTTAAATTATATTGTTCACATTGTTGCCAAACATGTGTTCTACCCAAATGTGTTTTGACACTTAAAAGTACCTATGAATAAATTGTATGGCATTGTTTTGAGTATATTATGAACATAATTCTTAGAAATAAATAATTCTTTTTTAAATCAACTGCCTCTGGTGAGCCTCGCTACTTACATATTAGTTTAATAAAATAATAAATAAAAAAATATTTCGGACAACAACAAATTGTATTCAGACTTCCCGTGGGAATGAGATGTTTTTGTTGGAAAAAGTATGCCTATGTCACTCTCCATCCCTTCAACTACCTCCACTTAAAATATCTCGTCAATTCGTCGCTCCGTTTTGAAAGAAAGACGGACAAACAAACAGACACACTTTCGCATTTATAATATTAGTATGGATGTTAGTAAGACCATAAATAAAATATAAAAATAATCAGTGAAAATTTACTATTCAAATAAAAAAATCATATTAAGTCAATCATAATCATAACCTATAGAAGTAATAATAATGTAAATACCATCAAATTATTTTACAGCTACGAGGAATAATGACTGGAGAACGCATCCGCGTGAAAGATATTCTGGCTTTTGTAGCCCAAAATGTAACAATTCACTATAGTTTTGCTATACACGACATTCTTTATGACAAAAACATTAGCTTATTCTGTATTAATTACCGCAACTTTGGTAGAAAACCCAAGAAAACTCCAATTGTATTTGTTTGTTCCCCTGCAACGTTGACAGTTCTGAAGGGACCAGTTTGGAGGGGAACAAAAATATGAGACTATGACAAGGACGGACGAAAAAAGCGCCGTCTTTGCCATACTTATGGAAAGTTCCTCGCACCTACACTTCAGCATTGAGATACCTACAACGAGGAAATGCCGCCAGCATCCTTGGTACAATGTCTCAATTAGGTCTTTTTTAGATTTTATGCTGTAACTAGTTAAGTACTTGTAGTTATCATAATACCTACGATTGTAATTTCTGTAAATAAATATATTTAAAAAATTATATAAGTAAAATTAGTATATTTCTCTTCGCAGATAAACCATGAATCTGAGAGAGAAGCCGTTATTCGGCTCTCACTCTGACACATCGGCGATCAACATAAAGCACATGGTATATACTGCGTGCGTGTTTTTAACCTTTTTTTACGCAAAATTATAACATACATAACCCTCCTTATATCCAAGTTGGGTAAACATAACTGTGTGTTTTTGATACTAAACTTCTTTTCAAAACTAATTGATCTATACTAAATTAACTGCAAATCTATAAACACCTATATAATGAAATTAAAACTAACTAGTCGGGCCAGCAGGCTTAGCATAAGAGGGGGCGAGAGTATCTCCCAGCGAGATAAACTACCCGTCCTTTTCTGACTATATTATTTAAAGAGGGACCGATCTATCTCGGCTCGAGAAACGCGCCCCTCTTGTGTTAGGGCCCGGCCACGACAATGCGCGATTTGCGACATTTTTGGACCCGGGTATGTCCTTAAACTACGTCCAACAAGAGGTAGGGCACAGCGATGACCATCACGCTTGAATCTGGGGCAGCCCCACTGGGGAAGTACCTCCTCCTTACAGAAGACCACAGCCATAATAGCACTGCTACCTTTCAGGTATGTAGTGTTGTGTTCCTGATGGTGAGTAAGGTTCCCAGTGACTCCCTGGTGTTGCGGGTGCCCATAGGCCTCCCACAAATATGACTTGTATCATCTTGGGGGTAGTTGCCATAGTCGCCACGCTTGGCTTTTACAGGATTATATCATGAGAATCATGCATAATATTGCGGAATTTCTTCGGAACTAATTTATTACATTGTCAATAATTTTAATGACAGGTTGTCACTCTTGTCAATGTCATTGTGGCAGTTCAAATAATAAAAGTGTTGAATATTCAATAATAAGTGACATATAAAGCCCATGTGGAAGGCGCAGGACCGGTTTTTTTGGGTAGTTTTGGCGGAGGCCTATGTCCAGCAGTGGACGTCTTTCGGCTGACATGATGATATAAAGCCCAAAGTAAATCATAGTTAAATAGTACATTACTACAAGGGCCGGGAAGTAAGCGGTTGCCGGCCGAGTTTATGCATACGGACTGTTACGAGGCCTTTCTGAAACTTGCAATAATAGTTAAAACTTTAAGGAATAAAAGTTAAATTTTTGGTAAAACTAAAAGCAAAATTTACTAAAGATTGATTTGGTATTTTAATGGTAGAATATCTTCGAGCCATCCAGTAAATGTGACCAATATTTTTTTAAAGACCAATTAGCCTTAAGGCCTAGGCCGGCAATGTTAACCTTTATCTACCTTTCATGCTTCTCGTTTAGCAAAAAACCTTACAACGACATACTTCGAAGCCTATGGCCATCAAAATGCAACCCACCAATGCTCGACCCCGGTATGAACAGCCCATCAATTGTCGACCATGATGTACTCGGATTGCTGGGTCGTCAATTCTCGGGATTTTTTTTTATGACAAAAGGTGGCAAACGAGCAGACGGATTGCCTGATGGTAAGCAATTACCGTCGCCCATGGGCACACGTAACACCAGGGGAGTCACAAGCGCATTGCCAACCATTAAGGGGGTTGGAGCTCTGGGAACCTTACTCACCATCAGGAACACAACACTACATACCAGAAAGATAGCAGTGTTATTATGGCTGTGGTCTTCTGTAAGGAGGAGGTACTTCGCCAGTTGGGCTTCTTCATACTCAAGCGTGATGGTACTTCGCTGTGCCCTAACTCTCATTGTTGGACGTAGGTTAAGGACATACCCGGGTTGCACATTCTCGGTCCGTACAAACGCGTTACGAGGCAGCAATCCGAAGCCACGTTTTTTACGCGGCAACAATCCCTCGACCCAACAATCTGGGTACAAAAGTGGTCGCCAATTGATGGATCGTCATTTGTTGGGTTGCGTATTACCCGGACTCGAAACCTATAAGCATACCTGGGATGACTCGGCTCGGGGCATCTATAAGTGTGTGACCAAATATTTTATCGATAAAAAAATATATCGATGTTAATGGCAACATCTAAAGTTTATAACAAATGTTATATAAATATTTTTTATTTAAATATATCAGGCTTTATAACGGATATGATATTGAACCTCTTTACAGTAATCGATCCAATGAGCTTATGTATTAATTAAATTATATAGACATATTTTTTTATCTATATTTGATATAAATTAAAACTTACCCCGATTTATGTCATGTATGGCCTATTACTATTTACTGATTTAAAACTCAAATAATAGAAATGAGTGACGTATCGAGTAGTGATATATCGAGGGTTTCGTGGTGAAACCCGATAAATAGAGTAAATGGGATTTTGAATTTAGAACTATAAGTGAATTACGTTAGATTCGATTCGATCGATTTATCGGGTTCGGAAACCCTCGATATATCGTCATTTTTTATCGATATCAAATCCCCACAACTTTCTCCGAGTTGTCCCCGGTCTGCCTATAAGGAATGATATGTCAATATTGTAGTCCATATTTGAGGAAAATATTTTGCTCACTACCGGCCTCTGTATATTTAAATAATAAATATTTTTATAGTTCAATTAACACTTTATCATGAAACCTTATAAACTGGTTTTAGGTTATTAACACATCATATAAAATGTAGTATTTATGACTTGTTGTGATGTGTGTAGATTTTTTTTACTAAAAACCTGTTTAAACAACTAAATAATTAAATAATACTTACGTAAGTTGTTATTGTAAGAAAGAGCTATTAAACATTTTATAGGCCCTATACACCGTGCGCCATAAACGAAAAAAAAAGCGTTAACTTGACAGTTTTACGACGGAAGTTGTTATAGAATATCATAAATAAATAAAATAATAAATATTTCGGGACAATCTTACACAAATCGACCTAGTCCTACGGTAGGCTCAGTAAACTTGTATTGTAGGTACTAGACGACGATATAATATATGTAATAAAACTAATAAATATATACATATAAATACTTTACTTTATAAAAAAATACTACTAAATACGTAGAAAAATAATTAATAATTAAAACTAACAATAAAATGTAACTAAAACTAACATAAATCTAAAAAAAGGCCCTTGCGGCATGGTACCGAAGACGCTGGCAGCATTATAAATACTTAAATACATAGAAAACATATTTTTATTTTTGTATGTCTCTTCCGTACACGTAACAATTGTTTTCCTGACATTTGGGAGGCGTATGCGTCCCATTTGATGACTATAGAATAGCATCACCCCTCCTCCAGCGCGTGAACCCCAACCTACAGCTACTGCGGTTGCCAACGCGCCTGCCGAGCGTGGTGACTATGGCAACTCCCCCAAGTCATATTTGGGGGAAGCCTTTGTCCAGCAGTGGATTCACGGCTGAGATGAATGATGCGAAGCCGGATATAGCCACCACGTTATAATACTTATAGCTACCTAGTTATGTTCTATATTGTAAGTTGATACTGATGTCCCACTAATGGATTTATAATTAAAGGTGCGATTTGTACCAATTAATGACGTCAATCACTTAATTAAAGGCATTTAAATCGAAAGAAAAATAGAAAAATTTGACTGGCAGCGGGACTCGAACCCACAACCACTGGATAACTAGCCCAGTGCACTACCAGTTGTGCTATACGAGCGCCGCTTAGACGTGGCAACGTGGTAGTGCACTGGGCTAGTGATCCAGTGGTTGTGGGTTCGAGTCCCGCTGCGAGTCAAATTCCCATTTTTCTTTCGATTTAAATATCTTTGATATGCTAGCAGACGTTTCTGCTTAATATAAAAATAATTAAAGGCAATATAGTAAAGCCCGATCACTGGTTTTCCCTAGGGACTATAGTATGAGGTTCTTCAAAAAAGGAATGTATAGGTTTTTAAAGGGCATGTGAATCCCCTGGTGTTGCAGACATCCATAGGCTACGGTAACTGCTGCTGCTGCATCAGGCGGGCCGTATGCTTGTTTGCCGCCGTTGTATATAAAAAAAAACTAAAATGTCAGTTTGATTCGCTCCATATCTGATGGCGGGTTAAATTATTTCTTATGTGAGTAACGACTTCTAAACACTGAGACGAATGAGCATTGCTATAACTGATCACGAATTGGACAAGCAGATAGGAATTGGATTCTATACTCTTGCCTTTCTGAATCGGTTAGTCAAAGGCTTTTTTGGACCCGGGTATGTCCTTAAACTACGTTCAACAATGAGAGGTAGGGCACAGCGAAGTACCATCGCTTTTGAGTCTGGAGAAGCCCAACTGGGGAAGTACCTCCTCCTTACAGAAGACCACAGCCATTATAGCACTGCTACCTTTCAGGTATGTAGTGTTGTGTTCCTGATGGTGAGTAAGGTTCCCAGAGCTCCAATGCCCCTTAAAGGCTGGCAACGCTCTTGTGACCCTCTGGTGCCCATGGGCGATGGTAATTGGTTACCATCAGGCAATCCGTCTGCTCGTTTGCCATCTTTGTGGTAAAAAAAATGGCTCAGTACCCTTACCATGAGTTATGACATTTCAGTAACGAGTATCGAGTTTACTATATATGCATCTCGCTTGTACTATTTTAGTACGAACTAGATGCACAGATAGTAAACTCTATACTCGTTATCGAAAACCTCAAAGTCACAACTCATGGTAAGGGTACTGTTAGCTTTTCTCTAAAACATATTCTCTTTATGACTTCATCGTTCATCCCATACGCGTTTTAAATTAAAACGACAAACAAACCTTGAGGTAAAACAATGATGAATGCAAAATGCAACTGCATGGCGGCAAATAATAGTGTTAGCACAGCACGACTGTTAGGGTTACCGATATATGAATAAAAAATATTACATACATACATACATTTCAACCGTATGCAGTCCACTGCTGGACATAGGCCTCCCACAAATATGACTTGTATCATCTTGGGGGTAGTTGCCATAGTCGCCACGCTTGGCAGGCGGGTTGCTGCAGTTACTGTAGATTGGGTTTCGACGGACGCTGCTGCCCGTCCGTAGGATTTTGTCCCTTTGTCGCCTCTTACCCGCGAGAGGAGATAGGGTGGTGCTATTCTATTCAGCCTGTATCACACGGCAATCAAAAAGTACAATATGCTGTTTAGAAATAAAGGATAAATGTAAAAAAGGGATACATGTCTTCGTCTGTATTCCCTGAATGATATAATTTGGGTCTTTTCAAGGCAAGAGTGAATAGGCTGCTACTGAACCAGCGTGTTACACCCTCGACCTCGTCGACACTTACCATCAGGTGCGACTGAGGTCAAACGCTGGTCAGTCTTATATAAAAAGAACATGCCCGTTGTCTGCTAACGGAGAAAAATGGTGGAAAAAGTCGGCTGACCATTATGTATTTAGGTGTTGATGTATTTATTATAAATTCCGTTAAATAATCTGGTAGTATTAAATGTCCCTTAATTAACGTGACGTAAAAAAACGTTAATTTATGTCAGTTTTGTGACGATAATGAATAGTGTGCACAATTTACACAATATCTCTATATGTATATTAGGACAGGTCTGGCCTAGTGGGTGACCCTGGTCCTGGGTAAAAAAATTCAGTAAGGGAGTTTATTTGTGTGAATCAAAGGTTTCCGAGTCATGTGCATTTTCTATGTACTTAAGTATTTGTATCTGTCGACACTAATATTATTAAAACGAAAGTTTGTGAATGTGTGAGTGTGTATGTTTGTTACTTCTTCACGTCTAAACGGCTGGAGCGATTTTAATAAAATTTGGTATGGAATGAAGTTAGCTGACACCCTGGATTAACACATAGACTACGTATTTTCCCTAATAGACCGCGGACAACACCGCTGGGCACAGCGAGTATATATATCGTTGGTTACCACCACTAAGCTTACCGTGGGGCTAAGTCGATTTGTATTATGATACCCACTACCCAGTAATGTTTAGTTTTTATTTCGCGTGGAACATTCATACCTACAATATAAATATTATATCTAATATTTAGCAAATGATTTGTGTTCTCTGTTGACCCTAATTCAATTCTCACAGTAATGAGATAGTGTCAAATAACAGGTTTCATGTGCAACCACGTCATATATGTGATTATGAGTACTTGATATCCGGATAATGCTGATGTCGAGTAAATGGTAAATGGTCTGTTACCATGACCAGTGTGTTAAAATGCACAGTCCATCGTTTCTAAAAAAAAAAACGCACTAAATATGCCGAGCCTCTGTTCGAGTCCATGACGTGTATATTGTAGCTTAGCCTGTATTATCTGAAATATTGAGAAAATAATTCTTAGAAATAAAGGAAAAATCAGTCTGTAATATATTTGTTTAATGTTTACAAATATGAGTTTGTACAAATAGCAGACTTAATGCCTTCAGACATTCTCTACTAGCTAGATGCAACCGCTGCAACTTATTATATTAAATAAAAACAATAAAAAAAAATATTTTGGGACAATCTTACACAAATCGACCTAGACCTACGGTAAGCTCAGTAAGGCTTGTGTTGTAGGTACTAGACGTAGATATATATAATAGATAGATACATATAAATACTTAAATACATAGAAAACACCCATGACTCAGGAACAAATATTCTGTGCTCATCACATAAATAAATGCCCCGACTGGAAATCGAACCCAGGACCATCGGCTTCAAAGGCAGTGTAACTAGCCACTACGCCAGATTAGTCGTCCAATATATGTGAAAATTGAATAAATATTTATATTATTATTAGTCCCTAAAATCTGAGAAACCGTCAGAAGCCAGGCAGCAACGTCCCTTTAGTCCTGAACATACTGTCCCCAACCCGCCTGCAAAGCGGTCTATGGGGTATTGGTAGATTTTGAGTACTGCCTACATATTGAAGCACATTCGCCTTGCCGGGAATTCTACAGCTATTTTTAGCTAGAATTTCACCATAAATACCTCATTAATGCAAATCACATTAATTAACTCGAGTAATTAATTACTAATTATAGTTCAAGGTGGCACAGTTAGATAACTAGTTCATCAGTCTGAATAGTTGTAGTTCATTTAATTTGACCGGTCTGGCTTAATGGGTAGTGACCCTGCCTATGAAGTCGATGGTCCTGGGTCCGAATCCCAGTCAACGCATTTATTTGTGTGAAAAGCACAGATATGTGTTGGTGTTTTCTAGGTATTTAAATGTTTATATGTATCTATCTAGGATATATATCGTCGTCTAGCACCTACAACACAAGCCTTACTGAGCTTACCTTAGAACTACGTCGATTTGTGTCAGATTGTCCCGAAATATTGATTTATTTATTCTTATTTATTTAAATCATGCCAAATGAAGGGAAAGTACCTTAAATATCGTACGTAGGATACGCTGAAACGATACTTGACTTTTAATAGTCGGTAATACTGCATTCAAATATTTTCTATAAATTATTTGCTACGTCTGTGAACGTACAAATAATCACCCGTAAAAAAATCTAATAAATATTTTATAAAATCGCATTTACTCGCGCGACACGAGTCCGTGACGGGCCTACAACGCGAGCGGCGAAGCGAACGGACACTCAGTACTCTTAGTGCTTGAAAATGTGCTATGTACTCCGAAACATGACGTGCGAGTGACAAAATAAACGTGAGTAGAGCCAGGATTATCATTTATAAAATACTAGCTGTGCCTGTGCCCCGCGGGGTTACCTGCGGTTTATTATTTATTAGGGAAAATCAATGGGTAAATCCAGGGTGTCAGCTAAATCCATACCAAATTTTATTTACATCGCTCCAGCCGTTTAGACGTGAAGAAGTAACAAACATACACACTCACAAGCTTTCGCCTTTATTATATTAGTGTAGTTAGATTACAGTGTCTCACCAAAGTGTAAATACATTCATCATTCATCATTTCAGCTGTATGCAGTCCCTAGACATAGGCCTCCCATAAATATGACTTTTATCATCTTGGGGGGGCAGTTGCCATAGTCGCCACGCTTGGAAGGCGGGTTGGCGACCGCAGTAGGTAGATTGGGTTTCGGCGGACGCTACTGCCCGTCTGTAGGATTTTTCCCTTGTCGCCTCTTACGAAACCCGCGGGAGGAGATGGGGTGGTGCTATTCTAGTCAGCCGGCATCACACGGCACTCACACACAAATTGTAGTATTCTATTCGCTAAACATTAAAACATCTCAATAAATCTTTATCAATATGTAATGCGCAGCTCCGATAGATCAACAACCAATTGTCATAACACGCGACCTTGACATTTGTTAATTGAGAGCTGACGCACGGTGTATAGTCGACATCAAATGTATTTTCCGCTACCGCGAAAAACGATATTCGTAAATTTCGGTCGAATGTCTCTTTCACTCTAATGACGCCTGGACTGGAGATACGGGCCTGATATAAATATATGCCACGGACCACAGAGCAAAATAGACCTACATACACACGCATAAAGTTCAATCTCAGTTTTGACATTTCGGTGACGGGCTGAAGGGGCATCTGGTCCGGTACCGCGAACATCATAGTTCGTATAGTTTAAGCATGTTTCTCTTTTACTCCAATTAAGGCGTCATTAGATTGAAAGAGACAATCGTCCGAAATTTCCGAATATCTTTTTCGGGGTAGCGCCGCTGTTACCTGTTAAAGAATAGTGCGCATTAAATTGTATAATCCATCGTTTAAAAATCACTAAATGTGCCCAGCAGCAGTTTTGGTTTCCAGAGCTCCAACCCACCCATAGGTCGGCAACGCGCTTGTGACTCCCTTGGTGTTGCGAGTGCCCATGGGCGACGGTAATTGCTTACCATCAGGCAATCCGTCTGCTCGTTTGCCACCTTTGTCATAAAAAAAAAAAGCATCTGTTCGCATGGAATTCGGTCGGTCCCAGTAATTATTGAGCATTGTAATTAAATAGTACCTACAGAGGCTCTAGTGTAAGTTTCTTTTGACGTAAAAAATCGTCTCTGACGCGGAAGTAATAATGTTATTCATATAATGGAAACACGGGCCCCCGCCCACTTAGCGTCTTTCGAGCGTCGTCGTCTAGTGAACGACGCCTATTTCACCACAGCGGCAATTGACGACGCTGCGCAGGCGTTAACGAGACGCTGACGTTCGAAAGACGCCACTGACGTTGCGGCGCCGTAACGTAAACGTCGCGTCGGCGCTGCGCGGGCGTTCACTAGACGACGACGCTCGAAAGACGCTAAGTGGGCGGGGGCCCTAACGCGATGGTAAAGTAATATTATATTAGAGCTCTGAGTGTAAGTTTTTAACATAACTTTACGTCACGAACGCCTTTGCGTTTCCCATATAAATAACATTATCACTTACGCGTTCGTAAACGTTTTTTTACATGAAAAAAAACTTACACTAGGGCCTCTGAACATTCTTAGCTGATAGGCAGAAATTACGCTGACTGTACAGGCCAGGTCACGCCATCAATAAACAACGTATAAAATTAAATGGTTTGTTTACACGCAGAACTATGGAGGTACCCGCACGTTTCGGCTGTTTACGCCCGCAATGTTGGAAACACATGTGGCAGGCATGTTTTTTTTATGACAAAGTTGGCAAACGAGCAGACCGATTGCCTGATGGTAAGCAATTACCGTCGCCCACGGGCACCACCAGGGGGTCACAAGCGCGTTGCTAGCCTTTAAGGGGGATTGGAGCTCTGGGAACCTTACCATCAGGAACACTACAGACCTGAAAGGTAGCAGTGCTATTATGGCTGTGGTCTTCTGGTATTTCTCCAGTTGGGCTGCTCCAGATTCAAGCGTGATGGCTGCGCCCTACCTCTCATAAAATCATCTCTCATATAAGGTAGTTTTCAAAAGATAGTGCACCCAATAAAAGTGAAAGTTGTTAAGAAAAGTTAAATCACTGTCAGTTTCGTGACGACAATTAAGCATTAAATATATATCGATAAAAACTTGGTTTTGATGTTCGTTTTATACTTAAACTTCAATCGATGTTACAACATAATTAAAGGCAAAAGTTCGATCTTCACAAAGATTTAACGCTTAATTGTCGTCACGAAGCTGAGAGTGATTTAACTTTTCTTAACAACTTTCGCTAATGTGGTGTACCAAATTTTGAAAACTCTCATTGTGCATGACGCACCTCTTTTTATATTATTTTTACTTTTTTTTCTTTTTTGTAATATTGCTTTAAATATTGTTCTAAATCTATTTGTTTGGTTTTTGATTGATTTTGATATTATATTGTGTCATCATCATCACTCATCAGCCTCCAAATAAACCACATCATAAAAACCAGTGCCTATAATTTCCCACCACCAACATTTGTGGTCCTTCGAACCGGATATAAATATAAACGCATATTTTTGGTACAAAGTACAGAAAGCGCCATCTATCGAGTATCGTGTGTGATTACTAAATTAGCAACAACGAACTATTTTTGACCTAATAGTTGACTGGAAGGGAACGCCTTATGGCATTTTGTACGTTTTATTTTATGTCCTCGTAACGCCAGCGGGCCTTCCTGTAGTACTAATTACTTTAAAGAAATTTGAACTTTATAAAATTGGAACAGAGTTGAATTTCATTTGTTTCTTTCCATTTTGACACAAAAGAAATTATACTTCATTTCCTACACTATAAAGAACGAATTCGAGTAGCATTTTAAGCCCGTTTCACATCAAGCGCGGGCGCGTGTCAACGCGGGCCCGCCGCGGGTCCGCCGCGGGCCCGCGTTGACACGCGCCCGCGCTTGATGTGAAACGGGCTTTACTTGTATGGCAGACCTCAGGAGGTTAAGCAATGGGGATTAAAAAACAAACAAAAAAATGAGCTCTGACTTTTGAACCACAAGTCCATATAAATATGAAAAAAATCATGAAGGTCTCAACTTTTTTTTTATTTGGATTTTTACGTGTGGTTTCTACTCAGAATCATGAGTTCTTTCGAGCCTGATAGGAGAAAAAAATCTGTCCCAAAATTAAATGAAATTACCCTGCTAAATACAGACTTTCAAGGAAAATTACTTTTTTTATTATAAAAGACTGACCAGCGTTTGACCTCAGTCGCACCTGATGGTAAGTGACGACGAGGTCGAGGGTGTAGCACGCTGGTTCAGTAACAGCCTATTCACTCTTGCCTTGAAAATACCCAAATTATATCTTACCGGGAATACAGACGAAGGGAGCTAATTCCATTCCTTAGCAGTCCGCATTAGGAAGGTAGAAGCGAATCGCTTCGTGCGAATGAATGGAATAGTTATTCACAACGTAAGGATGAAACCGGCTCGTCTGGACGTCCGGTGATGGAACAAACTTTCAAGTTGATCAAAATATGATTGAACCGTTTTCGAATTGCGAATTGAAAACTACGCATGTCCCGACATGTTGTTATTTCTTCTCCATTCAAAATCTAAATCTTTTCCAGGTGACAGAGCTGTTCACGCAGATGCGGGAGCCCTCGCCGGGGGCTCCGAGCCCCAGGTCTTCCACCACCTCGCTCCACGTCACCAAGAACGTGGGGTTCCAGCAGCAGACCCAGGAACTACCTTGGCAGACCCCCGCCATATCACTACCTGGAAACTGTAATAGTAACTTGTAAGTTTATACCAGCAGATATATCGGACCTGTTCAGGTGGTCACAAATATCTGAACAACGCCTCTATTGTCAAGGCGATAAAGCACCTTACTTAATTATTATTGAGAGCTAATTGTGTGTAGATAAAGCAGTATATCTCACTAGATACATAATTAAGCATAAAAATACTCGTTTGGCGATAAATTTTGACGCGAGAGGAAAAGCGTTCAAAAAGTTAAGGAAAAAAAGCGCTGGTGGCCTGTAATAGCGTGCGACTTGCAATTCGTAGGTCGCAAGTTCAAATCCCGGCTCGTACCAATGTACGAAATATCATTTGATATTTACCCGTCGCTTTTTGGTGACAAAAACATTGTGAGGAAACCGAACTAATCCCAATAAGGCCTAGTTTACCCTCTGGGTTGGAAGGTCAGATGGCAGTCGCTTTCGTAAAACTAGTGCCTGTTCCAAATCCTGGGATTAGTTGTCAAGCAGACCCCAGGCTCAATTGCCAGGACAACGCGAGGAAGATGATGACATCATAAATAAATAAATATTTCGGGACAATCTTACACAAATCGACCTAGTCCTACGGTAAGCTCAGCTCAGCTTGTGTTGTAGGTACTAGACGATGATATATATAATAGATAGATACATATAAATACTTAAATACATAGAAAACACCCATGACTCATTATGCAGTAACAAAAACTACTATTATTTATGCCTGTGCATGTAGATACCTATTGTTTTAACGTCGTATTATATTATAAGTTTACTTATTCATTTTCCTTCCTCAAATGACAATATTTTCAATTAATCACCGCTTTGCTTCTCCGCCGCTATATGAGAAATTAATTATATGCTAACTATCATTTACAACGATTTCATCTACATATCGGGTGTGGCCTGTAATAGGAGCATTAACTTTAGGCACCATTCCTACGCCACAAAAGTAGCAACATTTGTTTCACAAAAAGATTTTCCAAGCAAGGAATGTATTGCGAAAACTATGAAGTTTCTAGGCTGACAGTAAACGTCAACTAGACTGGATGCTGTTCATTGAAAATACTATTTAGTTTGTTCGAAAAAATCACAAGTAATAAATTACCCAATTATTTAAAGTTGTAGAACAAATGTTGTTACGTTCGTGGTGTAGAAGCGATCCCAAAAATTTTTGCTCCTATTACAGGCCGCACCCGGTATATTCTCCATACAAACTTCCACACACGTTTTTCTCGTTATGGAATGATTCTATAATACAAAATAATCTTAAATCCATTACCAGCTTAAAATAAATATAATAAATAAATAACGATTTCGGGACATTCTGACACAAATCGACCTAGTCCTACGGTAAGCTCAGTAAGGCTTGTGTTGTAGGTACTAGACGATGATATATATATTAGATAGATACATATAAATACTTAAATACACAACACCCATGACTCAGGAACAAATAGCTGTGCTCATCACACAAATAAATGT
This sequence comes from Grapholita molesta, assembly GCA_022674325.2. Lineage (NCBI taxonomy): Eukaryota > Metazoa > Arthropoda > Insecta > Lepidoptera > Tortricidae > Grapholita > Grapholita molesta. Next base: position 7,648,499 of record CP053145.2, on the reverse strand, counting down.
ACTAAGTTTATTACTTTCTTTATTTACTTTCCTGGAAGAAGAGTTGATACAAATAAACAGGACTTAACCGCGTATATTAACTTTAAAAATTACTTTAAAATTACGAGGGGAGCGGTTTCATATCCTTACGGTATGAATATTCCATTCATTCGCACGAAGCGATTCGCTTCTACCTTCCTAATGCGGACTGCTAAGGAATGGAATTGGCTCCCTTCGTCTGTATTCCCGGAAAGATATAATTTGGTATTCAAGGTAAGAGTGAATAGGCTGTTGAACCAGCGTGCTACACTATCGACCTCGTCGACACTTACCATCAGGTGCGACTGAGGTCAAACGCTGGTCAGTCTTGTATAAAAAAAAAACTTCAGATCGAAGATCGACATAAGACGATTATAAAGTTTTCAGATCGAGGTAATAATTACAAGTTTCTATTTAACTTTTAATGTGAAATCTTGCAATTCAATTTTGAAGCAGATATTACCGATTCAGCTGAAAAGCAGTTATGTAAGTTCGGTGACAATGCAATATTATGGTGCCACGGTAGCTATAGCAACTCTTTAAATACACAAGATAAACCCGCGGTGTTTAGGCTCGTTAGAATTCTCTTGATGTGTTGATGATTACAAAAAGTACAGTCGGTATTAAAAGTTTGTATAATTTTTTTTTATTGAATAAGTGTTATGCACTTAACAATAAGCTTATGTACAAAATTCTATACCATTTTATTAGGCAGACGTCCGGTTTTTTATCCAATAGCCCAGTAGCTAGTCCATCCTTTCCACCCAAAAGCCTGGTACATTCTACATTCCAGTAAAATTCAATAGTCCTTACACCATGTCGGGTGTTGTCTCTGTGCGCATCCCATGATACGGACAGGGGCAACATCCGCTTAGTGTACCCCTTACATTTCATTAAATTGTTCGAAAGGGCCTCTGCGTGTTGGCTCGATCTCAAATGTCCGGAACACCATTAATTGTTCCTAGATTTGATGTACGTATCACTGATTTGCCGTATGTACTTTAAGATTTGATGTATCACTGTTTTGAAAAAACAAGTCCCGCCGTAGTTTCTTGCCGGTATCATCTTGGGTCAGGGTGTAGGGTTGGAACCCGTGGTAGATTTTTCTTTGACGTTCATAAGTGCATGTAATGTGCCTAAATTGAAAAATAAAGATCTTTTAAGTTTCATGTTCAAAGACCTTTCTAAAAGGCTCGTTGACTCCACTGGTGACCGCAGAGCTGGCAGCTTTCTCGCGCAACGAATCAGTATCGCGATACAGCGGGGGAATGCTGCCAGCACCCTCGGCACCATGCCAAAGGGGCCCAATTTTAACGACGTTTTTTAAATTGCTTTTATTATTTTTTGTTTAGTCTCATTTTTTACGTTGTGTTTTCCTGTAAATTGTTGGTTATTCATTTTAAAATAAAGTTTAAATCAGTATTTTGATGTAAAGTTGTTTCCATAATCTTGAATTTCCAGAGTATACCATACCGTGCCGCTGCCGATGTGAGCAGCTTCATATCTATTTATACATTGACATTGGATCGCTGCCAACCGCGACTTTGGACTGGCGCGTGTCACAAACATACAAACACACAATGTATATGTATATAAACCGCTTACCGTTTACAAACACGACGTTTCGACGACCGGTCTGGCCTAGTGGGTAGTGACCCTGCCTATGAAGCCGATGCTCCTGGATTGAAATCCGAGTAAGGGCATTTATCTGTGTGATGAGCACAGATATTTGTTCCTGAGTCACGGGTGTTTTCTATGTGTTTAAGTATTTGTGTATTATATATATCGTCGACTGAGTCACAATACAAGCCTTCTTGAGCTTACCGCGGGTTAATTTGTTTATCTACGTACATATCATAAGTGCTCTAAAATGCGTCCAGAAACCGTAGGCAATGACCAGCATTACCAACTATCAGAAAGATTTCAGTAGGTAATGTTAACATTACCTACTGAAATCCGTAGGTTATGAATTTAAATTTGGAACAGCTGTCAAATTCAAGTGGGGTTTCTATTCTAGTATCTATAGATATTAAAACAGTCATTGATACGAAACGCCAATTCGTTATGTTTTTTTATTATAAATCGAACGACATTTGAACTCGAGTGACAGTAGAATAGGGAGTTCATTCACTTGTCTATGGTTTAAAAAAAATTGACTGAGATACGAAATACGCAACGCCGCCATTCCAAGCTGTCATTTGTTTTGTTCGTTGACTTTTTGATGTTTCAAGTAACACTAGTAATACTGCAGGTCATGTTCCTACGGTTCCTGAACCCATCTTAAAACACTTATGATATGTGTGTAGATAAAGTAGTGTATGCATCTATACATAATTAGGCATTACAACACTCGTGTGATATTATTATGAAACTAGCCTTCGGCTCGTTTCATAAACCCACACTCTTGTTGTAATGCCCTTCATTATGCACAGATACATAAACTACTAGTATGGATGTGCTGTAATATTTATTATATTAACTGGTGACCGAAGAGCTGGCGGCTTCCTCGCACAACGTATCAGCATTGCGATACAACGAGGAAATGCCACCAGCATCCTTGGTACAATGCCTTAACACATTCGCTGCCACCCCCTCCAAAAATGTATGGAAATGAACGCACATGTGCGTTGGTGGCAGTGAATGCGTTAAGGGCTTTAGATTTAATGCAATAACTACGTAAGTACTTGTATTTTTTGTATTATTGTAAAATATTAGACTGGCTGGTAAAAAAAACTTCTTTCTAAATGTATAGAAATTAACATAAATTTCTGCCAATAATGTATAAGTGCGAAATGTAAACAGTTTCACTCAAGGTCAGTATTAATGCATTTTAAATGGTCCCGCCAACCGGCCATTGCCAAATGTACATAGGAACAGAGACAAGAGTAGAGTAGCCCTTAAAAAATAATAAAAATACAGAAAGCCCTACTAATAATCAAGGCGCGTAACACGTCATTTTGAAAACATAACTCTGTTCCGTGCAGCGGAGACTTCCTTATGTTGTAAAATATTATTGTTTTAAACATTTTTATATCATAATTTATAAGTATACATTCAGCGACAATTAACGAATGCAACTGGAAGTGTAGCTATGTGAAGTATTCATTGTCGTTACGTAATTCAAAAATAGTGACGATTTTATTCCATCATTTTACTTATGCGATCAAATGATTGTGCGATTGAATTCAGATCGTATATTAAAAAGATGTGTTTATGAATAAGTAATGTAAAATATAAGGCTTAGTTGTGCGGAAAAGGGTTGTGCATTGCTAATAATACGCAAAAAAATAAAACGAAAAATTGAAAAATCAACTGCCCGGCGAGACTCGAACTTGTAACTCTAGGATACATGCCCATCGCTCTTAGAGCTACACAGGCATGCCCAAAGGCTGCGAATTTTTCCACCATATTCTTTAAATGCGCTTAAGAGGCGCCTAGCGACATCTACCGTAAATTTGTTGACACTTTTTACCGGCATCCCATTTACGGTAGATATGATATTCATTAACACGTCTTTTAATTATCTGACCTGAATTTAAGCGCACTATTGATATCACAAGTAAAAAAAAATGAAACGGAATAGGTTTGGTCTTTTTATACAAAACTGACCAGCGTTTGACCTCAGTCACACCTGATGGTAAGTGTCAACGAGGCGAGAGTGTAGCACGCTGGTTCAGTAACAGCCTTCCCTCTTGCCTTGAAAAGACACAAACACTTGTCAAAATTACGTGCTTTTTTGCTTAACACACACGACAACCCTGCACATAATTTGCAATAGCCATTCCTAACATTGTAAACGTCATTACCATACAAGTTGCAATACCGTTGTACCGATTTTAATTGAATTATTACACATCACGACTCCACGACACCTGTCGTCACGACCACTAACAAACCCATTGTTTTAGATTGTCTCACCAAAACAAAGAATGACGAGACTTAGGTCCGGCTTTATAACACTAGTGTTTTATTCGAGTTTGTCCGTTAATAATTGTGCTATGAATCATCTTAAAAAAAGTTAGGCATTTGCGAAGGCGCGTAAGTTATTATAAGTAGAACATATCCTACTACTGTTCATATCTTCCTCGCGTTGTCCCGGCATTTTTCCACGGCTCATGGAAGCCTGGAGTCCACTTGGCAACTAATTTGAGTCAAGTTTTACGAAAGCGACTGCCATCTGACCTTCCAACCAGGCGGTGCTGCTAATGTAATAGTTACTTATAGGTGAAAACTTAACTTGAAGCACCATGCCTACAGAGACAACCATGCCTACATAGTTGAGCAGATAACTAATATGGAACTTACGTCAAAATTTGAATATAGAACGCCGACATACGTGTACACGTTACTAAGACATAGACCTTGCTTTAGCTAAGATTTTCATTAACAACAATAATATTACTTTGCTATTCCGCAGTTTAATAACGTGCTAGTCAATCAGTGCCAACCCGTTATATTTACTTGCGTATTTTTTTATGCATTAATGTTCCCTCCCTCCCACCGCAAAATTAAATACGCAAATAAACATAACAAACCACCACCAATAATACCAAAACTCGACACGTGTTTCGCCTCTCTACGAGGCATCCTCAGGAGACGCTTGAGATGTTGTCGGTCTGACGTCCGACAACGGAAAAGATACGCAAGTAAATATAACGGGTTGGCACTGATAGACTAGCACGTTATTAAACAGCGGAATAGCAAAGTAATATTATTGTTGTTAATAATATGGACTTCCGCAAAGTAACGCCTGATTCAATTAATTACTTAAGTTTTTCATCTATAGGTAAAGATACCTAAAATGGCTTTATGATTAAAATAATATTATCTTTCCAGGGCTGGCGAGCCATCACCTTTAGTTAGGAGTACCAGCAACGCCTCCGCCCTCACCTCGCTCTGTGCTGACCTTTCTCCATCAGACTCGCATTTCTTTGAGGTAACCCAGCTACGTCCTCTGCTAGAAAAAGCCCCCCCCCCCCATCATAAATAAAAATAAATGACAATTACAAATTCACTGAACACTTAAATACAGAACACACACCCATGAATCCGAAACTAATATCTGTTTATCACACGAATATATGGTGGAAATAGATTTTGGGTCAGTGAGGGCAGCGGCCAGATCACGTGTTGCTAGATGAAAATGGTCTTATGAGACCTTCCTTCGATTTTAAATTAATGAAGATTGGCGGTAACAGATTTTGGAAAAAACTTACAGGGTGCGAGAAAATGGTAATTTTTGACATCAAAAGCTTGTATGGGCCCAAAAAAAATTTTCCGGGCAAGCCATAAATCGAGAAAAACTTTCTTATTTTCATACAAGTTGAATGGACAACTTCCATACAACTATGTGTTCCATACAACTTGTGTGAAAATATATTTTGTTTTAATGAAACGGAATCGATTAACATAAAAAAAAAATTTTTTTTTGGGCATCAAAAAGACAGTTTGTCAAAAATGACCAGTTTCTCGCACCCTGTATGTGTTTTTCCAAAATCTCTAAACGCCATTCTTCATTAATTTGAAATCGAAGGAAGGTCTCCTAAGACCATTTTCGTCTATCAACACGGGATCTGGTAGCGGCCCTCACTGACCCAAAATCTATTTCCACCCTGCATGCCCTTACTGGGATTCGAACCCAGGATCATCGGCTTCATAGGCAGCGTCACGAGTGGATTCTCGCAATTATTACCATGTCATCAGTCTACCTTGTAGAGGGTTTTCCCACGCTGCCCATTCTTATGTATAAATTAATTTCATCGTGGCGTGGGGCTCAGTCAGTCCTGTAATTATTTATTTATTTATGTTATTTCCTCATTCGACAGGTACTGTATATCGGCAAAGTCCGGATATCCCAGCGGAAAGTTCCGGAGTCGCTCATAGATGACGCTCTAGTCAAATTCGCGCAGCACGAAGCCGACAAGGTGAAGAACCAACGTCGCCACAGCTTACTGTCTTCCAATGGGGTAAGACATCCGTCTGCTCGTTTCCTGCCTCTGTCATAAATATATATATATAATTTTTAACACGTATTTGTTAATTCCAGACCTCAATCTACAGCGCTGACTCCACAGACAATTTAAACGACACAAAGACTGAGTCACCCGATAAAAAAACAAACGTGTCTATATCCAACACTCCACTAGAACCCGACAAAACTGTACCTTGGAAAAGCCACGAAAATCTACCAGACATAGTTAAAACAGACACTGCAGAATTTGACCAAGAATTCGACAAATTTACAAAAGAAAGAGTTAATGGAAGAAAAGCTGATATAGTACTAAATGTACCTAATTTAGGAACAGTTGCAGAAGACGAAGAAAAACATGAAGAAATTAGATCAATTTTGTCTGAAACAGCTTCTTCCATAACGCAGTTCTGCCAAACTAATTTCTTAACGGATACAGCTGATGGTGATACAGCTAAACCTAATGATAAACAAAGGAATAAATTAGATCTGAAACTCAATCTGAATAAAGAAAATAAAGAAGATAGTCCAACTAATATTACTTTTGAAGAAAAATCTGGAAGGAAAGATGAAGTTAGAAAGAATGCTATGCCGGAAAATAAGTCGTTTTTAAGAGATAGATCTGCTTCCATAGGTACAATTAGTTTAAAAACGCCGATCGCACAAGTCATAGGAGAGCAGAATAGGACAATGCTGTTTCAAGTAAGTAACTAAGTTATTCTAGAATTATAATTAACCCGGGTCCTTACTACGTCCAACGAGAGGTAGGGCACAGCGAAGTACAATCACGCTCGAATCTGGAGAAGCCCAACTCGGGAAGTACCTCCTTACAGAAGACCACAGCCATAATAGCACTGCTACCTTTCAGGTATGTAGTGTTGTGTTCCTGATGGTGAGTAAGGTTCTCAGAGCTCCACCTTAAAGGCCGGCAACCGCTTCTCTCCCCTGGTGTTGCGGGGTGCCCATGGGCGGCGATAATTGCGTACCGTAAAGTACAAAATGGTACTCTCTGCCCAGGCAGGCCATTTTTAATGTAACAAATATAAAATTTGCGATACAACGAGGAAATGCCGCCAGCATCCATGGTACAATGCGTCAAGGGCCTTTTTTAGATTTTATAATGTAACTAAATAGTTAAAGTACTTGTAGTTATTATAATACGATTGTAATTTCTGTAAGTAAATGCTTTTAAACAGTAACAAAAGAAAATAAATGTATAAACTCAAACTCAAACGTTTATTTAGTAAGTAGGCCACAAGGGCACTATTACACGTCGAGTAGGTATACAAAAGAAGAAAACATAAAAACTACACCGGTTCTAACCCTACACCTCTGACCCGAGAAGCATTTCGACTTTTATGACCGGCAAGAAACTCGGCAGGACTTATTTATTCAAAACAGTATTACAAAAGATATCTTATACATATTACATAAAAATGCGTTATTCTTTAAGAAAACATATCCAACAATTACAAAAAAATTCTGCCAAAGGAAAAATAAAAATAATTAATAATTACTTAAAAGTCCAAATCTGACTGCTAAGAACGAAGTTAACAAAACGTTCGATATGCTTTCTTATCTGAATTGTGTCCTTTATTCTAATTTAGAAATTACAAAATTAGTAATAAAAGTTTCAAAAAATATGATATGTATAGTTATTTTGTTTTCAAAATATACACAAAAATATAAATACATGCTTATTACAAATAAACCTCAGAGATGTATAAGGTCTCCAGGTGTCATGATTTCAATATACTAACACTTTTTGTTTTTTAAAGATAAGCAAGCACCGAATGAAGTGTATCACGTAAATAAACAAGAAGAAAACTACCTAAAACATAGCCCCAAACAAACAAAACAGACCGGTCTCCACAAACAGCACCCGTTCACGAGTATGACGCGTATCTCAGCCATCGCCTCCCTCAACCTTTCTTCGGGAAAGTGGCGACCCGATCAACGACGCCACCATAAGCAAAGACTTTTAAGTGAGCATGACATGTTCAGGCTGGCAGGCTCTATCAATTAACAAATTTAGCCACATGTACATCATGGTGAGAAGCCACATTCTGTGTTCATAACAAACTAAAACTACACACTTGGCCTCACATCCAGTGTGTGATCATCGGACTGTCCGTCCTAGCAATCACCTAATGCCTAAATCATCTCCGAAGGTCGGGCGCTCGGAGCTCCGCCTCATCAGCCCCGACCGCAAGCAGATTCTCCTCCACCGCGCCTTCAAAGACGTCGCCAGCTGCGTCATCGGGCGCGCCAGCCGGGATCACTTCGGCTTCGTCTGCCGGGAGACCAACGAGAGCTATGCTGCGTACGTGTTCAAGTGCGAGAGCGATTCGGTCGCCGTGGAGGTCGTTAGCGGTGAGCATTGTAGACGGGACATCCGGCCACTGTTTAACCGGATAATTGGATAGGATACCGGATACGTTAACACATAAGTTTAGAGGGTGCCGAGCTTCTGGCGCCTAGGAGGATATAACCAATATGGAGTAGCCATTAACAGGCGTTCCCCTCTGTTAAAATTACTCGGCCGCCGGTCATATTCTTTAACTTGTGTGAATATAGTTTATGCTAGTGTTTGATAATTTTGTCGTGTGCGTGTGTAGCGACGCACGTAAAAAATGCATTAGTGTTAACATTATTTTTGTGTGTTACTTCACCCTCGCGCCGAAAACGGCAGAATTTTTCCGATAGAAATTAGTGCGTGTGTCGGCTGCATATTGGTTATATCCTCCTAGTCTGGCGCTATTCGTTTCTAGATATTACTGCGCTCAGCAATTCTTTCTTATTATAAAAAAATATTGAAAAATATATTTTTTATAAATATTGCAAGCTATACCTACTCGTAAATAAAAGCGTGTAATAAATAAATAAATATTTTGTCACAATCTTACACCAATCGACCTAGTCCTACGGTAAGCTCAGTAAGCTTGTGTTGTGGGCACTAGACGACGATATATATAATAGATTGATACATATAAATATTTAAATACATAGAAAACACCCATGACTCAGGAATAAATATACGTGTTTATCACGCAAAGAAATGCCCTGACTGGGATTTGAACCCAGAACCATCGGCTTCATAGGCAGTGTCACTAGCCACTAGGCCACACAGGACGTCGAAAAAAATAAAGAAATATTACAGGACACTCTTACAAAGTCGAAAGTTTATGAGTGTGTATGTTTGTTACTTCTTCACGTCTAAACGGCTGGAGCGATTTTAATAAAATTTAGTGTGTAATTAGCTCACACCCTGGATTAACATAATTATAGGCTACGTTTTTTCCCTAATAAACCGCGGGGCACAGCTAGTAAACCATCGGGAGGTTCCAGGGTACCTAATTCAAAGCCTGTTCCAGCGATCAAGCAAGCGTTTGTGGCCCACGCGGAGCTGCTGAAGAAGACCAGAGAGAAGTCCCCGAACCTGACCTGCGAGCACTGCCCCATGCTGTGGTACCACCGGCTGTGCCACGACGTCGAAGGTGACCCAATCCTTGCTTCATATTATAAATTTAAAAGTAATTCTGTTTGTCTGTGTGTCTGTTACCTCTTCAAGCTTAAATCGCATTTGAATCATAATGCTCGATTCACACAAAGCGCGGGCGCGGATCGGGCGCGTGTCAACGCGGGCCCGCGGCGCGATTGTTCAGCTAGTTTTAAATGACCCCTTCACACAGCGCCCGCGCCACAAATAATATTACCGCCCGTGGTGCGTACATAGTTTTACGTCTTCATCTGGATGTAAAGTGAGATTTTCCGACGCGCCCTAGGGCGGTAAATCTCTCTTACCGCCCAGTGTGACGTAAAAAATATTTTGTATCATATAAAAAATTACAACCTGTATATGGCGGTCTGACTGTATGTTTGGCGATGTATAACAAATAAACGGGACATAATTGCGTATATTAACTTGTTTTTTTTTTTAGGAATGAACGACAAAAAAACACACGCCTTCATCCTTCGTCGCATCGAGCAGCTGCCTGATGATGAACAGGATCTGATCATCACCAAATACCAGGGTGGCACCAACCACATGTACGAGGTAAGGGTAGGGCCTATGACCACCCTTCCGACTGTCCGTGACGCTATAGGATTTTTTTTATGGCAAACGAGCAGACGGATTGCCTGATGGTAAGCAATTACCGTCGCCCATGGGCACCAGGGGAGTCATGAGCGCGTTGCCGGCCTTTAAGGGGGGGGGAACTCTGGGAACCTTACCATCACGAACACAACACTACATACCTGAAAGGTAGCAGTGCTATTATGGCTGTGGTCTTCTGTAAGGAGGAGGTACTTCCCCAGTCGGGCTTCTCCAGATTCAAGCGTGATGGTACTTCGCTGTGCCCTACCTCTCATTGTTGGACGTAGTTTAAGGACACCCGGGTTTACGACATTACGACAGGTTTGGTCTAGTGGGTAGTGACCCTGTCTATGAAGCCGATGGTTCAAATCCCAATAAGAGCATTTATTTGTGTGATGAGCACAGATATTTGTTCCTGAGTCATGGGTGTTAAGTATTTGTATATATCGTTGGCTTAGTCACAACACAAGCCTTCCGAGCTTAGTAAATTTGTGTAAGAATGTCCTGTAATAATTATAAGGAATAAAAAGAAGTATTTAATTCTCAATATAGATATTGCAAAGCTCTTAGGACTCACGTGTAATTATATCGCACTAGGCGACATGTTTCGGATAAGCTCTGGTACCCATCTTCAAACCGAGTCAGGACACCGTGAGGGGTGAGGGTGTATCACTTGAGTTTATCCATCATCATCATGTCAGCCGAAAGACGTCCACTGCTGGACATAGGCCTCCCCCAAAAAAGACCGGTCCTGCGCCTTCCTTTACTAGGTGGTCGGTCCACCTTGTGGGAGGCCTACCTACGCTGCGTCTTCCAGTTCGTGGTCGCCACTCCAGAACCATTCCGCCCCATCGGCCATCGGTTCTGAGTTTGAGAATGAGTTGACGACCGGTCTGGCCTAGTGGGTAGTGACCCTGCCTATGAAGCCGAAGGTCCTGGGTTCGAATCCCAGTCAGAGCATTTATTTGTGTGATGAGCACAGCACTGTTTGCGTGTTTTCTATGTATTTAAGTATTTATATGACTCAATTATATATATCGTCGTCTAGTACCTACAACACTAAGCCTATCCTAGGACTAGGTCGATTCGTGTGAGGTTGTCCCGAAATAATTATTTATTATATATTTGTAACATGGCTCACAACAGTTTTAGTTATAATAGTAAACTAATATACATATTCCAGGTTACAGAACACAACGCATTCCTGATGATGCTATTACGAGCCCACTGCGAAGCTAAACAGACGCGCCACATCCACGACACTGCCGAAAACAGGTGAGGATTCTACCACCGCACCGGTCGTCGGCAGTGCATTCATCACACCCTGGAGCCTAAAGGGCGCACTAAGCGGTTTAAGAGGAATCTCCTCCCGCGAACACTCCGGCTGTGGAATGAACTCCCTGCCGAGGTTTTCTCTAGGGACTAGAGTATGAGGTTCTTCAAAAAAGGAGTGTATAGGTTCTTAAACGGTATGTGAACCTGTAGAGTTGCAGGTGTCCATAGGCTACGGTAACTGCTTACAATCAAGCGGGCCGTATTCATCAAAAAAAATGGGACTGGAAGCTCTTTTAATTTGGTCATGTCCACAGAAAAGACGCGAACAATTTTTTTTGTGGTCAAACGTAGGTACTCGTTAAAACAAGTTTTCTGCCAATAAACTGCTAATTGGTATGGCAAATAAAAAATGTGTGTACTTTAAAAAAAATGGTGATTAATTCTTGTTACCTCTGTGTAGGTCGGAGTTCCTAAACCAGTACCTACGTAAAGTCGCTTTTCGGTGAAGGAAAACATCGCGAGGAAACCGGACTAATCCCAATAAGGCCTAGTTTACCCTTTAGGTTCGACGGTCAGATGGCAGTTTCGTAAAACTAGTGCCTACGCCAAATCCTGGGATTAGTTACCAAGCGGACCAGAGGCTCCCATGAGCCATGGCAAATGCCAGGACAACGAGATAAAGATGATTAATACTTTTATACCACTGCACGACCTCTTTGTAGCTTAATCAATTTATGACATTAATATATTTGTTACCTCTGTCCAGGTCGGAATTCCTCAACCAGTACCTAGGTGGCAGCACTATCTTCATGAAGGCAAGACGGTCGTTGTCTAGTGGCTTCGACCATCTGCTCAAGAGGAAATCCAGCTTGTCCAAAGAAGATATCATTCCACATATTAAGAAGGTAATAATGTACAAAGAAAAATAGTTTTTTTTTTAACTCGAAGCGAGACTCAAAGCCACAACCATTGGATCACTAGCCCAGTGCACTACCAATTCTGCTATCCGAGTACCGCTTAGACTTGTTTTTTTTATACAACGACGGTGATAAACAAACATATGGCCCACCTGATGGTAAGCATTTACCGTATCCTATGGACGCTTGCAACTCCAGAGGATTGTTGGCATCCAAATTCAAAAGTAATTATCTCTGTCTGACAGACAGTTACTTTTACATTTATAATATTAATATGTTCGATATTTAAATCGAAAGAAAAATAGAAATATTTGACTCGTAGCGGGACTCGAACCCACAACTTCCAATTGTGTTATCCAAGCACCGCTTAGAGTTGTCAAATTTTTCTATCTTATCCTTAGTGGTACACGTCATCATGAGTGACGTGTAAACACATCTACCGTCAGCGTATTGTACACTTAACGGCATCGAATTTACATTGAGAATTCATCGATAACAATGTGCTAACTTTTATTAAATAATAAAATAAAATAAAAAACTATTTCTCCTTCGATTTAAATATCGATGATATTCGCTAGCAGACGTTTCTGTATAATAAAAATATGGATAGCACATTCTGTGTAAAGGAGACTTTCCTTTGTTTATAAAAACAATAAATTCTGCATAACACAAAACGTGCTATTTACAATATTTAAGGCAGTTGTCATCCATGTGGTTTCGATCTTTCCACCCGGTAATCAACATACTTAAAAAGCTAACCATCTCTCCTCAGGAGCCGTCGCCTATACCAACTCCACCAATACTCGACACATCTTCAGAGCCGTCGGTATCTGAGTTCTTGTCCCCCGACCAAACGCGGTGCAAGTCTCTGTCGCCAGCCATTTACAATGGGAGCGGTGAGTATAACAATTATAAATATACCTAGATATTTTTCTAGCACTAACGATTTCTTGTAAGTGATTGATTAAATAAAAATATGGGAACACTGGTTTTCATTTACGGGGAAAGATGATAAATAGTCCCATTTATCAGATATTGCCGTGTGATGCCTGCCGACTGACTAGAATAGCACCACGCCGTCTCCCGCGGGTGTCCTAAGAGGCGACAAAGGGAAAAATCCTACGGACGGGCAGCAGCGTCTGTCGAAACCCAATCTACAGCTATGCGGTCGCCAACCCGTCTGCCAAGCGTGGCGACCATGGTGACTACCCCCAAGATGATACAAGCAATATTTGTGGGAGGCCTATGTCCAGCAGTGGACTGCATACGGTTGAAATGTATTAGATTTTTTGTGATACTGTTTATTACGGTCTGGCGTAGTGGTTACTGTCCTGCCTATGAGCCAATGGTCCTGGATTCGAATTTTAGTAAGAGCATGTATGTGTCTGATGTATATTTGTATATATCGTTGGCTGAGTACCCACAATACAAGCCTTCTTCTTACCGTGGGGCTCAGTCAATTTGTGTAAAGATGTCATTGTAATATATATTTAATTACTATTTATAATTTCAGAGCCACCTCCATCCCCTAAGCCTTCAAACATGACGCCACCGGCTGAGGAAGAGGAGGAAATTAAGGAGGAACCGGTCAACTCCCCAATGATGGACATGTAAGATAAAAAATAATTATTTTCCTCAAAAATATATATGTAGAGATACGACCCAAGCTAAAACTAAGAATAATTTGCTATCCTAGTTATTGCAAGTCATCTAGGTGATATATGACAATAGATGGCCAAACTCATACTTAGTTTTATCTGTTAATTGTGGCCAAAGTATAGTCCTTTACTATGCCATTAATGCAGTGACCAACATAAACATTCTGTTCAGACCGTGAGAGTGTAACGACATTGCGACAGCGTTACAATTGGTGCCGTGACCAAGATATATCATTCTTAACATTTTGTTCATAATGCGAGTGACCAAGATATATCATTCTTAACATTCTGTTCATAACGCGACAGCGTTACAATTGGTGCCGTGACCAAGATATATCATTCTTAACATTTTGTTCATAATGCGAGTGACCAAGATATATCATTCTTAACATTCTGTTCATAACGTGAGAGCGTTACAATTGGTGCCGTGACCAAGATATATCATTCTTAACATTTTGTTCATAATGCGAGTGACCAAGATATATCATTCTTAACATTCTGTTCATAACGCGAGAGCGTTACAATTGGTGCCGTGACCAAGATATATCATTCTTAACATTTTGTTCATAATGCGAGTGACCAAGATATATCATTCTTAACATTCTGTTCATAACGTGAGAGCGTTACAATTGGTGCCGTGACCAAGATATATCATTCTTAACATTTTGTTCATAATGCGAGTGACCAAGATATATCATTCTTAACATTCTGTTCATAACGCGAGAGCGTTACAATTGGTGCCGTGACCAAGATATATCATTCTTAACATTTTGTTCATAATGCGAGTGACCAAGATATATCATTCTTAACATTCTGTTCATAACGTGAGAGCGTTACAATTGGTGCCGTGACCAAGATATATCATTCTTAACATTTTGTTCATAATGCGAGTGACCAAGATATATCATTCTTAACATTCTGTTCATAACGTGAGAGCGTTACAATTGGTGCCGTGACCAAGATATATCATTCTTAACATTTTGTTCATAATGCGAGTGACCAAGATATATCATTCTTAACATTCTGTTCATAACGTGAGAGCGTTACAATTGGTGCCGTGACCAAGATATATCATTCTTAACATTTTGTTCATAATGCGAGTGACCAAGATATATCATTCTTAACATTCTGTTCATAACGTGAGAGCGTTACAATTGGTGCCGTGACCAAGATATATCATTCTTAACATTTTGTTCATAATGCGAGTGACCAAGATATATCATTCTTAACATTCTGTTCATAACGTGAGAGCGTTACAATTGGTGCCGTGACCAAGATATATCATTCTTAACATTTTGTTCATAATGCGAGTGACCAAGATATATCATTCTTAACATTCTGTTCATAACGCGACAGCGTTACAATTGGTGCCGTGACCAAGATATATAATTCTTAACATTTTGTTCATAATGCGAGTGACCAAGATATATCATTCTTAACATTCTGTTCATAACGCGAGAGCGTTACAATTGGTGCCGTGACCAAGATATATAATTCTTAACATTTTGTTCATAATGCGAGTGACCAAGATATATCATTCTTAACATTCTGTTCATAACGCGAGAGCGTTACAATTGGTGCCGTGACCAAGATATATCATTCTTAACATTTTGTTCATAATGCGAGTGACCAAGATATATCATTCTTAACATTCTGTTCATAACGCGAGAGCGTTACAATTGGTGCCGTGACCAAGATATATAATTCTTAACATTTTGTTCATAATGCGAGTGACCAAGATATATCATTCTTAACATTCTGTTCATAACGCGACAGCGTTACAATTGGTGCCGTGACCAAGATATATAATTCTTAACATTTTGTTCATAATGCGAGTGACCAAGATATATCATTCTTAACATTCTGTTCATAACGCGACAGCGTTACAATTGGTGCCGTGACCAAGATATATAATTCTTAACATTTTGTTCATAATGCGAGTGACCAAGATATATCATTCTTAACATTCTGTTCATAACGCGAGAGCGTTACAATTGGTGCCGTGACCAAGATATATCATTCTTAACATTTTGTTCATAATGCGAGTGACCAAGATATATCATTCTTAACATTCTGTTCATAACGCGACAGCGTTACAATTGGTGCCGTGACCAAGATATATAATTCTTAACATTTTGTTCATAATGCGAGTGACCAAGATATATCATTCTTAACATTCTGTTCATAACGTGAGAGCGTTACAATTGGTGCCGTGACCAAGATATATCATTCTTAACATTTTGTTCATAATGCGAGTGACCAAGATATATCATTCTTAACATTCTGTTCATAACGCGACAGCGTTACAATTGGTGCCGTGACCAAGATATATAATTCTTAACATTTTGTTCATAATGCGAGTGACCAAGATATATCATTCTTAACATTCTGTTCATAACGCGAGAGCGTTACAATTGGTGCCGTGACCAAGATATATCATTCTTAACATTTTGTTCATAATGCGAGTGACCAAGATATATCATTCTTAACATTCTGTTCATAACGTGAGAGCGTTACAATTGGTGCCGTGACCAAGATATATCATTCTTAACATTTTGTTCATAATGCGAGTGACCAAGATATATCATTCTTAACATTCTGTTCATAACGTGAGAGCGTTACAATTGGTGCCGTGACCAAGATATATCATTCTTAACATTTTGTTCATAATGCGAGTGACCAAGATATATCATTCTTAACATTCTGTTCATAACGTGAGAGCGTTACAATTGGTGCCGTGACCAAGATATATCATTCTTAACATTTTGTTCATAATGCGAGTGACCAAGATATATCATTCTTAACATTCTGTTCATAACGTGAGAGCGTTACAATTGGTGCCGTGACCAAGATATATCATTCTTAACATTTTGTTCATAATGCGAGTGACCAAGATATATCATTCTTAACATTCTGTTCATAACGTGAGAGCGTTACAATTGGTGCCGTGACCAAGATATATCATTCTTAACATTTTGTTCATAATGCGAGTGACCAAGATATATCATTCTTAACATTCTGTTCATAACGCGACAGCGTTACAATTGGTGCCGTGACCAAGATATATAATTCTTAACATTTTGTTCATAATGCGAGTGACCAAGATATATCATTCTTAACATTCTGTTCATAACGCGAGAGCGTTACAATTGGTGCCGTGACCAAGATATATCATTCTTAACATTTTGTTCATAATGCGAGTGACCAAGATATATCATTCTTAACATTCTGTTCATAACGTGAGAGCGTTACAATTGGTGCCGTGACCAAGATATATCATTCTTAACATTTTGTTCATAATGCGAGTGACCAAGATATATCATTCTTAACATTCTGTTCATAACGTGAGAGCGTTACAATTGGTGCCGTGACCAAGATATATCATTCTTAACATTTTGTTCATAATGCGAGTGACCAAGATATATCATTCTTAACATTCTGTTCATAACGTGAGAGCGTTACAATTGGTGCCGTGACCAAGATATATAATTCTTAACATTTTGTTCATAATGCGAGTGACCAAGATATATCATTCTTAACATTCTGTTCATAACGTGAGAGCGTTACAATTGGTGCCGTGACCAAGATATATCATTCTTAACATTTTGTTCATAATGCGAGTGACCAAGATATATCATTCTTAACATTCTGTTCATAACGTGAGAGCGTTACAATTGGTGCCGTGACCAAGATATATCATTCTTAACATTTTGTTCATAATGCGAGTGACCAAGATATATCATTCTTAACATTCTGTTCATAACGTGAGAGCGTTACAATTGGTGCCGTGACCAAGATATATAATTCTTAACATTTTGTTCATAATGCGAGTGACCAAGATATATCATTCTTAACATTCTGTTCATAACGCGACAGCGTTACAATTGGTGCCGTGACCAAGATATATCATTCTTAACATTTTGTTCATAATGCGAGTGACCAAGATATATCATTCTTAACATTCTGTTCATAACGCGAGAGCGTTACAATTGGTGCCGTGACCAAGATATATCATTCTTAACATTTTGTTCATAATGCGAGTGACCAAGATATATCATTCTTAACATTCTGTTCATAACGTGAGAGCGTTACAATTGGTGCCGTGACCAAGATATATCATTCTTAACATTTTGTTCATAATGCGAGTGACCAAGATATATCATTCTTAACATTCTGTTCATAACGTGAGAGCGTTACAATTGGTGCCGTGACCAAGATATATCATTCTTAACATTTTGTTCATAACGTGAGAGCGTTACAATTGGTGCCGTGACCAAGATATATAATTCTTAACATTTTGTTCATAATGCGAGTGACCAAGATATATCATTCTTAACATTCTGTTCATAACGCGAGAGCGTTACAATTGGTGCCGTGACCAAGATATATAATTCTTAACATTTTGTTCATAATGCGAGTGACCAAGATATATCATTCTTAACATTCTGTTCATAACGCGACAGCGTTACAATTGGTGCCGTGACCAAGATATATCATTCTTAACATTTTGTTCATAATGCGAGTGACCAAGATATATCATTCTTAACATTCTGTTCATAACGCGAGAGCGTTACAATTGGT
The DNA here is from genome assembly GCA_022674325.2 of Grapholita molesta. Lineage (NCBI taxonomy): Eukaryota > Metazoa > Arthropoda > Insecta > Lepidoptera > Tortricidae > Grapholita > Grapholita molesta. Next base: position 7,629,986 of record CP053145.2, on the reverse strand, counting down.
GCCGTGACCAAGATATATCATTCTTAACATTTTGTTCATAATGCGAGTGACCAAGATATATCATTCTTAACATTCTGTTCATAACGTGAGAGCGTTACAATTGGTGCCGTGACCAAGATATATCATTCTTAACATTTTGTTCATAATGCGAGTGACCAAGATATATCATTCTTAACATTCTGTCCATAATGCAAGACCGGTACAATTGGTGCCGTGACCAAGATATATCTTTCTTAACATTTTGTTAATAACGCGAACGCGCTACAATTAGACCAAGATATATCATTCTTAACATTTTGTTCATAAGGCGAGTGACCAAGATATATCATTCTTAACATTCTGTTCATAACGTGAGAGCGTTACAATTGGTGCCGTGACCAAGATATATCATTCTTAACATTTTGTTCATAATGCGAGTGACCAAGATATATCATTCTTAACATTCTGTTCATAACGTGAGAGCGTTACAATTGGTGCCGTGACCAAGATATATCATTCTTAACATTTTGTTCATAATGCGAGTGACCAAGATATATCATTCTTAACATTCTGTTCATAACGTGAGAGCGTTACAATTGGTGCCGTGACCAAGATATATCATTCTTAACATTTTGTTCATAATGCGAGTGACCAAGATATATCATTCTTAACATTCTGTTCATAACGTGAGAGCGTTACAATTGGTGCCGTGACCAAGATATATCATTCTTAACATTTTGTTCATAATGCGAGTGACCAAGATATATCATTCTTAACATTCTGTTCATAACGTGAGAGCGTTACAATTGGTGCCGTGACCAAGATATATAATTCTTAACATTTTGTTCATAATGCGAGTGACCAAGATATATCATTCTTAACATTCTGTTCATAACGCGACAGCGTTACAATTGGTGCCGTGACCAAGATATATCATTCTTAACATTTTGTTCATAATGCGAGTGACCAAGATATATCATTCTTAACATTCTGTTCATAACGCGAGAGCGTTACAATTGGTGCCGTGACCAAGATATATCATTCTTAACATTTTGTTCATAATGCGAGTGACCAAGATATATCATTCTTAACATTCTGTTCATAACGTGAGAGCGTTACAATTGGTGCCGTGACCAAGATATATCATTCTTAACATTTTGTTCATAATGCGAGTGACCAAGATATATCATTCTTAACATTCTGTTCATAACGCGAGAGCGTTACAATTGGTGCCGTGACCAAGATATATCATTCTTAACATTTTGTTCATAATGCGAGTGACCAAGATATATCATTCTTAACATTCTGTTCATAACGCGAGAGCGTTACAATTGGTGCCGTGACCAAGATATATCATTCTTAACATTTTGTTCATAATGCGAGTGACCAAGATATATCATTCTTAACATTCTGTTCATAACGTGAGAGCGTTACAATTGGTGCCGTGACCAAGATATATCATTCTTAACATTTTGTTCATAATGCGAGTGACCAAGATATATCATTCTTAACATTCTGTTCATAACGCGACAGCGTTACAATTGGTGCCGTGACCAAGATATATAATTCTTAACATTTTGTTCATAATGCGAGTGACCAAGATATATCATTCTTAACATTCTGTTCATAACGTGAGAGCGTTACAATTGGTGCCGTGACCAAGATATATCATTCTTAACATTTTGTTCATAATGCGAGTGACCAAGATATATCATTCTTAACATTCTGTTCATAACGTGAGAGCGTTACAATTGGTGCCGTGACCAAGATATATCATTCTTAACATTTTGTTCATAATGCGAGTGACCAAGATATATCATTCTTAACATTCTGTTCATAACGTGAGAGCGTTACAATTGGTGCCGTGACCAAGATATATCATTCTTAACATTTTGTTCATAATGCGAGTGACCAAGATATATCATTCTTAACATTCTGTTCATAACGCGACAGCGTTACAATTGGTGCCGTGACCAAGATATATAATTCTTAACATTTTGTTCATAATGCGAGTGACCAAGATATATCATTCTTAACATTCTGTTCATAACGTGAGAGCGTTACAATTGGTGCCGTGACCAAGATATATCATTCTTAACATTTTGTTCATAATGCGAGTGACCAAGATATATCATTCTTAACATTCTGTTCATAACGTGAGAGCGTTACAATTGGTGCCGTGACCAAGATATATCATTCTTAACATTTTGTTCATAATGCGAGTGACCAAGATATATCATTCTTAACATTCTGTTCATAACGTGAGAGCGTTACAATTGGTGCCGTGACCAAGATATATCATTCTTAACATTTTGTTCATAATGCGAGTGACCAAGATATATCATTCTTAACATTCTGTTCATAACGCGACAGCGTTACAATTGGTGCCGTGACCAAGATATATAATTCTTAACATTTTGTTCATAATGCGAGTGACCAAGATATATCATTCTTAACATTCTGTTCATAACGCGAGAGCGTTACAATTGGTGCCGTGACCAAGATATATAATTCTTAACATTTTGTTCATAATGCGAGTGACCAAGATATATCATTCTTAACATTCTGTTCATAACGTGAGAGCGTTACAATTGGTGCCGTGACCAAGATATATAATTCTTAACATTTTGTTCATAATGCGAGTGACCAAGATATATCATTCTTAACATTCTGTTCATAACGTGAGAGCGTTACAATTGGTGCCGTGACCAGAATACATCATTAATTATTTTATGAATCGAACTAAAAATGACTTTACGGTTTTAAATTGAGTTTTTGTAGCCTTTTATATATATTTTTAATGTCTAATGTTTTTAGGTTTGAAATATAAATAAAAACCTAACGAAATAATTAGAATAACTAGGCCTACACATAAAAATAAATATCTTTACTATAATAGCGAAAGAGATACAAAGATTTAAACATTACATTTTAACCCAGTCTGCTGTATCTAGAAATTCTCTGAGCTAAATGAATGTTTTATCAACAGTTTCCTCAAAGTGAGCGATAACCGGCCAGCCCCGGCCGAGGCGGGCGCCGAACACGACGCCACCTGGCGACAGGCCATCTACGAGAAAGTCGTCCAACCTACTGACGTCCAGTGCGAAGGTAGCTATCTAATCTTTGAAGGAATTGTTAGTTTCTGATATAAATTACCTTATCTAACATGGCCTAACATTACAAGTATTACTTTTTTTTTTATGCAAGACTGGCCAACGTTTGACTTCAGTTGCACCTGATGGTAAGTGACGACGAGGTCGAAGGTGTAGCACGCTGGTTCAGTAACAGCCTATTCACTCTTGACTTGAAGAGACCCAAATTATATCTTGCCGGGAATACAGACGAAGGGAGCGAATTCCATTCCTTAGCAGTCCGCATTAGGAAGGTAGAAGCGAATCGCTTCGTGCGAATGAATGGAATATTCACAACGTAAGGATGAAACTGCTCCCCTCGTCTGGACGTCCGGTGATGGAACGGAGATGGCGGAATTAAATCGTGCAATTCCTGAACACACTCTCCAAAATGTATCCTGTAAAACACAGACAAACTAGCAACCTTGCGGCGATGCTCAAGCTGTGCAACCTTACACTCACTAATTTAGGGTCGCCAATGAGTCTGCGAGCTCGGCGTTCTATTGAATCCAAAGCGGCCAACTGATACTTGGCCAACTGATTACTTAAAAAGGGATAGTTACCATGTATGTTAATTTGAATAAGTTTACGATATTTCCGCACTGTTGCAAGCGGAATAGCGTCATCAATACATAATAATAGGCATTCATGTAACATGTACAATGATTAAATTTTTAAAACTTGAATTTTGTGGGGCTTATTCGGTGATGCCACGACTGATAACTCAAAAAGACTACACTAGCATAGGTGATAGCGTCTCATAGACGTGATTTGACTCAGACGACCCAGAATATACATTTTCCATCATATTCGTTTCTACCTTCCTAATGCGGACTGCTAAGGAATGCAATTTGCTCCCTTCGTCTGTATTCCCGGAAAGATAATTTGGGTATTTTTAAGGTAAGAGTGAATAGGCTGTTACTGCCTCGACCTCGTCGACACTTACCATGAGGTGTGAGGTCAAACGCTAGTCAGTCTTCAAACAAAATATATTTGATTTTTGAGAGCCACGACCTAGAATTCATTAATCTTTGAGGACGAATATATTCGCACACAAGAGTTTCTCACCATCATTTGTGGCATTATCTATGAAAAGGGACCTTATTGTCGATGGCACTTACGTCGAATAACGTTGCGTTTGTATAGCGTCATCATGAACAACGACATAAGCGCTATCGACAATAAGGTCCCTTTTCCTAGATAATGTCACATTTGTGCACAAAATGTATAGTTTCAATACACTTAGTTACAATACCCACGATTATTAATTCCTATAATTCATGTTTCTAAAATACCACATCATCTTTTCTGAAAGAGTTAAAACTGTCATGATTCGTATAGTATTCGACGCTCAAAAATCGACTTACAATTCCTGGACATTCCATCCATCTTCAGCAGGTGACCTGACTCCTGCTAACCTCCTGGGCTTGCCCTCCTCCCGCCCTGGCAAGAGAAGCAGGGAGGAGCTGAGGCAGTTGTGGAAGATGGCCATTGACCAGACAGTGCTGCTGGTGAGAATGGAGAGAGAAAATGCGAAGCTTAAAAGTAAGTTGTTATGATTTACTGAATATAAATAAATATATGTCTTTCCCGTACACGGAACAATGGTGTTACGGACATTTGCGAGGCGTAAAGCGGATGTTGCCCCTGTCCGTATCATGGGACGCGCACAGTTACAGAACTTGCCATGATGTAAGAATCACATGACACGGCCAGGAGCAGTATCCGCTTAGTACCCCTTACATTAAATTGTCTAAATCCTCTACGTGTCTTCTCCATCTTTGTAAAACTTAATAGAAACTTGTTTTTAGAAAGCGAAGAGACATCAGCCGTGCGCCGCATCAAGCTGGAATACGTGGAGCTAGGCGCATGTGACACCGGAGTGGTGTCCATGTGGGATTCCCTGCTCGCGTCCCGGGACCGGTCTCAGCCGGTTGCTAAAGTTGACAGACATATGTTGACGCAAGCTGTCATACAGGGTGAGTGTCTTTGAACTGGGTGAATCAATTTTTCAGTGTGAATAAAAAAAAAGTTGTACTTGAAATTTGAAATAGATGAAATTGTGTGGCTTTTAAAGGCAACATGCTTAAAATTTTCTTAGCTAAATCAAGTCTCAAGAGTAATTGCAGGCTTCTCTTTCAGCCTTCTCTTATCTCGCCTAAAGTAGGTACAACTTTGCAAATAAGAATAAATAATTATTTTTATCTACGTACACATCGTTAGTCCTCTAAAATGCGTCCCGAAACCGTAGGCACAGACCAGCATTACCAACCATCAGAAATTAATGGAGATGTAAATGTTAACATTACCTCCTGAAAACAGTAGGTTATGAGTTTAAATTTGGAACAGGTGTCAAATTCAAGTGGGGTGTCTATTCTAGTATCTATAGATATAACAGTCATTGATACGAAACGCCAATTCGTTAAGTTTTTTAATATAAATCGAACGACATTTGGACTCGAGTGTCAATAGAATAGGGAGTTCAGCAGTTCTTCATTTTACTATGGCGCTATACTTCCATGCGTCAAGTTCCCATTCGTTGTTGTCATCAAAAGATTGGAATTCCTCACGCACCGCTTTCAACCACAGCCTTCTCTGGACCACTCAGTGCTTCAAGTGAAAGCTCACATCTTCACTACCTATACAAGTATTTGAAAAACCAAACCTGTCTGGTGCCTTTGCCTCTCAGAACACCTCACCTCAGCTACCTATCCATCCATGCTACTGGCTGAAGAGTGAGAGTGAGAGGAAAGAATACTTTTATTTAAGATACCAAGTGAAAGGCATCTGGTACAGGACCATACAGTGCGAGCCTCCTCGGGTTCCCTGGTGGGATTGTGAAGTTGACCGTAAAACGATTGTCCGTGCCCAGACTTCGATCCGGACGGGATCCCTTTGATTCCCATAATTTTATTATTCCGATTATTGAAAGTCAGATAGATATAGATACACAGATATTTTTTAAAGTCATAACTATCAATAGTCATAATAGTTATTAGACATACAACTAAATAAATATAATAATTAAATGCCATAATGTTACACATCATATAACACAAAATATCAAAATTCATAACGAATATTTTACAGAAAAAAGTCAAGAAAAGTGGGTTAGGGTTGAAATGCGACCCCTACAGATACAAACTGTTACCAGAAAAGTGGGTTAGGTTAGGTTAGAACTGCGACCCCCACAGACACGAACTGTTACTAGAAAAGTGGGTTAGGTTAGGTTAGAACTGCGACCCTTACAGATACAACCTGTTACCAGAAAAGTGGGTTAGGTTAGGTTAGAACTGCGACCCCTACAGACACGAACTGTTACCAGAAAAGTGGGTTAGGTTAGGTTAGAACTGCGACCCCCACAGATCCAACTAGTATGCCTTTTGACTTTCTACCTTTAAATACAATTACTATATTGAACGTTATGACCAATAACGGTATGAAACTCAATAGTTATGACTAACGATAACGGGTAAAAGAAAATTCTGACTTTTGAAGTTATGACTAATGACAGTAATGACAATATGTCTACCAACGAGTATGAAAAACATTGGTATGGATAAAAAAATCGAAAGTTTAACATTATGGGAGTCAATATAGACCCGATCCGGACACATTACATTAAACAAGTTTGCACACTTATGAACAAATCAGAATCCCCAAACTGCGATGACTGCGGAACGATTGAGGATGTGCAGCACTTCCTAATGGAATGTGTCAAAACTCGAGCAAAGACGGAACAGCTATTTCCACGTTGGGGTTACTCAATGACCGATGTAGGAGTCTTCCAGTCGATATTAGCAGAACCCCTGCCCAAACTTGCAATATTTATAGTTTTTTTGACACTAGACGGATTTGCTTTGGTAATTTTGTTTTTATATTTTTGTGCTGTATAAAAAATCAATGAGGAACTATGTAGAGGTCTAACGGAGCCGACATGGTCTTAGAGACTAAGGCTCCTAAACAAAAAAAGATAAAAAAGTCTTATTCTTCTGGAACATATGTTTCATCAACATCATATTCTTCACTTCCTGAAGAATAAAGTTCATCCCCTACCGAATCCAATAGCATTTTATCAGTGACGTTCTCCGAGATAGGATTATCTGCAACATCCACAGTAGTCATCCACTGGTAGAATCTCCATGATTACCACATCTCGGCTGGTTGTAATAGTTAGGAATATAGTTTCGATAGCCTTTTATGTCATCTGGATAACCAACAAATATACCTTTTTCTGTCACTTGAGCCGCTTCTCCTTGAGTACATGCTATAACAACACTCCCAAAAATCCTGAGATGGCAGACATCTTGTTTTCTGCCTGTCCAAACCTCGAAAAGAGTTATATCTTTCAGAGCAGATACAACAGTCCTGTTTAGGAAATATGCTGCAGTTTTGGTTGCTTCAGCCCAAAACGTGTCCTGTAATTTGTTATCAAACAAGCGACATTTGGCATTTTCCACCAAGCTGCGATAATATCGTTCTGCTTATAAATTCTGCTCAGGCATAGAAGCATTGGTTTTCTGGTGTATAACCTACCTTCCTTCCTATACCTTCCTTCCTTAAAAAAAAAACTATCAAATTCTTTGTTACAAAATTCTTTACCTTGATCCCTTTGTTGACCCTGAAAGAACGTTGAAAACAACCAAATGCTTGATCTTTGCGACTTTTGCGACCTCAAGTCATCCACAAAAACCCGTCGTTTAGGCTCGTTAGAATCCTCTCGATGAGTAGTTTGTGCAAATATATCATGATACCCTGGTGCTGGCGCAGGCGTGCCGCGCATGAGCCGCGGGCTGGTGTGGTACTTCCTGGCCGAGCAGGCCAGTCTGCGCGCGCCGCCGCCCGACCCGCGCCGCCACCCGCGCTACCACACGCCCTACCGCAGCCTGCTGGCCGGCCTCACCAAGCACCAGCACGCCATCCTGATCGACCTCGGTGAGTGTGTCACCCCGCAGCTGTCCCCACGTGACCCGCGCCGCCACCCGCGCTACCACACGCCCTACCGCAGCCTGCTGGCCGGCCTCACCAAGCACCAGCACGCCATCCTGATCGACCTCGGTGAGTGTGTCCCCGCAGCTGTCCCCACGTGACCCGCGCCGCCACCCGCGCTACCACACGCCCTACCGCAGCCTGCTGGCCGGCCTCCCCCAGCACCCGCACGCCATCCTGATCGACCTCGGTGAGTGTGTCCCCGCAGCTGTCCCCACGTGACCCGCGCCGCCACCCGCGCTACCACACGCCCTACCGCAGCCTGCTGGCCGGCCTCACCAAGCACCAGCACGCCATCCTGATCGACCTCGGTGAGTGTGTCCCCGCAGCTGTCCCCCACGTGACCCGCGCCGCCACCCGCGCTACCACACGCCCTACCGCAGCCTGCTGGCCGGCCTCACCAAGCACCAGCACGCCATCCTGATCGACCTCGGTGAGTGTGTCACCCCGCAGCTGTCCCCACGTGACCCGCGCCGCCACCCGCGCTACCACACGCCCTACCGCAGCCTGCTGGCCGGCCTCACCAAGCACCAGCACGCCATCCTGATCGACCTCGGTGAGTGTGTCACCCCGCAGCTGTCCCCACGTGACCCGCGCCGCCACCCGCGCTACCACACGCCCTACCGCAGCCTGCTGGCCGGCCTCACCAAGCACGAGGACGCCATCCTGATCGACCTCGGTGAGTGTGTCACCCCGCAGCTGTCCCCACGTGACCCGCGCCGCCACCCGCGCTACCACACGCCCTACCGCAGCCTCCTGCCCGGCCTCACCACGCACCAGGACGCCATCCTGATCGACCTCGGTGAGTGTGTCACCCCGCAGCTGTCCCCCACGTGACCCGCGCCGCCACCCGCGCTACCACACGCCCTACCGCAGCCTGCTGGCCGGCCTCACCAAGCACCAGCACGCCATCCTGATCGACCTCGGTGAGTGTGTCCCCCCGCAGCTGTCCCCCACGTGACCCGCGCCGCCACCCGCGCTACCACACGCCCTACCGCAGCCTGCTGGCCGGCCTCACCAAGCACCAGCACGCCATCCTGATCGACCTCGGTGAGTGTGTCACCCCGCAGCTGTCCCCCACGTAACTATTATTAACTTAAAATCGTATTTAATATATTATTACAGAAATTCGTTAACACTGAATTTAGGTACCACTCTGTTACCATATAATATTTTAACCATACAAGAATGTAAGTAACAAATGTATGTGTATACAATGGTTGTTCTTTGTTCGTAATTGCGAAGTTATGAAAGTAAATCGGTGTCTTTACGTTTTAGTAGCATAAATAATCAATTTGTGTAATATTTATATACATATAATAGGTGTAGCATGCCCTTACTCGGATTTAAGCCCAGGACCGTCCGCTTCATGGGCTAGAAAATAGAAATATGAAAGTATAATGTGTAATTCCCGCAGGCCGCACGTTCCCTCAACACTCTTACTTCGCGTCAGCCCTGGGCCCCGGCCAGCTCGCGCTCTACAACATCCTGAAAGCCTACTCCCTCGTAGACCCCGACGTGGGCTACTGCCAGGGTCTCAGCTTCGTGGCCGGAGTGCTCTTGTTACACGTAAGTAATACTACATTGTGCAACGAGGATGGTAAGTAAGGTATAGTAAACGCGAGCCTATTAGAAGCCCGACGACGAAGTCGGAGGGCTTTTAATGGCTCAAGTTTGTTATACACTTACCACCCGTGGTACATACAATGTTTTTCATCACATTTGCGAGGAAATAAAATAAATTCGTTGGTAAAATATTAGTTACTAGTGTAGTGTAGTTTTACCTATCAGACCGCATCCACTATAAAAGATTGTCAACAATGTCAACTTTGTTCAATGTCTTCCACAGATAATGTTAACAACTGCGTTTTGTTTTCGAAATTGATAGATCATCCTGCCAAATAGTATCAATTATCAAAATCAAATAGAAAACAACTATTTTTAATATATACTAAACATTAAATTGCAGTCAAATTTAATATAAAAATATGTTTTATACATATTAAAAGTTGGTTGTAGCAAATTTTTGAAGATATGAAATACACCTTGGCTGTTTAGAAACATCCTCAGTCCAAGTGAAGTATAGGTTCTGTATATTTTTAAAACTAAACTTAACAGCCCGTGTGAGCTAAATCGGCTATAACTGTTCTGTACTCTCGCAAGTAACAACGCCATTGACGAGCAAGTGTGATGAAATAGTTATTTGTTATACAAGGGGGTAAAGTTAGTGTTTACTTTCGTGCTAATATTGAGACGCGAGCTATCAAGAGATTCCAAAATTGAACCACGAGAGGTGAACACACTTTGCTACCGAGTTAAACACATAATTTTTCACCTCACTACCGCGAGAAAAAAAAATTAATGTACATAATTGTAATGAAAATTATCCATCACTTCTCATTCAAAAACATAAAATAAAAGAACATCCAACCAGCTCACGTGAAATAAACACTCGATTAGTAATAAACAATTTGTATGAAATTACTTTGCACTCTTGAGAACAACATGCAACTTTGCTATCTGTTTTTAAAGAACTAAACAGTCCTTTCCGAGTTAGTGAGGTGAAAATACATTTTTGTGGCCATAGTGAAAATGGTAAAAAAAAAATTTTAATTGAGTGAGGTGGCCAGTTATTGAACTGTGGCCAATGATTGGAATCCCATTATAGAGTGTTATCGATTTATAGGTGGCCAGTAACTTACCCTATAGCCCTCCGGATAGCTAAACTTAAGCGGCAGTGGGCAGGGCACATTACATGCAGTACGCATGACCGTTGGGGCATTGGCGACACGAGCAAAGGTTTTTGCTAGTGGCGACACTGGCGATCACGTATAGGAAGGCGCGGTGTGGGAAGACTCCCCACAAGGTAGGCCGACGACCTGGAAAATTTTGCGGAAAATGAAAGAGGCGAATAATTTCAATAGTTTTTCAAAAACCCTCAAAATTTCAGTTGTGATTCGTCCACTGCTGGAAATTCGTCTCCCCCAAATATGACTTGTATCATCTTGGGGGAGTAATGCCATAGTTGCCAGCGTTGGCCGCAATATTTGTTGGTTCGATTTCGATGGACGGCACGACACCCGCGGCAGGAGAAGTGGTGGTTCCTAGCTGGTACCACACGGGAAGTATACATACTATATATAATGTGTTAATCTTTCAGACGGAAGAAGCCGACGCCTTCATCCTTCTCCGGCACCTGATGTTCAGACGAGGTCTTCGGAAGCAGTACCTTCCTGACATGAGCGCTCTTCAAGTACAGGTGATTAAATCATTTATAGTCTGAAATAAATGAGTTTGATTTGTGTAAGATTGTCTCGAAATATTTATTTATTTATTATAACGTGTCTATTGTCAAGGCGATAAAGTGCATGTTCCGATATTTGCGACCACCTCCACAGCTCCGATATATCTGATGGCGAATGTACAAGCGATAGAACACACATAGGCACTGGTCCCACCGCGAGCTAGTAAGCTATGAGCTATTCCAAGGGACAAAAGATAATTGCTCCCGTGTAAATAAAAGAGACATATGTCATAGCCGAGCGATCGTAGTTTATCGCCGGGCGATGAGCTATAAATATATATCTCTCTCTTTTATTTACACGGGAGCGACTATCTTTTGTCCCTTGAAATAGCTGATAGCTCGTAGCTTACTACCTCGCGGTGGGGCCAGTGCCATAGGGAGGAAAATTCTCTATTTTTATTGTTTTTTTTTTTTCAGTTATACCAACTGTCCCGCCTGCTCCGCGACCACGAGCCAGAACTCCACGCGAAGCTGGAATCCCTGGACATCTCCCCGGCGCTGTACGCCGCCCCGTGGATGCTGACGCTGTTCACCAGCCAGTTCCCGCTGGGCTTCGTGGTTAGAGTGTTCGGTGCGTCTCTCTCTCTCTCTCACTCTCCCTCTCTTTCCCGCTCTCTCTTTCCCTCTCTATCTCTTCCCCCCTGTCTCTCTCTATCTCTCCCTCTCTTTCCCTCTCTCTCTCTTTCCTTCTCTCTATCTCTCCCTCTCTTTCCCTCTCTCTCTCTTTCCTTCTCTCTATCTCTTCCCCCCTGTCTCTCTCTATCTCTCCCTCTCTTTCCCTCTCTCTCTCTTTCCTTCTCTCTATCTCTTCCCCCCCTGTCTCTCTCTATCTCTCCCTCTCTTTCCCTCTCTATCTCTTCCCCTCTTTCTCCCTCTTACTCTATCTCTCCCTCCCTCCTTCCCCCTTCTCACACCCTCTCTTTCTCCCCTCCCTCTCTCCCCCTTCTCACCCCCTCTCTCTCACTCCCACTCTGTCCCGCTTACAGCAGCACAGTAATGGCTGTTCAAGGCAAGTGTGAATAGACTGTTACTGAACCAGCGTGCTACACCCTGGACCTCGACACTTACCATCTGGTGCATGTGAGGTCAGTCTTGTATAACAATAGCAGCTAGATCAGCACGGAGCTAGGATTTCTCTTTTCTCTCTCTCTCTCGCTCTCTCTGTCCCGCTCACTCCAAGGACAGTATTTTTTTTATTTAAACTTTATTGCACAAAAAACAAGCTTAAAGTACAAAAGGCGGACTTAATGCCTAAAGGCATTCTCTACCAGTCAACCATTGGGCAAAGCAGAGAGGATTGTAGGCGGTGCATTAAAATTAACACTTAGATATTATACACTACTTAAATACATGAAGATACATACATTACTTACATATACAAACGTATTAATAATTACACATAATAAATACAGGGTGTTACAAAAATATTGGTGATCCGTTTAAGGGCATATTCAGTATCGTGTGCTGATTGAGAAGAATTTGAAGGACAACATTTTTGACGCAAAATTTTTTGAATTTTGTTAGGAGGGTTGGCCGAGTTGGACGAAATGCCCCATAGAAAAAAATTTTTTTTTCGCGTCAAAAATTTTTTTCTTTCATCATTCCCTAATCAGAACCCGATACGCCCTTAAACGGGTCACTAGCATTTTTGAAACACCCTGTATACATATATACAACAAACAGTAGATACCTTAATCTCGATATATACATGGCAATTGAAGCTTTTGTACCAATTTCACTTCATTTTTTAAATATGGCTCAATTACATACTATTCCAGACCTGATCTTCCTCGAGTCCCTCGACATCGTGTTCTCCGTCTCGCTCGCTCTGCTCGCGGCGCACCGAGACGGCCTGATGCTGTGCGAGAGCTGCGAGGAGGCCGCCGAGTACCTCAAACACAAGCTGCCCGACATGGACAAGGCCCTCTGCGACCGAGTTATGAAGAAGGTAAGGTATTCTGTACTTTTTAGGACTTATTTAAATACAGGTATGTCCTTAAACTACGTCCAACAAGAGGTAGGGCACAGCGATGACCATCACTCTTGAGTCTGGAGCAGCCCAACTGAAGTACCTCCTTACAGAAGACCACAGCCATAATAGCACTGCTACCTTTCAGGTATGTAGTGTTGTGTTCCTGATGGTGAGTAAGGTTCCCAGAGCTCCAACCCACTTATAGGTCGGCAACGCGCTTGTGACTCCCTTGGTGTTGCAAGTGCCCATGGGCGACGGTAATTGCTTACCATTAGGCAATCCGTCTGCTCGTTTGCCACCTTTGTCAAAAAAAAAAAGTTACGTTTCTATAATATTTTTGATTGATTTACTTTTATTAATATCAAAATAATTACATTATTTACCATCCCAGCAGCTACTTCATCCTTTCCATCAAATAAAGAAAGAAAGAAAAAACATTTATTCATGCATGACAAAACAACACAAAATAAAAGACCATAAACATCATCATCATCATCATCTGAGCCATAAGACGTCCACTGCTGAACATAGGCCTCCCCCTTGGATCTCCACATGTACCGGTTGGAAGCCACCTGCATCCAGCGTCTTCCGACGACTTTAATGAGGTCGTCTGTCCATCTTGTGGGTGGACGTCCTACGCTGCGCTTGCTAGTCCGTGGTCTCCACTCGAGCACTTTTCGACCCCATCTGCCATCTTCTCTGCGTGCAATGTGGCCTGCCCATTGCCCCTTCAGCTTGCTAACCCGGTGGGCTATGTCGGTGACTTTAGTTCGCCTACGGATCTCCTCATTTCTGAGTCGATCTCGTAGCGAAACTCCGAGCATAGCTCTCTCCATAGCTCGTTGAGCGACTTTGAGCCTTGAGATGAGGCCGATAGTGAAAGACCACGTTTCGGAGCCGTAAGTCATCACATGTACACCATAAACATGTATTAAAATAATACATTTTTGCCACAAAAAGGTCACAACTCAGCATTGTAGCTGGCAAAGCCAGCGCTGTTCTTCCGTTGTGACCCAGGTGTACACCGTTCGCTGACGAGGAAGCTGTACCGGCGCGATTTTTCGTACATTATTTATAAACAAAAAAAAAGCATAACTAAACTAAAAACATAACTAGCCTAGTACAATAGCGTATACAGGACTAGGTAGATTTGTTTAAGATTAAGAAATATTTATTAATTTATTCCAGGTCCTGACTCTGGACATAAGCAGACAGCTGTGCGACTACGCGGTTGAGTACGCGGTGCTGCGGGAGGAGATGCCGCGCCTGGCGACCCTCACCGAGGACAACCGCCGGCTGGTGGCGCAGACCAACCGCATGTCAGGAGAGCTCGACGTACGTACACTTTATGATTTAACCCTTTATAGGGAAGTTCAAAATTGCAATGCAAAAATGACCACCCAGCAACATCGTGTTTATGTATTTTTTTCTTAACAAGAATCATTAGGACTATCGAGCTGCGAGGAGGCTTGAACGCACGACCAGTGACAAAGTTAAAGGGTTAAACTCACGGTTTCTACACATTAATACAAAACCACGACAACGTTTTTTTTTATTTTTTTTTCGATTTTTTTTTTCGTCGGCAGTAAATTTTTGGCTTTGGCTTTTCGGTGAAGAAAAACATTGCGAGGAAACCGGACTAATCCCAATGAGGCCTAGTTTACCCTCTGGGTTGGAAGGTCAGATGGCAGTCGCTTTCGTAAAACTAGTGCCTACGCCAAATTCTAGGATTAGTTTTCAAGCGGACCCCAGGCTCCCATGAGCCGTGGCAAGCCGGGACAACGCGAGGAAGATGATGAGGAATTTTTTGTACTTATCGGATATGTTTTCTTATTGAATAACGCATTTTTATGTATAGAATATCTTTTGTAATACTGTTTTGAAAAAATAAGTCCCGCTGAGAGTTTCTTGCTGGTCAAAATGCTCCTCGGGTCAGAGGTGTAGGTTTAGAACCGGTGTAGTTTTTATTTTTCTTCTTTTGTGTACACACAGCAACACTCTTAACTGTACATCGGTGGACTTTATGCCTTATATAATAAAGTCTACCAATGTATAGCTAGGAGTGTTGTTGACTGTACCCGACGTGTAAAAGTGCCCTTGTGGGCAAATAAAAAAAAAGTCCCGAGTCCCGAAATGTCGGAGGTAATTTTTAAAGTTAATATACGCGGTTAAGTCCCGCTTATGTATAATAGTACGTATACTCTCTCTGTCACACAAACACATTAGGCTGGTTGACTGTTTTGTGGTACAGTCGCCATCAGATATATCGGAGCACACAAATATATGAACATGCACTTTATCCCCCTGACAATAGAGGCGTTGTTCAGATATTCGTGACCACAGCTCTGATATATCTGATGGCGACTGTACTGTAGTTGCTACTATTTAACTTTATATCTACATTTTTTTTTTCAGTCCGCCATGGACGCCATAACCGCCTACCAGAACAGCCAAGCGCGTCTAGAATCTATAAACAAATCCATGGAGCACCAACTGACTCTCCTCAGCCGCTACATCTCAGCCCACCACCGACAAGACATGCCATCAGAAATCAGGAAGATAGTCCAAAACCACAGCAAGAAAATCTCCTTCGGTTCTAAAATATTCTCATCCAAATTCACTTCGAATGAAGATGACGAAAACGATCCCAAAAAGACTTTCAAAACAGGCATTAGCGCCCCGAATCTATTCGCCAAAATATCCAGAGAAGACGTCATGAACGCTGTCAAAGAAAAATCTTCTCCAGAATCGGATAAAAAACAATTCCTATCCAAAAAATCACAGTCCGTCTCAGGCTTAGCTGTCAAACCTCTGAAAGTTCTAGAAGAGAAACCGGAAGTAAGATCAGACAGTTTCAGAAACAGTAACGTACTCAAAGAATCTCTTAAAGAATTGGGAAAGAAAAACTCAGGGTACTTCGCTAACACACACGAGCAAATAAGGCAAGAGCGAATGTTCGAACAGCAATTAAAACACGATTTCGATGAGAATCTAAAGAAACTAGACAAGAAATTATCGCCGAAATACGATGAGGATTTAAGCATATTCCAAAGTAGAAAAAGCATGTCGCTCAACTTGAAACCGCCGATGGAGACTAAGCAGGACAGCGGTTTCGTAACTCCCATGAGCCCGGAGAAGAAAGAGGATAGCTGCTCGATAATCTCGCATCCGCTGAGCGACTGCGATGTTGAGATCAAGTTTGACGGGCAGTCAACCAAGTTAAAGCAAATTAGGCCTTTTCGGATATTAAGCGAATAGTAGTTAGAGTTACGTGTTCTTCGTAACCAGTTGCGAAACGGGAAATTATCCGGAAAGAAACCGTTTTAACCTCGTAAGGCTCTCCATACAGTTTTTTTATGTACAACGACGGTGGCATACAAGCATACGGTCCGTCTGGTGGTAAGCCGTTACGGTAGTTTATCGACGAATGCAATTTCAGAGGATTCACACGCGCGCTGCTTATCCTTTAAGAATCTATACACTGTTTTGAAAGACCTTATATTGTAGCTTCTTAGGAAAACCTCAGGAGTTCATTCCACTGCCTGAGCGTTCGCGGATTTTATACTTAAATTCAATGTATATTAATTAATATACAGTGAATTGGGTTGAATTTTCTTTTATTAGAAAAGTATTTAAAATATTTTTTTAATAAAAGATTTAAATTTCACTGAAAGGGAGTGTACATTATAATGTACGCTGGGACTTACGAGGTTGACAGCGTTAGTTATCGGATACATAAATAAAGGCGTGGCTGGTTACGAAACTTAGTTGATGCCTTAACACTTAATAGTTAAAAAGTAAATATATTCGGCTTCTGAATTTGATTAGGAGAATAAACTGTCGGTTGAAGCTTAATATTTTTTAGAGTAAAATTTTTGGTCGCAAACAAGCACAAGGTCCGCCTGACGGTAAGTATGTAGCTGCAGAGGATTCACGCGCTCAATACCTATTAAGGCTCTGAATAAAAACGTAACTATAGGTGAAAAACTTAACTGAAGCACAATGTCTATGTAGTTGTGCAGATTAATATGGAACTTACGTCAACGTTTGAATATAGAACGCCGACATGCGTACACATTACTACATAGACCGGGTGCTTTAGCTAAGTTTTTCACCTAGAGTTTCAAATGTCTGTTTCTACAACAGTAACTTTGAAATCAAGCTCAAAGCACACTTTAAACTTAAGTACAGTGCAATTTTATTGTGAAATCCTATATGATTATTAGAGGATCCCATTTAAGCACGCTGACTCGCAAAGAGCACGCTTGCGGTTGGATTCATTAATTCTGGAGTTACTGAAATCTATTGTTCGTATTTGTTATTGATGTCAAGTTGACAGTCAATTTTGTCATTCAATTCCATAGACATACCATTGAACTAGACGGAGCGGATACCACGATCGAAGGGGATGGTCTTATGTAACTTTCCATATATGTGACATTATCTCTGATTCGGGACCTTATTGTCAATGGCGCTTACGTCGTTGTTCAAGATGCCGCGATACACACGCAACGCGGTTCGACGTAAGCGCCATCTACAATAAGGTCCCTTTTGCTAGATAATGTCACATATATGGCAGAGACGGCGCCATTTTCGTCCTTCCTTGTCATATTAATTGTATAAAAGCGGGTAACTCACGCTTTATAAGTCGAATATTGCTCGACATGTATCACTCCGTAACGAGGAGCATAATCATGAGCCATTCGCGTTGGCTAACCGACGCAGAAAACATGTCAAGCAATCTTCGACTTATAAAACGTAAGTTACCCGCTTTTATACAATTAATATGTTTCAATCTCACGATAGTTTTGTGTTTAAAATTCCTTGTCATAGTCTGACATATTTTTGTTCCCCAAACTGAACCTTCCAGAACTGTCAAAGTTGGAGGGATACAAACAAATACAGTTGGAGTTTGTTTTCAACCGAAGTTGCGGTAATTAATACATAATAAGCTAATATTTTGCTATAAAGAGTGTTCTGTAAAACAAAACTATAGTGAATTGTCAGCCCAAAACCTGCAAAAACCAACATATCTTTGTCCCTTACTGGCGCTCGCGGATGCGTTCTCCAATCATTATTCCTTCTAGTTCAATTCATATGGGCGTGTATGTCATGTTGAATGTACAGTCAGCGTCATATAGTTCGTAGCATCCAAAGTACTTAAATAGTTCGGTACACCATACTAATTCTATGGTGTACCAAACTTTTTGAGTACTTTGGATGCTACGAACAATATGACGCTGACTGTACCGGCTGGCGGTGGTTCGAATGGCGCTACAAATCAAACCCCCTTTTTCATGAACTTGAGCGCGCTGATTCGTTCCAGGGGCCTATTTCTAGAATACTTTTTGACACTGGGGTCTATTGCATAACAATTCACAACTAATATTGTTAGCGAAACTCTTTCTAATAAATGGAATTGGAAAGGGACTTCCGCTAATATTACAAGTTACAAGTTGTTATGCAATACGCCCCTGTTGTTAGAAAGAGACTTCCGCTTGTATTACAAGTTGAAAATGTTCGAGAAATAGGCGCCGGCTGTCAGCACTGTTAATCTGAGTGTGAAAGCGATTAACCCTTTACTGCATAAGATGCCATTTATGGCAGTTATAATTTTCGACTCTATTGGAGTGAATTAAAGTTCATATTATAACAAACATTTTGTTATGTCATGCAGTAGAGGTTAAGAACACGGCAAATGTGCATGTGACAAGTTGCCCCGAGAAATCACTTCCAAAATGTGTAACTTCAAACTCAGGTAACTTCATTTTGCTTTAAGGTTGATTATCTTTCAGATTGTTATACGTTCTTTTAGATAATCAACCTTAGACCAGAATAGATTTACCGGAGTATGAAGTTAAGCGACACATATATAAATAAAGGTTCAAAAGCACTCTTCCATAATAGTCGCCCGGGGGCGTTTATTTCTTAATATCTAAGAAATACTGTCTCGTTAGCAGACGTTACTGCTTAAAATAAAATTTATATATAGGTTTATTTTGAATTATCGATATACAGGTGTAATTTTTTACATGATACTAAATATGTTTTCTAACTCCATAAACAACTTACAATTGAAAGTTCTGAAATCAGACCAAATATTTTAAATCTTTTTTATTTTTTGTAATTTATTTCACTTTTAACAGCTGTTTCTCGATATTATAACGGTTTATTAGGCTATTTAAACAAATAATTTGAATGGACTGTTTGAATCAACTATCTAATTTTTTTGTAGTTTGAAAAGTAATTTAGTTCAATTTACATTTTAAATATCTTATAAAAGCTGTTGTAATAACAAAATATCCTTTACAAGTAAAAAATACGATAAGATAAAATTACTTGCTAGTTGATTATGGAGTTCCAAAAATATATTTTGTATCATGTAAAAAATTACACCCTGCATTGTTAAAAGTAGGAGTATTTCGTTATTTCAATCATGTATTATATTGGCACTGTTAAATATTTGTGCCAGCTTTTGTGAATCCGAGTACAGTCAGCAGCAGAAGTATCTAAGCGGGCCATGTGTTCAGAATAATCTGAACACGCCCTTGTTCTCTTAACAATAGAGACGTGTCAAGCTCTTTTTAACACCTCGGCCGGTTAGGTCTTTTTGCTGCTGACTGCTGTATGAAGTTATGTTATTTTGTTATTGCTGCCTATGTGTGTAAGGATGTATGTGATCCGCCTTATCAAATAAATAGTGTGCTACAAAGTTTTTGATTGTTTAATTTTACTCCGAAATTTATGAAGGTTTGGATCGACGCCTATAAGGGCGTTTTACTTTCAGTTGTCAAGAATACTATAAAAAAATATACATTAATTATACCCATACAGTGCAATATACGCGTGATAATCATTATATCATATGTAAAAGTAACAGAACGTGTTCTTAACTAAGACTGGAAACTACGTAACTAAGTTAAGAAAATAATTATGAATCATCGGACGTAACGTTACCAGAGTTACTAATTCGTAACTAAGACTGGAAACTACTTAACTAAGTTACGAAAAGATAATATTGAATCATCGGACGTAACGTTACCCGGGTTACTAATTCGTTTATATAATGTCAACTGATGTTCGTTCGTAATTAGTTACGAACATGGACGATCACGAACGCGGATTGTTGAGCCACTTGTCAATGTTGGTAATTTAGTCGCGTAATAAATAACTGATATCTCGCGATGTTGTGTCACGTTACATTTTAGTCCTGGTAATACGCATCCCAACAAATGACGACCCTTGAATTAGCGACCACTTTTTTGTACTCGGGTTCATGGGTCGAGCATTGTTGCCGCCTAAACGTGGCTTCGGATGACTACCCCGTACGTAATTCGTTTGTACGGACCGAGAATGCGCAGCCCGAGAATGGACGACCCAGCAATCAGCGTCCGTTCATATGACACGAATTATTGGTCACGTAACAATATTGCGCAACCCCCGACCCACGGTGACGATTGCTCAACCCATCAATTGACGACCATGATGTACTCGGATTGCTGGGTCGTCAATTCGTTCCGGGGTTGAGCATTGTTGGGTTGCGTTTTGATCGTCACCTTAGATTTGAGCCACAATGCTAAGTTACGAAAGTAGGCCAGCGATCCCTGTACGTAACTGTGTGTGATATAAAACTACACTTTTCGCAACGACAATAAAAACGTCGAGTGATCAAAGGGTTGACACATAGTTATATCTAAGCAAATAAAAACAAAGTTAATATTCAAAATATTTATTCGCTTGAAATATCACAATGTACCAGTAACCAATATAATTACATATTGATCACTTAAGTACGTAACATTATATTACATTATATACACTAAGTACACAACATAAGTTTGGATACGAAATACCTAAGCAATATACAATTAAAATTAGGGCAAAAATAGTGGAGCCCAAATACTGATAATTTGCAAGACTTAATTTACCTAATATTGTTTAGCCTAATCTTGCTATAGCAAAAAAATCAGAAAAATGTTATATTCGACAGTAATTACAATCAGATTTATTTATGAATATATTAATTATGTGAAATGTTAATAGTCAAATAAAATTATAACAAATGCACCATAAATGGAAAGATCGTATGTTACTAATAGCTATATTCGCTAATTATTTAATTAATAAAAGTAAATATAGCACCACATATAAGGCAAGCTTCAGTTAAAATTGACATATTATGGACATATTCGAGATATTAGTATCTGTTTAGACAGACCTATAATCCAATATATTAAATATTCCTACTATCATTTTGTAAAACCAGATTATGATGTATATTCGGGGTAAATAGAAAACGAAAATAAAGAAAATAAATATGGCTGACTGGCTGAATTTCGAAGCAACAAAAACATTTGACACGTGACAAAATATTACTATATAAGTTCATTTGCAATAAATATATAAGTAATTATCGCATATTTTAATTACAGGAGAATGTAAGTAACAAATTTGATGGACAATTGAAAATTGTTTTTTAAAATGACATAATTGCGAAGCTATGAGGGTAGTTTTAGAGGGTTTATTTACATTATTTTCGTATTCTATTGACCCCGAATATAGGTGAAAAACTTAGCTAACAGACCGTCTCTGTACACGCATGTCGGCGGTTTATATTCCAATTCCACATGACATACATTCGACATACGATGGACATAAATTCCATTTTTATTCTCTGCACAACTACATACATTTTTTATCTTTACACTCAGTTTCAATAGTAACGTAGGAAACAACATTTTATAACTACTTTTCGCTTCCGGACCATTTTGTTTTTTCGAAAGAATTTGAGCAGCATTATACTTGTATAATGGGCCTTAGGAGGCTATACAATCAATATGGTTGAGTTTCGCGATAGTTAAATGATTAAAATAAAAAAATATAGTTAAGTAAGTACAGAAGTTTAAATATAATGGTCCGCATATTTAACACACTTTCGGCATGAGATAACAGAACGAAACGGATTATATCGTGTATATTAACTGAAACATCATCCCGACGTTTCGAACGCTTTAGCAGCGTTCGAGGTTATCGGGTGAATTAATATATAATCCGTTTGAGTTGTTCTATTTCATGAGTAATTATCGCGGTAACCGAAGACAATATTACACTTTTGGCGTCAATGGATGTGCGATCGTGACAAATTACGGTATATATCGTCACTACTTAGTTACAAACGGTTAAACTCACGTGTAATTATATCGCACTAGGCGACATGTTTCGGGTAAGCTCTGGTACCCATCTTCAAGCCGAGTCAGGACACACCGATCGCGATGATGCGATGCCATATAATTACACGTGAGTTTATCCGTTTGTAACTAAGTAGTAGTAACATGGCTCACAACAGTTTTAATTGTATTATATATCGTCACTACTTAAAAAAAATCGTAGTTTACCAGTCTAAGTTTAATGTATACAGAGTTACTTGCTTTTTAACTAGAGCAGCGGTCTACTCTCGTATCTAAGTTAAAAAGCAGTAACTCTATATACATTCCATAGACAGTTGGACATTTTTCTTTTGATTGCCAAAACTTGCAATGTGTAATTATATATGGAATTAATATCAATGTTTTTCATATTTGTTTTACAATATACTTATTACATTTGATATGTCTATAATGCAGACCGCGGCTTAATATTACAAAAGGTGCTCCTAAATGGCTCCGTGCGTAACCAAATTCAGGAAACAAAATCTGATCGCAACTAGTTACTTACGGCTAAGAGATTGAAACATTAAAACTATATCTATAATTAAGTGATCGCAACTAAAGTGTAGTATTATTTTCGAAATGTTGTAATTTAAGTAACCGGTTGCGATCATTTTTTGTCACTTAACTGGCTCGTAAGCTAAATGTGATCACAACACACAATTGACAGTAAATGCTGCAAATACATGCATACAAGTTTTCCTAATTAACAAATACCTACGTATAAGTACTAGTGTACCCGAGTTCGGGTACTGTCCTCGAACTACTTCAAGCCACCGGAAGACGGGTAGCATCTTTTATAGCGGGAGCACATACTACTCTACAGCTACTTGCATTGTAGAAGGGGCAGCGTAACTTTACAGCAGTGGAGCGAGCAACCCGCCTGCCAAGCGTGGCGATTGTGGCAATAGCCCCACATGTGGGTAAGGCCAGCAGCATTTGACGTCCGTGGCTAATGATGATGATGATAGATTGATTATATTTAATAAAATAATATACGTATGACGGACTGATGTCGATTACGGTAATTCGCTAGTGACTGGCCACCGTCCAATAACTGGCGACATCATGCTAAATATGAACTCTGTTTAGTGTGAAGTGTCCAGTTATTGGCGAATGGCTATGTCGTTAAAATATTTAAGTATATTGATTTTAATTAATTAGCGATTGCTAAACGCTATAGCGTTTTAAAAGCGTTTGGCGACTTAGCGTCAAACTCAGTCCAGCGTACATTGAGGCAACTTGTATAAGTACATTTGCATATTATTTAGTATTAAGCAAAGATTATAATTAACACAAAAGTTAAAAAATGTTTTTCTTTTTTGTAAATCTTCAACCCTGTTCAATTTAAGTATATAATTAAAAATAAAGATTTTAAGTAGGTAGTTTTTTTTAATTGAAGATCATGCTTGGTACCGCGTACGTGGAAAATCATATATTTCGGGTATCCTTCTCTTTTACTCCAATTAAGGCGTCATGAGAGTGACAGAGACAATCGTCCGATATTTAAGAATATCGTTTTTCGCGGTAGCGCCACAGGGATCATAGACAATAGACATGTCTATACAAATTCGCTTTCTTCCAACATTCTGCCTATTTATTTAAATTATCACGGTTTTTACATATTATTACAAATAAATTGGTTTCATCTGAGATCAGGAGGACATTGTCATTCTAAGTCTCTAAACGTCGGTGGTTTTTTTTTAAATATTATATGATAATTCGCTAGTAATTGGCCACCCTCCAATAGCTGGCCACATTGAACTAAAAATGAACTCTGTTTAAAGGCGATTTGAATTCATTTTAGTGCGAAGTGGCTAGTTATTAAAGGGTGGCCAGTAATTGAAACAATTACTAAATGTGTTCTATTTGTAGGTGAACAGAATAAATTTTCAGTAGAAGGTGGCCAGTTATTGAAAAGTAGTCACTGGCAGTAATTTGTAATAATTCTGGCTATTTGTCTGGCTATTTGGCGCAGCATCATCTACGGGCTCATGTCGAGATATTTTGACAGCGAGACATCTCCATAGAACTAGTATAGTCTAGCTAAGTTAATTCTAGTACTAATTTAATTTGAACAGTTTTCATCAAAACATCAAACCATTGTAAGGGGAGGAGCACAGCTTATCCTGAAATACAGGCTTCAGTATTCAGGGAGTAGAATCCTAAAAGGATATTTTACTGAATAAAATATATGTATTTGTACACTGCGACTTGCTGTCAAACGAGGTAGATGGCGCTAGTGTTTGACAGGGTGAGTGGAACGCGATTTTGTATAGACAATGTCAATACATGTGTTCTGCGATCCTTGATTTAGATAAATAAGATTATAGTCCTTATGACAGGCACGTAAGGTCGATAATTGATCATGTTACTGTTAACATAAGGCGACACTTCATTCGGCTTTGCTTTTCCTTGCCAGCATTTTGTTGTAACTCTGAAAATAAAAACATAAATCAAATATAGGGACATATAATCGCCAGTAACTGGCCATTTTCAACAACTGGTTAGTATAAATAGTAGTTGTTGAAAAGTGGCCAGTAATTGACACTCCATTAAAAAATGTGTTCTATTTATAGGTGAACATAATTCAATTTAAGTATAACGTGCCCAGTTATTGAAATTTGAAAAGTGGCCACTTACTGGCGATTTACACTAATTAGATAATTTATTTCATTTAATGTTGAGATTTGTCATTACATATATTCATATAACGTAACCATGGCAACGAGGGAGAAAGAATAATTGATAGATTGACGACCGGTCTGGCCTAGTGGGTAGTGACCCTGCCTATGAAGCCGATGGTGCTGGGTTCGAATCCCAGTCGGGGCATTTATTTGTGTGATGAGCACAGATATTTGTTCCTGAGTCATGGGTGTTTTGGGTTAGTCTTAAACGGACTAGAACATAAAATGAGTACATCAGCTCATAGTCCAAACCTCATAATGGCAGAAACACAAAATGACGACGACACAGTAAGTCGACGGAGCTCCGCTTGCGCGGAGCTCCTATTTCTGAGTACTTTGGCCCTACGGGCCGATACAAAATGAACATAACCTAAACCTACCTATAGGACAGTAGGTTTACTTTTCCGCATCTGGTGTTTTTTCGTATGTGACTAATTGTGTTGTAGTCATTTTGTGTTTCGGTCATTTTGAGTTATGGACTATGAGCCGATGTAGTCATTTTGTGTTCTGGTCCGTCTGAGACCTAAGCGCCTTACTGAGGTTACCGTAGGACTAGGTCGATTTGTGTAAGATTGTTTTATTGAGCCATATACGTGAGGTTACTACTAATGTATTCCTGTAAATTTAGATGTATTATAATAATCTTACTTCTTCGGCCATTTGGTACAGCATGGCGGCCGTATCGCGTCCCGTCTGCTCAACGAGGGATTTGAAGATCCCTCCTTCCACGTCGCTCACTTCAGACCTGTACACAGAACCACCATCATCATCATCAGCCATCTAGTCATATAGAAAAAAAAATGAGTTTCACTCGGCAGCAAAGATGGTTCCCCTCTTGTGCCTCCAAACCGTCTCAGCGCTCAAGATTCCAATCTTTGATCGACGGATTGCCAGATAAGCCATTACCACCCGCACCACCAAGTACGTTGTGAGCCTTTTAAACCGGGGTTAGAGCTCTGGGAACCTTACTCACCATCAACAACACTACATACCTGAAAGGTAGCAGTGCTATTATGGCTGTGGTCTTCTGTAAGGAGGAGGTACTTCCCCAGTCGGGCTTCTCCAGACTCAAGCGTGATGGTACGTCGCTGTGCCCTACCTCTTGTTGTTGGACGTGGTTTAAGGACCCGGGTAAACTTACTATGCTAGTGGTTCAATTTTGGAATCTTTCGCTAGATCGGGGTAGATATTAGCACGAGGCTAACACTAGCTTTGCTCTCTTGTGTAACAAAGAACTTTTGTCACGTGCCTGTTGGAGTAAGTCCTGGCTCTGTCGCGCGACACGACAAACGTCTCGTTGTCGTTGTCGCGCTCCGTCGCCGGCTCGTACGTGAAGTTCTCGGGTATCGCCAGCGGTGCCTGTGTATCACATAATAAATAAATAATCATTTATTTCGACCAACTATACATATATGACTTTTCATTAAATTGTCGAAAGGGCCTCTGCGCGTTGGCTCGATCTGGCTCCGCGTATGCCTCCCAAATGTCCGGAACACCATTGTTCCGTGTACGGAGAAGACATAATAATATTATAAATGCGAAAGTTGGTCTGTTTGTTTCTCCGTCTTTCACGGTAAAACGGAGCGACGAATTGACGTGATTTTTTAAGGTGGAAGGAGAGTGACATAGGCTACTTTTTCCAGCGGGAAACATGTCATTCTCACGGGAAAACTAAATATGTTACATTTTCCTCTAACCATGCGCGCGAAGCCGCGGCCATATGTTTGTTACTTCTTCACGTCTAAACGGCTGGAGCGATGTTAATAAAATTTGTTATGAAGTCAGCTGGCACCCTGGGCACACATAGGCTACGTTTTTTTCCTAATAAACCTTAGGTAACACCGCGGGGCACAGCTAGTATATAATATAATCATGTAATACTAAACCAGCGTGCTGCACCCTCGACCTCGTCGTCACTTATCAGGTGCGACTGAGATCAAATGCTGGTCTGTAGGCCTAGCACATGAAGGGCGCGACTAGCAATGTACAAATTGCAGAACATTCCCAAAAAGCGGAAACGTTCTCGGGAATGTTCGCAGAACATTTCTGCAACATGAAACTTATTGTTTATATAAGAGAATATACTTGGAATAGAGTTTAAATAGGCATAACTTAAAACTAACACTTTAACTTCTCCGAAACATGTCGCGCGAGTGACTAAATAAACGTGAGTAGTACCGTATAAATCGTTAATTATTAAATTTGTCTCATGTAAGTTTAAATACAAAAACTTAAAACTACATGTTATTATGCATATATTATTGTCTATTACAGTCAGCTATTTGGTTGATAAGTGATAAGTTACCATTATAAGTTCCTTAAATTCTCATTGTATTTCAGAGAACATTTCGACTTTCGGACTTCACAATTATAGCCTTGGGCCGGTACCGCGAACATCGAAGTTCGTATATTGCGAACATCTTTTTCTTTTACTCCAATTAAGGCGTCATGAGAGTGAGAGAGACAATCGTCCGAAATTTACGAATATCGTTTTTCGCGGTAGCGCCGCAGTTTAAACTAAATTACCGAACTATTTCTTGACGCTTGTCTTTGGTGGTGTCAAATTGATGCGTTGACTTGTGTCAACGAGTGGGCAAGAAGTTTTAATATATACTTAAAGAAGTTTTTTGCATAATGACAATAAGTAAAATGTGCTTTACAGACATCTCTTTAAGGTTAACTTTCGCTAGCCGAACATGAAGAAAAAAAGCAAGTTGAGAGGGACGGCTAGTACACAGACCTCTGTCTCTTTCTGCATGTTCTGAATTAATCTGAAGATCATTGCAATAAGTAATTTCTTACCATGTTGTGTACATAAACAAATGAGTTTTTAAAATTCATTTATATAAGGTGCTAACAAATTAATCAAGGATATTTTAAAGATAATAACATTACATTAAAACAATTAACTATTAACTGTAATTAAGGAACCTTTGTACTATATATTTTTTTTGTTTTCATTTACCGAACAAAAAAAAATATCAAAACAATTAACCCTATTAAATATGTACCTGTCAAGATGTATAACACCTTTATGTATTTGATTTATCAACTTCAAGTGGCCAGTTGAATATTATGTCTAAAGAGTTCTCATTTAATTATCTTATTAATAAGGTGTTTTAACGTAGCAAATTTGTTTCCTAGTTTTCTCCAATAAAACTTAACAAAACCAATGATGTTTCGCCGAGAACCGAGACTCCGAGAACAGAGTACCTACTATCAGCTGTAAAAATATCCGTAACTAATTTGTTAGCACCTTATATACCGGGTGCGGCCTGTAATAGGAGCAAAAATATTAGGGATCGCATCTACACCACGAACGAAACAACATTTGTTCTACAACTTTAAATAATTGGGTAATATACAGGGTGTTACAAAAATCCTGGTGATCCGTTTAAGGGGGTATACATACATCAATGTAGAACACGTAAAAAATAAAAAATATATAAAAAACGCCAAGGTGAAAAAGTTATCAAGGTTTTATTTTTTGCTTAAAATCCGAACTGACGTAGAAAATGTTTACGATACTTACGCACGATCAGCTGTTTGACTTGAGTGAGTTCGGTGACCCATGGCAGTCTCTGCGTTAGGCCGATCGCACATTAGCTTTTTAATGTTTACGTAATTTAATTTTAAAAGTTAGTACTGGCATAATTACTATTCGACAACAGTTAGTCCCTAAAAAATTATTAAAAAAGAAAATTACACGCTTTTCGACCTAAGTTGGATACGCCGACGGTCGCTACCTCAATTTG
Organism: Grapholita molesta; assembly: GCA_022674325.2. Lineage (NCBI taxonomy): Eukaryota > Metazoa > Arthropoda > Insecta > Lepidoptera > Tortricidae > Grapholita > Grapholita molesta. Next base: position 7,600,963 of record CP053145.2, on the reverse strand, counting down.
CGCCCTATGGCCTCTTGTAAAGCACAACGGATAACGAGCCCATTTTTGTAACGGGCGACGCGCAGTGTTAAATAGACTAGTGTGTGTTTTTTAACGCAATCGTTTCGTGTCGCTAAGGTAACCGTTTAGTGTTAGCCCGTTATCCGTTAGCAAATACTTAGTCACTAATAAGAGCCCTAAGGTGTAACGTCCGTGACCACCTTGTACCAAGACGGTTGGACAGCCCCCTACTAACATTTTAAACGTTAACTTCCAGGGGCCCCAGACACGTTTGGACTGGACAATAAACTTGAAAGGGCCTCAAACTTTAACGCCGCTGCCGCTAACATTTTACGAAACATCGCCCCTTACTGTATCACCGCAAACTTCTGCGCTCTTCAAAGATCAAATTTACTTACCTACTTTGCTCAGACTGACACTGTGCAATTCAACAATAAACAATATTTCCATAAACAGTTTGTAGCCTGCCTAAGGCACCACCCTCCACGTGCGCTTGCGATGTTCCGAACACGAACCAAACCGATTAATTCGTGTTATCTCTGTCTAACGCTAGCAAAATGTGTCACGATGTCTTGGTATTGCGTCTCATTCTCGCAGTCAAAGTGCCGACACGGCGCGCGGCGGCCCTTTCAACGCGGCGCGCTTTAGCGGGCGAATCAAAGATGGCCGGCAAATAGGCGATATTGAATAAAGCCGCGTTTACACTTTGTTTACATTTGAATTGTTTTAGGATTTTTTGTGTTATGTAAGTTTTTGGTTTTGGATGATAATTTAAATCGGGCCTAGAAATTTGACTCTTATTAATTAAACAAATTTAATCGGAATCATAAACATTTTTTTTTATCAGATCCCGATTGTCAGAGAATCGCCTTATCTAAATCAACAACCCTTTGCATAATTCAATCCGAATTGTAATTTATTTACAAAACCAGACTTATTCGTACCTACTAAAATGACAGATCATTGGTACCAATGCGAGAAATCAAACTTTTATTTTAGAATCTGAAGAATAAAAACTAACCCGCTTATTCATAAAGGTTTCTCAAACCTACTTCAGTTGAATTATGTTTTGTCTATCTGTAAATTACTGATAAGGACAAAACATTTAACTAAAGTAGGTTTGAGAGACGTTTATGAATAAGCGGGTAAGTAATAAGTCTCTGCCACTCCTGGGCTAAGTACCTAACTACGCATATCTACTTCTGTTCTGTTTTCGGATACAATCAATAAAAACGTTCTAAATAAATAAAATATTTTTCTGTCTGCGCAAACTTTGATTAACACGGTGTTTTGAATTTAACTTACCTACTAAAATGTTTGTCATTTGAAATGAAGATTGCACCTCATCTCTTCCCGCGGGTGTCGTAAGAAGTGACAAAGAGAAAAAAACCAACGGCGTCGGAAAAAAACAGCTACTGAGGTCCTTAACCCGCCTGCCACCAGGCCAAAGTTGGTCCAAGGGGGTGGTGCCTGACTATGGCACAACCCCCAAGATGATACAAGTAATCAGTGCACGTCATAAAGCGGAAATGATGATGATGATGATGAAAGTATTTGATCTCTTGTAAACCGCCTTTACGAGTAAGTTACCTACAACTAGCTGGACGCGGCACTCGCGGTAGCCATTTTCCGAGAACCGTTACTGTGCTAGTCTAAAAAGTCATAACTCCATTTGAATTTCGAAACTACTTACGGCTTTTCGGCTTCTGAGAATGCTAATAAATCGGAGAATTTTGCAAACGTAGGCGTAGGTTTTTCGAAAATTTTAAATTTCGACTAGTCACAATTGGACATCGATCGGTACCGGATGTTTGCTAGTGCGCTTGTAAAGTTTATTCGATCGTGATTAGTGCAATATTGTAAGTGAGAAAATGGAGTTTAGGTACTAATGAATACTTTAACATGTTGATGTGCCTACGTGGAATAGGTACTTTCGCCCGGTTACATACGCGAGTGTTTAACACAGGCAGCTTGATGCTGGCCGCCTTCGAAGGCAGGATGAGCGGTTTGAAGATCAGGTCCTCAGTAGCGCTAGACCTCGGCGCGAATCTCTTGGATGTTTGGAGAGTGTTAAAAAATAACAACCAGCATGCCTTCCAACGAGTGCATGATGTACTGCCGGGTGACCTCGGTTCAAGATTCGAGTTTTGTCAGTGGATGGTGGACAAAGTGGAGGAGGACGCAAACTTTTTGGCTAAAATCCTGTTCACAGACGAGTGCTCGTTCAGTCGCACAGGCGACTTTTTAATATCCATAACGAGCACGTTTGGTCAGTGATTAATTAATTACTACACACCTAATTGCAGTTTCTTTTGCCTAGGTAGGTACATCTTCATTTTGAAAGCCCTTTTAAGGGCTAAAACAATTCATGTTTCGTGTTTGAATACAAATCAATCGCTTATTTCAATCAATTTTCCCGTCCCACTCTTGTTCGCGTTAGAGCGGGACGGCGGCAATGGCCGGCGAGTGCGCGCCTGCTCACTCATGACTTACAGGGGTAAGCAACATTTTTTTAACAGTACTAATTTATAATTTTTTTTGTGATACGTTTTTTTTAATGTGTTTAAAATTAAAAATTGGTATGATTTCCGTGATCTCGATTCGATACTGGATATGCCCTTAAACGGATCACCAGGATTTTTGTAACACCCTGTATTACTTGTGATTTTTTCGAACAAAGTAGATAGTATTTTCAATGAACAGCATCCAATAGTCTATAGTTGACGTTTACTGTCAGCCTACAAACTTCATAGTTTTTGCAATACATTGCTTGCTTGGAAAATCTTTTTTTATTAATATTTATTAAACTATAAGTTATTTTCAAAAGTCGTAGAACAAATGTTGCTACATTTTGGTGTAGAAACGATGCCTAAAGTTAAAGCTCCTATTACGGGCCACACCCGGTATACACTAAAATTTTATAAACGACCGAACCAGGTGTTTGTTGTGGTACCTTATTTATATAACAATGCCAATGACTATAATTACTTCGATACACATGCATTTTACTGTCCGTTGATAAGTTCAGATCATTGATAACTGGAGTAAACTGGAGTGCAAACCCGTAAAATATTTATATTATAATGATTACATCTAAACTATGGTGAATGTTCATGGTAAAAGCCACGAAGTTATTAAGTAATTCGATAAATTCTCGTTCTCGAGAACATTCTCAGAAGTTACCGAGAAATTCTCGTGTGGAAAGTTTCGCAACTTTGGAAACTTCTCTTGCGTGCATTGCTAGGCGCGACAGTCTCTCGAGCCGAGATAGTCTACCCGTCCCTCCTCCAGTCTTGTATAAAAAGGTGGGGAGTTACCTGAGTCTTCATGAGCAGCGAGCGGCGCGGCGCGTCGCGGGCCGCCAGCAGCTCGAACGGGTGCCCGGCCTCCGCCACGCGACCCCTGCACACACACACACCGAATGTCATTTGGGGTACCCTCGTCTGGCAGAAACTTACAGTTTACATTCTCGTGAGGCACGGGCTAGCGAAAGTTTCCAAAATGTTAACATAGAGAGTGTATTCACTCGACTCGACGCTCAATCTTTGAAATCCATCTAACTTTTCCAAAAACTTTCGCTAACTCGGATCTCCGTATTTTCAATATATCAGCACGAGAGGATAAACACTAACTTTGCTCTTGCAAAAGAAAGAACTATTTATTATATTTAAAAACAAACAGTTTAACTGCATTTAACTATTTCATAAGAGTGAAAAGTGATTTAAAACAAATCGTCAATTACGAATTGAATGGATGATTATTTTGAAAGAGAAATTCTTGTTTGTTTCGTGAAAATAATAAAGATAGGTTTTATTTCGGCCGCGTACTGAGTTTTGTAACAAAATAGAAAAATTTACCCTTTTCTCGTAACCAGTTACATACTAGTAAAATCCATACTAATATTCTAAATGCGAAAGTAACTCTGGCAGTCTATCTGTCTGTCTGTTATTACCTCTTCTCGGAGATAGTTTTAGCTAGGAGACAGGGCATAGAATTTTTTTTTATTCCGCAACCATACTTTAAAAACGGTCGTGGCTGGCCGGAGAAGTCGCGAGGAAAAGTTAGTTTGGTAATTTTAGGAGGGCAAACAACTTAGAAATAGACCCCTGCATTGCGCTCTGTCAATATCGACAAATGACAACTAACATTTTCGCAACTGGTTTCATAGTAAGAAATAATATCCATCGAACGTAACTGGTTTCGTACAGTCGTCATCAGATATATCGGAGCTGTGGAGGTGGTCACGAACATGCATGCACTTTATCGCCTTGATATAAGAGGCGTTATTCAGATATTTGCGACAACCTTCACAGCTCCGATACGACTGTAGGAGGAATAAATAATATTCGATAGTACTACTGGACGACCGGTCTGGCCTATGAAGCCGATGGTCCTGGGTTCGGATCCCAGTCAGGGCATTTTTTGTGATGAGCGCAGATATTTGTTCCCGAGTCATGGGTGTTTTCTATGTATTTAAGTATTTATTTGTATCTATCTATTATATATATGTCGTCTAGTACCTACAACACAAGCCTTACTGAGCTTACCGTAGGACTAGGTCGATTTGTATAAGATTGTTTCGAAACATTTATTTAAATATTTATGATTAATTTGGATGAGTAATTCTTTAAAGTTATTAAAGACAGGTTTTGTTTCAGCCTCGTATATAACCGAGTTTATCATAATACGATTGTAAAACCTAAAATTATTATTTATTAAAATCTTATCTTGTGGTACCGAGTTTCGTAACAAAATATTCGATAGTAACCGGTTACGAAACTCGGTTACGTACGCGACCGCAATGCCAAATAGTTTACCGGTCCATGACGATGACCCGGTCGTAGTCCATGACCGTGTTGAGCCGGTGCGCGATCGTCAGCACGGTGGAGCGCGCGAACTTACTGCGGATCGTGTTCTGGATCTGTTTGTCCGTTCTGAAACGTCCAATATTATTTTAAAGCCTGACAACTTCCTTTTTACCCCTCACCATGTTGCGGATTTTCAATGGAACTAATTTATTTTAATGGCAATTTTTTTTGGCTACAGACGATGAAAGTCATTAACAGTCACCGATGTAAACAAATCGAATATAATTGTAATTATCAATGATAATCAGGGCTCTACTACGTTTATTTAATCACTAGACTTGTTTCAACCGGATTTGACGGCAAGAGCGGCGGGTGACGGGCTAGCGACACGAACGGCGAGGCGAACAGACACTCAGCGCTCTTAGAGCTTGAAAATGGAGACCCATGTTCTCCGAAGCATGTCGCGCATGTGACTATATAAACGTGAGTATAATTTATAAAATATTACAATGTCTAAAGATTAAATACAAATGTTGAATATTATTAGTTTGTTTTTATTCCATCATCATTAGGCATCGGACGGAAAAGTGCAAATGACATAAATAACAGGACTTATACTATAATGGAGTAGCTATCAGCGTAACATATTTTATACAGTCGATCAATTTGTCGATGTCATCGACATTATTATTTCATCGTTATTAATGGTGTTAAATTTAGTAATTTAGAGTCTAGTAATATTTATTTACCAAATACATTTAGAGCGAAATTCATTTGTTTTCTGGAGAACAGTTCATGTATCTTCGGTATGAAGTGTTTTTATAACAATAGTGTATTAGTAGGAGATTATATCCCGCTCGCTGCAGATTGTGTGATTTTTGCCGTATTTTTCATCACCTTGAAAAATAATGGCCAAATAATTACGTAGACCTTTTATCTACGACATCGACAAATTGAACGACTGTATAAAATGTGTTACGCTGATAGCTACTCCATTATACTCGTAGTATAAGTCCTGTTCCTTATGTCATTTGCACTCTTCCGTCCGATGCCTAATCATCATATCAGCCGGAGGACGTCCACTGCTGGACATAGGCCTCCCCCAAAGCGTATCCCAGTGACCGGTTCTTCCAGACGAGCCGCCTTCGCCTCGAGCTGCCTCGCCACTGTACTCACTCCGTGACCACGTTGGCGGTGGCCTCGTCCAGCACCAGCACGCGGCACCGCGCGAGGCACACGAGCCGCCTCCGCCTCGAGCTGCCTCGCCACTGTACTCACTCCGTGTCCACGTTGGCGGTGGCCTCGTCCAGCCCCAGCACGCGGCACCGCGCGAGGCACACGAGCCGCCTCCGCCTCGAGCTGCCTCGCCACTGTACTCACTCCGTGTCCACGTTGGCGGTGGCCTCGTCCAGCACCAGCACGCGGCACCGCGCGAGGCACACGAGCCGCCTCCGCCTCGAGCTGCCTCACCACTGTACTCACTCCGTGTCCACGTTGGCGGTGGCCTCGTCCAGCACCAGCACGCGGCACCGCGCGAGGCACACGAGCCGCCTCCGCCTCGAGCTGCCTCGCCACTGTACTCACTCCGTGTCCACGTTGGCGGTGGCCTCGTCCAGCACCAGCACGCGGCACCGAGCGAGGCACACGAGCCGCCTCCGCCTCGAGCTGCCTCGCCACTGTACTCACCCCGTGTCCACGTTGGCGGTGGCCTCGTCCAGCACCAGCACGCGGCACCGCGCGAGGCACACGAGCCGCCTCCGCCTCGAGCTGCCTCGCCACTGTACTCACTCCGTGTCCACGTTGGCGGTGGCCTCGTCCAGCACCAGCACGCGGCACCGCGCGAGGCACACGAGCCGCCTCCGCCTCGAGCTGCCTCGCCACTGTACTCACTCCGTGTCCACGTTGGCGGTGGCCTCGTCCAGCACCAGCACGCGGCACCGCGCGAGGCACACGAGCCGCCGCCGCCTCGAGCTGCCTCGCCACTGTACTCACTCCGTGTCCACGTTGGCGGTGGCCTCGTCCAGCACCAGCACGCGGCACCGCGCGAGGCACACGAGCCGCCTCCGCCTCGAGCTGCCTCGCCACTGTACTCACTCCGTGTCCACGTTGGCGGTGGCCTCGTCCAGCACCACCACGCGGCACCGCGCGAGGCACACGAGCCGCCTCCGCCTCGAGCTGCCTCGCCACTGTACTCACTCCGTGTCCACGTTGGCGGTGGCCTCGTCCAGCACCAGCACGCGGCACCGCGCCAGCGCAGCGCGCGCGAGGCACACGAGCTGCCGCTGCCCCGCGCTGAAGTTGCCTCCGCCGTCGCCCACCATGGTGGACAGCCCCGCTGGCAGGTTGTTCAACATTTCCGTCAGTTCCACCTGGCAAACGACAAAACCTTGAGTGCTGTCCGAGAAACCCTGCTGTCAAATAAACAATCCCTCATAAAAAGTACATAGCAACAATAACTTAAAACGAACATTGCTCAGAACGTATTCGCAGGCGCTAAAAGTTAATGCCTAATTCCCTTACCTCGGCTCGTGGTATGTTTCATGATATGGTTTCGTGGTATGCAGAGTCGATATAAATGTCCCCGATGAAATTCGTAAAACCCTTATTCTGATGTTTTACTCGGAACAAAGCGTTTATAATTTATAAAGTTCATAGTAACAATTACTTTAAGTTAACCATTGCTCAGAGAGTTTCGTCGGGCGCTCACGTGTCTTACCTAGTGCAAGGCGTCGTATATCTCAGCATCAGAGTACACATGCTACCGGTTTAAATTGTCCCTCTGCGGGTCCGCGGTACCGTAATGTTTTACTTAGAACAAAGCCGTGTTTACATATTTGCGCCTTGCAAAAAGTTCATAGCAATAATTATATAAAGTGAATATTGCTCACAGCGTAACATTAGGCGCTCGAAAGCGCTTACTAGTTTGTCACTTCATGCTTTACCATGAAGTGTCCCGCAATACCCTAATATTTTACTAAGAGCAAAGCATATTCACACATTTGCGCCTTTCAAAATAAATAGCAACAATAAATTCAACTGAACATTGTTATGCCCATTTTGCAGGCGCTCAAAACCTAAGATTTCTACTTCGCATAAGATTTCTTATCTCGTATAAAGTGTTATATATCTCAGCATCAATGAAAACATTCTAAGGACTTCGATTGTCTCTCAGGGATCCCGTTATTAGCTTAGAGCGTATTTAGATTCATATTTGCGCCTTATAAAAAGGCCATAGCAAAAATTTCTTCAAATGGATATAAGATCATTTGTCCAGGCGCTCAAAAACGAATTCCTATAGAAGCATAAGGTTTCTTATCTCGTGTAAAGCATTGTATATCTCAGCATCAATGTAAATATGGGTGAATCTACTATTCTGTGTTGTTCTGTCCCATCAGCCAGGGGATAACAGAAGTAGTTTGTTAGAAGAAATGTGGCACCGCGATCTACTAACACGCTCGGTAGGAGACCAATTATGGAAGGAACATATAGCTACCACTAATAACCATGTTTTGTGTAATAAACTAATAAAAAAAATTAAGAAATTCTAAAAAATTAAATTATTTTGATGGAGTCATATGAAGTTTTAATTGTCTGTAAGGGGTGATAAGTTTAGTTCCATATTCGGGCCTTGTAATAGCAACTATAAACAACATTGCTCAAAGCATTTTTTCAGGCGCTCCAAAATGTATTACTAGTTTGTCACCTCGTGTAAAGCATTGTATATTTCAGCGTTCTTGTAAATACGTTTCAGATCTAGATTGCTTCTCAAGGGTCCAGTGATAAGCTTAGTGTATCAAGATGTACATTTGTGGGTCTAACTGCGTGGTAAGTGCTTAATTGAGGAATTAATAATTAAATAAACTTAAACTTAATTAAATTTGCACCTTGTAAAAAGTTCATAGCAGCAATGACTTCAACTGAACATTGCTCAGAACATTTCATCAGGCGCTATATAGTTTCTTACCTCGTGTAATGCGTTGTATATCTCGGCTACATTTGCGTCTTGTAAAAAGTTTACAGCAATGACTCCAACTGAACATTGCTCAGAGAATTTCATCAGGCGCTATATAATTTGTTACCTCGTGTAACGCGTTGTATATCTCGGCGTCACTGTATAGGTGCTCTGGGTCGAGGTTGTCGCGCAGCGGGCCGGCGAACAGCGCGGGCCGCTGCGGGAGCGCCACGAGCCGCCGCCGCCACGCGCGGAGCCCCGCCTGCTCCGCCGTCACGCCGTCCACGGATATCCGGCCGGACGTCTTGCCTAGCCTGCACACCATTTGTACTCGTTAAGGCCAGTACAGACTATCGCCATTGTGTATAGAGCGTAATGGTATTTATGCGGATCTTTATTTACCGTTTTTGAACGCATCATAGAGATATTTAAAGCATTTGTGTATATAAATATATACAGGGTTAGGGCGTGCAGTACCGGGACCGGTTCCAGGTTTTTATTTCCCGGTACCGAGTCGAGGCCAGTACCGGGATTCCCGGTTCTCCCGGTTCTTTGTGCTGGGCTGAATATATTTTTTTTCTTTGAGATATAATTTATCTGAGAATGGTGAACTCTAATAATATTCAAAAAGAAAGCGTTAGAATAATTAAGATTTATTTATAGAAAAGAAAAGAAACAGTTTTACACTCGCGAGTAAATAATAGTGGTAAGTGACTAAAACCCTTATATTTTGCAAATGAATAGCGGTATGTGCAGGAAACTAACTGTGTATTAAAGGAAATTCAATACGAAATTAAATTGAACCTTCAATGTTCTACACGAACTCTGGAAAAAGTTTTATTTAAAAAAAGTCGAATTTAGTACCAAATTCAAATAGAGCTTATTTCGGTTTTGATTGTTTTCTCTTTTGTTTTTTATCTCTCAAAGCAAAATGATAAAAGGCAGTTTTTGTTGACTTTTATGGTCATTATTGAATTACTAACATGTCGCTAACACAAGATGAATGTACACGTATCGTCACTTTATTACAATAAGGTAGAAGTGAGAGACATACAGCAAGAAGAACAGGCGTGTCACTATCTACGGTTCAGAGGGTCCTCCAACATTTCCTAAAAACCGGCAGGAACCTTCGAAGACCAGGAACCGGCAGGCCGAGATGTACAGTCAGCTGCAGAGAAAAGGTACCACCCCGTCATACGAGTTTGTAGGACACGGTGGTACCTTTTCTCTGCAGCTGACCATCCTACTGCTAGAGAAGATCGATTTATTGTAACAACAATGCTCCGAAATCGGCATCTCACTACAGTTGAAGTCAAAAACCAACTTCGGGAGACCCGAAGAGATGACATCATTCAGTAAGTGGACTGTAAGGCGGCGGCTTCGTGAAGCTAATTTGACCCCACATAGATCGGCAAATGGCCCAAAACTTGACAGAGGACTTTGAACAGCAAGGAAAATTTACGTACGCGAACGTTATGTTAGGAACCGGGAGAACCGAGACTCGGTGCTTGGTACCGGTTCTTGGGATTCCAAATAAATCCCGGGATTTCCCGGGAAATCGAGAACCGGTATTTCCCGGGAGCACGCCCTATACAGGGTGGAAATAGATTTTGGGGCAGTGAGAGCAGCTTCTACATCCCGTGTTGCTAGGCGAAAATGGTCTTAGAAGACCTTCCTTCGATTTCAAATTAATGAAGATTGGCAGAATGAATGAATGAATGAACATTGCAGATTTTCGAAAAAACATACAGGGTGCGAGAAAATAGTCATTTTTGACAATTTTTTTTTTGATGCTAACCGATCCCATTCCTGACCAGTATCAAAAGCTTGTATGGGACCAAAAAAAAAGCCATATATCGAGAAAAACATACTCCAAACAATTTAAAAATTATAATTTTTTTACATATATTTTTTTTTTCAATCGTTTCCCGAGTAAGTACTAATTAAAATAATAAAATTTTAAATTTACACAATTGGAACAGAGTTTAATTTCATTTGTTTCCTTCGATTTTGACACCTGAGATTCTACTTTACCTACACTATAAAGAACAAATTCGAGTAGCATACTATTTGTATAGTGGGCCGTAGGCACTGGTCCCACCGCGAGCTAGTAAGCTATGAGCTATCAGCTATTTCAAGGGGCAAAAGATAATCGATCCCGTGTAAATAAAAGAGAAATATATGTCATAGCCGGGCGATCGTAGTTCATCGCCCGGCGTAATAAATGTATATTGGGGAGCGATTATCTTTTGTTGAAATAGCTGATAGCTCATAGCTTACTAGCTCGCGGTGGGACCAGTGCCGTAAGAGGATATATATTAACTATCCATTCTATTGCCGTGTGATGCCGGCTGACTAGAATAGCACCATCCCATCTCGTCCCGCGGGTGTCGTAAGAGGCGACAAAGGGAAAAATCCTACGGACGGGCAGCAGCGTCCGTCGAAATCCAATCTACATCTACTGCGGTCGCCAACCCAAGCGTGGCGACTATGGCAACTACCCCCCAAGATGATACAAGTCATGTTTGGGGGAGGCCTCTGTTCAGCAGTGGACTGCATACGGCTGAAGTCTATGTATGTATCAAGCAAAAGGGACCTTATTGTCGATGGCGTTTACGTCGAACCGCGTTGCGTTTGTATTGAACAACGGCGTAAGCGCCATCGACAATAAGGTCCCTTTTGCTAGATAATGTCACACATATTCTATATCCATTTTACATACCTGAACAGCGCCTGTATGAGCGAGCTCTTCCCGGCCCCGGTCCGCCCCACGACGGCGACCTTCTCCGCGGGCTGCACCACGAAGCTGACCCCCCGGATGGCGTACGCGGGGACCTCCTTCGCCTCCATCTTGGGGGCGTCGGCCTCCTTGTCCTTTTTGGCGGCCTCGGTTTTGGGGGGCTTCTCGTATTCTAGAGATACGTCTTCGAAGGCGATTTCACCTAAATTGTGATTATAATTGAGTCATTTTGCCAAAGCCACTAAAATGTATCAAACCAACCGAGATCGTTGGTCCACCTTGTGGGGGGGATCTGCCCACGCTACGCATTGCGTTAAGTGGTGACCACTCGAGAACTTTTACGACCCAACGGCCATCGACCATTTAATTTGTGTCTCGCGGTGGGAACAGTACCACCCACGGGCCTTCATGTAGTACTAATAACTTAAAAAAAAATCGGATTTTATATAATTAGAACAGTGTTGAATTTCATTTGCATTAGTTTCCTTCGATTTTGACACAAAAGAAATTATACTTCATTTCTTACACTATAAAGAACGAATTCGAATAGCATTTTAATTATATGTTGGAATAGGAGGATAGAACTTACCCTTTTCAGGCCACAAGTCGAAGTTCAAGCCGGGATGGTTGGATGCCAGAGCCTGCGTGTCCACTTCCAGAGGCTTCTCCGGCTGCAGGTTGGTGTATTCCAGCATTCTCTCCACCTGCAACCGATGACAGCTCTGGATTAGTGGGTACCCTGCCTATGAAGCCAACGGTCCTTTTTTTTTATGACATAAGGTGGCAAACGAGCAGACGGATTGCCTGATGGTAAGCAATTACCGTCGCCCATGGGCACCCGCAACACCAGGGGAGTCACAAGCGCGTTGCCGACCTTTAAGGGGGGTTGGAGCTCTGGGAACCTTACTCACCATCAGGAACACAACACTACATACCTGAAAGGTAGCAGTGCTATTATGGCTGTGGTCTTCTGTAAGGAGGAGGAGGAGGTCCTGGGTTCACATCCCACTAATTTGTGTGATGATCACAGGTATTTCTCTATATTTAAGTATTTATATGGATCTATCTATTATACATATCGTCTAATACCTGCAACACAAGCCTTACTGAGCTTAGCTACCTAGGTCGATTTGAGTTCGATTGTTCCGAAATATTTATTTAATATTACTTTTTGCAGAAATCGCGAAGCCTTCGAAATCGGGAACCTTACTACTCACCAACAGGAAAACAACACTACTTCTGAAAGCTAGCTGTGGTCTTCTGTAAAAAGCTACTTCCCTGTCGGGCTTCTCCAGACTCAAGTGTGATGGTACTTCGCTGTGCCCTACCTCTCATTATGACGTACTTTAAGGACATACCCGGGTCCTTTACTTGAAGTAAGTAGAGGACACCGCTGTCCCAGGAAACCAGAGCTGAACTTACCGAAGTCATCTGATTCTCGACCTCAGCGGTCTGTCTCATGCCGTACTGGCACATCCCAACCAGCCCTATAACCTGGGTTATGGCCAGTCCCACGTTGCCTCCGATGGTATCTGTGGATAAAAGGATTTGGTGATTTCATGTGTACAGTCATGATAAAAAATATCTATACACCCAAAATGTCAAAATATGTATCACACACTTCAGCCGTAAACCGTCCGCTGCTGGACATAGGCCTCCCCCAAATACGACTTGTATCATTTTGGGTAGTTGCCATAGTCACCACGCCTACACACGCCATGTACAGCTACAGCAGTCACCAACCCGCCTGGCAAGCGTGGCGACTGTAGCAACTCCATAGATGACCCAAGTCATATTTGAGGAATGTCTTTGCCAAGCAGTGGACATCTTACGACTGAAATGATAAGTTGCATCAAAAACGACTCTCACCTTCGCTGAAGAGGAAGAAGCTGAAGGTGACGAAGGCGAGGTAGAGGCAGCACACCATGTCCATCCAGAAGCCGAACGCCCTGTTCGTGTTGAGGACCAGGGTCCACGAGGAGCTGTGGAGGTCCTGGAAAATATGCATATCGTTACTACTTTGAAATAACTTAGTAACTTATTCTGGTATACAAAAGAAAAATGACGTAACTATGTATGGGATGAGGACAGAGTTACTGCGTTTCAGCTTGGAGTTTCTGTGTCAGATACGAGATTTTTTTAAAGCAGTGACGTTATTTAGGTGTCGGTACAACAGACCTTAGAACATAATCTTAATTGTGGGGAATGCGATAGCTTTAGAGTATATTAAAAATGAACTGAGAACGGCGACCGTAGTTAGCAAAAATATAATGACAACTAAAAAGAATAAGTACAAAAACAGGATTCAAAATAAAGGCATAGACAACAGACAACAGTAGTATAAAACCTATAGCCTACACCTCGACATTAATAAAGAAATATATATCGTGATCAGTAATAAGTAGTAGTTCAGTACATATGTAGTGCAATAGTAGATTGTTTGACAAGGGACTAAAGTAGGCCATATTACCACGAGATGATTTATTTTCCCGAACGAACTGAAGGGTAATATGGCGTTTAGACCCTAGTTATACACACTACTTTTCACTTTTCGATTGCGAGAAAATAAAAAAGGTAATAATGTTTCATTAGGCGGTCTTTGTATTTTTTTCACTGCTTTGATAGAGATTTGACATTAGATACAAGCGTAGACCGTGAATAAATGCCATAGACAACGTATAATTGGGCTTCAAAGAGTTTGTATTTAATATTATGTAATTATTTTGTTGAGTGTGAAACGCCAGGTGAAAAAATAAACTTGACATTAAACAAATACATTCCTTAGCCAGGGTTCGAACCCGGGGCTTCATAAGCATCGTAACTATGCTAGGAAACCTTTACCTGTAACTTGTCAAATTCACGCGCCAAGGTGACCTGGGTCTCCTTGGTTGACCTGATGGTCGCCAAACCGCCCACGGTAGCCGTGGTGTGGTTCAACGATTGACTGCGAGCTGAAACATGTCGTACAACATACTGGATGTTACAAAAAACGTGATACAAGATTATCAAACCGGCATCTGTTCATGATATGTATGGACCCGGGTATGTCCTTAAACTACGTCCAACAATGAGAGGTAGGGCACAGCGATGACCATCACGCTTGAATCTGGGGCAGCCCAACTGGGGAAGTACCTCCTCCTTACAGAAGACCACAGCCATAACAGCACTGCTACCTTTCAGGTATGTAGTGTTGTGTTCCTGATGGTGAGTAAGGTTCCCAGAGCTCCAACCCCCCTTAAAGGTCGGCAACGCGCTTGTGACTCCCCTGGTGTTGCGGGTGCCCATGGGCGACGGTAATTGCTTACCATCAGGCAATCCGTCTGCTCGTTTGCCGCCTATGCCATAAAAAAAAATGATTTTGAACATCTATGGGGTCAAGTTTGTAAAATTACATAAAAATTGAGCTGGTCCATAGAAAAGGTCATGTATAAGTTGACAAAAATGTATGAGTTGTTTTTTTTTTTCATAATTTACAAAGTTGTCCCCATAGTAAAAATTGTTTCATATCATGACCAGATGCTGCTTAGACTTGTAAATTATTTTTTTTCTCGTCGTACACGTCGCCCATGATGACGTATACGAGGGATAGGTAGAAAAATTTGACAAGTCTAAGCGGTACTCGGATAGCACAATTGGAAGTGCACTGGGCTAGTGATCCAGTGGTTGTGGGTTCGAGTCCCGCTGCGAGTCAAGTTCTTCAATTTTTCTTTCGATTTACAATATTATAGACTACAGTGTTTAATTTTACTCACCTATAGCCTCTATCCTCTTCAGCTCTCTACTGGTGCTGAGAAAGAGACTCCTCAGCAGGAACAGGAGGAAAGCCACGACGGCGGTGGGCACCAGCAGCCACCAGTTCACCAGGCACACCACCACGAGGATGGAAACCACTTCCAGGAAGAACTGGAGTGGAAATTAACCGGTTCAAGGTCATAACCAAATTGTATTGCAGGACATCGACTGAGCCCCACAGTAAGCTCAAGAAAGATTGTGTTGTGGTCATCAAACGAATACAATTGGAGTTTTCTCGGGTTTTCAACCAAAGTTGCGGTAATTAATACAGAATAAGCTAATGTTTTTGTTATATAGAATGTCCTGTAAAGCAAAAATATAGTGAATGTAACACATTTTGGGCTACAAAAGCCAGAATATCTTTCTCCCTTACTGGCGCACGCGGATGCGTTCTCCAGTAAGGGAGAAAGTTCGATAAATGATTTATGATTATGATTTATGATTAATGTCCTAATCGCCACGCTCTGCAGGCGGGTTGGCGATCGCAGTACGTTCTACTACCCTATGAATGCTTACCCCGAGACAGTCAACCAGAGCGACCGGCAGCAGTGTGTCAACTTGCCCCATGTCCTTGGAGAAGCGGTTCAGGATCCGACCTGAAGGGTTGTGGTGGAAGAACCACATAGGCGCGTTGGTCACTCCTCTGTAAAGAACAAGTCATCATTACATATCATTATCATTATGGGTGAATTGGCGTGTGATGCCGGCTGACTAGAATAGCACCACCCCATCTCCTCCCGCAGATGTCGTGAGAGGCGACAAAGGGAAAATCCTACGGACGGGCAGCAGCGTCAGTCGAAACCCAATCTACAGTCACTGCGGTCGCCAACCCGCCTGCCAAGCGTGGCGACTATGGCAACTACCCCCAAGATGATACAAGTCATATTCGTGGGATGCCTATGTCCAGCAGTGGACTGCATACGGCCGAAATGTAAAAATGTAAAATTTCGATACTAGTAAAAAAATTTTTTCCGACGAGGGTGAAAATTGGAGCCCGAGTGAAACGAGGGTGACAATCACCCGAGTCTTAAAGAAGTTTTTACACGTGTATCGAACCCAATTTTTCATAACAAGTGCCTTAAAAGGTGTAATTTATGCCCGCGAAACGTGCGTAAAGTGCACTTTTTACGCATTAAGAAAAAATAATTTACATAGTTAAGGCTAGTTAAGGATCTGCAATTGCTCAAGATAATAATTAAAACTCAAAAACTCAAGTGTTTATTCAGTAAGTAGGCCACAAGAGCACTTTTCACGTCGATTATACAAAATAAGAAAAAATAAAAACTACACCAGTTCTAACCCTACACCTCTGACCCGAGAAGCATTTAGACTTTTATGTTATGACCGACAAGAAACATTTCAACACCTAGATATTTTTCTAGCAAGAAAATTTGCTTAGAGCTTGCCACAATCAAAATATCGACAATCCTGTTATCGATAAGTATATTCCTATCCTATCTTCTGGATCTGCCCATTGTTAATTTCAAGATTAATCAGGATTCATAAACCGTGTGTCGCCGTCAGATGAGCTTTAACTTTGAGAATCGCTTCTGCACCACGAACGTAGCAACATTTGTTCTACAACTTTAAAATAGTACATTTCGATAATAGTGAAAAAAATTTTTTTTCTACGGGGGTGAACGTTGGAGCCCGAGTGAAACGAGGGTGACAATCACCCGAGTCTTAAAGAAGTTTTTACACGAGTATCGAACCTAATTTTTCATAGCAAGTGCCTTAAAAAGTGAAATTTACGCACGCGAAGCGTGCACTTTTTACGCACTAGTTAGGAAAAAATATTTAATTTATTACTCGTGATTTATTCGAACAAACTAAATAGCCTTTTCAATTAACAGCATCAAATAGTCAAGTAGACATTTACTGTCAGCCTACAAACTTCATAGTTTTCGCAGTACATTGCGTCCTTGAAAAATCTTCTTTTTAAATATTAAGTAAACTATAAGTTATTTTCAAAAGTCGTAGAACAAATGTTGCTACGTTCGTGGTGCAGAAGCCATCCCCAAAGTTAAAGCTCCTATGACGGCGACACACGGTATACAAGTACCTCGATTTTTTTTATCAGAAAAATAACGGTCTGTTTTGCCTACGCTCTATAATTTATTTTGGCTTTTTAATTATTTTCTAGCAATTGCACAATTTTTCTAATTCTAAAAAACGGGCTATAATAGAGGTTACACACAATAAGGATTTTATAAGCAGTGTGTTTCGGAGCGATAGATAGAGAGAGGAAGAGAGAAATAGAGAGTGGTAGAGACAGAGACAGGCAGATAGAGAGAGAGTAACAGAGAGACACAGTGAGTGATATATATAGCTAGAGAGTGGCAGAGAGAAACCGAGACACACACAGAGAGAGAGATAGAGAGCGGGAGAGACAGAAAGACAGAGAGATACAGAGAAAGAGACAGAGAGACTGGGAGGGAGAGGTACCGAGACACGGTGAGAGAGGGAGAAAGACAGAAGTACAGAGAAATAAACACAGATAGAGGCAGGGAGATAGAGAAAGAAAAAGGGATATAAAGGGGGCGAGCGAGATTGTGAGTATACACTGGCGCACCTGAACATGGCGTCGTGCAGCGCGACGGACGCGCGGATGCACGTGTTGTAGAACAGCACCAGCTTACTTACAAAGCAAAGGAAGATAGAGACCGAGGTACACTCAGAGATAGAGAGTGGGAGAAATACAGGGGTACAGAGAGAGAGTGGCAGAGACAGCGACAGGCAGATAGAGAGAGAGTAACAGAGACACACAGAGAGTGATATAGATAGCTAGAGAGTGTCAGAGAGAAACCGAGACACACACATAGAGAGAGAGAGAGAGAGAGAGATAGAGAGCGGGAGAGACAGAAAGACTGAGAGATACAGAGAAAGAGACAGAGAGAGTGGGAGGGAGAGGTACCGAGACACGGTGAGAGAGAGAGATAGTGAGTGGGAGAGAGACAGAAGTACAGAGAAATAAACACAGATAGAGGCAGAGAGATAGAGAAAGAAAAAGAGATATAAAGGGGGCGAGCGAGATTGTGAGTATACAGAGCAGGGCGCACCTGAACATGGCGTCGTGCAGCGCGACGGACGCCCGTATGCACGTGTTGTAGAACAGCACCAGCTCACTTACAAAGCAAAGGGAGATAGAGAGACCGAGGTACACTCAGAGATAAAGACTGGGAGAAATACAGGGGTACAGAGAAAGAGAGAGTGGGAGAAATACAGGGGTACAGAGAAAGACAGAGAGAAAGGAAAATAGATGTAAAGGATGAGAGCGAGTAGGTGAGTATACCAGTCGTCGACACCAACGCCGTGCCCGTTGGTGCCGACGACCGGTGACCGCGCACCTGAACATGGCGTCGTGCAGCGCGACGGACGCGCGGATGCACGTGTTGTAGAACAGCACCAGCTTGTTCCACGTGAACAGGACGCACACGCCGATCAGCCCCGCGTACACGTACACGCACTGCTCGCGGCTCAGGTGGAACTGGTTGCCGGCCACTTGGGTGAAGTCTGCAATTGTACCAGTGTTGCCATCAATCTGAACTAAATCAATCCGGATTGATCAATCGATTTGACGCGTCAATCCGAATTGATCAATCAGAATTGACAACATTTCATATTTTAAACACCTAAAAGTTTACATGTGATTTAGAAGCATTTTGGCCCCTGAACACTGCAATATATTTTTATAAATTTAATACATATTGCTAATAAAAAAAATACAAAATAATTTAATAAATGTTGTAATTTTACGACTTCTACGACACAATAGGTGAAGTATCATTGCCTTATTTAAAAAATATAACTGTATTTAGTTTGAATTTGACATTGTCAGTGTTGAGTCCGGGTAATATGCAACCCAACAAATGACGACCCATCACTTGGAGACCACTTTTTTGTACGCGGATTGATTGGTCGAGCATTGTTGCCCTGTACAAAACGTGGCTTCGGATTGCTGTCCTGTCCTGTTTGTACGGACCGAGAAAACGCAACCGGTCTAGTAACTACATCATGGTCGCCAATTGATGGGTTGTTCATTCCGGGGTAGAGCATTGTTGGGTTGCATTTTGATGGTGATATTTATAACATTGACAATGTCAACGTCAGGTTAACTAACTTTTTTTCGAGACAAGACAAAAGTGAAGGCTCTAATCTACCGTAGAACAGGAGTTACGCCATTTTTGAATAAATAGATATTTAAAATCATACCCTAGTGCAAAACAAAAAATATGAGCATATTCCTCTTTTGAAACAAAATATAGAGAATCAATAAAATTATAGGGTCAGAGATATGAAACGTTGTCAATTGACTTGAATTTCTAGAATGTCCCAGAAAAGGACATCTCTCAATATTTCCCTCGGAAACAAGTTTCGAAACCTTTGGGCACCTCTGATATCGATTTTGAATACTATAGGCCTATATTTAATTTCAAGGAAAGTCCCGAAAATGTTCCAAAAAGGACATCATTCATGTTGTCATCGGAAACATGTTTCGGAACCTTTTGGTAAACTCAGACACCGCTTTAGAACGTATTTGGTCAGTTTCGAAAAATGGCCTGAATAAAAAGCACATTAGGTGTCTAGATACACCTAATGTGCTTTTTATTCAGGCCATTTTTACATACAATACATACAAAGTAATTCCGAATTGACGACTGAGAATGGACCGATCAATTCGAATTAACAATTAGTAATCGTCAATCATCAATCAGTATATTTAGAATTAGTTTCGTCAATCGTCAATTCGAATTGATTGGTCAATCCTCAATCGTCAATTCGAATTGTTTTTTTGTCAACACCGGTTTCAACCCTCAATTTGTACAGCCTGAACAGCCGGTGGGACGGGAGTAGTCGGAAAAAAAGTGTACTGAATTAGCGTGCCAAGTAAAAAGTTAATTAAATTTAATTTAATTAAGTAAAAAAATAATTTTTTCAATTTTGTGACGATATAATTCAGCATGAAACGTATTTTTTTTTGGAATTTTTGAATTGTAATATTACTAAAACTCCCGTACACCTTATTAATATTATTGTACCATATTTTTGTATGTTTTTTTTTATTAGGATAGGACTATTCTTTTATCCTATGTCCTTTTTCGTGGCTCAAACTCTCTCCATACCAAATTTCATCCCAATTGGTTCAGCGGTTTAAGCGTGAAGAGCTAACAGACAGACCGACAGACAGTTACTTTCGCATTTATAATATTAGTATTACTAATATTCGGCAGAAAATTTATACTCGGGATGGGTTTTTTTAATCGTGTTATATCGGATAATTCGATTTGATTACCGAATATTTACAAAGCTAGCTAGTTAGTTAGTTATAAAGTATATTTAGAGGTCGGAATTTTCACGGCAGAACAAAAAATGGTCGCAAAACTAGTGTTAGAAACATTATTTCATCGATATCGATAGTTGTATAATAGAAGAAAAAAACTGTCCACAAAATAAACAAAGTATGTAATTTGTATAAAAACACACAGATGAAATCTGTTCTTCGAAATCCACGTCAGTAGGTACACACAGCAGCCCTTTTATTTGATTTTCGATATCATATGGAAAATCGGGGCTCTGCACTTTTTACGCACTAGTTAGGGAAAAAAAATGTTCTGTGTAAAATAGTACATTTCGATACTAGTAAAAAAAAAAACTTTTTCTACGAGGGTGAAAGTCACAATCACCCGAGTGTTAAAGAAGTTTTTACACGTGTATCGAACCCAATTTTTCATAACAAGTGCCTTAAAAAGCGAGTTTAACGCACGCGAAGCGTACGCAAAGTGCACTTTTTACGCACTAGCTCGGAAAAAGTTATTTCTGTTACACCAAAAACTACAAGATATATGGGTTTAAATATTGATTATAATATGTTACCTGGCTTTGATGATGGCTGTGTCTGATTTCTGGCAGCCGATATCGCAGCACTATTGGCCTCTTCCATATTTACCCTGAAAAAAATAATGTTTGGGTCAATCTTACACAATTAGACTGAGCCCCACGGTAAGCTCAAGAAGGCTTGTGTTGTACACAACAAACGATATACATAATATACAAATACTTACATACATACATACATACATATAGTAAATCGCCAATAATTGGCCACCTTATACTAAATAAGTTTCTGTCAAAATTATCTTTTTTGGAACAAGCTATAGCATAAACTACGCATTGCTATGTATTGCACACTGATTTTTTTTCACTATTTTTTAGCACAATTATCAACTCATCGAGAGTATTCTACCGAGCCTAAACACCACGGGTTTATCTTGTGTATTTTAGGAGTTGCTTTTGCTACCTTCTGGCTCCAGCATCAGATCAGATCAGTGATACCATAATATTGCATTGTCACCGAACTTACATAAGTGTGCTAAATTTCAGCTCAATCGGTTAATTATATCTGCTTTAAAATTGAGATGCAAGATTTCACCTGAACATACTTCATAGCAGTAATCTATGAAAATAAAGTATTTTTAAAAGAACTCGCGAGTTCTTGGCCACCCTCCAATAACTGGCCACCTCAGCATACTAAAATGAATTCTGATCTTCTACATGCAAATAATTTTTAGTGTAATGTGGCCAGTTATTGGAGGGTGGCCACCGACTAGCGAATAACCCTACTGAAAGTACCTCTAATTGAGAATTTTGAACCAAATTAACAAACGTATTTGTTTAAAATGTTGTGTTCTATAATGTATCGATATAATTATGAATATCGGTAGTCGATAACTGAGAAGTCCCTATGACAGCTCAAAAATGCTGCGAGAATTCCGACCTCTGATTATGAATAAATAAATATTTCGGGACAATCTTACACAAATCCTAGTCCTACGGTAAGCTCAGTAAGGCTTGTGTTGTAGTTACTAGACGACGATATATATAATATATAGATACCTATAAACACTTAAATACATAGAAAACACCCATGACTCAGGAACAAATATCTGTGCTCATCACACAAATAAATCCCAGAACCCAGGACCATCAGCTTCATAGGCAGGGTCACTACCCACTAGGCCAGACCGGTCGTCGAATGAATAACTGATTGAATGAATGAACGAACCATTCCTTAAGCCAGATGTCGGTGGACGAGTAGAACACCTGCGCCAGAAGAAAGAGAGTGAACATTATGGTCATAGACCATTTACTGCCCCCGCTCTTTATGTACGCTACGTACACGCTGTTGTCCACGGAACCCTTGTGCTGGGCCTCTCCTGAAAAAAAAAACATGAATAAGCTATGGTATTAGCCGTGTGATGCCGGCTGGCTAGGATAGCACCACCCCATCTCCTCGGGTGTCGAGGGAAAAATCTTACGGACGGGCAGCAGCGTCCGTCGAAACCCAATGTACAGCTACTGCGGTCGCCAACCCGCCTGCCAAGCGTGGCGACTATGGCAACTACCCCCAAGATGGTACAATTCATATTTGTGGGAGGCCTATGTCCAGCAGCGGACTGCGTACGGCTGAAATGTAAAGTAATGTTGCCAAGGTATATTGCCAGTAATTGGTCACTTTTCAATAACTGGTACCCTTTTCAATGGCAGTCTCTTTCGTAAAACTAGTGCCCACGCTGGGAATAGTTGCCAAGCGCACTCCAGGCTGATGAGCCGTGGCAAAATGCCGGGACAACGCGAGGAAAATGAGGATTATACAACGACGGTGGCAAACAAGCACACGACCCGCCCGACGGTAAGCGGTTACCGTAGCATATAGACGCCTGCAACTCCGGAGGATTCACATGCACGTTGCCTGCTCTAAAAGTTGTTGGACCTCTGGGAACCTTACTCACCATCAGGAACACAACACTACAGACCTGAAAGGTAGTAGTGCTATTATGGCTGTGTTTTGTAAGGAGGAGGTACTCCCCGAGTCGGGCTTTTCCAGACACAAGCGTGAGGGTACTTCGCTGTGCCCTACCTCTTTCATTCACATGACTAACCTTCGTAAGTGGGGTCCAAATGGTTGTCCAAGTCCAGATTGAAGGATAGCTGGGATGCCTCTGACATTGAGCGTTGGGATCTCAACTTGTGACTGTGCTCCTGTTGGAAATTATCAATTATTATGATGATGATGGAGTCGAGGAGCGCTCGAGTGGAGACCGCGGACTAGAGTCGCCCGTCGTTAAGAAGTAAACGTAAAGACAAGTAAAATAAAATAATGTCCTGAGTCCTGACACATGTCAAACTCAAACCTCTAGGGTGGTGAAACGATTGATCATGATCAATGTATCGATGAAATTTGAGTCAAACGTGAGTCGTGTGAAAGCGGTTCATTAAAAGTTGAAAGAGAATATTATTTTTTAGAAGTAAAGCGAAAAAACAAACTTCTATCTTTTTGGCATTTTAACTACTTATTATAAATAAGACTTCCTTTTTTTTTTTTTTTTTACTTATCTATACTTTGAAATTCATTTTATCACATGAAAGAAACACAATTAACAATAATATTATAAAGAAAGGATAAACTAAAATTACAAATAAAAAATATCCCCCAAATCGCTGCCAATGGGCAATGTGCCCAGAAGGCTGGCCGCATTGCCTCTTTGGATGTCAATACTTATTCGTTGAGCAAAATATAGGCCAGCCTTCTGGTCACCTGTAGTTTCAATCAACAGGGACGCCAAAGCCTTGTACATCCTACGCGCACTCGGTCCCCACGGTCCCAGCGTTTCGACCCCAAACGCCTCGAATATGTAACCAGTCCCGAGGGTAGCATATTTGCGACGTTTGAGGTCTTCGGCTGTGGTGCAGCATGACCAGCACCGCTGCTAGTCCCTGGAAGATGTGACGGCGCCAGGGTATCAACGCATGTAGCATCCCAAACTAGGGGCCGTCCCATCCTCCAAGGCACTAATGTCATACTGTCGGGCCTCTTGACATCGTCATTCCCTAATTATCCTTTTATTAACAAGCATGTGTGCCCATAGATAATATATTTAATTATACAAATTGTATACGCAAATCGATATATTGTCTATCGATATATTATTAATCTTTACTATTCTGATAACCGCAACAAGTAAGTACACTTTTTTGTTCTATAACCAACATTGTCAATATTAAGAAACTTCATAGTTGTGGAATGTCAAATGATGTGTCAGGATTTACTTCTTTATAGTAGTGTGGGACGTCCATCCACAAGATGGACATAAGACCTTAGAAAGGTAATATGAGAATGTGAAGTTTTTAGTTTCTCGAAGCTACATTAGTAAATTACTATACCGGGTGAAATCAAAATGGTGATACAAACTTATATTTTCTAAATCTATTCATGATTACGATCAACTTTTACTATGGAGCCATAACTGAAATATCAGTTTTATAAGTACTACATAAGTGGGGTGGTAAGATTGATTTACTTATTATGAGGGATGTCATAAGCAGTGATCGTACTTTTTCCAGCATTTTTGGTACGATGACGTCAAATGACACACGACAGCGACCTAGGGTTGTCGATGTGTACAATTGAAGGACGTTTAAAATTTTGTAATACATTCTATGTTGTCAATGAAAAGAAAACACAATTTTTCACTTAATTACTTATTATAACTGTACATTTATTACCTACGCATTATACTGTCTATGCTAATATATAGATAGTATATCAATCCTAATCATAAATCTGAACTGTAACTTGAGATTATTCATCATCATCATCATCATCTCAGCCATAAGACGTTCACTGCTGAACATAGGCCTCCCCCTTGGATCTCCACATGTACCGGTTGGAAGCAACCCGCATCCAGCGTCTTCCGGCGACTTTAATGAGGTCGTCTGTCCATCTAGTGGGTGGACGTCCTACGCTGCGCTTGCTAGTCCGTGGTCTCCACTCGAGCACTTTTCGACCCCATCTATATCCATAGTGAAAGACCACGTTTCGGAGCCGTAAGTCATCACTGGTAACACACATTGGTTAAATACTTTCGTCTTGAGGCACTGAGGTATGTCGAACGAAAAGACATTACGTAGTTTCCCGAACGCTGCCCAACCGAGTTGGATTCGGCGGTTAATTTGAGATTATTGCAACTGTGTTATACATTATCCCTTTAAATTAACCCTTCATTTAATTATGCATATTAGGTTAGGCTTAAAATGTTCTGAGAATATTGTCTGTATTTCAGATTTGTTAAAACGCGAATCATATTTATTTTTGATTTTATCTGATTGTTGGTTCAGTTTGATATTGTGCACTACTGACAACCCTAGCACTGCACCAAAAATGCTGGAATAAGTACGATCAGTGGTCATAAGAACGGGATATTCCGTATACTGAAGCATTACGGACGACTTCTTATCTTACCCCGCAGTTAGGGTAAATTGCCAGTAACTGGCCACCTAAAGGCTTGGTCACATAGGGCGCGTTTTGTGGCGTGGCGTAGCGGGGCGCGACGCTGCCGTCCGAATGTGTGCCTTATTTCGTTACATTAGCCACACCGCTGTCACGCCCCGCTGCGCCACGCTCTCAAAACGCGCCTATCTGCCCAAGCCTTTATACTGAAAATGAATTCGGTTAACCTACAAATAGAACACAGTCATTCTCTAATGGGATTTCAATTATTAGCTACCCTTCAATAACTGGCCACCTCCCACTAAAATGAATTCTAATGGCATACAAACAGAGTTCATTTTTAGTATTTTTTTTTTATGACATAAGGGCGACGGTAATTGCTTGCCTGGTGGTAAGCAATTACCGTCGCCCATGGGCACCCGCAACACCAGGGGAGTCACAAGCGCGTTGCCGACCTTTAAAGGGGGTTGGAGCTCTGGGAACCTTACTCACCATCAGGAACACAACACTACATACCTGAAAAGGTATGTAGTGCATACCTGAAAAGGTATGTAGTGCTATTATGGCTGTGGTTTTCTGTAAGGAGGAGGTACTTCCCCAGCTGGGCTTCTCCAGACTCAAGCGTGATGGTCATCGCTGTGCCCTACCTCTCATTGTTGGACGTAGTTTAAGGACATACCCCCGGGTATGTCAATGCGGGTTTAATGCGGGAGGGTGGCCAGTTAATGGAAGGTGGCCCGTTATTGTAGGATACTCGTCGGCAGCATGAGTTGCAACCATTTCGTGACAAAATGCATCCTTGCTTGTGTCATATGTTGTCTATGATTTTGTGTTTTGTGATGAATAAAGAATTTTTTTAATTTTTTTTATTATGCAGAAACGTCTGCTAGCGAATATCTTCGATATTTAAATCGAAAGAAAAATAGAAAAATTTTGACTCGGAGCGGGACTCGAACCCACAACCACTGGATCACTAGCCCAGTGCACTTCCAATTGTGCTTGCTATCCGAGTACCGCTCAGACTTGTCAATTTTTTCTATCTTATCCTTCGTGGTATACGTCATCACAGGTGACGTGTAGTCACATCTACCGTCAGCGTATTGAACACTTAACGGCATCGAAGTCTCAATTTACATTGAGAATTCATCGATAACAATGTGCTACCCCATTCTAAATTATTTTTTTATTATGCAGAAACGTCTGCTAGCGAATATCTTCGATATTTACTCGGATAGCACAATTGGAAGTGCACTGGGCTAGTGATCCAGAGGTTGTGGGTTCGAGTCCCGCTCCGAGTCAATTTTGTCTATTTTTCTTTCGATTTAAATATCGAATAAAGAAATTCTAAATTCTAAAAAGTTTATCTCTTATCTTTGACGTCGACTATACATACTTTTACACTAAAACTAAAATAACATCAATACTAATACGGTTAAGTGTGACTACGAGGCAAATTTAACTGCAAAATTATATATAGTATCGATATACAACGTACGCTTCTCTTGCATTCCGCTCTCAAATTTTCAGCTCCGAATGCGCAGTTATACACCTTTGAAATTATATAAGTTTCTTATTTAGGAATAAATCAAATTGTATTATTTAAATTTATAATGACGACGGGCTTATGTATGGTTAATTATCGTGACAAAACGCACTCTAAAAGTGAAAAACGTTAAATTATCTCAACTTTTTGACATGAATAAATGAATATTTCGGGATAATCTTACACAAATCGACCTAGTCCTATGGTAAGCTCAGTAAGGCTTGTGTTGTAGGTACTAGACAACGATATACATAATAGATAGATACATATAAATACTTAAATACATAGAAAATATCCATAAGTCAGGAACAAATATCTGTGCCCATCACAGAAATAAATTGACTGGAATTCGAACCCAAGACCATCGGCTTCACAGGCAGGGTCACTACCCACTACGCCAGACTGGTCGTCAATTCTGTATTGAAATTTATTTTTTGTCTTTTTTTACATTTTTCAATGTTTATAACCGGCACCAAAGCTTTATCGTCACAAAACTGACATTTTTGATTTTTCTACGAGTCACGTAAATTTTTTTTCCTAACTAGTGCGTAAAAAGTGCACTTTTTAAGGCACTTGTTATGTAAAATTAGGTTCGATACTCATGTAAAAACTTCTTTAAGACTCGGGTGATTGTCACCCTCGTTTCACTCGGGCTCCAACTTTCACCCTCGTCGAAAAACATTTTTTTCTACTAGTATCGAAATGTATAGTCAACCAATTTGATTTATAGGCCACTTCGAACCTTGTCACAGTGACGTTAATAAGAGATCTTTTGCGTCTTTCATATAGAATTTCACTGTGACAACGAACGAAGTGGCCTATAAATCAAATTGGTTGACTGTACTATTTTCACGTGACATTTTTTGTCAAATTGTTTTTAATTTTTTGTCATTTTTATCAAAAATGTTTTGTATTTCAATTAGGGTTCCGTTCTAGCCATTCCGGATCCCTAAAAGCCCCGACGTACCACAGTCTCCTGGTTCTCGTAGACCACCTTCTCCTTCTGCTTCTGTTCTTGGATCCTCTCGCCCATCTCTATGAGGGCGTTGAACTCCTGCACGCCGTTCTGCAGCTCGTGGTATGTTCCTTGTGCAACAATCTGTAAAATATGTCTACTTAGTTTTTATATTTTCAAAAGTTTTCTACAACCAACTTTTAATACGTATAAAACCTAGGAGGATATAACCAATATGGAGTAGCCATTAACAGGCGTTCCCCTCTGCCAAAATTACTCGGCCGCCGGTCATAGTTCTTACTTGTGTGAATATAGTTTATGCTAGTGTTTGATAATTTTGTCGTGTGCGTGTGTAGCGACGCACGTAAAAAATGCATTAGTGTTAACATTATTTATGTGTGTTACCTCACCCCCGCGCCGAAAACGGCAAAACTTTAAATAAATAAAATGGCCCATTTGATTCTGTGGAATTCGCCCTCTTCGTCTGTATTCCCGGAGAGATATAATTTGGATCTTTTCAAGGCAAGAGTGAATAGACTGTTACTGAACCAGCGTGCTACACCCTCGACCTCGTCGACATTCACCAGCAGGTGCGACTGAGGTCAAACGCTGAGATAAAACGGCCCAAATATTTTGCTTCAAAACGTTTAACTAGCACATTGTCCACAGAAAAGACCGGAGCCAGATTACCTTGCCAGACCGCATGACGCACACGTTGTCCGCATGCCGAGCGTAGTGAGCGTGGTGTGTGACCAGCACGACCGCCGAGTGCTTCAAGAAACCTCGGATGCACTCTTCATACATCGCCTGCGCCACCTGTTGGACGATTTCGATGTTAGTTTCGCATTTTGACGACTGTCTCTGTCACTCTCACGCAGAGACCGGAAAAACCCTTCATTTGATTAATCATATCGATAGGGTAGGCCTATAGAAGTCTTACCATAACGATGTGGTTAGCCTATAATAGGGTTACCCTATCGATATGGAAACCATTATGGATAGGCTTACCCGGGTTTCACATGGTTACCGAGTCGAATGGGGTGAAAATAGCTTTAATGTTTAGCGCTTACCATTTCATAGGGTTACCCTATGGATCTTTATTATTGGCTCTTTTTCACGTCGGCAGATAGTTCTAGAGTTTAAAATCGCTTAAACGCATTTGAAAACACTTGATAGGGTAACCTTATTGAGGGTTTTTGAATTTGGTAAGCGCATACTCAAACTAAGTCTATTAAATTGGTTATCCTATCATCCGGGTAAGTCAATGATACGCTTACCAAACTGATAGGGTTTCAAAATCAACCAATAAAAAAATATGATAAGTACACCCCGTTATCTAATGCTCAGTTTAGGGGCAAGTGATTGGGCAGCGACGATAATCTAGGTCGATAAAAAATTAAGTTGACTTACTCGCTCAATAACTTGTCAAAAGATCTTGGGTCCGATTTTTGAAATAGTCACTAAGTGAATTTCATAGAGAATGAATGAGAATCTCTATGAAGATTACTCGCTGACTATTTCAAAAATCGGACCCCAAATTGACGATATTCAATAATTGAATGAATTGATTAGATATTTATAATTGTCGCCCTCCGATCTGATTAAAGAGAGGAATGAATGAGTTATCTCTTGGGCTTTCACTAAAGAAGAATTTTATTTTGCCAAATAACTTTTATAGACAAATATGAATCGAGTGATAATGTGAAGCAACATCACTATTAGCATGCCCCCAAAATGAGCGTTAGATAAGGGCTCATTCAAATATCATGTGATCGTTTTTGGGTCTGGTCAACGAAATATCACGATTGATCACGATGGGGGAGGGGGGAGTCCAAGACCACATCACGTGCACTTTCGTTTAGTTTTAGTAGTATTGAAACGGTGTGATGTAACATAATTTCGTGGTCTTAACAGTGAAAAGTGTCGACTCAAAAATAACTCGAAAACTACGTGATTTTGGAGGGGGGAGGGGGGGGGGGGGATTAGCGTTAAGATCACCAAATATCACCAAGGGGGACGGGGGGGTCTACATAAGGCCAAAAACGATCACATGTTTTTTGAATGAGCCCTAACGGGGTGTAATGATAAAACATGAAAAATATCCATATTTCCACTGGATGTCCTTTAGGTCGCTTTGGAGGAAGCCCATGTGCAGTCATATGATGATGATGATTGGTGGAACAGCTACACCTCTCATGGTGCTACCATCATTGACTCAGCCAAACCTTAAGCTCAATAAGGCTTGTGTTGTGGTCAGCCAACGATATATATAATATGCAAATACTTAAATACATAGAAAACACCCATGACTCAAGAACAAATATCTGTGCTCATCACACAAATAAATGCCCCGCCTGGGATTTGAACCCAGGACCATCGGCTTTATAGGTAGGTCACTACCCATTAGACAATAATATAAAGACTATACAGATTATATTCACTGATCATAACAAACATACAAGCTGTGGAGGTGGTCACAAATATCGGAACATGCACTTTATCGCCTTGACAATAGAGGCGTTGTTTAGATATTTGTGACCACCTCCACAGCACCGGTATATCTGTTGTCGACTGTACCTACAACACCAGCCTTACTGAGCTTACCGTAGGACTAGGTCGATTTGTGTAAAATTGTCCCGAAATAGAATGAATGTAATCCATACTAGATGACGCTAGCGTCACTGCGTCACTATATTGTAAGAAAGAGTCACCTTGGCGTCGACAGCCGCGAGGGGGTCGTCCAGTAGATAGACGTCCGCGTGCTGGTAGACACACCTCGCCAGCGATATCCTCGCTCGCTGCCCGCCGGAGAGCGATGCACCTGCGTAGATAGGTGCGACCATAATATTAAAAAGAAAAACCTTTGAAACGTTTAACATTTTCATGTGGCACACTAAACTTAAAAAGAAAGAATTACACGATAAACACTATTTTTCCAGTAATATACAGCCAAGCACGTATCCAGAGGCGGGGAATAGTTTGGATTTATTTATTCGCTTGCGTGTTTCAATAAGTAGGTAAATAAAAATATAGATATAGTATTAGCGCCATCTAAACTATTTAAAGAGAAAGAGAGTAGAAGAACTAATAGTAGACTTACTATTCGACTACTATATCGACGATAGATGTCATTACTGTCAATACTGTCATTGTAGAGAGGTCGAGTAGCGAAATATCTAGAACTTCGAGAACCTTCCATAACTTTCTGCTACCAGATAGTAGATGGCTATTACAGCGATTTTTACACAGTTCTCATGGTTGTTTCAACGTTTGTCCCCCCGAACCAAAAGTCTGAATATGCCTATATACAGCTGTACATAAGGTTCATACAATACTTATAAGGCAGTATTAAAACTGTTATGAGGCATGGCTATAGCTAGTTCCACGAGAGTTGACGTAACACTTGAGTCTGGAGAAGCCCAACTGGGGAAGTACGGTCGCCATCAGATATATCCGAGCTGCCAGCAATGCCTCTGTTGTCAAGGCGATAAAGTGCATGATCTTTTGTCCCTTGAAATAGCTGATAGCTCATAGCTTACTAGCTCGCGGTGGGACCAGTGTCTAAGTTCCATATTAATTCTCCGCACAACTACATAGACATGGTGCTTCAATTAAGTTTTTCACCAATACCCCTTAGACCAACGTACCCCTTAATCAAACGTACCCCTTAATCAAATGTACCCCTTAATCAAATGTACCCCTTAATCAAACGTACCCCTTAACCAAACGTACCCCTTAACCCAACGTACCTCTTTCACCGACAATGGTCTTGTCTCCGTGTGACAGTATCTCCAAATCACTCTTCAACTGACAACACTTGATCACCTGTTTGTACCTCCTCAGATCCATCTCTTGCCCGAAGAGTATGTTCTGTCTCACCTGAAAAACATCATCTCTTACTAATATCATAATTAACCCGGGTATGTCCTTAAACTATGTCCAACAATGAGAGGTAGGGCACAGCGAAGTTCCATCACGCTTGAATCTGGAAGCCCAACTGGGGAAGTACCTCCTCCTTACAGAAGACCACGGCCATAACAGCACTGCTACCTTTCAGGTATGAAGTGTTGTGTTCCTGATGGTAAGTAAAGTTCCCAGAGCTCCAACAACTTTTAGGGTAGGCAACGCGCATGTGAATCCTCTGGAGTTGCATGCCTTATGCCTGCAGGCGTCTATAGTAACTGCTTATCAGGCGGGCCGTATGCTTGTATACCACCGTCGTTGATTTAAAAATAAATTTGAACCGCTGTCACTTTTGACCACACCCTAAACGGCTGGAGAGGTCAGAACACTGCGATTACCATCCCGCCTGAAAACTCATCTTCCTCACGTTGCATTTTGCCACGGCTCACATTTGTTTACTCCTATCAGGCTCGAAAAAGCACATGATTCCGAGTAGAAACCAGACGAAAAAATCCAAGTAAAGAAAAAGTTGAGAATACAACTTTAAATAAAATGGCCCACCAGCGCTCTAACCCGCCTACAAGAATCTTACTGTATAAAAACCACGGTGTTGTTCCCTAAACCTAAATTTATTTATCCACAAAAACAACAACCACAATTAAAAAATATAAACTAATTCTAACATAATACTGTTCGCCAGTTTGCGATGGGAACAGCGACATCTAGCGTCAAATCTGGACACACAAATAAACATTGAACTCAATACTTTAACACTTACCGAGGCTTCGAACAGCCAGGGCTCCTGGGCGGCGTACGCCACGGTCCCCTTCACCTCCAGGTGACCCTGGGTCGGCTGCAGCTCCCGGAGAACAGCTTGGAGTATCGTCGATTTCCCGGAGCCGACTGTACCCACTATGGTGGTCAGGGTTTCGGGTTTTATCTGACAACGGATACAGTTAGTTTTAGTTTATAAATAGATAAAAACTTTTTAAACAAAAAAATTAAAATACAAATACTTACAACTAGATTAATGTCGCTGAGCGCCAGCGTTTTTCTCTCCATCGTGTCCCCGCTGTCGCCCGCCTCAGAGTTTTTCCAGTACGCTGTGTAATTTTTCATGGCCACAAGAACTTGGGGCTTCGCTAGTTTTTCCAAGTTGGTATCTGATTTTATGTAGGCTTGTTGGCTAGAAAAAAAAAGATATAACAAATTGTTTTATTCTTTTAAATTCTAAAGTCAGGTTGGTAGAGACTCTGCCTATAAAGCCGATGGTCTTTGGTTCTTTTTTTATACATGAGTGACCAGCGCTTGACCTCAGTCGCGCCCAGTAAGATCATTTATTTGTGTGATGAGCACAGATATTTGTTCCTGAGTCATGGGAGTTTTGAATGTATTTAAGTTTTATATATAATATATATATCGTTGGCTGAGTCAACACAACATGATATGGGAGGCATATGTCCAGCAGTGGACGTTCTTAAGACTGAAATGGTGACGAGGAGTCAAGTAGCATCAAAAACCACTCTCACCATTGCTGAAGAGGAAAAATCTGAAAGTGAGAAAGGTGAGGTAGGAGGAGCTCGATCTGTACCCCAACCGCGTTAGTTCCGCGTATTATAATTCCCAGTGGCATTTTTCCTCGTCGAGTTTGTTTTCATTTACGCATGTCACCATTTGCATTATTCCCCACCGGAATTTTTTATCAGATGTTGTCACTGATAAATAAATAAAGTAATATATCGCTAAACAATGGGTAGGTTAGATTTGTCAGGTAGCTTACATAGGTGCCCGAAGGGCAAATCACCCAGGAATAGGAGCTTAGCGGGACTCCGTCGACTTGTACAGAGAACGAAATACAATGTGATACAAAACCCGAATGTCTAGAAATTCGGGTGGGGAAAAATGCGAATGATAACATGCATGAAAGAAGAGAAGTTCGAGTGGGGAAAAATGTGACTGGGAACTATGCTAGTCGGAACTAACGCGGTTGGGGTACAGATCGAGCTCTCCCTACCTCGCCTTCCTCATCTTCACATTTTTCCTCTTCAGCGAAGGTGAGAGTAGTTTTTGATGCAACTTGACTCCTATCCGAAATAGAGGCATAAGTTAAAAAAAACACTCACCCGTTCCCGATCTTCTCAAAAACCCCATTCGCCCTGACCTTCTCCTCGTCAATCTTCATCAGATCCACACCATCCTTGTTCTCAACCTCCGGCAGCAGCAGAAACTCTTGCATCCTCTTCACGCTCACGTAAGCCTCGAGGGTGAATGTGATGGCGAGGGGCAGGAAGTCGACCAGCGTGTACTTCAATATTTCGTAGTAGGAGAATATGACGAAGACCTTCGCCGCTGTGAGCTCGTTGTCGAACGACAGGAATGATATGATGGACAGAAATATGGCGACTTTCGTGTTTAATTTCACGCAGGATATCATGACGGCGCGAAGCCATGACATTTTTTTTATTACGCTCATTTCTTTTCTGAAAAAAAAATATAGGTATAGGGTCTTTGACTACAGGTGTGGCCTAGTGGGTAGTGACCCTGCATATGAAGCCGATGGTCCTGGGTTCGAATACAAGTCAGGGCATTTAATTGCGTGATGACTGTGATGAGTAAGATATTTGTTCCTGAGTCATGGGTGTTTTCTATGTATTTAAGTATATATATGTATCTATATATTATATATATCGTCGTCTAGTTACAACACAAGCCTTACTGTGCTTACCGTAGGACTAGGTCGATTTGTGTAAGATTGACACGAAATATTTCTTTATTATTTACTATATATGTATAATAAAATTTAAATTTCGTCATTAATATCGCTATAGCCCAACTGGGGAAGTACCTCGTCCTTACCAGACCACAGCCACAACTTTGCTACCTTTCAGAAGTAGTGTTGTGTTCCTGATGCTAAGGTTCCCAGAGCTCCAACAACTTTTAAGGTAGGCGCATGTGAATCCTCTGAAGTTGTAGGCAACAGGTTGCGGTAACAGCTTGTATAAAAAAAAGGTATGATGATTAATCCCATACTCACTTCCTGGCCTCTCCAATGATCCTGGCAAAGGCCTTCTCCCAGGCGTACATCTTGATGGCCTCTATACTCTGTATGACTTCGTTCATCAGTCTGATCCTATTGTCTGTGCGCATGGCAGTTTTCCTGCGCAGCTTGCTCGATATCTTACCTAGGTAGCCTGGAAGAAACTCACACATAAGTCTGTCTTCTTCCCGGCATTTTGCCAGCGCTCGTTTGAAAGTGGTTTTCAACCGGAGAGACGAGGGATGATTTTATTTATTTGTACGCATAATTAAACCGTGGTGAGATAGAGGGTTTACGAGCCCCAAATGAGAGGCCGTAAACTCGAAACGAAATGGAATTAATCACAGTACATTACATCAGAGGCCGGGAAAATGAGGATTTACGGCTAAGTGGGTATATACCGGATAGTGATACGAGGCCGACAATCCGTTTTCACGGCGAGGCATGTATAGTGCTTTTCTCAAACATACAATGAAATAAAAGAAATGTTTCAAAAACTTTAATTTGCAAAATCACAACTAACAATGAAATCGAAATGTAATAAAAATTAACATCAGCTGTTCGCTATGACACCCGCCATCTTTGCCTCTGTATGGATAATCGCCGAAAAAAAGTTACAGGCCTGCAAAGTTATATGAAATTCCATTTCGGTCCCCTTCAGTTGCCGCGCCCAAAAAAACCATACTTCCGAGTGTATTATAAGGAATGTAAAGACAATATTTCATTGCATGTTTGAGAAAATAATTTTATATATTTTTTTTTAATTTATATATTATTACAAAATTACTTGATACGTCTTGAGATCGAACCGACTTAGATATGACAAAAAAAAACGAAAACTTATTTTTTTATAAGTTTTACTAAATTATCTCATTCTTCCTGATCTTTAAAGTGATTTTTGCAAGGACGCAGAGGCTCTAGGTACTGCCAAAAACGATATTCGTAAATTTCGGGCATCTGTCTCTTTTACCCCAATACAGACGTCATGGGAGTGACAGAGAATTTACGAATATCGTTTTTGGCGGTAGCGCCTCAGTTTTAGTTTTCGTTATAGTTTCGCGCTCTCGCGAGAAAAACATGTGTCTTCGCAATAAAAGCTCTAAAGATATGTCAAGATGGTTTAAATTTGCGTACAAATAAATAAACGCCCCTCGTTGCGCCGGTGGAAAACCACCTTAAAGCGGCTGCCATCTGACCTTCCAACCCAGAGGGTAAACTAGGCCTATTGGGATTAGTCCGGTTTCCTCAAGATGTTTCCCTTCACCAAAAAGCGATTGGTAAATATCATATGATGTTTAGTATATTCATAGTAAATTCAATGCATTTTATACCATGAAACATGGTATTTCAAATGAATACAATGCATTGTAATTCAATATCTTTTAATTTTATTTTGAACAACTGTGGTCGATTCCAAAAAATGAACACATTTTTTTTTAAATCCATTTATGCAGTTTTTCTCATCCCTAAAATCGATGACACGGTTCCTAAGAACAATTTTTATATGTCTTACAGTTCCAGATTTCCCCATACTGACCGATTTGAATGAGCCATCCTGTATAGTATATACCCTGTATAGTGATTGGACCCAGGTATGTCCTTAAACTACGTCCAACAATGAGAGGTAGGGCACAGCGATGACCATCACGCTTGAGTCTGGGGCAGCCCAACTGGGGAAGTACCTCCTCCTTACAGAAGACCACAGCCATAATAGCACTGCTACCTTTCAGGTATGCAGTGTTGTGTTCCTGATGGTGAGTAAGGTTCCCAGAGCTCCAACCCCCCTTAAAGGCCGGCAACGCGCTTGTGACCCCCTGGTGTTGCGGGTGCCCATGGGCGACGGTAATTGCTTACCACCAGGCAATCCGTCTGCTCGTTTGCCGCCTATGTAAAAAAAAAAATGAACTAACCTTGTAAGGGTATAAACATGAGTAGAAAGGAAACTCCGACTAGCGTCGCGACCCCGATCTGTCTGTACATAAGGTACACTATCAGCAAACTCTCGATGGGAGTCCTGACTAGATCCACCATGAACAAACACGCCATGTCGAAACGGGGCGCGTCGGCCGTGAGGAGGGTTAACACGCGACCGGATAACCCGCTCTCGCCTGTTTCTAGTCGCAGAAGCTGAAAAGGGACAGAGATGCGGGCGTTAGATGACATGAATTAAGCGAAATAACACTCAACTTTCCCGTTTTCTAGATACAATCAGATGACGATATTAATTATCAACGTGACGTTTTTTTGATTGTAAACAAATAATACATGATGTTATGGAATTGTAAATAAAAAAAAAATATTTTTTCGTATTTGTATTATAAGTAGTTAGGATTTTAATAATTTGCATGCCACAACCTTATTTATCGCCTAGCCATGCCCGGATTTTAGTAACTTGACATACTGTATTTACACATATTTTGACGACCGGTCTGGCCTAGTGGGTAGTCCTGGCTATGAAGCTGATGGTCTTGGGTTCAAATCCCAGGCAGGGAATTTATTTGTGTGATGAGCACAGATATTTGTTCCTGAGTCATGGGTGTTTTCTATGTATTTAAGTATTTATATGTATCTATCTATTATATAAATCGTCGTCTAGTACCTACCTGAGCTAGTCCGTGAATTGATTCGCGATAGAAACGTTCTATACTTTTTAGTAAATAAGAAATTAAGCGAGCGTAATTTTTTTTACAGATTTAAACTTAGACGGTCAAAAACGAAACGTCGGAGGTCATTTCTTA
Source organism: Grapholita molesta (assembly GCA_022674325.2). Taxonomy (NCBI): domain Eukaryota; kingdom Metazoa; phylum Arthropoda; class Insecta; order Lepidoptera; family Tortricidae; genus Grapholita; species Grapholita molesta. The sequence goes on along the minus strand of CP053145.2, from coordinate 7,563,207 downwards.
AGTTAAAGCAGGAAAAAGAATATTTGGTGTTAACACACATGCCATTCCTGGTACTCGAACCTGGGACATGCTGTTTCGTAGAGCCATTAGATTAGATTTCGAAATAATGATGAAGACATCATCATCATCTTGGTGGTCATAGTTACCACGCTTGACAGGCGGGTTAGCGACTGCCTTTGAAATATAAATTACCTACCGGTAAGGCAGGCGGGCAGACGCCCCACAAGGTGCACCGTCCACATGGTAAAGATTGCGGGATATATTTACCTTCCTGTAGATGAGAGAGCAGCATCCCACTCGGATCTTCATAGCCATGTCCAGCAGCCAAAGAAGCATGGGATGCATTATGCTTGCACTTACTGCCATGAAACTGCAACGCAAACAAAAAATCTAAAATGTAAAAATCAAAAATCGTTTATTATACAAAAAAATCTAAAATATAGACTATCACGGTAGTCACGGCCCGGCCACGACATTGCGCGGCATGCGTTTTATCTCTTCATTGCGTATGATCCCAACTAACCACAATGCATTGCGCGTCTCGAGCGCGCAACGAAAAGACATATATATATAAAAACCATTATCACTTACGCGTTCGAGACTTTTTTAACTTCAAAAGAAACTTACACTAGAGCCTCTGTGGTAAAACTTACCCCACAACGCCGGCCGCGTAGAAATACGCCATTGTGGGACTGACGCCAGCGTGGTTGGGGGAGAAATAGTTTATTAAACCTTCGAGACACATCGGAATGGATAGCCTGAAAACAAAAAACAAATGTCAAATAATTGACGACCGGTCATGCCTAGTGGGTAGTGACCCTGCCAATGAAGCCGACGGTTCAAATCGCAGTCAGGGCATTTATTTGTGTGATGAGCACAGATATTTGTTTCTGAGTCGTGGGTGTTTTCTATGTATTTAAGTATTTATATGTATCTATTTATTATATATATCGTCGTCTAGTACCTACAACACAAGCCTTACTGAGCTTACCGTAGGACTAAGTCGATTTGTGTAAGATGTCGCGATATATTTATTTATTTATTATCATTATTTATTTATTATACATTGACAATTTCTATAAAAAATCGCGATATTACATCACTGTAGCCATTGGTCAGTTTTGGTACAGTCGCTATCAGATATATCAGAACTGTGGAGGTGGTCACAAATATCTGTACAACGCCTCTATTGTCACGGTGATAAAGTGCATGCTCCGATATTTTTTAATACCTAAGCTGCTCCGATATATTTGATGTCGACTGTACTATGTGCTGGCGCATCTATGTGTAGGGGTTTTTAACCTTTGGGTACGGAATTTTGGTAATTATGAAAGTTATGCATTTTCACTTTCAGTCTTAATAATAATTCGGTATAGGTATTAAAGTCATTGTCCATTTTACCAACTATATATTTTGGATAACGGATTTTGGATTTTGGATAATGTGTAAATGTTATTATCAGAGCCCGGAAAATCCATAGCAAAACAAAACACTGTCGCAATCAAACTAGTGTTAGAAACATTTTTTTATCGATATCGAGTTTATCGATGTCTTATGGAATACTGATTCTCTGAAGGCTATTATTTTCAATGAGATTGATTACCTCTTTGTCACCAGACTACGGCCAAGCCCAAAGGTAAGGGTTATTACTTAATATGAAATATAAATAACGTTGATGATTACGTTGCGTTTTAGATGAAATAACAATAAAACAAGCCCTAACTTTACCACTTCTTTTGCGTTTGGCGTGAATGATTATAAATTAATGTACCTAAACATATCGGTATGATTTTTTTTAGACAAAACTCACTCGATATCGATAAAAAAATGTTCCTATCACTAGTTTGATTGCGACAGTCTTTTGTTTTGCTATAGATTTTCCGGGCTCTGGTTATTATTAAATTTTATTGTATTGAAACTAAGTTAATTTAGGAATTTACGCATTTTCTAACTAAGACAACTTGAGATTTGGTTAAATATCTCATAAGACACAGTTAAAAACACTATGAAAAGTTCAGAATATTTAAATAAGAACCAAAATTACAGCAAACACAAGTTGTTACTCTCACTTACAAAGGCAGACTGAATTGTTTTTTTTATTTTATTATATTTATTTATTAAATATACAGAAACAATACAAACATTGCACTTTAAGTCCTGCAAAACTGTTAAGACAGTTTGACTGCAGGAAGACTTAACTTAAACTATACTAAACCTTATTATCTAATATTATAAATTTATTACAGTTCGACTTAGTGACAGATTTTATGGCAGTGAATCTAATAAATACTGTTTCAATTTTCTTCTATAAATGCGGTAATTTTCTTCCATTCGTATGTTTTTTTTATGATATAGGAGGCAAACGAGCAGACGGATTGCCTGATGGTAAGCAACTACCGCCGCCCATGGACACTCGCAACACCACAGGAGTCACAAGTACGTTGCCGGCCTTTAAGATCCCTATACGCTCTTTTCTTGAAGGTTTGGGTGTCATATCGGTCCGGAAATACTGCACACGACAATTTATTCCAGTATGTCCTGAAATAAGCTGTTTAATACATATGGCAGGCGTTTTTTCAGTGTTCTATCTCCGTAATAATTATTTATTCTAGGAACGTTAAATTTACCTGCGGAGACGGACCTCGTACCATGCTCATGTGTAGTTCGATGTAGATTATGCTCCTGACTGCCATGGTTATTTGTTGTCGTAATGTCGTACAAAGTATTAATAATTTAAATAAAGAACATTATAATGAGTAAAGTCTGCAACCCAGCCAGTCGCCAACAAAAATTTTGATATTTCGTTGTAAGTTATAACGAACCGGAATCAAATAAAATAGTAAACTCACCTTATGCTAGCGTCGACGATGGCGAACAGTATATTTCCTATGATAAACTTAAGACCATATATCTTAATAATAGCACGCAGTAGGGACGGATTCTTGCCTTTCTCTGAAAATAACAAATCAAATATAAAAACAAATCTAGTTTATGTTTTTTTACTTTACGCCCGTCGAATCACGCCTGCCAAATGTGGCGACTAAGGTAACACCACCAAGATGATACAAGTCATATTTGGGTGATGCCTGCGCCCAGCAGTGGACGTCTTACGGTTGAAATGATGATGATGATTAATTAACTTTGCACCTTGACTCTGTTTAGCCCTGGTAGAGAATGCTATTAGGCATTAAGAACGCTATTTGTACATTTTTCTCTCTGTGCTAAGTTAATCGTATTTTATAACCCCGTTCTAATAGTTATCCTCGTAAGACCCAGTGTACATTACAATGTACACTCCCTTTCAATGGAATTCAAATCCTTTATAAAAGGTAATAAAGTAGCATTTCATTTGTTTCATTATTTTTCGAACAAAAGAAAATTCAACCCAATTGAATGTACAATAAAATTGATTTTAACTATGACATTTTTTTGTATGGTGGGTCTTACGAGGTTATATGGCTCAATCAACTATTATTTGTCCCACGTTGCCATGGTTACGTCTGGGTCACTCTTCAAACAGTTTAATTGCATATAAATACACAAAACATAGATATTTGTAGAAGCTATATGTGCCTTCCATAATGGGTCACCTACCAAGCGCGTCAGTAGTACGCGGTGCCACATTTCTTGTAACAAATTATGCTTCAGTTGTCCTGGCTGATGGGACAGAATAACAACAACAAACAGTTGATTCACTCATAAGTATTTGAAACTCACTACTACTTAGTTACAACCGGATAAACTCACGTGTAAACGTGTCGCCTAGTGCGATATAAGTACACGTGGTTATAACAGTTTGTAACTAAGTAGTAACATGGCTCACAACATTTAATTATATTTGAAACTTATTGTGTATGAAGAGATTAGCATTTAATCACGACTTCGTCGGCCAGCCATGCCCGTCTTTAAAGTATGGTTGCGGGAAAAAAATTATCCTATGTCCTTTCTCGTAGCTCAAACTCTCCATACCAAATTTCATCCCAATTGGTTCAGCGGTTTAAGCGTGAAGAGGTAACAGATAAACAGAGAGTTATTTTCGCATTTATAATATTAGTATGGATAGTAAGTATGAATGGGTCATATACACTAATATTATAAAGGCGAAAGTTGGTGAGTGTGTGTTTATTACTTCTTCACGTCTAAACGGCTGGAGCGATTATAATCAAATTTGGTATGGAGTTAGCTGACACCCTGGATTAACACATAGGCTACGTTTTTTCCCTAACAAACCGCGGGTAACACCGCGGGGCACAGCTAGTTTTAGATAACAGTAACCATATTTTTAAAGTGCATACATAAATACAAAGTGTACATTATAATGGACACTGGACATTACAAGGTTGATGAATGATTTTCTCACCCCGGTTATAGAGTTCCTGTCTCCACGTTTCGGCCAACGCGTCTCCCCGGGGAGCCGCCCGGTGTCCCGGAGTACATCTGCATTAAAAAAAAAACTTTACAATAATATTTTTTCCATAAAAAAAAACTTCTACTCAGAATCACCATTTTTTTCCATTGCAATAGAAAAAAAATCCTAGAAAATGCAATATATAATTGAATTTTCGTCTTGTACAGTCGCCATCAGATATATCGGGGCTGTGGAGGCGGTCACAAATATCGGAACATGCACTTTATCGCCTTGACTATAGAGGCGTTGTTCCGATTTTCCGACCTCCACACCTCAGCAAAAAAAAAATGATAAAGATAAATTCGAACCAATTTGATTTATAGGCCACTTCGTTCCTTGTCACAGTGAAATTCTATATGAAAGACGCAAAAGATCTCTTATTAACGTCACTGTGACAAGGTTCGAAGTGGCCTAGGAATCAAATTGGTTGACTATACACACCTGTATACATCTGATATGCTCAGCTGCCCTTTACGACCCTTCACGAACAGAGGTCTGGTGTACCTGGAATATTCCAAGCGTTAATACATAATAAAGAAAATAACAACTTAACCTACTTAAACAAAATTAGAGATAAAAAACTTGGCCCAAATCGCTATCAACGGGCAAGGTGCCCAGAAGGCTGGCTGTATTCCCACGCTGGATAACGATGGCTATCCGCTGTGCAAAATAGTAGCCAGCCCTCTGGTCACCCGAGGCCTCTATCAGGCGCGCCGACAGATCTTTATATAGTCGGCGCGCGTTTGGACCCCACGGCCCCAAAATTTCGACGCCAAACGCCGCAAATATGTAGCTACTTCCCAGAGCGACATACTTGCGGGGTTTGAAGTCTTCTGCCGAGGTTGCCGCAGCACCAGCATTAATTTTAGTGCTTGGAATATGAGTCGGTGCCAGAGTGTCAACGCAGGTAGCGTCAATAATAAATAAATAATCCAGCAAGCACTTAGACTTGGCTGACGAGGTAACCGCCATGTGGGAAGTTGATTCGGCGATCATTGTAGCGATAGTTGTTTCCGCGAACGGTCTAATAGCGAAGAGTCTCGACCAACATCTTGAGAGACTCTCGCTACGTGGTTATCGTGGTGATAGATCGATCACAGCGCCGGGCAATGCTCGTCGACATCACCGTCCCATGTGTCGAGAACCTCGAGAAGGCCGAGAAGGACACATCCAGCAAGTACTTAGACTTGGCTCACGAGGTAACCGCCATGTGGGAAGTTGATTCGGCGATCATTGTACCGATAGTTGTTTCCGCGAACGGTCTCATAGCGAGTCTTGACCGACATCTTGAGAGACTCGCTACGTGGTTGTGGTTGGATCAAGGGTCAGATTCAGATGGTAATCCTGGACACGACGTATAGTCCGGCGGTTCCTCTCTGCAGCCCTAACCACCGGCAGCCTGGGCCCTGCCGAAAAACTTTACGATTTTTTTTTAAATATGAGCTCTATATTGTATATGTCCATTTCATAAGGTTCACTTTTTATGATATAGGAGGCAAACGGGCAGACGGATTGCCTGGTGGTAAGCAACTACCGCCGCCCATGGACACTCGCAACACCAGAGGAGTCACAAGTAAGTTACTTAATATTACTAGATACTTACACAAATCGACTGAGCCCCACGGTGAGCTCAAGAAGGCTTGCGTTGTGGGTGTGGTATACCGAATTAGCGAGTTGCTAAGAAAAGTTAAATCACTGTCAGTTTCGTGACGACAATTAAACAAGCATCTTTATGACGAACGATTTTTTGCCTTTAATTATGTTGTAATATATATTGAAGTTTATAAAACGAACATCAAAACCAAGTTTTTGTCCAAATTTAATGCTTAATTGTCGTCACGAAACTGACAGTGATTTAACTTTTCTTAACAACTTTCGCTAATTGGGTGTACCAAATTTTTGAAACCCCAAACACCCATGACTTAGGAACAAATACCTGTGCTCGTCACACAAATAGATGCTCTAACTGGGATTTGAACCCAGAACCATCGGCTTCATAGGCAGGGTCAGGGTCTAAAATGATGATGATACTATTTATTTTAGAATACGGTAACTCACCAGAGGTTGCCGTGTGATGCCGGCTGACTAGAATAGCACCACCCCATCTCCCGCGGGTGTCGTAAGAGGCGACAAAGGGAAAAATCCTGCGGACGGGCAGCAGCGTCCGTCGAAACCCAATCTACAGCTACTGCGCGAAGGCGACCATGGCAAATACCCCCAAGATGATACAAGTCATATTTGTGGGAGGCCTATGTCCAGCAGTGGACATGAAAAATATGTAATGTAACTTACCAAAAATTTTCGAAATGTGGTGCTGGCTGGCGGAAAATGCTGTGGATCAAGTGGACAACCCGCCGCACAAACGAATCAATCCTTAGTCAGCTGAAAATAAGCACACGACTCCAGAATCTGCACACAGCGCATACTCCGGTTCTTCGGACACGTGGCTAAACGCGAAGATAGTCTAGAGGTACTAATAATGGTCGGTCACTTGAAAAGGAAGAGGAGTAGAGGAAGAGAGCGCCATCCCGGTGGATAGACACAGTTAAGGCATATGCATAATAAGGCATATTTCGAACCCGGGTATGTCCTTAAACTACGTCCAACAATGAGAGGTAGGGCACAGCGATGACCATCACGCTTGAATCTGGGGCAGCCCAACTGGGGAAGTACCTCCTCCTTACAGAAGACCACAGCCATAATAGCACTGCTACCTTTCAGGTATGCAGTGTTGTGTTCCTGATGGTGAGTAAGGTTTCCAGAGCTCCAACCCCCCTTAAAGGCCGGCAACGCGCTTGTGACTCCCCTGGTGTTACGGGTGCCCATGGGCGACGGTAATTGCTTACCACCGTCTGCTCGTTTGCCGACTATGTAATAAAAAAAAAACATGCAGGGTTCAGGGTCCAGAGCTGTCTGCAAATGGCGCAGGATAGGAATAGCTGGAAGAACGTGGTTAAAAGCGTCGGTAATCACGACCCTCAGCAATGAGGATGCGACTAGAAAGTAGGGCTCCTGGTATCCGTGATGTACGCCGACCCGTAGCTACGTGTTCTTAACACCGCCGGTACTAAGATCACGAATTTCACGAACACGGCCAGGTACGTGTCACGTACCTACGTTCGCATCCAAATTCACGTGACACGCCGTGACACGCCGTGACACGTAGCCCGTACCTGCGTCCGTGTGTGGAGCTTCGGGCTCGATTCCGTTGGATACTTATCGCACGTTTCGTAATTTCGCCACGCCCGGGAATATAATAAATAAGGACTAAGTTTTATTCTCAAGATACGTGAAGGCGTGATCACGCCTACACGGATCTACACGGATTCACGTACCCTCTAATTTCACGTAACCGAATGTCACGTGCGGAACGGACCAGAAAACCGTTGCCGTGATTCACGAAACCGGGCGCACGGCTACGGGTTCACGAATCACGGACACGACCGCGAGCCCTACTAGAAAGAAGAACTTACCAGAAACATGTTTTCGATATGAGATTAGCGTTCTCCCTCGGGTTCTGTTTCCTCTCTATATCGAAGTACCCGGGGTCCATGTCTCCGTAGAGTTACACTTAGTTTTAAGTACAAATGTAAATAACACTTAGGTGTAAGTATTTGGCACTGTTGTGTTGGTCACGGCATAGTTATCTGTAACAAAAAAAAAACAATAGTCATTTCTAGAGCCTATTATAGCACAAAAGACTACTAATAATAAGACCCCAATTTCGTCTCGCGATAACGTCACAATAGGGTAACTTGGGGAGTGAATGGAACAGTAGTAATTATTACGGATTTATAAGGATAACATTAAAAACGCGAAGCGTCTGGTTGATGTAACTGGTGACCGAAGAGCTGACGGCTTGCTCGCACAACGTATCAGCATTGCTATACATGGAAGAAACGCCAGCATCCTTCGTACAGTCGCCATCAGATATTTGGAGCTGTGCATGGAGGTGGTCATATATCGGAACATGCACTTTATCGCCTTGACAATAGAGGCGTTGCTTCGATATTTGTGATCACCTCCACAGCTCAGATATATCTGATGGCGACTGTACAGTCAGCAGCAGAAGTGGCTAAGCGTTTGAGGTGTTCAAAATGAGGTCAACACATCTCTATTGTCAAGAGAGTAAAAGCTCGTGTACGTCATTTTGAACACTTGAAATGCTTAGCCACTTTTGCTGCTGACTGTACAATGCCTCAAGGGCCTTTTTAAGATTTAATAACTAGTTAAGTACTTAATCATATTTTAAAGAATGTAATTGTAAATAAAGATTTATTAAAAAAAAATAACACGAAAATGTTAAGTACTTTTTAATTCATGACATATTATAATACTTCGAAACTCCCTATAAATCAATTTTTATTTATAGTATTTATCCTAGGAGGATATAACTGATATGGAGTAATTTTGGCAGGCGTTCCCCTCTGCCAAAATTACTCGGCCGCCGGTCATAGTTCTTGAACTTGTGTGAATATAGTTTATGCTAGTGTTTGATAATTTTGTCGTGTGCGTGTGTAGCGACGCACGCAAGAAATGCATTAGTGTTAACATTATTTATGTGTGTTACCTCACCCCCGCGCCGAAAACGGCATAATTTTTCCGATAGAAATTAGTGCGTGTGTCGTCTCCATATTGGTTATATCCTCCTAGTATGTATCAATCGATTTGTTTCGTTGTGAGGATCAAATATCCCTATAGGATCACTTGCGTAAAAGATAAAGAAAACTCAAAAATGAGAGTAAGTCTGAAACTCGCTGTTTTATTATTTCAAAACCCTCCTTAAGGCACTGGTCCGACTGCGAGCTAGTAAGCTATCAGCTATTTCAAGGGACAAAAGATAATCGCTCCCGTGTAAATAAAAAAGACATATATTTATAGCTGATCGCCCGGCGATGAACTACTATCGCCCGGCTATGACATATATCTCTTTTATTTACACGGGATCGATTATCTTTTGTCCCTGGAAATAGCTGGTAGCTCATAGCTTACTAGCTCGCGGTGAGACCAGTGCCTACAATAAGATGCTTAACTATGACGTCGGTAAGTATATATTTTTTATCTGGTAAAACAATATATTTTTAGCTTCTCTTATTATTTATGTATTTGGTTCCATTTGGTTCCACTGTTCCATTTACTCCCCAATTTACCCTATTGTGACGTCTCGCGACAAAATCCGGGGTTATATAATGTTTTTTTAAAGATTTTATTATAATTATTCCTCCTATGACTTTACTTTTCACATTTACTTTGATTCTAGACAGTTCTAGACCAACATAATAAAAACTGTTGTGAGCCATACTACTTAGTTACAAACGGATAAACTCACGTGTAATTATATCGCACTAGGCGACATGTTTCGGGTAATCTCTGTTTTCACCTATACTTTGAATAATACTTTTTTTCTGTTGCACATAAATACACATTATACAAACGCTGTGACGGTACACACAGCAACACTCTTAGCTGTACATAGGTGGACCTTATGCCTTATATAATAAGGTCCATTGATGTACAGCTAAGAATGTTGCTGTGTGTACAATAGATCATTCACTCTCAAACAATATGTAGTTAATTTGTATAGTTTTTTAACTCATATTATTTATACTTACTATACAACAATCCATATAATTTTTTTTATGACAGAGGCGGCAAACGAGCAGACGGATTGCCTGATGGTAAGCAAATACCGTTGCCCATGGGCACCTGCGACACCAAGGGAGTCACAAGTGCGTTGCCGGCCTTTAAAGGGGGTTGGAGCTCTGAGAACCTTACTATCAGGAACACAACACTACATACCTGAAAGGTAGCAGTGCTATTATGGCTGTGGTCTGTAAGGAGGAGGTACTTGCCCAGTTGGGCTGCTCCAGACTAAAGCGTGATGGTACTTCGCTTCGCTGTGCCCTACCTCTCATTGTTGGACGTAGTTTAAGGACATACCCTGGTCCATCCATAATAATATTACAAATGCGAAATTAATCTAGTCTGTCTGTTACCTCTTCACGCTTAAACCGCTGAACCAAGTGAAATTCGGTATGACGAGAAACGACATAGGATAATTTTCGCCACCATACTTTACCCATGCCCGTCTGACTCTGGTTAGCGGTGAAGAGCCCAGTACCCTTACCATGAGTTGTGACATTACGGTTTTCGATGACGAGTATCGAGTTTACTATCTGTACATCTCGTTCGCACTAAAATAGTACAAGCGAGATGCACAGATAGTAAACTCGATACTCGTTATCGAAAACCGTAATGTCACAACTCATGGTAAGGGTACTGGTGGCCTTGTGGTAAGAGCGTGCGACTTTCAATCCAGAAGTCGCAGGTTCGAACCCCGGTTTGTACCAATTAGTTTTTCGGAACTAATATACGAAATATTATCTGATACTTGGTAGTTTTCAAAATTTGGTACACCCAATTAGCGAAAGTTGTTAAAAAAAAAAAAATTCACTGTCAGTTTCGTGTCGACAATTACGCATGAAATCTTTATCAATATCTACTTTTTTCCTTTAATTATGTTGTAATATAGATTGAAGTTTATAAAACGAACATCAAAACCAAGTTTTTATAGAAATTTGTTTTTATTTTGACCCGGGTATGTCCTTAAACTACGTCCAACAATGAGAGGTAGGGCACAGCGATTACCATCACGCTTGAATCTGGGGAAGTACCTCCTCCTTACAGAAGACCACAGCCATAATAGCACTGCCACCTTTCAGGTATGTAGTGTTGTGTTCCTGATGGTGAGTAAGGTTCCCAGAGCTCCAACCCCCCTTAAAGGCCGGCAACGCGCTTGTGACTCGCCTGGTGTTGCGGGTGCCCATGGTTAACTCTTAATTGTCGTCACGAAACTGACAGTGATAAAAAATTTTTTAAACACATTTCGCTAATTGGGTGTACCAAATTTTGAAAACTCTCATTTACCAGTCGCTTTTCGGTGATGGGATACATTGTGTGGAAACCGGACTAATCCCAATAAGGCCTAGTTTACCCTTCGTTGGAAGGTCAGATGGCAGCCACGTTCGTAAAAACTAATGCCTACGCCAAATCCTGGAATTAGTTGCCAAGCGGACCCCAAGGCTTCCATGAACCGTGGCAAAATGCCGGGAGGAGGAAGCATTAACAAATATCACAAAGAAAAGAAGTGTCATCATAAAATCCTCCGAATCGACGACCGGTCTGGTCTAGTGGGTAGTGCCCTGCCAATGAAGCCGATGGTCCTGGGTTCGAATCCCAGTAAGGGCATTTATTTGTGTTATGAGCACAGATATTTATACCTGAGTCATGGGTGTTTCCTATGTATTTATATGTATCTATCTATTATTTATATCGTCGTCTTATATCTACAACAAGCCTTACTGAGCTTGCCGTAGGACTAGGTTGATTTGTTTAAGATTATCTCCATATATTAAAAATAAAAATCCTTAAAACAGGGGTTCCCAAAGTGTGCGCCGCGGCGCCCTGGTGCGCCGTGGAAAGTTCAGAGGGGCGCCTTGAGTCGATCATCTATTATTATCTATGTACAACGACGATAAATTCATGTGGTGGATGTTTAATTGTCTTCCTACCTCCCTCTAACTAAACTAACCTAACCTGACTACTATTATTGTAGGTAATGTAGGTAATTATTTCTTTCTACTATATCTTTTTGAAATAGCTAGGACAGGGCGCCGTGACAAACTACTAATTTTGTAACTGCGCCGCAGGTTGAAAAATATTGGGAATCCGTGCCTTAAAACATTTACATATATGTGTTATCATTCCGTTAAACACTTTTCCTTATAAATAACTCGTACTACATCGGGGAATTCCACAGGGCAGCGCGAATAATTCCGCTCACCTATTTCCCTCTTTATCGCTCGTTGTATATTTGAAAGCGATGGAGTGAAACAGTAATCTGGCGGCTAGCTCTTATGAAACCATTGCTCACATTTTTAACAGACAATTTGCAACTCTGTTGCATCGGCATAAGGTCTAACGATCAGTTAATAATGTTTAAATTAAAGATTGCCGGTAAAACTAAAGTCTTGAACTTTATTACTCGATATTTTTTTATCAACCAAATTATTATAGGCTTGGTGTTATAATAAAATTAAATTAAATGTAAAAAACCTCGCCAAATGCCCTTGCCACTGGTATGCTGCCCAGAATACTATACTACTATACTTCAATATACATACTAGATTAGATTATAGTAAGCTCAAGAAGGCTTGTGTTCAGCGGCGCTACCGCGAACACCGATATTCGTAAATTTCGGACGATTGTCTCTGTCACTCTCATGACACCCCTAATTGGAGTAAAAGAGAAAGATGTCCGTAATATAAGAACTTCGACGTTCGCGGTACCGGGCCTGTTCAGCCAACGATACATATAACACTAGCTTTTCCTTGCGACTTCGTCGGCCAGCCATGCCCGTCTTTAAAGTATGGTTGCGATAAAAAAATATCATATATCCTTTCTCGTAGCTCAAACCAAATTTTATCTCAATTGGTTCATCGCTTTAAGCGTGAAGAGGTAACAGACAGACAGACAGAGTTATACTTTCGCATTTATAAAATTTCATCCCAATTGGTTCCGCGGTTAAAGCGTGAAGAGGTAACAGAGAGAGAGTTATACTCGCATTTATAATATTAGTATGGATACGTAAATAGTAAATACATAGAATACATCCATGACTCAGTATAACACATATCTGCGCACAACACACAAATAAACCATAACTGGAATTTGAACCCATGACTGTCGGCTTCATAGGCAGGGTACTAGGCACTTTTTTAATACGACAGTGGAAAACAAGCATACGGCCCGCCTGATGGTAAGCAGTTACCGTAGCCTATGAACACCTGCAACTCCAGAGGATTCACATGCACCTACCCTAAAAGTTTTTGGAGCTATGGGAACCTTACTCACCATCAGGAACACAACACTACATACCTGAAAGGTAGCAGTGCTATTATGGTTGTGTTCTGTAAGGAGGTACTTCCCCAGTTGGGCTGCCACAGACTCGAGCGTGATGGTACTTCGCTATGCCCTACCTCTCATTGTTGAACGTAGTTTAAGAACATCATCATCATCATCTCAGCCATAAGGCGTAAAATACACACAAGCGACGTAGGGCATAAGGCATAAGGCACGATGCCGCTTCAAACGTTTGTATACAAAATGTACTAAGGAGACATATTTTGAATTACACGCAAGCGACGCGGCACCGCTTCCGTGCCTCATGTCGCTTCAAAGCAATAATGTCGCGTAAGTATATTGTTCGAAGAAAAGATTCGAAGTTCATTTACGTTAGAAGAAAGAAAATGTTCGAAGTCGACGTAACTGTGAATTACACTCAAGCGGCGCGACGCAGGCCCCGTGCCTTATACCTTACGCCGTTTGTGTGTATTTCACTCCTAAGTCGTCCGCTGCTGAACATAGGCCTCCCCCTTGGACCTCCACATGTTACGGTTGGAAGCGACCTGCATCGAGCGTCTTCCGGACTTTCCGGAGTCATTAATGAGGTCGTCTGTCCATCTTGTGGGTGGACGTCCTATGCTGCGCTTGCTAGTCCGTGGTCTCCACTCGAGCACTTTTCGACCCCATCTGCCATCTTCCCATTTAAGGACATACCCGGGTCTAAACTAGCACTAGGCAGCCTGTCGTCGATACAAGTTGAACGACCCCAGTACAGATGCCATGTGTATTTGAGGTGACTATGTTAATACCTCGTTTTTGCATAACTCGGCGCTCACGGTTGAAACTTATGATAGTTCGATGACCTTTCAACCTATAGATATACCTACATATATTCAGCTATAGTAATAGTATTGAAGACTGGTCTGACCTAGTGGGTAGTACCCTACCGACTGTCCTGGATTCATCATAAGGGCATTTATTTGTGTGATGAGAACAGATATTTGGACCAGAGTCATGGGTAATATAATATATCATAAATGCGAAAATAACTCTGTCTGTCTGTCTGTCTGTCTTTACCTCTTCACGCTTCAACCGCTGAATCAATTGGGATGAAATTAGGTATGGAGTGAGTTTGAGCTACATAAGTACTCACTGCAAATAATATAAGTAAATTGGATCAAAAGTGTACGGATTACGTTCAATTTGTTCAAGATCGGTGGCAAGGCGTCTAGGTAGATCGATATAAGACTGTGTGTACGTCTTGTCGTTGACGTAGTATGTACTATCGATAACAGGAGTGTCGATATATTTATTGTGGCATGCACTAAGGCGGAGATGGCGGGATGACCTAGAGCGTTTGAGGGGAACTGGCCCTCAGCAACAGCGGATCGGGAATCATGGCAATATCGTTCATGCTTTCGTTGACGTCCAGACGAGGGAAGTGATTTCATCCTTACGTTGTGAATATTGTGCGTAGAAAGATCCGTTGGAAGGAGAAGGCCTAGGCGAACTTTTCTCGACTAAATCGGGGATATTTTGAAGAAAGGCCAGGTCAGGAGTACCCCAAACCGCCGAGCGCGTTTGAGGAACGTTATGAAAGTGAGTGAAGCGAAAGTGATTTGTCAGGATCGTAGCAAATGGAAAGCCGTGATCTCTGCCTACCCCTCTGGGAAACAGGCGTGATTGTATGTATGTATGTACACATGTATGTATGTGAATATTCCATTCATTCGCACGAAGTGATTCGCTTCTACCTTCCTTAATGCGGACTGCTAAGGAATGGAATTCGCTCCTTTCGTCTGTATTCCCGGAAAGATATAATTTGGTATTCAAGGCAAGAGTGGATAGGCTGTTACTGAACCAGCGTGCTGCACCCTCGACCTCGTCGACACTTACCATCAGGTGCAACTGAGGTCAAACGCTGGTCAGTCTTGTATATAAAAATATGTAGGTATAATGATGCAAAGGGTTAAATATTACTGAAAGATATCAATAAAATCTAAAACTAGAGCGTTCCCAACCAAACCAGTTCAGGACCTTGTGATACGTTATCTGAACAAGCTATGATATTGCCAATAGATACATAGTAACATTATTTATATTGCTAATGTACGATAATATTTGATTGACTATTAACTTATCTTTTTGATGGAATCGTACGAAGCGAGGACAGATAAAATCGTTCCCTGATGGGTGAATTTGCAAAAAAATTGTAGTCTTCTTCTTTTATCATCCATCAATATATCGACTATGCCAAATAGCGAGTCACTACATAGCATTGAACCAAGTCGCTTTCTCTGTCCCTATATCCCTATGTATGCTTAAATCTTGGGACGGTGCTATTCTATTCAACCGGCATCGCATACATTACATATACATACATTTCAGCCGTATGCAGTCCACTGCTGGACATAGGCCTCCCACAAATATAACTTGTATCATCTTGGGGGTCGTTGCCATAGTCGCCACGCTTGGCAGGCGGGTTGGCGACCGCAGTAGCTGTAGATTGGGTTTCGATGGACGCTGCTGCCCGTAGGATTTTTCCCTTTGTCGCCTCTTACGACACCCGCGGGAGATAGGGTGGTGCTATTCTAGTCAGCCGGCATCACACGGGTTCTCATCTAGTTATTATTTATCACCCCAACCTGGTGAAGTTCGCTGAATCGCAGGGCGCAAAACGGGTCATTGTGGGCCGCTGTGGGGAAGGCCTATGTCCAGCAATGGACATCAGTAGCTGATAGGATTGTTAGCGGACATTTCTGCTTAAATCGGTCCGTTCGTTTGCCACCTTGGGCATAAAAAAAAAACCAAATTAGTCAATGTTATCTTAATCGCGACCTCAGTCGTTAATCGCAGCCGACTTCAACCTTGACCTTGACACACCATCGACCTGACCTTTCCGCCATTACGAGGCACAGTCGCCATCGGTTATATCGGAGCGCCCGTAGTGGTCATAAATACCGGAGCAATGCCTCTATTGTGCATTTATTGGACATGTATTTGTGTGATGAGCACAGATATTTTTTGTTCCCGAGTCATGAGTGTTTTTTATGTATTTAAGTATTTATATGTATCTATATATTAAATATATCGTCGTCTACTACAGTCAACAACACTCCTAGCTATACATTGGTAGACCTTATTAATAGTTATTAATGTTATTATATAAGGCCCGGATATATTATTTTGGACCCGGGGTATGTCCTTAAACTACGTCCAACAATGAGAGCTAGGGCACAGCGATGACCATCACGCTTGAATCTGGGGCAGCCCAACTGGGGAAGTACCTCCTCCTTACAGAAAACCACAGCCATAATAGCACTGCTACCTTTTAGATATGTAGTGTTGCGTTCCTGGTGGTGAGTAAGGTATATTGGAGTATATTTTGGAGCACAGTCAGCACCAGAAGTGGCTACGCGGTTGAGGTGTTCAAAATTAGGTCAACACATCTCTATTGTCAAGCAAGAGAATAAGAGCGCGTGTAGGTCATTTTGAACACTACAAACGCTTAGCCACTTTTGCTGCTGACTGTACCTTTGCCGCTCCGATCCATTTAATGGCGACTGTACAGGGCACGTGAAAATATCGTAAAGTAAAACACGAAAGAAAAAAATTGGCGTGAAGAGCATGCGTTTAAGTCTTGACCTCTTGGTGTTACGGTACGTCGCTGCGATTCCGTAGCGTTTGCGTATTTTGAGCGAGTGGTAAAAACGGTGCGGATACGACGCTTCACTGCGATTCCGTACCGTCGCCGTTTTTTAAACAGCGGTGTGGTCGCACCTTTAGAAATAATTCTGTGGTTCTAGTGAAAATAGGTATAAGTCAAATTCAGGGATCGGACAACCCTTTCCGCGGCAAAAGCCATTAAAAGGGCAACCCTTAAACACGGCTAACACATTGAAAGACTTACCAGTTTGAACTGCTAGCCCATATATTTGACTATCCCTTACCGTACGACTAAGCCAAACATAAAACTAGCCCTTTACAATCACTAACCGCTATCCTTTATGCCTTGCTATCCCTTATAAAGGGTTACCCTTATTACTTAGCGCTTTTTATAAAGCTTTCCCTTTAGTAACGTCGTAGTTAATTCTTGCGTGAAAGAGACAGGTTTAGTATATACTATGACATATGTCTACGCTAGTGTTCGAAAAGCGCGCGTACATCAAATCAAAGAAGTCAAAGAAAACGCCAGATCAGAGCAATGTGTGCTTTATGAACAAGGCAAACGATTTCAATTAGCACGCTTGTATGTAAAAGGGAAGCCCTTTTATAAGGCTAACCCTTATAAGCAATATGTAAGGTTTTGGTGAGCGGATGATTAGGGTTTTGTTAGGGTATTGGGATAGCGCTTAGTTATAAGGGTTAGCGCTTTTATAAGGGCTTTAAAAACAAAATGAAAGGGTATTGTCAAATAAGGGTATGGTGAGTAAAGCCTTATGTAAAACCCATACAAAACCCTTTATAAGGGATAGCGGGCCGGACCCTGGTCAAATTAGCACAGCGAAAAAGGGTACAAGTGCCGTACATTTTATAGGACTTGTGGCCTTTTTACTGAGTCATTTTGACTTTACCATGACTTAATTAAAGACATAAAAAAAAAGGTATATTTTTAATAACACAAAGTCGAGAGCCAATCACCACCAAGGTTGAAAAGTGAATGCCATTGACATCCAATTAATAATAACCCTTAAACAGTTAGCAATTGGGCACAAAATCCTTTACAGATTCTTGAGTGCCTTTGGTTCTGTGGCTAATTCATTTTTGACGAGTCATTTGACAAGTAAGAGTAATTTTACAGTCAATGGCATAAAAAAAGTTTGCCATTTGACCACTTGCGTAAGCGCCAATTACATAAAGAGAAACTAGGGTTGAAAAAACCCGGAAAATTTTTCGTTTTTTTCCAATTTTTTTTTTTTTAGTTTTATTCGGAAAAAACAATGTCACTTAGTTTAGTTTACTTATTTTTCCGAAAAAAATAGAAAAAAAAACGCATTTTGCAAAGAGCTTGTGATTTTTTCTATTTATAATTTGACAGTGTTCGCCATAGCGACTTTAGCGGTCGGTAACGTGGCATGCATGGCATTATAATGTGATCACTTTAGTGATGCTTGGTGTATAAAGGGTTAACGTTGTTTAGTATGTTATATCGATAGCTTATTACGCAGTGATTTAACGCAGTATTGTGCAGCTAATGAAGAATTAATCTCGAACGTTTCACCAATATTTGGTCACCACCGACAGTCCCTAGCCGTATCGTGGCTCTGTAAAGTCCAGCTACCACTTTACAGAACGCAAGGCATACTACACTGGCATGCTCTAAGAGCAAACTTGTTATTTTTTTTTATGACCTGTCCTATGACATAGGCGGCAAAGGAGCGACGGATTGCCTGGTGGTAAGCAACTACCGTCGCCCATGGGCACCTGCAACACCAGGGGAGTCACAAGCGCGTTGCCGGGCTTTAACGGGGGGTTGGAGCTCCGGGAACCTTACTCACCATCAGTAACACAACACTACCTACCTGAAAGGTGGCAGTGCTATTATGGATGTGGTCTGTAAGGAGGAGGTACTTCCCCAGTTGGGCTGCTTCAGACTCAAGCGTGATGGTCATCGGTGTGGACTCTCATTGTTGGACGTAGTTTAAGGACATACCCGGGTCGGGTACGGGGTATGTTATTTGATTGATTCGCTATAACTTGGACACAGGCGAAATCATCAGAATTGATGAAAGCCTTTTTTTTAACTATCCGTGTTTGAATCTATAGTCATCATCATCTTCCTCGCGTTGTCCCGGCATTAGCCACGGCTCATGGGAGCCTGGGGTCCGCTTGGCAACTAATCCCAGGATTTGGCGTAAGCGCTAGTTTTACAAAAGCAACTACCACCCTGACCTTCCTACCTAGAGGGTAAACTAGACCTTATTGGGATTAGTCCGGTTTCCTCATTTTCCTTCACCGAAAAGCGACTGGTAAATATCAAATGATATTTCGTACATAAGTTCCGAAAAACTCATTGGTACGAGCCGGGGTTTGAACCTGCGACCTTCAAATTGCAAGTCGCACGCTCTTACCGCTAAGAAGTGCAGAATTCAAAGAAAATGGAAATATTTTTCCAGAAACACTCGTATGTTTGTGTTCTCACAATCGTTTGATATGCTGCAGGTTTCAAACATATCAATTCTCAATAACAGAGTCGTGTGTCAAAGCATAACTCATGTTTTTTTCTCCTTTCTATAACAAAGTTGGTTAAGTATATTTTGACGACCGGTCTGGCGTAGTGGGTAGTGACCGTACCAATGAAGCCGATGGTCCTGGGTTGGAATCCCAATCAGGGCATTTGTGTGATGAGGACAGATATTTGTTCCTGAGTCATGGGTGTTTTCTATCTATTTAAGTATTTATATGTCTATCTATTAAATATATATATCATCGTCTAGTACCTACAACACAAGCCTTACTGAGCTTGCCGTTGGACTAGACTAGGTCGATTTGTGTAAGAGTTATTATTTCCTCAATTTGAATACGATACGACTGCATTAAGAAAGTGCAGCCAGCTTGCAGTTGGTGTGCGGTTGACAGGACTGCACGACACCTGCAAGCGGACTGCATAATGAGTCTGCAGTTGCACCAACTGCATCAGAACTGCCCTGGAACTGTCATTTGCAGCGGGGTTGCAGTTGAAATACTGTCCGTCTGTACCGGTCCTTAGTGTTTCACTCGGCAGCAAGTCCCCTCTCGCGATAATACAAAAAGTTGCATCTTTAGCGTTGGTAAACAGTAACTTTACACCCGTGTAAAACACACAACTGTCTACACTCGACCGATGTTGTTTTCCACTTTTAGATTTTCCCAGAAAACCCTTTATCAACACGCAATGTTTGATAAAGATACTGCTGCCATTGCCTCCAAGACAAAGAGTTAACACTTGACAAATAAAACATACGACATTAGAAAACGGTATAATTTTCATACAAATTGTATCGCACTTGTGACTTTCTTGAGTTTTATATATCTCCTCAGTTATTTACTAAGCAACACTGTTAAATAAATATCTGAAGACATAAATACAATTATTTACTTAGCTCCTGGCCGTGATTTATCTGTGCTAGATTAGTATTTCAGTAGGCAATTTACAATGTGGACTTTTTACACAGTATCTTTAATTGTTTATAAATTATAACGTATATATATGTCTTTTCCGTACACGGAACAATGGTGTTCCGGACATTTGGGAGGCTTACGCGGAGCCGGATCGAGTCAACGCGCAGTGGTCCATTCGACAATTTAATGAAATGTAAGGGTTACACTAAGCGGATGCTGCCCCTGTCCGTATTATACAAGGTGGGACGCGCCAGCCGCCAAGGCGTAAGGACTATTGAGTACGCCAAATCCTGGGATTAGTTGCCAAGCGGACCCAAGGCTCCCATGAGCCGTGGCACAGGATATATACAGGGTGATCAATCAAAATGGGTCAGTAGGGGAAACTCAGAAACTATGAGAGAAAGCGAAATCTGTTCTTAGGAACCATGGCTTCGATTTTACATTTAATAATAATGGCATTCAAACTTTTTAAGAAGAATTAATTTTTGCATCCAGGAAAATGGTTACAATTATGAACATTTATTTGGGTTTCTTAGTCAATTACTTGAACAATATTAAAAATGTACTCGTTGTGACTCACGAACTTATGTTTCCATCAACAATAACAACAAAAATATTTCAAATTTCCACCTAACATTGTTTAAAAGATTTCGACCAGGATTCCTGGTTATGTATGTGAGATTTAAAAAAAGTTTGAATGCCATTATTATTAAATGTAAAATCGAAGCCATGGTTCCTAAGAACAGATTTCGCTATCTCTCATAGTTTCTGGCCTCCCCCTACTGACCCATTTGCATTGATCATTTTGGACCCGGGTATGTCCTTAAACTACGTCCAACAATGAGAGGTAGGGCACAGCGAAGTACCATCACGCTTGAGTCCGGAGAAGCCCAACTGGGGAAGTACCTCCTCCTTACAGAAGACCACAGCACATAGCCAACACAGCCATAACAGCACTGCTACCTTTCAGGTATGTAGTGTTGTGTTCCTGATGGTGAGTAAGGTTCCCAGAGCTCCAACCCCCTTAATGGTCAGCAACGCGCTTGTGACTCCCCCGGTGTTACGTGTGCCCATGGGCGACGGTAATTGCTTACCATCAGGCAATCCGTCTGCTCGTTTGCCACCTTTTGTCATAAAAAAAAAAACATACTGAAATACATATAAAACATCCACGACTCATGAACAAAGACCTGTACTCATCACACAAATAAATGCCCTCGTTGGGATTTGACATATTTGCAGAAGCTTTTAGTAAATTGGACGGAGGATTTCAAGATAATGGTTGCCTAATCAATAAGATTAAGTGATTGGTAGTAGCCATCAGATTAATCGGAGCTGTGGAGGTGGTCACAAATATCGGAACATGCACTTTATCGTGTTTACAATAGACGCGTTGTTCCCATATTTGTGACCACTTAACTTTTAAAGTTGGTGAAGCCCAGGTATAGGCTCTCCTGCAATATGTATTTTGTGAATTCATAAAAACCTTAGTATTTCAGTTTTGTAGTTTCATCTGATTTCGTATCTGTATTTCCGTCAGTTTATGTTAGTATTATGTATGTTTATGCATGTATATTATATTACTGTATATAAGTATGTTTAATTTATATTTAAATGTGTTTTGGTTTATGTTTATTTTGGTTTTTTTTTTTTATGAACCGCCTACAACTTCTCTGCTTTGCCTAAAGGTTGACTGGTGGAGAACGCTTTGTAGTAGTCAAGACGACTGGTTGTTGGTGCTCTGAGGACAATTTTTTTCTGAGGCAGCTTGAGAGAGAGGGGCCTCGATCCTCGCTCTGGGTCGTTCCTGGTGCTGAGGCTATCCATTGTGGTTCAACGTGGCAACGCGGCGAGCGTAATGGGCACCTTTGCGCCGGGAGCTATGCAGGGCGAGTTTTAAAAATAGTTTTAATATTGTATGGTAATAATAATGTGTCATAATTATACGAACATGGGCAACATGCGCTTAGTGTACCCCTTACATTTCATTAAATTGTAGAAAGTACGCGGAGCCAGATCGAGCCAACGCGCAGAGGTGGCTCGATCTGGCTCCGCGTACGCCTCCCAAATGTCCGGAACACCATTGTTCCGTGTACGGAAGAGACATCTGTCATAATTATAGTACAGTGGAATCTCTAAGTATAACTCGAACCTCGTTTAGTCGAAATCCTCAGTAAGTCGAAAAAAAGTGCTATTCCCTTCCGCTGAACCTCTAAATACGCGGTATCTCGAATTAATTAGACTTTGTAACTCGAACAAAATGTTATTTCCCTGCGATGTATTGATAATAATATTTATACTCTGTAACTCGAATTTCAAAAAGAAGCCTCTGTAAGTCGAAGTTAGTAAAATGTAATGACGTCTTACTTGGACTGCTTCGAAATCATAGCAATAAAATCCAAAAGGAATGTTTGGCGTAGGTTCGGGATTTCTAATCTATTGTTTATGTCTTGTACACGTGCACAACGAATGACCATTTTACTTTCTAAGTAACACATCTGGGTACCTTCTGATTGTTTCCTTGCCGGTCAGTACATATTTGGTTGTGAACTAGCAACAACATGAGTACTAAAAGGAAATTAAAGACTTTAACTCTACGTGAAAAAAACGACGTTATCAATGCGGTAAAAGGTGGCATGAAGAAAAAAGACGTGGCAGCTCAATACGGATTACCAGCAAGCACTTTGTCTACAATACTTAAGAATGAAGCCGAAATATTGCAAAGATACCAATCAAGTTGCAATTTGTCTAGCAAAAGACGACGTCTAGCCGAATACGATAGAACGATGTGATGATATTGAGGATCATGTATTCGGTTCATTGTTTCAACTTGAAAAACTAATTGATAAAAAATCTGCAAATTGCTTAAATCAAAAGAAGATAACAGATTTTTTTTATTTTTGATTTAATAAATAAATGTGTACCATAAAACTTAAGTCGAATTATTGTTTTACTTTGACTCTACAAATCGAAAAATATAGTTAGAAACCGTACCTTTCTAAGTCGAAGTTTTAGCAAATAAATCCTTTGTATCTCGAAATACTTGTTAAGTCAAAAACTCATTAACTCGAATTTTTTCGCATTTCCCTTGAAATTCGAGTTATCAAGATTCCACTGTACCTATATCAGTCATTTCATAAATAAAATTATATTTATAAAGGTTAAATAAATAAAATAAATAAATACTAGTAAATAAGAATGTATAGTTTTTACATCAGACTATAGAAGGTCGAACTTCGAAGAACGCGGACATGACCTAGGTTATTAGTCTACAGACAGGCTGGTTCATAAATATGTATACTGTACAATCAGCCTGTACAAAGACTCGAGTGCAAACGTTTCGTCACTACATTGCAAACACTCATATCTTATTGTGATAATGAAAAGAAAACATCTGTTTTTTTTTTTTCAAAATATCAAATGATTGATTCGTGATAATTACATACATACATTTCAGGCATAAATCGTCCACTGCTGGACATAGGCCTCTCCCAAATATGACTTGTATCATCTTGAGGGGTAGTTGCCATAGTCGCCACGTTTGGCAGGCGGGTTGGCGACCGCAGTAGCTGTAGATTTGGTTGCGACGGACGCTGCTGCCCATCCGTCGGTTTTTTTCCCTTTGTCGCCTCTTACGACACCCGCGGGAGGAGATAAACTAACTATAATAATTGATAAACTACATATAAATATGTCATTGCACACAGAGAAGACGGCAGATGGGATCGACTAGTGCTCGAGTGGAGACCACGGACTAGCAAGCGCAGCGTAGGACGTCCACCCAGATGGACAGATGACCTCATTAAGGTCGCCGGAAGACGCTGGATGCAGGTCGCTTCAAACCGGTACATGTGGAGGTCCAAGGGGGAGGCCTATGTGCAGCAGTGGACGTCTTATAGCTGGGATGATGATGATATAATATGTCGACAGGTTTGGCTTGAAGCGCTGGTGGCCTAGCGGTAAGAGCGTGCGACTTGTAATCTGGAGGTCACAGGTTCAGGGTCGTCAAACCGCCGTTTGTACCAATGAGTTTTTCGGAACTTATGTACTTAAATATCATAGGCGGGAGCTGCGGCTACAACAGCAGAACAAGCCAAACGACGTAAATATTCAACTCTTAGTGAGGGCTACATATTCTCGCCGTTTGGCGTAGAAACTCTGGGACCATGGGGACCTAGCGCGAAGGCGCTCTTTAATAGCTTGGGCACATATGCGCGTTTTGTTAGCGTGGCGGTAGCGCAGCGTGACACCGGTGTGGCTAATGTAACGAAATAAGGCACACATTCGGACGGCAGCGTCCCGCCCCGCTACGCCACGCTCACAAAACGCGCCCTATGTGCCCAAGCCTTAAAGAAATTTCAAAGCGCCTAATTGATGCCTTGGGTAACTAGAGGGCTGGCAGTTACTTCAGTCAGAGGTTAAGCCTCGCTATACAAGGAGGACACGCTGCCAGCCTTCTGGGTACCATGGTAGGGAGTCCCTTGGGGTCCATATTTTATTTATAATTTATATTAAGTCTTATATTTTTTTTTTCTGTCAGTATAGTTGCATGTATTTTTTTGTGTTAGAATTAGTAACATACATGTGTCGTCCTGCCTATTTTGAAGCAGGTAACGTATCTTTAACCAATTGAGCTGAAATTGATATTTGACTACCGGTCTGGCCTAGTGGGTAGTGCCCTGATGATTATGAAGCCGATGGGCCTGGGTTCAAATCCCAGTCAGAGCATTTATTTGTGTGATGAGCACAGATATTTGTTCCTGAGTCATGGGTGTTTTCTATGTATTTAGGTATTTATATGTATCTATCTATTATATATATCGTCGTCTAGTACCTACAACACAAGCCTTACTGAGCTTACCGTAGGACTAGGTCGATTTGTGTAAGATTGTCCCGAAATATATATTTATTTAATTTGGCACACTTGCGTAAATTCGGTTTCAAATAGTGACAAATGACAATGCAATACTATGGTACCACTGACCTTATCTCACGCTAGCAGAAGGTAGCTGATAAAATACACAAGATAAAGCAGTAAATCCTCTCGAAGAGTTCATGATTGTGCACAAAAATACAGTCGGCAATAAAAAGCTTACTATATCTTCTATCCGCCCGTAGACCTATAAAAAGGTCTCTCATGAAATGCCATTTTTAATACTACTTAGTTACAAACGGATAAACTCACGTGTAATTATATCGCACTAGGCGACATGTTTCGGGTAAGCTCTGGTACCCATCTTCAAGCCGAGTCAGGACACACCGATCGCGATGAGGGTTTATCACTCACTGCTGTCCGCTGCCTTGCACGGCGTTCAAGGTGCGCCATTTTTAATTTTCATTATGACCATCCATAGTCGCATTCCCATCTCCTCCCGCGGCTGTCGTAAGAGGCGACAAGGGAAAAATCCTACGAGCAGCAGCGTCCGTCAAAACCCGGTCTACAGCTACAGCCAAGCGTTGCGATTATGGCACCAAGATGATACAAGTCAGTGTGGGAGGCCTTTTTTTTAAGACAAAGGTGGCAAACGAGCAGACGGATTGCCTGATGGGAAGCAATTACCGTCGCCCATGGGCACTCGCAACACCAAGGGAGTCACAAGCGCATTGCCGACCTATAAGTGGGTTGGAGCTCTGGGAACCTTATTCACCATCAGGAACACAACACTACATACCTGAAAGGTAGCAGTGCTATTATGGCTGTGGTCTTCTGTAAGGAGGAGGTACATCCCCAGTTGGGCTGCCCCAGATTCAAGCGTGATGGTACTTCGCTGTGCCCTACCTCTCATTGTTGGACGTAGTTTAAGACGTAGTTTTAGCCTTGCAACTTTTGATATCTGGGCGGTTAAGTCTTCGAGTGTCGAGTCTTAACTTAAGACTCGATACACAGGTAGTATATAAGGCTTGCATAAACACTGGACAAAACCGGTATAGAGATATAGAAAGTAAGTGTAAGTATTCATTGCATAGTAACGTAAGCTTACGTAATATATTGAATTACAATTGCATGTCACGTATAGTTGTGCAGACACCATCAGATATATCGGAGCTGTGGTGGTCACAATTATCTGAACATGCACTTTATCGCCTTGACAATAGAGACGTTAAAAATTGAAATATGACATATACTTTACAAAAAGCGACGAGGACTTACGGCGTTCGAGACGAGATTTGAACCCGCATCTCCAGCTATCGCGGCTGACATCTTAATATTCATCATCATCATCATCACGTCAGCCGACAGAAGTCCACTGATGGACATAGGCCTCCTCCAAAACGACCCAAGAAGACTGATCCTGCGCCTTCCACATCCAGCGGTATCCCGCGACTCTAACTAGGTCGTCGTTAACGATTAGCCGTTTATTGATAACGGTATTTTATTAAAAGTAACGTGTTGGTGGCAAACAATCACACATCCCACCCGATGGTAAGCGGTGAATGGACACTTGCAACGTCAGAAATTTACATACGTCGGGAATCGTGACAATTGTCAGCGTGGTCCAATAGGACAGGAAGCAGCAAAATTTC
The DNA here is from genome assembly GCA_022674325.2 of Grapholita molesta. Lineage (NCBI taxonomy): Eukaryota > Metazoa > Arthropoda > Insecta > Lepidoptera > Tortricidae > Grapholita > Grapholita molesta. The sequence continues at coordinate 7,536,269 of CP053145.2, read as the reverse complement.
CTCCTGTAAATAACCTAAGACCATGAAATTTTCAGTCCTATAGAACTCCCAAAAACGTTTATAAAACCACAATTGGGCGCTTTTTATAGGATTAAATAAACCTATGGTCGTTTTATTACAGTCTTATAAAGTGCAATTCAGTTTTAATATCGTCATATTAAATGCTCTTGCAGGATAAGTTGCTCCTATAAGTGTCTAGTAAACGCAACTAACAAGCACAATTAGTCTTATAACGGTCTGGTGCATGCTGGTAATGGAGTAAGCATTCCTATAGTGGCCAGTGGCTTATCTCCCGTGGTGACGTGTATGTTTGTGCTCTAATAAAATAAAACTAAACTGGAAAAGGGTATAAGTAAATGTGCTTATTGTATCATAATTATAGTATATAAAAGGAATTGTTTTTAACAGTGATTGAGAAGTGAATTAGAAAAAAATAGCTTGCAAAATAAATTTTATTGATAAAGTAATAATCATATAGACACATATTTTAACGCCCCCTTTTAAAAATACATAATAAAGATCTGCTTATTAATTATTTACCGGTTAAGTAGTACAAAGTGCTGACACTTGCCATTGCCATTGTGGATTTTCAGATCGCCTCCTTTAACAGTTAGTATCAGAACGTTAATAATACCATTCATACTAAGCCAGTGCTGTTATAAGACAAAAATTCCTGCCATTTTTATTTTTAGGCCACTTGTTTCAATCACTCTTATAATGACAAGCATAAAACCCTTATAAGCCCAAAATTACGTATAATTATCAAACTTAATGCTAGTTTCATGCTAGTGATCTATTAGAAGTAACCATCAAGTCAGATCAGTCATGTAATTTTTTTGACCTATAACGAGTAAAATCAATAGCCTTTATAGGATTAATTGTCCCATTACAGATAGATATAAAACCTTAATAGGAGTAGCGGTTCTTATAAATGCTTTTATAGGATTAAAATATGCGTACTTATAACAGCTGTATAAAATGTATTTATAAGACTATTTGTGTTTGTAAGGGTCATATAAATTTATCCTATAAACGCTTTTAAGACTAAATTATAGGATCAATTCGTCTGAGGATCAAATCGTCTTGTATGATGTTGTTATAAGATTATTGGTCAAAAACGTGACTATTATAAGACTTCTATGAGAGCTCCGAGCCGGTAGGTCGTGTCAAAAACGTTTATAAAACTACAATAAGAGGTATTAGTCTTATATTTTTTTTTAATAGGAGAATTTTGCTACTTGGGGGGCCTATTTCTCGAACACATGCAACTTGTAATACAAGCGGATGTCTCTTTCTAACAACAGGTGTCAAAAAGTGATTTCCGCTTGTATTACAAGCAGTGATCGGCACTAACGATGCAAAACTTTAACAAAACTTGTTGAACTGAAGTATAGTAATATTTACCATCAAGAAAAACACGAATAAGCTTAGCAAATTAGTGTTCAATTTAATTGTATATCGGAATCTCTATAGGCCATTATTTGTGTGTAAGAATATAATTGTTTTATGCCTCTATACATTATTTTATGTCCGCTTAACGAGTTTTGTTAAAGTTTTGCACCCATAGTGCCGATCACTGATTACAAGTGTTCTAGAAATAGGACCCACGTGTCCGTGTCCAATGTTAATAATGTCAGTGTCATTTAAGTGTCTGGAACTAATTAATAATCAATTCGACATTCTTTTTCAAGCAACAATTGTTTGTGTTGAGGTCTCTGTTTTAAAATGTACAGTCAACCAATTTGATTTCTAGGCCACTTCGAACCTTGTCACAGTGACGTTAATAAATAAATAAATATTTCGGGACCATCTTACACAGATCGCCCTAGTCCTACGGTAAGCTCAGTAAGGCTTGTGTTGTAGGTACTAGACGACGATATATATAATAGATAGATACATATAAATACTTAAATACATAGAAAACACCCGTGACTCCGGGACAAATAATATACTCATCACACATATAAATGCCCTTACTGGTATTTGAACCCAGAACCTTCGGATTCATAGGCAGGCGAGACCTATCGTCAAATAATTGGATAAAGTTAAAACCTAACTTGTATTTTTATGTTTTACATTATGTAGCAGATGCTTGCTGATATTTGCCGTGTGATGCCGGCTGACTAGAATAGCACCACCTCATCTCGGGTGTCGTAAGAGGCGACAAAGGGAAAAATCCTACAGACGGGCAGCAGCGTCCGACGCAACCCAATCTACAGCTACTACCGTCGCCAACCCAAGCGTGGCGACTATGGCAACTACCCCCAAGATGATACAAGTCATATTTGTGAGAGGCCTGAAATGGATGTATCTATATGTACCAGTAACATAAAGTACTTATGAGAGGTAGGGCACAGCGATGACCATCACGCTTAAATCTTGAGCACCCCAACTGGGGAAGTACCTCCTCCTTACAAAAGACCACAGCCATAATAGCACTGCTACCTCAGGTATGTAGTGTTGTGTTCCTGATGGTGAGTAAGGATCCCAGAGCTCCAACCCCCCTTAAAGGCCGGCAACGCGCTTGTGACTCCCCTGGTGTTGCGGGTGCCCATGGGCGACGGTAATTGCTTACCACCAGGCAATCCGTCTGCTCGTTTGCCGCCTATGGCATAAAAAAAAAAAGTACTCCGTCTGTCTGTCGCATAGTTAAGCCTAAACAATTAAACTGCGCCTGTGGACGCCCTCCTCATAAATTAGAATCAATTGACATGTGGGTATCGTAGTAATTGTACTAATCTCCCATATTGTTTCACAATCGGGACGAATCATCATTGTTAATTGATTATTTAAAAAAATATAATATACAGAAAGAAGAAATTATTTAATTGGCGTAATAAAAACAAAAAAACATTACAATTTTGAACGCGTTTAAATATTCATTTATTTAGTCGTATGGCAAGTCTTGGTCGTTTTACAAATTTACAAATTAATATTAAGATTAATATTTACATGCATTATTGCATTTGACACGTCTTTAATACTACGACGCATCGTAAAGAAGGAATGTACTCGAATACGCGTCCAATTCGCGCGTACTTCTGGACACGGCATATATGTATATAGAATAGAACACCATTTTTTTTACTAAATAACAGTGCGAGATTACGGAATTTACGAAGTACCTAATAAAGATACGCAGAAATGGTTTGTAGACATTATTTAATGCTATGGGACAAGGATATTTACTTATAATTTTGCCATGTCCGTTTGGTTGTCTGCCTGTCTGTCTGGTTATCGGCAGTATCTCTGATTCTAGAATGTCTATAGATCGAGGCTTCATTTAATTATTTTAATAAGATGTGTGTTTTAACGTAGCAAATTTGTTCCCTACTTTTCTCCAAAAGCCACAACGAAACCTATGGTGTTTCATACTTAAATGTAACCCGAGAACTAAGTACTATCAGCAGTAAAAATATATATATAAATGCCTGATTTCCTTATTTTAATGATGTTTCGTTAAGTGACATTTATTTATTTATAGCTGATGAAACACCTCTGTCAATCCCTCTCAAAGTTAGAATTGTGGTATAAAAAATTTTGTTTGCTTGCAGTAAGTGACCCTGCCTATGGTTTTTTGAGATAAGCACAGATATTAGTTCCTAAGTCATGATGAGATGAATCATATCTATATTTTGTTTAATAATTAAACAGACAATTTTCAAGTTTAATTAATTATTTTTTATCCTTATCTTGCTATCTGCCCTGTTAGCTATAAGCAGATCTGATGGAGGTGGTATACATGTGGAGTGCTGCCCTCAGCAGGGTACACCCTTTTCATAATGAATAAATATTTATTAGAGACTTCTTCATTCAATGGTGGGAAAAAAAAAGTTGGGAGCTAGTATTAATGGAAAGTATGAAAATAATTTAAAATGTAGGTCACTAATAATTTTCAGTATCAGTCTATTTAATAACATGAAAAATAAAAATGTATATTTATACATTGAAATATGACACCATTTTATAGGTATTATATTTCAATGTATAAGAAACCAAAATAGATTTTGGAACTGTAAAAAATCATTGTGAAATAGTTTGTAAGTGAGTAATGTGTTTCGTAATATTTTTGTATTTGTTATTCACTAAAAACATTTAGTTTTTGAACACTTTCTCAGTCATAATCATAAAACATTTTCTATTCCATTTCCATAACCTTATATGATTTTTTAATTATGAAAGTTAATTATTTTACTAAACTAAACGCATTTCACGTTTTGAAATCAAATAATGTTCGTACTTTAAACACAAGTTAAGCAGGAAAATACTGTTGCAGTATTTATGAAACTAATTTGTCGGGTATTAAAAAAAACTTACCCAAAAAAAAGTATCTGATGTCAGCTGATCCCAAAGGCACAAAAGAATCAGGATACACTGGGAACACAAAACGATGTACCACTAGCACTAGGTTTAAATTAAAGTTGGAACAGTTTATTAAAGCACCATATGTGAACTATTTACCATGTAAATAAAATAATATGTTCTAACAAAAGCGCACAGCCGAAACTAGTAAAAGCAATTTTTCAAATAATGCCACTTGTCAATGCCACTGTCACTTCACTTGGTGTCAGTTCAGAAATGAACGAGTGATTTTGCTTTTTGCTAACGAATGAATGATTTGTACAAGGACGTTTACGTTCGGAAATGTAGATTGATTTACACAAACAAGTTTTGAAAGAAATGATTTTATGTGTAAAATGCTAAGAATAGACTGCATAAATAATTTAAATAGTATTCTACGAATGCTAGCTTAAATATTATAATATTCTTTATGCAGTCCAACCGGCATGTAAAAGAATCATAAGTTACCTCACTAGTCATTCGTTTTTACATTCGTTCACTCGCCAAGTTTCAATTCTGTACTTATTATTTTGATATTTTAAATACCTACGCGAAGTACGCGATAAGCTTAAGCGATATTTTGTAGTTAATTTAGTATAATATTGTAATTCTTGTGTACCTTTTTTGAATGTATGTTTGACATGATAATTAAATATTTAATACCTACGCATTTACATAAAAGGCTTGAAGTTGTTTTTGGTAGTCAGCATCAAGGGGCTGAGCGGGTGAAGTGTTCATAATGACCTACACGCGCCCCGGTTATCTTGTCAATAGAGATGTGTTGACCTCATTTTGAACACCTCAACTGCTTAGCCACTTCTGCTGCTGACTGTACACAGCGTATTTGGCGTTATGCGCGTTTTATGAAAAAACGGCGTATTGCGTTTTTGGCATGATGTATCGAAAGCGAAAATATTTGGTAATAAAACTAATAACTCAATTATTTATTTCAGTATTCATTTTTAAACACACTTAGGTAGTCCAAAGGAGAGTTTGCTATCGGCAAACATTATGAAATCCACTACTAATAATTCGACGGATAACTCACGCTTACAGTCGCCATCAGATATATCTGAGCTGTGGAGGTGCTCACAAATATCGGAACAACGCTTCTATCGTCAAGGTGATAAAGTGTATGTTCCGATATTTATGACTACCTCCACAGCTCCGATATCTGATGGCGACTGTACTTAGATCGCTCTGTACCCTTAAAACCATGAGTTGAGACATTGATATTTTCGATAACGAGTATCGAGTTTACTATCTGTGCATCTGGTGCGCCCTAATAAGTACAAGCGAGATGCACAGATAATAAACTCAATACTCGTTATCGAAAACTTCAATGTCACAACTCATGGTAAGGGTAGTGGCACCTATTTTCAAGCCGAGTCAGGACACTCCGCAGGGGTAAGAGGATCACTCTCTTCTATTTATTTCAGCTCATATCCTTATCCACAAAATAATAAAACGATTATCAACGATATACTTTCCTTTATTATCATTATTATATAAAACTTATATATGACATTCATAATTTTACACGAGTCTCACAAAATCTTATCTCAAAGAAAGAAATAACTAGAAACTAAAAGAAACAACACAAACTTATACTTAAGGCGGAGTGAGTTTTTCCCTCAAGAATACCCGAAAGAAAACTAGAGAATTACGTCTCTTTTTATAAAGGAAGTAATGACAAGGATATGATACAAGCCAACATGAAAGAAAATATCAGTAAGGTCAATGTGGGTAAGACCGTCTATCAGGAAAGACCGTCTACCAACAAATTTCCTACATTACCTCATAGGTATTTAGTGTCATATGACGGACTTCCCTTAAAAATATATGCCGGCCTTACCCACATTGACCTTACAATAACTTGTGCGAATGAGACAAAAAAATGAGTGCGAAAATCGTCGTCATCTCTATCAGTCTCATAACTCCTTAATTGGAATAAAAGAGAAGGATGCTAGATAATTACGAACTTCGGTTGGTACCGAAGTTCCTTTGAAATGTTTTCTTCTATCACCTGTCAAAATCCGTTACAAGGTAGAATTTAGTAATAAAGTTAATAAGCATTTTATAGTATACAGTACACTCACACATAAGTTTTTTAACTCTTAGTCACTGGTCCCACCGCGAGCTAATAAGCTATGAGCTATCAGCTATTTCAAGGAACAAATGATAATCGCTCCCGTGTAAATAAAAGAGATATGTCATAGCCGGGCGATCGTAGTTCATCACCGGGCGATGAGCTATAAATATATATCTCTCTTTTATCTACATGGGAGCGATTATCTTTTGTCCCTTGAAATAGCTGATAGCTCATAGCTTACTAGCTCGCGATGGGACCGGTGCCTTAGAGTCGTGGTTACATATTATTTACGTCACATTCAATGCATCAATATTTTCTGACATATAATAGAATTATTTAGTTTAGCAATGAATTTCCGCTATCGAGTTTTTCACTAGATGGCAGCACTATGCATCGCGAGAGGTCTAGCTTTCAAAATCCACCAATAAAAGAACACGATAATTCTTCTTCTTCTTTTAAAAAAATATGGCTTCCATCAATAAATCAATCGATGATTTCGCCAATGTCAAGTAGAATAACATATAAGTTTGCCCTTAGAGCATGACGTTGTTCGGTAGTAGGCCTTGCGTTTTGTAAAGTGGTAGCTGGACTTTACAGAAAGCTAAGAGGCGGCCGTGACCCCGGGATTGCCGGGTGATGACCAAAAATAGTGGTGAAACACGTTTTGAAATCTATTCTTCATTAGCTGCACAATTCTGCGTTAGATCACTGCATAATACGCTATCAATATTACACACTAAACTACGTTTGAACAAAAAACATAAAATATATTTTCAAGATGTCTTCGCCATTGGCGGTGCCATCTAGTGAAAGACGCGATCGGGAAACTCGTTTAAGAGTACATTTTAGATACAAGTTTGAAGAGAGTTACAATACAGTATAGAATTAAAAGTATTTGTCTCAGAGGCAGTATCTACACTAATAATAATGATCTGAAGAAAAAAAAAACAGCAAGTGTGAAACAATTAGGTGCGGGTAGTCGATAGATAAGTATAAAAAAAATCATCATATTCTGATGATTCCACCAGTGTTAAAGTGGTTGCAGCAAATCAATGGAATAACATAACAAATTTGTACAGTCTGGGACTTTAATTGTTGAGCCATTTAGGGTTCAACTTACATTGGACAATTCATTGATTGTTGTCACTAAACTGACCACTGATTTAACTTTTATTTGACAATTAAGTTAATTGGGTGTCCCTGAAAGTGAAATTGCCCCTAACACAACAACATAATTATTAAAAACTACTGGATCTTATTTTAAGTACGCATCTTTCCTGTGGACATTTGAAAGCCATCAGACTCTAAGAGTGCTTCCTATAATAACTTTGCGATGAAAACATTGACTAAAAGTATATAAGCCATTGACATGTCTACAGGAAAGACAGTTTTTTCAACAGCGGCGCTACCGCGAACAACGATATTCGTAAATTTCGGACGATTGTCTCTGTCACTCTCATGACACCCTTAATTGGAGTAAAAGAGAAAGATGTCTGTAATATACGAACTGCGATGTTTGCGGTACCGCTCCAGTCCTTGCAACCCTATCGTGCAATTTAATTGCGTTCTTATATCAAAAACTTGACTTATTTTTGCAAATTTTTCTTTATACAGCGACGGTGGCAAACAAGCATACGGCCCGCCTGATGGTAAGCAGTTACCGTAGCTTGTGGACGCCTGCAACTCCAGAGGATGCACATGCGCGTTGCCTACCCTAAAAGTTGGTGTAACTTTACATAGGCATTATTTAAAGTTACCGACGGCCTTTGGGGAGTAAAGGTTCTCGAGTAACAACCACGTACTGAAAGGGAAGGAAGGCGCGGCGTGGGAAGACCCCCTACAAGGTGGACGACCAGGTTAAGATCGCGGGAGTCTATGTGTGTAGCTCAAAATTGGTCATTGTGGGTCACTTTTGGAGAGGCCACCTTTAGCTGATATGATGATGTACAGTCTAGGTCAAAAATATAGATGCGGTCAATGTTCCATAATTTGTATACATGTACCTTATTTTATTAAGGTATAAATATTTTGGCACTTTGGTTGAGTCAATACGTGGTAGTCCACATGGAAAGGTACATTATGGCGCTTGGCGCTTACGTTGCAAAGTGTCACATTAGTATTGAAGCGTCATTAACAATAGCGTAAGCGCCAAGCGCCATAAGATATCTTTCCATGTGGACCACAAATGTGACATTATCTAGCAAAAGGGACCTTATTGTCGATGGCTCTTACGTCGAACCGCGTTGCGTTTGTATTGCGGCATCTTGAACAACGGCGTAAGCGCCATCGACAATAAGGTCCCTTTTCATCGGTCAATATGTGCTGTACTATATATAACATCCTCTCTGTACCACCGGACGTCCAGGAGAGGGGAGCGGTTTCATAAGTCCAGCTTATCTTACAGAGGATATCTGTGTACATATCTATGAAAAAAGAGAGAAATAGCCAGCATGTCGGAGGAACTCCACTTTGTATAGATAGACATTCTATATTTTGTACTGTCAAGTGCAAAAATACGTAACCGAAACGAAAGAATCCTTTCATAAATACGTCCTACAACCTTATTTACTGTACAATAGTTGCTCGGTACATATTTTTGAAACTTTGGCAGTGAACGAATTTTTACACTTGACTGTATATTCCTTAGCCGCAACACTTTAAGACATATATTTAGCCACCCTTTAATAACTGGCCATCTTATACTAAAAATGATTTCTGCTTACTTATACAACAGAATTTATTTTTAAAAGAATAAGCCTGTTACCGGCCACCCTCCAATAACTGGCCATAACATAGTAAAATGAATTCTGATAACCTGTATACAGAGTTCGTACTTAAAAGACCGATCCTGTTACTGGCCACCCCCAATAACTGGCCACCTTAGAATAAACATGAATTCTGTTTAACTATAAACAGAGTTAATTTTTAAAATAATTATCCTGTTACTGGCAATCTCCAATAACCGGCCGCCTAATACTAAACTTGAATTCTGACAAGCTGTATACAGAGTTCATATTTAAAAGAACGAGCCTGTTATTGGCCACCTCATACTAAAATGAATTCTGTAACCTCAGCCCTGAGTGTAAGTTTTTAACGTAACAAAACGTCACCATCGCGTTAGAGTTACCCATATAAATTCATTTGATACGTTTTTTTTTACGTCAAAAGAAACTTATACTAGAGCCTCTGTATACAGAGTTCATTTTTTAAAATAACGAGCCTGTTATTGGCCACCTCATACTAAAAATAATTCTGATAACCTGTTTACAGAGTTTATATTAAGAAGACCGAGCCTGTTACTAGGCACCCTATACTACAAATGAATTCTGTTTACCTATAAATACAGATTATTTTTAGAATAACGAACCTGTCATTGGCCGTCCTATACTAAAATTGAATTGAATTTCTAATTTTTAATATAATGTGGCGAGTTATTGGCCACCGGCCAATAACTAGCGAATGAACGAGATTAAGCATTTGTCTTTAGTTATGTTTAGTGCTATAGCACAACAAATTGAAACAATATTAAGTCACACTAAGCTAAGGGGTATCACATAACGTACTGTTAGGTACAAATAGTACCTTTTCCCCCATAAGCCCAGCCTGCCTCACCGAGGAGCATATCTGCAGTGGGGTTTTCTGGTGTCGGAGGGTTTTCCCGAGCCGAGGGGTTTTCTGGTGTCCGGGGGTCGCCCAGTGAGACAGGCGAGCGCTGCGGCGCACCGGGGTCATTGTGTGCGTGTGCTCAGACTGGTTGGATTGACGTCTGAAATAAAAAAATAATAAATAAGCTTAATTTATTGGCCATATCGTGCCGACTGAGAATAGCACCACCCCATCTCCTCCCGCGAGAGGCGACAAAGGGAAAAATCCTACGGACGGGCAGCAGTGTCCGTCGAAACCCAATCTACAGCTACTGCGGTCGCCAATCGCCTGCCAAGCGTGGCGACTATGGCAACTACAAGATGATACAAGTCATATTTGTGGGAGGCCTATGTCCAGCAGTGGACTGCATACGGCTGAAATGTATGATGTATACCACGTGTGTCCTAATACGCAACAACGAAAAAAACCGGTAGATGGGCAGCGGCGTCCGTTGTAACAGAATCAACAGCAACTGCAGTCGCCAACCCACCTGACACTGCGTTCTACTAACATGCATGGTACCCATTATGGAAGGAACATATGTTTACCACAGGTATAGTCAACCAATTTGATTTCTAGGCCACTTCGAAGTTCGAACCTTGCCACAGTGACGTTAATAAGAGATTTTATGCATCTTTCATATAGATTTTCACTGTCAAAAGGAACGAAGTAGCCTATAAATCAAATTGGTTGACTGTATGTATGCTTTGCTTATTCAAACTGTGGTTTAATTAGTGACACAGGAGAACGTAACCATGGCGATGAGTGACATAAAATGGTTGTTTGAACCAGGTAGGGTAAATTGCCAATAACTGGCCACCTTTCAATAACTGGCCACCTCACAGTAAATTAAATTGAGACACATTCAGTCCTTTATCAACACGGTACCGCCGCGTACCGGTTAGAGTCACTCCGACAGCGGTCGGGCCTGCTGGGTTTCTTGCTGGAGTCTTTACCAGCAGGCTAGGGGTAGCGAACCAGCAATAAAACTCCCATTAGCTCGATACCATTACACACCACTCAGATCAGGTTGAGACCGTCTCAACCAATCTCACTGGAAGCGAAAACTCAGTAGGAGTATTCCAGTAGTACAAGTCAAGTCTGGCGCGGAAGGGTCCTGGATTTTCCCCAGGCTACCTTCCCCCCACACAGTCCGCTTGCTCTATCACACCACACGTGTGCATATAAAGCCCAAGTCAGGTTCCAAAAAAAAAACAGTAAATTGAATTTTAGATGCCTATAAGCAGAGTTAATTTTTAGTATAATGTAGCCAGTTATTGGAGGGTGGCCAGTTACTAGCGACATACCCTATTTAGTTTTTTTTTTAAGTTATGTGAAATAAAAAGGAGTGAATAGGCTGTTACTGAACCAGCGCGCTACACCATCGACCTCGTCGACACTTACCATCAGGTGCGACTGAAATCAAATGCTGGTCAGTCTAGTATAAAAAAAAAACTTACAATTTCGCCTGCTGCACCGCGAATCTGATGATAGTACTCTTGAAAACATTCTTCACGTCCACCAGTTTGGGGTCCACGCGGTCTCTCTTCCCACTGTTGGGACTGATCTTGAGCTGCATAAACTTATCCAGAAGTTGGTCTAGATTCGCGTCAACTACAGAGTGCTAGAAAAAAAAAAAAAAAGTTTAACTTTTTTTTAGGCTTAGAATAGTACCACTCCATCTCCGTGCATCCTAAGAGGCGACAAAGGGAAGGAGTCCCACAGACCACGGTCGCCAACCCGCCTGCTAAGCGTGGTGTCTATGGTAAGTACCCCAGTCATATTTGGGGGAGGCCTATGTCCAGCAGTGGAAGTCTTACGGCTGAATATGACTATTTAAATAATTACATAGTTTAAACATAAAACTATCGTGAGATTCAAACATATTAATTGTATAAAAGCTGGTAACTCACGTTATATAAGTCGAATAATGCTCGTCATGTTTCACTCCGTAACGTCGTCTGCGTCGGTTAGCCAACGCGAACGGCTCATGATTATGCTCCTCGTTACGTAGTGAAACATGTCGAGCAATATTCTTTTTTTTTTTATGTCATAGGTGGCAAACGAGCAGACGGATTGCCTGATGGTAAGCAATTACCGTCGCCCATGGGCACCCGCAACACCAGGGGAGTCACAAGCGTGTTGCCGGCCTTTAAGGGGGGTTGGAGCTTTGGGATTCGACTTATGAAACGTGAGTTACCCGTTTCTAAATTATTTTTTATTATGCAGAAAAGTCTGCGTCTGGATGACGTGTAAACACATCTACTGCCAGCGTATTAAACACTTGCACCCATGATGACGTATACGACGAGGGATAGATAGAAAAATTTGACATGTCTAAGCGGTACTCGTATAGCACAATTGGTAGTGGGCTAGTGATCCAGTGGTTGTGGGTTCGAGTCCCGCTGCGAGTCAAATTTTTCTATTTTTCTTTCTTTCCTTTTTTTTTATGACATAGGCGGCAAACGAGCAGACGGATTGCCTGGTGGTAAGCAATTACGCCTGATAAACAGTTACTATAGCCTATAGACGCCTGCAACACCAGGGGAGTCACAAGCGCGTTGCCGGCCTTTAAGGGGGGTTGGAGCTCTGGGAACCTTACTCACCATCAGGAACACAACACTACAGATCTGAAAGGTAGCTGTGCTATTATGGCTGTGGTCTTCTGTAAGGAGGTACTTCCCCAGTTGGGCTGCCCCAGATTCAAGCGTGATGGTCATCGCTGTGCCCTACCTCTCATTGTAGGACGTTGTTTAAGGACATACCCGAGTACATTTAAATATCGATAGCTACTATACAATTAATTACATGGTTACCTGCGTCCCCTTAGCTATGGCTTCCTCCCAGCACTGCACGGAGGCCGGCAGGTCCCCGCGGGTCTCCTCCAGCGCGGCGCGGCACTCCCAGTAGGCGGCCAGGCTCGGCGCGTGCGGGTAGCGGGTCCGGATGGCTCGGAGCCAGCGAGCGCATTGCTCCCAGTCGAAGCCCTGGGCGGATGACAAAATAATGTTTTGGGGGAATCTTGACATAATAGGGAGAATTATTGCAGTTTTGGCTACAGAGCTCAGAGCAGAGCTAGCATAAATAATAATAAATAAATATTTCGGGACATTCTTACACAAATCGAGCTAATCCTACGAGTAAGGCTTGTGTTGTACGTACTAAACGACGATATGTATAATAGATAGATAAATATAAATACTTAAATACATAGAAACCACCCATGTCTCAGGAACAAATATCTGTGCTAAATAAATAAATGGCTTGACTGGGATTTGAACCCAGAACCATTGGCTTCATAGTCACTACCCACTAGACCAAACCGGTCGTCAATATTTGAACTAAACAAAAATGTAAGTAACAAATTTATTTGTATATGACAATATTCTTTTAACACCGAATTTTTTTTTTTTATGACAGTCAGCAAACGAGCAGACGGATTGCCTGGTGTTAAGCAATTACCGTCGCCCATGGGCACCCGTAACACCAGGGGAATCACAAGCGCGTTGCCGGCCTTTAAGGGGGGTTGGAGATCTGTAAATTACCAAACCGATTGTAAATTATCTACTTACGTCACGCAGTAACTCAGTCAAATCATTCAGCGCACCTAACAGCACATCAACGGGATCTTCAGAGTTCAAGGTTGTGTCATTATCACTATCATTATAGCACACACTGTCACTAGCATAACTAACCCTCCCCCGCCACTTAGTAGTATCATCATTCATACAATCCGTATAAGAATCGTTGTCGCTATCATTTTCCAGTTCTATATTCTCCTTGTTTTCTTCGTCATATTTGATCTCGGGCTTTGTAAATATTGGTTTCTCAGGGAGATGATGGAGCCCGAAGCACTGGAGGTGCTGGTAGGAGTCTATGGATTTGCCTCGGGTTTGTAGCCATTTTTGGAGACGGTTCCGGAGCTCTTCGGGGCGTGGTGTGAATACTGGCGTCTGCAAGCGGACTTTGCGTTCACTCTTGATGGCCGACGTGATGGTGTCTTGTTTGACTTTGTCATCTTCGTTTCTTGTGGTGATGTCGATTTCGTTTAGTTTTTCACCTGTAAATATTAAATTATTGACTAAGGTTGCAGCAATAATTATTCATGAAATAATACAACTAAAATAGATTGTTGCGTAGGTATCAATGAATTGAATGAATTTAAATTTTTTATTTATTTATATAGCCTTTATTCGGAAAAATAACAAAATAAATTCTTAAAAAACTACAGTAACCGGACTATGAATTATATTTCCGTGTGCCTTCTGGCAAACGCCTCCCCCAGTCGTCTCCACTCTTCCCTGTCCCTTTAAATTACATGTCAACGTTTCAAATACTGTGCTGAGCATAGCACTACCAATCCACCACCATCCCATCTCCTACCGTGGGTGTCGTAAGAGGCGACTACGAGAAAAAAACCGAGGAGATGGGAGATGAGCAGGAGCGTCCATATAAACTTGAGCAATAGTAAATTCGGTCGCCAACCCGTCTGCCAAGCGTGGCGACTATGGCTGATGATATGCCAATTCCTAGGATGATAAAACTAATGGTGTTCAGCAGTGGATGTCTTAGGACTTTTTTTTATGACATAGGCGGCAAACGAGCAGACGGATTGCCTGATGGTAAGCAATTACCATCGCCCATGGGCACCCGCAACACCAGGGGAGTCACAAGCGCGTTGCCGGCCTTTAAGGGGGGGTTGGAGCTCTGGGAACCTTACTCATCATCAGGAACACAACACTACATACCTGAAAGGTAGCAGTGCTATTATGGCTGTGGTCTTCTGTAAGGAGGAGGTACTTCCCCAGTTGGGCTTCTCCAGATTCAAGCGTGATGGTCATTGCTGTGCCCTACCTCTCATTGTTGGACGTAGTTTAAGGACATACCCGGGTCGGACTGAAATTAAGATGAATGATGATGATGATGCGAGAATATTTTCTTACCAATAGAAGACCACTTGTGGAAGCAGTTACCCAGCTCCTTCTTGCTGATGCGTTTAAGGTGAACAGCGGAGATGGAGCGGCGGACCGGCTCCTTCGTCTCCGGCTTGGCAAACTTGGCTCCGAATATTGTATGCCGTTTGTTGGAGATCAAGCTTCCCTGTTGCAGTACCTGAGATAATCGGGTTTTTTTTTAATTATGTATAAGTTTACAGAAACAAGCGAATTAACTTAATTGCGATATTTAAGCATGAAATCTGTATGGAATAGTAGGTACATTTCGATACTAGTAAAAAAAAATTTTTTTCGACGAAGATGAAAGTTGGAGCCCGACTGAAATGAGTGTGACAATCACGCGAATCTTAAATAAGTTTTTACACGTGTATCGAACCCAATTTTTCGTAATAATTTAAAAAGTGAAATTTACGCAAGCGATGCGTGCGCAAAGTGCACTCATTACGCACTAGTTAGGAAAATTTAATTTTTTAATTTTTTTGCATTGTAATATTGCTTATAGTTAATGATATGAGCACCAAATCTAAGTATTAATGGAAAATTAATTATCGTTACAATGTGGGGTGCCGGCGGAATAGAATAGAACCATCACCACCCCACCAACTCCCGCGAATGTCGTAAAATGCAGCGTCGAAACCCAATCTATAGTTACTGTGGTTGCCAACTCAGCTAACGGTGGCAACTACCCCCCCAAGATGAAATAAGTCATATTTGGAGGAGGCCTATGCCAGCAGTGGACAACTTACTGCTGAAATGATGATTATAGTTCATTGGTGACATTTTTTTTTGGTGACAATAAGTTACTTTAATTGGTGACATTTTTTCTCCAACTAAACAGAAGAGTGAATAGGCTGTTATTGAACCAGCGTGCTACACCCTCGATGAAACTTACCATCAGATGTGACTGAGGTCAAACGCTGGTCAGTCTTGTATAAAAAAAAAAAAATGCTGATAATTACAACACTAAAACTGTTGTGAGCCTTGTTTTTTTTTTTTTTTAATTTATTGAATATGAACACTTTTCTACATTTTTTTTGTTACAGCTATAAGTTACAAAGCTCAAGTGGAGTCACTTGGCTTGAAATTTGGAACCAGAGCTTATCCAAAACAAGTTCCCTAGTGCAATATAAGGACATGTAAGTTTATCTGTTTGTAATTAAGATGTTTCACTTATACTACTACTAACAGACAAACTGAAACACTGAAATGGAGGTGGGCAGGCCACATGATCTGACAAGGTAGAAAAAAGTGGACAGCGGAAATTACCCAGTGGACCCCCCGATTCCCCACAAAGAGGAAAAGAGGTAGACAAGCAATGGTCGGACAAAATAAAGAAGACCACAGGTCCATTATGGTACAGAACTGCCTTAAATAGAGAGGAGTGGAAGGTGTTGGAGGAGACCTTTGTTTTAAAGACATGCAGATAAACGGAATAAAAAAAAGGAGTTTATCAGCAATTAAGTAGTATGTTGATAGTTAGCACAAAAATGCATATATCATCAATTTGAATGCAATTTAACATATTCGAAGGTCTTATAGCCATAGTTGCCAAATTGAAACTTTATGTTAAAGCAGTATGACGATCACAGTAAGTACACCCGCCACATATGTTTATACTTTATTTAATGGAACCAAGTCTTAAAACATTTATCCAGTAGATTATTATATTGGCGATTCTGTCGCCAAGTTGATTGTCCCAGTTAAACAACTCACCTTTTCGATATTTAAATCGAATGAAAATTTCAATATCGAAAACGATTTCAATATCGAAGATATTCGCTAGCAGGTGTTTCTGCATAATAAAAAAAAATAACTCACCTTTTGTAAGAATATTGGGTCTCTCTGAAGTCTATCAGCGTCACTTAACTCCGTCTTTTGAACTGTTTTTGGCTTGTAAAGGCGGTCAAACACGGATTCCCTGTTTTTCGTCACACTGAGTGGCCGCATACTCTTTCTGGAAGATTCCAATTTAGACTGATTCATTGGTGCCATAGTTTTTCTGGAAACTTCTTTGGGTTTTTCAGAATTTTTCATCAGATTCATTGGCAGCATAGTTTTCCTAGTGGTTTCTTTTGTTTTATCACACATTTTGGACTGATTTTCTGGTAATTTCAGTTGGTTAGTAATCTTGATAGGTGCTAAAGTTTTCCTTGTCATATTAGCAACATTTTTAACTGCATTCACCGGCTGTTTGTTAACATATTTTGCAATAATTTTATTGCTGCTAACAAAGTCTTTTTTCTCAACATTTTTAAGAGGTACAATTTTTGCCATTATTTTAGAATTCTTTTCTTCCGCGTCTTTCTGGGTTCCGTTTGTCAAAACTGGTTTATTTTTTTCTACAGTTGGTTTTTTTTGTGGAATCGGAACCGTAAGAGGTCGTTTGGAAATACCGTTGGCGCCATGATAGCTCTTTACCTCTCTGGTTGAGCTGGGACATTTATAACTGTTCTTAGATAAGTCATTTTTGGGTTTAATACTATTATTAAGAGTCTTATTAGCGAGGGAAAGGGTTGAGGGCGCTTTTGAGAGACTTTGTGTATCATTTTTATTATATTTCTTGAGGTTCAACTCTCGTAACTGAAAGTAGAATAATAAGATGAAGTTACAATAATATTGCGGATATATATACTAAATTCGATGCATTAATCAATTACTTGAAGTGATATTAAGATTAAGAAGTAAATTCCCTATTAGGACAAATAGATCTAAACCAATACCGGTCATATATAGATTTGACAAAATTTTATTGTTACCTTATCGATTCTGGCTTTTTCTCGAGCGATACGCTCTTGGCGAGCCTTATTCAGACGTTCTTCAACCGATTCCATGATTAAATAACACAAATACAACACAAAACAAACCTATTCCGCATGCAAAACCCTATTACAAATAGAAATCAAACAAGTCAAACTACACAACACAACCGCTTTTCAACATTTGACGGTTAACTGCCCGTATTCGAAAATATGAATTTAGAAGCAGAGTCGTTTGAGGCACCGTTTAAAGCGTGTCATATAAAAGTTGCTACAACATCTGTGGCCGAGCGCAGAGTCAGCATGGAGTCAGCACAAATTGATGCGACATTGGTTTTAACGTGTCTTCTTTTTGTGATGGTATAATTTAAATAAAGTCATAAAAACCCCACGCTATAAAACTTAAAAATCATCAAGAAAAATTATTAAAATGTCATCGAAAAAAGAAGAACTTTTAAAAAGATTTAAAGAAGAAAGAGTTGCAAGGGAAAAAGCTAGGATACAAATGGTTAGTGGTTATCGACTATAGACATGTCCTAGGCTAAATTATTGCTTGTTATAAATAAGGATATTAGTTTTCATTATTATAAAAAATATTGATTAATAACAGTGTGTTAATTATTTCACAGTTGCACGATATGAACAGAAAAAAATACAGTAAAAACGATGAGAACGCGTGGCAGTATTCCAAATCAAATACATCTTTAAATATTTCAAATGAAAAATCGCCTGTTAAAAATGCAGCTTACAAGAATGGCCCTATTTTTGCAAGAGGTATAAAGAATCCAATTAAAAAAGCCAGATTTCAAAAACGTTTCAGTCTTACTAGCTTTGGGGAGGATTGTTTGAATGTGTCCGCTCCTGTGTGTAGTAGTAATGCATCTTTTTCTAATAATGTAAATCCGAAAAGGAGAAGCGTACATAACACAAATGAAGCAACGGATTCCATCGAGTATGGCTCACCAACTTCAACAATGGATGTCAAATAAGTAACCCCCTTTTTTATTAAGAGTAAGTAGTAAAAATGTATAATTATTATATTTTAGTTTAAGACGAAATTTTGCGAATAGATATATTGCATAGCGTATGGTACTATTTAAATAAATATAGTTTTAATAATATGTACTTAAATAAATAATGACCTTACTTATGATTATTGTAATAAATAAGCTGGAACTTTTTAATTGCTGTAATAAAATGATGAAGAAATAAAGATTATTTAATTTGTGATTTGCTTTTTATTCGGATCGGAAAAGAGGTATATGACAAGAGAGAGTGAATATGAGCTGCCTAAAAAGATTCGCAATAAGTAGATTTGTGTTTAGGTGTGCGAGGGTAGTTTGCTTAAAAACACACACTGCATAAAAACCAACAACCCTCATTCAACAACTATCAAAATGTGTTACTTTGTTCTAATATAAGATGTAGATTCCGTTTCTCCATAGCAAGTATACATTTATAAAGTACATAAGTTTAAATAAAATAATTTTCACTGCAATTCAAAATTTGCAATGTAAAACAAAACACACTTTTCGTATGAATGCAGTTTAAAGCGTGACTGAAATGGTTTTATAAACTAATTTGACATTGACATTGACACTCGAATGTTCAATTATTTTATGTGTCGTATTGTTACTTGATTAAATAAAATTATTAATTAACTGTTTCTACCATAAAAGTGTTTTAATACAGGAATCTGCAATATAAAAATCAGTATGTTTCCAACCACACAAATTTTGCATTTAAGATCTTTATTGCCACTGGAAACACTACTGACACAATCACGAAGCGATTGATAAACACCGTTGCGTTGGCAGTACCGCCAGTGTTAATGCCCGGTCGGTCACGAGTCCGCCAGACATTGCGCTTTTAAATACATGTGTTATCAAGAAATAAGTGAAGGATTATACTAGTGCAACTAAATCAAACAAACGTAAGTACTTCTTTGATTTACATGACTTCTAAATTGTTTTCGTACTAGTTTTAATTGAAAGCCATTTAAACTAAGTTGTCGGTCTATTAAAAAAAGTAAAAAAAAAAGTTGCTTCGCCGGCCGCGCGAATTCGCCGATAGTGAGATTTTTGCAAAACTGGTTTTCGATAGTCTTTGTTAAAAGATTTAAGACTTTTACTTTATTTCATATAGTTTTAAGTTTTATATTGAGTTTCTTATTTTTATATACGAACTTCCAAGTCACTATTTTGTGGGTAGAAGAAATTATTTAGATTTAAGTATACAGGTAATATCTCTAAAAAAAAAAACTATGATTTTGTTTCTAAATATTTCACGTTAAAATTAAAGTATTGCATATTAAAGTACTGTAATTAATTTATGTTCTGTGCAAATATTACGTTCTTTTTAAGCTAGGTACTTATGTAGCTACCTACTAAAGTAATAGGTATGTACTTAAGTGAAAACCTGCTACATTATTGCCTGAATATTAATGACAATTGTATTTGTAAAAATAATATTTTGCATGCAAATATGCAAAACAGCTTTATAGTTAAGGTGAAGTCTGTAAATACTGTAAAATTAAGTTTTTATTTAATCGAGACGGCTGAAGTTTTTCGGTCACGTCTAGAAAATATGGATACTTATCATATGATAAAATGTGTAACCAAGACTTTAAGACATGGTAAAAGAGCTATGTCTACATATTTTTGTCGTTGTACAGTCAGCATCATATGGTTATTTAAATCGAAAGAAAAATATAATAAAATTGACTCGAAGCGGGACTCGAAGCCACAACCACTGGATCAATAGCCCAGTGCACTACCAATTGTGCTATACGAGTACTTTTTTTAATTTAAATATCAAAGATATTCGCTAGCAGACGTTACTGCATAATAAAAATAATCATATAGGTATTGTAGCTAGTTGCAGTCAGAATGGCCAAGTATATCGGAACGTAGCACGACCATACTGCTATACCTACCTATAAATAAAGATCTGTCGATCATAGACATAGGTACCTACCATTTAACTAGACGAGGCGTGTTGATAATAATACCACTATCGAAAGGGATGGACTTATAACACACCATAACACATTCCATAGGTAGGTAGAGACAGCGCTATTTTCGTCCGTCCTTGTCATAAGTCTCACATATTTTTGTTCCCCTCCAAACTGAACCTTTCAGAACTGTCAAAGTTGGAGGGTAAGTATGTACACAAACATACTTACCTTCATACTTTAGGCCTTCATAGAATCTAGAGGCCAAGCGAAAGATGGTTGTGACAATCTCGAGATATCTAGAGCACTTATGATATAAAACGAGCAGACGGATTGCCTGATGGTAAGCAACTACCGTCGCCCATCGACACTCGCAACACCAGAGTAGTCAGCAGTACGTTGCCGGCCTTTAAGATGGATATAAGCTCTTTTCTTGAAGGTTTGGAGGTCATATCGGTCCGGAAATACTGCACACGACAATTCATTCCATAGTTTTGCTGTGCGAGGCAGGAAGTTTCCGGAAAAACAGTTGAGGACTACCAACCATCCAAGTGGTGATGATGGAAGTGTTGTCGTGTAGAGATTCAATCGAACAATTCCTCGGAGCACTCTTTAAAGTGCATACTAATATAACATGCGAAAGTAAATGCTTGTGGTTTGTGGCCTAGACTTGTCTGTGGAACGCCATATTGAACTTTCTTGTGTAGAGCTAGAACAGTTTATAATTATATGCGTGTACAGGCCTCCATTGGCAAACTTTAACTTATTCGAATCAGTGATTGACGAAGTTCTTACTAGTGTGTTTAGTTGTAATAAATGTGTAATTGTGTGTGGTGATTTTAATATTAACTTACTTGAATCATCATCCATGTCTGTGAGGTTACTTAGTACATTTAAATGCTATAATCTAGTAAATTTATTTTGTGAGCCTACTCGTATTACAGCGACCAGTGCTACATGTATAGATAACATTTTCAGTAACAAGGACGCGACTAGTAAATCCATAATAAACAATTTGAGCTCTGACCACTGTGGACAAAAAGCCTCTTTTAGAGGTAAAACTGAGGTTATTCCACAAAACACCATGTGCAGACCAATTTCAGAAAAGAGATTAGATTTATTCAGTCGCAATATGAAGAAACGATTATGTTGTCTTCCATTTACCCAGGAAAACCCTAACCGTATGAGTGTCGAGTTGTTTAACTGTATTAAAAGGAATTTGATGCCTGTTTTATTCCGAGAAAGGTGAAGGGCAAGCTCAAGACTAAATTTAGCGACTGGGCTACGCCGGATATCCATGAAAAAGACGCCAGCTCTATGATCTATATGATTTGAGAAGTATTAATAAAATCCGGAATTTCTGGAATATGTCAAGAACTTCTCCAAATCTTTCAAGATGTTGTGTGCCGCTGCTAAAGCTGATTATTTGTCCAAAAATCCAGAATTCCAAGGACAAAGTTAAAACGGTATGGCAAGTAATCAATGACGAAACTGGGAAACGTAAGATCAAAGATCCACACTATAACCTTCGTATTGATAATACTTTGGTAAGTTCTGACCAGGAAGTAGCGGATCATTTTGAGCAGTTTTTCTCTAATATACCGGTAGAAACAACAAAGTCTCTTCAATCGTCGCCTGACGTCGCTGAGGTAATATTGAAAACGAATGTAGTGGAGTGTACAGAACTTTTCACATTTTCTTATATTTCTCCAAATATAGTTATTAAAACTTTTAGATCACTAAATTTAAAAAAAACTGAAGATCTTTGGGGCTTATCTATCAAAGTACTACACTCCATTGTTGAATCGATTGCACCACACTTAGCTGATATTTTCAACAGATGTATTGAATCAGGAGTATTTCCGGATATAATGAAGCACAGCAAAGTTATTCCCCTGTTTAAATCAGGATCGAGATTAGAACCAACCAATTTCAGGCCAATTTCAATACTGCCGGCTTTGAGCAAAGTTTTCGAGAAGCTAATTCTAAATCAACTCTTGACACATTTCGACCGAAACAAATTGCTCGATAGAAATCAATTTGGTTTTACTAAAGGTCGCTCGACCACTGATGCAGGTGCTGTCCTTCTCAATCATATATTTGCCGCATGGGAAAAAAAACAAGACGCTGTTGGAATATTCTGCGATCTTTCGAAGGCGTTTGACTGCGTTGATCATGAAAATTTAAAGAGAAAACTGTGCCATTATGGGATAAAAACTAGGGCCCTTGATCTCGTTTCGTCTTATCTTTCGAACAGAACACAACGAGTGATTATTAATGGAGCTCAATCTTCCGGCTCCGCTATAGCACTTGGCGTGCCTCAGGGCTCTATTCTTGGCCCGTTTCTGTTTTTGGTATACATTAATGACCTACCGAAACTTGTGAAAGATAAACATGACATAGTGCTGTTTGCAGACGACACATCGCTGATTTTTGAAGTGGACAGAAGGGAAAGTAACTTCGAGAGCATTAACAATGCTATCTCCACAGTAGAGAACTGGTTTACGGCAAATAACCTTCTTTTGAACGCCAAGAAAACGAAATGCATCAAATTTACTCTTCCCAACGTCAAGCAGATTAACAACAGCAAGATTGCAATAAACGGTGATACAATGGAATTTGAAAATCAAACTGTTTTCCTGGGAGTCACTCTGGACGCGAAATTGCAATGGCATCCACATATAGCCACCCTAGCAGGGAAACTTAGTTCAGCAGCCTATGCAGTGAGGCGGATCAGCCATTTAACGAACATTGAGACTGCCAGGCTGGTATACTTCAGTTACTTTCACAGTGTTATGTCGTATGGAATTCTGTTATGGGGTAAAGCGGCTGATATTGAGACCATATTTGTGCTACAGAAGCGAGCTGTCCGCGGCATTTATAAAATGCGCGGTCGAGCATCCGTAAGAGAAAAATTTAAGCAAGCAAATATTCTCACTGTAGCGTCTCAATACATACTAGAAAACATTATGTATGTGCGGAATAACATCCAAGAATTCAAACTTAACCGTGATATCCATAGCTTTAACACTAGAAATAAAAATCAAATTGCTGTGCCCGGCCACCGCCTCGCCAAGGTTCGTTCATCTTTCGCTGGAAACTGTACGCGCTTTTATAATAAAGTTCCTGCTGATGTAGTTAATTTGCCACAAAATAAATTCAAGTCATACGTCAAACACTGTTTGTTAAGTAGGGAATACTATACTCTGAAAGATTTCATTGAGGATAGGGATGCCTTTAAGCCTGTAGCTTGATACTGTAGTACAGATTATTCCATTACTATATGGTCTTTACCTACTAGTGTCCAGTTTGTTTGACACGAGACATGTTGTTCTCTTCTTTTTTATTTTATTTGTTATAATGTTTTATTTTACTCTTTAGACACTTAGGGACATTATACATCCCTAATTATTTTATTTATATTATTATTCATGAATATTTATTTGCATAAATAAATATTTATAGCTTCTGACGCATAGAGACATTTCTCTATATGCCTTTCATAACTAAAGTGTTATTTAAGTATGTAATGGACAAGCACAGAATGTGGCTTCTCACCAGGATGTACATGTGACTAAATTTGTTAATTGATAGAGCCTGCCAGCCTGAACATGTCATGCTCACTTAAAAGTCTTTGCTTATGGTGGCGTCGTTGATCGGGTCGCCACTTTCCCGAAGAAAGGTTGAGGGAGGCGATGGCTGAGATACGCGTCATACTCGTGAACGGGTGCTGTTTGTGGAGACCGGTCTGTTCTGGCTATTTGGGGCTATGTTTTAGGTAGTTTTCTTCTTGTTTATTTACGTGATACACTTCATTCGGTGCTTGTTTATCTTTAAAAAACAAAAAGTGTTAGTATATTGAAATCATGACACCTGGAGACCTTATACATCTCTGAGGTTTATTTGTAATATTTTTATTTTTGTGTATATTTTGAAAACAAAATAACTATACATATAATATTTTTTGAAACTTTTGATTACTAATTTTGTAATTTCTAAATTAGAATAAAGGACACAATTCAGATAAGAAAGCATATCGAACGTTTTGTTAACTTCGTTCTTAGCAGTCAGATTTGGACTTTTAAGTAATTAATAATTATTTTTATTTTTCCTTTGGCAGATTTTTTTTTGTAATTGTTGGATATGTTTTCTTAAAGAATAACGCATTTTTATGTAATTTGTATAAGATATCTTTTGTAATACTGTTTTGAAAAAATAAGTCCCGCCGAGTTTCTTGCCGGTCATAAAAGTCAAAATACTTCTCGGGTCAGAGGTGTAGGGTTAGAACCGGTGTAGTTTTTATTTTTCTCTTTTACTTTTGTATACTCGACGTGTAAAAGTGCCCTTGTGGCCTACTTACTGAATAAACGTTTGAGTTTTGAGTTTTGAGTTTTGAGTAAAAGCGTGCGACTTGCAATCCGGAGGTCGCGTGTTCAAATCCCGACTCGTAACAGTTATTCGGAACTGATGTTTTTTCTATCCAACAGTCGCCTGAAGAGATCGCTTTTTACCGATAACACCGTCTGTTGTAAATTGTGGGTCGCTTTCGGCGCTACTCTCCGTTGTAGATGCGGTAGAAAATGCAGAATGAAGCCATATCTCCTTTTCTAACTACATTATTTAATGAGGGATAGGTAGGGTAGTCTATCTCGGCTCGAGATACTTAAACGCCACTCTTGCGGTAGGCCTACAGTGGTTTCCACCCCTGTAATGAAGGCGAAAGTTTGTGAGTGTGTATGTTTGTTACTTCTTCACGGCTGGAGCGATTTTAATAAAATTTGGTATGGTGAAAGTTGTGACCTTCACAGACTTCTTGATGATTGAGATTACGGGCTGGCCTAGTGTCAGTTCTTAATTTAAATTCTCTTTTGAACAACTAGAGAGTTTCTAGATGAGTCAGTGGGAGACAGTCAAAGCGAGTAGTTGATTTATCTTGTATTAACACATTCGCTGCCACCCCCTCCAAAAATGTATGGAAATGAACGCACATATGCGTCGGTGGCAGTGAATGCGTTAAAATAATCTTAAATAAAATATTACTTATCATACCTAACAATCATCTTTATTATCAGCTCTCCATCTAGGCGCGAACCCCCCTTACAGTATGGAGTTAGCTGGCCCCCTGGATTTACACATAGGCATTTTTCCCTAATAAACCGCGGGCAACACCGCGGGGCGCAGCTAGTCCAATATAAATTACACTAGACAATTCAATAACATCACATGATTCAAAGACAATGGCGTAGTTTATTTAGTGATCTTCATAACATAATGGCTTGCATGTCCCATTTGAATCACTCGTTATAATATATATCATATTATAGCCTTTTCTTCTACGTTGATGTCGTATGCTTAATTATTCGTCCGGAATAATTCAGAGCTGAGAAAATTTAATGGGAATGAGTTATTCTTAGTCAAATAAATATTATCATGATTTTTTAGCTAAGAATAGCAAATTTATCTGGCTTTCATATTTAAAAAACCATTCTAAGCTATAAAGCTTACCTAGTTGAATGGTAGTACAGTCGCCATCAGATATATCGGAGCTGTGGAGGTGGTCACAAATATCTGAACAAGCACTTTATCGCCTAGGCGTTGTTCAGATATTTCTGATCACCTCCACAGCTCCGATATATCTGATGGCGACTGTACAAAGACGATGCGTAAATGCATTCCCCACTCCGACAAAAAAAGGTGCATTTATACTCGTCGCGGAGATTCTTGATCCCTATGACACTGACAGTACCCTTACCATGAGTTGTGACATTGAAGTTTTCGATAACGAGTATCGAGTTTACTATCTGTGCATCTCGTTCGCACTAACACCGCGTTTAGACATGCTGGCTCGTCACTCGTCTCGCTATTCGTCGAAACGTTCGACGAAACTTTACCTATACAAAAACGCGATGCGAGGGACGAGAGGAATAGCGAGATGTCCGCGTACACATGCGTGCTCGTGTTTCGCCTCGTTATTCGCCTCGCTACTCGTGAGATTGTGTGGCGGTAGCATAACACAGTACAAGCGAGATGCACAGACAGTAAACTCGATACTCGTTATCGAAAACCTCTATGTCACAACTCATGGTAAGGGTACAGATATTCCCACGAAATAAACTTGTAGTGGCGTCGCCGTTACATTAGAATCGAATTGGAGACGTCCGAAAATGCCGTTTTTTTCGTTTTAGGTATATATATGCCATTACAATGATTTTCCGTTGGAATTGTATGAATTCTTAACATTTACAAGAAATTATCTCAATCAGATATTACGTTTACGCCCTGCAAAACTTACTTTTTTTTGGAAAATATCGACTAGTGTAAACAGTATCAAAAACAAATGTCGATAATGGAAACGAGTGTACCAAATAAATAGTACGTTTTCAGTGTCCAATGTACCTATAATCATTTTCAGTTATACATATAGTATGGGTATTTTGATATTATGCTATTTTTTAGGATAGCACTATATTTAAGATGGATTTATATTTTTCCATTCGTCAAGCGTGACGTAAAATTCTTGATGCTAAATGTTAAAATCTTACGTTTCTCGGCAAAAAAACTTAAATCATTACTATAACAACAACATAACAAACATAAGAAATGCAGATTATATTTTTAAAATCATGTTTACCAACGTGGCTGAATGCAAGTCACACCTTTACCTGTACAAAAGTTAAGTAAGTTACATCGACACGACCCATCACTAACATGAACTGTCATACTCCGCGTTTAGACATGCTGGCTCGTCACTCGCCTCGCTATTCGTCGAAACGTTCGACGAGACTTTGCCTATACAAAAACGCGATGCGAGCGACGAAAGGAATGGCGAGATGTCCGCGTACACATACGTGCTCGCGTCTCGCCTCGCCATTCGCCTCGCTACTCGCGCGAATGTGTGGCGGCAGCATTGGGGAACATCATTCCCCGCGAGGAGTATAGCTAAGTTTTTCACCTTCATATATAATCCAGTTGAGTCACCCCGTGTGTCACTGTCTGGGTATTGGTACCTTTGCGTCATATCTTATCATACAATGGCTTTTAAAAAGGCATGGCCCTTGTAAGCAATACTAACTACACAATCGATCCCTCTTTAGGGTTCCGTAGTCAAATAGGAACTCATCTAGTTATACAAAATTAATGCAATGTTTTTGATGCGAAATGGTAAAGATCAAGAGATGCGGGTGGCGCTCCGGTCACTGTGGGTAGCTATGGGGGAGGTCTATGTCCAGCGGTGGACGTCCTTCGGCTAATGATGATGATATTGATGATGTAATTTTTAAGCGTGGGACAAAGTATTGGCGCTTTTTACATGCGAGTCGATTACCAAATATATATATTTTTTATGACAAAGGTGGCAAACGAGCAGACGCATTGCCTGATGGTAAGCAATTACCATCGCCAATGGGCACCCGCAACGCCAGGGGAGTCACAGGCGCTTTGCCGGCCTTTAATGGGGGTTGGAGCTCTGGGAACCTTATATTTGCTTTACTGGTTATACTAGTGTGTTTTCAGAAATGTCACCATTCGCATTATTCCCCAATTTATTTAGTTTTGTTTAACTTCTTTGTATCTATAAGTAGTATTAATTATTGTAATGTCTCTTTTATGATTATTAGAGGGCGGAGTACCTGTGGCAAATATCACACTAAATATATGGAGTCGCCTAAATATTCTTATGATTAAATAAATAACGAATAAATGATTAAATTTGCATAATATTTTTTAGGAACTTATAGAAATTATCTTACGAGCATACAGATATAATGTAATATGTTGTAAATATCTTTAATAAATAATATAGGTAATATGTCAAATAATTAGTTTCTAAACGGCTCATAAATTTGTAAATTAGTAACTTTTAGTAAAGAAAGGTTAAAATATTATATCTATGAATGGTGACTTTGTTAAAAGAAATTGAAAAATAACCAAAAAAATTTACGACATAACATTTAGGTGTTCCTGAAATCGATTTATGAAGATAATTTACGAGTAGGTACCATACTAAGTACATTAGGTAAATGATTTTTTTTTTTTTTACGTAGCCTATGTTGTGTCCCACTGCTGGGCAAAGGCCTCCCCTAGCTTTAACCACTCGTCGCGGTCTAGTGCATGCTCCCGCCAATCGCGACAGAAACCATCCAGGTCATCCCGCCATCTCCTCTCAGGTCTGCCTCTGCCCCGGCCGACTTGTTCGGTCCAGTCAGTGGTTAATTTAGCCCATCGGTCCGGGTGCATGCGGCAGACGTGTCCAGCCCAGTTCCACTTGAGCATGGCAGCCTTGACGCCGACATCCGAGATGCCTGTCCTGGAGCGCAGTTCTGTATTTCTAATACGATCGATTCTGCGGACCCCTAAGATACTGCGCTCCATTGCTCGTTGGCAAATTTTGAGTCGGGACTTTTGGGCCTCTGTTAATGACCATGTTTGGGCGCCGTAGGTTAGGATAGGCAGGATACACATGTCAACGAGTTTGCGCTTTAGTGTCAGTGGAAGGTTGCCCTTCATTAGCGCCCTCATGGACCAGATGCTCTTCCAGGCGTTGTCAATGCGTCGATCGATTATTCAAGCCTAAAATAATAATTATAAAAACCACTCCATACCTTTTCTGTGAAATTTGCCTCCGGTACTCCGTCCTCTAATAATTATATTGAGTTAACCACAATATTACTTTATTTATTTGTCAGTTACAACGTTAAAAAACTCGTATGTATGTCTAGTTTACCCATTTGGGTCTGGGAATTATCCTCTACATATAACTAGTCAAGGCGATATAGTGCATGTTCAGATATTTGTGACCTCCACATCAGCTCCGATATATCTGATGGCGACTTTACTCAGACCAATAGCAATATTATACATTTTTATATATGAGACCGCAACCTTCTACAGTCTGGTCCTAACCACAGGTACTATGTACAGTCAAATGAAAATAAAATCTCATCCATTTATATTCTCGTTTAGTAGCCTAGTGTACAGTCGCCATCAGATATTTCGGAGCTGTGGAGGTGGTCATAAATATCGGAACATGCACTTTATCGCCTTGACAATAGAGGCGTTGCTCCGTTATTTGTGACCACCTCCACAGCTCCGATATATCTGATGTCGACTGTACCTACTGATTACTTACAAACGGATAAACTCAAGTGTACTCATATCGCATTAGGCGACAGTCGGTTAAGCTCTGTACCCTTACCATGAGTTTTGACATTGACGTTTTCGATAACGAGTATCGAGTTTACTATCTGTGCATCTCGCTTGTACTATGGGCTCATTCAAAAATCATGTGATCGTTTTTGGCCTTATTTTGACACCCCCCTCCCCTTGGTGATATTTAGTGATCTTAAAGCTCCCCCCCTCTCCCCCCAGTCAAGATCACGTGTAGTTTTCGACTTGAAACTTTTCACTACAAAGTCAACGAAATTATGTTACATCAAACCGAAAACAGTACTACTGAAACTAAACTAAAGTACATGTGATGTGGTCTTGGACTCCCCCATCGTGATCAATCGGGATATTTCTTTGACCCCCTCCCATCCAAAACCGATCACATGATTTTTGAATGAGCCCTATGTTAGTGCGAACAAGATGCACAGATAGTAAACTCAATACGCGTCATCGTAAACGTCAATGTCACAACTCATGGTAAGGGCACAGATACTAACTCGATACTCGTTATTGAAAACCTCAATGTCACAACTCATGGTAAGGGCACAGATACTAACTCGATACTCGTTATTGAAAACCTCAATGTCACAACTCATGGTAAGGGCACAGAGGGGCTTTGTTGTCGAGTTAGACACAATTTTTCACTTCACTACCGAGGACAATAGTAACCCTGACTTATTTTTTTTTTTTTAATTAACGGTTCGTTTGGATCCCTACTATACCTATGTTGTATGTAAACGCATTTTGTTGTCCCGCTCACACACCGCAACGGCGTGACCGCAAATGTGTTCGCGTGACGTCAGCGATTTTAGACCCTCGGTCAAAGGCTTAAGGTTCAAAATGCATTGTGCAGTTTGGATGCACGTAGATACATATGCAAATATATTTGCATCTCTATTTAGGTTAATTGCATTGCGTCTTGTATCGTTTTGTTTTAAAATGAACTTTCTTTAGGGAAATAAAGGAATGACATGTTGTTGTGTCCACTGCTGGATATAGGCCTCCCCCAAAGCGACACATGCTGTGTGATGCCGGCTGACTAGAATAGCACCACCCCATCTCCTCTCGCTGGTGTCGTAAGAGGCGACAAAGGGAAACATCCTACGGACGGGCAGCAGCGTCTGTCGAAACCCGATCTACAGCTACTGTGGTCGCCAACCTCCTGCCAAGTGTGGCGACTATGGCAACTACCCCAAGATGATACAAGTCATATTTGTGGGAGGCCTATGTCCAGCAGTGGACTGCATACGGCTGAAATGTACGTACTATGTATGTATGATGTAAAGCGACCCACATTTACAACAGACGGTGTTATCCATAAAAAGCGATCTCTTCAGACGACCGTTGGATAGCAGAAAAAACATAAGTCCCGAATAATGCTACGAGCCGGGATTTGAACACGCGACCTCCGGATTGCAAGTCGCACGCTTTTACTAAGCCACGGGCATTTACTTTCACATGTTATATTAGTATGCACTTTAAAGTGTGCTCCGAAGATTGTTTGGTTGAATCCCTGCTGCTTCCGCCAGCGGTCTACACGACAACACTTCCATCATCACCACTTGGATGGTTGGCAGTCCTCAACTGTGCGTTTTTCCAGAAACTTCCTGCCTCGCACAGCAAAACTTTGGAATGAATTGTCGTGTGCAGTATTTCCGGACCGATATGACCTCCAAACCTTCAAGGAAAGTTCTTTTATCTATCTTAAAGGTCGGCAACGTACACCGGAATGTCCTTAAACTACGTCCAACAATGAGAGGTAGGGCGCAGCGAAGTACCATCACGCTTGAGTCTGGGGCAGCCCAACTGGGGAAGTACCTCCACCTTACAGAAGACCACAGCCATAATAGCACTGCTACCTTTTAGGTATGTAGTGTTGTTTTCCTGATGGTGAGTAAGGTTCCCAGAGTTCCAACCCCGCGACTCCCCTGGTGTTGTGAGTGTCCATGGGTGGCGGTAGTTGCTCACCATCAGGCAATCCGTCTGCTGGTTTGCCTCCTATATCATAAAAAAGTGAATTGTGTGTCGCCAAACTAGTTTGCATGCAACTTGAAATTATACAATTCGTGACAGGATGTAAAAACTTGCATTTAATTCGACAGGTTCCGGATTGCACATTCACTTTGCACTCTTACTTTCATTGTGAACTGTAATATGCCGTGTCATACCAAGTGGGCGCTAACTGACCTGGTACAGTCGCCATCAGATATTTCAGAGCTATGTCCAGCATTAAGCGTCCTTCGGCTGATATGATGATGATGATGGGGTCTACTCTAGGGTATCCCTGAATTGTGAGTCCAAGTCTCACTCGGGTCGTGTTTTTTAAGTACAGTCAAGTGTAAAAATTCGTTCACTGCCGAAGTTTAAAAAATATGTACCGAGCAACTCTTTTGTACAGTAAATAAGGTTGTAGGACGTACTTATGAAAGGATTCTTTCGGTACGTATTTTTGCACTTGACTGTACATAAAAAACCCGCCGAGCGAGACTGGAACTCACAATTCAGAGATACCCTAAGAGTAGACCCCATCATCATCATCATATCAGCCGAAGGACGCCCACTGCTGGACATAGGCCTCCCCCATAGCGAATATAGCGATACACAGTGACCGGCTTTCTGTTACTCGCATCCAGTGGATTCCTACGATCTTGTCGCTGTCGTCGTTCTACCTTGTGGGGGGTCTGTCCACGCTGCGCCTGTCCACATGTTTTAAGCGAAGTATCCAAATACAAAAAGTATGTGAAATCAAATTTTACTGATTCAGATACTATTCTAGGAAAAAACGTGCCGTGAAGGTGACAAATAGATATATTATTGTCTGTTGCCGATAACGGAATATAAGTACCGTCATAAAAATTAATTTAGAAATAAACCTTATCAACAAACGACGAAGTGAATTGACTGAAAATATCCTCCTGATGACTAGTGTCCTACATGTAGTACATAAGCTCCAATTGGACCCGGGTATGTCCTTAAACTACGTCCAACAATGAGGGGTAGGGCACAGCGAAGACCATCACGCTTGAATCTGGTGCAGTCCAACTGGGGAAGTAGGTACCTCCTCCTTACAGAAGACCACAGCCATAATAGCACTGCTACCTTTCAGGTATGTAGTGTTGTGTTCCTGATGGTTAAGGTTCCCAGAGCTCCAACCCCCCTTAAAGGCCGGCAACGCGCTTGTGACTTCCCTGGTGTTGCGGGTGCCCATGGGCGACGGTAATTGCCCAAGCAGCAAAATTTGCTCCTGTAAATAACCTAAGACCATGAAATTTTCAGTCCTATAGAACTCCCAAAAACGTTTATAAAACCACAATTGGGCGCTTTTTATAGGATTAAATGAACCTATAGTCGTTTTATTACAGTCTTATAAAGTGCAATTCAGTTTTAATATCATCATATTAAATGCTCTTGCAGGGTAAGTTGCTCCTATAAGTGTCTAGTAAACGCAACTAACAAGCACAATTAGTCTTATAACGGTCTGGTGCATGCTGGTACTGGAGTAATCATTCCTATAGTGGCCAGTGGCTCCCGTGGTGATGTGTAACGTGTGTTTGTGCTCTAATAAAATAAAACTAAACTTAAAAAGGGTAAGTAAATGTGCTTATTGTATCATAATTATAGTATATAAAAGGAATTGTTTTTTAACAGTGATTGAGAAGTGAATTAGAAAAAAATTACTTGCAAAATAAATTTTATTGATAAAGTAATAATCATAGAGACACATATTTTAACGCCCCCTTTTAAAAATACATAATAAAGATCTGCTTATTAATTATTTACTGGTTAAGTACTACAAAGTGCTGACACTTGCCATTGCCATTGTGGATTTTCAGATCGCCTCCTTTAACAGTTAGTATCAGAACGTTAATAATACCATTCATACTAATCCAGTGCTGTTATAAGACAAAAATTCCTGCCATTTTTATTTTTTAGGCCACTTGTTTCCATCACTCTTATAATGACAAGCATAAAACCCTTATAAGCCCAAAATTACGTATAATTATCAAACTTAATGCTAGTTTCATGCTAGTGATCTATTAGAAGTAACCATCAAGTCAGATCAGTCATGTTATTTTTTGACCTATAACGAGTAAAATCAATAGCTTTTATAGGATTAATTATCCCATTACAGATAGATATAAAACCTTAATAGGAGTAGCGGTTCTTATAAATGCTTTTATAGGATTAAAATATGCGTACTTATAACAGCTATATAAAATGTATTTATAAGACTATTTGTGTTTGTAAGGGTCATATAAATTTATCCTATAAACGCTTTTAAGATTAAATTATAGGATCAATTCGTCTGAGGATCAAATCGTCTTGTATGATGTTGTTATAAGATTATTGGTCAAAAACGTGACTATTATAAGACTTATATGAGAGCTCCGAGCCGGTAGGTAGTGTCAAAAACGTTTATAAAACTACTATAAGAGGTATTAGTCTTATATTTTTTTCTAATAGGAGAATTTTGCTACTTGGGTGCTTACCAGCAGGCAATCCGTCTGCTCGTTTGCCGACTATGTCAAAAAAAAAATCTCACAGAGTGTAAATTACGCTGGCAAACTTTGGAACTTAGTTGTCAGGAGGATATAACATTTTAAAGGTGCGACCACACCATTACACCAATACTGCGACGGTACGGAGTCGCAGACGCATCGTATCCGCCGTTTTTGACGCATACTCCCCACATCGCTTTTTTATGACAAAGGTGGCAAACCAGCAGACGTATTGCCTGACTGTAAGCAATTACTGTCGCCCATGGGCATCAGCAACACCAGGGGAGTCACAAGCACATTGCTGGCCTTTAAGGGGGGTTGGAGCTCTGGGAACCTTACCATCAGGAACACAACACTACATACCTGAAAGGTAGCAGTGCTATTATGGCTGTGATCTTCTGTAAGGAGGTACTTCCCCAGTTGGGCTGCTCCAGACTCAAGTGTGATGGTCATCGCTGTGCCCTACCTCTCATTGTTGGACGTAGTTTAAGGACATACCCTGGTCCAAAGAATGGCGCAATACCGGTCACTTTGAGGGAGACTTGTATAGCAGTGGACGTCCTTTGGCTAATATGATGATGATGATATTTACTACAAGGTAATAAATACAAATATGCAGATTAATAAAATAAGCCTATTATCTATGTGTAATCCGGATAAAAGATTATCTAAAAGGTAAACTACGTTCATACAATGATAAATTCTGTAAGTACTTTATTCATTTATGTATAGTTTATTGTTAGGTATATATTTTTATCTACGTACATATCATAAGTGCTCTAAAATGCGTCCAGAAACCGTAGGCAATGACCAGCATTACCAACCATCAGAAATGAATGGAGATGTAATGTGAACATTACCTACTGAAATCAGTAGGTTATGAGTTTAAATTTGGAACAGCTGTCAAATTCAAGTGGGGTGTCTAAGCTAGTATCTATAGATATTAAAACAGCCTTTGATACGAAACGCCAATTCGTTATGTTTTTTTAATATAAATCGAACGACATTTGAACTCGAGTGACAGTAGAATAGGGAGTTCATTCGCTTGTCTATGGTTTAAAAAAAAAATTGACTGAGATACGAAATACGCAACGCCGCCGTTCCAAGCTATCATTTGTTTTGTTCGTTGACTTTTTAATGTTTCAAGTAACACTAGTAATACTGCAGGTCATTTCCCTACGGTTCCTAAACCCATCTTAAAACATTTATGATATGTGTGTAGATAAAGTAGTGTATGTAACTATACATAATTAGGCATTACAACAATCGTGTGATATTATTATGAAACTCGCCCTCGGCTCGTTTCATAAACCCACACTCTTGTTGTAATGGCCTTCATTATGCACAGATACATAAACTACTATAATTACACCCCGTTATCTAATGCTCATTTAGGGGGCAACCTAAAATAGTGATGTTGCTTCACATAATTAGTCAATTCATATTTATCTATAAAAGTAATGTGTCAAACTAAAATTCTTATTCAGTGAAAGTTATAGAGACACATTCATTCCTCTTTTTAGTCTAATCGGAGGGCGACAATTATAAATATCGAATATCGTCAATTTGGGGTCCGATTTTTGAAATAGTCACCGAGTAATCTTCATAGAGATTCTCATTCATTCTCTATGAAAATCACTTGGTGACTATTTCAAAAATCGGACCCAAGATCTTTTGACATTATATTGAGTGACTAAGTCAACTTAATTTTTTATCGACTTATATTATCGTAACTGCCCAATCACTTGCCCCTAAACTGAGCATAAGATAACGGGGTGTAACTATAATAAAGAAAAATTACGGGATATTCTTACAGAAATTGATTGAGCCCCGCGGTAAGCTCAAGAAGGCTTGTGTTCTGGGTAATAGACTATATTATATACCTATTTTTTTTTTTTTTTTTTTATGACATAAGCGGCAAACGAGCAGACGGATTGCCTGGTGATAAGCAATTACCGTCGCCCATGGGCACCCGTAACACCAGAGGAGTCACAAGCGCGTTGCCGGCCTTTAAGGGGGGTTGGAGCTCAGGGAACCTTACTCACCATCAGGAACACAACACTGCATACCTGAAAGGTAGCAGTGCTATTATGGCTGTGGTCTTCAGTAAGGAGGAGGTACTTCCCCAGTTGGGCTGCCCCAGATTCAAGCGTGATGGTCATCGCTGTGCCCTACCTCTCATTGTTGGACGTAGTTTAAGTACATACCCGTAGACGTAGTTTAAGTAGTATAGGGTGAAGCGGTACTTCATGCCGGAACAGCTCCTAACACTTTACCAAGCGCAGGTTCGGTCGTGTATGGAGTACTGTTGCCACCTTTGGGACGGGTCTGCCAAGTATCAGTTGGCCGCTTTGGATTCAATAGAACGTCGAGCTCGCAGACTCATTGGCGATCCTAAATTAGTGAGTGTAAGGTTGCAGAGCCTTGAGCATCGCCGCAAGGTTGCTAGTTTGTCTGTGTTTTACAGGATACATTTTGGAGAGTGTGCTCAGGAATTGCACGATTTAATTCCGCCATCTCCGTTCCATCACCGGACGTCCAGGCGAGGGGAGCAGTTTCATCCTTACGTTGTGAATATTCCATTCATTCGCACGAAGCGATTCGCTTCTACCTTCCTAATGCGGACTGCTAAGGAATGGAATTCGCTCCCTTCGTCTGTATTCCCGGCAAGATATAATTTGGGTCTCTTCAAGTCAAGAGTGAATAGGCTGTTACTGAACCAGCGTGCTACACCTTCGACCTCGTCGTCACTTACCATCAGGTGCGACTGAAGTCAAACGTTGGTCAGTCTTGCATAAAAACATACCCGGGTCCAAAAATAAAAGATTATATTATATACCTATAATTGTAACATAGATACCTACATATAAATACTTAACCTCTAGCCGCCCAGAAATCAAACTCGCCAGGCTAAATGCAACTATGGTTTGTCATAATTAAAATTCAAAATGGCATTCAATGGGAGACCTTTTTATAGGTCTTCGGGCGGCTAGAGGTTAAGTTTACATACGAAACTGTTCCAGCCTATGGAGCCGGTAGTCCTGGGTTTGAATCCGAGTAAAGGCTTTTGGTTGTGTTATGAGCACATAGTGAAAGACCACGTTTCGGAGCCGTAAGTCATCACTGGTAACACACATTGGTTAAAGACTTTCGTCATCTCAAGGCTCAAAGTCGCTCAACGAGCTATGGAGAGAGCTATGCTCGGAGTTTCACTACGAGATCGACTCAGAAATGAGGAAATCCGTAGGCGAACTAAAGTTACCGACATAGCCCACCGGGTTAGCAAGCTGAAGTGGCAATGGGCAGGCCACATTGCACGCAAAGATGGCAGATGGGGTCGAAAAGTGCTCGAGTGGAGACCACGGACTAGCAAGCGCAGCGTAGGACGTCCACCCACAAGATGGGCAGACGACCCCATTAAAGTCGCCGGAAGACGCTGGATGCAGGTTGCTTCCAACCGGTACTTGTGGAGATCCAAGGGGGAGGCCTATGTTCAGCAGTGGACGTCTTATGGCTGAGATGATGATGATGATGATGATGAGCACATATATTTGTTCCTGAGTCATGGGTGTTGTATGTATTTAAGTATTTGTATATTATATGTATTGTTGGCTGAGCCACAACACAAGTCTTGGGCTCACCGTGGGGCTCAGCCAATTTGTGTAAGGATGTTTTTTTTTTTTTTATTTAAATACTTGCATAACGTGTATAAACCCAGGAACAATTTTAGTCATGATCAAGGATAGGACAAACGCCCGTCATTTTGAAAATATAACCCTGTTCCGTACAGCAGAGACTTCCTTATGTTAATAAAAAAATAGTATTTTATACATTTATTGGATCATAATTTATATCCAGTGACAAATTAATTTATGATTGACGTTCCGAAATTTACTTTTCCAATTTTTTTTCTATATTTTCAGTTGTGAGCCTATAACGATGTGAATTTAGGACTCATTTATGCGTTGAAAAAGTCCGTCACAGTCTTATAAAATAAAATATTTTAACATCATAAAATAAGGAAGTCTCTGCTGTACGGAACAGGGTTATATTTTCGAAATGACGGGCGTTTGTCCTATCCTTGGTCATGATCTCACAAGTAAATGTCCGTATTGAAGCCTATGTACCTACAGCAGTGGAAGTTTTACGGCTAAAATTATGATGATGATATATATAAAAAAGGCATATCGCATAAATCAAAATTGTCAAATTTCGAACTATTCTGCCACTCTAATTAGGTACCTACGCCTTAATTGGAGTAAAAAAGAAATGTGACATTATCTATGAAAAGGGACCTTATTGTCGATGGCGCTTATGTCGTTGTTCAAAACGATACAATACAAACGCAACGCGATTCGACGTAAGTGCCATCGACAATAAGGTCCCATTTTCCTAGATAATGACACAAATATGCCCGAAACTTTGAACTTCGGTATTTGCGGTAGGTCCTCCAGAAAACGGGCAGCAGCATCCCCTAGCGCTGTGTAATACTGCGATCGACCCGCCTACGAAGCCCGTACATGGACGTCCGTAGCTAAACTATCCGATCGATCATTAGCAATCGAAGATGAGAGAAATAACGGCGCTCGCGCATAATTAATATTAATGAGACCGCACGATACGCAGACACTTTCTCTTTCACTCATTCGAGATCGGTATTTAATGCATTAAAACATGTTTAACGGAAAATACGAGCGGTTGGATTGAAACGTGGCGCGTGAATCCGGAATCAAGCTACCAGCAAAAAAATATCAGATATATGTATACATACAGTCAGCAGCAGAAGTAGCTAAGCATTTGAGGTGTTCAAAATGAGGTCAACACATCTCTATTGTCAAGAGAATAAGAGCGCGTGTAGGTTTTGAACACTTCAAACGCTTAGCCACTTTTGCTGCTGGCTATACATATCTTTTTTTATTCTTTAAAAACTGATAGTGAACTGCATTTTGTTCACAAGAGTGCAAAGTGAATTCTTGTGTATGAATTGAGTATTTTTTGATGTGAGCTGGTTATTGGATGATTAACATAAAATAGTTCTTTTTCTTAGATTTTGACGACCGGTCTGGCCTATGAAGCCGATGGTCCTGGGTTCGTATCCCAGTCAGGGCATTTATTTGTGTGATGAGCACAGATATTTGTTCCTGAGTCATGGATGTTTTCTATGTACATACCTATTTAAGTATTTATATGAATCTATCTATTATATATATGGTAATCTAGTATCTACAACACAAGCCTTACTGAGTTTACCATAGGACTAGGTCGATTTGTGTAAGATTGTCTCGAAATATTTATTTTATTTATTAGTCGTGACGTAATATCACTAAGGTGGCAAACGAGCAGGTGGATTGCCTGATGGTAAGCAATTACCGCCGCCCATGGGCACCCGCAACACCAGGGGAGTCATAAGCGCGTTGATGGCCTTTAAGGGGATTCGAGCTCTGGGAACCTTTCTCACCACCAGGAACACAACACTACATACCTGAAAGATAACAGTGCTGTTCTGGCTGTGGTCTGTAAGGAGGTACTTCCCCAGTCGGGCTTCTCAAGATTCAAGCGTGATGGTACTTCGCTGTGCCCTACCTCTCATTGTTGGACGTAGTTTAAGGACATACCCGGGTGTGTAATTACTTTGCGGGCGTTTCCCAGCGAACATTATATGCAACTGAGATCTATTGCGGCTGTCAAACACTAGATGGCGCTAGTACAGTCAGCAGCAAAAGTTACTAAGCGTTTGAAGTGTTCAAATGACCTACACGCGCTCTTATTCTCTTGACAATAGAGACGTGTTGACCTCATTTTGAACACCTCAAATGCTTAGCTACTTCTGCTGCTGACTGTACCTTAGCCACCAATGCAATAACGATATATTCTATGATCAATGCAATACGAGTGTAAAAGTAGTGGAGATAACAGGTACTTAACTCGTTTCTCACAAAATTCTCGAGTGCTTTATCTGATAATGTCAACATGACACAACATGATATCAAATGTATGAATCTATTCCTGTTTCGATCGCTAAAAACATTATAAAACACTTCTCCAATCCATGTAATACGGACCTACAAAGATATTTAAAAATAATTCAAAAAAATTAAAGGAAACACAAAAATCTACCTATAAACATAACTAACTTAAAAATACTTAAATAAGATTAAAATCCGTAATACGTGACTAATATTCGACAGAAGGTAAAAAGTTTTTTAATAATAACAAGATTAATTATTGTCTATTAGGTATACGTCTTACAAAAAAAAAAAACATATTTTTTTCAATAATACGAAGGTAATTCCTAAATTCGCTAGCAGTTCGCCCGTCCGATATTTGAGCACTCGACGCTCGAATCGTGACATTTTAAACTCTCAAACACGAAGAAATGGTATTTAAGAAGCATGAATGATATAAATAAATAATCGTGGGTATCGAAACTATACATTTTGTGCAAAAATAATGGTAAGAAACTTTTGTGTGTGATTATTTTCGTTCTCAAAGTTTTATGAATTCGAGTGTACGACTTCCAAAAAAATCGCCATGCCGCCATGATTAAATTGAATCGAGTAGCGCGAAAAGAACGGCGTTCTCTCAATGAAATGATGTTTTCTCAAACATAAACATGCAATGAAATATTGTCTTTACATTCCTTATAAGGATAATAAAGATAGAAGGGAGAAGAAACAGAGGAAGACCGCGAAGAACTTACATGGAGCAGTTAAAAGAAAAAGTTGAAGTTGTAACTTATAGAGAATTGAAGGAAAAGGCAGAGAATAGACCCGAATGGAAATTACTCCACCGACAAGAGCCAAGCTCTTAAATAAATGATGATGATTCCTTATAATAGACTCGGAAGTATGGTTTTTTTGAGCGCGGCAAGCCTGCAAAGTAACTTTTTTTTTGTCGATGATCCATACAGAGGCAAAGATGGCAGCTGTCATAGCAAACAGCTGATGTTAATTTTAATACATTTCAATTTCATTGTTAGTTGTGATTTTGCAAATTTCATTTTTTGAAGCATTTTATTTCTTCTATGTTTGAGAAAAGCACTATACATGCCTCGTCGTGAAAACAAATCCCGTCATGGAAACGAAAATGATATTTAATGGAAAACAATAGAGAATGCATCTATTTTACTACGTGTATTTCGTAGACAAATAAGCAGATTAGGTACGTCTAAGCCATTTCAAGTCTCCATTGTAATACAGGCGCCATCAGATATATCGGAGCTGTGGAGGTGGTCATAAATATCGGAACATGCACTTTA
This sequence comes from Grapholita molesta, assembly GCA_022674325.2. NCBI lineage: Eukaryota > Metazoa > Arthropoda > Insecta > Lepidoptera > Tortricidae > Grapholita > Grapholita molesta. The sequence continues at coordinate 7,494,605 of CP053145.2, read as the reverse complement.
GCGCCTTGACAATAGAGGCGTTGTTCCGATATTTGTGACCACCTGCACAGCTCCGATGTGTCTGATAGCGACTGTACAAAGTAGGGCTTCTCTGAAGGTTATCGATTATCTTTTAAAACATGACAATTGTAAGGTAATACTACTACCTATAGATACTACTTAGAACGGATAAAGTCATCATCATCATCCGCTCCCCCATGCAGCAACCCACAGTGATCGGTTTGGTGCCACGCGCATTCAGATTCGGCGGAGACCGCGTCTCGGCAAGCGTAGTGTAGGACGCCCTCAGGCTAGGTGGAGTGACGACTTGCGCAAGATGGCTGGCAGGAGCTGGATGCGAACAGCCGAAAATCGAACACGATGGCGTGAAATTGGGGAAGCCTATGTCCAGCAGTGGACTGCGATAGTCTGATGATGATGATTTTGGACCCGGGTATGTCCTTAAACTACGGCCAACAATGAGAGGTAGGGCACAGCGAAGTACCATCATGCTCGAATCTGGAGAAGCCCAACTGGGGAGGTACCTCCTCCTTACAGAAGACCAGAGCCATAATAGCACTGCTACCTTTCAGGTATGTAGTGTTGTGTTCCTGATGGTGAGTAAGGTTCCCAGAGCTCCAACCCCCCTTAAAGGTCGGCAACGCGCTTGTGACTCCCCTGGTGTTGCGGGTGCCCATGGGTGACTGTAATTGCTTACCATCAGGCAATCCGTCTGCTCGTTTGCCACCTTTTGTCATAAAAAAAAAATGTTAATAAACGATTACGGTAGGTATGATAATAATGACATTGATATACTTTTGGTTGTTCCCACAAAACTCAAACAAAGAACGGAAGTGGCGATGAGTTCCAATCGGAACTACGCATAAAAAAAAAGCCAATGAACTTTTATGCTAATTTGTAAATAACAGTCGCGTTTTATCTCATTTATTATGAGAACTAACTTAAGACTATAATGTTCAGCCCCATGACACAGCGTCGGTGATCTTATTGAACCTACTCCTATTGGACCCGGGTATGTCCTTAAACTACGTCCAACAATGAGAGGTAGGGCACAGCGAAGTACCATCACGCTTGAGTCTGGAGAAGCCCGACTGGGGAAGTACCTCCTCCTTAGACCACAGTCATAATAGCACTGCTACCTTTCAGGTATGTAGTGTTGTGTTCCTGATGGTGAGTAAGGTTTCCAGAGCTCCCCTTTAAAGGTCGGCAACGCGCTTGCGACTCCCCTGGTGTTGCGGGCGACGGTAATTGCTTACCATCAGGCAATCCGTCTGCTCGTTTGCCACCTCTTGTCATAAAAAAATGCCAGTGTAACAACATATGCACATATTATTGATCTCCTATGCCAGTGACACGTATTTGTGTCTAAAGAGATCGTTCTCCTATATGACGTACCTAAGTGTGTTTAAATAATACCAGTCAATGCCGACGACACAACAGTTGTGTTAAAAACGTTCGTATTTCTATATCGCTGGTATAAGACTAGGAGTAAGAACTTGACTTATGACAGCAGCGGCGCTACCGCAAAAAACGATATTCGAAAATTGCGGACGATTGTCTCTGTCGCTCTCATGACGCCATAATTGGAGTAAAAGAGATAGATCCTCGAAATATACGAATATTGCTTTTCGCGGTAGCGCTGCAGCGTAGGAATAAAAATTTCATATAATGCCAGCGGCATGGTCTGTGAGATCGATATAATTTCCACCGGCATTTAATGTAAGCTTTAGTCAATCAGAAGAACATATCCATACTTACTATTCGAAAGTAACTCTGTCTGTCTGTTACCTCTTCACGCTTAATCCGTTGAACCATTGGGATGCAATTTGGTATGGAGAGAGTTTGAGCTACGAGAAAGGACATAGGATAATTTTTATCCCGCAACCATACTTTAAAGACGGGCATGGCTGGCCGACGAAGTGAGGAACGCTAGTAAAATATAAAAGCCTGCTGTTAATGTTTTTATTACTTTTTATCTACGTACATGTCATAAGTGCTCTATAATGCGTCCAGAAACCGTAGGCAATGACCAGCATTACCAACCATCAGAATGTTAACATTACCTACTGAAATCAGTAGGTTATTTGGAATAGCTGTCAAATTCAAGTGGGGTGTCTAATCTAGTATCTATAAATATTAAAACAGCCATTGATACGAAACGCCAATTCGTTATGTTTTTTTAATATAAATCGAACGACATTTGAACTCGAGTGACAGTAGAATAGGGAGTACATTCGCTTGTCTATGGTTTAAAAAAAAAATTAACTGAGATACGAAATACGCAACGCCGCCGTTCCAAGCTGTCATTTGATTTGTTCGTTGACTTTTTAATGTTTACTAGTAACCCTAGTAATAAGTCATTTCTCTACGGTTTCTGAACGCATCTTAAAACACTTAATGATATGTGTGTAGATAAAGTAGTGTATGTAACTATACATAATTAGGCATTACAACAATCGTGTGATATTATTATGAAACTCGCCTTCGGCTCGTTTCATAAACCCACACTCTTGTTGTAATGCCCTTAATTATGCACAGATACATAAACTACTATTAACAGCGAAACTGGCGGTGCGACTTGTATAATTTAAAGTGTTTTATCTTATATAAACAGGTTTAATAACTAATAACTTATAAATATAATTTATTTGCAGTAAAGATGATACCGGCGGTCAATGCCTTCTTGGACGACTTGCGGTAAGATTTGCTTGGAATTGTCCCAGACGTCATATGCTTCAGTGTAAGGCACATCTTGGCTTATCGGTTCGGTTCATACAAGCCGATTCCCAGTGGCTTGGAGTCCCCGATAAGCCGTGGTGTGCCTCGTTAAAATTAATAATATTAATGTTACTAATCTTATTAACTCAGGCTTTGTAACTATAACTCATGCCAGTCGCATTTCGTAAATAACAATTTATAATTTAATATATGACTAACATTTTTTTGCGTAATGGTAAAAACTAAAGACTTTAAAATTTATTTAAAAAGAATGATAATAAAACATGTAAGTACTTAGACTTGGCTCACGAGGTAACCGTCATGTGGGAAGTTGATTCGGCGATCATTGTACCGATAGTTGTTTCCGCGAACGGTCTCATAGCGAAGAGTCTCGATCAACATCTTGAGAGACTCTCGCTACGTGGTTGTGGTTGGATCAAGGGTCAGATTCAGAAGGTAATCCTGGACACGGCATATAGTCCGGCGGTTCCTCTCAGCAGCCCTAACCACCGGCAGCCTGTGCCGCCCCCACTCTCACTGGATATTTTTATTTTTTTTCACATTTTATGAATGTATATTTAAATACTAGCTTTTCCTCGTCGGCCAGCCATGCCAGTCTTTAAAGTATGGTTGCGGGATAAAAATTATCCTATGTCCTTTCTCGTAGCTCAAACTCTCTCCATACCAAATTTTATTCCAATTGATTCAGCGGTTTAAGCGTGAAGACAGACAGTGTTACTTTCGCTTTTATAATATTAGTATGGATTATAAACTTAATTAGCTAACATTATAATTAACAACTTTACCAGCGTGCCGTGTTGTAATAACTTATAAGTTGACTGGGATAAATCCGTCCGCCCTTACGCTTCAATAGCCTGACCTAATTCTAAAAATATGTTATCTGTGGCTAAGCAGGGTTATAAATGGGTCAAAAAGGGATCAGAGCGACTGCGAAGGATGCGAGTGATAGAGAGGCGTATATAGAAAGTTCCATTTGCTTTGTTCATACATTTCAGCCGTATGCTGTCCACTGCTGGACATAGGCGTCCCACAAATATGACTTGTATCTTGGGGGTAGTTGCCATAGTCGCCACGCTTGGCAGGCGGGTTGGCGACCGCAGTAGCTGGAGATTGGGTTTCGATGGACGCTGCTACCCGTCCGTAGGATTTTTCCCTTTGTCTCTTACGACACCCGCGGGAGGAGATGGGGTGGTGCTATTCCAGTCAGCCGGCATCACACGGCAAATTGTTAAGAATTATATGAGTCAATAAATGTTCAATATTTTTCGTAGTTAATAAAAATAAAATTTAAAGAAGAAACCAGAATAACAAGGGTCTTATTAGTATTTGCTAAGAAAACCCAAAAAAAAACAGAGGATTGGTGGATTTTGCGATTCTTAAGTATAATAAATAATTTTTTTTTTTGGACAAATTTACACAAATCGACCTAGCCCCACGGTAAGCTCAATAAGGCTTGTGTTGTAGTTACTAGACGACGATATATATAATAGATAGATACATATAAATACATTAAATACATAGAAAACACCCATGACTCAGGAACATAAATCTGTGCTCATCACACAAATAAATGCCCCGACTGGGAATCGAACCCAGGACCATCGGCTTCATAGGCAGGGTCACTACCCACTAGGCCAGATCGGTCGTCAAATATTTCATAATATATGTCATATATTTCAATTTTTAACGCCTCTATTGTCAAGACGTAAAATTGCATGCTCAGATATTTGTGACCGCCTCCACAGCGATATATCTGATGACAGTGTAAAGTAGGCTTTATGCAGTCGTAATAAGGTTGTGTAATAGTCCGTTAAAATACAGTGACGTGCAACTTTTATGACCGGCAAGAAACTCGGCGGGAAATCTATATGAAAGACGCAAAAAATCTCTTATTAACGTCACTGTGATAAGGTTCGAAGTGGCCTAGAAATCAAATTGGTTTACTATACACACGTGTATTAATTTTAATTAAAATCGTAAGATATTTGCACAAGGTTTTCCGTTTTACGCCATAATATCCAACGGGTTACGTAAAAATTATGTAACATACAAACTTATTTGTTACAATCTGCGACATATAAGCGATTTAAACCTCTAAGGCTTAGCAGATAAGGTTGTTATTTTGTTGTTTTGTATTCTATTTCTAACTTAATTTACACCAATATATCATGTCAACTCTTCAAAGAATGATAATTGATCGTGACATTACTGGCTGTTTAGTTTATTGCCGTTGTCTACGCTGGATGGTCTAGTTTTAAAAAAATCCGCTCGTTCCCTCCAGCCAGTGCTACCGCTTTGTGAAAAAAAATTGACGCTCGTGATTCTAAATTCAAATTTTGAAAATTCTGTGTGGCCAGTGTTTAGTAGTTTATGGCAAGAAGTTTAGAAGAATTATTTATTTTAAAAAGAACAGCTTTGCGTTATTTATTCGCACGGGAATCTAGATTATTGGCGTTAGGTAAAAAGCCGGTGAATAAAAAAATTGCTAATATAATAAAAAATCATCAAGAAAATAACGCGTTCAGTAATTTTCTCGAGTCTTTCAACGAGGATTTGACGCGGAATATAAACGTTTATGAATGGAAAGTGGTAGAAGGACATAACAGTGTTGCCAGGAGAGTGAGGTTGGATTCTACTTCGAGGAACATTCTATTACATTACGACATGGGCTTCTGGTAAGACAAAAAAAATAACTTACTCGTACATCATAGTTTCTGTGTATACTTGCTGAGAGCACCACCCCATATCCCCACGCGGGAGACGTAGAAGGCGACAAAGGGAAAAAAACCGACGGAATGGTAACAGCGTCCGTCGAAGCCGAAACAGATACTGCGGTTGCCAACCCGCCTGCCAAGCGTGGCGACTGACAACGGGGGGTGTTTTGTCGAAGTAGTGACGATATGTGTGTATGATTTAAAGAGTTATGGAGCCTGTAGCTCTCTCCACGGATTCTATCCAGAGCTTGACCTCTTTATATGACAGGACTGCTATTTCTTCGCTTTAAGTTTGTAGCTGCAGCGCAACTCTCCATGGAGGATCGATTGTCTACTTTGGAAAAAAGAGCTCTATGGATTCTGTCAATTTAATTATTGTCCATAGTAAATCTTGAAATCGCACATATTTTTACATTTAATTATTAGGTCGGACCCGGGTATGTCCTTAAACTACGTCCAACAATGAGAGGTAGGGCACAGCGATGACCGCTTGAATCTGGGGCAGCCCAACTGGGGAAGTACCTCCTCCTTACAGAAGACCACAGCCATAATAGCACTGCTACCTTTCAGGTATGTAGTGTTGTGTTCCTGATGGTGAGTAAGGTCCCAGAGCTCCAACCCTCCTTAAAGGCAGGCAACGCGCTTGTGACTCCCCTGGTGTTGCGGGTGCCCATGGGCGACGGTTATTGCTTACCATCAGGCAATCCGTCTGCTCGTTTGCCGCCTATGTCATAAAAAAAAAAATTAGGTCCTTAAAACTTTAAGTTAACCATACCCTCGAATACCTGAATCTTGTCTTCTAATAATGTTCTTTTTAAATGCGTCATGTATCGTGTCATTCGTGACGATATGCAAGACAAAAATGTTTTAATACAGGTGATAAACTTAACTGAATGACCATGTCTATGTAGTTGTGCAGATAATTAATATGGAACTTACGTCAACATTTGAATATAGAACGCCGACATGCGTGTACACACGTTACTACTACATAGGCCAGGTGGTTTAGCTCAGTTTTCGGCCCTTTACACACTGCGACTTTTAGCAGCGATGCAGTCGCAAATGGTCCACCTTTACACACTTGCGCTACTTTAAGCATCGATACAGTCGCGATACAGTAGCGATGCTGTCGCGATGCAGAAGCTGGCCATTGAACTGTAGCGATGCAGTATCGATGCAATCGCGATGCAGCATCGCTACTGTATCGCGTTAGCATCGCGGCTGTATCGATGCTAACGTGAGCCACGACGCGAAACGTATTTTGATCAGTCATTCATTGACTGCCACAGCGCTATGAATTCGATTGAAACTGTTAATCACGCTCTATGTATTATTACTCTTAAAAAAGAAACGTAAACGAAAACAGAGGATGTATTAGGTCCACCCATTTACAAGTGAAAGATTTAGAAGTGGTCAGTATGTATTATTATGTCAGTAGCTAGCTCTAAAATCAGATAGCTGCTTTTAGAACTGCTTTATCAGTAGATTTGGCAAACTGCCCACTACCCCGCGTCTGCAATTCTGCATCGATGCTAACGCGCGTCTGCATCGATGCTGTCGCGCGTGTGTATCGATGCTAACGCGCTACTGTATCGATACTAACGCGCATGCGCAATTCAGTCGCGCGTTTCAAAAACGTGCGACTGCATCGCTGCTATGAGTCGCAGTGTGTAAGGGGCCTTCAGCTATCGTGCTGTTGTCTTAATTCCTTGCTGTTCTGATCTGAAGTTTTTCTAGAGTCGATAAGGCTATTCGGATTCACCAGCCTAAGTAGATAGTAGAAGCCAGAAGGTCGCGAGAAGTATTATATTAATTATAATTTCCCACGATACCTACAGTATGATAAATAAACATTATTAATTGTCGTCAATTAAGGCGAGGCCAAACACGCGAGTATTACACGCTTTACGTAAAGTATCTATTAGTCCGTTTATTTGACAGACCTGGTACCGCAAACATCGAAGTTCTTAAATTCGAGCATCTTTCTCTTTTAGTCCAATTAAGGTGTCATGAGAGTGACATAGACAATCGATCGAATTTTGCGGTACCGCCGCAGGTCTGTCTGTCATGACATGATCATGCCTATGAAGCGGACGCCATGATCCTAGGTTTAGATCCTGGGATCAAATAACGGCATTTATTTGTGTGATGAGCACAGGTAGTAGGAGGCGGGAGGGATTAATCCGAACAATTCTTCAGAATTTTTGGACCCGGGTATGTCTTTAAACTACGTCCAACAATGAGAGGTAGGGCATAGCGAAGTACCCTCACGCTTGAATCTGGAGAAGCCCAACTGGGGAAGTACCTCCTCCTTACAGAAGACCACATAATAGCACTGCTACCTTTCAGGTATGTAGTGTTGGCTGTGGTGACTAAGGTTCCCAGAGCTCCAACCCGCTTAAAGGCCGGCAAAGTGTTTGTGACTCCCTTGGTAGTGCCCATGGGCTACGGTAATTGCTTACCATCAGCCAATCCGCCAGCTCGTTTGCCACCTTTGTCATTAAAAAAAACACTCCGTTGTAAATGCGATAGAAGATGCAAAGCGAGGCTACATCTCTACGCTAAAGGATCAAGCCGATCCGAGAGATACTGGCAACCGATGATTCGAACTACTCTTCAATGGATGCGGTCCAGAGGAAAGTGGCACTAGGCTAGTCCGGAGAGTCGATGGCCGTTTCGGCAGTACCTAATGTCGACGCCTTGGAGACATTGTAAGTTAAATAAATGCTTGGAAAACAGCAAATGTACGGTCAACCAATTTGATTTCTAGGCCACTTCGAACCATGTCACAGTGACGTTAATAACAGATCTTTTGCGTCTTTCATATATATTTTCACTGTGACAAGGAACGAAGTGGCCCATAAATCAAATTTGTTGACTGTACAAAAATTAAAAATAAATCGAGGTGACATCACTGTTTGCTTAACATCTGCTAAGTATAAACACTCGCATTACTCAGATAAGACGAAATTAAATGAAAGTGCTGTGTTTAATTGCATAATAAGTAGTTTTACAACTCTCCGTGTTCTGAGTTCTGAGGAATTGTTCGGATTAATCCCTGCCGCCTTCTTCCGCCATAGTTCTACACGACAACATTTCCACCAACCTGGATAGTTGGAAATCGTCTACTGTGCGTTTCTTTAGAAAGTTCCTACCTCGCACATCAAAACTGTGGAATGATTTGCCGTCAGCGATATTTCCGATACGACCCTCATACCTTCAAGAAAAGCGTACCTACCCCAATCTTAAAGGCCGGCATCGCGTTTGTGACTCCACTGGCGCCCATAGGGCACAGCGAAGTACCATCACGCTTGAGTCTGGAGAAGCCCAACTGGGGAAGTACCTCCTCCTTACAGAACACCACAGCCATAATAACACTGCTACCTTTCAGGTCTGTAGTGTTTTGTTCCTGATGGTGAATAAGGTTCCCAGAGCTCCAACCCTCTTAAAGGCCGGCAAAGCGCTTGTGACTCCCTTGGTAGTGCCCATGGGCTACGGTAATTGCTTACCATCAGTCAATCCGTCTGCTCGTATGCTACCTTTATTTATCATAAAAAAAACTTAGTTCAAAATATTTCTGACTTCTGTATATGTATGCCTTGCCTTATGTATGTGTATTGTTAGCTAATGGAAACTCATAAAATACTCCTATTAGACTGACTAACATGTAAAATAATTATCGCAACATAGAAGTTAATTACTAAGTTTCTGTTTGAAGCAGGTTTTATTGACGTTTCAATAATATCTACAAAAGATAAAGGCAGCTTAGCAAACGTCTAAAAAACGCTATGGGTGACCAGAGGGCTGGTTCATTCCTTGCCCAGCGCATTGGTAGCCATTCAGCGTGGCAACTCCGCCAGCCTTCTGGGCATTCCGTCAGGCTCCAAGCTAGAGCCAGTTTTTTATTTGTAAATAGTTAATAATATTTTATTTTTGAAGTTGCATTTAGTTTTAGTAATTTTAAAGACTAGACTATTATGTGTTTTATTAGATAAAACTATTTAACCTACATGCGACGACCCAACTCGCGCGTTAGAAGAGAATGAGAGAAGGGAATGGTTTTCCCAGAGATCTCAAATATATTCAAAAGAGTTACGTTTAGTATGTTCCTGATATTTGTTCCTGAGTCATGGGTGGATTATATACGTATTTACGTATTGCATAAATGGCTCAGTAATTAATGTCCCTGACCGTATCTCTACAACACAACCCTTACTGAGCTTACCGTAGGACCAGGGATCGGAACCGGTTTCAAAATACCGGTTAAAATTGTTCGTAAACAGTTTAAATTTCTGTTCTGTCATTAACCGATAATTAGCAATAACGTTTTCATAAAGAACGAATCAATTTCGGTTACCGGTATTTATGAAGAACAAAATTTATTTCGTTCCGTGAAACTTTATTGAACTGGTTAATAAGTGACAAGTTTGTCAATTAATTTATTTATCTATAACAGCCACTTCAACCAGCAATACACTGATATTGCATGTAAAGGCTCACCTTTTTATTGTGATTAAGTCATAAATCGGTATGTCAGACATTGACATTAATCAAATGAAATAGCTAATTATAAATTTCATTTCCGCAATCATGGGAAGAAAAAAAGAAAATAAAATACAATACAATACAATACTTTGTGCAATTCTGACAGTCAGCACCCTATTAGCGTTATTTCGGCACCAGCCACAGTTCTAGCGAGCCTGGGGTCCGCTTGGCAACCTAATCTTATGATTTAACGTAGCACTATTTTTTGTGGAAACGCCTTATTGAGATTAGAGACCGGTTTTCTCACGACGTTTTCCTTCACCGTAAAGCTAGTTCTGAATATCAAATGACATTTCGTACATAAGTTCCAAAATACTCATTGGTTCGAACTGGGGTTTGAACCCAGAATCTTCCAGATTGAAAGACCAACGTCTGCTACCTACTACCACCAGTAGGTCACAACCGTTTAATTACACAATTAAACGGTTATTACACAATGCTGAAAGTAAAACATGAAAAACACTATCTCGGACACAAACTGTCGAATAACTTTTTTTTCCTGGTTGATACATAGGTAAGGAAAAGATTTAATTCTCTATTTTAAAGCTAGTTTGGTCTCTGTACGTGAAAAATCATAAAGCGGGTCAATAACACCCAATGACCTTTGAAGAAAGACCTTAGAAGCTTCGGTAGCCTAGTCGTTCAAGCACTCGACTTTCAAACAGGCGGTGGTCGGTTCGATCACCGTCCGTACCCCTGAGTTTTTCGGAATTTATGTACGGAATGTCATTTGATATTTATCGATAGCTTTTCGGTGAGGAAAAACATCGTGAGGAAACCTGCATACCTACATCTGAGAAGAAATTCAAAAGGTGTATGTGAAGCCTCCAATCCGCACTGGGCCCGCGTGGAGACTATTGCCCAAACCCTCTTATTAGAGGAGGCCTGTGCTCAGCAGTGGGACGTACAAAGGCTGGTGATGATGATGATGACCTTTAAAGTAAAGTGTCCAATGCATATTAATGAATTCTCAAAACGATTTTTCTCGGTATCTAAATTATAAAACGCAAATATGGAAAAAGTTTGCCTATTACGACGATCGAACCCGGTACCTCCATATTCCTAGTCAAAACTCAGAGCCATCGTTGTATCTCTGACATTGACATCTCTGACGTAGAAACCGGTTAATTTCGTTCAACAAAAACAAAACCTGCTGAAGAACAGTTCTCTCATATTAACCGTTTAAAAACCGGTAACCGAAAACAAGAACACTATTATTTCGGTTTGACGTCTAGAGGCAAAACCGGTTTGGTTGAAAATACCGGTATCCGATCCCTGCGTAGGACTAGGTCCATTTGTGTACGATATTGTCCTGAAATATTTATTTATTTATTATTTATTATAATGTAACTTTTTGGGATAGTCCAACCTTAAAGTCGAATGCTTAGGTTGAAATTAAATTGACATGCATGTGGTCGATAAATCGTACTATGCCTAGAAAAGGGTTAAGTTTGACATTGCCGACTTAAGGCCTGAAAAGCCACCGCTATCCAGCCGTGTCCAGGATTACCCCCTTCTGAATCTGATATTTATTTATTATATATTTTTATGTTACTATAAGTATTTTAAATATACTGAGTCACCGTGTCGTAAGTATAATATATATTATCTTATCATATCAATGATTATCTGACCGAAATTTAGTGTGTAGTTCACTCTCCTCTGTGTGACTGTGTTTTATATCTGGTAAGTTTTTATATAACCTATATTTTTAACTAAATGAAAATGAAATACATTACTTTAAATTAAAGTTTCACCGTGCGTTTAAGTTAACCAATACATTGTTAGATTTGTTACACATAACCCACTAAAAGTTACACGGTATTTTACAAATCTAAATAGTGCTGGCCGTCTCACTTCGAAAGGCCGTATTTTAAAGTTACTGGCCACCTTTTTTTTTTTTTTTTTTTATGACATAGGCGGCAAACGAGCAGACGGATTGCCTGGTGGTAAGCAATTACCGTCGCCCATGGACACCCGTAACACCAGAGGAGTCACAAGCGCGTTGCCGGCCTTTAAGGGGGGTAGGAGCTCTAGGAACCTTACTCACCATCAGGAACACAACACTGCATACCTGAAAGGTAGCAGTGCTATTATGGCTGTGATCTTCTGTAAGGAGGAGGTACTTCCCCAGTTGGGCTGCCCCAGATTCAAGCGTGATGGTCATCGCTGTGCCCTACCTCTCATTGTTGGACGTAGTTTAAGGACATACCCGGGTCCAAAATGCCACCAAATGGCCACCTTTCAATAACTGGCCACCTTATACTGAAAAAGAATTCTGTTTACCTATAAATAGAACACATTTTCAAATGGGGTTTCAATTACTGGCCACCTTATACTTAAATGCATTCTGTTTATAGGTAAATAGAGTCCATTTTCAGTATATGGTGGCCAGTTATTGAAAGGTGGCCAGTAACTGGCGATTTACCCTATATGGAATTATTTGGGACATTTTCCCTCATTGGAATGGTTCGGAACAATACGTGATTCTGAGTGGAAAAAAAAATTACAAAACATTCGTATTCGGCAACTGTTTTCGTAGAACGCTATTGAACATCCGGAATTAATATAATGAAAACTGTTGTGAGCCATGTTACTACCTTACAAACGGATTCACGTGTCTAGGCGACATGTTTCGGATAAGCTCTAGTCAGGGACCGGAACCGGTTACCAAATAAGGGATATTACCCTAGGTTTTTGAAAGGGTTGTTTTTAAATACCCTATCAGTTTGGTAAGCGTATCATTGACTTACCCGGATGACATAACCAATTTAATAGACTTAGTTTGAGTAAGCGCTTACCAAATTCAAAAACCCTCATTAAGGTTACCCTATCAAGTGTTTTTCAAATGCGTTTAAGCGATTTTAAACTTTATGACCACGACGTGTGGTTTATTATTACGGCACTTAATGAGCTATATAAATACTCACAATGAGAATTTAATAAAACCGTGACGTAGTGACACTGCAGTGACTGTTCTAAAATGAATAAAAAATAACACCATTAACTAAGTATCTTACATTTAAACAATTCCCACCCGCTCCAAAGTTAGAACTATCTGCCTACGTGGAATAGAGCCGCCCATAGGGTAACCCTATGAAATGGTAAGCGCTAAACATTAAAGCTATTTTTACCCCATCCGACTCGGTAACCATGTGAAACCCGGGTAAGCCTACCCATAATGGTTTCCATATCGATAGGGTAACCCTATTGTAGGCTAACCACATCGTTACGGTAAGACTTTTATAGGGCTACCCTATCGATATGATTAATCAAATGAAGGGGTTTTCCGGTCTCTGGCTCTAGTCCATGTTAAAGCCGAGTCAAGACACATCGCTCGGAGTGAGAGTGTATCACTCAAAGATGTTTGATACTTCCGTTGACACATAATGACAACTTTTACGATAATAAAATGAAGACCCTTTACAGTAGAATTTATTTATATTATTAGCCTATAAGAGTATCCCACAGCTGGGCAAAGGTCTCTCCTCTTTCTCTCCGTTTGGTCCTATCCAATGCACTCTCTCGCCATTCTTTAAAAAATGTGTCAAGGTCGTCCCGCCATCTTCGTTTTGGTCATCCTCTACCCCGAGACCCGTCCTGCGGGACCCAGTCAGTTGCTAGTTTAGTATAATTTATTTTTTTGGACCCGGGTATGTCCTTAAACTACGTCCAGCAATGAGAGGTAGGGCACAGCGATGACCATCACGCTTGAATCTGGGGCAGCTCGACTGGGGAAGTACCTCCTCCTTACAGAAGACCACAGCCATAATAGCACTGCTACCTTTCAAGTATGCAGTGTTGTGTTCCTGATGGTGAGTAAGGTTCCCAGAGCTCCAACCCCCCTTCAAGGCCGGCAACGCGCTTGTGACTCCCCTGGTGTTGCGGGTGCCCATGGGCGACGGTAATTGCTTACCACCAGGCAATCCGTCTGCTCGTTTGCCGCCTATGTTATAAAAAAAAAAAATTAAAAATAAATTGTATCTTAATCTCTTTAAAGATATTATAATTTAATCAACATGATGTGATACAGGAGGTACTGTAGATAATAAATTTATCTAAATGTCTGTGTAAATAAAAATGATTACACATTTTTTTAATTAATTATGATTATTTTTTGTATGCCATATTTAGATAAGTAGAGATTTTTACTTAGTATTAGTTATCTCAGGGCAAGCTTTATGTAAAAATCAAGGAACATTCCATATTTCTATACAAAGTCGCAGTCCTCCGACATGCTGGCTATATCTCTCATCGGTACAGTCAGCAGCAGAAGTAGCTAAGCATTTGAGGTGTTGAAAATGAGGTCAACACGTCTCTTGTCAAGATAATAAGAGCGCGTGTAGGTCATTTTGAACACTTCAAACGCTTAGCAACTTTTGCTGCTGACTGTACTATGTGACGCAGCGCCATTGAGACAGCAGTTTGAGAATATTATATTCTGTAGACAGAAGAATAGTTATGTGTACACCCCGTTATCTAATGCTCAGTTTAGGGGCAAGTGATTGGGCAGTTACGATAATATAAGTCGATAAAAAATTAAGTTGACTTAGTCACTCAATAACATGTCAAAAGATCTTAGGTCCGATTTTTGAAATAGTCACCAATTGATTTTCATAGAGAATGAATGAGAATCTATGAAGATTACTCGGTGACTATTTCAAAAATCGGACCCCAAATTGACGATATTCGATATTTACAATTGTCGCTCCGATTAAACTAAAAAGAGGAATGAATGTGTCTCTATAACTTTCACTGAAGAAGAATTTTAGTTTGACACATAACTTTTATAGATAAATATGAATTGACTAATTATGTGAAGCAACATCACTATTTTAGATTGCCCCCAAAATGAGCAGTAGATAACGGGGTATAGTTATGTGTTATACAAGAGAGCAAAGTTAGTGTTTACCTTCTCGTGCTATTATTGAGACCCCAGCTGTCGGGTACACACTTTCCTACCGCATGAAACACAATTTTTCACCTTACTACCGCGAGGATAAAAATAACTCTTAAAAATTCAAAATTTTTGACATCCTTCATTTATCATTCAAAAATATAAACTACATACCTGAAAGGTAGCAGTGCTATTATGGCTGTGGTCTTCTGTAAGGAGGAGGTACTTCCCCAGTTGGGCTGCCCCAGACTCGAGCGTGATGTACTTCGCTGTGCCCTACCTCTCATTGTTGGACGTAGTTTAAGGACATACCCGGGTCTCGCTCACACGTCGACATTGGCGTCATTTTTGTTCAGAAACGTTGACGCTGACGTCAGACGCCGCGTAAAGCATAAAATAGGAGAACCAAGCCTCAGAATTTTTTAGGCTGACGTCAGACGTCGCGCATAAAATAGGAGACTTAAGCCTTACTTTGCTTATTAAATACTTACAATATTCCGGTAGAAATTATCTTGAACGACTTTTGTTTTTTTTTTTTTTAAGATTGAAGATGAACATGTGATGTTTCAGGGGCGGCAGAATGGCAGAGGCACCGATTGTCCGGGTGGAACATGGAGAGCTCCAGGGACGCGTGGTCTCCAGCCCCGGGGGGAAGAGCTTCTACAGCTTCCAGGGCATACCATACGCGAAACCACCCCTGGGGACACTGCGGTTTCAGGTCAGTCTTGAGGGATGAGGATAAAAACTATTAGTAAAGGACACAGTTGAGATAAGAAACCATACATTATATTACCATTTTGACGACCGGTTTGTCCTAGGTAGTGACCCTGCTTATGAAGCCGATGGTCCTGGGTTCGAATCCCAGTCGGGGCATTCATTTGTGCGATGAGAACAGATATTTGTTCTTGAGTCATGGGTGTTTTCTATGTATTTAAGTATTTATATGTATCTATCTATTATATATATCGTCGTCTAGTACCTACAACACAAGCCTTACTGAGCTTACCGTAGGACTAGGTTGGTTTGTGTAAGATTGTCCCGAATTTTTTATATTTTTTATTTATATTATCCAATGATGATGATGAATGAAATGTTAGGCGGTTTAGTTATAGTTTCTGGTTTGGGCCACGCATGTTTGTCTGTCAAATAATCCTCTACTCCTTAATAGCCCATGGACAGTCAGCAGCAAAAGTAGCTAAGCGTTTGAAGTGTTCAAAATGACCTACGCACGCTCTTATTCTCTTGACAATAGAGATGTGTTGACCTCAATTTGAACACCTGAAACGCTTAGCAACTTCTGCTTAGCAAGACTGGACATCAATTTTTTTTTAAGGTATATGTCTACTATTCCAATATTTCTTGGATTGCATAATAATGATAATAAAAACTACTTAAAATAGTGACGTTATAACTGCAATGTGTATTTCAGCAAACCAAATATTTGTCGAGTGCTCGAGTACGTAAAGATAGCTTTATCTCGGCAAATACGTGATAACAGTGATAGTCAGCGTCCTAGGAAATATGCTGCCAGTTGATACTAGGTTTGTAAGTTATAAGAAGAATTTTAAATCTACCAACCCGCCTGGTAACAATAAAAGCGCCATCTTTTGAGATAATAGTAACTTAGAGGTTTAAAATTTCAAATTGCCAAGTGAATATACCGGGAGTTATAAAAAACCTGATACAAGAATATCAAGCCGGCATCGTTAGAGCTAATTTTTTTATTTATCAGGTTCGAAAGCACATGTTTCTGAGTAGAAACCACACAAAAAAAAAGTTGAGTATACAACTTAAAAAAAATTTGCCCAACTACTCCCAATGATGACAGAAGTCATATTTGGGAAAGCCTATGTATTGACGACTTACGACTGAAATGATGAATGATGATGATGATGATGAGGACTAACAGTCATAGCTGGGGACAGACAGACATGGCAAAACTATAAATAAATAATTATTTCTTGACAATCTTACACAAATCGACCTAGTCCTACGGTATGCTCAGTAAGGCTGGTGTTGGTAGGTACTAGACGACAATATAAATAATAGATAGATACATATAAATACTTAAATACATAGAAAACACCACATGACTCAGGAACAAATATAATGTGTTCATCACACAAGTAAATGCCCTGACTGGGATTCGAAATTCGAACCCAGGACCATCGCCTTCATAGGCAGGGTCACTACCCACTAGGCCAGACCGGGCGTCACATTTCCTAATTAACTACGGAACCCTAAAACCATTAACTGCTATATAGCTATGAAACCTATTTGATAAAAACTCGTCCTAAATCCTCTTTAAAAAAAATCGTGTCAAACAACAATGGAGACATTAGGAACTAACGTATTGCTGTCATTGGAAAATATTTTTCGGAATAGTTTAATTCTTAACATAAGGCAGGCTATTGTTCGTTTACTACGTATTGTACCAGTAGTGAGTGTTTAATGATTTGATTTCAAAACGCGTTTCACCACTATTTTGGTCATCACCCGGCAGTCCACCGCACGGCCGCCTCTTAGCTTTCTGTAAAGTCCAGCTACCACTTTACAAAACGCAAGGCGTACTACCGAACAACGTCATGCTCTAAGGGCAAGCTTTATGTTATTTTTCACCTCACTAGCTCGGAAAGAACTGTTTTGTTCTTTAAAAACAGATAGCAAAGTTGCATTTTATTCACATAGATGGTTGGCAGTCCTCAACTGTGCGTTTTTCTAGAAACTTCCTGCCTCGCACAGCAAAACTCTGGAATAAATTGTCGTGTGCAGTATTTCCGGACCGATATGACATCCAAACCTTCAAGAAAAGAGCGTATAGGGATCTTAAAGGCCGGCAACGTACTTGTGATTCCTCTGGTGTTGCGAGTGTCCATGGGCGGCGGTAGTTGTTACCATCAGGCAATCCGTCTGCTCGTTTGCCTCCTATATCATAAAAAAAAAAAAAAACAAGCAAAGTATTTCATACAAATTGTTTATTACTAATCTAGTGTTTTTTTTATATTATCTGGTCGGATGTTCTTTTTAATGTTTTTGAATGATGAATGACGGATCCCAATGCCCAAGATACAAGTCAAGGGGGAGGTCCAGTCAAGTGTAAAAATTCGTTCACTGCCAAAGTTTCAAAAATATGTACCGAGCAACTCTATTGTACAGTAAGTAAGGTTGTAGGACGTATTTATGAAAGGATTCTTTCGGTACGTATTTTTGCACTTGACTGTCCAGCAGTGGACGACTCACGGCTGAGATGAAGATGATGAATAGGTTTTGGCGTCTTTAAAAATGTTTACGGAGCAACTGTGATTTCA
The DNA here is from genome assembly GCA_022674325.2 of Grapholita molesta. Classification (NCBI taxonomy): domain Eukaryota; kingdom Metazoa; phylum Arthropoda; class Insecta; order Lepidoptera; family Tortricidae; genus Grapholita; species Grapholita molesta. The sequence goes on along the minus strand of CP053145.2, from coordinate 7,476,402 downwards.
GGCACCTCAACCTCTGGAGCCCTGGGAAGGTATTCGAGACGCGACATCAGAGGGCAACATCAGCGCACAAATAAAACTGGAAACTCAAACCTACGAAGGGGATGAAAACTGTTTATACCTCAATGTGTACACTCCTAACCTAGACGGAGAATTTCTCCCAGTAATGGTCTACATTCATGGAGGTGGCTTGCAATTCGGGTCAGGCAGTGCATCGGACAGAGGTGCCGATTATCTAGTCGAAAAAGATGTGGTTGTCGTAACTTTTAACTACAGATGCGGTGCGCTTGGTTTCCTAGGTTTAAACACTCCTGAAATTCCTGGTAACGCAGGCTTAAAGGACATGGTCGCAGCTTTACGCTGGGTCAAAGAGAATATAAATAATTTCGGTGGTAATTCTGGGAATATCACGCTTTTTGGTGAAAGCGCTGGCGGAGCGGCAGTGTCTGTCCTCACCGCGAGCCCTTTGACTAAGGATTTGATCAGCAAAGCCATCATGCAGTCAGGTTCTGGTCTCTCCAACTGGGCATGGCAGAAACAGCCTTTAGAGAACGCTAAAAAGCTAGCTCATCTGCTGGGATGCGAATCGGATGAGGCTGACGACATCTTGGAGTTCTTAAGAGCTACTCCGGCGAAGGAGATAGTTGAAGCTACTCAAAAACTCTTTCCTTTTCAAACGTTTTTCGAAACTGAAAGTTTGGGCTTCACTTTTGTCATTGAGAAAGAGTTCCCGGGCGTAGAAGCAGCTGTATCAGAATCCTTCATTGACGTATTGACGTCTGGTCGTACAGCCGAAATCCCAATCATCATCGGATCAACAACATTAGAATTCTTACACAAGGTCGACTCGGATGACTTCCAAGTCTTCATCCCTGAGGAGTTGAATGTGCAAAGGAATTCCGATGAATCCCTGAATATAGCGAATCGATTGAAAAGCGTGTATTTGAAAGGGAATCATACGGCGGTCGAGAATATTAAGGGTTACTTCGAGTTGATATCTGACAAGCTGATAAATGTGCCAACTCACAGATATGTCCAATACTTGGTTCAGGCCTCGACTAAGCCTGTTTACTATTATAAGTTTGATTATGTGGGTGAGCTGAATCTTTCGAAGAAGCTGATCGATTCCCTGGACATCCACCACGCCGGCCACGCGGATGACTTGGGGTATATCTTCAAGTCTGATTCCCAGAATGGATTGGAGCCGTCAGCTCAGGATATTAAGATGAGGGAGAGGATATTACGGCTCTGGACTAACTTCGCTAAATCTGGGTAAGTTGTATATTATTAGCTTCTGTCCCTGAGTTAGTTGCCGTAAGATTCTATAGGGGAACGCATTGCCGAGATATCAAAGTATGTCTCAATTTAGATGTTGGTTTATCTGTACAGTCAGCAGCAAAAGTTGCTGAGCGGGTGAAGTGTTCAAAATGACCTACACGCGCTCTTCTCTTGACAATAGAGATGTGTCGACCTCATTTTGGACACCTCAAACGCTTAGCCATTTCTGCTGCTGACTGTACGCCAAGTTTTATGTAAAACCGTTTTTGCTTTTAATTAATGTGCATAATATTAATAATGTGTTAAACCGGAATAAATAGATAAATATTACAGGACATTCTTACACAAATTGACTGAGCCCCACGGTAAGCTCAAGAAGGCTTGTGTTGTGGGTATTCAACTACTCAGTCAACGATATATATGTATAATATACAAATACTTAAATAAAGTATAGTAGTTAGTAGTGAGTGATGCTATAAAGACGATGGTCCTGGGTTCAGATCCCAGTAAAGACATTTATTTGTGTGATGAGCACAGATATTTGTTCCTGAGTCATGGGTGTTTTATGTATATTTAAGTATTTGTATATTACACTAGCTGTGCCCTGTGGTTAATTACGTAAATTAAACGTAGTCTAAATGATAATCCAGGAGCGGTACCGCAAACATCGAAGTTCATATATTTCGGGCATCTTTCTCCTTTACTCCAATTAAGGTGTCATGAGAGTGACAGAGACAATCGTCCGAAATTTAGGAATGTCATTGATCGCGGTAGCGCCGCAGGGTGTGGGCTAACTCCATACCAAATTTTATTAAAATCGCTCCAGACGTGAAGAAGTAACAAACATACACACTCACAAACTTTCGCCTTTATAATATTATGTAGATGTGTAGATATATCGTTGACTGACCACAACATCGCCTTGAGCTTACCGTGGGGCTCAGTCAATTTGTGTAAGAATATCCTGTAATATTTATTTTGACCCAGAAACACATAGCTTATCACACAAATACATGCCCTTACTGGGATTTGATCCCAAGACCTTATAGACAGGGTCCCTACTCACTACAGACCTGACAACTAAACAAATAACAGAAATAATTAACCCTTTTCCAGGCCCCATTAATCCGAATGGTTTTCCCAGAAATCCCAAACATATTCTAAATAGTTACAGTTTTGGTTAATATTAAATAACGGTTGTTAAAAAAAACGTGATACAAGATTATCAAGCAGTAGTCAGAGGGGGTCAGAGGTGTAGGGTTGGAACCGGTGTAGTTTTTATTTTATTTTTTCTCCTTTTGTATACTCGACGTGTAAAAGTGCCCTTGTGGCCTACTTACTGAATAAACGTTTGAGTTTGAGTTTGAAGCCGGCATTTGGTCATGAATTGGAACAATTTTTACTATGAGGTCAACTTTGTTCATTGTTAAAAAAAAATAACTCATGTATTTTTGTCAACTTATACTTGACTTTTTCTATGTTACAGCTCAATTTTTAATTAATTACAAACTTGACCCCATAGTAAAAGATGTTCAAAATCATGAACAGATGCCGGTATGATAATCTTGTATCAGGTTTTTTTAACAGTCAATTTTAGGGATAGTCAAATCTAATATGAGTCTTAAACACGAATGTTTAGGTTGAAATTAAATTGACACACATGTGCAACCTATCCTTCGATTATTCCAGTAACCCGACACCGGACGAGAACCACTTCATAACCGTAACCTGGCAACCGGTAACCAAAGACAACCTGTACTACTTGAACTTGTCCAATGAGCTCTCCTTAAACACGAGCCCGGACCAAGACAAGATGGCGCTCTGGGACGAGCTGTACAGCCGCCATTTTAAGATCTGGGAACATCCGCAGATCAACAATGAGGAGAGTCCAGTCAGGGCGTTGAAGACGGAGTCTGTTGTCGCTGGTAAGTTAAAAAAAACTGATCTTTATGGTTCTTAGAAATTAGCACCACCGCATCTCCTCCCGCGGGTGTAAGAGGCGACAAAGGGAAAAACCCGACGGATGGGCAGCAGTTTCCGTCGCGACCAAAACTACAGCTACTGCGGTCGCCAACCCGCCTGCCAAGCGTGGCGACTATGGCAACTAGATGACATGGAGACTCGAATTCGTGACTGGGATACATATCTATCTAGTATATATATAGTCGTCTAGTACCTACAACACAAGCCCTACTTAACTTACCGTAGGACTAGCTCGATTTGTGTAAGATTGTCCCGAAAAAAAAACCAAATTGGTGATAAATAGTTGAGACCTAGTTAAGTTACATTATCTCACTGCACCCACTTTAACGCATTTCTATTTCAACCTATGGTTGACTGGTAGAGAATGCCTTATGGCATAAACTCTGCCTTTTACTTTTTTATCAACACTAATATTATAAAGGCGAAAGTTTGTGAGTGTGTATGTTTGTTACTTCTTCACGTCTAAACGGCTGGAGCGATTTCAATAAAATTTGGTATGGAGTTAGCTGACACCCTGGATTAACACATAGGCTACGTTTTTACCCTAATAAACCGCGGGTAACACCGTGGGACACAGCTAGTGTGCAATAAAGTTTGAATGAATGAATAATTATCAATTTCCTTTTCAGAAACACCCGTAGAACCAGAAGCGGTGGTAACCACATCAGAACCGGTAACCAATTCCGTCGAAGAACCAGCTGAACCTGCCGTAGAACCGGTAAAACCGATCGTAGAACCAGCAGAGCCGATCGTAGAACCAGCAGAAACGATCGTAGAACCAGTACAGCCGGTCGTAGAACCAGAAGAACCAATAACCAACCAAGAGACCTCAGCACATAATGGTACCCACAACGGGTCTAATGGGGACCTTGAAAGGCAACCAAGACCGTCGAACGAAATCAAAATGGTGCAAAACGGGAACGGAACCCCCAAAGACGTGATCAGGGCCAACGATCCGCCAGAAGACGACCTACCCAAAAACATTGGGGTAAACAAATTTGTGAATTTCTTTGAATCGCTCGGAGGCAAGAAATGATGCCATTTTTTTATTATTTATTTTTTGAATAATTGTATTTAAAAAGTTTCGTCAGTAATAATTTATTAAAAAACATCTTTTAGTCATTTTTTATTATTGTGCAGAAACGTCTGCTAGCGAATATGTTCGATATTTAAATCGAATGAAGAATAGAAAAAAAAATAACTTGATCCAGTGGTTATGGGTTCGAGGCAAATTTTCTTTCGAATTTCAATATCGAAGATCTTTTAGTCATGTTTATTAGTCATTTTGTTTTTAGTCAGTCGAGTGACTAAATGAGTGGATTGAGGTGTATTTTAATAAATTATTTTTGTCTATTTTTTAATATAGGGTTATCAACTATTTCTTGTTGACTTTTTTAGTATAACTTGTATTTTTGTAGTCATTTCATCTTTTAAAATGTCTAATTTTTAATAAAAGCTGGTGGCTTAGCAGTAAAAGCGTGTGAGTGGCAATCGTTACAGGTTCAAAACCAGGCCCGTACCAATGAGTTATTCTGAACTTAAAATGTACGAAATATCACTTGATAGGTACTACCAGTCGCTTTTCGGTGAAAGAAAACATCGTTAGGAAACCGGACTAATCCCGATAATCAACCTCATTCAAAATAATAGACACTTCAGAAAATTTGTATTCCATAAGTCATCGATAAACTCGATATCGATAAAAAAATGTTTCTAACACTAATTAAATTGCGTCAGTCTTTTGTTTTGCTATGCATTTTCCGGGCTCTGATCATTATCAACGACCATGTTAATTTAAAATCGTAATAAAAACTTCATATCTAAAATATTTAATTGCTAGTCTGTTAGTATGCTTTATTTATTAATAAGAGCAACCCGCCATTTATATTTGAATTATAATAATTGTATGACCATTCCAAGTATTTGTATGACTGCAGACTACTTATTTATCAACTACATCATTTTCCATTTATAGACAATGATGAATTTTAAATGTCTAGTGCCAAAATTATAATGGTGTGTCTGCCGTATGTTATATTTTGTACCCGGGTATGTCCTTAAACTACGTCCAACAATGAGAGGTAGGGCACAGCGAAGTACCATCACGCTTGAGTCTGGGGCAGCCCGACTGGGGAAGTACCTCCTTACAGACCACAGCCATAATAGCACTGCTACCTTTCAGGTATGTAGTGTTGTGTTCCTGATGGTGAGTAAGGTTGCCAGAGCTCCAACCCCCCTTAAAGGCCGGTTTCTGACTCCTCTGATGTTACAGGTGCCCATGGGCGACGGTAATTGCTTACCATCAGGCAGTCCGTCTGCTCGTTTGCCACCTTTGTCATAAAAAATGTAATTATGGTCAAATATATTGTAACAGATTTATATACCTAGTAGTAAGGATGTGTACCTATCGATATATTTGGCCATACTGTTTGCAACTAACTGTATGACGCTGACTATATATTACATTTTTTTTATGATAAAGGTAGCAAATGAGACGCTATATATTACATAATATACGGCAGCCATCTTACTATATTTATTTAATATATCCTTGTATCAACCTTTTATAATAATTATTAGTAATCAACATGGAATATTATATTATTTTGATCAATATTGTAGACGAGCTAATAATTTATTAGTATTGACTTTATAAATAGTTCTGAAATAAATGTGTATTTTTATATATCTATCTTTAATTATTAGTAAATAAATAAAGAAAATTAATTGTGTTTTATTTCCTTTTATGATTTAATTTGCAGAACGTTTCGTTGAGTATATTTTCAAGCACTCAAGAATGCCGAGTGCCCGTTCGCCTCGCCGGCTCGTCACACCTCATGGGCTGATTATTGATCGTGCACTCAAACTCAATAAACTTTAAGGACGATAATAATCGCACACAAGTTTCTTGCCATTATTTTTGCACAAAGTGTATAGTTCCGATACCCACGACTATTAATTTCTATTATTCATATTTCTAAAATACCATTTCTTCGTTTCTGACAGAGTTTAAACTTTTGAACACTTTTCCTCTCGTACAAAATGTGTACGCCATGGTATGAGGCTCATAGCCATGGTATGAGGCGTATGAGGCTCATACCATGGCGTACACATTTTGTACGAGAGGAAAAGCGTTCAAAAGTTTAAACTCTGTCAGAAACGAAGAAATGGTATTCTAGAAACATGAATGATAGAAATTAATAATCGTGGGTATCGGAACTATACACTAATATGACTTGTGAAGAACAAATATAAACCTTATCTGTCAGTAGGACAATTGCTTTGACAGCGTCCGCCATAGCCACTTTAGTGGTCGGCGGCGTGGCAGGCACGACATCACGTGACCACTTTAGTGGTGCTTGGCGTTCAAAGGGTTAAAATGTCACGAGTCGACTACTCGACGCTCAAAAATCGTCACGCGTCAGTTTTCCTTGTTCAGTCAGCAGCAGAAATGGCTAAGCGGTTGAGGTGTTCAAAATGAGGTCAACACATCTCTATTGTCAAGAGAATAAGAGCGCGTGTAGGTCATTTTGAACACTACATCCGCTCAGCCACTGACTGTTCCTAAAATCGATGATACGTTTTCTAAGAACATATCTTTTGTATGAAATGCGTTTACTGACAGATCTTACATGGACAGTCGGCATCAGATATATCGGAGCTGTGGTGGTGGTCATAAATATCGGAACGACGCCTCTATTGTCAAGGTATAAAGTGCATGTTCCGATATTTGTGATAATTGTGACCACCTCCACAGCTCCGATATATCTGATGGCGACTGGACCAAATAAAGTATAATACCACAAAAATCACAAAATACTACTGAGATCTTATTTGACCGTTGCTCGCACAAGGAGCCAAGGATGTTTTAATATAGTATTTTATGCAACAGTTGCATAAGAGGGGTCAAAAAACGCGAGTGGCGTGTCTAACAATGTGAACCGAAGGCGAACATTGTTAATAAATACGCCAAGAGCATTTTTAAACTAATTACACAACGTTGCATACAATGCTTTTTCTATGAGTAGGCAATATTAAATAAAATACTAAAATTAATAGTGACTCAAACTACGAAAAACAAATTACCGGGAAAGCATAGACATACCATTAACCTAGATCCTAGACCCAGAAGCGTGCTAATAATAATACCACGATGGAAAGGGATGGTCTTATGTAACTTTCCATAGATATGGCAGAGATGGCGCTATTTTCGTCTGTCCTTGTCATAGTTTCACATGCTTTTATTCCTCTCCAAACTGGTCCCTTCAGAACTGTCAAAGTTGGAGGGGAACAAACAAATACAATTGGAGTTTTCTTGGGTTTTCAACCAAACTTGCGGTAATCAATACAGAATAAACTAATATCTTTGTTATAAAGAATGTCCTGTAAAGCAAAACTATAGTCAATTGTTTCATTCTGGGCCACAAAAGCCAAAATATCTTTGTACCTTACTGGCGCTCGATTGCTCCTAGATACATTATTATATTATATCTATGCAAGGAGCTCACATGGAACTTAGAACGTCATTAACCCGAGCGGCAAAAAAAAGTCTCATGTGTCATGACGCCTTAATTGGAGTAAAAGAGAAAGATGCTCGAAATATATGTTTTTTTTTCTGTCATTCATCACAAATGCGCAATATAGAATATACAGTAGGAAGAAATTTTAAATAATATATGTCATTTTTAAATCCAATCATTATTATATACAAAAAATATTTATTTACAATAAAATAAAAAACAATATGCTTTGTAAAGAAACGTACTGAAAATTTATTATAATTAATCTTGCCACAAATAAAAAATAAGTGACAATGACACGATAGAATGTTACAAGCACCTTTATTTCTACTAATTTAGTAGAAAATGATTGTCAACAAACAAAATATTTAATATAAGACTATCGGCCCGCCCTGGCTGCACGTGGATAGATACATATAACGTTAAAATATTTTTGGTTCGGTTACTCAGTAAAATATTTTTTTTAAATGGTTCAACGGCGGTACCGGGCGAAACGATATTCGTTAATTTTGGACGATTGTCTCTATCGCTCTCATGACGCCTAGCGCCTTAATTGGAGTAAAAGAGAAAGATCCTCGAAATAAACAAACTTCGATAAACACACAAACATTTTTTATTTAATAATTATACTAAAAAATAGCCCAGTAGCTAGTCCATCCTTTCCACCCAATAGCCTAGTACATTCTAGATTCCATTATAACTCAATAGTCCTTACACCATGGCGGGTGCTGTCTCTGTGCGCGTCCCATGATACGGACAGGGGCAACATCCGCTTAGTGTACCCCTTACATTTCATTAAATTGTCGAAAGGGCCTCTGCGCGTTGGCTCGATCTGGCTCCGCGTACGCCTCCCAAATGTCCGGAACACCATTGTTCCGTGTACGGAAGAGACATACTAAAAAGATTATGCAGAAAATGAACGTCCCACAAAACTGTTTAAACAGTTTGTGTACAGCATGGCTTTTATATTATATTATATCATGATATATATGAACACAAAAGAGTTAAGTTATATATAAGATTCATACTTATATTTATATATAGATATATGTATATATATGTTACCTTAAGGTAACGTGCTTAATAAATGTTTCTTCAGCTTATAGTAGTGTAGAAGAGTAGATAGATAATAACTTATGACTCATGAGCTCTTGACCAACTCTAATAAATACTTTACTAAACTTAATCAAACTACGGATCCTTGTTCTGAAATTTAAGTAGTTTAAGACAAAACAATATCAATCTCTTTATGATCCCAGTTAGAATCATTTTTATGAAACTAATAACTGATGGCCTACCCTACCGCAACTAGCTAGTTGTACATAGTAGTAGGCGTTTGTCCGTTTGTCTATTAATTTAATTGGTTTATTTGTTGCCCTTCCACTAGAGGTGGAAGGTGACTAAACTATCAAATAATTATATCGTAAGGGCCTTGGTTGGAACCGCGAACATCGAAGTTCGTATATTTTACTCCAATTAAGGCGTCATGAGAGTAGCAGAGACAGTGGCCCGAAACTTATGACAATCGTTTTTCGCGGTAGCGCCGCTTTTAGTAACAAGGAATAATCACTAGACTGACTATGACAATGTCATACAGTCACGTTCATTAATTTGTGACCCATTTCCCAAAAAAACCGTTAAACTTTAATACAGTTTGAGAGAACTGTCAACCTTAAGTGGGTCACGAATAAATGCACGTGACCTATTGAAAGTTTAAAAAGACCCGTTCATTATAGGTATTATAATAACCCTCTTATAACTCATTGGATGACAATGCATGTTCGATCCAATGAGCATTATGTGTTCAACTAACATTTAGCGTTAACTTTATTTTTAAGATTTTTTTTGTTTTTTTACTAACACAGTCTTGTAGACAAAAATATGGATACTTGGTGTCTGAATTAAATATTTTCATTTTTCATTTCATTATTACCATGTCATGTCCATGTCATGTCTATGGCTAATTCTAAGTCTATGATAAACTGCAAATCTTTGGAAGTTTTTTAGATGTCAAATGGAACGCTGGTAACCCAGTTACAATGGCTGCCGCCATCGCCGTTGCAACGTTATTTGTGTGACAAGTCATGTCATTTTTGTTCATGATATATGAGAAAATCCAATGGCAGATTATTTCTTCGGGTTCGATACTTCGTCATCGGTGAGTATATTACATTTTCTTTTACCTAGATCTGCTAAATTAGCCAGGAACGGGCTATTTCTACCTTACATAGTAGTCATGCCAGCGTGCTATATTGCAAAGTTATGACTCAATTTAAGCCAGTTATCGTAACTTTCTAACCTTTCTACGCCGTGTTTATCGTCAATTTGACCTGTTTTTCGCAATAAATGACTTGTCGCTTCACGGTATAAATATTTGCCGTTGTAAAATTGTAAAATGCTGTGTCGTGTACTATGACATATATGTACTAAGTGCCACTATTACTTGTTTACATCCAAGCTGCAAACACATTCGTCATTTTTCCGGGTTTCGTATGTCTTCGCTCGTCTTTCATCCTTAAAGTGTTAAAAAATAACTGTAAACATCATTGTTTGGTCTTATGAGTATCTGATTTGACTTCACAGTGCATGAATTATATTTTGTGAGATGATTTCATCATTATGAAACACTTATCTTGTTACTATATGTATTTGGGAGCTATTTACTAACTGCTAGCATGGTATACCATACTTTTAGTATGTGTATTTAGCATTTTGGAGCATTTGTCTCAGTAAAGTTTATACCTATAAATATGTGTTTTGCGGTACCCCGCACCAACAATAAGTCTATTGTTTTGCCTAAAGGTTGACTGGTAGAGAATGTAAGTTTAGTAAGTTTACATACCTATTTTCTTTATATTTTCAACATATCTTTTAAAATATATCTCTTGACATATGTATACCATTATAAGGTCTGGTGAACCCCATAGATTTATTAGGGTCAAAATAAGTTATTCATTTATTAATGATTACTTAGTTTATTTACCAGCACTGTGTATCAGTTTGGGATCAAATATGGGTACAGTTTACATTAAAATGCACTGGTATTCATTTTTGGTATCTCCATTGTTTTAGCATTTGTTTTGCATTTTATTGGCTAATTATTTAATGTATTATCCTTACCTATTACATACATACATTTCAGCCGTATGCAGTCCACTGCTGGACATAGGCCTCCCACAAATATGACTTGTATCATCTTGGGGGATAGTTGCCATGGTCGCCACCTTTGGCAGACGGGTTGGCGACCGCAGTAGCCGTAGATTGGGTTTCGACGGATACTGCTGCCCGTCTGCAGGATTTTTCCCTTTGTTGCCTCTTACGGCACCCACGTGAGTAGACGGGGTGGTGCTATTCTAATCAGCTGACATCACATTGCAATCCTAACCTATATATACCATGAAAGGAGATCAAAGAAAAATTACAATGTAATGACTTTCAATTTTCTATTTTTCATAATGCCCGTAACAACCTGGTTTCCTCAGGATTTAACTAGATAAAAGTTATCTATTATTATTTAAAAGAGGGCAGGCCACATATATCGTACAACAGATAACCGGTGGACCAAATATGTCACAGAATGGCTACTAATAGACACACCGAGGAAACGAAAAAAAACCAAATACAAGATGGAGAGATGAGCTATGTAGTTTCGATAGATACTGGCACAGAACAGAAAGGAATGGGAAAAACAGAGGGAGGCCTTTTCCACACTCACAGCATGCAAATAAATATTTGAAACTGTATATTTATAACCAATGATAATGCATGAAATAAAGGCTATTACTATTACTTCTCTTTATTCATTTTACATCTTAGGTTAGGTTTTATAACATTTTTATAAAAGTAAAATATAAAAATACATCTATAACGTATCAAAACAATAAAAACATTATTAACCCTTTATAAGGCCGCAGTTAGACAGATATGCTACGTGAAAGTTAAATACTCTCCCATGTTTGTAATGCACTGGGGAACACATCTACGGCAAAAAAAAACCGAAATCATTAATAAAAACATGTGGTCATTATATGCACTCAGCCCGTTAGTGCACTCGAGTTTTCAGATGATCTGTTTCCAATACACCTATTCCTTGACAGATACGTGACATGCAATACTCAATACTTCTTCATGCAAATAGTTCTAATTACAATATTTATCGATATGGCATGTAACCTTTTATAATTTTATTAATCTTAAGTGGCAAATGATACACTTTCCTGATACTACAAACAACGTAGTTCAGTTATTGCAAATATTGCAAATCACGATGGAGAGTGGATTTATCAAAATTAGACCTTATTATCATACCAATAACAGTCTCGCCACTCGCAATTACAAGAGCTATAATTGAAATTATTAGATACAGCGACTTGTGTATTTTTAATAGTATAATGGAAACAGTGACAAATGCTTGCTTCCCTTAACGGGCACAGTGCATTCATTGACCACAAACTTTAGATTAATTAATTACACTAAAATTAAATTATGACCGAAAAAGTATAAATAAGAAAAGAAAGCCTGATATCTTTGCTATATAATACCATTATAGTTAAATAAAAAAGAGGATGTTCTTTCTTTGTAAATGTTTATTAACTAAGTGGTTTCCAAATCGTCTCTGCCTTATAAAGGGTTAAAATTTAAAAACCTAAACTAGGGTGCCGCCGGCAACGGGGCAGGGCACAGGCTGCCGGTGGTTAGGGCTGCAGAGAGAGGAACCGTCGGACTATGCGCGCCGTGTCCAGGATTACCGCCTTCTGAATCTGACCCTTGATCCAACCACAACCACGTAGCGAGAGTCTCAAGATGTTGGTCGAGACTCTTCGCTATGAGACCGTTCGCGGAAACAACTATCGGTACAATGATCGCCGAATCAATTTCCCACATGGCGGTTACCTCGTGAGCCAAGTCTAAGTACTTGCTGGACTTGTCCTTCTCGGCCTTCACGAGGTTCTCGTCACATGGGACGGTGATGTCAACGAGCATTGCGCGACGCTGCGAACGATCTATCACCACAATATCAGGCTTATTGGCTACAATTTACTATTACTATTATTATTGAAACCTTTTATTGAAGATTGACCCTCTGCAATATTTGTAATAAATTCTAGTTAAGTAAATTTTCCTTATAGATAATCACCAAGTCTTGTGCAGCTTGCACAATACCTATAGACCTTGTTTTTTTTTTAAACTATGTACTGTTAAAATGGACACATTGCTTGTTACATTCTAATTAGTTACCTGGCTTCTGCACTTTCAGTGTTAGTTATTGGAAAATACTTTGGTGTTAGTTTTTTTTTTTTTTTTTTTCTTTATGACATTCGGCATATAACATTAGCTTATTAGATTGTTGCGTTTATGGGCGCGCTGCCGCTGATAGCAAATGACTATTATGACAAGTTAAATTAGTGCATTTGAAATTATGCAAGATGAAGGAATTTTAAACAAAACTATTGTGAGATTTGACCATATTAATTGTAACCAGCGGGTAACTCATGTTTTATAAGTCAATTATTGCTTGACATGTTTCACTCCGTAACGTTGAGCATAATTATTGACTGACTGACTCATGAGTCAAAACGGGGTAAAAAATGCGAGTTACCCGCTTCTACACCATAAAGATGAAGGAACATTAACAAATTCAGGTCTTCTAAGTGTTTTTTTTTTTAATTTTCTTATTTTTAATTGATACGGATGTTGTGTTTTTCAGAACTTAAACGACGATGAAGGAGCCGGCGAGCCGTCGGAAGACGAATATGATGCGCTCAATGATGAGACCTTTGGGCAGGGTGAGTTTTACACTAAGCTAGGCATAGAAACTTTATGGAGACGGAACGCCCACGAGATATAGACTTGTGGTCGCGAGGTGGAGCTACTGGGAAGGTTTGGTGTGCTGGGTAGACAAAATTATCAAGGTAGCGGGGTGAAATTGGATCTGAAGGTCCCATAAACAGTGGTTGGATCTATAAGAGCCCTCCTCAAGTAAGGATTCTGGTGTGAAGTGGACTGGAATTGCCATAGTATGTTGGTAAAACATCATCATCAGATCAGTCGAAGGTTGTTCACAGCTGGACATTTCTTGTAACAAACTATGCTTCAGTTGTCCTGGCTGATGGGACAGAATAACAACAACAAATAGTTGATTCATTCATATATGTTAGTAAAACGAGGTGCAACATTTCTTCTAAAGGCGCTTCTGTTATATGGGTTATAAGACAAAAAAACAATACAGAATAACTGTTTCACCATAACAAGTAAGACATGGAATAACAATGGCTATACAAATTGGGACCCCGCTTCCTGGCAAACGCATTTTATTCAACGCATTTATTTATTTAATAATAAAGGTGGGTTAGGTTTGGTTAGAACTGCGACCCTCACATTAACCGAAAACCTGCAAGAAAGGTGGATTAGGTTAGAACTGCGACCCCCACGGTAAGCTCAAGAAAACTTGTATTGTGGGTATTTAGCCAACAATATATAAGTATAATATACAAATACTTTTATACAATTTTCGTGTAAGTATTATATATTACAGGACATTCTTACATAAGTTGACTGAGCCCCACGGTAAGCTCAAAGCTTGTGTTGTGACTCAGCCAACGATACATACAAATACTTAAATACTATGTAGCGCAGCGCCATACATACATGGCGCTGCGCTACATAGTACTGAAAAAAGTAATATGTCCGAGTAACGCGACTTTATATAGACACCATGATTGCAATTCCATGTCTTAAGTTCGTTGTATTAACATCTCAGCCATAAGACGTCCACTGCTGAACATAGGCCTCCCCCTTGGACCCTCCACATGTACCGGTTGGAAGCGACCTGCATCAAGCGTCTTCTGGCGACCTTAATGAGGTCGTCTGTCCATCTTATGGGTGGACATCCTACGCTGCGCTTACTAGTCCGTGGTCTAAACTCGAGCACTTTTCGACCCTATCTGCCGTCTTCTCTGCGTGCAATGTGGCCTGCCCATTGCCACTTCAGCTTGCTAACCCGGTGGGCTATGTCGGTGACTTTAGTTCGCCTACGGATCTCCTCATTTCTGAGTCGATCACTCTCTCCATAGTTCATTGAGCGTCTTTGGCTTTTGAGATGAGGCCGATAGTGAAAAACCACCTTTTGACACACATTGATTGAAGACTTTGTCTTGAGGCACTGAGGTATGTCAGACGAAAAGACATTACACAGTAAGTTCATTGTATATGTTCCTAATAAGTTGATTTATTTTCCCAGCGGACGGTTTCGACTTCGAGGAGCATGAGCAGATGGCTTCTCAGCTGGAGAGCAGCCGCCGCCACCACAGTACCCTGGACGATGCCAATTTCCAGCTGGGTAAGCTCTTTCTATATCCATATATGTATATAGGTAGTTTCACGAGAGTTGAAGTCACGCACACAACAACATCTCATGTAATGACAGGAAGGCTTTGAAATTACTCATTCATTCCATTCATTCAATCAGTACTTCATATAGTTGTGTGCGTAATCCATTCGCCTCAACGTGGAAGTACCTATAGCTTCTGGTCTCCGTTGTGTGTTGAGTTGAGAAAGTCTTAACAAGAATTGCCACAGTCGCTGCTATGTAGGCGGTTGGCGACCTTTAAATAAATAAATATTTCAGGACAATCTTACACAAATCGACCTAGTCCTACGGTAAGCTCAGTAAGGCTTGTGTTGTAGGTACTAGACGACGATATATATAATAGATAGATACATATAAATACTTAAATACATAGGAAACACCCATGACTCAGGAACAAATATCTGTGTTCATCACACAAATTTATGTCCTTATTGGGATTCGAACCCAGGACCATCGGCTTCATAGGCAGGGTCACTACCCACTAGGCCAGACCTGTCGTCAATAGTAATTAATGTAGATATTATATGTTTCCAGAAGCTTCGCTGTCGCAGCTAGTGCTGGACGAGAGTGAGCACACGTCAGCCCTCGGCTCCAGCGTGTGGCGGCACGATGCTCCATTCCCGTACCAGCCGCCCACGGTGAGTGTCCAGTGTCCGCCACCGGCTTTGACTCCGGTTTTGGCCGAAACAAACAAATTTTTTTTAGGGGAGTTTTTCAGAAATAGCAGTGGCGTCGCGACAATTTTTTTCTTAGGCAAGACGGTGTTGATATGTGTGTATGTTAAGCCTTTTCTTCTTGAGCCCAAGCAAAACCGCTGAACTGCAGCAAAGTTAGTCAAGCCGGCGGGAATCGGCTTGTATAAACGCGCCGCCACTGAGAAATAGTGTACCCAATTGGATTTGTTTATTCGATTAAAGTTCAATTTTAGGCACTGGTCCCACCGCAAGGTAGTAAGCTATGAGCTGTCAGCTATTTCAAGGGACAAGAGATCGATCCCGTGTAAATAAAAGATAGATATATATTTATAATCAGAGACAAAACAGATATATCTAGCTGGTGCTAGATCACGTATGAAACGTAAAAAACTAGGTGAAAACGTAGCTATATTGGCCGAGATACACACGACGTTTTTCTTCATATATCCGAAGTCAAAACGCCATGTTTGTAGGTTGGTATTTATAAAGATTCTAATAAACATTAAAAGGACATACATAATATGGTCTCAGAACACCCTTCCCCATCGTGATTTCTGACCCCCTCCATGAACGATCACCTGATTTCTGGACGCGACCTAATATGTGTTATTGTTGCAGCCGGCACCAAGTCTCAAGAACCTGTGTACAGTGGAGGAGATTGAGAGGCAACTGCGGCAGAAACAGGCGCCGTTCCCGCAGCAGAACTACTTCCAGGTGAGCTGGACAGTAAAAAGATAAGATAAAAGATCTTTATTTAGCCATATAACATGCACTTATGGACGTCAAAGAAAATCTACACCGGTTCGAACCCTACACCTTTGACCCGAGAAGATACTGTACTGGGCTGTTTTAAATAAATAAGAGTACATTAGTACAGAGGCCGGGAAGTAAGGGGTTGCCGGCCGAGCATATGTACACGGATTGTTACGAAGCCGGCAACCCTGGTTCAGCCTCGAAACAATCCGTTCGGCCGTCTATACATAGACTTGCCCGGTTAGAAACTTCTGCTTGTGACTTCAATAACCAAGGAACAAATATCTTTGCTCATCATACAAATAAATGAATTTAATGGGACTGGCTTCATAGGCCGGGCTACCCGCTAGGTCAGACTTGTTTAAATACAAATGATGCATCATTTTCCTCGCGATGTCCCGGCATTTTGCCACGGCTCAGGAGCCTGGGGTCCGCTTCGCAACTAATCCTAGCTTTTGGCGTAGGTACTAGTTTTACTAAAGCCATCTGATCTTCCAACGCAGAGGGTAAACTAGGCCTTATTGGGATTAATCCGCTTTCCTTACGATGTTTTCCTTGACCGAAAAGCGACTGGTAAATATCAAATGATATTTCGTACATAAGTTCCGAAAAACTCATTGGTACAAGCCAGGGATGAACCTGCGACCTCTGGATTGCAAGTCACACGCTCTTACCGTTAGGCCACCAGCACTCCCAGGCTCAGCGTAAATAAAATACAAATATACATGAATATTCATTTTACAGCCCCGATTCCCTCCGGTGATCTTACAACGACCCCCCGGCCTGCAGGCGCCCGTACCGCTGCCCTACGCACCTCAAAACATGGGCATGAACCCCCCAAACATGCACAACATGGGGCACCATGGTCCCAACCAGATGGGCCCCAACCAAATGAGCCCTAACCAAATGGGCCCCAACCAAATGGGTCCCAACCAAATGGGCCCCAACCAAATGGGTCCCAACCAAATGGGTCCGAACCAAATGGCACAGAATCAACTAGGCCACAACCAAATGCCACCGAACCAAATGGGCCCGGGCAACCCGATACAGAATCAGAATGTCAACCAGTTCATGCAGAACGCCAACCAGATGAGCTACATGCAGAATAATATGCATCCCAACATGCATATGAACCAGGTAAATTACAGTAAATTTAGTAAAAAAAAAAGATAAAAGATCTTTATTTTTTCAATTTAGGCACATTACATGCACTTATGAGCATCAATATTATTATTATTAGTTTTACAACAATATCATAAAGAAAACAAAGAAAAGAAAGTAAAATCAACGTATCAGCATTGCAATACAACGAGGAAATGCCGCCAGCATCCTTGGTACAATGTCTCAAGGGCCTTTATTAGATTTAATAACTAGTTAAGTACCCGTATTTTGCCCAGGAGGCTGGCCGCATTAATAAATAAATAAATATATCGGGTCAATCTTACACAAATCAACCTAGTCCTACGGTAAGCTCAGTAAGTTGTGTTGTAGGTATTAGACGACGATATTTATAATAGATAGAGACATATAAATACTTAATTACATAGAAAACACCCATGACTCAGGAACAAATATCTGCGCTCATCACACAAATAAATGCCCCGACTGGAATTCAAACCCAGGACCATCAGCTTCATAGGCAGGGTCACTACCCACTAGGCCAGACCGGTCACATTGCCTCGTTGGATGACAATACTAATCGGCTGACCAAAATAGGCCAGCCTTTTCACCTGTGGTGTCAATTAACCTTTTAAACGCCAAGCACCACTAAAGTGGTCGCGTGATGTCGTGCCTGTCACGCCACCGACCACTAAAGTGGCTATGGCGCACGCTGTCAAAGCAATTGTCCCGCTGACAAATAAGGTTTATATTTGTTCTTCACAAGTCACACCATGGCGTACACGTCACATTTTGACGCGAGAGGAAAAGCGTTCAAAAGATTAATTCTAATTTTTTTTTTCAGGTGAACCATATGACCATGGGTCAGAACCAGATGCCCCCGAACGGTAACCAGTTCGGTCCCGGCGTGAACCAGTACAACATGATGCCGCCGAGGATGATGCCTCCACCCGGCATGGGTATGCCCAGGCAGAACTTCAGCCCCAACATGGGCCAGTTCAATCATAATTTTCGTGTAAGTATAGTACTAGCTTTTTCCCGCGGCTTCGCACGCACAGAAGAAGCCCCTTTTTGACCCCTTAGGGGATGAATTTCAAAAAACGCTGAAATTACTTTTCTTGTATAAGGAGTGTTTACACAACATTTAAAGTCTCTAGCTTTAAATTTTACACTTACCCCATACACACTTTCAACCCCTTTTTTGGCCCCTTAATGGTAGAATTTCCAAAAATCCCTTCTTAGTGGGCGCTTACGATATATAAACTACCTATTGTGAAAAAATCAGCCATCTAGGTTAAGCGGTTTGGGCTGTGCGTTGATCAGTCAGTCAGGACATTCACGTTTATATATATAGATTACAGAACATTCTTACACAGATTTACTTGGCCCCATGGTAAGCTCAAGTAGTCTTGTGACTCAGCCAAAGATATATACAAATAATTAAATACATATATACCCATGACTCAGGTACAAATATCTGTGCTCGTCACACAAATATATGCCCTTACTGGGTCTGTACCCTGGTCTAACGGCTTCATAGGCAGGGTCACTACCCACTAGACCAAACCTGTCATCCATTATTTTCTCTTATACTGCTAATCTCTAGATCTAAATATATTATTAACTAGCTCTTGCCCGCGACTTCGCACGCGCATAAAAACCCCTTTTTGACCACTTTGGGGATGAATTTCAAAAAACGCTGAAATGACTTTTCTTGTATTCTATTCAAAATTTCAAATCTCTTGCGATCTCTGACCCCTGAGGGCTCATTGTTGTAATCGCTAAGCTTGGCAGGCGGGTTGGCGATTGCAATGTGTTCTACCGTTCTAATAGTTAATTATTTTGTCGCCGTTGATGTAAGGCTCTTGTATATAACATTGATTTGAAATAAAATAAAATATTTATTTATTTCAGTAATAATTATTATAAACTTAAAACTAGTATTAGACAATTAACATATTATATATGAGTGAATCAACTATTTGTTGTTGTTATTCTGTCCCATCAGCCAGGGGACAACTGAAGCATAGTTTGTTACAAGAAATGTGGCACCGCGCACTGACGCGCTTGGTAGGTGACCCATTATGGACACATAGGTTTTACAAATATTTATATTTTGTGTATACTATTTAGATCCAATTAAAATGTTTGAAGAGGGACCCAGGGGAACGTAACCATGGCAACGAGGGACAAAGAATAGTTGATTGAGTCATAAATATATATTAATTATATTATTTTTCCAGAGCCCAGCCATACCAACAAAACCTGAACCAATGATGCACATACAGAAATCACAGCCGAACTTGTCGCCGCCGAAAAACGGCAAAACTCCACCGAAACTGCAAAAGAGTAGAGTGTACAACAATTCCAAGACCGCTCCGGCCAACATGACTTCACAGAACCTAGTCCAGCTGATACAGAATACGCATCCGATGCTGCAGTTTAATAATAGCTATCACAATGCTAGCCATCACCCGATGCTGAACAGAGGTTTTGGAAATAACCAGTTTCCAAATAATATGGTGTTCGGGCAGAGGCCGAATGGTACATTTAATAATCATAGGTGAGTTTTTTATACTAGTACTATAATCGGATTGTTTGTTTAAGAGCTGTAGTGCTATAGACACAAAGAGACATAAAGAAACCAGCAGACAGACACAATTCCCGTCTTTGAGTGTAAGGTTACAGAGCCTTGAGCACCGTTGCAGGGTTGCTAGTTTGTCTGTGTTTTACAGGATACATTTTGGAGTGTACACAAGAATTGCATGATTTGATTCCGCCATCTCCGTTCCACCACCGGACGTCCAAGCGAGGGGAGGGGAGTCATCCTTACGTTGTGAATATTCCATTCATTCGCACGAAGCGATTCGCTTCTAACTTCCTAATGCGGACTGCTAAGGAATGGAATTCGCTCCCTTCGTCTGTATTCCCGGAAAGATATAATTTGGGTCTCTTCAAGGCTAGAGTCAATAGGCTGTTACTGAACCAGCGTGCTACACCCTCGATCTCGTCGTCACTTACCATCAGGTGCGACTGAGGTCGCTTGTCAGTGACAGAAAAAAGACTCGCAGACAGATAGATATACAAAAACAAAAAATATATTCTCAATACATCTTTGCTATTTTAAGGCTCAAATAGTCTAACTATCTGTTTGTCTGTCCGTGCGTCTGTCGATCCGTCCGTCCATCGCTGTGAAATGTATATCTATACTAAATAAGCTAATATATGCGCACTAAGCGGTTTAAAAGGAATTTCCTCCCTCGAATGCTCCGGCTGTGGAATGAACTGCCGAGGTTTTCCCTAGGGACTACAGTATGAGGTTCTTCAAAAAATCAGTGTATAGGTTCTTAACGGGTAGGCAACGGGCATGTGAATCCTCCGAAATTGCAGACGTCCATAGGCTACGGTAACTGCTTACCATCAGGCAAAAAAATCACCCGTCCTTACGTCGTCGGAACGACTGATGACACATTAACACGTCCCGTTGTCGCAGGCATATGAACGGCGACGACGCGCCGTCGCCCACCGACGACGAGTACAGCGGGCTGATGACGCAGCGGGAGAAGCAGTGGCTCATCAACATCCAGATGCTGCAGCTCAACACCGGCACGCCGTACATCCACGACTTCTACTACACGGTCAGTTTCTTCTTTGTTTTTTTTTTGTTTTTGTCGCTGGGAAATTGCGTTTACGCATATCCCCCCGGGCCAAGATGGCAGTGAGGGGGTGCGTGGGACTCTCCTCGCTGCTCCTCTTGCGAGCCAAGAGGAGGGGAGGATAATACCCACTAAAAACCCAGCGGAGTCGTCTGCCGTCAAGGGGAGTGCCACTGGATCACGATCGGTTCTTTTTAATGGTCTGCCGTGTGATCCCGGCTGACTAGAATAGCACCACCCCCATCTCCCGCGGGTGTCGTAAGAGGCGACAAGGGGACTATCCTACGGACGTCCGTCGCAACCCAATCTACAGCTACTGCGGTCGCCAACCCGCCTGCCAAGCGTGGCTACTGTGGCAACTATCCCCCAAGATGATACAAGTCATATTTGTGGGAGGCCTATTTCCAGCAGTGGACTGCATACGGCATCACACGGCAAAAGCGACACATCGAATATCATCGATATTTAAATTGAAAGACAATTAAAAAAAATTGACTCGTAGCGGGACTCGAAACCACAACCACTGGATCACTAGCCCAGTGCACTACCAATTGTGCTATACGAGTACCGCTTAGACTTGTAAATTTTTTCTATTTTATCCTTCCTGATATACGCCATAACGGGTGACGTGTAATGGTGTATACCAGGAAGGCTAGTGATCTAGTGGTTGTGGGTTCGAGTCCCGCTACGAGTCAAATTTTTCTTTCGATTTAAATATAGCTGATGTATGTGAAGAGCAGCAGACAAACTAATGCTCTGACCAGGAATCGACCCCAGGACCTGTATCGTAGGCAGTCACTACCAACTTGTGATCATAATGTATTTTCCCAGGTGTTCCTAGAAAGACAGTCCCAGAAAGAGAAAGAAGGTGTGAAGGAAGCCCACAAAGCCAACCAGCAGAATCACCCGTTCTACAGTGGGGGTGAGTTGTTTTTTTTATGACAAAGGTGGCAAACGAGCAGACAGAGTGCCTGATGGTAAGCAATTACCGTCGCCCATGGGCACCCGCAATACCAAGGGAGTTATAAGGGGGTTGGAGCTATGGGAACCTTACCATCAGGAACACAGCACTACATACCTGAAAGGTAGCTGCTATTATGGCTGTGTTCTGTAAGGAGGAGGTACTTCCCCAGTTGGGCTTCTCCAGACTCAAGTGTGATGGTACTTCGCTGTGTCCTACCTCTTATTGTTGGACGTAGTTTAAGGACATACCCGTACATTTAAATATATTTCGATGATGATGTCAATAGGTATTCGTTATACCATTCTCCTAAGGCCCACGATACAAGTAAAATGCTACTCGACTTCATTTCAGTGTAGGAAATCTACACTAATATTATAAAGGCGAAAGTTTGTGAGTGTGTAGTTTGTTACTTCTTCACGTGTAAACGGCTTAATTTGGTATGGAGTTAGCTGACACCCTGGATTAACACTTAGGCTACGTTTTTTCCCTAATAAACCGCAGGTAACACCGCAGAGCACAGCTACTAAAATATATATACAGGTTGATTCATAAGATTATCAACCGGCATCTGTACGAACCCCATAGTAAAAGTTGTTGTACGAGATTTTGAACAACTTTGGGGTTGTCTTTGTAAAATGTAAAAAAAAAGTCTCTCATACATTTTCGTCCAATTAAATTGCGCCATTGTTCAATTTCATTTGCGAGCCCTGTGGCATGCGGGCCGCGGTATGCGTTCCAGCAATCTCTCGCCAATTGCATGTTTGAGAAAAGCACTACACATACCTCGGTGTGAAAAGGGGTTGTAGTCCTCGTAACATCCGTCCTCACTGCGCTCGGCCGTCTCGACATACGCCGGCCTCTGTAGTGATGTATTATGGGCAATTTCACTTTCAGGGACACCCAATTAACTTAATTGTCAAATAAAAGTTAAATCAGTGGTCAGTTTAGTGACGACAATTAAGCATTAAATTTCAATACAATCTACTATTTTATGGTCAATCCATAAATAATACGTGTTTTTCTAATAGAAAAATGCGAATAAAGATGATTTACATAAAGATTTCAAGACGATCGGACACTCGGCACTCTTAGCGCTTGAAAATGGAGGCCTATGTTCTCCGAAACATTTCACGCGAGTGACTAAATAAACGTGAGTAGTACCGTGTTAATCGTTAATTATTAAATATGTCTCATGTAAGTTTAAATACAAATAAAGATTTCAAGCTTAATTGTCGTCACTTAACTGACCACTGATTTAACTTTTATTTGACAATTAAGCTAATTGGGTGTCCCTGAAAGTTAAATTGCCCCTATATAAAGTTTGTAAACCTTGTCCAGGTGTGAAGCAGGAGAGCCACGGCCGCGAGCGGCACAACTCCAACCGGCACAACTCCACCAGCGAGGACGCGCCGCCGCGGGCCTACGTGCCCACTCAGTTCGAGAACTCGCTCGGCAAACTGCAGGTGAATTCTATCATCAGGGCCCGGAAAGGACCATGGGCAACGTAGTATGGAGCTTGGACCCAGAACCAACACAGCTGAGAGATAGGTCATTAAAAGGATCTATAAATATACTTCATTTTGTTCTATAGGCACTAAGTTGTATTCCATTGCAGAATCGAGATATTCATATTTCAGTAAGTGTGTATGTATAAGTTCTATAAACGAGTTTCTCTTAATGATAGGCTACTATACCAATAATTAATCGATAGGATAAGAATATAAAAGCGATACACAGAAAATAATAAGTAGGTACTAAAACAAGAGGAAGATAACAGGCGGTCTAATCGCTAAAAAGCGATCTCTTCCAGAAAACCTTTATTATTACTACATATATTGTTTGTTACCTACCCTCCAATATGTTAAATAACCTAGCCACAGATTCTTCATAGTTCGTTTTCACTCTAAATTAAAAAATGAATATCTTAGTTCTGCAATGGAATTCGACTTTGTGCCCATATAATTAAATGAAGTAGATTTAAAGACCTATTTAATAGCCCAACTCTCATGTCTGTTGGTTCTGGGTCCATTTTGACGCATGGTCCTTTGCGTGCGGTTTTGGAAGGTCTAACCCTCTGTCACTCATGAACTCAGATTTATTCGATTTTTTGAGTTTGAAACGAAAAAAATTTCGAAAGTTGTTTTTGTCACTCATGTGTCCGTCTGTCTGTCTATCTGTCGGATGTCACTAGTTTTGTAGCGGTTAGAGCTAACTAGTCTTCAAATATTCTTTTTTTTTATATTTGATTACATGTTGAGAAAAGCACTATACCAGTCGCACAGGAACGTAGGATTGCAGTAATGTACTATTTAACAATGTTAATTAAATAATCTTTGTTTCGGTTTAGATTCCGTGGATTTATCTCCTTATATTATAATTATTAAATGATACCTACTCGTTTTTTTACCGTACATACATATTTACCACATCCCAAACAATGACCCAGTGCACATATAATGCAACTTCATTCATGTTCCGATGTTTTGACTACACAATTTTGTTTGGACAACACAACGCTAATTCGGTAAAAAATGGCGTGCCATCCACAATTTTCATTGGTTAAATGCTAAAAAGTGATTCTCGTCACTTATTACATTTCAACCATAGAGTTGAATTATCACCGTGGGAGCTTTTACGTAATGTTTACAGAATAAATCAGTTATAAAACTAGGGTCTATTCGGGGTCAGGTACACGTTTACAACTATTATAGTGCTAATCAAGAACACTAAGGCTCTGTCTAAAAGGGGCAAATTCGCCGCAATTTTGAACGCGTTTTTATATTCATTATTGCATTTGACACGCCTAATAAAACTACGACGCATCGTAAAGAAGCAATGTACTTGAATACGCGTCCAATTCGCGCGTGCTGGACGTGGACAGGGCCTAATTAGCACGTTCCAAAACGTTTTTAGAACTTTTATAGTACGAAATTTAGCTGCTTGAGGTAACGATTGGTTGTTCACAGTGTGGTAGCGTGACGGCGCCGCGCAAGATCATCGACGTGGAGCTGGTGGCCGCCGAGCCCGCCGCGCCCGCCGAGCGAGCCGCCAGCGTCGCCAGCACCGCCACCGCCGCCACCCCGCCGAGGTACGTCACTGTATATACAGGACACGACGGGAGCTGGTGGCCGCCGAGCCCGCCGCCAGCGTCGCCAGCACCGCCACCGCCGCCACCCCCGCCGAGGTACGTCACTGTATATACAGGACACGACGGGAGCTGGTGGCCGCCGAGCCCGCCGCGCCCGCCGAGCGAGCCGCCAGCGTCGCCAGCACCGCCACCGCCGCCACCCCGCCGAGGTACGTCACTGTATATACAGGACACGACGGGAGCTGGTGGCCGCCGAGCCCGCCGCCAGCGTCGCCAGCACCGCCACCGCCGCCACCCCGCCGAGGTACGTCACTGTATATACAGGACACGACGGGAGCTGGTGGCCGCCGAGCCCGCCGCCAGCGTCGCCAGCACCGCCACCGCCGCCACCCCGCCGAGGTACGTCACTGTATATACAGGACACGACGGGAGCTGGTGGCCGCCGAGCCCGCCGCGCCCGCCGAGCGAGCCGCCAGCGTCGCCAGCACCGCCACCGCCGCCACCCCCGCCGAGGTACGTCACTGTATATACAGGACACGACGGGAGCTGGTGGCCGCCGAGCCCGCCGCCAGCGTCGCCAGCACCGCCACCGCCGCCACCCCGCCGAGGTACGTCACTGTATATACAGGACACGACGGGAGCTGGTGGCCGCCGAGCGAGCCGCCAGCGTCGCCAGCACCGCCACCGCCGCCACCCCGCCGAGGTACGTCACTGTATATACAGGACACGACGGGAGCTGGTGGCCGCCGAGCGAGCCGCCAGCGTCGCCAGCACCGCCACCGCCGCCACCCCCGCCGAGGTACGTCACTGTATATACAGGACACGACGGGAGCTGGTGGCCGCCGAGCCCGCCGCCAGCGTCGCCAGCACCGCCACCGCCGCCACCCCCGCCGAGGTACGTCACTGTATATACAGGACACGACGGGAGCTGGTGGCCGCCGAGCCCGCCGCCAGCGTCGCCAGCACCGCCACCGCCGCCACCCCGCCGAGGTACGTCACTGTATATACAGGACACGACGGGAGCTGGTGGCCGCCGAGCCCGCCGCCAGCGTCGCCAGCACCGCCACCGCCGCCACCCCGCCGAGGTACGTCACTGTATATACAGGACACGACGGGAGCTGGTGGCCGCCGAGCGAGCCGCCAGCGTCGCCAGCACCGCCACCGCCGCCACCCCGCCGAGGTACGTCACTGTATATACAGGACACGACGGGAGCTGGTGGCCGCCGAGCGAGCCGCCAGCGTCGCCAGCACCGCCACCGCCGCCACCCCGCCGAGGTACGTCACTGTATATACAGGACACGACGGGAGCTGGTGGCCGCCGAGCGAGCCGCCAGCGTCGCCAGCACCGCCACCGCCGCCACCCCCGCCGAGGTACGTCACTGTATATACAGGACACGACGGAGCTGGTGGCCGCCGAGCGAGCCGCCAGCGTCGCCAGCACCGCCACCGCCGCCACCCCGCCGAGGTACGTCACTGTATATACAGGACACGACGGGAGCTGGTGGCCGCCGAGCGAGCCGCCAGCGTCGCCAGCACCGCCACCGCCGCCACCCCGCCGAGGTACGTCACTGTATATACAGGACACGACGGGAGCTGGTGGCCGCCGAGCCCGCCGCCAGCGTCGCCAGCACCGCCACCGCCGCCACCCCCGCCGAGGTACGTCACTGTATATACAGGACACGACGGGAGCTGGTGGCCGCCGAGCCCGCCGCCAGCGTCGCCAGCACCGCCACCGCCGCCACCCCCGCCGAGGTACGTCACTGTATATACAGGACACGACGGGAGCTGGTGGCCGCCGAGCCCGCCGCCAGCGTCGCCAGCACCGCCACCGCCGCCACCCCGCCGAGGTACGTCACTGTATATACAGGACACGACGGGAGCTGGTGGCCGCCGAGCGAGCCGCCAGCGTCGCCAGCACCGCCACCGCCGCCACCCCGCCGAGGTACGTCACTGTATATACAGGACACGACGGGAGCTGGTGGCCGCCGAGCGAGCCGCCAGCGTCGCCAGCACCGCCACCGCCGCCACCCCGCCGAGGTACGTCACTGTATATACAGGACACGACGGGAGCTGGTGGCCGCCGAGCGAGCCGCCAGCGTCGCCAGCACCGCCACCGCCGCCACCCCCGCCGAGGTACGTCACTGTATATACAGGACACGACGGGAGCTGGTGGCCGCCGAGCGAGCCGCCAGCGTCGCCAGCACCGCCACCGCCGCCACCCCGCCGAGGTACGTCACTGTATATACAGGACACGACGGGAGCTGGTGGCCGCCGAGCGAGCCGCCAGCGTCGCCAGCACCGCCACCGCCGCCACCCCCGCCGAGGTACGTCACTGTATATACAGGACACGACGGGAGCTGGTGGCCGCCGAGCGAGCCGCCAGCGTCGCCAGCACCGCCACCGCCGCCACCCCGCCGAGGTACGTCACTGTATATACAGGACACGACGGGAGCTGGTGGCCGCCGAGCGAGCCGCCAGCGTCGCCAGCACCGCCACCGCCGCCACCCCGCCGAGGTACGTCACTGTATATACAGGACACGACGGGAGCTGGTGGCCGCCGAGCGAGCCGCCAGCGTCGCCAGCACCGCCACCGCCGCCACCCCCGCCGAGGTACGTCACTGTATATACAGGACACGACGGGAGCTGGTGGCCGCCGAGCGAGCCGCCAGCGTCGCCAGCACCGCCACCGCCGCCACCCCCGCCGAGGTACGTCACTGTATATACAGGACACGACGGGAGCTGGTGGCCGCCGAGCGAGCCGCCAGCGTCGCCAGCACCGCCACCGCCGCCACCCCCGCCGAGGTACGTCACTGTATATACAGGACACGACGGGAGCTGGTGGCCGCCGAGCGAGCCGCCAGCGTCGCCAGCACCGCCACCGCCGCCACCCCGCCGAGGTACGTCACTGTATATACAGGACACGACGGGAGCTGGTGGCCGCCGAGCGAGCCGCCAGCGTCGCCAGCACCGCCACCGCCGCCACCCCCGCCGAGGTACGTCACTGTATATACAGGACACGACGGGAGCTGGTGGCCGCCGAGCGAGCCGCCAGCGTCGCCAGCACCGCCACCGCCGCCACCCCCGCCGAGGTACGTCACTGTATATACAGGACACGACGGGAGCTGGTGGCCGCCGAGCGAGCCGCCAGCGTCGCCAGCACCGCCACCGCCGCCACCCCGCCGAGGTACGTCACTGTATATACAGGACACGACGGGAGCTGGTGGCCGCCGAGCGAGCCGCCAGCGTCGCCAGCACCGCCACCGCCGCCACCCCCGCCGAGGTACGTCACTGTATATACAGGACACGACGGGAGCTGGTGGCCGCCGAGCGAGCCGCCAGCGTCGCCAGCACCGCCACCGCCGCCACCCCCGCCGAGGTACGTCACTGTATATACAGGACACGACGGGAGCTGGTGGCCGCCGAGCGAGCCGCCAGCGTCGCCAGCACCGCCACCGCCGCCACCCCGCCGAGGTACGTCACTGTATATACAGGACACGACGGGAGCTGGTGGCCGCCGAGCGAGCCGCCAGCGTCGCCAGCACCGCCACCGCCGCCACCCCCGCCGAGGTACGTCACTGTATATACAGGACACGACGGGAGCTGGTGGCCGCCGAGCGAGCCGCCAGCGTCGCCAGCACCGCCACCGCCGCCACCCCCGCCGAGGTACGTCACTGTATATACAGGACACGACGGGAGCTGGTGGCCGCCGAGCGAGCCGCCAGCGTCGCCAGCACCGCCACCGCCGCCACCCCGCCGAGGTACGTCACTGTATATACAGGACACGACGGGAGCTGGTGGCCGCCGAGCGAGCCGCCAGCGTCGCCAGCACCGCCACCGCCGCCACCCCGCCGAGGTACGTCACTGTATATACAGGACACGACGGGAGCTGGTGGCCGCCGAGCGAGCCGCCAGCGTCGCCAGCACCGCCACCGCCGCCACCCCGCCGAGGTACGTCACTGTATATACAGGACACGACGGGAGCTGGTGGCCGCCGAGCGAGCCGCCAGCGTCGCCAGCACCGCCACCGCCGCCACCCCCGCCGAGGTACGTCACTGTATATACAGGACACGACGGGAGCTGGTGGCCGCCGAGCGAGCCGCCAGCGTCGCCAGCACCGCCACCGCCGCCACCCCCGCCGAGGTACGTCACTGTATATACAGGACACGACGGGAGCTGGTGGCCGCCGAGCCCGCCGCCAGCGTCGCCAGCACCGCCACCGCCGCCACCCCGCCGAGGTACGTCACTGTATATACAGGACACGACGGGAGCTGGTGGCCGCCGAGCGAGCCGCCAGCGTCGCCAGCACCGCCACCGCCGCCACCCCGCCGAGGTACGTCACTGTATATACAGGACACGACGGGAGCTGGTGGCCGCCGAGCGAGCCGCCAGCGTCGCCAGCACCGCCACCGCCGCCACCCCCGCCGAGGTACGTCACTGTATATACAGGACACGACGGGAGCTGGTAGCCGCCGAGCGAGCCGCCAGCGTCGCCAGCACCGCCACCGCCGCCACCCCGCCGAGGTACGTCACTGTATATACAGGACACGACGGGAGCTGGTGGCCGCCGAGCGAGCCGCCAGCGTCGCCAGCACCGCCACCGCCGCCACCCCGCCGAGGTACGTCACTGTATATACAGGACACGACGGGAGCTGGTGGCCGCCGAGCGAGCCGCCAGCGTCGCCAGCACCGCCACCGCCGCCACCCCGCCGAGGTACGTCACTGTATATACAGGACACGACGGGAGCTGGTGGCCGCCGAGCGAGCCGCCAGCGTCGCCAGCACCGCCACCGCCGCCACCCCCGCCGAGGTACGTCACTGTATATACAGGACACGACGGGAGCTGGTGGCCGCCGAGCGAGCCGCCAGCGTCGCCAGCACCGCCACCGCCGCCACCCCGCCGAGGTACGTCACTGTATATACAGGACACGACGGGAGCTGGTGGCCGCCGAGCGAGCCGCCAGCGTCGCCAGCACCGCCACCGCCGCCACCCCCGCCGAGGTACGTCACTGTATATACAGGACACGACGGGAGCTGGTGGCCGCCGAGCGAGCCGCCAGCGTCGCCAGCACCGCCACCGCCGCCACCCCGCCGAGGTACGTCACTGTATATACAGGACACGACGGGAGCTGGTGGCCGCCGAGCGAGCCGCCAGCGTCGCCAGCACCGCCACCGCCGCCACCCCGCCGAGGTACGTCACTGTATATACAGGACACGACGGGAGCTGGTGGCCGCCGAGCGAGCCGCCAGCGTCGCCAGCACCGCCACCGCCGCCACCCCGCCGAGGTACGTCACTGTATATACAGGACACGACGGGAGCTGGTGGCCGCCGAGCGAGCCGCCAGCGTCGCCAGCACCGCCACCGCCGCCACCCCGCCGAGGTACGTCACTGTATATACAGGACACGACGGGAGCTGGTAGCCGCCGAGCGAGCCGCCAGCGTCGCCAGCACCGCCACCGCCGCCACCCCGCCGAGGTACGTCACTGTATATACAGGACACGACGGGAGCTGGTGGCCGCCGAGCGAGCCGCCAGCGTCGCCAGCACCGCCACCGCCGCCACCCCGCCGAGGTACGTCACTGTATATACAGGACACGACGGGAGCTGGTGGCCGCCGAGCGAGCCGCCAGCGTCGCCAGCACCGCCACCGCCGCCACCCCCGCCGAGGTACGTCACTGTATATACAGGACACGACGGGAGCTGGTGGCCGCCGAGCGAGCCGCCAGCGTCGCCAGCACCGCCACCGCCGCCACCCCGCCGAGGTACGTCACTGTATATACAGGACACGACGGGAGCTGGTGGCCGCCGAGCGAGCCGCCAGCGTCGCCAGCACCGCCACCGCCGCCACCCCCGCCGAGGTACGTCACTGTATATACAGGACACGACGGGAGCTGGTGGCCGCCGAGCGAGCCGCCAGCGTCGCCAGCACCGCCACCGCCGCCACCCCGCCGAGGTACGTCACTGTATATACAGGACACGACGGGAGCTGGTGGCCGCCGAGCGAGCCGCCAGCGTCGCCAGCACCGCCACCGCCGCCACCCCGCCGAGGTACGTCACTGTATATACAGGACACGACGGGAGCTGGTGGCCGCCGAGCGAGCCGCCAGCGTCGCCAGCACCGCCACCGCCGCCACCCCCGCCGAGGTACGTCACTGTATATACAGGACACGACGGGAGCTGGTGGCCGCCGAGCGAGCCGCCAGCGTCGCCAGCACCGCCACCGCCGCCACCCCGCCGAGGTACGTCACTGTATATACAGGACACGACGGGAGCTGGTGGCCGCCGAGCCCGCCGCCAGCGTCGCCAGCACCGCCACCGCCGCCACCCCGCCGAGGTACGTCACTGTATATACAGGACACGACGGGAGCTGGTGGCCGCCGAGCGAGCCGCCAGCGTCGCCAGCACCGCCACCGCCGCCACCCCGCCGAGGTACGTCACTGTATATACAGGACACGACGGGAGCTGGTGGCCGCCGAGCCCGCCGCCAGCGTCGCCAGCACCGCCACCGCCGCCACCCCGCCGAGGTACGTCACTGTATATACAGGACACGACGGGAGCTGGTGGCCGCCGAGCGAGCCGCCAGCGTCGCCAGCACCGCCACCGCCGCCACCCCCGCCGAGGTACGCCACCCTGTATACCTTCGTATGAGCCCCGCCGTGCGGGCCTCCTATTTCCAACAGTCTTGCCCGAAGGCCATCACCCTGTATACCTTCGTATGAGCCCCGCCGTGCGGGCCTCCTATCTCCAACCGTCTTGCCCGAAGGCCATCACCCTGTATACCTTCGTATGAGCCCCGCCGTGCGGGCCTCCTATCTCCGACCGTCTTGCCCGAAGGCCATCACCCTGTATACCTTCGTATGAGCCCCGCCGTGCGGGCCTCCTATCTCCACCCGTCTTGCCCGAAGGCCATCATCCTGTATACCTTCGTACGAGCCCCGCCGTGCGGGCCTCCTATCTCCGACCGTCTAGCCCGAAGGCCATCCCTCTGTATACCTTCGTATGAGCTCCGCCGTGCGGGCCTCCTATCTCCGACCGTCTTGCCCGAAGGCCATCACCCTGTATACCTCCGTATGAGCCCCGCCATGTGGGCGTCATATCTCCAACCGTCTTGCCCGAAGTCCATCATCCTGTATACCTTCGTATGAGCCCCGCCGTGCGGGCCTCCTATCTCCGACCGTCTTGCCCGAAGGCCATCACCCTGTATACCTTCGTATGAGCCCCGCCGTGCGGGCCTCCTATCTCCGACCGTCTTGCCCGAAGGCCATCACCCTGTATACCTTCGCATGAGCCCCGCAATGCGGGCCTCCTATCTCCAACCGTCTTACCCGAAGGCCATCACTCTGCATACCTTCGTATGAGCCCCGCCGTGCGGGTCTCCTTCTCTAACCGTCTTGCCCGAAGGCCAACACCCTGTATACCTTCGTATGAGCCCCGCAATGCGGATCTCCTATCCCCAACAGTCTTGCCCGAAGGCCATCACCCTGTATACCTTCGTATGAGCCCCACCGTGCGGGCCTCCTATCTCCGACCGTCTTGCCCGAAGGCCATCAGCCTGTATACTTTCTTATGAGCCCCGCAATGCGGGCCTCCTGTCTTCAACAGTCTTGCCCGAGGCCATCACCCTGTATACCTTGGTATGAACCCCGCCGTGCGGGCCTCCTAACTCCGACCGTCTTGTCCGCAGGCCATCTTAAATTACTTCTTTTCAGTGTCAGTAGAGAATGTTAGTTAGCCGCCTCCTGGTTGACGACGGTCCAGAATAAATATTTTAATAAATAATAAATATTTCGGGACAATATTACACAAATCGACCTAGGCCTATGGTAACCTCAGTAAGGCTTGTGTTGTAGGTACTAGACGACGATATATATATATATTAGATACATATAAATACTTAAATACATAGAAAACACCCATGACTCAGGAACAAATATCTGTGCTCATCACACAAATAAATGCCCTGACTGGGAATCGAACCCAGGACCATCGGAGTCATAGGTAGGGTCACTACCAGACATCGGATTCATTGGGGCGAAACTTCTTGACAGCTAGGGACTTCCTACGTCGACAAACTCATTTATCGATACTAGTTCTAAATACTAGTGATCACACAAAGGTTTGCTTATAAAATATTTTTGTATTAAAAGAGTATTATATAATAAAATAAGAACTCAATTTTCTTCTTCTTTTTTGAAAACGTTTTTAAAAGTTTACTCGTCACAATTTATTTCTTCATGACTGTCCCACCTAATTGTTAAAGTACCTAAACCACCAGAATTTTTTCCATATTTTCGGGCGTTAAGCGTCTCCGTCTTGGCTGAAAAATCCATTTCAGGTGGCTAAAAGACTTTTCAATTTCTGTGGAGGTTAAAGTGATCAATGGTATTTCGTTAATTTTTCGATTGTAATCTACCTTCTTCACATTTTAATAACTAGTATCGATAAATGAGTTTATCGATATAGGAAGTCCCTAGCTGTCAAGAAGTTTCGCCCCAGGGAATCCGATGTTTGTCACTACCCACTAGGCCACACCGGTCGTCATTAATTGCGAAGTTAACTAATTGCCGCAGCGAAGTTGTTAAACTACTTCTTTACAATATTTTAGATTTGTTACTTGTCGGTGTTAACCTGATAAAGAATCTTAGTTACGCCAAATAATAAATATATGTGAAAAACTTCACTAAAACACCTGGCCTGTGTAGTAGTAACGTGTATGCACACGCATCTACATATGTTAAAAATTTGACGTAAGCTCCGTAATAACCTCGTAACGCCCACCATACTAAAATATTGAATAGTTAAAACCAACCTTACTATGCAGTGAATTGGGTCGAGTTTTCATTTTTACGAAAACTAATGAAACAAATGAAATTCTACCCTACTTCCTTTTATAAAAGATTTAAACTCCATTGATAGAGAGTGTACATTGTAATGTACACTGGGCCTTACGAGGTTAATTGTACATTCTAGACATAGCCCTTTAGTTTCTTACCTATAAAACATTCTGGCAAAAAGAATACCGAGAAAACAAATGTGCGGAATCCTGCAAAAATCCGTTCGAAAAAATGAGATTGAGAAACCCAAAAACAATTTCAAAACAATGGTTTGGTGGTCAAACCCGTTAAGTCGAGTAAATGGGATTTTGAATTTAGAACTATACGTGAATTACGTAAGATTGTTTCTTCAATGAAATATTATATCGAATTATCGGGTTTGACCACTCAACCCTCTGACTCAGTCAATTTGTGTAAGAATGTCCTGTAATACTTATTTATTATTTATTAGCTTTTGCCTGCGGCTTCGCACGCGCAGAAGAACCCCTTTTTTGATCCCTTAGAGGATGAATTTCCAAAAACGCTGAAATTACTTTTCTTGTATTTATATAAGGAGTGTTTACACAACATTTCAAGTCTTTAAATTTTACACAATCGCCATACACACTTTCAACCCCTCTTTTACCCCCTTAATGGTGGAATTTCCAAAAATCCCTTCTTAGTGGGTGCTTACGGTATACAAACTACCTATTGTGAAAAAATCAGCCATCTAGGTTAAGCGGTTTGGGCTGTGCATTGATCAGTCAGTCAGTCAGTCAGGACTTTCACGTTTATATATATAACGTATGCGGAGTGAAATTTGGACAAAGTGCAATGTTGTTTTAAATAAAAAAAACACCATTATTTTTTTAAATAGTTATGTTTTTATAATAAAGTACCTAATAATGATTAATGTAAAAAAAAGTTTACTCCCATGCGAGATGCTTTACGGTAGTTCTGAGGAACTTTGTCCATCCCTGTCGAAAACATAGATGTGGGCATTTTATACAACTCCAATTTTATTTTACGAATCAAGCTTTGCACATTTTTGGACCGAAAATTATCGCAATATACTCGCCTCTTCAGATTTGCCCAAAAATCTTCAATAGGGCGAAGTTGCGGAACATTAGGTGGATTTGATGTCTTCGGTACGTATGGGGTGTTTAGCTCCGCCATTTTGCTAAGTGTTTTTTTGGCATAATAGCTTGAGGCTAAGTCTGGCCAAAACACAGCATTTTCTCCTCTATGACTCGTATTTATGAAATCTCGCACTAATAGCAAACAACGCTCTATGTAGCGATCGGCGTTCACAGCTAAACCTGATTCAAAGAACACCGCCTTGGACATTCCGCGTTCCTGATGGCAAGCCATAGCAAAACTTTTTTAGGAAACTTGGTATGCTCAATATATTTCACGTTCTCATCAGTTGGACCATTGGTCTTCTCAAAACAGTAATTGCCTTGCCACTAGTTTCCATCTAACGTGAAATATGACTCGTCATCCATGACGCAACTCACATTGTTTTTGGCGTAAAATATTTCTTTGACCAATTTACGCAGCCGTATTTTCTGAGTGGATT
Organism: Grapholita molesta; assembly: GCA_022674325.2. Lineage (NCBI taxonomy): Eukaryota > Metazoa > Arthropoda > Insecta > Lepidoptera > Tortricidae > Grapholita > Grapholita molesta. Next base: position 7,440,591 of record CP053145.2, on the reverse strand, counting down.
TTTGATTTTCGGTGACGGTGGATTTAAATTTTCTACACCGCTTATCGATGCCCATGTCTTCAAGATATTTTTTGACAGTTTTTCCGTCACATTTAAATTTTCTTCCGAGCTCTCTGTAAGATTTAGCAACACGGCCGGCGGTAATTTTCTTTAGTCGAGCTCTCTCAGAAAACTTGCTCAAGCTGGGATAATTTCCAGAACCAGGCTTTCTAGCAGTGGTTGTTTTTTAAGGTAAAAGACGCTAAAATATTATAAATGGTGCTTCGACTCTCACCCATTTGTACAAAATGTTCCACCACCTTCGATTTCGGCCATAGGGGATGTATACTGTAGAAATGACATACAGTTTTACGACGGCGTTCTTGGTTATTTACCATAATTACAAAATCAAACATCCAATCCTTATGAAACTTACCAGATTGATTCACAGATATATAGACTTGATATTGACATACACACATATTTTTTTTAGATTTTTGTTTTTTACATTTTATATATTCAAACTTTGTCCAAATTTCACTCCGCATACGTTAGATTAGGGCTCCTGGTATCCGTGATGTACGCCGACCCGTAGCTACGTGTTCTTAACACCGCCGGTACTAAGATCACGAATTTCACGAACACGGCCAGGTACGTGTCACGTACCTACGTTCGCATCCAGATTCACGTGACACGCCGTGACACGCCGTGACACGTAGCCCGTACCTGCGTCCATGTGTGGTGCTTCGGGCTCGATTCCGTTGGATACTTATCGTACGTTTCGTAATTTCGCCACGCCCGGGAATATAATAAATAAGGACTAAGTTTTATTCTTAAGATACGTGAAGGCGTGATCACACCTACACGGATCTACACGGATTCACGTACCCTAATTTCACGTAACCGAATGTCACGTGCGGAACGGACCAGAAAACCGTTGCCGTGATTCACGAAACCGGGCGCACGGCTACGGGTTCAGTCGAATCACGGACACGACCGCGAGTCCTAATATAGATTACTTTAGGACTGTGTTTTCAAATAATTATTGCAAATGTTGAATTATTTAATGTTACTTCCAGATCCCTCGAGAAATGCGCAGAACGAAGCAACTACTTCTAGACATTGAGGCACTGTACCTCATACTGCTGCGGTTGGAAGAACTGAACGACCCCCTGGCGATATCCAACGCGCTCATACTTAAGGTACATTTCATCATCATCATCAGCCGAAAGACCTGCACACCTCAATCATCGCTTGTACAGTCGCGGAATGAAAAGGTTGACCGAGTAAGTATGACACATTCCGTCATAATCAATGTCACTTCACTACATGACGGATACTTACGACCCCAATTAGAAATTTAACTCTTTGCATTTTAGAGAGGCGAGTTAAAAATAAAAAGATTTTTTTTATCTCATTCATTCTTCAGTTATTTCAGGAAGCTTAAAAGAGGATCGCAAAGAGGATTTATCAATATTTTTATATCTACTTTTGATAAAAAGGTTTTAGTTCAACTCTTAATAGTGAAGGAACATTCGTCTTATTGAATTTGAACTTTGTTGTCAAACAGTTAAACATAATTTTCAATACAATACTCTCGTCTATTACACAGTTCAAAAAGGTAACATGTGCTATGTGCTTGCCACTCGTAAATTAATTTGTTTGAGAACTGGTCAACCTTTTCATTCCGCGACTGTACAATGGGTTGTGCTCTGAAGAACTGTTCGATATGATGCCAATGGCCGCTTTCTACCACCGCACCGCTCGCGGTCGGCAGTGCATTCATCCTCACACCCTGGAGCCTAAAGGGTCGTGCACTAAGCGGTTTAAGAGGAATTTCCTCCCGCGAACGGTCCGGCTGTGGAATTGACTCCCTGCCGAGGTTTTCCCTAGGGACTACAGTATGAGGTTTTTCAAAAAAGAAGTGTATAGGCTCTTAAAAGGTGGGCAACGCGCATGCATAGTTTACGCTAACTGCTTACCTTTAGGCGGGCCGTATGCTTGATTGCCACCGTTGTTGTGTTATAAAAAAACACCCGGACACATACTTCGCCCAATATACTACCAAGAAGCTCTATTACAGATTTTGCGAACATATTTGGCATATTATATGAACAACTATTAATGAAAATAATTCTACATCCATCGCAGGAAAGAGAAGAGAAGCAGAAGCAGCTAGAAGCGGCGCAGAAGGAAGCGCTCGAGAACGAGCAAGAAGAAGACTCGAACGTGTTTCTGAGGAACATCGAGTCCGTACAGCGGAGGCCTAAACAGGAGAGCCCTAAGAGCGAAAGTGTTGATAAGAGACAGGTGGGTTTATTGTTTTCACAAGCATACATTACATTTCAGCCCACTGCTGGACATAGGCCTCACACAAATATGACTTGTATTATCTTGGTAGTTGCCATCGTCGCCACGCTTGGTTCGCGTTGGTTCGATCCGGCTCCGCGTACGCCTCCCAAATGTCCGGAACACCATTGTTCCGTGTATGGAGAGATATACAAAATAAAAAAATAATAATTCCCGGACCATCTTACACAAATCGACCTAGTCCTACGGTAAGCTTAGTAAGGCTTGTGTAGTAGGTACTAGACGACGATATATATAATAGATAGATACATATCATATATCGATTTATTATTAATTATTTATATATTTCTATGTATTCCGACAGGTGGTGAACCTAGCGGTGAACCAGAAGCCGCCGCCGGTGAAGAACCTTCTGGACGAAAACAAGGACGAACTGGTGGACAAGATGTTCGCGGGACTCCTGCACGCGGACCGGCTCGCTCAGATGCTCACTGTTAGAAAAGGACGGGTGAGTTTTTAAAAATCTATGTTTTATTTTAGAGTAGCGGCCGGCAACTGCATCGTGCTGGTATTAAAGATGTTGGCTTGGCCAGTACCCCGGAGGATTCTAGTGCTTTGGTTTACAATCTACATCTAACACTACTATTATTACCACCAATATTGTAAAGGCGAAAGGGTATTGAGCACTTTTTTTATAACTCTAAAAACCATCTCTTTCTAAATCATCATCATCTCAGCCATAAGACGCCCACTGCTGAACATAGGGCTCCCCATTAGACCTCCACATGTACCGGTTGGATGCGACCTGCATCCAGCGTCTTTTGGCGACCTTAATGATTTTGCCGTGGGGTGACCGGCCTTAGAATTATGTATTTATTTATTTTATTAGGTACAGTAATAACAATATTCTTTATAATATTGTCCCCCACCATATCCTCCCGTGGTTGTGGTAAGAGCCTGCTAAGGGAATACACCGGGAGATGGGCAGCAGCATCTCCTAAAATAAAAATAATAAAAAAAACTGCGCACGCCAACCCGCATACCTAGCGTGGCGCGTACGGCAACTTCCCAAACATGGAAAATCTAAATTTTAGACTAGCGGTATTGAAGGGAAGGCCAGGTTGGCATCCAAAAAGCTCGGTGTGCTAGAGCGAGGAGATACTTTACTCCGGGGTTGAGACTGCTTCTATACAAGTCGCAAGTCAGATCCCATATGGAGTACTGCTGTCACCTTTGGGCAGGAGCACCTGAATACCAGCTTGGACCCTTTGACTCGGTACAAAGACGCGTTGTGCGAATCGTCGACGATCCCAAACTCACGAGCGATATTGAGCGGAGAGACTTCCTCTCTATGTGTGTTCTATCGCTTGTACAATGGGTTGTGCTCTGAAGAACTGTTCGACATGATGCCAACGGCCGCTTTCTACCACCGCACCGCTCGCCGTCGGCAGTGCATTCATCCTCACACCCTGGAGCCTAAAGGGTCGCACACTAAGCAGTTTAAGAATAATTTCCTCCTGTGAAAGCTCCGGCTGGTTAATGAATTCCCTGCCGAGGTTTTCCCTAGGGACTACAGTATGAGGTTCTTCAAAAAAGGAGTGTATAGGTTCTTGGCTACGCTAACTGCTCACCATCAGGTGTCAAAATCCACATACATAACGCCGGCAACCTTTTTTTCCGGTCTCGCTGAAATGATTACTTGTTGTTTTACACGAAATGAAAGTTTTTTTTAAATCAGGATTAAACAGAATGCCCATGGTTATTGAAAATTACATTAAATGTCAATGTTTCCCATGCTCCTCTTCGTTTGTCGATGCTACTAAGATGTCGGCAGTATAAAAAATATAGAATATAACACCACTCTAGTCCGCGTGAAACTTCGTCGGCGGGTCGTTTCGTAAACCGAAAGTCGTAAAAGGGAACTCGAAACGGCCGAAATGTGTTATAATTTACGATTTATAATGGAGTATGTGTGGCGTATTTTATGTATGATCAGAAGAGTCATGGGTCGGTGGGTGTTGCAGACGCTGCTGGCGCGCTTCCTGTCGCGCTGCAGCCCCGCGCACCCCGGCGCCCGCGGGCTGTGGGCGCGCGCGCTGCGGGCGCTGCCGGCCGCCGCGCGCCGCCAGCCCGCGCCGCAGCTGCCGCCGCTCGCGCCGCACTACAGCAGGTGCGTCACTGTAGCCTGCAGCTGTCCGTGTACTGTAGCCTGCAGCTGTCCGTGTACTGTAGCTGCCGGCCGCCGCGCGCCGCCAGCCCGCGCCGCAGCTGCCGCCGCTCGCGCCGCACTACAGCAGGTGCGTCACTGTAGCCTGCAGCTGTCCGTGTACTGTAGCCTGCAGCTGTCCGTGTACTGTAGCTGCCGGCCGCCGCGCGCCGCCAGCCCGCGCCGCAGCTGCCGCCGCTCGCGCCGCACTACAGCAGGTGCGTCACTGTAGCCTGCAGCTGTCCGTGTACTGTAGCCTGCAGCTGTCCGTGTACTGTAGCTGCCGGCCGCCGCGCGCCGCCAGCCCGCGCCGCAGCTGCCGCCGCTCGCGCCGCACTACAGCAGGTGCGTCACTGTAGCCTGCAGCTGTCCGTGTACTGTAGCCTGCAGCTGTCCGTGTACTGTAGCTGCCGGCCGCCGCGCGCCGCCAGCCCGCGCCGCAGCTGCCGCCGCTCGCGCCGCACTACAGCAGGTGCGTCACTGTAGCCTGCAGCTGTCCGTGTACTGTAGCCTGCAGCTGTCCGTGTACTGTAGCTGCCGGCCGCCGCGCGCCGCCAGCCCGCGCCGCAGCTGCCGCCGCTCGCGCCGCACTACAGCAGGTGCGTCACTGTAGCCTGCAGCTGTCCGTGTACTGTAGCCTGCAGCTGTCCGTGTACTGTAGCTGCCGGCCGCCGCGCGCCGCCAGCCCGCGCCGCAGCTGCCGCCGCTCGCGCCGCACTACAGCAGGTGCGTCACTGTAGCCTGCAGCTGTCCGTGTACTGTAGCCTGCAGCTGTCCGTGTACTGTAGCCTGCAGCTGTCCGTGTACTGTAGCCTGCAGCTGTCCGTGTACTGTAGCCTGCAGCTGTCCGTGTACTGTAGCCCTGCAACTGTAGCTGCAGGTTCTGTAAAAGTTACTGAACCAGCGTGCTACACCCTCGACCTCGTCGACTCTTACCATCAGGTGCGACTGAGGTCAAACGCTGGTCAGTCTTGTATAAAAAAAAAGTATCTAAAATGTGTGTGACCGCAAGGCCGTGTTGTGTGCTTTAATAAAACCCTGCACTACTACACTCGTCACAGCGCCCGAACCCGATACCTCACATGGCAGGGTCGCCATGTACTCAAGACTTAACAGTATTACTTACTTGCCTTTCTCCACTAACAGGTACATACAGAGCGCGACGGGCTGGAGCCCCGTGCTGGAGTCGTGCGGGCTGCTGGCGGAGGCGCTGGACCCTGCGAGGACGCCCTACGCGCTCACGTCGTCCGTAAGTTACTCCGTTTTACATGACCTTACGTAAATTCATCCATACTTAGCCTTGAGTGTAAGTTATTAACGTAATATTACTTTACCATCGCGTTAGTGTTTCCCATGTAAATAACATTATAGGTGAAAAACTTAAGAAAGTCACCATGTCGATGTAGTTGTGCGGAGAATGAATATGGAACTTACGTCAAAATTTGAATATAGAACGCCGAAATGCGTGTACAGACACGTTACTACTACATAGACCAGGTGCTTTAGCTAAGTTTTTCACCTATATCACTAACGCGTTCAAGACGTTTTTTACGTCAAAAATAACTTACACTAGAACCTCTTGTCCAAACACGTTAACAAAGTTGTTTAAAACTCGAGCAAAGAGGGAACAGTTATTTCGACTTTGGTGTTACTCAACGACTGATATCGGAGTCTTCCAGTCGATATTGGCGGAACCCCTGTCCAGACCTGCAATATTTGTATTTGTTTTTTGACAACTGAACTGATTTGCTTTCATAATTTTGTTTTTCTATTTTTGTATTGTATTATATTATAATATATGATGATTCTGTTCTATGTAGAGGTCTAACCCGACATGGTCTTATAGACGAAAACTCCTAAACAAAATATATATATGTTTCGGGTAAACTCTGGTACCCATCTTACCCGAGTCAGGACACACCCCTCGCGTTGCGGGTGTATCGCTCACTAGTAGTAACATGGCTCACAACAGTTTTAATTATATAAATGTAATTTTTCGGCAATAATTAGGCAGCGTGTTATATAAATTATATCTTTTATATTTCAGCTAACCCTCTCCTGCGTGTGTGCCCTAATAGAGAAGGCATCGATCCTCGTCAACACCCCGGAAGCGACCTCAAACGAGCGCCAGTGGTACAAATTCCTCAAAACCCTCGCGAGAGCGCTCAAAACGACCACTTTACCGGTCGCCAGGCCCGTCACCCCACTGCCAGAAAATAAGCTACTAAACCACTTGAAACAACTAGAGTCTAGGACCACAATCGAAATATTACAGAGAGGTAAAAGTGCTGAATTCGCCGATTTATCCAAAGCTGATATTCAGGAGCAGTTGTTGAAACACCTCTGCTGATGCTGGGCTCGACTGAGGCGTGCGTCATAGTCAGCACGTACGGGAAAATGGGCTTCACGTCTTGGGAATAAAGGCGGGAATGACACAGCTTTATGATATTAATGTTAAATAAGAAACATTCATCTTATTTATTTGCATATCTAAAGCTTATGAAGATATTAAGGCATCTGCTGACTGGGCGTTGACACGTGCGTCATAGTTAGCACGTGTAAAGAAAACTATGCTTTACGGCTTGAGAATAAAGACGAGAACCGCAATAAAGCTTAATTAGAACAAGATAATGTATAATTCGAAACGTTTAGCTTAAAGATTCAGATCTAAAATTGGTGGCGTGATGTTGGGCGCTATTAAAACATGCGTCATAATTAGCGTGTAGAAAGCTTTATGTCTTAGTAATAAAGACGAAAAGCGCGATATCACTTAAAAACGAAGATAATACTAGATTTTAAACTAGTCTAGAATCGACTATAACGACGCTGAAAGTATAAAATCTAACATCACAAAACAATTAGTAAAATATTTCTTCTAATCTTGGATGTAACTGTAGCGCGCGTCATATTAGGCACATATTTGAAAAAAGACCGCGTCATGTCGATAAATATTTGCGTCATATTTAGCTTTTGTTAAAAAATATAAGTCGCTGCAGACGATATTGCAATAGTAATATAATAGAAGTCCGCTGTTACTACAAATAATGAATTCAGTACACTACAATTATTAAAACTTCAGTTGTAACGCATATCATCGTTACATAGCTAATATTAAAGCGTCATTTGTAGCCAAAATCAACTATAACAGCTTAAGCACTTAAGCATAGCGAAGTGAATCTTAACATATTGAACATTTAAAGCGTAATTACTTTAATCTGCGTCACGTTTAGCTGAATTATGACGCGCCGGCAATACGTAACATTTATTTTATATTATTTCACGTAAACTTATATAGTTTGCGTCATTAATACACAAAAAATTTAAATGTCTCAGCATTTTTCTCTCCAATACTTAACCTTTTGGACGCCATATCGAATGTTGCAAGAAAAGTTCCAACTAAATTATTTTTGTATTAAACAAAAACATCTGCTAACTAATACATAATGTTTATTGTACAGCTTGACTGGACGGCTTGTTAAGCAAATGCTCAGTCGCCATCAGATATATCGGGGCTGTGGATGTGGTCACAAATATCTGAACAACGCCTCTATTGTCAAGGCGATACAGTGCACAGCTCCGATATATCTGACTGTACAGGGGCTTGACGCCATGCTGCGCGTTTTGCTTTGAGCGAGCGTACATTTTACACAGTGTCCGGTAGAACGTTTTTTTCTTTTGGGCATGGAGATTTTTTTTCTGACTGGATATACTAAAAATACGGCGGTACAAATATCAGTGGCCATGGGGTTTTTGAATTATCGAAATACCAACCGTTTCGCGTCACATTTCCAACTCAAACGTTTATTCAGTAAGGGCACTTTTACACGTCGAGTGTACAAAAGTAAAATAACTACACTGGTTCTAAACCTACTCTGACCCGAGAGGCATTTTGATTTTTATGACCGGCAAGAAACTAGGCGGGCACAAAACATGAATAGGTACCTAATTTTATTTTAATGTGGTATTTTTTTCTTATCTTTGTATTTTAACTTTCGTGAGTCAGTAATATTTTATAGATAAAACTGCTTCACTGATTTTTATTTAGTGCGCGACGCATTTCGGAAAGCATAGTCTCCAATTTCGAGCTCTAGAGTGCGGGTGCGTGATGTGCCGGCGACGCGAACGGACGCTCGGCACTCTTTGTGCTTGAAAACGGAGAGCTATGCGTTCTGTTTTATTCATAAATAAAAATAATGTCATTTATTTAAATTTATGAATACCTAAGTTCAGAAACACTAACATATTCTCACTTATTTACCTTAAACTACCTTCAAAACTTGTATTTTAGTAAAAAAAAAGACATTTATTCATGTCGTACACATGCAATAAACAGAATACAAGATGAAGAATAAGTAAGACATCACGAAATGGACCCAACTCAGCGTAATGCTGGCTTGAGAAGTCAGCGCTGATCTTCCGTTGAGCCTTGCTGATGTCACAAAAAATACAAAACATAATGTAATATTAATTTTGCTAAATCAAATACCCCATGGCTTATTCGATGATCTGGAATAAGACCTAAAAGTTGGACCTGGAATGTGCACTAATAAAAATATGTTCTGTGTAATAATTGACATTTGAGGTAGGTAATTGTTTACTTATTTAGGCTTTTTCGTTGTTTGCGTTCGTCCCTCTTATCTATAGTGTTTGAGAGAGAGACGAACGTTCTCGAAATTCTAGACGCACTAAGTACGTTACACAAATCGTAAAATATTTTATGTATTTTAACGTTTTATGTGAAATTCGTATCAATTTTCATATAAAATAGAATCATATAAATGTCGCTATTAAAAAAATTGTAAGAAACATGGTTTTTTGATAATGTTTTAAATATAAATGAAAATTGATACGAATATAACTGGCAATATATATTTAAAAAGCCTTTTAAATCATTTATTCATTTATTTATGTAAATATTAAGAAGTAAAACAGGTAACATTTAACTTAGTTTTTTAATTAAACGCTATTATAGATCTATTTATTAGCACGGGGGATTAAATAGAAAAAAAAATCAATAAAAAAAAAATATCCATTGAATTTTACATTATGGAGGATAATATGTTTTTCAGTCCATAAAAATTCTTGGATTAAAACTAAAATGAGGATTGACTTTTTCCATTTTCACGTGACACGCTTCAAAAAAAAAAGCGACGTATATTTTTCAAATTCGCTTTTTCCAAAAAGTCGATCCTCAGTGAACGGCAAAATCACATTTCGACATTTGTTTAACTTAATGTGACTAGCTTGAATTTAAATTAATGTAAAAAAAAAAAACTTTTTTTTCTCATGTATAAATAAAAACGACTCAAAAAATTTAGACTAAAATTAGTCTTTATGTACTTGCTATTGTAAGAAATACCTCAATTCTTAAGTGTTTTTGTCAATCACAGCGTGTATATAATGTATACACCCCGTTATCTAATGCTCATTTTGGGGGCAATCTAAAATAGTGATGTTGCTTCACATAATTAGTCAATTCATATTTATCTATAAAAACAATGTGTCAAACTAAAATTCTTCTTCAGTGAAAGCTATAGAGACACATTCATTCCTCTTTTTAGTCTAATCGGAGGGCGACAATTGTAAATATCGAATATCGTCAATTTGGGGTCCGATTTTTGAAATAGTCACCGAGTAATCTTCATAGAGATTATCATTCATTCTCTATGGAAATCACTTGGTGAGTATTTCAAAAATCGGACCCAAGATCTTTTGATATGTTATTGAGTCAGTATGTCAACTTAATTTTTTATTGACTTATATTATCGTAACTGCCCAATCAATTGCCCCTAAACTGAGCATAAGATAACGGGGTGTAATAATGTATACCAAATCTTAACCTTTTGACAGCCTAAGACGGCTGTAACCGTCATGGGAAAACCGTGTTGTTGACGCCAACGTCGGCTATAGCCGTCAGCTTTGTTAATGCAATAGAGACCTTCGGGAGCCACATCCGATGTTTCAAATTAATTATAATAAAAAAAAAACCGATAAAATAATACAAGTATAGCTAGAGAATCCACTTTCAAATGCGATATTAAATTTTGGTCGACCACACACAGACAGCAACATTAAACATGTTATTTTTGTACAAAGTTAAGGTAATGGCACCAATGTTGGACACTTTTAGCTGACAGGCACCAATGATGGACACTTAGTTCTTATTTCAAAAGTTATAAAGTTATAAATTGAATACGTCCCAACAAATGCACAACACTTAACTCCTTTGAAATAAGCACTAATGTTCATGATTGGTTCCGTGTCCATTACTGGTGCCGTCACCTTATTTTTGTGTTTAAAAAGTTTTAGATATCGCTACAAAAAAGTCTACACTGTGAAAAACTTAACTGAAGCACCTTGTCTACGTAGTTGTGCAGATTAATATGGAACTTACGTCAACATTTGAATATAGAACGTCGACATGCGTGTACACACGTTACTACATAGGCCGGGTGCTGTAGCTAAGTTTTTCACCTATACTCTAATGGCGGAGACTACAGTATGAGGTTCAAAAAAGTAGTGTATAGGTTCTTAAAGGGCATGCGCATGTGAGTCCTCTGGAGTTGCAGGCGTTACGGTAACTGCTTAAAATCAGGCGGGCTGTATGCTTGTTTGCCACCGTCGTATATAAAAAAAATCAGTGTCAATGTCAAAGTCGCGTGCCTCCGACATGCTGGCTATTGCTTCGGTACTATGTGACGCAGCCCCATCTTTGAACACATGTTGAGTTATATTGACAGCTAGCTCCATACAACTAGTATAGCACTTAGTAATGCTTTTAAACATAGGCGGCGCTAGTGTGTTTGCCAGGATGCGGTATGCGGTTTTGTATTGGCAGAGTGCAAAGCGGGTGGAGGGGGTAGCCTAAACGATCACAGCGCTCGCTACGGCTAAAATTGTCATTTTTGTCGCTGACTTGAGCTGTCAAATCCATATTGCAGTAAACATTTTTAATATTATTGGCAATAATGTTACTGACTATCATTGTCCAAAATTGTGGAATATAGTAAAATAACACAAGATTTCATTAATATTTTTCACAATATTTACTTACTTCTTGTTTGACAGCGGTGACAATATTGTCCATAATGGCCGCCTGTCACGTGGCGCTGTCGTCGCGCTCGGTCCCAATAGTCATTGCCATTCCATGCCTGTTACTTGTACAGTCGCCATCAGATATATCGGAGCTGTGGAGGTCACAAATATCTGAACAACGCCTCTATTGTCAAGGTGATAAAGTGCATGTTAAGATATTTGTGACCACCTCCACAGCTCCGATATATCTGAAGGCGACTGTACAGTCAGCAGCAGAAGCGGCTAAGCGGTTGAGATGTTCAAAATGAGGTCAACACATCTCTGTTGTCAAGAGAATAAGAGCGCGTGTAGGTCATTTTGAACAGTACACCAGCTCAGACACTTTTCCTGCTGACTGTAATATGAAACTGTAATAATGATTCGAAAATATGAAAAGTATGACGCCAACGCCAGACGCTAGCTGGGCTAGATAGACCACATGTCACTCTTTAATTAATATAGTCAGAAAAGGACGGGTATTCTATGTCGACGCAAAATACTGTCGCTATGTCTAGAATTTCTCTTTAAAAAATTGCTACTTTTATTTTTGTTATTTTACTTAACATTTTTTTTTCTCGGTATCATGAAGTCTTTCTATTCTAATACAATAGTAAAAAATATTGTTCCTAAGTTCTTTTTCTTATTTTGTTACCACTTTTTGTATGACGGTAACAAAAGAGGAAATTTTAAAAATGTATAAATTTTTTTGGGACTGTTTTTTTGTGTATTGGAATGGAAAGAGCTCGTGGTACAGTCGCTATCAGAGATATCGGAGCTGTGGAGGTGGTCACAAATATCTGAACGTCTCTATTGTCAAAGCAATGAAGTGCATGTTCAGATATTTATGACCACCTCCACAGCTCCGATATATCTGATGACTGTATTGGGTAGAAAAAAAAATTGTGGTAATTTTTGTAAGAAAGGCTCTCATGTTGATAAATTATTGAGCACATCGGCTTATAAAAATAAAGTATTGAGGTATTTCGTTATTATAATTTAAAAATTGTATATATATTATATAAAAAAAATCAACTGCCAATACGCGCTAAGTTGTACAAACTTTGTAAGAGCGACCCGACCGCGGCCGGGAGGGTACTGTGTTTATGTTACACGGAAGTTTATTCTTTTTTTACTGTTGGTAGTTTTTAGTTTTTTTTTTATCCGTGAAATAAATGAATAGAAAATTTGTTTATTGTAATTTTTGTGTTATTTTACACTTCTCCCCCTAAAAACCCTAAGAATTATAGCAAGCTATCTTCTCGTCTACTGGTCTTTTGCCAAAGGGCTACTGGTACATTTTATAAGTATTGAAAATCTGAACTGCTGAATTTAGAATTACAGAGAAGACAGATTAGCTAGTGAGAACTGTTCGCAATAAACATCAGGTTCGATCGTGCATGGAGTACTGTTGCCATCTTTGGGACGGGTCTGCCAAGTATCAGCTGGCCGCTTTGGATTCAATAGAGCACCGTGCTCGCAGACTCATTGGCGATCCTGAATTGAGTGTAAGGTTACAGAGCCTTGAGCACCGTCGCAGGGTTGCTAGTTTGTCTGTGTTTTACAGGATGCATTTTGGAGTGTACAGGATTTGCACGATTTAATTCCGCCATCTCCGTTCCACCACCGGACGTCCAGACGGGAGCGGTTTCATCTTTACGTTGTGAATATTCCATTCATTCGCACGAAGCGATTCGCTTCTACCTTCCTAATGCGGACTGCCAAGTAATGGAATTCGCTCCCTTCGTCTGTATTCCCGGAAAGATATAATTTGGATCTTTTAAAGGCAAGAGTGAATAGTCTGTTACTGAACCAGCGTGCTACACCCTCGACCTCGTCGACACTTACCATCAGGTGCGACTGAGGTCAAACGCTGGTCAGTCTTGTATAAAAAAAACATTAAAGGCGTCTCACTCTCACTCGTTACGATATATGTTAGCATGCTTGCTTGCCGCCAAAATATTACCCTACCTAAAAATAAAGAAACAATTTTTCACAGTGTTGTCTGATTACAAAGAGTTTGAGTGGGTGTCAAGAGCGCAAAAATAAAACGCCATTTTTTTTGTATAATACATGTTTATTTAAATTTACAGCTTCTGGGGGCGATTTTTGACTATCGAGCGTTCGACATCTAGAATTTGCCGTCGAAAATAAAGTGCGGCTATAGGTGAAAAATTTCACTGAAGTACTATGTCTACATAGACATAGTTATAAATAGTTCTCTGCACAACTACATAGATGTGCAGAGACACACACAACTACACTTTTTCATCTTATTAGAAGGGATATCTTTGACTTCGACCGTACCTACTTATCGATAACATTATTGTGCTCGATGTAATTATTATGTCAATCACTTACAAAAAATCGTTTGTGCTTGAAAAATATCTGGGTGTAATTAACCAATATGACGGCTGCACTCTTGTACCATGGAGCCTGGGTCGCCCTTTAGCGTGGGACGCGACCCCTGCCTGCTGGCCCCATCCCACGTTGAAGAGTCTGCCCGGAAGCCGGGGACTGCCGCGGACCAAACGCAGACACTTAAGCACCGCAAATGCTTTCCTATCGAAAGAATACGAGTTTGCGGTGCTTGCAGTAGAAACTAGGGCCTTGGTCAAGTGACACAAAAAAGTTTCTAAAAGAAATGTCATCCCGGCTTATAGTTGCCACAGGGGACTACAGGGACGGATCCTTCCTGGCCCAAAAATATATGTATTCTGGGCAGCATACCGGAGGCAGGGGGAGTTGGCGAGGTTTTTTACATTTTATTTTATCTTATTATAATACCAAACTGTATGTTTAACACTAAGTTATGACCTTTATTCATTTGTGTATAGCTAGTTTCACGAGAGTTGAAGTCACGCACACAGCAACATCTCATGTAATGATAGGAAGATTTTGAAATTACTCATTCATTCCATTCATTCAATCAGTACCATTCGCCTCAATTCTCGTGGCGTATATTTATTATCTATGACTCTAATAAGTTCGTTTGATCATCAATTACTTTGACAATTCTGTTATTATTACAATGATTATTCTAAAATCACAATTAAATTAATAACCTATATATATAGGTCGATTCACGCGAGTTGGCACGAATGGATTGAACGAAACTTTCATTGTATGAGTGACACTTGTATCGGTATACAATCGAGCCACTATTTTATTGGTTAATGTGACACACACATAGACATTTTCATTCAGTCATTCCTTCCATTCGTGCTAACTCTCGTGAATCGACCTGTACCTACATATAATTGTTTTCACCTCACTATCTGGGAAGGAACTTTTTTATTATTTAAAAACAGATAGCAAAGTTACATTTTATTCACAAGAGTGCAAAGTAATTTCATATAAATTGTTTATTACTAATAGTGTTATTTTGATGATAGCCCATATGTTATTCTGATGTCTTATTTGGATTTCATAGCGTCTATGACAGTTTGTCAAGCTAAGCGGTTAAAAAGAGAAATTCAAGAGAAGCTAGACAGTTTAAGTTCCTGCAGCATTCCGAAGACAGTCTCCACCAAGTTGTATTTGATGTTGAATGTGGAGCGGCGGGCGTCCACGGAGCCGTAAGACATGTTCAGGGTGAAGAGATCAGGGTAGAACTGGAATAGGAATAAAGGGACTGTGGGCTTTAAATGGAAGGATGGATTTCACTCCCCAGACTGATGTGACCTAGGAGGATATAACCAATATGGAGCCGACACGCGCTATTGGAAAAATTCTGCTGTTTTCGGCGCGGGGGTCAGGCAACACACATAAATAATGTTAACACTAATGCATTGTTTACGTGCGTCGCTACATACGCACACGACAATTATCAAACACTAGCATAAACTATATTCACACAAGTTCAAGAATTATGACCGGCGGCCGAGTAATATTGACGGAACGCCTGTTAATGGCTACTCCATATTGTTATATCCTCCTAGGATGGGACAGATTAACAATAAATATTATGGATAAATGATTTATCAAGATATTGTATATATCGTCGAGTATCTATAACCGATAAGACAATTCTTTATTTTAAAGAACCTGACTTAGGCTTTATAAAGAGCTTCGAATTATTAGAGCGAGCGGGGGGAAGGTAGCCTGGGCAAAATCCAGGACCCTTCCGCACCAGACTTGACTTGTACTACTGGCGGTCTCAGCCGAGGCCGAGTGGTGTGATAACACAAGCCTTATCGAGCTTAGAATAGGACTAAAATAATTTATATTTATTTAGTGTGACAAGAATAAGATTCTGCGGAATAAGCAGTACCTGTCATGGGCCACAGAGTGAGTGGGGAAAAATCAACCAAAAAAATTTCATAACATAACATAAACATAGTTAAATATTTCGGGACAATCTTACACAAATCTACCTAGTCCTACGGTAAGCTCAGTAAGGCTTGTGTTGTAGGTACTAGACGACGATATATATAATAGATAGATACATAAATACATAGAAAACACCCATGACTCGGGAACAAATATCTGTGCTCATAACACAAATAAATGGGATTAGAACCCAGGACCATCGGCTTCATAGGCAGGGTCACTACCCACTAGGACAGACCGGCCGTCAAAAACCCATGAGTTCCGACATGGGTTTTCAACTTACCCCGAGTCCGAGCATGGGCTCCAATGTTAACTCCGTGCTTAGTTCGTTGCATTTCAAAATGGTCGCCATTTTCGGATTCACGTACAGAAGATTGAATTTGGCCTGAAAATTATTAATTACATTATTTATTAGAACTACTGCAACAGCCTTGATCGTAGGATCGCATTTTTCACGTTAGGCGGTGATTTGGCAGTGTGGCGGGATATTTATATATTGTAAAGATTGTGTAGGGACAGTTAACCAATTTGATTTGTTCGTTCCTAGTCACCGTGTTTCCAAATCTATATGAAATACACAAAATATCTCTTATTAACGTCACTATGACAAGGTTCGAAGTGGCCTAGAAATCAAATTGGTTGACTATTTGATTTATTTGATTTATTGATTTATTTCAGGCCGTACTGCCCATATACATATGATTAGCATTACATTACATTACATTAAATTAAATTAAATAAATTAGAATTAAATTAAATTAAAATAAAACTAAAATTAAATTAACAATTCATTTAAAATTTATGTTTAGCGACGCTGGGTAGAAATCATCACTTGAATTGCCCCGTGATGATTTCCACCCAGTGTTTTGTCAGTGTTGTGTTCATGTCACTATACCTACTACTAAAAAACCCACCTCCCGTTTCTTGTCCACGGCTTCTCTCAGCTGCATGACTATGTTTCTGCTGCCAGCACCGACGTTCCATCTAAGGTATTAATTATAAAATTTATAAATATAATACGTGATAGATGAATAAATGAACAATGAGTCACGCTGCTCTATTTTACGAGCCTTACAAAATTTAGACGCCATAAGCACCTGTCTCCAAAAGTGTACCAATTTACTAAAATCCAATTACACTATTTACAATATGCACTTTGAATGGAAGTAGGTATCGTAATATAATTTTTACCTACGATAGGTATAATGTGATTGGGACCCTTTGTGACAGCTATTAAAACGCATTTAGCTTAAGATTTTGTTTATGAAAAGTGAGGTTTTTGTCTCTAAATACGACTAACATTTGATTTAACAACAACATCTTCCTCGCATTGTTCCGGCATTTTGCCACGGCTCATGGGAGCCTGGAGTTCGCTTGGCAACTAACCCCAGGATTTCACGTAGGCACTAGTTTTACGAAAGCGCCTGCCATCTGACCTTCCAACCCAGACAGTAAACTAGACCTTATTGTGATTAGTCCGGTCTCCTCAAGATGTTTTCATTCACCGCAAAGCGACTGGTAAATATCAAATGATATTTCGTACATAAGTTCCGAAAAACTCATTGGTACATCTGGGGTCGAACCTGCGACCGCTGGATTGCAAGTAGCACGCTCTCACGGCCACCAGCGCTAGGTGACAAACACTTAATTCAATAACGTTTCCCGAATATGTCCACATCCAATACTTTACACAGTCACTTTTTCAGACACGTGCCTGTATTTGATTCTGTTATACATAGGGCCCGGAATTTTGCGTGCAAATTTAGAAAAGTCTAAGGGAGAGAACACTAACGTTTATCGATGTATCGATAAACCGAGTTTTTTTATTAGCGTTTTAAAAAAATAATAACTCAAACTTTCTGATGATACATCTCTTTCAATGATTAGTGATGAAAAATGTACGAAATGTATGTAGATAATATAAAATAATTTTATATTAGACTGGTATGTTATCTACAAAGAATTGATAACCCGAGTAGGTATTTGATTGCAATAATGCAAGTATTATTTCATTAAAAATAAATTTATCTCAATGACTCTGAGTACACGACCGATTTATCGATACATCGACAAATGTTAGTGTTCCCTTAGACTTTTCCAAAACTGCACGCAAAATTCCGGGCCCTAGTTATATAGAAAGAATAATCACCTGCTCCACTGGAAGTTGTAAGTCCTGGACAGCATAGCCATCGCATGGTAGGTGTGTCGCTCGACGACCCACTCTTTCGGACACGTGCCTTCTAAGTGGTTGTGCCCGTCAAAGTCGGGGAAGAAGTCGCACGACGCGGCACGCATCAACTTGAAAGACACAACACAGTTGGACCGACAACTCTTATTCGGATGACATTGTATTTAACAAATCCATTTCGAGCATTTGACAAATTAAATTGATTAATTATTAAATTAAAACCAACGACTGGTCTGGCCTAGTGGGTTAGTGCCTATGAAGCCGATGGTCCTGGGTTCGACTCCCAGTCGGGGCATTTATTTGTGTGATGAGCATAGATTCGTGTTTCTGAGTCATGGGTGTTTTCTATATATTTATGTATTTATATGTATCTATCCATTATATATATCGTCATCTAGTACCTACAATACAAGCCTTAGAGAGCTTACCGTAGGGCTAGGTCGATTTGTGTAAGATTGTCCCAAAATATGTAGTATAAGTATTTATGTATTTATTTATTTAAAATGATAAAATTCATGGTTTTCCTTTTATATTTAACACTATGTTATTTAGCAAAAAATAATAATTTTGATGAAACCTGTCGATCGGTAAGCTACAGTGTTTTTTTTTCGTGTAGCGAGTTCGATTCTCGGGTCAACCATGTGATTATTTTAAAATCTATGAATGCCGTATATTTTCTTTTTTTTTTTATTAAAATGGTGTGTTCTGTCAGTAAAATGGACCATCTACAATAATCAAGGTATTTATTAATAATAGGTGACATAGCCGTGGGACTCACTGTATAATACACAAATACTTAAATACATAGAAAACACCAATGACTCAGTAAAATCTGTGTTCATCACACAAATAAATGTCCTTACTGGGATTCGAACCTAGGACGATCGTCTTCATAGGCACGATCACCACTCACTATGACATTTGTCGTTAAACTTCGACCCGAACTCGAATTGGCTTAATTAATATTATAAAGGCAAAAGGGCGATTATTCGGGCGTTCGAACCGTTATTACTTTACGTTGTATTACGTTGTTATTACTCTCTCCAGATTTCTGTAGAACTGATCACACAGTTTGGTGTTATTTTTGGTTTACTGGTAGACAGCTGGGCTGGCTAAACGACAACCAATACCTACTTAAACTTTTGACCGCCAAACGTCAAAAATGTAAAGTTCAATTTTGAACTCTGTCATAATATAATATGACGGTGTCATTTACGTTGTCACTTTGTCTCATATATCATACAATGGCGGTCAAAGGGTTAATATAACGGAGGCACTTCTACAGAAATCTGAACAAAGTAATAAGAACGGTTCAAACGCGAATAATCACCCAAAAGTTTGTGGGTGTGTATAGGTAGTTTCACGACGAGTTGAAGCCACACAACAACATCTCTTGTTATGAAGGGAGATAACTCATTCATTCCATTCATTCACTCTTTTGAAATCAGTACTTTATATAGTTGTGTGCGTAATCCATTCGCTTCAACTCTCGTGGAACTGCCTATATGTTTGTTACTTTTTTTTTTATGACATAGGCGGCAAACGAGCAGACGGATTGCCTGGTGGTAAGCAATTACCGTCGCCCATGGGCACCCGTAACACCAGAGGAGTCACAAGCGCGTTGCCGGCCTTTAAGGGGGGTTGGAGCTCTGGGAACCTTACTCACCATCAGGAACACAACACTGCATACCTGAAAGGTAGCAGTGCTATTATGGCTGTGGTCTTCTGTAAGGAGGAGGTACTTCCCCAGTTGGGCTGCCCCAGATTCAAGCGTGATGGTCATCGCTGTGCCCTACCTCTCATTGTTGGACGTAGTTTAAGGACATACCCGGGTCCAAAACCGGGTCCGGGTACTTCTTCACGTCTAAACGGCTGGAGCGATTTCCATAAAACTTGGTATGGAGTTAGCTGACACCCTGGATTAACACATAGCCTACTCTCCCTAATAAACCACGGGCAACACCGCGGGGCACAGCTAGTTTACCTGCACCATCCGTTTCACCGAATACTTCTTCCCGAAGTGCTCCTTCAGCGCGCCAGTGGTAGCGTTGGCGATCCACTTCAGCCGCACTGTGTTGCCCGCGCAAACCCAGGTGACGGTCACACAGGCGCCGGTGACGGACAGCAGCACACCTTTACTGGACACAGGAATAAAGATAAATAATGGGCGGAATTTGCCGTGTGATGCCGGCTGTCTAGAATAGCACCACCCCATATCCTTCCGCGGGTGTCGTAAGAGGCCACAAAGGGAAAAATCCTACGGACGGGCAGCAGCGTCCCTCGAAATCCAATCTACAGCGATTACGGTCGCCAACCCGCCTGCCAAGCGTGGCGACTATGGCAAATACCCTCCATGATGATACAAGTCATATTTGTGGGAGGCCTATGTCCAGCAGTGGACTGCATACGGCTGAAATGTATGATGATGTATGTAATGGGCGGAAATCATGTCAAACGATATACATAATATGGATATGACTACAATTGGTTTAAATAAGCGAACATGATTGCGAAATAGTTAATGGCCTTGTGGGTAGTGACCCTGCCTATGAAGCCGATAGTCATGGGTTCGAATCCCAGTCAGGGCATTTATTTGTGTGATGAACACAGATATTTGTTCCCAAGTCATGGGTGTTTTCTATGTATTTAAGTATTTGTATGTAAAAAACTTACAAGGAGACCGAGCAACTATGGACACCTGTAGCTCCAGAGGATTCACATGTGCGTTGCCTATCTTTAAGAACCTATGTACACTCTTTTTTTAAAGAACCTCAGTTAATGAAGGGTGGCTAATTATTGGCTATAAGCTCTAGTGTATACCCATTCGGATCTGGTCTCATGTCCCATCCTTGGTACGGCATATTGCTGTAGCGAAGGGTAGCTATTCCGATAGGCCCTGCAAATGTGAGATAATATTAGTAATGGACTATTTGGATATTACGTACAAAGCATAGGGGAGCATGTCGACTGTGACAGTAGGTACTTCTTCCGTGACATGGGGGGAGAGATTCAAAAAGTAAAAATTTCAAGTGATGTGATATGTACATAATACTTATAATTTCGCAATCCAAACATAATTCGCGACAAAATTCGAAACGAGGAGATTCGGCGACGGACTTTGACGGACGGAGATTGCTACTCTGAAATGGGCCTGGGCCGGACATATATGTCGCCGAGATGATGGGAGGTGGAGCCAGCGCGTAATGGCTTATTGGCCTCGTTCGAAAAGAGCAGGTCAGAGACCTCCGACCAAATGGGAGGATGACATGGCAAAGGCGGCGGGCCCATTGTGGAGAAGACCACTCTCGGATCGAGCATCATGGAGGAAGTTTGGAGAGGCGTATGCCCAACAGTGGGCACATATGCGCTGAAGAAGAAGGAGAAGAAGAACCGAAACATAAAGGTAGGGAGGGCCATGAAACAATATGGAGATATTGACAATGACAATTTTATTAAAGCATTTCCAAGCACTAAGAGTGCGTGTGTCCGTGCCGCGATGCCTAGAGGTCAGAAACTAAAGCACGTTGCATTGCTCAGATTCGAATGCGGATTCCGCTAAAGCCAGCCGTAAAAACCTTAATGCCCACGCAGGAGAATCCGCGTCGACAGATTAGGCAGACCTGTCTCTGTGGCATACGCTGGGAGAGGCCTATGCAGCAGTGGACTACAATGGGCTGATGATTATATCCTGATGATAAAATAAACTGTGGAATGATTTGCGGTCAGCGGTATTTCCGGACCGATACGACCCTCATACCTTCAAGAAAAGAGCGTACTCCTATCTTAAAGGCCGGCAACGCGCTTGTAACTCCCCTGGTGTTGCGGGTGCCCATGGGCGACGGTAATTGCTTACCATCAGGCAATCCGTCTGCTCGTTTGCGACTTTCGTCATAAAAACAAAATCAAAATGGCGACTCACACAACACACCAGTTCTGAACTGAACTGTCAGCTTGTCCTCATTAAACTTGTAGTCATTGATATAGTTTGTTGTCCAGAGTTTCCTCGTCTCCTGCCACTGGCATATCACTGGCGGCTCCGACCACATGATGCTCTGTGGTAATCTGAAAACAATATAAATAATAAGAATGTTTGCCGTGTGGCATAGCTCCATTCTCCTCCTCCCGCGGGCATCGTAAGAGGCGACAAAGGGAAAAATCCTACGGACGGGCAGCAGCGTCCGTCGAAACCCAATCTACAGCTACTGCGGTCACCTGCTAAGCGTGGCGACTATGGCAACTACCAAGATGATACAAGTCATATTTGTGGGAGGCCTATGTCCAGCAATGGACTACATATGGCTGAAATGTATGTATGTTATAAGAATGTGCTGGCGGTAGACAGGAACCTCCTGGGCAAATTAGAACTGACGCAAACCGGTGATAGTACGGTCAGCTTCAGAAATGTACCCCCAGGCCCCCAAAGTCGTACATACTCGGTCGGTGAACTGGCTCGGGGACTGGGATTCGGGGACCTCATCGAAGACCGAGGGTTTTGCCTGTGCAATTGCGGACGAAGATATAGATGTGGATTTCAACATTAGACGATAGCTTCCATATTCCTTTATCTACATTATAAAAAAACCACGTGGCCTTTTGTTCATAATGGCCATTTGTGTGATGAGCACCGATAATTTTTCCCGAGTCATGATATGTCTTTTCGTCAGCATATTTTTGTAAATGTTTTTTGTATCACTGTAAGATTGCAGGCAGATGCTCTTGAGGGATGGGCTATGTCCAGCAGTGGACTACTTTTGGGTTTGTCCTTAAACTACGTCCAACAATGAGAGGCACAGCGAAGTACCATCACGCTTGAATCTGGAGAAGCCCAACTGAGGAAGTACCTCCTCCTTACAGAAGACCACAGCCATAATAACACTGCTACCTCTCAGGTATGTAGTGTTGCGTTCCTGATGTTGAGTAAGATTCCCAGAGCTCCAACAACTATTAGGGTAATGCGCATGTGAATTCTCTGGAGCTGCAGGCGTTCATAGGCTACGGTAACAGCTTACCATCAGGCGGGCCGTATGCTTGTTTGCCACCGTCGTTGTATTAAAACTATTGATGATGATACTCACTGTATGAACACGAGTGCAAGTTTCTCAAATTCCGCTTCCACCTTCCTCATCTCGGCTTCTATCTCCTCAGGCGTCCTTGTGACCCCAGGGGGCGGGGGTCCCGGCGCCCGGAATTGAATCTGGTACGGCATTGGCTGCAGTCGTTTCGGCAGTTGTACTGAAAAAAGTGTTATCCTTTAGGTAAATATCGGTAGGTATCTGGGTCAGATACGAGATTTTTTATGAGAGGTAGGGCACAGCGAAGTACCATCATGCTCGAGTCTGGAGCAGCCCAACTGGGGAAGTACCTCCTCCTTACAGAAGACCACAGCCATAATAGCACTGCTACCTTTCAGGTATGTAGTCTTGTGTTCCTGATGGTGAGTAAGGTTCCCAGAGTTCCACCCCCCCCTTAAAGGTCGGCAACGCGCTTGCGACTCCCCTGGTGTTGCGGGTGCCCATGGGCTACGATAATTGCTTACCATCAGGCAATCCGTCTGCTCGTTTGCCACCTTATGTTATAAAAAAAAAAACTTTGAAAAAATCTCCCATCTGACCCAGATACCTACTCCGTTTAAACGCAGTAACTCTGTACTATCCCATACATAGTTACATTTTTTTTTATTGACATAGGCGGCAAACGAGCAGACGGATTGCCTGGCGGTAAGTAATTATCGTCGTAACACCAGGGGAGTCACAAGCGCGTTGCAGGCCTTTAAGGGGGGTTGGAGCTCTGGGAACCTTACTCACCATCAGGAACACAACATACCTGAAAGGTAGCAGTGCTATTATGGCTGTGGTCTTCTGTAAGGAGGAGGTACTTCCCCAGTTGGGCTTCTCCAGACTCAAGCGTGATGGTACTACGCTGTGCCCTACCTCTCATTGTTGGACGTAGTTTAAGGACATACCCGGGTCCAATGTTAAGAGAATAAGAGAGTGTTAAGATGATTTTGAGCACCTAGCTCGCTTAGTAACTTCTGCTGTTTGCTTATAACTTATAAGGGTATCGTATCGATAACAAATATTCGCGACAGATAATGAAAACATTTCGATAAAAAATATACCATCGATAAAACTGTAAACAAACAACTTAAATATATATTTTTTTACAATTTGGCTAGCAGTCTCTGTCAATTTTTATTAATTATATAAAAATAGGATTAATTTCAACCAACGTTGTTATAATCATTAGCAAACCATTACGGAAGAGCGGTGTCTTTTGACACAGGTATATTGTACACTTCTTCTTCTTCTTCTTTAAAAAAAATGGCTTCCATCAACAAATCAATCGATGATTTCGCCAGTATCAAGTAAGATAACAAATAAATAAAATAACATATAAGTTTACCCTTAGAGCATGACGTTGTTCGGTAGTAGGCCTTGCGTTTTGTAAAGTGGTAGCTGGACTTTACAGAAAGCTAAGAGGCGGCCGTGACCCCGGGTGATGACCAAAATAATGGTGAAACACGTTTTGAAATCAATTCTTCATTAGCTGCACAATTCTGCGTCAGATCACTGCATAATAAGCTATCAATATTACACACTAAACAACGTAAATGAACAAAAAACAAAAAATATTATCTCAAGACTTCGCCATTTTGAGGTTCAACCGGAAATCTATTGTATACTTAAAAAGAGAGGTTAACCTAAGTACCTGTAAAAGTTTTAAGTTAATGAATAACCAATCTTGTTTATTTTTTATTTTTTTTCCCCTGGGAGCAATACAAGGACACAGCTTTAGAGTTGTAAAACTTTACCTATACCTATCTGATAATAAATACATACTGATACGAGCCCCAATGCAAATGAGTACGTCTGGTAGGAAAAAAATGTACTAAACTAACGTTAACCTAAAAATTCTGGGGGACGAAGGTGTTTGGAAGAATTAGCAATATAAAAACAGTATAAGTTATAAATCGTATTTTATTTATTCAATAAAAAAAAAACGAACTTTCCTTGGTAATAAAAAAAAAACATTGTTTCACCAATTGTACTAAAATGCAAAAAAGTTCGTCTTTAGTGTTACCGACGCAGATTAGAACGTCTACCACTTGGTGGCGTCTCCTTTTGCATCTAAAACGGCTTTAATTCTGAGTGGCATTGTATCTACCAGCTGTCGACACTCTTCCGGGGTTGTTTCATTCCAAACACAGGTAAGTTTCTCTTTAAGATCAGCTTTTGATCTGGACGGGTCCTTTCGCAACTTCTTCTTCATTTTCCACCACAACGTTTCTATGGGAGACAAGTCCGGGCTGCTGGATGGCCACGACATGGTAGGTATTTTTTTCTTTTTCAGCCACGCCATCGTTGCTTTAGCGGTATGGCATGAGGCACCATCTTGTTGAAAAGTATACGCATTTTGATACTTTAACTTACGTATAGACGGCACCAAACTTTCTTGTAAGATGCTTTTGTATTTTTCGGCATTGACGGTTCCATCTATAAATTGCAGACAGCCGACACCCTGTGCCGACATGCAGCCCCAAATCATTAAGGAAGCTGGAAACTTTACCTTACGCTTAAGACAATCTTTTTGAAATGCCTCTCCTTTTTCGCGAATGACTTTACTTCGTTCATCGTCTACTGTGACTTCAAATTTAGATTCGTCACTCCATATAATTTTATGCCACTGATCGACGGTCCAATTTCTGTACTTTTTGGCGAATTTCAACCTGTTAGTTTTCTGCCGTTGTGTAAGTAACGGTTTCTCTTTAGCAGTGTAAAAACCGTAACCCATCCTCTTCATTACTCTCTTGCAAGTATCCACCGAAATGTTTTTTTAAATTGCGTCACGCCATAGTAGGGTAGACCGGGGACAATAGTACCGCGGGGCAATAGTACCATCGGTCATTATTTTACAACTACAACGAAATATATATGTGTGGGTATTCACGGCGAAGCGCAATACTTGTCCGGACCTGCTCACCAGTTGGTCGCTCGCTGCGACGAGGAGCGGATGCGCTAGGAGACCATTTTTGTTTTCGGGCGATCAAAATATTTTTTTACGAGAAATGATTTGGTTCTCTATCAAGAACATAATAATCTTAGAGGTAGGCTAGTATTTAATTATGATTGGCTAGTTATCAAAGTATTTATTGTGGCACAGTATGGGGGTGAGTTTGGTACAGGAATTTAAATATCAATACTTTATGTAATTTTGGGTATTTGGGGTCATTAGTAGCACGCGAGCCGGGGACAATAGTACTGTTACAATTGACACCGCGGTACAAACGACCCGGTTATTGTTTTTTTTTATTAAAATAAGTAGGTTAAACGAATACTCATTTGATATTAAGGGAGAAATGCGTTTTAAAGTAAAGTACTGCAAGCAGTTATACCTACTTGTTATAACTGTTTAAAGGTCATTCGCCCATCATAGGTAAAATTTTGGTGTATTTAAGAATTACAATGTAATTTTTATTTTTATTTTGAGGCGGGGTTGATTGTAACAGGGGGCAATTGTAACTATATACAAAGAAAGTTTGTTGAATATCTGAATATTGTATTTGTTTTTAGTATAAACTAATAATAAATAATCATAAGTAATAGTAATCTATGGCTTAGGTTTTGATAGTAAAGCTTTATTGTTGTTATTCAATAAAATATTAATTGTAATGTGTCTACAAACTAACCACTGATCTCAATTAGTTTTGTTACGTATTTTCTTTTCTAACACTGATGTAATTAAAAAGATAGATTAAAGTTAAGGTCTAAAACAATAAATCTTTATATAAAAAATTACGGTTTAGGTTCTATTTACATTTGAGTTTTTGGTACTATTGACCCTTAGTAAGGGTCAATTGTAACAAGAGGAATCATTGACGAAAAACAAGATTTTCTGACATATTCTTAGCTTTTTTGAACAATCATTAATTAAAATACGTGGCTTAATAACCTACTATTTCATATGTATGAACGGTTTTGGTCCAGCATCTATATTTTCTGAGCTATGACCCATTATATAAAAAGTGCTTCAAATGTCCCCGGTCTACCCTACCGTAAGTTCTCCAGCTCTTGCACGACGATTTTTCTTGATGATCTTCCTCAGAATCCTGTTTTCTGCTTTAGTAGTAATTCGTGGGCGGCCGGATTTCTTTAAACAAGAAATTTTGTCGTGTTTTCGATGATGCTCGATGATAGTTTGGATTGTAGACCTTGGCATAGAAAGGTCCTTGGCAATTTGGTACGTAGATTTGCCTTTATTGTTACTGGAGATTATAATTTTCCGCACTTCTTCAGTCACTGGCTTACCTCGTGCCATCTCGATAGAAAAACGATTTGGAGTAATAAAAAATTAGGCTGAATTTGCCCTTTTATATAGTGGTTTGTCATTTTACATGACAGAGAATATTCCGTATTCAATTTGAAAATAATATTTTATATTACGAACCCTGGTAAACAGGTTTTATTTTAAATAGACGACCTATTTTGCCTTAAATATGAAGCAGACGTAATTATTTGCGTGTGAGATGTAATATTTATAATTAAATTATTTTAAAATAAATAACGAGATGTACACTTTGTACAACTCAAAACTAAGCTAGCTTTAGTGACATTGCGTCTAGTGTATTCCATTAATCATCAAAGTCGATTCGGGTAGAAATACTAGTTTTTGAAAAAAAATACGCATGCAGAATTGCGACTAGACGAGCTATTTTGCATTGGGGCTCGTATTATAAATACGAAAGTAACTCTGTCTGTCTGTTACCTCTTCACGCTTAAATCGCTGAACCAATTGGGATAAAATTTGGTATGGAGAGAGTTAGAGCTACGAGAAAGGACATAGGATATTTTTTTACCCTATCTTTTTTTATATAAATATATGTTATAACTTTTGTTTATGTTTAATTATAATTGTTTAAGATTATTACAAGATTAAGCTTATAGGGCCTATATGTAACAAACTACATAGGTCCATTAAACAATAAATTAAAAAAAAAAACTTTTACCCGCCCCGCAACCATACTCTAAAGACGGGCATGGCTGGCCGACGAAAAGCGAGAAAAAACTATTAATAAATAAATGTAAAAAAATTAATGAGTCCCACGGTAAGCTCAAGAAGGCCTGTGTTGTGACTCAGCCAACGATATATGTAATATACAAATACTTAAATACATAGAAAACACCCATGACTCAGGAACAAATAGCTGTGCGCATCACACAAATAAATGGCCTTTACTACGATTTGAACCCAGGACCGTCGACTTCCAGGTAGGGTCACTACCCACTAGGCCATAAGTACAACATACTAGCTTCTGCCCGTGACTTAGTCTGCATAACCCACAGGAACGCATAATGCAATATAATAATGTATTTATGTTGAAATTATGCAACTCAATTTTGAAGCAGACATCTTAAACCGACTGAGTTGAAATTTAGCACAGTTACGTGAGCTAGGTGACAATGTAATATTATGGTGCCACTGTTCTGATCTGATGCTGGAGCCAGAAAGTAGCTATACCAACTCCTAACATACACAAGATAAACCCGTCGAGTTTAGGCTCGTTAGAATCCTCTCGATCAGTTGATGATTGTACAAAGTACAGTACCTTGATAAAATGCGATTTGTATCAAAAATGATATTTTTGACAATACTAGTACAAGCAATAGCTAGTTTATACAGGATGATTCGTGAGACATTTCATTTATTTCATTTCATTTATTCAAATAAGTTAATATGACATAACAGTAAAACCAATGCGTCATATAACTAAATACATATATAACATAAAAAAGCAAATACAAAATTTAATGAAACTATCTACATTTTGGCAACGCAGCAGTGGGGCTTTGTTGCACAGATAGTACTGGAACTAGAGTAGGATTCGGCAGATTGCCCCGGAACCTCCGAAACACTACCCCCTTCGGCCAGAAGTCCGCGCTTCCAATGGTGTCCAGAAGCGACCGCGGCACGCGCACCACAAACGAGCTGAAGTGCACGTAATGGCGGGCCCGCAGCTGTTGCACCGTCAGCGTGAAGCCAGTCCTCCGGCGAACGTACTCCACCACATCATCAGCCACGGCGGAGTAATGCAGGCGTGACACGTAGAGCGCCCTGCTCGGTATGGCAACTCGTAGCCCAGTGTTAGCTGGCTCCGCAGTGCCACACAGTGTCTTGCGAGGAGCCCTTCGCGTCCTAGACTTTTTTTCCACCAGCGTGAATCCCTCCTTATCCACACTGGCATGGGATTTCCCCGTAATGGGACCCCGAGCAGCACGCGCCTGAGAAGGCACGTTGACCCGGTCAGCTGCAACAGGCTTGCCGGCGACGTCAGCATAAGCACGCTGACGCGACTTAGACGAGGCAGGAGGAGGCCCCGCGCGCAGGGGGTGCGCGGGGGGTGAGGCGGCGCGTGCGGCACCATTCACAGTGTCAGCAACGCGCAGACTTGCAGACTCGGCATTATTTTCAATAAAACCAGGTCGGCCGTCGCTCTTGAAATTTGATGCTACCGACCGAGTTGGGGCATTTCGCAAACAAGTAACTTCCTTGCGTAACTCGGCAATAGTGACTTGGGCTGCTTCAAATGTCAAGAGAACTTCAGCAAAACATGCTTTTAGGGCCACAAACTCCTTCAGCAGGCTTCGCAAGTCGACTTCAACAGGAGCTTGGGGCGGCACGAAAGAGGCTTCTGCCGTCACGAACTCCGGAATCCGGTCTCGTTTCTCCTTCAGGAGATTCACAATATCCACGTAGGATTTGTCTCCAACCTCATCCCCACTCGCGTAAGGTGCATAAGTACCAAGAATCCCAAGGGACTGGCACAACACCCGCTTCGCTTCACGGATGTCTTCGCCGGTGAAACTCGATGCCCACGAACTAAACTGGACAGCGGTTTCCAGATCCATCTTCCCTTCACGCTTCAACTTTTCCTTCTGAAGCAGGTAGGCGAGGAAATCGTTCACGACGGGCTGACTCTGAGCACTCATCGTAAAGCTATGCTAGCAGCGGCCGGGCCGCGCTAACTCCGCAAATTAATAATTAATTACTCATTGATGCGTCCGCATTGCTCGGCGCATCGATCGCGAATTGACCGATAATTAGTGAACATAAATCCTCTTTTTTGTTATGACAGTAATAGTAGGTAACCGGACCGTTTACCGTAAGGACCCACTAACTGAGAAAGGATTTTTGGAAGTTCTATCATTATGGGGGAAAAAAGAGGGTTGAAAGTTTGTATGGGGATTGTGTAAAATTTAAAGCGAGAGACTTGAAATTTTTTGTGTCCTTATTCGAATACAAGAAAAGTAATTTCAGCGAATTTTGAAATTCATCCCCTAAGGGGTCAAAGGAGTGGGTTCTTCTGTGCGTGCGAAGCCGCGGGCATAAGCTATTATATTTTAGCCGTATGCAGTCTACTGCTGGACATAGGCCTCCCACAAATATGACTTGTATCTTGGGGGTAGTTGCCACAGTCGCCACGCTTGGCAGGCGGGTTGGCGACCGCAGTAGCTATTAATGTATTATAAATAGACAATTATAATAACAATGACGCAAACAGCAGACTAATTTCTCTATTGTCCATTATTCGCTGCCACTCACCTTTTCTTTAACGCGATAAGATAAAAACAGATAATAATTATCACACGATAAATAGATATCGAGCTATTATCGCCGAAATCATAGTTTTGTGATGGATGTGCTATAATGTGGCCGTGGAGATGACACTGGATGTACGATGAACCTTTACGTCCTGTAAGTTTCAAAGGCTTTTATTTATACGACTGACCACCCAATTAGACAACCCGAAGTAAAGCCCAAAATACTCATTGATACTTTAACTGTTTTTACATATTATTGCAAATATACCTCCGATGTTTCGAGAAAAACGTTGTCTCGGACGTAGACGCGGGAATATACTATTTTTTATACAAGACTGACCAGCGTTTGACCTCAGTCGCACCTGAAGGTTAGTGTCGACGAGGTCAAGTGTAGCACGCCTCAGTAACAGCCTTCACTCTTGCCTTGAATACCAAATTATATCTTTCCGGGAATACAGACGAAGGGAGCGAATTACATTCCTTAGCAGTCTGCTTTAGGAAGACAGAAGCGAATCGCTTCGTGCTTAAAATTATAATAGTTTTAACACAATATAGTCGAGACCCTAAGTCCGTGGGGCTCTGAGTCTCTTTAAACCTTGTCAGGACATGCGGAGACCGAAGACCTGGCAGCTTCCTCGCTTATTATCAGCCTCATGATTAAATGAGGAAATGCCAGCGTCTTCGGCACAGGGGATCTTTGCATCGTGACTATCTGTGCATTATTTTAAAGTGAAATACAGAAACCAAATTCTTAATTTGCAAAAACATGTTTAGTATATTTGTGCCATATATTTCGTATTAGATTACAAGCCATATAATTTACACAAGCTATATAAATGTGGTAGTCCACATGGAAAGGTACCTTATGGCGCTTGGTGCTTACGCTATTGTCAATGACGCTACAATACTAATGTGACCCTTTGCAACGTAAGCGCCAAGCGCCATAATGTACCTTTCCATGTGGACTACCACAAATATTTACTACTGAAGTTTTGAGATTGATTTAAATAATAATTAGTTTTAAGGTTTTTAGTTTCATGTGTTAAAGATTCAATGCAGAAAGGTCTCCATGGAAGACCAGCGTCAGGAGTTATAAAGCACCTGACACAAGCTATGTCATTGACACTTCTTTTCTTGCTTATTTATTTAAAATAGTTTATTTTAAGTTTTATTTAGTTCTGTCCTGAATACATTTATTCTTATTTTTAGTTTAATTTTACTCTTAATTGTTTTTAAAAGTATTTCCTTGCAATAAACAAAACTTAAGTCCTTCTGTGTGTAAATAAATCATGTTTGTTTGTGGTACTGATACTTAACGTAAAAAAACCTAAATTGTTGTTGTGTGTACTTATTAATGGCCTAAGGACTGGCCCAGTGGGTAGTGACCCTACCTATAAAGCCGATAGCCCTGGGTTGAAATCCCAGTACATTTCATTTTTATTATTGTGCAGTGCAACCATCCAGGGGCATTTATTTTGTGATATTATTGTTTCTGAGTCATGGCTGTTTTCTATGTATGTAACCCGGGTATGTCCTTAAACTACGTCCAACAATGAGAGGTAGGGCACAGCGAAGTACCATCACGCTTGAATCTGGAGCAGCCCAACTGGGGAAGTACCTCCTCCTTACAGAAGACCACAGCCATAACAGCACTACTACCTTTCAGGTATGTAGTGTTGTGTTCCTGGTGGTGAGTAAGGTTCCCAGAGCTCCAACCCCTCTTAAAGGCCGGCAACGCGCTCGTGACTCCCCTGGTGTTGCGGGTGCCCATGGGCGGCGGTAATTGCTTACCATCAGGCAATCCGCCTGCTCGTTTGCCACCTCTGTCATAAAAAAAAATGTATTTGTATATTACATATATCGTTGGCTGAGCCACAACACAAGCCGGCATGAGCTGAAAGTGAGTCAATTTGTGTAAAGATGTTTTGTAATATTATATCATCATTATATACCATTTTTAATAAGTTGTAATAGTTTAGTACTTATATGTGACATTATCTATGAAAATGGACCTTATTATCGATGGCGCTTATGTCGTTGTTCAAGATTGCGCGATACAAATATAACGCGTTCGACGTAAGTGCCTTCGACCATTGGGTCCCGTTTCATAGATAATGCCACATATATTTATAATTATTTATATATTACATTAGAATTAGGTAGAGCGGTGTCTCAAAATGCAAGCATTTTTTTTACATAATAGCGGAGTTTTCAGAAAAAAAATGTACCCAATTAGCAATGAAAATTTTCCAATTTTGCAAAAACAATGTACCTAATTTTGTGACAATAATTAAGCATAAAAAATTTGATGCTCGTTTCCTAAACTATAAGCAATATTACAATGGAAATTTTTCATATAGAATTCATGCTTAATTATCACCGTAAAACTGACATACTTTAACTTTTCTACATGTCTCGCCAATTGGGTACACATTTTTCTGAAAACTTCCTAATACAATATCACCCAATTACCAAGTATCATCTATGAACAAAGGTTAAAAGAACCAAAAAGTTGGGAACATAAGCAGACGAAGTCGGTGGTAAAAGTAATGCTAAAAATTTCTTCTTTACGCGCACTTGTAACATGTATAATAATATAAATAAATAAATATTTCGGGACAATCTGACACAAATCGACCTAGTCCTATTACGGTAAGCTCAGTAAGGCTTGTGTTGTACGTACTAGACGACGATATATATAATAGATAGATACATATAAATACTTAAATACATAGAAAACATTCATGACTCAGGAACAAATATCTGTGTTCATCACACAAATAAATGCCCCGACTGGGAATCGAACCCAGGACCATCGGTTTCAAAGGCAGGGTCACTACCCACTAGGCGAGACCGGTCGTCAAAAATCAAACAAATGCAAAGTCATTTTTTATTATGCAGAAACGTCTGCTAGCGAATATCTTCGATATTTAAATCGAAAGAAAAATACAAAAATTTGACTCGCAGCGGGACTCGAACCCACAACCACTGGATCACTAGCCCAGTGCACTTCCAATTGTGCTATACGAGTACCGCTGAGACTTACAATTGGAAGTGCACTGGGCTAGTGATCCAGTGGTTGTGGGTTCGAGTCCCGCTGCGAGTCAAATTTTTCTATTTTTCTTTCGATTTAAATATCGAAAATGCAAAGTCATTTGCATTTGTTTTATTTACTTCTCTTGTAATAGTTTTCATAGTAATATAGGAAAATTTAGCCTTATTTTGTAGTAAAAGTTTACAAAAGTAAATGGCTGTTTATTATCTAAAAAACAATATATATACCATTCTGAGCACAACTACATAGACATGGTCATTCATTTGTATTTAAACTTTCGTGAGAAATATTTAATAATTAACGATGAATATGTAATTACTTACATGGTCATTCAGTTAAGTTTTTCACCTATCGTCTAAAATGTATGATTAAGTATGGATTTATCGCTACATTTCAGTATACTATGGAATTGTATGGGCGCAATAACGGTATGGGCGCAGACGGGGCTGCCCTGTCTCACGGGAGAGATGCAGGACCTTCAATCCTGGGTCGACAACGACGGCCGACTGAAGCCTCAAAGTAATTAACATTATTCTCGTTTATTTATCTTATCTCTTATGTTAGGTTTTTTACAATATTTTTATAAAAGTAGAATATAAAAATACATCCAAAAAATATTAAAACAATAAACATATTATAAAAAAACCTAACCTAGGGTGCCGGCAATGGGGTAGGGCCCAGGCTGCCGGTAGTTAGGGCTGCAGAGAGGAACCACCGGACTAGGCGTCGTGTCCAGGATTACCTTCTGAATCTGACCCTTGATCCAACCACAACCACGTAGCGAGTCTCTCAAGATGTTGGTCGAGACTCTTCGCTATGAGACCGTTCGCGGAAACAACTATCGGTACAATGATCGCCGAATCAACTTCCCACATGGCGGTTACCTCGTGAGCCAAGTCTAAATACTTGCTGGACTTGTCCTTCTCGGCCTTCATGAGGTTCACGGTATCAGGTTTATTGGCTACAATAGTGTTGTCCGTGATAATGATTAACATTTATCATTACCGCTCATTAACGCTCATTTTAGGGGCAAAACAAAATAGTGATGTTGCTTCACATAATTAGACGATTCATATTTATCTATAAAAGTTATTTGTCAAACTAAAATTCTTCTTTAGTGAAAGCTATACTTATAGAGAACACATTCATTCATATCTTTAAATAGATCGGAGGGCGACAATTACAAATATTGAATATCTTCAATTTGGGGTCCGATTTTGAAATAGTCCCGGGTAATCTTCATGGAGATTCTCATTAATTCTCTACCCGGACCCGGACCCGGGTATGTCCTTAAACTACGTCCAACAATGAGAGGTAGGGCACAGCGATGACCATCACGCTTGAATCTGGGGCAGCCCAACTGGGGAAGTACCTCCTCCTTACAGAAAACCACAGCTATAATAGCACTGCTACCTTTCAGGTATGTAGTGTTGTGTTCCTAGTGGTGAGTAAGGTCCCCAGAACTCCAACCCCCCTTAAAGGCCGGCAACGCGCTTGTGACTCCCCTGGTGTTACGGGTGCCCATGGGCGACGGTAGTTGCTTACCACCAGGCAATCCGTCTGCTCGTTTGCCGCCTATGTCATAAAAAAAAAAAAAAATCACTTGGTGACTATACAAAAATCGGATCCAAGATCTTTTGACATATTAATGAGTGAGTAAGTCAACTTAATTTTTCAATAGATAACGGAGTGTATTTTTTTAATGAATGAACGACTACCGGTCTGGCCTAGTGGGTAGTGACCCTGCCTATGAAGCTGATGGTCCTGGGTTCGAATCCCAGTCGGGGCATTTATTTGTGTGGTGAGCACAGATATATGTT
Organism: Grapholita molesta; assembly: GCA_022674325.2. Taxonomy (NCBI): domain Eukaryota; kingdom Metazoa; phylum Arthropoda; class Insecta; order Lepidoptera; family Tortricidae; genus Grapholita; species Grapholita molesta. The sequence continues at coordinate 7,405,034 of CP053145.2, read as the reverse complement.
CCCGAGTCATGGGTGTTTTCTATATACTACTTTATTTCTGTAGTCTAGTTTAGAAGATCTTTCCCGTTCTTTCCAATGCCGAAGTATGACTAGAAAAATCCCAGGGTTTTTAGGTTGCTGGTCCAAAAACCCTAATTCAAATCATCTCATTTCCAGCCGTGACCTTCGTGGACGTATCAGAGTCCTCGAAGCCTGTGTCAGCCTTGCAATCGGAGCTCAACAGACGCACCAAGTCCAGGAAACAGATCAAGATTCTCAGCATGGCGCGCTGCCGGCTACGAGAAGTGCCAGATGTAAGACGAGTTTATTTCATCTCCATCATTTCAGCTGTCCAAGTCTACATCTATGATCATCTGGACCCGGGTATGTCGTTAAACTACGTCCAAAACGAGAGGTAGGGCACAGCGAAGTACCATCACGCTTGAGTCTGGAGCAGCCCGACTGAGGAAGTACCTCCTCCTTACAGAAGACCACAGCCATAATAGCACTGCTACCTTTCAGGTATGTATGTGTTCCTGATAGTAAGGTTCCCAGAGTTCCAACCCCCCTTAAATACCGGCAACGCGCTTGTAACTCCCTAGGTGTTGCGGGTGCCCATGGGCGACGGTAATTGCTTACCATCAGGCATTCCGTCTGGTCTTTTGCCATCTTTGTCATAAAAAAAGAAAACCATAACTACACTAACATTACAAATGCCAAACAACCTATCAATCTGGTCTTCTCAAACCTTGAATCTCTTCTTCCAGGTGTTCTCCTTCAAGGACGCCAACAACAACTCCCTAGCCGACACCATCGAGTACCTGACGCTGTACGGCAACAAGTTCGACGACCACCAGTCCACGGGAGACAACTACGACAGTTTCATCAACGCCACCGATGCCAGGACCCTCGTGTCCGGCATGGGATACGACACTAGAGGTAAACATATACTGGTCATTCCAAAATGCAGTTACATACATGCATTTTTTATGACATAGGCGGCAAATGAGCTGACGGATTGCCTGGTGGTAAGCAATTACCGTCGCCCATGGGCACCCACAACACCAGGGGAGTCACAAGTGGGTTGGACAAGGGGGCTGAAGCTTTGGGAACCTTAATCACCATTAGGAACACAACACTAGGTACATACCTGAAAGTTAGCAGTGCTATTATGGCTGTGGTCAGTCCACTGCTGGACATAGATCTCCCACAAATATGACTTGTATCATCTTGGGGGTAGTTGCCATAGTCGCAGGCAGGCGGGTTGGCGAACACAGTAACTGTTGGGGGTTTCGACAGACGCTGCTGCCCGTCCGTAGGATTTTTCCCTTTGTCGCCTCTTACGACACCCGCGGGAGGAGATGGGGTAGTGCTATTCTAGTCAGCCGGCATCACACGGCTAAATGCATCTTGCTCAAATCTGGAGCGGAGCCAAATTGGGGAAGTACCTCCATCACAGAAAACAAGACTAGCCAAATAACACTCGACCTTACTCATATTGTTGTGTTCCTGTCGGTGAGTAAAGTCACCAGAAAACTCGGAGCCTTAAATAATAGGCAACACAATAACCTCTAGCTATATCTAATAAAAAAAAATCGGGACAACCTTACAAATGGACCTAGTCTTACGCTACGGTAAGCTCAGGAAGCCTTGTGTTGTATACTAGACGACGATATATATAATATATAAATATAAATACTTAAATATATACAAAACACCCATGACTCAGGAACAAATATCTGTGCTCATCTCACAAATAAATGCCCTGACTGGGATTTGAACCCAGGACCATCGGCTTCATAGACAGGGTCACTCTTTTATAGATCTGGGCTAGATAAATATTGCAGCACATCCTTACACAAATTGACAGAGCCCTGAGAGCCCGGTAAACTCAAGAATGCTTGTGTTGTGGGTACTCAGCCAACGATAAATATAAGATACAAATACTTAAATACATAGGAAACATGCATGACTCAGGAACAAATACCTGTGCTCATGACACAAATGAATGCCCTTACTGGGATTTGAACCAAGCTTTCTTTTGACGACCGGTCTGGCCTAGTGGGTAGTGACCCTGCCTATGAAGCCAAAGGTCCTGGGTTCGATTCCCAGTCAGGGCATTTATTTGTGTGATGAGCACAGATATTTGTTCCTGAGTCATGGGTGTTTTCTATGTATTTATAATATTTATATGTATCTATCTATTATATATATCGTCGTCTAGTACCTGCAACACAAGCCTTATTGAGCTTACCGTGGGACTAGGTCGATTTGTGTCAGAATGTCCGAAATATTTATTTATTATTATTATTCGTACGCATCACGCGGTCAGACATAATAAAGTGTGCTCAGGAATTGCACAATTTAATTCCGTCATGTGCGTTCCATCTTCGGACGTCCAGGCGAGGGGAGCGGTTTCATCCGTACGTTGTGAATATTCCATTCATTCGCACGAAGCGATTCGCTTCTACCTTCCTAATGCAGACTCTAAGGAATGGAATCACTCCCTTCGTCTGTATTCCCGGAAAGATATAATTTGGGTTTCTTCAAGGCAAGAGTGAATAGGCTGTTACTGAACCAGCGTGCTACACCTTCGACCTCGTCGATAATTACCATCAGGTGCCACTGCGGTCAAACGCTGGTCAGACTTGTATAAAAACAAAAAAAACTATTTTGTTGAATTCAAATAAGTAACATGTCTGTTAAAAACGATTGTGTCTTTACAGCAATGGCATCATGGCCTGGTGGCTTCAAGAACGTCCACTTTAAATATCTCCGAGAGTTGGACCTCAGAGCTTGCTCCATAGCCACGCTCAGCGGAGGCATATTCGAAGGCATGGGGACACTCGAAGCCCTATATCTATCATCGAACAGCATCCTATTTATCAACGCAAAAGCCTTTGCAGGCCTCAGAAACTTAGCCCACTTGGACTTGAGCAGAAATTATGACTTCGACGAATTCGGAAACCACAAGAATCTGGCGCTCGAATCTGTGGATGTTATGGCAGATTTGGAAAACCTCGTGTCTTTAGATTTCTCCTTTACTCGTTTGACGCAAAATAATTTGATGATGTTCAATCATCTTGGAAAGAAGTTTCAAAGATTATCGCTCTGCGAGACAGGGTTGACTATGCTACGGAATAATATATTCTCAAACACGTCGCTGAAATACCTAGACATTTCTGGCAACAATGGAATATTGAGCCGCAATGCAATAGCTGGTCTTGAAAATACATTGGAAGTACTATATGCCGCAAAAGTCGGCTTAACCAACTTCGATATATTTGAAGGATTCAAACGTTTGGAAATATTAAATGTACGTCAAAATGAAATACCTTCATTAACAACTGCTGTATTGAAATCATTCAAGTACCTTCAGATATTAGATTTGGATCATAATAGGCTAACAACATGGTTGGAACCTAGGTTTATCAACATGCCACGCTTAAGATATCTGTCAATAAGAAAGAACAATATAAATATGATAAACGAAAATATGATAGAAGACTTTAAAAACTTAGAATATCTAGGTTTCGCTGATAATCTTGTCATCTGTAATTGCCACGCGAGAGACTTATTCGAGACGGCCGTGTTATCAGACAAAAATCCGGGAGGAGAAGCGAAATTAGCCACGACATACAACAATGTAAACACAAGTAAATACGCCAGTTTTCACACGGGATTTAGAAGATACAACGACATTATTAATAAAAGAACAAACGTTACCGAATCTTGTGTAAAGGACGAGAATTGCAACGCGTCAGTTGGTGCAAATAGTACTGGTGCCTTCAGATTATTTGACTACGATCCATTGGCATACCAGTGCATGCTATTGGGTGAAGGACAAATAATTCCATATTCCAAGTCCGTCAGCTGCAATGCGGTGCCGAGGGCTGATTATCAAGAAGCAATTAATGAAAGTTGGAATAAATTAATCGCCCTCTCCATCATACCCGCCATCATGTTTCCGATATTAATATTCGTGTACATATTCAGACGGAACTTCAAGTATTTCTGCATAACTGTCAAGAATTCTGCGCTCTTGAGTATGATAAATAACGACACAGCTATCGACGGTAAGTTTACAATGTTATTTAATTTATACTAGCTGTCCAGGCGAAATTTGTACCGCCTAAAATTCTATTATTCTTTGATTGTTTTTTTTTCTTTTACTATTAAATTGTTGGTCAAGACGATCACAACGAACCCAAAATGGTCTAAATCGGTTCAGCCGTTCTCTAGTTATAAGTGCCGGAACTAACACAACTTTCGTTAATTAATATAGATAATTACTAGCTTTTCCTCTCGACTTCGTCGTCCAGCCATGGCCGTCTTTAAAGTATGGTTGCGGGATAAAAAATATCCTATGTCGTTTCTCGTAGCTCAAACTCTTTTCGTACCAAATTTCCATTCTCCAGATTCCAGAGCTCCAGCAAGTTTTAGGGTAGGAAACGCGTATGTGAATCCTCTGGAGTTGCAGGCGTACATAGCTATGTACGCCTATTAGGCTACGGTAACTTAACATCAGGCGATCCGTCTGTCTTTTGCCACCTCAAACTCAAACGTTTATTCAGTAAGTAGGCCACAAGGGCACTTTTACATGTCGAGTATACAAAAGAAGAAAAAATAAAAACTACACCGGTTCTAACCCTATACCTCTGACCAAGCATATTGACTTTTATGACCGGCAAGAAACTCGGCGGGACTTATTTTTTTAAAGCAGTATGACATAAAAATGCGTTATTCTTTAAGAAAACATATCCAACAATTACAAAAAAATTATGCCAAAGAAAAAAATAAAAATAATTGTTAATTACTCACACGTCCAAGTCTGACTGCTAAGAACAAAGTTAACAAAACGTTTGATATGCTTTGCCCTAAAAAATCTGTATGAGCCATGGGTGATTATTCGGGCGTTTGAACCGTTCTTATTACTCTGTCCAGATTTCTGTAGAAATTATCACACAGTTTAGTGTTATTTTCGGTTTATTGGTAGATAGCTGGGCTGGCTAAAGGACAACCAAAACTTACTTAATATAATGCTGGCACTTCTACAGAAATCTGGACAGAGTAATAAGAACGGTTCAAACGCCCGAATAATCACCCCCATCTGCCGGCAGACTCCCGCATCTTCAACTATGACGTGTTCGTCTCGTACTGCAACGACGACCGGGGCTGGATCCTAGACCAGCTGCTGCCCCACTTGGAGACCGACTGCGGGGTCAGCGTGTGTCTCCACGAGAGGGACTTCCAGGTTTGTACACTTGGCCACTCGGCGGACTAACGTGGGCCATAGCATTGGTTTGGGAATGTGCTTTGAATTTCAATTAATTGAATTGAATGGGATTGAATTGGACTGAATTGAATTAAGTTGAATTTAAATTATTGAAAATACGTTGAATTTATTCGAAATGCCATAGCATTGAAATGATTCGGGAATTTGATTTGAATTTCAATTAATTGAATTGAATGGGATTGAATTGGACTGAATTGAATTAAGTAGCATTTAAATCAGTAAAAATACGTTGAATTTAATAGAAATATTTGTTATTAATATAATATTATTTACAAAATGAATTTAATTGGAATTTCAATGAATTGGATCGAATGGGATTGAATTGGACTGTATTGAATTGAATTAAGTTGAATTTAAATCAGTAAAAATACGTTGAATTTAATCGAAATTAGTATACTTATAATATATTTAATATTTTAATATTTCGCGACAATCTGACACAAATCGACCTAGTCTTACGGTATGCTCAGTAAGGCTTGTGTTGTAGGTACTAGACGACGATATATATAATAGCATAATATATATATATATACAAATCAGTATAATAGAAGATCTTGACGCCAAACCCCACCTCCGTAAGGGCCCAAGCCCTCCTACAACTACACTTATATTATAACCAAAGTGATCGTTAATTATGACAATCAATTTTATGATAAATGAAAATTACCCTTAGAAATTTATGAAAAGTAAGTGATTTCGACGAACGGTTTGGCCCAGTGGGTGACCCTGCCTATGAAGCCGATGGTCCTGGTTTCAAATCCCAGTCAGGGCATTTATTTGTGTGATGAGCACAGATATTTGTTTCTGAGTCATGGGTGTTTTCTATATATGTAAGTATTTATATGTATATATCTGTTATATATATCGTCGTCTGGTACCTACAAAGCCTTATACTCAGCCACAGAGAACTACCTATAGAGTCGCAATGTTGTTCATTTTGTTCGCGATACAAGCTGCCAACACAAGAGGTGAAACGTGAGGGGCGGGAGGGCCTTAACTTCGCTGCGATTGGTTGTCTCAAGGACGACGCGCGGCCGCTTGAGCGTGTAGTGATCTAGTGATGGGACATGTTTTTTACCGGAAGCCTAACCGGTAGTCATTTATGTTTGGTAAACAAAAGTAGCTATAAATATAAATCAGTAGCTATAGTAATATTATTTTAACTCACTTCAAAAGTATAGGTTAAAATACTAAGGGTGTAATAATCTAAAAATTTAATGTGTATGACAGTAATAAGAGCTCCAGAAAAGAGTACAAATTACGATGCACTTATTAACAGCCTATTTTAAAAAATGTCTTTTTGAATTCATTAATTAGTCATTAATTAAATTGTTATTGTATGTAAATAGTGCATTACTGCAAATACTAGTCATCCTGGATGAGTATCAATTAGGCGACCGGACTGAAGGTGAGGAACGAGGCCAGAATATCACTTGCTGTCTAAACAGTCCCTAATTCAAAAATAGGACAAATTATATGAATGGAATCTTGCAAATATATTAAAGTTAATACGTAATTTGTATTTTTATAAAAATACAAGGGTTTCAAATAAAATACATATTTAATCACTAGAGATACATTATTCGTATGTTTTTTGTGTAGACACTGTAGACCATAGCCGTGCCCCCTAAGGATTCTCTGTAGACCACCTCGGCCACCATGGACTCCCGTGTTCTTCGGGCACTGGCCGCTTGTCCCGCCATGCTACGTTAAGTTAAACTATATTCTCAGAAGGGCGCTTGTCAGCGCGAACATCCCCGCCACTCTGGTACACCAGATTGTGCGGGGTCAGATGTCGTTAATACTCGTTGTTGGAGAATGGGTCGCGCACTGGTGTGCTATTCTATGACACTAGACCCAAGGACTCACCAAGTGGATTCTAAAAAGCCCCCATAACATACCTCTATCTCAAACCAGCTATGAGTGCCCTGGGACTTCTTCGAAGTTCATCATCAGGCCCATTCTATGACACTCGACACAAGTACTCACCAAGTGGATTCTAAAAAGCCCCCATAACATACCTCTATCTCAAACCAGCTATGAGTGCCCTGGGACTTCTTCGAAGTTCATCATCAGGCTCATTCTATGACACTGGACCCAAGGACTCACCAAGTGGAGTCTCAAAAGCCCCCAGAACATACCTCTATCTCAGACCAGCTATGAGTGCCCTGGGACTTCTTCGAAGTTCATCATCAGGCCAATTCTATGACACTGGACCCAAGTACTCACCAAGTGGATTATAAAAAGCCCCCATAACATACCTCTATCTCAAACCAGCTATGAGTGCCCTGGGACTTCTTCGAAGTTCATCATCAGGCCAATTCTATGACACTGGACCCAAGTACTCACCAAGTCGATTCTAAAAAGCCCCCATAACATACCTCTATCTCAATCCCGCTATGAATGCCCTGGGACTTCTTCGAAGTTCATCATCAGGCCCATTCTATGACTCTGGACCCCACGGACTCACCAACCCCCTCTAGTCCACTACATAACTCTACATAAAACTAAGTATGCGTACATACATATTCTACTACTACTAGTTAGTATTAAATATAATATACTATATAAACTACTGAAATATAAATATATACACGTATATATATATATATATTTAGTGCGTATCCCTGATTGTAAGTGCATGTAATGTGCCTAAATTGAAAAATAAAGATCTTTTATCTTTTTTTTTATCTTTTCTATTATATTTTGTAAATTCGGTACACCTTCGGTAATCCTAAGCACACGATTACGGTTACTACGGTAACGACATCAGCACATCACTAGAGCTACACGTGGCTTCGTAAGACAGGAATAGCACACTGTATTTACAATATGATGAAAAGAGACGAACAAACTATCTACTTCTGCAAGCGACCAGTATAAATGAACTCCGCGGAACAAATAATTTTTCAATAATATAATCATTTTGACTTATCTGTGGAATGTTATACCATCTTTCTTGTAATTTGATGTCTTAGAATTTTTACCACACCATCTTACAGTACAATGACACATGATGTCAACGTTTTTATTATAATTATCTATTTTTTAGTGTAGTAACAATGTGCACTGCGCGCAGGTCAGATACTTGGACGCAACTGAACGGCACTGCGCGCGACCGGGAATTATATAAGCCTTGTATGCCATACGGACTGATGATCGTCAGTGCCCTGCAATACTTGTCTATAGGTTTACTGGTCTGTGTACTCAGCTTACTGTAGGACTAGGTCTATATGTGTAAGATTGCTTCGAAACATTTATTGATTTATTTATTATTATTATTCAGGTGGGGCTTTCGATCCTGGAGAATATAGTTTCCTGCATGGACCGGTCTCGCAGCATCATGCTGATCATCTCCAAGGAGTTCCTTCTCAGCCAGTGGTGCCAGTTCGAGATGCATCTAGCCCAGCATAGGTACCATCATACCTGATGTTTTTTTTATGACATAGGCGGCAAACGAGCAGACGGATTGCCTGATGGTAAGCAATTACCGTCGCCCATGGGCACCCGCAACACCAGGGGTGTCACATGGGGTTGGAGCTCTGGGAACCTTACTCACCATCAGGAACACAACACTACATACCTGAAAGGTAGCAGTGCTATTATGGCTGTAGTGTGGTGGTGGTGTGTTATAAAAAACGTGATACAAGATTATCAAGCCGGCATCAGGTCATGATTTGGAATAATATTTACTATGGGGTCAACTTTGTAAATTGTAAACAACAAGTCTCTCATATATTTTCGTCAACTTATACTTGAACTTTTCTGTGGAACATGACCCCATAGTAAAAGATGTTCAAAATCATGAACAGATGCCGGTTTGATAATCTTGTATCAAGTTTTTATAACACCCAGTATGTTGCACAGTTTGTCTATCCATTTCAGATCTCGTGTCTTTCTAAGGCTAGCTGACAGAGATTGCTTATAAGTAATAAGATTACTTTATTAAAATTACCTCACTTTTCATAAAATCCCATATATATAATATACTAGCTTTTCCTCGCCACATAACATGTAGCCCAAACTCTACCCACCAAATTTCATCCCAATTGGTTTAGCTGTTTAAGTGTGAAGAGGTAACAGACAGACAGAGAGAGTTCCTTTCGCATTTATAATATTACTATGGATGAGTAAATTAATATTAGTATATTAATCGATATTTAAATCGAAAGAAAAAATTTGACTCGGAGCGGGACTCGAACCCACAACCACTGGATCACTAGCCCAGTGCACTTCCAATTGTGCTATCCGAGTACCGCTTAGACCTGTCAAATTTCTATTCTTACTCTTATTCTAGTCACATCGCAGCGTATTGAACACTTGACGGCATCGAAGTCTCAATTTACATTGAGATTTCATCGATAACAATGTGCTACCCCATTCTAAATTATTTTCTATTTTTCTTTCGATTTAAATATCGAAGATATTCGCTAGCAGACGTTTCTGCATATAAAAAAATAATTTAGTATATTAATATTAGTTTTAGTATTAGTATGGATAATAATATTCCTCTAATATTCCTGGAAGTCGGTGCACTAAAAAATACACTTCTATAATATGTATTACAAAATATTCTTGGCGCCCCTCCCCGAAAAATACTATTTTCAGACATTTTTTTTATTTGATCCTAATGATCCTATCCCACAGACTTCTAGAGACCCGCCGAGAAGACCTGATCCTGGTACTCCTAGAGGAGATCCCACGGCATCTCCGACCGACAACTCTCCACTATTTGATGCTCACGAAAACCTACATAGTCTACCCGAGCGACGGGGGAGAAAGTGGGAAGAAGGAGTTCTGGAGAAGACTAGCGAGGAGTGTCACAGCCAGAAGACCTGAGCATGAGAATGACTCATTAGCATGACGTATACTTAAACAAGTACCTAATTGATATCAATATTATCCTCTAGCTGCCAAGAGATCAAATCTTGCCAAGCCAAATGGAACTATGGTATGTCATAATTAAAGTTCAAAATGGCATTGAATGGAGACCTTTTTATAGGTCTCCAGGCGGTTAGTGGTTAAGGACTTTTTATCAAGAGTTGTCCAAACACGTACACTACCTAATTGGTGAATAAGCTATTTGGTATTGTTATCATAGACATACCATTTAACTAGACGGAGCGTGCTAATAATAAATATATATATGTCTCTTTTATTTACACGGGATCGATTATCTTTTGTACCTTGAAATAGCTGATAGCTCATAGCTTACTAGCTCGCGGTTGGACCAGTGCCATAAGATGCCATTAAACTGTACTTTTAAAATTGACCCAGGGTACTGTAACGATGATAACAAATGACATAAAATAGTTGATTGAGCTTAATGTCAAACTTGTAAAAATATTTAAGGGAGATATCAGAAAAAAGTTTACTGAATTAGGGTGACAAGTAAGAAGGTAAATTACGTCAGTTTTTTGACGATAATATAGCATGAAATCTCACCTTCCTCGCGTATTCCCGGCATTTGCCACGGCTCATGGAAGCCTGGGGTCCGCTTGGCAACTAATCCCAGGATTTAAGCGTAGGCACTAGTTTTACGAAAGTGGCTGCCATCTGACCTTACAACCCATAGGGTAAGCTAGGCCTTATTGGGCTTATTGGGATTAGTCCGGTTTCTACACCATGTTTCCCTTCACCGAGAAGCGACTGGACTTCGTACATAAGTTCCGAAAATCCGACCTCCGGATTGCAAGTCGCACGCTTTTACCGCTAGGCCACCAGCGCTAATTAAGTTCGTTTCAGTTTTATGATGATAATTAAGTATGAAATCTGTATGGAAATTAATATTTTGCCTATTTTTGCATTATAATAGTAATTGTAGTTTGTGAACTAGACACGTAATCTAAGTTTTTATAGGATTTTAACGCTTAATTACCGTTACAAAACTGACATCTTAACTATTAACTTGTCACGCCAATTACACTTTTTTCTGAAATCCCATAACCCTCTGCAACTGACGTGATCACGTGACATGTAAATTATTCAATTTTGTTGTCACCATCATAATGGCGACTTTGCAATGCATTGGTGTCTGTTAGAAGTGACATCAGTGCCAGAGGGTTGAGTAGATATAGGATAAATTGCCAGTAACTGGTCACTTGTAAACAACAGAGCCCTGAGTGTAAGTTTTTAACGTAACTTTACGTCACGAACGCGTTTGCGTTTCCCATATAAATAATATTACCACTTACGCGTACGTAAACGTTTTTTTACCTCAAAAGAAACTTACACTAGAGCTTCTGGCCACCTTATACTGAAAACGAATTCTGTTCTACAAATAGAACACATTTTCTAATGGGGTTTCAATTACTGGCCACCCTTCAATAACTGGATACTTCACTCCAAAATGAGTTCTAATCGCCTATAAACAGAGTTAATTTTTAGTATAATGTAGCCAGTTATTGGAGGGTGGCCAGTTACTAGCGAAACACCCGAATATATTATGTTGTATAATGATACAAATAGATGTTCCTGAACTTGTAGATTGATACACTAGTCATTTCTGGCAAATTAATTATTAAAATAGTAGATAAGATAGTGTATAGTTAGTAATAATCATAGAAATATTGTATTGACAATGTCTATACAAAACCGTGTTCCACTTAGTCTGGCAATCACACTAGCGCCATCTATGCCCGTCGTAGCAACCACGATTTAAATGGTGCGAAATATGCAGTAATTAGCAGGGAAATAAAAATCATCATTCCCAACTGATCAATCAGTCATGGGTTCCGACCTCGGTTGTGTCATATAGGGACAGTCGCCAGTAATTAGCCACCCTTCAATAACTGGCACTTTGTACTAATAATAAATACTGGGCCCATTTTACGAATACTTGTAACTTGTAATACAAGCGGAAGTCTCTTTCTAACAATAAGTGCCAAAAAGGCTTTCCGCTTGTATTACATGTTACAAGTGTTCGAGAAATAGGCCTCTGGTCACCTATAAATAGAGTTAATTTTTTAAATAACTTTTCACTTGCTGGCCACCCTCCAGTAAATGGCCATCTCATATTAAAAATGAATGCTCTATCCTGACAATAAACCGATTTTATTTTTTGTATAATATTGGAAGGTGTCCAATTACTGGTGAATTGCCCTATATAGCAAAATTATGGATAATATGGGATTTATATTATATAATGCAGAAACGGTTATTTATGAAGGGAATAACCGATTTACGGGTTAAAACCGGTTTCTTTCCCGTACTACGCGATATAATCCGTTTCAGTTGTTTTATTTCAGAAATAACCTGAGTTTTGATAAAATGCCATTTTGTATAAATATCGTTAATACCGGTATCGGTATTTACAATTAATTTATTTTATTTAATAAATAAGTTATACTTCTAATAACTTTGTTTCATTATCTCTCCTTAAGTGTTCCTTAATATTTTGTAAAGGCTGATTTATTGCTCCGCACGAATCTAAAAAAGCCCTTGAGGCATTGTACCAAGTATGCTGGCGGCTCCTCGGCCTCGTTGTATCGCAGCTGATACGTCTTGCGAGGAAGCCGCCAGCTCTTCGGTCACCAGTTACGCCAGACACTTCGTGATTTCTGAAAAAGGTTTGCGCGCTTGGACCCCATGAACTAAAGTTTTACGTATAACCTCGTAAGGCCCACGGCTAATTACTTTACATAAATTTGAATTTTATAAAATTAGAAAACAGTTCAACTTCATTTGTTTCTTTCGATTTTGACACAAAAGATATTATACTTTATTTCCTACACTTGGGGCACCTGATACGTCATGACGATTATATAAAAACTTTTATAGAAGGAAGACTAGAAAAATGCAGAGGTCGTGGAAGACCACGACGTGCGTTTCTAGATCAAACCAAAGAAAAGGTCAACGTCATGACGTATCAAGAGCTCAAAGAAATAGCGGAAAATAGAACGGAATGGCGATTACTCCACCGACAAGAGCCAGGCTCTTAAATTTATGATGATTCCTACAATATAAAGAACAAATTCGAGTAACATTTTACTTGTATGGTGGGCCTTAAGATAATAATTACTTACATGTAGAGAGATACACGTTGTTCCTGAGACGTTTCGGCTGCGGCGGGACGATCAGAAGATCCAAGAATAGCGTGCCACCGCATATCCTGCGAAAAAAAACAATAGGGTAAATACAAATAGCCAGTAGCTGGCCAGTAGGTGGCCAGTAACTGACCACTTTTCAAGAAAATAAAGATCCCTGCGCGGGCGTGCGGAGTCCATGTTTAAGTCTGCGCCGAAGAAATGACAGCAGAATTCCGTTTGTTAGATACCTTAGTCTTTATCCCTCCGTGTGATGCCGGCTGACTAGAATAGCACCACCCCATCTCCCGCGGGTGTCGTACGAGGCGACAGGGGGAAAAATCCTACGGACGGGCAGCAGCGTCCGTCGAAACCCAATCTACAGCTACTGCGGTCGCCAAACCGCCTGCAAAGCGTGGCGACTACGGCAACTACCCCCAAAATGATACAAGTCATATTTGTGGGAGGCCGATGTCCAGCAGTGGACTGCATACGGCTGAAATGTAAATGTATGTCTTCGCGCGTCTTAGTCTTTGCGCGTCATAAGTTACATATTTAAGGATTAACTAAATAAATCATACGATTCAGAAACACGATTACTTGAATTTTGCTTTATAGAAATTATATCCAAAGTGACCTCTAAAACGGCTCCTCTTAATACGTTGCAAATACTCAACAGAAGGTCGTAAGTTTTTCAATAATAACAAAATTACTTATTTTCTGTAACGTACAGGTCGATTCACGAGAGTTGGCACGAATGGAATGAATGACTGAATGAAAATATCTATGGGTGTGTCACATTAACCAATAAAATAGTGGCTCGATTGTATACCGATACAAGTGTCACTCATACAATGAAAGTTTCGTTCAATCCATTCGTGCCAACTTTCGTGAATCGACCTGTCTTACATTAAATTTTAAAAATATAATTTCTTTAATAATACGAACGAAAGTTCGTAAATTAGCGAGCGGTTCGCCCATCCTTACCTGAGCCGCTATGATTATATTGAATCGAGAAGCGATGAAGTTCGCACGAGGGAGCTTGACGCTACGCTGTCCGATATATATTTATTTATTTATTTAATTATTAATTCCTCAATTAACCGATTCCTTACATCTTCCATTTTCAAAAACTATTGTCTGTGCCGGCGAACAATTATGCCACGACGCGGCAGGCGTGCCTTACGCCACAGAATATGATGACCAAACACCGGATTGACGGTGGCAAAAGTGCACCAGTGCTAGTGATTAACGAATAATCGACTAAATTTATCGACATCGAGAAAAAAAATATCCATAATTATTAAAATGGCTAAAGGCTAAGTTTGAATACTTTGAATATATTTAATTTTGTGCAAAACTTTTTCATTTATACTTACAACAAGTATAAACAACCGATATCTGACATTAACGCATTCACTGCCACCGACGCACATGTGCGTTCGTTTTCATACATTTTTGGAGGGGGTGGCAGCGAATGTGTTAACGGTGTCGAGTCACTTGTGACAAGTATTGAAATCACATTGAATAATAAATTCGGCACAACAATATTATTTAGCGTTCCGATTAATTACGCCTACCTTTTTGTTTTTTTTAAGTCGGTTAAAAATGCATTCTAGAAATTACACAAAGGTTGTAGTTACGTAATTTTTATCGATATCAAGTAATAAAATTAATTTAATTTGCACTATTGAACGTCAGTTCAGATTTGCCCCCATCCATCCGGTGTTTGATGATGATACTCTCGTGTCATAGCCAATGAATGGAATTCTTCATAGCAAAAATCAAACTGTCAGATTGATTGAACTAACTGTTTTATCGACTTATCGATAAATATCACAATCACATAAATATCACAATAGTTCCAACCATATCTAAAATAGTCGAATCGATTTTGTCATCTCATCTAATGGGTCATCTGGAGTCTAACAACTTGCTTACGGACAAACAATTCGCTTACAGACGGCAAATGTCGACTACTACTGCGGCGTACAAGATGTTCGACTCCATAGTGTCTGGTTTGGATGACAAAAATAAAGTGGCTGGAGTATTGTGTGACCTGTCGAAGGCATTTGACGTGATAAGTCACACTCTGTTGCTCAACAAACTAACACATTACGGCGTCCGCGATAAAGCCCACCTACTGTTCTCGTCCTTTTTATCGGGCCGCAAACAAATAGTGAAACTTCTTGCTGACGGCAAACAGCTGCAATCTGATGAAGGGTGTGTGAATATTGGTATTCCCCAGGGCTCTGCACTCGGAAATACTCTATTTTTATTATTTATAAATGACCTGCCATCAAATGCTGTAGCTGGTTTGTCCGTGTTGTTTGCGGACGACACAACTGTGTTGGTAACTGCGGAATCTTACGACCAGCTGAGAATAAAAATTAATGATGCCTGTAACCAGCTGCAGTCCTGGTTTTCAGCCAATGGACTATTATTAAACTGCACAAAATCAAATATAATTTTATTCTCTGGTCGGAGGGTTCCTCTACCACCGTGTATGGCCAACTGTCCGATGCCAGTGTGTGAAGAAAGTAAATTCCTCGGGTTTACAGTCGATTCCAATTTGAATTGGAAGAGCCATGTTGACGGTGTTTGTAATAAATTGGGAAGTGCAGTGTTTGCGTTGCGAAAACTAAAACCCCTCATATCACAGGAAGCTCTTAAGCAGGTGTACTTTGCTCATTTCCACTCCATAATGTCATACGGCACTCTGATCTGGGGTTCCTCTACAGATGCCAAAAGAGTCCTGATATTACAAAAACGAGCAATCCGTGCACTTGTCGGAGTTAAATACCGTCACCCCTGTAGGGAGCTTTTTATTTCGCAGCGCATAATGACACACTACTCACAGCATCTCTTCGACCTGCTTATGTTTGTGCGTAAGAATTTCTCAACTTTTTCAAAAGTAGATTGTCCGGGTAAATTACTTCGATCAACAGGACGCCTGAGGTCAGTACCTCGACGCATGGCTCTTTCAAGAAGGAATCCACGTGTCATCGGACCCACTTATTTCGAGCACTTACCTGCCGAACTGAGGCATGAGCCATGTGACGAAACATTCAGGAACCGTTTGAGAAACCTTTTGTTGGAAAACCCTTTGTACTCAATTAACGAGTACATGAAATTGAAATTTTAATTATGAATTATTGTTACTTAATTTAATGCATTGACATACTTATGAGTACATACGTATTATTGTATAATATATATTGTAGAATTTTGAATTAATTATTTATTATACTTTTTGTTGTTAGTTAAGTACTGACGATTCTTATTGGGAGATATGATTTAGTTATTTTTAATGTTATGACAATATTTACGATTATTGAATTTTTGAAGTATGTTGCTACATATTTACTTAATAATGATGTTTTTTATAATTTGTTTGACGATCCTTATTGGGAGATTCATTTACCCATTACTGTACAAAATTATATCACTAAATATTTTATTTTTGAATTGATAATGTGACGATCATGACTGAAGTTCTTATAAATTTGTAAATAAGACAAACTTATACTGTAATTATCTTTCATGAAATAAAATAAACTAAACTAAACTAAACTAATATTTCTCACTTAACGAAACAAAGTTAAAGTAATCAGGCATTTGGATATACATACAAACAGATTAACGATGTCCCTAATTAGCTAGCCGCCACTGTATTTTACTATAATAGTAAAGAATAAAACAGAAAATAATTTTATTTTAAATTTTCTATATGAAACTTATCATGAAAAATTAAAAACAAATGTTGCTAAGAGTAGGTAATTAATTCAAACAGAGTCGAAATCTAAATCTGTACTAAATATGTTTTCTTCATCTTTCCTGTAGTAAAATATATGGAGATGCAAGTTGCTTATCAAAGAGGTCAAAAGTTACATAATAATCTTTTAAGATGAGTATCCACCTAATGCGATATTATTCCGTAACATCGATAAGTCGATAAAACACTTAGGTCAATCCCTCTGACAGTTTGATTTTTGCTATGAAGAATTCCGCTCATTGGTCATAGCCGCACACGTTAACAACATTCATGATTCGCCTCTCGTGCCATCCACACTGAATCGGTTAAGCATTTACAGTTAGACCTATATATCTCTGGTCCTAGTGAAAAAGGGTATAAGTAATATTAGCTCAGTAAAAAGGTCACAAGTCCTATATAATGTACGGCACTTGTACCCTTTTTCACTGTGCTAATTTGACTTATACCCTTTTTCATTCGGGCCACAGATATATTACCTGTATTTCCTCAGATGAATTTCGCCAGTTCTCGTCCGAGTGTTACATTTTTTCAGGTACTTTTGAAATGCCAATTCTAAAAGAAAAAAAAAGAAAATTGACAATCTTACACAAATCGAGCTAGTCCTACGGTAAGCTCAGTAAGGCTTGTGTTGTAGGTACTAGACGACGATATATATATAAATTTATACCTAGATATTTTTCTAGCACGAACGATTTCTTGTAAGTGATTGACAAAATAAAAACATCGACAGTCCTGTTATCGATAAGTACCCCTTCAATTTCCATACAGGTAATACAAAGACAAATATGGGGTAATAGGGTTAAAAATAACTAACAATAATAAAAGTCAATATATATTTAAATACCTACTTCAGAAAACAATTTGGAACTATTCATTGCAAATTATAAACGTAAATTGGATCAAAAGTATACGGATTACGTTTAATTTGTTCAAGATCGGTGACACGCGGCGTCTAGGTAGGTAGCCGATATAAGACTGTGTGTACATCTTGAAGTTGAAGTAGTATGTACTTATCGATAGCAGGATTGTCGATATTTTTATTGTGGCAAGCACAAAACAAATGCCGTTCCTGCTAGAAAAATATCTAGGTATATATATAATAGATAGATACATATAAATACAACCATACAACCCAATTTTACAACCCAACCATAGGTCGTCCTTCAATATACATAGTAGTAGCATAACCGGGTGATGCCGGCTGACTAGAATAGCACCACCCCATCTCCTTCCGCGGGTGTCGTAAGAGGCGACAAAGAGAAAAATCCTACGGACGGGCAGCAGCGTCGGTCGAAACCCAATCCACAGCTACTGCGGTCGCCAACCCGCCTGGCGTGGCGACTATGGCAATTACCCTCCAAGATGATATATGTCATATTTGTGGGAAGCCTATGTCCAGCAGTGGACTGCATACGGCTGAAATGTATGTACCCGGACCCGGGTATGTCCTTAAACTACGTCCAACAATGAGAGGTAGGGCACAGCGTTGACCATCACGCTTGAATCTGGGGCAGCCCAATTGGGGAAGTACCTCCTCCTTACAGAAGACCACAGCCATAATAGCACTGCTACCTTTCAGGTATGTAGTGTTGTGTTCCTGATGTTGAGTAAGGTTCCCAGAGCTCCAACAACTTTTATAGGTCCATAGTCTACGGTAACTGGTTACCATCAGGCGGGCCGTATGCTTGTTTGCCACCGCCGTATAAAAAAAAGTAGTAGACATTTACCATTATTCTCCCCAATCAACGTCCTGGGATCCTGCATGAAAGGCGGCTCCGCCATATTCAAGTTGTCGAGGTCTTCTTTTTCTTTCTCGTTTTTTGCGTACCTAAAATAAATTAAAGCAACTGACATACAGACTATATTTGTATAACAAAAAAAAAACATTCTTTATATGTATAACTTAAAAGCTTAACTTTTGGACCCGGGTATGTCCTCTTA
Organism: Grapholita molesta; assembly: GCA_022674325.2. Taxonomy (NCBI): domain Eukaryota; kingdom Metazoa; phylum Arthropoda; class Insecta; order Lepidoptera; family Tortricidae; genus Grapholita; species Grapholita molesta. The sequence goes on along the minus strand of CP053145.2, from coordinate 7,386,019 downwards.
GGAGAGACTTCGCCTCTTTATGTGTGTTCTACCGCTTGTACAATGGGATTTGTTCTGAGGAATTGTTTGGTATGATGCCCACGGCTACTTTTTATCATCGCACCGCTCGCCACCGTCAGAGAGTTCACCCACATACTTTAAAACCAAAATGGTCGCGTACCCAACGGTTTCAGAGGAATTTCCTCCCGCGTACGCTAAGGTTGTGGAATGAGCTTCCTGCGGAGGTCATCCCAAAGGACTACAGTATGGGGTTCTTCAAAAAGGGTGTAAAGAGGTTTTTACGGGGTCGGCAACGCGTGAATGATGCCTCGGTATTGTAAACGTCCATAGGCTGCGGTGACCGCCTACCATCAAGCGGGCCGCATGCTTGTTTGCCACCTTTGTGGTATAAAAAAAATGTCCTTAAACTACGTCCAACAATGAGAGGTAGGGCACAGCGATGACCATCACGCTTGAGTCCGGAGAAGCCCAACTGGGGAAGTACCTCCTCCTTACAGAAGACCACAGCCATAATAGCACTGCTACCTTTCAGGTATGTATTGCTGTGTTCCTGATGGTGAGTAAGGTTCCCAGAGCTCCCACCCTCTTAATGGTCGGCAACGCGCTTGTGACTCCCCTGGTGTTACGTGTGCCCATGGGCGACGGTAATTGCTTACCACCAGGCAATCCGTCTGCTCATTTGCCACTTTTTGTCAAAAAAAAAAAGGCGGTTGGTCCAAATTAAATAATAAAAGCAACGGCAAGTCAGAGTTACAGGCGTCTATAGCCTACAGCGACAGCTCACCATCACGCGGGCAGTACGCTCGTCACCGTCGAAAACAAAAAGGCGTTGGAAGGTCTTACTAAAGTCGCGACTTACTGGTTGGCCTTCAGGAAGTTTTCCAACTCCCTGATCTTCGCGTTCACATCCTTGTAGAAGGCGGATCTGACTGCGTCCTGTTCCGCTTTGATCTTCAGCATTTCCATGTGCTCCTTCACCATAAACACAAACAGATCTGCGAACGCAGAAAAAAAAATCACCAGCGACTGAATATATGTGACATTATCAATGAAGGGACCTTATTGTCGATGGCGCTTAAGCCGTTGTTCAAGACGACGCAATACAAACGCAACGCGGTTCGACGTAAGCGCCATCGACAATAAGGTCCCTTTTCATAGATAATGCCACATATATATGTCGCAGTCAAGAGTGAGAACTGGTCAAAAGAACTTTTAACCGACAAAAACAGGCAGCACTTTTGACTGAGCATGTTAGGTTAGGTTAGGTTTTTTTTTGGGAAGTGGGAGGAAATCCTCATTGGATACCATCAGGCCGTTCCTGATGGCATGCCCGAGTCGACTGGGGATGGCATTCCGCCCTAGGATGGAATGCCATTACGTTAGGTTAGGTTAGGTTCACAAGCTCAGTCAAAAGTAGTTTTGCCACTTTTGACTGTAACATATATATATATTTTAAACCCAGTAAGTCGGTCAGACTCGTTAAAATATATATATGACCAGCGTTTGACCTCAGGACTGAGGATTTATATCTTACCGTGAATACAGACGAAGGGAGCGAATTCCAATCCTTAGCAGTCCGCATTAGGAAGGTAGAAGCAAATCGCTTCGTGCGAATGAATGGAATATTCGCAACGTAAGGATGAAACCGCTCCCCTCGCCTGGACGTCCGGTGGTGGGACGGAGATGGCGGAATTAAAGCGTGCAATTCCTGTGATAACTCTCCAAAATGTTTTCTGTAAAACACAGGCATATACGTACCCAATATCCTGCTGACAGTTATCTCCTTACCCCGGCTTGCACCAATGAGTTTTTCGGAACTTATCTACTAAATATCATTTGCATATTTAGCAGTCGCATTTCGGTGAAGGAAAACATCGTGGGGAACCCGGGCTAATCCAAATAAAGCCTAGTTTACCCTCTGGGTTGGAAGGTCAGATGGCCACTTTAGTAAAATTAGCGTCTGCACCTGTCTCTCTCAGCAGCAGGCTAACCCGTATAACTGTTCTCTCTCTCCGCAGCCAGCGCGAAAGACCTGGACGATTCACTCAGCAGGTCTATCTCACACACGTTGCTACCGTCGATAGACCCAGTAGACTAACCTATGTATCTGTCTTTCTCAGCAGCAGACTAACCTGTGTATCTGTTCTCTCGTTCAGCAGCCAGCGCGAAAGACCTGGACGATTCACTTAGCAGGTCTATCTCACACACGTTGCTACCGTCGATAGACCCAGTAGACTAACCTATGTATCTGTCTTTCTCAGCAGCAGACTAACCTGTGTATCTGTTCTCTCGTTCAGCAGCCAGCGCGAAAGACCTGGACGATTCACTCAGCAGGTCTATCTCACACACGTTGCTACCGTCGATAGACCCAGTAGACTAACCTATGTATCTGTCTTTCTCAGCAGCAGACTAACCTGTGTATCTGTTCTCTCGTTCAGCAGCCAGCGCGAAAGACCTGGACGATTCACTCAGCAGGTCTATCTCACACACGTTGCTACCGTCGATAGACCCAGTAGACTAACCTATGTATCTGTCTTTCTCAGCAGCAGACTAACCTGTGTATCTGTTCTCTCGTTCAGCAGCCAGCGCGAAAGACCTGGACGATTCACTCAGCAGGTCTATCTCACACACGTTGCTACCGTCGATAGACCCAGTAGACTAACCTATGTATCTGTCTTTCTCAGCAGCAGACTAACCTGTGTATCTGTTCTCTTTCTCAGCAGCCAGAGCGAAAGACCTGGACGATTCACTCAGCAAGTCTATCTCGGTGCGCGCCGCGCGGACGCACACACAGCTGCCGTCTATGGACTTGGGAAGCTTCAGGCCCACGTCAAGAGCTGGAAACTCCAGTTCCACTGGTTCACTGCAGAAGAATATCATCATGATCATCATGTCAGCCGAAAGACGTCCACTAATCCAGTAGGCCTCCCCCAAATCGACCCAAACTCAAACTCAAACATTTATTCAGTAAGTAGACCACAAGGGCACTTTTACACGTCGAGTATACAAAAGAAGAAAAATAAAAACTACACCGGTTCTACGTAACCTATACCTCTGAGAAGCATTTTGACTTTCATGACCGGCAAGAAACTCGGCGGGACTTATTTTTTCAAAACAGTATTACAAAAGATATCTTAAGCATATACAAAAAGACCGGTCCCTCGCCTTCCACATCCAGCGGCATCCCGCGACCTTCACTAGGTCGTCGGTCCACCTTGTGGGAGGCCTACCTACGCTGCGTTTTCCAGCCGCCACTCCAGAACTTTTCCGCCCCATCGGCCATAGGTTTGCGCGCAATATCGGTGCAGAAGAATATAAAACTTGGTAAAGACCCTCAGCAAATACCGCGAGTTGAGAATACCGATCCGATGTGTCCGAGTGTCGAGTGTTGACGCGCGGCTGGGCCATTATATTTAAATAGAAATAGAAAACATTTATTCAAGGCAATTTACAAAAGAAATTACAAACTAGAAATTATTTGACAAAACTGCCTCGAAATGGTCCCGACTCAGCATGATGCTAGCCGGGTAGCCAGCGCTGGTCTTCCGTCGGGGCCGTTAACGAGTGAGGTCACGGAGCGAACAGACTAACAACTAATATCAAACAATACGATTAGGGGCCATTTTTTTGAAAACTCCCTTAAATCAGTATCTGTACCTTTACGCCATGTGATGTCAAAAAATCTCTGACATGCGTCACACGCTTTTGTAAGCAAGTGAAAATAAGCCGGCACTACGTTCTCTTTTTTTTTTTATGACATAGGCGGCAAACGAGCAGACGGATTGCCTGATGGTAAGCAATTACCGTCGCCCATGGGCACCCGCAACACCAGGGGAGTCACAAGCGCGTTGCCGGCCTTTAAGGTTGGAGCTCTGGGAACCTTACTCACCATCAGGAACACAACACCACATACCAGAAAGGTAGCAGTGCTATTATGGCTGTGGTCTTCTGTAAGGAGGAGGTACTTCCCCAGTTGGGCTGCCCCAGATTCAAGCGTGATGGTCATCGCTGTGCCCTACCTCTCATTGTTGGACGTAGTTTAAGGACATACCCGGGTCCTAGTTAGTTATATCTTAGAACTTAGTGGCAAGGCCTCGACTTCATATCAAGTCAATAACGTCGAAAAGACTCACGGGTCAGGCTCGACCGGTTTCTTCTTCCTCGTCGGCATCCGCACCGCCACCCATATGTTGAGCTTCAGTCCGGGGAATTCTCGATGGTACGTCGCCAGTTTGATCGACTCAAGCTTTAGGTTCTTCTCCAGATTGCGTAGGGTCATGTATGACGCACACTGGATCGTCTCAGAGAGTTGCTCGCGGAGTTGGATGCGGACCTGTGGACCAAATAAATATTACACGTCATAATTATTTAAATCGAAACGTAAATCGTATGTCCTTAAACTACGTCCAACAATGAGAGGTAGGGCACAGCGAAGTACCATCACGCTTGAATCTGGAGAAGCCCAACTGGGGAAGTACCTCCTCCTTACAGAAGACCACAGCCCTAATAGCACTGCTACCTTTCAGGTATATAGTATTGTGTTCCTGATGCTGCGTAAGGTTACCAGAGCTCCAACCCCCTTATAGGTCGGCAACGCGCTTGTGACTCCCTTGGTGTTGCGAGTGCCCATGGGCGACGGTAATTGCTTACCATCAGGCAATCCGTTGCTCGTTTGCCACCTTTGTCATAAAAAAAATCAAAAGAAAAATAGAAAAACTTGACTCGCAGCGGGACTCGAACCCACATCCACTAGATCACTAGCCCAGTGCACTACCAATTGTGCTATCCGAGTACCGCTTGGACTTGACAAATTCTATCTTATCCTTCCTGGTATACGTCATTACGGGTGACGTGTAGCGACATCTAGCGAAGAGTATTGAACCCTTTTTTACACGATATCCTTACACAAATTGTTTTTTAACAATTTAGAAACGGGTAGCACATTATTATCGATGAATTCTCAGTCAAAATTTGAGATTTCGATGCCGTTAAAAAGGGTTAAATACTCTTTCGGTAGATGTCGCTACACGTCACCCGTAATGACGTATCAGGAAGGATCCTTAGACAAATTGACTGAGTCACATGGTAAGCTCAAGATGGCTTGTGTTGTGACTCAGCCGACGATGTATATATATAATAATATACAAATACTTAAATACATAGAAAACATAGGGAGGCCTATGGTCAGCAGTGGACGTCTTTCGGCTGACATGATGAAAATGAAATGAAATGATATAGTTTATTTCAGGCTTGACATGGCCCATAAAATTGTTAATTTTACATATTTAAAATAACTATGTTAGTAGATTATAAAATACCATAATTTAAACAATAACAAAAGAAAATAAATGAAAAACAAACTAAAACTACACACATAATGATGACGATAGAAAACATACATATCTGTGCTCATCAGCATTACATAAACTTTTGCCTTTATAATAATTAGTGTAGATATATCGTTGGCTGAGTCACAACACAAGCCTTCTTACCGTGGGGCTCGGTCAATTTGTGTAAGAATGTCCTGTAATATATATTTATTCCTTACTTCATTGAAGCTCTGAAGTCGCAGTGGTGTGAACTGTTCAGGATTAGCCACCATCTCTTCAAGCATACGCATCATCTGGAAATAACATTAAGTATACAAATAAAATTGTTGTGAGTCATGTTACTACTATACTCCGTCCACGATAACGAGCTAAGCTAATAAAACTCAGAACGCACGTGATTGGTTCGCGATAATGGCGATGAATGTGTAACGGGTGAGTTTACATGTCAGTCAACTCTGTCTCTTGTACGGTGCGGACGCGTCTACTGTTCTCCATTGTATTGATTCCCGTTTAAGTAATCTTAATTTAGTCCACCAATCTGTCAATTCAGTATTGATCATATATATTCAATTGGTTATTAAAACCTAACTAACAAGAGTATAAAATAAGTCTTATAACCATAAGAAATTTATAAAAATAAAATAATGGAAGCGACGGCATGTAAGCCGAGCCGGACAGCGAGGTGCCATTGTTCACGCCCACTGCCCTTTTTTGTCCTTTTCATCTGCATACAAAAGTGCAAAAGAGAGGCGTCTATACTAGCTCGTTATCGTGGACGGAGTATAGTTACAAACGGATAAACTTACGTGTACTTATATCGCGCTAGGCGATATGTTACGTCTTACAAAAAGTGCAAACTATTTCTTAGCGAGCGCGGCGAGGATAACCCCGTTAAGGCAGCGGACAGTATACCCTTACCATGAGTTGTGACTTTGAGGTTTTCGATAACGAGTATCGAGTTTACTATCTGTGCATCTAGTTCGCACTAAAATAGTCAAGCGAGATGAATAGACAGTAAACTCGATACACGCTATCGAAAACCTCAATGTCACAACTCATGGTGAGGGTACAGCAGTGAGCGATACACCCTCAACGCGAGCGGTGTGTCCTGGCTCGGCTTGGAAATGGGGACCAAAGCTTACCCGAAACATATCGCCTAGTGCGATATAAGTACACGCGAGCTCATCCGTTTGTAACTAAATATCAAACAGTAACTTTGTAGCATTAAAAAATTAAATAATATAAATAAATTGTCTTTGGTTGTCGTGATAATTATGAAATAAAATAGTTAAGTTGGATAGCAAGAAACATGTTACTATGAAGCCTTAATGATCATTTTACTGATTAGAAATTTGTTCTTTTTAGAACAACCATTTTGTCCCAATGCTAGTTAATGGTTGCGGTTTTTGGAATATTTATGGAGAATTTATATTTTTTTTTAAAAACGACGGTTTCAAACAAGCGTATCGCCCGCCTGATAAACAGTAAACAGTTACCGAAGCCTATGGGCGCATGTAACTCCATAGGATTCACATGCGCGTTGCGTACCCTTTAAGAACCTATACATTATTTTTTTGATGAACCTCATACTGTAGTCCCTAGGGAAAACCTCGGCAGGGAGCTCATTCCACAGCCGGAGCGTTCGCGGGAGGAAATTCCTCTTAAACCGCTATGTGTGTAGATAAACTTATAGTTGACCATTCGTCATACCTTTTAGCGGTACTCACCGGCAACGCCTCCACACACCTCTTGTCCAGTTCGTTGGCATCGCACTGGTTTGTAGTCCGCCAGACGTGGAGGTATGTGTTCATCTGAGTCGGGACCCAGGGGGCAGGTAGACTGCCTCCACGTAGGTAGAATTGATCATCCGTCATACCTCTGAGCGGTACTCACCGGCAACGCCTCCACATACCTCTAGTCCAGTTTGTTGGCATGCATCACATTGGTTTATAGTCCGCCAAACGTGGAGGTATGTGATCATCTGAGTTGGAACCCAGGGGGCAAGTAGACTGCCTCCGCGTAGGTATAGCTGTAAATTCCTGGTACCTCTGCGCGCTACTTACCGGCAACGCCTCCACACACCTCTTGTCCAGTTCGTCGACATCACACTGGTTTGTTGTCCGCCAGACGTGAAGGTATGTGTTCATCTGAGTCGGGACACGCGGGTCGGGTAGACCGTCACAACGTAAGTACTGTTGCCACTGAAAAATAATAAAAAATTGCGTAATAATACACTTAAAAATAATGCGAACAGCACCACCATGTCTCTTCCCGTGGGTGTCGTAAGCGGCGATAAAAGGAAAAAAATAACAGATGGACAGCAGCAAAAGTCGAAACTGGACATCTACAGCGGTCACCAATCCGCCCCCTAAGATGATAACCCCCCAAACCATAGTTGGGGGAGGCCTATGTTCAGCAGTGGACGTCTTATGGCTGTAAATAAATTAAATTAAATATTTCTTTATTTCAGGCTAGATGCCCATCAATTTTGTTAGTTACAATATTTTAGTCTATGTTAGTATAAAAGTTACAAGACACTTAATAATTCATTGGTAAAAATAATTAAATAACAAAAACAACACATAATAATAAAATAAGTATAAAAATAGAGCGCTATGATCTAGGTCAACCCCTACATTATTTGCCTCCATTTGTTATAAATGAGACAATCGAACCTGTACGCAAACACTTCAAGGATAATGATGATATCGTCAAAGGGACTCGATACGTGATCCATACAACATGTGTATACATATTTGATCTGTCAATTAAAAAAAAAACTAGTTGACCTACCTCTGCCATGTGCTGCAAATTATTTTCATACTCAATTTTCATGTTTTCGAATTCTGAAACACGACAAAAATTAGTTAATTGCAATATAAGTTAGGTTAGGTTCCACTAGGTCAGGGGTGGTAAAAGAAAACCTCCTCGAGAGGTCTCTTCTAACACCCCTTGATCCGGTTGATCCGGAGGTAAGGAAAGAGCTCTGGACGGTGCACCGGTAATGGTAAGAGATCTTTTGTTGGCTCGCAAGAGATCGCTTACCGGTGCTGCTAATGTCCTGTATGGGAGGGGTTCCACGTCGGGTAGAGCTGGTTCTCCACGGACGCAGTAAATAAATAAATAAATAATGATAAAGAAATATTTCGGGACAATCTGACACAAATCGACCTAGTCCTACGGTAAGCTAGGTAAGGCTTGTGTTGTAGGTACTACCTAGACGACGATATAATACATAGATCCCTATAAATACTTTAATACATAGAAATCACCCATGACTCAGGAACAAATATCTGTGCTCATCACAAATAAATGCCCTGGCTGGGATTCGAACCCAGGAGCATAGGCTTCATAGGCAGGGTCACTACCGACTAGGCCATAACAGCGATCCTTCTGTGGACACTACGGACAGGGTAAAGGGTGATCAGTGCCGTTGCGTGGTGGGTCGCTCCGATCCTAGTTGGCAGATTGCTGCCCATAGCTACATCGGAGTGTCGAGGTAAGAGTGGGTTCGGGGTCCCTGGCTTCCTCGGGGTACAGGGAAGCCGGTGTGGGAAGGCACGCTGGTATAAGCCTCCCAGCAGTAAGGCATGCTACAGCGTGCCTTACTGCTGGGAGAGCGCTGGTGCCGGTGGTGTCGCGGTGGGATGCTCTGCGACCCCCTGACTACCACTCAGGCAAGGTGACGGCAGCATCATGTTACAGTGGGTATGCCGGTGCGATTCACCGGAGTTCTACATAATCAATACGTAATAACTGACTCCACCCCGGGTGTCTCTTGTTACGTAGTGGTATACGCATTTCACAAGGTCAAAAAAAAGAAAAAGAAAAGGTTTCTGTAGGCCTACATGGTCAGGCGAGTTCGGAGTGTTTTAGTGGGAATTTGTTTCCCCCACTCTTAATAGAAGAGGGGCCGGAAGGGCGAGTCTGACATACCCCCGTAAGACTCTACCCGAGGGATACGAGGGGACTCTTAATTGCAAGATAAAAGTTAGATCATGTCCATAAACGGCGACCAAAGGAAAAAACTGATAGATGTGCAGCAGCGTCCGTTGAAACCGAATCAACAGCTACTGCGGTCGCCAACCCGCGGTAAGTCCCCGCCAAGATGATACAAGTCATATTTGGGGGAGCGGAGGCCTATGTCCAGCAGTGGACGACATACGGCTAAAATGATGATGATGGTTATTATAATTATTCAAGTAATCCACCACAATGACACTGACAAGATTAAAAACCTGTCATTAAAATTAGTTCCAATTAAATTCCGCAACATGGCGTGTGCTCATATATTTCTGATCAGGGTTTAGTGGAAATTAGTACCTACAGATAGGTATACTTACTGTGAAACAAATTGCAGGTCTTGGCCAATATATCTCTTCTGATCTCTTGTTCCTCATTGTCTTTGGCTAAAAGCTCTGCCCGCTCTTTCGCCAGGGCTAGTCTCTTCTCCTTCGCGCCCGCCAATATGGCTTGTCTGGAAATTACGGAAAGAAAGTCATGCTTCTCTGGTAGAAAGAGATGCTTCTGTCTTTAAAACTGGAGTAGTTTAGACCTGTACCCTTACCATGAGTTGTGACATTAAGGTTTTCGATAACGAGTACCTCAAAGTCACAACTCATGGCGAGGGTACTGAGCAGACATCGGATTCCGTGGGGCGAAACTTCTTGACAGCTAGGGACTTCCTATATCGATAAACTCATTTATCGATACTAGTTCTATATACTAGTGACCGCCCCCAATTGTGTGTGTTTTTCGTAACTATTGTTCTGAAGACCAGTATGAAGTTCATACATAGCGTCTAAAATAATCGGTAGGTTACACATAGATAAGGCTAATACCGATTGCATTATAAAATAGTTGATACCCATTAATAGATAATTGAGTTCTTATTTTATTATATAATACCCTTATATTAAAAAATATTTTATAAGCAAACCTTTGTGTGGTCACTAGTATTTAGAACTAGTATCGATAAATGAGTTTATCGACGTAGGACAACTGTTTGAGATCTGTACCGTTCTGTACAGATATATTTGGCTATTACGGTTGCTACAAAATAATTGACGCTCATTGCAAGATATTGTTGCTGGCTGGGAAGAAAAACTACAAGACCTTATCCAAGTAGCATCTGGATTAAAGGTCAAACCATATTTGGGTGATTATTCGGGCGTTTGAGCCGCTCTTATTACTCTGTCCAGATTTCTGTAGAAGTGCCTGCATTATATTAAGTAGGATTTGGGTGTCCTTGTAGCCAGCCCAGCTGTCTACCGGTAAACCAAAAATAACAACAAACTGTGTGATTATTTCTACAGAAATCTGGACAGAGTAATAAGAACGGTTCAAACGCCCGAATAATCACCCATTTTCAACTAATTTGATTTCTGGACCATCTTCACCTCAGTCAGGTCACGTCTAAAAATATGTATACATCTACTGTGGCAAATATACGTATACAAGACATTACGCCTTGGTAAGAGACGTGGCGTTTCCTAGCTAAATATTTTTTCTGTACAGTCGCCAACAGATATATCAGAGTTGTGGCTGTAGTGACAATGATCCGAACAACACCTCTATTCTCAAGGCAATAAAGTGCATATTTGTGACCAGATCTACAGCTCCGATGGCGACTGTAGAGCAACAGTACAGTTGGGCTAATAATAACTAATTCAATTAAGTTAAACTACGGTATTCTATCTACCATCATGAGTATTTTGATGATATATTACCAAGGATAGGACAAACGCCCGTCAATTCGAAAATATAACCCTGTTCCGTACAGCAGATACTTCCTTATTTTATGATGTTAAAATATTTTGGAAGAACAGTATACGAATGTCAACGATTACATATGCCCCTATGACGTCGTAGACTGTGAACGGACTTTTTCAACGCATAAATGGGTCATAAATTCACATTTCACACACTCACAACTGAAAATTTAGAAAAAATCTTGGTCATTCTATTTTATTAGCGACAGTAAATTTCGGAATGTCAATCATAAATTAATTTGTCACTGGATATAAATTATGGTCTAATAAATGTATAAAATAGTATTTTTTTTATTAACATAAGGAAGTCTCTGCTGTACGGAACGGGGTTATATTTTCAAAATGACGGGCGTTTGTCCTATCCTTGTATATTACTTAAATGATAACTTACGTACATATGCATAAGTTTTACACGTAGGTACACTACGTTAATAAGAATCAAATAGGATAGTTCGCTAGTAATAGGCCACTCTCCAATAAATGGTCACATTATGAAAATGACACACTAAAGTGAATTCTAATCGCTTATAAACAAAGTTATTTTTTAGGAGAATGTAGCCAGCTATTGAAGGGTGAACAGTTACTAGCGAATTACCCTAAAATGGCACTTTTAACGCCTGCAATACTGCAACTATCAATATTCGTAAATTCCTTACCATTGTCAAATAGAAAAATTTGACAAGTCTAAGCGGTACTCGTATAGCACAATTGGTAGTGCACTGGGCTAGTGATCCAGTGGTTGTAGGTTCGAGTCCCGCTGCGAATCATTTTTCTTTCGATTTAAATATCGAAGATATTCGCTAGCAGACGTTTCTGCATAGTAAAAAAAAAAACAAAGGATGAATAATGAGGGTAACATAAGGAACAAACTTTTCTGCTTCCTTCTCGGCGCGCCACTCTTCTATCCTATTCACGAGCCAAGCTTCTCTATCTTTCCTATTCATTTTCTTCCACTCTTTTGGCTGTTACAAATATAATATTAGCACTAATATTTGTCTAACCTAGTCGTTTATCTAAACTGAAGCACCATGTCTATGTAGTTGTGTAGAGAATTAATACTGGATATTATAAAAAAACGTGATACAAGATTATTAAACCGGCATCTTTTTAATAATTAACGATTAATACGTGAGTACGTAGGTATACGTGAGTAGTACCACGTTTATTTAGTCACTCAGACTCACACTTTAAATATGTCTCATGTAAGTTTAAATACAAATACGGCACCTTTTTTTTATATTTCCGGACAATTCTACACAAATCGACTTAGTCCTACGGTAAGCTCAGTAAGGCTTGTTTAATAGGTACTAGACGACGATATATATATAATAGATAGATACATATAAATACATAGAAAACACCCATGACTCAGGAACAAATATATGTGCTCATCACACAAATAAATGCCCTGACTGAGATTTGAACTTCATAGGCAGGGTCACTACCGACTAGACCAGACCGGTCGTCAAAGGTCGTCGTTCGTGATTTTGGACATCTTTCACTATGGGGTCAAGTTTGTAAAATTATATAAAAATTGATCTGTTCCATAGAAAAAGGTCAAGTATAAGTTGACGAAAATGTATGAAAGAGTTGTTTTTTTTTACAATTTACAAATTAACCCTTTAATGCCCAAAAGTCACTGTGCTCGTGCGTTCAAGCCTCCTCGCGGCTCGATTGTCCTAATGATTCTTGTTAAGAAAAAAATACAAAAAGACTATGTTGTTGGGTGGTCATTTTTGCCTTGCAATTTTGAAGTTGCCCTATAAAGGGTTAAAAGACGCCATAGTAAAAATCGTTCCATATCATGACCAGATGCCGGCTTGATAATCTTGTATCACTTTTTTTAACCTTTACGTCAAAATTTGAATATAGAACGCGGAAATGCACACGTTACTACTACATAGGCCAGGTGCTTTCGATAAAGTTTTTCACCCCCCTAGTTCTAACCTAAACCTTATTTTGTTAACATTAAATATAAATAAATAAATATTTCGGGACAATCTTACACAAATCGACCTAGTCCTACGGTAAGCTCAGTAAGGCTTGTGTTGCAGGTACTAGACGACGATATATATAATAGATAGATACATATAAATACTAAGAAAACACCCATGACCCAGGAATAAATATCTGTGCTCATCACACAAATAAATGCCCTGACTGGGAATCGAACCCAGGACCTTCGGCTTCATAGGCAGGGTCACTACCCACTAGGCCAGACCGGTCGTCAAATATAACTAAGAACAAATCAAATGATTTAATTATATTCAATTAAATATTTTGATACGTATTGATTTTTAAGTAGTAATACAACTAAATACATTGTAAATTTAAATGGATAGATATACTTAAAACAATTGATCAGGTCAACATATATTTTTTTTTGTAACCATTAAATTGTAAGAAAGTAAAACTTCTTTAAAAAATAACTAAAAAGAAACGCTTCTATTACAACAGGCATAAAAATATCGCAAAAAAGCTTAATATTTCATTAACACTCCGTTAAAATTTTAACACTTTTTTTCATAAATAATGTTGCACATTTTTTGTAATTACAGGAAAATAATTATAATTCTGCTGCAAAATTTTCCACTCCTGAAAAATATTCCTCTTTCCAGCCGGCATGGAGTCTACAGAGGCTTTCGAAAACTAAACATGTTTCCAAAATACCCTTTGATACAAAATGGCTGAAGAGTTAGAAGCCATGTAACTGTTTGGGTTCCGTCGTCCAAAATATTACATGTGGTCACGTGTGAAACAACATTCTTTTTGAAAAAAGTGTACTAGTTTTAAAAATTTTACAGTTTTGGCCTGGTGGGTAGTGACCCTGCCTATGAAGCCGATGGTCCTGGGTTCAAATCCCATTAAGGGCATTTGTTTGTGTGATGAGCACAGATATATCTGTTCCTGAGTCATGGGTGTTTTCTATGTAATTAAGTATTTATATGTATCTATCTATTATATATATCGTCGTCTAGTGCCTACAACACAAGTCTTACTGAGCTTACCGTAGGACTAGGTCGATTTGTGTAAGATTGTCCCGAAATATTTATTATTTATTTATTCACATAATAGTTGATACACCCATATGGATATTGCTGAGCAGAAAACTATTTCTTTTAATATCTTATGCTATTTAGGTTATAGTTATTTGTTATACCTACAAGGGTGCAAAGTTAGTGATTATCCACTCGTGTTAATATTACTAGCTAGCGAAAGATTTCAGAATTGAACCATAGTTAGTGAATCAAAAAGTAGAATTTTAAGCTTCGGGACAGTTTCAAGACACGAGGAGGGAACTCACTTTACTTCCATCAAAAATATCTATTATTTATCAAAAAGCATTATATAAAAGAACGTCCAACCAGCTAATGTCACAAAACACTCAATTAGTATATTATTACTTTGCACTCTTGCGAACAAAATGCAATTTCGCTATCTGTTATTAAAAAATAAAACAGTTCTTTCCGAGCCAGTGTGGTGAAAAATTATAGTCTTTTCTAGTTCTTGCCAGCGGATCCCTGTAATATGTCGTAGGGGAACATAAAAACTTATTTTTATCGTTAATACACCCATTCTATTGTATATCGATTAATTATTAATTCATGACATGCATGCTCTGTTGTTCCCACAACGTATATGATAAACTTTATACAAAGCAGTTTTTGTATTTTAACTGTACCCTTACCATGCGTTGTGACATTGAGGTTTTCGATAACGACTATCGAGTTTACTATCTGTGCATCTCGTTTGCACTATTTTAGTGCGACCGCGATGCACAGATAGTAAACTCGATACTCGTTATCGAAAACCTCAAAGTCACAACTCATGGTAAGTGTACTGGGGCTCTAGTGTAAGTTTCTTTTGACGTAAAAAACGTTTACAAACGCGTAAGTGATAATGTTATTTATATGGGAAACGCAAACGCGTTCGTGACGTAAAGTTACGTTAAAAACTTACACTCAGTGCTCAGTATTAGGGAATGCAATCTCGTCTCGCCGAGATCCCGGCCATATTTTACGAGATTGTATCTCGTCAAATTTCGTACCAGCTCTGGCGAGATAACGAGATAAGTAATGTTCCTATTACTCTTAATTATTGAAACTAAAGTAATCATTTACAAAAGACTAAATATAGATAATTATTGTTTTGTTACCAATATTGTAAGAATTTTAACTGATTAGCTACAGTAGGTATAATAATTATAGACATAAACAAATGTTATTAGAGTTAGAGACAAAATAATAAGTACTCTGTTGATTTTTAAAATAAAACTTACATTATTTTTATAACTAAGCAACGCAGTTTCAATTTAATTACATATCATGTCAAGTACTAGTTCTTAAAACAAGCATTTGCATGTTTTAATTGCGATTCTCCCAATCTCGTGAGATCTCGCTAGGCGGAAATCTCGTACGAGATTGCATTCCCTACTCAGTATACTGTGGTCAAAATACGCAGACGAACCGTAAATAGAGTTACGTCAATTATTTTTCGTATGGGACACGTCACGGTGTACAAGTTGCGTCTGCGTATGTTGAGCGTCGGATTAGAGAGCGTGCGATAAAGATGTGAAGTTTAAGAGGTACCCACAAAAAATCCCCGACTCAAATTAAATAAAAAAATATATCGGGACAAATTTTACACAAATCGAACTTAAAATACAATGTTACTTAAGCAGAGTTATTATTTTCGATCCACTGGTTCACTGATCACTGGATCCAGTGGTTGTGGGTTCGAGTCCCGCCGCGAGTAATTTTTTTCTATCTTTCTTTCGATTTAAATATCGAAGATATTCGCTAGCAGACGTTTCTGCATAATATAAAATAAAAGAGTTATTATGTGGCATCATAAAAGTAGGGTGATTTTTTTTTGACATTTAAGCCGGTTAGATTCCCCGACGAAGCAAGTCAGCTTTCAGCAAAATACACTATACATTTAAGGTACTTCCCCTGCATGTCCCATAAGTCTGGGACGCCATGTATATAATAGATACTAATAAATACTTAAACATATAGAAAACACCCATGACTCAGGAAAAAATATATGTGCTCATCACACAAATTCCCAGGATTTGAACCCAGGACCATCGATAGGCAGGGTCACTACCCACTAGGCCAGGCCAGTCGTCAAATTGTTTCAAAGGACTTACTATGGGAACCCGACTAAAACTTTTGAGTATTCATTTTGATATCATTAATCCCACAACTCACCTTATCAAACTCCGGTATCTCTTCTTTAGGTTTCTTGCCTTTCCCTTTACCCTTCCCCTTCCCCTTCCCCTTTTTGGTAACTTCTTCCTGTTCTTCCGCGACCTTCTTTTCTTCTTCTTCTTCCTCTGTACAAAAAAAGAAAATCTGTTAAAAAAAAAAAATCGGTTTTGTCTCAGCCACCGAAAAAACATGAAAAGAACAATTGAAATTGGCTCAAGCAACTTGTTTTATGACGCGTAGCCATAGTTACAGTCCCCTGGGTCACTTAATTAAGTCACACGATTTTTGACTTTTTGTATCCCTCCCCCTATGTCGATTTTTCCTATCTATGTCTCCTATTGCTGTGACATAATATATGTGGATACAGATACAGTGAGAAAATATTTTCCTTCGAGAAAACTCGGATTTTTATTAGAATACGATGACACCCGAACTGTCAATGAATGATCGTATTAAATGAGTGACATTTCATATCCAATAATATGGAACTTTATTATTTGGAGGCCAACACTGACAAGAAATGGACTCCTACTAGCGTACAAATTATGTAGAAAAATATGGCACTAAATGACATTTCTATCACGTTCCAGTTTATGCTAATAATGCTAATTTATAATCTTATTTTAGATAATATAATCAAACAAAAAAGAGCTCAGTGTTCTAATTATTAAGTATTAAACTTCACTGTTGATAAAGTAATAACTTTTCAGTCATTGTTGACACTTGTACTGACAGCGGTTCAAAGAAGACTGACTAAATGTGCCGCCCAAGTTGTTCGAGCACCACTGCTAACTATTTCCTTGTAAATAGTGTTTTTATCTTTATCAAAATGTCAAACTTATGTTGTTTTTATACTAAATTGTCATGAATATACCGTTTTTTTAGTGAAAATAAAAAAATAAACAACTAAGAAAAATGTTGTATTTACTGACTTTCGACTGGACTATAAAAAAAAAACGGGCACCTACTGAGATAAACTGTTTACTATTTTCCACTGTCCTAAAGTAGGACAACGATATTCTAAAGGTTTGAAAGCTGGATCGGTTTCGATTTTCTTACAATAAGATATTTTATGATAAGATATTTATGTTTCAGTTTCATATTAAAAAAAAACACATTTAATTTTTTTCTGCTTAAAATAAGCCTTATTTTGAATAAAAATTGTATAACATTTTTTATTCCTTACATCATTTCCAACCGAAAAACATTTTTTTAAACAATTTTTTAGCACTTTGGAAAAAAATGCGAATGTCCATTTTTTATTCATTCATTTCGATCTACTGTGGAGCGGTGGTTTTTTAGAGCCATTTTTTTGGGGCTGATTGTGAATCTACGTTTATTATACATCGATGGTGGCCAATGTCAAAGTCGACATGTGACGTTAAACAATAAAGTTCCATATTGATAGATATGAAAATGTCACTCATTTAATAAAGTAATCGATTGACAATTTGGATGCCGTCGTATGTCGATCGAGGACCGAGTTCTCCCGATGGAAAATAGTTTTGCACTACATCTGTACGTGATATTCTTCAGTGCCATGAAGACCAAAGTCTTCGAACAGTGCAGGTTTCTGATGATACTCTATGGATCTCAGACTAGGTCGTTCACTATGGCACTGGTCCCACCGCGAGCTAGTAAGCTACGAGCTATCGGCTATTTCAAGGGACAAAAAATAATCGATCCCGTGTAAAGAAAAGAGACATATATGTCATAGCCGGGCGATCGTAGTTCATCGCCGGACGAATTTAAATCTCTATCTTTTATTTACACGGGAGCGATTATCTTTTGCCCCCTGAAATAGCTGATAGTTCATAGCTTACTAGCGGTGGGACCAGTGCCTATAGGACTCATCCAGGCCCAGAGCCGCTCAGCATGGAATGGAAAGCTATGCTCGGAGTATCTCCACGTGATAGAATCAGAGGGGTGATTTTCTCAACGTAAAAAACTAGCGGCGGAGCTGAAAATGGCAGTGTGGACTAATTATTTCAGAATTATTTTATTTTTTCTGAAAACCTAACACTTACCCTAATATCAAGCCAAATCGAAAAGTGACAAATAAGTTAATGATAGCTAATTAAAAAAATATTTTTGTCAAAATAATAATTTTGGTGTAGTGTCCAGTATCCCATGTTCTTGAATAATCTGTATTTTAAAATCATAAAACACACCGTTTTTATAAAAACTTTTGCGTAAGTACATTTGTTATTAGTATACGTATATAATAAAAATACATTATTAAACAGTAGTACATGAATTGATACTCAAAACTGGGCATTAACAGTTGTCCGGGTAAAATAGTCAATTTTGGTGGTAAATATTGAACATGATTCTGTAGTCTAACGAAACGCAGCAAGAACAACAAACGTGTAGTAGCTCGTTCATCCAGTTCCGCTCCTACCCTGAGTGGTGACACTGGTGCCGTGTCTTGCCTAGACCAGTCACCAAGCGCGTAAGTATCTAATTTTGGTGTGTTAAAATACTTTCTATTGCAATTTCGGTGGGGTGTCTAAGTAAGGAATACAAAGTAATTGTTTTTGTGTGAGTTGTTTTATAAGCATGTTTATTGTTGCTCTTGTAAAATGTTAGCTTAAAACGAAGGTGAATGTTACAGTTAATTTTTAAATGAATTTTATTGCACTTTTTCTCATTTTGGTGGATCAATTTTGGTGGTTTTGGTGGTAATTTGAAAACCACCAAAATTGCTAAATTCCACCAAAATTGTTTATTCTATCCTGCTAATATTATAATAGCGAATTATATTTTTTTTAAGTTTTAGTCCTGGATTTCATGGACATGTATCATGGAGATACATAACAAATGTAGACAAAGTCACACAGAAGCTAATTTATTAAAGGAAGTCGGCACTGATACAGATTCCAGTGCAACAAAGTTCAGCTCTTCGAAAAATGGCAGACCAAAGAAACAATTTCGTTTAGATATGGACGATTCTGTTTATGATGTTGTTCGAAGAATGGTGTACGATTTTCATCTGCGTTACAAGGAACTGCCGACAGTAAAATCATTAAAAGCTAAATTGTCTGAGGCTATTAATTACAATGGGTCTGAAAAGGCATTGAGGAAAATTCTTCATGAGATGGGATTTGAGTTCAGTAAAATGAAAGACAACAGACAAAGTTCTGATGGAAAAGCAAGATGTAGCTCTCGCAAATACGCAAATTTCGCGAAACAGGAAAAAACATTATCTATATGGACGAGTGCTACATACATACAACCCACACTAAAGGAAAAACTTGGAGTGATGATAAGCAAAAAGGAGTAAAAAAGCCGATTTCAAAAGGTCAACTTTTGATAATTGTTCACGCAGGAAACGAAAAAGGCTTTGTACCAGGAGCCTTTTTAACGTATACATCCACGGACACTAAAGGTGATTATCACAACGAAATGAATAAAGATAACTACGAAAAATGGCTGGTTAATCAATTAATTCCAGATATACCTGTATATACCAGTGATTCTGTGCTGGTTATCGACAACGTACCCTATCACAATAAATTTGTTAAACGACTCCCCAATTCAAACGCCAATACACCGGAAATGATCAACTGGTTACAAAGACACGAAATTTGATCATAATTTGACAAAACCCCAGATATATGATATTATATATCAGCACAAGGAAAGATTTACAGAGTTTTCCGTGGACAAGATACTAGCTGAACACGAGCACACTGTGTTGCGATTGTCACCATACCATCCGGATTTTAATCCAATTGAAAATATATGGGCTCAACTGAAAGGCTATGTAGCCGCGAGAAACCTGGACATGAATTTGAAAAAACTTTAATAAAAATATTATTAACTGAAAAAGTAAACATGATCGGGGCTGATGAGTGGGAAAAGGTTTGCGATCATGCGATCAAATGCGAGAATGAATATCGAGGAATTCAACACGTTATGGACGACAGAATAGATAGATATGGCGACGATACAACACTCTTCGTTCCGTCTGAAATCGAAATGAGAGCGCTGTTAGACCGCCTTGAGAAGATCAGTAGCTAGTATGGCCTCACTGTCAACAAGGCTAAAACCAAAATAATGACAGTTGACAGGTTCAATAATTTTCAGACAACGGACGCCCTTAATAACTACGAAGTAGTGGACGAATTTATATACTTAGGCGCAGTTCTAAGCGACAAGGGTGGCTGTGAGGCTGAGATTCGACGAAGAACCGGTATGGCGAAATCAGCAATGTCCCAGCTACAAAAAATATGGAAGGACAGGAACAACAGGACGAAAATTAAAATAGTCCAGACCCTAGTCTTTCCCATATTTCTTTAAGGCGCATAAACCTGCAACTACTTACGACTACTACAATGCTTTCGAGATGTGGGTATGCTAAATAATGTAGCGTAATGCTCCGTATACCATGGACCGCACGCCGCACAAATGTCTCGATACTGACTGAACTTAAACTGGAATATCAGCCGAGGCTGTTAACCTTCTGCCTCCAACGTGTGCTACAATACTTTGGTCACATAGCTCGCAGAGACCCTGGCAACTTGGAAGGACTGATGGTGGTGGGGAAGGTTATTAGACAACAGAAGTAGACCACGGGGAAGAAGCCCAACACGATGGTGCGACCAGATATCCGACCAACTGGGTACGACATTGAGTGACGCTCTCCACAGAGCAACCGATAGGGAGAAATGGAGAGCGGACGTTAAAAATATTAATCGGCGGAGTCACGATCCTCAGCAGTGAGGGACCGACTTAGATGAAGAATAAAAGTGGTAACGAAATTATTTTCAATCTACATGTAAACAGCAGCAATCCATGCCATTTTAGTTTATCACTGATGTCACTTTCTTGTTATAATTTTTTTTCTTAATCATAATAACAAAAAAGTTTGGTTAGCTATCAGATGTCAAGATTATTTTTCCATGTTCGTTGACGTTTCTTGATTGTGAAAAAATAATACAGGATGTTATGGAATTATATATTAAACTAATTATATTTTTTTGTATTTGAATTATAAATTCGAAAATTCGATAAAAGTTTAATTTTATTTGTATCATTCATTTGTATACCACAATCTTATTCATCGCCTAGCCATGCCCGGATTTAAATAAGTGGATTTAGTAACTTTACATACTGTATATATTTATTACTGTTTTTCATTTTGTTTTTTTTTTTTTAATCTTATAACGGATATGTGAGAATCGGGATTGTTGTTGATTACAAGTAACATTGTTTGAATAGTTCTAATGAACAGGAATATATGTATTCCTTCGTGTTTGTTACCCATAAATAAGTATTCTTTAGTATAATTAAAACGAATCATACAACTTTTGTTTCCGTTTCATTTTCAGTCAAACATTTGTTAAATTTTCAGTTAATTAGCATAAATTACTAATTTTGATGGGCAATAAATCTAATTTTGGTGGGTAGACGCAATTTTGGTGGCAACTAATTTATTAAAATCATAATATTTCTAAAACTACTATATAGAATGTAAGGCCATTACTACACAATATTAATTTTGACTAGTTACGTACAGTGGATACATAATTTAGTCAAAAAAGTCAAAAACGAAAAAATCCACCAAAATTAGACAAATTCTGGACCTGTTGAAATTCACTAGATGAGAACCGTAGAAGACTCAAAATAATTGACAGAACCGGAGAATTGCACTCTTGAAGTGGCAATGGGCAGGCCACGTAGCTAGGGTTGCCAACTGTGATTCGGAGATTCGCGGTACGTTTACGATCACATTGCGGGACTAGGCAGACATGAAAAAATAAGTCCCGCCGTAGTTTCTTGCCGGTATCTTCTCGGTTCAGAGGTCTAGGGTTTGAACCGGTGTAGTTTTATTTTGACGTTCATAAGTGCATGTAATTGTGCCTAAATTGAAAAATAAAGATCTTTTATCTTTTTTTTTTGCCTTAAAACCGCAGGACATCTACACGTGGCCTCACTCTCACTATATGCATCCCCCCACCCATTTTACATTTACATTACTTATAGTTAACAGACTTTATTTAATCACATCTAACAAGTTCTCACATCAACAAAATTATTGTAACATTCAAATCAACGGTCGTTTTGGTGCTGATAATCTAGTCTAGTCTGAAAACGGGACAATCGGCGTCCCGCGTGGGACGCATGCTCCAGGGCCCCAGAAACGGGACGTCCCGCTTAGCGGGACGGTTGGCAACCCTGGCGGTTGGACCCAGGTATGTCCTTAAACCACGTCCAACAATGAGAGGTAGGGCACAGCGTTGACCGAATCTGGGGCAGCCCAACTGGGGAAGTACCTCCTCCTTACAGAAGACCACAGCCATAATAGCACTGCCACCTTTCAGGTATGTAGTGTTGTGTTCCTGATGGTGAGTAAGGTTCCCAGAGCTCCAACCCCCCTTAAAGGCCGGCAACGCGCTTGTGACTCCCCTGGTGTTGCGAGTGCCCATGGGCGACGGTAATTGCTTAACACCAGGCAATCCGTCTGCTCGTTTGCCGCCTATGTCATAAAAAAAAACCCTACACGTAACCCCAAGGCCTTTAGGGCAGGATCCTAAACTGACCACGAAAGACCGCTCACCGACGGATCGTCGCTGATAGTCCCTGACTGGAGACTGCCTCCGGTGGCAGACTAGGACACACAGCCAGTAGTGGACACCCCTGATAGAATATGTATAGGTAGATTACCTTGTGGGAGGCTCTCCTCAGACCATTGGAACACCTTTTCTTCAACCACAACCTCCTCTTCCACTGCCTGCGAACATTTTTGATTGTTTACTTTAATTATATACTTATTTTTTTGTGTAAGAAGTTTTTACATAATCCTAGCGAGTAATTTCTAGAATAATAAGTAAATTCTAGAAACTTAGAGACTTAATTTCGTTTCGTTTTACCAAAGTTTTTTGTGTCTCTTTAAATATAATGTCTTATTTGTTATCGTGAACATTTTCGTAGTTAATGTCATCTATAAAACAAACATTAAATAAAACTAACCTAAACAATAAAACTAAAGAAAAATTGAAATGAAAATTAAAAAAAAATGTGTTGCGGTTAGCATTCTCTCGCTGTATTTATTTATTTATTTAAACTTTATTGCACAAAAAACAAACTTAAAGTACAAAAGCTGTATCGCGATACTATAGATAAGAAACTTAGCTAGAGCACCTGGCCTGTGTAGTAGTAACGTGTGTACACGCATGTCGGCGTTCTATATTCAAATTTTGACGTAAGATTCATATTAATTCTCCTGCACAACTACATAGACATGGGCCTTCAGTTAAGTTACCTATAGTGCGTTGCGCGAGGAAGCTGTTAGCTCTGTAGTTATATTTGAGTGTCACATTAAAACAGTGTGGGTACAATACCTTTTTCTTCTTCTTTGGTTTCTTTTTGACCTCTGAAAACAAAACAAATACATGTGGTGAAAAAAAACTAAAGCAGCCTATGGTAGTAACGTGTGTGCATGTCGTCGTTCTATATTCAAATTTTAACGTAAAATCCATATTAATTCTCTGCACAACTACATAGACATAGTCTTTCAGTTAAATACCCGGCCTATGTAGTAGTAACGTGTACACGCATGTCAGCGTTCTATATTCAAATTTTGACGTAAATTCCATAATAACTCTCTGCACAACTACATAGACATAGTCCTCCAGTTAAATACCTGGCCTATGTAATAGTAACGTGTGCACACATATGTCGGCGTTCTATATTCAAATTTTGACATAATTTCCATATTAATTCTCTGCACAACTACATAGACATGGTTAACTTTTTCACGTATAATATATTACATATTTACTCCATTACGTAAATTTATTTAAAAATACACTTTCGTGACACCAAAAGAAACAATGATATATGTAAACTTCAATAAATTATTCTTGACCCTGTGATGATGGGCATAAAATTAATTCGGTTACCGACCTTATTGAAATTGGTGATTTGTATACTTTTCTACTGTTTTTCAATACAATTGTGGTGAAACGGGGCGCGTTGCTATGTATGTAGTGAGTATCGATAAAATAGTTGTTGATGTACGCGGCTGACAGCGCTGCTGGCCTAGCGGTAAGAGCGTGCGACTTGCAATCCGGAGGTTGCAGGTTCAAACCCTCGTACCAATGAGTACACCCCGTTATCTTATGCTCAGTTTAGTGGCAAGTGATTTGGCAGTTACGATAATCTAAGTCGATAAAAAATTAAGTTGACTTACTCAATAACATGTCAAAAGATCTTGGGTCCGATTTTTTTAATACAAAGTGACATCTATAGGGAATGAATGAGAATCTCTATGAAGATTACTCGGTGAATATTTCAAGAATCGAATTCCAAATTGACGATATTCGATATTTATAATTGTAGCCCTCCGATCTGATTAAAAAGAGGAATGAATGAGTTATCTCTCGGGCGTTTCCTAAAGAAGAATTTTAGTGTGTCAAATAACTTTTATAGATAATAAATAATAGACTAATTGGGCATTTCTCAAAAAGTTTGTACATTTGGATCACGTCTTCGATTTTGATTAAAAGCGGTAGACTGATAGAGCAAATGATGGTTAACAAGATTTACTATATTTCCCAAAATGTCCCATAAAGTTTTGTACTTTCCTTTTTTGTTACCGAAAGTCTATAGAAATTTGGTAACAAAAAAGAAAACTTCCATATATACTAAATGGGACTTTTTGGGAAATATGGTAGATCTTGCTAAACATCATTTGCTCTATCAGTCTACCGTTTTTAATCTAAATCGAAGACGTGATTCAAATGTACAAACTTTTTGAGAAATGCTCAATTATGTGAAGCAACATCACTATTTTAGCTTGCCCTCAAAATGAGCGTTAGATAACGGGGTGTACAGTCAACAACACTCCTAGTTATAAATTATTTTTTATTATGCAGAAACGTCTGCTAGCGAATATCTTCGATATTTAAATCGAAAGAAAAATAGAAAAATTTGACTCGCAGCGGGACTCGAACCCACAACCACTGGATCACTAGCCCAGTGCACTTCCAATTGTGCTATACGAGTACCGCTGAGACTTGTCGAATTTTTCTATCTATCCCTCGTCGTATACGTCATCATGGGTGACGTGTAAACACATCTACCGCCAGCACAATTGGAAGTGCACTGGGCTAGTGATCCAGTGGTTGTGGGTTCGAGTCCCGCTGCGAGTAAAATTTTTCTATTTTTCTTTCGATTTAAATACTCCTAGCTATACATTGGTAGACCTTATTATATAAGGCATAAGGTCCACCTATGTACAGCTAAGAGTGCTGCTGTGTGTATCAATGAGTTTTTCTGAACTTATGTCCAAAATATCTCATGCACGTGAGGAAACCAGACTAATCCCAAGGTCTTGTTTATCCTCTGGATTGAAAGGTCAGCTGGTAGTCACGTTCTGGACGAGAGGTGTACCGTATACCGTAAGTAGCCGTCATAGGAGCTTTAACTTTGAGGATCGCTTCTGCACCACGAATGCACCACATTTGTTTTACAACTTTAATTTTTTTATTTATTTATTCAAAATGTATCTCTAGTAATAAAGGCTATCTTTATCTTTAGCATTCAATAGTCTAGTTGACATTTACTGTCAGCCTACAAACTTCATAGTTTTCGCAGTACATTGCGTGCTTGAAAAATCTTCTATTTAAATATTAAGTAAACTATATAAGTTATTTTCAAAAGTCGTAGAACAAATGTTTTACAAATTGTTCGTGGTGCAGAAGCGATCCTCAAAGTTAAAGCTCCTATGATGGCGACACACGGTATGGTCCTTCGAACCGGATGAAGAACCTACCCTCGACCGGAAGTGGCGGCAGGGACTCGAAGGAAGCGCTGGTGTACGAGGTCTCCGTCCACTGGATCTCCTCCTGCTCCGGCTCCAAGTCCGTGGCTCCCAGCAGCAGCTCATCTGGTATTTCTGGCTCTGGAACATACGTTATTTCAATTAAATTCAATTCAATCAAATTCCATTCAATTCAGTTCAATTCAGTTCAATTCAATTCAACTCAACTCAACTCAACTCAACTCAACTCAATTCATCTCAATTCAACTCAATTCAACTCAATTCAACTCAATTCAACTCAATTCAACTCAATACAACTCAATTCAACTTAATTCAACTCAATTCATATTCATGATATTAATGATAAACTACATTAATACAAAATATGTAATACTAGCTATGCCCACGTGTTACCCGCGGTTTATTAGGGAAAAAACGTAGCCTATGTATTAATCCAGGGTGTCAGCTAACTCCATACCAAATTTTATTAAAATCGCACCAGCCGTTTAGACGTGAAGAAGTAACAAACATACACACTCACAAACTTTCGCCTTTATAATATAAGACGCCGTTATAAAATGGAGAAGTATATTTCGTACCTGGCTCTTCTTCCTGAAAATAAATGAAAAAACTATATTAATTAACAAAAAATGCCTAAATAAAAAAAAAAAAAAAATATCAGTCATTTGTGAACCATAAAGTACACAAAAATAGCTGATACATAACAAGTCTTCTATTTATATAATGTAAACTAAAAATATCCAGCTTCAAGATTAATAAATAACTATACAGCGGTATTTGGTCATACTTAGTTACAAACGGATAAAATCACGTGTAACTATAGCGCACCCACAGATTAGTAAATAGTTTACAAAGGGATAAACTCATGTGTAATTATAGCGCACTCACAGCTTAGTAAATAGTTACGTCGTACAATGTACCTATACGTACACAACTAA
Source organism: Grapholita molesta (assembly GCA_022674325.2). NCBI lineage: Eukaryota > Metazoa > Arthropoda > Insecta > Lepidoptera > Tortricidae > Grapholita > Grapholita molesta. The sequence continues at coordinate 7,358,977 of CP053145.2, read as the reverse complement.
CAACACGGTCGAGTGTAGGTATCCGTAGCGCCTGTACAAAAAGTGCGAGCAATTTCTCAGCGGGAACGCTTTACTGTGACGCAGTGAGTGATACACCCTCAACGCGAGCGGTGTGTCCTGACTCCGCTTGAAGATGGTACCAGAGCTTACCCGAAACATGTCGCCTAGTGCGATATAAGTACACGTGAGTTTATCCGTTTGTAACTAAGTAGTATAGGTGAAAAACTTAACTGAAGCACCATTATATAGTTGTGCGGAGAATTAATATGGAACTTACGTCAAAAATTTAATATAGAACGCCGACATGCGAGTACACACACGTTACTACATAGGCCAGGTGTTTTAGCTAAGTTTTTCACCTACAGTAACATGATTCATAACAGTTTTGATTACAGTATTCGGTCATGTAGTAAATTAAAAAATATATATTTGGAAAGGGTTGGGTGCATACTTGTAGCTTTAAAGAACTATAAAAAACTATACACGCAAACACGTAGTGTTTCACCTTAGAGCTGGTAAAACGGTGCCTAAAACCATTTAAAAATAAACAAGATCACATATACTTGATTAATTTCGACGTGGTCCGCTGTGTACGGGTGACCAAATTGGTTAAGGCGTCAGCCGCGATAGCTGGAGATGCGGGTTCGAATCCCGTCTCGAACACCGGAAGTCCTCGTCGTTTTTTCTTAAGTATATGTTACCTATTTCAACTTTTATAAAAAACTATTAAAATAAAGTTATGTATACAACATTAAAGGTGGGAACCGACCGCGGGAATTCACTGGAGGTGAGAGCCGTAAACCTGGAACCTATTTGTGGGACGTTTTGGGGGAGGCCTATGTCCAGCAGTGGACGTCTTTCGACTGATTTGATAATGGTTATAACATTAACTACTGATTTAGTTTATAAGAGGATGAAAAAGGGGGTTGAAAGTTAGAATAACAGACTATTTTTTTTCGTATAACTGCGGATTTTTCTCACCTTTTTCTTTTTATCTTTCTTCGCCATGGTTATTTATTATTTTATGTTACTTATACACTGGAATATCAGTAAATATAGAAAATAAATTTGTAAATGTATATAAAGATTTGTGTAAGATTGTTTATTTATTTATAAAAATGACAACTTCAAAATTGACTTGACATTATCATGACAATTAAAAAGGTTTTGACAAAAAGTTTGATTATAGAAATTGATACTTTATCTATATATATATTAATAAAAATGAAACCCCCCAAAATGTATGTGATCGCATAACTTCCAATAGACTGAACCGATTTGGCTAATTTTGGTCTTGAAATATTTGTAGTAGCACACGGAAGGTTGTAACGGTGAGAAAGTATGAAAAAAATACGAGTAATATACTAAAAAACGAAGATATTGTTCTCCCATACAAACTTTATCAACTCCGAAAAGCAGTAAGCGCCGCAGAATTTCATACATCTTACGCGTTTTGGTAAAATGGTCTTTGCTTTCGCTCGAGAAAGGCGGAAGCGCCGCAGGGTTTCATACATCTTACGTTTCTTTGCGAGCAAAATAGGTACTCTATATTAATCCAGCACTATAGTCGTTAAAGCGATAGTTTCTTACAAATTGTTAATAAATTAGCCCTTATTCCCTAAGATACGGCTGTCAAAATCTCTATTGAATGACAAAAGTCACTGCTGAGTTTTCCGTTTCATGTATAATTCTGCGTTCAGTTTTCATCGTATATAAGAATTTTAAATAAAATCTTTAAATTGAAATGGTGAATGCGTAGAACAAAAAAAAATCTTTTTGACCTTTTATAATTTTATTTCTCTACATAATCTCCTTTCAACTCCATACACTTCATCCAACGATGTTCCAGCTTTTTCAACCCCTCCAAAAAATATTTTTTATCAAACCCTGAAAAATATGCTTCAGTTTCAGCTATGACTTCCTCATTTGATGAAAATCTTCTCCCACCGAGCCATTTCTTCATGTTTGGGAATAAAAAAAAATCACATGGGGCCAAATCTGGAGAATAAGGTGGGTGTGGGCAGTATTTCATAACGCAATTCTACTAATTTGGCTGTTACGACTGCCGACGAGTGTGCAGGGGCATTGTCGTGGTGAAAAAGGATTTTCTTCTTTGCCAGATGTGGCCGTTTTTTCACTACTTCTGCGTTGAATTTTTCCAACAATGTAGCATAATAAGGGCCATTTATTGTTTTACCTTTCTCCAAATAATCTATATAAATAACCCCTTGGCTGTCCCAAAAAACAGTGGCCATTACCTTTCCTGCCGAATTAACGGTTTTCGCTTTCTTTGGGGCCCGTTCGTTAGCAGAAGTCCACTGTTTTGACTGATTTTTCGTCTCTGGCGTATAATGGTGGATCCACGTTTCATCTACCGTCACAAAACGACGTAAAAATTCATTGGGATTACGCTTGAATTTGGCTAAGCATTGTTCGGAAGTTGTTTCACGAAGTCGTTTTTGATCGGCTGTCAGCAAACGCGGCACCCATCTTGCGGAAAGCTTTTTCATATTCAAAATATTATGCAAGATATGAAAAACTCGTTCAGATGAAATGTGTACAGTCTCAGCTATCTCACGAATCTTAACTCGACGGTCATCCAAAACAATATCGTGAACTTTATTCACGACATTATCAGTGGTGACTTCAATTGGCCTACCAGAGCGTTCTGCGTCATTGGTAGTGGTACGCCCAGAACGAAATTCTGTAAACCACTTATGAACCATTTCATGAGAAGGAGCAGATTCCCCATAATATTTTTTTAATCAGTTTTCAGTCTCTTTAATAGTTTTTCCACGTAAAAAGTAATGTTTAATTAACACACGAAATTCGCTTTTCTCCATTTTCCAACAATTATCCGACCGTATTTGACATATACCTCAATAACTTTTTTATTTTCCCACCTTTCTTTAAAAAAAAAAAAAAAACTGCCAGCTACCAAGGAGTTCAGAATCGTAATTAAAAAGTTTATCTGTTAAAATGATTTTTGTTTTACTTAAAGTCACCGAGTTATCAAACCGCCCTCGTACGCTCAAGATGCTATGTCGCCTGCTGCCGTGTCGGAAAACCGTCAGGATTGTTTATTTACACGCCAAGAAAGAAAACTAATAATGTTGTGTATCAACAAGCATTACAATAAAAAAAAATGTTATGGAGGTAATAAAAAAAATACAATGTATTGTATTAATAAGGTTTTTAATTTTATTACTTTGTTCTCAAAAATAAAGAAGTTTTACCCAACGGCCAATGGCATACCATATATCCGTTACATGCAATTAGTCTTTCTTTATCTAGGCAGGACGACGTCTGCCGGGTCCGCTAGTTGTTCTATAAATACATAAATAATCGGGACAATCTTACACGAATCGACCTAGTCCTACGTTAAGCTCAGTAAGGCTTGTGTTGTAGGTACTAGACGACGATATATATAATAGTTAGATACATATAAATACTTAAGTACATAGAAAACTCCCATCACTCAGGAACAAATAACTGTGCTCATCACACAGATAAATGCCCCGACTGGGATTTGAAACCAGGACCATCGGCTTCATGGGCATGTTCAATGGATAGAAAAAACAGCATATCCATACTAATAATAAGGAAGTAAATCTCTCTGTCTGTCTGTTACCTCTTCACGCCTAAACCGCTTAACCAATTGGGATGAAATTTGGTATAGAGAGTTTGAGCTACGAGAAAGGACATAGGATATTTTTTATAAGAGGGGCTTGGCTGGCCGACGTAGTCGCGAGGAAAAGCTAGTAAACAATAACTCTTTCTAACTAAATTTAGATAATAAAGTAATAAGGAGTAATAGAGAGTACCAAACGGATGCCACAAGAGAGGCGCGGATGGGGCAGGCCTAAACAGAGATGGCGGAACGATCTGGATGCTTTCCTCAGCACTTGGCCGGGAACAGCAAAAGACCGAGAATTGTGGGGGTCCACGGGAGAGGCCTTTGCCCAGCAGTGGGACACTATAGGCTAAAGATAAAAAAAAAAAGTAATAAGACTAAAAACTAAAAAAGGCCCCAGCGGTTGGGTATCGAAGACGCAGGCTGCATTACCCTGCTGGACTGAAGAGTTGGCGCATCTCGGCGCATCAAGGCGAGTCTCTTCGAAATGTCGTTTTTTTTAATATAACGACGATGGCAAATAAGCATACGGCATTGATAAAGTAAACATTAAAAAAAATGTTCTGGAAATTAACCGGAAGCCAAAAAAAAAACAGAAAAGTACGAAAACTACGGAACTTTACACTTTGCTCTTTTCTTATTGTGTTTAGATTATTTTTGAATTGTCGTTTTGGTTTATCGGTAAATATTTTTGTCAACTTGATTGTGCAGTATAAATATAAATATTGTGAACGTAACCAGAGACCAGTGAATACTTAAACAGCCAATGTCAGCGATTAAAAGTGCTGATTAATACGTGTTAAGGGGAAGCATGCAAGCTGGGAATTTCTCCATCGTATTTTTCAATGCGCTTTTCGTTTTATTTCTAAGAGCTATGGTATCCTTAGCAGATGTATCTGCTTAGAAAAAAATATTTTTTTTATGACATAGGCGGTAAACGAGCAGACGGATTGCCTGGTGGAAAGCAATTACCGTCGCCCATGGGCAACACCAGGGGAGTCACAAGCGCGTTGCCGGCCTTTAAGGGGGGTTGGAGCTCTGATGTTTACTCACCATCAGGAACACAACACTACATACCTGAAATGCAGCAGTGCTATTATGGCTGTGGTCTTCTGTAAGGAGGAGGTACTTCCCCAGTTTGGCTGCCCCAGATTCAAGCGTGATGGTCATCGCTGTGCCCTACCTCTCATTGTTGGACGTAGTTTAAGGACATACCCGGGTCCATGTTATATAAATAACATTATCGCTTACGCGTTCGTAAACGTTTTTTTACGTGATAAGAAACTTATACTGGAGCCTCTGAACACTATGGCCTTGTCTATGATTGTATTCTGCACGCCTGGTCTACTTTACTACCGCTCTTCAACTCGAGCTATTAAATATCGATTCAAGAGTCGATTAAAACGGTAATTCACTTTACCTTGACTTTAGCAGTTAAACTGACGTAAAATTGCAAGAATACCTCTAATCTAATGATTAACTATTAATCTAATGGTAGTGACCCTGCCTATGAAGCCGATCGCCCTGGGTTCAAGTCCCAGTCAGGGCATTCATTTGTGTGATGACCACAGATATTCGTTCCTGAGTCATGGGTGTTTTCTATGTATTTATGTATTTATATGTATCTATCTGTTATATATATATCGTCTAGTACCTACAACACAAGCCTTACTGAGCTTACCGTGGGACTAGGTCGATTTGTGTAATATTGTCCCGAAATATTTATTATTTTGTTACAAATGGATGAAGTCACGTGTGATTATATCGCACTAGGCGACATGTTTCGGGTAAGCTTTTCCAAGTCCAATCAGAACACGCTTAGGGTGAGGGCTAGAAATGTAGGCCTATTCATCATCATCATCATTTATCTGCCGAAGGACGTCCACTGTTGGACATAGGCCTCTCCGACGCGGCCCACAATGTGTGATTTTGCGGCATTCGCATCCCACTGGATCACGTCCATTTTGTCTGCCCACGCCTTCCATTACGTGTTGTGACATTAAGGTTTTCGATAACAAGTATCGAGTCTACTATCTGTGCATCTCGCTTGTACTATTTTAGTGCCTACGAGATGCACAGATAATAAACTCGATACTCGTTATCGAAAACCTCAATGTCACAACTCATGGTAAGGGTACTGGTAGAGAATGCCTCATGTCATTAAGTTCGCTTTTTGTGAAGTAAGTTTTCATGTATGCAATCAAGATTAAATGAATAGATAAATAAATACCGTAATAATCATCATTATCAGCCGTAAGCCGTCCACTGCTGGAGGACTCCCCCAAATTACTTGTATCACGTTGGGGGAGATGCCATACTCGCAAATGAGGGGTTACTGGGTACACGTGGGCCTCATTAGCCTATTACGACCTCGTCTTTATAGATACCGCGACGACCGGTTTGGCTTAGTATGTAGTCATTACGTGGTCGCCACTTGAGAACCTTTACGCCCCAACGTCTGTCGGTTCTACGCCCCGCCTACTGCCACTTAAGTTTAGCTATCTGGGTAGCTATATACTATTATGGTTCTGCTATGAATGACATCATTACTGATGTGATCGCGCGGAGACACTCCCAGCATAGCCTTTTATATGACTCCATTGCTCTTCAAATGACTTTGAGGGGAGAATATAAAATCATGTTTTCTCAAACATGCGCTACAATGTTGACTTTATGATTTAGACATTAAATAAAGCGGAATGATTTGCCGTCACCGGTATTTCCGTACCGATACGACCCTCATACCTTCAAGAAAAGAGCGTACTCCTATCTTAACCCTTTAATGCCCAAAAGTCACTGTGGTCGTGCGTTCAAGCCTCCTCGGGGCTCGATTGTTCTAATGATTCTTATTAAGGAAAAAATACAAAAAGACGATGTTGTCGGGTGGTCATTTTTGCATTGCAAATTTGAACTTGTCCTATAAAGGGTTAAAGGCTGGCAGCTTGTGACTCCCCTGGTGTTGCGGGTGCTCATGGGCGTCGATAGTTGCTGACCATCAGGTAATCCGTCTGCTCGTTTGCCACCTTTGCCATAAAAAATTAAGGCTTCGAAGTAACAATCAGTACGTTGTTACAGGTTTGGCTAGGCGAGAGGCATCGGACGCCGTAAAGGTTAACATTATCGGCCTAGACCGGCAAGACCCGCTTTCTTAATTGCCATTCTGATTATTGACATTGCCATAGATTAGTGCCATTCCATCATGGCGACTTGGTATTAAAAAAAATGACCACATTTGCTGGTAGATTCGATAAAATTCTGCAACTATGACTATTTAAAATAATAATCCATTATTGGTATAGTTTACAGTTATTTAAGGAAAATAAAACTAGTGACTACGCCAAATCCTGGGATTAGTTGCCAAGCGGACCCCAGGCTCCAATGAGTCATGGCCAAATGCCGGGACAATGCAAGTAAGATGATGATGATTTAGGGAAAATACCTAGCCAAGCGGTAAGCGTGCGACTTGCAATCCGGAGGTCGCAAGTTATATGTGTACAGTCAGCAGCAGAAGTGGCTCAGACTTCGTTTAATGTGTTCAAAATGAAGTCAACACATCTCTATTGTCAAGATAATAAAAGTGCGTGTAGGTCATTTTGAACATTTCAAACGCTTAGCCACTTTTGCTGCTTACTGTACATATGTACTAATTATCATTTGATATTTACCAGTCGCTTTTCGGTAAGAAAACATGGCGAGGGAACCCCAATACAGCGTATAGTATTGGAAGATCAGATGGTAGTCGCGTAAAACTAGGGCCTATGCCAAATCCTGGGTTTAGTTGTCAAGCGGACTCCAGGCTCCACAGCCGTGGCAAAATGCCGCAATAACGCGAAGAATACGTGATTGATTGGACACAACGAATCGTCAATTATATTATTAAAGTGGTAATGTCTACTTAACATTCTACAATGGAGGCATCGAATACATTTAAGTCGACATTTGAACTTAGAACGCCGTGCCAACCGCTCGCCGCGGGAACATTAATACCAGCCAGTAACGCTAGTGACATTTCGATTTTTTAAACGGCCAGTGACAAATTATTTTTTAATTTGAGTTTGTTTTCAAAATGGGGTTTCTGGAAGAGAGGGATTTTGCCAATGTGCCTACCATACCGGAGTTTTATAAAGGGAAAACTGTACTGATTACCGGCGGTTCTGGTAAGTTTTTTTTTTAAATACATCAGTCTGGCTTAGTGTAGTGCCGATGATCCTGGATTCGAATCCCTGTAAGTGCATTTATTTATGTGATGAGCACAGATATTTGTTCCCGAGTTATGAGTGTTTTCTATGTATTTAAGTATTTGTATATTGTTGCTGAACAACACAAGCCTTATTGAGCTTACCGTGGGACTTTTGTGTAAGGATTTCGTGTAATATTTATTTAATCTCTATTTACATAAATGAAACTCGGGCAATAGAAGAAAAATACGCCTATAATTACTATATCCGAAAAGATTATCTACAATTATTGTATCATTATTAATTACTTCGATTTACAAATGGTCCTAATTAATAAATTATTATGCAATAGCGAATTGACTTGAAACGACGTTTCTCACTACAAACTCACTAGCACTTACGCCCTTTTAAAATAAGGCGAAACGATCATGAGTGTGCATTTCTGTCAAAACACATTAAGTCATAAGAACCGTTAGTCAATTAATTCTATTATATACTTTATTAACAAACGAATAAGTTCCAAATTTAAACTAGGTATTTATGCACTTATGCTATATTGCATATTGCCTATTATATGCAATTGTTTTTGACCTTGATGCAACTAGTAAGTAAATGTATACGTTTGCCTTGATTTTATAAAGTAATGTATCTACTAGTAGCTTTAGTATTGAAATTAATTCTCATTTTCACCTTTAGGGTATAAATTTACAAAATTAATATTTTTGTTTTCGTATTTGGATACTATTACACAATAAAACATACTCTATTTTCAATTCAAATACAAGCTTGATTCATCATCATCATTTCAGCCGTATGCAGTCCACTGCTGGAATTGCCTCCCACAAATAAGACTTGTATCATCTTGAGGGGTAGTTGCCATAGTCGCCACGCTTGGCAGGCGCGTTGGCGACCGCAGTAGCTATAGATTGGGTTTCGTCGGACGCTGCTACCCGTCCGTAGGATTTTTCCCTTTGTTGCTTTTTACGGTACCCGCGGGAGGATGGGGTGGTGCTATTCTAGTCGGCCGGCATGCTAACTTATTTAACTAGATACTCCAAAATTAAATGTAAAAATAGCCCTTGAGGCATTGTACCAAGGATGCTGGCGGCTCCTCGTTGTATCGCAGCTACAGCTATCGTTGTGCGAGGAAGCCGCCAGCTCTTCGGTCAACAGTTACGTCAACCAGACGCTTCGCGATTTCTGAAAATTTCTGATAGCACATTCAATAACTTCTCATATTTTTATGAGGACAGCTCTGGCCTAGTGGCTAGTGGCCCTTCCTATGAAGCTGATGGTCCTAGGTTTGATACCCAGTAAGGGCACTTATTTGTATGATGAGTAGGTTTTAGTTCCTGATTTATTTGAATATTATTTATATCGTTGGCTTAGTACCTGCCCAAGACACAAAGCCTTCTTGAGCTTAACGTGGGGCTCAGTCAATTTGTGTAAGGATGGCTTGTAATATATATGTATACATTAAATATAATGGTCCATATAAATCTTATATAATTAAAACTTTTGTGAGCCATACACTCACAGTTAGTGAGTCATACACCCTCACCCCGAGCGGTGTGTCCTGACTCGGTTTGAGGGTACCAGAGCTTACCCGAAACATGTCGCCTAGTGCGATATAATTACACGTGAGTTTATCCGTTTGTAACTAAGTAGTCATATAAATCTTACAAAATTGTGATTCCAATTCTAACTCCATAAAATTTTTAACAATGTTAAGGACGTCTTTGCGACTTTATTTGACCTTCGTAGTTACGTGTCCTAAATTTATAATCTATCATAGATAGACGTACCATGCATATTAATATATCTTTGTTTATTTGTCTTTCAAAATACGTCCATAGCTCAGGAAGAAATTCGTGATTATTTTTTTTAATACAAGACTGACCATCGTTTGACCTCAGTCGCACCTGATGGTAAGTGTCGACGAAGAGGGTGTAGCACGCTGGTTCAGTAACAGCCTGACTCTTGCCTTGAAACCCAAATTATATCTTACCGGGAATACAGACGAAGGGAGCGAATTCCATTCCTTAACAGTCCGCATTAGGAAGGTAGTAGCGAATCGCTTCGTGTGTATGAATAGAAATATATATTACAGAACATTCTTACACAAATCGACTGAGCCTCTCAGTAAAACTCAAGAAGGTTTGTGTTGTATCTAAGCCAACGTTATATATAATATACAAATGCTTAAAGACATAGGAAACACCCATGACTCAGGAACAAATATCTGTGCTTACACAAATAAATACCCTTACTAAGATTTGAACCCAGGACCGTCGACTCCAAAGGCCAGACCTGTCATCACAGTTGTGTTTGTTTATTAATAAGTTAGAATTATTTATAAAACATATTTTAAAGCGCTGGCTGTAGCGAGCCATTTGCAATCCTGAGGTCGCAGGTTCAAACCCCGACGCGTACCTATGACTTTCTCGGAATTTAATAAATAATTATGTATTGTAGGCACTAGACGACGATATATATATAATAGATAGATACATATAAATACTTAAATACATAGAAACACCCATGACTCAGGAACAAATATCTGTGCTCATCACACAAATAAATGCCCTTACTGGAAATCGAACCCAGGACCATCGGCTTCATAGGCAGGGTCACTACCCACTAGGCCAGACCGGTCGTCAAGTTAAGTACGTAGATGAGGTCAAAGTGCCATAAATTGTGTACACGCACCTTGTTATCTTACTATTACGGTGCATGACGACCGGTCTGGCCTAGTGGGTAGTGACCCTGCCCAATTTTGCACCTTTCGTCTGATTCCCCGTTCATCTAGTCGGTCTTCGTTCGTCCATTTCTCAGTTCGTCAATGTCATAGTTCGTCAGTTGCTCCGTTCGTCTTAGGCAGACGAACTATATAAATATTTAGGGACAATCTTACCGAAATGGACCTAGTCCTACGGTAAGCTCAGTAAGGCTTGTGTTGTAGGTACTAGACGACGATATATATAATAGATAGATGCATATAAATACTTAAATACATATAAAACACCCATGACTCAGGAACAAATATCTGTGCTCATCACACAAATAAGTGCCCTTACTGGGATTTGAACCCAGGACCATCGGCACCGGTCGTCGCGGTATCTATAAAGACGAGGTCGTAATAGGCTAATTAGGCCCACGGTGTACCCAGTAACCCCCCCATTTGCGACTGTGGCATCTCCCCCAACGTGATACAAGTCATATTTGGGGGAGGCCTATGTCCAACATGTTAAGTATGTTTGCCGTGTGGTGCCGGCGTAGAATGTCACCACCCCCTATCCTCCAGAGGGTGTCGTAAGAGGCGACTAATGGATCTTACGTGATATGCCATAAATCATACGTTCACCTGGGCGTTGGCAAGTCACTGCTTTCCCTGTCTTTGCCAGTCGTATCGGTTACACGGTCCACTGGTGCCAGGAGGTAACTACTAAACTACTATATCTATAGCAAATAAAGATTTATGATTTATGATTTATGATTTATGAGGCTGGGAACGAGAGAGTGGGTTTGTAGGAGCGCAACTATTTGCCCACTATAATCTAGTCACGCGCAGATGACCCTGGCAAAGTTCTCAATGGACATCGAGACAAAAGTCCTCCGGCGATGGAGTGTCAGCGGTGGGGATCCGGACTCCGATGTATCCGGGCCTTAGTTGACATTCTGCACGTAGGCGGTCAGACGAGAGTGGTCGCTCCTTGGACTCGACAGAGGCGGGAGGACAGGTTCGACAGCACGTCTGGCGGCAAAGCAGCCCTATTTAGGATCGCTCTGCTTTCCCCAATTAGGGGAAGGGCCTAGAAAAGGTGGCCTAAACCTAGTCCGTCTCACCCCTCACCCTGATGCCAAACCGCGGGCATCCGGACATCGAACTGACGCGGTCGAAAAAGGAAACACACATTTAAATGTAAAAATCTATGCATCGGTGCGTGGAATGTTCGAACGCTCCTAGATGCTGACACCAACTTGTGCCCTGAGCGAAAAACCGCTCTCATCGCCAGGGAATTGGGCCGGTACAGTATTGACATTGCGGCGATTAGCGAGACCCATCTCAGTGACAGTGGAGAGCTTTGTGAGCAACTGGGTGGTTATACTTACTACTGGAATGGTAGACCTGCTTGTGAAAGGGCAGCGAGTGGAGTAGGCTTTGCTATACGCAACCATATAGCGAGATCATTACATGAATTGCCAGTGGGCATTAGTGATCGCTTGATGACACTTCGGCTTCAATTATCATCGATGAAGCACCTCCATCTTATAAGCGTATATGCTCCTACGTTGCCCTCTTCGGACGAAGATAAGGGTAGGTTTTATCAGGACCTCCGCCATATCCTCACTAAAATACCATCAAGTGACAAGATATTACTTCTAGGAGATTTTAATGCTCGAGTCGGCGCAGAGTCTGAGGTTTGGAAAGGTATCCTCGGTCGTCACGGTGTCGGAAGGTGCAATGCTAATGGCTTGGACCTTTTGATGCTGTGTGCAGAGTTTGGCCTGTGTATTACAAACACTTACTTTAGGCTGCCCGAAAAGTACAAGACCTCGTGGATGCATCCAAGATCCAAGCACTGGCATCTCTTGGACTATGTCATAGTGCGCAAAAGGGACATCCAAGATGTTCTTATTACGAGAGCTATGAGAGGTGCCGAGGGCTGGACCGATCACCGCCTGATTCGGTCAAAACTAAAAATTACTTTGAAAGCACCACGCAGAGCATGCCTCAAGGCTCCTAGTAGACTCGACACCAACAAACTTGTTCATGACAGGCAACTGGGAAAAGATATTGATGCAGCCTTTGGTAGTCAAACTTTGTCATCTAGGCCAGAGTCTGTAGACGTACAATGGCGTGCCTTTGCCACAAAGTTGTACGAAATTTCCTCCGAGACTATTGGAAAACCGGCCAAACAACATAAAGACTGGTTCGACAACTCTGACCCTGAAATTATGCGTCTTGTAGAAGAATATAGGCTTGCACTCAAATCTACAACAAATGTACAGGTTATAAAGGCTGCTCAACGACTTTTAAAAGCGAAAGTACGCGAGCAAAAAGATAAATGGTGGAATGAGCATGCGAATGAATTGCAACGCCTTGTTGATACAAACCAAATGGGCAGTTTCTTTCAGGGTATTCAAGCAGTTTTCGGCCCGAAATGTAGGAAAATAGCACCTATTTATTCGCGTGACAAGGAAAGGCGTCTCACAGACAAGCATGAGGTGCTAGCTCGTTGGGCAGAACACTTCAAAGACGTCTTAAATCCTGTAACCCAAAGCGTTGATTTAGCCTATATACGTACCTCCTTGAAGAACCAGCATTTATCAGATAACCTTGCTCTACCTCCGGATTACAGCGAGTATGTTGCGGCAGTGAAGAAACTTAAAAATAATAAGTCACCAGGATCAGACAGCCTTCCCGCAGAAATCTATAAGTACAGCGGACCAAACATTAACAACAGGTTGTTTGAACTGATACTGCGGATTTGGGAATCAGAAACTGTTCCTCAAGTTTGGAGAGATGCCTCTATTTGTAAGCTGTACAAGGGTAAGGGGCAGATGTCTGACTGTGGTTCTTATAGAGGCATTTCCCTTCTATCCACTGCCAGTAAAATCTTAGCGCATATACTTAACACCCGCCTAGGTTGCCTAGCAGAACAGCTCTTGCCAGAGAGCCAGTGCGGTTTTCGACCTTATAGGGGCACTGTTGATGCTATATTTGTTCTAAAACAAATCCAAGAAAAAAGCTTAGAACAGAATTGTCCCCTATATATGTGCTTTGTAGACCTAGAAAAGGCTTTCGACCGCGTGCCGCGCGAAGCTTTCTGGCTTGTTTTGCAAAAAACTGGGTGTCCCGTAAAGTTCGTTAACTTAGTTAGACAATTTCATGAAAATATGATGGCTACAGTTCGACATGAAAACGAGTTTTCGGAACAATTTCAAGTCACCAGTGGAGTCAAACAGGGTTGTGTGATGGCTCCAACTCTTTTTGCGTTGTATTTCTCCGTAGTGCTTGAGGACTCGCTTCTTGGGTGCTCTGGACAAATAGAACTAAGCGTTCGTTTTGACAGAAGTGTATTCGACCTGTCTCGATTCAAGTCTAAAATGAAAACCACAAGGCTCTCCATTCATGAGATTCTTTATGCCGACGACGTTTGCTTAATGGCCAATAGCATGGAAGCGCTTCAGTCCTACATAGATGCTCTGCAAAGGTCGTGCCTTAGATTTGGCTTAGTAATAAGCATATCCAAGACTCAAGTGCTAAAACAACCAGCCCGTAATTGCGAAGCGGACACTTCCAACCTAACTATAGAAGGGAAACCCCTAACAGAAGTGTCCTCTTTCAAGTATCTTGGGAGTTTGATCAGAAAGGATAACAGACTATCCTCCGAGATCCCATCTAGGATTGCTAAGGCTGCGTCCACTTTCGGTCGGTTAACGCATCGTGTCTGGGGTTCGCATGATCTAAAGCTGCGGACGAAGTTGTCGGTGTACAGAGCCATGATTCTTCCGATTCTTTTGTATGCTTCGGAAACATGGTGTTTGTACAAAGGCGACATTCGCTTGCTAGACACGTTTCATTTACGCTGTCTACGTTCCATTCTGCGAATAAAATGGCAAGATCGCGTCCCCAATACGGAAGTACTTCGTCGTTGCAAGATGCCTGGCATGGAGGCGCTCTTGATGAAGGGTCAGCTGAGGTGGTGTGGGCATGTTTGGCGTATGAGTGACTGCAGACTACCAAAAGCCGTTTTCTACTCCCAGCTATCAGCTGGTAAACGGAAGCAAGGTGGGCAGCACCTACGTTACAAGGACGTGCTTAAGCGTCACCTAACTGCCTGCGGTATACCACCTGAGAAATGGGAGGAGTATGCTTCTCAGCGGCCAGAATGGCGTTCTCGTGTGAAATTGAGCGTAAAGAACTTTGAAGACGCTCGTCTCATTGAACTTGATGCGAAACGTCAGATACGTAAGTCTCGGCCGAAGCCCTCCTATAATTATACTTACAATAATTCTGGTCAGCTTTACTGCCCCACCTGCGATAGAGTTTTTAAAAGTAAGTTCGGCTTTGCCAGCCATATCAGAGCACACGCTCGTAATTAGCTAGGGTCGCCGTTGCCGTTACGGCATGGATGGCTATATGTCCAACAGTGGACGTCGTACGGCTGATATGATAATGATGATTATTACGGTATTCATTTATCTATTCATTTAATCTTGATTGCATAAATGAAAATTTACTGCACAAAAGGCGAACTTAATGACATGAGGCATTCTCTACCAGTACCCTTACCATGAGTTGTGACATTGAGGTTTTCGATAACGAGTATCGAGTTTACTATCTGTGCATCTCGTTCGCACTAAAATAGTACAAGCGATGCACAGATAGTAAACTCGATACTCGTTTTCAAAAACCTTAAATGTCACAACTCATGGTAAGGGTACAGTTGACCTTAGGGCAATGTTTTGCCTAAAGCCCCATTTAGACCAGGCAAGAACTTGTATACGATTTTGATTACATTGCGGGCTATTTGCGTACGGCGAATTCGGTCGCTTTATATAACCCCGCAATGCAATGCAAATTGTATACAAGCGCTTGCATGGTCTAAATGGGGCTTAAGGTTGACTGGTAGAGAAAAAACGTATTTTCTCAAACATGCAATGAAATGTTGTCTTTACATTCCTTATAATAGACTCGGAAGTATGGTTTTTTAGGCGAGGCAACTGAAGGGGACGGAAATGTAATTTCATACAACTTTGCAGGCCTAGGCTTGCAAAGTTGTATGAAATATTTTCTTCGACGATTATCCATACAGAGGCAAAGATGGCGGGTGTCATAGCAAACAGCTGATGTTAATTTTTAATACATTTTGATTTCCTTGTTAGTTGTGGTTTTGCTAATTACATTTTTGAAGCATTTCTTTTATATTATCGTATGTTTGAGAAAAACACTATACATGCCTCTTCGTGAAAACGGATTCCCGGCCTCGTATCACTATCCGGCCTTACTCGCACATTCGCTCGGCTATATATACCCACTTGGCCGGAAATCCTCATTTTCCCGGCCTCTGATGTAATGTACTATTAGGGTTCCCTTTATTTGGCATAATTTGTTTTGTCCGAATCTTAATACGCATCGCATACCAAGTTTCGCATAATTTATTTACGCCAAATGTTAATGTTCCGAATTTTTATTTAGCATAATTCTGTATTAGTCGAATACTACTTTGTCCGAAAATATATTGGCATACTATTATTGACGCCGAATGTCCACCATAACACCATTTGGACTTTCCAAATTATGCGTACTAACCATTCGGCTTATTTAAATTCTGCGTAATAGAATTCGGCTGAAAAGAATTATGCGAGATCAGTTTCTTCTTATATACAATTATGCCAACACTGGGTATGCGGTTTAAAATTATTACTAAACAAATTATGCCTAAGCAAGGGGAACCGTACTATTATTGACTTCGAAACGGACAAAGGCACGGTAATAAACTAGTTTCATCAATAATCAACATCTTCACATAATTACAAAATTTCCCATAAAACCTTATCTTTTCACTCCCTCACTCGTGTGTTCTATGTCTCTCTCTCACTAATAATGCACTGATGGAATTTTCCCACGATATTACGTGGATTGAGACCTTACGCGTATTATGCAACTGCAAAAGTGCAGTTATGGTGCATTTATTTTGCTTAGAAGAGGTCGATTCAAAACTGAATAAAAAATGGAATCAAAAATATAAAATCTAAAAAAGGCTCTTGAGGAGTTGAGGCATTGTACCAAGGATGCTGGCGGCTTCCTCGTTGTATCGCAATGCTGATGCGAGGAAGCCGCCAGCTCTTTGGTCACCTTCTACGCCAAACGGTACAAGTGAAAACGTAATTACAGGAAACGTATAAACGTACTTACAGGAAAACGTAACGTGGAAAGTATTAATGGCATTTATGGTGTCGGTGTAACAGGTAACTTATCAGTTTAATACGCGTTAAATGGAAGTATAAGGTAAAATAAGTAAGGTAAAGGTAAGAGTGAACGGTTTATATTGACTAAAACTCAAAGCAAAGTACCCAGGTACTTTCCAAAGGGTAAAAGTACGCTATGTAAAATAAAAATGAGAAACTCCTCAATATGAAATAATTTAGGCTTAGATATCTAACAGAGAGGCCACACTGCTCCGTTACGCTGGCTGAAATTGAATAGGTACCAACTCTGTGCTGTTACCTACTATTATCTAATCATAATGATCAAATATTTTCACGATTATATGAATTTTTCACCTATAAGTAGGTACAAACATTGATTTTTTTGTTGAGCATTCAAGTTAAGCATTTACAGCAAAGCATAAATATGTATAATAGTGCCCAACCGACACAGTTATTTATCTTAGACAATTTCGCAACGAATTTGCGTGGAACAAAAATTCATTGAATTGATATGAATCTGTCAAACTGGGACTTATCAAGATTTCCTCACGAAACGTTAACTATCTTCCCGTGAGCCGCTTGCTCCGTTTCAATTGACTACTTTTCTAAAACAATTTTACCTTTATGAGACCTTTAAACGATTTGTTGCTACCAGTATGTCATTACGAGGTTTCAATGGGAGTTTTAAGGTGTAACGTCACGTTATGTAATGATAGACGTACCTCCTCTTTATACCATTTTACAGTTTTTAGTATAATAGCAATAACGCATACATATTTTGGAATTAGTTTTCAAAAGTAAAAACAAGTGCATTTTTTTATTTCATGCCTGCAAAGAAGTAATTAAACTTATCTTTAGAAAAGTAGGTGATTGTAATGTATATGAATTATCTACTTGGTGGTACTCTCAGGCTTTTGGGTCTATATTGACTCCCATAATGTTAAACTTTCGATTTTTTAAATCCATACCGCTGCTTTTCATACTCGTTGGTAGCCATATTGTCATTAGTCATAATTTCAAAAGTCAGAATTTTCTTTTACCCGTTATCATTACTCATAACTATTGAATTTCATACCGTTATAGGGCATAACGTTCAATATATTAATTGTATTGAAAGGTAGAAAGTCAAAAGGCATACTAGTTGGATCTGTGGGGGTCGCAGTTCTAACCTAACCTAACCCAGTTTTCTGGTAACAGTTCGTGTCTGTGGGGGTCACAGTTCTAACCTAACCTAACCCACTTTTCTGGTAACAGCTTGGATCTGTGGTGGGGGTCACAGTTCTAACCTAACCCACTTTTCTGGTAACAGTCTGTATCTAACCTAACCTAACCTAACCTAACCTAACCTAACCCATTTTCTGATAACAATTCGTGTCTGTGGAGGTCACAGTTCTAACCTAACGTAACCTAACCTAACCCACTTTTCTGGTAACAGTTTGGATCTGTGGGGGTCGCAGTTCTAACCTAAGCCTAACCTAACCCATTTTTCTGGTAACAGTTCGTGTTTGTGGGGGTCGCAGTTCTAACCTAACCTAACCCACTTTTCTGGTAACAGTCTGTATCTGTAGGGGTCGCAGTTCAACTCTAACCCACTTTGCTTTTCTTTTTTTTTTGTAAAATAATCGTTATGAATTTTGATATTATGCTGATTAGTTTTATGACTTTTGTCTTATATGATGTGTAACATTATGGCATTTAATTATTATATTTATTTAGTTGTATGTCTGATAACTAATTATGACTATTGATAGTTATGACTTAAAAAGATATGGGTAACAATTTCTGACTTTCGAAAATCGGAATAATAAAATTATGGGAAACAAAGGGATCCCCAGGCTTTTATATTTGTTAAACTTTTATATTTTAAAGTTGTATTTTATTAAAAAATGAAGATATTGGTATAGAAGATACGCCTTTAATTTTGTTAGTGGAAAACAGATAACTACACACGTCACGAAACTTTTGCTATAAGGAAATGAACTAAACGTTAATAATTTGTTTAATAACAAAGAAACGATTTAAACTTTTTTGGACCTTGAGTACTCTAGCCGTGATATTTGAAACTCTGTTAGAAATGAAGAAAAAGTAGTTTTGAAACATGAATTTTTGGTATTAATTATTGTTGGTGTCGAGACTATATATTTTGTGCTAAAATATAATGGCGAGAAACTTTTGCCAGCGATTATTATCGTCCTTGCTGTGCACGATTTATTTATGTAAATAAGAGAATTAATAAATAAATTAAAGTGCTGGTGGCCTAGCGGTAAGAGCGTGCGACTTGCAATCCAGAGGTCGCAGGTTCGAAATATCATTTGATGTTTACCAGTCGCTTTTCGGTGAAGGAAAACATCACGAGGAAACCGGACTAATCCCAATAAGACCTAAACCCTCTGTGTTGAAAATCCAGACGGCAGTCGCTTTCAAAATCCTGGGATTACTTGCCAAGCGCACCCCAGACCCCTGGCAAAACGCCGCTACATCGAAGATGAAATAAACGAATGAATGAATGAATGAAATACTCTTTATTGTACACCTCAAATGAAACATTACAAAGAAAAAAAGTAGTAAAAACAACAGTAGAGGCGATCTTATTGCTAATAAGCGATCTCTTCCAGACAACCTTTAGGTAGCGAAATTACTAATTAATTAATGAAATAAAACAATTGTTACAGGTTTCATGGGTAAAGTGTTGATAGAGAAGCTGCTGTATTCCTGTACGGACCTGGACCGCATTTATCTGCTGATGAGGACCAAGAAAGGAGTCAAGTCTGAAGACCGCCTGGCCGAGCTATACTCCACAAATGTAATGTGATATATTTTATACTCAAACTCAAACGTGTATTCAGTAAGTAGGCCACAGGGGCACTTTTACACGTCGAGTATACAAAACTACACCGGTTCTAACCCTACACCTCTGACCCGAGAAGCATTTTGACTTTTATGACCGGCAAGAAACTCCACTCAACTCATACGCACGAAGCGATTCGCTTCTACCTTCCCAATGCGGACTGCTAAGGATTGGAATTCGCTCCCTTCCTTTGTATTACCAGGAAAGATATAATTTGGGTCTCTTCAAGAGAGAATAGACTGTTACTGAACCAGCGTGCTGCACTCTCGACCTCGGCGACACTTACCATCAGGTGCGACTGAGGTCAAACGCTGTACAGTCTTTAAAAGAAAAATGGTTTAGTGCTATTTGGCTGTGGTTTCTTTAAGGTGGGAGCTACTTCCCCAGTCGACCTCAGCTCCAGATCTGCATAATTGTCATGGAACGAGCACTAAAGATCATAGAAATAATGGACAATGTTTATACCAAAACCTATTTCTCGAAGACTTGTAACTTGTAATACAAGTGAAAGCAGAGGCTTTTAGTAAGAGTACTAACAACAGGTGTCAAAAAGGGATTTCCGCTTGTACAGTGTTCAAAATGACCTACACGCGCTCTTATTCTCTTGACAACAGAGACGTTTTCCTCATTTTGAACACCTCAAATGCTTAGCTACTTCTGCTGCTGACTGTATTACAAGTAACAAGTGTTCGCCTCAAGTCGCATTCTTCCAAAATGTTGGCCATTTGTCCGTTTTCAGTACTATGTGGCGCAGCGCCACCTATTGGCGACTGTTGAGTTATTAATACAGCGATACATCTCCATAGAACTGGTATAGAACTGAGATTTACTGCTGTCAAAGCCATTGTCAATCCATCATCATTTGTCAAGCCATGTACTCTATTGATTAGCAAGATGGCATCCCCAGTGCCCATTCCTCTCTTCCTCTCGTTTTGGATGTAGTTTAAGGACATAACCGGGTCTAAAACACTACACATAAAATATTTCTTTCGATTTTTGTATGGAGTCAGATTATGTAAAGTCGCCATCAGATATATCGGAGCTGTGGAGGTGGTCACAAATATCTGAAGATGCACTTTGTCGCTTCGACAAATAGACGCGTTGTTTAGATATTTGTGACCACCTCCATAGCTCCGATATATCTGATGGCGACTTTACACTCACGGCACAAGTAGCAGCCGAGGTGTATAATAATAGCAGTGCTACCTTTCAAGTATGTAGTGTTGTGTTCCTGATGGTGAGTAAGGTTCCCAGAGCTCCAATCCCCCTTAAAGGCCGGCAACGCGCTTGTGACTCCCCTGGTGTTGCGGGTGCCCATGGGCAACGCTAATTGCTTACCACCACGCAATCCGTCTGCTCGTTTGCCGCCTATGTCATAAAAAAAACGAGCTTGAAACTACTTTTCTGTTAGAAAAACAAGATATTTTTGTGCACCTGGTCCGGAACTTCTGCTGTTAACTGGACTTATTTTGTTTTGGTTTCAGTGGTTATACGATCGTTTGAAGAGAGAACGGCCGGGCGTCTTCGAATCCAAGGTCCACGTTGTGTCTGGAGACATTTTAGAAGATGGACTAGGTGAGATCTATCAGACACGAACGTCCATTGCTGGACGGACCCCATCTCCTCTCGTGGGTCGTAAGGACAAAGGGAAAAATCCTACAGACGGGCAGCAGTTTCCGTCGAAACCCAATCTACAGCTACTACGGTCGCCAACCGGCGACTATGGCAACTACCTCCAAGATGATACAAGTCATATTTGTGGGAGGCCTATGTCTGGAACTGCATACGGCTGAAATGTATGTATGTATGTTTGTCCATTGCTGGCCATAGGCCTCTCCCATAGTGACTCAATGATTTTGCGCCACGCGTATACAGTGGATTCTCTTGATCTTTACGTCGGTCCATCTTGTGGGGATGACTTCCGTGATCGTCATTCGGGAACTTTTACCTCCAATGGCTCGATTCTGTAAGGAATATGCTCCGTTCAGCGATCTGGAGGGATAGCCCTCCAGAATAATAAGAGCGGTTAAAACGCCCGAATAATCACCCGGCAATGAAGAAGGCTATGCTGGGCTTATCTATATAAGTTTAGGTACTTTAGTTCTGCTGCTAGTTACCTCATTTCAGAGACACTCCCACATCAAAAGACATCAGACCCAACGGTCGCCCGTATCACTAGCGAGGGCCGTTGGGTTAAACCTAACGCCTTAATTAAAAAAAAAAAAAAAGTATAGCCTTCTCCATTGCCTGGTGATTATTCGGGCGTTTTAACCGTTCTTATTAATCTGTCCAGATTTCTGTAGAAATCACACAGTTTGGTGTTATTTTTGGTTTACTGGTAGACAACTGGGCTGGCTAAAGGATAACCAAAATCTACAGTTCTTTACTTCTACAGAAATCTGGACAGAGTAACAAGAACGGGTCAAACGCCCAAATAATCACCCTGCCGTTATGGCTTTGATTCATTAAATAAAT
Organism: Grapholita molesta; assembly: GCA_022674325.2. Classification (NCBI taxonomy): domain Eukaryota; kingdom Metazoa; phylum Arthropoda; class Insecta; order Lepidoptera; family Tortricidae; genus Grapholita; species Grapholita molesta. The sequence goes on along the minus strand of CP053145.2, from coordinate 7,336,902 downwards.
AAATAAATAAATAATCAGGACAATCTTACACAGATCGACCTAGTCCTACGGTAACTTCGTAAGACTTGTGTTGTAGGTACTAGACGACGATATATATAATAGATAGATACATATATAAATATTTAAATACATAGAAAACAACCATGACCCAGGAACAACTATCTGTGCTCATCACACAAATAAATGCCCTGACTGGGAATCGAACCCAGGACCATCGGCTTCATAGGCAGGGTCACTACCCACTAGGCCAGACCGGTCGTCATTATAACCCTATTAAACACCACGGCTCACATTTACTACATAACTTCAAGGTTGACAGTTTTCCTGGCTTCTTTACAAGTCATCATCATAATTAGGCTGTATTTGTCCACTGCTGGACGCCAAGGCAACGCAAATGCCTGCGACTCTCATCCAGCTCTTTCTACTCACACTGCGAAGATCGCTCGACCTAGTATGAGGGCGTCCCACACATCAACCAAGAAGCGAGTATTTCATGGATGTGTTTGTATATTCCAGGACTGTCTGAAGAAGATCGTACGCTCCTGGTGAACCGAGTCAACATAATTTTCCATGTGGCTGCTAGTGTCAGGTAAGATTTAGTGTTAACTTAGTGTCTGGTGAGATTTAGTGTTAGGACGTGTTTAGTGTTACGTAAGAATTAGTGTTACGTGAGAATTAGTGTTTAGTGGGGTTTGGAGTTAGAGGAGATTTTAGTGTTAGGCGAAGTTTAGTGGTAGGTGAGATTTAGTGTTAAGTGGGGTTTCGTGTTAGGTGAGGTTTGGTGTTACGTGAGAATTAGTGTTACATGAGAATTAGTTTTACGTGAGAATTAGTGTTTAGTGGGGTTTGGAATTAGAGGAGATTTTAGTGTTAGGAGCTATGTTTAACACAGGCTATGTTTAACGTTGTGAAGCAAAAACTTTCATGAGTTCTATTATTTATACCCTATATTTTCACCCACTGCTGGGCAAATGTCTTCTTAGCTTTTTTACTTTTAATAAATAAATAAATAATTATTTCGAAACAATCTCTCATAAATCGACCGAGTGACCGGTAAGTTCAGTAACGCTTGTGTTGTGGGTACTAGACGACGATATAATATATAATAGTATGGTATTTGGGATTTAATTATAATTAAAACACACGGATAGCAACGTAACGGTTCTATATTTTACGGCAAACTGTCAACTGACATATGTTTATAAACTACCTACATTAACTAAAATACTACAATCCCTCCACCAATATTTGTCAAAACAATGCCTTGACATTGAAAATAAAAAAAACCTCAATAAATTACAGCCTAAGAAAACACAATTCAGCTATGTAATATAACCCCTCCCCGAACAATCATAACAATAAAATGACACTAGCTGCATGAAACAATAATAGCTGCAATAATGAACTTACAACCTAATTGATTGCTGGAGCATGGTTCAATTTTGCTTGGCATTATTTAATGTGTATTTTTTTTTAATATAAATACAACAAAAACTTTACAACGACACAAAACATTTAAACAAGTACCATGAGTTTTCAGGCAAGTTAGATTTTATAATTAACGTCCTTGTTCCTAGTGCTCCGTATTGGTCGTTGCCGACGGCTGCCAGGATCGCTCCGGCCTGGGTCGTCGATCGGAGGGTCTGGCACCACGTCTTGACGTTCGGCCTCTGTAGTCTCTGTCAGACATTCTGTCGGGTCTTCTATTGATTGCCCTTTAGGAGAACCCACCGATGAGGCAACACTCTCAAACGTTGTGTCCAGAGATGCGTCAGGGGAACGCGATGTGTCCCTCTCTGCTAAGCCGGGTTCTGGCGCATCAGGTAAGGGCATGTCGTCGACGTTGTCGTCACGGCTGCGATTGTCCTGCAACGTTGGAACGTCGCCTTCGTACTCTGTTTCAGTGGTGACGTCACCGCCTTTGTAATGTAATAACTGATCGACGTGTTTCTTAACTTTTGCCTTCAAGTCCGTTATTTTAACAATAAACATTCTGGATCCCACTTTGTTTTCAATGGTACCCCTTTTCCAGGTGTACTTGGTGCCATTTTTAAAAAATGATTTTACTAGAACATGATCACCTCTTTTAAAATTACAACTTCTCTGACCGCCGTATTGTTTACATTGTGAGATCTGTTTCGCAATAACATTCTGATTAGCCGCGGAACCCAATGACAATGGAAAACGTGGTGCCGGGGCGTCGCGGGCGCCGCCGCCGGCGCGAGAGTCGGCGTCGGCGTGCGCGCCGCGCAGCAGGTCGTGTCGCGAGCGCAACGATCGTCCAAGTAACCGCGGCGACCAGGAACTGCCGGCCCTGCACCGCGCACATGTCGAGGTGCAGGCGCTCCCAGCGCGCAGGGTATGGCCACGACACTAGCGGAGATCGCGCCGGGGCGTTTCTTAGTGTATTGCACACACTGCATGACCCAATTTTTTGTTCTATGTGTTGATCGATATTAGGCCACCACATTCGTTTTCTAGCTTCCGATTTAGTTTTAACTACCCCTAGATGAGAGTCATGCAATTCATTTAAAAGTTGTTCCCGGTAAATTGAAGGAATGATCACCTTGTGACCTCGTAAAATACAACCTTCTTCCATAGTCAACTCTGAACGGCAGTTAAAAAACACCTTTATCTTACTATCTATCACTTTTCGTGGCCAACCCTTTGCTATATATGACTTTACGCGCACCAATACTTCGTCTTTGTTTGTTGCTACACAAATGTCTTTGGCCGTAACTGGTTTGAGCGAATCAGATATAAAGTTGACATATGTCGCTCGATCCACCAAGTCTCCCTCAGGACATCCAAGGGTATCGTCAACTGTGGCCCTAGACAAGTAATCCGCAACATTGTGGTCACTTTTGACATACTCTATTTGATAATTATAAGCAGACAAAAATATGGCATATCGCTGTAACCGATTTGCTGCTAACTCGGGTACACCTTTTTTTGATCCAAAAATGGATACTAGTGGTTTGTGATCCGTTCTTAAAATAAAGGGCACTGATCTGCCATACAAGTAATAATGGAATTTTTTTATGCCAAAGATCAGTGATGCCGCTTCTTTCTGTATCTGTGCATAGTTTTTTTCACTGGGCGTGAGCGAGCGGGAGGCGTACGCGACGACACGTTCGGTCCCGTCCGGTTGTTTCTGTGCCAAAACGGCTCCTAGGGCCGCCGGTCCGGCATCCGTTGTTAGGATCGTAACGTAGGCCGGGTTGTAGTGCGCTAAACATCGCTCACTTGCTAACTCCTCCTTAATTCTTACAAACGCCTCCTCTTGCTTCGCGCCCCAATGCCAATTACAACTTTTTTTAAGCAATTCATACAACGGATTTAGAATTCCCGAAGCATTAGGTACAAATGTGCGGTAGTAATTTAGCATACCTAAAAAAGATTGAAGTTCAGATATATTTTTTGGGCTTTTAGCTTTAAGGATGGCATCAACCTTGTTTTTAGATTTGTGTAAACCATGTTTATCGATGACAAACCCCAAGTATTCCACGGAACTAGTAAACAACTCGCATTTGTCTTGTTTCAAACAGAGCCCTGCGTCACTAAGTCGACTCAGTACCTGCTCGAGCCTTTCTACATGTATTTTTCGAGTCGGCCCAGTTATAAGTACATCATCGAGAAATATGCAAATTCCTTCTATGCCTGACAGTAGTTTTTCTATAATTTGCTGGAAAATACAAGACGCTGAAGATAAACCAAAAACGAGCCGTGTATAGCGATAAAGTCCTTTGTGAGTATTTATTATGCACGTTAAATTCTTGGATGACTCATCTAGTTCACATTGATTGTACGCCCTAGATAAATCTAATTTAGAAAATTCCTCTCCTCCGTGTAACTTTGAAAATAGGTCTTCTATCCGCGGCAACGGGTAGTTATCGATAAACAATGATTTATTTAAGGTCACAGAATAATCACCGCAAATTCGTATGTTACCGTCGGGTCGTAAAACAGGCACAATAGGCGTAGCCATATCGGAATGACTGACCTTTTCTAAAATACCTAAACTAACCAATCTATTTAGTTCCTCCTCGACCTTAGGTTTCAAGGCTAAGGGTACGGTTCGAGGCTTGAAAAATCTAAACTGCGCATCCTCTTTAAGTTTTAGATTGATTTTGTATTGATTGAACCTTCCCAACTCATTAGAAAATACTTTTGAATATTTAATCTTTAATGCACTGACAAGTTCATCCTCGCTATTCAAATTATGACAATTTAAGCTGCACAAATGTAACCCGAACTTGCTGATGAAATCTCTTCCTAATAAAGTTGGCTGACCCGCGGTATCCTCGACAATAAACATATCAATGTACCTCGTTTTATTTTCGAACGTAATCGGTAATAATACTCGACCTAAAGGCAATATCTTGCTACCATTGTAACAGTTGAGTCTTACATTAGACTTCTTTAAACTATACCTGCCTTTAAATAACGCGGTAAAAATACTAGCAGGTAGGACTGAAACAGCGCTTCCGCTGTCTACCTCGCCTAAGACGCTCTCGTTAGCCATCGACACTACCTGCTGCATAGGTTCACCGTTATCACATCTGATACTATACAAATATACATCTACAATACCTTCATGTATATCATCGGGTTCCTGAGCAATGTAGTTGAACTTTTCACTCACTTTACACACCCTACTTAAATGTCCTTTAGAATTGCACTTTTTACATGAGTAATTAATGTAGCGGCACTTGTCTTTAGTATGGTTTTTGTAACCGCAGACGGCACAGGGTTTCCGTGAATTATTAGCGTTGCTAGACTGGCTGTGTGCGGCGCCCGCGCGCACCGCGAACACCTCGCCCCCGTCGCCGCCCGCCGCCGCTGACGGCCTGGACACGCCGGTTGTTTGCAGGCCCTCTCGGGCGCTGCGAGTAGCCTGCGCCAGGTGTAATGCTTTACTAAAAGTCAGCTTTTCTACGCTCTCCGCAAATAACTTCTCTCGTTCTTTAGCGTTCTCGACCCCGAGAACGAAACGATCACGTAATGCCGTATCAAGTTCCGACGTAAACCCGCAGAACTGTGCCAAACTTCGCACTCGCGCTGCCCACTCCCCTAGATCTTCACCGGGTCGTTGCTCCGCTTTATAAAATTTATACCGCTCAGCAAACGAACACTTAGGTGACTCAAAATGACCATCTAGTTTCTCAAGGAGGGTAGAATAATCAATGGTGTTCAATGTTTTTGGATACACCAAATCTTTTGCAACGCGGTAGGTTTCTTCCACGAACGTCGTAAGAAGTATAGAACGTCGCTTTGTGCCAGCTTTGTCGTTGGTGTCCGTCAAATCGTTTGCAAAACACATCGCCTCAAACCGTTCCTTAAAGATCCGCCATTCTTGCGCGTTGTGGTCGAAGACACATATAAATACTTAAATACATAACTAGAAAACACCCATGACTCAGGAACAAATATCTGTGCTCATCACAGAAATAAATGCTCTGACTGGGATTTGAACCCAGCACCATCGTCTTCATAGGCAGGGTCCAACCCACTAGGCCAGACTGGTCGTCAAGATGATAGGTCGGGTTTAGTGTTAGGTGACTTTCAGTGTTTGGTGAGGTTTAGTGAGATGAAAATGTTGAACACAGGCTATATTGAACGATGTGACGCAAAATCTGTCTTGGGTCCTATTATTTATACCCTATATTTTCGCCCACTGCTGGGAAAATGTCTCCCTAGCCTTTTTTACTTTTTAATATTTTAATAATAGGTTAAGCATATTTAAATTAATATGTGTGTTATGTCTTTTCAAAACTTTAATCGAGTTATGTGCTTAATTTTTCAGGTTCGATGACCCTCTGACTTTTGCCAGCAAATTGAATTTGAAAGGAACAAAACAAATCGTTGATTTATCGAGAGATATCAGGGATTTGAAGGTTAGTAAATAAAGCCCATGCATTCCGGGTGATGCCGGCTGACTAGAATAGCACCACCCCACCTCCTCCCGCGGGTGTCGTAAGAGGCGACAAAGGGAAAAATCCTACGGACGGGCAGCAGCGTCCATCGAAATCCAATCTACAGCTACTGCGGTCGCTAATCCGGCTGCCAAGCGTGGCGACTATGGCAACTACCCCCAAGACGCTACAAGTCATATTTGTGGGAGGCAGTGGACTGCATACGGCTGAAATGATGTAAAAAAATAAAGCCCAACATTAACACATTAACCTGGACTAGTGTGGCGATAAAGGCAAAAAACCGATGGATGAGAAGGCCAGCAGCACGAAACCAAACAGCTACTGCGATCGCCAATCCGCCTGCCAAGCGTGGCGACAATGGCAACTCCCCCAATATAAGTCATATTTGCGGGAAACTTATGTCTAGCAGTGAACGACTACGACTGAGATGATGATGATGAATACATTGGCACACCATATTGCATCTACGCCAGCAAAACGCCACAACACTTTGCTAAGTATATGATGCTGATATAGTACACTCAACCAATTTGATTTATAGGCCACTTCGTTCCTTGTCACAGTGAAAATCTATATGAAAGACGCAAAAGATCTCTTATTAACGTCACTGTGACAAGGTTCGAAGTGGCCTAGAAATCGAATTGGTTCACCGTACTTTGACTGTTTTGACATAATACAATTGTAAATATTTCTATATGGCATAATTTATATAGTCATGATGGGCTATGTGCATAAACCATTGTGGCATAGTCAAAGGCATAATTTGATGTGGCAGAAGTCTAGTTATCCGATTTTTGTTTATGCATGATTTCGAAGCTCTGAATCATGGTGTGGAATGTTTTGATTACTTTTATTTGTTTTCGATGTGAATTACTGTCGAGGTCGCAGTTCTAACCTAACCCACTTTGCATTAGCAGTGAATGGCTGTTGAGGTCGCAGTTCTAACCTAACTTAACACACTTTGAATTAGCAGTCAATTACAGTTGAGTTCGCAGTCCTAACCTAACCTAACCCACTTTGCATTAGCAGTGAATTACTGTTGAGGTCGCAGTTGTAACCTAACCTAGCTTACTTTGCATTAGCAGTGATTACTGCTGAGGTTGCATTTCTAACCTAACCTAACACACTTTGCATTAGCAATGAATGACTGTTGAGGTTGCATTTTTAACCTAATCTAACACACTTTGCATTAGCAGTGAATTACTGTTGAGGTCGCAGTTGTAACCTAACCTAACTCAATTTGCATTAGCAGTGAATTACTGTTGAGGTCGCATTTCTAACCTAACCTAACACACTTTGCATTAGCAGTGAATTAATGTTAAGGTTGCATTTCTAACCTAATCTAACACACTTTGCATTAGCAGTGAATTACTGTTGAGGTCGCAGTTGTAACCTAACCTAACTCAATTTGCATTAGCAGTGAATTACTGTTGAGGTCGCATTTCTAACCTAACCTAACACACTTTGCATTAGCAGTGAATTAATGTTAAGGTTGCATTTCTAACCTAACCTAACACACTTTGCATTAGCAGTGAATTACTGTTGAGGTCGCAGTTGTAACCTAACCTAACTCAATTTGCATTAGCAGTGAATTACTGTTGAGGTCGCATTTCCTAACCTAATCTAACCCACTTTGCATTAGCAGTGAGTTACTGTTGAGGTCGCAGTTCTAACCTTACCTAATTTACTTTGCATTAGCAATTTAGCAGTGAATTACTGTTGAGATCACATTTCTAACCTAATCTAACCCACTTTGCATTAGCAGTGAGTTACTGTTGAGGTCGCAGTTCTAACCTTACCTAACTTACTTTGCATTAGCAATTTAGCAGTGAGCTACTGTTGAGGTCACATTTCTAACCTAATCTAACCCACTTTGCATTAGCAGTGAGTTACTGTTGAGGTCGCAGTTCTAACCTTACCTAACTTACTTTGCATTAGCAATTTAGCAGTGAGCTACTGTTGAGGTCACATTTCTAACCTAATCTAACCCACTTTGCATTAGCAGTGATTTACTGTTGAGGTTGCATTTCCTAACCTAACCTAACCCACTTTGCATTAGCAGTGAATTCCTGTTGCGGTCGTAGTTGTAACCTAACCTAACTCAATTTGCATTTGCATTAGCAGTAAATTACTGTTGAGGTCGCAGTTCTAACCTAATCTAACTCACTGTGCATTAGCAGTGAATTACTGTTTAGGTCGCAGTTCTAACCTAACCTAACCCACCTAGCTGTGCGTTTGCGTTAACTGCGTTATAACACTCGGCCACAATACTATATTTTCGGACAAAATAATATTCTAAACATAGTCAATTATGCCAAATAATGTTTCTGCCACGTCTGATTATGCCAAGTCTGTTATGACGAAACAGTTATGCCAAATAAAGGGGATCTGCTGATTGTGTGTTCTCCAGGCTCTGGTCCACGTGTCGACGTCCTACTCGAACACAAACCGAGATCCAGTGGAGGAGGTCATGTATCCCCCCCATGCTGACTGGAGAGACACCCTGAAGGTTTGCGACAGCATCGACGAGCATACACTCAGAATTGTCACTCCTAAGTAAGTATTATATAATTATTTGTTTAAGAAGACGAAGGTCTTCGACCAGTATGTGTTGGCAGTGATGACTAGAGGGCGGAGTACCGGTGGCAAATTTCACACATTATTATGTTTTATAATTATTATTTTAGGCTTGAATAATAAAATTATTCATTTACCTAATGTACTTAGTATGGTACCTACTCGTAAATTGTAAGTAAGTACTTAACATTTATCTTCATAAATCGATTTCAGGAACACCTAAATGTTATGTCGTATATATATTAATAACATATTACATTATATTTGTATGCTCGTAAGATAATTTCTATATGTTCCTAAAAATTATTATGCAAAATTAATCATTTATTCGTTATTTATTTAATCATAAGAATACTTAGGCGACTCCATGCATTTAGTGTGAAATTTGCCACCGGTACTCCGCCCTCTAGTGATAACATATGGTGCTGAAACGTGGTCGCTTACTATGGGCTTATAAGAAGGCTCAAAGTCACCCAAAGAGCAATGGAGAGGATTGTATATGTTGGGAGTGTCCCTGCGTGATCGCATCAGGAATGATTTCATCCGCAGTAGTGTACCAAAGTTTCCGATTTAGCCCTCCGGATCGCCAAACTCAAAAGTGGGCGGGGCACATTGCGCGCAGAACCGATGGCCGGTGGGGCGGAAAGGTTTTGGAGTGGCGACCACGAATTGGAAGACACAGCGTAGCTAGGCCTCCCACAAGATGGACCGACGATCTAGTTAGAGTCGCGGGATGTCGCTGGATGTGGAAGGCGCAGGATCGGTCTTCTTGGGTCGTTCTGGGGGAGGCCTATGGCCAGCAGTGGACGTCTTTCGGCTGACATGATGATGATGATGATTATTCGTACACGGAACAATGGTGTTCCGGACATTTGGGAGACGTACGCGGAGCCGGATCGAGCCAACGCGCAGAAGCGCTTTCGACAATTTAATGAAATTTAAGGGGTACACTAGGCGGATGTTGCCACTGTCCGTATCATGGGACGCGCACAGAGACAGCACCCGTCATGCTGTAAGGACTATTGAGTTTTAATGGAATCTAGAATGTACCAGGCTATTGGGTGGAGAGGATGGACTAGCTACTGGGCTATTGCAAAAACCGGACGCCTGCCTAACAAAATGGTATCCAATTTGATTTCCGGCAGACGGTGACTCACCCTGTGCGAGATGGGCCCCCACAAAAAGCGACATCAAAGATGGCTCAAGGGCAACCCCGGTGCATAGGGCTAAGGGTAGAGAGGTGTCACTCGACTTTAAACAAATAGCCAACTCGCCACTTAGGTTTCCACATCTACCCTCGAGAACGCAGCTCTCGCGACCCCACTCTGGACGGCCGGTTAAAGCAAGCCAGAGGCAGGGGACCTGTCCCACCTGTCCGACAGGGCACCCCAAGGGCGCTCAGGTACGTGGAGTCGCTACTCTCCAACATCTCGCCATTTATTTTATTATTATAATTATAACATAGAGACGCTAGGTCCATGGGGTCCCAGCGCGCACAAACTTATTGCAGAAATCGCGAAGCGTCTGGTTGATGTAACTGGCGACCGAAGACCTGGCGGCTTCCTCGCACAACGTATCAGCATTGCGATACAACGAGGAAATGCCGCCAGCATCCTTGGTACAATGCCTCAAGGGCCTTTTTTAGATTTTATACTGTAACTAGTTAAGTACTTGTAGTTATCATAATACGATTGTAATTTCTGTAAATAAATGTTTTCATACATATTATAATAAATAATAAATAAATATTTCAGGACAATCTTACACAAATCGACCTAGTCCTACGGTAAGCTCAGTAAGGCTTGTGTTGTAGGTACTAGACGACGATAAATATAATAGATAGATACATATAAATACTTAAATACATAGAAAACACCCATGACTCAGGAACAAATATCTGTGTTCATCACACAAATAAATGCCCTGACTGGGAATCGAACCCAGGACCTTCGGCTTCATAGGCAGGGTCACTACCCACTAGGCCAGACCGCTCGTCGAATTATAACATGTCTCAACTTGTCTGCCCAGGTACCTCGGTGAGCTGCCCAATACCTATGTGTTCACAAAACAGCTGGCTGAACATGTTGTGTACGAACAGAAAGGCCAGCTGCCAGCCGTCATCATCAGACCGTCCATAGGTAATTTATTTAGTACAGACAGTGCGGTCGCCAACCCGCCTGCCAAGCGTGGTGGCTATGGCAACTGGCAAGATGATACAAGTCGGCAATGGACAACATACATCTGCTGAAATGAGGATGATGAGGATGATTTATTTATTTATGAAAGTTTACTTTGTTACTGTTAATTACTCCATATGTATTATTTGTTTAAAATAATTAGTATTTGCTACCTATTTGCTAAAAGTTATATCTTAAATTTCTTACTCATTCTAATATCTCATTTTGGCTCAATGGTTGACTGGTAGAGAATGCCATATGGTTAAGTTCGCCAATTATACGTAATAAATAAAGATTAAAGTAAAATATAACTTCAGCCACGCACGTCCCCATAATACATAGACGGCGATATACAGCATGGGGTGTTAATGCCATAACCGCCACGCTTGGCAGGCGGGTTGGCGATCGTAGTATTTCTCACCGCTCACCGAACGTCTTTAATAAATGCATTTATTTCAGTGATCTCAAGCGTTTCGGAGCCAATGCCGGGATGGATTGAGAACTTCAATGGACCGGTCGGAATACTTGTGGCTTGCGGAAAAGGTAACCCATTTAAGTATTCTAGCTTCTTCCCGCGATTTCGTCTGCATAAGATCCCCCGGGAACGCATAAAGGATGACTCACGATACACCGTCGCGTCTCCTAAACGTCGCCGTCCCGAGCCCGAGCCTTCCGTCGACCCACCGGATACTCACCGAGGCGGCCCGAGCTCGAGAGGCCCGTCACGCGAATATTGACATTAATACGAGCGTCGTTCCATCCAGCCATTTGTTGCGAGTAGACGATCGTCACACGCACGTCGATATCGCGTCCACATCACGTTGGCTTCCCATCACCGAGCCGAGCCGAGCCTTTTTACATAGCTGTAACGGCCGTCGCGTGACCGGCCCGTGCCCGGGCCGAGTGGCTCGGAGGGCACGGTGATCACGTGAATAATTCCATACAAATGTAGCGATGGTGGCCTCAGCTCGGCGACGGGCCGCTCTAACATGAGTCAACCTTAACCAAACTCAAACTCAAACGTTTATTCAGTAAGTAAGCCACAAGGATACTTTTACACGTCGAGTATACAAAAGTAACAGAGAAAAATAAAAAAAAAACTACACCGGTTCTAACCCTACACCTCTGACCCGAGAAGCATTTTGACTTTTATGACCAGCATGAACCTCGGCGGGACTTATTTTTTTCAGAACAGTATTACAAAATAAATCTTAAACATACACATAAATACGTTATTCTATAAGAAAACAAATCAAACAATGACAAAAATAAACTAGGAAAAAAAAAGAAATAAAATACATATGACGCTATGACGCCATTAAATAGATATTTATCACTCACCTTTAGGTTAGGTAAGATATCATAAACAAACCGGACTCTTCATAAATATGTACCTTAAACGTAAAGTGCGAATTACGTAAAGAGAGTCCTAAGCCCCCCTACGTATATACCTACATGACTGGCCAGCTGCCATGAATGAAGAAGAATATTTTAGAGCTAGTTCGGCCTGGCCAGCCATATCAGACCTCACAAAAGGAGAAATCCTTGACTGCTAAAGTCGCCGTCTTCGAAATTGATGAGGATATAATATATGGTCCATATATCTTTTTACAGGTATTATGAGGAGTCTGTACTCAGACCCATCCCTCATAGCTGACTATATTCCCGTGGACGTCTCCATCAAGAATATCATAGCTGCAGCCTGGGCCAGAGGAACTAAGCCGTAAGCGTACACTAATAGATAAAAACTTTTATTTTTTTAGGCATATTCATCATTATCATCTCAGCCATAATACGTCCACTGCTGAACATAGGCCTTGGATCTCCACATGTACCGGTTGGAAGCGACCTGCATCCAGCGTCTTCCGGCAACCTTAATGAGGTCGTCTATCCATCTTGTGGGACGTCCTACGCTGCGCTTGCTAGTCCGTGGTTTCCACTCGAGCACTTTTCGACCCCATCTGCCATCTTCTCTGCGTGCAATGTGGCCATTAGGCATATTACAATGAATCAGAATCAGAATCAGAAATATTTTATTGCATAAACTGTGTAGGTACAAGGAGATATAACAAGGTACATTTTATATTGAAGTATCAACAGTTTCACCGTTTTCGGGCATACAATTTACAGAATCATAATCTACTTAACAACTATTAGACAAAATTTACATTCGGATAATTCATAAATTCATTTTAGTTATAGAAGGCCTTGTTTATTAAGTACTTTTTTAGAGATTTTTTAAAAGCATCACCTTCTAAGCACTTAATTTCTATGGGTAGATTATTAAATATAAATGCACTTTTGAACTTCAAGAAAAATCCATCAGATCTAACCCTGACTCTGCGAAGATTATTACCAGAAAAAAACTCAGTGAGACTTATTTTTAACAGTCTAATCTTAAATTGCATGGTTATGCGTCCCGTCCCACAAAAAACATAAAAACTGAAAATAACAAAATATTAAAATAATAATATACGAAATAAAACACCTGAAACGGATTATATCGCGTATACTAATTTAAACTATATACGTTTGCAATCCTTTAGCAGCAAAATTGTTTTTTTTTTTTTTTCAAAAAAAGTTTTTATATCTTTGTTTCCTCTTTTGCTACCATTATACAAGATAATATGGAAAATGGTAAATAAAATAATTTATTTCTTTTATGCAGAAACGTCTGCAAGAGAAAATGTTCGATATTTAAATCGAAAGAAAAATAGAAAATATTGACTCGCAGCGGCACTCGAACCCAAAACCACTGGATCACTAGCCCAGTGCACTACCAATTGTGCTATACGAGTACCGCTTAGACTTGTCAATTTTTTTCATATTTATCTCTCGTCGTATACGTCATCATGGGTGACGTGTAAACACATCTAAATAAATCATAAATAGGTTAACATGGTAGGTAAAAAGCAATGCTTTTTCCTATACGGTTACCACAGCCTCAATATTTCCACAGATGCTCTCAAAGTCAAAACTTATTCAAGAATAATTTTTAGGGCCCGGAAATTTGCGTGCGGTTTTGGAAAAGTGTAAGGGAGAGAACACTAACGTTTATCGATGTGTCGATAAATCGGGCGTGTACTTAAAGCTCAGAAAGAGTCATTGGGATTAATTTATTTTTAGTTACATAATACTTGCATTCTTGCAATTAAATACCTACTCGGGTTATCAACTCCTAGTAAATAAGATACTTATCTAATATATTTGCTTCGTATAATTTCCGTCACGACCATTGAAAGAGCATAGAATGTATCAACTGACAGTTTGAGTTATTATTATTTTTAAACGCTAATAAAAAAACTCGGTTTATCGATACATCGATAAACGTTAGTGTTCTCTCCCTTAGACTTTTCCAAAATTGCACGCAAAATTCCGGGCCCTAATGATTTTATCCACAGTCTAGAACCAACAGATGACATCGAAATATACAACTCATGCGCCGGCCACCTCAACAACATTACCATGGGAGACCTTGTTGAGACAGGCAAGAGGATGGGTGCAGAGATGCCGCTCAACGATATGTTATGGATGGTTGGAGGCTCCATCACCACATCCAAGACTATTCACTACATCAAGGTAAGAAAACTACAGTCTAGGGTCTAACTTTGGAGCCGGGTATGTCCTTAAACTACGTCCAACAATGAGAGGCACAGCGAAGAACCATCACGCTTGAGCCTTGAGAAGCCCGACTGGGAAAGTACCTCCTCCTTAGACCACAGCCATAATGGCACTGCTACCTTTGAGTGTAGTGTTGTGTTCCTGATGGTAAGGTTCCCAAAGCTCCAACTCCCAAGGCCGGCAACGCAAAAAAACCTAATTGTTTGAGTTCATAGCAACGAAGGTTTTACTGAAGATAGCTTAGTAGCTATTTTTTGTTGAGCATATATTATCTCCTACATGATTATTTATTGATAAATAAATAAATATTTCGGGACAATCTTACACAAATCGACCTAGTCCTACGGTAAGCTCAGTAAGGCTTGTTTTGTAGGTACTAGACGACGATATATATAATAGTTAGATACATATAGATACTTAAATACATAGAAAACACCCATGACTCAAGAACAAATATCTGTGCTCATCACACAAATAAATGCCCTGACTGGGAATCGAACCCAGGACCATCGGCTTAATAGGCAGGGTCACTAACCTCTAGGCCAGACCGGTCGTCAATGTAGGTATTTATGTTTCTTTTTCAGGTTTTATTATTGCACCTTGTACCGGCCTTATTCGTTGATCTGCTGTTATGGATTCTCGGGAAAAAACCAATGTAAGTACAAACAATAATTAATGTTTCCTTAAACTACGTCCAACAATGAGAGGTAGGGCACAGCGATGACCATCACGCTTGAATCTGGGGCAGCCCAACTGGGGAAGTACCTCCTCCTTACAGAAGACCACAGCCATAATAGCACTGCTACCTTTCAGGTATGCAGTGTTGTGTTCCTGATGGTGAGTAAGGTTCCCAGAGCTCCAACCCCCCTTAAAGGCCGGTAACGCGCTTGTGACTCCTCTGGTGTTACGGGTGCCCATGGGCGACGGTAATTGCTTACTACCAGGCAATCCGTCTGCTCGTTTGCCGCCTATGTCATAAAAAAAAAAACAATTTTAGAATAGAATAGAATATAATAGAATAATGCTTTATTGCCATACACACTATACACAGACAACACAGAAATTAAAAACAACCAAAGACAGTAACTGTAATTTGCTAAATCTATGTACAAAAAAAAATCTAAGTGATCTAAGACAGTGCGACAACGTGCGAGTTACAAACTGTAACCGGACCCGGGTATGTCCTGAAACTACGTCCAACAATGAGAGGTAGGGCCCAGCGATGACCATCACGCTTGAATCTGGGGCAGCCCAACTGGGGAAGTACCTCCTCCTTACAGAAGACCACAGCCATAATAGCACTGCCACCTCTCAGGTATGTAGTGTTGTGTTCCTGATGGTGAGTAAGGTTCCCAGAGCTCCAACCCCCCTTAAAGGCCGGCAACGCGCTTGTGACTCCTCTGGTGTTACGGGTGCCCATGGGCGACGGTAATTGCTTACCACCAGGCAATCCGTCTGCTCGTTTGCCGCCGACCACAGACACAGCCCCGATATATCCGATGGTGATTGCACTAGCTAGACTATGATACACCGGGTGTGGCCTGTAATAGGAGCATTAACTTGAAGTATCATTTCTACACCACAAACATAACGACATTTGTTCTCCGACTTTTGAAAATAACTAATAGTTTAATAAATATTAATAAAAAAAGATTTTCCAAGCACGCAATGTATTGCGAAAACAATGAAGTTTGTAGGCTGACAGTAAACGTCAACTAGACTATTGGATGCTGTTCATTGAAAATACTATTTAGTTTGTACGAAAAAATCACAACTAATAAATTACCCAATTATTTAAAGCTGTAGAACAAATGTTGTTACGTTTGTGGTGTAGAAGCGATCCCTAAAATTTTTGCTCGGTATACCGGGTGTGGCCTGTAATACTCTTAGAAACTGACAGTAAAATATTGGGGTAATTTTTGAGAGTTATTTTTGTATTTTAAACGAAGTCTATTGTACATATATGTAGTCGCTGGGTATTAAATGGTTAATTGGTTACGATGCATATAAGTATATGTGAGCGCCTTTGATGTAACTTAGTAGGTAGTCTGTTAGGGCTGCGCCGAAGAAATGACAGCAGAATTTCGTTAGATACCTTTTTTGTATAGTTAATCCTTAATCTTAGTCTTTGTGCGTCATAAGTTACATATTTAAGGATTAACTAAATGAATCATACGATTTAGAAACACGATTACTTTAATTTTGCTTCATAGAAATTACATCCAAAGTGACCTCTAAAAAAGATAGAATTCCATTAATACGTCGCAGATACTCAACAAAAGGTCATAAGTTTTTTAATAATAACAATATTACTTATTTTTCTACAACCTATATGTCTTATATTTGTAAAAAATATCATTATTTTTAATAATACGATCAAAAATTCCTAAATTCGCGAGCGGTTCGCCCATTCGCACCTGCAGCGCTACCGCGAAACACGATATTCGTAAATTTCGGACGATTGTCTCTGTTACTCTTATGATGCCTTAATTGGAGTAAAAGAGAAAGATGCTCGAAATATACGAACTTCGATGTTCGCGGTACCGGGCCTGAGCCGCCATGATTAGATTTAATCGAGTAGCGGGAAAAGCTGGCCTCTTTAAGCATTAAAACTTTTTTTACAGGTTGATTAAAGTACAACGAAGAATCTATATAGCGAATTTAGCTCTGCGCTACTACGTGACTAAGCAATGGACCTTCGCCAACCAGAACTTTGTGAAGCTTAGATCCTGGTAATCTTTTGTTGTAATAAGTTTTTTTTTTACTTAGGCTCTATAAACTCTTCGGAATGCTAGAGCGAACGGGCTGTGTGGGTAACCTGGGGAAAATCCAGGACCCTTCCGTATAGTCAGTAGCAGAAGTAGCTAAGGATTTGAGGTGTTCAAAATGAGGTCAACACGTCTCCGTTGTCAAGAGAATAAGAGCGCGTGTAGGTCATTTTGAACACTTCAAACGCTTAGCAACTTTTGCTGCTGACTGTACCAGACTTGATTAGTATTGGAATAGGTACTCCTACTGAGTTTACGCTTCGGGGAAAGAGAAATTACAATGACAAAAAGTAGTTTTAATTGTAGTTACATAGTTATAATGGTTGTTGTTTAAAAATCTTGATCTACTTTTGTTTTATTTTTGTATTAAGAAAGAAGACAACAGTTCCACTGAATAAATATTTTAAGAATTTGTATTGTCCGTAGTTGCAAATTCCGTTTCGGAAAGTGAGTGTTGTATTGAAAAACTTAACTCTACGCTTACCATGAGTTGTGACATTACGGTTTTCGATAACGAGTATCGAGTTTACTATCTGTGCATCTCGTTCGCACTAAAACAGTACAAGACTTCAATGTCACAACTCATGGTAAGGGTACTCAAGCACCATGTCTATGTAGTTGTGCAGAGAATTAATATGGAACTTACGTCAACATTTGAATATACCGTGTGTCGCCGTCATAGGAGCTTTAACTTTGGGGATCGCTTCTGCACCACGAACGTAGCAACATTTGTTCTACGACTTTTGAAAATAACTTATATTTTACTTAATAATAAAAAAAAAGAACATTTTTCAAGCACGCAATGTACTGTGAAAACTATGAAGTTTGTAGGCTGACAGTAAATGTCAACTAGACTATTGGATGCTAATCATTGAAAATACTATTTAGTTTGTTCGAAAAAATCACAAGTAATAAATTAAATATGTTTTTAAAGTTGTAAAACAAATGTTGCTACAGTCGTGGTGCAGAAGCGATCCTCAAAGTTAAAGCTCCTATGACGGCGACACACGGTAGAACGCCGACATGCGTGTACAGTCGCCATCAGATATATCGGAGCTGTGGAGGTGGTCACAAATATCTGAACATGCACTTTATCGCCTTGACAATAGAGGCGTTGTTCAGATATTTGTGACCACCTCCACAGCTCTGATATATCTGATGGCGACTGTACACACGTTACTACATAGGAAAGATGCTTTAGCAAAGTTTTTGACGTATAATGCTTGAATTATTTTATTTTTTTAAGTATTAAAAAAGAAGATAAGGACCAGTTCTACTATGACGTGGAGAATGTGGACAAATACGACTACTTCATGAAGTGTATCATCGGAGGCCGCAGGTACCTGCTGAAGGAGAAAGATGAAGACCTACCGAAGGCCAGGGCGCATTTCCAAAGGTACATTACGCATATATTTTTTTAATGATTATGTATGACATAGGTGTCAAACGAGCAGACGGATTGCCTGATGGTAAGCAATTACCGTCGCCCATGGGCACCCGTAACACCAAGCCCGTTGCCAGCCTATAAGGGGGTTGGAGCTCTGGGAACCTTACTGACCATCAAGAACACTACACCATATACCTGAAAGGTAGCAGCTACCCTGTCCTTTAACTACGTCTAATAATGAGAGGTAGGGCACAGCGAAGTACCATCACGCACGGAGTACTACTTAGAAGTTTCTTGCATATGTCACGCTTGAGTCTGGAGAAGCCCAACTGGGGAAGTACCTCCTCCTTACAGAAGACCACAGTCATAACAGTACTGCTACCTTTCAGGTATGTAGTGTTGTGTTCCTGATGGTGAGAAAGGTTCCCAGAGCTCCAACAACTTTTAGGGTAGGCAACGTTTCAGGCGCCCATATGCTACGGTAATTGCTTACCATCAGACGTATGTTTGTTTGCCACCGTCGTTGTATAAAAAAAAAATTAACTTTAGTCGAATCCGCTACTGGTGAGATCCTAATAGTTGATGTTTTTTTTCCAGGGTATACTGGATGGATAAATTCGTCAACTGCGTGTTTTACGGGTTTATATTCTGGAAGATAATTAACTCCAGTTACATCCAGAACTTCATTGTTAACTTTATAGAGCTATTTTAAGATTTAATAATAACTATCAACCTAACAGAGACAATTTTAGAGCAAGGCTAAAGTTTTTTAATTTTTTAAGTGCAAGATACGCAGGCATCTCATACAAAAAATCAAAAAGTAAATGTTGATGAGAACCCGACTTCGCTCGGCTATAAATGCTATAATAAAACTTCACGGACCAACCCGACTAAAGCAATGTTTCCGAACGCACCACGCGCAACTGTCACTGTCAAGTTGTCAACTCAATATGGCCGACCGAATGTTTGAAACGCAAAATACGTGACAATACGAATTATTCCGGTATACGTTCTCGATTCAGAACTTTTTATTTTTTATGGCCTTTCATTTGAATTCAGTTTCGTTTTAATGTACCGTACACCGACGGAATTATTAATAAGTATAAATATTCAATATTTTTTTATATTATTCAAGTACCTACACAAGGATATTGACAGTGACAACCAGTCATTATAATTATTGCCTGCGCAAGAAATTATATCCATTAAAATTGAGCAATATGGCGAATGATCATAATTATATTTTGTCAAATGTGTTATTATATATGAAAAGGGTCCTTATTGTCGGTGGGACTTACGTCGAATCGCGTTGCGTTTGTATTGTAGCATCTTGAACAACGACATAAGCGCCATCGACAATTAGGTCCCTTTTCATAGATATTTGCACATGCACTACAATCTTGTCATTATATTCCTTATAGGCTGCGAAGTATCTCGACGCAGGTTTGGCTAGACTGTAGTGATGAGAGGTCAGTTTTCTTCTTTATTTGCCATTAAATAAATAAGATAAATATTTCGGGACAATCTTACACAAATCGACCTAGTCCTACGGTAAGCTCAGTAAGGCTTGTGTTGTAGGTACTAGGCGACGATATATATAATAAATAAGATATCGGGAACAAATATCTGTGTTCATCACACAAATAAACGCCCTGACTGGGATTTGAACCCAGGGCTGTCGGCTTCACTACACACTAGGCCAGACCTGTCGTTAAATTCCACATAAACACAACATCCTGGCGATTGGCCATTAAAAAAATATAAGAAACATTTGGTTTCGATGACATGCAATAATATTGTCTTGCATGTTTGAGAAAAGCACTATACATGCCTCAGCGTGAAAAGGGGTTGTTGGCTTCGTAACATCCGGGCTCACTATGTTCGGCCGTCTACATATACTCAGTCGCCAACGCCTTACCTTCCGGCTTCTGTATTAATGTACTATTCTCGTCAGGCTTTACGTAACCCAAATATGAAATACCAAATATGTTAAATAAAACCCAAATATAAACCAAAGTTACTAAATTCGAGTAAGTGTGATCGAAATAGTTATTTTTTTGTAATTTTAGTTAAGTTACTTAAATGTATGTTTGTGATAATAAAAATTTTCAAATGACATATGCATTATTTTTGAACCTAGTATTAGCTTCCGAAATATTTAAAAAAAATTGAGTTTTAAAAAGTTTTCAAATTAAAAGTAAGAGTCTTAAGTTTCTGCTTCAAGAATTGTTGTGTATATATGTATGTATATGTATGTGTAAGTAATGTATTTATTATGTTTAATTATTAATACGTTTGTATATGTAAGTAATGTATGTATCTTCATGTATTTAAGTAGTGTATAATATCCAAGTGTACATTTTAATGCACCGCCTACAATCCTCTCTGCTTTGCCCAATGGTTGACTGGTAGAGAATGCCTTTAGGCATTAAGTCCACCTTTTGTACTTAAAATTTGTTTTTTGTGCAATAAAGTTTAAATAAATAAGTTGCCTGTAAGAATTGTAATGTTGCCGCCATCAAATAATATCAATAAAAAAACGTATAAATTCAATTTTTTTATTACTCTGTAAACAATACCATTAACTATTTTACAGAATTATAAACGTAATAGGCATTTTTGTGAAATTACACTAAAATACTTAATTAATTTATTATTATAGCTAGGTATTATCACATGGAGTAGCTTTTCCTTGCTTTTATTAACAGCAAGTACATTAATGTACGATGGACGTGACGAACAAAAGAGTTGTTTAACCTTTGTGTAAGAACTAGTAAAACGCTAAGGTGCGACCACATTTCTGTTTAAGGCACTGGTCCCGCCGCGAGCTAGTAAGCTATGAGCTATCAGCTATTTCAAGAAAAAATAATCGATCTCGTGTAAATAAAAGAGCGATGAGCTGTAAATAATAAATATATATCTCTCTCTATTATTTACTGCGATTCCGTCTCGTCGCCGTAGGTGTGGTCGCAACCTAAGTGATATGGCGTGTAGCGTAGCGGCAAGAGTGCTCCCGTACGTTTTCATATGTTTAATAATTATGTACGTCACACGCCCCGCTACCCGCTCAACTCGTGCCTGCACTCGGCCAGGTACTGCGAATATCGAAGTTCGTATATTTCGAGCATCGTTCTCTTTAATCCAATTACGGCGTCAAGAGAGTGACAGAGACACAACCGAGATTTACGACTATCGTTTTTCGCGGTAGCACCGCAGGCTTACACTAAAACGCTCCGAATCTGTCCGTCGAAAATCGTACATAACTGCATTATATAAGTTGAATCGGCTTGAGCCTATGGCACTGGTCCCACGAGCTAGTAAGCTATGAGCTATCAGCTATTTCAAGGGACAAAAGATAATCGCTCCCGTGTAAATAAAAGAGAGATATATATTTATAGCTCATCGCCCGGCTATGACATATATGCCTCTTTTATTTACACGGGAGCGATTATCTTTTGTCCCTTGAAATAGCTGATAGCTCATAGCTTACTAGCTCGCGGTGGGACCAGTGCCTATGTCATATTAACTAAAAGCACAGGGGACATATTTTTGAGTGTCGAGTATTCATATACATTTTAAACTCTGTCAGAAACGAAAAAAATATATTATAGAAAACATGAATGATAAAAAAAAAATCGTGGTTATCGAAACTATTTTCTGTGCGATTATAGTCGTCCCTAAAATTTTTTGAAGTCGAGTAGGTACACGACTCAAAAACCTGCCCCCAAGTCTATAGGGAATTCAAATTTATTTATCATTGGTTCCGATATTTCCCGTTCACCCATATTTTAAGTTAATATGTATTTGTAGATAGTATATATATTTATAAATATGTATGTGTAGAAAATGCGAAAGTTATTATAAATATTCAAAATATGGCCTTAAAATTTTTATATTTTTTCAAAGTATGTCAATTTTTTTGTACATTAGGTATTTGAGTTTCAGTTCAAAGTTTAAAAATGTATTCTAGGCAGGTATAGGTAGTTTCACGAGAGTTGAAGTCACGCACACAACAACATCTTATGTAATGATACGAAGATTTTGAAATTACTCATTCATTTCATTCATTCAATCAGTACTTCATATAGTTGTGTGCGTAATCCATTCGCCTCAACTCTCGTGGAACCACCTATATCTGTCGGATAAGTGCTTATATGAGGATTGAGCAAACGGAACTTAGTTGATAACTGTCAAAAACAGTTTAAAAATTGAAATAATTCCAACTGATGTAAAAAGTGTTTTATCGAACTCATTCAATTAATAAATTTTAAAGACTTAAGTCGATTCAGCATTAATAATGCGGTGACAACATAAAACTTATATCTATATACAATCACCTTTATTTACAGAAACATTGGATCAATTAAAATACTATATTACAGTAAAACAATTGACAAAAATTGGTTACCTTGTCAAGTCTAATATCTATGCGTATTTGCATAGTTGATTGGCGAGACACTAGAAGTATATAACCAATATGGAGCCGACACACGCACTTATTTCTATCGGAAAAATTCTGCCGTTTTCGGCGCGGGGGTGAGGTAACACATATAAATAATGTTAACACTAATGCATTTTTTACGTGCGTCGCTACACACGCACACGACAAAATTATCACATAAACTATATTCACACAAGTTCAAGAATTACGACCGGTGGCCGAGTAATGTTTGCAGAGGTGAACGCTTGTTAATGGCTACTCCATATTGGTTATATCCTCCTAGCAGAGGCAGGATCAGGCATTTGAGACTTCAACACACCTTCTTATTCAACATTTTGGAGGCGAGACGAGGAAGGGCAAGATAAACAAAGATTATCTAAAACCTTTGATTTCCAAAAAAATCACAGATTTATTGACAAAGCCATACAAAATCGTGTTCTCCTTCTGGCAAACGCACTAGCGCCATCTATTAGGGAGTTCTATACAAGTTTTATCGAGATGTCGCTGTCAAAATAACTCATCTATTGCACATAGATGGCGCTGTGCCTCATAATACCGACATAGCCTTAATGGAAGAATGCGATTTTGTATAAGAACCCATTATTTTTATTCTTGTTTCGAAAACTTAAGTCAAAGGGCCTGATCACACTTGCGATTTGCGAGCGAGTTGAAAGCGAAGCGAGCGCGCAGCGAGTTCGCTGCGAGTGCGTAACGAATTCGTCGCGAGCGTGTCACGATTTCGCCGCGAGTGCGCAACGAATTCGCTGCGTACTCGCGTGAAAATCATGGCCAGTGATTTGCGTCTTAGACAATCAGTTACATAACGAATTCCGACGAACTCGCTGCGCACTCGCGGCGAATTCGCGACGCACACGCGGCGAATTCGCGACGCACTCTTAGCAGAGTCGCTACGCACTCGCGGCGAATTCGCTGCGCGCTCGCTTCGCTTTCAACTCGCTCGCAAATCGCAAGTGTGATAAGGCCCAAAATAGCGCTTTGTGCGCTAAATAAACAATTTTTTTGTTCTTAAAAAATCTAGATTTAGACTCAGCCCTTGATATTGTAGTATTTAATTGTACTAAATTAAAAATTGAAAATAGATCACATATAATTAAGAAAAGGCGATGAGGACCTCTGTAGCCCGAGGTTAAGCCTCGTCTAATATGTCATTAATTTTCAATTTTTAATTTATGTCGTAGTAACAATTTAAAAAGCAAAGCACATCAAAATGTTTCATAAAAAAATTATTTGATTGGTTCTTAGTTGTACAGTCAGCAGCAGAAGTGGCTAAGCGTTTGAGGTGTTCAAAATGAGGTCAACACATCTCTATTGTCAAGAGAATAAGAGCGCGTGTATGTCATTTTGCACTTCAAACGCTTAGCCACTTTTGCTGCTGACTGTACCAAATTATCAAAAACATTTTTTTTTATTGCTCAACCCCGAATCTTATACATATACCCTCATTCATAAACATACATTCGTTAATTTATGTTTTGTCAATACCTGTCAATTTGACAATTGTTTTTGTATGACGAAGACAAAATGAACTAATGGACAGTCGAGTTCAAAGATATGTATACACTTTTTACCTTATGCCTTTGTAATAAGATCCAAAAGTGTATATGTTTATGAATAAGGATGTTAATTTATTGAGAATAACATAACGAAAACCAAATTTTAAATTTTCATTAATGTCACTGGCATACATTTATTAAATAAATTTACTATACTAATATTGAGCACACTTAAATATACTTGTTACTTACAAATAACATAATCTACATTATAATACTTTTTTATTTACAAAATATACATTTAGTACTTTTTCGTACAATCTCAAATAATTGAGCACAATTTTATCAGTCATTAAAACAATTTATAAAAATACGTATATTATTAAGGCAAGATATTACTTATTTGGATCGCCATTTTATTTTTAATCATAGTTTTTAAAAAACGAGAATATCCATTGTGAAAAAATTGTATTCGATCAATGGAAGCCATCTTAGCTACTACTTTTTGTGTTGTAATAATTTATTTGGCATAATATGTTATATATCAAAAACTGTATTTAACTGAGTTTGTTCATTGCCCGTGAGTAATTCTACCATTTTATGGTGGCGACTACGGCTTCACTTACTATTATTTAATTATTTACGACATATTTCAGAGCATGATTCCATTTTCAAAGCACTACTAGTGCCGAGCGACCGTTCGCGTCGCCGGCACGTCACGCGCGCACGCAACATGCGCGCGAGTGACTAAATAAAAGTGTTTCTACAATCACTTTTATTTAGTCGTTTGAATTTTATTCATAAAATATTTGATCTGGTTTTTCTTTTATTCTATTACATGTTCGGAATAAACTGTTTTATGCTAATCGATTAAAATGCCAAATTATGTTTTATGCCAATCACGATTATGCGATCCAATATAACCTTTACCTCATTCTACATTACTCAGTAAAATTTCTTATCTAATCAGAAATCTGTACCATAACTTCATCATGCCTCTCCAACTCCTCAAACCTCGATCCTCTTCTTAAATGTAACTTGTCAACTGGCTCATCAAACTCGCTACCATCATCAAGAACCTCTAAATACCTGCAATCATCATCACTGTCAGTCTGCCTCACCGCTTCATAGTTCCCAGTTCTTTCATCACCAGAAGAGTCGCTCTTAAAACCATCATTAGTTAAAGACTCGTCTTTATTAATGAGCGAATCCTTTCTATTATCAAAAACTTTCTGGACATGAATGATATCACTGACTCTGTCTTTGACGCTGCCAACGGAATCGTAAACTTTATCACCTAGTCTAAGGCTAAGCTCTTTGAATCTATCGCTGTGTGTTTTAAAGAATGATGGCCGTCGTTCATCGTCCAATTGTGGATCTGAATTGTCAGATTCTGTATCGTTCAGCGCTATTTCACAAGGAGCGTAGATGTTTTGGTGTTTCTTGGATTTGTCCTGCTTTGAAGCAATGATGTAGTTCCGTTGTTTCTTCTTGCCGTCGAAGGTTTTGAACATAATCTTGAAGGCTAGTCGGTAGATGGAGAGAAGGATAAGCAAAGCGCCTGTTGGGAAGAGTATGTACAGCGCTCCCTGCTCTACAAATGGTAGAACGTTGAGATAGAGATGGAAGCGGTCTTCTAGGGACTTCGGAAGAGAGTACATTCTCTGGAAAGAAAGAAGAGTTATGTGTGAGGATGATTTATCAGTGAAGAGTGAGACCTAGTTCCATTGAAAAAAAAAAACGATATAAATGGAAAATTTTGTTTGAATTTCAACATGGGAAGTACATTGAATACTTCTATTATGTACATACATATTTAAGACTTAATTATCGTCACAAAACAGAAATTATTTAACTTTTGTACAAGTCACGTTTATTGAAGGTATTTTCCCTAAAATATCCCTTAAACCTCTATAAAATATAAATTTTACATTTTATATAAAATTAATTTTGCCTGATCTTTATTGCTCAAAAGTTGATGACCAATGTTATCCCGTGAATCAAAGTAACCCCAGTTTACGGTAACACAAATTTTTGATTATTGATAATAATGACAAGTTGATTGACAAAAATATTATTGTCATGTTTTAATCTTATTATATTAGAAAGAGCTCGAAATTTTCAGAAGATAAAACAAAACCTAAAATAGCAAAACTGAAAAGTGTACATTTTAAGAGAAATGGTCTAATACTTACAATATCAAACCACAGCATAGGCAGATACAGGTTGGAGAAGCGCCCAGCGTTGGTGATCTTGCTAATGTCTCCAAGCGCCATATTTATCTGTATCTTGGCACTGACGTCGAGTGGGAGGCCGGATTCAGGCTGTATCCAGAATCTGTTGACACAATAATTCATGTGTTAATTTCATCCCGTCCAAATAATTTACTCACTAGTAATCAGTGTTGTAAGAGGCGACAAAGGGAAATAACCGAGGGATGAGCAGCAGCGTCATTCGCGACCGAATTAGCTCCAGCGGCCGCCAACCCGCCTGCTAAGCGTGAACACCATGGGCTCATCATACAAATAAATGCCCTTATTTGGATTTGTAGCCACGACCGTCCGACTACCCACTAAGCCAGACCTGTAATAATTCTGATACAACCACCATATGACGTCACAGCGTCAGCAAGTTCCTGCTATTGAATTGGAAATTGACTGACCTGGTCTCATGAAGCTCCTGGTTTGGACTAAGACCCTCGACCTTCTCGAAGAGAACATCATCCCCCTTATAGAAGTGGGGGTAGGATAGTGCGATCGGGAACCCGTAGTAACACTCCGTCACATCGATCAGACCTTCAGGGAGGCAGTTACCTGGAGGAATAGACGGATAGATTTAGATGCATAAGTCTCCCTCTGATTACATATAAGGCCCGCTTGGTTTGTGATCATTCCTGTCCATGACAAAGCACAAGATTAGGTAATTAATTTGTATTATGCAGATAGGTCTGCTAGCGAATATCTTCGATTTCAAATCGAAAGAAAAATAGAAGAAATTTACTCGAAGCGGGACTCTACCACAACCACTTCGTGGTACACGTCACCCATGATGACGTATACACGAAGGAAAATATAGAAAGATTTGACAAGTCTACGTAATAACACAATTGGTAGGTAGTGTATACTGGGCTAGTGCTCCAGTGGTTGTGGGTTCGAGTCAAATTTTTTTTTCTATTTTTCTTTCGATTTAAATATCGAACACAGGATTAGGTTTTTAGTCCATACATTATTTCGCTAACTGTAGGAAGCGTTTGCTGTACAAATGGGTTTCAGCGTAAACATTTTTGAACAAATATTAGTGTGAGTGAAAAATAATCAATTTAAATAAATAAATTATGCTATTCAAAGTTCATATCTCAACTTTTAATAAAAAACTCCCGTGAGACTCAGACATACTAAAATATAGATAAAAACGGGTCACTCATGCATCTTAAGGTCGAATAATTCTCGAAATAAGATACATGAGTGACCCGTTTTTATCTATATTTCATATCTCAAAATAATTCATTTGATCCTTGCAATAAAACGATCCGATATCATAATATAAGAAATTCGCTTGGGGCATTCAAATCTACCAGGTCTTTTGTAAGACTTATAGTCAGGTGGGAGTAGCCTGAGCTGAGCGTGCAGCGGGGCGGAGAGGGCAGCGTATATATCTAACATATGTAAACATACGGGAGTGACCACACCTTCCGCTAAACCCTCCATGGGGCTCACTTAAAAGACTTACCGTTTCTGCAAAAGCATTTATTCTCCGGTATATGCTTGCCGTTGTCAAACAGGTGTTCTGGGAAAGTGTACATGTAGGCTTTAAGGCCGCCTTTCACGCCTTCCTTCACTGGGACCTGGAAAGAATAAATCAAATGTCATCATGTCAGCCGAAAGACGTCCGACGGACATAGACCTACTGGCTGGTAAACGCCGGTCCATCGCTTACAACTATTAGCAGAAATCGGACATATGGTAATCGTATTTTCACCTCACTCGCTCGGAAAAACTTAGTTTATAGCGTGAAATCTGCGTGGAAAATGGTTCACGTGGAGGTCAAAGGGGGAGGCCTTCAGCAGTGGACGTCTTATGGCTGAAATCATGATGATAATGACTATGAAAAACGGTATAGTTAAAGACTTACCAGTGGCGCTGCACGGCACAAACTCTTCCTAAAGAACAACAAAGACTCGTTCTTAGTAACGCCTCCTCTAAACTTGGTCCCATCAGACGCCCCTTGCACATTCGAGCAGTGGGGCTCATGCCATTGTGGGAGGTCCTTCGACCCCTTATAGGTGTCAATGAGCCCGGAGTCTCGGACATCAGCTTCGCCCGTGTAAATGGTCTCATAGTCTCCTTCGAAGTCGTACATCTGTAAAATATCTTTACTTTAGAGCCAAATTTCGTCCTCATCAGCCAGTCCACTTGGAACTCTTAGGCATGCCTTGGTCTTCCCCAAAGTACGCCTAAGAGTTGGTCTACTGCATTATGAAGTCGCAATGCATGCGAGAAGCATTTGTATGGGGCGTTCCGATCCATTACGTCTAATGTATATTTCCATGAATGTCAACTTCCCCGATTGTCTAATTCCCCTAATTCTACTTCCCTAATTGTCTATTCCCATGTCTTTTTCACAGATTGTCTATTCCTATGAATGTCTATTTCCCCGATTGTCTATTCCCATGTCTTTTTCACAGATTGTCTATTCCTATGAATGTCTATTTCCCCGATTGTCTATTCCCATGAATGTCTATTTCCCCAATTGTCTATTTCCAATGTCTCTTTCTGCGAACGTCTATTTCCATGAATGTCTGTTTCCCCGATTGTCTGTTTCCATGAATGTCTATTTCACTGATTGTCTATTTCCATAAATGTCTATTTCCCCGATTGTCTTTTTCTGCGAACGTCTATTTCCATCCATGAATGTCATTTTCCCCGATTGTCTATTTCTGCGAACGTCTATTTCCATCCATGAATGTCATTTTCCCCGATTGTCTATTCCCATGAGTGTCTATTTCCCCGATTGTCTATTCCCATGAGTGTCTATTTCCCCGATTGTCTATTTCCATTAATGTCTGTTTTCCCGATCGACTAGTTCCAATGTCTCTTTCTGCGAACGTATATTACCATGTACCTCCCGCCATGTTTCGGGCAAGACTGGAGGTGAAAAACTTAACTGAAGGACCATGTCTATGTAGTTGTGTAGAGAATTAACATGGAACTTAAAATATCGACATTTGAATATAGAACGCCGACATGCGTGTACACACGTTACTACTACATAGAGCAGGTGCTTTAGCTAAGTTTTACACCTATTTACTGGAAGGATTTTTTAAAAGTAGTGTTAGCCGGTGTCATACAAAATGCTAGACGATATTCAACCAACTCACCCTGTCAATAAGACCTAGTTTGTCAAAATATATCCATCCAGGCATGAAGGTGTTTCCCAGGGTCATCAGATTTGATTTGTATCCCATCATGAACTCCTTAGCAGTCATTTGTACTAATGGCTGAATGTTGCCGATAGAAATCAAGTTGTTCAGACCGAAACGGGTGAGCACCGATTGTTGAGCCACAACGTCTGCTATGCTCTGTAAAAATAGAGATACTTAGTACATTCGCTATCAGTTTTTTTTTTATAAAAGACCAGCGTTTGGGCCCAGTCGCACCTGATGGTAAACGACGAGGTCGAGGGTGCAGCAAGCTGGTTCAGTAACAGCATTCACTCTTGCCTTGAAACCCAAATTATATCTTTCCGGGAATACAGACGAAGGGAGTGAATTCCATTCCTTAGCAGTCCGCGTTAGGAAGGCAGAAGCGAATCGCTTCGGTGCGAATAAATGGAATATTCACAACGCAAGGATGAAATCGCTCCCCTCGCCTGGACGTCCGGTGGTGG
This sequence comes from Grapholita molesta, assembly GCA_022674325.2. Taxonomy (NCBI): domain Eukaryota; kingdom Metazoa; phylum Arthropoda; class Insecta; order Lepidoptera; family Tortricidae; genus Grapholita; species Grapholita molesta. The sequence goes on along the minus strand of CP053145.2, from coordinate 7,306,595 downwards.
AACGGAGATGGCGGGATTAAATCGTGCAATTCCTGTGCACACTCTAAGATATATCGGAGCTGTGGAGGTGGTCAAATATATCGGAACAACGCCTCTATTGTCAAGGCGATAAAGCGCATGTTTATATATTTGTGACTCATTCACAACTCCGATATATCTGATAGCGACTATACGACCGCGGGAGATGGGGTGGTGCCAATCTATTCAACCGGCACCACACGGTGTAGTCAGTGGTACGGAATCTTTGTGCGACTCCGACTCGCTATTAGCCGGTTTTTTCTCATTTATGGAATGAGTTCGTAATTATTCAAAAATAAATAAATAAATATTACAGGATATCATTACACAAATTGACTGAGCCCCACGGTAAGCTCAAGAAGGCTTGTATGTGGGTACTCAGCTATCTATATATAAAATAAATAAATATTTCGGGATAATCTTACACAAATCGACCTAGTTCTAAGGTAAGCTCAGTAAGGCTTGTGTTGTAGGTACTAGAAGACGATATATATAATAGATAGATAAATAGATATAAATACTTAAATACGTAGAAAACACCCATGACTCAGGAACAAATACCTATAAATGCCCTTACTGGGATTTGAGCCCAGTGCCGTCGTCGGCTTCATAGGCAATGTCACTACCCACTAGGCCAGACCGGTCGTCGAATACAAAAAAGGTAAAAGATTGTTTACTTAATTTCACATATTTCAAGGATGTAGGTAGTTTAATTATAATAAGTGAAGGTAGAAAAAGTAACGAATGAGAATAAGTTGGTAATAACATGCCTCGTGTACTTTTTTCCACAATTCTGATTATAATTATCTGTGTACACAATACAAGTGTTTTCTAGTTAATTGGACAATTTTCTTTTTATAATTGTGTATCAACAGTTTTATCTCGTTATTACTATAAGGTCAAGCGAATCCATCGACATACCATTTAACTAGTCGGAGCGTGCTAATAATACCACGATCAAGGGATGGTCTTATGTAACTTTCCATAGGTATGCCAGAGACGGCTTTTTTCGTCCGTCTTTGTCATAGTTTCACACATTTTTGTTCCCCTCCAAACTGTCAAAGTTGGAGGGAAACAAATATAATTGGAGTTTTCTTGGGTTTTCAATCAAAGTTGCGGTAATGAATACAGAATAAGCTAATATTTTTATTATAAAGAATGTCCTTTTTTTTTTATGACAAAGGTGGCAAACGAGCAGACGGATTACCTGATGGTAAGCAATTACCGTCGCCCATGGGCACTCGCAACACCAAGGGAGTCACAAGCGCGTTGCCGACCTATAAGTGGGTTGGAGCTGTGGGAACCTTACTCACCATCAGGAACACAGGTGTGTGTTGTATAGCTAAACTATAGTGAATTGTTATATATTGGGCTACAAAAGCTAGAATATCTTTGTCTTTATCAGAATATCATTATTCCTCCTAGTGCGAGCCGGACTCGCGCACCAATGATTCCGAACCTTTATCTATACAACATCAGACAATACACCGTCCCATTTAGTTAGTATCTGAAAGTTTGACTTACTCCGCCAGCCATGCCAATTTTTAAAGTATGGTTGCTGGATAAAAAATATCCTATGTCCTTTCTCGTAGCTCAAACTCTCTCCATACCAAATTTCATCCCAATTGGTTCAGCGGTTTAAGCGTGAAGAGGTAACAGTGAGACAGAGCTACGTTCGCATTTATAATATTATTAAGTATGGGAAGTATGGAAGTGTAATGCCGGCTGACTAAAATAGCACCACCCCATCTCCTCCCACGGGTGTCGTAAGAGGCGACAATTGGAAAAATCGGACGGGCAGCAGCGTCCCCAAGCCAATCTACAGCTACTGCGTTCGCCAACCCGCCAAACGTGGCGACTATGGCAACTACCCCCAAGATGATACAAGTCATATTTGTGGGAGGCATAAGTCCAGGAGTGGACTGCATACGGCTGAAATGTATGTATAGACATCCTTTTCACTCACCAGCAAAGCGATGTTTGGCAGAAAGAGAAGGTCGTCTTCCTTGTTCCCCTCAGATAGTTCATCGACCCACGAGAGGGGATGGCGGGGGATCGCAGATATGGTTCCATTGTCATTGAACTTCAAGATTTTGTGCTCCAAGTCTTCTCTGTAAAAGGAAATGCATACATGTAAAGAAAGTATATTTCTTTGAAGTTTAATCTTAGTGTGCAGTGCCAAGTGAGCATTTCTCAAATAGTTTGTACATTTGGATCACGCGTCTTCGATTTTGATTAAAAGCGGTAGACGTAGATTCCTGATCAGGAACAAATATATATACTCGAGTCATAGGTGTTTTCTATGTATGTAAGTATTTATATGTATCTATCTATTATATATATCGTCGTCTAGTACCTACAACACAAGCCTTACTGACCTTACTGTAGGACTAGGTCGATTTGTGTAAGATTGTCCCGAAATATTTATTTATTATTTATTATTATTATTTATTTATATAAATTAAAAGTCTTAAGTATATGTCATCTATTTCAACTTTTGTATTATCTATCTATTTGACGACCGGTCTGGCCTAGTGGGTAGTGACCCTGCCTATGAAGCCCATGGTCCTGGGTTCGATTCCCAGTCGGAGCATTTATTTGTGATGAGCATAGATATTTGTTCCTGAGTCATGGGTGTTTTCTATGTATTTAAGTATTTGTATGTATCTATTTATTATATATATCGTCGTCTAGTACCTATAACACAAGCCTTACTGAGCTTACCGTAAGACTAGGTCGATTTGTGTAAGATTGTCCCGAAATATTTATTTATTTTATTTTTATTTATTGTTTTCCAAAGAAACCCGTTCATTCACTCACGAGGTCGAATGTTAATATTGTTCATTCACACTCGTATCAACTCAACACGTATCTTTGTCTTCTGTCATTATCTAACGAGCTATTATTAAACACAATTACATGACATAATATATGCAGAGATAACTGTTGTATCATATTACATTAATCGACATATTCCGCATAGCTGTCAAATTGCCTGCAAATGTTAAATCGAGAATATATATAATATAACTTTAAGAAAAATGAAGACTATTATTACGACAAAGGTGGCAAACGAGAAGGAGGCTGGCTACATTCCTCCGCTGACAGAATGTACCATTTTAAATAGTAACGCTAGGTCCAAAGGGTCCCAGCGCGCACAAAAGTTGCAGAAATCGCGAAGCGTCTGGTTGACGTAACTGGCGGCTTCCTCGCACAACGTATCAGCATTGCGATACGAGGAACCGTACATCCTTGGTACAATGTCGATTGTTAGATTTAATCTAGAGTAGTTAAATTATATTTTTTGACAGAAAGGTCAGCTAGCGAATATCTTCGATATTTAAATCGAAAGAAAAATTTGACTCGGAGCGGGACTCGAACCCACAACCACTGGATCACTAGCCCAGTGCACTTCCAATTGTGCTATCGGAGTACCGCTTAGACTTGTCAATTTTTTCTATCTTATCCTTCGTGGTATACGTCGTCATGGGTGACGTGTAGTCACATCTACCGTCAGCGTATTAAACACTTAACGACATCGAAGTCTCAATTTTAAGTAGTTAAGTTAAGTCGTTCATCGTCATCATATCAGCCGAAGGTACACTGTTGGACATAGGCGTCCCCCAAAGCGACCGAGCGAGCGAATTAAATACTACATGACCAAATACTATAGTTAAAACTGTGGGCCATGTTACTACTTAGTTACAAACGGATAAACTCGCGTGTACTTATATCGCACTAGGCGACATGTTACGGGTAAGCTCTGGCCCCTATTTCACTATAGCGACAATTATTACGATTCACGACATGTAAATTTCTGATGTTGCAGGTGTCCACTGGCTACATTGACCGCTTACCATCGGGTGGGCCGTGAGCTTGTTTGCCAGCAACACGTTAGTTTTTATAAAATACCGTTTTTTGTTATTATGTCATCAATATGGCTCTTGACAATTGTCACGAGAAAAACGACAATTGTCGCGAAATTCCGACAGAGGACTAATCACATGTCGAAAAATATCGAAATTTCTTCTGAGGATCGTGACAATTGTCAAGAGCTCTTCACCAAACTACTACCTATCTATTGATGATATAATAAAACATAACGGTATTTTATTGAAGCTAACGTATTGTTGGCAAACAAGCACACGTCCCACCCGATGGTAAGCGGTCAATATAACCTGCAACGTCAGAAATTTATATATGTCGGGAATCGTGATAATTGTCGCTGTGGGCCTGGTACCCATTTTCAGAGGTACCTATACTTACTTGTAGACATAAGGTCCGACTTCTTTGACTATAATCTTCTCCGCCCGGCCCGCCATATAATCTTCAGCATTTGTTACGTTAAATAGAAATATTCTGACGTAAAGATCTACTTCCGGTTTCTTCCACATCTCGAAAATCTCCCCGCCATCTTGGAGTACTACTTTCTGCAAAAAAAAAAAAAATATTATAGGACTTACACAAATTAAGTGAGCCCTGCGGTAACTCAAGAAGGCTTGTGATGTGACTCAGCTAACGATACATATACCTATATATATTTTGTGGGACTCAAATTACCCTTAAATTGTACCTTTCTGTGTACTAAACTAATAAATAAATAATAATACAAATACTTGGCTCGATCTGGCTCCGCGTACGCCTCCCAAATGTCCGGAACACCATTGTTCCGTGTACGGAAGAGACATACAAATACTTAAATACCTACATAGTAGCCATACCTCAGGAACAATATCTGTGCTACACATATAAATGACCTTGCTAGGATTTGAACCTATGATCGCCGGTTACATACGCAGGGTGACTATCAATTGTCAACCCAAAAAGGAATCGCCGCCAAAATCCTAGAGAGATTTTTCGAATTTTAATTTATAGTTCACATATATTTAAAAATGGTTTTTATACCAGGTTAAATCAAAGTAGTACAAAAAAGTATATTACGTACCTAGGGCGGTAAAACAAAGAACGGCTCAGATCGCGGGTATTTGTGGCCCGAACCGGAGGTGAGGGCCATAAACAAGCGATCTGAGGCCTTCTTTATTACCGCCCGTGGTGCGTACGTAGTTTTACGTCTTCATCTGGGTGTAGAGTGAGAATTAAGACACTGTGTTCTGTGCTAGGAAACCCTGTGTTACAAAACCCTTATGGAGCTATAGTACATTATGGAGCTAGGTACAGTAAATGTACTAGTACCTAACGTTTCCACAGATAAGATATAGCACATTGTGCAACGAGGATGGTAAGTAAGGTATAGTAAACGCGAGTCTATTAGAAGCCCGACGACGAAGTCGGAGGGCTTTTAATGACTCAAGTTTGTTATACACTTACCACCCGAGATACACACAATGTTTTTCATCACATTTGCGAGGAAATAAAATAAATTCGTTGGTAAAATCAAAATACACATTGAAAACTACAATCAGACCTCATCCACTAAAAAAGATTGTCAACAATGTCAACTTTTTTCAATGTCTTCCACAGATAATGTTAACAACTGCGTTTTGTTTTCGAATTTGACAGATCATCCTGCCAAATAGTATCAATTATCAAAATCAAATATAAAACAATTATTTTTAATAAATACTAAACATTAAATTGCAGTCAAATTGAATATAAAGATATGTTTTATACATATTAAAAGTCGGTTGTAGCAAACTTTTGAAGATATGAAATACACCTTGGCTGTTTGGAAACATCCTCAGTCCGAAGTGAAGTATGAAGTTCTATATATTTTTAAAACTAAACTTAACAGCCCGTGTGAGCTAAATCGGCTATAACTGCTCTGTACTCTCGCAAGTAACAACGCCATTGACGAGCAAGTGTGATGAAAATTATTGTAATGAAGGAGTTTGACATTACGTTAGTCGTAATATGCGGTTTTTGAACGCATTAAAGAGGGTTTATGATATGTGTGTAGATAAAAGTACTTAGACTTACTTGCTTGAATAAGAAGTCGTAAGGATGTGCTATTAGGATGAAACATCCGGTTCCGAGGGCGATAAATCCCAGCATGAGGAGAATAAACAGACCTGCAACAATAAAAAAGATAATTAAGTTCTGTCAGGTCAAAAATGACCATAAATAAATATTACAAGATATAGAAATTACACGCCTTGTGTTGCCAAAGTAGAATAGCACCGCGAATGTCGTTAGAGGCGACAAAGAAAAAAACTGGCCAAGACCGTGTCGGGCCACGCTCAGTGTAGGGTTCGATAGTTTTCGTCGTTCGTTACAATAAGTGTCCCCACTTTAAAGTAAAAATAATGGGTTATTACTTATTTGATTGAGTTGACATATTAAGTACAAGACCCTTAAAACGGGTCCACAAATAACGGCGATAACTAAAGAAAGAGGGTTCTATAATTTTATTATTATTATTAGACAACGAACGACCTAATACAATTCGAGCACGTCAAATTTTCGACTTAATGTATGGGCGCACCTGCTCCGACACATTAGGAAAAATCTTAACGGCGCCATGTAAGATATGAGCGTTCTACGTACAGCGACATCTATCTGTAAATTAAGTAAATTATCGAACTTGAAGTATGGAAGATATTTTTATATGGGATAATTCTTTTTATTGCGTTTGCCCTCTTTAATGAAATCTTTAACTAATCATGGTCGCTAATATACACAACAACACTCGTAGCTGTACATTATTAGACCTTATTATATAAGGCATAAGGTCCACCGATGTACAGTTAAGAGTGTTACTGTGTGTACAGTCAGCAGCAAAAGTGGCTTAGCGTTTGAACTGTTCATAATGACCAACACGCGCTCTTATTCTCTTGATAATAGAGATGTGTTGACCTCATTTTGAACACCTCAAACGCTTAGCCACTTCTGCTGCTGACTGTACCATTAGCCGTCACCATCACACACCACTCAGATTCACTAGGATGTCAACTTAAGCCAGTCTTCATCCGAGACCACGGCCTCTCAATCTCGGTTGAGACCACCTCAACCAATCTCGCTGGAAGCGTAAACTCAGTAGGAGTATTCCAGTACAAATCAAGTCTGGTGCGGAAGGGTTTTGGACCCGGGTATGTCCTTAAACTACGTCCGACAATGAGAGGTAGGGCACAGCGAAGTACCATCACGCTCGAGTCTGGAGAAGCCCAACTGGGGAAGTACCTCCTCCTTACAGAAGACCACAGCCATAATAGCCCTGCTACCTTTCAGGTATGTAGTGTTGTGTTCCTGATGGTGAGTAAGGTTCCCAGAGCTCCAACCCTCCTTAAAGGTCGGCAACGCGCTTGTGACTCCCCTGGTGTTGCGGGTGCCCATGGGCGACGGTAATTACTTACCATCAGGCAATCCGTCTGCTCGTTTGCCACCTTATATCATAAAAGGGGGGGGAGGGGTCCTGGATTTTCCCCAGGCTACCTTCCCGCCACAGAATCTTATCGCTCTAATAAGCTGAAAGGTTTAAAGAATTTAAGTCAGGTCTTAAAGTCACTATGAGAGAGCTATGCTCGGAGTTTCTCTACGTGATCGACTCATAAATGAGGAGATCCGTAGGCGAACTAAAGTCACCGACATAGCCCACCGGGTTAGCAAGCTGAAGTGGCAATGGGCAGGCCACATTGCAGAGATGGCCGATGGGGTCGAAAAGTGCTCGAATGTAGACCACGGACAAGCGCAGCGTAGGACGTCCACCCACAAGATGGACAGACCACCTCATTAAGGTCGCCGGAAGACGCTGGATGCAGGTCGCTTCCAACCGGTACATGTGGAGGTCCAAGAGGCCTATGTTCAGCAGTGGACGTCTTATGGCTGAGATGATGATGATGATGAATTAGGAAGACATAAAAACTAAACGATTGTGTGTAAACTATGTACTATTGTTATAAATAATTGTCTTCTAACTAGAACCTTTCGTCACTGTCATCATTGATCGATAAAAAATGATAAAATATACAATTGTTTAAGTATTGTTTGTTTAAGGTTTGTTTGACGACCGGTCTGGCCTAGTGGGTAGTGACCCTGCCTATGAAGCTGATGGTCCTGGGTTCGATTCCCAGTCGGGGCATTTATTTGTGTGATGAGCACAGATATTTGTTCCTGAGTCATGGGTGTTTTCTATGTATTTAAGTATTTATATGTATCTATCTATTATATATATCGTCGTCTACTACCTACAACACAAGCCTTACTGAGCTTACTGTAGGACTAGGTCGATTTGTGTAAGATTGTCCCGAATATATTTATATTATATATATATTGTCATTTATTACAAGTAGCTATCATATTCATCATCATCATGGGACTACGCATAGTTACGTGTATGTACTTTAAGATTTGATGCATCACTGTTTTGAAACAATAAGTCCCGCTGTAGTTTCTTGCCGGTCTTTTCTTGGGTTAGAGGTGTAGGGTTGGAACAGGTGTAGATTTTTCTTTGACGTTCATAAGTGCTGTGTAATGCCGGCTGACTAGAATAGCACCACCCCCATCTCCCGCGGGTGTCAGAGGCGACAGAGGGTAAAATCCTACGGACGGGCAGCAGCGTCCGTCGAAACCCAATCTACAGCTACTTGGATTTTGGATCACGACCCAGATTTCACACAGTATAAATTAAAAAATATGTAGATGCGACCATTACTTTGAAATATTGAGTTTAGATAAATAAAGTAATAAGGTGACGGCACCAGTAATGGACACGGAACCAATCATGAACATTAGTGCTTATTTCAAAGAAGTTTAGTGTTGTGCATTTGTTGGGACATATTCAATTTATAACTTTATGATTTTTGAAATAAGAACTAAGTTGGTGCCTGTCAGCTAAAAGTGTCTGACATTAGTGCCATTAAATAAAACTCTATAAGATGACATGACAGGTTTTGCTTAGTAGGTAACCCTGCCTATAAAACTGACGGTTTGGGATCATATCCCATTGAACGCATTTATATGTGTGATGAGCACAGATATTTGTTACCGAGTCCCGAGTCATGGGTGTTTTCTATGTATTCTGTATTTCTATATTATTAGGGCCCGGAATTTTGCGTGCAGTATTGGAAAAGTCTAAGGGAGAGAACACTAACGTTTATCGACGTATCGACAAACCGATTTTATAATTAGCGTTATTTAAAAATAATTACTCAAACTTTCCGGCGATACATTATATTCATTCTTTCATTCTAAAATATGACGTATAAAATATAAATTAAACATCAAACATATTCATATGCCGCGGTGTCAATACATATAAGATAGGTATCTACAAAGAGTTGATAACCCGAGTATGTATTTGATTGCAAGAATACAAGTATTATTTGGTTAAAAATAAATTAATCTCGCCGACTCTTTCTGGGCTTTGAGTACACGACCGAATTATCGATACATCGATAAACGTTGGTGTTCTCTCCCTTAGACTTTTCCAAAACCGCACAAAAAATTCCGGCCCCTATATATTATATGTCGATGGCTAAGTACCCATAACACAGCCTTATTGAGCTTACCGTGGGACTCAGGTCATTTGTGTAAGGATATCCTGTAATAATTATTTAAGAATGATTGAAACTTTTTATAACTTTGCCGTGTGATGCCGGCTGACTAGAATAGCACCAACCCATCTCCTCCCGCGGGTGTCGTAAGAGGAAAAATCGAACGAACGGGCAGCGTCCGCCGAAACTCAATCTACAGCTACTGCGGTCACAAACCCGCCTGCCAACCGTGGCGACTATGGCGACTACCCCCCAAGATGATACAAGTCATATTTGTCGGAGGCCTATGTCCAGAAACGATGAACGACGACTATGACTGCATACGGCTGAAATGTATGTGTGTGTATGATTGAAACTTTTTATAACTTACAATCTCCTGGCTATAAACAAATAAAAGAGAATAGTACAGTTATACTTCTTTATATTACTAATAAAACTTGGCATGAATATTTTACTACACCGAAAGGCATTCTCTAGAATTCATACCGCCCATACGGGTATCGAAACAGTTTTTTTTTTAATAAATGAAAAAGTTTGCGTCCGGGTTATTCAGAATATACAGACAGTTTTTTAAGTGGTTATCTACGTCACAAAGATAATAATTAATCGATTATTTAGGTAAAATTTACATTAAGTTTATATTATCATATCTATTTTAAACTGATGATCAGTGTCCTATATATATGTTAATTCACTTTGACTATTTATTACCTTCAAGTTTCTAATAATAAATAAATATTAGGACGTCCTTATACAAGTTTACTAAGCCCCACGGTAAACTCAAGAAGGCTTGTGTTGTGGCTCAGCTAACGATGTATAATAAATAAATAATAAATAAATATTTCGGAACAACGGTAAGCTCAGTAAGGCTTGTGTTGTAGGTACTAGACGGTGATATATATAATAGATAGATACATATAAATACTAAAATACATAGAAAACACCCATGACTCAGGAACAAATATCTGTGCTCATCACACAAATAAATGCCCTGACTGGGAATCGAACCCAGTACCATTGGCTTCATAGGCAGGGTCACTACCCACTAGGCCAGACCGGTCGTCAAAATATCATATATATTATACAAATACTTAAATGTATAAAGAACATCGATGACTCAGGAACGCATACCTGTGCTCATGACACAAATAAATGCCCTTACTGCGATTTGAACCCAGGACCATCGGCTTCATAGGCAGGGTCACTACTAGCCACTACCCACTAGGCCAGACCGATCGTAAAATATATTAAATAATTTAATAAATAAATATTTCGGGACAATCTTACACAAATCGACCTAGTCTTACGGTAAGCTCAGTAAGGCTTGTATTGTAGGTACTAGACGACGATATATATAGAGTATGTCAATTTACTTAAATCCGGGCAAGTCTTGGTGATAAATAAGGTTGTGGTATACAAATTATTGAAATCCAAACGACTTTTGGATTTTATAATAAATTTATTTAATTTATAATTCCGTAACATCCTATACTATCATCCAAAGATATATATATCAAAAAAACGTTACGTTGAAAATTAATATTATCATCAGATTGCTAACCAAACTTTTTTGTTAGAATAATAAAGAAAAACAAATAGTCACTAAAGTGAATATTAAATTACAAATGTACATAAATGACATGAATTGCTGTTGTTTACATAATAAATTGAAAATAATTTCATTAGCACTTTTTTTTAATATTTTAACAAGATCGTAAATCTGTGTGAAAAAAAAAATTCTAATGAAACGTTTTAACAATGGATTTGCAGTCATCTGTCACGACGTAAACATTAGGTACAATACAGAATGATAAATAAATAAATAAATATTTTGGGACAATCTTACACAAATCGACCTAGTCCTACGGTAAGCTCAGAAAGGCTTGTGTTGTAGGTACTAGACGACGGTATATATAATAGATAGATACATATAAATACTTAAATACATAGAAAACACCCATGACTCAGGAACAAATAACTGTGCTCATCACACAAATAAATGCCCTGACTGGGAATCGAACCCAGGACCTTCGGCTTCATAGGCAGGGTCACTACCCACTAGGCCAGACCGGTCGTCGATATGATACTCTTAGAGTTATCATTTTTCTCCCCTGGTGTAACATACTAAAAGGTAGCAGTGGTATTATGGCTGTGGTCTTCTGTAAGGAGGCGTTACTTCCCCAATTGGGCTTCTCCAGACTCAAGCGTGATGGTACTTCGCTGTGCCCTACGTCTCATTGTTGGACGTAGTTTAAGGAGAGAATAGCACTGCTACCTTTCAGGTATGTGGTGTTGTGTTCCTAATGGTGAGTAAGGTTCCCAGAGCTCCAACCTTAAAGGCCGGCAATGCGCTTGTAACTCCGCTGGTGTTGCGGGTGCCCATGGGCGACGGTAATTGCTTACCACCAGGCAATCCGTCTGCTCGTTTGCCGCCTATATCATAAAAAAAAACTATTACGTGACTATATTATAGTGTAACTATATATAATAATTACATGTGTAATTTTATGACAAGCTTAGTAGAGACAATGGCGCAGGTTACGGTTATAGTCTTAGAGGTCGCAGGTTCAGTCCTTGGCAGTGCACTGCGGATGTATGGCGGTGTAAATGCACTAACTATACTTAAATAATTATATCATTAAGTCTTGCCATACTGTTTTTATAACTACCTTATAGCTGGGGTCCCGGGTTCAATTCATGGCAAGGGTATTATTGTGTTTAGTAAGAATATTGATGTCGACCGGTCTAGTGGGTAGTGACCCTGCCTATGAAGCCGATGGTCCTGGGTTTAAATACCAAGGGCATTTATTTGTATGATGAGCATAGACATTTGTATCTGAAATCATAGGTGTTTTGTGTATTTAAGTATTTGTACATTATATTATGTCGTTGCCTGAGTCACAACACAAGCCTTCTTGAGCTTACCGTGGGGCTCAGTCAATCTTTGTAAGAATGCCCTGAGGCTCTAGTGTAAGTTTCTTTTGACGTAAAAAAACGTCTGAAATGCATAAATGATAATATTATTTATATGGAAAACTAAAATGCGACGGTGACGTTTTGTTACGTTAAAACTTTGAAAAACTCAAATGGGTCTGAAATTATTTATTATATTTTATTATACTACTGTGTATATTTGTGCCGTAAATCGCTTAAAAATGTAGTATATTTTTACTATAGTATTTACCTACACATATATACGGATATGGAGCGCTGGTAGCCTTTCCGGAGGTCGCAAGTTCAAATCCCGGCTTGTACCAATGACTTTTTCGGAACTTATGTACGAAATATCATTTGATATTTACCAGTCGCTTTTCGGTGGACGAAAATGTGAGTAAACCGGATTAATCCCAATGCCTAGTTTACCCTCTGGATTGGAAGGTCAGATTGCAGTCGGTTTCGTAAAACTAATGCCTACGCCAAATCCTGGGATTAGTTGTTAAGTGGACGGATGAGCCGTGGCAAAATGCCGGGACAATATTGACGGATACATAATATATAGGAAGTCGAATAACTGACGACATTTGTGTAGAGTCTGTTAAATGATCTTGAACATCGTGGTAATTGGCATACATACATATTCTCGTGAAAGTACACTCAGCACAATTTATTTATTTATTTATATAAGTTAATATGACATAACATTAATATAAATGCGTCATATAACCAAGTTTTTTTTTTATGACATAGGCGGCAAACGAGCAGACGGATTGCCTGGTGTTAAGCAATTACCGTCGCCCATGGGCACCCGCAACACCAGGGGAGTCACAAGCGCGTTGCCGGCCATTAAGGGGGGTTGGAGCTCTGGGAACCTTACTTACCATCAGGAACACAACACTACATACCTGAAAGGTGGCAGTGCTATTATGGCTGTGGTCTTCTGTGAGGAGGAGGTACTTCCCCAGTTGGGCTGCCCCAGATTCAAGCGTGATGGTCAACGCTGGGCCCTACCTCTCATTGTTGGACGTAGTTTAAGGACATACTCGGGTCCGGGTACTTTTTTTTTATACAAGACTGACCAGCGTTTGACCTCAATCGCACCTGATGGTAAGTGTCGACGAGGTCGAGGGTGTAGCACGCTGGTTCAACAGACTATTCGCTCTTGCCTTGAAGAGACCTAAGTTATGTTTCCGGGAATACAGACGAAGGGAGCGAATTCCATTCCTTAGCAGTTATGTATTATTGACTGATGTTCTCTTGTTGTGTAATATTAAGGTTTGAAATATCAGAAAATTGTTTAAATGCATTTAGAAAGATGGCTATTAGAGTTAGAAGCAAATAATTGTGCGAGAAACTCAGTCGTTTCATAATTAAGAACATAAAGGAAAACAACAAACAGATAAGATGTTAATTATGGACAGTTCTAGTTAGCTAAGACATAAAAAATAATAGGTTGTTTTTTACAACATCCTTCAGCCATAGTGCTATTTACATACATATATATTTCATAATATCAAAATATCCATAAATAAAGGGTAGGTATTATTGTTTAATTTCATTTAGACAGTTCGTATAGACACAGTATACACCCTTACCATGAGTTGTGACTTTGAGATTTTCGATAACGAGTATCGAGTTTACTATCTGTGCATCTCGTTCGAACTAAAATAGTGGGTACAAGCGAGTTGTACAAATAGTAAACTCAATACTCGTTATCGAAAACCTCAATGTCACAACTCACGGTAAGGGTACACTACTCAATACAAGAGTTCGAGACGGGATTTGAACCCGCATCCCCAACTTTACTATCCCGGCTGACGCGTAAACGCCGGATGTCCTAGTCGCTTTTTTTTAATTATATGTCATATATTTCCAATTTAATTTATTTATTTAGTAGTAGAGTGAATATGCTGTTACTGAACCAGCGTGCTACACCTCGCCGACACTTACCATCAGGTGCGACTGAGGTCAAACGCTGGTCAGTATTGTATTTAAAAAAATCTAACAATTACGTATTACATAAGAAAACAAAAAACACCAAAAATTCTGAAGTGACTTATTGCTTATTGTCTATGCAATCACCCGTCACTACAACGACCAATACCTAATCAGTTTTAATTAATTTATAATATGTCATCACAAAACATGTAAATAATACACTTAAATTATGTCATATAAAAAGTGTAGCTGCTCAAATACTTCTGACCAAAACTGTAGTTTTGTAACTATACATAGTGGCACTGCCTATGAAGCCGATGGGTTCATTTATTTGTGTGTTGTTCCTGAGTCATGGGTGTTATATATCTGTTTTTAAGTATTAAATTAATACATTTATTTAAACTTGATATCATAATATAAGAAAATTTAAATAAAACAAGATACTAAAACTATAAATAGCTAAAAGCTAAACTTAAAACACCTAATATTGTCTTCGGTTGCCGTGATAATTACTCATGAAATAAAACAACTAAAACTGATTAAATCGCGTATACTAATTTAAAGTCAGTCCACCCGATGACCACGAACGCTGCTAAAGAGTTCGAAACGTCGAGGTGAAGTTTAAATTAGTATACGCGATTTAATTCGTTTTAGTTGTTTTATTTCTTAAAACACCTATCTAAAATAAGGGATCCCCCGCGGCATGGTGCCGTAAACGCTTGCAGAATTTCCTCGCTGTATCGCAATGCTTATTTTAAGTATTTATATACATGTATATGATATATATTATTGTCTCAATCACAAGTGTCATAACACAAGCCTTCTTGAGCGTGGGGCTCAGTCAAATTGTGTAAGTGTGTCCTGTATTATTTATTTATTATAAATCCTTTATATTCTGATTTACGACTCAGAGCAACTCTGCGCAGCAATGCTTAACTGCAATGTTTAATTATAGTTATGTAACAACAACTTACATATATTGTTTATAATAGTAAGTACCTACATCACAAAATATGTAATAGATGACATATAGGTACTCAATCAGGCAGTCAGTACCCTCACCACGAGTTGTGACATTGACGTTTTCGATAGCGAGTATCGAGTTTACTCTCTGTGCATCTTGTTCGCACTAAAATAGTACAAGCGAGATGCACAGATAGTAAACTCGATACTCGTTATCGAAAACTTCAATGTCACAACTCATGGTAAGGGTACTGGACTCTCACGTATATATATAGATAGCTACTTATCAATCAAAGCATATCATAATATTTCATAAATAATAATTTGATATATAGAAAGTTAACCTAAATCATATTATCACTTATTGGTTGTAAGTTTAGAAAAAGAAATATAAATAAACAACATTAATTCAAGGCAATTTACAAAAAAAAAAAAAAAAAAATTGACAATTTGACAATACCGCCTCGAAATGGTCCCAACTCAGCATGATGCTAGCCCGGGTAGCCAGCGCTGGTCTTCCGTCGGGGCCATTAACGAGTGAGGCCACGAAGATTTAGGGTTAAGTTATGATTATGCTAAATATATATATTTTTTTATTTGCGACTAACTGTACGTTCACTGATCTAGATTCTAGATTTTCTGAACTCACCTTGAAAAGCTTCGTTCGCTTATGGTAGTGCTTAAGTAGTCCGCATTTTTTACCTTATTTTTTTCTACTACTTAGTTACAAATGGATAAATTCATGTGGACATAAATAAATAATAATTAATATTACAGGGCATTCTTACACAAATTGACTGAGTCCCACGGTAAGCTCAAGAAGGCTTGTGTTGTGACTCAGCCAACGATATATACCGGGTGTGGCTTGTTATAAGAGCAATAACTTTAGGGATCGCTTCTAAACCACGGACGAAGTAACATTTTCTTGACATAGGCGGCAAACGAGCAGACGGATTGCCTGGTGGTAAGCAATTACCGCCGCAACACCAGGGGAGTCACAAGCGCGTTGCCGGCCTTTAAGGGGGATTGGAGCTCTGGGAACCTTACTCACCATCAGGAACACAACATTACATACCTGAAAGGTAGCAGTGCTATTATGGCTGTGGTCTTCTGTAAGGAGGAGGTACTTCCCCAGTTGGGCTGCCCAGATTCAAGCGTGATGGTCATCGCTGTGCCCTACCTCTCATAAACATACATTTGTTCTACAACTTCAAAAAAAAATGTAATTTATGTACTTGTTATTTTTTGCTGTGTGATGCCGGCTGACTAGAATAGCACCACCCCGTCTCCTCCGTCGTAAGAAGCGACAAAGGGAAAAATCCTACGGACGGGCAGCAGCGTCCGAAACCCAATCTACAGCTGCGGTCGCGAACCCGCCTGCCAAGCGTGGCGACTATGGCAACTACTCACAAGACGATACATGTCATATTTGTGTGAGGCCTATGTCCAGCAGTGGACTACATACGGCTGAAATGTATGATGTATGATTTTTTTTTTTTACAAAATAAATAGGACTTTTAATGAACATCATCCAATAGCCTAGTTGACTTCTGGCAGCCTACAAACTTCATAGTTTTCACAATACATTGCTTGCTTGTAAAATCTTTTTTTATTTCTATTTAATAAAAAATAAGTTATTTTCAAGTCCTAGAACTAATGTCGCTACCTTATGGTGTAGAAACGATGCCTAAAGTTATTGCTCTTATTACACACTTCAGCCGTATGCAGTCCACTGCTGGACATAGGCCTCCCCCAAATATGACTTGTATCATCTTGGGGGTAGTTGCCATAGTAGTTACGCTTGGCAGGCGGATTGGCGACCGCAGTTTTTTCCCTTTGTCGCCTTTAAGACACTCGCGGGAGGAGATGGGGTGGTGCTATTCTAGTCAGCCGGCACCACACAGCGGCTCTTATTACACCTATTTCTATTTAACCCCGATGCTCAGAGATCGCTGTGGGGATCTATAAGGGAGGCCTTTCCAACAGTAACCGTTCGTGTATGACAGACTTATCTGACCTTAAAATAATCGTAAGTAATTAACCCACTTTGTGTTGGCTACTTAGAATTCGTAAGAAATCGACTTTATTATCAAGGTAATAAGGTCTATCGAAATAAAATTATTGATAAATTATAGTAAACATCATATTTAGATCACGACTCTATCATTATATTAGGGCACGTGCTTTACTTTGTGTACAGTCAGCAGCAAAAGTGGCTAAGCGTTTGAAGTGTTCAAAATGACCTACACGCGCTCTTATTCTCTTGACAATAGAGATGTGTTGACCTCATTTTGAACACCTCAAACGCTTAGCCACTTCTGCTGCTGACTGTACAGTCGCCATTAGATATACCGGAGCTGTGGAGATGGTCACAAATATGTGAACAACGCCTCTATTGTCAAGGCCATAAAGTGCATGCTCCGATATTCTTGAATACCTAGGCTGCTCCGATATATTTGATGGTGACTGTACAGTCGTCATCAGATATATCGGAGCTGTGGAGTTGGTCACTAATAACTGAACTATGTATATATAAATATATAAATAAATAAATATTTCGGGACTATCTCACTTAAATCGACCTAGTCCTACGGTAAGCTCAGTAAGGCCTGTGTTGTAGGTACTAGACGACGAAGGTTGCCTGGAAGAAATCGCTTTTAGCGATAAGATCGCCTGTTGCTTGCCTCCTTTTCTTTTATTGTTCCTTTGTGTGATATTGTTCTATTTTTGACGTGTGCAATAAAGTATTCATTCATTCATAGATATATACAAATACTTAATAAGTAAATACATAGAAAACACCCATGACTCAAAAACAAATATGTGCTCATCACACAAATAAATGCTCTAACTGCGATTAGAACCCAGGACCATCGCCTTCATAGGCGAAGTATATGAAGTTTATTCATATGTTTGTATACATATATGTATTTAAATAGATGCATTAAAAAACTGCAAAGTCTATCTCTTTTTTTAAGTATTCATAGGCTACGAGCTATGCTTACCATCAAACTAGTTTGTTTCGAAATTGCTTCGAAATTTGAATTATACTCATCATCATCATCATATCAGCCGAAAGACGTCCGCTGCTGGACATAGGCCTCCCCCAGAACGACCCTAGAACCGATCCTGCGCCTTCCACATCCAGCGGTATCCCGCGACTCTAACTAGGTCGTCGGTCCGTGGGAGGCCTACCTACGCTGCGTCTTCCAGTTCGTTCCACTCCAGACCCTTTCCGCCCCACCGGCCATCGGTTCTGATCGCAATGTGCCCACTGCCACTTAAGTTTGGCGGAATTATACTTATACGTGACTTAAATCAGGATTCATCATGTTTGGCATTTGTGTGACATAATTCATCTAACATCACTGGTCATAAAACGTGCTTTAATTAACAATATGTTTGTAAACAAAAGTAACTAATTTAGAAACCAGTTTACTTGTAAATAGCCTTGGCCAAAAGTATTAAACACATAATGTATCTTTTGACTTTAAAAACCACATCTTTCTAAATGTAGATAAACGATTTTCTAATATATCAAACCTGCTGACTGCTAAGGAATGGAATACGCTTCTTTCGTCTGTATTCCCGGAAAGATATAATTTGGTATTCAAGGCAAGAGTGTATAGGCTGTTACTGAACCAGCGTGCTGCACCCTCGACCTCGACAGTTACCATCAGGTGCGACTGAGGTCAAACGCTGGTCAGTCGAATATAAATAAACCTTAATGTATCTACAACAAGAGAACATTAGTTAATAATACTTAAAAGTACGTGTTAAATAAGAAAACAAAAATTCGGATCTGCAAGGAAGTGACTTATTGCAAATTTTCTGTACAACCATTTTCTATGTAACCACCATAATATATGTCATCAGAAAAGATGTAAATACTACACTAAAATACACGCCACATACATGCTCTTGTGGCACGGACGTGGACCGACTGGGACACCATGGATTATCTTGTCAGAATAGTGCAGGCCGTTTTTCTAGACACACAACGCTTAATGACATAATCCGTCGGTCTCTTGCCACCATCAATGTGCCTGCTCTTCTTGAGCCAACCGGCATTGTCAGAGATGATGGCAAGAGGCCTGATGGAGTGTCTTTGGTTCCTTGGAGCTTGGGACGGATGCTGGTGTGGGATCCTACCTGCGTAGACACCCTAGCGCCGTCCCATCTCCAACGAACTAATCTAAAAGCGGGTGCAGCGGCGGAAAATGCCGAAATTCTTAAACGTAACAAATATAAAAGCCTGGGCAGAGAGTACCATTTTGTACCGTTTGGCGTAGAGAAGCTAGGTCCATGGGGTTTTTGCAGAAATCGCGAAGCGTCTGGTTGATGTAACTGGTGACCGAAGAGCTGGCGGCTTCCTCGCACAACGTATCAGCATTGCGATACAACGAGGAAATGCCGCCACTATCCTTGGTACAATGCCTCAAGGGCCTTTCTTATATTTTATACTGTAGCTAGTTACGTACCTACTTGTAGTTATCATAATACGATTGTAATTTCTGTAAATAAATGTATCACTTCGGACTAAGGTATATTATTTGTAACTACAAGTAAGCCGGTCTTGAGACACCTTTTTATCTTCAGCCCTTTGCACCGGTGTTGCCCTCGAACCATCTTTGATGTTGCTTTTTATGGGGGCCGATTTCGCGCAGGGCGAGTCACCGTTTGCTGTAGATAGAATTGTTTATTTTACTAAGCAGGCTTCCGGTTTTTATCCAATAGCTCGGTAGCTAATCAATCCTTTTACCCAAATAGCCTTATATGTTTTGGATGTATTTTTATATTCTAATTTAATAAACATATTGGAAAAAACCTAACGTAAGAGACAAAATAAATCAACGTTATTATATAACGTGATCGCGGTAATTGCTTATTTATTTAATTATTAAATAAGATATATTGTTATTAAGCCTTTATTATTATGTTCAATAGAATTATTATGGACATACCTGACTCACAGTTAGCCATATTTAATTAATTGGTCCCCGTTTAGTTATTTTTATTGCTAAAACCATAATGTATTCTTTACTGCTAATACTAACACAGGGCATGTCTATTACTACATATTATGAAGAGGGAATATTTAATTGTTTGTCTGTTTGTTCGTTCGTATTGAATAGGTTCTGAAACTACTAAACGGATTTGAAAAAATCTTTCACTATTAGAATCCTAAATTATTTTTGATGAACATAGGGTATATTAATTTATAACTACTTAGTTACAAACTGATAAACTCATGTGTAATTATATCGCACTAGGTGACATGTTTCGGGTAAGCTATGTATCGGTGTGTCCTGACACAGCTTGAAAATGGGTACCAGAGCTTACCCGAAACATGTCGCCTAGTGCGATATAATTACACGTGAGTTTATCCGTTTGTAACTAAGTAGTAGTAACATGGCTCAAAACAGTTTTAATTTTTTTTTTATGACAAAGGTGGCAAACGTGCAGACGGATTGCCTGATGGTAAGCAATTACCGTCGCCCATGGGCACTCGCAACACCAAGGGAGTCACAAGCGCGTTGCCGACCTATAAGTGGGTTGGAGCTCTGGGAACCTTATTCACCATCAGGAACACAACACTACATACCTGAAAGGTAGCAGTGCTATTATGGCTGTGGTCTTCTGTAAGGAGGAGGTAGGTACTTCCCCAGTTGGGCTTCACCAGATTCAAGCGTGATGGTCATCGCTGTGCCCTACCTCTCATTGTTGGACGTATTTTAAGGACATACCCGGGTCCATAATTAATGGTTGTATTAAATTAGTGAAATTTTCATATCATTAATATGGAACTTTATTGACATTTGATAGTAAACAATACTAATATTAAAGGCGAACGTTTGTGAGTGTGTATGTTTGTAACTTCTTCACGTCTTAACGGCTGGAGCGATTGTAATAAAATTTGGTATGGAGTTAGCTGACACTCTGGATTAACACATAGGCTACGTTTTTTCCGGGTAACACCGCGGGGCACAGCTAGTGTTTTATAAACGACAGTTCAAGTACTATCATATATCTAATAATTAACGATTAACACGGTTCTACTCACGTTTATTTAGTCACTCGCGCGATATATTTCGGAGAACATAGGCCTCCATTTTCAAGCACTAAGAGTGCTGAGTGTCCGTTCGGTTCGCCGCTCGCGTCACCGGCCCGTCGCGCACTAACGCGACTAAATAAACGTGAGTAGTACCGTATTAATCGTTAATTATTAAATATGTCTCATGTAAGTTTAAATACAAATCATATATCTAGTTTTGCCGATGGTAATTAGTTTTGCACTGCATCTGTATAAACAATAAATACCGACATTTCACACATAGGTGGTAATAACAATAACAGTATTTATCAGTATTTGTAAATATTAAATAATCTGTTGTAAAGTGCATTCCTGTTTAACTAACATAGTTATGAACAAATAATTACTATCTGTCAAGAACGACATTCTTAAATCAGGCAATGTTTTTTACAAGCTTTTAATTAACTCTTTTTTTACAAGATTGACCAGGGGCCTATTTCTCGAACACTAACTTGTAATAATTATTATTTATTATTTACAAGAACAATGTAACTCAGCATTACAGTATAAACCAATGCGCTGAGAAAGCAATAACATATCAAAATCCATAATCAAATAATAATAAAAAAAACTTATTTATATTAAGGTGCTGGATGGCCTATCATCCATCACCTCACAAAACCTCAAGCATTCACGGCACACAGCCGTCCGCAAACAGGTCACATTCAGGTGATGTCAGAAGCGCATTGAGGAGTGTTAACGCGCGCGGAAGTGTTGTGTTTTAATACCAAATAGGTTTTATATGTTTTATAATTGTTGGTCTATGGTCTGTAGTAGTTCACTATTTGAATTTGAAATATATGTCAGTCGTGGCTCATGATCTGTGCGTTTCCCTTGTACATTAGAGGTTATGGGTTGTTTTATGTAATAAAAATAGGAAATAAGTGGATTAGTGGTGCCAGGATATTGTCGAAGCAGTTATTAGCAGTAGTCGATAATGGGTTCCGCAAACTATTTAGTAAATGTTCCTAAGCTAAAGGGTCGCGAGAACTATAGTGAGTGGGTTTTTGCTGCGGAAAATTTTCTTGTTCTGGAGGGGATGCTGCATTGCATTATGCCAGATGCCGACAAGAAAATAGAAGCCGCTGATGATGCAAAAACGAAAGCCAAACTAATCATGACCATTGACTCGACGTTGTTTGTTCATATAAAGACTGCAAAAACGTCTAAAGAACTATGGGATAAGCTGAGGACTTTGTTTGATGACGCAGGATTTACGAGACGGATTAGTCTCCTACGCAGTTTAATATCGATTCGTCTGGAAAACAGCAGTTCCATGACTTCGTACATAACTCAGCTTGTCGAGACCGGGCAGAAATTGAGCGGAACCGGGTTCGATATCAGTGATGAGTGGATAGGCTGCTTGCTACTGGCAGGGCTAACAGAAAAATATTCACCCATGATAATGGCTATTGAGCATTCCGGGATTAGTATTACTACGGATGTCATAAAATCAAAATTAATCGACATGGAAATTGATACGAATGAAAATTCCGATGTTTCCGGTGCGTTCGCCAGTGCGCAGAAGTGGCAACATAAAAATAAAGTTGCGCAGTCTATGCCTAGCGGAAGCGGTGCAATTAAAAAAGATGGCAGTTCGAAATCTCATGTCAAATGCTATAAATGTCATAATACCGGCCATTACAAAAATAATTGTCCATATAATGAAAAAAATGCTACAAATGAAAAGAAAACCACGCGTAAACAAACGCATGCATTTAGTGCTGTATTTTTGAGTGGAGATTTCAGCAAAGATGATATTTACGTTGATAGTGGTGCAAGTGTTCACTGTTTTGTAAACAAAGATTGGTTGCATAACATATCGGATCATGATGGCAAGGAGATTATTGTAGCAAATAAACAGAAGTTGACAGTTTTGTGCAACGGAGACTGCAATATTGTAACTAAAACTGATGATTTCGAGTTTGAAGTAACAATTAAGGAAGTTGCTTGTGTTCCCGCATTGGCTACAAATTTGTTGTCAGTTAGCCAACTTATTAAGAATGGGAATAAAGTTTTGTTCACCGAGAGCGGCTGCAGTATTGTCAACAAAAACAATGAAGTTGTGGCAGAAGCAATATTACAGAATGGAGTCTACAAGTTGATTATGCCGGAATGTGCATTTGTGGCTTCAGGAGTTGTTTCTAAGGATATTTGGCATCGTAGGTTATCGCATATTTGTAATAACTACTTGAATAAAATGCCTGATGCGGTGACTGGTTTAAAACTCGATGATAAATCACAGATAAGTAAAGCCTCATGTACAGTTTGTTGTGAAGGCAAGCAGAGTCGGCTTCCCTTTAAGCACATTGGTACAAGGTGTGAGGAGGTACTTCAGCTAGTACATATGGATATTTGTGGCCCAATGGAAGAAGTGTCAATGGGCGGCTCCAGATTTTTCTTACTATTTGTTGATGATTTTAGCAAGATGACATTTGTTTATTTTCTAAGACACAAAAGTGAAGCTCTAGACAAGTTTAAGGATTTCAAAGCGATGGCAGAAAACCAAACTAACAAAACCATCAAAGCAATTCGAAGTGACCAGGGAAAAGAGTTTTGCAATCGTGAGTTTGATCTATTTCTTAGAAAATATGGCATCAATCATCAGAAAACAAATGCTTACACAGCTGAAAGCAATGGATTTTGTGAACGCCGGAATCGTTCAGTTCTAGAGAAGGCAAAATGCATGCTGTTCGAAGCTAAGCTAGGAAAGGAGTTCTGGGCTGAAAGTACTCACACAGCTGTATACTTGCAGAACCGAATTATAGCTGCTGGACTTAATAACAAGACTCCCTATGAAGTGTGGACTGGTGTGAAGCCTGATCTCAGCCATATAAGAATATTTGGTAGTCCTGTTATGGTACATGTTGCTAAGGAAAAGCGGTTAAAGTGGGACAGAAAGGCTGTGAAGCACATTCTAGTTGGATACCCAGATGGAATCAAAGGCTATAGAGTGTACAACCCTGAAACTAAGCGTATTACAACCAGCAGAGATGTTGTTATTATGGAAGATACAGTAACTGATGTTGTGATACCAGTAACTGAAAATCTCACAGAACCAGGAGAGGTGGTGGAGGATGTTGTCTCAGATGAGAGCTCAGTTTCAGTGGGGGATGTAACTTTTACAGACGAAGAGTATCTGACAGATAAGACTTTGACAGAAGATCAAGATGACTCATATATTCCCAGTACCAGTGAATATGAGGACGCCGATGAGACCACTAAGCCTGAACATCCAAGGAAGTCTACCAGGATTAAAAAAGCTCCAGAATATTATGGTGTTGTGAATAAATGCCAGGATACTGATGTACTAGATGACGCAAGTGGCTTGACACTGAAGGAAGCTCTAAGTGGACCAGAGAAGGACCAGTGGCTCAAGGCTGTCAATGAAGAACTCCAGTGTTTTGAGCAAAATAATGCATGGGAACTAGTAGACATTCCGAAGAGTGGGACAGTAGTAAGATGCAAGTGGGTCCTAAAAAAGAAATATGATGGTGACAACAATGTTCGTTTTCGAGCGAGGTTGGTAGCTAAGGGCTTCATGCAGAAACAAGGTATGGACTATACTGATACTTTTTCGCCCGTAGTTAGACATACAACGCTGCGAATGTTATTTGCATTGTCAGTTCAACTTAGTTTTGATATAACTCACTTAGATGTTGTAACAGCATTCTTGAATGGGGATCTTGAGGAAACGCTTTACATGCATCAACCAGAAAGTTTTCCTAATATGCAAAAAGGTAAAGTGCTGAAGCTAAATAGAGCCATATATGGGTTAAAGCAGTCCTCGAGAGCCTGGTACAAGAAGGTGGACCAGAGTCTTATTGACATGGGTTACAGGAGGTCAAAGCTGGAACCATGTCTTTATTCTAGGAATAAAGGTGACTTGAAAACAATCATTGCGTTATATGTTGATGATTTTTATATTTTCTAATGATATTGTAGAAACTGATAATTTGAAAAGGGCTTTAGCTTCCAGATTTAAGATTAAAGACTTAGGGAAGTTAGGCAATGTCTTGGCATGAATGTAAGTGTAGATAAGGCTAATGGGGTCATTGCACTGAGTCAAGAAAATTATATTAACCAATTATTAGATCGTTTCCAAATGACAGATTGCAAGACCGCAGACAGTCCTTTAGAGCCCAAGTTAAATATTAGTGGCAGTACTGAAAGTGACTGTGACAAAAGTGTGCCATACCAACAACTTGTCGGTAGCCTTATGTATCTTGCTGTGCTGACAAGACCAGATATTGCTTTTGCGGTTGGTTATTTAAGCCAATTTAATAATTGTTTCAACAAAGAAACTTGGACTTATGCCAAAAGAGTGCTTAGATATCTTAAGAAAACTAAGCATATTGGTCTTAAGTATTGTAAAACAGGTAATTCCCAGCTAGTTGGCTTTGTAGATGCTGATTGGGGCAACAATTCGGCTGATAGGCGCTCATACACCGGTATGTGTTTTACTATGTCTGGTGGTGTAGTTTCGTGGGAATCTAAAAAACAAAAGACTGTTGCTTTGAGTTCTACTGAAGCTGAGCTGATGGGAATCACTGAAGCCTGTAGAGAGGCTATATATTTGCGTAATTTATTAAATGAAATTACAAATATATGTTATACTGTCGATATATTTAATGATAACCAGGGTGCAATTAAGTTGTCATTTAATAATGTATTTAGTAAACGCACCAAACACATTGAAATGCGATATTTCTTCTGTCGTGATTGTGTTAATGATAAGATTGTTAACCTTAAGTATTTAGAAACGACAGAGATGCCAGCAGATATTTTGACCAAGAGTTTGTCTGGCAACAAACATGCTTATTTAATGAAAAAGTTAGGTTTGTGTTGATTTGATATTAAGTTTTATTTGGTTAAATAGAACTTATGGTATTTGGTATTAGTGGGGGTGTTGTGTTTTAATACCAAATAGGTTTTATATGTTTTATAATTGTTGGTCTATGGTCTGTAGTAGTTCACTATTTGAATTTGAAATATATGTCAGTCGTGGCTCATGATCTGTGCGTTTCCCTTGTACATTAGAGGAAGCGGCGAGATAGCCCGCGATACCGTGCGTGCAGCCGGCACTGCTAATAGTGGGCGAGAATACAAGTGGAAGTCTCTTTCTAACAACTGGTGACAAAAAGAGACTTCCGCTTGTATTACAAGCTCAAGAAATAGGCCCCAGCGTGAAGTGTTTGACCTGACGGTAAGTGACGAGGTCGAGGGTGTAGCACGCTGGTTCAGTAACAGCCTTCACTCTTGCCTTGAGAAGACCCAAATCATATCTTTCCGGGAATACATACAGTTAAGTTAAGCGATCCGGAGGGCTATACCGGTTACTTGGGTTCTACTGCTAATGACATCATTTCTGATGGGACCACGTGCAGTCCACTGCTGGACATAGGCCTCCCACAAATATGACTTGTATCATCTTGAGGGTAGTTGCCATAGTCGCCGCGCTTGACGACCACAGTAACTGTAGATTGGGTTTCGACGGACGCTGCTGCCCGTAGGATTTTTCCCTTTGTCGCCTCTTACACACGCGGGAGATGGGGTGGTGCTATTCTAGTCAGCCGGCGTCACACGGCAAAGCCCTCTCCACTACCAGCATAGCCCTCTCCATTGCCCTTTGACACCGAATTATAACCATTCAATCATCGAACTCTAATCTTCCACCTATCTCTGAATTTCTTTGTCTGCTATTTAATAAAATTTCCATTAAGAGTAGCTAAACCAGTTTTGACATGATTCCACATAAAACGCCAATTTCTGCAAAACTGCCGTTAGGAAGTACCTTGAGAATGTTTTTGCATCATTTCCCGTTGCTAAATATAACCCTTATTGACGTCACAAGCCATTGCTCCTTTTTACTTTTTAGGGTCCCGCACCTCGAAATGAAAAAGTGGAACACTTAGTTCTCCGTCCGTCCGTCTGTCAAGACTCTTTTTCTCAGGAACGGGTAAAGGTATTAAGCTGAAATTTATTTTAAATACTCAAGTACGAGTATATAATCTCTTGGAGCTTTGAAAAAATCAAACTTCTAACCCAACGCAGTCAAAAGATACAGCCGTTTGCGCCGCAAAATTCTAAAAATTTTTGAATATCGCAAGGCTTTTGTTAGCGGTGTCTTGCGTACGCAGCCGATTTTTTATTATTGACCGTTCGCTTCGCAGCTTGTGTACAACGAATGTAAAAAATTAGTTTGTAAATGAATAGAAAAGAAGAATAATGTAAATAAATATAAGCTAAGTCCTTACAAAAATACTCAATAAGTAAACTTTTAACTAGTTTTTTACAGACTAAAAATAAACAACTAATCTTAAATCAATTATAGATGTTACCTATAAATAAGTCATGGAAAGTTTATGATACAAACAGGTATTTGAGCGTATTTAAAAAGGGCGCATGTCTATAAACTTATAGTAGTTTTTATCACGTTTTGTCAGTTGTTTTGCATGTTTAACTTAACCTTCTGGACCCGGATATAAAAGCGTACCTTACTGTTTTCTGTCAGACATTGTTTGTGATCAAAATGTCGTTGGAAATACCAGTGAATCAGTATACTAGGTAAAATCAAAATGGTGGTAAAATTTTCTGAATCTATTCTTTTTTTTTATGACATAGGCGGCAAACTAGCAGACGGATTGCCTGATGATAAGCAATTACCGTCGCCCATGGGCAACCGCAACACCAGGGGAGTCACAAGCGCGTTGCCGGCCTTTAAGGGGGGTTGGAGCTCTGGGAACCTTACTCACCATCAGGAACACGACACTACATACCTGAAAGGTAGCAGTGCTATTAAGGCTGTGGTCTTCTGTAAGGAGGAGGTACTTCCTCAGTTGGGCTGCCCCAGATTCAAGCGTGATGGTCATCACTGTGCCCTACCTCTCATTGTTGGACGTAGTTTAAGGACATACCCGGGTCCAAATTCATGATTATGATCAACTTTTACTTTGGAGCCATAACAGAAAAAGCAGTTAGTCAAGACGAAGTGATTCTCTCTAACGTCAAGTGCTGGATAGATGGTAATAAGCAGGGTGTAAAGCCTCCACGCTGGGCAGGCGGGTTGGCGATCGTAGTATATTCCACTGCTTTAAGGGACGCTGCAGGACTCATTCCGGTAGCATAAAGACAACGTCGTCAGCGAATCATACATACAACATACATTTTTTTTTCTCATAAAAAAAAACCTTAAATTTTTCGTAACCAGAAAAAAATATAGACGGAATCACATTATACTTGTTACTTTATGTAAAGTTGTAAAAATGACGTTATTAATAAACGTTTTACAAATCTAACAGGCAGTTATAATATATTGTCTTATTCCCTCATTCTTTGATAGAAAGGGATATAGGTAAAAACTTAGCTAAAGCACCTCGCCTATGTAGTAGTAACGTGTGTACATGTCGACGTTCTATATCGACCGACCGATCTGACCTAGTATGTAGTGACTCTGCCTATGAAGCCGATGGTCCTGGGTTCAAATCCCAGTCAGGGCATTTATTTGTGTGATGAGCACAGATATTTGTTCCTGAGTCATAGGTGTTTTCTATGTATTTAAGTATTTAAATGTATCTATCTATTATATATATCGTCGTCTAGTACATACAACACAAGCCTTACTGAGCTTATCGTAGTACTAGGTCGATTTGTGTAAGATTGTCCCGAAATATTTGTTTATTTTATATTCAAATGTTGACGTAAGTTCCATATTAATTCTCTGCATAACTACATAGACAGTCCTTCAGTTAAGTTTTTCATTTATACCTTTAATGAATACGAGGGATAAAATAACATCTTAGTCTTATAAATCATTAGCAGCCCATGAACTTTATCTATAAAGGCATTTACACGTGAAGTTTTAACAGTAGGAAGATGCGACAAGTGTCAATAGTTCATTGAACCTGCGCCATCTTGTGCAGAAATCATTCGTAAAATTTAATGGCTACGCGAACAATTAACCTTCCTTTTGACAAATGATAATGTTTTTTTGACTATAAATGTACGTTTTATATATCTGATTATTTATCTTTTAATATATTGTAATTACTGTATTGACTTTTAAGCGTGTATCAGACTGAAATGTCGCGCGAGAGCGGTGCAATACCGCGACGCTACCGCCAAAAATGATATTCGCAAATTTCGGACGATTGTTTCTGTCACTCACATGAGGCTTCAATTGGAGTAAAAGAGAAAGATGCTTGAAATAAAAATATTTCGAGCATCTTTCTTAATCAATATTAACACTGTTGTATAATTTATACGTTTTAATATATTTTAATTAGGTTATCTAGAAGAGATGCATAAAAGAAATATTCTTATCTCTTTTACTCCAATTAAGACGTCATCAGAGTGACGGAGACAATCGTCCGGAATTTATTATTATTTTTGCTTTTGGGCTATTATTAGCGCCGCATCGACCAGGTATGATCTATTGTGGCAGCCCTTTTTATAGTTCATTACTGATTCCCGTTGAGTCCAGAAAGCTCCAGATTCTTTGGGCTGTAATGTTGTGTACCTCATATGGTTTCAGTACCTGCCTACCTAGGTAGATACTTCTTTTATGCATTAGTGGCCCGCAGGAGCAGAGGATGTCCGGAATTTACGAATATCGTGTTTGGCGGTAGAGCCACAGGCCACACCCGATCATATAGTCGTAGTAGTAGTTGTAGTCGTAGTAGTAGTAGTAGTAGTAGTAGTAGTTGTAGTTGTAGTTAATTATTATTAATTTAATTAAGACACGTGTAGATGTTTGTGTGTTTAACGCCTTAACCAAATACTTGATACTTCCTATTTTGGTGTATTATAGCGACGCGTGTCCCCGTTGCGTATAAAAAAATCCTTATTTAGTAAAATGTATGATGTATTTACATTTTATTGTACAAAACAGAGTTGCAGAAATGGTCTTATTCACATTATCATCATCGTCATATCAGCTGAAAGATGTCCACTGCTAGACATAGGCATCCCCCAAGGCGACCCACGGTGACCGGTTTTGTGCTCTCTGGTCACCAGTTACATCAACCAGACGCTTCGCGATTTCTGGAAAAAGTTTATGTACGCTGGGACCCCATGGACCTAGCGTCTCTACGCCAAACGGTACAAAATGGTACTCTCTGCCTAGGCTCTTATATTAATAGCTGTGCTCGCGGTGTTACCCGCGGTTTATTAGGGAAAAACGTAGCCTATGTGTTAATCCAGGGTGTCAGCTAACTCCATACCAAATTTTATTAAAATCGCTCCAGCCGTTTAGACGTGAAGAAGTTACAAACATACACACTCAGAAACTTTCGCCGTTATAATATTAGTGTAGATTACTGTCTTAGAACTAAGGTACCAACGCATTTATTACTTATCGATTAGCATTCTGACAGTAATTACAGATAATATTTCTAGTATTTAATTTATATTTATAAATTCTTGTAAACAGCAAATATATAAATAATTTAAATCATTAGCTTAATGATCCGCTGCAGGTTATTTACTAATTATAATGACATCAATATCATTATTGCGTTAATTTGGAAAATACCTTTTCTAGTCACCAACTCGCTTATTCATACACTTTCCTACTCTGCTGAAGTCGGGTTACAGGGAGAAAAAAAAAAATGTGGACAATGTTATGCAATGAGTGGTAGGGCAAAGTATCACGCTTGAGTCAGGTGAAGCCCAACTTGGGACGTACCTCCTCCTTACAGAAGACTACAGCCATAATAGCACTGCTACCTTTCAGGTATGTAGTGTTGTGTTCCTGGTGGTGAGTAAGGTTCCCAGAGCTCCAAAAAGGCCGACTATGCGCTTGTGACAACGCAGGGGTTGCGGATGCCCATGGGCGACGGTAATTGCTTACCATCAGGCAATCCGTCTGCTCGTTTGAGCTACGAGAAAGGACATAGGATATTTTTATCACGCAACCATACTTTAAATACGGGCATGGCTACCGACGAAGTCGCGAGGAAAAGCTAAACTCATTCGTACAAGCCGGGGTTTGAACCTACGATCTCTGGATTGCAAGCCGCTCGCTCTCACCGCTGTGCCAGCTTCAAACTCAAACGTTTATTCAGTAAGTAAGCCACAAGGGCACTTTTACACGTCGAGTATACAAAAGAAGACAAATAAAAACTACACCGGTTCTAACCCTACACCTCTGACCCGAGAAGTATTTTGACTTATTTTCTTCTTTCAATTTACTATCGAACAAAGTGATTCATGACCCACCTAGATCGAAAACGGTTGAAAGTGTCAAATCAATTTAATGACACTTTCAAACCGTTTGTCGGCTAGGTGGGTCATGAATCACTTTGTTCGATAGTACAATAAAATCTTGTTTATTTATAATGTCAACGTAAAGAGCAGGAAGTATAGAGTTAAACACAGTGATTTCTAAATTCTAGACTTAGGCTAGATGGGAATAACGTAATCATACAGTCGTTACAAATTACAGGTACAATTGACGTAGCGAAGGTTATATAGAAATCTTCCGTGGCAAATGTACACACGTAATAAGTTTACATACTTCTTTCATAACTCGTGTAGAATTATACTTCAACTACTTATAATGTCATGGGAATTAATTGTATATGAAAGAAACACAATTACAATACTATTATAAAGAAAGGATAAAATAAAATTACGAATAAAAAATATCCCCCAAATCGCTGCCAATGGGCAAAGTGCCCAAAAGGCTGGCCGCGTTGCCTCATTGGATGGCAATACTTATTCGTTGAGCAAAATATAGGCCAGCCTTCTGGTCACCTGTAGTTTCAATCAACAGGGATCCCAAAGCCTTGTACATCCTACGCGCACTCGGTCCCCACGGTCCCAGCGTTTCGACCCCAAACGCTTCGAATATGTAACCAGTCCCGAGGGTAGCATATTTGCGACGTTTGAGGTCTTCGGCTGTGGATGCAGCATGACCAGCACCGCTGCTAGTCCCTGGAAGATGTGACGGCGCCAGGGTATCAACGCATGTAGCATCCCAAACTAGGGGCCGTCCCATCCTCCAATTATATTGTATATTTATTTTCTTTTATGAATAAACACGTATAACAAGGAGTAACAAAACTAACATACAAATTACAAACCGCTAAACATACGGACGTCCAGTGCGAACATCGAAGTTCATATATATAGATCATCTTTCTCTTTTAATCAAATTAAGGTGTCATGAGAGTGACAGAGACAATCGTCCAAAATTTTCGTATATCGTTTTTCGTGGTAGCGCCGCAGACGAGGGGAGCGGTTTCATCCTTACGTTGTGAATATTCCATTCATTCGCACGAAGCGATTCGCTTCTACCTTCCTAATACGGTCTGCTAAGGAATGGAATTCGCTCCCTTCGTCTGTATTCCCGGAAAGATATCATTTAGGTTTCAAGGCAAGATTGAATAGGCTGTTACTGAATCAGTGTGCTACACCCACGACCTCGTCGACACTTATCATAAGGTGTGACTGAGGTCAAACACTGGTCAGTCATGTATAAAAAAAAACACAAGTTAAAACTAGGTTGCCTGAGCCCCCCTTTAAGCTCAAGAAGGCCTTAGCCGATGATATACAATCTACAAATACTTAAATACATACAACACCCATGACTCAAGAACAAATACTAGAACCTGTACCCATAAAACAAATAAATGCCCTTACTTGGATTTGAACCCAGGACCGTCGGCTTCATAGGCTACCCAACTAGACCTATCGTCTATACATTTGTAATTCAGCCTTGTGGCACTCCTAGTACTATCAAAGTTATTTACCATCTAGCTAAGTTATAAAATACAAAATTTATTCATACAAGACTAAAGTAACATTCAAAATTATACAACTGCGAGCCCAACCGTTCGCCATCTTGTTTACCTTTCAAAATCAAAATGGCGTCATGTTTAACTTTGTTGCAAGTAATCATTATAGTGAATTTGTGCTTTAATATTTGGAGTAGGCGTCAGTTTATATTATATATTAACATATTTATTTAATTTGCATATATTATTATTTTAAATCCCTATTTTACTGGGTGTCGTAAGAGCCGACAACGGGAAAAAACTGATGGCAGCAGCTTGCATTGAAGCCGAATCAATACCTACTGCGGTCGCCAAACCGCCTGCCAAGCGTGACGATGGTGACTAACTTCATAGAGAATATTTATTTATGAATATATTTTATCAATCACCGTATTTCAGTGTAAAGGCATGTTGTTTACACGTGTTCATTTCATAATTTAAGTCGAATTATACAATAATAATAAAAAAACTTAATATTCTTATAATCTTTCCATTTCGGTTCAAAGTCTTCAAAAGTACATTGACTTGAGCGACGAAATGGCGTTAATATATAAAAAAAGACTAGCTTTTTCTCGTGACTTCGTCGCCCAACCATGCCTTCTTTAAAGTATATATGTAACAATTCCCTATAGTTTTGCTTTACAAGACCCTCTTTATAGCTAAAATATTAGCTTCTTCTGTATTAATTACCGCAACTTCGGTTGAAAACACAAGAAAACTCCAATTATATTTGTTTGTATCCCTCCAACTTTGACAGTTCTGAAGGGTTCAGTTTGGAGGGGACAAAAATATGTGAGACTATGACGGACGAAAATAGCACCGTCTTTGCCATACCTATGGAAGTTGCTGTTAAAGTATGGTTGCGGGATAAAAAATATCCTATCCTTTCTTGTAGCTCAAACTCTCTCCATACCAAATTTCATCTCAATTGGTTCAGCGGTTAAATGTACCTCTTCACACTTAAAGGACCTGTGTCTTTTCTCGTAGCTTTATCCTATGATATTTTTAATTAAGTATTTTATGTTTACACTAGCTTTTGCCCGCGGCTTCGCTCGCGTTAAGAAGTATTTAAGTTATTTTTAGCACACAAACGTAGTTTTGTATGCTAAATGCATGCTTTTTGTTCGGAAAATGCAGTTTTATCCACATATGCCTACGTCATAGTAGCTTTATGCATGCAAAGTATCAGCCCGATCGGTTTAAAATTGACAAAGTTTCATACAAATTTTCATCCCCTATTTAATCCCCTTGGGGGTAGAATTGATCAAAATCCTTTCTTAGCGGATGCCTACGTCATAACATCTACCTTCATGCCAAATTTCAGCTCGATCCGTCCAGTGGTTTGGGCTGTGCGTTGATAGATCAGATCACTTATGTCAGTCAGTCACCTTTGAGTTATATATATTTAGATTAGGTATAGTACCTTCAAAACAAGCCTATTTGACCTTCCAATTGCGCTAGGTTAAGTAACGTAGGTAAACAAGGTTATCCTATAACATCTATTAATTTATTTTTGCTAATTTATCATGAATTAGTTTTGTGCTCAAAATTATTTTACAAAAACCGGCCGAATGCGTACTTATAAAATACTAGCTTTGCCTCGCGACTTCGTCGGCCAGCCAGGCGTCTTTAAAGTATGGTTGCGGGATAAAAATTATCCTGACCTTTCTCGTAGCTCAAACTCTCTCCATAACGCTTGAGTCTGGATCAGCCCGATTAGGGAAGTACCTCCTCCTTACAGAAGACCACAGCCATAATAGCACTGCTACCTTTCAGGTATGTAGTGTTGTGTTCCTGATGGTGGGTAAGGTTCCCAGACCTCTAACCCCCTTAAAGGTCGGCAAAGTATCGATAACACACTACATAGCATAGCTTGGACGATTTTTATGTAAACGTAGATCAGTGGCGCTGCCACGAAATATTCGTGGATTACGGACGATTGTCTCTGTCACTCTTATGGCGCCTTCATTGGAGTAAAAAAGAAAGATACTCGAAATATACCATAAGGTATAGACATACCATTTAACTAGACGGAACGTGCTAATAATAATACCATGGGTGTAATACCAGGGACGGTCTTATCTAACTTTCCATAGGTATGGCAAAGACGGCGCTATATTCGTCTGTCATGTCATAGTCTCACATATTTTTGTTCCCTCCAAACTGAACCCTTCAGAACTGTCAAAGCTGGAGGGATACAAACAAATATAATTGGAGTTTTCTTGTGTTTTCAACTAAAGTTGCGGTAGTGAATACAGAAGAAGCTAATATTTTAGCTATAAAAAGTGTCCTGTAAAGCAAAAGTATAGTGAATTATTACATTTTGGACTGCAAAAGCCAAAATAAGATTTTTTTTTTATGACATAGGCGGCAAACGAGCAGACGGATTGCATGATGGTAAGCAATTACCGTCGCCCATGGGCACCCGCAACACCAGGGGAGTCACACGCGCGTTGCCGGCCTTTAAGGGGGTTGGAGCTCTGGGAACCTTACCATCAGGAACACAACACTGAAAGGTAGCAGTGCTATTATGGCTGTGGCCTTCTGTAAGGAAGAGGTACTTCCCCAGTTGGGCTGCTCCAGACTCAAGCGTGATGGTCATCGCTGTGCCCTCCCTCTCATTGATGGACGTAGTTTAAGGACATACCCGGGTCCAAATTGCTCCTTACTGGCGCTCGCGGATGCGTTCTCCAGATTATTCCTCCTAGAAATATACGAACTTCGATGTTCGTGGTACCAGGGCAGCATAGCTCTTAGACTTTACCCCGACAACCATCGACTCTGGGTTGTGACTATGTAATATTTATTTCTGAACTTCACCTTAAAACTGGTATTTGGTGAGAACTTGCTTATTTTTTCATACTTTTTTTTACTACGAACGTCATAGCACGATCAGGGATTTAATAGACTAATAAACTTGTGTAAGGTTAACTTGTTTTTTAGTAAAAAAAGTATATAGCAACCAATTTTTATTAATTGGAAGCAATTTATATAAAATTATGCCGTGTGATGCCGGCTGACTAGAATAGCACCACCCCATCTCCTCACGCAGGTGTCGTAAGAGGCGACAAAAGGAAAAATCCTACGGACGAGCAGCAGCGTCCATCGAAACCAGATCTACAGCTACTGCGGTCGCCAACCCTGCCAAGCGTGGCGACTAAGGCAACTACCCCCCAAGATGATACAAGTCATATAATATATGTGGGAGGCCTATGTCCAGCAGTGGACTGCATACAGCTGAAATGTATGTATGTATGTAATGTATGTAAAATATTGAAATTCGTTTCTGTTAAAGAATGTTGCGTTTACGTTTATTTAAGTAGTCGACATGTTTTGGGATCGCTGATCTTAAGAACCAATGGCTGTTGGGGCGTGAAGGTTCTCGAGGGACCGGAAGGTGGGCAGACCCAATGAGTGCGCAAAATCGGTCACTGTGGGTATCCTTGGGAGAGGCCTATGTCCAACAGTGATATGATGATGATGTTTCGAGAGTCTCCATTTCTAAAGTGCTGCGCGAGCTCCGTTCGCGTCGCCGGCACGTCACATACCAAAGCCGGATTCGGGCGACCTCGGTACTAAGTATATAAAAATATGTCACTATTTTAGAATTTTTTTGATAACTTTAACACCGTAAAGCAATAGTTCCGAAAAACTCATGTGTATGAGCCGGGGTTCGAACCTGCGACCTCCGGATTGCAAGTCGCACGCTCTTATCGCCAGGCCATCTTACCATCATTCGGGCCGTATGCTTGTTTGCCACCGACGGTAGCATAAAAAATGTGATTCTTAATTGTTCTCGTTATGAAATGGCATAATGACTCATATTTTTTTCTCAAAGGCAGTATTGTAAGGTCGTCTACTTGTTTAAATGCATTTAGCAAGAGAAACCCTTCACATCATCATCATCATCAGCTGAAGAACGTACATCGTTCTACGCGACATTTCCACACCCATCACCTGGATAGTTTGGGAATACTCTGTGCATTTCTCTAGAAACTTCCTGCCTCGCACATCAGAACTGTGGAATGATTTGCTGTCAGCAGTAATTCCGGACCGATACGACCCTCATACCTTCAAGAAAAGAGCGTACTCCTACCTTAACTCGCTTGTGACTCCCCTGGTGTTGCGGGTGCCCATGGGCGACGTTGATTGCGTACCATCAGGCAATCCGTCTGCTCATTTGCCAACTTTGACTTATGACTTGTGTTATTTGGGGGTATTTGCCATAGTCGCCACGCTTTATGATATCAGGCGGATTTATCGCTAAAATGCGATTTACGTCAGACAATCTAATCGATGTATGTTTAAAGAATGTGTCAATAGATACCTCTAATGAAGTTAAATAGTGGCCAAAAATATTTGTCATGTACAGTCAGCGTCAGAGATATGTGACCCCCCCTGCATACAACTAATCTATGTAGGGGGGGTCACATATCTCTGACGCTGACTGTACATCAGCGTCATATAGTTAGTTGCAGTCAGTATGTCCAATTATATCTATACAGATCTTTATTTAATAATAAAGCAGTAATGATGTGTATCGATATATTTGGCAACCTGACTGTAGTTAAATATATGACTGACGGTACCTCATCATCTTTCTCGTGTGGCATTTTGCCACGGCTCATGGGAGTCTGGAAGCCAGGAATTGGTGTCGGCACTAGGTTTATGACTGCCGTCGCTTTGGGGTTGGCCTATGTCCAGCAGTGGACGTCCTTCGGCTGATATGGTGATGATGATATAGATAACGGTAATTTTCGAAATTTTAACCAAATCGCGGCCCCGATGTTAGGTCGTTAATGGACTCAATACAGAAATTTCTATATAAATTAAAATATTTGTTTGAGGTTAATTTGAAACTAGCATAAAATATAAAACTGGTAAGTTTTGCTACAACGGTTACTGCGTCAGTTGTTTATACGATACGTCATTAATAACCGGTTCGACGTGTTTCCATTAGCCGAGTTACGTCGGTGACTTATGCGTCAATGCCGGACCAAGTTTTCACGGTGAGAAATTACGCCTTAGTCCGTTATCAAACTAACCTGAGCCCTGAGTGTAAGTTTTTATGCTGCCGCCACACATTCGCGCGAGTAGCGAGGCGAATGGCGAGGCGAGACGCGAGCACGCATGTGTACGCGGACGTCTCCCCATTCCTCTCGTCGCTCGCATCGCGTTTTTGTATAGGAAAAGTCTCGTCGAACGTTTCGACGAATAGCGAGGCGAGTGACGAGCCAGCATGTCTAAACGCGGAGTTAACGTAACTTTACTTCACGAACGCGTTTGCGTTTCCCATATAAATAACATTATCACTTACGCGTTCGTAAACCTTTTCTTACTTCAAAAGTAACTTACACGAGAGCCTCCGGACCCGGGTATGTCCTTAAACTACGTCCAACAATGAGAGGTAGGGCACAGCGAAGTACCATCACGCTTGAGTCTGGAGAAGCCCAACTGGGGAAGTACCTCCTCCTTACAGACCACAGCCATGCTTACCACCAGACAGGCCGTATGCTTGTTTGCCACCGTCGTTGTAAGTATTAAAAAAATATTACAAGTATTAATAACTTTTCACGGTACACTGACTTAAACCGCTTTCTTGAAATTGTATATTTATGTATAATTTGAAATTGATATCCAGTAACCGACTACGGTCGAGAAATTATAGAAATTAAGAAGATTGAGAAGCCGTAATTAAAGCAAAAGAAAGATGCTAGAAATAAGTATGTCTATCACGGTACACCCAAGATGATACAAGTCATATTTGTGAGAGGCCTATGTCCAGCAGTGGACTGCATACGGCTGAAATGTATGTATGTATGTAATCGCGGTACCAGGCCAGATGAGCCGTTGAGTCGAGTCAAGATTTCAGTTTAGTTAAGTCGACTTGAGTAAAAGTTGAGTTGAGTCGTATTTGGAGTATAGTAGTTTGAAGTATAGTATGGATGACAACATATAATTTTCAAGTAATTTTTTTGCCACGACTTATCTTAAAAATATTGCTAAGTATATAAGTTATTACATATCAGTAAAAAATTTAAGAAAAAAATTAAACAGCCAGAGGCTCTAGTGTAAGTTTCTTTTACGTAAAAAAACGTTTAAGAACGCGTAAGTGGTAATGTCATTTATATGGGAAACGCAAACGCGTTCGTGACGTAAAGTTACGTTAAAAACTTACACTCAGGGCTCAGTTATTTTTCTTATTTTAACATATGCAAAGAATGGCCCCTTCTCCTAGTCAGACTTAAGTGGACACAGTTCAGATAAGAAAACATATCAAACGTTTTGTTAACTTCGGTCTTAGCAGTCATATTTGGACTTGTAGGTAATTATTTTTATCGATATTCGCCAAATTCGAAAAAATGACCGTCACTCTCTAATTATGCCTTAATTGGAGTAAACGAGAAAGGTGTAATATACATACACTAGACCCATGACCCAGGGCTTTGAGCTGGATGCGAACAGCCGAAGATCGAACACTATGACGTGAAATTGGAGAGGCCTATGTCCGGCAATGGACTGCGATAGACTGATGATGATGAGTCGTATTTATATTCGAATCTCGTGTAGAAATGGATACATGTGCGCCCTCGATTAGACTTACTAACGTGTTAGTGACGCGCGAATAATATCATTCGTTTAACTTACTAAGAAAACAAAGAAATCTATTCGACACGCACCCAAGTTCAGGCTACTGTATCTTACAAAGACACTTACGTCACAGCAAAACTTACAAATAATAAAGAAATAAATGAATATCTCGGGAAAATCTTACACAAATCGACCTAGTCCTACGGTAAGCTCAGTAAGGCTTGTGTTGTAGGTAATAGACGATATATATAATAGATAGATAC
Organism: Grapholita molesta; assembly: GCA_022674325.2. NCBI lineage: Eukaryota > Metazoa > Arthropoda > Insecta > Lepidoptera > Tortricidae > Grapholita > Grapholita molesta. Next base: position 7,266,565 of record CP053145.2, on the reverse strand, counting down.
ATATGCAAAACACCCATGAGTCATGAACAAATAACTGTGCTCATCAGAAAAATTAATGCCCTGACTGGGATTTGAACCCAGGACCATAGGCAGGGTCAATACCCACTAGGCCAGACCGGTCGCCAAATAGGGATAAATAGGGAGGGTCATGTCATCTGTACAGTCAGCAGCAAAAGTGGCTAATCGTTTGAAGTGTTCAAAATGACCTACACGCGCTCTTATTCTCTTGACAATAGAGATGTGTTGACCTCATTTTGAACACCTCAAACGCTTAGCTACTTCTGCTGCTGACTGTACATGTTAAAGGGATAATCAAATTTCGTGACATGACAAAATTCGTGTGACGTAATATATGTTTCTTACAAGTTTATTTTCTTTCAGTTATTAAAATCAATGACATGGTTCCTGAGAACAGATGTTTGTATATTATTTTTATTATGCAGAAACGTCTGCTAGTTAGCGAATATCATCGATATTTAAATCGAAAGAAAAATAGTTTTTTTTGACTCGAAGCGGGACTCGAAACTACAACCACTGGATCACTATACGTTACGAAGTGAAACATTGCTCGCAATGTTCGACTTATAAAACGTGAGTGACCTGTTTTTATAGAATTATTAGTAGGTAAATAATATTTTTATTTTTCAATAACTTACGATGTTGTCGCTAAATCAAATATTTTTATATTTGCATTTCACAAAAAATTACGGATCTGGATCTTTACTAGATTTTGCCCGTGACTTCGTCGGCCAGCCATGCCCGTATTTAAAGTATGGTTGCGGGATAAAAATTTCATGTCCTTTTTTTTATGACATAGGCGGCAAACGAGCAGACGGATTGCCTGGTGTTAAGCAATTACCGTCGCCCATGGGCACCCGCAACACCAGGGGAGTCACAAGCGCGTTGCCGGCCTTTGAGGGGGGTTGGAGCTCTGGGAACCTTACTCACCATCAGGAACACAACACTACGTACCTAAAAGGTAGCAGTACTATTATGGCTGTGGTCTTCTGTAAGGAGGAGGTACTTCCCCAGTTGGGCTGCCCCAGATTCAAGCGCGATGGTCAACGCTGTGCCCTACCTCTCATAAACTCGCTGTATCCTTTCTCGTAACTCAAACTCTCCATACCAAATTTCATCCCAATTAGTTCAGCGTTTTAAGCGTGAAGAGGTAACAGACACACAGAATTACTTTCGTATAATATTAGTATGGATAAAATAAACTATTAATGCAAACACAAATATAAAGTATTATTAAGTAAATAGTGTAGAGTGACTTCGCAAGATTCTATAAATTAGGAAAAACCTTATTTACACTTTTTTGGTAATATAACGTCATCTCACAACTCAGAGCATTGGGTCCACTACCTAACTTAACACCGTAAACTGGGGTTACTTTGACTCACGGGGTAACATTGGTTATCAACTTTTTTACTAGAACGCGCTTTTAACAGCGTTTTTAGTGTATTTATATTAAGCGTGAATCCCATTTACTAAACTCTTTTTATGACAAAGTTAGCAAACGAGCAGACGGATTGCCTGATGGCTAGTAATTACGTCGCCGATGGCCAACATCAGGGAAGTCACAAGCGCGTTGCCGGCCTTTAAGATAGGAATACGCTCTTTTCTTGAAGATATGTGGTATCGGTCCGGATATACCGCTGGCGGCAAATCATTCCACAGTTTTGATGTAAGCACAGCGGTAGTTTGCGTTAGTAAATCAACTATTTCTAGTAAATAAGTGACCAATGTTACCCCACGAATCAAAGTAACCCCAGTTTACGGTATCAGTACTTTCTGCCCAATATTAATGTAAGATTCACCTTCTCATAAACCACCGAATGGTTGTCTAGAAGAGATCCCGGAGCGGTTTCCTCGCCATTTTTCCCTTGATTGAAAAACGAATAAATTATATTTCCAAAATGATTAACACCTCGATCCGATTCAGATCGAATCGATCGAAACATACCTACAATAAAGCATATTAAACAATAGTTGTATAAATTAACAATATGCAACCATTACATAATGTCTATGTGGGTAAGACCGTCTACCTGGAAAGACCGTCTACCAATCAATTTCCTACATTATCTCATAGGTATTTAGTGTCATATGACGGACTTCGCTTAAAAATATAGTATGCCGGTCTTACCCACATTGACCTTATATTTCCTAGACAAGTTATATATAAAGCCTTTTCTTATGTGGTCATCGCCCTTAACCTCTACATAATCTAAATAATCTTACGTATTGTTACTAGGAAGTTTTTATCTCATAAAACGTGAAGTAAAAAAGTCGTTTTTTCATACTGAATTCATTGGCGCTTACTCCGTTTCGGAATAGGACGGTAGTGCGGTGTTTAAATGCTCGATTGCGTGCGATACATAGATAATATGGCATTATGACGTCGTTAGACAAAGTAATGTTGCATAAATAAACTTTACTGAGGAAAATCTTTTTTATAAGTCTTTGTATCAAATGACAAAGAAAAATAATAAAGTTTAACAAAATGACTGGTTCAAAAAGTATTATTATTAATATGTATATGTTATATATCTAAGAACAAATCAAATTATTTTTTATATTTTGATTTGCTTTGATTTAGATTTTTTTTTGCTTTTTTTTTTTTTTTTGCTCAGCCGCGATAGCTGGAGATGCGGGTTCGAATCCCGTCTCGAACACCGGAGGTCCTCGTCGTTTTTTATTAAGTATATGTTATCTATTTCAACTTTTAATGTATATGTTTTTTTTATATGCACTTTTGTCTGCACTTCTATATAAAGAGATTAAAGAAGAAATAATTGTTTTAACTAGCTCAGAAACAGATAGCAAAATACATTTTATTCACAAGGGAGCAAAGTCATTTCATACAATATATTCAGTCACTGATTTTTGCACATTAACTTTCATAAATTGATGGCAGACGTGTTCAACGGACAAAACCGGTGCCAAGTCAAAAATATCAACGCGACCAAAGTGCCAAAATATGTACACGCGCAGCGCACCGTAAAGCTGAGACTATAGGATGTATACATGTACTGGCCGTGTGATGCCGGCTGACTAGAATAGCACCACCCCATCTCCCGCGGGTGTCGTAAGAGGCGACAAAGGGAAAAATCCTACGGAAGGGCAGCAGCGTCCGTCGAAACCCAATCTACAGCTACTGCGGTCGCCAACCAAGCCAAGCGTGGCGACTATGGCAACTACCCCCCTAAGATGATACAAGTCATGTTTGTGGGAGGCATATGTCCAGCAGAGGTCTGCATACGGCTGAAATATATACATAAATTGGCAGTTTTGTCGTATACATATATTTGACCTTGTATATATACAGCTGTAAGCGAGACAGCAATATTATTTATTGATCCATCAAACCGGGTTTTCCATGATATTTTTTTTTTATTATATGACGTTAGAAGACTTAATTTACTGTTCTCATACGAGGATGTTATTCATTCCTAGTATAATATGTTATTAGTCATAAATCATAGCACGAGATTTAAGTAGTTAAATCAATTGTAAACATGTTTTTTTTTGTCTATGGTCAGAAATGACCTTTGGCCTGTTAAGGTGCGGTGGATGTGGTCATAAATAGCTAGCCTATGGCCGGGTATGTAGTGCGTCAATGCGTAGTATAGTAGTGACAGCGCGATAAACGATAAAATGACAAATGCTACCCGGAATTAACATGCATTTTATCGCCTTTACAAAAGAGTCGTTGTCACAATAGGCAAGACCAGATCAAATATCGCTAAGAGGGGATCAAATATCGCTATGGGATCAATTGCGTAAAAGGTAAACAAGAGTCAGAAATTAGAGTTAAAGTCTGAATCTCGCACTGTCCGCTCAAAACGCTCCTGAAAATGATGCTTAACTATGACGTCCCGCCTAGGTCGTCGCCCACTCTAAAGTATGGAAAAATAATGCAATTTTTATTATGATCGTAAAATAATGCGTTTATGTATATAGTTACCATACATTTTATGTTCAGAAAAATGTAAGGAGCCGAGTGAAATTCATTATTCTTCTTAATTTTTTCCGCAATTTTTTTAGATGTTAAAGTTTATAATTTTAGTCAATTATCTTTGAAACATTCCAGTAATCGTATGCAGTCAGGGCATTTATTTGTGTGATGAGCACAGATATTTGTTCCTAAGTCATGGGTGTTTTCTATGTATTTAAGTATTTATATGTATCTATCTATTATATCCGAAACGTGGTCTTTCACTATCGGCCTCATCTCAAGGCTCAAAGTCGCTCAACGAGCTATGGAGAGAGCTATGCTCGGAGTTTCACTACGAGATCGACTCAGAAATGAGGAGATCCGTAGGCGAACTAAAGTCACCGACATAGCCCACCGGGTTAGCAAGCTGAAGTGGCAATGGGCAGGCCACATTGCACGCAGAGAAGATGGCAGATGGGGTCGAAAAGTGCTCGAGTGGAGACCACGGAATAGCAAGCGCAGCGTAGGACGTCCACCCACAAGATGGGCAGACGACCTCATTAAAGTCGCCGGAAGACGCTGGATGCAGGTTGCTTCCAACCGGTACTTGTGGAGATCCAAGGGGGAGGCCTATGTTCAGCAGTGGACGTCTTATGGCTGAGATGATGATGATCTATTATATACATCGTCGTCTAGTACCTACAACACAAGCCTTACTGAGCTTACCGTAGGACTAGGTCGATTTGTGTAAGATTGTCCTGAATATTTTTTTTTTTTTTAATTATTTATTTATTTATTTAACTTTTTCCTTGTCACGCTACTGACGACATGTTTTTGTGAAAACTCTCGTCGACACTTTCTTTTTAAACGGACGAAGTTTTATGACAGGTAGGGAGTTCCTATGCTGATAAACTCAATTATCGATGTTTGCTCTATATACTAGTAATTACTTTAGGTTTTGTTTGTGGCTTTTAAGAGGTCAAAAGTAAAACCTAAAGGTAACAAACACTCTTTTCCTTTTTTAAGAACGATTTTTGAAACTTTACTCCTCATAATTAATAATATAGAATGTTAAAACATTCATATTCTGATTTGTAAGTAATATTAATATTCAGGAAACTGTAAGTTTACTTTAGTCTACTTACTAACTTAAGTGTCTTAAACCATGTCAAAGTAAACATATGCAACTGTATGTTTCTTATTAGATAAAATAATAGTTTAAATAAATAAATATATAAATAAATATTTCAGGACATTCTTACACAAATCGACCTAGTCCCACGGTAAGCTCAATAAGGCTTGTGTTGCAGGTACTAGGCGACGATATATATAATAAATAGATACATATAAATACTTAAATACATAGAAAACACCCATGACTCAGGAACAAATATCTGTGCTCATCACACAAATAAATGCCCTGACTGGGAATCGAACCCAGGACCTTCGGCTTCATAGGCAGGGTCACTACCCACTAGGCCAGACCGGTCGTCAAAGTTTTCTGCATTACTGTCCCATCTACTATAAGTATTTGTATGAACTTCAAAATCGACTTCAGAGCAATAATAAAAAAAATAACACAATGCTGGGGATAGATCAAACGTCGATAATTGAATGTATCGATACAGGAACACTCTAATTGAGGTTTTCGATAACGAGTATCGAGTTTACTATCTGTGCATCACGTTTGCACTAAAATAGTACAAGCGAGATGTAGAGATAGTAAACTCGATACTCGTTATCGAAAACCTCAATGTCACAAAACATGATAAAGGTACTGTCATACAGTTTTGCCCCGTAGATTCCTATGTTCATTAATAATCCTAGGTTAGCTACGAGTATATGGTTACCTTTCATGACATAATATTGGATAATTAGAGGCCATGGTCTATGAACATTTGCATTTATTCGTATTTTCACGCGACATTGATAAATAACTTGTATAAAACGGGTTACACAAGGCTTTCGTGTTTGGTACAATTTTGCAATGGCGGTGTCGCAAAGCTGTCTCGAAGATCACGGCCACAATAAATGTCTAACTAATAAATAAATAGCCGGCGGTAAATATTTTTCGACCATTTTTTTATACCACAAAGGTGGCAAACAAGCGTGCGGCCCGCTTGATGGTAGGCGGTCACCGCTATGGACGTTTACAATACCGGGAGCTTGACTCAAATTTTATCGATACATTGATCGATCGTTTCACCACCCTAGAGGTTTGAGTTTGACATGTGTCAGAATTTACCTCTTAACGGCGGGCGACTGTAGTTTAAAACCTCATTACACCCTTTTTGAAAAAACCCATACTGTAGTCCTTTGGGATGACCTCCGCACTCCTTACACCATGGCGGGTGTCTTTGTGCGCATCCCATTACACAGGGGCAACATCCGCTTAGTGTAACCCTTATATATCGATCCGGCTCCGCGTACGCCTCCCAAATGTCCGGAACACCATTGTTCCGTGTACGAGAAATATAATTGTTTTCGGTTAAAATCGAATCTATATCCTGTATGTTGAAATGTTCCCAATTATATTAATCGATTAATAATCGATTAGTTTTTCCAAGTATTTAATGACGATTATCATTTGCACCTATTCGTTCACACATTCAAATACTTGAACCTTCGCGTATTCAATGGAAAATAATTTTATTAATATTTAACAGATATGCATTTATTTGGTGAAACAATAATAAATGTATTTTTATTTAAACGAATTAAATTAACGACGTTTTCAAAAAAGTTTTAATACAAAAATTTAAATATATAAAAATATTTGAATTATCATCATCGCATTGACCCGACATTTTGCCACGGCTCCTGAGAGTCCGCTTGGCAACTAATCCCATAAATTAGCATAGGCACTAGTTTTACGAAAGCAAGCTGACCTCAAACCCAGAGGGTAAACTAGGCCTTATTGGGATTAGTCCGGTTTCCTCGCAATGTTTTCCTTCACTGAAAAGTGACTAGTAAATATCAAACGATATTTCATACAGTTCCGAAAAACACATAGGTACGAGATTTGAACCTGCAACCTCCGAATTGCAAGTCGCATGCTCTTATAGCGCTCATAAAAATGAATATGAATATATACGAAATAAATAAAAAAACATAATATCCTTCCGCTTTTATGCGTATAAAAAACTTAAAGGCGATAAAATGTAATGTAAGTCTTAGTTTGATAACTTTAAAATAACACCAGTTCAGATATAAATAAAAAAATTATATAAAAACTCACATTTCGGTTGTCTAGTCACCTGCCCCTGCCTCCTCCTCTCGAACAATCGATTAATAATCGCATCTTTTCTCTCACAAAACTCGAAGTCTTCAAACTTATTGTTTAATCCCTCGCACTCGGCTAGATTCGATTCGAAAGTCGAAGTGTCAAAATCGCCTTTTTGCAATCGATTGTTACCGATTTCTTTCAATTCTGTGTTGACACCGGAAAACCGGCGGCCAGCGACGCGGTCCCAAATCTGTCCGAAGTCTTTCATTTTAAAAAGTTAATATTGTCTATGCTTTTAAAAAGATTCGTAAAACAAATCGAAGTAATTTTAATACTTTTAAATTCACACTAAAACTTAATATTAATCGCTTTTTAATTGCACTGGTTTCGTTATTTCAATGTCACAAACTCGAGCAATGTCACTGTTTTGCAACGCAACAGGAAATCTCGCACACGTAAAAATCACGTAAACAGATAAAAGGCATTTAATCACATAATGTAACACCGCACCCTTCTCCTTACATGGTGATAATACATGTTTTATATAAACAAACAAAGTAATAAACTCCAATCAAAATTTTAACTGTCAAACTGTTCGTTCCCGCGCGCGCTTGTCAAACTTTTTTTTTCTAATAGCCGAAGGCTCGCGCAAACAGCTGACGGTTAACTAGTGAGGCGACCGCACTATTACTTGTTCTTATATAAAATTTCGCAACGCTACGCACACAGCAGCATTCCGAATGCGTAAGCACGACGTCATTTGCCTTTGTGTGTGTGGAACGAGCTTGAATTTTTTTTATCGTACATTCTAGAATCCTGGTGGTATCCTTCATATTGGATTAATTGCATTGTTTTGGCCTTTTATATACTGGTTTTAATTAAAATTGATAGTTTTGGTCCCTTACTGACGTCAATTAATTGGATTTTGTATGAAATAGTCATATAAAGGTTTTTTTTATTGACATTTAGGTATATGATTTTTTTTAACGGTCCTCTAGCGTATTGGTCTGTGACATTATGTCCGAAACAGAAGACATTGGAATTTTATTTCATCTTCGCCATTTTGCCACGGCTCATAGGAGTATGGGGTCCACTTGGTAACTAAACCTAGGATTTGGCGTAGGAACTAGTTTTACGAAAGCGACTGCCAACTGACCATCCAACCCAGAGGATAAACTAGGCTTTATTGGGATTGGTCCAGTTTCCTCACGATGTTTTCCTTCACTGAAAAGCGATTGGTAAATATCAATTTTTTTTTTTTATGACATAGGCGGCAAACGAGCAGACGGATTGCTTGGTGTTAAGCAATTACCGTCGCCCATGGGCACCCGCAACACCAGGGGAGTCACAAGCGCGTTGCCGGCCTTTTAGGGGGGTTGGACCTCTGGGAACCTTACTCACCATCAGGAACACAACATAGCTGTGGTCTTCTGTAAGGAGGAGGTACTTCCCCAGTTGGGCTGCCCCAGATTCAAGCGTAATGGTCAACGCTGTGCCCTACCTCTCATTGTTGGACGTAGTTTAAGGACATACCCCAGTCCAAATACATATTCAAGTCGCACGCTCTTACCACTAGGCCACCGGCGCTACGCCTAGAATAATTTGCGAAGAGTAAACTAAAGTCGCCCGCCGTTAAGAAGTAAAGTCCTGACACATGTCAAACTCAAACCTCTAGGGTGGTGAAACGATCGATCAATTTATCGATAAAATTTGAGTCAAGCGTGAGTCGTGTGAAAGCAGTTCATTAAAAGATATAAGAGAATATTATTTTTCAAAAGTAGATGAGAAAAAAATTAACAAAATAACTAGAGAGATGTAATCATCATCATCATCATGTCAGCCGAAAGACGTCCACTGCTGGACATAGGCCTCCCCCGGAACGACCTAAGACCGATCCTGCGCCTTCCACATCCAGCGGTTTCCCGCGACTCTAACTAGGTCGTCGGTCCACCTAGTGGGAGGCCTACCTACGCTGTGTCTTCCAGTTTGTGGTCGCCACTCCAGAACCTTTCCGCCCCAACGGCCATCGGTAGAGATGTAAACATAGGTTTACTTTATAATTTATTGTTCGTGTCTATGTAGTTGTGCGGAGAATTAATATGGAACTTACGTAGATTTTTGAATATAGAACGCCGACATGGGTGTACACACGTTACTACTACATAGACCAGGTGCTTTAGCTAAGTTTTTCACCTATAGCTACCCATATCTCGTCTGTATATATGTATATACAATTCTTTTTTTTGTAGTAAAAAGAGAATTGTAAAATTAAAGGTCGGCAACGCGCTTGTGACTCCCCTGGTGTTGCGGGTGCCCATGGGCGACGGTAATTGCTTACCATCAGGCAATCCGTCTGCTCGTTTGCCACCTTATGTCATAAAAAAAAAAGTCAAAAGGTTCTTATGAAAGCAAAAATTAAGATAATTGCGGGGATAATTAGATAATTTAAAAAGACTCAAGCACCATATTCAATAATTTTTAATGTAACCTTAGCGCTTTTATGAATTTTTTTGTTGTTTTTTATCAATATTCATAGTTTTTTTTATAGAGCACATTCAGTCATATAAAAATACATAGTTCAAACTTTATTGACTGTACTATGCTAGTACGTAGCATAGTACAGTCAACAAAGTTCCTAAGCAGGCGAGGTGTTCAAAATGAGCTAGACATGACATTTTTTCTCCTATCATGCGGAAACCACACAAAAAAAAAAGCAAATAAAAAAAAAATTTTTCATTATGCAGAAACGTCTGCTAGCGAATATCTTCGATATTTAAATCGAATGAAAAATAGAAAAAATTGACTCGGAGCGGGACTCGAACACACATCCAGTGGTTGTGGGTTCGAGTCCCGCTCCGAGTCAAATTTTTCTTTCGATTTAAATATCGAAGATATTTAAAAAAAAAGTTGTAATCCAAATTTAAAATAAAATGGCCCATTAACACAAAAATTTGATAGCTTTGTTAGTCCTACTACCATAAACATTTTTTTTAAATTTGGAATAAGAAATGAAAAAGAAATACTGTCTTTTTGTTTTTCCAAAATATTTAAATTAGGTATTCAAAGGAAGAAACTTGTAAGTATTATTGTCTGTGTATAACTGTAAATTTTAAGAGTAAACAGAAGAACAATGCATTTTGTAACAGTTTTTAATGGAGATTTTAAGATAACATTTCTATGTATTTAAGTATTTGTCTAGAAATATATATAGGTCGAAAACCGCTCGACATATATCTGCAGATATCGACATATCTGTTAAGATACGTGAGTGACCCGTTTATATATATTTCTAGTATGTCTGAGTCTCACGGGAGTTTTCTATTATAAGTATTTGTCTATTATATATATATATAATATATATATCGCTGTCTGAGTCACAACACAAGCCTTCTTGAGCTTACCGTGGGGTTCAGTCAATTTGTGTAAGAATGTCTTGTAATATTTAATTATTTATTATAAGTATGTCATTCCCGTACACGGAACAATGGTGTTCCGGACATTTGGGAGGCGTACGCGGAGCCGGATCGAGCCAACGAGCCCTTTCGACAATTTAATGATATGTAATGGGTACACTAGGCGGATGTTGCCCCTTTCCGTAACATAGGACGCGCACTGATACAGCACCCGCTATGGTGTTAGGACTGGTTAGGTAGGCTAGGATGGACTATAGCTACTGGGCTATTGGATAAAAAACCGGACGTCTGCCTAATAAAATGGTATACAATTACAAGAGGCGTCTTAAAGTCCAGTGACTTTAAACATAAGTCTACTCGCCACTTAGGTTTCCACATGTACCCTCGAGAACGCAGCTCTAGCGACCCCACTCTGGACGGCCGGTTAAAGCAAGCCAGAGGCAGGGGACCTGTCCCACCTGTCCGACAGGGCACCCCGGGGGCACTCAGGTACGTGGAGTCGCTACTCTCCAACAGCTCGCCCAAGCCCTGCGTTGACTGATTACACTGGATATTACTTTATTTATTTATGTATTTATTTATTTATTATTATTTCAGCCGTAAATCATCCACAACTGTATACAGCCCAACTGATTCTAAGCCGTCACCGTACCCTATGGACGTCTGTAACTCTAGAATCTTAAAATTTATTTTTTGTTTACTCATTATTATCGCCATTCATAATTATGAGGCTTAACCTTATAAGTGTACATTGCATGTCGCACACAAATATGGATAATAATTACAAAAGACCTAATTAGTTGATACTGTTAATTAAAAACATCAATGATACTTCGTAAGTTAATTATACCGATTTTTTTATACTACGTCGGTGGCAAACGAGCATACGGCCCGCCTGAAGGTAAGGTTTGGACCCGGGTATGTCCTTAAACTACGTCCAACAATGAGAGGTAGGGCACAGCGATGACCATCACGCTTGAATCTGGAGAAGCCCAACTGGGGAAGTACCTCCTCCTTACAGAAGACCACAGCCATAATAGCACTGCTACCTTTCAGGTATGTAATGTTGCGTTCCTGATGATGAATAAGGTTCCCAGAGCTCCAACCCACTTATAGGTCGGCAACGCGCTTGTGACTCCCTTGGTGTTGCGTGTGCCCATGGGCGACGGTAATTGCTTACCATCAGGCAATCCGTCTGCTCGTTTGCCAACTTTGTCATTAAAAAAAAAGCAGTCAACGCAGCCTGCAATATTTTGAGTATTTTTCTTTTTTTTTTGTAAAAAAGAAAGATGATCGTAATATACGAACTTCGATCTTCGCGGTACGCGGCATAAATTGTTCCGCCCCAGTAGCTTGTAAATGGACAAAAACACAACATGTCTATAAATATGAATATGAACTGGTTATGATATTACATCAAACGTCAAACTTAGAATTTTACATACACGTCAAGTTGCTTTATAAATGAAACCTACATTTTTTATACAAATCCAGCGATTAACCTCAGTTACACATGATGGTAAGTGTCGATGAGGTCGAGGGTGTAGCCCGCTTCAGTAACAGCCTATTGACGACCGGTCTGGCCTAGTCGGTAGTGCCTGCCTATGATGCCGATGGTCCTGGTTTCGATTGCCAGTCAGAGCATTTATTCGTGTGATGAGCACAGATATTTGTTCCTGAGTCATGGGTGTTTTCATGTATTTAAGTATTTATATGTTACTATCTATTATATATATCGTCGTCTAGTACCTACAACACAAGCCTTACTGAGCTTACCGTAGGACTACGTCGATTTGTGTAAGATTGTCCCGAAATATTTATTATTTATTTATTTATTTTATTCACTCTTGTCTTGAAAACACCCAAATTATATCTTTACGGGAATACGGACGAAGGGAGCGAATTCCATTCCATAGCAGCATTAGGAATGTAGAAGCGAATCGCTTCGTGCGATTAAATGGAATATTCACAACGTAAGGATGAAACCGCTCCCCTCGCCTGGACGTCCGGTGGTGGAACGGAGATGGCGGAATTAAATCGTGCAATTCTTCTGCACATAGTCTGTAGAAGAACCAAAGTGACCTACATCGCACTCTTAGCAATTAAAGCAGTTTGCGGTCTGCTTCAGTTGACGGTCTTAACTAATCTCGCTTGAAGCGTAAACTCAGTAGGAGGATTCCAGTATACAAATCAAGTCTGGTGCGGTAGGGTCCTGGATTTTATCCAAGATACTCCCCACCACACAGTCCACTCGCTCTCTAACGGTTTATAGAGCCTAAGTCAGGTAAAAAAAAAAAAAAAAAATATTTATTAAGGAGGTGGCGAGCTCTACTGGCTACTCGATACAATCTAATAATGGCGGCTCAGGTAAAGATGGGCGAGTCGCTCGCGAATTTAAGAATTTTCGTTCGTATTATTAAAAAATGATATTTTATTACAAATGTAAGACGTATACATTATAGAAAATAAGTAATTTTGTTATTATTAAAAAACTTACGACCTTCTGTTGAATATTTGCCACGTATTAACAGAAGCGCCCATCTTTTTAAGAGGTCACTTCGGATGTAATTTTTATATTATAAAATTCAAGTAATCGAGTTTCTGAATCGTATGATTTATTGAGTTAATCCTTAAATATGTAACTTATGACGCACAAAGACTAAGATTAATGATTAACTATACAAAAAAGGTATCTAACAAATGAAATTCTGTGTCATTTCGTCGGCGCAGACTTAAGACTAGGGATCCAATATTCCGCAGTGTCTCAAGATGAAAGTCTTTGACCAGTGTGTGTTGCAGTCAGGGACCGGAACCGGTTACCAAATAAGGGGTATTACCCTGGGTTTTTGATAGGGTTGTTTTTAAATACCAAATTCAAAAACCCTCAATAAGGTTACCCTATCAAGTGTTTTCAAATGCGTTTAAGCGATTTTAAACTCTAGAACTATCTGCCTACGTGGAAAAGAGATGCCCAATAGGGTCACCCTATGAAATGGTAAGCGCTAAACATTAAAGCTATTTTACCCCATCCAACTCGGTAACCATGTGAAACCTGGGTAAGCCTATCCATAATGGTTTCCATATCGATAGGGTAACCCTATTATAGGCTAACCACATCGTTACGTTAAGACTCCTATAGGGCTACCCTATCGATAATATGATTAATCAAATGAAGGGGTTTTCCGTCTCTGGTTGCTGTTGACGTTCGGCTGATATGATGATGATGACCTTATTGTACAGGAAAATTATGTTCTAGTACAAAACTAAAGCAAATACAAGTTAACTTCTTAGAACTCAGTAAGCATAGGTTGCGTTTAAATGCTGTGATTTTACAAATATTGCACAATGCACATTATTGCATAATTCTTGGAAACTGTTAATTACGTTGTAATATTCTACTGGTACTACTTACGTTGTAATACTATACTGCTGGACATAGGCCTCCTCCAGAACGACCCAAGAAGACCGCTCCTGCGCCTTCCACATCCAGCGGTATCCCGCGACTCTAACTAGGTCGTTGGTCCACCTTGTGGGAGGCCTACCTACGCTGCGTCTTCCAGTTCGTGGTCGCCACTCCAGAACCTTTCCGCCCCACCGGCCATCAGTTCTGCGCGCAATGTGCCCTGCCCACTACCACTTAAGTTTGGCGATTCATATTAACTACTTACAAAGATGAGTAATAGGCTAAGAGAGCGCTCACTGTGGTGGCCCATGGGAAAGGCCTAAGTATAATCCTTAACTTTCACATTGTCCTTGGGGAAGACGAGAATCTTTTCTGCAGTTGGCAGTGACACAGATGTTCCGGGTTCAAATCCAGGCAAGGGCATTTTGACGACAGCTCTGGCCTGATGGATAATGACCCTGCTTATGAAGCCAACGGTCCTGGATTCAAATCCCGGTAAGGGCATGTATTTGTGTAAGGGCAGATAATTTATTCCTGAGTCATGGATGTTTTCTATGTACAGTCAGCAGCAAAATTAGCCAAGCGTTTGAAGTGTTCAAAATGACCTGCACGCGCTCTTATTCTCTTGACAATAGAGACGCGTTGACCTCATTTTGAACACCTCAAACGCTTAGCCACTTTTGCTGCTGACTGTATGTATTCCAAAACACACTCAAGATCTATAGCTATCCAACTTAAAATCAATTTAGGTTAGAATTTTTTTAATGTCTTCTAAAAATCACTACTACGTTTTGTAAAATTTGGAATGTGTGCACTTCCAGAAAAAAAAAAATAGCTATAGTAGCCCTCAAACGAAGAGACGACTGAGGTCATAATAGTCCGGGCGTGGGCCATAAACCTCGAGCATAAAGCATAAAGAACGGGTCTAGCAAAACAATGGATAACTGATAACGCGAGCTCAAGGGTTTTATGGACCCGGTCGTCACTTTGGTTAAGGGCTAGTATAGTTAAAACTAAGAACAAATCAAATTATTCTTTATGAAATATTTTGATTTGCTTTGTTTTTTAAGTAGTAATACTACTATATAAATTAAAAGTTGAAATAGATAACATATACTTAAGAATCAAATAAGGTTCGGGTATGTCCTTAAACTACGTCCAACAATGAGAGGTAGGGCACAGCGATGACCATCACGCTTGAATCTGGGGCAGCCCAACTGGGGAAGTACCTCCTCCTTACAGAAGACCACAGCCATAATAGCACTGCTACCTTTTATGTATGTAGTGTTGTGTTTCTGATGGTGAGTAAGGTTCCCAGAGCTCCAACCCCCCTTAAAGGCCGGCAACGCGCTTGTGACTCCCCTGGTGTTGCGGGTGCCTATGGGCGACGGTAATTGCTTACCATCAGGCAATCCGTCTGCTCGTTTGCCGCCTATGTCATAAAAAAAAAAAAGAAAAAAACGACGAGGACCTCCGGTGTTCGAGACGGGATGTTCTCGTCGTTTTTTCTTAAGTATGTGTTATCTATTTCAACTTTTAATAGCTAGTTAAGTTTCCGAATCCTTGCTGTAAATAAGCCATAAAAGGTTTTAGCAGTAAAGTACACATGAAACTCAGCGATATAATTAATTCTTTTGAACTTTAATAAAAAAAAAAAGTATTTGTATATTAAACTAAGAACAAATCAAATTATTTTTTTATGAAATATTTTGATTTGCTTTGATTTTGCGTTAGCTGGAGATGCGGGTTCGAATCCCGTCTCGAACACCGGAGGTTCTCGTCGTTCTTTCTTAAGTATATGTTATCTATTTCAACTTATTTGTATACATATTATTATAGATATATCGTTGGCTGAGGCAACACAAGCCTTCTTGAGCTTACCGTGGGGCTCAGTCAATTTGTGTAAGAATGTCTTGTAATATTTATAGAGCTAGAAAATCTTTATTCATGACAAAAAAGAGACAAAGTAATGAAAAAAAATATAAAAAAAAACATAAATATGTCACGAAATGGTCCATTCTCAGCATCTTGCCAGGTTTAGTCAGTGCTGATCTTCCGAAGAAACCGTTTGGTGAAACATTTCAGAGCAGGTAACAACAGAAAAGCACGAATAAAACAAAACAAATGCAGTTTTGGACCCAGGTATGTCCTTAAACTACGTCCGACAATGAGAGGGCACAGCGATGACCATCACGCTTGAGTCTGGAGAAGCCCAACTGGGGAAGTACCTTCTCCTTATAGAAGACGACTGCCATAATAGCACTGCTACCTTTCAGGTATGCAGTGTCGAGTTGGTTGGAAAGGCCGGCAACCTGTGACTACCCTGGTGAAGCGGGTGCCCATGGTAATTGCTAACTATCGGGTATAATCCGTCTGCTCGTTTGCAACCTTTGCTGCTGACTGTACATGACGGATGCTTTCTTGGTTACGGATGTCATTATAAATGTCTTAAACGAGCCTCAAATTACAGAAACAGCAAGCGGTCATTATCGTTTTAACCGCTTCACTGCCCACTGACCACTTTATTGGTCAGACAGGTTTAGCCGATATACTTGCTTTGGATCGCGTAACTGTTGAAATTAATACTGAAATGTAAGTAAATTGTAATCTAATGAAGAAAACTAGTTTTTTATACGTCCGCGGCAAACAAGCATACGGCCCATCTGATGGCAGTCACCGTAGTCTATGGACGCCTGCAACTCCAGAGGATTCACATACGCGTTGCCTACCGTAAAAGTTGTTGGAGCTCTGGGAACCTTACTCACCATCAGGAACATAACACTACATACCTTAAAGGTAGCAGTGCTATTATGGCTGTGGTCTTCTGTAAGGAGGAGGTACTTCCCCAGTTATGCTTCCTCATAAACCGGTGATACTTGGTAATTTGGTGATAATTTCAGCCGTAGTACGTCTACTGCTGGTGGGGGAGTTGCCATAGTAGCCACGCTTGGCAGGCGGGTTGACGACCGCACTAGCTGATTCAGTTTCGACTTTCGACGGACGCTACTGCCCGTCGGGTTTACCCTTTGACGCCTCTTACGACACCCGCGGGAGGAAATGAGGTGATGCTATTTTCAGTCGGCACCACACAGCAAAATTAATTAATTAATTAATTATAGATTACAATACATAATAGCCTTTTTTAGATTTATGTTAGTTTTAGTTTAATTCTATTGTTAGATATAAGTATTATTGATATTAGTAGTATTGATTTTTGTGGGTATTTAGTAGTTTTTTTATTTTTTTATTGTGTGTGTGTGTTTTTTTTATTTTTTATACAAAACTGACCAGAGTTTGACCTCAATCGCACCTGATGGAAAGTGTCGACGAGGTCGAGGGTGTAGCACGCTGGTTCAGTAACAGACTATTCACTCTTGCCTTGAAAAGACCCAAATTATATCTTACCGGGAATACAGACGAAGGGAGCGAATTCCATTCCTTAGCAGTCCGCATTAAGAAGCTAGAAGCGAATCGCTTCGTGCGAATGAATGGAATATTCACAACGTAAGGATAAAACGAAGGGAGTTTATTTAATTGTTGGTGTTTGTTCTAGACGTAATTGATACAATAAAATCTGAGAGCAACAAAAAAAAGAAGAGCGCCAGTAGCCTAGCGGCAAGAGCGTGCGAATTGCAATCCGGTCGCAGGTTCTAACCCCGGTGACATGAGTTTTTCGGAACTTTTCTACGAAATATCATTTGATATTTACCAGTCGCTTTTTGGCGAAAGAAAAATATAAGGAAATCGGACTAATATATCCCAATAAAGCCTAGTTTACACTGGGTTGGAAGCTCAGATGGCAACCGCTTTGGTAAAACTAGTGCTTAAATAAATTTTATTATAAATAAATAAAATAAATATTCCGGGACAATCTTACACAAATCAACCTAGTCCTACGGTAACATCAGTAAGGCTTGTGTTGTAGGTACTAGACGACGATAAATATAATAGATAGATACATATAACTACTTATATACATAGAAAACACCCATGACTCACCAACAAATATCTGTGTTCATCACACAAATGCCCTGACCGGGACTTGAACCTAGGACCATCGGTTTCATAGGTAGGGTCACTACCCACTAGGCCAGACCGGTCGTCAAATAATGGTATTAGTTTTACACAACTAGTTTTTGGGCCCGGGAATGTCCTTAAACTACGTCCAACAATGAGAGGTAGGGCACAGTGATGACCATCACGCTTGAATCTGGGGCAGCCCAACTGGGGAAGTACCTCCTTACAGAAGACCACAGCCATAATAGCACTGCTACCTTTCAGGTATATAGTTCTGTGTTCCTGATGGTGAGTAAGGTTCCCAGAGCTCCAACCCCCCTTAAAAGCCGGCAGTTAGACAAAAGGCTCCTATATTGTATAAAATAATAACGCGTCACGTGAACGCCATTTTCCATAATTATACAACAATAACATAATTACTTTGGAATATCCATAGATCAAGTTTTTTTAGCCACTATGCTCTCATGATATTTAATAACATATTTGCATAATACTATTTGTATTTCCTACATCAGACATTATACATTTCGGAGAGTGTGCACAGGAATTGCACGATTTAATTCCGCCATCTCCACCACCGGACGTCCAGGCGAAGAGCGGTTTCATCCTTACGTTGTGAATACTCTATTCGCACGAAGCGATTCGCTTCTACCTTCCTAATGCGTACTGCTAAGGAATTCGCTCCCTTCGTCTGTATTCCCGGAACGATATAATTTGGTATTCAAGGCAAGAGTGAATAGGCTGTTACTGAACCAGCGTGCTACACCCTCCTCGTCGATAATTACCATCAGGTGTGATTGAGGTCAAACGCTGGTCAGTCGTCTACAAAAAAGACAAGGATGTAGTCCCAAAGACCGTCACAGACGATGACCAGCGCACTGGAGCCACCGACCCCCAGCTCAAAGTCCGTCCATCTTATAAGCAAAACTGTTTATAAGGTTTGAGACCGAAGTATAAGTGAAAAACTTAACTGAAAGGACCATATGTCATGTGCAGAGAATTAATATGGAACTTACGTCAACATTTGAATATAGAACGCCGACATGCGTGTACACACGTTACTACTACTCAAGCCGAGTGCTTATAGCTAAGTTTTTGACCTATAGATTATTCGGTGATTGTCATTATTAAATAATATGTTATTACCTACATCCAACGAATTTTCCGTTCACAATAACGGAATATTTAAACTAAGAATTCCTTTTGCAAAACCGCTAATCGTTTCTCATAATCTAAGTAATCGTTAGAAATCATTCTAAATTTAAACACGGATTTATTTTTTAACATTCGTTATATTATTATATTATAGTATTGACGACCGGTCTGGCCTAGTGGGTTAGTGACCCTGCCTACAAGCCGATGTTCCTGAGTTCAAATACCACAGGGCATTTATTTGTGTGATGAGCACCGATATTTGTTCCTGAGTCATGGGTGTTTTCTATGTATTTAAGTATTTATTTGTACTACTATTATATATATCGTCTAGTACCTACAACATAAGCCTTACTGAGCTTACCGTAGAACTAAGTCGATTTGTGTAAGATTGTCCCGAAATATTTATTTAGTTGTTAATATGGAATAAAAGATTACTCATGAATCTCATGATGGCAGCCTTAAGACGTCCACTACTGGACATAGGCCTCCCCCAAACATGACTAGTATCTTGTGGGAAGTTGCCGTAGACGCCACGCTTGGCAGGCGGGTTGGCGACAACAGTAGAATTGGTTTCGACTGACGCTGCTGCCCATTCGTCGTTTTCCCTATGTTACCTCTTACGACACCCGCGGGAGATGGGGTGGTGCTATTCTAGTCAGCCGGCACTCAAAAATAACTCCACAAAAAAAAGTAACAAGTCAAGACTTGAAGCTGACAAAAGGAAACATACTATATTCAATATTTTACGATCTAAGACACTTTATAATAACCACAAAGAAAACCTTCAACAACTCAATATAAAAGGACGTAACTACCCATATATATAATAAGACATATATCGTTTCTACAAACTAACACTCAGTTTTTTAATTTTACATATAGGGTGGGAATAACGAGATGCGGTTTCGAATAAATTATTGTATGTATGGAAAATTTGCTATTAATAGTTGATTATGATAATGAAGTGTTGTGCGTCAGTTGTGGTAGTTATAGAATGTATTAGAGGTACATACAAATACAATTAGGTTAGGTTACCTATAGATATTTAATCGAAAGAAAAAATAGAAAAATTTGACTCGCAGGGACTCGAACCAACAACCACTGAATCACTAGCCCAGTGCACTACCAATTGCGCTATACGAGTACCGCTTGGACTTGTCAAATTTTTCTATTTTATCCTTCCTGGTATACGTCGGACTCCTGCAGGCATTTTCTTGGCATGCCAGAATAATAGGCAAATCAATCAATTCACTTTCGAGTATTTGGTACCTAGTATTTATAATGTGAAATTCCAAATATTATAGCAACTAACTACGTTATTTATAAACATACTTGGACTACACATAAGACAAAATGGCGAAAATGTTCGTTTGGTTTTATCCGTCACTCAGACAATTGCAGCTGCGAGAAAGGAATAAAACACAACTTCAAAGAGTATTTACACATTAAAGATGAATAAATGATAACGGGTAACTAATTTAATTAACTATATTACAAATACTAGGTACATTATAATGCCCCCTGCAGTCCGACGTATGGTCATTACGGGTGACGAGTCCCGCAGCGAGTCAATTTTTTCTTTCGACTTAAATATCTTTGATATGCTAGCAGACGTTTCTGCTTAATATAAAAAATATAGGTTATATATACATGAACAATTTTACAGGTCAAAACTGTGCGAGGCTAATGGCGGTCGGAGCCACCGAAGCTGGTTACTGTACTCTTACCATGAGTTGTGACATTGAGGTTGTCGATAACGAGTATCAAGTTTACTGTGCATCTCGTTCGCACTAAAATAGTACAACCGAGATGCACAGATAGTAAACACGGTACTCGTTATCGAAAACCTCAAAGTCACAACTCATGGTAAGGGTACAGGCTACATGCCCATCGTTCGCCAAATAGCGGTACTTTCTTGGGTACGACCTCCCTTAGACTGGCGACTGGTTTGTGACTTGGAGCTCATATATGCTCTTGTGGCATGGACGTGGACCGACTGGGACACCATGGATTATCATCAGAAAAGTGCAGGCCGTTTTTATAGACACGCAACGCTTAATGACATAATCCGTCGGTCTCTTGCCACCATCAATGTGGCTACTCTTCTTGAGCCGACCGGCATTATCGGAGATAATGGCAAGAGGTCTGATGGAGTGTCTTTGGTTCCTTGGAGCTTGGGACGGATGCTGGTGTGTCCCATCTCCAACGGACTAATGTAAAAGCGGTCCTGAGATTATCCGCGGACAGATGGACAGACATAGCGAAACTACAAGGGTTTCTACGGAACCCTAAAAGGCCCTTGAGGCATTATACTAAGCGTGTTGGTGGCTCCTCGTTGTATCGCAGCTAATACGTTGTGGGAGATAGCCGCCAGCTCTTCGGTCACCAGTTACGCTAACCAGACGCTTCGCGATTTCTGCAAAGAGTTTGTGCGCGCTGGGACCCATGGACCTAGCGTCTCTACGCCAAACGGTACTCTCTGCCCAGGCTCTTATATTTGTCACGCTTTTAGTTTTAATCAGTAAATAACCATTTTTCCTAAATCTGTTAAAAGCCCAAGTCATTGTCTACTTCTAGTATTCCGGGTACGTATCAAGAACAATTTCAACTAGGTCAAGACATTCTTTCAATCATTAATTACTTTTTAATGATTCATTAATGACGTGCCATTCTGATTACTTATTTTTGATATACAATCGTCAATATTTAATTTAATACGTGTGCAGTGTGTACCTGCTTAAAAATAAAATAGTTATTTGTTACACAAGGGTGCAAAATTGTATTTTAACTCCGAGTGTGGGATTGAAACTCGAGCAAGCGAATGGATTCTATAGTTTAACCACGAGCAAAGCTAGTGGTTTTAAAATAGAATCCTGAGCGTAGCGAGTGTTTCAATACACGAGAATTAAATTACAATTGCACCCGTGTGTAACACAAAACTTTTCCCCTCACTACAGCGAGGAAAGTGAAACATGCAAAAAAACGTTTTGAAATCGCATTGACTTTTTCTTTGCGTTTAGATACATTCAACATTTTTACAAAAGGTGCCTTTAACTTGGTTAGCTTGTGGTGGCCTGTACGATTTTCGAATGTTCTAATTCAATTTCCAACTCGGTGCGTCAGCGAGGCTCGCCCGCGCCCACCGCCGCCGCCGCGGGGGCAAGTGAGCTGTACTTCGCGAATTTAGACTTTAAAACCATAGCAATAAGAGCTATGAGAAGTCAACTTACTTTAATCACTAGTGGATAAAATGCGTTTTTACCCTGTCGTATTAAAGGATAAACAAGCGCTTTACGAGCTAGTGAGGGGAAAAATAAATTGTATGTTTCAATAATAGTCATGGCATTCAAGTTATAAACACAAAAGTATCACGAGATTCAAATATACATATTAGTTGTATACAAGCGGGTAACTCACATTTTATAAGTCAAATATTGCTCGACATGTTTCACCTCGTAATTCGGAGCATAATCATGAGACGTTATCGTGAGTCTGCGCTAGTTAGCCAACGCGAATTATCCTGGGATTCGTTGCAGAGTGGACCCCAGGCTCCCATGAGCCGTGGCAAATTGCCGGGACAACGCGAGGAAGATGAACCTAGAAAACCCTAACAACGCTCAAAATTCATTTTGTATCCTCTGACATTGCTCGGGTCTCAATATTAGCAAGTGAAGGCAAACACTAATTTTGCACCCAAGTGTAAGAAATATAATATTGTCTTCGGTTGCCGCGATAATTACTCATGAAATAAACAACTAAAACGGATTAAATCGCGTACCTATAATAATTTACAAATAAATAAATATTCGGGACAATCTTACACAAATCGACCTAGTCTTACGGTAAGCTCAGCAAGGCTTATGTTGTAGGTACTAGACGACGATATATATATATTATATAATATATAGTTATACATATATATACTTAAATACATAGAAAACACCCATGACTCAGAAACAAATATCTGTGCTAATCAAACAAATAAATGCCCTGACTGGGATTTGAACCCAGGACCATCGGGTTCATAGGCAGGGTCACTACCCACTAGGCCAAACTAGTCGTATGTATTTATATTAATACGATACGTGTGCCCGTAGGATGTGTAGTCAACCAATTTGATTCCTAGGCCACTTCGAACCTTGTCACAGTGACGTTAATAAGAGATCCTTTGCGTCTTTCATATAGATTCTCACTGTGACAAGGAACTAAGGGGCGTATAAATCAAATTGGTTGACTGTACAAGGCTTTGGCGTCACTTTTAATTGACACCTCAGGTGATCAGAAGGCTGGCCTATATTTTGCTCAGCGAATTAGTAGTGCCGTGTGATGCCGGCTGACTAGAATAGCACCACTCCTTCTCCTCCCGTGTTGTAAGAGGCGACAAAGGGAAAAATCTTACGGACGGGCAGCAGCGTCCGTCGAAACCCAATCTACAGCTACTGCGGTCGCCAACCCGCCTGCCAAGCGTGGCGATTATGGCAACTACCCCCCAAGATGATACAAGTCATATTTGAGGGATGCCTATGTCCAGCAGTGGACTGCATACGGCTGATATGTAATTAGTATTGCCATCCAACGAGGCAATGCGGCCAGCATCCTAAAGTTGTAATTTAATCGATCATCGACTCCATTTTCATAACGATATAAATAATACAGTCAGCAGCAAAAGTGCCTGAGCGTAATGTTTAAAATGACCTACACGCGCTCTTATTACTTGACAATAGATGTGTTGACCTCATTTTGAACACCTCAACCGCTTACCCACTTCTGCTGCTGACTGTACGATAACAATTATGACCTAAAATGTATTTTGTAACATTTTATATGCATTCAAATCACAAAACGATTATCGAAAGATATCAATAAGAGATTCTATGAAGGTCAAATTGCATTCTCCGAAAGTTGAATGCACTCTTGGGCAATGCATTTACGCCATGACGCCAGGGTCAGTCAGATGTGGGGGCACTGCAAGCGCGATATCTCAAAAATGTGAAATAATAAATCAATAAAAATAACCTACACGTGCTCTTATTCTCTTGACAATATAGATGTGTTGACCTCATTTTGAACACCTCAACCGCTTGCTGCTGACTGACTCCCAGCGCCCATATCATGTTCAAACCTTTCTAAAAGGCTCGTCGACTCCACTGGTGACCGCAGAGCTGGCAGCTTTCTCGCGCAACGCATCAGTATCGCGATACAACGGGGGAATGCTGCCAGCCACGGCACCATGCCAAAGGGGCCCAATTTTAACGACGTTTTTTAAATTTATATTATTTTTTCTTTAGTCTTATTGTTTACGTTGTTTATCTGTAAATTGTAGGTTATTCTCAAGGATCGGACAAACGCCCGACATTTTGAAAATATAACCCTGTTCCGTACAGCAGAGACTTCCTTATGTTAATAAAAAAATAGTATTTTATACATTTATTGGACCATAATTTATATCCAGTGGCAAATTAATTTATGATTCACATTCCGAAATTTACTTTCGCCAATAAAATAGAATGACCAAATTTTTTTCTGAATATATTTTTTTATACTCAATAGATAAATCACAATCAGATCACAATCATGGTCATCAGGGTTGGAACCTCCTAAATAGATATTTTGTGTTAGATTAAATAAATCTTATAAAATATATATATTTTTTTATGACATAGGCGGCAAACAAGCAGACGAATTACCTGGTGTTAAGCAATTACCGTCGCCCATGGGTACCCGCAACACCAGGGGAGTCACAAGCGCGTTCCCGGCCTTTAAGGGGGGTTGGAGCTCTGGGAACCTTACTCACCATCAGGAACACAACACTACAGACCTGAAAGGTAGCAGTGGTCTCATTGTTGGACGTAGGTAGTTTAAGGACATACCCAGGTCCAAAATATTTTAACATCATAAAATAAGGAAGTCTTTGCTGTACGGAACAGGGTTATATTTTCATAATGACGGGCGTTTGTCCGATCCTTAGTTATTCTAAATAAATGTGGTAATTTCTTTATTAAATAAACATTCAATATTTTGTTAAAATCAATCAATAAATATTACTGGTCATTACTTAGTTGAGCCACAACACAAGCCTTCTTGAGCTTACTGTGGGGCTCAGTTAATTTGTATAAAAATGTCCTGTACCCTTACCATGAGTTGTGACTTTGAGGTTTTCGATAACGAGTATCGAGTTTACTATTTGTGCATCTCGTTCGGTCTAAAATAGTTCAAGCGAAATGCACAGATAGTAAACTCGATACTCGTTATCGAAAACCTCAATGTCACAACTCATGGTAAGGGTACTGTAATAATATAGTTAAAACTATTGTGAGCCATGTTACTACTACTAAGTTACAATAAACTCACGTGTAATTATATCGCACTAGGCGCCATGTTTCGGGTAAGCTCTGGTATCCATTTTCTAGCCGAGTCACGACACACCGCTCGCGTCGAGGGTGTATCACTCAGTGAGTTAGTGGTATTTTTTCTTGTGTAGCAGGTTCGATTCCCGGTTACACCGTGTAATTATTTAAAAATCTATGAATGCAGTTTAAATTGTTTTTGAAATTGGAATAATGTTTTCTTTCAGTAAAATGTTCCATCTTTAATATTAAAGGTCCTTTCCCTCCAAGTGGCATGGCCGGTCCTGTATAATATACAAATACTTAAATACATAGCAAACAGCCACGGATCAGGAATGCCTGTGCTCATTACACAGATAAATGTTCTTACTGGGATTTGAACCCAGGACCATGGGCTTAAGGACCTTTCAAAGACACTCAGATATGCCTCAGGAGACCGAAGACTTGCCTCTACCTCGCTCAGCGTATTAACCTCACGATTCAGCGAGGAAATGCTGCCAGCATCTTCGGTACCATGCCACAGTGGCTTTTTTTTAGATTTATGTTAGTTATAGATAAATTTTATATTGTTAGTTTTAATTATTTTTATACGTATTTAGTTCATTTAGCTCCTGAAATAAAACAACTGAAACGTTTTATTTAAGTGGTAAATGAGGTTCTCGAGTGGCGACCACTTGCCAGAAGACGCAGCGTGGGCAAACCCCCCACAAGGTGGACCGACGACCTGGTAAAAATCACGGGAGTCCACTGTGGGTAACGCAAAACCGGTCCTCCTTACAGAAGACCACAGCCATAATAGCACTGCTACCTTTCAGGTATGTAGTCTTGTGTTCCTGATGGTAAGTAAGGTTCCCAGAGCTCCAACAACTTTTAGGGTAGGCGCGCATGTAAATCCTCTGGACTTGCAGGCGTCCATAGGCGACGGTAACTGCTTACCACCAGGCGGGTCGTATGCTTGTTGTACCGTCGTTATATTTAAAAACAGTCACTGTGGGTTGGTTTAGGGGAGGCCTATGTCCAGCAGTGGACGTAAGATTTATATGATAATGATGTAAAGGAACTACAAAATATTGTCCTAATTTAATAAATATTTAAATTTTTAATTATTTCCTTGAATAGGTTAAATTATAGTTTCCATAACCTTGTTCGAGGTAAAACTTAGTTAATATATTTATGATTGAAATGGCACTTTTATTACTATAATACACTAATTTATTATATTAGGTTCATTTAAGTACAACATTGTGCAATACCGAATAAATTTCTGTCCTTAGTTAAAAACTGTATAAGATTCATACTAGTTGTTCATCTTTTATGCCCTTTTTGTGCTTATTGCCCTTACTTAGGTACAGATAACTAAATTATTTAATAAATTTAACATGAATTGCATGACACGGACAGAGGCAACATCCGATTAGTGTACCCCTTGCATATTATTAAATCGTCACAGTGTAGGTAAGAAAGCATATCAAAGTATGTCTGTCTATTTTTGTGAAATTAAACTTATTAATATTTTTTTATTATGCAGAAACGTCTGCTAGCGAATATCTTCGATATTTCAATCGAAAGAAAAATAGAAAAATTTGACTCGAAGCGGGACTCGAACCCACAACCACTGGATCACTAGCCCAGTGCACTTCCAATTGTGCTATCCGAGTACCGGTTAGACTTGTCAAATTTCTCTATCTTATCCTTCGTGGTATACGTCATCATGGGTGACGTGTAGTCACATAAACTTATTATTTTTACTATTTTATTTTAGCAGTTTTAGTTATATCTTGTCATTAACTGTTTGATTGGTTTTCTTTGGGACTACGCATAAATATAAACTTTAAGGTTTGATGTATCACTGTATAGAAAAAATAAGTCCCGCCGTAGTTTCTTGCCGGTATCTTCTCGGGTCAGAGGTGTAGGGTTTGAACCGGTGTAGATTTTTCTTTGACGTTCATACATACATTGAAATATAAAGAACTTTTATCTTTATCTTTGTCGAAAGGGCCTCTGCGCTTAGCTCGATCTGGCTTCACATATGCCTGCCAAATGTCCAAAATATTGTTCCGTGTACGGGAAAGACGTAAATTAAATATTTATAAGTAACACCTTGACCTAAATTAAAATTAAAATTTAGTAATTGCTGGCTAATTCAGTCAGAGATAATAGCACTGCTACCTTTCAAGTATGTAGTGTTGTGTTCCTGATGGTGAGTAAGGTTCCTAGAGCTCCAACCCCCTTAAAGGCCGGCAACGCGCTTATGACTCCCCTGGTGTTACGGGTGCCCATGGGCGACGGTAATTGCCTACCACCAGGCAATCCGTCAGCTCGTTTGCCGCATATGTCATAAAAAAAAGAGAGGATGGCAAGAGGCCTGATGGGGTGTCTGGTTCCTTGGAGTTTGGGAAGGATGCTGGTGTGGGGTGCTACCTGCGTAGACACGCTAGCGCCGTCCCATCTCCAACGAACTAATGTACAAGCGGGTGCAGCGGTGGAAAGCGCCGATATTTTTAAACGTAGCCAATACTTTTGGACCCGGTATGTCCTTAAACTACGTCCAACAATGAGAGGTAGGGCACAGCGAAGTACCATCACCCTTGAATCTGGAGAAGCCC
This sequence comes from Grapholita molesta, assembly GCA_022674325.2. NCBI lineage: Eukaryota > Metazoa > Arthropoda > Insecta > Lepidoptera > Tortricidae > Grapholita > Grapholita molesta. The sequence goes on along the minus strand of CP053145.2, from coordinate 7,238,458 downwards.
AACTGGGGAAGTACCTCCTCCTTACAGAAGACCACAGCTATAATAGCACTGCTACCTTTCAGGTATGTAGTGTTGTGTTCCTGATGGTAAATAAGGTTCCCAGAACTCCAACCCACTTATAGGTCGGCAACGCGCTTGTGACTCCCTTGGTGGTGCGAGTGCCCATGGGCGACGGTAATAGTTTACCATCAGGCAATCCGTCTGCTCGTTTGCCACCTTTGTCAAAAAATAAATAAATATATATATATAAGAGCCTCAACAGACATTTTGTACCGTATGGCGTAGAAACGCTAGGTCCACGGGGTCCCAGCGCGCACAAACTTTTTGCATTTCGATTTGACGTAACTGGTGACCGAAGAGCTGGCGGCTTCCTCGCACAACGTATCAGCTGCGACATAACGAGGAACCGCCAGCATCCTTGGTACAATGCCTTTTATAGATTTAATGTAGTAATGAAATAGTAATTGTAATAGCTTAGCTGTATCTTATTTGGAAACTTAAATCGATAAAGCGCATAAATCCTTGAATAATATTTCAGATAAACATAAATAAATAGCCTTGTCAGAACTTGACCCCGGGACCTTCGATTTGTGTAAGATTATCCAACAATCAAGGAGTCATACATTATTTGAGTTATTCTGTAAATTTATTTACAATTTGGACTGTTGCATGTAATGAATATGGTCATATCTTAAATTAGTCATTAGTGTCATTAGCCTAAATCAAAAGGCTGTTTAACCTTCCCGGACCAGGTTTGGACCCGGGTATGTCCTTAAACCACGTACAACAATGAGAGTTACGTCGCAGCGAAATAACATTACGCTTGAGTCTGGAGAAGCCCAACTGGGGAAGTACCTCCTCCTTACAGAAGACCACAGCCATAATAGCACTGCTACCTTTCAGGTCTGTAGTGTTGTGTTCCGGATGGTGAGTAAGGTTCCCAGTGCTCCAATCCCCCTTAAAGGCCTTAAATTGCTTACCATCAGGCAATCCGTCTGCTCGTTTGCCATACTTAAAAAAAACTAAGCCACAATATGGGAGCGAGAGCTTCTCGCGGGCGAGATAGACTATTATCCTTTTCAAACTATATTATTTAGAGGGACGGGGGTAGTCTCGGCTTTTGCAGCAAACAAGTGGTCCAGCTACGCTTGTGGTGTAGTAACGAGGGTCTGAGCCCTGTACCCGTACCATGAGTTGTGACATTGACGTTTTCGATAACGAGTATCGAGTTTACTATCTGTGCATCTCGCTTGTACTATTTTAGTGCGAACTAGATGCACAGATAGTAAACTCGATACTCGTTATCGAAAACCGTAGTGTCACAACTCATGGTACGGGTACTGAGTGTAAGTTTTTAACGTAAGTTTACGTCACGAACGCGTTTGCGTTTCCCATATAAATAACATTATCACTTACGCGTTCGTAAACTTTATTCTACGCCAAAAGAAGAATATACCCTCTGTTATCAAAAAACTCGGCTAGGCCTCTTAACTTCGACCCTCAAATATAAGACCCCTATGACGTAACTGTTGCACAAAATACTATAATTTACTAGTATCCAGACCTTAATCGGAAAAAATAACGAATTCAAGTCCAGATTATTAACCTTGTCACAACCATTGCCGTGATAATATACAGTTATCATAACCAAATGAACTTTTATGTAACTAATAGATAAAGTGTTTGTTTCAAATATCACGTGTATGACCTTTATAAGTAACAATAAACATTATAAATTTTCAAATACGAATAAATCTTGAGTTTCAACTATTAAAGGTGAAAAACTTCTTTTTTTATGATAAAGGTGGCAAACGAGCAGACGGACCGCCTGATGGCAAGCAACCACCGTCGCCCATGGGCACCCGCAACACCAAGGGAGTCACAAGCGCGTTGCCGACCTATAAGTGGGTTGGAGCTCTGGGAACCTTATTCACCATCAGGAACACAACACTACATACCTGAAAGGTAGCAGTGCTATTATGGCTGTGGTCTTCTGTAAGGAGGAGGTACTTCCCCAGTTGGGCCTCTTCAGATTCAAGCGTGATGGTACTTCGCTATGCCCTACCTCTCATTGTTGGTAAACTTAACTGAAGTACTATGTCTATGTAGTTGTGCAGAGAATTAATATGGAACTTACGTCAACATTTGAATATAGAACGCCGACATGCGTGTACACACGTTACTACTACATAGACCAGGTGCTTTAGCTAAGTTTTTCAACTATAATTGTATAGAAGCAGGTAACTCATGCTATATTATATATTTTTTATTTTATTTTATTTATTGAGAAACAAACGGTTCTTAATTAATACATTAGAATGTTAATAAATTACAAGATGACTTAACCTGGAGTTTCCTAAAATTAAATACATTAACAGTTTACACGAGTCGTAAAGACAACCGCTGACACTGACAGCAGGTAAGTGTAAGTACATTAGCTTACAACATTTTTTATTTATTTAAACGTGAACTTCTTACACTAGGGTATTTAAAATTGAAACAATCTGCTCGCTATCTGCTTTTTATAACTATATAAAGTCTCTGAAAAAACATCTACATCGTTGAAAAGTGAGTTGTGGTTGCGCATAGCACGTCTTATAAAGGAGTGTCTGGCATATTTAGTGGAGCAAGAATCGACGGAGAAAGTTGGCTTAAAACGTGCAGAGGTACGGTTACATTTAAAATTAATCTTTTCTAATAGTGCTGGAGAGTCTATCAAGGAATTAATGATTTTAAACAAAAATATGGAATCTGTGTAAGTCCTATACCACAAATTGACTGAGCCCCACGGTAAGCTTAAGAAGGCTTGTGTTGTGGGTACTCAGACAACGATATATACAGGTGATCAATCAAAATGGGTCAGTAGGGGGAAATCAAAAACTATGAGAGATAGCGAAATCTGTTCTTAGTTACCATGGCTTCGATTTTACATTAAACAATAATGTCATTCATACTTTTTTTTAATCTCACATACATAACTGGGAATCGAACCTGCTCGAAATCTTGTAAACAATGTTAGGTGTAAATCTGAAAGATGTTTGTTGTTATTGTTGATGGAATCAGTAACAATGAATGGAGTCGGTTTCGACGATTGAACCCTTAATTATTTTTAAGGCCTATGTCCAGCAGTGGACGTCTTTCGGCTGACATGATGATGATGATGAAGTTTCTGCGAAGGAAAAAATAGAAAAAAAATTGACAAGTCTAAACGATACTCGTATAGCACAATTGGTAGTGCAGTCCCGCTTCGAGTCAAAAATTGTCTATTTTACTTTCGATTTAAATATCGATGATATTCGCTGGCAGAATAAAATATAATTTAGAAAGGGGTAGCACATTGTTACCGATGAATTCTCAATATGAATTGAGACCTCAATGCCGTTAAGTGTTCAATACGCTGGCGGTAGATGTGTTTACACGTCACCCATGATGACGTATACGACGAAGGATAAATAGAAAAAAAAATACTAGTCTAAACGGTACTCGTAAAGCACTAATTGGTAGTGCACTAGGCTAGTGATCCAGTGGTTGTCGGTTCGAGTCCCGCTGCAAGTCAAACAATTTCTATTTTTCTTCTCTAATTTCTTTTAAATATCGATAAAATTGACCCCTTTCTTTTCTAAATCTGTGGGGTCTTCCGTCATTATTCGTCATTCGCAGAAAGATTACCTGATGTTACAAGTCATATTTGGCGGGATAGTCTGTATTGCGACTGAGATGATGATGATGAATGATAACTATGTTGGAAAACTCATAGTCATTATATTTAATATGTTTTCTTCCGCGCAATCATGAATAGTTTTTCCATGATTATAAGTTGATTTCGTAATAACCATGTGATTGTTTTACGAAAACTCGTTTCTTAGTTATGGACGTTTTCTATGTATTAAAAAAAACGGGTCGGATACGGATCGGATACGGCTCGGACAATCCGAGATCCCTATAGCTATTAAAGTGGTTTTACATCAAACGAGCGAATGCTCATTCTATAGCCGGGTCCAGACGAGTGTAACGTGTAATGTAACATTGCGTGTAATTTAGCGTCAACAGTGTGGACGGCACACGAACTCAAAGCGAATCGTCCAAACGAGCACTGCGAGCGCCTTTGTGTTCGCGCGAAAAACCGACAGCGGATGGATCAACACCGAGCGTAATGCTCGTAGTGACGTCCACACGTAGAATTCGTGTCACATTACCAGTGATCGGTTTTTTGGATTCGACATGGGGTGAACGACCTCAAACATTATGTTAGTATGGAAATGCCCCGGGAATCCGGGCTTTAGGTTGTTAGAAAAGACAAAAAAAATACATTGTGTTTATTTTATTATACATTAAAACATCTAAATAGCTGATATACAAGCGACTTACTCGCCGTTATTTTGTCCAAGTTGAACAAATGAGCACAAGTGTTCACACTGACAGCTCATTTGCTGCCACCAAATCGGCATATTTTGTACCGTTTGTACAAAATTTCGACGAGTAGGAAGTAAAAAATCCCTTTCACACAATTTAAATTGTTTTATTTTTGATTAATTTGTTCGGTATCGCGGGAAACTGTCGTATCTATATTAACTTTTCTACATGATATCCCGCGAGGATGAATCCAAAAAACCGATCACTGCACATTACACGTTACACTCGTCTGGACCCGGCTTATCCCCACTCGAAATTATTTTTGTGTAAACATAGATAGAGCATTCTTTCGTTGTTATTTATAGATTCTAAGAATATTCTAAGAATCGCTCGCTTGGTGTAAACGACGGACGAGCGTGCGAACAATCGCCCTTCGTGTTCGGACGTGCTCGCTCCCGAGGCGGTTTCATCAAAGCGTTCTAGCCGTTCGCCTGGTCTAAACATCTCTAGAGCATATGCTCTTAAATCAGTTCTTGGGTTGCTTTCTTGCTCGTTGATATTTTATTGGTGTTAACGCTGTAAACGAGCTTTTTAACACTAAAAGATCAAGAATGAATGCTCTGCTCTGGTTCTAGCTCTTTGTTAATTTGGTGAAAACCTTTAAAAATGGCAGTAGACGGCACATCTCCAGACGAACGGAAGATTAGAGCAATGTTGTGTAAATTAACATATGTAGTCCCATAGTTCTACCTTCCTAATGCGGACTGCTAAGGAATAGAATTCGCTCCCTTCGTCTGTATTCCCGGAAAGATATAATTTGGGTCTTTTCAAGGCAAGAGTGAAGGCTGTTACTGAACCAGCGTGCTACCCTCTACCTCGTCGACATTTACCATCAAGTGTGACTGAGGTCAAACGCTGGTCAGTCTAGTATAAAAAAAATGGACATTATTTTTATATTAAGCAGAAACGTCTGCTAGCATATCAAAGATATTTTAAGTCGAAAGAAAAATAGAAAAACGAAAACGCTACACGTCACCCGTAATGACGTATATACCAAGAAGGATAAGATAGAAAAATTTGACACGTCTAAGCGGCGCTCGTATAGCACAACTGGTAGTGCACTGGGCTAGTGATCCAGTGGTTGTGGGTTCGAGTCCCGCTGCGAGTCAATTTTTTCTATTTTTCTTTCGACTTAAAAATAAAATGGACATTGTGTAACTACCTCCGTATTTCTGGTAAGTTTCCCGTTTTAATGTATTTAATATAGCACAAGGCAAATTGAAAGTAATTTAACAAACTGTTATAACTCTTTTATGTATCCGTTGTTGCCCTATAACTTACGTTTAATTATAATTTTAATTACAGAACACTAAATACATATATGTGTCATTATCTAGGAAAAGGGACCTTACTGTGTCGATGGCACTTACGTCAAATCACGTTGCGTTTGTATTGTAACTACTTGAACAACGACATAAGCGCCATCGACAATAAGGTCCCCTTCATAAATAATGTCACATATGGATTTTGTTAATCATATAGAAATTCTAATTGTAATTAAAATAATTACGATATACAGTAGCTAATAAGGAATTCTCGGAAATCATTTCCTAGCGTTGTCCATTTAGCAACGACTCTTGCATGAGGTTCGCTTCGCAACTAATCCCAAGAATCGTAGGCACTAGTTTTACGAAAGCGACTGCCATCTGACCTTCCAACCCACAGGACCCGGGTATGTCCTTAAACTACGTCCAACAATGAGAGGTAGGGCACAGCGATGACCATCACGCTTGAATCTGGGGCAGCCCAACTGGGGAAGTACCTCCTCCTTACAGAAGACCACAGCCATAATTGCACTGCTACCTTTCAGGTATGTAGTGTTGTGTTCCTGACGGTGAGTAAGGTTCCCAGAGCTCCAACCCCCCTTAAAGGCCGGCAACGCGCTTGTGACTCCCCTGGTGTTGCGGGTGCCCATGGGCGACGGTAATTGCACCAGCCAATCCGTCTGCTCGTTTGCCGCCTATGTCATACAAAAAAAAAAGGGCAAACTAGGTCTTACCTATAGGTTTTAGCACCATGTTTTCCTTCACTGAAAAGTGACTGGTAAGTCATCATCGTCCATCCGTTGTACCGGTATTTGCCACGGCTCTTGGGAGCCTGGGGTCCGCTTGGCAGCTAATCCCAGGATTTGGCGTAGGCACTAGTTTTCACGAAAGCGACTGCCATCTGACCTTCCAACCCACAGGGTTAACTAGGCTTTATTGGGATTAGTCCGGTTTCCTCACGATGTTTTCCTTCGCCGAAAAGCGACTGGTAAATATGAAATGATATTTCGTTCATAACTTCCAAAAAAATCAAATCATATTTACGACCCGGAGTTTGAACCCGGCGACCTCCGGATTGCAAGTCACACTCTCTTATCGCTAAGCCAGTGCTTCTTAGAAATAAAAGCATATAAAGTCCATCTTAATCCTTTTTTGCCGAAACACTTAATCCATATATTGACGACAGGTATGGCCTAGCGGGTAGTGACCCTGCCTATGAAGCCGATGGTCCTGGGTTCGAATCCCAGTCGGGGCATTTATTTGTGTGATGAGCACAGAAATTTGTTCCTAAGTAATTTGTGTAAGAATGTCCTGTAATATTTTTTATTATAAAAAATAAAATTAACCACAGGGGCCTACCTTAAATTTAGAGTTTTAGTTATTATTGTTAATATACCTAGTTTATTTTATTTTTCAGTTATTTATAACCTAGTATAGTTTATCGTTATTTTTCATTACTTCTTCTATGTACATATTATTTTTTAACTACATAATTCTACTAATAAAGTTAATGTGACTACTTAGAACGGAGTTTATTATAATTGAAACTGTTATGAGCCAGTACTACTACTTAGTTACAAACGTATAAACTCTAGCTACTCATATAATATAAATACCATAAGTACCATTATATTTGCGATACAAGCTATAATAAATTTATATCATTAATTTTTCTAAAATACTATTTCATAGTTTCTCACAGACTTGGTGTCAAAGTCCAGTCTCGTCTCTCAAACATTGCCCCTTGGGTCATTTTTTTTTTAATTAGTCTCGGCAGTATGTAGACAATATTTATTTACATCAGCACAATCGTTCATAAATATGTAGGTATATCATTATCCACCTTAATAAATTGATATAAAGTATACATTTGTTTACATATAAGTATATATGACTGTCGAGTGGAGACCACGGACTAGCAAGCGCAGCGTAGGACGTCCACCCACAAGATGGACAGACGACCTCATTAAAGTCGCCGGAAGACGCTGGATGCAGGTTGCTTCCAACCGGTACATGTGGAGATCCAAGGGGGAGGCCTATGTTCAGCAGTGGAAGGCCTATGTCCTTAAACTACGTCCAACAATAAGAGGTAGGGCACAGCGATGACCATCACGCTTGAATCTGGGGCAGCCCAACTGGGGAAGTACCTCCTCCTTACAGAAGACCACAGCCATAATAGCACTGCTACCTTTCAGGTATGCAGTGTTGTGTTCCTGATGGTGAGTAAGGTTCCCAGAGCTCCAACCCCCCTTAAAGGCCAGCAACGCGCTTGTGACTCCCCTGGTGTTGCGAGTGCCCATGGGCGACGGTAATTGCTTACCAGCAGGCATTCCGTCTGCTCGTTTGCCGCCTATGTCATAAAAAAAAAAATCTTTTGACGACACGTTTTGCCTACTGCGTAGTGACCCTGCCTATGATACCAGTGGTCCTGGGTTGAAATCCTAGTATGGGCATTTATTTGTGTGTTGAGCGCAGATATTTGTTCCTGAGTCATGGGTGTTTTCTATGTGATGATCTTCCTCGCATTGTCCTGGCATTTAGCCACGGCTCATGGGAGCCTGGGGTCCGCTAGGCAACTAATCCCAGGATTTGGCGTAGGCACTTGTTTAACGAAAGCGACTGCCATCTGACCTTCCAACCTAGAGGGTGAACCAGGCCTTATTGGGATTAGTTCGATTTCCTCGCGATGTTTTCCTTCACCGACTGGTAAATATGAAATGATATTTCGTACATAAGTTTTTTTTTTATGACATAGGCGGCAAACGAGCAGACGGATTGCCTGGTGGTAAGCAATTACCGTCGCCCATGGGCACCCGTAACACCAGAGGAGTCACAAACGCTTTGCCGGCCTTTAAGGGGGGTTGGAGCTCTGAGAACCTTGCTCACCATCAGGAACACAACACTGCATACCTGAAAGGTAGCAGTGCTATTATGGCTGTGGTCTTCTGTAAGGAGGAGGTACTTCCCCGGTTGGGTTGGGATGGTCATCGCTGTGCCCTACTTCTCATTGTTGGACGTAGTTTAAGGACATACCCGGGTCCAAAAAGTTCCGAAAAACTCAATGGTACAAGCCTGGGTACCGGTATATTTGAGTCGAGTTTAAATTTTTCTAACAGTTCCCCTGACTTGAACTGTAAATCTATCAGGCAGGTGGCAGGTTCATGGTTACTGTATGGTTTAGGTTATTTATAATGGTAAATTTAGACGAATTGCCATTTCGTCGAGTGTCCACTTAGACGAGACGTTATATAGACCAATGGCTAATTAGAGGAGCTGCTACTTAAAAAATCATGTAGACCTTCCTTCTAACGCCCGGACCCGGGTATGTCCTTAAACTACGTCCAACAATGAGAGGTAGGGCACAGCGATGACCATCACGCTTGAATCTGGGGCAGCCCAACTGGGGAAGTACCTCCTCCTTACAGAAGACCATAGCCATAATAGCACTGCTACCTTTCAGGTATGCAGTGTTGTGTTCCTGATGGTGAGTAAGGTTCCCAGAGCTCCAACCACCAGGCAAACGAGCAGACGGATTCGTCTGCTCGTTTGCCGCCTATGTCATAAAAAAAAAAACGAATGCGGACTGCTAAGGAATGGTATTCGCTCCCTTCGTCTGTATTCCCGGTAAGATATAATTTTTCAAGGCAAGAGTGAATAAGCTGTTACTGAACCAGCGTGCTACACCCTCGACCTCGTCGTCACATACCATCAGATGTGACTGGGGCTAAACGCTGGTCAGTCTTTTATAAAAAAATTACCAGTTGCCCCATAGACCAGTTGCTCTTTAGACGCCCTGATACTAACCCGCTACTGCGGCCAACCCGCCTGCAAAGCGTGGCGACTAAGGCAACTACTCAAGATGATACAACTCATATTTATATGCCTATGTCCAGCAGTGGACTGCATGCGGCTGCAATGTACAAAAGCAAATCGGTCAGATGTCAAAATAACTATAAATAAATATTGCTGGTTTGAACAGGGGTCCCGCTAATATGTAATGTGCCTACATTTAAAAATAATGACCTTTTATCTTTTTTTTGTTTTTCAGAGACTTTCGAAATTTGAAAGTCATATTAACATCTAACTTTTGCTTATTATGGAGCTATAATAACATTTTCACAGATAAGAAAATTATTTTAATTTATAATGTCAAACTCCTTAGTTTGACATTATAGTATTTTATCTAGGTACGTACATATCATTAGTGCTCTAAAATGCGTCCAGAAACCGTAGGCAATGACCAGCATTACCAACCATCAGAAATAAATGGAGATGTAAAGTTAGCATTACCTCCTGAAAACAGTAAGTTATGAGTTTAAATTTGGTACAGCCACAGTATAATAAAGAGTACTAACGTAGTACAGCTGTCAAATTCATGTGGGGCGTCTATTCTATAGTATCTATAGATATTAAAACAGTCATTGATACGAAACGCCAATTCGTTATGTTTTTTAATATAAATCGAACGAAATTTTAACTCGAGTGACAATAGAATAACTTAAATAATTCGCTTGTCTATGGTTTAAAAAAATATTTGACTGAGATACGAAATACCAAACGCCCCTATTCCAAGCTGTCATTTGTTTTGTTCGTTGACTTTTTAATGTTTACAAGTAGCACTAATAATAATGCAGGTCATTTCCCTACGAATCCTGAACCCATCTTAAAACACATATGGTATGTGTATATGTAGATAAAGTGGTGCATGCATAATTAGGTATAACAGGCTCGTTTCATAAACCCACACTCTTGTTGTAATGCCCTTCATTATGCACAGATGCATAAACTACTATTATGCGGTTTTTGAGCGTTTACGATATGTGTCTAGATAAACGTTTTTTTACACATTTGATGACGTAAACAGACATGAAAATATCACGTGAATGACGTTAATGATCTTTGGCCCAACGTGCAATTTTTGTTCGTCTATTTGCTAAACAGCTATTTGACATTCAGAACGTAATAATTCATTATCTTATTAGTTTCTAGACGAATACCTAACTTAAATGAGGGTGGTGATGCACCAAGATGTTTCGAAAATTACGAATAATCTCATGTAAAATTAGATATTGATAATGTACAGACAACCAATATGATTTATAGGCCACTTCGTTCCTTGTCACAGTGAAAATGTATATGAAAGACGTAAATATCTCTTATTAACGTCACTGTGACAAGGTCCGATATGGCCTAGAGATACGGGTTTCAGGACATTTGTTCCCTAGTCTATACCTGGATTCACTCTCATGACGCCTTAATTGGAGTAAAAGAGAAACATGCTCAAAATATACGAGCTTCGATGTTCGCGGTACTGGGCCTGGTTTAAAAGGCGGAATCTAAGAGCTTAGGCATTAAAGTGTCCGTTCTGCGTTTTATCGGCGTTCCCATACATGCACGCTGCAGAGACGTCGGCAGCGTGCCGATTACAATGGAACCGCAAGGAAAACGCCTAATGGCCGCCGCCAGTGTGCCCGGGCCTTATAGGTTAGTCCTTCAACCGCGCAAGGTTTGACGTGTGAATTTTTTTTAAGCCAATCAAAACTTTGAATATGACAACTTTTTTTAATGGCGGGAGTTTGCTTATTGGATAAATTGGATAACATCTAAAGCAGAGGAGGTACGGGCATGTCTGTCAGTAGAATTATTAGGATTATTTTTGGGTTCTCTAGATTTATGTATTCAAGTCTTTGTTTTATAAAACTTTTTTTTTATGACATAAGGTGGCAAACGAGCAGAGGGATTGCCTGATGGTAAGCAATTACCGTCGCCCATGGGCACTCGCAACACCAAGGGAGTCACAAGCGCGTTGCCGACCTATAAGTGGGTTGGAGCTCTGGGAACCTTACTCACCATCAGGAACACAACACCACATACATTTTCACCTCACTCGCTCGGAAAACCTTAGTTTATAGCGCGAAATCTGCGTGGAAAAGCCTATTTTATCCGCTAGCGTGCAAAAGTTATTCAAATTTCGAAGCCGATGATTGTAATTCTGTGGTGCATGTAACTTTTTTTTAAGTATAAAACTCCTTCAACGCGTGACTGGGGCGCTACCGCGAAAAACGATATTCGTCTCTGTCTCTTTCATTGGAGTAAAAGAGGAAGATGCTCGCAATATACGAACTTCGATGTTCGCAGTACCGCGGTGAGTTCATAATAACCATAGATAATAACCAATCAGAAACATGTTTTTGTTTACAGATTTTTAACTTTTTTATTTTTACCTACACTTTATTTTATGTCAAATAGGAATAGGTTTTATTATATATACTAATAGTACCTATTTGAGTTTAATTTACATATTTTGACTAATTAATCCGTTAAATAAAACACGATTTCAATGTTTATTTGATAAAGAAATTGAAATATAGGTTTACATAATATTGTAATTTCTGAACGCAACCGAATTTTTTTTAAATTAAAGTTTTAAGTTATCACAATTCACGTAAATATGTCAGATTTGTCCTGTGCTCTTGTCTTTGAACTCAACATTACAACTATAAAAATGAATGATTCTAGTAGCGATGCCGATATGATTCCCTGAAAAATCGCGCGATAAGTTTTGTTTTATTGTTTTTCTTGCCGCTCAAATTTTCCTCGCTGTAGTGAGGTGAAAAATTGTGTGTTCCGCATGATTGCAAAATTATTTGGCGTCTCGTGTCTTGAAAGCCTCGCTACGCTCAGGAATCTATCTTTGAACCATTCGCTTCGCTCATGGTTCAATCTTAGCTTCCTTCGCTTGCTCAGCTTTCAATTTCAACACTAGCGCCAAATAACCACTTTGCAGCCTTGCATAACAAATAACTATTTCAGGTATGTAGTGCTATTATGGCTGTGGTCTTCTGTAAGGAGGAGGTACTTCCCCAGTTTGGCTTCTCCAGACTCGAGCGTGATGGTACTTTGCTGTGCCCTACCTCTCATTGTTGGACGTAGTTTAAGGATATACTCGGGTCCAAAACTAACAGCGTTTGACCTTAGTCGCACCAGGCCCCTATTTCACCACAGCGACAATTGTCACGATTCCCGACATACGAGTATGTAAATTTCTAGCTCTTGACAAAGCCTTTCATCTAACTACTACCTATCTATTGATAATATAATAATATATTTTTTTTTTATGATATAGGAGGCAAACGAGCAGACGGATTGCCTAATGGTAAGCAACTACCGCCGCCCATGGACACTCGCAACACCAGAGGAGTCACAAGTACGTACGGCCTTTAATATCCCTATACGCTCTTTTCTTGAACATTTGGATGTCATATCGGTATTTTATTAAACTAACGGGTACTAAAATAACGGTATTTTGAAACTAACGGGTTGGTAGCAAACAAACACACGTCCCACGCGATGGTAAGTAGTCAATGTAGCCAATGGACACCTGCAACGTAAGAAATTTACATATGTCGGGAATCGTGACAATTGTCGCTGTGGTGAAATAGGGGCCTGATGGTAAGTGTCGATTAGGTCAAGGGTGTAGCACGATGGTTCCGAATTATATCTCTCTGGGAATATAAAGGGAGCGAATTCCATTTCTTAGCAGTGCGCATTAGGAAGATAGAAGCGAATCGCTTTGTGCGAATAAATGGAATATTCACAACTTAAGGATGAAACCGCTCCTCTGTACGTCCGGTGGTGGAACGGAGATGGCGGAATTAAATCGTACAATTCCTGTGCACACTCTCCAAAATGTATCCTGTAAAACATAGATAGACTAGCAACCCTTCTTCAAGGCAAGAGTGAATAGGCTGTTACTGAACCAGCGTGCTACACCCTCGACCTCGTCGACACTTACCATCAGGTGTGACTGAGGTCAAACGCTTGTCAGTCTTGTATAAAAAAAAAACCCTCAGTGATCAAGGCTCTGTAACCTTATACTCACCAACTCAGGATCTCCTATGATTGCGAACTCAATACTCTATTGAGTCCAAAGCGACCAGCGTTAATTTATAATATTAGTTGGATTATAACTTGCAATACAAGAATTCTACAAATAATAAACATTACAATAAAATTGATAATTCTGCCATTAAACGAACATGAACTTCGATAGAGTTGTTATTTCTTAATTATGTTCTAGTAGCTGTGCCCCGCGGTGTTATTAAGTTTATTAGGGAAAAAACGTAGCCTATGCGTTATGGGATATCATGTAGAAAAGTTAATATAGATACGACAGTTTGCCGCGATATCGAACAAATCGTTCAAAAATAAAACAATTTAAATTGTCTGTAAGGGATTTTTTACTTACTCGTCGAATTTTTATCCAAACTGTACAAAATGTGCCGCTTTGGTGGCAGCAAATGAGCTGTCAGTGTGAACACTTGTGCTCATTTGTTCGATTTGGACAAAAGAACGGCGAGTAACTACCTACGCATGTCTATCAGCTACTTAGGTATTTTAATGTGTAATAAAATAAACACATTGCCTTTTCTAACAACATGAAGCCCGGATTCCCAGGGCATATCCATACTAACACAATGATTGAGGTCGTTCACCCTGTGTCGAATCCAAAAAACCGATCACTGGTTATGTGTTATCCAGGGTGTCAGCTAACTTCATACCAAGTACTAAAATCGCTCCAGCCGTTTAGACGTGAAGAAGTAATAAACATACACACTCACACACTCATAAACTTTCGCCTTTATAATATTACTAGCTGTGCCTCGCGGTGTTATTCGCGGTATATTAGGAACAAACGTAGCCTATGTATTAATCCAGGGTGTCAGCTAACTTCATACCAAATACTAAAATCGCTCCAGACGTTTAGACGTGAAGAAGTGACAAAAATACACACTCACACACACTCACAAACTTTCGCCTTTATAATATTACTAGCTGTGTCCCGCGGTGTTACCCTCGGTTTAATAGGGAAAAAACGTAGCCTATGTGTTAATCCAGGGTGTCAGCTAACTTCATACCAAGTACTAAAATCGCTCCAGCCGTTTAGACGTGAAGAAGTAATAAACATACACACTCACACACTCATAAACTTTCGCCTTTATAATATTACTAGCTGTGCCTCGCGGTGTTATTCGCGGTATATTAGGAACAAACGTAGCCTATGTATTAATCCAGGGTGTCAGCTAACTTCATACCAAATACTAAAATCGCTCCAGCCGTTTAGACGTGAAGAAGTAATAAACATACACACTCACACACTCATAAACTTTCGCCTTTATAATATTACTAGCTGTGCCTCGCGGTGTTATTCGCGGTATATTAGGAACAAACGTAGCCTATGTATTAATCCAGGGTGTCAGCTAACTTCATACCAAATACTAAAATCGCTCCAGACGTTTAGACGTGAAGAAGTGACAAAAATACACACTCACACACACTCACAAACTTTCGCCTTTATAATATTACTAGCTGTGTCCCGCGGTGTTACCCTCGGTTTAATAGGGAAGAAACGTAGCCTATGTGTTATCCAGGGTGTCAGCTAACTTCATACCAAGTACTAAAATCGCTCCAGCCGTTTAGACGTGAAGAAGTAATAAACATACACACTCACACACTCATAAACTTTCGCCTTTATAATATTACTAGCTGTGCCTCGCGGTGTTATTCGCGGTATATTAGGAACAAACGTAGCCTATGTATTAATCCAGGGTGTCAGCTAACTTCATACCAAATACTAAAATCGCTCCAGACGTTTAGACGTGAAGAAGTGACAAAAATACACACTCACACACACTCACAAACTTTCGCCTTTATAATATTACTAGCTGTGTCCCGCGGTGTTACCCTCGGTTTAATAGGGAAAAAACGTAGCCTATGTGTTAATCCAGGGTGTCAGCTAACTTCATACCAAGTACTAAAATCGCTCCAGCCGTTTAGACGTGAAGAAGTAATAAACATACACACTCACACACTCATAAACTTTCGCCTTTATAATATTACTAGCTGTGCCTCGCGGTGTTATTCGCGGTATATTAGGAACAAACGTAGGCTATGTATTAATCCAGGGTGTCAGCTAACTTCATACCAAGTACTAAAATCGCTCCAGCCGTTTAGACGTGAAGAAGTAACAAACATACACACTCACAAACTTTCGCCTTTATAATATTACTAGCTGTGCCCCGCGGTGTTACCCTCAGTTTATTAGGGAAAAAACGTAGCCTATGTATTAATCCAGGGTGTCAGCTAACTTCATACCAAATATTAAAATCGCTCCAGCCGTTTAGACGTGAAGAAGTAACAAACATACACACTCGCAAACTTTCGCTTTTATAATATTAGTGTAGATTGTAATAAATGATTCATAAACTCAAGGTTTTTCACGTTAAACATTCAATTTCTAGTGACAATTTTTAGGGTTCCTCAGGCAACTGGGAACCCTTAGTTTCGCTATGTATGTCTGTTTGTCCCTGACTTTGTCTGCGAAGAGCTGACGGCTTCCTCTGGGCTTTCTTTTAAGCGCATTTACACTGTTGCCGGGCCTACCCTATACCTAATAAGTAGGTGCTTAATAGAAAAAGGTTATTTAAATCGAAAGAAAAATAGAAAAAAATTGGCTTTGAGCGGGACTCGAACTCACAACCACTGGATCACTAGCCCAGTGCACCAATTGTGCTATACGAATACCGCTTAGATTTGTCAAATTTCTTCCATTTATCCATCGTCGTATACGTCATCATGGGTGACGTGTAGACACGTCTACCGCCAGCGTATTAAACACTTAACGGCATTTATTAGCAGACGTTTCTGCATAATACAAAATAATTAAAAAATATATATTTTTTAATTGGTCAGAGTAGAGGATTATTTGACAGACAAACATGCATGGCCCAAACCAGAAACTAACTAAACCGCCTAGCAATTAATTCAACAATTGCATGTACTGCCAGATCATGTAAATGACACAGTTCAGGTAAGAAAGCATATTAAAGTATGTCTATTTGGTGAAGTCAAATTTGTTTATACATTATTAGTTTTACTTTTATATTTCAGTATTTTCATATCTTGTAATAAACTGTTTGATATGTTTTCTTATCGGACTACGCATAATTATGTAAGTACTTTAGTATAATATAGTAAAGATTAGATTTATCATTGTATTGAAAAAATAAGTCCCGCCGTAGTTTCTTGCCGGTATCTTCTCGGGTCAGAGGTGTAGGGTTTGAACCGGTGTAGATTTTTCTTTGACGTTCATAAGTGCATGTAATGTGCCTAAATTGAAAAATAAAGATCTTTTCTCTTTTTTTTAAATTACGACTCTAATTATCAGTGATCGGTTTTTTGGATTCGACACAGGGTGAACGACCTCAATCATTGTGTTAGTATGGATATGCCCTGGGAATCCGGGCTTCATGTTGTTAGAAAAGGCAATGTTTTTATTTTATTACACATTAAAATACCTAAGTAGCTGATAGACATGCGTAGGTAGTTACTCGCCGTTCTTTTGTCCAAATCGAACAAATGAGCACAAGTGTTCACACTGACAGCTCAAATACGTACGTACGTACAGGTACCGAAGCGGCACATTTTGTACAGTTTGGATAAAAATTCGACGAGTAAGTAAAAAATCCCTTACAGACAATTTAAATTGTTTTATTTTTGAACGATTTGTTCGATATCGCGGCAAACTGTCGTATCTATATTAATTTTTCTACATGATATCCCGCGAGGGTGAATCCAAATAACCGATCACTGCTAATTATATCCCGTATAAATAATAACCCGTATGACTAACCTACAGCTTTGAACCGATGTGTGCGTCTGTCTATCGCATTGTAGCTCTTTAACGTGAACTAATTTGGATGCATTATTAAAAAAAGACAGATTAAGTCATCAAATATTGTTTAAGCATTTTCCGTATTTTAAAGTTTATTATTTATGATTTCTTTATTTTCTTAAACAAAGCTCCAAGAGATACGTTGTTAATAACCTTAATATATAAAAAATAAAATAAAAATAATAATAAATAATAAATTAAATGTACTTACGGCCAAATGTAATCATGGTTGTTTTTCAGGTGATTCTTCAACAGTTTAATATATATATTTTTTTATAGTTCACTTCAAAAACCAAAAGTATTTAAAATACTTGAAAAAAAATTTAAAAACACCACTTAAATTTTTAAATTAATGCCAGGAATTTTTCATTTTGATATTAATGTTAATTATTATAAAAAAAATATTTAGCACTTTTATAAGTTTTTATTTTACAGCTTTGCCACCTGAAACAATGAGTATTAATTATTAATATTATAATAAATTGATAATTTATAGAAATTTAATTTATTGAATATCTATAAAATAGTTAAAACACAATATAATAAAATTAGATTTTCCTCGCGACTTCGTCGGCCAGCTATGCCCGTCTTTAAAGTATGGTTGCGGGATAAAAATTATCCTATGTCCTTTCTCGTAGCTCAAACTCTCTTCATACCAAATTTCATCCCAATTGGTTCGGCGGTTTAAGTGTGAAGAGGTAACAGAAACAGAGAGAATTACTTTCGCATTTATAATATTAGTTTGGTTCAGCTGTTTAAGTGTGAAGAGGTAACAGACAGACAGAGAGAGTTACTTTCGCATTTATAATTATTATTATTATGAGCCTATACTGTCCCACTGCTGGGCAAAGGCCTCCCCCCACTTTTTCCACTCCTGTCGATCTAGAGCCGTCTCTGGCCATTCTTTCAAAAAGGAGTCAAGCTCGTCTCTCCATCGCCGGCGGGGTCTGCCGGGTCCTCGGTTTGAGCTGTGTGGTTGCCAGTTGCCAGTTTATAATATTAGTAGGTATGGATCGTGTAGATATGGATATATTTCCTACTCAATCCCTACACATACTTCCCTGTTCACCCCCTCAAGGGTTAAATCCGGGATGAAAACTATCATACTCAAACTCTCTTCGTAACAAATGTCATCCAAACTGGTTCAGCGGTTTAAGCGTGACAGGGTAACAGACAGACACACAGATTTGGTTTTTAGAGCGCCGATAGCCTAGCGTTAATACGAAGGTCGCAAGTTCCAACCCCGGCTCGTACCAATGAGTTTTTCGGAACTTATGTGCGAAATACCATTTGATATTTACCAGTCGCTTTTTGGTGAAGGAAAACATCGTGAGGAAACCGGACTAATCAATAAGTTTGGCTTCTGAGTTGGAAGGTCAGATGGCAGTCGCTCTCGTAAAACTAGTGCCTACGCCAAATCCTATGATTAGTTGCCAAGCGGACCACAGGCTCCCATGAGCCGTGGCAAATGTGACTACGCGAGGAAGATGAAGATGATGATGATGTGGATTTTATTATAATATGTGTCAATATCTAGGAAAAGGGACCTTATTGTCGATGGCACTTACGTCGAATCGCGTTGCGTTTGTCTTGTATCGTCTTGAACAACGACATAAGCGCCATCGACAATAAGGTCCCTTTTCGTAGATAATGTGACATATTATTACATTTTTTTATACAAGACTGACCAGTGTTTGACACAGTCACCTCAACAGAACAGGGGGTCGATTTATAAGCGTCGAGTACTCGACTTGTTACATTTTAAACTCAATCAGAGAAGAAAAAATGGTATATTAGAAACATGAATGATAGAAATAAATAATCGTAGGTATCGAGACTATACATTTTGTGCAAAAATAGTGGTGTAAACCTTTTGTGTGTGATTATTTTCGGTCTCAGATTTTTTTGAATTTGAGCGCATGACTACAATCAAAGTTTTCGAGCCAACAACTTTCGCTAATTGGCTCTACCAGATTTTGAAAACTCCCAAGAATGTCCAGTAATAATATAATTTAAACTGTTGTGCGCCATGTTACTATTTAGTTACAAACGGATAAACTCACGTGTAATTATATCGCACTAGGCGACATGTTTCGGGTAATCTCTGGTATCCATTTTCAAGCCGAGTCAGGACACACCGCTCGCGTTGAGGGTGTATCGCTAACTGGAGCTTATATACTTACCCGAAACATGTCGCCTAGTATTTTTTATTCTACTTAGCGACTTGTCCAAAAATCATGTGATCGTTTTTGGCCTTTTTTTGACAGCCTCCCTCTTGGAGGTTCTCCGCTCAGTGCTCT
The DNA here is from genome assembly GCA_022674325.2 of Grapholita molesta. Lineage (NCBI taxonomy): Eukaryota > Metazoa > Arthropoda > Insecta > Lepidoptera > Tortricidae > Grapholita > Grapholita molesta. Next base: position 7,218,746 of record CP053145.2, on the reverse strand, counting down.
TTTAATTCAATATATTAAATTAAAATGATTTTAAAGCCGAAACCTAAACTACGGTCGGACATTAATTTTGTATAGTCTAAGAGAGATTTTCGCTTTCAAAACGACTACGTATTCTTAATACAGATAAAAAATTGTAATAACCGCAAGGTTATCACAAAAAACTGTAGGTATATAATTAAGTTGCTTCTTTTATATGTCTACAATCTACAAGTTATACAGTCCGCAGTAGAACTACCAGCTGATACAGTCAACAGCAGAAGTGCCTGACAAAGATGGCAAACGAGCAGACGGATTGCCTGATGGTAAGCAATTACCGTCGCCCATGGGTACCCGCAACACCAGGGGAGTCCAAACGTATTGCCGACCTTTAAGGAGGGTTGAAGCTCTAGGAACCTTACCATCAGGAACACAACACTACATATCTGAAAGGTAGCAGTGCTATTATGGCTGTGTTCTTCTGTAAGGAGGAGGTACTTCCCCAGTTGGGCTTCTCCATACTCGAGCGTGACGGTAAAAACGATCGACCGACGGCCTAAACCGTTGAGGTGTTCAAAATGAGGTCAACACATCTATATTGTCAAGAGAATAAGAGCGCGTGTGGGTCATTTTGAACACTTCACCCGCTCAGACACTTTTGCTGCTGACCAAATTCAAATGACACAAGAATTCTAAATTATTTTTTATTATGCAGAAACGTCTGCTAATATTCTACGTCTGATATTTAAATCGAAAGAAAAATAGAAAAATTTGACTCGGAGCGGGACTCGAACCCACAACCACTGGATCACTAGCCCAGTGTACTTCCAATTGTGCTATCCGAGTACCGCTTAGACTTGTCAAATCTTATCCTTCGTGGTATACGTCATCATGGGTGACGTGTAGTCACATCTACCGTCAGCGTATTGAACACTTAACGGCATCGAAGTCTCAATTTACATTGAGAATTCTAGTTTTTGAAAAAGTCGTCCACTGCTAGACATATGTATTCCTCAAATATGACTTAATTGTATCATGTTGGGTAGTTGCCATAGTCGCCATTTGGCAGGCGGGTTGGCGGTCTAAGTAATTGTATGTTGGGTTTTGACAGCCGCTGCTGCCTATCCGTCGGTTTTTCCCATTGTCGCCTCTTACGACACCCGGGGGAGACGGGGTGGTACTATTCCATTAGCCATCCGGCACCACACGCCTATTTTTGTTTGCAAATTTTCTATGCAATCACCAGTCACCGCAAGGACTAATACCTAATAATCAAGTTAAATTAATTGATAATTGTCATCAGAAAACGACACTGTAATATCGAGTTTTCAAATAATAAGCATGGGTGCTCAATACCTCGCCAAAGCTGTATATAATCCGAAATAATATAAATGTACATTTTATATTATTTCGGATATATATAGTCGTATGTGTATATAGTCGTATATATATATATATATTTCGGGACAATCTTACACAAATCGACCTAGTCCTACGGTAAGCTCAGTAAGGCTTGTGTTGTAGCTACTAGACGACGATGTATTTAATAGATAGATACATATAAATACTTAAATACATAGAAAACACCCATGACTCAGGAACAAATATCTGTGCTGATCACACAAATAAATGCCTTGACTATGAATCGAACCCAGGCCCATCGGCTCCATAGGCAGGGTCACTACCCACTAGGCCAGATCGGTCGGTTAATTAACTATTTATAAAAGTCTGGTTGATATAACTGGTGTCCGGAGAGCTGGCGGCTTCCTCGCACAACGTATCAGCTGCGATACGAGGAAATGCCGCCAGCATTATTGGTACAATGCCTCAAAGGTCTTTTTTGGATTTAATAACTAGTTAAGTACTTGTATTTTAAAGACTTTGTATTAACTAAAAGTTTTGCATCGTAACGCCGAGATGTAATTTAAGTATATCTTTTAATGAATAATTATCGCTATCGATAAGTTTATCCAATATGTATAAAAATATACAAAAGTCAAAAACAATACTAATTAGGCAGTTATTTTTTTAACTTTTACTTTACCTTTAAAGATACTAGTGTACCTTGAATCTAAAGTTATCAAATGTGATTACTCTAAAAATAAAGCATTTTTAAAACTAATCATCGCCTATATAGTAAGGGGAGTTATTTGTGTAATAAGCACAGGTATTTGTCTGGCCTAGTGGGTATATATAGTGACCCTGCTTATGAAGCCGATGGTCCTGGGTTCGATTCCCAGTCGGGGCATTTATTTGTGTGATGAGCACAGATATTTGTTCCTGAGTCATGGGTGTTATCTATGTATTTAAGTATTTATATGTATCTATCTATTATATATACCGTCGTCTAGTACCTACAACACAAGCCTTACTGCGCTTACCGTAGGGCTAGGTCGATTTGTGTAAGATTGTCCCGAAATATTTATTATTTATGGGTATTTTCTATATATTTAAGTATTTGTATATAATATAAATCAGTGGCTTACTACCACACAAGCTTTCTTGAGCTTACCGTGGGGCTCAGTCAATTTGTGTAGAATTCCTCTGATATTTATTTCCTTATTTATACTAGTTTATATTATTTTTTCTAAGCTTTAGTATTCTTTAATAAATCCGTTTTGTTTTATTTTATAATTAAACTAACAAGTTAAATTCTTGTCTGTCGTGATGTCTCCACCGGGTTCCCTTTATGTGGCATAATTTGTTTTGTCCGAATCTTAATACGCATACCAAGTTTCGCATAATTTATTTACGCCGAATGTTAATGTCGCCGATTTTTATTTAGCCTAATTCTTTAGTAGCCGAATAATACTTTGTCCGAAAATATATTAGCATACTATTATTGAGGCCCAATGTCCGAAAGTGTGTTAGGTTAGGTTAGAACTGTGACCACAACAGGAAAACAATTTCGGTTAGGTTAGGTTAGAACTGCGACCACAACAGAAACGACAGAAAAAAATCGTAATAATTCGAGCTTTCCAAATTATGCGTATCGACCATTCGGCTTAGTTTAGTTCTGCGTAACAGAACTCGGCAAAATAGAATTATGCGAGATCAATTTCTGCTCATATACAATTATAACAACTCTGGGTATGCGGTTTAAAATTATGACAAAACAAATTATGCGTAAACAAGGGGAACCACCTGATGGCCCGATCGGAAGCCCAACGCTGGCAACACGCCAGCAAATATAATAAGATGGGGCCATTTCGTGGCACTTGTAATGTTTTTTGTCTGTTTCATGTTTTGTATAGATAGTATAATGTGTTCACAAATAAATCATTATTCTATTCTATTTGTATTTAAACTTTCGTGAGACATATCTGATAAATTAAACACGGCTACTCACTACAGTCACTACGGCTACTCATGTCGCGCGAGTGACTAAATAAACGTGAGTACAGCCGTGTTAATGATTAATTTATTCTATTCTATTTTGCTCTATTCTAAAAATATAACCACAACCGCATTTAAGCTTTATTCTAAATTAAGAGTACCTATGTTTACGAAATAAATAAATGATTTATTGAAGAGCTTAAAAAAAATTAAAACTAAAATATTATATCAAAAAAACTGAGACCCCTCGGCGTGGTGTCGAGGATGCTGGCAGCAATCCCTCTCTGTACGCGATACTTATGCGTTGAGCGAGGAAGCTGCCAGCTCTTCGGTCACCACGAGTCGATGAGCCTTTTACCATTTTTTTTTTTAATTGGCTGGGCCCACGGGCCAAGAGTCTCGACTCCGAAAAATGCAAAAATAGACCGAGACTCTTGTATTTATACGCCTTTAGTTTCTATCTAGCTTTTAGTTTATAATAAGATTACAAATAATATGTACTTTTGATAAAGAATAAAAAGCTTTATTCTTGAAGGTAAAATATTTAGCTTACCTCTAACACTCCAATCCTCCATAGTCAAATCCTCACAAAAATTCACATTAATTAGGTAAACGTGTAAACGACACAGAATTGGCTCAATAACTAAGTGTACAATAATAACATTGTGGCACGCTTTATCGCACGAAGCTGAATATGGCGGGAATTTTGATAAGAATTTGTCTTGACTACTTGAGACACGACACACAGAAGAACACACTAATATAAACATTAGTCTTCTTCCTCGCGTCCCGGCATTATGCCACAACTCATTACGTGGGATCCACTTGACACGTAATTCCAGAGTTTGATGTAGGTAAAGTCAGCAGCAGAAGTGGCTAAGCGTTTGAGGTGTTCAAAATGAGGTCAACACGTCTCTATTGTCAAGAGAATAAGAGCGCGTGTAGGTCATTTTGAACACTTCAAACTGTACTAGTTTTTTTTATGACAAAGGTGGCAAACGAGATGGATTGCCTGATGGTAAGCAATTACCGTCGCCCATGGGCACCCGTAATACTATGGCAGTCACAAGCACGTGGCCTTTAAGGTGGGAGCTCTGGGAAGCTTACTCACCATCAACAACACTACATACCTGAAAGGTAGCAGTGCTATTATGGCTGTGGTCTTCTGGTCTTCCCTGGTAGGCTTCTGCAGACTCAAGCGTGATGGTACTTCCTGTGTCCTACCTCTCATTGTTGGAAGTAGTTTAAGGACATACCCGGGTCGAGTTTAACGATACTGGTAAATATAAAATGACAATCTTCTCTATACATATAAACGTGAATTCCTGACTGACTAATCAACGCCCAGCCCAAACCGCTTAACCTAGATAGCTGAATTATTTTTTATTATGCAGAAATGCTTAGCGAATATCTTCGATATTTAAATCGAAAAATTTGACTCGCAGCGGGACTCGAACCCACAATCACTGGATCCATTGGTTGTGGGTTTGATTTAAATATTTGCTAATATAGACCAGATAGTTTATATACCCTTTCTTTTTTTTTTGTCGCTGGGAAAATGCGATTGCGCATCCCCCCCGAAGGACCCACTAAGAAGGGATTATCGGAAATTTCGCCATTAGAGGGTTGACAGTTTGGGATTGTGTAAAATTAAAAGCGAGAGACTTGAAATTTTGTGTAAACACTCCTTACTCTAATACAAGAAAAGTGATTTTAGCGTTGTTTGAAATTCATCCCCTAAGGGGTCAAAAAGGGGTTTCTTCTGTGTGTCCGAGGTCGCGGGCAAAAGCTAGTTCTTTTTTTTTTATGACATAGGCGGCAAACGAGTAGGCGGATTGCCTGATGGTAAGCAATTACCGTCGCCCATGGGCACATGGGGACAACACCAGGGGAGTCACAAGCGCGTTGCCGGCCTTTAAGGGGGGTTGGAGCTCTGGGAACCTTACTCACCATCAGGAACACAACACTACATACCTGAAAGGTAGCAGTGCTATTATGGCTGTGGTCTTCTGTAAGGAGGAGGTACTTCCCCAGTTGGGCTGCCCCAGATTCAAGCGTGATGGTCATCGCTGTGCCCTACCTCCCATTAAGTTCGTACAGAAGCTCCGAAAAACTGACTGGTACAAGGCGTGGTTTCATCCTGCGACCTCCGGATTGCAAGTCGCACGCTGTTACCGCTATGCCACAAGCGCTTCCTTTTAATCCTAAGCGTTAATGCAAAAATAAGTAAATATTACAGGACATACATTCAATAATTCATATGCCGTGTGATGCCGGCTGACTAGAATAGCACCACCCCATCTCCTCCCGCGGGTGTCGTAAGAGGCGACAAAGGGAAAAATCCTATAGACGGGCAGCAGCGTCCGTCAAAACCCAATCTACAGCTACTGCGTCGCCAACCCGCCTACCAAGCGGCAATGGCAACTACCAAGATGATACAAGTCATATTTGTGGGAGGCCTCTATGTCCATTAGTGGACTGCATACGGCTGGAATGTATACATTAATTAATTGAGTCCCACAGTACGCTCAAGAAGGTTTGTGTTGTGGCATAGCTGGATTAATTAATCCTAAACTTTTTTTTTTTTTATAAATGATAGGTTAGCATTTGGCCCCAATCTCACCTGATGGTAAGTGACGATGAGGCCGATGATGGAACATGCTTACCTAGCAAGTGCTTGTTCACTCTAGACTTGAAGATACCCAGGTTGTATTGCTCCGGGAAAAGATCAGCTGGAAGAGAATTCCACTCCCTAGCTGTGCGAATCAGAAAAGTAGAAGCAAAGCGCTTTGTTCTGGTTCCCTTGAGCCGTGGCAAAACGCCAGGACTACGCCAGGGAGATGATGATTAGTAAATAAAATAAGCTATGTATTTAAATATTTGTATAATATAGATATAGTTGTCTGAGTACCCACAACACAAGCCTTCTTGAACTTATTGTTGGGCTCAGTCAATTTGTGTAAAGAAGTCCTAAGAAAAAAATATTTATGTGATGAGCACACATTTGTTCCTGAGTCATGGGTGCGTTTTCTATGTATTTGTATATTATATCGTTGGCTGAGTCACAACACAAGCCTTCTTGAGCTTACCTTGACTCAGTCAATTTGTGTAAGAATGTCCTGTAATATTTGTTTATTCCCTTGCTTGCGGATGCATTCTCCAGTCATTATTCCTTCTAGAAGTTTCCAGAGCAGCGGCACTACCGCCAAAAACGATGATTTATTATCAGTTATCGGCACTATGAGTGCAAAACTTTAACAAAACTCGTAAAGCTGACATAAAAGAGTGTATGGAGCCATGAAAACAATTATATTCTTAAACCCAAATATTGGCATATTGAGATTCCGATATACAATTAAATTGGACACTAAGTTGCCAATGTTGTCGTATTTAATGGCAAGTATTACTATACCTCAGTTTAGTTTTGTTAAAGTTTTGCACCGTTAATGCCGATCACTGTTTATTATTAAAACCAAATTAATATTTCATAACTTATAAAACGGTTTTTTTTTACTTAAAACAGGCTCTTATACGGTACAGCCCGTGGATTTTTCCAAATGCCTACTGTCCTTTATTTTTGACACATTTTACTGAGTATTACAGTTCATCGACCCAGTTCCCTGTTATCAGTTATCGGTAGTCGAAAAATTGGAACGATTTACGAAAGACTAATGATAAATAAATGTTGGACGTAATCTTTAAGTTTTTCAAAAGTAAATATTTAAAAAATTGCGAGATATACTAGCGTGGAGAGGGTCCCGTAGTCCCTTCAAATGTCACATTTGTAATGCTCAAGAAGAGTTAACTACTACTAGCGCTATCTAGTGGTGTTATAGTAAACTACTCCGAATGTCATCATCTTACTCCCGTTGTCCCGGCATGGGAGCATGGGGTCCGCTTGGCAACTAATCCCAGGCTTTGACGTCGACACTAGTTTGACGAAAGCGACTGCCACCTTTCAACCTAGAGGGTAAACTAGGCCTTATTGGGATTAGTCCGGTTTCCTCACAATGTACTCACCGAAAAATAGTAAAATGTAAAATGATATTTTGGACATAAGTTCCGAAAAACTTATTGGTACGAGCCGGGGTTTGAACTTGCGACCTCCGGATTGCAAGTCGCGCGCTCTTACCGCTAATCGCACTAAATTATTCCGAATGTGTACCGTATTACATTGAGTACTACCTTATTTTCAATTAATACAACCTTATAAGTTTTTCTGTAATCTACAAGCAAGGAACGATCTTAAATATTTCCATGTCCATATTTTATGCTCGGTATTTTAGGCTCGGTAGTTTCGGAGATCAGGGGAAGGTAATTTTTCGTAGTTTTATAAATAAAATCAACAATTAACGAAACCCTTTCATTTGACATATGACACAAAACTTTGATTTTATTAATCGGCGTTATATATTCGTTGACGTAAGTTCCATATTAATTATCTGCACAACTACATAGACATGGTGCTTCAGTTAATTTTTTCACATTTATGTCATCGCCCTCATAATATGATTTCGTAATGTTTAAGTGAAATTGATTAGATATGAGTATCTGTGCCGTATTATCAATCACACTTTTGGCCCAGTAACTTTTGAGCTAAATCAGCTATCACTTCCTAAATAGGCGGTAAAATTGGGTCTGATTACGTTTATACATTGTAACAGTCGAACACATCTCGTGAGGCTCGGGTATTGTAAATGACAGGTTTCCATAGACATACTATTTAACTATACTGGCTGTATAGATAATTAAAAAAAATTAAACAATCTTGACATGTCTTTTTATTGAAAATCAGTTTTGAAAAATAAACCATGACAAGGATTGACGGTTGAACCTCAAAATGGCGAAATCATCTTGAAAAAATATTTTTTGTTTTTTGTTCAAACGTAGTTTAGTATGTATGTTGTGTATTGATAGCGTATTATGCAGTGATCTAACGCAGAATTGTGCAGCTAATGAAGAATAGATTTTAAAACGTGTTTCACCACTATTTTGGTCATCACCCGGCAGTCCCGGGGTCACGGCCGCCTCTTAGCTTTCTGTAAAGTCCAGCTACCACTTTACAAAACGCAAGGCCTACTACCGAACAACGTCATGCTCTAAGGGCAAACTTATATGTTATTTTATTTGACACTGGCGAAATCATCGATTGATTTATTGATGGAAGCCATATTTTTTTAAAAGAAGAATAAGAAGAAACCATGACAAGCATGTGACAATTATGAATCACAATGTTATTTACATTATTTTGCTTTCGTAAGTAATAGTCACTGATTTTTAAAAAGCGTTTTTCGATAATAAGACACGTCAAGATTGTTTACCTTTTTTTAACTACAACAGACAGAGTATAGACGAGGCATGCTAATAATAATACCACGATAGAAAGGGATGGTGTTATGTAACTTTCCATAGGTATGGCAGAAACGGCGCTATTCGTCCACCTTTGTCATAGTCTCATATTTTTGTTTTTAACCGACTTCAAAAAAAGGAGGAGGTTATCAATTCGGTTGGCATGTTGTTTTTCTTCAAACTGAACCTTTCTGAACTGTCAAAGTTGGTGGGATACAAAAAAATACAATTGGATTATTCGTAATTTTTTTAAGTGTAGGTAGTTGAAGGGATGAAGAGTGACATAGGCTACTTTTTCCAGCGGGAAAACATCTCATTCCCACGGGAAGAATCAAAAAGTTACATTTTTTCTAACCATGCGGGGGAAGCTGCAGGCATCATCTAGTAATTTAATGTGAGTAACAATGTGGTTTAACCTTTACCATGCCAAAGACTGATATATCGACACCGCAGATCCAACGCCAAAGACTGGCCCGCCGCGAACATCGAAGTCCGTATATGTCGAGCACCTGTCTCTATTCCAATGAAGGCGTCATGAGAGTGACAGATAATCGTCCGAAATTTACGAATATCATTTTTCTCGATAGCACCGCTGATATATGTCATGGACCACAGAGCAAAATAGACCTACACGCAAATGCACAAAGTTCAATTTAAGTTTTGAGATTTCGATGACGTGTCGTTTGAGTCATAGCTTTTGCTTTTGACATGTGAAAAAGGTTAATGTCAAGCCCAAATAGCGCTCGATCCCAAATTCCGAATGCCAGTATGAGAGGCAGGGCACAGCGAAGTACCATCACGCTCGAGTCTGGAGAAGCCCAACTGGGGAAGTACATCCTTACAGAACACAGCCATAATAGCACTGCTACCTTTCAGGTATGTAGTGTTGTGTTCCTGATGGTGAGTAAGGTTCCCAGAGCTTCAACCCCAACGCGCCTGTGACTCCCCTGGTGTTGCGAGTGCCCATGGGCGACGGTAATTGCTTACCATCAGGCCATCCGTCTGTCAACAGCCCAGTGACAATCTTTCACAATTGCGACCTGTCTTTAATGAAACAAGACATAATTTCTGCCAAAAGGTCATGCTAGCACAATTGCTTACGCTTATTATAAACAATAATTATTAATAATTACTCATATTACAATAAATCGTCGACACAAGACACCTGGCCTTTGTAAAATCAGTGTTTAGTAAACAACAGCGACAGGTGAAATCAAAATGGTAATACAAAAACATATTATTCCTAACTAGTGCGTAAAAAGTGCACTTTGCGCACGTTTCGCATGAAAAATTGGGTTCGATACACGTGTAAAAACTTATTTAATTACTAGTATCGAAATGTACTATACTGGATCTATTCATGATTACGATCAACTCTTACTAGTGGGTTACAACCGAAAAATCAGTTAAAAAAGAGACCTTCCCATAATTTTTCACCTCACTGCCGCGAGGAAAAAACATACTCTAAAACTTTAAAAAAATATTTAAAATTATTGACATTCATCATTCATCACTCAAAAACAAATCATATAAAAAAACCACTCGATTGTTAATAAATAATTTGTATTAAAATTACTTTGCACTCTTGTGAATAAAATGCAACTTTGTTATTCGTTTTTGAAGAGTAACAGCTCTTTCCGAGCTAGTGAATTGAAAAATAAGTAATAAACTGCCAAATTTGGCAAGTAACTTCTTTACTTTATTAGTGTAAGTTATGAATAGCAAACATCAACTCTGGTAAAACACAACTGTTTATTATTAATTAAATAGAAAACTAAAATCACATCAATCAATCAGCGTTTCTTAAAAATGTTACCACTTTACTCGACTCCAAATATTTTGGTAAATTTTATGTTTTTTCTTGTCAAAATCGCGAGGTGATTCGATTTATGCAAGAAAAAAATGTGTCCCAAAGATTTTTTCCTATTATGTTACCTTTTTCTATATATTTTCTATGGAGGTAACATAATAGGAAATTCAAAAATGTATGGAATTTTATGGGACATATTTTTTATGGTATAAATCGAATCAGCTGGTATTTCTGACCAGAAAAAACATAAAACTTACAAAAAAAATTTAGGTCGAGAAGAGTGGCAAAAATTTAGAGAAATGCTCCAATACAACTACAATTGTTTTCACTTAGCTTTTTTCTGCCTTTCTTTTTTCTAAAACGCGCCTAAACCAATGTCACCTGTCAAATATTAAAAAAATAACTCAAGAAACGTTCTGAAATCCTTATTAGTAAAAAGTTTGTTTACTTTGTCAGTAAATGAGTTGTTTACTTTGATTAGTATAGAATAAACAATATGGCTCCCAATTTAAAGGCACGTGGCTAAACATGCCAGTATATTATGTGCAAATAATTAAAATTATCTTTTCGACTCACGTGGCGAGGTCAAGGTACTACACAGTACACAAACGAAGTAACAACCAAGCTTTTATATTAACATAAGACGTTTCAGATTTGATGATTATGATACACTTAGTACGCACCAATTCCACTTAAATATTACGGAAAAAATATTTGTTGATTATAACTGTTACAAGATCGTGTATTTTTATAGGAGGCAAACGAATAGATGGATTGCCTGATGGTAAGCAACTACCGCCGCCCATGGACACTCGTAACACCAGAGGAGTCACAAGTAGGTTGCCGGCCATTAAGGGGGTTGGAGCTCTGGGAACCTTACTCACCATCAGGAACACAACACTACATACCTGAAAGGTAGCAATGCTATTATGGCTGTGGTCTTCTGTAAGGAGGAGGTACTTCCCCAGTTGGGCTGCCCCAGGTTCAAGCGTGATGGTCATCGCTGTGCCCTACCTCTCATAAAATAGGAGGCAAACGAGCAGACGGATTGCCTGATGGTAAGCAACTACCGCCCATGGACACTCGCAACACCAGAGGTGTCACAAGTACGTTGCCGGCCTTTAAGATCCCTATACGCTCTTTTCTTGAAGGTTTGGATGTCATATCGGTCCAGAAATACTGCACACGACAATTTATTCCAGAGTTTTGCTGTGCGAGGCAGGAAGTTTCTAGAAAAACGCACAGTTGAGGACTGCCAACCATCTAAGTGGTGATGATAGAAGTGTTGTCGTGTAGAGCGCTATTTTCGTAGAGGGCGCCACTAGCGCAAGCAAACCGCCATGACATATTAATCATATTATGTCAAACTTATATTTATATTAACCTTTTCGGCGCCTTGTCAAACGCAAAAGCCAACGCTGACCCGAAATCGAAATGTCAAAAGCGAAGTTGAACCTTATGCGTGTGCACGTAGATCTAATTTGATCTGTGGTCGAGGGCACATATAGACGTCTTGGGCGTCGAATAGGTTAATAATTCCGTCCCGTTCTTTTGCGTATGCTCATTTCATATTTACTAGTCGCTTTTCGGTGAAGGTAAACATTTTGAGGAAACCGGACTAATCCCAAAAGGCTGAAAAAAGAGTATAATTTGCTTAAAACTGAACGAATGGATCATTCGTATTAAGTCAACACAAGGAATGAATGAAGTATCATTTACTTCTCTGTTGGAGTTGTCAATAAGAAGGTCAAATGGCAGGCGCTTTCCTAAAACTAGTGCCCGCGCCAAATCCTGGGATTTGTTGCAATAAAATGCCGGGACAACGTAGTAATTTCTGATTCAATCTCTAAAGGTAGGTAAAGCTATTAGGTGTGAGGTAGGTAACTCAAAATTAAATAAAAAATATTATTAGTTTACTCGAACATTTTATTAATGGCATTTAATACAAATTTTTAGAAACAAAAAAAAATCTCTTAAACAATATAATGGTTTTTTTTTTCAACAATTCTGTGAAATTTAATGGCAGATTTATGTACAGTCAGACTATACAAGTAAAATAACAAAAATGAACATCGACTAATTACAATACTATATTGAAATATTTATCATCAATTTGAACCCTTTCTCGTCAAACTGTGACGTATACGCCAACGTTTCGACAAGAGGAGAACGAATAGAAACTTTATCTGTCTTCGGATGTTTTGATAGCGTCAGCCATAACAACTTTATGTCGCGTCCACACTAACGGCGGGCACTCGACGTTTTCCTGACGACTCCATAGTAATCGACACGCGGTGTACAATTTTAGACAGAAACGCCGATAAAACGCGAGACAGAAACGCTAAAGTGCCCACGCTCTTAGACGATGGTTCATGGCAGGCACGACAGAGCGACACCTATATGTGTGCTTGGCATTCAAAGGGTTAACACTATTAAGATTCAAATATTCGCTAACAATATAAACATTTAGACACAGTTTTTGCTTAAAATATATTTTATTTCTTAATATAATAATTTAAATACACAAGTTCCTTGAAATTTTAGACTGTTAGAGTAAGAAAGCAATAAGTACAGCTAGTTTTTGCTGTTCTTCTCTTCCAGAACTAACAAGGTTTTTACTAATAAATATATAATATTAGGTAACTTATATAAGTCTTTGGCATTAAACTAATACTAAACAACAATATTATTTCTTAACTAAATAGGATTTTAAAATGTCTTACATCAGCGCCAACTTGTATTCGATAAATCTGCGTCTGTACAACATTGCTAACATAAAATTCACAGGCGTTTCTAATTTTGATATAAATATATCTTCCTAAGGCCCACCATACAAATAATATCCTACTCGAAGTTGTTTTTTATAGTGTAGGATATAAAGAACAATCTCGTTTGTGTCTAAATCGAAGGAAACAAATGAAATTCAACTCTGTTCCAATTGTATAAAATCCAAATGTCATTATAATGATTAGTAGGTACACACAGCAACACTCTTAACTGTACATTGGTGGACCTTATTATATAAGGCATAAGGATCACCTATGTACACGGGTCTTACGAGGCTAAATAATAGGAGTAGCAGATTTTTTTTCGCGAATTCAATATTGGTCCCATGGGAAAAGTTGTTAAGAATGATCGTCTTTATTACTTTTTGACATTTTGGATCACGACCCATATTTCACCCAGTATACCTGAGCTGTGGAGGTAGTCAAAAATATCGGAGCAACGCCTCTATTGTCAAGGCGGTAAAGTGCAAGTTCCGATATTCATGACCACCTCCACAGCTCCGAAATATCTGATGGCGACTATTCTAAAATACTTTCGGGACAAATTGACAGGCTAGATTTTTTTTATACAAGACTGACCAGCGACCTCAGTCGCACCGGATGGTAAATGTCGACGATGTCGAAGGTGTAGCACGCTGGTTCAACAGCCTATTCACTTTTGCCTATCTATAATCGATGCCCTAAACTGCCAGCTGTTCTGGTAATCCAGTCGATGTAAGCTGAGACCCTGGTGTAGACTCCAGGGCGGGCCCTGCGGCCGCAGCCGGAGCCCCAGGACACGACCCCATGCAGCTGCCAGCGGCCCCCGAGGGCGCAGGCTAGGGGGCCCCCGGAGTCCCCCTTGCAGGCGTCTACTCCGCCTGAGAGAATTCCTGAAAAATGTTGAAAACAGGTTGTATATGCCTTTCATCCAAAACGTGTTCATTCCGAAAAACATACATATGACACTGACATAAAGAAATGGACTCCTACACGCAAACAAATTATGTACAAAAATATGGCACTACATGACATTTCTATCACGTTCCAGTTTGTGCTAATAATGCTAATTTATAATCTTCTTTTAAATAATATAATCAAACAAAAAAGAGCTCAGTGTTCTAATCAGAATCAAACTTCACTATTGATAAAGTGATAACTTTTCAGTCATTGTTGACACTTGCACTGACAGCAGTCATAGAAGACTAACTAAATGTGCCGCCCAAGTTGTTCGAGCGTTTGTTTTTTAGAGCCATTTTTTGGGGCTGATTCGGAATCTACGTTTATTATACATCTATGTGTATATGGGACACATTTTTTCTCGTATCAGGCTCGAAAAAGCTCATGATTCTGAGTATAAACCACACAAAAAATCCAAATTATAAAAAAGTTGAGTATACAACTATAAAATGGCCCAATCCGACTGTAACTTTTTTGTTGGAGACAGCTCTGTGGCAACCTATGACGAAGTACTGAGTTCGAATCCCGGTAAGGACATTTTTTGGCAGTTAGTTAGCTGCAGTTTGTCCGTATGAAATAGACCTGCCTGCCCTTCCTGATATGTAGATCTAATTTTTTTTTTTTGAACTTGACTTAGGCTCTATATACCGTTCGGTACAGTAGAGCGATCGGACTGTGTGGGGGGAAGGTAGCCTGGGGAAAATCCAGGACCCTTCCGCACCAGACTTGACTTGTACTACTGGAATACTCCTACTGAGTTTTCGCTTCCAGCGAGATTGGTTGAGACGGTCTCAACTTAAATCTGGTCTCTGTCTGGTCTGCCCTCAACTAAAAAAATCTAAATTTAAATAGAAGGCCTTAAACCCCATCGTTTCTTTAAAGATCCCATTATCTAATTTCATTTCTAAAAAGCACCATCTAGCGATCAATTCCGTGATTTTTTGCGCGGACTGTTAACAAAGTTCAGGCTTTCCATTTAAAATATACTTACCTGCACATATCATAGAGTCCAAAATCTCCTGCTGCCTCCCTCCTAGTATCTGGTCTTTTCTGCATGTCGCCAGATCCAGAACTGGCACCGCAGCCGCTCGGAGAACCGGCGCGAAGCTTTCTGTACTCTCTGTCGATTGAAATAAAGTGCATTTTAGAGTTATATAACACTGACTGATATATATGGCACGGACCACAAAGCAAAATAGACCTACATCCACATGCACAAAGTTCAACTTAAGTTTGACATTTCGATGACTTGTCGTCTGAGCGATAGCTTTTGCGTGTGACATGGTGTGGAAAAGGTTAAACCCTTTCTAAAATATCACACAAACCAGACCAAAACGTCATTTATTTATTCAAAACAACAATGTAGCGTCGGCATTACAGTATATACCAATGCGTCGAGAAACTAAGCAATAACATATATACATAATCAAAAAAGCAGTCAGAAGAAAATACAACTTATTTATATTAAGGTGCCGGATGGTCCATCAACTCACAAAACCTCAAGCATTCATGGAATTCAGCCGAGGTCCGGGTATAAGAGGTAGGGCACAGCGAAGTACCATCACGCTTGAGTCTGGAGAAGCCTGACTGCGGAAGTACTTCCTCCTTACAGAACACAGCCATAATAGCACTGCTATTTCAGGTATGTAGTGTTGTGCTCCTGATGGTAAGGTTCTCAAAGCTCCATCCCCCCTTAAAGGCCGGCAACGCGCTTCTGACACCCCTGTTGCCCATGGGCGACGGTAATTGCTTACCATCAGGCCATCTACTCGTTTGCCACCTTTGTCCAAAAAAAGACATCATTTCTGATGTTTGCACAGAGATACTCCCAGCAGCGTAGCATTGCCTTTTGGGTGACTTTAAGACTTATAAGGACATTAAGGTTATAAAATTTAAGTTCAATTTTTGATGCTGGCAACCTAGTTGGCACCATAAAAACGCACCTGTCTGGTACCCCCAACCAGTGACGGCACACCAGCGACCAGCGCTGTCTGCGTTGGCATCTGGCAGGCAGATAGGTCTGACATGAGTGTTGAACTGCACTTGGTGCGACCTGGCCACTAGGATGAGTGCTATATCGTTGCTGTGAGGACCGTCTGAAAAGAATGATAAAAATATGCTTTTAAGGAATAAAATATTTATTTAGACATAGTAACATAAAAAAATCAGTCAGGGTAGAAGTGGGTGGATTCGGTAGGGCTGCACCGTCATTGAAACTGAAGAAATTCCGGATTGATTTGCATCTGTGCCGTGTCCCACGGATGCACATACTGGTAGCTCGGATTATAGATATTGTGATTTTGGATCTTAGCCAGCACATTACAACACTAAGCGATCTGTCCCATCGGTCGGCGATGGCTTCACCTAGATGTTTGATGAAGGTGGAATATGCTTTTAAACGTAACAAATATAAGAGCTAAGCAGAGTACCATTTTGTACTGTTTAGCGTAGACACTAGGTCCAGTCAAGTGTAAAAATTCGTTCACTGCCAAAGTTTCCAAAATGTACCGAGCAACTCTATTGTACAGTAAATAAGGTTGTAGGACGTATTTATGAAGGATTCTTTCGGTACGTATTTTTGCACTTGACTGTCCATGGGTTCACAGCACGAACAAACTTTTTGCAGAAATCGCGAAGCGTCTGGTTGATGTAACTGGTGACCGAAGAGCTGGCTTCCTCGCACAACGTATCAGCATTGCGATACAATGAGGAAAAGCCGCCTGTACCCTTGGTACAATGCCTCAAGGGCCTTTTTTAGATTTAATGCAATAACTAGTTAAGTACTCGTAGTTTTCATCATATTGTAATTATTTTAAATAAAAGCTTTTAGGCATAAAACCTAAGTTAAATAATAAGTTAATCGAATATAGGAGCAGAAATGGCTAAGCGTTTGAGGTGTTCAAAATGAGGTCAACACATCTCTATTGTCAAGAGAATAAGAGCGCGTGTAGGTCATTTTGAACACTTCAAACGCTTAGCCACTTTTGCTGCTGACTGTACAGTATCCATCAGATATATTGGAGCTATGGAGGTGGTCTCAAATATCTGAACAACGCCTCTATTGTCAAGGCGATAAAGTGCATGTTTGCAAAGTGCGATATGTCTGATATTTATTAATATTATTTTATCCTCTAGCTGCCAAGAGATCAAAACTAGCCAGGCCAAATGCAACTATGGTTTGTCATAATTAAAATTCAAAATGGCATTCAATGGGAGACCTTTTTATTGGTCTTCGGGCGGCTAGGATAATCATTTCAGCTGTAAGACGTCCACTGCTGGACCTTCCCCAAATATGACTTGTATCTGGGGAGGTTGCCTAAGTCACGCTTGGGAGATGGGTTGGCGACCGCAGTAGCTGTAGATTGGGTTTCGACCAGTCTACTGCCCATCTCATCGTCATTTTTCCTTTTTCGCCTCTACCTTCTTTCTAATAAGGACTACTAAGGAATGAAATTCGCTTCATTCGCCTGTATTCCCGGAAAGATATAATCTGTTTTTTTTCAAGGCAAGCGTGAATAGGCTGTTACTGAACCAGCGTACCACCCTCAACCTCATCGACACTTACCATCAGGTGCAACTGAGGTCAAACGCTGGTCAGTCTTGTATATAAAAACCGGCGGGATAGATGAGGAACGCAATAATACTCACCATAATTGCCGCTTTGTCCGTGTTCTTTTTAAACCTACCAGTCCTGAAATTCTGTTTGAGCCCTCAAGCATCATGCCAAAGGTACTTACTCTTCCTAAACTCTGGGTGAGGAACCACCTTCTCCACCAGGAAGCGGTGCTCATGCTTATCCTGGATGTTCAGCCGGTGCTCCCCCATCACCAGTCGGAGCCGTTCCACTTGCAGAGGATGCTAGAAGCAAGTTACAACATATTACTTAATAAATAAATAAATAAATATTTCGGGACAATAATACATTTAAAACTGTTGTGAGCCATGTTAGTACTACTTAGTTACTTTGATACACCCTCAACGCGATCGGTGTGTCCTGACTCGGCTTGAAGATGGGTACCAGAGCTTACCCGAAATGTTTCGGGACAATCTTACACAAATCGACCTAGTCCTACGGGCAGCTCAGTAAGGCTTGTGTTGTAGGTACAAGACGACGATATATATAATTGATAGATACATATAAATACTTAAATACATAGAAAGAACCATGACTCAGGAACAAATATCTGTGCTCATCACACAAATAAATGCCCTGACTGGGATTCGAACCCAGGACCATCGGCTTCATAGGCAGAGTCACTACCCACTAGGCCAGACCGGTCGCACCACAATGGTCAATTGCAAGCAATAAATTGCTGCCAACCAGGTTGCCAGCATATAAAACATAGATTAGATTTTATAACCTTAATTTCCTTATAAGTCTCAAAGTCACCCAAAGGGCAATGGAGAGAGCTATGCTGGGAGTGTTTCGATCGCATCAGAAATGATGGCATTTGCAGCAGAACCAATGTTATCGATATAGCCTTCCGGATCAAACTTATTTTTTTTTTAATACAACGACGGTGGCATTCAAGCATACTGTGCGCCTGATGTTAGCAGTTACCTATGGACGCCTGCAACTCCAGAGGATTCACATGCGCGTTGGCTACCCTAAAAGTTGTTGGAGCTCTGGGAACCTTACTCACCATCAGGAACACAACACTACATACCTGAAAGGTAGTAGTGCTATTATGGCTGTGGTCTTCTGTAAGGAGGAGGTAATTCCCCAGTTGGGCATCTTCAGACTCAAGCGTGATGGTACTTCGCTGTGCCCTACTTCTCATTGTTGAACGTAGTTTAAGGACATACCCGGGTTCAAGTAAGTAGGCGGGGTACTGCACTTAGAACCGATGGCCGTTGGGGCGTAAATCGAGTCGCTACCACGTACTGGAAGACGCAGCGTGGGCAGACCACCACAAGGTGGACCGATGACATGTTAAAGATCGCAGGAATCCTCTGGATGCGGGCGCAAAATCGGTCACTGTGGGTCGCTTTGGGGGAGGCCTATGTCCAACAGTGGACGTCCTTCTGATATGATGATGATGACAATTTAATGAAATGTAAGGGGTACTAAGCGGATGTTGCTCCTGTCATCATGAGACGCGGACAGAGACAGCACCCGCCATGGTGTAAGGACTACTTATTGAGTTTTAATTCTAGAATGTATAGTCAACCGATTTGATTTCTAGGCCACTTCGAACCACAGTGACGTTAATAAGAGATCTTTTGCGTATTTATATTTCTCTCATATACGAGTAGGTAGATTGTCACTGTGACAAGGAACCAAGTGGCCGATAAATCAAATTGGTTGACAGTACCAGGCTATTGGGTGGAAAGGATGGACTAGCTACTGGGCTATTGGATAAAAAACCGTCAGTCCTTACTTTGTCGAAGCAATGTGCAGCACTGAGGACTAATCGCTCAGCGATCACGGCTCCTCCACATTGGTGCTCGAAGGTCAGCTTTTCTGTGTCCAGCATTTGTATTTCCACCTGAAATTAAAAAAAAAAATTAAAAGAAACAAAAATTCGGTCGCTTCTTTTAAAGCCTAAGAATGTCTCTACTACATACATACATTTCAGCTGTATGCAGTCCACTGCTGGACATAGGCGTCTCACAAATATGACTTGTATCATCTTGGGGTCGTCTTCGAAACGTTGGAGATAATTATTAAAGTTAATATACGCGGTTAAGTCCCGTTCATGTATAATAATGTGGACAAACCGCGAAAGTTTAAAACTGTATCTTGGGGGTAGTTGCCATACTCGCCACGCTTGGCAGGCGGGTTGGTCGCAGTAGTTGTTTTCTTAGATGTCGGTGTCGTAAGGTTTTAGTAGTAGTCGTTTTTAGTTTTAGTTTTTAGTAGTAGTCGTTTTTAGTTTTAGTTTTCAGTAGTAGTTTTTAGGTTTAGTTTTTAATAGTAGTAGTCTTTAGTTTTAGCAGGCTTCACTGTAAATCAGCGTCTGGCAGTGTGTCCTAGGACGGACTTCGGGACAACAAGCTGAGTGGACTTATTAGATCAATCTATTGTGTTCTTGTAAATAATAAACTTTATTATATGTGCTTACCTACTTTTGTCTTAATAAAATATTTCTTATCTTATCTTAAACACAAAACTATCGTGAGAATGAAACATATTAATCGTATGAAAGCGGGTAACTCCCGTTTTATAAATGGAATATTGATCGACATGTCCGTAACGAGGAACATAATCATGAGCCATTCGCGTTGGCTAACCGACGCAGTCTGCGATTATGCTCCTCGTTACAGAGTGAAACATGTCCAGCAATATTCGACTTATAAAACGTTAGTTATGTTATCTTATCTTAAAATCTCTGCTAGTCACTCATAGGACAAAATCATTCATCATCAGCAACCGAAAGATGTCCACTGCCTGGTACCGCGGACATCGAAGTTCGTAAATTTCGAGCATCTACCTCTTTTACTCCAATTAAGGTATCAAGGATCTCTAAAACGAACGGTATAGCGCGGTTTGCGTATAACGGGTTCTCGCGATTAACTTGCAATGTCTGTACAGTCAGCAGCAAAAGTTGCTAAGCGTTTGAAGTGTTAAAAATTACCTACACGCACTCTTATTCTCTTGACAATAGAGATGTGTTGACCTCATTTTGAACACCTCAAACGCTTAGCCACTTCTGCTGCTGACTGTATGTTCAGGTGTAATCTTGCACCTCAATTTTGAAGCAGACATCTTTAACCGATTGAGCTGAAATTTAGCACACTTATGTAAGTTCGGTGACAATGCAATATTATGGTACCACTGATCTGATGCTGGAGGCAGAACCTTGGCTACCTAGCCATTGCAACGCCAAATACACAAGATAAACCCGTGGTGTTTAGGCTCGCTGGAATCCCCTCGATGAGTACCCGTGTATGTCCTTAAACTACGTCCAACAATGAGGTAGGGCACAGCGAAGTACCATCACGCTTGAGTCTGGGGCAGCCCAACTGGGGAAGTACCTCCTCCTTACAGAAGACCACAGCCATAATAGCACTGCTATCTTTCAGGTATGTAGTCTTGTGATCCTGATGGTGAGTAAGGTTCCCAGAGCTCCAACCCCCCTTAAAGGCCGACAACCGCTTGTGGCTCCCCTGGTGTTTCAGTTGCCCATATGCGATGGTAATTGCTTAACCATCAGGCAATCCATCTGCTCATTTGTCGCCTTTGTTATAAAAAAATACGGTCCTATTAATGGGAATCCTTCTCGCTAAGTCGGTAGTGACCGTGCAAGAAGAAAAAAGAAAAGAAGAAGCAAGAGTGTTCGAATCCAGGCAAGGGCATTTATTTCTGTTCTTGTGATGATTAGTGTAAAGTTGTCCCAAAATAAACAATAAATAGACCCATTTTTATCCATCGACACGAGTTTTTTTTTAATTTATAATAATTAAATATTTCGGGACAATCTTACACAAATCGACCTACTCCTACGGTAAGCTCAGTAGGGCTTGTGTTGTAGGTACTAGACGACGATATATACATATAATAAATAGATTACATAGAAAACACCCATGACTCAGGAACAAATATCTGTGCTCATCACACAAATAAATGCCCTGACTGGGATTCGAACCCAGGACCATCGGTTTCATAGGCAGGGTCACTACCCACTAGGCCAGACCGATCATCAATAATAACACTTAAAAACTGTTATTTTATACTTATACAACTCCCCACAGAACCCTAATAACCGCGAATTTACAATATCTGGGTTACGGCATTGCACATACATGCTCATACATTACGTAACAACCAGTTTTGATGTCCTTCGTAGGGTGACCACGCGTCAAAGAAACTGTGGGCCAGTCCCGTTTTTACTTCGTACATTTTTGAATACCTCACTCATCACGCTTTGAGGGGAGTGCGGAATAATTCAATCCAATAATATAGTTGTTCCAGTTGAGGTTGGATAACGCACACAACTATATGAAGTACAGAGCCCCGAGTGTAAGTTTTTAACGTAACAAAAAGTCACCATCGCGTTTGACGTTTTTTTTCGTCAAAAGAAACTTACACTAGAGCCTCGGAGCCCAGCGTGTAAGTTTTTAACGTAACTTTACGTCACGAACGCGTTTGCGTTTCCGATATAAATAACATTATCACTTACGCATTCGTAAACATATTTTACGTCAAAAGAAACTTACACTAGAGCCTCTGATTCCAAAAGGGTGAATGAATGGAATGAATGAGTAATAAATAAAAACACTTAAAATGTAACCAGTGCCAGTTACTTCAGTCATGTTTGAAGAGGTTTAATAAAAAACTTTTTGGTCTGTATTCACTCAATTTGCTGTTGAACTTGCTATCGGTATGAAAAAAGAACTGTAATCAAAAACTTCTTATCATTACATGAGATGTTGTTGCGTGCGTGACTTCAACTCTGAAACTACCTATACCAATAATTTCCTCAATTGACATTTAGATATAGGAAGGCCTTTGTCCGGCAAGCAGTTAGAGCAGTGGTTTTACAGCTTAAGTGATGATGATGATATAATAAATAAAAAAACGAACTATATTAGCTATGCTATGGTACCAATGTAGATTTGGTTAAAGAGGTTTACTGGTTATTAGGGTAGACAACGCACGTGAGAATCCTCTGGAGTTGCAGGCGTCCATAGACTACGGTAACTTACTTACGGTAAATTTTAAAAAAGTTTTATTTGATAAAAACTACTTTAATTGTTTTTCCTTGTATTTTATATAAAAATAATCTTAAACTAACCCAAACATGGTCACCCTATGCTTTTTGACATAAGAAGTATGGGAAACGACAAGACGTCACATTAAGTAGGGTGACCAAACTGTAAGCAATATTTTTTTGACTTATGTACATTAATAAAATAAATATATACATACATCTGACAAATAATTACGTTTTTCACTTACGTATTCTACGTCATCAGTGGCGGACTAAGGTCATGCATTGTTCTCTTACTCCACGACCCCGCAATCATTCTGTATAATCGTGTACAACTAAGACTATATATAAATAAATACATATTTCGGGAAAATCTTACACAAATCGACCTATGTAAGGCTTGCGTTGTAGGTAGGTATTAGTTTATTTATTGTCATATATGGGAAACGGGAACACGGATTGCCTGATGTAAGTAATTACCGTCGCCTATGGGCACCCGCAACACCAGGGACGCACAAGCGCATTGCTGGCCTTTAAGGGGGGTTGGAGCTCTGAGAACCTTACTCACCATCACTACATACCTGAAAGGTAGCAGTGCTATTATGGCTGTGGTCTGTAAGGAGGAGGTACTTCCCCAATCGGGCTTCTCCAGACTCGAGCGTGATGGTATTTCGCTGTGCCCTACCTCTCATTGTCGGACGTAGTTAAAGGACATACTCGGGTATATTACAGTATCTAGATGAAAACTTACCTAAAGCACTTGGCCTGTGTAGTAGTAACGTGTGTACACGCATGTCGGCGTTCTAGATTCAAATGTTGACGTAAGTTCCATATTAATCTGCACAACTACATAGACAAGGTGCTTCAGTTAAGTTTTTCACCTATAGTGATTATTAATACTTACTTATTAATTTAGTATTTTCCGTTTTAACATGGTTTTATTTTATTTTTTATTATGCAGAAACGTCTGCTAGCGAATATCTTCGATATTTAAATCGAAAGAAAAATAGAAAAATTTGACTCGGAGCGGGACTCGAACCCACAACCACTGGATGACTAGCCCAGTGCACTTCCAATTGTGCTAACCGAGTACCGCTTAGACTTGTCAATTTTTTTTTTATATCTTATCCTTCGTGGTATACGTCATCCATGACTACACGTGATGACTAGATGTGACTACACGTTACCTATGATGACGTATACCACGAAGGATAAGATATAAAAAATTGACAAGTCTAAGCGGTACTCGGATAGCACAATTGGAAGTGCACTGGGCTAGTGATCCAGTGGTTGTGGGTTCGAGTCCCGCTCCGAATCAAATTTTTCTATTTTTCTTTCGATTTAAATATCGAATGTTTTTATTTTTTTATTAAAAGGAATATCGTATAATTTGTACTTAACTTGTGGCTACCCTGTTAATATTTTGACCGTTAACAGATCAATTGTCGAATAAATAATATACTTAAATAACCTGTTTTTATTACGTTATCAATTTTACAAAACTTGATATTTTGCTGTGTGACATGCCGGTCGAGGATAGCACCGGCGCTCCTCCCGCGAGTGCCGTAAGAGGTGACAAAGGGAAAGACTTAAGGATAGACATACATACATACATTAGCCTTTTTGACGACCGGTCTGGCCTAGTGGGTAGTGACCCTGCCTATGAAGCCGATGGTCCTGGTTTTAATTCCCAGTCAGGGCATTTATTTGTGTGATGAACACAGATATTTGTTCCTGAATCATGGGTGTATTCTAAGTATTTAAGTATTTATATGTTTCTATCTATTATATATATCGTCTAGTACCTACAACACAAGCCTTATTGAGCTTACCGGACTAGGTCGATTGAGATGAGTAAGATGGTCCCGAAATATTTATTTATATATTTCAGCCGTATGCAGTCCACTGCTGGATATACGCCTTCCACAAATATGACTTGTATCATCTTGGGGGCAGTTGCCATAGTCGCCACGCTTGGCAGGCGGGTTGGCGACCGCAGCTGTACATTGGGTTTCGACGGACGCTGCTGCCAGTCCAATTATTTTATCCGTTACAATTTTCTCTCAAAATACAATATATGTATATTACGACAATTTTCTAGAATGGCAACCCTAAGAGCATTACATAAAAAAAAAACAAAGCTAATCGATTATGGCGGGAAAAGTGAAAGCGCTGAACAATTCCTGAACTGAACAAAAGATGGCCGCCTAATTACTTCACACTTACAAACTTATTTTTGCTGTCAGCTAATATTTTAACAATATCTACACTGGGTATTATCCATAAGCTGTGACGGCGGGCAGCGGCGGTAGACCATATTGCGATCGGCAACCCGCCTGCGACACGTGGCAAAAATTACTTGAAACTTGCAAACTGTCAGCTAAAATTTTAACTATACAGTGTGCTTGGGTTCATAAGCTGCGACGGCGGACAGGCAGCAGCGTTAAAGCATTGCGTTCGACAACCCGCCTGCCAAGCGTGGCGATTCACAGCGACTCTCATTGCCTAGACACTTATCTGTACATGGGATCTACGGCGCGAAAAACTATATTCGCAAATTTCGCACGATTGTCTCTGTCACTCTCATGGCGGCTTAATTGGAGTGAAGGAGAAAAATGTTCACGGTATCGGACCTGGATGTTGATTTTTGAGAGTCGTTTTTTTATGACAAAGGTGGCAAACGAGCTGATGGATTGCCTGATGGTAAGCAATTCCCGTCGCCCATGGGCGCTCGCAACAACACAAGCACGTTGCTGGCGTTTAAGGTGGGTTGGAGCTCTGGGAACCTTACTCACCATCAGGAACACAACACTACATACCTGAAAGTTTGCAGTGCTATTATGGCTGTGGTCTTCTGTAAGGAGGAGGTACTTCCCCAGTTGGGCTGCTCCAGATTCAAGCGTGATGGTACTTCGCTGTGCCCTACCTCTCATTGTTGGACGTAGTTTAAGGACATACCCGGGTCCAAAATTCTATTATTCTGGTATTCTGTCCCATCAGCCAAGAAACAACTGAAGCATAGCTTGTTACAAGAAATGTTAGCCCTGCGTACTACTGACGCGCTTGGTAGGTGACCCGTTATGGAAGGGACATATAGCTTCTACAAATATCTATGTTCTGTGTATTTAGATGCAATTAAACTGTGGTTTGAAGAGAGACCCAGGGGAACGTAACCATGGCAACGAGGGACAAAGAATAGTTGATTTAGGCAATAATGTTTCTTCAATATTGGAAGAATTTTTGACATAGACCAGTCGCTTTTCGGTGAAGGAAAACATCGCGAGGAAATCGGACTAATCCCAATAAGGCCTAGTTTACCATCTGGGTTGGAAGGTCAGATGACAGTCGCTTTCGTAAAACTTGTGGCTACACCAAATGGGATTGGTTTCCAAGCGGACCCCAGGCTCCCATGAGCCATGGCAAAATGTCAGGACAACGCAAGGAAGATGATGACATAGATATATATAATAAAATAAATAAATTTATAATAAATAAGTATTTCTGGACAACCTTACACAAATCGACCTAGTCCTACGGTAAGTTCAGTAAGGCTTGTGTTGTAGGTACTAGACGACGATATATATAATAGATAGATACACATAAATACTTAAATACATAGAAAACACCCATGACTCAGGAACAAATATCTGTGCTCATCACACGTAAATGCCCTGACTGGGAATCGAACCTTCATAAGCAGGGTCACTAGGCCAAACCGGCCGTCAACGTATATAGACAAACATCATCATCATCACCGTAAGTAGTCCATTGTATATTTCCACACGCAAACTTAAATTTGTAACGTTATTTTTGGCTCTCTTGTGTAGTCACTATTGTCGTAGTTACGTAATGCAAGTGTGTTTAAAAATTTTTTAACATACATTTTGTTACACACAAAACTTTTCGAGCTCGTTCCCACTATGTCGGATGTCGTGACGATTTTTAATCGTACGTTCCACTGGTAGAACATTTTATATGAAGCTGTTCACACTCGTCCGACAACGATTTTGTGTCGGATACGACATAAAATGTCGTGCGTTTTGCCAGCCCTCCCAGCCCGGAAAAAAATCGTGTCGTGTCTCGCTCGCGCACGAGTGAATATAGCGCTGTTCACATTTTGTCGGATGTCGGAACGATTTCGCCCGCGCCGCCCGCGCGGCCCCCCCTCACACACCCGCGCGTCGCTGCCGCGCCAGCTGCGATCGTGCACGACAGACGACTAGTGGGAACAGTACTGCCGATACCCGATTGAAATCCGGATCCGACATCCGACATAGTGAGAACAGCGGCAACGACACGCGATTAAAAATCGCCACGACATCCGACATAGTGGGAACGAGCTCTTAGGTTAATTAACACTTTAGTACATTACATCAGAGGCCGGGAAAATGAGAATTTTCGGCCAAGTGGGTATATACGGATAGTATTACGAGGCCGGACAACCGTTTTCACGCGTGTATAGTGATTTTCTCAAACATACAATGAAATAAAAGAAATGCTTCAAAATATGAAATTTGCAAAATCACAACTAACAATGAAATCGAAAATGAAGTTTAGCGATCCGAAGTTTAGGCCCTGTTCAAAAGGGGCGAATTCGCTGCGATTTTGAACGCGTTTTAATATTCATTATTGCATTTGACACGCTTAATAAAACTACGACGCATCGTAAAGAAGCAATGTACTCCAAAACGCGTCCAATACGCGCGTGCTTCTGGGCAGGGCCTTAGAGAAACGCTAGGTCCTTGGGGTCCCAGCGCGCACAAACTTTTTGCAGAAATCGCGAAGCGTCTGGTTGAAGTAGCTGGTGACCGAAGAGCTGGCGGCTTCCTCGCACAACGTATCAGCTGCGATACATGAGGAGCCGCCAGCATCCTTAGTACAATACTTTTATTGCAATGAAAAGAATACTGATATTAATAACATTTGAAAAATAAATCTTCTAGTATTAAACAGATGAGAGAATTAATTAGTTGCCTTAGTTTGTTAACATTTAATGGACTCCGAAACTATTAAACCGATTTGAATTCTTTCACCATTAGCTTTTTTTAAATTATCGCTTAAGAATCTACGGTTTTTTGGTAATGGCGTAAGAAAAAGTAAGTAATATTATATCTGTTTATGATCTAATTGAGTATAACATCAATAGTACTTTTTTTATATAAGCCTGACCGGCGTTTGACCTCAGTCGCACCTGATTGTAAGTGTCGACGAGGTCGAGGGTGTAGCACGCTGGTTCAGTAACTGCCTTCACTCTTGCCTTGTAAAGACCCAAATTATATTTTTCCGGGAATACAGACGAAAGGAGCAAATTCCTTAGCAGTCCGCATAAGGAAGGTAGAAGCGAATTGCTTCGTGCGAATGAATGGAATATTCACAACGTAAGGATGAAACCGCTCCCCGCTCGCTGGCTCGTGTAGTAATTTGATTAAACCAAAATTTATGAGTAACTTAAAAATAAAAAATTAACATCTTAGTCGATTTTTTTAGACCCGTGTAGCACTGGTCCAAGGATACTGGCAGCATTACCTTGCTGTATCGCAACGTTCAGGAGTTTGGCAAGGAAGCTGCCAGCTCTTTTACCCCCTGTAGCGTCAACCAGCCCATAGCTAACTTATTGATAGACTGGTAGAGAATGCGTAAAGACATTAAGTCCGCCATTTGTACGAATTATTGTTCTTTGTGCAATAAAGTTTAAAATAAATAAATATATGAATGTATTTATTTATTTTAAACTTTATTATTATTTTCACCTCGCTACGCTCGGAAATAACTATTTCATTCCTTAAAAACTGATTTTAAAGTTGCATTTTATTCACAAGAGTGCAAAGTAATTTCATACAAACTCTTTATCACTAATCGAGTGTTTTTTGACTGTTTGTTGAGCTGGTTGGATGTTTTTTAATTTAATGTTTTTAAATGATGGATATCAATTAAACTTTAAGAGTAAATTTTTTTCTCGCTATAGTAAGATAAAAAATTGTGTGTTTCACTCGGTAGCAAAGTGCGTTCCCCTCTCGTTCTTTGCAGCCCTCTTAGTACTCAAGATTCCACTCTTTGAACCACTCGCTATGCTCGTGGTTAAATTTTCGAATCTTTCGCTAACTCGGGTCTCAATATTAGCACGTGAAGGCAAACACTAACTTTGCCCCCTTGTATAACAAATAACTATTTCTTACCTGCCAAGGAAAAGCCCCATACGGAGTCTCAGTTCCACCAACGATCTTCGCCATTCTCCTAGGATTAAAATCTACTGTCCTTGTTCCACACTGCACGTTATTCACTTTACTGGGCCGTTGTAACAAATTCTGATTAAAATATCTATTGGAAAAACTAGAAAACGCTTTCGACGGGCGAGTTCTGTTCCTATAATACTCTATATGATTTATGCTGTTGGCAAAATAGTTTGCATTCGAAAAACTCGCGAGGTATAAAAACAGGATTGCTGGCAGCATTTTTGGTTAAAGAAGAAAAAAGTACGATTCAAATTTCGCGCGCTTCGGGGATGTTTACATTCCTTTTTCGAACGTCCGCGCGTCGCGAGTTTTAAATTTGGAATGAACGATGTTTTCATCGAACGCTGCGACTTTTTTAACGATCTCATACAGATCTGTGTCACTGGTGCGGCCTTTGTGTGATTAAAAAAAAAACTATTGTCAACGCTTAACGATCTAATTTGGGATGATGGTTTTGAAAAAGGAATTCGATTTCTTTTTATCTGTGCCGTGTCATGGATAAATAAAGTAAGAGTTTGAAAGTGCATGTAAATATTGCACTTTTGTGTTTGGTAAAGTTTTAAGACTGGAGATAGTTTTGTCATACAAGGAAGCAAAGTTAAAGTTTACATTCTCGTGCCTCAGGTAGCGTAAGGTTCCAAAATTGAACCACGAGCATAGCGCACTGGTGAAACACTCAACTTTTCACCTTACTACCGCGAGGAAAAAAATAACTCCAAAACATTAAAAATTTAAGCAATATTATTGGTACCTATCCCTCAATTATCACTCAAAAACTCTAGGAATTGGCGTAGGCACTAGTTTATTTTCCACTACAATATTTAAAGCTACTTAAATTAAAGTTAAAGTTACATTAACGGTTTTTACATTATTCATGTCTGATTTTAATGGCAAAAAAAGAAGGATCTCAAGCCTAATTTTTAGGTCTGATTTTGTTTTTTTTTTCGATAAATAAGCGTATATTATATAGCTACCTACTTTATATCTTTTATACCCTTTTTATAAATTTTCTTATAAAAAAATAATAATTTATAAAATTCATTCAAAATCGTCATAGGTATTGTAAACTAAACAAGAAAATAAAATCATCAAAACCATATATACCGAAATTTGCACATCAATATGAATCATACCTATTTCGGCAGGTAAACGACCTTCATACATTTTTCATTTAAATTCAAGTCGCGTTCCGTTAAGAATGAAAGTTGACATTGAAAAAATCCATACATACAATTATTGACAATACAATAGGTCCATTTGACCTAATTTTGTATTACACTCAATTTCGCTGAACAATGAGTGAAAGTTTAATCTTACTATGACTCTTACTGATCGTTGTGGCTCGCATTGGGGGAGGCCTGTTCAGCAGTGGACGTCCTTGCTGATCATCATCATCATCTCAGCCATAAGACGTCCACTGCTGAACATAGGCCTCTTGGACCACCACACGTATCGGTTGGAAGCGACCTGTATCAAGCGTCTTCTGGCGACCTTAATGAGGTCGTCTGTCCATCTTGTGGGTGGACGTCCTACGCTGCGCTTGCTAGTCCGTGGTCTCCACTCGAGCACTTTTCGACCCCATCTGCCATCTTCTCTGCGTGCAATGTGGCTTTAGCTTGCTAACCCGGTGGGCTATGTCGGTGACTTTAGTTCGCCTACGGATCTCCTAATTTCTGAGTCGATCACGTAGAGAAACTCCGAGCATAGCTCTCTCCATAGCTCGTTGAGCCTTAAGTCATCACGACGTCCTTGCTGATATGAATCATTGAATAAAAACTCATTAGGACCCCAGACACCATCAGTAATAAACACACAAATTTATAAATGTCCTTCCCAGGATTCGAACCCGGAGTCTGCTTCTAAAGTGCTATCACTTGCTAGAACAGTATATCGTTATACATACACATACATTTTAGCTATATGTAGTCCACTGATGGACATAGGCCTCCCACAAATATGACTTGTATCTTGGGGGTAGTTGCCATAGTCGCCACGCTTGGCAGGCGGGATGGCGACCGCAGTAGCTGTAGATTGGGATTCGACGGACGCTGCTGCCCGTCTTTTTCCCTTTGTCGCCTCTTACGACACCCGCGGGAGGAGATGGGGTGGTGCTATTCTAGTCAGCCGGCAACACACGGACAATAAATATGGCAATATTTCCATGTCTACAATATTGCCATTTTCTGGAATCGACACAAATACTATCACTCATACTTAGATTTGTCGCGACCTCATTAAGGTCGCAGGAAGACGCTGGATGCAGGTCACTTCCGACCGGTAGATGTGGAGGTCCAAGGGGGAGGCCTATGTTAAGCAGTGGACATAATACTTAGATTTGAAATTGTTTACTTATTTACTTTAAAAAAAAACAAATGTTATTATTTCTTAAGCTATCCACAAGCATAATCCGGCTTTAACTTCTCTACTTTGCTTAAAGGTTGACTGGTTGAGAATGCTTTGTAGCATCAAGTCCGCCTTTTGTACTTTTGTTTTTTGTGTAATAAAGGTTAAACAAATAATCAAGGAAAAAGCAACATAACTCGATATCTTTTAATTTATCGCTGCAACGGAATATTTGAGGTTATGTTACATAAATATATTGCGACGAGTCATCTGTTTTACATAAATATGTTGAATGGATTTTAGGGTTAGGTACTGAAAAAACATATTTTTTTATGTTAGTGTCAGACATGTAGATCTGACCTAGTTGGCAACTGATTCTGACCTAGACCTCTCTGGCTACACCAATGTGAATCATATACCTTGATACACTTGCGAAATATTTAAATTAAATAAAGATTATTTTTTTGACATAGGGGGCAAACGAACAGACGGATTGCCTGGTGGTAAGCAATCACCGTCGCCCATGGGCACCCGCAACACCAGGAGAGACACAAGCGCGTTGCCGGCCTTTAAGGGGGGTTGGAGCTCTAGGAACCTTACTCACCATCAGGAACACAACGCTACATACCTGAAAGGCAGTGCTATTATGGCTGTGGTCTTCTGTAAGGAGGAGGTACTTCCCCAGTTGCCCCGCGGTTTATTAGGGATAAAAGTAGCCTATGTGTTAATCCAGGGTGTCAACTAACTCCATGCCAAATTTTATTAAAATCGCTCATGCCATTTAGACATGAGCTTCCTCGCACAACGTGTCAGCATTGCGATAAAACGAGGAAATGCCGCCAGCATCCTTGGTACAATGCCTCAAGGGCCTTTTTTAGATTTTATACTGTAACTAGTTAAGTACTTCTAGTTATCATAATACAATCGTAATTTCTGTAAATAAATGTATTTGTACTTACAAATTTTCACCTTTATAATATTAGTGTAGATAATACACAGAACCACATCAACACATTACAACTCTTTTGCGCTGCTAATTTCTACATAACTCATATCCTTCTTATTAAGGGCAATAACGCCAACAGAGAAATCCTCCGCTATGGAAATATTGCCGAGATAAATAACTCATGCTGTATCTTTACCAGTTGACAATTGACATATGTAACAGTTTTATGTCAAATTATTAGGTTCTAATAATACCCGGATAATGGGAGCAGCCGGAGGTAGGGCACAGCGATGACCATCACGCTTGAATCTGGGGCAGCCCAACTGGGGAAGTACCTCCTCCTTACTGAAGACCACATCCATAACAGCACTGCTACCTTTCAGGTATGCAGTGTTGTGTTCCTGATGGTGAGTAAGGTTCCCAGAGCTCCAACCCCCCTTAAAGGCCGGCAACGCGCTTGTGACTCCTCTGGTGTTACGGGTGCCCATGGGCGACGGTAATTGCTTACCACCAGGCAATCCGTCTGCTCGTTTGCCGCCTATGTCATAAAAAAAAAACCTATAAAAAACGTGATACAAGATTATAACTGCGTCTGTCCATGATTTTGAACAATTTTTACTATGAATAACGATTGAATATGAAAAAATATCCTTTCTTTAAACTAAAGGTTAATTTTTATTTGAATTTTATAACTCCTAAAAAGTATATAGGTAACGTTGGTAGTAATCATCATATTTTAGCTAATTTTCAATTACCCAGTGAACTTTATAGCTAATATGAAATGTCACTTCGAAATAGTATCGATAAATTTTATGTCATTAATTGAATCAGGCGTTACTTTGCTGAAGTTCATATTATTAACAACAATAATATTACTTTGCTATTCCGCTGTTTAATACTGACAACATCTCAAGCATCTCCTGAGGATGCCTCGTAGAGAGACGAAACACGTATCGAGTTTTGGTATTATTGGTGGTGGTTTGGTATATTTATTTAACATTAATGCATGGAAAAAATACGCAAGTAAATATAACGGGTTGGCACTGATTGACTAGCACGTTATTAAACAGCGGAATAGCAAACTAATTAAATTTTTAATTTATATTATTGTTCAATTTTATGTTGTAAGGAAGTCCCTAGTTAATTGACGTTATTGCCACCAAAACTTCTATATCTGATTACCAAGTATTGACAGTTGACATCATATTTTTAAACTCAATTAGTTAGGAACTGTATATTTTATTGGAAAAATAAGAATAAAATTAACATTATATGGACACAAACAAATATGTGGCATGCCGTGTGCCGGCTGACTAGAATAGCACCACCCCATCTCCCGCGGGTGTCGTAAGAGGCGACAAAGGGAAAAATCCTATGGACGGGCAGCAGCGTCCGTCGAAACCCAATCTACAGCTACTGCGGACGCCAACCCGCCTGCCAAGCGTGGCGACTATGACAACTATCCCCAAGATGATACAAGTCATATCTGTGGGAGGCCTATGTCCAGCAGTGGACTGCATACGGCTGAAATGTGCCCGGGTATGTCCTTAACCTACGTCCAACAATGAGAGGTAGGGCAAAGCGATGACCATCACGCTTGAGTCTGGGGCAGCCCAACTGGGGAAACAAGTAGGTACCTCCTCCTTACAAGACCACAGCCATAATAGCACTGCTACCTTTCAGGTATGTAGTGTTGTGTTCCTGATGGTGAGTAAGGTTCCCAGAGCTCCAACCCCCCTTAAAGGCCGACAACGCGCTTGTGACTCCCCTGGTATTGCGGGTGCCCATGGGCGACGGTAATTGCTTACCATCAGGCAATCCGTCTGCTCGTTTGCCGCCTATGTCATAAAAAAAAGTGTGTGTGTGTTGGCCCCTATGGCATAGTGCCGAGGATGCTGGCAGCGTTTCCTCGCTGAACTGTTATGCTTATGCGAACTGTATTATACCTCTATACCAATATTTTGCGTAGCTACCTAATACGTTTTTAAGTTGAGGTAGAGGCACAAGTTAATAATCTTAACGGCGCCCTCATTGTCATAATAAGTTAATCAAATGCTTTTGCGCACTACTGAATCTAGTATTATCCAGTTCAGTTTAAACTATTAATATCATTCGGTTTTACGCGTTTTTATAGCTGCGTTTCAACTTTTTGAAACAGATGTGTTTTTTATATACTTTTTAACTCTACAATTTTAATAATAAGGGAGTTTTCAAAATTTGGTACACCAAATTAGTGAAAGTTTTAAGAAAAGTTAAATCACTGTCAGTTTCGTGACAACAACTAAGCATAAAATCTATATGAACATTGATTTTTTGCCTTTCATTATGTTGTAATATCGATTGAAGTTTATAAAACGAACGTGAAAACTAAGTTTTTATCGAAGTTTAACGCCTAATTGTCGTCACGAAACTGACAGTGATTTAATTTTTTTAACATCTTTCACTAATTGGGTGTACCAAATTTTGAAAACTCCCATAAAGGACAGCATCCTTGCCTCAAGGGCCTTTTTTAGATTTAATGCATTCGTAGTTTTCATAATACTTGTGAATCAAGATTTATTCAGTCGCATTAAAACTTTCTTAAGAAAGCAAATTTAACATTCTTTTGAATTATACCTATATATATATTTTTTTTTATACTAGACCGACCATCAGCGTTTGACCTCAGTCGCACCTGATGGTAAGTGTCGACGAGGTCGAAGGTGTAGCACGCTGGTTCAGTAACCTAGCCTTAATATTGTACTAGCCTATTTATACAATAGTATTAATGAAATGATGACTGAAACTGATGATGTCTTTAGGGATTATAAAAATAGCCTATATTGTTTTTGTCTAGAAAAAGTATTATACTAATCTTAAAACTCCTAAAAATTTTCTTATGTTCTTAAGCCCTCTTCTAGTATATACTTAGATCCACGTACCTAGTTATGTATCTATCTATTATATCGTCGTCTAGTACCTAAAACACAAGCCTTACTGAGCTTACCGTAGGACTAGGTCGATTTGTGTAAGATTGTCCCGAAAATATTTATATTATACAATAAAATGATGTCAATATACAGACAACCAACAGACAATCACAGTGTGAAATAAGGAATCGCTGCCCGCTTAAGCCCGCCCCAGTTTTCGTGCCATA
The DNA here is from genome assembly GCA_022674325.2 of Grapholita molesta. Classification (NCBI taxonomy): domain Eukaryota; kingdom Metazoa; phylum Arthropoda; class Insecta; order Lepidoptera; family Tortricidae; genus Grapholita; species Grapholita molesta. Next base: position 7,183,238 of record CP053145.2, on the reverse strand, counting down.
TTTACCGCATTTGCATAATAATCTGTACGTAACTTTGACCTACAATACAAAGGCCATGTTGACTGTAAACCGTCTGCAAAACCATGCAAAATACAATACAATATATACAAAATAAAACAAATATAGCGAACGACTAAACGCATAAGCTCAGCCATGCCTTTTTAAAAGGTTTAAGGGGCAGATTAGATTCATATTTAGCCAATTAAATAAATAAACAAATAAATATTTCGGGACAATCTGACACAAATCGACCTAGTCCTACGGTTAGCTTAGTAAGGCTTGTGTTGTAGGTACTAGACGATGATATATATAATAGATAGATACATATAAATACTTAAATACATAGAAAACACCCATGACTCAGGAACAAATATCTGTGCCCATCACACAATTAAATGCCCTGACTGGGTATCGAACCCAGGACCATAGGCTTCATGCACACTGGCACAAACTTTTTGCAGAAAACTATGAAAAATAATTGTATATACAATAAATATTTTAAAGCTCATACTGATACAAGTTATGTTTGTGGGAGGCCAACAGTGAACGAGTTACGGCTGATATGATAATGATGAATAACAATTAAAAAATAATTAAAAACAAATTAATAAAATGTCCGAATATATAAAAAGTTACCTATTAACCCTTAATTTGGCAAAAAAAGGTGCGTTCCGGCCTCGGCTGATCTGAGCTAAGAGCGGCAGTCCTAAAAATTCTAATCATAAAAAAAATACAAAAAAATGCTTGAATAATGTGTACACCCGACTATACACTGGAAAATTAAGGGTTAAGTTTCTTATGTAAGCCTTAATCAATTTCAATATGTTTTATTTTATTTATAATTTTTTTTAAACCTTACCTATAAAGAATGGCATAGCAAATTAAAATATGCTTTCCCGCAACGTTCGGCCGAGTTGCATCAGACATATTGTGGATCAAATTTAAATAGTATATATATTCTGCGCAGAAATATTGCGCAAAGAAATTCTATTTTGACGACAGGATTTTGCTCCCTTTGTCTGTATTCCCGGAAAGATATAATTTGGGTCTTCAAGGCAAGAGTGAATAGGCTGTTACTGAACCAGTGTGCTACACCCTTGACCTCGTCGACACTTGCCATCAGATGCGACTGAGGTCACACGCTGGTCAGTCTTGTATAAAAAAATCTATTTATCATCCACGGCCGCCGACAGCTGCACATAGGCCTCCCCCATAGACCGCCCCCGCGACCGATCTTCAGCATACTGCAGCCAGCTACTCCCAGTGAGGTCCTTCTTCTACCTAGTTTATGGACGCCAAACACTACGCTTTCCTATACCTGGTCTTCACTCTAAGGACTGCCCCAACGACTATCGACTCTCCAGGGTACGTGGCCTGCCTTGCCACTTTAGCAGTGCAATCACGCCTTAATTGAAGTAAAAGATCCCCGAAATATACAAACTTCGAATATCACGTATAGCCTCGATCGGTCGTTGTGGAACAAAACGTAATGAAGATTGATAGTTTTTTTTATTAATCTGTTGATATTACTTAATTTTTTTATTGCAATGAATATAATTCGAAGTATCATCACGTCGGACCCGGGTATGTCCTTAAACTACGTCCAACAATGAGGTAGGGCACAGCGAAGTACCATCACGCTTGAGTCTGGAACCCTACTGGGGAAGTACCTCCTCCTTACAGAAGACAGCCACAGCCATAATAGCACTGCTACCTTTCAGGTATGTAGTGTTGTGTTCCTGATGGTGAGTAAGGTTTCCAGTTCACAAAGTGGAACAAGAAATAATGAAGATTGATAGTTTTTTTTATTCATCTGTTGACATTACTTCTAATTTCTATTCCACTGAAATATAATTAGAGATCAATTTGTCTACATCATTCACTATTCAAGGTTATACCCTTATGTTCTATTAATAAATCATTATGTATTTACAAGGTTGAGGCTTTACCCATTCATGATTTCATTTATACTGTCTTCTGCCCGCGACTTCGTCTGCCCTGTAGGGCAAACTTCTCCACCACCGGACGTCCAGGCGAGGGGAGCGGTTTCATCCTTACCTTGTTAATATACCATTCGCACGAAGCGATTCGCTTCTACCTTCCTAATGCGGACTGCTAAGGAATGGAATTCGCTCCCTTCGTCTGTATTCTCGGAAAGATTTAATTTGGGTGTTTTCAAGGCAAGAGTGAAGGCTGTTGAACCAGCGTGCTACACCCTCGACCTCGTCGACACTTACCATCAAGTGTGACTGAGGTCAAACGCTGGTCAGTCGTGTATAAAAACTTCAGCCGTAAGTCTTCCAATGCTGGCCATAGGCCCCAATGACTTGTACTTGTCGAGGTGTTGCCATTGGCTTGACGATCACAACAGCTGCAAGCTATCCATCGGTTTTTTCCTTTGTCGCCTCTTACGACACCCGCGGGAGACGGTGTGGTGGTATTGTTATCCGGCACCACATTAATTGAATTATTTTGGACCCGGGTATGTCCTTAAACTACGTCCAACAATGAGAGGTAGGGCACAGCGATGACCATCACGCTTGAGTCTGGAGCAGCCCAACTGGGGAAGTACCTCCTCTTTACAGAAGACCACAGCCATAATAGCACTGCTACCTTTCAGGTATGTAGCGTTGTGTTCCTGATGGTGAGTAAGGTTCCCAGAGCTCCTACCCCCCTTAAAGGCCGGCAACGCGCTTGTGACTCCCCTGGTGTTGCGGGTGCGGGTGCGGGCAATCCGTCTGCTCGTTTGCCGCCTGTGTCATAAAAAATAAAAAAAATACCATTAATAATCTACACTAATATTATAACGGCGAAAGTTTGTGAGTGTGTATGTTTGTTAATTCTTCACGGCTAAACGGCTGAAGCGATTTTAATAAAATTTGTTATAGAGTTAGCTGACACCCTGGATTAACACATATATATTTTTTTATGGTATAGGAGGCAAACGAGCAGATGGATTGCCTGATGGTAAGCAACTACCGCCGCCCATGGACACACATAGGCTACATTTTTCCCCTAATATACCGCGGGTAACACCGCGGGGCACAGCTAGTTTAAAATAAAATAAACATTAACGAGTCTATTTTATAAATAACTTTTTTCCCTGCGCACGCGCAGAAGAATACCTGTAACCGGTAGCAATTATTTTTGTAGTTTTCTTTTTATCAAATAATGAGTTTAAACACAACGTTTAAAATCTGTCAGTTGACATATGACTCCATCTGAATACAAACTTTTAACCCCCTTTTTGACCCCTTCCAAAAAACGCTGATATTACTTTTATTGTATTCGAATAAGGAGTGTTTATACAAAATTTCAAGTCCCGCGCTTTAAATTTTACACAGTCAACATAACAAAACTTCAACCCCATTTTACCCCCTTAATGGTGGAATTTCCAAAAATCCTTTCTTAGTCGGCCCTTACTGTATATAAACTACCTATTGTGCAAAAAAACAGCTATGACGGTATAAGGTTCTCAAAGGGAATCCTCTGGAGTTTCAGGCGTCCCTTGGCTACGGCAACTGCCTACTATCAGGCGGGCCGTATACTTGTTTGCCACCGTCGATGTAAAAAAAAATCCTCAATTTGTCCGCCATTTGCTTACTGGTTTGCTACATTTGCGTACTTTTTATTTGGGGGAGGCCTATGTCCAGCAGTGGTCTTCCGGTTGAGAGACGATGATGATGATGAGGGAAGCAATAAACTTTTTTTTTTTTTGTAAAATAAATTACAACATTATTCAATTAAATCTATCTAAATTAGAAAAATAAACTACATGATTAAAACTTAAAACTTAACTAAGAAAATGAAAATATGCCTACAAACAAACTAATCCCGGAACCCTCGGTAGGGTGTGGAGCCCGAGCGCACCCTTGCCCCAAGGTCCGAGTGTCTCGACGCCAAACGGTGAGAACTCGTATTGAGCGCCGAGACAACTGTATTTGCTGACTTTGCTGTATTTGCTTACTGGTTTGCTACATTCGCGTACAATAAACCCAATGGAGGTTTTTGCCAGGAAATATAAAGTGGAGTATTAAAACCAAACCATGCCGTATGATCAACGGAAGTTGTATAAAAAAAATAATTAAAACCGTATATTTTATAAAACGGTAATACGAATTAACGGGAAATGATCAGTACTTAATAATAACTTAACAAGATATTTGATGAGGTATTATAGTGAAGAGGATTTGACAGACAAACATGCGTGGCCCAAACCAGAAACTAACTAAACCGTCTAGCATTTAATTCATCAATTATATATATATCAATATATATTCCAAATTATTTAAATAAGACAGTTCAAGTAAGCATATCAAAGCAGGTCTATTTCGTATAGTCAAATTTGTATCTACATTATTTTAGTTTGACATATTTTCTTGTATGTACATCATACAAAATATGTACTTGTATGTACAAAATAAAAAAATAAAAATTATTGAAAATAAATATTTTTTTTCCGAATTTCGTATGCAGGTTTTGACCCATTACTGGTCACCCCTAAATACAGGTCAAACAAATTGGAATGCGTTGGCCCACTTTCTGTCTGATTCATGCCGAGTGACATTTCGTTGGTGGTAACAGTACCAATGCTAAGATCACATCTTATTGCATACAATAACCTTACAAGCAGCGGTAGATAACATTTGGCTTAAAATTAAATTAATATTTCGGGACAATCTTACACAAATCGAGCTAGTAGATAAGCTCAGTAAGGCTTATGTTGTAGGTACTAGACGATATATATAATAGATAGATACATATAAATACTGAAACATATAGAAAACAACCATGACTCCTCCATTCCACTCTCCTCCGTTGGGCTGCTCCAGACTCAAGCGTGATGGTCATCGCTGTGCCCTACCTCTCATTGTTAGACGTAGTTTAAGGACATACCCGGTTCCATTTTCTCCTATCAGGCTCAAATGAACTCACGGTTCTTAGTAGAAACCACACTTTTTTTTTATTATGCAGAAACGTCTGCTAGCGAATATCTTCGATTCGACCCATGATGACGTATGACGTATACGACGAGGAATAGATTTTTTTTTTTGACTATTTGACAAGTCTAAGCGATACTCGTATAGCAAAATTGGTAGTGCACTGGGGCTAGTGATTCAGTGGTTCGAGTCGAGTCACTGCGAGTCAATTTTTTCTATTTTTCTTTCGATTTAAATATCGAACACACAATAAAATCCAAATAAAATAAAAAATGAGTCCCGTCTCGAACGCTGGTCCTCGTCGTTTTTTTTTCTGAAGTATATGTCATCTATTTCAACTTTTAATTTATATAGTAGTATTACTACTTAAAAATCAAAGCAAATCAAAATATGTCATAAAAAATAAATTATTAAATAAAATGGCAAAAAAGGGGGAAAAAATGCATAAAATGTTGGCAATGCCTCCCGACCGCAGTTTTCCTCTCGGCTCCGCTCGTTATGCGATTATTTTTTATGTAACCGATTTGAATCAAACGATTGCCCGCGTTCTTGGAACTGACAGCATCTTGTCTGAGTTTTGGTACACCATTTGTAAGCAATATACAGGGTGATTCAGGAGACGGGAGCAGGACTAACCCGACGTATTCAGATAATAATAAGCGATTAGTGAAAATAATTCTTATTTTATTTTAGGTGTTCGAAAATTAAGTTTACAATTATTTACAAATTTCAAATTTTCCCGCCAAATTAGATGTCATTAACTCATCAGTCTGGTTACGTACTTTTGACAATTTACTTTTTTCATAATCAAAGATCTGTTATTACAATAAAGAGGATATATGTTCGCTAATTAGTTGTTGTAGGATGACCACAATTTCTGAGCAAGACATTGTTTCTGAACAAAAAGTTAAAAAAAAAGCCCCAGGTGTTTTACTTAAGTGCAATACTAAACAATACAGTATAATTTACTGTGTCTGTGGGCTCGGTCCTGCTCACGTCTCAGGAATCACCCTGTATAAACAGCTACTGAGTAAACATACATAGACTTTGTTTCCGATGACGACCAGTCTGGCCTAGTGGGTAGTGACCCTGCCTATGAAGCCGATAGTCCTATCCGATGGACTACCCACTAGGCCAGACCGGTCGTCAAACAGTATTATGAAAACTTCGAGTACTTAACTAGTTATTGCATTAAATCTAAAAAAAGGTCCTTTAGGCATTGTACCAAGGATGCTGGCGGCCCCTCGTTGTACCGCAGCTGATACGTTCTGCAAAAAGTTAGTGCGCGCTGAGCCCCCATGGCCCTAGCGTCTCTACGACAAACGGTACAAAATGGTACTCTCTGCCCCGGCTCTTGTATTTGTTACGTTTAAAAATTTCGGCGCTTTCCGCCGCTTCACCCGCTTTTACATTACTTAATTGCAGATGAGACGGCGCTAGCGTGTCTACGCAGGTAGCATCCCACACCAGCATCCGTCTAAAACTCCAAGGAACCAAAGACACTCCATCAGGCCTCTTGCCATCATCTCTGACAGTGCCGGTCGGCTCAAGAAGAGCAGGCACATTGATGGTGGCAATGTACCTGGTGGCGTGTCTAGAAAAACGGCCTGCACTTTTTTGTCATGATAATCCATGGTGTCCCAGTCGATCCACGTATAATAAATACACATCACATTTCAGCCGTATGCAGTCCACTGCTGGACATAGGCCTCCCACAAATACTTAGGGCATACTGAAAATTCCTGGAACTGGCCACTTAGAATACGAAAATTAAAAAAACAATTATAGGGTTTGAAAAAGGAACTCTCTGGCAGTATATTACTTTTTAATTTGTTACACTGTCATTTGTTTTTTCATCACGACGTTGGGTTGAAATTCGTGTGTTGTTGTCGCAAAAAATTTAAGTCGTGAAAATATTCGAAGCATGATTTTTTACGATTTTCGATGTGGTTTAACTCAGCAAGAAAGTTGTCAAAGACTTCAATTAGCATTTAGTGATGAAGCCCCATCTCGTAGCTCTGTTTATTCGTGGTTTAGTGAATTTAGACTTGACGTGACCATCTCCATGACGATGAACGTGAAGGCCGGCCGGCGACAGCGGTTACCGATTGTAATATTGATACTGTGCGACAATTAATTGAAACTGACAAAAAAATTACCTGTCAGCAAATACGTACTACCTTAGGCGTTGGAATGAGCCAGGTCCAAAAGATACTGCATTTTCACCTTAAGTTTCGGAAACTTTGTACGCGATGGATACCGCACGATTTGACGGAAGACCAGAAACGACTGCGTGTAGAGTGGTGCCATAAAATGTTCAAAAAATTTGACGGCGGACAATCAACGACTGTATATAATATCATGACAGGTGACAAAACCTGGGTTTACTGCTTTGAACCAGAAAGGAAAAGTCAATCGGCGGAGTGGGTCTTTCCTTTTGAAGACTTGCCGACGAAAGTCAAAAAAAGTCGAAGCACTGGTAAGAAAATGATTGCTTCTTTTTTCGGCAAATCAGGGCATTACACCACTATACCGCTTGAAAACCAAAAGACAGTAACTGCAGATTGGTATGTAAACACGTCCTTGCCCAGAGTGTTTGACAAAGTTCGTGAAAAGCGTCCCCGTAGCAAAATAGTCCTCCACCACGACAACGCGTCGGCACATTCCGCCAAGGCAACGAATGCGTATTTGAAGGCCTCAAATGTGGAATTAATGACTCATCCGCCATACAGCCCCGATCTCGCACCACGTGATTTCTTTTTATTTCCAAAAATTAAAGATAAACTCAGAGGTTTACGATTTACAAGCCCGGAAGTGGCAGTGAACGCTTTCCACGAAGCCATCGAAGAGGTCCCTAAGGAAGACTGGACCCGCTGCTTTTCACATTGGTTCCAGCGAATGCAAAAGAGTGTAAATAGTGAGGGTATATATTTCGAAAAACAATAAATATGTCATAAGGATAATAAGCCTTCTCAATTATCAGAACCCAGCAACTTTCAGTATGGCCCACGTATAACTTGTATCATCTTGGGGGTAGTTGCCATAGTCGCCACGGTTGGCAGGCAGGTTGGCGACCGCAATAGCTGTAGATTGGGTTTCGACGGACGCTGCTGCCCATCCGTAGGATTTTTCCCTTTGTCGCCTCTTACGACACCCGCGGGAGGAGATAGGGTGGTGCTATTCTAGTCAGCCGGCATCCCACGGCGTATAATAAATAACCTAACTTCATATGCGCCTTCTAAGATCTAATTCTTATTTACTTACATCGTCCTAGTAATGACAATGAATCATTCAACACACCATTGTCAGATACAAAATGTCAGTAGGTTAGTAAGAAATACTAAGAATGTCAGTCAACAATGCATATTGACCGCAAGACGCAGAGAAAATACTCGAAGTACTTAGGAGTTATATATTGATATGCGTATTAAGATTCGGACAAAACAAATTATGCCACATAAAGGGAACCCATGCTGTATACGTGTAGTATTTTCAGAAATTGACGTACTCCGAATTCAATCTATTAAGAATACGATCTACCCAGAAAGTGTCAAAAAGAGAATATGCCTAATATAGAATGCGAATTTTTCAGAAACTGACGTTCTCCGAATTCAATCAAATGAGAACACTCAGAAGCTGACTAAATAAGAATCTGGAACAGTCAGAATTAAACCTACTCCGAATCTGGTAACCTCCGCCCAAACCCTAGCTGTTTTATTCTTTAACAACAGATAGCAATTTTGCATTTTATTCACAAAACTGCAAAGTAATTCCATACACCTTGTTTATACTTATTCAGTGGTTTTTCAATGTTAGCTGGTTAGATGTTCATGTATTTATTGTTTTTGTACCAAGGATACTGGTGGCATTTCCTTGTTGTATCGCAATGCTTAGATTTTATACTGTAACTAGTTAAGTACTTGTAGTTGTCATAATACGATTGTAATTTCTGTAAATAAATTTATATTTATTATGTTTTTGAATGTTAAATAATGGATGCCATAATTTTGATTACATTTTTTAAGTTTAGATTTAATTTTATCCGCCTGCCAAGCGTGGTGACTATGGCAACTACTTCCCAGATGATAACAAGTCATATTTGGGAGAGGCCTGTATCCAGCAGTGGGTGATTTACGACTTTTTTTTTATGATATAGAAGGCAAACGAGCAGACGGATTGCCTGATGGTAAGCAACTACTGCCGCCCGTGGACACTCGCAACACCAGAGGAGTCACAAGTACGTTGCCGGCCTTTAAGATCCCTATACGCTCTTTTCTTGAAGATTTGGATGTCATATCGGTCCGGAAATACTGCACACGACAATTTATTCCAGAGTTTTGCTGTGCGAGGCAGGAAGTTTCTAGAAAAACGCACAGTTGAGGACTGCCAACCATCCAAGTGGTGATGATGGAAGTGTTGTCGTGTAGAGCGCTGGCGGAAGGAAGCAGCTGGGATTAACCCGAACAATTCCTCGGAGCACTCTCCGTAGTAGGTGCGGTAGAAAATGCAGAGAATGGAATGATGATGATGAAATGCCCTAGCCATTCGATCCCGGGACCTCTAGACTCGTAAGCAGTCATTGACGACTAGGCTAGTAGGCCGTTTATCATTAAATTCATCATTAAACTATCCCAACATCTTTATTGCCGTTGTTGAATTGATAGATCAATCATTAATGACTTTTAACATGAGCATCGCGGTTATGTAAATAGATTATCATTACAAAATGACAAATGATGTTGAGTTTGATGACACGCGGTGCTGACCCAGTTTTGGATTTCTCGTCATCATCATATCAGATGGTCGTCCACTGTTGGACATAGAATTCCCTCAATATGACACACTAATGACCAATATTTTTTATGACAAAGGCGGCAAACGAGCAGACGGACAGCCTGATGGTAAGCAAATACCGTCGCCCATGGGCACCCGCGACAGCAAGGTAGTCACAAGTGCGTTGGCCTTTAAGGGGGGTTGGAGCTCTGGAAACCTTACTCACCGTCAGGAACACAGCACTTCATACCTGAAAGGTATTTAGTGCTATCATGGCTGTGGTTTTCTGTAAGGTACTTCCCCAGTTGGGCTTTTCCAGACTCAAGGGTGCTCATGGACAACGATAATTGCTTATCATCAGGCAATCTGTCTGCTCGTTTGCCACCTCCACCACATAAAAAAAAATAGGCAATAAGCAAATACATATGCACCCACTGTTTATCCACACTAATATTATAAAGGCGAAAGTTTATAAGTAAACGAGTGTGTATGTTTGTTACTTCTTCACATCTAAACGGCTGGAGCGATTTTAATAAAATTTGGTATGGAGTTAGCTGACACGGGCAACACCGCGGGGCACAGCTAGTGGTTGCATATTTATTCGGCCTATTTCATAGTTTATTAGCAAGTATAATCTAAATTATTTTTTATAATGCAGAAACGTCTGCTAGCGAATATCTTCGATAATTAAATCGGAAGAAAAATAGAAAAATTTTACTCGAAGCGGGACTCGAACCCACAACCACTGAATCACTAGCCCAGTGCACTACCAATTATGCTATCCGAGTACCGCTTAGACTTCACCCATGATGACGTATACTACGAAGGATAAGATAGAGAAATTTGACAGGTCTAAGTGGTACTCGGATAGCACAATTGGAAGTGCACTGGGCTAGTGATCCAGTGGTTGTGGCTTCGAGTCCCGCTTCGAGTAATAATTTTCTATTTTTCTTTCGATTATATATAGAAGTATAATCTAGTTTATTTTTTCTAATATGTTTGCCACTACAGCCATCTTTTTCCATACTGTAAAAAAGTTTGTAGGTAAAAAGTTTGTGTGTAGACCACAAAGTGTTATACTTGTGGTGATGTTTCCGTTACAACTCCCAGTGTGGTACTACATACTGAGTACCACCCACGGATTTTGTGTAACAATGCTATGGATCCGATTATGATGTAGATGCATACTAGAAAAAACCGTGGAGCCGTCTTTGTAACTTTTTTTTACATTGCTGTAAAACCTTTTTAAACTTTAGTCCCCGTGTCAGTTCATACAGGATTTAGTCACCTAAGAACAAATCATTTTTTTTAAGAATAACATGTTTAGTTTTTGTAATGTTAAGTTTTAAGTTTAGTTTTATGTTTGTGTGTTAATGTAATATACCTTTTGATTTTTTTAAAGAAATATTGGATTAGCTTTTCTTTTTAAGTAGGTAATAAAACTTTTTTTTTTTATGACATAGGCGACAAACGAGCAGACGGATTGCCTGGTGGTAAGCAATTACCGTCGCCCATGGGCACCCGTAACACCAGAGGAGTCACAAGCGCGTTGCCGGCCTTTAAGGGGGGTTGGAGCTCTGGGAACCTTACTCACTATCAGGAACACAACACTGCATACCTGAAAGGTAGCAGTGCTATTATGGCTGTGGTCTTCTGTAAGGAGGAGGTACTTCCCCAGTTGGGCTGCCCCAGATTCAAGCGTGATGGTCATCGCTGTGCCCTACCTCTCATTGTTGGACGTAGTTTAAGGACATACCCGGGTCCAAAACTTTTTTTATCTTTATAAAATAAAAAAAGAAGTTTTGTCACATTTGTGACGATGTCACTCCCAATTTGTAATACCCGTTTAAGGCGTATGTATATAGGTTAAGGCGTCAGCCGCGATAGCTGGAGATGCGGGTTCAAACCTTATCTCGGATGCCAGAGGTCCGGATAAAAGGGAATCGGATTTTGGATTTGAGTCCACTCGATTTGACGATTTTTATTATATATACTTACTCGATACTCGGTTCGAAAAGTCGGGATGAAATTTGACTGTTTATATTTTAACAAACTGCCAACAAACTATTTTGCAATTTCGCAGATTAGTATTTAAAAGTAAATTGTAACATTTCAAATAAATTAAAAAAAACCTCATTGGACCCAATGTACAATACAGTGTACATTTTTAATTTAAACCCTATGTAAAAGGAATTAAAGTAGTATTTCTTGTGTTAAATTTTTTCGAACTTGATTTTAACTATAAAAACTTTTAGTATGGTGTGCCTTACGAGGTTTTTGTATACGCGTTTATAATCCGTTTCGCTTGTTTTATTTAATATTGTCTTCGGTTGCCGCGATAAATACTCATGAAATAAAACTACTAAAACGGATTATATCGCGTATACTAATTTAAACTTCAACCCTACGTTTCGAACCCTTTAGCAGCGTTCGTGGTCATTGGGTGGTTTGTTTTATTTCAAATCAAATCAAATATATTTATTTCATAAATTAACTAATTAAGGTACAAGAGGTCTTACAGTGATTTCACTAGGCAGAGCCTGTGACGTGGAGAGCCTTAGATAAATATAAATTTTATATATATTTTTTTTTATTATGCAGAAACGTCTGCTAAAAATATAAAAATTTTGACTCGAAGCGGGACTCGAACCCACAACCACTGGATTTATATTTACTGGATTTATTATTGACGACCGGTCTGGCCTAGTGGGTAGTGAGCCTGCCTATGAAGCCGATGGTCCTGGGTTCGATTCCCAGTCAGGGCATTTATTTGTGTGATGAGCACAGATATTTGTTTCTGAGTCATGGGTGTTTTCTATGTAATTAAGTATTTATATGTATCTATCTATTATAGATATCGTCGTCTAGTACCTACAACACAAGCCTTACTGAGCTTACCGTAGGACTAGATCGATTTGTGTAAGATTGTCCCGAAATATTTATTTATTTTTAAATGATAAGTTAAGTATGAGTGTATGAATTTGGGAGTGTATTATTAATTGGCAAGACCAACCAAATATTTGTTCATCGCCGGCTCCACAGTTTTCCCTGTCTCTCAGCTGTATGGCACAGTGACCGACATCGGAGTCGATCACTAACCAATATCACAATACCGCGATGATTCGTCACTAACACATGTCTCAGATGAACCGCGCCTTCTAAATATATCGCCATTGTTTGTGATCATTTATTTTCGGATGTTTTTTTTTGTATTTTAAAAGTTGGGGAATATTGCCATGTTTGAAATAGATTTTTGAATAATCCCGAAAATACAGGTAAACCGCGCCTTCTAAATATATCGCTATTGTTTGTAATAATTTAATTTCGGATGTTTTTTTTTGTATTTCACAAGTCGTTGGGGAATATTGCCATGTTTGAAATAGGTTTTTGAATAATGCCGAAAATATTGCCATACACATGTCTCAGAAAAACCGCGCCATCTAAATATATCGCCATTGTTTATGATCATTTCTTTTCGGATGTTTTTTTTTTGTATTTTAAAAGTTGGGGAATATTGCCATGTTTGAAATAGATTTTTGAATAATCCCGAAAATATTGCCATACACATGACTCAGATGAACCGCGCCTTCTAAATATATCGCCATTGTTTGTGATCATTTATTTTCGGATGTGTTTTTTTGTATTTTAAAAGTTGGGGAATATTGCCATGTTTGAAATAGATTTTTGAATAATCCCGAAAATATTGCCATAGACATGTCTCAGATAAACCGCGCCTTCTAAATATAACGCCATTGTTTATGATCATATGGGGAATATTGCCATGATGAAAATTTGATTTGTATTATATCGTGCATTTTTATTATATCGTGTTTTTTTTATGACAAAGGCGGCAAACGAGAAGACGTATTGCCTGATGGTAAGCAATTACCGTCGCCCATGGGCACTCGCAACACCAGGGGAGTCACAAGCGCATTGCCGGCCTTTAAGGGGGGTTGGAGCTCTGGGAACCTTACTCACCATCAGGAACCCAACACTACATACCTGAAAGGTAGCAGTGCTATTATGGCTGAGGTCTTCTGTAAGGAGGAGGTACTTCCCCAGTCGGGCTTCTCCAGACTCAAGCGTGATGGTACTTCGCTGTGCCCGGCCTCTCATTGTTGGACGTCAAGTGGACGTAGTTTAAGGACATACCCGGGATGATTTATTTTGTGTAACATTATAGTTGAAAAACTTAGCTAGAGAACCCGACCTGTGTAGTAAATATCTAAAAAAAGTATATTAAATAAAGAAATTGTGCAACTAAGAACAAATCAAATCATTTTTATTATTTTATATTCTAATTTGCTTTGATCTTTAAGTAGTCACATTACTATATTTTATGAAACACGCAGGTAAAATATAATATCTGCAGCCTTGACTTGTTTAAACTTAGTTGTATGTAGATGTCGTATTGTTATAAGTTTTGATATTTTGGCATGCCAGTCGCTGGTGAAGTATGTGATTATTAATATTATGATCTTAACTTTGTCTGACCATCTTTTGTACCATATTCCAAGCAAAATAAAGTAATATATATTTCTATAAATTACACATACAATATATTTTTAAGGAAATTGTGTTCAAAAGGTTATTTGAGCATGTCATGTGAAATAAGAAAAAGCAAATATTTTGTATTATTTTATTAACAAAATCAATAACAAAACTTTTCTTATACATGTACTGGGTATTTAAAACACTTGAAAATACCTGTTTCTAGCGTTTTTTACAAGCTTTTATTTAACTTGCAATATAAGTATCGGGTGGAATCTTGCAACTCAATTTTGAAGCAGACATCTTTAACCGATTTAACTGTTTAGCACACTTATGTAAGTTCGGTGACAATGCAATATTATGGTACCACTGTTCTGATCTGATGCTGGAGCCAGAAGGTAGCTATAGCAACTCCTAAACTCTAGGAGGATATAACCAATATGGAGCCGACACACGCACTAATTTCTATCGGAAAAATTCTGCCGTTTTCGGCGCGGGGGTGAGGTAACACACATAAATAATGTTAACACTAATGCATGTTTTACGTGCGTCGCTACACACGCACACGACAAAATTATAATAGCATAAACTATATTCACACAAGTTCAAGAGTTATGACCGGCGGCCGAGTAGTTTTGGCAGATGGGAACGCCTGTTAATAGCTACTCCATATTGGTTATATCCTCCTAACCTAAAATACACAAGATAAACCCGTGGTGTTTGAGCTCGCTAGAATCCTCTCGATGAATAGTTGATTGTACAAAAACGTACAGTTGAAAATAAAAGCTTGTACAGTCGCCATCAAATATACCGGAGCAGTCAAGGTATTCAAATATATCGGAGCACTTTATCGCCTTGATAATAGAGGCGTTGTTCCAATGTCTGTGACCACCTCTACAACTCCGATATATCTGAAGGCGACTGTACACAAAAATGTCATTTTGTGGCAGATTTCTTGTTGCACCGTAAACTGAGGTAAAATTATTTTCTTAATTATAATATAATTATTATATAAATATCATTTGTTCCTACTTCCATATTGGTAGATCAACTATTTTGTTTTTACTTATACCGTTACCATGGCAACGGGTAACACAAGACAGTTGATCGACCAAAGTAATAAAAAAATGTTTAAACCAATTTAAATAAGGCTTTGGAAATGGTTCCTGTCTTCAGATCTTCCAATGCTTTCTTGTATTCCGACAGTTTGTATGTCTTAATTCCCAAGTTTTCGTAGTTTAAGTATCTGAAAAAAAAATTGTCAGTGTGGGGTCAAAGTTGCTTTTTATTCACATGAGCGCAAAGTAATTTCATACAAATTATTTACTAGTAATCAAATTATTTTTAATTTAATTTTATTTTATTTTATTTATTAAGGTTTACCAACAACTGTCTACACCAATCCTTAAAGTAATATACATGCGTAATTTAAACAATAAGTGTAACAATTACTTATAGGTAAACACAGAGTGCACAATAATAATGTTGTGATAAGTTGGAACTTATTCACCTACTAAACAGTAGGTACCTACTAAGTACTAATTAACTAATAATTACATTCATTATTTTAATCTAGAGCTAAATTACAGAGTGCAATATTTTTTTATGGCGGTGCGTATCTTGTAAGGTGGGTCAAAATACAGATCAACAACATCGCTATATTCATTGGCAATCTGACAAAGCCGGCTAATTGGCGAGTTTCTGCCTGAGACTGAAGTCCTTAGAGGTGGACATAATGGCGTAATAGGGTTACGAGGTACCCTGGACGGGGCTCTGAATCTTAGAAGACCTAAAAGATGTGGGCAATCTATTTATAGTGAATTAACTTATAAAGAAATAGAGCGTCTAAGAGTGTTCTTCTTGTTTGGAGAGAATCAGTCTTAAAGTAATTATGCAGAAACGTCTGCTAGCGAATATCTTCGATATTTAAATCGAAAGAAAAATAGAAAAAAATTGACTCGCAGGGGGACTTGAACCCACCCACAACCACTCGATCACCAGCCCAGTGCACTACCAATTGTGCTACACGAGTACCGCTTCGACTTGTAATTTTTTTTTCTATTTATCCCTCGTCGTATACATCATCATGGGTGACGTGTAAACACATCTACCGCCAGCGTATCAAACACTTAACGGCATCGAAATCTCAATTTTCATTGAGAATTCATCGATAACAATGTGCTACCCCTTTCTACATTATTTTTAATTATGCAGAAACGTCTGCTAGCGAATATCTTCGATATTTATATCGAAAGAAAAATAGATCCCTATGCTCGTGAATTTCGCTACTTCGGGTCTCAATATTAACACGAGAAGGTAAACACTCACTTTGCCCTCTTGTATATCAAATAACTACTCGTTTTATTCCTTTGTCTGAAATATTATTACACGAAAGTTGAAATACAAAACGGGATTAATTGGTATCTTACCTGTCCCCCATAGCTTTGAGCCAACCGATGGTTTTCGGGAAAGTAAACGGGTTAATCTTGACACCAATCACTGTTAATTCCTTATTGTAGATCTGGAACGGGTTTACTCTGGAGACAAAAAATTGTGATAAGTATAAAATAATACAGTATGTAAACATTAACTCAAATAATACAATAGTATAACTAAAAACTAACTAACTATACTTAATCTAGAAAAGGTCCCTTCGGCATAGTGCCGAAGACGCTGGCTGCGTTACCCCGCTGAACTGCAAGACAGATGCGTTGAGCGAGGTAACTGCCAGCTCTCCGGTCCCCTGTAGCGTCTCTGAGTCTCTTCGAAATAGCTTTGGAAAGACTCAGAGCGCTAGGGCCCCAAGGACCTAGGGTCCCAACGCCAAAGGGGACGAAGCAATATTCGGCGCTGAGACCTTTATATTTGTTTATTATTAGCTAGCCTTCATCATCAGATGACTACTAGACCATTACGAACGATGTCCGCAACAACCAGTGGCTGGTGCGATTCAGGTTGAACATTCCCGCGACCCATGACTAGATCGTCGGTCCACATAGTTGGAGGCCTTTCGCTACGTCTTCTGGTACATGGATACTTTTCCTCGCGACTTCATTGGCCAGCCATGCCCGTCTTTAAAGTATGAATGCGGGATAGAAATTATCCTATTCCCTTAACTTTCTCCTCTTTCCATACCAAATTTTATCCCAATTAGTTCAGCGGTTTAAGCGTGAAGAGGTAACAGACAGACAGGGTCAGTTTCTCATTTATAATATTAGTGTGGATAAAGATTCAGATTAAGAGTTTGTATTGGTAAAAATAGATACTAAAGATATAATGTTTACAAGTCACTGTGGGTTAAATTTAGCATTGCGCTCTTATTGAATATTTGCTATTAGATTTATGCAGGCGTTTGTAATGTAATAAATAACTTAGGGCCGATTTTTCAATCGTCAGATAAGCCTTATTCGGCGAATAACTCTATGGGTATCTGTCGTATATGTGCTTATCTGACAATTGAAAAATCGGCCCTTAGTCTGTTAAAATTTGTTTTAGATTCGATATACAATTTATTAAAGTAAATTTGAATGTATTTTGATAGTTAAATAAAAGATGAGGAGATACTACTGACGACCTAAAACCCTAATTCTACGCCGCGCTGTCAAAAGTTAATTTCAAATACTTAAATAATACTTTTTGCATAACTTACGAAGCTTGGTGCGTAGGCGGGCAGCATCCGAAAACCACGTATTTCCCGCCATTGTTTAGATAGTTGAAGTTTATTTCCATCACTTTGCCGACGCCTAAAAAAATAATATAAAACAAATTCTCAGGACAACCTTACACAAATTGACTTGTGTTGTGGGTAGTCAGCCAACGATTTATATAATATACAAATACTTAAATACATATGTAACATATATCTATTCTCATCACACAAATAAATGCCCTTACTGGGATTTGAACCCGGCTTCATAGGCAGGGTCACTACCCACTAGGCCAAACCTAACGTCAAAATCTGTGTCAATAATAAGTAAATAAATATTTCGGGACAATCTTACACAAATCGACATAGTCCTACGGTAAGCTCAGTAAGGCTTGTGTTGTAGGTACTAGACGACAATATATATATAATAGACAGATACCGACATATAAATACTTGAATACATAGAAAACATCCATGATTCATGGAACACATATATGTGCTCATCACACAAATAAATGCCCTTACTGGGATTTGAGTCCTGCCTTCATCTGCTTCATAATCAGGGTCACTACCCACTGTGTCAATAATACAAGTAAAATTACCTGTGCAATCAATAATGACATCATATAATTTGTTTTCTTTCGCAAGTACGTCGGGACTGATGAGTCTGTATCCAGTCTCTGGAAAAAGAAATAAAAAAAAACATGTCAAGATATAGTCTTATCGTATACGATGTGTGGTGTGGACAAATCGTGAGTCGACTTACAATAATTGTAGTTTTAGGCACTAGCTTATGCCCGCGGCTTCGCACGCGCAGAAGAATCCCCTTTAGACCCCTTAGGGGATGAATTTCAAAAAACGCTGAAATTACTTTTCTTGTATTCAAATAAGGAGTGCTTACACAAAATTTCAAGTCCATCTCTATACAAAATTTTAACCCCCCATTTGAATGAATGAATGAATGAATGAAAATTTATTTGGATTTAAAAAACAACAGTATACATGATGTATCTTAAAACTAGTACAACATTAAATACAATTGGTTAATCCAAAAAGGAGACCACTCAGCATGTGCCGTGGCACAAGGCGCCGACGACGCTGATTTTCAGTGGATCCATTTACACACACATGCTTAACCTGACACAAATAAATCTTAACCTAGGAGAAAATAAGGTAATAAAACAAAAATTCAAAGTGTATAGTGCAATACGTATGCCAGCGATAATTCAACCAAAATAATAAAGATAACATATAAAGTATCAAACAGTGAAGCAAGGAAGAGATCAGAAATAAATTGGACACAGTCACATTAGACACATTAGGCTAGTCACAAAGAGATGTTTGTTCCTGATATAGGTGCAATTTCAATTTCATTTTAAAAGAGTGCAGTGAACGAGCGTTTTTTATTGGCGGTGGTAGATTATTCCAGCATCGCGTGGCAGCGTACCGAAAGCTGCCGCGAAAGCTAGCCAAACTGTGTCTCGGACAGATGAGGCGGGGGGCCAGTCTGACGTGCCTACTGGAGAAGGTGAGTTTGTTATAGAGATATTGGGGTTGTTTACTGTGTATGATTCCAAACAGCAAGGAAGCTAGATGTAGTGTTCTCCGGGCGTCCATTTTAAGCAATTTGCTATTATTTATGAAAGGTGTAACATGGGCTCTGCGAGGAATAGGGAAACAGAATCGAGCACAGGCGTTCTGAAGTCTCTGAATCTGCATTTTTGTACGTTGTAATAGGCATGATCCAATAACCGTGTCCGCATAGTTGAGCTTTGATAGAATAAGTGTTTCGCATAGTTTGATACGCATATCGACGTTAAGATGATCCCGGATTCTGTATAAAACTTTAAGGCGGTAAAAACAGTTACGAGCTATTTCGAGGACATGGTTCTCGAACCGTAGTCTGCCATCCATGAGCACTCCCAGGTTTTTGGCTTCAGATACACGGACTATGTCTTCGTTTAAGATACGGACTTGTGGATTATGACAAATTGTATTTTTGATTTGTTTATTTGTGCCGAGAACTAAAAACTTGGATTTTAACGGGTTTAACACTAAACTGTTTTGTTCAGACCACTGTGCTATCTTGTTAAGGTCATGGTTTAACTTGGCGACTGCTAGATTGGTGTCCGCAGGCAAAAATGAAATATATAGCTGCAAATCATCTGCATATAGGTGGCATTTACAATTGCTAATATTGTTTATAATATCTGCGCTATATAGTATGAATAGTATAGGCCCCAAAATGGATCCTTGGGGGACACCTCTAGTGACCAATGACCTTTCGGAGATAGCTGTTAAACCATCAGCGTTTCGTACTTCGACCTGCTGAGTACGCTCACCAAGATAGGTTGCAAACCAATTTACAGCCTTGTGATCAAACCCAGAGTATGTTAATTTGGAGAGCAGTAAAGTAGTATTGATTGTGTCAAAGGCACGTGAGAAATCTAATAAAGCAAGTATCGTGGCCTTCCCCTCATCCTGTGCAGCGAGAATGTCGTCGACAACATCAAGGAGAGCGGTTGCTGTGCTTCGTTTATTCCAAAAGCCTGACTGATTAAACGGAAGGATATTGTTAGATTCCAGGTACTGCACCAGTTGCATTTGACCCCTTAGGGGATGAATTTCAAATACGCTGAAATTACTATTCGAGTAAGGAGTGTTTACACAAAATTTCAAATCTATCGATTTAAATTTTACACAATCTTCATATTAACTTTCAACCCCATTTTTACCCCCTTAATGGTGAAATTTCCAAAAATCCCTTCTTAGTGGTACCGTAAGGTATGTAAACTACCTATTGTGAAAAAAACAGCTATCAACGGTTTGGGCTGTGCGTTGATCAGTCAGTCAGGACTTTCACGTTTATATATATAGATTAAAACATGACTGTTTCTTTCAAAGAAGCGCCAGCGAGATAAAGCCTAATTATGTACAGCGGCGCTACCGCGATAAACGATATTCGTAAATTTCGGACGATTATCTCTGTCACTCTCATGACGCCGTAATTGGAGTAAATGAGACTAATCCTCGAAATATATGAATATAGCTTTTCACGGTAGCCCCGTAGTTGCATACACTACTTTATCTATAGTCAACACACATATTATACTGTGAGTTGGGTCCAGAAACCGTAGGGAAATGACTACAACCAGCATTACTATAACCAGTTTTACTACGCGTTTTTTTGAAATCATAGACAAACCCTCTGTATTGTCATGTCACTCGAGATGCATTTAAAAAAAAACATACTGAACAGACGTTTCGTATCGATAAGTTATTTCAATATCTATGGATGAGACTTATTTAGTTTTGACAGCTATTCCAAATTTAAGCTCATTATGCACTGACTTGAGTTAAAATCTGCACTAACATTAAAGTGCAGATTTTAGCATAGTAATAGTAGTTTATGTATCTGTGCATAATGCAGGGCATTACAATAAGAGTGTGGGTTTATGAAACGAGCCGAAGGCGAGTTTCATAATAATATCACACGATTGTTGTAATGCCTAATTATGTATAGTTACATACACTACTTTATCTACACACATCATAAGTGTTTTAAGATGGGTTCAGGAATCGTAGGGACATGACCTGCATTATTACTAGTGTTACTTGAAACATTAAAATGTCAACGAACAAAACAAATGACAGCTTGGAATGGCGGCGTTGCGTATACGTCTCAGTCAAATATTTTTTTAATACCATAGACAAGCGAATGAACTCCCTATTCTATTGTCACTCGAGTTCAAATGTCGTTCGATTTATATTAAAAAAACATAACGAATTGGCGTTTCGTATCAATGGCTGTTTTAATATCTATAGATACTAGATTAGACACCCCACTTGAATTTGACAGCTGTTCCAAATTTAAATTCATAACCTACTGATTTCAGTAGGTAATGTTAACATTACCTACTGAAATCTTTCTGATGGTTGGTAATGCTGGTCATTGCCTACGGTTTCTGGACGCATTTTAGAGCACTTATGACATGTACGTAGATAAAACTATTTATAGTAATGCTGGTCATTGCCTACGATTCCTGAACGTATTATAGAGCACTTAGGTATGGGTCTAGATAAAATGAGTTTATAATTTCTGAGGCCCTACTCAAAAACGGTATAAGTAAAATTGGCTCAGTAAAAAAGGCCACAAGTCCTGTAAAATGTACGGCACTTATACCCTTTTTCACTAGGGCCACATAATTTATCTTATCACTTACTTAGTTTTTTAACTATGTCCAATCTCGCTGGGTTCATCTCTGACACTGTCACTTCCCTGTGACCCTGGTGATGGAGAGAAGTCACCCACAAGTTGCCTGGAACACATTTTAACTATAAGTCTACATAGGTAAGAAAAAATCAAATTATTTTTATTAAATATTAGCTTTGCCCGCGGCTTCGCGTAAATTCGGGGTAATTGCGAAATGTCTCATATAGAATTTCACCCCCTCTTTTAAGGGGTTGGGGCAGATTAAAAAAAATGATGCACGATTGTTTTTTTAGTCAAAAATAGTCTGCATACCATTTTTTAGTTTTCTACCTTGTTTGCAGAAAGCTCCATACAAACTTCCACCCCCATTTTAGGAAAGTAGGGGGTTACAAAGAGATAAAAAGTAGCCTATGTCACTCTCCATCCCTTCAACTACCTCCATTTAAAAAATCACGTCAATTCGCCACTCCGTTTTGCTGTGAAAGACGGACAAACAAACAGACACACTTTCTCATTTATAATATTAAAATATTAGTATGGATTTTGATTTGATATGTTTTTTTAAGAAGTAACACTACTAAATATGTTACACATTGAAACAGATGAAATATACTTAATAAAAAGTGACAAAGGACCTCAAGTATATGTTATCTTTATCAATTTATAAGTCTACATATAAATAAATAAATAAATATTACAAGACATTCTTCCACAGATTGACTGAGCCCCACGGTAAGCTCAAGAAGGCTTGTGTTGTGGGTACTCAGCCAACGATACTTACTAGGTATATGAATCTCTTTCGGGATTTTAATATAGCAAGACAGATGGTGGTGCCATCTATGCAACTGGTTGCATTTAATAAATGTTTCGGGACAATCTTACACAAATCGACCTAGTCCTATGGTAAGCTCAGTAAGGCTTGTGTTGTAGGTACTGGACGACGACATATATAATAGATAGATACATATAAATACTTAAATACATAGAAAACACCCATGACTCAGGAACAAATATCTGTGCTCATCACACAAATAAATGCCCTGGGATTTGAACCGATTAACATAGGCTTCATAGGCACCCATTAGGCCAAATCCATAATCAAATATTTAAGCAAATAAATGGTCATGATAAAAGGTTTGTCGTATCGTATAAACAGCGATAAAGTTTATCACGTCGATAAGATAAAGTTCTGTTTTATGACAACATGTAATTCATCCTATTTATATGCTATTTATCTTTTATCTGTGTACCATAATATGTGTGGTATATTCGTAGAGATATCTGAATCTTGTTTTTTTATGGATAAAGATTTATATTGCAAAAGTTTTTTCATCACACTTGCTCGTCAATGGCGTTGTTACTTGCGAGAGTACAGAGCAGTTATAGCCGATTTAGCTCACACGGGCTGTTAAGTTTAGTTTTAAAAATATGCAGAACCTATACTTCACTTGGACTGAGGATGTTTCTAAACAGCCAAAGTGTATTTCATATCTTCAAAAGTTTGCTACAACCAACTTTTAATATGTATAAAACATATCTTTATATTAAATTTGACTGCAATTTAATGTTTAGTATTTATTAAAAATAGTTGTTTTCTATTTGATTTTGATAATTGATACTATTTGGCAGGATGATCTATCAACTTCGAAAACAAAACGCAGTTGTTAACATTATCTGACATTGAACAAAGTTGACATTGTTGACAATCTTTTATAGTGGATGCGGTCTGTACGTAGTAACTAATATTTTACCAACGAATTTATTTTATTTCCCCGCAAATGTGATGAAAAACATTGTATGTACCACGGATGGTAAGTGTATAACAAACTTGAGTCATTAAAAGCCCTCCGACTTCGTCGTCGGGCTTCTAATAGACTCGCGTTTACTATACCCCTACTTACCATCCTCGTTGCACAATGTACTATTTCTTACTACCTTGAAAGCTCTCATTTATCCTTTAAAATCAAAACAAAACTGCGTAAGAGTGGAATTTTAGCAAGTTGAAGTGGCAGTGGGCTGGCCATTTCACATACTTTTTTTTTCTTTACGTACCAATAATGCCAGCTCCGACTATCAATATCTTTTCTCCAATCTGCAGGGGGGAGGCTCGGTCGAATCCGTGTGACACACACGAATAAGGCTCACAAAGTCCTCCTGTAAATAAAAACTATTATTCAGTCTCCGTCTGTTTGTATGCGAGGGAAAGAAGAGCAAGAGAATGATTAGCAAAAAAAAAATCATCATTTTTGACCCGGGTATGTCCTTAAACTACCAGCAATGAGAGGTAGGGCATAGCGATGACCATCACGCTTGAATCTGAGGCAGCCCAACTGGGGAAGTACCTTCTCCTTACAGAAGACAGCCATAATAACACTGCTACCTTTCAGGTAGTGTTGTGTTCCTGATGGTGAGTAAGGTTCCTAGAGCTTCAACCCCCCCTTAAAGACCGGCAACGCACTTGTGTGGTGTTGCGGGTGTCCGTGGGCGACGGTAATTACTTACCACCAGGCAATCAGTCTGGTCGTTTGCCGCCTATATCATAAAAAAAAACAACAATCATCCTTTCAGCTGTAACCCGTCCACTGCTGGACATAGGCCTCCCCCAAATTGAGTTTTAATGGAATCTAGACTACTAGGCTATTGGGTGGAAAGGATGGACTAGCTACTGGGCTATTGGATAAAAAAACGCCTGCCTAATAAAATGGTATACAATTATATTTCCAGCAGACTATGACTACAATCGTGATTAGGTATTTTATATTACATAAAACACTTAAACAATTTATCTAACAGCAATAAAGCAGATATTTCTTATCTTACGGGTCATAATCTTTCTGTTATCTACCATTGTTACATAATAAAAACAATAATATTCTTAACTATTTTGCAGATGGCAACTATTGTAAAATATTTTGTTTTTTTTTTATGACATAGGCGGCAAACGAGCAGACGGATTGCCTGGTGTTAAGCAATTACCGTCGCCCATGGGCACCCGCAACACCAGGGGAGTCACAAGTGCGTTGCCAGCCTTTAAGGGGGGTTGGAGCTCTGGGAACCTTACTCACCATCAGGAACACAACACTACATACCTGAAAGGTGGCAGTGCTGTTATGGCTGTGGTCTTCTGTAAGGAGGAGTTACTTCCCCAGTTGGGCTGCCCCAGATTCAAGCGTGATGGTCAACGCTGTGCCCTACCTCTCATTGTTGGACGTAGTTTAAGGACATACCCGGGTGTTTATAAGACATTGGCAGATAAGCGTTTGGCCCAACTAACGATAGGCAGTAGCTTTTGGAGGCATGCGACGCTACCGCGAAAAATGATATTTGTAAACGGACGATTTCCTCTGTTACTCTCATGAAGCCTTAATTGGAGTAAAGGAGAAAGATGTTCGAAATATACGAACTTCGATGTTCGCGCTAATGGGTCTGTAAAGGCAGAAGATCACACGCGCGTTGCCCGTTTAAAGCTCTGAGTTCTCTGGCTATCTTACTCACTGATAGGAACTCACTATAATATAATTTGGGTCTTATCAAGGCAAGAGTGAAAGCTGTTACTGAACCAGCGTGCTACACCCTCGACCTCGTCGACACTTACCATCAGGTGCGACTGAGGTCAAACGCTGGTCGGTCTTGTATAAATAAACCTATGTATCTGTCTTTCTCAGCAGCAGGCTAACCTGTGTATCTGTTCTCTCTCTCAGCAGCCAGCGCGAAAGACATGGAGGATTCACTCAGCAGGTCTCGTCGATAGACCCAGTAGACGACTACCCTCCACGTCCAGGCGAGGGGAGCAGTTTCATCCTTCGTTTTGAATATTCATTCGCAGGAAGCGATTCGCTTCTACCTTCCTAATGCGGACTGCTAAGGAATGCGCTCCTTTCGTCTGTATTCCCGGAAAGATATAATTTGGTATTCAAGGGAAGAGTGAAGGCTGTTACTGAACCAGCGTGCTGCACCCTCGACCTCGTCGACACTTACCATCAGGTGCGACTGAGGTCAAACGCTGGCCAGTCTTGTATTAATAAAACGATTTTATCTTGCCCCCAAAATGAAAGGCTTTGGTCTCCTATTCTGTGCTACACGCGACGTCTGACGTCTGACGTGGGGGTGGAAATATTGCCGCGTAGAACAATGGCGGAAGGAGGCGGCAGGGATTAATCCGAACAATTCCTCAGAACACTCCGTTGTAAATTCGATAGAAGATGCAGAGCGAAGCTACATCTCTACGCTAAAGGATCAAGCCGATCCGAGAGATCCTTGGAACCGACGATTCGATCTACTCCGTTGGATGCTATCTAGAGGGTCTCTATAGGTCTGATATTCTACACGTACCTTGTTCAGTAGTGATCTCATCAGGGAGGGCGAAGACATTGGTCTCCGGGCAGCGTACGTACTCCGCCCAGCCTCCGTCCTGCCAGATCCCGATGGTGCTGTTGATGCCTGCCGTCATGCAGTAATGGTAGTTGCCGCTGCGGCAGAATTCGCATTTATGGCAGGCACTGGAACAAGAGAAATGGTTATTTATTTTCACTTCACTAGCTCGGAAAGAACTGTTTTGTTCTTTAAAAACAGATAGCAAAGTTGCATTTTATTCACAATAACACTCTTGAGAGTGCAAAGTAATTTCATACAAATTGTTTATTACTAATCTAGTGTTTTTTATTATTTTATTATCTGGTCAGGTGTTTTTTTTATTTGATGTTTTTGAATCCATGCCAAACATTTTGGATATTTTTTTAAAGTTTACATCTATTTTATACGGTTATAAGCTAACATGGTCATTTCCATTACAACTATTACTTGAAACGATATAGTTACCATTTATGTTAATTTAAATGGGTTTCTGGGCCATTTGATTTACATAATTAAATATTTCGGGACAATCTTACAGATCTAGACCTAGTCCTACGGTAAGCTTAGTAAAGCTTGTGTTTTATGTACTAGACGACGATATACATATGTATATATTTAATAGATTCATGATTCTGAGTAGAAACTATACAGAAAAATCCAAATTTTTAAATTGTTGAGTATCGATACAACTTTAAATAAAATGCCCTTCTGATATATTTTTTAAAAGATGTTTTAAAAGTAAATAATATCCTAGTTGAAATACATTTTCTCACTTAACTGGCAAAGAATGCCTAATGGTATTAAGTCCAATAACGTTTTAATCAATATAATCCAAGTTCACGAAAACTAGTTCTTTTATTTATTATTATTAATTATCGTCTTCGTGTTACTAGGTGACCACTAAGTTATTGCACATTAGCTTTATATTTTGTATCTTATACTCAGTAATATATATCACTGTATTGCTGTTGATGCCCCGAATAAAATAAAATAAAATAAAATATTGCCAAATTTCATACCCATTTGTACCATTTTCATGTCCAATAAAGTATTAATAAATGTAAATATTGCCAAATTTCATACCCATTTGTACCATTTTCATGTCCAATAAAGTATTAATAAATATAAATATTGCCAAATTCATACCCATTTGTACCATTTTCATGTCCAATAAAGTTACAATCAATATAAATATTGCCAAATTTCATACCTGTTGGGGTCGACGACGACCTTCTGTCCGACTTTGAACCCGGAAGCTTTACCGACCTCCGTGACAACACCACTGAACTCATGCCCCATGGGCAGAGGGCGGTCCTTGCGAGCGGGGAACTCGCCCTAATAACAAAACATTAAAATACATTAAATACATCATCATCATATCAGTCGACGTCCACTGCTGGACATATACCTCCCCCAAAGCGACTCTCAATCACCGATTTTAGGTCACATGCAGTGGGTTCCAGTGATCTCTATACTAACGCGACTATAGTTCCAGCAAGATGGCCACGCTTCGCTAGATCACCGGAGCTTTGCTAAGCCACCGGAGCTTCGCTAAGCCACCGGAGCTTCGCTAGGCCACCGTTGCTTCGATTAGCCACTGGCGCTGTGCTAGGCCACCGTCGCTTCGATAAGCCACTTGCGCTTCGCTAGGCCACCGGCGCTTCGCTAGGCCACCGGCGCTTCGCTAGGCCACCGTAGCTTCGCTAGACCACCGGAGCTTCGCTATACCACCGTACCTCGGTTAGGGAACCGTCGCTTCACTAGACCACCGGAGCTTAGCAAGGCCACCGTCGCTTCGCTAAGTCACCGGTGCTTCGCTAGGCCACCGGCGCTTGGCAAGGCGACCGTCGCTTCGCAAGACTATCGACGCTTCGCAAGCCCATCGATGCTTCGCTAGGCCACCGTCGCTTCGCTAGGCCACCGGTGCTTCGCTAGACCATCGACGCTTCGCTAGCGCTTAAATATTAATGGATTACCTGAATAATATGCAGATCAGTGCCGCATATTCCCGAATAATGCACCTTCACGATGACATCGGTATCCTCAATTAACTTGGGGAGGGGGTATTTGGTCTCGTATTTGAGAGAGAGATCAGCGCCATTGAATACTACGGCTTGCATTGTAACTGTGAAAAAAACAATATAATTAATTTAAATTTAATCTTAGTTACCGTGTGATGCCGGCTGACTAATAGCATCACCCCATCTCCTCTCGCGGGTGTAAGAGGCGACAAAGGGAAAAATCCTACGGAGGTGCAGCAGCGTCCGTCGAAACCCAATCTACAGTTACTGCGGTCGCCTGCCCGCCTGCCAAGCGTGACGACTATGGCAACTACCCAAAATTATACAAGTCATATTTGTGGGAGGCCTATGTCCAGCAGTGGACTGCATACGGCTAAAATGTATGTATGTATGTAAATTTAATCTTAGTTTTAAGCAAACGCTAAATTTATATCGGGTGTTTCCTGTAATAAGAGCAATCAATTTCTACGCCACAAACGTAGCAACATCTCTACGACTTTACTAAACGGCTGAATCAACTATTCTTTGTCCCTCGTTGCCATGGTTACTTTCCCCTGGGTCACTCTTAAAACAGTTTTATGGCATTTAAATGCATTAAACATGCATATTTCTGGTAGCTATATGTCCCTTCCATAATGTGTCACCTACCAAGCGTGTTAGTAACGCGGTGCCATATTTCTTCTAACAAACTATGCCTCAGATGTGTTCTTGCTGACCGGACAGAATAACAACAACAAATAGAAAACAAATTTAATGCCGCTTAAGACCAAGTAAATTAAAATGGGTAAAAAGGTCTGTAAGTACAGTTGTCTCGGCGCCCAATACGATTTCTCGCCATTTGGCGTCGAGACACTCGGGCCTTGGGGCAAGGGTGCGCTCGGGCTCCACAGATAAATAAGCAAGCGTCTACGAGAGGCAACAGGCGACCCTCGCGCAGGCAGCTTTCTCGCTCAAAGGATTGCAATTGCAATTCAGCGCGGGAATGCTGCCTGCGTAATGGGCACCTTTGGAAGGGGCATAGGTTTGTTCTAGTATAGATATAATTTGTTACCCATTTTAATTTACAACAAATAGTTGATTCACTCAAATATCAAATGTGAGAGGACCACTCAGATTCGGTTGAGACTGCCTCAATCTCGCTGGAAGCGAAAACTCAGTAGGAGTATTCCAGGACAAATCAAGTCTGGTGCGGAAGGGTCCTGGATTTTCCCCAGGCTACCTTCCTCCTACACAGTCCGATCGCTCTAATGTGCCGAAACGGTCACAGCCTAAGTCAGGGTCCAAAAATAAGTGAGAGGACATATTTTAACTTTCAAAAGGGATCATATAGTGTGCCCTATCCCTTTTGAAAGTTAAAATACCCCTAAAAATCTGTCAAAGGCCACGGTACAGTCGCCTTCAGATATATCGAAGCTGTGTAGGTGATCAAAATCATCTGAACAACGCCTCTATTGTCAAGGCGATAAAGTGCATGTTCAGATATTTGTGACCACCTCCACAGCTCCGATATATCTGATAGCGACTGTACATATTTAGTCCGGGGACAGGCAGTCGACAGACAGACAGACATGGTGACACTGAGGGTTCCTAGTTGACTACAGAACTCTAAAAAGGCCCTTGAGGCATTGTATCGCCATCAGATATATCGGAGCTGTGGAGGTGGTCACAAATATCTGAACAACGCCTTTTTTTTTGTTTTACATCATGTTTTATATTATAAGGTCAATTTTAAGTATAAGTGTTATGTGTAAACTTTAATTTATGTGTAGCCGCTTGTAGTGACTTGAAATAAACGTTTTTTTTTTTCTTCTTTCTTTCTTTCTATTGTCAAGGCGATAAAGTGCATGTTCAGATATTTGTGACCACCTCCACAGCTCCGATATATCTGATGGCGACTGTATCCCAATGATGATGGGAGTTTTTAGAAAAACGTTTTATGTCAGTTTTGTGACGATAATTAAGCATGAAATCTTTAAGTATTTTTTTTACTATTTAAACTTTATGAAATGAGCACCAAATCTAAGTATTTGGGAGTTTTCAAAATTTGGTACACCCAATTAGCGAAAGATGTAGAAAAAAGTTAAATCACTGTCAGTTTCGTGACGACAATTAAGCGTTAAATCTTTATGAAGATCGACTTTTTGCCTTCTATTATGTTGTAATATCGATTGAAGTTTATAAAACGAACGTCAAAACCAAGCTTTTATCGATATTTAATGCTTAATTGTCGTCACGAAACTGACAGTGATTTAACTTTTCTTAACAACTTTCACTAATTGAGTGCACATTTTTTTGAAAACGCCCATTTATAGAAATTTAATACTTATTTATCGTCAAAAAACTGACTTAATTAACTTTTCTAAGCCACGCTTATTGCGGACATTTTTTTTTAATTTCCTGATACGTTGCGCGAGCAAGACGCTAACTTTTCTGCCACCAGTATAGTAATTTTTTTCCGTAATTAAAAAAATCTTAGTATTATTTTTTCATTACATTATGTAATTAAAAATAAAAAACAACTTACCAGTAGGTCTGTTTGCGTCGGGCACGAACAACAACTATTAGATAACAACATACAACATAGTATTAAATAACACTCAACTGGCATACAGGGTGGTCTTGTAAAGGATTTGCCGTTATAAATAGTACGCAGTGTTTTTCCGATAAATATACAGAAATATTCTTTAGAGGTCTTGAATTAATTTGCCTATATAAACTAGTTTTGTGAAAAAAAAATGAGATATTTTACAAATCGACCTAGTACAGTACGGTCTATGAGGCTTGTACGGTCAGGGACTTTAATTGTTGAGCCATTTAGGGTTCACTTTACATTGGGCATTTCATAGAGTAAGTATTAAACAAAAGAAAATAGCTTGAACCGTAAGTGGCTCAACAAATAAAGTCTGTGACTGTACGTACAGTCGCCATCAGATCCGAGCTGTAGAAGTCACAAATATCTGCACAATGCCTCTATTGCCAAGGCGATGAAGTGCATGTTCAGATATTTGTGAGACATAGCAACATTAGTTCTACGACTTTTAAAAATAACTTATAGTTTACTAAATATTAATAAAATGGAACCGGAATGGACCCGGGTATGTCCTTAAACTACGTCCAACAATGAGAGGTAGGGCACAGCGTTGACCATCACGCTTGAATCTGGAGCAGCCCAACTGGGGAACTACCTCCTCCTTACAGAAGACCACAGCCATAATAGCAATGCCACCTTTCAGGTATGTAGTGTTGTGTTCCTGACGGTAAGGTTCCCAGAGCTCCAACCCCCCTTAAAGGCTGGCAACGCGCTTGTAACTCCCCTGGTGTGGCGTGGTGGCCCATGGGCGACGGTAATTGCTTAACACCAGGCAATCCGTCTGCTCGTTTGCCGCCTATGTCATAAAAAAAAAACTCGGCTTTACCTAACACCCTTTATAAGGACAATAGTCCATAATACACTCAAGTGATAACCTACACATTATATATCGTCAATAGATAATGCTAGGAAAACAATAAATCAGAATTACACAATTATCAACTTTATTCCCGTTTCATAAAGTATACATTTAAAGTACTATTTGCGGACTATGAGCAATTGATAGTAATTAAGCATAGCCATTTTTAATGGAACTATTTACAATCATTATGTCACGTAGGGGGCATGTTTATACGGTTTATAGAAAGATATAAAATATTATTCGACTATTTTTTTTTTGATACAAGTGTTTGACCTCAGTCGCACCTGATGGTAAGTGTCGACGAGGTCGAGGGTGTAGCACGCTGGTTCAGTAACAGCCTATTCACTCTTGCCTTGAAAAGACCCAAATTATATCTTTCCGGGAATACAGACGAAAGGAGCGAATTCCATTCCTTTGCAGGCCGATTTTTGAGCACTCGACGCTCGAATCGTGACATTTTAAACTCTCCCAAATACGGAGAAATGGTATAAGAAGCAAGAAATATAAAAATAAAAATGGTGGGTATCGGAACTATACATTTTGTGCAATAATAATAATAGTAAGAAACTTTTGCATGTGATTATTTTCGTTCTCAAAGTTTTATGAATTCAAATGCACGCCTCTCAAAAATTAGCCCCCAGTCCACATTAGATAGTGACCACGAACCGGAAGTCGCAGCGTGGGCAGACCCCCCACAAGGTGGACCGACGACATGGTAAAGATTGCGGTTATCCACTGGATGCGGGCGGAAAACTGGTCACTGTGGGTCGCCTTGGGGGTTGCCTATGTCTAACAGGTCTTACGTCTGATATGATGATGATGATAAAAGTAATTATTTATGATAAAAATCAAGTGCGTGTCGGACTACGCGTAATGGCGTAAGGAAGAATTACGGAAGAAGGAATTATCTTTTTTTAAACAAAAAAAAAAGATTAGCCGAAAATGTTAAAAACAATTTTTGTGGAAAATATATATATTTTTTTTTATGTCATAGGCGGCAAACGGGGAGACGGATTGCCTGATGGTAAGCAATTACCGTCGCCCATGGGCACCCGCAACACCATGGGAGTCACAAGCGCGTTGCCGGCCTTTAAGGGGGGGTTGGAGCTCTGGGTACCTTACTCACCATCAGGAACACAACACTACATACCTGAATTGTAGCAGTGCTATTATGGCTGTGGTCTTCTGTAAGGAGGAGGTACTTCCCCAGTTGGGCTGCCCCAGATTCAAGCGTGAAGTGTATTAAAGGATGTTCCAAATTTTTTGTTTAATATGTTTTGGATTGTCGGTTCAATAATTATAGCGGCTTCTTCTTCTTGTGCCATGTCGTCATCGGACGTCGGCGACCATCTCTCGGAACTTATCTCTATCATGCATATCATTCCATTAAACAAGTTTGCACACCTCATGAACAAATCAGAATCCCCTAACTGACTGCGGAACGATTGAGGATGTGCAGCACTTCCTAATGGAATGTGTCAAAACTCGAGCAAAGAGGGAACAGCTATTTCAACGTTGGGGTTACTCAATAACCGATGTAGGTCTTCCAGTCGATATTGGCGGAACCCCTGTCCAAACCGGCAATATTTATTTATAGTTTTTGACACCTGACCGATTTGCTATTGTAATGTATTTTTATATTTTCGTATTGTATAATAATATATGTAATGAGGATACTACTATGTTGAGGTCAAACGGAGCCGACATAGTCTTAGAGACTAAGGCTCCTTAACAAAAAAGATAAAGAAAAAAAATATCTATCCTGTGCTATTCTGCTCAGATTGGCAGCGTTATGAGTCCAGCTTTTAATATTATCCATCCAGGCTAGCTTCCTTCTTCCTCTACTTCTTTTGCCCTCCATTTTCCCTTCAATTATTTTTCTTAAAATTGGGAGTAAAGACTTATCGATTGATGTGCAACATGTTGACAATTTTAGTGATTTTTTTACACTTAGTTACATACCTACCTACGTATGGTGAGCCCTCTTCTAAAAAAATTATTTTTTATTTTTATGACAAATGTGGCAAACGAGCAGACGGATTGCCTGATGGTAAGCAATTACCGTCGCCCATGGGCACTCGCAACACCAAGGGAGTCACAAGCGCGTTGCCGACCGACGAAGTGGGTTGGAGCTCTGGGAACCTTATTCACCATCAGGAACACAACACTACATACCTGAAAGGTGACAATGCTATTATGGCTGTGATCTTCTGTAAGGAGGTACTTCCCCAGTTGGGCTGCCCCAGATTCAAGCGTGATGGTCATCGCTGTGCCCTACCTCTCATTGTTGGACGTAGTTTAAGGACATACCCGGGTGTCAGCGATATTTGCCTTATAGTTTATGAAAAACGCTTGTGTTATACGGACAGACGGGCATGGTGAAATAAAGTGAAATTAAAGGGTTTCGTATCTGCCAATTTGGTTACGAATCCCTAAGAACGGATTAGATTGCGTATAGTAAACACCTAAATTATCCGACCACGATACGTCGGGATTAACATATTTGCCGCTATCATTTCTAGATAAGTAACAATTTAAATATATATTTACTTATATGGGGTGTATTTAGAGGTTAATCTAGAATGCTACAAAATATCGGGTTATTCAGAAAATTTGTAAAAATCAATTTGTAACCGTTAATTATAATCCATTTTCTTAATTTACTACCGGTGAGTGCATTACATTTAGTTGTAATTCAAAGTTTGCAATAATTCCGGAATGATTGTTAAAGAAGGTATTTTTGGTAAACAAAGATAAACCATGTAGTGACATCTGGTGATGACTAGTCCAACTATGTAGGTGCAAGCCACAGCTTCATGCATACCGCCATCTATCGCGGAATAGTAAATTTAAATTTGAACGAATGAAAGTATCTTCTTTACCGACAGAGCTTCATGAATGAAATTATCGTTATGGCGTTTTGAATGTTGCCATAGTTTAACAGTATTCCGAAATTCTGTAAAAATAAAAATAATTTTTTTCCGTTTTTTTTTACTACACTGAAATGAGAAAATGACAGCTTAATCATTCTAATCTGACCAATTCAACTAGAAAACTATCTAGTAGTATAGGCTAGAATAGGGTATATATAGGTATTGTTTTACGATGATAATATCTCTGCACTGAGTTTGTATGTTATGAAAATGTGGAAAAACTAGCATTAAAGTACGAAGCTAATGTTAGTTTAACAGAGCAAAGCTAGAATCTACGTATTTAGTTCTAAACAACTATTCGATTCCATTAAAGGGGTAACATAATCTAACCTAAAATCTAGCGTATTGAACTAAAAAACCTAAGGCCGTCAAAGATTGAAAGTGAATAATTTATACGTAGCTGAAATCACGAGCGGAACCTTCCGCATGTTTCTATGAGGTTTTAATGTTTTTGCAGTTTTTTTTTTTATATTTTTACCCTTTTAATTTAATTTGCACTTACATTAAAAACAAAGGAATTTAAATTCAAAAGCTGGCATCCCAAACGCACACCTGCCACTTATTCCATTCGTTCGCCTGATTCATTCATTTGAATCCGTTCATTTAAACGCAGGGAGCGGCATTTCATTGCGTAGCGCCCAAAACGGTGAAGAAAGTTTAGGTTGTGCGGTGTTGTGTAGCGTTAAGTGAAATGGCAGCTTACCGATTAATTACGTTATTACTGTGTTTAACACCAAATGGTAAGTTAAAGCTATTGTAACACATCTTGTTCCTAATCTTAAGGTAGTTACTTATGTAAAATAATCCATCTAAAACCGGCTGTAATTGTTACAATACACAAAGGTGTTCGGGTTTTCAATTGTTTTGATTCTGTGCACGTAATTTATAAGTAGACACACCCATTCATCACGTTTCTCAAGAAAATCATGTATAAACAACCTAATTTCTGTTTAAAAAGTTAGAAAATTAAAAAAATACGAATTAGACACGATTTTTATTGATGCATAAATTGTATGGATAACAGCGTCTTCTGTAACGGATTTTATGAACGTTAATATTCCATCTGGTTCAGAATTAAATGTAGGGCTTAATAATAGGTTTATCACTCAAAATTGATGTCGTAAATGCGTTTTTGGAACGCGACCGGCTACCCTTTGTGTATCGATTCTTTTTGTCGCTTCATTGAGCAAAAACAGGAAGCTAGGGGCGATCGTAGCGATAAAAGGGTGCAATAAATTACAGCTTGTAAGCTTTTAAATCAGCTATTTGTTAAATAATAC
Organism: Grapholita molesta; assembly: GCA_022674325.2. Taxonomy (NCBI): domain Eukaryota; kingdom Metazoa; phylum Arthropoda; class Insecta; order Lepidoptera; family Tortricidae; genus Grapholita; species Grapholita molesta. The sequence continues at coordinate 7,147,136 of CP053145.2, read as the reverse complement.
TTATTATTAGGGTGTCAATGGTTTAGTGATAGATTTTTTGATGATATCACTGAATTAAATTACTTTTAATTATGCTTTTGTTATTTGGTTGTAAAGATGGAGTCTGTTTTACATAAATAAGGTTTTAAGGTGCAAGTAAAAGTAAATAATTAAAACATTAAAGTTTACTGAATGCATTTCACTATGCTTGTAACAGAAACAAATGAATTTTATAAAGAAAGTATAATAGTTACAATTTACAAAAGAACAAAATTAGTGTTTTCCCTCTCATGCTAATCTTAAGACCCAGGGAGACATCCCAAAATTGAACCATGAGCATAGCAAGTGGTTCAAGGAATGGAATCTTGAGTGTTAGGAGGGTTTCAAGGCGCAAGAGTTGATCACTTTGTATCAAAAAACACAATGTTTCACCTCAAAAATACTAAAAAAACTTGCTCTTACTTAAAAATTTACATCAAAATTTTTGGTATCCATCATTTATGTTTAAAAAACGTTTTAAAATATATTTTTTTTTAAACAAATTACTTTGCACTCTGGAATAAAATGCAACTTTGCTATTGGTTTTCAAATAGTAAAACAATTCTTTCCAAGCTAGTGTGTTGAATAATAACTTACCAAGTTCTTTAAGTGTTACCAACCAGGTCCGAGGCCAGTCTGAATTTGATTTTACTAAATAGTTATTAAGGTCCAATTAACATATAATTTATTTATTGTATGGTGTATTGCACACTGGTTAACGAAATTTAAGAATAGAAATAAAAAAATCAAAATGTCCCACTCTGCAGATAAACATGTATAATTAGAATTACTTAAAGGACCTAGCCAAGTTAGTAGTAAACTTGTCTACAAAGTAGGAGGTCTTGAATATTTAATCAAAACCATTGGTCGGACAGAGGTCCTCGTCACTCTTAAGTATATGTCACCTATTTTCAATTCACCAAAAAATTTTTTTTCAGTTTGGGGACAGCGGACACCAACAATCTCACATATAACTCAAGAACAGATCCGAGACATCGGCAGCCAAGTGGACTTGGAGTGCTCAGTTCATTATGGACAGGAGTACCCGGTGCTCTGGGTAAGTGAATACTGACTGTAGATCGGGCAGCGAAGTATGTCCTTAAACTATGAGAGGTAGGGCACAGCGAAGTACCATCACGCTTGAGTCTGGAGAAGCCCGACTGGGGAAGTACATCCTTACAGAACACAGCCATAATAGCACTGCTACCTTTCAGGTATGTAGTGTTTTGTTCCTGATGGTGAGTAAGGTTACCAGAGCTCCAATCCCCCTGAAAGGCCGGTGACTCCCCTGGCGTTGCGGGTGCCCATTGGCGACTGTAATTGCTTACCATCAGGCAGTCTGTCTTTCCCCGTTTGCCACCTATATCATAAAAAAAAAAAAGTCATTAGAACTCGTAATAGCGGAAAGGCTATGCTACCCTAAGTTTCTGAGTGGACTATCTGATATAGACACCATTTTTGGTAGAATGGTGTTTGGAAACATGAGAAACGACAGGGTCCTCTATTACAAATAAATGGGACATAGCTATGCTCGTAGACTCATGGGTGATCCTGATAAGTGTAAGGTTACACAGCCTTGAGCACCGAGGCTTGGTAGTTTGTCTGTGTTTTACAGAATACATTTTGGAGTGTGCACAGGAATTGCACGATTTAACACGTTCAGCTCCGGCGACACAACGTCTGTGATCTGATTAAACCTTCTCCAATGCCAGTGACACAATGTGTGTGATCAAAAATTATCGAGCTCCTATGCCAGTGACACGTATTTGTGTTTCAAAAGATAGTTCTCCTATGCCGGTAACACGTAAGTGTGTTCATATAAATTAACTGGCTGATGCCGGCGACACAACAGTTGTGTTAAAAACGTTCGTATTCCTATAACACTGGCATAGGAGTAAGAACTTGACTTATGACAGCGGCATAGGAATAAAAAAATCGTAAAATGCCAGCGGCGTGCTTTGAGTGATCAAGATAATTTCTACCGGCATATTTTAATTTAACCGTTTAGTAAAACGGTACTCTGGGCGAACGTGTTAATTCCGCCACCTCCTTTCTACCACGACATCCAGGCGAGGGGAGCGGTTTCATCCTTACGTGAATTTTCCATTCATTCGCACGAAGCCATTCGCTTCTACCTTCCTAATGCGGACTGCTGAGGAATAGAATTCGCTCCCTTCGTCTGTATTCCCGGTAAGATATAATTTGGGTCTTTTCAAGGCAAGGGTGAATAGGCTGTTACTGAACCAGCGTGCTACACCCTCGACCTCGTCGACACTTACCATCAGGTGCGACTGAGGTCCAACGCTGGTCAGTCTTGTATAAAAAAAAAGTATATGCCGTGTCTTCATCCGAGTACGTCGTTCTCCAACAACTTTTGGGGTAGGGCAGGCAACGCGCATGTGTATCCTCTGGAGTTGCAGGCGTCCATAGGTTACGGTAACTGGTAACCATCAGGTGGGCCGTATGCTTGTTTGCCACCGTCGTTGTATTAAAGAAACTGGATTATTTTTTAAAGTACGCGGTTATATATCCCGATTTTTTGTAAAAATCGTGAAAGTTTAAATAAGTATTTTGGGTTCCACTATATTCGGGTGGCCTAACTGGATAGGGAGTCCGGAAATGCGGGTTCAAATCCTGCCTCGGACACCAGAGTACCTGGTCACTTAAGTATGTCATCTATTTTCAATATATTCAACTTCACCAACTTAAAGCCCTAACGACATCTTTATGCGCCCTCATATTCTTAAACACACAGACAAACAGACAATCAAGTTTTTATTGTAACTTAAACATTAACAATGGGTCTAGTCACCCATCACTAACTTATACATGGGGGACCAAATGACACTATAGAATGTATAATACATTATTCTCAAAAAGACGTAAGTGTCAATTACTAGTATGGTATATAAGACTTTTTTGGTTAAAAGGAAGTTAGCTGGTATTTTTATTGCGTCAAGGATGAGTTGCGATATTAAAATGACATTTGGTTGGGCTTCTAAATTAACTCTTTGTGTTTTGAGGATGGGTAGTCGCGGGTCTAAATTCAATTTTTAGGGTTCCGTGCCTTAACGGCTGGTCCCCTGTTACTAAGACTCCACTGTCCGTATGTTTGTCTGTCACCGGCCTGTATCTCATGAACCGTGATAGTTTGACAGTTTCACACATAATATATTACTTTTGCTGCTATAAGAAATGGGCCATTTGATTTAAAGTTGTATTCTCAACTTTTTTTTAATTTGGATATTTTTGTGTGGTTTCTACTCAGAATCATGAGCTCTTTCGAGCCTGATAGGAGAAAATGTGAATCCTCTGGCGTCCAAAGGCTGCGGTAATTGCTTACCAACAGGAGGGGCGTATGCTTGTTTGCCACAGTCGTAACTTTTTTTTTCTGTTTCAGCTGAAATATGACCGGACCAAGACAACGGAAGCCTTACCCCTTTCAACTAACTCCGGACTCATCATTCGTGACTCAAGATTCTCACTCAGATACGACGCGGCCTCAGCTACTTATACTTTGTCGGTGAGTCCCACTGAGTGCAAAAATATGTCAACATTATTTGATTTTATGGACATTTGTGACGACTGGTCTGGCCTAGTGGGTAGTGACCCTACCTATGAAGTCGATGGTCCTGGGTTCGATTCCCAGTCAGGGCATTTATTTGTGTGATGAACACAGATATTTGTTCCTGAATCGTGGGTGTTTTCTATGTATTTAAGTATTTATATGTATCTATTATTGTTTTTTTTTTATATTAAGCAGAAACGTCTGCTAGCATATCAAAGATATTTATATCGAAAGGAAAATAGCCGATGCCGTAAAAAGGGATCAATACTCTTCGGTAGATGTCGCTACACGTCACCCGTAATGACGTATACCAAGAGGGATAAAATAGAAAAATTTGACACGTCTAAGCGGCGCTCGTATAGCACAATTGGTAGCGCACTAGGCTAGTGATCCGGTGGTTGTGGGTTCGAGTCCCGCCGCGAGTCAATTTTTTTTCTTTCGATTTAAATATCTATCTACTATATATATCGTCGTCTAGTACCTACAACACAATCCTTACTGAGCTTACCGTAGGACTAGGTCGATTTGTGTAAGATTGTCCCGAAATATTTATTTAATTATATTTCCACAGATCAAGGACATACAAGAGACAGACTCAGGCTGGTACCAGTGCCAAGTCATCATCTCCGTGTCCAATAAGATAACAGCTGAGGTGGAACTTCAGGTCCGAAGACCGCCCATCATCTCTGACAACTCCACGCGTTCACTGGTCGCAAGCGAGGGAGAGAGTAAGTTACATACATACATACATACATTTCAGCCGTATGCAATCCACTGCTGGACATAGGCCTCCCGCAAATATGACTTGTATCATCTTGGTGTCATAGTCGCCACGCTTGGCAGGCGGGTTGGCGACCGCAGTAGCTGTATTGGGTTTCGACGCTACTGCCCGTCCGTAGGATGTTTCCCTTTGTCGCCTCTTACGACACCCGCGGGAGATGGGGTGGTGCTATTCTAGTCAGCCGGCGTCACACGGCACGGGAGAGGAATTCACTCTAAATAGGAACTCTTGTTTTACGAAAGGATTCCTTTTCATTTCCACCACGATATTGGTGCAAAACTTAAGCTACGTCCGCACTGGCAGGCGGCTTGCTTGGCGCCTAGAGCTTAGTAGCCTCGCCACAAAAAACCAAGACGTCTGTTTACTTGGACACACGCTAAGCGACTAGCTAGGCGCCAAGCGCGCAGTGCGGTCGCGAACATTCAACTTTTGTTTTGCTAAGCTACTCGCTAGATGACGCTCTAGGCACCAAGCAAGCGTCCTGCCAGTGCCGACATAGCCTTAGCTATAGCACTTGGCGTATGTAGTAGTAACGTGTATACGTATGCCGGCGTTCTATATTCAAATATTGACGTAAGTGCCATATTAATTCTCTGCAGAACTTACATGGGCATAGTCGTTGACCAATTTTTTTTAATACATGACTTGCGTTTGACTTCAGTCACACCTGATGGTAGCGACGAGGTCGAGGGTGTAGCACGCTGGTTCAGTAACAGCCTTCACTCTTGCCTTGAATACCAAATTATATCGTTCCGGGGACACAGACGAAGGGAGCGAATTCCATTCCTTAGCAGTCCACATTAGGAAGGTAGAAGCGCTTCGTGCGAATGAAAGGAATATTCAAAACCTAAGGATGAAACTGCTCCCCTCGCCTGGACGTCCGGTGGTGGAACAAAATGTATCCTGTAAAACACAGACAAACTAGCAACCCTGCGACGGTGCTCAAGGCTCTGTAACCTTACACTCACCAACTCAGGATCACCAATGAGTCTGCGAGAGTGGTTAGACGCAAATTATATGTTAACAGCATTGCCATGTCGTGCTTTTTTGAACCGGTACGTTATAAAAACGTGCTATTTCCGTGTTTTTTGGATGTCTGCTGTGATACATCTCTTTAACGGATATTTCGTAAATAAAGAGCATCTGATTATGATGACAGGTAGTCCCTCCCCTCCCTTTTTGAATAGCAAGTACAAAAAATGTGCTACACACTTTAATTTTTTTTTACTTTGGCGTTTGAACTATTTTTGAGCTACGGAACCTTACACAGAGCATGGAACGACATGTTTTTTTAGTTGATTTGTGCATTATGATACGAAACAAATAAAATGTAAATATTTTCTTAAAAAACGTGCTTTTTATCCAGAATTCGTACCTTTTTGTCTATCCGTTCGTGCTATTCAGAGCGTCCTCTGACAACACTAACCTACCGACTGAATTAAACTTGTGTTTTTATTGTAGGTGCTCAGATGGAATGCTATGCTGGTGGGTTCCCGCCGCCCAAGATTTCGTGGCGTCGCGAAAACAACGCCATCTTGCCTACCGGAGGATCCATATACAGGTATTTTTCTTTCACCCTTAGGCACTGGTCCCACCCCGAGCTAGTAAGCTATGAGCTATCGGCTATTTCAAGGGACGAAAGATTATCGCTCCCGTGTAAATAAAATAGACATATATGTGCTCGCTATGCTCGTGGTTAAATTTTGGGATCTTTCGCTAGCTCGGGTCTCAATATTAGCACGAGAAGGTAAACACTGGACCCGGGTATGTCCTTAAACTACGTCCAACAATGAAAGGTAGGGCACAGCGAAGTACCATCACTCTAGAGCCTGGAGAAGTCCAACTGGGGAAGTACCTCCTCCTTACAGACCACAGCCATAATAGCACTGCTACCTTTCAGGTATGTAGTGTTGTGTTCCTGATGGTGAGTAAGGTTCCCAGAGCTCCAACCCCCCTTAAAGGTCGGCAACGCGCTTGTGACTCCCCTGGTATTGCGGGTGCCCAAGGGCGACGGTAATTGCTTACAATCAGGCAATCCGTCTGCTCGTTTGCCACCTTATGTCATAAAAAAAAATGCTCAAGGTTCGACTCTTTAAAACCAATCGCCATGCTCGTGGTTCAATTTCGGGATCTTTCCCTAGCTCGGATCTCAATATTAGCACGAGAAGGTAAACACAAACCTTGCCCCCTTGTATAATAAATATTTTATTATTTTGCTGTTATCTGCGCCGCATCGACCAGTTATGAATCATAACTTACGATCTATTGTGGCAGCCAGTTTATAAGTCATTACTGATTCCCGTTGAGTCCAGAAAGCTCCAGATTCTTTATAACAAATAACTATTTTTTACAACACACATGATGTCCTGCATTATTTATATTTTATAATGGTTTTCAGAGGCAACCTATTGAAGATTCCCGCCGTACACAAGGAAGACCGCGGCACATACTACTGCGTGGCTGAGAACGGAGTCGGCAAGGGCGCCCGTCGGAACATCAACTTGGAGGTGGAGTTTGCGCCGGTGGTCACAGTACCGAGGCCTAGGCTTGGGCAGGTTAGTAAATTAATAGTAGATTACTGTAGAGGCCGAGAAAATGAGGATTTATATACAGGTATATACGTACTTGTGGAGATCCAAGGGGGAGGCCTATGTTCAGCAGTCTTATGGCTGAGATGATGATGATGATGATACGAGGCCGGCAATCCGTTTTACGACGAGGCATGTATAGTGCTTATCTCAAACATAGAATGATATAAAAGAAATACTTCAAAAAAATTATATTTGGAAAACCACAACTAAATTAACATCAGCTGTTTGCTATGACACCCGCCATATATGCCTCTGTATGGATAATCGCCAAAAAAAAAGTTCACCTTAAAAAAAGTTACTTTGCCTGGGCCTGCAAAGTTATATGAAATTCCATTTCCGTCCCGTTCAGTGGCCGCACCCAAAAAACCATACTTCCGAGGCTATTATAAGGAATGTAAAGACAATATTTCATTGCATGTTTGAGAAAAAGTATATTAATACAGAGGCAGGGAAATACCTCAAGTAATATATATATGTAACTAGCTTTTCCTCGCGACTTCGTCATGAAATTGTTCGCCGGCGCATACAAAAGTTTTTGAAAATGGAAGACGCAACGAGTCGGTTAAGCAAACGAAAGATTTTTTTTTTTTAATTTGCTGCCGAGTGAAATTTTTCAGTGCGAGAAAAATATTAACTCTAAAACCAATTTAAAAATGTCTATTACTTTGCGCTTTTATAGATAAAATGCAGTTTTGCTATTTGATTAAAAAAACTCCGAGCTAGTGTGGTATATAAACTCGTAAAGATCTTGTTTTAATATGAAAAGATATTTATTCAGTCAAAAATACATTTTACCGGCTAACTTAAGACTAACTTAAGCCTAGTCAAATAGTACCTCTCGAGTCGTCCCTGGTGCAAAGGTACCCATTACACTAGCCGCGTTACCACGCTGAATAGCGACGGACAACCTTTGCACCAGACACGAACCCGCGCGGGCGTCAGACCCCCTCTCTCCGATTCCACGTCCCACTTCCCTAATGAAGGCAATAGCCTCTGACCCCCAGCACCCAGTAGTCTCGAATTTCAAGGGGTACAAAAAAGATTAAATTTGTTTTAATTAATTATGTTTATCATCATCAGGCCCTCCAATACGACATGGATTTGGAATGTCACGTGGAAGCGTATCCTCCCCCGGCCATCATATGGCTGAAAGGAGAGTTTCAACTCTCCAACAATCAACATTACAGGTGAGACGCCATTTTGGTAAAACAACTTTTTTATACGTACCAAACAATAAGTTTGCCGTGTGAAGCCAGCTGACTAGAATAGCACCACCCCATCTCCCGCGGGTGTCGTAGGAAGCGACAAAGGGAAAAATCCTCCGGACGGGCAGCAGCGTCCGTCGAAACCCAATATGCAGCTACTGCGACCAACCCGCCTGCCAAGCGTGGAGACTGGCAACTACCCCCCATTGCCCATGGGCACACGCAACACCAGGAGAGCCACAAGCGCGTTGCCGGCCTTTAAGGCGGGTTGGAGCTCTAGGAACCTTACCATCAGAAACACAACACTACATACATGAAAGGTAGCAGTGCTATTATGGCTGTGGTCTTCTGTAAGGCGTGATGATCATCGCTGTGTCCTACCTCTCATTGTTGGACGTAGTTTAAGGACATACCAGGGTCCAAAAATCCAGGACCTTTCTGCATCAGACATGATTTGTACTACTGGATTACATCAAAACTTAGGAATGATTTGCCGTTAGCAGTATTTCCGGACCGATACGACCCTCATACCTTCAAGAAAACGTACTCCTATCTTAAATCCCGGCAACGCGCATAATTCCATGGTGTTCCCATGGGCGACGGTAATTGCTTACCATCAGGCAATCCGTCTGCTCGTTTGCCACCGTTCTCATAAAATAAACTACTGAGTTTACGCTTCTAGTGAGATTGAGGCTTTCTCAACCGAATCTGAGTGGACAACCATTTTTTTTTATACATGACTGACCAGCGTTTGACCTCAGTCGCACCTGATGGTAAGTGACGACGAGGTCGAGGGTGCAGCACGCTGGTTCAGTAACAGCCTATTCACTCTTGCCTTGAAGAGACTTAAATTATATCTTTCCGGGAATACAGATAAAGAGAGCGAATTCCATTCCTTAGCAGTCCGCGTAGGAAGGTAGAAGCGAATCGCTTCGTGCGAATGAATGAAATATTCACAACATAAGTATGAAACCGCTCCCCTCGCCTGGACGTCCGGTGATGGACGGAGATGGCGGAATTCAATCGTGCAATTCCTGTGTACACTCCAAAATGTGTCCTGTAAAACACAGACAAACTAGCAACCCCGCGACGGTGCTCAAGGCTCTGTAACCTTACACTCAGTAATTCAGGATCGCCAATGAGTCTGCGGCGTTCTATTGAATCAAAAGCGGCCAGCTGATACTTGGCAGACCATTGTATAAGTTTTTTTTTTACAGTATATCACATTTCGCTACCGCCGACGAATTTACCGACACCACACTTCGCGTGATCACGATAGAGAAGCGACAGTATGGCCTCTTCACGTGCAAGGCTCAGAACAAACTCGGCACCGACGAGGGGCACGTGGAACTTTTCGGTGAGTCATATATGGTCATAAAGTTTGACCCACCCGTGTCACATGGTAACTATCTACTATTTAAGTAATAGTTGTGTAAACGAGCATTAGCTAATCGTATATTACCTTTATTCTCCTTGATTGTGAGCTTATAGCACTGCTCCCACCGCGAGCTAGTAAGCTATGAGCTATCAGCTATTTCAAGGGACAAAAGATAATCGCTCCCGTGTAAATAATAGAGACATATATGTCATAGCCGAGCGATCGTAGTTCATCGCCGGCGATGAGCTATAAATATATATCTTTTATTTACACGGGAGCGATTATCTTTTGGTACAGTCAGCAGCAAAAGTGGCTAAGCGTTTGAAGTGTTCAAAATGACCTACACGCGCTCTTATTCTCTTGACAATAGAGATGTGTTGACCTCATTTTGAACACCTCAAACGGTTAGGCACTTCTGCTGCTGACTGTACCTTGAAATAGCTGATAGCTCATAGCTTACTAGCTCGCGGTGGGACCAGTGCCTTATTTTTGCCGAGAAAATTCTGAGCTCTATTTTTTTTTTATTCAGCATCAAAGTTACCCTGGAAGTGCATTTTTTTCAACGTCTTTTATGTAGATTTGTTTATTATTTGTTTAAAAAATTGCCTCGATACAAAGTTTTTTTTAAGCAAAAATACTACACAGAATCAAGAGCACTTTTTTATTTAATGAATAAATTTCCTACTTATGATTTTTCATATAATTTGCACACTCAGCGTCATATAGCTAGTTGCAGTTCAGTATAGCCAAATATATCGATATAGATCTTTATTTATTCACGACCGGTCTAGCCTAGTGGGTAGTGACCCTGCCTATGAAGCCGATGGTCCTGGGTTCGAATCCCAGTCAGGGCATTTATTTGTGTGATGAGCACAGATATTTGTTCCTGTGTCATGGGTGTTTTCTATGTATTTAAGTATTTATATGTATCTATCTATTATATATATCGTCGTCTAGTACCTACAACACAAGCTTTACTGACGACTACTACTGACCGTAGGACTAGGTCGATTTGTGTCAGATTGTCACGAAATATTTATTTATTTAAATATCAGTAAGGATGTGTATGGGATATACCGGGTGCGGCCTGTAATAGGAGCAAAAATTTTAGGGATCGCTTCTACACCACGAACGTAACAACATTTGTTCTACAACTTTAAATAATTGGATAATATATTACTTGTGATTTTTTCGAACAAAGTAAATAGTATTTTCAATGAACAGCATCCAATAGTCTAGTTGACGTTTACTGTCAGCCTAGAAACTTCATAGTTTTTGCAATACATTGCTTGCTTGGAAAACCTTTTTTTTATTAATATTTATTAAACTATAAGTTATTTTCAAAAGTCGTAGAACAAATGTTGCTACATTTTTGGTGTAGAAACGATGCCTAAAGTTAAAGCTCCTATTACAGGCCACACCCGGTATTTGGCCATACTGACTGCATCTGACTGTATGATGGTAAAACAGGAGAGCTTTTTTTGTTTACTGGAATGAAAGCTCATGATTCTGAGTAGAAATAATATATTTTTTTTCTTGTCGCTTGAATTTATGGTACACTTGAGGAAAATTAAAATGGTGATATTATTTCCAATGTTTTTATTTGTATAGAAACATTGTAAAATAATGGATACGTTGTCGTATGCTATTTTAATTGTCTTTCAGTGCAAGTTTGTTACCAGATATCTCTGCTTTTTACTGTATTTTTCAGTATTTTCGCATGTTTTTATCAACCGACTTCCAATTTCTTTTTTTTTACTCGTTAAAAAAGGGTCGATCTTACGCAAATTGACTAAATAGTCATATAGTAATCTACATAAGCATATATAAAATAGATTAATAAATACTTAGGTACAGTTGCTGACAAATCAATCTGAGCTGCCAATGTACTCAATAATATGCACATGCACTTTATCGCCTTGGCAATAGAGGCGTTTATATATTTGTGACGGACTCAGCTGCTTAGATATATATGATGGCGAGTGTACCAGGTTTAAACTTTGGTAGTCGGTGGTAAGTTTATTCTGATCAAAAATGTATCGTATGATATTTCAGTGTTTCTCAAAGTGTGGTAGGGTACACAGCTAAATGGGTCGCTAAGTAAATATCTTTATTTTTAATTTAACTTTTTCTTAAATTATAAATATTCGGTGTACACAATTTGGACAGTGCGAAGATCAAATATCGCTATGGGATCAATTGCTTAAAAAAATAATGATGAAAAATAATTAGTGTTCAACTAAAAAAAAAAAAAAACTAGAGTAAGGCAAAATAATACAATTGTTATTTTGATCGTAAAATAATCTACTAGGTATATATATTATAGGAAATATGTAAGAAATCGAATGAAAGTCATTATCAATTATTTTATAAACATTCCAAAAGATCTCTCTAGCTCATATCCATTTAAATTAATTTTCTCCTCACTAGCTCGTAAAGCGCTTGTTTATCCTTTAATACAAGAGGGTATAGACGCATTTTATCCGCTAGTGATTAAAGTAATTTTACCTTGAAGTATACTTAAGTAGCATTTGACAGATGACAAAAAGTATAATGTTCATAATTATATGGAACTTTCGATACTATTTTGCATTGGTTTGAAAGGCTGTTAAAAATTATAAAATTTGCTATATTTTATTCTTTTAACAGTAAAAACTGTAATTTATATAAGAAATCTTTGTTTTTTGTAATAATGTTGAATGTATTCTAAACGCAAATAAAAAGTCGATGCGACTTCACTTTCTTCGCTATAGTGAGGGGAAAAGTTTTGTGTTACACACGGGTGCAATTGTAATTTACTTCTCGTGTATTGAAACAATCGCAGTTAAAATAAAACGTTGCACCCTTGTATAACAAATAACTATTTTGTCATATATCGGGTGTTTCCTGAAACAAGAGCAATAACTTTAGGCATCGTTTCTACACCACAAACTTAGCAACATTTGTTTTACGACTCTTGAAAATAACTTATAGTTTACTAAATATTAATAAAAAAAGATATTCCAAGCAAACAATGTATTATGAAAACTATGAAGTTTTTAGGTTGTAAACGTCAACTAGATTAGATGCTGTTCATTGAACTATTTAGTTTATTCGAAAAAATCAAAAGTAATAAATTACACAATTTTTTAAAGTTGCAGAACACATCTTGCTACGTTAGTGGTGTAGAAGCGATCCCTAAAATTATTGCTCCTATTACAGGAAACACCCGGTATCTATTTATTTATGTACACGGTTTGAGAAACACTGATATATAGTATGGTAGAGTAGTACGGTATGGTGAGTGTCGTGGCATGTCCGTAGAAACCATAATCCCGGTGTGTCCGCCGGCGTGCGGCCAGACACGCTACGGAGGCGGGGCTGCGATCTCCGCGCCGTCCGTCGCGCTGCTCGCCGCGCTGCTCGCCGCGCACGCCGGCCGCAGGTACGTGCTGAACGTAGCCTTTTATACAACAAGCATACGGCTCGCCTGATGGTAAGCAGTTAACAGTAGGATATGGACGCGAGCTCCACAGGATTCCCAAGCGCGTTGCCTACTTGAAAAGTTGTTGGAGCTCTGGGAAGCTTACTCACCATCGGGAACACAACACAACTTCTGAACGGTAGCAGTGCTATTATGGCTCTGTTCTGTAAGGACTTCCCCAGTTGGGCTTCTCCAGGCTCAAGCGTACTTCTCTGTGCCCTACCTCTCATTGTTGGACGTAGTTTAAGGACATACCCGGGTCCAAAAGTAGCTTGACTTGTATAGAGTACATCGTATCAGTGGCGGCGCCACCATAAAAGGTGGCTTGGCTCATTTACTGAAGAAAATTTGTTTACACTATATATAATATTACGTTTTCTCAAACTTGAACTACAATCTTGACATTGTGTGATCCATGTGGCTTCGAAGTGTATGGTTGTGGTTTGGTTAGGCGAGAAGCACGAGAGGAGAGGTCGTTAAGGTTGACATTGATGGTCATTCCACATAAATTTGAGACACAGCACATCTTGGAGATTGCTCATAAAAAAAAAGTTTTATGACATTCCGACACTACGCCTATTAAAAATAATAATCAATTAAAGTATGGTACAGTTTGCTGTTTGTTTGGCATGTTTACATTTACTTTTTCTAAACAGTAAACTTCTATTTCATGGAGTTTTTTTTTTACTACTGTATTGCATGTTTGAGAAAACCACTACCTCGGCGTGAAAAGGGGTTGTCGGCCTCGTAACAGTTCGGCCGTCTACATATGCTCGGCTGACAATCCCTTACTTCCCGGCCTCTGTAGTAATGTATTATTGTTGTGTAACAATGGAACTAGTGTGTACTAGTGCAATAACCTCCGGCTTGCCTAAAACCCAATCCACCGCCACTGATAAATATTTAATTTAGATTATGTAGTATTTATTTTTTATTGTTTAACCATACATCAACCCGTGACGATATTACTTCTCCAAAAAAAATATTAAAACTAATTTTAAACACAAAACTTCCTTGAATCTCAACCATATTAATTGTGTAGAAGCGGGTAAGTCACTCCTCTCTGCGTAACGAGGAGCATTATCATGAGCCATTCGCGTTAGCTGGACGGAGAAGGCTAGAATGAGTCACTCCTCTCTGCGTAACGAGGAGCATTATCATGAGCCATTCGCGTTAGCTGGACGGAGAAGGCTAGAATGAGTCACTCCTCTCTGCGTAACGGGGAGCATTATCATGAGCCATTCACGTTAGCTGGACGGAGAAGGCTAGAATGCTGAACGGACAGATTTCGTCGGTCAGCCAAAGCGAACGGCCATTGATTATGCTCCTCGTTACAGAGTGAGACACGTCGAGCAATATTCGACTTATAAAAAAATATATCTATAATTTTTACTTCTTTTTGTTAGTTGCATGTTAAACTTTTTGCCTTCCCTCCAGTTTTAGGTTATTTATGAGTGGATCAACTATTTGTTGTTATTGTTCTGTCCCATCAGCCAGGACAACTGAAGCATAGTTTGTTACAAGAAATGTGGCACCGCGTACTGACGCGCTTGGTAGTAACCCATTATGGAAGAGACATATAGCTTCTACAAATATCTATGTTTTGTGTATTTATATGCAATTAAACTGTTAAGAGTGACCCAGGGGAACGTAACCATGGCGACGAGGGAGAAGGAATAGTTGATTGCCTTATATTCTGTGGTAGTAATAAAAAAAACTTTTTTTTTTTTTCAGAATCGGCTATTCCCGATATTAACTATCCCGGCCTCCGGCCGGACCCGCTGTACTACGGGAGATATAGCGCAGGGACGCACGCACACACAACCATACACATATCGTTCGTATTACTCACATACATGTTCATGTAAACGTGGAAACGAGACAAAACATGTCGACATTTTATTAAACACAGCTTCACTCACGTCAGAGGCGCCGTCGACGCGAACGTGGCACTTGTAATGGAGACTTGCGCTCTTCGTAACATGTACGCTAACGGGGTCTTGACGTTTATAATAATTGAAAATTGAGAGCTATAATCTCCGGGAAATGTCGAGAGTGTGACGCGCCGTCGACGCGAACAGAACTCGGCACGCTTAGCCCTTGAAAATGAATACTGCTCTTTGAAACATGTCGCGAACTTCTGTGACTAGTACGGTCAGCGGCAGATAAAAGGTACCCCCATGCCCTACAAACTCGTATGGCTGGGTGGCACATATATCTGAACAGCCAGGGTATTCAAAAATATCGGAACATGCACTCGATCGCCTTGACCGAGCTCCGATATATCTGATGGCGACTGTACCTTTTCTCTGCAGCTGACTATACAGGGCTGGGCGATTACAATGCTTGACAATGGAGATATATGCTCTTCTAAACATGTTACGAGTGACTTGTAACGCACCGTCGACGCGATCGGAGCTCGGCATTTAGATGGAACAGTCAAGTGTAAAAAGTCGTTCACTGCCAAGGTTTCAAAAATATGTACCGAGCAACTCTATAGTACAGTAAATAAGGTTGTAGGACGTATTTATGAAAGGATTCTTTCGGTACGTATTTTTGCACTTGACTGTACATACATGTCGCAAATTAAATGACGAAAAATACTTGAGTGGGTTGTGTTTAATAAAATGTGACATTATCTACGAAAGGGACCTTATTGTCGATGGCGCTTATGTCGTTGTTCAAGACGATACAATACAAACGTAACGCGATTCGACGTAAGTGCCATCGACAATAAGGTCCCTTAGAGTATGACACAAATATCAGAATAACTCACGAAAAGCAATATACATATACAATGGTCTGATATTGAATCATCACAATTGGTAACTTAATTTTTATGGTAAATGCATTCTTAAAAGTGATATTAAACGTACTCCTTTTTTGGGGCTGACTGTACTAGCGTAAGAAAAAGGCAGAATTATTATCTGTCCTAAAATGTCCTAAATTCTGGCCTATTTCAAACACAAAACTATCGTGAAATTCAAAAATATTAATTGTATAGAAGCGGGTAACTCACGTTTTATAAGTCGAATACTTTCACTCCGTAACGAGGAGCATAATCATGAGCCGTCCGCGTTGACAGACGAAGATGGCTCGTGATCCAGCTCCACGTTACGCAGCGAAAGTTATCGAGCAATTTTCGACTTATAACAATTAATTCTTCGGCGCTAACGCGAAAAACGATATTCCTTTTCTGACGATCGTCACTTTCAGTCTAATAACGCCTTAATTGGAGTAAAAGAGAAAGATGCTCGAAATATATGAAGTTCGACGTTCGCGGTACCAAGCCTGGCCTAATTATAAACTTGCTAAATGCAAACGAAGTATCTATGGACCAAGTTATAAATACTACAATAATTTTGACTGACATAACATAGGCCAGACAAAATACATAAATATATGCGATAAAGTCGCCATCAGATATATCTGAGCTTTAAATGTGGTCACGAATATCTGAACATCTCTTGTCGAGGCGATATAGTGCTCGTTCAGATATTTGTGATACCACAGCTCCGATATATCTGATGGCGACTATATGTGACTAAACAGAGGTTTTAACTGTCCTTTGGCCGCCCAGACAACTATACGTGTCTTTCAATTATTTTTTGTGTAACAATTATGACACAAAGTTGAATTTGGCTTGGTAGGTCTTGAATATGGCTTCTTAATTTGACGCCGATAAAAGTGTTTTTTTTTTATTTGGCGACATAATAAAACAGTATTTTATTAAAAGTAACGTTTTGTTAGTTAACAAGCACACATCCCACCCGATGGTAAGCGTAACCATAGGACACTTGCGACTTCACAACATGCAAATTTATATATGTCGTTAATCGTGACAATTGTCGGTGTGGTGAAATAATATTTAAATAGACGTGGCGTGCTAATAATAATACCACGGTCGAAAGGGATGCTCTTATGTAACTTTCCATAGATATAGCAGACGGCGTTATTTTTGTCCGTCCTTGTCATAGTCTCACATATTTTTGTTCCCCTCCAAACTGTACCTTTCAAAAGTTGGAGGGGTATAAACAAATACAATTGGAGTTTTCTTGTGTTTTCAACCGAAGCATAATAAGCTAATATTTTTGTTATAAAGAGTGTCCTGTAAAGCAAAACTATAGTGAACTGTCACATTTTGGGCTGCAAAAGCGAGAGTATCTTTGTCCCTTACTGGCGTACGCGGATGTGTGCAACAGACATTATTCCTCCTAGGGTGAAATAGAGGTATGGGCGGAGTCAATATGACATGTGTCAAACAGTGTTGCCACAGACTATTTAAAAAAATTAAAATGTATTGCCACTGCACAAAAACACCAATAAACGTGCCATTCAAATATTAATATAAAATTAGTAAATCTGCACTTATTCTAGTTTTTTTACTTACGTAATCTATTGTCTCATGTGTGTACTATTTTTTATATTTAGCCAGTCAAGGTAAAAGATATCTATAAGGAAAAAGTACCAAAATATGTATACAAGTGCTTTAATATTGAGTAAGGTGCACATATTTTGGCACTTTGTTCGCATCGATATCTCTGACCTACCTAAACATTTTAGTTGTTCATTTGTCTATGGATATAGAAAAAAAAAACTTTTTTTTTATATTTTCGTAGCACTGATTTCAATAACAACGCATATCGTCATGTGACAACCAAAACCAACTAACTACTAAAAAATAATTAACAAAAATCAACCTTATTCAGGTACTAATATTATTCACTATGGCTATTCACTTGTGGTAATTAATGAGTTTTGTTTGTCACTTGACGATTTTGTATGTCAGTTTTGTGACGATAACATACATTTAGTATAGACTGTCACATATAGAGAAACACCGGTTATTTTTTTAAAGGTGTCAATGGAAAACCCCGGTTTTCTCAGTTTAAAAATTCGAATGAGTTATTTGACGTATTTTTTTTGTATCTAAACTGTAAATTCTTTTTTTATCCTTCACGGTTATTTTTTTTTGTAATAGTATTTTGTGATTTGAAAATATGATCGCTATAGTTCGGACTGAAAATAACATAAAAATGTAAGTTACACTTTTCTGAAAACTGAAATTGACGTTACACTCGCCGTCAGATATATCGGAGCTGTGGAGGTGGTCACAAATATCTAAACAACGCCTCTATTGTCAAGGTGATAGGCATGTTCAGATATTTATGACCACCACAGCACCGATATATCTGATGACGACTGTACTAAATGGAAGCCTAGTATTCGACTGACATACAGTCAGCATCATATAGTTAGTTGCACTCAGTATGGTCATATATATCGCAACACATCCTTACTGCTATATAAATAAAGATATGTATAGATATATTTGGCCACTTTGGTTGCCACTAACTATTTGACGCTCACTACACGTTCTTAATCAAGCTTAAATGTAGAAATAGTCATTTAGTGTAACGCCTTAGTGGGTAGAAGCGAAGCGAAGCGGGGCTGGCGTGTGACGCTCGCTGCGTACGGTCGCCCCCGTACATTACCATTTGTTTAATACAAGGCTCGGAACCGGTTTAAAAAATAGCTGTTAAAACCGGTTTATTTCGGTTATTAAAACCTAAATAAACCGGTTTATTCGACGATTGACGATGGCCGGCATGCCGCGTGTGCCGCGTAAATACAGACACGTAGCAAATTGCTACTAGCAACTTATGCATTTTAGGAATAAACCGGTTTTTAACGTTCCAAACCGGTTAACTTGACAAGAACTTTATGAAAATGTTCCCCTAAAAACCGGTTCAAATATACCGGTTTCGCGAGTGAAACCGAAATGAAAATGTTTTGCGCCAAGTACATGATAACGGTTTGGAAATTTAACCGGTATTCGAGCCTTGGAATACGCACGCACCTCCCCTAAGGTCCGTCACTTGGATTCTGACTCAGCTCTGTACGAGTCTTATAATCTGCCCAAAATACTTTTTGATGCCTAATTTTCTGTCTCAGTGAATCTTTTTGTAAGCGACGGCCATTTTGGCAAAAAAAAATATTTTAGGCATCGAAAATTATTCTGCGTCATATTATATTTTGTCTTAAAAACTAGTGCCTACGCCATATCCAAGCGGAACGCAGGTCTCACAACTACACGAGATGATATCTTGTCCCGTTTTTATAAACAAATATTTCAATAAGGCGGAGAGGGACAAAACATTACCAACTGCATGTTAGCTTTAAAGAAAGTTTTTTAATAGCGTCGAAATATCCAAAAATGCTTACAAACAGTAATTTAGATCTAGATGTAATGAAATAAGAAAAGTTAATAATTCTAGAAAAAAAAATACAATTGAAATATATGACATACTCGCGCGATTTGTTTCTGAGAGCTTAATTCTCCATTTACAAGTACTAACGTGACGTGCCAGCGACGCGAACGGGCGCTCGGCACTCTTGAAATTAGGGACATAAGCTTTCCGAAACGCGAGTTACTAAATAAAAGTGAGTGCTTTAGGCACTGGTCCCACCGCGAGCTAGTACACGGGATCGATTATCTTTTGCCCCTTAAAATAGCTGATAGCTCATAGCTTACTAGCTCGCGGTGGGATCAGTGCCTTAGTCATACAGTCTTTTCCATATATATTTTTCTATTATTATTAACCAAACTTTTACAATTATTATAAGTAATTAGTGAAAAGTAGATTTTGTACGGATTTTATAACATTTATTTTCTGTAAAAAAAAAAACATGTATGTGATTTATGTAACTACCAAAATTACTAGTAAATAATTAGTTTTTTACTATCTAATAAAGTACTTGTTATTATTATTAGACAAATCTTCCAAATTACCATTCCGATTTTGATTTATGAAATAAATTCAAACTGTATACATATTTTGTTTGTAAGATGTGATTTTCAATTTTTGTATTATTTTACATGAAGTATGTATAACTAGATTTACATTATTTTGACTGTATTATTGATTCCATCCAATTAAAAGACTTTTGGTAAATAGAGAAAAATATTTTTTTTACAAAAGTTCAAAAGCGACAAAAAATATTACACAAATTTTGATAAGAAAATATGGGTTGGAAGGTCGCCAAATCCTGGGATTAGTTTCCAAGCGGACTGCAGTTTTCCATGAGTTGTGGCAAAACCCGAGGACGAAAACTAATTTTGGTGGGCGGAATGTCTTGCCAACTTATCGCTACAACTTAGTCGGTTGTAAATTGCCACATGTGAATACCCTTTAAGTGATGAAAAATTAAGAAGGTATTTTTCTCTATTTGCCTAGCGTTAGTTCTTAAGTTTTTTCTACTACCTATAAAATTCAGTAATATAAATGAATCTCTTAGACTTTTTTGGACTAGTAACTTGTAGAATCTCAAAAGAGGCCGTGACTTTTTTTTATTAACTACGCTTCTGAGTGACTTTTTAATTAATATTTTTAAGTTGATTTTTTCACAATAATGTATAAGCAATATATTTTTGTAGCTGTCTCACACAATTTGTCGTAAGTGTATTCTTTGTAGCTAATTTATTATCTGTGTATTTTGTATCTATTCTTAATGTATTTTCGGCCTTGTATGTTTAGTGCAAATATTTTGTTTTTTAAATAAAAAATTGTATGAATTTTGTTTTTTATTGTCATTTGCCCTACCTAAATACCTGGGTATAGCGTAATATGATCAAATTTTCATATCATTTGTCAAAATATATGTCACGCTCTAACAAGTGCGAAAATGACTGATAACGCGATATACGATAAAAAGTCAATAACGTATCTGTTCTAATTACTAGACAACGATATATAGAGAAAATCCATAACCCAGGAATCCATCCATACTGTTATAAATGCGAAAGTAACTCTGTCTGTTACCTCTTCACGCTTAAACCGCTGAACCAAATGGGATGAAATTTGGCATGGAGTTTGAGCTACGAGAAAGGACAAAGGATATTTTTTATTAGTATACTTTAACCTTATCGGCGCCATATCAAACGCAAAAGCTAACGCTCACGCCACGTCATCGAAATGTCCAACTGAAATTGAACTTCATGTGTGTGCACGTAGGTCTAATTTGCTTTGTGGTTGAGGACATATATATACGTCTTTGGTGTGGAAAATGTTACAGACGGGCATAGCTGCCCTAAGTCGCGAGGAGAAGCTAGTACTAGTACTACATATATTTTTAATAAATGTTGAATTTAAATGAATAAAACAACCATTTTGTTATTAACATTGTTTATTTAAAACCCTTAATTATTTTTTTATTAAAATACTGTAAAAAAGTAAAATTTATATTGACTATATTTACAATATCAATTTTATATAGAATTAAAATTATACGTCATAATCACAATTTAAAAAAATAGATTACAGTTATATAAGTACAAAATATGCTTACTATCAAACAATTTTTACTTAAAAAATAATATATATTTTTCACTTATCGTTGTAAGTTCAATTATAATCAAATTTTTAATTAAATTAAGTAAAATGACAGCAGTTTTCATACATTTGACAACTTTAGTATGAAAACTGCTGTCAGTTTACTCCATTTAATTAATAATTTGATTTTAGAGTGACGGCACCAGTAACAAGGAACCAATCATGAACATTTGCTTATTTCAAAGTTAGTCAAGTGTTGTACAGTCAGCAGCAAAAGTTGCTAAGCGTTTGAAGTGTTCAAAATGACCTGCACGCGCTCTTATTCTCCTGACAATAGAGACGTGTTGACTTCATTTTGAACACCTCAAATGCTTAGCTACTTCTGCTGCTGACTGTACATTTGTTGGTACAGTCACGTCTACTAATATGTATACATTTAAGAACGTATGACTGAGGCATAAGGAACGAAATCGTGAACATATTTTTGGAGCCGACCGTACATATTCAATTTATAACGTTATGGTTTTTGAACTAAGAACCATCCACATCTCATCGCGACTATATAGCGCACGTATATATCTATTTTGTCTGTGGACAAAAAGACCACGAAGGCTGGGGTTGCAGGTTCAAATCCTGTCGGACACCGGTGGGCCTGGTCGCTTTTTCTTAAGTATTGCCATCTATGTTAATATAATCATAGATATTCATGTCATTATGTTATAGCTAGAGACGCAACGAATGGTTTGGCCGGATATCAGATACCGAATATTCGGCGATGTCTTTGGCCGGATACCGGATACCGAATATTTGGCGGTGTCTTTGGCCGGATACCGGATACCGAATATTCGGCGGTGTCTTTGGCCGGATACCGGATACCGAATATTCGGCGGTGTCTTTGGCCGGATACCGAATACCGAATATTCGGCGGTGTTATTAACCGACATAAGGACGCCAAATATCCGGCTTGAAGTTATACCTAAAATCAACATATACAATAATGACCTTTCGTTTACTATTATTTATATCCGGTCGAATACTACGGCACTATTCGGTAATCGGCCGAATAGTATAATTGTAACCGGATAGACGAATACCGAATAATGGCCGGATATCCGTTGCGTCTCTAGTTATAGCTTTACCATAGTGCACTTAGGACGGACCATAGAGTGTAGAGTGCTAGCGCAGAGAAAATTATTCTTACTAACTGATGGAGATAGTAAAGTCTGGAACAAAAAAATATATATTACAGGACATTTTTACACAAATCGACTGAGCCCCACGGTAAGCTCAAGTAGGCTTGTGTTGTGGATCGGATACTTCAATGATATATACACCGCGTAACATGAGGAAACCGAATAATTTTGCCAGATTTTACCTGACCATATTTAGAGACAAAAATGTCCAATAAACCTTTTAGAAACTCACCTCGTTTCGGAGTTACAACCCATTACAAAAAAAATATTGTAACTCAGCACCGTTCGCTTTCTTTAGGGCGTATTTACCACTATTGAGCTCATTGTTTGTTTTCAAGCATAGTTTTCTCAATAAAATTTATTTTTTATGTCAATAAACATGCAAAATAGAACAAATTTTTTTTTTCCGGAGTTGACCAAAAGTTATATGATATTAACTATTCACTTCTTTTGGCCTCAGGAATACGCTGTTAAAATTATCCGGTTTCCTCGCGTTACACAGTGTATAATATACAAATACTAATGGACACATGGCTAAGGAACAAATACCTGTGCTTATCACACAAATGCTTTTACTGGGATTCGAACCCAAGACCATCGGCTTTATTTTATATTAAGCAGAAACGTCTGCTAGCATATCAAAGATATATAAATCGAAAGAAAAATAGAAAACATTGACTCGCAGCGGGACTCGAACCCACAACCGCAGGATCACTAGCCCGGTGCACTACCAATTGTGCTATACGAGTACCGCTTAGACGTGTCAAATTGTTCTATCTTATCCTTCCTGGTATACGTCATTACGGGTGACGTGTAGCGACATCTACCGAAGAGTATTGAACCCTTTTTACGGCATCGATGTCTCAAATTTAGATTGAGAATTCATCGATAAGAATGTGCTACCCCTTTCTAAAATTATTTTATATTAAGCAAAAACGTCTGCTACCAGTGTATACCAGGAAGGATAAGATAGAAAAATTAGACAAGCCTAAGCGGTACTCCTATAGCACAATTGGTAGTGCACCGGGCTAGTGATCCAGTGATTGTGGGTTCGAGTCCCGCTGCGACTCAAATTTTTCTATTTTCTTTCGATTTAAATATCTATGTTATGCTAGCAGACGTTTCTGCATAATATAAAAATACTTTTAAATTCTCACCTTCTCCACTTAATCCTCGCTTGGGGCAGCGTGTCGTCACTCTCCTTAAACATGTATCGCCTGATCCCGATAAGGTATTGCTCGAAGTACCGCTCCCAACTCACCTCCGCCATGCTGAACGGAAATAGCTGAAAAAAAAATGATTTGTGCATGTTTCGGACCGTCCCATAGGCATAGTGTCATAACAATAATAAATATAATAATACCAAGATCTGTGCCCGGTCAAACTTGTGTTTTTTTTTTATACAAGATTGACCAGAGGCGCTACCGCCAAAAACGATATTCGAAAATTTCATACGATCGTCTCTGACACTCTCATGACGTCTTAATTGGGGTAAAAGAGAGAGATAATAAATAAATAAATATTTCGAGACATTCTTACACAAATCGACCTAGTCCTACGGTAAGCTCAGTAAGGCTTGTGTTGCAGGTACTAGGCGACAATATATATAATAAATAGATACATATAAATACTTAAATACATAGAAAACACCCATGACTCAGGAACAAATATCTGTGCTCATCACACAAATAAATGCCTGACTGGGAATCGAACCCAGGACCTTCGGCTTCATAGGCTGAATGATAGGAGATGCCCGAAATTTACGAATATCGTTTTTGGCGGTAGCGCCGAAGCGTTTGACCTCAGTCACACCTGATGGTAAGTGTCGACGAGGTCCAGCGTGTAGCAGTTCCCCAGTCGAGCTTCTCCAGACTCAAGCGTGATCTTACTTCGCTGTGCCCTACCTCTCATAATAACATAGGAATAATTTAGTTATTCCGTGGGAATGGCGCTTAGAACAGTGCTTGGATCAAATTGATGTACATGGTAACTATACCGTTTTAAGTAATAGTTGTAATATGAACGACCATGCTTAATAGTATATTACGTACCCAGGGCGGTAAAACAAGGAATGGCCCAGATCGCGGGTATTTGTGTCCCGAACCGGAGGTGAGGGCCATGAACAAGCGATCTCAGGCCTTCTTTATTATCGCCCGTGGTGCGTACATAGTTTTACGTCTTCATCTGGGTGTAAAGTGAGATTTTCCGTCGCGCCCTAAGGCGGTAAATCTCTCTTACGATCAGTGAAAACTGTGACTAAACGTGGCGTCGGAGCTCGCGGTATTTTTTTTACGATATTCTATGCATACTAGTTAATATTATAAATACGAAAGTGACTCTGTTCGTCTGTTACCTCTTCACGCTTAAACCGCTGAACCAATTGGGATGAAATTTTGTATGCAGAGAGTTTGAGCTACGAGAAAGGACAAAGGATAATTTTTATTCCGCAACCATACTTTGCCGTGTGATGCTGGCTAGAATAGCACCACCCCATCTCCTCCCGCGGGTGTAGTAAGAGGCGACAAAGGGAAAAATCCTACGGACGGGCAGCAGCGTCCGTCGAAACCCAATCTACAGATATTGCGGTCGCCAACCCGCCTGTGTGGCGACTATGGCAACTACCCCCAAGATGATACACGTCATATTTGTGGCCTATGTCCAGCAGTGGACTGCATACATGTCATGGCTGGCCGACGAAGTCGCGAGGAAAAGCTATTTAGTTGATATAAATTTACCTGTTTGTCATCCTCTGGTGTACTCTGCCACATATCTCTAACGTTTCTGTTACAGAACTGTATCTCCCGTGTACAGAAGTAGGAGAGAACAGAAGAGAACTTGTGGATCTTCCGATACACTTTTAACATCCTGTAACAAAACAATATAATGTAGCCGTTGACAGACGTAATTTTTTTTAATACAATGACAGTGGAAGCATACGGTTTGCCTGAAGGTAAGCAGTTACCGTGGCCTATGGACGCATGAAACTCCAGAGGATTCACATGCCCTTTAAGAACATTCATTCCTTTTTTGAAGAACCTCATACTGTAGTCCCTAGGGAAAACCTCGGCAGGGAGTTCATTCCACAGCCGGAGCGTTCGCAGGAGGAAATTCCTTTTAAACCGCTTAGTGCGCGACCCTTTAGGCTCCAGGGTGTGAGGATGAATGCACTGCCGACGGCGAGCGGTGCGGTGGTAGAAAGCGGCCGTTGGCATCATGTCGAACAGCTCTTCAGAGCACAACCCCTTCTACAGTCAAGTGTAAAAATTCGTTCATTGCCAAAGTTTCAAAAATATGTACCGAACAACTCTATTATACAGTAAATAAGGTTGTAGGACGTATTTAAGAAAGTATTCTTTCGGTACGTATTTTTGCACTTGACTGTAAAAGCGATAGAACACACAGAGGGAGGAAAAGTCTCTACTTAGACTCAAAGGCTCAATATGAGCACCCGTAATACCAGGGGAGTCGCAAGCGCGTTGCCGGCCTTTAAGATACTTCGCTTTTCATGAAGGTATGAGGGTCGTATCGATTCGGAAATACCGCTGACGGCAAATCATTACACGGTTTTGTTTCTACATGACTTACTTTGGTTTTCTTCCTAGACACAGAGCGAGGGCGTCAACTAGCACAGCCGGCAGCAGATGTAAGAAGAAGATGTAGAGGTTGTTCATCCATGCAGAACGGTTCAGAGTCAGCGACATGTACCTGTAAACAGAACGAGTAGAATCAGCGGCAGAATTTGCTGAGGCCAGGTGCTCAGTGTGATCTTAACACTCTCTTTATTTGTATGTCTTTTCCGTACACGAAACAATGTTATTCCGGACATTTGGAAGGCGTACGCGGAGCCGGATCGAGCCAACGTGCAGAGGCCCTTTCGACAATTTAATGAAATGTAAGGGGTACACTAAGCGCATGATGCCCTTGGCCGTGTCATGGGATGCACACAGACAGCACCCGCCATGGTGTAAGGATTATTAAGTTTTAATGAAATCTAAAATGTACTATGCTATTGGGTGAAAAGGATAGGCTAGACTTATTCTTCATTATATTATTGACAGGTCTGACCAAGTCGGTAGTGCCGATGGTCTTGGGTTCAAATCCCAGTCAGGGCATTTATTTCTGTGAACAGCACAGTTATTTGTTCCTGTGTCATGGGTGTTTTCTATATATTTCTATAGTATATATATCGTTCTTGGCTGAGTAGGTACCCACAAGACAAGCCTTCATAAGCTTACCGTTGGGTTCAGTCAATTTGTGTAAGAATTTTCCGTTTCCGTTGTCAGGAAGAGACCGCTTATTAGCGATAAGACCGCCTATTATTAACCTCTACTTTATGTTTTATTACTATTCTCTGTAATGTTTCATTTGAGGTGTACAATAAAGAATATTTCATTCATTTCATTCATTCAATGCCCTGTAATATTTATTATTATTTATCTATTATTACCACACAGCATTGGAGAAGGCCGCCTTCTCTATGTGCTTCAGGTTGTGCGTCATGAACTCCCCCCAGGTTATCCTGTTCTCCACGGAGCTGACGTAGTTGAAGATCGGGGGCTCCGGAGGTGGTGACCTGGTGAACAAACATTTTAAATCATAGCGAATAATAAAAGCCCAATAACACTGTCATGTCGACTGTTCAGGATGACAGAGCTGTCATAGACTCGTCACAGACTCGTTACACAATGACGACATACCTTTTGTAAGTCTCGTGGCAGCGGCTACCATCACACAGACTGACTTGTCGACAGGTAGGATGACAGAGCTGTCATAGACTCGTCACAAACTCGTCACACAATGACGACATACCTTGTAAGTCTCGTGCACGTTGGCAGCGGTGACCATCACACAGACCGTCATGTCGACAGATAGGATGACAGAGCTGTCATAGACTCGTCACAGACTCGTCACATACCTCTTGTAAGTCTTGTGCACGTTAGCAGCGGCGACCATCAGGCCGTTGACCGTCATGTCGACCGGCACGATGTCGGCCGTCACAAACTCGTCACACTGCAGCGTTCGGAGTATGCCCGTCACTAGAATAAAATGACTAATTAGGAGTAGTCAACTACTATCTACTACAGTAATATCTCATCCAGTGCAGAAATATCTTAAACAATTTTTTGTTGAATTCAATTTTACCTACTAGGTAGTGAGAAATTAAGCTTAAATTATTTTTTATTATTCAGAAACGTCTGCTAGCGAATGTCTTCGCTATTTAAATCGAAAGAAAAATAGAAAAATTTCACTAGCCCAGTGCACTACCAAGTTGGTAGTGCACTGGGCTAGTGATCCAGTGGTTGTGCGTTCGAGTCCCGCCGCGAGTCAAATTTTTCTATTTTTCTTACGATTTAAATAAGCTTAAATTCTTTTTCTTCACCTTCTCCAAGTGCCAATTACCCGAGTTACCCAGGGAGCTATACTGATACTGCCCCAAACGCCTCATTAGTTCCTGGTAGCACAACTTGAGGGTCTATCAGACCTATAGTACAGTGAACTTGGTATACCCACCAGCATTAGAACCGATCGTATCAGAAATGATGTTGTTCGCAGCAGAACCAAAAGTAACCGCTATAGCCCTCCGGATCGCTAATCTTAAATGGGCTGGGCACATTGCACGTAGAATCTATGGCCGTTGGGGCTAAAGGTTCTCGAGTGGCGACCACGTACTGGAAGGCACAGCCCATGCACAAGGTGGACTGAAGACATGGTAAAGATCGCGAGATCCACTGGATGCTGGCCCAAAACTGGTCACAGCAGTGGACCCGGGTATGTCCTTAAACTACGTCCAACAATGAGAGGTAGAGCTCATCAAAGTACCATCACACTTGAGTCTGGAGAAGCCCAACTGGGGAAGTACCTCCTCCTTACAGAAGACCACAGCCATAATAGCACTGCTACCTTTCAGGTATGTAGTGTTGTGTTCCTGATGGTGAGTAAGGTCCCAAGAGCTCCAACCCGCAAAGGCTGCCAAATCGCTTGTGACTCTCCTGGCGTGCCCATGGGCGACGGTAATTGCTTACCATCAGACAATCTGTCTGCTCGTTTGCCAGCTTTGTCATAAAAAAGGAAGTTCTTCGGATAAGATGATGATACCCACCAGCTCCTATAGCGACTCCAGTGGGACCGTACATGTTGTCCAACCAGCACACCAGTGGTTCCTTCGCTGTTGATGTCACTGTGAAAATACAACGTAAAAAACGTAAAAATACTACATTTTTTACATTTTAATGTAAACTGTTTTTATCTACGTACATATCATAAGTGCTCTAAAATGCGTCCAGAAACCGTAGGCAATGACCAGCATTACCAACCATCAGAAATGAATGGAGATGTAATGTTAACATTACCTACTAAAATCCGTAGGTTACGAGTTTAAATTTGGAACAGCTGTCAAATTCATGTGGGGCGTCTATTCTAGTATCTATAGATATTAAAACAGTCATTGATACGAAACACCAATTCGTTATGTTTTTTTAATATAAATCGAACGACATTTTGAACTCGAGTGACAATAGAATAGGGAGTTCATTCGCTTGTCTATGGTTTAAAAAAATATTTGACTGAGATACGAATTGTACCAAGGATGCTGGCTGCATTTCCTCGTATCGCAATGCTGATACGTTGTGCGAGGAAGCCACCAGCTCTTCGGTCACCAGTTACATCAAGCAGACGTAAATACTTAGAAAGCGCCGATGTTAAAATGTAACAAATATAAGAGCCTGGGCAGAGAGTACCATTTTGTACCGTCTGGCGTAGAGACGCTAGGCCCATGGGGTCCCAGCGTCTCTACTCTCTCTGCTGCCTAGAATAGCACCACCCCATCTCCCGCGTGTATCGTAAGAGGCGACAAAGGGAAAAATCCTACGGGCGGGCAGCAGCGTCCGTCGAAACCCAATCTACAGCTACTGTGCTCGCCAACCCGAGGCGCCAAGCGTGGCAACTACCCCCAAGATGATACAAGTCATATTTGTGGGAGGCCTATGTCCAGCAGTGGACTGCATACGGTTGAAATGTATGTTATAATACATTAATCCCTCGGGAGAACCGTGGTATGGAGCTCGTTCCACAGCTGAAGAGTTCGGGAGGACTTACCAATAGCTGGTCTGAAGATGCCCAGAGGAAGGTCCCCAGCGTTCTGTCTCAACTCTTTCTCGGCTAGTGCTTTGGTGAAAGTGTAGGTATTCGGCCAGGGACCTAGGATGCTGGAATGTGACAAGAATTATGTATTACATACCTTTAAAATTATTTATTAAAAAATGACCGGTCTGGCCTAGTGGGTAGTGACCCTGCCTGAGAAGCCGATGGTCCTGGGTTCGAATCCCGAATTTATTTATTTATTTATTTAAATATTTCGGGACTATTTGACACAAATCGACCTAGTCCTACGGTAAGCTCAGTAAGGTTCGTGTTTTAGGTACTAGACGACGATATATGTAATAGATAGATACATATAAATACTGAAATACATAAAACACCCATGACTCAGGAACAAATATCTGTGCCCATCACACAAATGAATGCCCTGACTGGGATTCGAACCCAGGACCATCGGCTTCATAGGCAGGGTCACTACCCACTAGGCCAGACCGGTCGTCAAAATTAATAAAAACAACAAAAATCAGGATTATATCGCGTTGTAAACGCGTGGAAACATCGTTATGTATTTTTAATATGATGGTGGCAAACAAGCATACGGTCTGCCTGATGGTAAGCAGTCACCGTAACCTATGAACGCATGACAATACAGAGAATTCACACGTTGCCCTTTGAGTTACACGAGGTCAGTTATCATCTTCCACGCGTTGTCCCGGCATTTGCCACGGCTGAGCGTGGGGACCGCTTGGCAACTAATCCCAGGATTTGGCGTAAGCACTAGTTTTTACGAAAGCGACTGCCAGCCCAGAGGGTAAACTAGGCCTTATTGAGATTAATCCGGTTTCCTCACGATCTTCTTCCTTCACCGACAAGCCGAAAAGCGAGTGGTAAATAACTAACGTTGATCTGCGCTTGTCAGCTTGTCTATGGCCGTCTGCAGCTGTTCGCAGCTAGCTCCACACGGGAAGAACCGCTGCAGAGATAGACTGGAGAGATATAAACTCACGTGGGCAGCATTTGGTTGATCTGCGCGTCTGTCAGTTTGTCTATGGCCGTCTCTAGCTGGTCGCAGCTAGCTTCACACGGGAAGAACCGCTACGAAATAGACTGGAGAGAGATATACTCACGTGGGCAGCATTTGGTTGATCTGCGCTTGTCAGCTTGTCTATGGCCGTCTCCAGCTGTTCGCAGCTGGCTCCACACGGGAAGAACCGCTACCAAAGAGATAGACTGGACAGAAAGATATACTCACGTGGGCAGCATTTGGTTGATCTGCTCGTCTGTCAATTTGTCTATGGCCGTCTCCAACTGGTCGCAGCTAGCTCCACAAGGGAAGAACCGCTACCAAAGAGATAGACTGGAGAGAGATATACTCACGTGGGCAGCATTTGGTTGATCTGCGCTTGTCAGCTTGTCTATGGCCGTCTCTAGCTAGTCGCAGCTAGCTCCACACGGGAAGAACCGCTACCAAAGAGATAGACCGGAGAGAGATATACTCACGTGGGTAGCATTTGGTTGATCTGCTCGTCTGTCAGCTTGTCTATGGCCGTCTCCAGCTGTTCGCAGCTAGCTTCACACGGGAAGAACCGCTCCTGGACCGCTTTCAGGTGGGAATTGGAGTAAGCTGTCGATACGTGCATGAAGACCTGGAAAGTATTATCATCATCAGAAGCACGTCCACTGCTGGACATAGGCCTCGCCTAAATCGACCCACAGTGACCGGTTTTGCTCTGTCCAGTGGATTGTGATATTTACCACACCAGTTCGCCTTGTGGGAGGTCTGCCCAAGCTGCGACTTCTTCGTTTATGTGTGAGTAGTATTTAAATTACGTAGCAAGATTTTCCATAAAAATTAATCAATAAAGAGAAAAACCTACTGGAATTGATACTTAATTACGAATTGAACTTGTGGGCCTTAAGGATGATTCACGTTACCCAATCGTGTCTACTACACGTCGCCCTCCCGAGCCCGAGCCTTCCGTCGACCCACCGGGCACTCACCGGGGCCAGACTCGAATATTGACATTAACACGAACGTCGTTCCATCCAGCCATTTGTCGCGACGATCGTCGCACACCCGTCAAATTCACGTCGCCTTCCCATCACCGGGCCGAGCTGAGCCTTTTATCATAGCTGTAACGGCCGTCGCATGACCGTCCCGTGCCCGGGCCGAGTGGCTCGGAGGGCTCGGTGATCAAGTGATTCATTCATTACAAAATGTAGCGACGGTGTTCTTGGCTCGGCGTCGGGACGCTCTAACGTGAGTCGACCTTTAGTTTCACTATTGGACTATAGTTACTGTAGTATAGGTTTTATGGTATGTATTTATTTGCCCCATACCTAATATAAGCCAAAAGTACATACACTCAAATCCTTCATGTCCCTCGCTAGCCTCAGCAGGTGTAACGGGGCGCGAACATTCGTGGCGAGCGCCGCTCGCAGGTGCTCGTCGAATTTCACAGTTGCTGCCGAATGGAACACCACGTTCACCTATAAACATGTTACACTCTTGTAATTAATTATGATTTTTGTGAATCGTTACATGTACTTTCTTAGTCTTAATAAACGTTGTTCTGCCTTTTCGCAGAACTATTTTTGGCCGAATTTCATTTTCCAACCAATTATAAGCCGACGTTTCACTTTGACAATGAATGATTACCAAATTTTCTTGTGACAACGTTTCAATTGGCAGAATTATTGTAATGGAGATTATGGTGATGGTAACTACTTCGCTGTGCTCCTCTCATTGTCGGACGTACCTAGTTTAAGGACTTACCCGGATCCCACCACTTAAAAAAAAACCTCCCACGTTTTGTGAACTTTTTTCTGGTGGTTTAAGAATAGTTTAGTTGTGATGGTGTGTAAATATTGAGAATGCTTTTTTGTACAAGACTGACCAGCGTTTGACCTAAGTCACACCTACGGCGCTTCCGCGAAAAACGATATTTGTAAATATCGGACGATTGTCTCTGCCACTCTCATGACGCCTTAATTGAAGTAAAAGAGAAAGATACTCGAAATATACGAACTTAGATGTTCGCGGTACCGGGCCTGATGGTAAGTGTCAACGAGGTCGAGGGTGTAGCACGCTAGTTCAGTAACAGCCTATTCACTCTTGCCTTGAAAAGACCCAAATTATATCTTACCAGGAATACAGACGAAGGAAGCGAATTCCATTCCAATATTAATCCAAATTTAGACTGTTACCTTGTCAGTAAGTATCTGTCTGTCAGTGAGGGACAGCCCCAGTCCCACGGCCTCGCAGTCTCCTGGTATCACCACGACTTTGTGACGGAATTTCGGTACATCTTCTTTTAGCCGGTCGAATACCTGATAACAGAAATAGTTATTTATTAATTTCGTTTATACATCTTGTTTCTAATGTTAGGTTTTACAATATTTTTATAAAAGTAGAATATAAAAATACATCCAAAACATGTCAAAACAATAAACAAAACCTAACCTAGTGTGCCGCCGGCATGGGGGCAGGGCCCAGGCTGCCGGTGGTTAGGGCTACAGAGAGAGGAACCGCCGGACTATGCGCGCCGTGTCCAGGATTACCGCCTTCTGAATCTGACCCTTGATCCAACCACAACCACGTAGCGAGAGTCTCTCAAGATGTCGGTCGAGACTCTTCGCTAAGAGACCGTTCGCGGAATCTACTATCATTACAATGATCGCCGAATCAACTTCCCACATTATTTATTAATATTATTACACCTATATTAACGGCCTTTAGACTAGTCGGAAGAGATTCTGGATTTTGCCACTACATTTCAGCCGTATGCAGTCCACTGCTGGACATAGACCTCCCACAAATATGACTTGCATCATCTTGGGGGTAGTTGCCATAGTCGCCACGCATTGGCAGGCGGGTTGACGACCACCTTACTCACCATCAGGAACACAACACTTCATACCTGAAATATAGTAGTGCAATGGCTGTGGTCTTCTGTAAGGAGGAGATACTTCCCCAGTTGGGCTGCCCCAGACTCAAGCGTGATGGTACTTCGCTGTGCTACCTATCATTGTTGGACGATTTAAGGACATACCCGGGTCCGCTGATCTAGTGCAGTCGAAGGCGCGTGTAAAAGCTTAAATAAAACTAGAAGGAAAATCCGCGATTCCTTGACATATTTACTTCTTCTTCTTCTTTTAAAAAAATATGGCTTATTCCATCAATAAATCAATCGATGATTTCGCCAGTGTCAAGTAGAATAACAAATAAGTATAATAACATATAAGTTTGCCCTTAGAGCATGACGTTGTTCGGTAGTAGGCCTTGCGTTTTGTAAAGTGGTAGCTGGACTTTACAGAAAGCTAAGAGGCGGCCGTGACCCCGGGATTGATTTATTTATGTACCGATTACATATTTACTTGACAAAAGTAAATATTATCTTCATGACAATTGACCTCAAATGTCAGGACCATGTTAAAGGAAACACATTGGTGTCAAGAGTTTCAGGGTCACTAAGGTTGACACAGTTCGTTCTTCGAGTGCAATAAACAAATATTGGTTGATGCAATGCCAACATTGAGTGCGCAACGGATGCACTTACAACCATTGTATGCACAGACGCCATCAGATATATCGGAGCTGCGGAAATGTTCACAAATATCTGAACTTTATCGCCTTGACAATAGACGCGTTTTCCAGATACCTATTTGTGACCATCACCACAGCTCCGATGTATCTTTTGGCGACCGTAGTCAGCATCAATAGTAGGATATGAAAGCGCACCAAAAGTATCTACTATTTTTTAATTTTACACGCAAAGACAGATTTCTGCGTCTTTAGTTTATTAATTTAAAAGTAATGAACTGTACGATACAGCCTGCTGACAGACAGACAGACGGGCAGACAGACAGACAGACTGACTGAAAGACGGACGGACGGACAGTGTAGTTTTATTTATTTATTATAATATTGTTGACAGATCTGTAAGTTAATGAGAATCGGTTCACAAATAAGGCAAAAACATCGGTAGACATACATTAAAAAATTTAAACTTTTTTTAAGTCGGTAATACCTATATTGATGAATATTTAAAAATCTGATAGGTAATAGCAGTCAAACTATCTTAACAGTTTTGCAGGACTTAAAGTGCAATGTTTTTATTGTTCCTGTATATTTAATAAATAATAAACAAATAGAAAAAAATCATAGTTTTCCAATATTCATATAGAACCTCTCCCAACGCTCAAGTATCCATTATAAGAACCTATGCCCGTGGTTCAATTTTGAAATCTTTCGCCAGCTCTGATCTCAATATTAGCACAAGAGGGTAAACACTACCTTTGCTCCCTTGTAAAACAAATAACAATTATTTTACTGTGATTTTAGTATTTGTTGCTATAGCAATAAATAGTGTTTTCATATGACATAACAACTTGTAAATTTCTACAAAGTAGTTTGATTAGGACGATTGTCTTTGTCACTCTCATGGAGGCCTTAATTTGAGTAAAAGAAATAGACGCTAGAATTATACGAACTTCGTTCGCGGTACAGTCATCAGCAAAAGTTGCTAAGCGTTTGAAGTGTTCAAAATGACCTACACGCGCTCTTATTCTCTTGACAATAGAGACGTGTTGACCTCATTTTGAACACCTCAAATGCTTAGCTACTTCTGCTGCTGACTGTACACTAAGATCAAACTTCAAAGAACTATACTTTCTTTACATTTTTTTTTTTATGACATAGGCGGCAAACGAGCAGACGGATTGCCTGGTGGTAAGCAATTACCGTCGCCCATGGGCACCCGTAACACCAGGGGAGTCACAAGCGCGTTGCCGGCCTTTAAAGGGGGTTGGAGCTCTGGGAACCTTACTCACCACCAGGAACATAACACTCCATACCTGAAAGGTAGCAGTGCTATTATGGCTGTGGTTTTCTGTAAGGAGGAGGTACTGCCCCAGTTGGGCATGTAGGTGTTTCTGAACGAAATCATTCTTTTACTAATTAAGCTATCAATGTTTCCGAACAGACTAGTTATTCCCATTCATTCATTCAAATTCCTCTTCTGTTCCACACCTCGCACGCTCCACATAGCTCTGTTCACTAAATATAGTTTTTATTAAATAAAAGCAAGTATTAAGGTGCGACCAGACCGCAGCTTAAAATACGGAATCGCAGTGACGCGTCGTATGCGTACCGTTTTTGACGCATGCTCCCCAGACCGCTGCTTAAAATACTCTGACGCACCGTAAATTGATCTGCGTAAAAATCGCGAAAAATATTACACGGAGGTCTTATGTCAGACACCACACCGGTGACGTAAAAGACGCAACTGTTTTGTGTCAAAAAAGATTCGCGTGAAGCACGTCACTGCGATTCCGTACCGTCACCGTTTTTTAAGCAGCGGTGTGGGGAGCATGTGTCAAAAACGGTACGCATACGACGCGTCACTGCGATTCCGTATCGTGAGCGTTTTTTAAGCTGCGGTCTGGTCGCACCTTTATACTCAAAAAGTGACTTTTACTGATTAACTAACAGTATGTATTTCCTTTTACAGAGAAGACTTGGAACACAAAATCTTGAAGTTCAATGACAATGGAACCATCTCTGCGATCCCCCGCCGTCTCTCGTGGGTCGATGAACTATCTGAGGGGAACAAGGAAGACGACCTTCTCTTTCTGCCGAACATCGCTTTGCTGGTGAGTGAAAAGGATGTCTATACATACATTTCAGACGTAAGTCCTGGTTATCTGGGGCAGCCCAACTGGGGAAGTACCTCCTCCTTACAGAAGACCACAGCCATAATAGCACTGCTACCTTTCAGGTATGCAGTGTTGTGTTCCTGATGGTGAGTAAGGTTCCCAGAGCTCCAACCCCCCCTTAAAGGCCGGCAACGCGCTTGTGACTCCTCTGGTGTTACGGGTGCCCATGGGCGACGGTAATTGCTTACCACCAGGCAATCCGTCTGCTCGTTTGCCGCCTATGACATAAAAAAAAAAAAAGTCCACTGCTGGATATAGGCCGTAGGTAGTTGCCATAGTCGCCATGCTTGGCGGGTTGAAGACCGTAGTAGCTGTATATTGGGTTGGGGATGCTGCTGCCCGCCCGATTTTTCCAATTGTCGCCTCTTACGACACCCCTGGGAGGAGATGGGGTGGTGCTGTTCTAGTCAGCCGGCATCACACGGCAAATCTATCTATCTATCCATACTTCCATACTACTCATACTTAATATTATAAATGCGAATGTAGCTCTGTCCCTCTGTTACCTCTTCTCGCTTAAACCGCTGAACCAATTGGGATGAAATTTGGTATGGAGAGAGTTTGAGCTACGAGAAAGGACATAGGATATTTATTATCCAGCAACCATACTTTAAAGACGAGCATGGTTGGCCGACGAAGACTTTCTGATACTAACTAAATGAGACCATGTATTGTCTGATGTTGTATAGATAAAGGTTCGGAATCATTGGTGCGCGAGTCCAGCTCGCACTAGGAGGAATAATGACTGGAGACAAAGATATTCTGGCTTTTGTAGCCCAATATGTAACAATTCACTATAGTTTTGCTTTACAGGACATTCTTTATAACAAAAACATTAGCTTATTCTGTATTCATTACCGCAACTTTGATTGAAAACCCAAGAAAACACCAATTATATTTGTTTCCCTCCAACTTTGACAGTTTGGAGGGGAACAAAAATGTGTGAAACTATGACAAAGACGGACGAAAAAGCCGTCTCTGCCATACCTATGGAAAGTTACATAAGACCATCCCTTGATCGTGGTATTATTAGCACGCTCCGTCTAGTTAAATGGTATGTCGATGGCTTCGCACTTGACCTTATAGTAATAACGAGATAAAACTGTTGATAGGTACACAATTATAAAAAGAAAATTGTCCAATTAACTAGAAAACACTTGTATTGTGTACACAGATAATTATAATCAGAATTGTGGAAAAAAGTACACGAGGCATGTTATTACCAAGTTATGTTCATTCGTTACTTTTTCTACCTTCACTTATTATAATTAAACTACAATTTGTATATCCTTGAAATATGTATAAGTAAACAATCTTTTCCCTTTTTTATATTCGACGACCGGTCTGGCCTAGTGGGTAGTGACATTGCCTATGAAGCCGACGGCCCTGGGTTCAAATCCTAGTAAGGGCATTTTTTTCTGAGTTGAACACAGGTATTCGCTCCTGTGTCATGGGTGTTTTCTACGTATTTAAGTATCTATATGTATATATCTATTATATATATCGGGGAAAAAGACATGGGAATAGACAATTGGGGAAGTAGACATTAGGGGAATTACACAATCGGGGAAGTTGACATTCATGGAAATATACATTAGACGTAATGGACGGGAACGCCCCATACAAATGCTTCTCGCATGCATTGCGACATCATAATGCAGTAGACCAACTCTTAGGCGTACTTTCGGGAAGACCAAGTGGTCTGGCTGATGAGGACGAAATTTTGTTTTTTATAATAAAGATATTTTACAGATGTACGACTTCGAAGGGGACTATGAGACCATTTACACGGGCGAAGCCGATGTCCGAGACTCCGGGCTCATTGACACCTATAAGGGGTCGAAGGACCTCCCACAGTGGCATGAGCCCCACTGCTCAAATGTGCAAGGGGCGTCTGATGGGACCAAGTTTAGAGGAGGCGTTACTAAGAACGAGTCTTTGTTGTTCTTTAGGAAGAGTTTGTGCCGGGCTGCGCCATTGGTAAGTCTTTAACTATACCGTTTGTCATTATCATGATCATCATCATTTCAGCCAAAAGACGTCAACTGCTGAACACAGGCCTCCACCTTGGACCTACACATGTACCGGTTAGAAGCGACCTGCATCCAGCGTCTTCCGGCGACCTTTATTAGGTGGTCTGTCCATCTTGTGGGTGGACATCCTACTCTGCGCTTGCTAGTCCGTTGTCTCCACTAGAGTACTTTTCGACCCCATCTGCCATCTTTTCTGCGTGCAATGTGGCCTGCCCATAGCCACTTCAACTTGATAACCCGGTGGGCTACATCGGTGACTTTAGTTCGCCTACGGATCTCCTCATTTCTGAGCATAGCTAAAGAGCTATGCTCAGAGCACGCTAGCGGATAACAGCGCTAGAAACTAAGGTTTTCCGAATGAGTGTGGTGAAAATACGATTACCATATGTACGATTTCTGCTAATAGTTGTAAGCGATGGACCGGCGTTTACCAGCCAGTAGGCCTATGTCCGTCGGACGTCTTTCAGCTGACATGATGACATTTGATTCATTCTTTCCAGGTCCCAGTGAAGGAAGGTTTGAAAGGCGGCCTTAAGGCCTACATGTACACTTTCCCAGAACACCTGTTTGACAACGGCAAGCATATACCGGAGAATAAATGCTTTTGCAGAAACGGTAAGTCTTTTAAGCGAGTTCTATTGAGCGTTTGTTTAAGATATACCCTGGTTTTCCGCCCCGCTGTACACTCAGCTCGGGCTACACCTGACTATAAGTCTTACTAAAGACCTACATTTACATTTCAGCCGTATGCAGTCCACTGCTGGACATAGGCCTCCCACAAGTATATAAATATTTCGGGACAATCTTACACAAATCGACCTAGTCCTATGGTAACCTCAGTAAGGCTTGTGTTGTAGGTACTAGACGACAATATGTATAATAGATAGATACATATAAAACACCCATGACTCAGGAACAAATATCTGTGCTCATTACACAAATAAATGCCCTGACTGGGAATCGAACCCAGGACCGTCGGCTTCATAGGCAGGGTCACTACCCACTAGGCCAGACCGGTCATAAGAGTGACACTAATAACATTTCAATATGATCTCCACGTATTCTTTTGAAATGATGCATGCTGTAATAATAAATTGCAGTACATACGATTCATGTGCAATACAAAGTGCATTAAATGCAATGATATTTTGCGAAAGCGTTAATGGTCTAGCGATTTCGGCTTTCGATAAAATGGCCTCGGCGTCTTCCACTGTTTCTGTATAAACCTTTATTATCTATAATCATTTTTTTATATTAAGCAGAAACGTCTGCTAGCATATCAAAGATATTTAAATCGAAAGATAAATAGAAACATTTGACTCGCAGCGGGACTCGAACCCACAACCACTGGATCACTAGCCCAGTGCACTACCAGTTGTGCTATACGAGCGCCGATTAGACGAGTCAAATTTTTCTATCTTATCCTTCCTTGTATACGTCATTACGGGTGACGTGTAGCGACATCTACCGAAGAGTAATGACCGTAATGACGTATACCAGGAAGGATAAGATAGAAAAATTTGACTCGTAGTGCACTGGGCTAGTGATCCAGTGGTTGTGGGTTCGAGTCCCGCTGCGAGTCAAATTTTTCTATTTTTCTTTCGATTTATCTTTAATATCTATATTAATAATTCCGTCGAGAGGTACGGTAGCCCCGAAATAGTACATTACATCAGAGGCCGGGAAAATGAGGATTTCGATTCGATAGTGATATTACGAGGCCGGGAATCCGTTTTCACAACGAGGCATGGAGGCATATAGCGCAAGCATGCTTCAAAAAATGAAATTTGCAAAATCACAACTAACAATGAAATCGAAATGTATTAAAAATTAACATCAGCTATTTGCTATGAAACCCGCCATCTTTGACTCTGTATGAATAATAGTCGAATAAAAAGTTACTTTTGCCTGCAAAGTTATATGAAATTCCATTTCCGTCCCCTTCAGTTGCCGCGCCCAAAAAAACATTAAGTACCTACTTCCGAGTCTATTATAAAGAATGTAAAGACAATATTTCATTGCATGTTTGAGAAAAAAAAAATACTCAAATGAAAGAGAGTAAAAAAATTTAAACTTTTGAATTGAAGACATATATCGGCAAAATTCGTATTTCCACGTAGTTTCCGTTTAAAAGTGTTAATTTAATGACATATTCGGTCCGCCATGTTTAATATATTGATTGATAACGTGACAGCGCGAGGTGCGTTCAGAAACTTTTGTTTGAAACGGCAGGTTGGGCGTAAAGGTTTAATGCCCGAGCGAAGCAGGGTTCTCATCTAGTGTATAGATAAATTAGCGAGCTGTCACTCTCATGACGCCTTAATTGGAGTAAAAGAGTAACATGCCCGAAATATATGAATGTCGTTGTTCGCGGTAGCGACGCAGAAAAATATTTAAAAAAAGACAAAAGAATGTAACAAAAAACAAAACAAAAGTTTCATCAAATTCTCTATAGGTATGACAAAGAAGGCTACTAGTGCCTTTTTGCTGACGTTTCACTCTGGTGGGGCTGTTTCACTCAATTTTATAAACGCTGTTTTGTATTGTAGTATTGTATTGTATTTTAGTTAAATTTTTAGTTTTTAGTTTAGTTTCGTTATAATGTATGATTTATCTTGTCAGTACAGCTTTCTCGTCAGCGAACGTTGTACACCTGGGTCACAACGGAAGAACAGCGCTGGCTTTGCCAGCTACAATGCTGAGTTGTGACCCTTTTGTGGCAAAAATGTATTTTTTTTAATTCATGTTTATGGTCTTTTGTTTTGTGTTGTTTTGTCATGAATAAATGTTTTTTTCTTTCTTTCTTTCTATTATCGTTCCTCTTTGTCATATTCTCATTGTGATATTGCTTACTACTAAAAGACCCTAATTATCTACAATATAAACATTTATAACCTTCCACCGTTTACTGAGGGCAACAAGGAAACCGATTAAAGGTAATAAACCGTGAAGTTGAAATCAGTACTTACAGGATCGTCGAATATTTCTTCAATCCTTGTGTAGATGTCTTTGCCACGCTTCTGCCGAACCAGCAGGTAAATATTCTCCACGCCGGGACACGAGCGGAGAAGTTTCTCCATCAGCACCTTGCCGAGGAAACCTGGAGAATGAAGAAATATGTAGAAAAAATAATCTGGTGACCGAAGAGCCCCCATACAAAAAAAAAGTGTTTTTTACAGTTTTTTATTTTTTTTGTTGTATATAGATATGTTGTAACCGTTCGTGCGCGAGTCTGACTCGCACTTGACTGGGTTTTTTTTAATTTAGTACTATTACTTATTAAATTATTATACATATAATACAGATACATAATAATTTAATAAATACTTAAATGTGAATTTAAATAAAAAAAAATACATAGACAACATCCCAAACGCAGGTACAAATTATCATGAAAAAACACATAACTAAGAAGAAGGGTATTTCCCTGGTCACAATTCGAACCCAAGACCTCCTGCTTCTTTGAAAACGGAACCCTAAAAACAGAACTCTAGAAGCTGCGGTCCCATCTCGTACCTCTTCTTCTTTGTCTATGCAATCCTAGAGCCTGTAGAAGTCGGTCACAGCCCCAACGGCATTCCTCACAATTGGTGAAGACCTTATTTCCTAACGAAATCTGTATAACGGTGATCTCTTGTACCGACAAGGACAGAATAAATTAAACTCGGCCTTCTCATCTCTTCGTTTTCTCTATCCTCGACACAATTATATATCTTGTTTGATCGATTATCCGAACAGGATTTTGTCGATAAATCAGTTACGTAATTGCTACGATTATGTTAAGATGATGATAAAAAGGAAATAAAGATATTAAAGTTCCGTTGTATAAAACACCATATTATACCGTTTGGTGCCAAAACTGACAAATTACAAATGAATAATACATTACTACAGTGGCCGGGAAGTAAGGGGTTGCCGGCCGAGCATTGTTACGAGGCCGACAAGCCCTTTCTACGCTGATGATAATAAATAAATATTTCAGGACAATCTTACACAAATCGACCTAGTCATACGGTAAGCTCAGTAAGGCTTGTGTTGTAGGTACTAGACGACGATATATATAATAGATAGATACATATAAATACTTAAATACATAGAAAACACCCATGACTCAGGAACAAATATCTGTGCTCATCACACAAATAAAAGCCCCGACTGGGAATCGAACCCAGGACCATCAGCTTCATAGACAGGGTCACTACGACTAGGCCAGACCGGTCGTCAAATGATAATATGTGACGTTCCAAATCAAAAGGTACCTTAATGGCGGTTGGCGCTTACGCTATTGTTAACGACTTTAATGCTAATGTGATGCTTTGTAACGTAAGCGCCAACCGCCATAAAGTACCTTTTACCACCAATATAGAAAGTTACATTATAGTGTTTTTCTCAAACATGCAATACAATAGTTTGGATAGTGTAGGATACTACATCGTAAAACTACACCGATTCTAAGAACCGGTGTAGTTTTTATTTTTCCCTTATACTTTTTATAGGTCTTAAGATATCTTAAGAGAAATAATAATATAATATCTTAAGAGAGGTAGGGCACGTTGACCATCACGCTTGAATCTGGGGCAGCCCAACTGGGGAAGTACCTCCTCCTTACAGAAGACCACAGCCATAATAGCACTGCTACCTCTCAGGTATGTAGTGCTGTGTTCCTGAAGGTGAGTAAGGTTCCCAGAGCTCCAACCCCCCTTAAAGGCCGGCAACGCGCTTGTGACTCCCCTGGTGTTGCGAGTGCCCATGGGCGACGGTAATTGCTTAACACCTATCTCATAAAAAAAAATATACTTGACGTGTAAAAGTTCCCTTGTACGGCTTGTGTCCTACTTACTGAATAAACGCTTGAGTTTTGATTTGAATAACTATTGTTTTACAAGGGGACAAAGTCTGTCTTTACAATCTCATTGGAATCCGAGCTATATAGATTTCAAATTTGAAATCAAAAAGTGGAATTTTGAGCGTTGGGATTAAATTCTCCCTCCTTTCCCTTGTAAAACAAATAACTATTGCAGCAATAAGCAAAATAAGTAGTAACTATCCCACCCGGCTATGTTAGCGCTAACTAGCAATCTCTTCCAGACAACCTTCGATCTATATGACTGAATAAAATCTATATGAATGACAAGCCTCATTGCAATTCTGTTACGTTGTCGTATATCATGCATTTTGAAGACCAAAGAATGGTGTCGAGGTCACAGAAAAATTGATATGGGGACCACGTTTAGGCTAATTTAAATTCATTTATAGTATAGTATAGGCGAGTTAAGGAAATTGAAATTCTATTCAAAAAGGGTGTAAAGAGGTTTTTACGGGATCGGCAACGCGTGAATGATGCCTTGGTATTGTAAACGTCCATAGGCTGCGGTGACCGCCTACCATCAAGCGGGCCGCATGCTTGTTTGCCACCTTTGTGGCATTAAAAAAAAATCGAAATTCTTCAATTAGATGATCAATATTAAACATTATTTTTTTCTAATGGCAATAAATAAATTAACAGAAATGCACGTGATGCCATGACCAAGAATTTTTTTGCTTAAATATTCACTCTATCGGCCATATAAACGAGAAGGTAAACACTAACTTTGCTCCCTTGTATAACAAATAACTAGAGGGCGGAGTACCGGTGGCAAATTTCACACAAAAGGTATGGAGTCGTTTTTATAATTATTATTTTAGGCTTGAATAATAAAATTATTTATTTACCTAATGTACTTAGTATGGTACCTACTCGTAAATTGGAAGTAAGTACTTAACATTTATTTTCATAAATCGATTTCAGGAACACATAAATGTTATGTCGTAAATGTTTTGGGTTATTTTTCAATTTCTTTTAACAAAGTCACCATTCATAGATAAAATATTTTTTACCATATGCAACCTTTCTTTTCAAAAAGTTACTAAGTAATTTACAAATTTATGAGACATTTTGAAAGCGGTTCGTCTGCGACATTGGCCGTCGTCTCAGACAAAAGGGAGAGGATCCCCGCTCAGAGTCCTTTCTGGTGCAAAAGTTGTCCATAATTATATAACGCGGCAATGCGTCTAGCATTATGGGCACTTTTGCATCAGAAATGAATTAATTTAGGTATGTATGTTATTTTTCTTTTATTTTTCCTCTTTTGTTTTTATAATATTTTTATTTATGTGCTAATTATTTGTATAATGTAAATAAATATTTTTTGAAAATAATTATTATGCAAAATTAATAATTTATTCGTTGTTTATTTAATCATAAGAATACTTAGGCGACTCCATGCATTTAGTGTGAAATTTGCCACCGGTACTCCGCCCTCTACAAAAAACTATTAACTGATTATTGACTGAACTTACCTGTCGCTCCTGTGATCATCACATTCTTGCCATCATAAAACCTCTGTATTTCCGTCAATTTCCTCACATCCTTCCTGCACTGCACACATTCTTCAATCCTTTGACAATCGCTATTCATTTTTCCTTTTCCATCGTTCATATTTTCATATGTCACATTCCCATTTATCTCTCGGCTCTTCTGTTGCATTGTG
Source organism: Grapholita molesta (assembly GCA_022674325.2). NCBI lineage: Eukaryota > Metazoa > Arthropoda > Insecta > Lepidoptera > Tortricidae > Grapholita > Grapholita molesta. The sequence continues at coordinate 7,102,228 of CP053145.2, read as the reverse complement.
TTTGTCTCGTTCCTGTTTCCTGTTTGCTTGTATTCCCGTTTCATGTCCGCGCTTTCCTGTCTCCTGTTTTCCGATTCCATGTCCATTGTTTCGAGTATTTTACAGTTTGTGTCTAATGTCGTCATTTTGAGAATTCAAAACATTCTGTGAACAAAAAAAAATACAAGTTGTAACAAACAGGTCAGGAACAAAAAAAAATTCAAGAGGTCAGGATTCGTTTAAAAGCAGAAGAAAAAATATTCATGAAAAAGAAAAAAAAAATGGACGGACTTTTTGAAACATAAATAAGTTTCTGTTAAATTTACATTTCTGGTACAGACGTCATCAGATAGATCGGTGCTGTGGAGGTGGTCACAAATAGATATTTGATATAGAGGCGTTCTTCCGATATATATGACCACCTCCACAGCTCCGGTATATTTGACGGCGACTGTACAAGCTTTTATTGCATTGCCGACTACACAGTCGATGTGATGTAATTAGTGATTGAAGAGCTGGCGGCTTCCTCGCACAACGTACCAGCTGCGATACAACGAAGAGCCGGCATCATCCTTGGTACAATGCCTCAAAGACTGCAAATAGTTAAGTACTTGTAATATTGTAATTATTTACTAAGTCGACAATGATATTTAGTACCATTTCATTTTGATTTCATGCTACGGGCGAATATTTATTTTAAAAATACAATTTCAAATTATTATTTTTTATTCGTGATAAACTACATTAAAATTACAAAAATATAACATGTAAAAGTGTAAATTAAAAAGTATAAAACGAAATAGACCCTCGGCATATATGCTGACAAGAGAGTCAGCGCTGCTAGTCTAATATGGTCGAGTTCTTATCACTTGTCACAATACCTGTCACGCTCCAACAAGTATGTGAGTGCGAAAGTGAAGGATAGAGCGATAGACGATAAAATGTCAACCATGGTAGACGTTCTGATCTTCCGTCGGGACCATTGTTGTGGGCCACGATCGCTGCTGTACAACACTGCCCGACGATAAATGTGAACGCAGCTATAATGGTTGCGGTTAATTAGTTTAGTTCAGTAAAATTAATAAGTTTTATTCTTATAATAATTTTTGATGAGTTATTTATATTTTGTTTATTATGTCTTATATTTATTTATACGCCTTTTCTCTGTACTTTAGATTGAAATAAACGTTTAGTTGTATTAAATATTGGTTAAATAAATGTTATTGTCTCACAGCGTTCCTGGTGACGATGTGACACATAGTGAAGATAAATCATAACTAAGAGAAATCTTAGCCGAGTGTTTTATATATATATGTGGCCCGAGTGAAGAACGACATAAGTTTCATACTAGTAGTAAGAAACTTGTATCGTTTTTCAGTAGGCCCACAGATAATCTAACTAAAAATGGCCGCTATGGCATAGTACGGAAGACAATGGCAGCATTTCCTTGCTGAACCGTGAGGCTGATACGGTGAGCGAGGAAGCTGCCAGCTCTTTGGTTTCCTGTTTGTTGTCCTACATTACCTCGAGAATGATTGACAAAAACTTGTCTAGCTTTTTTGACAGACAATTTTTTTTTATGATATAGGAGGCAAACGAGCAGACGGATTGCCTGATGGTAAGCAACTACCGCCGCCCATGGACACTCGCAACACCAGAGGAGTCACACGTCGTACGTCGTACGTTGCCGGCCTTTAAGATCCCTATACGCTCTTTTAATAATAATATAATAAACTGTTCAAATTACAATAATATTTACAGCTCGGAAAGAAGGCATTACTTTTATTCACAAGAGTGCAAATGAGTTTCATACGAATTGTTTATTACGAATCGAGAGGTTTTGTGATGTTCTTTTATTTTATGTTTTTGCATGATGTTGATGGATGCCAATTTTAGAGTTATTTTTTTCCTCCCGGTAGTGTTATGGAAAACTGTGTGTTCCACTCGGTAGCAAAGTGTGTTCCCCAACTGTGCTTAGAAACCGTCCTAATTCTCAAGATTCCACCATTTGAAACTCTCGCTATGCTCGTGGTTCAATTTTGGACTGTTTCGCTAGCTCCCAATATTAGCACGAGAAGGTAAACACTAACTTTGCTCCCTTGTATAACAAATAACTATTAACTTAGTCTAGATTTAATCTAAATAAAACCCTTGTCTGGCGGCTCCTCGTATCACAATGCTGGTCTGGTATGCTTATTTTTGAGCAGAATCAACTGCTAAAGAAACCATAATTCATAGAAATTGACGAAAATTTTTAAAAATTCACTGTACCCGGGCGAAACAAGCGAAAAAAAAGCAATGTACATATATACCAGAGTCGCGTGTCGAGTCTTGCCCGGGGCAGTTGGTTATTTCCATTTATTCTCAATTTATAAGAATTATGGTTTTTGTTAGCAGATGTTTCTACTCAAAAATAATAATAATATAGTAATGTATAATGTTTAATGTTTTTTTTTATAATGTTTTTATTGTTTTGTTACGTTTTAGATGTATTTTTATATTTTACTTTTATAAAAATGTTATAAAACCTAATCTAAGATGTAAAATGAATAAAGATTATAGTAATGTACCTATTACTCATTTTTGCCAATAAGACAACTCCGAAGTAATTTACGCTAACACGTAATAAAATGCACAGAATTGAGGTCAAGTGCATGACAACATAAACCATTCCGACTAAGTAGCACATTGTGAATATTTATGGCTGCAACAAAGAAATTACAACATAATTTCTTTTTAGACATGTTTTATATCGTTATTCTTTAATAGTAGTTTTTTATGACATAGGCGGCAAACGAGCAGACGCATTGCCTGATGGTAAGCAATTACCGTCGACCATGGGCACCCGCAACACCAGGGGAGTCACAAACGCGTTGCCGGCCTTTAAGGGGGGTTGGAGCTCTGGGAACCTTACTCACCATCAGGAACACAACACTACATACCTGAAAGGTAGCAGTGCTATTATGGCTGTGGTCTTCTGTAAGGAGGAGGTACTTCTCCAGTTGGGCTGCCTCAGATTCAAGCGTGATGGTCATCGCTGTGCCCTACCTCTCATTGTTGGACGTAGTTTAAGGACATACCCGGTTCCAAAATAATAAAGGGTAGATTATTATATCGTTATTCTTTAATATTAGTTTATGTGTGTCATAAGTTAGATATTTAAGTATTACGTCTATAAATCATACGATTCAGGAACACGATTACTTCTCTCTTAAGCATTCGACTTCTTGATTTTAATTTTGGAATTTTGTATGCTAACTTTGCTCGCTTATAAAACAATAATAGATTGTGTCACAAGGGCGCAATATTCAATATTTACGGTGAAGGCGTACATTGAATCCTAAATGCCTGTTTTTCACTTCGTGTTTTATTTTAGTTTATTCCTGCCTTGCACCTACTGTTTTCTATCTTTAATCTTTTATTGTTTCTTTTTTGTTTGAAAATATTATTTTTTTACATTAGTGGCATGCTATTTAGTGTTAAACATAGTCACATCCTGTAATATTGTTTACTTTTTATTACGACAAATGATTAATAAATTTGTTTTGTGTTATTTTTCGTTACATCACCAAATGGGCTCAACGGAAGATCAGCGCTGACTTCTCAAGCCAGCATTACGCTGAGTTGGGTCCAATTCGTGATGTCTTACTTGTATGCACCTAATTATTCCAAAAAGGGCGCTCTTTAAATGTGAATGAATAAATAACAAACCACATTGTTTTCACAAATAAAGCGTATATTCTAAGATAAATCATTCAATCCTATATGTCAACTAAGAAATACAAACGCCTACGTGATTCAGGAATTACGATGTACGGTACAGCGCCATCTAGCGTGAAATTGGGTCAACATAGCAACATCGTATCCGAACATACTTATTCTTCATCTTGTATTCTGTTTATTGTATGTATACGACATGAATAAATGTCTTTTATCTTTAATCGCGAGCTCTGCGAAATAATTGGTGTGAATAAAATATTTGTAAGCGAAAATTCAACCAAAGCATAGCGAGTGGTGCAAAAATTAAAATCATGAGCATTGGGAGGGTTTAAATTTTTTTCTGTTACTTGGCTAGGCCATTAGAATGATAATTATGAAGTTATATTTAAGTTGTTACAACTATAATAGTAACGTAACGTCTCAGCCCGCCGGAGCGAGAAGATGCACTCATTATAGCGCTATTTAGAACTTGGGCTACTTTTCTATGTTTCGCTTTGCGAAATATTATAGTAACTATGTTGAAGACAGGTTAGGCCATAACTAAAATATTTACAATCAAGGTAGGAAATATCGATACACCTAAAATGTCAAAATATGTACACATGTCATAGACATACCATTTAAAATAATACCACGATCGAAGGGGATGGTCTTATGTAACTTTCCATAGGTATGGCAGAGACGGCGCTATTTTCATCCGTCCTTGTCATAGTCTCACATTTATTTTTTCACCTCCAAACTGGACCCTTCAGAACTGTCAAAGTTGGAGGGAAACAAACAACTACAATTGGAGTTTTGTTGTGTTTTCAACCGAAGTTGCGGCAATTAATACAAAATAAGTTAATATTTTTGTTATAAAGAATGTTGTAAAGCAAAACTATAGTGAATTGTTACATTTTGGGCTGCAAAAGCCAGAATATCTTTGTCCCTTACTGGCGCTCGCAGATGCGTTCTCCAGTCATTATATATTCCTCCTAGATAAATGTATTTTTTTTTTAATTTCATAGGGATACTTATAGCTATAGTTACATAGTAAGTTATTGTGAAGAACAGTGATCCAATCACAAGTTACCACAGATAAAAACTATGTAAAATAATATTTGACGTAACTGGTGACCGAAGAGCTGGCGGCTTCCTCGCACAACCTATCAGCATTGCGATACAACGAGGAGACGCCAGTATCCTTGGTAGTAGAATGCCTCAAGGGCCTTTTTTAGATTTAATGTACAGTCGCCATCAGATATTTCGGAGCTGTGGAGGTGGTCATAAATATCGGAACATGCACTTTACCGCCTTGACAATAGAGGCGTTGTTTCGATATTTTTGACCACCTCCACAGCTCCGATATATCTGATGGCGACTGTAGTAACTATTGTAAATGAATATTTATAAATTTATTATATACATACATATATAATTTACAATATACAATTATTGTAAAATAAGATGTATTGTACAGTTGTAGAGAATTCGATAGCTTAAGAGTATTAAACAATGGGCTGAAAACTAAAAGGCGACCGTAAGGCGAAAAATATAATGACAACTGAATAGAATATGTACAAAAACAGGATTCAAAATAAAGACATAGACAAAACAGTAAAACAGAATAAAACCTATAGCCTAAACCTCGACAATAGTCAGCAGCAAAAGTTGCTAAGCGTTTGAAGTGTTCAAAATGACCTACACGCGCTCTTATTCTCTTGACAATAGAGACGTGTTGACCTCATTTTGAACACCTCAAATGCTACATACTTGCCAAAAAAAGTTTTTAAGGTTTTTCAAGTTTTCATAAAGTTTAAAAATAATCCCCCCCCCCCCCCTGGCCCTCTTTCTCCTGGCCCTCTAACTTCAGAAACCGTGTTTTTTATACAGGTCTGACCAGCATGTGACCTCAGTCACAATGGTGCGTCGACGAAAAAATTGAAAAAAAAATCTTGAATGAACTTACTCCTAAAAGCGATCTACCATGTTTAGAGATTCAACCGGTATTGACTAGACCTTGGCCCGGCTGTCCGGATTACACATGAGTTATGACATAACACATAACCCAACTTGTTGCGTTACATGCGTAAGTTTGTAGGCCCATCAGTTACTCGGCGTTGCAAGACACTTTCAAGTTTTTGATAACGACTCAATTTAAAGATCTTATCTTACTACTAGGAAAGGCCCTTTGGGGCCATCCACATATTACGTCACACGATTTTTTTTATTCACTTATGTACCACTGTCATAGCTACTATAGGCTAGCTCTCGCTGGCCTCCTTTGCTGTCACCTAATATGCGGACGGCCCCTATGCGGTTGCACTAAAATAGGTACAAGTACTTACAAGCGCGATACACAGATAGTAAACTCGATACTCCTTATCTAGGAGGATATAACTAATATGGAGCCGACACACGCACTCATTTCTATCGGAAAAATTCTGCCGTTCTCGGCGCGGGAGTGAGGTAACACACATAAATAATGTTAACACTAATGCATTTTTTATACGTCGCTACACACGCACACGACAAAATAATCAAACACTAGCATAAACTATATTCACACAAGTAAGAACTATGACCGGCGGCCAAGTAATTTTGGCAGAGGGGAACGCCTGTTAATGGCTACTCCATATTGGTTACATCCTTCTAGCTCGTTGTCGAAAACGTCAATGTCACAACTCATGGTAAGGGTACAGACTGCTGACCGAAGAGCTGGCGGCTTCCTCGCACAACGTATCAGCATTGCGATACAACGAGGAAATGCCGCCAGCATCCTTGGTACAATGCCTCAAGGGCCTTTTTTAAATTAAGATACTGTAACTAGTTAAGTACTCGAAAGAATACGAATTTGCGGTGCTTGCAGTAGAAACTCTAGGGCCTTGGTCAAGTGACACAATAATATTCGTAAAAGAAATGTCGTCCCGGCTTATAGTTGCCACAGGGGACTACAGGGCCGGATCCTTCCTGGCCCAAAAACTAAGTCTGGCAATCCAGAAGGGCAACGCCGCCTGTATTCTGGACAGCATACCGGAGGCAGGGGGATTTGGCGAGGTATTTTACTTTGGGGCCGTGGGGTCCAAACGCGCGCCGACTATACATATAAAGATCTGTCGGCGCGCCTGATAGAGGCCTCGGGTGACCAGAGGGCTGGCTACTATTTTGCACAGCGGATAGCCATCGCTATCCAGCGTAGGAATACAGCCAGCCTTCTGGGCACCTTGCCCGTTGATAGCGATTTGGGCCAAGTTTTTTATCTCTAATTTTGTTTAAGTAGTTTAAGTTGTTAGGGTTTTTATTTTCTTTATTATGTTTTTATACTTAATTGTTACAGCAAACTGTATGATTAACACTAATTTATACATAGTACTTGTAGTTATCATAATACGATTGTAATTTCTGTAAATAAATGTTTTGAATACCTAGAGTACAGAAATCGCGAAGCATCTGGTTGATTTCTATTCCTTCGGCGCAGGATTAAATGATTTGTAAATTCACAATGTGCTAGTTTAGTTTAGTTTAGTTTAGTTTATTTTATTTCATGAAAGATAATTACACTATAAGTTTGTCTTATTTACAAATTTATAAGAACTTCAGTCATGATCGTCACATTATCAATTCAAAAATACTTAGTGATATAATTTTGTATAGTAATGGGTAAATGAATCTTCCAATAAGGATCGTCAAACAAAATATAAAACATCATTATTAAGTAAATATGTAGCAACATACTTCAAAAATTCAATAATCGTAAATATTGTCATAACATTACCAAAATAACTAAATCATATCTCCCAATAAGAATCGTCAGTACTTAACTAACAACAAAAAGTATAATAAATAATTAATTCAAAAGTCTACAATATATATACAATAATAATACTCACTACTTAGTCGGAATGGTTTATACTTTATGTTGTCATGCACTTGACCTCAATTCTGTACATTTTATTACGTGTTAGCGTTTACTTCGGAGTTGTCTTATTGGCAATAAGGATTAATACATTACTAGATTATTATTATTTTTCGGTAGAAACATCTGCTAATAAATCAATCATTCTTAGAAATAGAGGGAAATCAACTGCCCCGGGAGAGAACCGCTCATTTGTGGAAAATCTGGGTAGTTGACACTCCCAATTGACATTTAATTTTAACCATCTGACCTTAAATATAATTAGAGTAATAATACTTATTTATCCTCTTTATTTAAATTCAGTACGAGTAATAAGCTATCAATTGGTGATAATTATAAATTGATAAATGTCTTATTGCTATTGTTGACAATAAATATATCTGTGTATACTACCCCATTTTGTATAGTTAAGTACCTATAAGTTACTAGAATATTTGTGTCATTATCTACGAAAAGGGACCTTATTGTCGATGGCGCTTATATCGTTGTTCAAGACGATAGAATACAAACGCAACGCGATTCGACGTAAGTGCCATCAACAATAAGGTCCCTTTTCCTAGATAATGACACATTTGCATGCTGTTAAACCCAGCTGAAAAGGGTGGAACGATCGCTAACCTAAAATTAAGACATGTAATTAACCCTTTCTGGCTAACAAATGTATGATTATGAGATTTTTCATGCAATTTACCATATTTTGGGTTTAGACAGAAATCACGTGGTCGTGTTTGGACTTGTTTTGACTTTCCCCTTGATGATATTCGGTGATCCTAATCAATCGATGCCATGAATGGTCATCCACTATTGGGTTTTTGGTCTTGTTTTGACACCAATCAATGGCTGTCCATTAATATTACATACATACATACATTTCAGCCGTATGCAGTCCACTGCTGGACATAGGCCTCCCACAAATATGACTTGTATCATCTTGGGGGGTAGTTGCCATAGTCGCCACGCTTGGCAGGCGGGTTGGCGACCGCAGCTTAGGAGGCGCCTAGCGATATCTACCGTAAACGTGCCAACACTTTCACTCCAATTAAAGCTTTAATTTCTTAGGATGCCGTCATATATCGGCCGTCTCCATAGTGTAAATAATAAATAAATAAATATTTCGGGATAATCTTACACAAATCGACCTAGTCCTACGGTAAGCTCAGTAAGGTTTGTGTTGTAGGCACTAGACGACGATATATATAATAAACACATACATACTTAAATACATAGAAAACACCCATGACTCAGGACCAAATATCTGTGCTCAAGAAATATGTTTATAACACAAATAAATACCCTGACTAGGATTTGAACCCAGGACCATCGGCTTCATAGGCAGGGTCACTACCCACTAGGCCAAACCGGTCGTCAAGGATGCCGTCAAATATCGATCATCTCCATACTTTTTTATTCAAAAGTATGGAAACCCGGGTATGTCCTTAAACTACGTCTAACAATGAGAGGTAGGGCACAGCGATGACCATCATGCTTAGATCTGGGGCAGCCCGACTGGGGAAGTACCTCTTCCTTACAGAAGACCACAGCCATAATAGCACTGCCACCTTTCAGGTATGTAGTGTTGTGTTCCTGATGGTGAGTAAGGTTTCCAGAGCTCCAACCCCCCTTAAAGGCCGGCAACGCGCTTGTGACTCCCCTGGTGTTGCGGGTGCCCATAGGCGACGGTAATTGCTTAACACCAGGCAATCCGTCTGCTCGTTTACCGCCTATGTCATAAAAAAAACGGCCATTACTTGAGCACCGCTATCCTACTCGCTTCTTCTATAAATGTTTTTCTTTCTTTCTTTCCTAAGAAACTAGAGCTGACAGGCCTATTTAGAGTGAAAGAGATAGATCGCAATTAAGCGATAATCGATGTTCGCGATAGGTTCTGTAGTAGAACGCAGTAGACTGTATGTCTGGTATATGGTAACAAGAAAGTGAATGAAGCAACCATTATATCATCATATGAATCGGACGATGAACAAGTTCCATTGGTGCCAAGGTTCTTGGATAATATAAGCTATTAACTTTTTTTAGAAAACTACAAAATTCTTAGCGTGCTGGCCCGGTACCGCGAACATCGAAGTTCGTATATTTCGAGCATCTTTCTCTATTACTCCAATATAAGGCGTCATGAGAGTGACAGAGACAATCGCTCGTCCGAAATTTACGAATATCGTCTTTCGCGGTAGCGCCTCTGGATGGACTAAGGAACCGGTAAAAATGGCGGGATTTTACCGGTTGTGGGAGGCCTGATGACGATGAAAATCTTTTGGTTTGGGACTACTCATAATAATTATTATAATTGACCTGTTTGGCCTAGTGGGTAGTGACTGCCTGAGAAGCCGGTGGTCCTGGGTTCAAATCCCAGTCGGCATTTATTTGTGTGATGAGCACAGATATTTGTTCCTGAGTCATGGGTGTTTTCTATATATTTAAGTGTTTATATGTATCTATCTATTATACATATATACCGTCGTCTAGTACCTACAACACAAGCCTTACTGAGCTTACCGTAGGACTAGGTCGATTTGTGTAAGATTGTCCCGAAATATTTATTTATTATTTTTACGAGACGAGTACTTGACGCGCAAAATCCCTCTACAATACTAAGACTCTGCTGTCCGTCTGTCTGTCCGGCCGTCACGACGAATCTCATGAACCATGACAGTTGATATTTAACTAAACAGATGATTTATTTCTGTTGCAGCTATAACAAATACAAAAAAAACCAAACACAACAAAAGTGTTTTAATGCTATTTTTATAGATAACTAGCTTTTCCCCGCGACTTTGTCTTCAGCCCGTCCTTAAAGGTGCGGGCTAAAATTATCCTATGTCCTTTAATAGCTCAAACTATCTCCATAACAAATTTCATCCTAATTGGTTCAGCGGTTAAAGCGTGAAGATTTAACAGACTTATTTTAAACAGATTAGACAGAGATTTATTTATAACATTACTATTTTTATAGATACCTACCTATAATCAAATTTTTAATTCATCATGTCAGCCGAAAGACGTCCACTGCTGGACATAGACCTCCCCCAGAGCGACCCAAGAAGACCGATCCTGCGCCTTCCACATCCAGCGGTATCCCGCGACTCTAACTGGGTCGTCGGTCCACCTTGTGGGAGGCCTACCTACGCTGCGTCTTCCAGTTCGTGGTCGCCCCTCCAGAACCTTTCCGCCCCACCGGCCATCGGTTCTGACCGCAATGTGCCCTGCCCATTGCCACTTAAGTTTGGTGATTCGGAGGGCTATATCGGTAGCTTTGGTTCTACTGCGGATGAAATCATTCCTGATGCGATCACGCAGACACACTTCCAACATAGCCCTAATTTTTAATTAGATGGAGTAAACTGACAGCAGTTTTCATACTAAAGTTGTCAAATGAGCTGTCAAATGAATGAAAACTTTTTTTTTATGACATAGGAGGCAAACGAGCAGAGGGATTGCCTGATGGTAAGTAACTACCGCCGCCCATGGACACTCGCAACACCAGAGGAGTCACAAGTACGTTGCCGGCCTTTAAGATCCCTATACGCTCTTTTCTTGAAGGTTTGGATGTCATATCGGCCCGGAAATACTGCACACGGCAATTTATTCCACAGTTTTGCTGTGCGAGGCAGGAAGTTTCTAGAAAAACGCACAGTTGAGGACTGCCAACCATCTAAGTGGTGATGATGGAAATGTTGTTGTGTAGAGCGCTGGCGGAAGGAAGCAGCTGGGATTAACCCGAACAATTCCAGTTTACTCCATATAATTAATTTTTTTATTATAATCATATAGATTATAGAACCCTTAGCGACTGATTCGTACTTTGCCGGGTTATTTTACTGTACGCCATAACAATATTAACACAATTAATTAATGTTTATCATATCATTACCCTACTTTTGTGGACAGTGTAGCAATAGCGGCCATCTTGCAAATCTACGTGATCAAATGTTGCAACTTGAAAGATACTCGAATTAGTAAATCACACGTTTTAAAGTTAAGAAAAGTCACGTTTTAATAACGATCAAGGATAATAATAATATAATAATGGATTCCATCAAAATCAGAAGCAAAAATCAAGTCTTACCCTGCCTATGAACTCCTAGTATAATAATTCCAGCAAGGTATTTATGTGCCGTGTGATGCCGGCTGATTAGAATAGCACCACCCCATCCCCTCCCGCGGGTGTCGTAAGGGAAAAATCCTACGGACGGGCAGCAGCGTCCGTCGAAACCCAATCTACAGCTACTGCGGTTGCCAACCCTGCCAAGCGTGGCGACTATGGCAACTACCCCCAAGATGATACAAGTCATATTTGTGGGAGGCCTATGTCCAGCAGTGGACTGCATACGGCTGAAATGTATGTATGTGTATTTATGTTATGGGCACAGACCCACGGTTCCTGAGTCATGGGTGTTTTCTATACAGTTAAGTAAATAATTAAATAAATATTTCGGGACAATCTTACATAAATTGACCTAGTCCTACGGTAAGCTCAGTAAGGCTTGTGTTGTAGGTACTAGACGACGATATATATATCTATATATACATATAAATACTTAAAAGCATAGAAAACACCCATGACCTGCTAGTTTTTTTCCAACCCAGAGGGTAAACTAGGCCTTATTCGGATAAGTCCGGTTTCCTCGCAATGTTTTCCATCACCGAAAAGCGACTGGACATATCAAATGATATTTCGTACATAAGTTCCGAGAAACTCATGGCTACAAGCCAGGGTTAGAACCTGCGCCCTTCGGATTGCAAGTCGCACGCTTTCACCGCTAGGCCACTATCATCATCATCATCATCATGTCAGCCGAAAGACGTCCACTGCTGGACATAGGCCTCCCCCAGAACGACCCAAGAAGACCGAACCTGCGCCTTCCACATCCAGCGGTATCCCGCGACTCTAACTAGGTCGTCGGTCCACCTTGTTACTATAGGCCACTATACTACATGTTAATTGTACAGAAGGGAATTATATGTTTACTTAAATCTAAAGTTCTACAAAATGGAACTTGATGTAGTGATGGAATCCAAATATTGACTGCTAATCGTAAAGATATAAGAATTCGAGTTTACTGTCGTTGTCGATGCAGTGGCCAGTTAGAAAATGTCTGTACCCTTACCACGAGTTGTGACTTCGAGGTACGAACGAGTATCTAGTTTACTATCTGTGCATCTCGTTCGTACTAAAATAGTACAACCACAGATAAACTCGATACTCGTTATCGAAAATCTCAAAGTCAGAGCTATAATAATAGAGAATATATAGAGATAAGTCGTCAGCCGCGATAGCTGGAGATGCGGGTTGAAATTCTGTCTCGGAAGCCGGAGTCCTCGTCACTTTTTCTTAAGTACCTACCTATATGTCATATATTTTCAATTTACATAAGTATATAGGTTCAGCATTTATAGACAATTCATAATCAGATTAGTTATTAAGTATAAATGATGATGAATAATATTTTACTTTGTTTGATATGTTATCTAAAAATAACAACTAGGTTTACAGAATCACGTGTACTTTCGATTTACATTTTTTAACATTTTTCTCAGAGTCATTTTTGTTACAACCCGTAAAATGTGGACCAAAAAACTTGCTCTTTTTTCCCTGATTAACACGTTGGACGCCACGGCACCCACCGGTGGGCCATCACGATGTATGCGTTGGGGCCATGGTGAAAACGAATAATACGCTATTTTTTCAAAAAAAGGATTTTGGTTATTTTGGATGTAAAACGTTATATTTAGTACTATAGATCAAAAGATACTAGCTTTTACGTCATAAATACTCGATTATCCTTAAAAGACTCACCGGTGAGCCGCGTGGCCTAATCGGAAGGAATTGCGAACTTTCTTCCGCGGGGGCCGCGGGGGTCTTGCCGCGGCTCACCGGTGAGAAAAAGCGTATTATTCCTTATTTGTTTATTATGGGTGAGGATTACCTATAACAATTATTGCTGTTATTTAAATAAAATGCGAGTTCTTAAAGTAGGTTAGCTTTGACTTGGCCAGTTTTTATCAGAATTAAAATATATATGAATAACTTTATAAAATGACTGATGCAATGAAAACTGGCCATGTCAAATCTAACCTAATTGAAGTTCTCACATTTTATTTAAATAACAGCAATTGTTATAGGTATGATACCTATAACAATTGATTTATTGGATACCTAAGGTATCCATTAATACTTGTTCATAATATTATTTTGTTCTTATAAATATAATATATATGGATTTTGCATAAAACTTGGCACTCATTTAGATCTCCATTCGTTTTGCCCGCAAACCAAGCATAATTTTTGTATTGAACTTGGCTCTCCTTTTTTACATCTATGTTCTTTGTGGGATTAGTCTATACATCAATACGTTACTTTCAATAATTGTTTATCATCTTCAGGGTTAAACTTACACAATCCAATGGATCCCATTGATTTTCTTGTATTTTTGTGGAGTCCATTTTAGAGTTAGGTACCATTTTACCGCAGAAGAAGGCATTCTATACGGTTTTCTATTTCAACAATTTTATATTTGCTGACATCTTATGTCATAGAAAGCTTCTGTACTACTAACGCTGTCAAACTCCGCCGCGGCTCAGTCGATCGTTCGCGGCACACTAGCCTGTGGGGTCATTTTTGAGCTCGAGTCGATTTCTGTATATTACTAGTTCGTTGAGTCAGGTTTACCCGCGGTTCGTTGAGATTTTATGTAGATTTACTTCTGTTCTGTGTATAATTATGTGGCGCCGCCCGCCGCCGACGACACACAGTTGACTGGTTGTTGAGAGTGTGTTACAAGTTTTTTGTATTTATATTTCTGTTATACTGCGTGTCTCCGACATAGGGGCTTTAAATGTAAGGATTAATTGTGCTCATAATGCAAAACTACTTTAAGTCTACAACTAGTAAAATAATTTTAAATATTATGCTTTTTTAATTTAAGACATCCCATGAACCAAATGAGATCATCTGTCACACTTCAAAAACTGATGATTTTGCAATGCATTGATTGCTCTAATAAGTTTTGAACTTATTATTTTTTACCAATCCAGTTATTTTCAAAAGTATAACTTATAGGTACTAAAAGATACTAAAAGTAGCTCAGTTTTATGAGCAAAATCGATCCTTACATTTAAAGCCCCAATTTCGGAGACACACGGTATAGCAAATATAATAATACATATATTAAAATAGTTTCAAATATCTGCTTGTAACATTGTAACGGTTCCAACGCTACAATAGAAAAATGTATGAATTTTAACTTTTTATTTTATTTTTGGATATCTTCCTACGCTTACATACAATTACCGATCTGGATTCCAAATTTCATCCTTCTAGGTCACCTAAAAGTAGGTATAAGTACTATAGTCAGTCATTCAATCAGTGCTAAAATTTACGACTTTTTGACCTTCATATCTATATAACCCTTTGAGCTAACTCCATGAAATTTGGGCTTCTAGATGTCTTATGGATAAAATTAAACACACGTAGTTTTATGTGTTTACGTTAAAGAGTTTTTGAGTTATAGAACGGTCAAAAGTGACACCAAGCGGTTCGTGTAACACTCGGCGAGTTCGTTTGCTTGAACTTGGCTTGCCACGCTGCCGCGTATCTATATAAGTAATGTATACATTAACAACTTATTTACTTTCATTTTTTACAAAACTCCATGTTATAAGTTTTATTTTTCAGCTTACAACTATACATTACATATATGACGTGTAAGGCAACCCTACCAAAGTTTAAAAAATTGTGAAAAAATCATAAGTCCTTTACAGTACAAAAGAACCAAGGCAACTAGTATCTTCCCTAAGGCCACGCGGCTCATTCTACATACGTTTTTGGATGGAATAAGTGATCTGTGGCCCGTGAAGCAGGTTTGAAATGAATGCTCACCACGGCTCACCGGTGACACCCGTGGCCCCAATGGTTCAACATGGTTAGGCTCACTGGTGACCCCCGTGGCTTCAATGGAAATACTACATTTTTGGCCTGGCGTTCAACGTGTTAAAAAAAAAGCAATTTAAAAAAGTAATGCTTGCGACCTAGTACTAAGTGTGCCCACATTCTAAGAGTAAATTTTTAATCAATCTTAAAATGAGAACGCTGTCGACATTACAAAATAGTTAAATGCCATGCAATCAAGACCACGGAAGCGAACGAGAAAAAATTGGGCAATACTATGTAATTTTACGTTGCGATATCATAGCATACATACCTACATACGCTTCAAAAAATGCGACTCCACATTTCCGTAAACTTTCACAATCTCATCGATATCAAACAGGCTGGCCACAACTCGGGAAAGAAGAAAAAAACTTACTTTTTTTAATCCAAAGTCACTGCACTATCAAATGTCACTGGCACAAATTCAAATTTCGAACACTGAACTGTCAATGAGAAAGCGCGCGAACGCGGGCGATCATGGCGACCAACTGTTTGCAACCCGCCAAATTATGAGGTCAAAATGATCGTTGCATAACAATTTATTACATCGTATTACATAAAAATCGCCGCTGGGCTCGCTATTATGCAAAGTCAACCGAATCACACGGTTTTTCTAGGTTACAATTCTTTTCGCGCGTATTTAACTTTTTAAAGTCGATGCCACTGCTGCGTATGATGTAAAGTACAGTTTAGGATTGCCAGGTATTGTGATCTCTTGATGTTCACCCCCACTACTGAAGCGAAAGTGAGGGGGGGGCGGTCATTAGTGGAGGTAAGAATGTTGTGTGCATATTAATAATTTATTGTTGATGCAATATTGCGATTTGCGTGACTTTGCGATTGTCGGAGATCGGTGAATGACATAGAACTCTCTTTTTTTTACCCCGGACGTAAATAGAGGGGCGTTTTAACACGTTCGCTGCGTTATCGGGCCGATCGACCCTATCATATGTATGAAAACTGCGTTGTTAACTTACTGCTGATGCCGCAGCGAAGGTGGTAAGTGTGATCGCTATGTCTGTGTGTGGTACCGTAGCTCAAACTTGGACTAAATTTGCTGCAGTTTTTTTAGGCAGTATGTATACTTAATAATAATAGCACTGCTACCTTTCAGGTATGTAGTGTTGTGTTCCTGTTGGTGAGTAAGGTTCTGAGACTCCCCTGGTGTTGCGGGTGCCCATGGGCGACGGTAATTGCTTACCATCAGGCACTCCGTCTGCTCGATTGCCACCTCTGTAATAAAAAAAATCACAGCCAAAAGCACTAGACCCTCATAGTGTTGTGTTCAGGTTGGCAGCGCGCGTGTGAAGCCTTTGGCGTTACAGGCGTCCAGAGGTTACGGTGTCTGCTTACCACCATGCGGGCCGTATACTTGTTTGCCACCATCGTTGTATTCATCATCATCATCATATCAGCTGAAGGACAGCCACTGCTGGACATATGGGTCTCTAAGACACCCAAAATGATCGGTTTTGCTCCACCCGTAATCCAGTGAATCTCCGCGATCTTAACTAGGTCGTCGGTCGACCTTGTGTGTGGGTGGCCCCAACGGCCATCGGTTCAGCGGCGCTACCGTGAAAACGATATTCGTAAATTTCGGACGATTGTCTCTGTCACTCTCATGACGCTTTAATTGGAGTAAAAGAGATAGATGCTCGAAATATACGAGCTTCTATGTTTGCGGTACCGGGCCTGCATTATGCCCAGACAGAACTTTTGGCACGTATAAAACGTGGCACGAATAAAATTTAGCTAGGGACTTCCACACGATATTATTTTATCCATGAGTTGTAATTTCTTATGACAGTACTTTTCCGTAAACGGAACAATGGTGTTCCGGACAGTTGGGAGGCGTATGCGGAGCCGGATCGAGCCAACGCGCAGAGGCCCTTTCGACAATTTAATGAAATGTAAGGGGGTACACTAAGCGGATGTTGCCACTGTCCGTATCATGGGACGCGCACAAAGACAGCACCCGCCATGGTGTAAGGACTATTGACAGTACTTATTATTAATATAAGCCTTCATAATTGATTTAATGAAAATGATGTAATGCACTTTCTTGGTTTTAGTTTACTTTGCAACGACACGATACACGATTGAATATGAAAATAATATTTAGTTGATTATTATTTGAATTTTCACACTCCTAAAAAGTATATATACCTAGGTAATATTGATGGCTAGTAATCATCATGGTTAGTTAATTTTCAAATATCCAGTGAACTTTATAGCTGATATGAAATGTCACTTAATAAGTATCGATAATTCCGTAGTTAATTGACGATAATGCCACCAAAACTTCTATGTCTGATTATGCCACTTAAGTTTAGTTATCCGTAGGGCTATATCGGTTACTTTGGTTCTGCTTCGAATGCCATCATTTCTGATGCGATCGCAGAGACTCCTGGCATAGCCCTCTCCATAGTCCTTTGGGTGACTTTTAACCTTCTTATGAGTCCCATAGTAAGTTACATCGATTCAGACACTGGTCAAGACTTTCGTTTTGAGACCCTGCGGAATGACCTCTTCCTCGAAGTTGGATCTAGCTAACTAGACAGTAGAGTAGGTGGTCTAATTGGTAAGGACATCAGCCGCGATAGCTGGAGATGTGGGTTCAAATCCTACCTGAACTTAGTAAGTTTATTTAGAAATATATCTTTCTTTTTTTATGTTGATATTTGGTAGCATATTCGGGCAGTATAATAATTTAATAAGCAAAACGAGCTGAAGCGGCAGCGGACGCCCGGGAGCGCCTCAAGGTCAGCCGTTACAGTTGTCTCGGCGCTCAATACGAGTTCTCACCGTTTGGCGTCGAGACACTCGGACCTTGGGGCAAGGGTGCGCTCGGGCTCCACAAGGAGCTCAGTGAACGCCTGAGGGAGACAACAGGAGATCCCCGCGCAGGCAGCTTTCTCGCTCAAAGAATTGCAATCGCAATACAACGCGGGAATGCTGCCTGCGTAATGGGCACCCTACCCCCCACGATTAGTTAGTTTGTAGGCATATTTTAATTTTCTTAGTTAAGTTTTTAGTTTTAATTATGTAGTTTATTTTTCTAATTTAGATAGATTTAATTTAATAATGTTATAATTTATTTAAGTATTGTTTATTTTTAACTAATTATTTGTTTATTTTCTTGTTTACAAATAAATATGAGTTCTTTTTAGAATACATTTAAATTTACTCATAAATCTCATAATATGCCTAATTATATAATTAATTTTCATTGACATGTTTAATCAATAACAACATATTAATATTTTCAGGATTGACTGTAAAATGTTTTAATAATATAATGTTTACTCAGTAGCAGCACCTTTTAGATTTTTTTTTGCTATTCGATATTTTCAGGCGTTTGGTAAGAACGCTGGGCACATTGCCAGAACAATTCGCGCTAGGCGTTAGGGAGGTTATTGGAAATGCTTTTTTCGGTAGTTATAGATATTTTTCTCTTAGTTATTTTGCCAAACTTTTGTACTAGTTGAATTAAAATTTAGATTTTCTTACGAAATATTCTTGAAAACTAACTATTCTGCAAAAACATTACCATACAGTAAAAGAAAACACTAATATTTAACTGTATCCAGTGGCTAGGCTAACTTATACAATTTATGTTACTAAGGCAAAGGCACCTATAATAGACAACGACCCATTATGGACGTTTACTCTTATTTGACTTAATAGATAAGCAAGGATCGGACCCCGTCATTTCGAAAATATAACCCTGTTCCGTACAGCAGAGATTCCTTATTTTATGATGTTAAAATATTTTGGAAGAACATTATACCAATGTCACCGATTACATATGCCCCTATGACGTCCGTAGACTGTGAACGGACTTTTTCAACGCATAAATGGGTCCTAAATTCACATCGTTATAGGCTCACAACTGAAAATTTAGAAAAAAATTTGGTCATTCTATTTTATTGGCGAAAGTAAATTTCGGAATGTCAATCATAAATTAATTTGTCACTGGATATAAATTATGGTCCAATAAATGTATAAAATTCAATTTTTTTATTAAGATAATGAAGTCTCTGCTGTACGGCACAGGGTTATATTTTCAAAATGACGGGCGTTTGTCCGATCCTTGTTAATAAGTGTCCATCACTGGTACCTGTCAACTCAAACCGTCCATCATTGGTGCCTCTACCTTATATTGATATAATATTATCGTTTTAAAACTACGACCAACCAATCATTTTTACCAGTTAAATGAGTATTGCTTAGGGTTCTGTTTTTCCATATGATACACAACATGACACTGTATCACTCTGTTTGCTTACGTTCTTTCTATTTATTCACTATTATTGTTTATTTTACGCAACACAATATCTACATATATAATGCTACCGCCACACATTCGCCCGAGTAGCGAGGCGAAACACGAGCACGCATGTGTACGCGGACGTCTCGCTATTCCTCTCGTCCCTCGCATTGCGTTTTTGTATAGGCAAAGTTTCGTCGAACGTTTCTACGAATAGCGAGGCGAGTGAGGAGCCAGCATGTCTAATCGCGGAGTAATATATTACAAACGTTCAAAAGTAACGTTTTAGGCTTGTTATATTTTCTTTTTGCACTCGTAAAAAGCACATATATTTATGGCTTCTCTTTCGCATACTTCAGCTGTAAGCGGAGCGTTATATTAGATATTTGAGCGAAGAAGTCTCAATTTATCATGGCGTTGCCGTGTGGCCATTGAGCAGTTGAACAAAATCATTAAAAATTATTTAGTCTAGCAACACCATTCATTCAATGGTAATCGTGGACCTCGTATCCATGGGAATGATAAATTAAAAAAAACGCTAAACGTCAATCGGCAAATGTCAAAAAAAGTCGCTTTTTTGGGAAGGAAGCGCTTATAGACAAAAAAATGATAAAACTTACAGCAATGCACGGTCTATACGTTTAAACTTTACATGGGAAATGAGCCAGGGAACAGCTCTGACCCGCAGTCGGGTGAGCGGCGAGCAGCTTGATCTACTTCTATCGTTTATGGAAGAGCATCCAGACTTTGCGGCGAGCAAACAGTCCGTGTATTCCAGGCTCAGCTCTTGCAAGCTTTGGCGTTTGTTGGCTGAACGTCTCAACGCCGTGGCCCAAGATTGTGGAGGCGCGAGAAAATCACCGGATAAGTGGTGCAGGGTAAGTTTTAAAACTATTAACTGTCAAAGCAGTGTGTTACAGTTAAAAATACTTTCTTTTTGGACTCCAATGAAAAGTATGCTATAGCCTAGTAGGAATAATGACTGGAGAACGCATCCGCTAGCTAGCGCAAGTAAGGGACAAAGATATTCTGGCTTTTGTAGTCCAAAATGTAACAATTCACTATAGTTTTGCTTTACAGGACATTCTTTATAACAAAAATATTAGCTTATTCTGTATTAATTACTGCAACTTTGGTTGAAAACCCTAGAAAACTCCGATTGTATTTGTTTGTTCCCCTCCAACTTTAACAGTTCTGAAGGGTCCGGTTTGGAGGGGAACAAAAATATGTGAGACTATGACAAGGACGGATGAAAATAGCGCCTCTCTGCCATACATATGGAAAGTTACATAAGACCATCCCTTTAGATCGTGGTATTATTATGCTTCTAGTGAAATGGTAGGTCTATGGCCTATAGCTTTAGCTATCTCTGTCTACTGTACTTTATATGATTTTTTTATTACACCTTCATAGTCTTTTCTGTAATTGGTGTATTTGTATTAAATATAGAGAAATATAAAAAATGTATAAATGAATAAATATTTAAGGATTAATGATATTTAGTAACAAATATTGTTATTAACATTACCATGGTTTCAAATGGAGATTTCCAGCTTTATAGGAAAAGGCACAACTAACTAGATTATGAAGTCATTATCACAAATACATTCTAAAAACATGTTTTATTTCATATTTGTTATTTTCTGTTATATCTTGTAGTTTATTAAACTGCTGCATATGTTTTCTTGTAGGACTATGCATAATAATGTACTTTAAAATTTGATGTATTGCTGTTATAAAAAAAGTCCTGCTGAAGATAGAAACTCTTGCAGGTATTATCTTCTCAGGTCCGAGGTGTAGGGTTAGAACTGGTGTTAGTTGTTTTTATTCCATTACATTGTACCTAGTGGTTAAATTCATGGCAAATAGAAATTTTTTTGTTTTTTTTATTTTATATAAATGCACAACTGACCAGCGTTTGACCTCAGTCGCACCTGATGGTAAGTGTCGACGAGGTCGAGGGTGCAGCACGCTGGTTCAGTAACAGCCTATTCACTCTTGCCTTAACTTGGCCCAAATTATATCTTTCTGGGAAAACAGATGAAGGGAGCAAATTCCATTCCTTAGCAGTCTGCATTAGGAAGGTAGAAGCGAATTGCTACGTGCGAATGAATGGAATATTATTAATAAACCCTTACCATAGCTTTGTAATTCCACACTTTTGTAAAACAACCATGGTTTTATTATCATTGTATACCTTCTTCTTCATCTTCAGACCCATGGTCTCAGACTTGGACTGTCTTGTAACACAACTGTTGTATGAATTAAGCTATCAATATTACTGATACCCACTTTTCTCTTTTTAGTATTGGGCAGACATTAAATACAAGGCTCGTAAGAAGACAGCGGCCGGTGGAGCCCTAGGGGACCTCTCTAGTGCCGAGGAGCGCTTGGAGCGGCTACTGGGGACTAGTGCAGCTTGTAAGTAAATACATTGTTACATGAAAGACTGAGGAGCCCTATGGTAAGCTCAAGAAGGCTTATGTTGTAGGTACTAGACGACGATATATATAATAGATAGATACATATACCTAAACAAACACCCATGACTCAGGAACAAATATCTGTGTTCATCACACAAATATATGCCCTTACTGGGATTTGAACCCAGGACCATTGGGTTAATAGGGTCACTACCCACTAGGCCAAACCTGTCGTCAAACACGATGACACCAAACTTAGTATTTTTCTTTTTTTTTTAAACAAGACTGACCAGCGTTTGACCTCAGTCGCACCTGATGGTAAGTGTCGACGAGGTCGAGGGTGTAGCACGCTGGTTCAGTAACAGCCTGTTCACTCTTGCCTTGAAGAGAACTTAATTATGTTATCGGGAATACAAACGAAGGGAGCGAATTCCAATCCCTAGCAGCCATTAGGAAGGTTTTTTTTTTTATGACAAAAGGTGGCAAACGAGCAGACGGATTGCCTGATGGTAAGCAATTACCGTCGCCCATGGGCACCCGCAACACCAGGGGAGTCACAAGCGCGTTGCCGACCTTTAAGGGGGGTTGGAGCTCTGGGAACCTTACTCACCATCAGGAACACAACACTACATACCTGAAAGGTAGCAGTGTTATTATGGCTGTGGTCTTGTGTAAGGAGGAGGTACTTCCCCAGTTGGGCTTCTCCGGACTCAAGCGTGATGGTACTTCGCTGTAGAAGTGAACCACTTCGTGCGAATGAATTCTTGCACTGAAAATTAATTAGCTTTTCCTCGCACTTCGTCGGCCAGCCATGCTCGTATTTCAAGTATGGTTGCGGGATAAAACATATCCTATGTCCATTCTCGTAGCTCAAACTCTCTATATACCAAATTTCATCTAAATTGGTGCAGCGGTTTAAGCGTGATGAGGTAACAGACAGACAGAGTTACTTTCGCATTTATAATATTATTATGGATATGGATTTGGTAATTCGTTGCAAAGTAGTAGATACAATTGGAAAAATCAGTCTCACTGAACCCTGCAATGCAATTTTTTCAACGGAATTCTAAAAGCGCATTTAATGATGCTACTAGCTTACTTAATTTATTCACAAGACCTGTTTAATATAACCAATAGTCTTGTATTATTTACGATATGGACATTCAAAATGAAAATAGGTTTTAATCAGTATAGCGGCAGTTTCTCAAACTGTGCTATGCCAACCCCAGGGGTCAATGATAATTGGGTTATTAGCAGTGATCGGCACTATGGGTGCAAAACTTTAACAGAACTCGTTAAGCGCACATAAAAGAGTGTATAGAGCCATAAAAATAATTACATTCTTACACCCAAATATTAGCCTATCGGGATTCCGGTATACGATTAAATTAGACATTTGGTTTATTAAAAAAAAAGTGTTTTAAATAGTATATGTAGATCTAGACACCTTTACATCTCTAAGGTTAATTTGTAATAAGTATATTTTATATTTTTGTCAATTGGGAACAAAAATAACCATAAAAAAAATTGATATGTGTTTTAAAGTGTTGATGATAAATTATTATAATTTGGAAATTAGAGTGTAGGACACAGTTCAGATAAGAAAGCATACCAAACGTCATGTTAATTTAATTCTAAGCAGTCATATTTGGACTTCTAAGTAATTTTATCTGTATATATTTTTTGTGGTATTTAATTACTGAAATTGTTTGATATGTTTTCTTACAGAATTACGCATGTATGTTTAAGATTTTTGGTATACTGTTTTGAAAAAATAAGTCCCGCCGAGTTTCTTGCCATAAAAGTCAAAATACTTCTCGGGTCAGAGGTGTAGGGTTAGAACCGGTGTAGTTTTTATTTTTCTCTTTTACTTTTGTATACTCGACGTGTAAAAGTGCCCTTGTGGCCTACTTACTGAATAAACGTTCGAGTTTGAGTTTGATTAATTTGTCAAAGTTATTCGTATTTTTCTTGATGGTAAGTATTACTGTACCTCAGTTCAACAAGTTTTGTTAAAGTTTTGACCCGTTAGTGCCGTGACCTGGAGACGTAGCACTAGAGGGGTGCGAGAATATCTCGCGGCGACATAGACTACTTGACCTATTCTAACTATAAATTAACTATTTTGGACCCGGGAATGTCCTTAAACTACGTCCAACAATGAGAGGAAGGGAACAGCGAAGTACCATCACGCTTGAGTCTGGAGAAGCCCAACTGGGGAAGTACCTCCTCCTTACAGAAAACCACAGCCATAATAGCACTGCTACCTTTCAGGTATGTAGTGTTGTGTTCCTGATGCTGATTATGGTTCCCAGAGCTCCAACAACTTTTAGGGTAGGCAACGCGCATGTGAATGACCTGGAGTAGCAGGCGTCCTTAGGCTACGGTAACTGCTTACCATCGGGCAGGCCGTATGCTTGTTTGCAACCGTCATTGTATAAAATAAATAAAAAAAGGACGGGTAGTCTATGTTGGCTCGAGGGACTGTCGCGCTCCTCTCGTCCTAGGTCTACTGAGTACACGTTGAAAGAGGAGTGTTCGAGGGTAGTGTGCAGCATTGCGAGGGATTCCAAGGGATGTGAGGGTGCACTACGGCCCCACACGTTTGCATTTGTTTAACATGCACGTCCCATACCCTGTTGGACGCCCCATTCCATGCTGCACGCCCGATTCGCTGCTGCACGCCCCATTCCCTGCTGCACGCCCCATTCCCTGCTGCACGCCCGACTAGTATCACGCGATGTCTCACGATTTATAAAGCTACAAGCTATAACATTTTGTTAGCTATCTCTTACCATTAAACTGTCACATAGATGTGTTACATAGACACTTTTATGATTTTGAGTCGACCCGGACGACGCACTCACAGCGACCCTCGAAAGATGGGCCGCTGTGCGTGCGCCGTCCCCCGCGGACACAACGCGTACACTTCGGCGTTCCCGGCGGGGACGTCCACCACGCGACAACACCGACACATTCAGTCCTTTATCAACACGGTACCGCCGCGTACCGGTTAGAGTCACTCCGACAGCGGTCGGGCCTGCTAGGTTTCTTGCTGGAGTCTTTACCAGCAGGCTAGGGGTAGCGAACCAGCAATAAAACTCCCATTAGCTCGATACCATTACACACCACTCAGATTCGGTTGAGACCGTCTCAACCAATCTCACTGGAAGCGAAAACTCAGTAGGAGTATTCCAGTAGTACAAGTCAAGTCTGGCGCGGAAGGGTCCTGGATTTGCCCCAGGCTACCTTCCCCCCACACAGTCCGCTTGCTCTATCGCACAACACATGTGCATAAAGTCAGGTTAAAAAAAAAATTGGGAGTCGGGGGTTACAGGGGGTTTGTGGGATTAACAGTTTGAGAAACAGTGAGCTATTAGCTTAAACAGGTTTCACGTGTAAATGGAATGCCTTTAACATCTCTAGTCCCACAATTGTACCTTATAAAACTGATTCAATACAATTCAGCTCAGTTGATTCTCAAAAGTAACGCCGCCATGTTGTTTAAACTGTTTCCCTTCATATTCCTTGCTAGTCACGGCTACGAATTGAAACAAGTGCTAGTTCTATCCAGACATAACATACGAACACCCTTATCTACAACCTTAAACACGTATACCCCAAAACAGTGGCCAAAATTTAATGAAGAAACCGGATATTTGACTTCGAAAGGGCATCTTCTAGAACGTTCGATGGGGAAGTATTTTTTCGATTGGATGATCCAAGAACAGTTACTAGTGAATAGTATTTTGGAAGATCAAGTATTTGTGTACGCTAATAATCAAGAGAGGACGGTTGGAACAGCAAAATCTTTCGTCGAAGGCGCATTCGGTGACCGTGTTGAAGTGTTTTACAAGAATATCACAGATCCTGATCCAGTATTCGATTCTGTTATAAGAAACGATACGGAGAAATTTGAAGAAACTGTGCTTAATGCTATGCAGACGAAAATAGATAGCGTCGACTTAAATGATACTTATTCATCGCTGGACAGTATAGTGGACTTTGGGAGTTCGTCGTATTGCAAAAATGATAATATTTGTAAAATTAGTGAAGCTAACACTAATGTCAAAATAGAAGCAAACGTAAAGTGTTTTGAAAATTTGCCAAAGTCATTAGTGATAAGTAATTCTTTAGTAGACGCTTTTCTAATGGCATATTATGACGGAAAACCATCCGAAGATATAGCTTGGGGTCAAATTAAAACTATGGAGCAATGGAAGGGTTTTTCTACTATAATAAAAGTATACCAAGATGTGTGCTACAAAATTAAATATTCTGACAAACATATTGCATACAATCTACTTAAATATATGACAGATATTTTCGAAAAAGGTAAAAAGAAGTTCTATCTCCTAGTTGGTCATGATACGAATATAGTGTCATTATTATCAGCGTTGGGGTTTAAGGATTACAGTCTGGATGGTCAGTTTGAGGAGACGCCTATCGGCGGGAAGGTGGTGTTCGAGAAGTGGCACGACGGCGCGTGCGCGCGCGACCTGCTGCGCGTGCGCTACGTTTACCAGTCCGCGGCGCAGCTCAGAGATGGCGCTGAAGTCAGTTTACTCGACCCGCCGTATTCAGCGCTGCTCGAAATACAAAATTGTGCTGTCGATGAAAATGGTTATTGTCCGTGGACAGATTTTATAAGTATATTGAACGATGTATAAAACATTTCTGTAATGATGATGTTATGATTTTTTTCTGCGCTTGTTTATTAAGGAATAATGTATCATAAAAAATCATGATAATATGACTTTAAAATACCTTTTTTTTGACGGAGTAAAATGCGTTTACGCATCCTCCCAGTCCCGGGGTAGGGTCTTACAGCGGGTATGTGGGACTCGCCCTTCCCCCCCTCTTCTAGTAAGAGGGGGGGAAGAGAATACCCACTAAAACACTCCGGGCGTACTTTTTTTTTTATATACGACGTCGTTGCCTGACCGTTCACTGGGGGGTGTCACGGGTTCGCGTTGCATTCTACCATGACGACTTTAAAATACCTACTACATACTAGAAAAATTATGCAACATTTTATTTATTTTTACATCTTCCATAAATTAGGACCCGGGTATGTCCTTAAACTACGTCCAACAATGAGAGGTAGGGCACAGCGTTGACCATCACGCTTGAATCTGGGGCAGCCCAACTGGGGAAGTACCTCCTCCTTACAGAAGACCACAGCCATAATAGCACTGCTACCTTTCAGGTATGTAGTGTTGAGTTCCTGATGGTGAGTAAGGTTCCCAGAGCTTCAACATCCCTTAAAGGCCGGCAACGCGCTTGTGACTCCCCTGGTGTGGCGGGTGCCCATGGGCGACGGTAATTACTTACCACCAGGCAATCCGTCTGCTCGTTTGCCGCCTATGTCATAAAAAAAAATTATATGACATAAGTGTGTTCCCATAAAATGACTAAAATACCAAACTTACCGGCCAATGCCGGGGACACAACAGTTGTGTTAAAAACGTTCGTATTCCCTCACCACTGGCATAAGTGGCATAGGAGTATGAACTTGACTTATGACAGTGGCATAGGAATAAAAAAATCGTAAAATGCCAGTAGCATGCCCTGAGTCATCGATATAAATTCTACCGGTATATTGTAAGCATTTAGTAAAACAGGAAATAATAATTATTGTGCATACTTTAAGCATATGTGTCATTATCTGGGAAAAGGGACCTTATTGTCGATGGTAATTACGTCGAATCGCGTTGCATTTGTATTGTATCGTCTTGAACAACGACATAAGCGCCATCGACAATAAGGTCCCTTTTCGTAGATAATGTCACATATTTTCACAGTTTTACTATAATTTTCTATTCTTACTGAAATATTAAAATACGAAATGTGAGCTATCATAGTAGGTACATTTCGATACTAGTGAAAAAAAAAAAAAATTTCGACGAGGGTGAAAGTTGGAGCCCGAGTGAAACGAGGGTGACAATCACCCGAGTCTTAAATAAGTTATTACACGTGTATCGAACCCAATTTTTCATAACAAGTGCCTTAAAAAGTGAAATTTACACACGCGAAGCGTGCGCAAAGTGCACTTATTCGCAATAGTTAGGAAAAAATAATTTTGGGTACCCAGATTGGGCATATATATATCAAAAGTTAATCATAGATAGAAATATCACAAAACGCCGGCTTTTCATGATTTGCGTAGCTAACACTCGACATAGCTCTTATGAAGATTTGCTAAACAAATATATCTATTATCTATCATAACAGAAAGCTAAATAACTCCGATCTGATATTATAAAAATGATATGATTCGGAAATTACTGCAAAAAATATGTCACTCAAAAAAAGTTCAAACTTGGAGAGTATAAATAGGTAACACATAATATAATTTTAATTTTTTATTAATCGATAATAAAATAAATAAATATTTCGGGAAAATCTTACACAAATCGACCTAGTCCTACGGTAAGCTCAGTAAGGCTTGTGCTGTAGGTACTAGACGACGATATATATAGATTCAAAGATTCAAAAATTTATTTGCTAAAAATTATGGTACAAGGTCATAGGTATTCAATATAATATAGTACAGAACAGCATAATTTACCATTATAGTGGCATGCAAATTATCAAGAATTAGATATTATTAGAGATGTCAACATAAGAATTATAATTACAACAATATTTACATCGATAAATACAAGTATAGTTCATATCAGTAGGTATGTCCATCTATTTAGCGCCTATATATTACAACAGGAAAAATATTCATTAAAATTATAAAAACATTTTTCAAGCAGCCAGTTTCGAAGTTTTCGCAAAAATATATTATCCGGTAGCGTTCTTAAATCTAGAGGAATAGTGTTGTAAACTCTTCCCGACATAGAGTACTGAGCTGAGTTAGAAAATGGTTGATTTATTCGAAATATATCTCTGTCTCGTAGTCTAGGATTTTGCGTTGCTCTTGTGAATAGTCCAGGATTGCCTCTAACAAACTTTGCCTGTTCGTAGACATAAATGCTGGTCAAAGTGAAAACCTTCAGTCGTTTAAATAGTGGTTTGCACGACGCTAGTGGCCCAACTCCACATACAGCACGCAAACATCTTTTTTGCACCATAAAAACCTGTTTTATATCCGAAGAATTTCCCCATATAATTATACCATAGCGTAGTACAGACGCAACATATCCGTGATAGGCCGTGAGAGCGGTTGGTGTATCCGTCATACTCCTTAACTTTTTCAAGGCAAATACAAACTGACTTAGTTTACTACAGATATTTGTGATTTGTTGCTTCCAGATTAGGCATCGGTCAACAGTAATACCAAGAAAGCTTACTTTTTCACAGCCCTGTATTGCCTGACCTTTACAGTTAATTGTTAACACGGCTTGTTTTGTTCTATAGTTAGAAAAATGGACCCAACTTGTCTTATTCACATTCATCATGAGATTATTATTCATCAACCAATTATCAATATAATTTACTGCATTATTTATTAAATTTTCAAATGTCATAGTGGTATTATTATAAGGTATAATGACGGATAAGTCATCCGCGTACATGATAACCTGATGTGCGGTTGAATTAGGAATATCATTGACATAGAGTACGAAAAGGAGTGGTCCTAGAATGCTCCCTTGAGGTACTCCTCGGTACGTGCTTCGTAATGACGATCTGTATTGTGTAAGTTCATTATTCTTATTGAGTCCACTAATTTCAACACATTGGCTTCGATTTGTTAAATATGATTTAAGGCAATTGGCAGCATTTCCTCGAATTCCGTAACTTTCGCATTTATTAAGTAATATAGAGTGGTCAACGAGATCGAATGCTTTGGACATATCAAAAAACACGGCTACTACAGATTCCTTTTTGTCAATGTAATCTGAGACACTGCTTACTAATGAAAAGGCAGCGTGTGTTGTTGATTTGCCCTTGACGAATCCGTTTTGTTCCTTAGCTAATATGTCATGTTTTTTTCGCAAATTCTACAATCCTATTCGTCATAACTCTCTCAAATATCTTTGATATGATTGGAATCAAAGTTATAGGGCGGTAATTATTTAATTGTTTCTTATCATCTTTAAAAAAAAAAGGTTTAACAACAGACATTTTCATTTTTTCTGGAAATAGACCTTGCAGGAATGATTGATTGACGAGATGTGTTAATATTGGTGTTATTTGACTCGTCACAGATTTCAGAATATGTGTAGATATACCATCAATACCAACAAAAAGCGTATTACGCAACGATTTAATTATGTTAACAGTTTCAACTTCTGTGCAAGGTTTCAAAAAAAGACTATTGGCAATGTTACTCTTAGTCTTTAGACTGTGTCCACCAACAGGTCTCGGAGTGTTATCAGTTACGCTTATAAAGAAATTATTAAACACATCCGCTATTGCCTGGGGATCATTAATGGTATCGGTTTCAGTTTCTATGGAATCTACACATTCTATAATTTTTACACTATCATGCTTATCTTTGATTATATTCCATGTAGCTCTGCATTTATTTTTGGCAGACAAGACGTATTTTCTACACATATTTTTTTGTGATTGGACGATGCATCTTTTAAGCAACCTTGAATAGCGCTGGTACTGATGTTTATTTTCTATATCTGCACTAACAAAACATTGAGATCTGAGAAATCGTTTTGTTTTACAAGATGTTTTTATACCTTTAGAGATCCACTTAGGTTTCAAATTGTTCGAGTTCACTTTAATTCTTTTAAAGGGAAAACACAACTCATAAAACATACAAAAAGTATCATGGAATAAACCGAATGCCCTATTAAAGTCAGGTTCGTCAAACACTTCCTTCCAACTTAGGCCATTTTTTTTTTTTTTTTTTTTATGATATAGGCGGCAAACGAGCAGACGGATTGCCTGATGGTAAGCAATTACCTTCGCCCATGGGCACCCGCAACACCAGGGGAGTCACAAGCGCGTTGCCGGCCTTTAAGGGGGGTTGGAGCTCTGGGAACCTTACTCACCATCAGGAACACAACACTACATACCTGAAAGGTAGCAGTGCTATTATGGCTGGGGTCTTCTGTAAGGAGGAGGTACTTCCCCAGTTGGGCTGCCCCAGATTCAAGCGTGATGATCATCGCTGTGCCCTACCTCTCATTGTTGGACGTAGTTTAAGGACATACCCGGGTCCAAAATTACACATTCCTTAAATTTGTCTATGTTTTCTTTGTTGTAGTCTCTAATGTACCTATACCAGTATTTTATTTCAGGCTTTTCCTTATCACTCATGTACTCTAGTGTTTGACCAGTGTCATGATCAGACAGATAAAGAGAGTGTACCTTGCCTACTACATTTTTTGTAATGTTACCTACTAGCAAAGAGACCAAGACACGTTTTCTGTCTAGTAGGAACCTTTATATTTAGTTGCATTCCAAAATTATGTAACAGATTAATAAGATTGGTTGAAGCGTAGTTTTCTTTCAGAGTATTAATATGTAGGTCGCCAGTGAGTATTATATTTTTCCGTGATGGTAGTTTATTTAAAAGAACGTCTAATGTATCATAAAATATGCTGAGGTTATGAACCGTGTTACCGGGAATTCTGTACACACAAATGACAAAAGTATTTACGCTAGGTATTTCTACCCCGCAGCACTCAAACATTTTTTCCTGTGACAGTTCCTTACATATTAAAATTGGCCTAGAGTCAAGATGTCTGCGAGTCAAAATACATACTCCACCCCTTTTTTTATTATCTCGAGAAAATAATGCAGCTAATTAATATCCATTAAGGATGATATTTGCTTCACAACCCTTCTTAATAACACTTTCTGAAAAACACAAAACATCTAATATTATACTGTTTTCATTGAACTTGTTTATGCAGGATTCCATGAAGCTTAATTTACTGCGTAGTCCCTGTATATTTTGGTGAAATATAGTGACATTTCTTTTGTTGTTACTACTGTCAACCTCTAGATTGTCCTCGAAAAAACTCCGTGGTTGAAGAGTTCACACAGGTCTTATTAAAATCAATCGTATAACTTTTTACTACAGGAAAATAATACAATATATATCTCTTATTCACCTTTAGTCTTAAAGTTTCTGCCAAATGACTGGGATTAGACTTTGAGTTAATTACGGCTAAAGAGCTTAAATAAGATGAGCTTACGGCTAAAATAATACGGAATTGTTCCTATCTTTGGTATGGTCCTACTAGCTAGAGGCAAAAAACTACTTTTATTACTACCTATTATTTTCTTAACAGTATTAAAGTTCAAAAATGTTTATCATAATCGATGCAATCTATAAGATGGTTGATAGATTTACAAATGTCATGGCGATTAGTGCTAGTGCAATTCAAATAATGGCTATTTTTATGGTCATAGCAAATATTTTTCAAACTATTATTTAATTTATACTTATTAATATAGCGGCATGCTGTGACACTCAAAACAATAATATTGCAGTTTTTAACTTTTTTCAAGATTTGCTTTAATTGAAAAGTTGATGTCTCTAGATTGCGGTCATTTTCACCTAAGCATAATATTAATTTATCGTTTTCTTGGTATAACGTCGATTTACAGTTTTTTATTATGTTAACACTACTAGCGTAAGGTTTAGTTTCTGCGTATACTCCATACTTTTCATAAAGGGTTCCTGCTCTTGACTGTATTGATTCGGCCAGTCCAGCGCATTGTTGAGACCCGTAGATCCAAATGTTCTGCTTGCATTTAGGCGATTGGTGTTGTCCAGTTAGTGCAATATTTTTTGGTAACTGAGATTTCATGTCAGAAGAATGTAGCTTTTCTGTTAGAGACGTGATTTGCTTGCTAAGCGATGATATCTCATTCTTTGCATTTTTCAGTTCTTGTTTCAGGCTTAAAATTAAATGTTGCATGTCTCGAACTTTTGAACTAACTTCTGAGTCAATATCCGGTACGTTTGATGATGTACTAGGTGTTGATGACCCACTAATATGCAAAAAAGAAAGTCTTCTTTGTTTTTTGATGCTAGAGATAAGCCTATTTTTTCCCGAAGGTCTTTGTTCGCATAAACTTTGTAGCTGTTTATTCTTCATAGTAAGTGTGTTGATTTGTCGACGAAGTTCGTTATTTTCTAAAATCATGTTATCAAGTTCATTTTGTGTGATCTCTAGGTCTGAGGTAAGCGTAGAAATAGTATCCTTCATTTTCAAAACAGTTGATGCCAGATTTACTGAATCATCCATACTTCTGGATAGTAGGTTGGGTGATAATATGGACTCGTCTGATGTTTCATTGTCAGTCGAAATATGAGAGTCCAATATTTGCATTTCATCATTTTTTAAGGTGCTGTTTGTCAGCCCATCAATAGCCTCGCCTTTATACGTATCAGGAGTACTAGTTATGGTGGTTTTTAAACAGTCTCCTAAAGGGTCTAAGCCTTTTGGTTCCGATGGCAGTTGTACAGTAAGTGGTTCCCTCGGTGTCTGATGACTTTTTTATTTTTCCGCAATGTAATGTTAGACGATGATAGCGATGTTGATGGGGTACAAGATGCTTTAACTCTACACGTCTTGCACATCCAATTTTGTTTCTTTTGAGAATCCATCATTTCAAACAATTTGCTTGGGTAACCGTCACAGTCTAAATGAAAAATTTGTTTGCATCCGTGACATAAAGCGCTTAGTTCTTGATTTACTGGTCTTTTACATTTGGTACAAGTCGACATACTGGATTGCGAAGTTAGTATATTATCTTTCCCCATTTTTTTCATTTTTTTACTTTTGCGCCCTCTAGTGTTGAGTAGCGGTAGTAGTAGTTCCTATGTGTCCACTAGATGGCGTTGTACTTAGTAATCGAAATGTGTAACACTGGTAATGGCAGATGTCAGAAGGTTCAAAGTTCAAGTCGTTTTAAATCAGAGATAACCGTCACCATTTATATATTTTGAATACTTTGATGTGTTTCCTGTACACTTAGCTAGCTATTACGATTATGAGGGTGATCTATTGTTCTAAAAACGTCACTATCACTGATTTGCGGCACTAAATACAGTTCAACAAAAACAATTTTTCGGCACTTGTACACCGTTCGGTTTATGAGTGTTTTATCAACAAGTAGTTCACTTAACGCGAGAATAATAATGTCACAGCTAAATCGTACACATTTTCACATTTTAGTAACATTTTTAACTTAAAATTTTAGTTTAAATTAATTTTAAACATAGATTAATCATAGAGTTAATGTTTACGTGACGCTAGCGCCACCTATGACTAGAACTATAATAGATAGATACATATAAATACTTAAATAGATAGAAAATACCCATGACTCAGGAACAAATATCGGTGCTCATCACACAAACAAATGCCCTGAATGGAATTCGAACCCAGGACCGTCGGCTTCATAGGCAGGACTACCCACTAGGCCAGACCGGTCGTCAAAAAAACTTCTCTTAAGCTTAGCTTTATAGAAATTAAAATCACTTTGACGAGAATGTGTTTATTTCGAATTATGGCAGCAGATTGTTTAATATACTTATAAATACGTCCCAAGAACAAAAACCATTTCTATCGACATGACAATTTTCTATTTCGAGCGGCGCTGAGAATGGCGGATTGAGTGAACTAGCGTCAGCGCCATCTCTGAGCTGCGCCGCGGACTGGTACACGTAGCGCACGCGCAGCAGGTCGCGCGCGCACGCGCCGTCGTGCCACCTCTCGAACACCACCTTCCCGCCGATAGGCGCTTTCTCCAACTGACCATCCAGACTGTAATCCTTAAACCCCAAAGCAGACGTCAAAGTAAGTATATTAACGTCGTGTCCCACTATCAGATAAAATTTCTTTGTACCGTTAAATATGTCTGCTATATACTCAATTAGGGTAGAAGCTTCGTCTATGTCGGCGGGGCTGGTTTTGTAACTGACGTCGTTATAGGTTTTGGATATCCTGGGTATTTCACCCCATTGTTGAACAGTTTGTAGTCCCCATTCGTCATCCAATTTCCCGTCGTAGTATTCCATTAACAGTTCATCTATAATGACATAACTATTGTTTAATGCCCCTGAGATTTGCGGTACGTTATATACTTGTATAGTAACGTTAGTTCCCTCTTCACTCAAGTTACACATATTCTGAGTTTCACAAAATGTCTCATTCGTGAAGTCCACAACTGAATTTAACTTGACATAAGCGTTTTTCAAGTCGATGTTATTTATTTTCGTCTGCATATTGTTTTGTACAGTTTCTATAAACGTTTCTGTATCGTTTCTTATGATCGGTAAGAAAATTGGATCGAAAAATGTGTTATTACTGTAGTTAACTTCAACAGCATCACCGAATGCGCCTTCGACGAAAGCTTTAGCTGTTTCTACAGTCCGTGGCACAACATTAGCGTATACGTACACTTGTTCTTCCAAAAGATTGTCGTCTAATAAACCTTCTTCAGATAACCAGTCAGAGAAATACTTCCCCATAGAGACTTCTAGACGCCGTCCTCTCGAAGTCAGATAACCTGGTTGTTCATCGAACGTATTCCACTTTTTAGAGCTGTACAACTCCAGTATATTAGTCAAAGGTGTTCGTATGTTGTGCCTGGATAATACTATCACTTGTTTCAACTCATAGCCATGACTATTAACGAGAGTAACAAGGAGGGGAACGATACATAACAGTTTAAGGAACATGGCGGCTATGTAAAAGGCAACCTGGGTTATAATGTTGCTACGTGACTGAGCCGAATTTATATAT
This sequence comes from Grapholita molesta, assembly GCA_022674325.2. NCBI lineage: Eukaryota > Metazoa > Arthropoda > Insecta > Lepidoptera > Tortricidae > Grapholita > Grapholita molesta. Next base: position 7,066,320 of record CP053145.2, on the reverse strand, counting down.
CTGCTGAACAAACGAATGTAAGTGCAATTGTAGTTTATACATCAACCGTAGATAATTATACTTATTAAAATAATATGAAATGTTTAAGTTTAGGTAATTAATAGATCGCTTACGTTGGTTGGTCATTAGCATATCAAAAGACGCTGAAATACTGTTTGAGCAGTCCGGAAAGAATCAATAGCGGCCCATTTTACATCATTAAAATACTTGTTATTTTTATGATATAATATGTTACTACTTATACTTAGTTACAAACGGATAAACTCACATGTACTTATACGCACTAGGCCACTAGGCGACATGTTTCGGGTAAGCTCAGAACCCTGAGTGTAAGTTTCTAACGTAACTTTACGTCACGAACGCGTTTGCGTTTCCCATATAAATAACATTATCACTTACGCGTTCGTAAACGTTTTATTACGTCAAAAGTAAATTACACTAGAGCCTCTGGTACCCATTTTCAAGCCGAGTCAGGACACACCGCTCGCGTCGCGTTGAGTGAGCGATACATCCTCAACGCGAGCGCTGACTCAGCTTGAAAATGGTTACCAGAGCTTACCCGAAACATGTCGCCTAGTGCGATATAATTATACGTGAGTTTATCCGTTTGTAACTAAGTAGTAGTAACATGGCTCACAACAGTTTTAATTATAATATGCTATTATTTTAACGGCTTCCAAGCCTTGTCGGTAGTGACTGCCTACGAAGCAGAAGGGCCCGAGTTCGAATCCTAACAAGGGCATTTAATTGTGTTGTTACAATTTTAACGAATATTTGTTTCTGGATTATGATTATGAGTCATGAACGTTATCTAATGCCTAGTTCACATTATTCCAATCCATCCATTCCAAACTGTCATTATTCAAGTTAATTAAAAGTTGTTACAATACAATTAAAATCAGTTAAGACTTCGGCCAACCTCGGTAATTGTCGTGAATCCCTCGTCTATCACATAGAGTTATCAATTTACAGATTTGACCTTTAATTACATATATTACTCGTTGTCTTATTGAATACAGTAGGTACAAGAACGACATGAGCAACGAAACCTCCTTTGTAGCTCAAAACTAACACAACCTTTATATTGAAATAAGAAAGATGCTAGCAAGTACTAGATAGTTTGACAGTCTGCCTTCTTAGTGTCAAATAAAAGATACAGTCGTTAATGGTGCAAATTTTAGACTTTTCAACACTCGCAAAATCTACGGGGTACTTCCCGTGAATTCAGAAACTTGAAATTTGGCACGAAGCACCCAGATCAAGGAAAAATTACGAAGTAAACATTTCAAACAAAAAATATTTTTTAAATTTTGGGCTTAGCTTTGTTGTTTTACTATATGAAAATTAAATATTACCAAAATCGGCCAAGCCGTTTACGAAATATGAATAAAAAACGGTTGAAGCCGGTTTTTATTAAATTTTAATTTTATGATTATTTTATTATCAATGATTAATGCGACATAATATCGTACCTACTTACACCAAACAGTAAAATATTGACCAATGTGTGTATATATATATTTATAAACTGTATACAAGTATAGCTTCATTAAATAATGAATGTTCAAATTCATGTCGCTTCTGCGTAACAAATTTCCTAGGTCTACCGGTTAATAATGTCATCTTGGCAGGTGTTTAACATTGCGTTTATGATACTTCAAATTAAATGCTACCTAAAAGTAATCGCGGCAATGTATATCGTATCATTTCCGACTCCGGAATTAAGCGATGATACCCGAGAAAACCGAAGTCTTAACTGATTTTAATTGTATTGTAGAGCGGTACGATTATGAATTTATGACAATGTTTACACGACGTAAATAGCCGGTAAAAATACCTTTTTTTTATACAAGACTGACCAGCGTTTGAGCTCAGTCGCACCTGATGGTAAGTGTCGACGAGGTCGAGGGTGCAGCACGCTGGTTCAGTAACAGCCTATTAACTTTTGCCTTGAAAATACCCAAATTATATCTTTCCGGGAATACGGACCTGTGCTCATGACACGAATAAACGCCCTTAATTAATTGAATATAATGAAAACATATGGTAATTTCCCGGTATTATTTCCCCGATTCAACCTATATTTCTGTGACCCCAGCGAAAAAGGGTCTAAGTGCCGTGCATTTTATAGGACTTATGGCCTTTTATACCGAGTCAATTTGACTTATACCCTCTTTCACTAGGACCACATATTTCGAATAACGGTATTTTTTTTAGCTTCTAGCGGTCGGCGACCGAGCTCCGACGACGACCGCAAACCAGGGCTAGACGACGACATGTGCTCGGAGGGCTCCGCCCCCGCCGTCGAGGGCAAGCTCTCCACGGAGGAGCTGTTAGCAGAGGTAACTGACGTATTCAGATAAAGCTGTGACAGAGCTATCGCAACCCGACTATAGACATGTATACTGAGGGCTCCGCCCCCGCCGTCGAGGGCAAGCTCTCCACGGGGGGCTGTTAGCAGAGGTAACTGACGTATTCAGCTTCTAGCGGTGACAGAGCTATGGCAACCCGACTATAGACATGTATACTGAGGGCTCCGCCCCCGCCGTCGAGGGCAAGCTCTCCACGGGGGGCTGTTAGCAGAGGTAACTGACGTATTCAGCTTCTAGCTGTGACAGAGCTACCGCAACCCGACTATAGACATGTATACTGAGGGCTCCGCCCCCGCCGTCGAGGGCCATCTCTCCACGGAGGAGCTGTTGGCAGAGGTAACTGACGTATTCAGCTTCTAGCTGTGACAGAGCTACCGCAACCCGACTATAGACATGTATACTGAGGGCTCCGCCCCCGCCGTCGAGGGCAAGCTCTCCACGGAGGAGCTGTTAGCAGAGGTAACTGACGTATTCAGCTTCTAGCTGTGACAGAGCTACCGCAACCCGACTATAGACATGTATACTGAGGGCTCCGCCCCCGCCGTCGAGGGCAAGCTCTCCACGGAGGAGCTGTTAGCAGAGGTAACTGACGTATTCAGCTTCTAGCGGTGACAGAGCTACCGCAACCCGACTATAGACATGTATACTGAGGGCTCCGCCCCCGCCGTCGAGGGCAAGCTCTCCACGGAGGAGCTGTTAGCAGAGGTAACTGACGTATTCAGCTTCTAGCGGTGACAGAGCTACCGCAACCCGACTATAGACATGTATACTGAGGGCTCCGCCCCCGCCGTCGAGGGCAAGCTCTCCACGGAGGAGCTGTTAGCAGAGGTAACTGACGTATTCAGCTTCTAGCGGTGACAGAGCTACCGCAACCCGACTATAGACATGTATACTGAGGGCTCCGCCCCCGCCGTCGAGGGCAAGCTCTCCACGGAGGAGCTGTTAGCAGAGGTAACTGACGTATTCAGCTTCTAGCGGTGACAGAGCTATGGCAACCCGACTATAGACATGTATACTGAGGGCTCCGCCCCGCCGTCGAGGGCAAGCTCTCCACGGAGGAGCTGTTAGCAGAGGTAACTGACGTATTCAGCTTCTAGCTGTGACAGAGCTACCGCAACCCGACTATAGACATGTATACTGAGGGCTCCGCCCCCGCCGTCGAGGGCAAGCTCTCCACGGGGGGCTGTTAGCAGAGGTAACTGACGTATTCAGCTTCTAGCGGTGACAGAGCTATGGCAACCCGACTATAGACATGTATACTGAGGGCTTCGCCCCCGCCGGCGATGGCAAGCTCTCCATATATAAGTTTCATACTAGTTGTTCATCACTCTTTCAGTAGGTTTGTTAGTTCATGTTTTCTGACGAAGCCTGCGCTGCAGATTTTTGTTTATTACTATAATTTGATTTATGAATAAATACTTATTTATATATATTAATAAAAGAAAGTTGAATTAGTTCCAGCTTTTATAACTCGAGAACGGCTGAACCGATTTGGACGATTTTAGGTTCGTTGTGTTCGCCTTGGCCAAAGTTTAATACCTAGTAAGATTAAAAAAAAACAAAGAACTAATACCCCATTTATAGACTTTCGAAACTATAAATACCCCATTTATAGACTTTCAGGCGGTACAAAGTTCGCCGGGACAGATAGTTAGGAAATAAATACCAACGAAGGATCATAATTATGACATTATCTACGAAAAGGGACCTTATTGTCGATGGCGCTTATGTCGTTGTTCAAGACGATACAATACAAACGAAACGCGATTCGACGTAAGTGCCATCGACAATAAGGTCCCTTTTCCTAGATAATGACACAATTATTAAATTTTCAACCAGGCGGCGATGCGAAGCGCACTAGCGGCCGAAAAGCAAGCGGAGGCCGTAGCCCAAGGAGTGGAACTGCTCCGAGACCTGGTGACCATACTCCGGGAGAGGCCTATAACGGAACCCGCCCTGCCCCCGGAGCATCTGATGCATCATCACCACAGACTATGATCCTGGTACCATCCTACAACCGAGTGTACGCTGTAGGCCAACCACAAGAGGGGCGAACTGAGATACAAGGCTCGGATACCGGTTTAATTTCCAAACCGTTATCATGTACTCGGCGCAAAACCTTTTCATTTCGATTTCACTCGTTAAACCGTTAATTTTAAACCGGTTTTTAGGGGAACAATTTCATAAAGTTCTTGTCAATTTAACCGGTTTGGAACTTTAACCGGTTCATTCCAAAAAAGCATAAGTTGCTAGTAGCAATTTGCTACGTGTCTGTATTTACGCGGCACACGCGGCATGCCGGCCATTGTCAATCGTCGAATAAACCGGTTTATTTAGGTTTTAATAAATTTCTTCAAACATTCGCGTTCTCATAATAGTTTGGAGTAAAACCGAAATAAACCGGTTTTAACCGCTATTTTTTAAACCGGTTCCGAGCGCTGTGAGATACACTACCGGTCCCTTTAAATAATATAGTTAGAAAAAGACGTGTAGCCTATCTCGCCGCGAGATATAGTCGCCCTTCATGTACTAGGCGTAAAGTCACCATCAGATATATCGGAGCTGTGGAGTTTGTCATAAATATCTGAACAGACACTTTATCGCCTTGAAAATATGGGCATTGTTCAGATATTTGTGACCACCTCCACAGCTCCGATATATCTGATGGCGACTGTACAGGTATTGAATTAGAATATTATCGATCGTTAGTAAACATGTTTAATAATGCTACTCTAAGGTGTTAAATATTCGATAGAAATAAACAGACTTCGGATTCCGTGGGGCGAAACTTCTTGACAGCTAGGGACTTCCTATATCGATAAACTCATTTATCGATACTAGTTCTATATACTAGTGACCGCCCCCAATTGTGTGTGTTTTTCGTAACTATTGTTCTGAAGACCAGTATGAAATTCAAATACCATTGATCACTTTATGAAATTTTGCTATGCTCCTGTAACTTTCACATAAATTGAAAAGTCTTTTAGCCTCCTGAAATGGATTTTTCAGCCAAGACGGAGACGCTTAACGCCCGAAAATATGGAAAAAATTCTGGTGGTTTATTTTAACAATAATAGATGGGACAGTCATGAAGAAATAAATTGTGACGAGTAAACTTTTAAAAACGTTTTCAAAAAAGAAGAAGAAAATTGAGTTCTTATTTTATTATATTATACTGTTTTAATACAAAAATATTTTATAAGCAAACCTTTCTGTGATCACTAGTATTTACAACTAGTATCGATAAAGAAGTTTATCGATATAGAAAGTTCCTAGCTGCCAAGAAGTTTTGCCCCACGGAATCCGATGCCTGTAAATAAATATTACAAGACATCCTTACACACATTGACTTAGTCCCACGGTAAGCTCAAGAAGGCTTGTGTTGTGACTCAGCCGACAATATATAAAATATACGAACACTTAAATAAATAGAAAACACTTGTGACTCAGGAAAAAATATCCGTCATCACACAAATAAATGCTCGTGAGAAATCGAATGAATGATTTCAAAAACGAAAATTTAAGATAATTATTGAAAATTTTGTAATGGTGATATATTTGAATCACGTCAATGTAGGGTAAATCGCCAGTTACTGGCCACCTTTCAATAACTGGCCACCTTATACTGAAAATGAATTCTGTTTACCTATAAATAGAACACATTTTCAAATGGGGTTTCTATTACTGGCCACCCTTCAATTACTGGCCACCTTATACTTAAATGAATTCTGTTTATAACTAGGTAAATAGAGTCCATTTTCAGTATATGGTGGCCAGTTATTGAAAGGTGGCCAGTAACTGGCGATTTACCCTATGTAGTTTTTTGCTTCTATTTATCATATAGATCTTAAATGACAACATGTATAAATCACACTTAATTTTGTTACAAAATTTAATATGGCAACACCCATTATGTAATAGTAACTTAAGGATCTTGGAATTTTAATATTCAAATATTGTATATCCTCGTAACGCCCAGTGTGCATTACAATGTACACCCTTTCAATGGAGTTGAAATCTTTTATAATAGGAAATAGGGTAGAATTTCTTTTGTTCCATTAGTTTTCGTACAAAAGAAAATTCAACTCAATTCACTGCATAGTAAGGTTGGTTTTAACTATTAAATATTTTTTCACTTCTCAAGCTCTAAAAGTGTGTCATATTATGCTTGCCAAGGCGGACTAAAGTAATACATTTAGCCTCTTGGGAAAATATGTATACATATTTATGATATACAAAACGTTTTAAATTGACCAACCAGAACACTTCACCAAATTAAATCCACCAATCACGACAAATATCGAAGTTAATCGCAACTCTAGATTCTTTTTTGGTGCGAATACTGTTTAAAAATGTGACATCATTAAAACTAAACTTTGTATAAAGTATCAACCAATCAGAATACCGCAATATTATAATCGACCAATGAGGAAACGCAATCAAATTCTCAAAGCATTAAGTGCTTTTTAGTTCCTACTTCACAAGCATTAAAAAAAGTTTAAATCGTTGGCAAACTCTTTGAAGCCCCAATTATACGTTGTCTATGGCATTTATTCACGGCGTACATATATCCTATCTGTATCAAAGCAGTGAAAAAAATACATAGACTGCCAAATTAAACATTTTTGACTCAGAATTCATTGCGGGCGAATGAAATTGTTAATTGTTAAAATGTTATTTTTTTTAAATGTTATTTTTATTTTCTCGCAATCGAAGTGAAAACTAGTATGTATAACTCGGGTCTAAACGCCATATTACCCCTCGAACAATTTTCCCTCACTTCGTTCGGGAAAATAACCATCTCGTGGTACTATGGCCTACTTTAGCCCCTTGTCAAACAATCTACTATAGTATGGTGGGCGTTACGAGGATTATAATTAAAACTGTTGTGAGCCATGTTACTACTACTTAGTCACAAACGGATAAACTCGCGTGTAATTATATCGCACTAGGCCACATGTTTCGGGTAAGCTCTGGTACCCATTTTCAAATCGAGTCAGGACACACCGCTCGGGGTGAGGGTGTATCATTCCAATTTTGGCGTAAGTTCCATATTAATCTACACAACTACAAAGACATCATTGTTTAGTTAAGTTTTACGCACAAATTTATTTAATTTATCATTTAGGACTTACACAAATAAGCAGAGCCCGGAAAATCCATAGCAAAACAAAATATTGTCGCAGTCAAACTAGTGATAGAAATATTTTTTTATCGATATCGATTAAGTTTTGTCTTAAAAAAATCATATACAGGTGTTGTATATTTTATTGTATATTCACGCCAAACGCAAAAGAAGTGGTACGTTAAGGGTTGTGTTTTATATGTGTTATTTCATCTAAAACGCAACGTAACTTATATTATCAACGTTACTTATATTTCATATTAAGTAATATCCCTTCCCTTTTGGCTTGGCCGTAGTCGGGTCACAAAGAGGTAATCAACCTCATTGAAAATAATAGCTAATTCAGAAAATTTTGTAGTCCATAAGACATCGATAAACTCGATATCGATAAAAAAAATGTTTCTAACACTAGTTTGATTGCGACAGTCTTTTGTTTTGCTATGGATTTTCCGGGCTAGAGAAAATCTACAGAATAGCAAAATTGAAATTTTAACTAATAATTAATAGATGAAAAACTTAACAGAAGCACCATGTCTATGTAGTTGTGCGGAGAATTAATATGGAACTTACGTCAACATTTGAATGTAGAACGCCGACATGCGTGTACACACGTTACTACTACATATACCAGGTGCTCTAGCTAAGCTAGATTGCTTTTTCATCTATAAACATTTATGCTCACATATTTTGTGCAGGCGTTCAGTAAATTCTGAGATATAGTTTGTTACAAGAAATATAGCCCTGTGTACTACTGACACGCTTAGTAGGTGACCCATTATAGAATGGACATATAGCTTCTACATATATCTATGTTTTGTGTATTTAGATGCAATTAAACTGTGAAGAGTGACTCAAGGGAACGTAACCATGGCAACGAGGGGCAAATAGTTGATTGAGCCAAATACGAAATGGTCAATAATGTGAATACACTGCTAAATTAAGGGTTATTTTTTTTTGACGTTTATTAAAAATAAGGTGGTCCTGCCGGAGAAATAATTGTTTTATAATTATGATCTCTTACGTACACGGAACAATGGTGTTCCGGACATTTGGGAGGCGTACGCGGAGCCAGATCGAGCCACCGCGCAAAGGCCCTTTCGACAATGTAAGGGGTACACTAAGCGGATGGTGCCCCTGTCCGTATCATGGGACGCGCACAGAGACAGCACCCGCCATGGTGTAAGGACTATTGAGTTTATGATTATTTTTAAGTAAGTAAAAATCAAATTATTTTTTATTAAATATTTTGATTTGGCTTTGATTTTTAAGTAGTATTACTATATGTTTAAAATTGAAATAGATGACATATATATAAGAAATAGTGCCTTGGACCTCCGGGGTCCGAGACAGGGTTTGAACCTGATATCGCGCGAGGCTAAGACGTCAGCCGCGATATTTTTTTTTATGACAAACGAGCAGACGGATTGCCTGATGGTAAGCAATCACCGTCGCCCATGGACACCCGCAACAATAAGGGAGTTACAAGCGCGTAGCCGGCCTTTAAGTGGGTTGGAGCTCTGGAAACCTTACCATCAGGAACACAACACTACATACCTGAAAGGTAGCAGTGCTATTATGGCTGTGGTCTATAAGGAGGAGGTACTTCCCCAGTTGGGCTTCTACAGACTCGAGCGTGATGGTACTTCGCTGTGCCCTACTTCTCATTGTTGGACGTAGTTTAAGGACATACCCGGGTCCAAATAGCCAGAGATACGGGTTCAAATCCCGTCTCAGACGCCGGAGGTCCTAGACATTTTTTCTTAAATAAATTTCTATTTTAATGATTATTTCTGTTTGATAGTTTTGTTAAGGTGAATTTCAATGTACGTAGACTCTGCACTAATTTTTAAGAATATTTAGTATTAGTAAGAATTGCCTAGTAACATTTCTAATATAATTTTTTGAAATATTTTGTTTATTTATTAATGCCTACCTGCCTTAAGGGCCCGCGCGCACTTAGCGTATTTCTAGCGTCGTCGTCTAGTTAACTCCCGCGCAGCACCGACGCGACGTTTACGTTACGGCGCCGCAACGTCAGTGGCGTCTTTCGAACGTCAGCGTCTCGTTAACGCCTGCGCTGCGTCGACGCGGCGTCAATGGCGTTTGTCGGACGTCGGCGCCTAGCCAGCGCTCCACTGACCTCTATTATTTACACTGGACAGGCTGTCCCATACAAATGACAGCTAATTTTGTGTGCCAATTTGAAGCGCCACTGCGAGTGTCCCGAGAACTAATTTTGACGTTTATTGCAAATGGCCACCGTAGGAGATTGCAACGGCTTTGAGATTTTTAAGTATTTTATTTCGTGTTATTTAAGTGGGATTTAATATCATACTGTGAAAGTTGATCTAAAATATCTAAATAAACATGAGGAAATGTGTGTATTATCAAACTCGCTACAGATAAGGGAGTAAAACGTCATTTCACAGGTACGTGTATTAAATTGTTGTTTTTATTCAAAATTGACTTGAAATTGGCACGTAACGTAATCCACCACATTTAAGAGTCAAAGACAACGCACGTAACGTTTTGAATTCAGTCAACGTGAAAATGGATTCTGACGAAGAAACACTTGTTAATGTTACCGTTGAAAAGGAAATTACGTAATAAAAAACGTCATCATCGTCTCCTAGCGGTGACTGCGATGTTTGTCTCTAAGACCAAGTCAGCTCCTTTTGACCTCTACATGTATATCCTCATTATATTATACAAAAATATAAAATAAAATTACAAAAGTAAATCGGTCAGGTGTCAAACATTTTAAATATTACAGCGGCGCTACAAAACGATATTACTAAATTCCGGACGATTGTCTCTGTCACTCTCGTGACGCCTTAATTGGAGTAAAAGAGAAAGATGCTCGAAATATACGAACTTCGTTATTCGCGGTACCGGCGGTACCCCCATGCAACCAAAGACAAAAACTTCAATTCACACTTTTTTTCTTTTTTGTTTAGGAGCGTTTGTCTCTAAGACCAAGTCTGTTTCTTTTGACCTCTACATAGTATAGTATCCCCTTTATATTATTATACAAAACAAAAATATAAAAATAAATTACAAAAGCAAAATCGGTCAGTGTACAAAAAAGTATAAATGAATATTGCAGGTTTGGACAGGTCCGCCAATATCGAATAGAAGACAGAAAAAATGGTACTTTAGAACGGAGAATAGTACATTTCGATACTAGTGAATAAAAATTTTTTTTCGACGAGGGTGAAAGTTGGAGCCCGAGTGAAACGAGGGTGACAATCACCCGAGTCTTAAAGAAGTTTTTACACGAGTATCGAACCCAATTTTTCATAACAAGTGCCTTAAAAAGTGAAATTTACGCACGCGAAGCGTGCGCAAAGTGCACTTTTTACGCACTAGTTAGGAAAATGGTATTTTAGAAATATGAATCCTAGTTTATAATCGTGGGTGACGAAATTATACATTTCGTGCAAATATAATGGTGAGAAGCTTTTGTGTGCGATTATTTTCGTCCTTAAAGTTTTGTGAATTCGAGTGTCATAAATCGACACCCAGGGCCCGTACTTTTCGCGCCATTGACGTAAAAACGTGTCATTATCTAGGAAAAGGGACCTTATTGTCGATGGCACTTACGCCGAATCGCATTGCGTTTGTATTGTATCGTCTTGAACAACGACATAAGCGCCATCGACAATAAGGTCCCTTTTCGTAGATAATGTCACAAATAACGTCACGCTACGTAGAGTATGATCCACTAGGTGTGTTTTCGTCATCCGAAATCAAGAGTACCAATGTCGTACTCGAAACGAGAGAGGTAATTTCAGTTCATATAAGTCGGCTAAGTCCCGTTTCTGTAATAATGTATAAAGTCCGCAAATGTTTAAACCGGTAACTCGTATAGAACTTATGTATCGCGTAATATAAGGAAACCGTAAAAATTTAAACGCCGTTAGGATAACCATATTTAGAGACTAAAATGTCCAATAAACATCTGAAATTTACCAGGATTCGGAATTATTACGGAGTTAAAAACATTTTTTATTATAACCGAACTCTTTCTTAAAAAGGGGATTTTACTACTATGGAATTCATTATGCGTTATTGTTGACAGTTTAAATTTGCCCTTAGAGCATGACGTTGTTCGGTAGTAGGCCTTGCGTTTTGTAAAGTGGTAGCTGGACTTTACAGAAAGCTAAGAGGCGGCCGTGACCCCGGGACTGCCGGGTGATGACCAAAATAGTGGTGAAACACGTTTTGAAATCAATTCTTCATTAGCTGCACAATTCTGCGTTAGATCACTGCATAATACGCTATCAATATTACACACTAAACCACGTTTGAACAAAAATAAATATATATTTTCAAGACGACTTCGCTATTTTGAGGTTCAACCGTCAATCCACATGTATAGTCAACAAATTCGATTTCTAGGCCACGTCGTACCTTGTCACAGTGACATGAAGAAGTGATCTTTTGCGTCTTTCATATAGATTTTCACTGTGACAAGGTACGAAGTGGCTATAAATCAAATTGGTTGACTGTACTTAGATTTTAAGAAAAAAATGATTGTATTTGTTTTCCGACACAGTTTTATCATTTTGTTTTCTGTCAAAATACTTTCAGAATTTTTTTTTCTCGGAGTCGACCAAAAGTCGTATGATATTTTTTGATTCTTATATAACTTCAGGAATAAGCTAAAATTATTGCGTTACCTCATGTTACACAGCGTATATTTTATTTAGTAGACTTTTATCTTATCTTTATACTCGCGTGATGTCTGTTCTATTTATAGCCGCACTACTTAAAATACTATCGAGAATTATTGTTTTTTAAGTAGTAAGAGAGATTACAGAAACTTGGAGAGCGAAACTAAACGTAATGTCAATGACATTATAGACTCAGAGCTAGCTGCGATAAATATTATTAAACATGAACGGGACTTAACCGCGTATATTAACTTTAAAATTATATTGTGCAAACCAAGCGCACCATAGCAGAAAGAGTCAAAGAACATATCGCAGCAGTCAGAAGTCGCCAGGTGAACAAGTCTGCTGTTGCGGAGCATTTACTAGACTCAGGACCAAACCACTGGATTGAGCTTCATAATCCTAAAATTCTTTCTACGGATCGTCGTTTTTACAGTAGAAAAGTTCGTGAAGCCATTGAAATAAAAAAACATTATAATTTCAATCGGGACGATGGTTTTATTATTATTATTATTATTTATTATTATTTATTTAAGGAGTACCAACAGCTATTACATGAACAATAAGCATTAAAAATAAGAAAACAAAAAGCCAATTACAGGAACTCACAGATAGTGATAGAATAAAATAAAATGAAGAAGATGTACATTTGTGCCAAGCACTCATGTCACCGCACATACAAATAAAATAAAAAATAAAATAAAACAGTAACATATTAACATAAAAATTGAAACTTAACGACTTCGCTAACTATCTATGCAGTCTATATATTATGAGATCATAAATCAGTACATGATGTTGTCACGCTCACTGAAAACAACGGGATTAGGATCTCATCTTCATGGAATCCAGTCATTAGTAAATGCAGGCGTCAAATACCACAAGTTAAAAATTCCGATATCGTTAGTGTAGTGTGTCGACCGAGTGACATCCCTAGTGCGCAAAACGTTCAAGTTGATAAACAAGATCAAGTGCGGGTAGTTCGAAAAACTCGCGGCTAGATGTTGATGTGAACTTCAGCCAGTCTTAATCCGAGACCACGAGGACAACGTCGTCTTCGAAACGTCGGAGGTAAATTTTAAAGTTAATATACGCGGTTAAGTCCCGTTCATGTTTAATAATGTGTACAAACCGTGAAAGTTTAAATCAGTATTCTGCGATAAATATATCGGGTGTTTCCTGTAATAAGAGCAATAACTTTAGGCATCGTTTCTGGGATTTTTCACAAAAATAGTGCACCCAATTAGTGAAAGTTGTTAAGAAAAGTTAAATCACTGTCAGTTTCGTGACGACAGACATTAAGTTTCGATAAAAACTTGGTTTTGATGTTCGTTTTATAAACTTCAATCGATATTACAACATAATTAAAGGGAAAAAGTCGATCTTAATAAAGATTTCATGCTTAATTGTCGTCACGAAACTGACGGTGATTTAACTTTTCTTAACAACTTTCGCTAATGGGTGTACCAAATTTTGAAAACTCCCTTCTACACCACAAACGTAGCAACATTTGTTTTACGACTTTGAAAATGACTTATAGTTTGCTAAATATGAATAAAAAAAGATTTTCCAAGCAAGCAATTAATTGAGAAAGTTGTCAAATATTGGATGATGTTCGTTAAAAATACTATTTAAGATGACGGCACCAGTAATGGACAAGGAACCAATCATGAACATTAGTGCTTATTTCAAAGGAGTTAAGTGTTGTGCATTTGTTGGGACATATTCAATTTATAACTTTATGAATTTTGAAACAAGAACTAAGTGTCCATCATTGGTGCCTGTCAGCTTAAAGTGTCCGTGTGTTCATAATAATATCACACGATTGTTGTAATGCCTAATTATGTATAGTTACATACACTACTTTATCTACACACATATCATTAAGTGTTTTAAGATGGGTTCAGAAACCGTAGGGAAATGACTTATTACTAGGGTTACTTGTAAACATTAAAAAGTCAACGAACAAAACAGATGACAGCTTGTAACGGCGGCGTTGCGTATTTCGTATCTCAGTCATTTTTTTTTTACCATAGACAAGCGAATGAACTCCCTATTCTACTGTCACTCGAGTTCAAATGTCGTTCGATTAATATTAAAAAAACATAACCGAATTGGCGTTTCGTATCAATGGCTGTTTTAATATCTATAGATACTAGATTAGACACCCCACTTAGTACATTAGTACATTAGTGCCATTACCTTACATTGTTCGAATAAATCACAATTAATTAATAACACATTCTTTAAAGCTGTAAAACAGTGTTGCCACGTTCGTGGTGTAGAAGCGATCCCTAAAGTTACTCTTATTACAGGAAACACCCGGTAAGTAAAAATTTAAAGTGGTCGAGTTTTTTTAAACCTGCCTTTGGCTGTATAAACCGTTCGGCTTATTACAGCAACCAGACTGTGTGGGGGGGAGTAGCCCATTTTGGACCCGGGTATGTCCTTAAACTACGTCCAACAATGAGAGGTAGGGCACAGCGATGACCATCACGCTTGAATCTGGGGCAGCCCAACTGGGGAAGTACCTCCTCCTTACAGAAGACCACAGCCATAATAGCACTGCTACCTTTCAGGTATGCAGTGTTGTGTTCCTGATGGTGAGTAAGGTTCCCAGAGCTCCATCCCTCCTTAAAGGCCAGCAACGCGCTTGTGACTCCCCTGGTGTTACGGGTGCCCATGGGCGACGGTAATTGCTTACCACCAGGCAATCCGTCTGCTCGTTTGCCGCCTATATCATAAAAAAAAGGGAAAATTCAGTACCCCGCACCAGACTTGATTTGTACTACTGGAATACTCCTACCGAGTTTACGCTTCCAGCGAGGTTGAGGCGGTCTCAAGCGAGTCTGAGTGGTGTGTGATGGTGTCGAGCTAATGGAAGTTTTGTCGCTCGTTCGCTAACCCTAGTCCGCTGAGAAGACTCCAGCGAGAAACGCAGTTATGCCCGACTGTTGTCGGAGTGACTGTCTCGTATGCGGCGATACCGGGTTGATGAGGGAAGATGTCAGAACGACTAATAGGCGTCTCAGGTGACCATCGGGTAGGCTTCTTTGCCCAGCGGCTAAGCCTCGCGGTCAAAGACTTCCTTATATTGTCATCATCATCATCATGTCAGCCGAAAGACGTCCACTGCTGGACATAGGCCTCCCCCAGAACCACCCAAGAAGACCGATCCTGCGGCTTCACCCCTGACCCCTTTTGTATCCTGGCCGCTACCGGCATAACCAGGGTACCGGGGGCCGCCGGGGACTCGGGGCCATGGCTTTTGGGTGTTATTCATGAGGGGGGTATATGCCATAATCGCCACGCTTGGCATGCGGGTTGGCGATCGCAGTGCTTCCACCGCACTCTAGGGATGCTGCTGCCCATCCCCCGGTGATCTTGGTCGTAGTTTTAGGACATACCCGGGTCCGGGTCCGGGTCTTATATTGTATAATATTAAAATTCTACTTATATCGTGTATAATTCAATTTTAAACGTATTATTTAAAATGGTTTAATCGTCATATAAATAATTTTTTGTGCAATGTATTCATTTATATAACAAGGTACCTGATGATGCCTTAAATTACCCTTCCCAGTAGTTAAGAATTACTGTAAAAAGTCTTTGATGTCCAAGGGCTATTACAGAGTAGAGGATTATTTGACAGACAAACATGCATAACCCAAACCAGAATCTATAACTAAACCACCTAACATTTAAATACTGCCAGATTATTTAAATGAAACAGCTCAGGTATAGTTGTTATTTTCTAAGCTGGCCGTTCTGCACTCAAGACCCTTTCATGCTACCGCAAATAACAAATAATAGCAAATAACAAATCAATGCATACAAATAACATTCCTGGACTTTTTTGGCTTATTGTTTGGCTGTGTTTGTATTGATCATAATATTTAGTACTTCGGCTGCATAAAGTAAACATTCTCTAATGCAATAAAAATACTTGATCATCAAACAATTAGCCGGATACTTTCCAAAAATTATCAATCAGTTGTAAAAATTTGTGGATACACTACATGGCCAGCGACCTACCTGAGTGCGGCCTTTTATGTCCTATTACTGCAATATCGACCTTGTGACTTAAAGCAGATGGTTGTTATTTGTATGCATTGATTTGTTACTTGCTATGATTAGTTATATGCGGTAGCATAAAGGGTCTTGAGTGCAGAACGGCCAGCTTAGAAAATAACAACTATAAGAAAGCATATCAAATCAAAGTATGTCTATTTTTGTAATAATGTACAAATATAATGTATAAACATACATTATTATTTTCACTTTTATATTTTAGTATTTTTAGTTATATCTTGTAATAAGTTTCGATATGTTTTATTTTGGGACTATAGGTACGGATAATTATGTACTTTAAGATTTGATGTATCACTGTTTTGAAAAAATAAGTCCCGCCGAGTTTCTTGCCGGTCTCTTCTCGGGTCAGAGTTACATGTTCTAACCCTACAAGGTTAGAACATGTAATGTACCGAAAACTTAAAAATAAAGATCTTTTATAAGATAGAAGCTGCGAAGATGGCCCTTGCAACTATGCCGAAATCTTTCCTGTTATAAATAATAGTCGTAAATCTTAAAATCGTATATTAATTTTATAACTATACATTACACGACCATAATTGATGATACTGAAATGGTTAGGTTAGGTATATGAAAATATCACCCATGAGAAACGGTGATGTCAAAGAGAAGAATATCTTTTTTTACACTTGTGCGATCAGTGTGTGCGATGAGGAATTCAAAATAAAATACTAACACAGTGACATCATAAGGAAGTGTCCTTTGTTCGAGGTCTTGTTATCAAAATGGTCTTTTTCGGTTTTTAGTTTTTAGCCTTACAAAATTCAACCTTTTCCTTATAAAATTGGATCTAGCTCTCTGACTATATCTCATTGACGGTCAAATTGTCAACTATAATAAGATTCAAATTCATGCCAATTGCAATTGCAATCTCGACTTAGCTAGTGTCATTCCGAACGAGTCGATACGACCATCTATGATTCGGGTAACCTCGGGTTAGTCCGTGATTAAACAATTTTTTTCATGCAAGTCTTTCACTTATGTATTTTTCTAGTAAATATGCATATTTTAAAAATTCATAGTGACGTTTGTTTAAGCTTTAAGACTCCTACTTATAAATAAATAAAAGATTCAATATTACAGGACATCATTACTGAAATTCGAGCCCCGAAGTAAGTAGAAGGCTTGTGCTGTGGGTATTTAGCCAAAGATATATTATAATGTGCGAAGACTTTTATACAGAGAGTACGCCGATGACTATGGAACGAATATTTCAAACACTTAATATTTCAAAATAAAGAATTTTTCTTTAAATTACATTTTAACTGCGTATGAAAATGCTAAGATAAACGTGTAAAAGAATTAGCAAGCTGAAGTGGCAATGGGCTACCCATATCGCACGAAGAATTGATAACCCGCCGGGGTAAACGCGTTCTTGAGTGGCGACCGCGATTTGTCAAAAGTAGCGTGGAAAGGCCCTTTGACCAGGTTTGATGACGATATACGAAAAATTGCACGCAGATACTGGATGCGGCAAGCTGAAGGCAGGTCACTATAGCACTCTTTAGGGGAGGGCTATGTCCAGCAGTGGACTACTATAGCCTGATGATGTTAACAACCAACTGTTGCCTTTATTACGATTTCGATAACAATCGACTCAGTGCAAACCGAGCCTAGTCACGGAGTCGTCCGAGTTCACCCCACCATTGTAATGACGGGTCATACTACTTTAGTTGGTCAAGTACTCGACTGTTTAACGCGGCCAGTCCGAACCGATAAGCGAAGCCGCGCACACCGATCATGATTGTGAAATTATTGTTTATCTTCGCCTTTTTCAAAGTCAATGCTCTGGAATTAAAACAAGTGGTTATGTTATCCAGACATAACATACGAACTCCGCTGACTACTAACCTTGAATTATTGTCGCCTAAAAAGTGGCCGACATGGAATGCAGACACGGGATACTTAACCCCAAGGGGACGGTTACTCGAACGCGCAATGGGGAAGTATTTCGCCGACTGGCTGATTGAGGAAAAATTGTTACCAGATAATTGTTCGCGGGATCAAGTGTTGGTGTTTTCTAATACGAAAGAAAGAACCGTACAAACGGCAAAAGCGTTCGCTGAAGGCGCTTTCGGAGAATGCGTGCAAGTGTACCACAAAAACATAAGCGGAATGGACCCGGTATTTAATCCAATCTTAAGAAACGATACTAAAGAGTTTAAACGCGCAGTTCTAAAAGAAATGCAGGAGAAACTAAATAAAGTTGACGTAAAAAACGCGCTTTTAAGGCTTAATGAAATTGCCGATCTTAAAGATTCGGTATATTGCAGGACAGAAAGCATTTGTGATCTAAGTGAGGTTAAAAATACAATCACTTTTGATTTAAATGACGAGCCTGATGTTGCGGGCGCGTTGAAACTCGGGAATACTCTTGTCGATGCGTTTTTGATGGCGTATTACGACGGAATGGACGAGGAAGATGTAGCTTGGGGACAAATACGAAACGTACAAGAATGGGAGACGTTATTGGAGATAATAAAAAACTATCACGGGTTACGTTTTCACACGAAACTGTTGGACAAAGACGAAGCTTCGACTATGCTCGAATATTTAGCTGATGTTTTCAAAAATGGCAGCAAAAAGCTTTATGTACTAGTTGGGCATGATGCTAATATACTTTGTTTGACGTCTGCTTTGGGATTCAAAGATTACACCCTGGATGGTCAGTTTGAGAAGACGCCTATTGGCGGGAAAGTCGTGTTCGAGAAGTGGCACGACGGAGCGACCGCTCGCGACCTACTGCGCGTGCGCTACGTGTACCAGTCCGCGGCGCAGCTCAGAGATGGCGCTGAAGCTAGTTCACTCAACCCGCCGCTGGCGGCGCTGCTCGAAATGGAAAATTGTGCTGTCGATGAAAACGGATATTGTCTGTGGACAGATTTTATAAGTAAATTTAATGTAGTGTAGCTTATTAACAAAAACATACCTAAATCAAAATTTAATTTAAATAAATATTTACATAATTTTATGACGCATAACTCCTGAAGCATAACTACCTAACTATAAAATAAAGTTACGAGTGTAATGACCAGAGACCGGACAAATTTGCGTCATTGCTCGCAATAATGTGGATATGACTTTAAAATTAATCATTTCATTAATTTCTTACTTCACATATCATTTAATTCCTGGTCAATAAATACAAACATTTCTTAAACAAAATAAACATTATTTTGTCGAAATTCCACTGCTGTACACATCAAAAATATACTTAAGTTCTGAAAAACTCCGCTCGCAATCCACTGATGGTAATGGGGCAAACTTAAGTAGTTTAATAGGAATATCCACAGAGGTTTTCTAGCTAAAAAGCTAAAACACGTCTTCGTCAGAAATAACTGTAGCAGGATATTTATAATTATACCTAGATATTTTTCTAGCACGAACGATTTCTTGTAAGTGATTGACAAAATAAAAACATCGACAGTCCTGTTATCGATAAGTACCCCTTCAATTTCCATACAGGTAATACAAAGACAAATATGGGGTAATAGGGTTAAAAATAACTAACAATAATAAAAGTCAATTTATTTATATTTAAATACCTACTTCAGAAAACAATTTGGAACTATTCATTGCAAATTATAAACGTAAATTGGATCAAAAGTATACGGATTACGTTTAATTTGTTCAAGATCGGTGACACGCGGCGTCTAGGTAGGTAGCCGATATAAGACTGTGTGTACATCTTGAAGTTGAAGTAGTATGTACTTATCGATAGCAGGATTGTCGATATTTTTATTGTGGCAAGCACAAAACAAATGCCGTTCCTGCTAGAAAAATATCTAGGTATATTTATAATCGTGTGAGTTTAGCATCGTAACTTCTTTTTATTCTAACGAAATTGCTAACCACATCAAATAAGATCTCCATAATAATTATAAGAAACTATAGTAGATTGTTTGACAAGGGGCTAAAGTAGGCCATAGTACCACGAGATGGTTAAATTGTTCGAGGGGTAATATGGCGTTTAGACCCGAGTTATGCATACTAGTTTTCACTTCGATTGGGAGAAAATAAGATAAAATAACATTTCAACAATTAACAATAGTTATTTGTGCAACAAGAGAGGAAAGTTGTTTTTTCTTGCGAGTGTTTATTTTGAGTCCCGAGTAAGCGAAAGATTCTATAAGTGAATCTAGTGTTAGAATCTTGAGCGTAGCGAGGCACTCAAAAACACGAGATGTAAAATAACTTTACTCTAGTGTGACACATACAACTTTTCACCTCAGTAGTGAGAACATATTAAAGGTTAAATAAGTTGCCAAAAATGTCATTTTTAGTACAAGCTTTTATTGCCGACTGTACTTTTTCACAGTCGTCATCTACTCTTCGAAAGGATTCTAATGAGCCTAAAACACCACGGGTTTATCTCGTGTATTTTAGGAGTTGCTTTTGCTACCTTCTGACTCCAGCATCAGATCAGATTAGTGGTACCATAATATTGCAATGTAACCGAAATTACATAAGTGTGCTAAATTTCAGCTCAATCGGTTAAAGATATCTGCTTCAAAATTAAGTTGCAAGATTCCATCCGGATAAATATACAAATACATATTATCCAGTTAAATAAAATCTTGTAAAAAAATTAACATCAAGTTAACCACATTCATTTAAGCGTTTTATCTGCAACTGCACTGGCTTCATTACTTAATATTTTGTTTAAATATTTTTCATTTTAAAATATGTACATTTCAAAATTATAATATTTGATTAATTTGTGAGGGTCCGAACGTGTTAGTGGTATTTAGGGAGTCCATTATGTCCTATTATAATAAATAGATACATATAAATACTTAAATACATAGAAAACACCCATGACTTAGGACAAATATCTGTGCTCATCCAACAAATAAATGGCCTGACTGGGATTCGAACCCGGGACCACCGGCTACTTAGGCAGGGTCATTACCTACTAGGCCAGACCGGTTGTCAATTAAAAAGTTACTTTGTCTCACTCCCTGGAGTGACGAAAGTAGCAACTTTCCTCACTCTCTGAAAGTGAGGAAAGTCGCACTTTCCTCACTCCCTGGAGTGAGGAAAGTAGACATGTTCGAGCTGCTGAGGTGAAAATACAATTTTATTCACCCGCAATGAATTCTGAGTCAAAAATGTTTAATTTGGCAGTCTGTATTCACTGCTTTGATACAGATAGGATATATACGCCGTGAATAAATGCCATAGAAAACGTATAATTGGGGCTTCAAAGAGTTTGCTAACGATTTAAACTTTTTTTAATGCTTGTGAAGTGGAACTAAAAAGCACCTAATGCTTTGACAATTTGATTGCGTTTCCTCATTGGTCGATTTTAATATTGTGGTATTGTCTGATTGGTTGATACTTCATACAAAGTTTTTTTAATGATTACACATTTTTAAACAGTATTCGCACCAAAAAAGAATCTAGAGTTGCGATTAACTTCGATATCTGTCGTGATTGGTGGATTTAATACGATGAAGTGTTCTGGTTGGTCAATTTAAAACGTTTTGTATATCATAAATATGTATACATATTTTCCCAAGAGGCTAAATGTATTACTTTAGTCCGCCTTGGCAAGCATAATATGACACACTTTTAGAGCATGAGAAGTGTAAAAAATTTTTTTTCAGTAATAGGTAATAGGGATGTTGACACATATTAAGTGAAATAATAAAATTAAGTGAAATTGGTTCACAATGACGAATATAATCTATTAAAATGAATATATATTTATTTATCCAACGAACAATTTAAAAACACAAGGAAACTTAAATAAAATATTAATATCTATAAAAATTAAAATTGAATATAAATACTTATTTCATTTAAAGATATCACGTTTACAAAATTTAAAAAGAACAGCATTTTTAATTTGCGAAATTTCAAAGAACCGTGGTACTCATCAAATTCTCGCAGTTTACTGCCAAATAAATTGTAAGGCAACTATATTCCAAAACGCAATATTTCACGGTCAAAATAGCAATTTAATTATTTGTCCATACTTTAGAGAGCGCGGCTAGGAATAAGTGAGTCACGTTTAAAACAAACCTAGAAAAATTAGAAGCGATGCAGATCAGATTTCTGAAATTGCTAGTAAATGGAAAAACAAGAAATAGATGTAAAAACAACTACAAACAGTTATTTAAAATTTGTAAAATATTGCCAGTAACATATCAATTTAAATACCTCTTGGCCGTAAATAACCATAGCATTCAAGACCATCTATATCCAGTCAGCCATAAGCATGCAACTAGAGCAGTGTCTGCGGGCAAATATGATGTACCTAGGGTGACCAACTACTACGGAGATAGGACACTCAGGAAACGGTTACCTTATCTACTGAACTCTTTGCCAACAGACATTGCACTAGAACCTAGAAAACATAAATTTAAGAGCCGCTTGAAAATGCATCTTTTTAATATGATGTAACCCGCGTATTGTTCAATTGTCAGTTATTTTAATATTGTAATAGTCTAGACGTACATCACCAATTTGCAGAACGCATTACATATCTTTTATGAGTAGAGACTCCGGACTCCACAGTCAAACTCCACAGTCAAACAGTTTTGTGGAGCTATGTATAAAATAAAATGTTGTACTGTATTTTTAATAATAATAAATAAAAATAATAAATGAAAAAAAAATCTCATTTTGTAAGGAGCGTTTTCGCGGGAAACACGAATGTCAGACTTTGATGTTCATTTCTGGCTTTTGTATAGTTTTAAGGCCACTACTCCCATACAGACATTTCATCCTTAGAACGAAAGGGATAGATTGATAAAATAAAAATAAAACAGTCAACTAGCCTATTACTGCGAACAATGACGCAAATTTGTCCGATCTCTGGTAATGACTCAAACTTTAATGAGCTATTGTTATGTATTGCATTGTGGAACTCTAATACTAAGAATACGTCAATATGATTGATTACAGAACTAATATAGATAACAAGCAATAACATTTGATATTTTGCAGAACGTAGCAAAGTTTATCGTAGTTCTGTTTATGTTTCCATCATAATTGCAAAATGTTACTTGCATTAGCGATTAGGACTGATAACTGAAGATTACCGCTTTCCTTAATAACTATTTAGTTATAAATTTTCTGATGTTTTACGTTTTTAAATAATAATAAATAAAATAAGTATTTCCGGACAATCTGACACAAATCGACCTAGTCCTACGGTAAACTCAGTAAAGCTAGTGTTGTAGGTACTAGACGACGATATATATAATAGATAGATACATATAAATACTTAAATACATAGAAAACACCCATGGCTCAGGAACAAATATCTGTGCTCATCACAAATAAATGCCCTGACTGGAAATCGATTCCAGGACCATCGGCTTCACAGGCAGGGTCACTACCCACTAGGCCAGAGCGGTCGTCAGGAGTAGGCTTAGGACTTATGGATGCTCGCCGTAGAATCCGGGGAATCGCCATTATGCTAAATAATTTTTATCGAAGTCAAACTATAAAAGTGTAAAAATAGGTGTCATGATTTATGCAGATATATCGATAATAAACACATTATGTTGACATTTGGACCCGGGTATGTCCTTAAACTACGTCCAACAATGAGAGGTAGGGCACAGCGATGACCATCACGCTTGAGTCTGGAGAAGCCCAACTGGAGAAGTACCTCCTTACAGAAGACCACAGCCATAATAGCACTGCCACCTTTCAGGTATGTAGTGTTGTGTTCCTGATGGTGATTAAGGTTCCCAGAGCTCCAACCCCCCTTAAAGGCCGGCAACGCGCTTGTGACTCCCCTGGTGTTGCGGGTGCCCATGGGGGACGGTAATTGCTTAACACAAGGCAATCCGTCTGCTACGTTGCCCCCTATGTAATAAAAAAAATAGCAATAGGAAATGATTATGATATGTTACGGAGGCGCTACCGCCAAAAACGATACTTATTCGTAAATTTCTGACGATTGTCTCTGTCACTCTCATGACGTTTAATTGGGGTAAAAGAGAAAGATGCCCGAAATTTACTAATATCGTTTTTGGCGGGAGCGCCTCTGATTCTGAAATTAGGTACCTCATCACAGATTCAGTAGTGCCCAATAAAAACTACGAGAAGATTTTTTTGTTATTGTTACGAATAGAAGAGTGTTTAGTGTAATTATTATTATTTATTTTTTTTAATCTTAAGTTTTAGGAGCTTGGTCGCAAGACGATCATGTCGCTCCATACATTATCCCTTAGATACTAACAAACTTATATCAAACGCTACTTTTATATCGATCATACATTGACTTAGCTTTAGTGTAATTAATTAATTATATACATACATGTTATTCTATATGAAGGTACTTAGATTTTGACTTAGAACTTATTTAAATATTTAACACATGGCGACTCCCTGGATTCTAAAACCACCACGAGAATCCAAAAGTCCTAAGCCTACTAATGAGTCATATGTGTTAGGTACTTTATAACCCCCCAAATAAAACCGTCTTATGACGTTGGAGAGTGTGTTAGGCCCTTTTAAAACATTAAAACGTCGCCGGGCGCGGACACGCGTCGCTCGCCGGCAGCGGGCAGCGGGTGGTCAGAGAAACCAGGGCCTTACAAGATTGATTTGTTATGACAGTATTAAAGGCCTCCTACGTCGTCGCGGCGAATCATGATCCCTATGACACTGACAGTTATTCCCACGATACAAACTTGTAGTGGCGTCGCCGTTACATTAGAATAGAATTGGAGGCATCTAAAAATGCCGTTTTTTTATTTTAGGTAGATATATGCCATTACATTGTTTTTCCGTTGGAATTGTAACCATTCTTAACATTTACAAGAAATTATATCAATCAGATATTACGTTTACGCCCTGCAAAACTTACTTCGTTTGGAAGATATCGACTAGTGCAAACAGTACCAAAAACAAATGTCGATAATGGAAACGAGTGTACAAAATAAATAGTACGTTTTCAGTGTCCGATGTACCTATAATCGTTTTCAGTTATAAATATAGTAAAGGTATTTTGATATTATGCTATTTTTTAGGTTAGCACTATATTTAAGATGGATTTTTATTTTTACATTCGTCAAGCGTGACGTAAAATACTAGTTGCTAAATGTTAAAAAGTTATATTTCTTGGCCAAAAAACTTAAATTGTTATTATAACAACAACATAACAACCATAAGAAAGGCAGATTATATTTTTAAAATCATGTTTACCAACGTGGTTGAATGCATGTCACGCCTTTGCCTATAAAAAAGTTAAGTTACATCGACACGACCCATCACTAACATGAACTGTCATAGGGATCATGAATATCATGATTCGCCGCGAGGAGTATAGAAGTAATTAATTGAATCAGGCGTTACTTTGCAGAAGTCTATATTATTAACAACAATAATATTACTTTGCTATTCCGCTGTTTAATAACGTGCTAGTCAATCAGTGCCAACCCGTTATATTTACTTGCGTATTTTTTAATGCATTAATGTTCCCTCCCTCCCACCGCAAAATTAAATACGCAAACAACATATACATACATATTAACAACATATATATTATTAAACAGCGGAATAGCAAAGTAATATTATTGTTGTTAATTAAGGCCTCCTAGAGTCGGCGGTTACCTGCCTACAGAGCAGGGTACCGCGAAGTTCGTATATTTCGAGCATCTTTCTCTTTTACTCCAATGAAGGCGTCATGACAGTGACAAGGACAATCGTCCGAAATTTACGAATATCTTTCAGATTGAAATCCTGGCAAGGGCTTTTACTAGCTCTTGCAAACTTACAATGTACGAATTGAAAATAGATGACATTATACTTAAGAAAAAAAAAGTGTCGAGGCATAGACAGGGGGCAGATTTTTGTGTCGTGTATCAAGTCGAATTTAAAAAACTTTGAGAACGAAAATAATCGTAATAAAATTGCCCTCATGGATAAAAAAAATAAAAAATAAAAAGTACTTAAAAATCAAAGCATTGATTTTATCGCACGGCTAGGGAGTGGAATTCTCTTCCAGCTGATCTTTTCCCGGAGCAATTCAACTTGGGTATCTTCAAGTCGAGAGTGAACAAGCACTTGCTAGGTAAGCATGCTCCGTCATCGGCCTCATCGTCGCTTACCACCAGGTGAGATTGGGGCCAAATGCTAACCTATCAATTATAAAAAATTAAAAAAAAAAGCAAATCAATATATAAAAAAAAATGTTCTTAGTCGCAATGTAAGATTGTAAACATGTACAATTGTACATGTGCCCACTCCATCCGCGAGAAATTAGGTTTGTGCCAGTAACTGGCTGATTCACCCCTAATATCTCTCCCTTTTCCTTGAAGGAGGAACTATTCATAGTCATATCATTTATTGCGACCATAGTTTGTACAGGTTTTATAAATAGGTTTTTACTTATGCATGCATGTCCAATTTCATAATTCTTTATATGATAACTAATTTTAATTCATTCAAATATAAGAGCCTGGGCAGAGTACCATTTTGTACCGTTTGGCGTAGAGACGCTAGGTCCATGGGGTCCCAGCGCGCACAAACTTTTTGCAGAAATCGCGAAGCGTCTGGTTGATGTAACTGGTGACCGAAGAGCTGGCGGCTTCCTCGCACAACGTATCAGCATTGCGATACAACGAGGAAATGCCGCCAGCATCCTTGGTACAATGCCTCAAGGGCCTTTTTTAGATTTTATACTGTAACTAGTTAAGTACTTGTAGTTATCATAATACGATTGTCATTTCTGTAAATAAATATATTATGATTCAGCATATAATGATAAAAAAAAATGTAGTTCTATTGTAATAGGTACTTTTGTAGTGTAAAAACTATAGATTTATTTCTTATTTAATGCCCAATTTTTAGTAATATAGTATATGTTTTTAATGCCAAGCTATATTTTTTTAGTGACTATTTAT
Organism: Grapholita molesta; assembly: GCA_022674325.2. Lineage (NCBI taxonomy): Eukaryota > Metazoa > Arthropoda > Insecta > Lepidoptera > Tortricidae > Grapholita > Grapholita molesta. Next base: position 7,039,187 of record CP053145.2, on the reverse strand, counting down.
AAATTTAATGTTTTATTTGTAATGTCAGGCTAAAGAATTATCATCTTGCATAGATAGCAGTAACATAGCTACGCTACGCTAGTGGACTGTAGTCCACATAAAATATTCTACAATACACGATTTACTAGCTAACATGGTCATTCGCATTACAACTACCCGACCCGGGTATGTCCTTAAACTACGTCCAGCAATGAGAGGTAGGGCACAGCGATGACCATCACGCTTGAATCTGGGGCAGCCCAACTGGGGAAGTACGTCCTCCTTACAGAAGACCACAGCCATAATAACACTGCTACCTTTCAGGTATGTAGTGCTGTGTTCCTGATGGTGAGTAAGGTTCCCAGAGCTCCAACCCCCCTTAAAGGCCGGCAACGCGCTTGTGACTCCCTTGGTGTTGCGAGTGCCTATGGGCGACGGTAATTGCTTACCACAATCCGTCTGCTCGTTTGCCGCCTATGTCATAAAAAAAAACTATTACTTAAAGCGGGATTAGTAACCATGTATGTTAATTTTAATGAGTCTCCGATATTTCGGCACTGTTGCAAGCGCCATCCTCACGGAATCTGTATCAGAGTTATCCCGTTTTATGTAACAGTTGTAGGCAGAGTAAGTAAAAAATATAAATAAGGGTTGGTGTAGGTCTCGTGTAGTGTAGGTAACTATTTTGTTTAAAGAGAATATATTAATTTGATTTAGATAATACAATATAAATAAACTTTAAAAAAAACTAGAATTAAAATAAAACTAAAACAAGGTATATACAGATATTTACAAATAAAAAATAGGAGCTAACTCAGCGCCGCATGGAAGGGTACCCAGAAGGCTGGCAGCATTCCCGCGCTGAATAGCGATGCTAATTCTTTGCGCAAGGAATGAGCCAGCCCTCTGGTCACCCGTGGTATCCACAAGGCGCTTTATCCACAGTTGTAGTATCTTACCATTACCACTAACTAAAACTACACTCCACAATTGCCACTTTTCACTTCTTATTACAATTTTTAACGTAATTCAGACGACAGAGTAGTTGGTGGATATCGGACGTTATAGTAAGACTATTTATGTATTTTTACGTCACCCTGGGCGGTAAAAGATATTTACCGCCCTAGGGCGCGACGGAAAATCTCACTTTACACCCGGATGATGACGTAAAACTATGTACGCACCACGGGCGGTAATAAAGAAGGCCTCGGCACAAATAACCGCGATCTGAGCCATTCTTTGTTTTACCGCCCTGGGTACGTAATATATGTCTTTGAGTGGCTCGGTATTGCAAACATAGAACTTCGTATATTTCAAACACCTCTCTCTTTCACTCCAATTAAGGCGTCATAAGAATGACGGAGACAAATCGTCCGAAATTTACTAATATCGTTTTTCGCGGTAGCGCTGCTACTCGTGTCCGGCTGTGGAATGAACTCCCTGCCGAGGTTTTCCCTAGTGACTACAGTATTAGGTTCTTCAAAACAGGAGTGTATAGGTTCTTGGGTATCAGGCAACGCGCATATGAATCAGAGTTGCGGACGTCCATAAGCAACGGTAACTGCTTACCATCAGGCGAGCCGTATGCTTGTTTGCCACCGTCGTTGTATTAAAAAAAATAAGTTGAATGGTACAAGGTGGACCGACGACCTAGTTAGAGTCGCGGGATGCCGCTGGATGTGGAAAGCGCAGGATCGGTCTTCTTGGGTCGTTCTGGGGGAGGCCTATGTCCAGCAGTGGACGTCTTTCGGCTGACATGATGATGATGATGATGTTAATGTAAGTTTGTTCGAGTGAAAGCTTGTAACTCAATTTTGAAGCAGACATCTTTAACCGATTGTGCTAAAAGCAGACTTATGTAAGTTCGGTGACAATGCAATATTACTCGTATGGTACCACTGATCTGATCTGATGCTGGAGCCAGGCCTGGTACCGTGAACACCGAAGTTCGCATATTCGAGCATCTTTCTCTTTTACTCTAATTAAGGGCCTCATGGGAGTGACAAACACAATGGTTCGTTTACGAATATCGTTTTTCGCGGTAGCGCCGCAGAAGCTAGCCATAGCAAGTCGTAAGATGCACAAGATGAGCCCGTGGTTTAGGTTCGTTACAATCACTTCGATGTGTAGACCAGTAAAATTACCAAGACCTGGACATAATTCGATAACTGTAATTTTCTTTTAATATGACATAAAGTATTATTAGTTCTTTTTAAAACATAAAAAATTAAACATTTTAGGGTTCCGCATCAATGTAAATAACCCAACACCTTATCTATTCAATTACATTTTGGCGACCTTAATGAGGTCGTCTGTCCATCTTGTGGGTGGACGTCCTACGCTGCGCTTGCTAGTCCGTGGTCTCCACTCGAGTACCTTTCGCCGGATGCAGGTCGCTTCCAACCGGTATATGTGGAGGTCCAAGAGGGAGGCCTATGTTCAGCAGTGGACGTCTTGTGGCTGAGAGGATGATGATGTATTAGATTTTTAATTTCTTATGTTTTGAAGAAAACGTGATCGTAGAATAATACGGTGTTGGGTTTTTTACATTGACGCAGAACCCTAAAATGTTAAATTTTTTATATTTTAAAAAGAACTAACAATATTTTATTTTATAGAAAAAGAAAATTACAGTTATCGAATTATGTCCAGGTTTCGGTACTTATACTGATCTATTTTCGTAATTTTACTGGACTAGTGTAGTTGAGTTTGTGCATTTGGATCACGTCTTCGATTTTGATTAAAAGCGGTTGCAGAGCAAGATCTACCATATTTCCCAAAATGTCCCATAAAGTTTGTATGGAACTTTCCTTTTTTGTTACCGAAAGTCTTTAGAAATTTGGTAACAAAAAAATATAGTTCGATACAAACTTTATGGGACATATTGAGAATATGGTAGATCTTGCTTAGCATCATTTGCTCTATCAGTCTACCGCTTTTAATCAAAATCGAAGACGTAAACCAAATGTACAAACTTTTTGAGAAATAACTACTCAGTTGATGATTGTGCCAAAAAAGTACAAGTCTGAGCAAACAGTAAGTGTCTGAGCGGGTGAAGTGTTCAAAATGACCTACACGCGCTCTCAACTGACAATAGACATGTGTTGACCTCATTTTGAACACCTCAACCGCTTAGCCACTTCTGCTGCTGACGTCAAACTTACCACTTAAACACTTACCATGTGTGACTGAGGTCCAACGCTGGTCAGTCTCGTATAAAAAAAAAAGAGTTCCTAAGGGTAAAACTTTTTACTAAATTCACTCTTTAAAAATGTTTTTTTTTTTTATAATATAGGAATGACTTATCTTACAAAACACTGTGCTACTCACTATAACCACAAGAAATAATTTATTAACTCTGATATCGTAATAACTTAAAAAAAATAATCCAAAGACAACCAAAATCTTTTAATAGAAAACTCCCGTGAGACTCAGACATACTAGAAATATATATAAACGGGTCACTCACGTATCTTAAGGTCACTGACCATCCACAATCACGATTAAAGTTCGGGCACCGACTGATTTCAATAGCCTCCCGTACTTTCCGCGGAACGTAAAACTTCTCCCTCGCTAGTACGGTTACCTTATCGAACCTAATATAGTGCCTCGTATCCGAATCCAGCGAATGTTCAGTTACCGCAGAACCCTTGCAATCCCGGTTTTTCATACTCCGAATGTGTTCCGATACCCGTGTGGAAATGTTCCGGCCAGTCTCTCCTATGTAGCTCTTCCCACAGGAACACGGGATCTTATAAACCCCGGGGCAATTCACACTCCTTCACTCCTTGTCTTTCGGTGAACGCATCAACCGAAGGGCCGCCGCCAGCGATGGTGCGGCACGGAGCTCATGATTATGGTTCACGAATTGGACCGAAACATATGTCGAGCTGTTTTCGACCTTAAGATACGTGCGTGACCCGTTTATATATATTTCTAACCAAAATCTTCTTTAAATTTATTTGAGACTAGCTTTTGACCGCGGCTTCGCACGCGCAGAAGGATACCTGTAACCGGTAGCAATTATTATCTACTGTTGTTTTCTTTTCATTAAGTAAGGAGTTTAAGCACAAGGTTTCTCAGTTGATATTTGGCTCCATCTCCATACAAACTTTTAACCCCCCTTTTGACACCTTAGGGGATGAATTTAAATTTTAATCTTGTTTTGTGTACTCACCAGTGGCGGCGCAGGCGCAGATGTAGGTAGTATACAGCTGAATATAGTAAATTGATATTTTTGTTTAAGTAAATTATTTTAAAAAGCTTAATTAATATATAGATTAATAAAGCCTGGACATAGAGTATCATTGGCGTAGCAAAAATTAAATTAATTAATTACGCTGAATTATTAGGAATTCAAAAGTGGTAATAAAAATTTAACAATGTATTATTTGATCTAATGGGAAACTCAGAAACCCTAACCGATTTTTATTATTTTAATCTATAGATACTTACTTAAATCCGTTAATTATTGCTAAAGATATTTACATGTTAATTTATTGGCACTCATATTACCTGTGTTATAACTCTACGCCGGTAAAGGATGGCTCACGATACACCGTCGCCCTTCCGACACGTCGACGTCACGAGCCCGAGCCCACCGTCGACCCACCGGGGCGGCCCGGGCCCGAGTGACCCGACACTCGAGTATTGACATTAACACGAACGTCGCTCTATCAAGCCATTTGTGCGTAGACAATTGGGATGATGATTGATGACACATGTTGAAATTTGCTACGATTTCTAATTAACTGGATAGAAAATGTGCAATGTATCTTAAAACAGTGAAAATTGGAAGAATCGATTCAAATGATCCAAAGATACGAGACCTCAAATTTCAAAATTTTTAGATTTTTCAAAATGCTAAATTAAAAAAAATAAAGGTACCATTTAATTTCTTACATTATACATACTTAAACATAAATTGTATGACAACTATATACATAAACGCAATATTTCACAGTCAAAATAGCAAAAACATTACTTTTCCATACTTTAAAGAGGGCGACAACGTAGCCGTGACGTCACTGGCGAGTATCATTTTGTAGGGAGCGTTTCGAGCGGGTAGTGCAAATGTGAGACTTTGACTCTCATTTCTGACTTTTGGGTAGCTTTTACGCCATAGGTCCCATACAGATATTTGATCCCCACAACGAAACGAATCGATTGACACCATAATTAAAAATCATTCATCTCGCCTATTCATCACACGTCCGTCTATATCGCATGGACATCACGTCGCCTTCCCATCACGGGGTCGAGCAGAACCTTTTTACATAGCTGTAACGGCCGTCGCACGACCGGCCCGTGCCCGGACCGAGTGTCTCGGGCCGCTCGGGCGGCTCGGTGGTCACGTGATTCATTCCATACAAATAGTCTCGAGGGTGGCCTCGGCTCGGACGCGGGCCGGTCTAACGTGAGTCAGCCTTGATTTGCCATTTTGTGTGAAGGAAAATTCGTACAATAAAACCGCTAAAAATCGCCAGCCATTACTGAAGACCGTATGTAACATACGGAGCCTCTATCAATGAGAATTCCATTTTCATTTATTCAAATAAGTTGATATGACATAACAGTAAATAAAACCAATGCGTCATATAACTAAGTACCTACCTACACATATAACATAGAAAATCAAATAATAGTACATTGTGCAACGAGGATGGTAAGTAAGGTATAGTAAACGCGAGTCTATTAATGACTCAAGTTTGTTATACACTTACCACCCGTGGTACATACAATGTTTTTCATCACATTTGCGAGGAAATAAAATAAATTCGTTGGTAAAATATTAGTTACTAGTGTAGTGTAGTTTTACCTATCAGACCGCATCCACTATAAAAGATTGTCAACAATGTCAACTTTGTTCAATGTCTTCCACAGATAATGTTAACAACTGCGTTTTGTTTTCGAAGTTGATAGATCATCCTGCCAAATAGTATCAATTATCAAAATCAAATAGAAAACAACTATTTTTAATAAATACTAAACATTAAATTGCAGTCAAATTTAATATAAAGATATGTTTTATACATATTAAACGTTGGTTGTAGCAAACTTTTGAAGATATGAAATACACCTTGGCTGTTTAGAAACATCCTCAGTCCAAGTGAAGTACAGGTTCTGTATATTTTTAAAACTAAACTTAACAGCCCGTGTGAGCTAAATCGGCTATAACTGCTCTGTACTCTCGCAAGTAACAACGCCATTGACGAGCAAGTGTGATGAAAAAAATATAATAAAACTATCTACATTTTGGCAATACAGCAGTGGGGCTTTGTTACACAGATAGCACTGGAGTAGGATTCAGAATGCCCCGGAAACTCCGAAACACTACCCCCTTCGGCCAGAAGTCCGCGCTTGCACAAATTAAGTAGCTACGGTATGCTGTACTATTTTTTTTTATATGACATAGGCGGCAAACGAATTGCCTGATGGTAAGCAATTACTGTCGCCCATGGGCACCCCCCAACACCAGAGTTGCCGGCCTTTAAGGGGGGTTGGAGCTCTGGGAACCTTACTCACCATCAGGAACACAACACTACATACCTAAAAGGTAGCAGTGCTATTATGGCTGTGGCCTTCTGTGAGGAGGAGGTACTTCCCCAGTTGGGCTGCCCCAGATTCAAGCGTGATGGTCATCGCTGTGCCCTACCTCTCATTGTTGGACGTAGTTTAAGGACATACCCGGGTCCAAATCGCAGCCATCTTGTATTAAAATTGTTGTGGTGTATTCTGAACGTCTGCCGCGAAAATCGCCATTTCGTACGATTAGCCTTGTCATTCTAATTACTTGGAGTTTTAACTGGAGTAAAAGAGAACGATGCTAGAAATTTCTCGCGTTCCAGTCACTACCGGCAAGGCTTGGAAGCCGTTAAAATAATATAACTAATTATATTTTTTTATTTTATTATTAATATTTTTTAATGATGTAAAATGGACCGCCATTGATTCTTTTCGGACTGCTCAAACAGTATTTCAGCGTCTTTTGATATGCTAATGATCAACCAACGTAAGCGATCTATAAATTAACTATACTTAATCTTTTCATATTATTTTAATAAGTATAATTATCTACGGTTGATGTATAAACTACAATTGCACTTACATTCGTTTGTTCAGCACAGATATATAAATTCGGCTCAGTCACGTAGCAACATTATAACCCAGGTTGCCTTTTACATAGCCGCCATGTTCCTTAAACTGTTATGTATCGTTCCCCTCCTTGTTACTCTTGTTAATAGTCATAGCTATGAGTTGAAACAAGTGATAGTATTATCCAGGCACAACATACGATCACCTGTGAGTAATATACTGGAGTTGTACGGCTCTAAAAAGTGGAATACGTTCGCTGAACAACCAGGTTATCTGACTTCGAGAGGACGGCGTCTAGAAGTCTCTATGGGGAAGTATTTCTCTGACTGGTTATCTGAAGAAGGTTTATTAGACGACAATCTTTTGGAAGAACAAGTGTACGTATACGCTAATGTTGTGCCACGGACTGTAGAAACAGCTAAAGCTTTCGTCGAAGGTGCATTCGGTGATGCTGTTGAAGTTAACTACAATAACAGCACAAGTTTCGATCCAATTTTCTTACCGATCATAAGAAACGGTACAGAAACGTTTATAGAAACTGTACAAAACAATATGCAGACGAAAATAAATAACATCGACTTGAAAAACGCTTATGTCAAGTTAAACTCAGTTGTGAACTTCACGAATGAGACGTTTTGTGAAACTCAGAAAATGTGTAACTTGAGCGAAGAGGGAACTAACGTTACTATACAAGTATATAACGTACCGAAAATCTCAGGGGCATTAAACAATAGTTATGTCATTATAGATGAACTGTTAATGGAATACTACGACGGGAAATTGGATGACGAATGGGGACTACAAACTGTAGAACAATGGGGCGAAATACCCAGGATACACTATACCTATAACGACGTCAGTTTCAAAACCAGCCCCGCCGACGTAGACGAAGCTTCTACCCTGATTGAGTATATAGCAGACATATTTAACGGTACAAAGAAATTTTATCTGCTAGTCGGACACGATGGCAATATACATACGTTGACGTCTGCTTTAGGGTTTAAGGATTACAGTCTGGATGGTCAGTTGGAGAAAGCGCCTATCGGCGGGAAGGTGGTGTTCGAGAAGTGGCACGACGGCGCGTGCGCGCGCGACCTGCTGCGCGTGCGCTACGTGTACCAGTCCGCGGCGCAGCTCAGAGATGGCGCTGACGCTAGTTCACTCAATCCGCCATTCTCAGCGCCGCTCGAAATAGAAAATTGTCCTGTCGATAGAAATGGTTTTTGTTCTTGGGACGTATTTATAAGTATATTAAACAATCTGCTGCCATAATATTCTAAATAAATGCACACTTATCGCAAAAATGTTTTAATTTTGTTGCTAATATATAAATATGTAAGTTTTTATAATCGCTTATAAAGCAAGTCTGGTGGGGAATATATTTTATTTTCATATAATATACAATCTTACAACAAATACTTAACATAATTTAGAAATAGGCCTTTGAGGTATTGTACTAAGGATGCTGGCGGTATTCATTGTGCGAGGAAGCTACAGTTACGTCAACCATATTTCCGATTTAAATAGTTATTTGTTATACAAGGGTGCAAAATTGTATTTTAACTGCGAGTGTGGGATTGATACTCGAGCAAGCGAATGGATTCTATAGTTTAACCACGAGCAAAGCGAGTGTTTTAAAATAGAATCCTGAGCTTAGCGAGTGTTTTAATACACGAGAAGTAAATTACAATTGCACTGCACCCGTGTGTAACACACAACTTTTCCCCTCACTACAGCGAGGAAAGTGAAACATGCAAAAAAACGTTTTGAAATCGCATTGACTTCTTATTTGCGTTTAGATACATTCAACATTTTTACAAAAGGTGCCTTTAGCTTGGTTAGCTTGTGGTGGCCAGTACGATTTTCGAATGTTCTAATTCGATTTTCAACTCGGTGCGTTAGCGAGGCTCGCCCGCGCCCGCCGCCGCCGCCGCGGGGGCAAGTGTTCTGTACTTCGCGAATTTAGATTTTAAAACCATAGTAATAAGAGCTATGAGAAGTCAACTTACTTTAATCACCAGTGGATAAAATGCGTTTTTACCCTCTCGTATTACAGGATAAACAAGCGCTTTACGAGCTAGTGAGGGGGGGAAAAAATTGCACGCTGGGACCACGTGGATCGTTTACGCCAGACGGTACAAAATTGCTACTCTCTGCCCACTCTTACATTTGTTGCGTTTAAAAATGTCGGCGTCTTCCGCCGCTTTATATTAGTTTGTTAAGATGGGACAGCGCTATTGCTATTATCTACATACACACGTAGCATCACATGCGTCCCAAAAGCTCCTAGCAACCATAGCCTCTTGCCATTATTTCTGACAATTGCGGTCGGCTCAAGAAGAGCAGGCACATTGATGAAGGAGACCCGATTGGATCCGGGTATGTCCTAAAACTACGTCCAACAATGAGAGGTAGGGCACAACGAAGTACCATCACGCTTGAGTCCGGAGAAGCCCAACTGGGGAAGTACCTCCTCCTTACAGAACACAGCCATAATAGCACTGCTACCTTTCAGGTATGTGGTGTTGTGTTCCTGATGGTGAGTAAGGTTCCCAGAGCTCCAATCCCCCTTAAAGGTCGGCAACGTACTTGTGACTCCCCTGGTGCCCATGGGCGACGGTAATTGCTTACCATCAGGCAATCCGTCTGTTCGTTTGTCACGACGAATAGTATCATAAAGTGATGTGCCGAGAAAAACGGCATGCAAATTTTTGACAAGATAGTCAAATTTTTTTTTCCTATTTTGCAAATTTCAAAGATGTAGGTAGGTATATAGTTTTCGAGTAATTTTGAATTACAAGGAGATCCGTAGTACCCTTGGCCCTGGCAGCCCTGCGGCGCTACCGCGAACAACGATATTTATAAACTGTATAAATAGTTAGCGAAGTCGTTAAGTTTTAATTTTTATGTTAATGTTACTGTTTTATATTTTTTTATTTTATTTGTATGTGCGGTGACATGAGTGCTTGGCGCAAATGTACATCTTCTTCATTTTATTTTATCCTATCACTATCTGTGAGTTCCTGTAATTGGCTCTTTGTTTTTTATTTTTAATGCTTATTGTTCATGTAATAGCTGTATGGTAAATAATAAATAATAAATTTCGGACGATTGTCTCGTCACAGTTGCGATTGCGTTACATATATGTATTCGACGATTAACGATATAACTCCGCGTTTAGACATGCTGGCTCGTCTCTCGCCTCGCTATTCGTCGAAACGTTCGACGAGCCTTTGCCTATACAAAAACGCGATGCGAGGGACGAGAGGAATAGCGAGACATCCGCGTACACATGCGTGCTCGCGTTTCGCCTCGCCATTCGCCTCGCTACTCGCGCGAATGTGTGGCGGCAGCATAAGAATAGGAAAAATTGTATTGCTATAAAAAAAAAAAAACAAAAGACAGAAATTGACATATTTAAAAAGCTAAAATAGTGATAGTAAATGTGGGTAACAACTAGTTCAGACTAATCAGTAATCAGTAATTTATTACACAAGATATTCTAACACAAAGAAGTTCAGCTATGGACCATGCAAGGGCACTACAATTTGTGAATCTAAGTTACTAACTAAACAAAAAAATAGATACATACTCACGAATTAACTAGACGACATAGTATGTTTACATAGCAGCTACAACATATTTTCTTAAATGAAACAACATATTTTAACTGTTCTTATTAATATTCAACTTTAAAAAAACTCTTGCATTGTATAAAAACTAATAACAACTAAATAATCTGAAAGTTTTTTGTTAAATAGTGTATTTTTTTCGTTTCTAATATCACTTGGAAGTTTATTATATATTTTAATACACATTACATATGGACTAGAGCTGTGTATATTTAGATTAGAAGACGGAACAGGAAGTGTGTCTTTGGGACGTAAATTTAAAATAGTTGGATTCTTTATGACTGGGAAAAAAAATTGTTGTCGTTTGAATTTATATATCTCTAAGATGTACAGAGAGGTTAAGGTCAGAAGCTTAAGTTTAGGAAACAGGAGTCTGCAACTATCAGCAAAACTTTTGTCAGTAAGTATTCGAATGCATTGTTTTTGTACAAGCAATAGATCGCGTATGTGTGTACTGTTGTCCCACATAACTATGCCGTAGCGGAGCCAGGACTGAGCAAAAGCGTGGTAGGTGCATAAGGCAGGCCCGGTACCGCGAACATCGAAGTTCGTATATTTCGGGCATCTATCTCTTTTACTCCAATTGAGGCGTCATGAGAGTGACAGAGACAATCGTCCGAAATTTACGAATATCGTGTTTCGCGGTAGCGCCGCTGTTGTATGTTAAATCTGCATGTTTTTAAATCTGCATGTTTTTTAACTTCTCTTAAAGCATATGTAAATGAGGATAGTTTTGAGGTGATCTTTTGTATATGAAGTCTAGTCACAGGGGTGCCCAAAATTCTTATAATAGCTTTTGTTTAGTATTTTGAATGTTTCAATAAATAAAATCGAACATATTTACTTAGTTACTAACCTATATAAATGAATAAAATTATTTATTATCATAATTATGAAGCACCTACTCGTACTACGTTCTGATTGTAAAAAAAGTAGCGATGGAATGGAATGAATGATAAAATGTATATTTATATTTACTTCAAAGTATGATATTGGTAAATAAAACAAACATATAAAAATGTAAATATGCTTTAATAAACTTCCTTATCTGTTTTAAAATTGTTCATTAAGATTGATTACAAGATTATAAAAAAAAAAAATATTCGAAACAATCTTGCACAAATGGCCAGTTAATGGAAGGTGGCCCGTTATTGTAGGATACTCGTCGGCAGCATGAATAAATAATAAATAAATAAATATTTTGGGACAATCTTACACAAATTGACCTAGTCCTACGGTAAGCACAGTAAGGCTTGTGTTGTAGGTACTAAACGACGATATATATAATCGATAGATACATATAAATACTTAAATACATAGAAAACACCCATGACCCAGGAACAAATATCCCTGACTGGGAATCGAACCCAGGACCATCGGTTTCATAGGCAGGGTCACTACCAGCTAGGCCAGACCGGTCGTCAAATTATGCATACGAAATCAAGTTTTCACTAGTCAGAACTCTTTCTAATAAAAAACATTGGTAAGGGACTTCCTCGATTTTTAATAAGTATTGTAGGTCCCAGATAAGTGTATAGAGATCATCTAAGGTATTTTGATTTATTATAAAATCATTGTGAGTATCATATATTGTTCTATTAGTAGCAAGAGGTATATACTTTTTTTCTCAATACAACATGTTTCTTACAGCCAAAAAGGTTTTCAAAACCAAATTGATTCTTTCATCTATCAGAAGCATTAAATATGTCTACAAGAAACCTAAACAATAAAACTAAATAAAAATTCATATAAAAAATGTCGTTAAAATTGACCCCCTTTGGAGGCATGCATATACTTTAACTATTTCATCATTCATTCATCATTATTTCAAAATCATTGTTTTAAATAGAAATTGCAAATAAGCTTTTGTGAGAATAAGGCAACCTGCATTACTTTATGGACTTGTAGAGAAAATATTTTAACAGTTATCAACAACATAGAGATTCATAGAGCACCTTTTCAAGTGTAGAGTGTAGTAATTATAATTTTAAAAAAATATTGTATTTTATTAATCACAACATAGCAGGCTTTACTAATTTTTATCATATCATGAAATAAAACAACTAAAACGGATTAAATCGCGTATACTAATTTAAACTTCATCCCGACGTTTGACGTTGAGTCCACCCGATGACCACGAACGCTGCTAAAGGGTTCGAAACGTCGGGATGAAGTTTAAATTAGTATACGCGATTTAATCCGTTTTAGTTGTTTTATTTCATGAGTAATTATCGCGGCAACCGAAGACAATTTTATCATATCACTCGCACGACATGTTTCAATCTTCAAATACAAATGCCGAGCTCTGTTCGCGTCGACGGCTCGTTACGGACATATCGCACGAGTGGCAATAAATATAAAACAAGCAAATGTTTAATTTAATGTCAGAATGACTAGATTTTAAATACTAGAATTAAAATTCGTCTAAAAACTTTTCAAAAGTCTCCCATGGACAAAAACCTTCACTATTTACTGGACAGTCTTCCAACTCCAAAATTTCAAACTGAGGCGGCTTCGTCAAACTTAATTTAGAACCAAGCCTCAACTGATTTGTAGAAGCATAGACGTAATAGATTCTTAAAAAACACTGTCCACTTGTGTTTAACCATTTCTGAAAAACAATTTTACCTCCTATCGGAGCCTTTTCAAATTGTTTCGGCAAAATGTATGGCTTGAATCTCATGCCGCTTACAAGTGTCAGGATATTAGCATCATGACCCATTAAGAGGGTGAATTTTGTATTTTCGTTAATGAAAATATTCTTTATATATTTTATAAGTGGTAACGATATGTCTCTAGCTAGTGTTGTAGTGTTAAATATAACATTATGATATCCTTCAGCTAGTTTTGCAAGAGTTGCCCGGCTGGTGTTATCCATCTGCCCCCAAGCGACATCAGGTACGGCAAAGCCATTATAATATTCCATCGTGAAAGCATCTACAGCTATGTTACTTATCTTCAATGGCCCGGTAACTCCTGGTTTTTGTCCAGGAATAATCTCATTTATAACCGTCTCGTCTGTCACTAAATCACATTTATGATTTGTTTTACATACATATGAATCTTTATAATCAAGTATGTTCTCTAATAATTTGTATGAAACACCCAATTCTAGATTATCAAGTACTTCTTGCATTTTTGCTAATACTTCCTGCTTGAATGCAATTGTACTATTATGGATGTAAGGACTGAATACTGGGTCCTCTTTATCACTGACATGGACAGTAACGTTGCATCCCGAGAATGCTTTTAAAACAAAAGCTCTTGCCGAAACCTTGGTCCTTTGTTTAGTATTAGCATAGACAAACAGATCGTTTTTATTCGGACATCCTTCTGGCAAAAGACCTTCGCTTCGCAGCCATTTAGAAAAAAAATCGCCCATCAAACCTTCCAAATAGACTCCTTTAGGGGTTAGGTAGCCAGCTTTTTCGTCCCAGTGGGGCCAAGGTTTTGGTGTTATTTCAGCCAAATGCGCAGACAAAGGAGAACGCACGTTATGTCTGCTTAAAACTACTACTTGTTGCAGTTGTAACTTTTCGGGCGAAGTAAGTCCGAGATAAACAGATAATATTAATAGTAAACTAAACATCTTGGCGCACTTCATCAAACTAAAATTTGTTTAATATTGTTTTACAAATGATAGGTGGGCGTAGAAACTAAATATTGACACACCACCTTTGACCTTACGCATTTTATGACGAAATTGTATTGACTTTAATCCTACCTACCATATTACGATATTTGCTAAGCCAGTTTGTAGAATTACATAGTAAAACAAATTTAACTTACAAATGAAGCATACTGTGAGCAATTTCATTATCAATTTATAATTAATCCCCTAAGCCAGCTGTTTATTTAATTAAATACGCTAATCAAAATTTAAACTATGTAAACAAAACTTTCTCTTTGCTACTTGTCATTGTCAAATGTGAGATTTGACACTGACCTTTTAGGCAGTGTTGCCAATACCAACTTATTGATTGTTTGTGTGGGCTTAAATGAATGATAATTGTTTTTAATTTTTATTATAAAGAAAATTATGGTAGTAGTACTGTCGGGCCACGTTCGGTGTAAGGTTCCGTGATTTTTTATCCGTAACTCGACATTTAGATCAAGTTCAAGTGTACTTACATGATTTTTATAATAATTTTGTCATTTTGGACGTGTTTCAAGAATTCGAAATTAGAACACATTTTTTTACTTCCAGAGCGGTTATCTCCTAAAATAATATCTTTATCAAAAATAGTTTCATTCAAGCCCCTATTCTTTTTCAAATACCTATCTAACGACACCTCACACTTTAAGATTGAACCGATAAACCATACCCGAAGTGTCCATATAGGTGATTACAGCTTTCTAGGACTACCGGTCACTGAGCAAGGACAGATACACACATGGTGAAACTATATCCTGACTGACGTAGTCAATTGACTACGGAACCCTTAAAATCAACAGTTTTGGTGATCATGCGCAGCTCCATATATGCTAATGCCCTGCAATCGAACTGAAAAGCAGTGTATAACTCGGGCGTAAAATGGTTATTTTAGCACTTAAGCTAATTATCTAGCCTCACTTTATGCCCTTGTACTATTTACAATTATGACATTATCTACGAAAAGGGACCTTATTGTCGATAGCGCTTATGTTGTTGTTCAAGACGATACAATACAAACGCAACGCGATTTGACGTAAGTGCCATCGACAATAAGGTCCCTTTTCCTAGATAATGACACATTTATGATCGGTCTCTGCTTCGGTGGTTCTATGGTCCAGGTAAACAGAAAATAAAAGTACATTGTAAATAAAACAGATTATAATTTTATTTATTGCTATATTGCACAGTCCATGTTAAATACATTCATACATTTTTATAAATATAGGAAGAAATTATTAACTTAAGGAATACTATAGGTGAAAAACCATTAGCCTAATATGGTTGGGTTTTTTATCATTTATAATTATGGCTGTGGTTTTTAAGAAGGAGGTACTTCCCCAGTCGGGCTTCTCCAGACTCGAGCGCGATGGTGAAATAGGGGCCAGACCACAGCAAGTCCGTGATACCACACAGCGAGTCAGGTGTCCAGTAGTGCCGCTAGGTGGCGCGGTGCAGCTGCGCCAGCTGGTGCGCGAGCCGGTCGTGCGCGGCCGTGATACCACACAGCGAGTCAGGTGTCCAGTAGTCCCGCTAGGTGGCGCGGTGCAGCTGCGCCAGCTGGTGCGCGAGCCGGTCGTGCGCGGCCGTGATACCACACAGCGGGTCAGGTGTCCAGTAGTCCCGCTAGGTGGCGCGGTGCAGCTGCGCCAGCTGGTGCGCGAGCCGGTCGTGCGCGGCCGTGATACCACACAGCGAGTCAGGTGTCCAGTAGTGCCGCTAGGTGGCGCGGTGCAGCTGCGCCAGCTGGTGCGCGAGCCGGTCGTGCGCGGCCGTGATACCACACAGCGAGTCAGGTGTCCAGTAGTGCCGCTAGGTGCCGCGGTGCAGCCGCGCCAGCTGGTGCGCGAGCCGGTCGCGCGGGGCCGTGATACCACACAGCGAGTCAGGTGTCCAGTAGTCCCGCTGGGTGGCGCGGTGCAGCTGCGCCAGCTGGTGCGCGAGCCGGTCGTGCGCGGCCGTGATACCACACAGCGAGTCAGGTGTCCAGTAGTCCCGCTGGGTGGCGCGGTGCAGCTGCGCCAGCTGGTGCGCGAGCCGGTCGTGCGCGGCCGTGATACCACACAGCGAGTCAGGTGTCCAGTAGTGCCGCTGGGTGGCGCGGTGCAGCTGCGCCAGCTGGTGCGCGAGCCGGTCGTGCGCGGCCGTGATACCACACAGCGAGTCAGGTGTCCAGTAGTGCCGCTAGGTGGCGCGGCGCAGCCGCGCCAGCTGGTGCGCGGGCCGGGCGTGCGCGGCCGTGATACCACACAGCGAGTCAGGTGTCCAGTAGTGCCGCTGGGTGGCGCGGTGCAGCTGCGCCAGCTGGTGCGCGAGCCGGTCGTGCGCGGCCGTGATACCACACAGCGAGTCAGGTGTCCAGTAGTGCCGCTAGGTGGCGCGGTGCAGCTGCGCCAGCTGGTGCGCGAGCCGGTCGTGCGCGGCCGTGATACCACACAGCGAGTCAGGTGTCCAGTAGTGCCGCTGGGTGGCGCGGTGCAGCTGCGCCAGCTGGTGCGCGAGCCGGTCGTGCGCGGCCGTGATACCACACAGCGAGTCAGGTGTCCAGTAGTGCCGCTGGGTGGCGCGGTGCAGCTGCGCCAGCTGGTGCGCGAGCCGGTCGTGCGCGGCCCGGCGCGCCTGCCCGCGCGCGCGCCGCTCCGCGAACGCCGCCGTGAAGCTGTCCACCGGCAGCTTGCCTGCGCGCACACGTAGCTATATTAAATATTTTAAATCGAAAAAAAAAAATTGACTCGCAGCGGGACTCGACCCCGCAATCACTGGATCACTAGACCAGTGCACTACCAATTGTGCTATACGAGTGCCGCTTGGACTTGTAATTTTTTTCTATTTTATCCTTCCATACGTCATTACGGGTGACGTGTAGCGACATCTACCGAAGAGTATTAAACTCTTTTCACGGCATCGAAGTCTCAAATTTAGATTATATCTATATTATTATGTCTCTTCCGTACACGGAACAATGGTGTTCCGGACATTTGGGAGGCGTACGCGGAGCCAGATCGAGCCAACGCCCAGAGGCCCTTTTATATGGCAAAGGTGGCAAACGAGCAGGCGAATTGCCTGATGGTAAGCAATTCGTCGCCCATCGGCACCCGTAACACAAGAGTTGGAAGGTTGGAGCTCAGGGAACCTTACTCACCATCAGGAACACAACACTACATACCTGAAAGGTAGCAGTGTATTATGGCTGTGGTCTTCTGTAAGGAGGTCCTTTCGACAATTTAATGAAATGTAAGGGGTACACTAAGCGGAAGCTACCCCTGTCCGTATCATGGGACGCGCACAGAGACAACACAATTGCAATAAACGGTGATACAATGGAATTTGAAAATCAAACTGTTTTCCTGGGAGTCACTCTGGACGCGAAATTACAATGGCATCCACATATAGCCACCCTAGCAGGGAAACTTAGTTCAGCAGCCTATGCAGTGAGGCGGATCAGCCATTTAACGAACATTGAGACTGCCAGGCTGGTATACTTCAGTTACTTTCACAGTGTTATGTCGTATGGAATTCTGTTATGGGGTAAAGCGGCTGATATTGAGACCATATTCGTGCTACAGAAGCGAGCTGTCCGCGGCATTTATAAAATGCGCGGTCGAGCATCCGTAAGAGAAAAATTTAAGGAAGCAAATATTCTCACTGTAGCGTCTCAATACATACTAGAAAACATTATGTATGTGCGGAATAACATCCAAGAATTCAAACTTAACAGTGATATCCATAGCTTTAACACTAGAAATAAAAATCAAATTGCTGTGCCCGGCCACCGCCTCGCTAAGGTTCGTTCATCTTTCGCTGCAAACTGTATTTTATAATAAAGTTCCTGCTGATGTAGTTAATTTGCCACGAAATAAATTCAAGTCATACGTCAAACACTATTTGTTAAGTAAGGAATACTATACTCTAAAAGATTTCATTGAAGATAAGGATGCCTTTAAGCCTGTAGCTTGATACTGTATACAAATTATTCCATTACTATATGGTCTTTACCTACTAGTGTCCGAGACATGTTGTTCTCTTCTTTTTTTATTTGTTATAATGTTTTATTTTAATCTTTAGACACTTAGGGACATTATACATCCCTAATTATTGTATTAATATTATTATTCATGAATATTTATTTGCATAAATAAATATTTATAGCTTCTAACGCATAGAGACATTTCTCTATATGCCTTTCATAACAAAAGTGTTATTTAAGTATGTAATGGACAAGCACAGAATGTGGCTTCTCACCAGGATGTACATGTGACTAAATTTGTTAATTGATAGAGCCTGCCAGCCTGAACATGTCATGCTCACTTAAAAGTCTTTGCTTATGGTGGCGTCGTTGATCGGGTCGCCACTTTCCCGAAGAAAGGTTGAGGGTGGCGATGGCTGAGATACGCGTCATACTCGTGAACGGGTGCTGTTTGTGGAGACCGGTCTGTTTTAGCTATTTGGGGCTATGTTTTAGGTAGTTTTCTTCTCATTGCATTTCTTCTTGTTTATTTACGTGATCGATCGTTATCGGTGCTTGTTAATCTTTAAAAAACAAAAAGTGTTAATAGTAATATAATAATAATATAGCCTTTTTATTCCGAAAGAAAGTGTTTACAGTTTCATAGAAAATAAATAAATTATGAACAATATAACTTAGTTAAAAAAATAACCGTTAATATAAAATAAAAAAAATAAACAACTTGGGCGGAGACCCCAGATCTGGATCGTACTTGGTTCAACAGGTCTCCATCGCAGTGCAACGGGGAAATGCTGCAAGTGTCATGGGGACCTTTGAGCCAAGTACACTTCAGGGAGGGGTAAGATAAGTTTAGGAATAATTTAGTTTTTAACTATAGTTTTATTTTTAGTTTTAATTAATTAGTTTAATTTTAGTAATATTATTTGTCTTGTTATTTACCTTTATAATTGAATCAATAAAATCTTTTTTAATACTTTATAAAAATAACCACTATTCACACACATGTTACAAAATGTCTCTTATTTCGGTGTGCCTTGCGGCAAAGGCCTCCTCCAATTCTCTCCACTGTTTCCTATCTGCAGCTACTCTTAACCAGTGGGGGCTTAAGGTAATTTTTAGGTCGTCTTCCCATCTTATTGCTTTTCGACCTCTACTCCTGACGCCGTCCCTTGGGTACCAAACTGTCACCTGTTTAATCCATTTTTCCTTTTTGCAGCGAAGCATATGCCCCGTCCATCTCCATTTTTGTTGATCAATACGTGACAGTATCTCTGTTAGTTTAGTTTTGTGCCTTATGTCTATACTTCGGACTCTATCCTTTAGTTTTAGATCTAGCATGCTTCTTTCCATACTCTTCTGGCATCTTTCTAGTTTATCCCTGTGGTGTTTCGTCAGGGCCCAAGTTTCACAACCATATGTGATGCAGGGTAGGATGCAGGTATCAAAAGTCTTCTTTTTGATTGTAATACTTAGTTTCTTGCTTTTCATAACTTCTTTTAAAGCCCAGTATTTTTTCCACCCAGTCGCGATTCTTTTGTCTATTTCCTTGGACATTTGATCATTTGGCGATATTATCTGGCCTAGATATACATATTCATCTACTTAATCGATTTTTTGATCATTGATGGTTATATTTGTGGGGATTGAGTTTGTCATCATTTTGGTTTTACTTAAGTTAATTTCTAGCCCCACTTCCCTGCTTCTGAGTACTAAGTTTTTTATCATGTGTTCCAGCTTCTCTGGGTCCTCTTCCATAATAACAAGGTCATCGGCAAATCTCAGATGACTCAATCGCGCTCCGTTTATGTTCAGCCCCAGATTTCTGAACATTTGTTCAAGCACTGCTGTAAACAACTTAGATGAGAGTGGGTCCCCTTGCCTAACGCCTCTTTCTATTGGGAAAATGTTTCCTGTACCAGCCTAATACTAGCTTTGCTTTCCCTGTATATATTTTTAATGATATTTATATAAGTATCTTGGATCCCCTGCTCTTTTAGACTCCGTCATACATATAATCTATGAAGCACAGGTAGATGGGTTTGTTATATTCAGGGCCCGTAATTAATTAATGATTAATAATTTACATCAAAACTATTTGGGACCACCCTATATGGAGCATTATTGCATAGCATATTTTGGACCCGGGTATGTCCTTAAACTACGTCCAACAAATGAGAGGTAGGGCACAGCGCAGCACGCTTGAATCTGGGGCAGCCCAACTGGGGAAGTACCTCCTCCTTACAGAAGACCACAGCCATAATAGCACTGCTACCTTTCAGGTATGTAGTGCTGTGTTCCTGATGGTGAGTAAGGTTCCCAGAGCTCCAACCCCCCTTAAAGACCGGCAACGCCGTCGTGACTCCCCTGGTGTTGCGGGTGCCCATGGGCGACGGTAATTGCTTACCATCAGGCAATCCGTCTGCTCGTTTGCCGCCTATGTCATATAAAAAAAAAGCATGACGTCAAATTAATGTCATCGGCATAAAAGTTACGGGCCCTGTTCATTGTATTTTTGTATGAGCTATGTTAATTGTATTTTTGTATTTTGTATGTATATGGTCAATTGTACTGAAGTCTTTTCTGAATTCTGCCTGCTCCACTGGTTGGTTGTCGTCTAGCTTCAGTGATATTCGGTTCAGGATTATTTTAGCAAAAACTTTATGCACATTTGAGATTAGTGATATGGGTCTGTAATTCCCTATTTCGTCTTTTGAACCTTTCTTATGTAGAAGTATTATGTGTGATTCTGCCCATTGGCTTGGATTATACCTGTATCTAATATCTCAGGTTTATTTGTAATAAGCATGTATTTATATTTTTGTGTATATTTTGAAAACAAAATAACTATACATATAATATTTTTTGAAACTTTTGATGACGAATTTTGTAATTTCTAAATTAGAATAAAGGACACAATTCAGATAAGAGAGCATATCGAACGTTTTGTTAAATTCTTTCTTAGCAGTCAGATTTGGACTTGTAAGTAATTAATAATTATTTTTATTTTTATTTGACAGATTTTTTTTTGTAATTGTTGGATATGTTTTCTTAAAGAAGAACGCATTTTTATGCAATATGTATAAGATATCTTTTGTAGTACTGTTTTGAAAAAATAAGTCCCGCCGAGTTTCTTGCCGGTCATAAAAGTCGAAATGCTTCTCGGGTCAGAGGTGTAGGGTTAGAACCGGTGTAGTTTTTATGTTTTCTTCTTTTGTATACTCGACGTGTAAAAGTGCCCTTGTGGCCTACTTACTGAATAAACGTTTGATTTTGAGTTTTTTGAGTTTTTGAGACAGCACTTGCTATGATTAGGTTTTTTTTTTTTATGATATAGGAGGCAAACGAGCAGACGGATTGCCTGATGGTAAGCAACTACCGCCGCCCATGGACACTCGCAACACCAGAGGAGTCACAAGTACGTTGCCGGCCTTTAAGATCCCTATACGCTCTTTTCTTGAAGGTTTGGATGTCATATTTGGTGTAAGGACTATTTAGTTTTAATGGAATCTAGAATGTACCAGGCTATTGGGTGGAAAGGATAGACTAGATACTGGGCTATTGGATAAAAAAACGGACGTCTGCAAATGGTATACAATTTTACTAGCGGCGGACGGTGACTCGAGATGGGCTCCCACAAAAAGCGACATCAAAGATGGCTCAAGAGCAAATCCGGTGCAAAGGGCTAAGGGTAGAGAGGTGTCACTGGACTTTAAACATATAGCCAACTCGCCACTTAGGTTTCCACATCTACCCTCGAGAACGCAGCTCTAAGGCCGGTTAAGGCAAGTCAGAGGGAGGGGACCTGTCCCACCTACCCTGTTATCATTATTAATTTATTATTATGGAATAAACAGCGAATAGTATATAGTTTATGTTCATCATCATCTCAGCCATAAGACGTCCACTGCTGAACATAGGCCTCCCCCTTGGACCTCTACGTGTACCGGTTGGAAGCGACCTGCATCCAGCGTCTTCCGGTCGTCTGTTCATCTTGTGGGTGGACGTCCTACGCTGCGCTTGCTAGTCCGTGGTCTCCACTCGAGCACTTTTCGACCCCGTCTGCTGTTCTCTGTGTGCAATGTGGCCTGCCCATTGCCACACCAGCTTGCTAACCCGGTGGGCTATGTCGGTGACTTTAGTTCGCCTACGGATCTCCTCATTTCTAAGTCGATTACGTAGAGTAACTCCGAGCATAGCTCTCTCCATAGCTCGTTAAACGACTTTTAGTTTACAGATGAGGCCGATAGTGAAAGACAACGTTTCGGAACCGTAGTTTATGTTACTGCGACATAATTAAATAAATAAATAAATATTTCGGGACAATCTTACACAAATCGACCTAGTCCTACGGTAAGCTAAGTAAGGCTTGTGTCGTAGGTACTAGACGACGATATATATAATAGATACATACATATAAATACTTAAATACATAGAAAACATCCATGACTCAGGAACAAGTATCTGTGCTCATCACACAAATAAATGCCCTGACTGGGAATCGAACCCAGGACCATCGGCTTCAGAGGCAGGGTCACTACCCACTAGGCCAGATCGGTCGTCACATCAATCAACATCAAACAAGTATTTCTATGCATAATTATGTACTTTTACTTTTTCGTTTTGTTTTTATTCAGGGACAAACTAGAGTCGAGCCTAACACAGTCTCTGGCGCTATGCTACTATGTTCCGTCTCTGTCCCCGGTATGGGTGCGTCTCACTCACTCACCAAGTAGGAACTGCTCGGCGATGGCCTCCGCGTCCTCATCTGCCTTCAGCGCAGCCGCTTTAAGACAGTCTCTGATGCGGTGAGGGTCGTACTCCTCTGATAGCTTCTGGTGTCTGCAAAGAAACATACATTGAAACATGTAGATGGACAAATAGATGGATGGACAAACGGACGAAAGGATAGACAGACGAACGAACTAACTGACGAATAGATGGAAAAGCGGACAGTCAAAAAGATAGACAGACCGGCAGACGGAAAGACGGACAAGAAACTATAGTCTATACTTTCAGGTATTTAAAAAAAAGGTAAACAATCTTGACGTGTTTTTTTATTGAACAACGCTTTTTTTTTAAATCAGTGACTATTACTTACGAAAGCAAAACAATGTAAATAACTGTATGTGATTCATAACTGTCACATACTTTTCATTATTTATTATTCAAAACTAATTTTCCATGAAAAGAAATGTCGAGATTGTTTACCTTTTTTTAACTACCTAAAAGTATAGACTATAGTTTATTGTCTGTATTTCCGTCTGTTGGTCTGTCCTTTAGTCTGTACGTATGTCTATCTTTTTGACTGTCGCCTTTACATCTGTCCATCTTTTAGTCTGTTCGTCTGTCAGCTCGTTCGACTTTTTTAATGATAAAAGTGGCAATTGAGCAGACGGATTGCCTGATGGTGAGCACACCGTCGTCCATGGACACCCGCAACACTAGGGGAGTCACATGCGCGTTGCCGGCCTTTTAAGATAGGACGCTCTTTTCTTGAAGGTATGAGGGTCGTATCGGTCCGGAAATACCGCTGACGGCAAATCATTCCACAGTTTTGATGTGCGAGGCAGGAAGTTTCTAGAGAAACGCACAATAGAGGATTTCCAACTATGCACGTCTGTCAGTTCGATCGTCTGTCCGTCTTTTTGTCTGTTTGTCTATCCGTCTGTTTGACTATATGTTTGTTCGTCTATACTCATGTCCGTCACAGACGGAAAGAGAACGAGTGACTAAATAAATGTGATCAATCACATCCACACAGCACATACACAGCCATAGTGTTTAATATATATTTTTTTTATGACATAGGCGGCAAACGAGCAGACGGATTGCCTGGTGTTAAGCAATTACCGTCGCCCATGGGCACCCGCAACACCAGGGGAGTCACAAGCGCGTTGCCGGCCTTTATGGGGTTGGAGCTCTGGGAACCTTACTCACCATCAGGAACACAACACTACATACCTGAAAGATAGCAGTGCTATTATGGCTGTAGTCTTCTGTAAGGAGGAGGTACTTCCCCAGTTGGGCTGCCCTAGATTCAAGCGTGATGATCAGTGATCGGCACTAACGGTGCAAAACTTTAACAAAACTTGTTGAACTGAGGTATAGTAATACTTACCATCAAGAAAAAATCGAATAACTTTGGCAAATTAGTGTGCAATTTAATTGAATATCGGAATCTCGATTAGCCAATATGTGGGTGTAAGAATATAATGGTTTTCATGGCTCTATACACTCTTTTAAGTCCGATTAACGAGTTTGTTAAAATTTTGCACCGATAGTGCCGATCACTGGTGATGATCAACGCCGTGCCCTACCTCTCATTGTTGGACGTAGTTTAAGGACATACCCGGGTCCCAAAATATGATAAAAAGAGGTTTTTACGGGGTCGGCAACGAGTGAATGATGCCTCGGGCCGCATGCTTGTTTGCCTTTGTGGTATAAAAAAAAAAGTCATAAAAAATAAACCAATGATCACTAACCTTGTATGAAGCTCTTCATAGTTAATCTTCATCTGTACCAGAGCGGATATCCGGTCGACAACGTCTGTCTTCATCTCTTCCAGTCTCTGCTGTTCCACCAGGTTGTCCCTGGCTATGTTCTCGATGCTCATCATCAGCTCTTCCGTCTCCATGTTCAGGGCTAGGAGTTGGGGTGTGGTTTCTAAAAGTTTGTCCTGGGGACATACAGTTAGAGTCAAATAGTACTCACACTAGCCAAATATATATGTACGGATCTTTTGTATAAGGCTCAATTGCTGCCATGGCCTCCTGGGTCACTCTTAAACCCCCGATTTAATGCATCTAAAGACAATAACTTTAAACTGTTGTGAGCCATGTTACTATTACTTAGTATGCTCCAGAGGCCTATGGAACGACATACAAGGCAGCGG
This sequence comes from Grapholita molesta, assembly GCA_022674325.2. Lineage (NCBI taxonomy): Eukaryota > Metazoa > Arthropoda > Insecta > Lepidoptera > Tortricidae > Grapholita > Grapholita molesta. The sequence goes on along the minus strand of CP053145.2, from coordinate 7,013,970 downwards.
ACAGCAGTGAGTTCCCTTAATGCAAATGGTGTGTCCTGACTTGGCTTGAAAATGGGTACCAGAGCTTACCCAAACTTTGTTTGTAACTAATGCATGGAGCAGGTTCTGGTCTCTGAAAACCATCATGAAAAATAAAGATTACCGCATCTCAATAAAAAGGAAAGTTTTCAACATGTGTATCTTACCTATACTAACATATGGATGCCAAACCTGGGCTGCTACAGAAAAAATGTCACAAAAACTATTAGCTTGCCAGAGAGGAATGGAAATAAGCATGTTAGGGTATACAAAAAGAGACAGAAAACGAGCGAGCGAAATAAGAGAGGTCACAAAATTAGAAGATGTCACTCTAAAATCCAAAACTCTAAAATGGAAATGGGCAGGCCACATGCTTAGAGAAAAAATGAGGTGGTCAAACATACTGACCGAGTGGACCCCACGCTACAGCACAAAGAGAAAAATAGGCAGACAATACAAGAGATGGTCAGATGATTTAAAGAAAACGGCTGGTCCACTATGGACACGATTAGCCAGAGATAGAGAGGCATGGAAGGCAATGGAGGAGGCCTTTGTGTCAAAAGGACACGTTGCATAAAAAAAAAATTTTTTTTTTTTTTCTTTAGGATGGCTTTTACACCTTGCCGATTTTAGCAGGGTGGATTTCGCCAATGTCAGGTAGAGTGAACTTTTGACTTTATTTTAGGATGACTGTTCGGTGGTAAATTTTGTGTCTGTGAAAGGATAGGTTGGGTACCTAAAACAAATATGCATACGTTATTGACGACACAGACTTACACATGACGAATACAAACACTCGTGAAAAATAGCGGAAAGCGGATGATTGATTGTTAGGCAAGTAACAAAGCGGATGAATGGAAAAAAAATAAATTTGATAATGATAACTACATAAATAATGCTAAATATTCTTTGACAAGTTGAAAATATATAAATTATATATCCAAAATATGGTATTATAGTTTTATATTATGTTCTTGTATATATTTAATAAGAATGGCAGTTAAAGGCGGGTCCATTAGATATAGAATTGAACGGAAGTCTATGGGCCGCGGGATATAGTTTGGAAGAACATCATACAATGAGTAACTGTATTTCGGACAAGAAAATGTGGTTTACTGTGCCATCGTCAAGACCACACTCGCACAAAGAACTGTCCCGTACCCTGATCTTAGCAAGAAATACCGGTGTACACACTGGTCCAAGGCGCAGATGAAAAAAAAAAAAAAAATTGAAATTGAAAAAGTAGTAACATGACGCACAACAATTTTAATTATACTAAAGCATAATTTTGGGAGAGGTGCCATAATCATCAGATTTCTATCCGAATTAGCTGGTTCGATTTTATGTTATTATTTAAACCCTTTGAGTCCTTTCATTGAATGTAGGTCTGTTCTTTTATTAACAACATGGCAATCACCAAAGGCAACATGGCATATTTGTGTACCTGCAAGTCAGGGTTCTCCAGAATCTCATGCAGCTCCTCGATGGTTAGCTCTCCGAGTTCCGGGAACATGAGGGCAGGTGTGCTTGCATGTGAGGGGCTGCTCTGTGATTCTTCCTCCACTGGTACTGCTTTCTGGAGCTCCCTGTATGTGAGATATTGATAAAATTACTAATGTTGTCCATACTAATATTATAAAAGTGTATAAATTAACTCTCTCTGTATGTCTGTGTGTTTACCTCTTTACACTTAACCAACTGAACCAATGGGATGGAGAGTTTGAGCTATGAGAGAACATTTACATACATTTCAGCCATATGCAGTCCACTGCTGGACATAGGCCTCCCACAAATATGACTTGTATCATCTTGGGGGGCAGTTGACATAGTCCCCATGCTTGGCAGGCGGGTAGGTGACCGCGGTAGCTGTGGATTGGGTTTGATGGACACTGCTGCCCTTCAGTAGGATATTTCCCTTTGTCGCCTCTTACGACAGACGCGGGAGGAGATGGAGTGGTGCTATTCTAGTCAGCCGGCATCACACGGCCCACAAGAGAACATTCATTATAATTAAAATTATCAGAATTATCTGCCACATTTATGCATTCTGAATAACCCAATTATACTTTATTTACACCATTCTCAAATAAACCTGCTTACCTAATAACAGCATGAACCACTCTTCCTAAATCCGAATGCACAGTAAACTGGATCAGCCCCGGAGCCCCCACAACCTGGCTCGAATGTTCTGCTACCCATGGATGTGCCAGTGGAGGATTGACCAATATAACGGGCTTCTCATTAGGAAAATCCGGTCCTAGTATCACGTTTAAGCTGAAATTCTTCCCGTTTATTACAAAATCCACTTTATACTCCGTGTTTTCTGTTACTTCTTGAACATTGTCGTTGAATATTTTTAAGGTGTCGATTTGGCGCTTACGGACATCTTGCTCGTTGTAATATTGTCGGGGCAGCATTGCTATAATTAAGTTTACTGCAAATGACTGTTGTTTATGAAATAAAAACGGCGATTAGTAATACTACAAAAACATCGTTCGCGCACTTGATATAGACGTAAATTTAGTTACGTCACTAATCAGGTTTTGTGCTGCTGTGCGAGAGTTAATTTCTATAGAAAATCATTAAGTTTGCTGTTTAATTTTTTAAGTATTTGGTTTGAGATCAATAAATACAAATAGTGGACGTAGAAACACATCACAGATACAACTCATCTCATGACATTCCTACGAAAAGTTTTGACATTACGTTCGGAACACTAGAGTAGCTACACAAGATCCGGCTGAAACATTTATTATCCGAATACAATTACGAATAAAATGTATCGCGCATGATAATTCGGGTATTTTTCATTAATTTTTATTGAAATCATTTATTTTCAAGACTATTATTATGATAAATTTATTTACTTGTCATTTCAAAGAAAGCTATCGGGTAGTATAAGAACGATATCATGTGACATAATAGCTGTGGTCCGATTCACGCTCACACTGCTCATAGAGTTCATAGTGCTGACAAATGGTCGAATCAGTTGACAATATAACATTCCGCCCATATGAATGGTAGGAATATACAGGCATCAACTTGACTATTAGCATTACGCTCATAATGCTCATGCCTGATATCGTTACTTTACGATGTTTTCTTTCAGCGAAAAGCGACTGGTAAATATCAAATGATAGATCCGAAAAACTCATTGGTAAAAGTCCATAGACATACCATTAACTAGACGAGGCTTGCTAATAATAACACCCCGATCGAAAAGGTTGGTCATATGGAACTTTTCATAGGTATGGCAGAGGTGGCATTATTTTCGTCCGTCCTTGTCATAGTCTCACATATTTTTGTTCCCCTTCAAACTGAACCTTTCAGAACTGTCAAAGTTGGTGGGATACAAATAAATACCTACAATTGGAGTTTTTTTTTGTGTTTTCACCCTAAGTTGCGGTAATTATAATTATACAGAACAAGCTTATAGTTATATTTTTGTTATAGAGTGTCCTGTAAAGCAAAACTATAGTAAACTGTTACTTTTGGGCTGCAAAAACGAAAATATCTTCGTCTCCTACTGACGTACGCAGATGCGTGCTCCTGTATTCATCCTACAGCAAGCCGGGATTCGAACCTGCGATCTCCGGATTGCATGTCGCATGCTGTTACCGCTAAGCAACCAGCGCTCTAATCATCGAATGAGAATGCTTGTGACTCGCTCTTATTCTCTTAACAATAAAGGCGTGTTTAGCTCATTTTGAACTCCTCGCCTTTAGCAACTTTTGCTGCTGACTGTACTTTGTAAACTAATGTATACAGGGTGTAATTTATGTACATGATACAAAGTATATTTTTCGAACTCCATAATCAATTAGCAAGTGAAAGCTGTAACTCTGATTAAGATAAAACAATATATTTTTTATACAGCTGTTAAAACATATTTAAAATGTAAATTAACTAAATTACTTTTCAAACTGGCATTAACAAAAAAAAAATGACAGTTATAATTCAAACAGTCTATTCAAATTACTAATTTAAATAGCCTAATAAACCGTTACAAACTCCAGAATCAGCGATACCTACAGCTGTATCTAACAAAAGTAAAATATATTTCCAAAAAAAAAAAATATTTAATATATTTTGTCTGATTTCAGCGAGAGTAGGAGCATTCAATTACAAGTTGCTTATGAAGTTAGAAAACCATATTTTGTATCATGTAAAAAATTGTTGTATTTTGTAAAATTATCTTAAGTTGAAATTACCAGCGGGCGGTCAGCAGCGCCCCTTACAGCGATAGAACATACTGCGATCGCCAAACCGCCTGCCTAACGTAGCTATTATCTCCATGTCGTGATCAACGGGGGATGCATACAGCAGTTAGTTGTAGAAATAAAATAACTTTTTTTTAACAGCCTTTTATTGGAAACTTCATGCATAATAAACCAGCAGACACCCTATACAAGCATACTACAACATAAACTATATCGAAAACAATTTTATTGCTCACGACACCAGTGGCGGCGCCGCCATTAACCAGAAATCCAAGTCCGGCTTGCCTGTACACGCACCGCCACTGCGATTGTCTATAATCGTGTGATAGACACATTAATAGCAAAAAATACGCAAAAAAAATAAAGGTTAATCAACTTTTCGTTGCCATAGTAACGCTCCACTGGACAACTATTTTAAAAACCGGTTTGATTTACAAAAATCGCATTAAAATTCACAAAACATGGACTTTTGTGCATATCAGCATGTTAAAACAATGATTTAACAAATTTTGATATTAATGACTCTTGGACAACGGAACAAAAAAAAAGAAGATAAAAGTTGATTGACCTATGTAACTCTAGCCGTTTAGGTTCAATGCTCCAGTCTAAAGTCATAGTAATAAGTATTTTTTTTGAATAGTAAGTCAACTTTTGCTAAGCTCTGACAGCTGTCAAATATTTACTACTTCTTCTTTAAAAAAAATATGGCTTCCATCAATAAATCAATCGATGATTTCGCCAATGTCAAGTAAAATAACAAATAAGTATAATAACATATAAGTTTGCCCTTAGAGCATGACGTTGTTCGGTAGTAGGCGCGTTTGTAAAGTGGTAGCTGGACTTTACAGAAAGCTAAGAGGCGGCCGTGACCCCGGGACTGCCGGGTGATGACCAAAATAGTGGTGAAACACGTTTTGAAATCTATTCTTCATTAGCTGCACAATTTTTCGTTAGATCACTGCATAATACGCTATCAATATTACACACTAAATTACGTTTGAACAAAAAACAAAAAATATATTTTCAAGACGACTTCGCCATTTTGAGGTTCAACCGTCAATCCCGAAAAACTTTTACTAAGCGTTGACAGCTGTCAAATTTTAACTTTATCTTTATCTTTGTGTGTTATGGCTCCATCGATAGCGTCGCTGATTCCGCCAAAACTATTACGATGACTTTTTGGTGCAATGTACCCTCGGTCTTACCGAATTTTAAAAAAAATTTTTTGCGTAAATTTTGCCGAATTACCCAAACACATTCCTCGATTATAAAATTATCAATGGACCCCAAATTATATTAACAAATAATTTACTAAACTATATATAAATTAACAATAACTAGAATATAAAATGTTTCTCACCGAACCCTGATGGTATTTTTTTTTCTGTAATTTAATAACAGGAGGAGCTAAATTAATTCTTACTACCTTGTATTAAGAGTCATGGCTAGGGATATATTTATTATATTTACATTTACTACAGTTTCTTGGAAAACTATTCAGAATATGTCACGCAATATTTTATTCAACAAAACATAAGAAAAAAAAAGTCGTAAAGATTCATTATTTTTTTTACGAATTGTGCACCGAGAACAGTAAGCCATAGATTTCTGTAGCCAAATTCAAAATACATTTTTTAATATTATAAAATCAATGAATCCTCGCTGAATAAAAAAAAAAAAAAACAAATCTTTTTATAAAAAAGAAAAGTTAACCACAGATAAACATTTGTTCGTGTTAATTATAAAATTGTGATGCTATCTTGCACCTTTTTAAAAAAAAGGGAATCGAAATATATATTACAATAATTCGGGAATGTTTTTTTGTACCTACAGGCTTGATACATAGAAAAAAAAAACTATAATAAAACATATTTTTGGTTTAGTACCCTTCGATAAACATAGAAACCAAGTAACTACGAAGTAACGGACACCCGTATAGTATAAGTGCATGGTAATGGCTAAGGGGCCATCCACATATTACGTCATAGCAATAGGGGGTGCCCACCCCCCTCCATGTCACTGTGCGTGTTAATGGGGTCGGAACATAGCGCGATATAGGGGCATATCTTGTGACGAAATATGTGATATGAACGAAAAAAATATTTTATAAAAAATAGGACGACATTCAATTACCCTAGAGCGCCAGTGTTAATGCATTTTTGTAAGTTTTATATGCACATATACCCATGTATATAAATTTTAGTCGCCATCAGATATATCATGGCCAGAAATATCTGAACAATGCCTGTATTGCCAAGGCGATAAAATTCAGATATTTGTGATCACCTCCACAGCTCCTATATATCTGATGGTGACTGTATGTACCCTTCTATATAGTCTATGACTTTCACATATATAAGACTTAGGAATTCAGAATTATTTAAATTTAGATTTAAAAAAAAGTTGTCCCAAATTGTGTACAAAAATTAAGGTGAAAAGGGGTAAGATAGTATATTTTTTACGAGGGGTAAAGTGGAAAATCATTTGTACTTTTCGGTATACGGTTCTTTACCCCTCATAAAAAATCAATATTGCCCCAATATATATTTACCTCATTCAAACGTAACATGGTGTAACGTATTTTATTTAAATAGTAGGGTTCTAAATGGAATTGAACACAGAAAAAAACTAGGCCAGAAAAAGAACATTTTTTGAAAAAAATAATTACCCATCTTGTTTCAATAAAAACACCATTTAAATAAATTTGTTAAACTGATACTTTCTATAATTATTCTTGAGACTTTTTAGAGACTTTAAGTCTTCATCTGACATGGACGGACTTAAGTCTTAAACTAAAAAGTTATCACTTAATATCGGCTTGAAGTGACAAAAATATCTACACTTATACAATTGGTATTGTTAATCAATTTTACCACTTTGTGAGACAATATTAGATTTTGACTGTACAATAACCACAAAGCAATGTGTAATTATATTCAAGAGGAACCGAATTAATAAATATCTATACAAATCGGGTATTCAAGGTTTTTCAGAAATTAGTATATATAATCGAATTTATATTCATATTTTGATTTTGACACATTTATAGAATGTAAAATACATATTAATCCAGAAACTGAACCAGACATTGTGACGCGAGGCAACATCGACTGTTTTTTTTTTTGGGATAATAACGAACGTCTAATCCCTATAAAAACAATCTTACCCCAATTTTTTTTATTGTCTATAAACATGTCTTAAATACCATTTGTAAGTGCTATCTCATTTTGAAAATTCGAGTATTGAATGGGTAACTTTTCCTAAAATATATTTAAAAAATCACATTTTAGTGTCATATTTTTTTAAACCTACGAATTTTATAAAAATAAAAAAAGGTGATGTGCAAAAAAGGTTGCATTATTTTTTCATTTTGCGCTATTTTAAAGCGTATGCACTATTTTAGGGTGAGAATAATTAAATCATTAAATTGGATATTTGCTAAAAATGTACATAGATGTAACCCGGGCTTGCATTTGGTTGTCAGGGTAACTTTACACAAATACATCGTGGGAGTTTTTAAACTTTTTCTTAGCACCACAGCAACCATATTTCACAGAAATCAAGTCGCGCATACAACACAAATTCGAGGCAACCAAATATGACCGAACAATAAATATGAGCCATTTATTTCTTCTGGATTTCCAAAAAAACGTGTTATTTTCTGTAGATTTTATGTTATTTCTATTTAAAATCACGATATTTGATTAGAATAGGATAAAAATATCTCAAATATTGATATATTATGATACTTTACAGTAACACAAAAAACTAAAAAGTTTAGACTTTTTTAGTTATAGTTTTTATTTTCTAGTTCTACATTTTTAACACTTCTGTTGCTATAAAAGGTTCTCATGATTTAGAATAGATATATCATAACATTTACTGAAAATAACACAATATATTAAAGTAGCATTTACTTCGTGAAAAATTCTTTTACACTCGGTTGTTACGTTTCTTATTTTTAACCTTTCCCACGCCAAGGACTGATATATAGGTCACAGTGTACAAAGCAATATAAACCTATATAGATATGCACATAAAGTCCAACTTCAGTTTTTATCTCGTTGACATGGCGTTGAATAAGTTAACACCAGTGACTGGATATACATAAACTTCATTTCAGTACAAAATGGCTGCCATAAAAAACCCCAATATTCTAATGCTTTAGATATTATCCAATAAGCAAATTCCCGCTCTTAAAAGTTGTCTGCTCCATCGAAGTTGTGATTGACTAATATTATGTCATACATCAAACCTCATGCGCGCTTGAAGGAGTTAGACTCCGCCTTTGTGGACTGGTTGTGGGGTAATTTTTCAGACTTCATTCGTAATCTATCAATGTGGATAATACCAACGTACTTTATTTTTAAGGGAAGTCCGTCATAGGATACTAAATACCGATTAGATAGTTTATATAGCCACGAACGGAGGTGTTATTTACAAGATGCTGCTTAAAACATCTGTTTCAGATGTTTTAAGAATAGACGGACTTTCCTAATAGACGGTCTTACCCACATTGGCTTTATATATATTATCAATCGCTGTGTCCGGGTGACATGATAGTGCTTAGTTTTAAAAATAATTTGTTCTATCTACCGTCGTATTTTTTAAATCCTACTGTTCCATTTCTAAAGCCGTTAGTTTTCTGGTGAACTCTGCTCTTTGTGACGGCGTCAGTTCCTGTCAAAAAAATGTTTAATTAGTAAAAATGGTCGCGTACCCAACGGTTCGTTGTGATCGTCTTGGCCAAAAGTATAATACTATGCTTAAAAAAGAAAAAAAAAAAACAATAAAAAATTCAGGCGGTACAAAGTTCGCCGGGACAGCTACTTTAAAATATGTTTGAGATTTCTGGGAAAACAATTCGGATTGGTGGAGCCTGGAAAAGGGTTATTAACTGGCCTCGCTGTACAAAAAATGAACTCTGTCTATGGGCTATTAAAGTACATTTTAGTGCGAGGTGGCCAGTTATTGAAGTATAGCCAATAATTGAAACCCTATTAGAAATTGTGCTCTATTTATAGGTAAACAGAATTCATTTTCAGTATAAGATGGCAAGTTGGACCCATGTATGTCCTTAAACTACGTCCAACAATGAGAGGTAGGGCACAGCGATGACCAACACGCTTGAATCTGGGGCAGCCCAACTGGGGAAGTACCTCCTCCTTACAGAAGACCACAGCCATAATAGCACTGCTACCTTTCAGGTATGTAGTGTTGTGTTCCTGATGGTGAGTAAGGTTCCCAGAGCTCCAACCCCCTTAAAGGCCGGCAACGCGCTTGTGACTCCCCTGGTGTTGCGGGTGCCCATGGGCGACGGTAATTGCTTAACACCAGGCAATCCGTCTGCTCGTTTGTCATGAAAAAAAAAAAGTTGTCGTCGCCCGCCTGCGACCTGAACCACTCGGACACGGCCTCGTCTCCCGCCGCCACTGGTGCGGTGGGACTGACAGTGGGACTCACCATGACGAGGTGGTTGACGGCGTTCATGACGGCGTCCTGCTGGATGGCGCGCAGGTTGCGCTCCAGCACGGAGTTGTCGTCGCCCGCCTGCGACCTGAACCACTCGGACACGGCCTCGTCTCCCGCCGCCACTGGTGCGGTGGGACTGGGAGTGGGACTCACCATGACGAGGTGGTTGACGGCGTTCATGACGGCGTCCTGCTGGATGGCGCGCAGGTTGCGCTCCAGCACGGAGTTGTCGTCGCCCGCCTGCGACCTGAACCACTCGGACACGGCCTCGTCTCCCGCCGCCACTGGTGCGGTGGGACTGGGAGTGGGACTCACCATGACGAGGTGGTTGACGGCGTTCATGACGGCGTCCTGCTGGATGGCGCGCAGGTTGCGCTCCAGCACGGAGTTGTCGTCGCCCGCCTGCGACCTGAACCACTCGGACACGGCCTCGTCTCCCGCCGCCACTGGTGCGGTGGGACTGGGAGTGGGACTCACCATGACGAGGTGGTTGACGGCGTTCATGACGGCGTCCTGCTGGATGGCGCGCAGGTTGCGCTCCAGCACGGAGTTGTCGTCGCCCGCCTGCGACCTGAACCACTCGGACACGGCCTCGTCTCCCGCCGCCACTGGTGCGGTGGGACTGGGAGTGGGACTCACCATGACGAGGTGGTTGACGGCGTTCATGACGGCGTCCTGCTGGATGGCGCGCAGGTTGCGCTCCAGCACGGAGTTGTCGTCGCCCGCCTGCGACCTGAACCACTCGGACACGGCCTCGTCTCCCGCCGCCACTGGTGCGGTGGGACTGACAGTGGGACTCACCATGACGAGGTGGTTGACGGCGTTCATGACGGCGTCCTGCTGGATGGCGCGCAGGTTGCGCTCCAGCACGGAGTTGTCGTCGCCCGCCTGCGACCTGAACCACTCGGACACGGCCTCGTCTCCCGCCGCCACTGGTGCGGTGGGACTGGGAGTGGGACTCACCATGACGAGGTGGTTGACGGCGTTCATGACGGCGTCCTGCTGGATGGCGCGCAGGTTGCGCTCCAGCACGGAGTTGTCGTCGCCCGCCTGCGACCTGAACCACTCGGACACGGCCTCGTCTCCCGCCGCCACTGGTGCGGTGGGACTGGGAGTGGGACTCACCATGACGAGGTGGTTGACGGCGTTCATGACGGCGTCCTGCTGGATGGCGCGCAGGTTGCGCTCCAGCACGGAGTTGTCGTCGCCCGCCTGCGACTCGAACCACTCGGACACGGCCTCGTCTCCCGCCGCCACTGGTGCGGTGGGACTGGGAGTGGGACTCACCATGACGAGGTGGTTGACGGCGTTCATGACGGCGTCCTGCTGGATGGCGCGCAGGTTGCGCTCCAGCACGGAGTTGTCGTCGCCCGCCTGCGACTCGAACCACTCGGACACGGCCTCGTCTCCCGCCGCCACTGGTGCGGTGGGACTGGGAGTGGGACTCACCATGACGAGGTGGTTGACGGCGTTCATGACGGCGTCCTGCTGGATGGCGCGCAGGTTGCGCTCCAGCACGGAGTTGTCGTCGCCCGCCTGCGACCTGAACCACTCGGACACGGCCTCGTCTCCCGCCGCCACTGGTGCGGTGGGACTGGGAGTGGGACTCACCATGACGAGGTGGTTGACGGCGTTCATGACGGCGTCCTGCTGGATGGCGCGCAGGTTGCGCTCCAGCACGGAGTTGTCGTCGCCCGCCTGCGACTCGAACCACTCGGACACGGCCTCGTCTCCCGCCGCCACTGGTGCGGTGGGACTGGGAGTGGGACTCACCATGACGAGGTGGTTGACGGCGTTCATGACGGCGTCCTGCTGGATGGCGCGCAGGTTGCGCTCCAGCACGGAGTTGTCGTCGCCCGCCTGCGACTCGAACCACTCGGACACGGCCTCGTCTCCCGCCGCCACTGGTGCGGTGGGACTGGGAGTGGGACTCACCATGACGAGGTGGTTGACGGCGTTCATGACGGCGTCCTGCTGGATGGCGCGCAGGTTGCGCTCCAGCACGGAGTTGTCGTCGCCCGCCTGCGACCTGAACCACTCGGACACGGCCTCGTCTCCCGCCGCCACTGGTGCGGTGGGACTGGGAGTGGGACTCACCATGACGAGGTGGTTGACGGCGTTCATGACGGCGTCCTGCTGGATGGCGCGCAGGTTGCGCTCTAGCACGGAGTTGTCGTCGCCCGCCTGCGACCTGAACCACTCGGACACGGCCTCGTCTCCCGCCGCCACTGGTGCGGTGGGACTGGGAGTGGGACTCACCATGACGAGGTGGTTGACGGCGTTCATGACGGCGTCCTGCTGGATGGCGCGCAGGTTGCGCTCCAGCACGGAGTTGTCGTCGCCCGCCTGCGACCTGAACCACTCGGACACGGCCTCGTCTCCCGCCGCCACTGGTGCGGTGGGACTGGGAGTGGGACTCACCATGACGAGGTGGTTGACGGCGTTCATGACGGCGTCCTGCTGGATGGCGCGCAGGTTGCGCTCCAGCACGGAGTTGTCGTCGCCCGCCTGCGACCTGAACCACTCGGACACGGCCTCGTCTCCCGCCGCCACTGGTGCGGTGGGACTGGGAGTGGGACTCACCATGACGAGGTGGTTGACGGCGTTCATGACGGCGTCCTGCTGGATGGCGCGCAGGTTGCGCTCCAGCACGGAGTTGTCGTCGCCCGCCTGCGACCTGAACCACTCGGACACGGCCTCGTCTCCCGCCGCCACTGGTGCGGTGGGACTGGGAGTGGGACTCACCATGACGAGGTGGTTGACGGCGTTCATGACGGCGTCCTGCTGGATGGCGCGCAGGTTGCGCTCCAGCACGGAGTTGTCGTCGCCCGCCTGCGACCTGAACCACTCGGACACGGCCTCGTCTCCCGCCGCCACTGGTGCGGTGGGACTGGGAGTGGGACTCACCATGACGAGGTGGTTGACGGCGTTCATGACGGCGTCCTGCTGGATGGCGCGCAGGTTGCGCTCCAGCACGGAGTTGTCGTCGCCCGCCTGCGACCTGAACCACTCGGACACGGCCTCGTCTCCCGCCGCCACTGGTGCGGTGGGACTGGGAGTGGGACTCACCATGACGAGGTGGTTGACGGCGTTCATGACGGCGTCCTGCTGGATGGCGCGCAGGTTGCGCTCCAGCACGGAGTTGTCGTCGCCCGCCTGCGACCTGAACCACTCGGACACGGCCTCGTCTCCCGCCGCCACTGGTGCGGTGGGACTGGGAGTGGGACTCACCATGACGAGGTGGTTGACGGCGTTCATGACGGCGTCCTGCTGGATGGCGCGCAGGTTGCGCTCCAGCACGGAGTTGTCGTCGCCCGCCTGCGACCTGAACCACTCGGACACGGCCTCGTCTCCCGCCGCCACTGGTGCGGTGGGACTGGGAGTGGGACTCACCATGACGAGGTGGTTGACGGCGTTCATGACGGCGTCCTGCTGGATGGCGCGCAGGTTGCGCTCCAGCACGGAGTTGTCGTCGCCCGCCTGCGACCTGAACCACTCGGACACGGCCTCGTCTCCCGCCGCCACTGGTGCGGTGGGACTGGGAGTGGGACTCACCATGACGAGGTGGTTGACGGCGTTCATGACGGCGTCCTGCTGGATGGCGCGCAGGTTGCGCTCCAGCACGGAGTTGTCGTCGCCCGCCTGCGACCTGAACCACTCGGACACGGCCTCGTCTCCCGCCGCCACTGGTGCGGTGGGACTGGGAGTGGACTCACCATGACGAGGTGGTTGACGGCGTTCATGACGGCGTCCTGCTGGATGGCGCGCAGGTTGCGCTCCAGCACGGAGTTGTCGTCGCCCGCCTGCGACCTGAACCACTCGGACACGGCCTCGTCTCCCGCCGCCACTGGTGCGGTGGGACTGGGAGTGGGACTCACCATGACGAGGTGGTTGACGGCGTTCATGACGGCGTCCTGCTGGATGGCGCGCAGGTTGCGCTCCAGCACGGAGTTGTCGTCGCCCGCCTGCGACCTGAACCACTCGGACACGGCCTCGTCTCCCGCCGCCACTGGTGCGGTGGGACTGGGAGTGGGACTCACCATGACGAGGTGGTTGACGGCGTTCATGACGGCGTCCTGCTGGATGGCGCGCAGGTTGCGCTCCAGCACGGAGTTGTCGTCGCCCGCCTGCGACCTGAACCACTCGGACACGGCCTCGTCTCCCGCCGCCACTGGTGCGGTGGGACTGGGAGTGGGACTCACCATGACGAGGTGGTTGACGGCGTTCATGACGGCGTCCTGCTGGATGGCGCGCAGGTTGCGCTCCAGCACGGAGTTGTCGTCGCCCGCCTGCGACCTGAACCACTCGGACACGGCCTCGTCTCCCGCCGCCACTGGTGCGGTGGGACTGGGAGTGGGACTCACCATGACGAGGTGGTTGACGGCGTTCATGACGGCGTCCTGCTGGATGGCGCGCAGGTTGCGCTCCAGCACGGAGTTGTCGTCGCCCGCCTGCGACCTGAACCACTCGGACACGGCCTCGTCTCCCGCCGCCACTGGTGCGGTGGGACTGGGAGTGGGACTCACCATGACGAGGTGGTTGACGGCGTTCATGACGGCGTCCTGCTGGATGGCGCGCAGGTTGCGCTCCAGCACGGAGTTGTCGTCGCCCGCCTGCGACCTGAACCACTCGGACACGGCCTCGTCTCCCGCCGCCACTGGTGCGGTGGGACTGGGAGTGGGACTCACCATGACGAGGTGGTTGACGGCGTTCATGACGGCGTCCTGCTGGATGGCGCGCAGGTTGCGCTCCAGCACGGAGTTGTCGTCGCCCGCCTGCGACCTGAACCACTCGGACACGGCCTCGTCTCCCGCCGCCACTGGTGCGGTGGGACTGGGAGTGGGACTCACCATGACGAGGTGGTTGACGGCGTTCATGACGGCGTCCTGCTGGATGGCGCGCAGGTTGCGCTCCAGCACGGAGTTGTCGTCGCCCGCCTGCGACCTGAACCACTCGGACACGGCCTCGTCTCCCGCCGCCACTGGTGCGGTGGGACTGGGAGTGGGACTCACCATGACGAGGTGGTTGACGGCGTTCATGACGGCGTCCTGCTGGATGGCGCGCAGGTTGCGCTCCAGCACGGAGTTGTCGTCGCCCGCCTGCGACCTGAACCACTCGGACACGGCCTCGTCTCCCGCCGCCACTGGTGCGGTGGGACTGGGAGTGGGACTCACCATGACGAGGTGGTTGACGGCGTTCATGACGGCGTCCTGCTGGATGGCGCGCAGGTTGCGCTCCAGCACGGAGTTGTCGTCGCCCGCCTGCGACCTGAACCACTCGGACACGGCCTCGTCTCCCGCCGCCACTGGTGCGGTGGGACTGGGAGTGGGACTCACCATGACGAGGTGGTTGACGGCGTTCATGACGGCGTCCTGCTGGATGGCGCGCAGGTTGCGCTCCAGCACGGAGTTGTCGTCGCCCGCCTGCGACCTGAACCACTCGGACACGGCCTCGTCTCCCGCCGCCACTGGTGCGGTGGGACTGGGAGTGGGACTCACCATGACGAGGTGGTTGACGGCGTTCATGACGGCGTCCTGCTGGATGGCGCGCAGGTTGCGCTCCAGCACGGAGTTGTCGTCGCCCGCCTGCGACCTGAACCACTCGGACACGGCCTCGTCTCCCGCCGCCACTGGTGCGGTGGGACTGGGAGTGGGACTCACCATGACGAGGTGGTTGACGGCGTTCATGACGGCGTCCTGCTGGATGGCGCGCAGGTTGCGCTCCAGCACGGAGTTGTCGTCGCCCGCCTGCGACTCGAACCACTTGGACACGGCCTCGTTGTCCCGCTCCCACTGGTGCGACTGAAAAGGTGAAAATTATACATTTATAAATATTCCGGAACAATCTTCGATATTTAAATAGAAAGAAAAATGATGACGTATACCACGAAGGATAAGATAGAAAAATTCGACAGGTCTAAGCGGTACTCGGATAGCACAATTGGTAGTGCACTGGGCTAGTGATCCAGTGGTTGTGGGTTCGAGTCCCGCTTCGAGTCAAATTTTTCTATTTTTCTCTCGATTTAAATATCGAAGATATTCGCTAGCAGACGTTTCTGCATAATAAAAAATAATTCTGGAACAATCTTTCTTTTATTATATAGTATTTGCAATCAGCCCTAAGACTATGAGCAAGTTAGTTCTGTGATTTTATCATGTGGAGTGGCTTCCTAATGGAAGCTTCTACTCATTTGCCCAGAGCTACTGCCGGTCCTCTAGCTTTAGGATATGATGAAGTTTTAGTTATCTAACATTCTGGTCCATGGTTAGTTGGCTTGCAAAGTTACTATGGGACAAAGCGGGACAATCTTAAACAAATCGACCTAGTCCTACGGTAAGCTCAGTAAGGCTTGTGTTGTAGATACTAGACGATGATATATATAATAAATAGATACATATAAATACTTAAATACATAGAAAACACCCATGACTCAGAAAAATGAATCTGTGCTCGTCACACAAATACATGCCCCGACTGGAATGTAAACCTAGGACCATCGGCTTCATAGGCAGGGTCACTACTGGTCGTCGTATAGTCGCCACGCGTGATAGAATGCGTTTCGACGGTCGCTGCGGCCCATTCGCCGGGGTGGTGGTCCAGTCAGCCGGGAGGATGGACTACGTGGAGCCCCACCTGCGTCTCCCCGCGGTCCTCGGTGAACCAGCGGCGCAGCGCGGCGGCGGCGGCGCCCTGGTCCATGTCCTGCTGGCGCGCCGCCGCCTGCACGCGCCGCTCCTGCTCGTTCTGCAGCAGCAGCCGCCGCAGCCGCCAGTACAGGAACCGCCGGGACTCCTTCCAGGGTATGATGTCCTGGTAGGGAATTTAAAGTCGTTTATTGCCTAGGAGGAATAATGACTGGAGGCATCTGCGAGCGCCAGTAAGGGACAATGATATTCTGGCTTTTGCAGCCCAAAATGTAACAATTCACTATAGTTTTGCTTTACAGGACACTCTTTATAATAAAAATATTATCTTATTCTGTATTAATAACCGCAACTTCGGTTGAAAACACAAGAAAAATCCAATTGTGTTTGTTTGTATCCCTCTTACTTTGACAGTTCTGAAGGGTTCCGTTAAAAGGGGAACAAAAATATGTAACACAAGAACAAAAATAGCGCCATCTCTGCCATACCTAATGGAAAGTTACATAAGACCATCCCTTTCGATCGTAGTATTATTATTAGCACGCTCCGTCTAGTTAAATGGTATGTCTATGTTTATTGCATACATTAACACTTAATTTTTTTTAAATTTACCATTAATTAATAGTTATTAGGGTAGATACACGTAAGTGAAATGAAAGTGACCATTAAATTAACTATTCATTCATTTATTTACTAATCATCATATGATTAATTAATTATAAATGAAGATGTAGTTAGTAAACTAGACAAAGATTATACTATCGACTAGAGATGCAACGGATACAGCCACTATTCGGTATCCGGTCTATCCGGCCACAATTTTACTATTCGGCCGGATACCGGATAATGGCCTAGTATTCGACCGGATACCGGATAGTGACCTAGTATTCGACCGGATACCGGATAGTGGCCTAATATTCGACCGGATACCGGATAGTACGAAAACACACAGCGATGAGATTTTTTTTTTAATTTTTTTTTTTTGAAAACAAGATTTTATAACAGTGAAATAGTGTAATATTTTACATGTAAATACATTCTATACTCACAAATATACAGCCTTTCTCGAGCATCCGTTCAGCCGTGTCGTGCAGCTCGGCGAATTGGACCGCGATCTATAAAAAAAATTACAAGGTTAAGTTAGTTCCTCATTTAAAGAATATTACGCAAAACCTTTCGTAGAGGGCGCTACTAGCACAAGTAAACCGCCATGACGCATGACGTTATATCATACTTATTATTTAATTACACGTAAGTGGACCCGAAGGAAATTAAACTCAAATAAATGAGCATATATATATATATATATATATATATATATATATATATATATATATATATATATTTCGGGACAATCTTACACAAATCGACCTAGTCCTACGGTAAGCTCAGTAAGGCTTGTGTTGTAGGTACTAGACGACGATATATATAATAGATAGATACATATAAATACTTAAATACATAGAAAACACCCATGACTCAGGAACAAATATCTGTGCTCATCACACAAATAAATGCCCTGACTGGGAATCGAACCCAGGACCTTCGGCTTCATAGGCAAGGTCACTACCCACTAGGCCAGACCGGTCGTCGTAATATATATTTTTTTATATTGAAGACATATATCGCGAAAATTCATTCATTTTTTTTTCAAGAGTGAAGGCTGTCACGGAACCAGCGTGCTACACCCTCGACCTCTTCACTTACCATCAGGTGCGACTGAGGTCACACGCTGGTCAGTCTGGTATAAAAAAAAGATTCCTGTACCTCACCTTACGTGCTACACCCTCGACCTCGTTGTCACTTACCATCAGGTGCGACCTAGGAGGATATAACTAATATGGAGCCGACACACGCACTAATTTCTATCGGAAAAATTCTGCCGTTCTCGGCGCGGGGGTGAGGTAACACACATAAATAATGTTAACACTAATGCATGTTTTACGTGCGTCGCTACACACGCACACGACTATTATCAAACACTAGCATAAACTATATTCACACAAGTAAGAACTATGACCGGCGGCCGAGTAATTTTGGCAGAGGGGAACGCCTGTTAATGGCTACTCCATATTGGTTATATCCTTCTAGGGTGCGACTGAGGTCAAATGCTGGTAAGTCTTGTATAAAAAAAAACGGTGTACCTCATGATATATGGGTTGGAGCTCCTTCTCCCGAGCCTTGGCGTTCTTCTCGCACTCCTGGAGTTCGGCCTCCAGCTCGCGGGCCTTAGTCTCGGCCTCCCTGCCGGCCTCCGTCCGGACGAGCACGTCGTCTATGGAGCCGCGCCGGTCGAACCGCTTCGACAGATCGGCGATCTGGTCTTTCAGTTCTGGGGATTATAGTTCGAGTATGAATCACTAGGTTATAAATATACGAAGTATTTGTATTAAAAATACTAGGTAATAAATACTAAGTATTAGTATTAAAATACTGGGTAATAAATACTAAGTATTTGTATTAAATACTAAGTACTAAATACTAAGTATTTGTATTAAAATACTAGGTAATAAATACTAAGTATTGGTATTTAAAATCATCATCATCATGTCAGCCGAAAGACGTCCACTGGTGGACATAGGCCTCCCCCAGAACGACTCAAGAAGACCGATCCTGCGCCTTCCACATCCAGCGGTATCCCGCGCCTCTAACTAGGTCGTCGGTCCACCTTGTGGGAGGCCTACCTACGCTGCATCTTCCAGTTCATGTTCGCCACTCCAGAACTTTTCCGCCCCACCGGCCGGTTCTGCGCGCAATGTGCCCCGCCCGCTGCCACTTAAGTTAGGCGATCCGGAGGGCTATATCGGTAACTTTGGTTCTACTGAGCATGAAATCATTCCTGATGCGATCACGCAGGGACACTCCCAACATAGCCCTCTCCATTGCTCTTTGGGTGACTTTGAGCTTTCTTATGAGGCCCATAGTAAGCGACCACGTTTCAGCACCATAAGTCATCACTGGCAACACACACCGGTCAAAGACGAAGGTCTTCGACCGGTATTTTAAATACTAGGTAATAAATACTGAGTATTTGAAAATACCTCATCAGCAGAGCTCAAAAATTTATTACACTGCCAGCTAACCTGCTATCCTGGCACTGAGCCTCTGCAACGCCGGGTCCAACCTCTGCATGGCCTTGAGAGTGTCTCGCTGTTTAAACTTGACCTCCACAATACCCTCGGCCTCTAAGACTCCACCCCTGGAAAAAAAATATAAATAAATATTACAGGACATAATGTAATTAAAACTGTTATGAGCCGTGTTATTATTACTTAGTTACAAACGGATAAACTCACGTGTAATTATATCGCACTAGGTGAGCGATACACCCGCAATGCGAGCGGTGTGTCCCGACTCGGCTTGAAAATGGGTACCAGAGCTTACCCGAAACATGGCGCCTAGTGCGATATGATTACACGTGAGTTTATCCGTTTGTAACTAAGTAGTATTACAGGACATTATTACACAAATTGACTGAGTACGGTAAGCTCAAGCAGGCTTGTGTTGTGTCTCAGCCAACAATATATATAATATTAGTTTTTCCTCGCGACTTCATCGGCCAGCCATGTTAGTGTTTAAAGTATGGTTGCGGTATAAAATATTTTTCTCAAACATGCAATGAAATATTGTCTTTACATTCCTTATAATAGACTCGGGAGTATGGTTTTTTGGGCGCGGCAACTGAAGATCCATACTGAGGCAAAGATGGCGGGCATTTTGATTTCATTGTTAGGTGTGATTTTGCAAATTTCATTTTTGAAGCATTTCTTTTATTTCATTGTATGTTTAATAAAAGCACTGTACATGTGTCGTCGTGAAACCGGATTCCCGGCCTCGTATCACTATCCCCACTTGGCCGGAAATCCTCATTTATGTACGGGACGTACACCAGCACCGGGGCGTCACGTGACGTACCTGGCCTCCGGGTCCGCGTACATCTCCATCCTCGCGCCGTTGACGCTGGGGTCCACCACGGCCCAGGCCCCGCCGCGCAGCTCGCCGCCGGGCGGGACATACACCAGCACCGGGGCGTCACGTGACGTACCTGGCCTCCGGGTCCGCGTACATCTCCATCCTCGCGCCGTTGACGCTGGGGTCCACCACGGCCCAGGCCCCGCCGCGCAGCTCGCCGCCGGGCGGGACGTACACCAGCACCGGGGCGTCACGTGACGTACCTGGCCTCCGGGTCCGCGTACATCTCCATCCTCGCGCCGTTGACGCTGGGGTCCACCACGGCCCAGGCCCCGCCGCGCAGCTCGCCGCCGGGCGGGACGTACACCAGCACCGGGGCGTCACGTGACGTACCTGGCCTCCGGGTCCGCGTACATCTCCATCCTCGCGCCGTTGACGCTGGGGTCCACCACGGCCCAGGCCCCGTCGCGCAGCTCGCCGCCGGGCGGGACGTACACCAGCACCGGGGCGTCCCGTGACGTACCTGGCCTCCGGGTCCGCGTACATCTCCATCCTCGCGCCGTTGATGCTGGCGTCCGCCGCGGCCCAGGCCCCGCCGAGCAGCCCGCCGCTGGGCCGGGCGTTCACCAGCACCGGGGCGTCACGTGACGTACCTGGCCTCCGGGTCCGCGTACATCTCCATCCTCGCGCCGTTGACGCTGGGGTCCACCACGGCCCAGGCCCCGCCGCGCAGCTCGCCGCCGGGCGGGATGTACACCAGCACGGGCGCGGTGGCGTGCCGCAGGGCGCGGACTATCTCCGCCCCGAACTTCAGTATCTCCTCGTACATGTCTGACGGAATGCAATGCCTTCAATGTTTGTCCCTTGACTTTTAATAGAAAACTCCCGTGAACCTCAGACATATAGGTAGTTTCACGAGAGTTGAAGTCACGCACACTCAAACTCAAACTCAAACGTTTATTCAGTAAGTAGGCCACAAGGGCACTTTTACACGTCGAGTATACAAAAGAAGAAAACATAAAAACTACACCGGTTCTAACCCTACACCTCTGACCCGAGAAGCATTTCGACTTTTATGACCGGCAAGAAACTCGGCGGGACTTATTTTTTCAAAACAGTATTACAAAAGATATCTTATACAAATTACATAAAAATGCGTTATTCTTTAAGAAAACATATCCAACAATTACAAAAAAATTCTGCCAAAGGAAAAATAAAAATAATTATTAATTACTTAAAAGTCCAAATCCGACTGCTAAGAACGAAGTTAACAAAACGTTCGATATGCTTTCTTATCTGAATTGTGTCCTTTATTCTAATTTAGAAATTACAAAATTAGTAATCAAAAGTTTCAAAAAAATATTATATGTATAGTTATTTTGTTTTCAAAATATACACAAAAATATAATTACATGCTTATTTCAAATAAACCTCAGAGATGTATAAGGTCTCCAGGTGTCATGATTTCAATACACTAACACTTTTTGTTTTTTAAAGATAAACAAGCACCGAATGAAGTGTATCACGTAAATAAACAAGAAGAAAACTACCTAAAACATAGCCCCAAAATAGCCAAAACAGACCGGTCTCCACAAACAGCACCCGTTCACGAGTATGACGCGTATCTCAGCCATCGCCTCCCTCAACCTTTCTTCGGGAAAGTGGCGACCCGATCAACGACGCCACCATAAGCAAAGACTTTTAAGTGAGCATGACATGTTCAGGCTGGCAGGCTCTATCAATTAACAAATTTAGTCACATGTACATCCTGGTGAGAAGCCACATTCTGTGCTTGTCCATTACATACTTAAATAATACTTTTGTTATGAAAGGCATATAGAGAAATGTCTCTATGCGTCAGAAGCTATAAATATTTATTTATGCAAATAAATATTCATGAATAATAATATAAATACAATAATTAGGGATGTAGAATGTCCCTAAGTGTCTAAAGATTAAAATAAAACATTATAACAAATAAAATAAAAAAAAGAAGAGAACAACATGTCTCGTGTCAAACAAACTGGACACTAGTAGATAAAGACCATATAGTAATGGAATAATTTGTACTACAGTATCAAGCTACAGGCTTAAAGGCATCCTTATCTTCAATGAAGTCTTTTAGAGTATAGTATTCCTTACTTAACAAATAGTGTTTGACGTATGACTTGAATTTATTTCGTGGCAAATTAACTACATCAGCAGGAACTTTATTATAAAAGCGTGTACAGTTTCCAGCGAAAGATGAACGAACCTTGGCGAGGCGGTGGCCGGGCACAGCAATTTGATTTTTATTTCTAGTGTTAAAGCTATGGATATCACGGTTAAGTTTGAATTCTTGGATGTTATTCCGCACATACATAATGTTTTCTAGTATGTATTGAGACGCTACAGTGAGAATATTTGCTTCCTTAAATTTTTCTCTTACGGATGCTCGTCCGCGCATTTTATAAATGCCGCGGACAGCTCGCTTTTGTAGCACAAATATGGTCTCAATATCAGCCGCTTTACCCCATAACAGAATTCCATACGACATAACACTGTGAAAGTAACTGAAGTATACCAGCCTGGCAGTCTCAATGTTCGTTAAATGGCTGATCCGCCTCACTGCATAGGCTGCTGAACTAAGTTTCCCTGCTAGGGTGGCTATATGTGGATGCCATTGTAATTTCGCGTCCAGAGTGACTCCCAGGAAAACAGTTTGATTTTCGAATTCCATTGTATCACCGTTTATTGCAATCTTGCTGTTGTTAATCTGCTTGACGTTGGGAAGAGTAAATTTGATGCATTTCGTTTTCTTGGCGTTCAAAAGAAGGTTATTTGCCGTAAACCAGTTCTCTACTGTGGACATAGCATTGTTTATGCTCTCGAAGTTACTTTCCCTTCTGTCCACTTCAAAAATCAGCGATGTGTCGTCTGCAAACAGCACTATGTCATGTTTATCTTTCACAAGTTTGGGTAGGTCATTAATGTATACCAAAAACAGAAACGGGCCAAGAATAGAGCCCTGAGGCACGCCAAGTGCTATAGCGGACCCGGAAGATTGAGCTCCATTAATAATCACTCGTTGTGTTCTGTTCGAAAGATAAGACGAAACGAGATCAAGGGCCCTAGTTTTTATCCCATAATGACACAGTTTTCTCTTTAAATTTTCATGATCAACGCAGTCAAACGCCTTCGAAAGATCGCAGAATATTCCAACAGCGTCTTGTTTTTTCCCATGCGGCAAATATATGATTAAGAAGGACAGCACCTGCATCAGTGGTCGATCGACCTTTGGTAAAACCAAATTGATTTCTATCGAGCAATTTGTTTCGGTGGAAATGTGTCAAGAGTTGATTTAGAATTAGCTTCTCGAAAACTTTGCTCAAAGCCGGCAGTATTGAAATTGGCCTGAAATTGGTTGGTTCTAATCTCGATCCTGATTTAAACAGGGGGATAACTTTGCTGTGCTTCATTATATCAGGAAATACTCCTGATTCAATACATCTGTTGAAAATATCAGCTAAGTGTGGTGCAATCGATTCAACAATGGAGTGTAGTACTTTGATAGATAAGCCCCAAAGACCTTCAGTTTTTAAATTTAGTGACCTAAAAGTTTTAATAACTATATTTGGAGAGACATAAGAAAATGTGAAAAGTTCTGTACACTCCACTACATTCGTTTTCAATATTACCTCAGCGACGTCAGGCGATGATTGAAGAGACTTTGTTGTTTCTACCGGTATATTAGAGAACAACTGCTCAAAATGACCCGCTACTTCCTGGTCAGAACTTACCAAAGTATTATCAATACGAAGGTTATAGTGTGGATCTTTGATCTTACGTTTCCCAGTTTCGTCATTGATTACTTGCCATACCGTTTTAACTTTGTCCTTGGAATTCTGGATCTTTTTGGACAAATAATCAGCTTTAGCAGCGGCACACAACATCTTGAAAGATTTGGAGAAGTTCTTGACATATTCCAGAAATTCCGGATTTTTATTAATACTTCTCAAATCATATAGATCATAGAGCTGGCGTCTTTTTTCATGGATATCCGGCGTAGCCCAGTCGCTAAATTTAGTCTTGAGCTTGCCCTTCACCTTCCTCTGAATAAAACAGGCATCAAATTCCCTTTTAATACAGTTAAACAACTCGATACTCATACGGTTAGGGTTTTCCTGGGTAAATGGAAGACAACATAATCGTTTCTTTATATTGCGACTGAATAAATCTAATCTCTTTTCTGAAATTGGTCTGCACATGGTGTTTTGTGGAATAACCTCAGTTTTTTCTCTAAAAGAGGCTTTTTGTCCACAGTGGTCAGAGCTCAAATTGCACACAACAACATCTCATGTAATGACAGGAAGATTTTGAAATTACTCATTCATTCCATTCATTCAATCAATACTTCATATAGTTGTGTGCGTAATCCATTCGCCTCAACTCTCGTGGAACTACAGGTCGATTCACGAGAGTTGGCACGAGTGGAATGAATGAAAATGTCTATGTGTGTGTCATATTAACCAACAAAATAGTGGCTCGATTGTATACCGATACAAGTGTCACTCATACAATGAAAGTTTCGTTCAATCCATTCGAGCCAACTCTCGTGAATCGACCTGTACCTATACTAAAATATATGTAATATATATAACTGGTCAGTCACGTATTTTAAGGTCGAATAACGCTCGACATATATGTTATTGCAGAGCATTGGCAGTTATCGAAGGGCTGCCGCCAGCGACGGTGCGGCACGGAGCCAATGAATATGCTTCACGAATTGGACCGAAACATATGTCGAGCGTTATTTGACCTTAAAATACGTGAGTGACCCGTTTTATATATATTTTAGTTTATGCCTTGACATTGTGAAAATACAAAAGCTTTTTCACCTCAATAGCTCGGAAAGAACTGTTTTATTCTTTAAAACAGATAGCAACGATGCATTTTATTCACAAGAGTGCAAAGTGATTTCATACAAATTGTTCACAATAGTCAAGTGTTTTTTTTTACCTTAGCTAGTTGGATGTTATTTCATTTAATGTTTTCGAATGATAAATGTTGGATATTAATAATTTCGATTATATATTTAAAGTTTTAGAATCAAAGTTTTCCTCGTGGCAGTGAGGTGAAAAATTGTGTGTTGCACTCGGTAGCAAAAGTATGCCTCTCGTGCCTTGAGACCCTCTAAATGCTCAAGATTCTACTCTTTCAATTTTGGAATCTTAATATTAATACGAGAAGGTAAACACTGACTTTGCTCCCTTGTATAGCCTGACAACAGTTTATTTAACCCCGAGTCGCTGCAAACAGTTTATGTGCGTACGTCATGTATTGTCGGGCTAGTGGGCATTGGCTTCATGTTCATTTATCACACATTATCAGACCTGGGACAACTCGGGACAAGTTATAGAGATTTGATATCGATGAAAGATGTCGATATATATTACTACTCGATACGTCACTAATTTCTGTTACTAGAGTTTTAAATCAGTAAATAGTAATAGTAATAGAACCGGAAAATCCATAGCAAAACAAAAGACTGTCGCAATCAAACTAGTGATAGAAACATTTTTTTATCGATAACGAGTAAGTTTTGTCTAAAAAAAATCATACCGATATGTTTAGGTACATTATTTTTTAATCATTTACGCCAATCGCAAAAGAAATGGTTAGTAGGGTTTATTTATATGTGTTATTTCATCTAAAATGCAACGTAACTTATATTACATGTTAAGTAATAACCCTTCCCTTTTGGCTTGGCCGTCAGTCGGGTGACAAAAAGGTAATCAACCTCATTGAAAATAATAGACACTTCAGATAATTAGTATTCCATAAGACATCGATGAAGTCGATATCGATAAAAAAATGTTTCTAACACTAGTTTGATTTTTTTTTATGGCATAGGCGGCAAACGAGCAGACGGATTGCCTGGTGGTAAGCAATTACCGTCGCCCATGGGCACCCGCAACACCAGGGGAGTCACAAGCGCGTTGCCGGCCTTTAAGGGGGGTTGGAGCTCTGGGAACCTTACTCACCATCAGGAACACAACACTACAGACCTGAAAGGTAGCAGTGCTATTATGGCTGTGGTCTTCTGTAAGGAGGAGGTACTTCCCCAGTTGGGCTACTCCAGATTCAAGCGTGATGGTCATCGCTGTGCCCTATTTTCTGTTTGTTTACATCGGTGACATTCGATGACATCCAACGTTCGTTGTCAAAGAGTACTTGTTGCCAGTAAAATAAATTAGTACCATTGAAAATCCGCAAAATGGTGAGGGTCAAATAAACTGTTGTCAGGCTATAAAACAAATACAGTCTAGCTCTAGTAGCCCGAGATATGTTGTAAGGATCATAGCTACAGTGCTATGAATGTTGACAATCTGGACTCACCCTTCTGTCCTCCGCTGAAGCCTCTCCAGTTGGCGAAGATTATGATAGGCAGACCCTCGCGGGAGAAGTCGTTGATGGCCTGGGATGTCTTGTAGGCGGAGTCCGGGAACCACACCTGCCATGGAATAAATAAATATATAAATAAATACATACATAAATACATACATATATTACAGCCGTATGCAGTCCACTGCTGGACATAGGCCTCCCACAAATATGGCTTGTATCATCTTGGGGGTAGTTGCCGTAGTCACCACCCTTGGCAGGCGGGTCGGCGTCCACAGTAGCTGTATTGGGTTTCGACGGACGCTGCTGCCCGTCCGTTGGATTTTTCCCTTTGTCGCCTCTTACGACACGCGGGAGTAGATGGGGTGGTGCTATTCTAGTCAGCCGGCATCACACGGCAAAAATTTGAACAATAAAACTGTTTGAACAATAAAGGTGCCTTTGGCGCGCAAACACACTAGCCAAGTCAGAGGCGCTACCGCCAAAATAGATGTTCGTAAATTTCGGGTATCTTTCTCTTTTACCCCAATTAAGACCTCATGGGAGTGTCAGTGACAATCGTCAGAAATTTACGTAGCGCTTCAGGCTCGGCTCATGTGTTTGCGCGCCGTTTATATTAACCTTAATGCTTGGGCACATAGGCGCGTTTTGAAAGCGTGGCGGTAGCGCAGAGTGACACCGATATGGCTAATGTAAAGAAATAAGGCACACATTCGGACGGCAGCGTCGCGCCCCGCTGCGCCACGCTCACATAACGCGCCTAGCCTTTAAACTTTTTTTTAATTTTTCTTATCAGCCAGTATTGTTCTTCCATAGAACTCCAATGGTACACACAGCAATACTGTTAGCTATACACCGGTGGTTCTTATGCCTTATATAATAAGGTCCACCGATGTACAGCTAAGAGTGTTGCTGTGTACAACGACAGAACTGTCTGGACAAGTGAGTGGCCGTGTGATGCCGGCTGACTAGAATAGCACCACCTCATCTCCTCCCGCGGGTGTCATAAGAGGCGACAAAGGGAAAAATCGGGCAGCGGCGTCCGTCGAAACCCAATCTACAGCTATAGCGGTCGCCAACCCGCCTGCCAAGCGTGGCGACAACGGCAACTACCCCCAAGATGACACAAGTCTTATTTGTGGGAGGCCTATGTCCAGCAGTGGACTGCATACGGCTGAAGTGTATGATGATGTATGTAAGATTGTTTACCTTTTTTTAACTAAATAAAAGTATAACAAATAAACTTTTTTTCAATTTCATTTTTCTTATCAGTATTGTTCTTCCATAGAACTCCAATGGTACACACAGCAACACTGTTAGCTGTACACCGGTGGTCCTTATGCCTTATATAATAAGGTCCACCATACAGCTAATTGTTGCTGTTGGTACAACGACAGAACTGTCTCGACATGACAGTGGCACCGACCTGGCCGGCCTGCTGCAGGGTCTTGGACTCGGAGTCCTTGTTGGCGGGGTCGGCGGGCAGCGTCAGCTCCACCGTGCGCGTCTCCACAGCGATCACGCCCACCGGGATACCGCCCAGGCGAGCGCGGCCTGGAACAAGGTTCGAGTGAGCCCTGGCTTCAAATGTTAGTGGCTAACATATCCGTAATGTATTTTTTCTACTCGCCGATCTTTAACCTCTAGCCGCCCAGAAATAAATTTGCCAGGCCAAATGCAACTAAGGGTTGTCATGATTAGAATTCAAAATGGCAGTCAATGGGAGACCTTTTTATATGTCTCCGGGAGGCTAGAGGTTAATCTGCCAATTACGAGTACATAGACAGAACTATAAGTTCATAATTTTCGATATCAGATTGTCTATGATACATGCAACTCAACTATTATATTCATAACGATACGTTCCAGACAACTGTAATAATTTCAAAAATAGAACTTCATACAATTTGTATACTAATTTGCGAGACCTGGCAAATTTTTTGGTATCTGAACATACATTTTTTTTATCTGTCACGTTATCGGCCAATCAGAGACAGTTTTGTAATGACACTTGGTTTCCAGAGGTTTCCAGTAAATTCTGTGTTGATACAACTTTGAACTTATTGAGTTTTGTTATTGGAATAATTACTAGAATCTAATATTAAATTTTGTTACTTTAATTAACTCGTAGAAAAAGTATTGTATACAATCGTGTTATAATCAAGCGTTTTAATCTCATACCTTAGTTAGGCCACTCAAGCTTCGTGGCCTAAACACGGTACTCGACTGAAAATCTCTCTATTATAACACGATTGTATAAAATGCTATTTTTTATACAAAGACGGTGACAAAAAGGTCCTTAAAAGGACTCCAGGGCCCACGGACCGAGGGTCCCGACGTCGAATGGGCTAAAATTATATTCTGCGCCAAAAACCACTGTATTTTCCCACCTCGGCCATCTTATAAATAAATTAAAACATGTACCACGCGAGGTTAGCTGTCATTCGACAGGATAATTATATCAGACTCGTAAAACTTGTGTCATTAGAATGATTGAGTGATTAAATCAATGGTCATAAAAGTGACAAGGTTCTATATCGACCTACATTTTAAATTACCTGTAATATACTGTTGTATAACACAAATTATGATATATTTATTTTTTATACAACGCCGGTGGCAAACAAGCATACAGCCCGCCTGATGGTAAGCAGTTACCGTAAGCGGCTCCAGAGGATTTACATGCGCGTTGCCTACCCCTAAAAGTTGTTTTAGCTCTGAAAACCTTACCATCAGGAACACAACACTACATACCTGAAAGGTAGCAGTGCTGTTATAGCTGTGGTCTTCTGTAAGGAGGAGGTATTTCCCTAGTCAGACTCGAGCGTGATCGTACTTCGCTGTGCCCTACCTCTCATTGTTGGACGTAGTTTAAGGACATACTCGGGTTCAATAATGTTCGATAATTATATATATGTAAAGGGCATAGAGGCAGCTTAAATCTAAATTTAAAACGTACCAGTAATAACTGTCTGCGCCCAGGGTTTCATGACTTCGTCGAAGGTCCCGACATCGAAGAAGCCGGCCCTGGCTCCGTCGCCCGTCAGCATCAGGCGAGGGTCGTGGGCGGCGCGTGGAGGCTTCCACTCCACAGCCCTCTCGATCGGGTCTGAGATTCGCATGATCGGTACCATGGATAGTTTGTCCTGGAAAAAATAAATATTACAAGACATCCTTTTCACGACCGGTCTGGCCTAGTGGGTAGTGACATTACCTATGAATCCGACGGTCCTGTGTTCGAATACCAGTCCGGGTATTTATTTGTGTAATGAGCACAGGTATTTGTCCCGGAATCATGGGTGTCTTTATACTGTCTTCATAAATGCCCTTACTGGGATTCAAACCCATTACAACAGCTTCATAGGCAGGACCAATTTGAACGATTTTGGGTTCGTTGTGATCGTCTTGGCCAAAACTTTAATAGTGCCTAAGCTTAAAAAAAAACCTTCAATCAAAAAGACTCTATATATCCTCCTGAAGCCCACAGGCCTTCCTGTAACACTCATTACTTTAAATAAATTAAAATTTTATAAAATTCTAACAGTTGAATTCCATTTGTTTCTTTCGGTTTAACACAAAAGAAATTATACTTTATTTCAAACATTATAGAGAACGAATTCGAGTAGCATTTTACTTGTATGGTAGGCCTTAGGAGGCATCGATTTACAATCAGCCCCAAAAATGGCTCTAAAAAACAACCGCTCGAACAACTTGGGCGGTACATTTAGTTAGTCTTCTTTGAACCGCTGTCAGTGCCAGTGTCAACAATTACTGAAAATTTATTACTTTATCAATAGTGAAGTTTGATACTTAATAATTAGAACACTGAGCTCTTTTTTGTTTGTTTCTATTATCTAAAAGAAGATTATAAATTAGCATAAACTGAAACGTGATTGAAATGTCATTTAGTGCCTTATTTCTCTACATAATTTATTTCAGTAATTATTCCACCTAGTTATTTATTAAGTTATCATTTACTATCAATAACAAACATGCTCAGAAACGAGGAAAACGACACTGCAATAACATCGACTCATTTATATTATTAGCATAAACTGGTGATTGAAATGTCATTTAGTGCCATATTTTTGTACGTAATTAGTTCGCGTGTAGGAGTTTATTTCTCTATGTCAGCGTTAGGAGGTTATAGACTTACGGGCGGTACAAAGTTCTGGTAAAAAACTGGTTCATACCTTGGGCACATACGAGAGCCACCTGACCGCGGTGGCCACGGCGTCCAGGTCGGTGGGCGCCACGGCGTGCGTGACGCCGTTGTTGTGCATGATCTGCACGCCGCCCAGCTGGTTGTTGCTGGCGTACACCGCCCGCCCCAGCACCTTGTTGAGGGCCGCGTACCCGGTCAGGATTATGTACGAGTTCTCCACTTGGATCACGCGGTGGCCGAGCCTGTTTAGAATAGAATAGAATATGTGTTTTTTTTTTTATGACAAACGAGCAGACGGATTGCCTGATGGTAAGTAATTACCGTCGCCCATGGGCACCCACCCGTAACACCAGGGGAGTTGCCGCGTTGCCGGCCTTTAAGGAAGGTTGGAGCTCTGGGAACCTTACTCACCATCAGGAACAACACTACATACCTTTTCAGGTAGCAGTGCTGTTATGGCTGTGGACTTCTGTAAGGAGGAGGTACTTCCCCAGTTGGGCTTCTCCAGACTCAAGCGTGATGGTCATCGCTGTGCCCTACCTCTCATTGTTGGACGTAGTTTAACGACATACCCGGGTCCAAAATTACATCTAAATTACAGACATTTTTGAGTCTGGAGAAGCCCGACTGGGGAAACACTTCCTCCTTACAGAAGATCACAGCCATAATAACTTTCAGGTATGTAGTTTTGTATTCCTGACGGTAAGGTTCACAGAGCTCCAACCCCCTTAAAAGCCGCCAACGCGCTTGTGACTCCCTGGCACCCATGGGCGACGGTAATTGCTTACCATCAGGCAATCCGTCCGTCCGTTTGCCGCCTATGTCATAAAAGATCTTACGCTATGTCGAATCATGTGCTCACCTGACGACATAGGAGCCGATGCCGATAGCGCGACATGTGACAACCGATATCGTGACAATGTCCTCGTACGCCTGCGCCGTCTCGCCGGCTATAAGACCAGCGTCGCGGAGGCACTCCACGCCCAGACCTTCCTCTTTGCCTGTTAAAAAAAAAGAACGGTCAAGGTCAGAAATATTTATACGGACAAGGTGCCGAAATATGTATACACGTAACACATTGTAATACTCAGAGGAGGTATAAAACAATTAAAACGGATTATATCGCGTATACTATTTTAAACTTCTTCCCGACCCTTTAATTAGTATAGATTTCAGCCGTGTGCAGTGCCGGACATAGGCCTCCCACAAATATGACTTGTATCATCTTGGGGGTAGTTGCCATAGTCGCCACGCTTGGCAGGCTGGTTGGCGATCGCAGTAGCTGTAGATTGGGTTTCGACGGACGCTGCTGTCCGTCCGTAGGATTTTTCCCTTTGTCGCCTCTTACGACCCCCGCGTGAGGAGATGGGGTGGTGCTATTCTAGTCACCCGGCATCACACGGCAAATTAATTAGTATGCGGGATATAAATCGTTTTAGTACCGAAGACAATATTATAAAAGGAGGTCCTTAGTGCCATCTAGTGTTTAACAGCCGCAATAGATCTTAGTTGCATACTTTGTTCGCTGGCAAACACCGGCAAAGTAACTACACACGATACCCGATAGATGGCTCTTTATGCTGTTCAAAAATATACGTTTATCCAGCTGTTCGGAGGAACGCGGTTTTGTATAGGCATTGTCAATCCGTCCTTATATCATCCTTAGAGAGGTGTAGGGTTAGAACCGGTGTAGTTTTCATTTTTCTCTTTTACTTTTTTTTGATATTTATTATATAAACTTTATTACAATAATATGTATGTACATAGAAGAAATAATGAAAAATAACGATAAACTATACTAGGTTATAAATAACTTAATAATAAAATAAACTACATTAAAAAATAATAACTAAAACTCTAAATTTAAGGTAGGCCCCTGTGGCATGGTTCCAAGAATGCTGGCAGCATTCCCTCGCTGTATCGCAACGCTTAGGCGTTGGGCGAGGAAGCTGCCAGCTCTTTTATTTCCGGTAGCGTCGACCAGCCGCTTAGCCAACTCTTTAAAAAGACCCTAAGCTGCTCTTTAGTTTTGTATACTCGACGTGTAAAAGTGCCCTTGTGGCCTACTTACTGAATAAACATTTGAGTTTGAGTTTACTTGATGTCTACAGATAAAAAGGCAAGTGTAGGCCCCTGGAGCCAGGCACAGGTACTGCCGGCCTCTCGGCCTCAACAACACTCACCAATAATATCAGTGATCTTGTATCTGGACTCGCCCTCGTCGTCAATCAGCTCGGTCTTCACGGAGCCGAGGGGCCCGAGGCGGCTGTAGGCCTCCGGCGTGAGGTACAGGTACTTGAAGCCCCGCTCAGGCCTCTCGGACTCGATCCAGGCCACGTTGAACGCCTGTTTCACTTCCTCGGCGACGCCGATGCGGGCGCCGGAGTTGACGCTTATGTACAACTGTGGACGATATTGATATAACATTTAAATTTCTAAAGAAGTATTTAAAATTCAAATAAATATTTTGACTACGGTCTAGGGAGTAGTGACCCTACTTATGAAGCCGATGGCCCTGGGTTCAAATCCCAGTAGGTGCATTTATTTGTGTGATGAACGCAGATATTTGATCGTGACTCATGGGTGTTTTATATATTTAAGTGCTGTATAATATATATCGTTGATTGAGTCACAACACAAGTAAGAAAAAAAATACTTCGGGACAATCTTACACAAATCGACCTAGTCCTACAGTAAGTTCATAAAGGCTTGTGTTGTAGGAATTAGACGACGATATATATACTAGATAGATACATATAAATACTTAAATACATAGACACCCATGACTCAGGAACAAATATCTGCGCTCATCACACAATCCAGACTGGGGTTTGAACCCTGGACCATCGGCTTCATAGGCAGGGTCGCTACCCACTAGGCCAGACCGGTCGTCAAAAGAGTTACATAGTAAGGAGTTGATTTCCATTCTTCCTTTATACCTAAGTGTTTTATTACGTTACAAATCTTACCCTAGGAATCTTAAGCTCCCTAGCGTACTGCGAGGCTCTGTAGTAAACCCAGTCTTCTTGAGGTCCAAAGGACCCCATGTAGTGGGTCAGGTCGTTGGCTATGAGGATGATGTCGCGACCCTTCGGACACTCAGGAGTGTTCAGAGTTAGTCTCCAGGCTACCATGCCGACCTGTGAAACAAAGTTAAATTAAAATATTAAAAATAATTATCAGTGCTCGGACAAGTCATCGCAATACAATCGCGATACGACAATAGAACAAGATTTATAGAATCGCATTATGTACAGTGTTATTTAAATATAATTTTCAATGACATTTATTACTGCAACACAAAATTTACCATACGTGTGTGAAGGTATTCCCATTAACATTTTTTAATGCATAGTTGCATTTTTTTATTTGTACCATATTTAAAATATGTAGCAATAACCGTAAGCAAATAATTGTATTAATTTAATTGTAACTACAAAACTGTTTCAAGCATACCACTTTGACAAATCCATGACAGGTATGCGACTAAAAAGGTCAAATGTTAACTTACGTAAATATCAGTTTTAGATAATAATAATCTTAAGTCTCGACTCTAGTCTTGTTCCATGTCTATATCTGTTTCTGCCATGACTTATCCGAGCACTGCTTAGTACATAATACGACGCTTACCATCAGGTGCGACTGAGGTGAAACGCTGGTCAGTCTTGTAAAAAAAAAACTTACGGTGTTCTGTCCGGGCAGCCTGGTGACTTCCACCACCCGGCGCTCGCCCTCGGGCTCCACGACAAGCTCCACGGCGGACATCACGTTGTCCGGGGCCGGGGCTGGGGGATCAAAGACAAAACAGTTGTTATAACCAGAGCCCGGAATTTTCATGGCAAAACAAAAGACCCGTTTGGACCCGGGTATGTCCTTAAACTACGTCCAACAATGAGAGGTAGGGCAGAGCGTTGACCATCACGCTTAAATCGGGGGCAGCCCAACTGGGGAAGTACCTCCTCCTTACAGAAGACCACAGCCATAATAGCACTGCTACCTTTCAGGTATGTATAGTGTTATAAGGTTCCCAGAGCTCCAACCTCCTTAAAGGCCGGCAACGCGCTTGTGACTCCCCTGGTGTTGCGAGTGCCCATGGGCGACGGTAATTGCTTAACACCAGGTAATCCGTCTGCTCGATTGCTGCCTATGTCATAAAAAAAAAAGACTGTCACGAACTTACTGCATTTTTTATCGATATCGACAGTTGTAAATTAATGACTCATCATCAGTTCACTGTTGAACCATATTACTATAACTGTCTAGTTATATAAAATATATGTCAAATTGAATAAGAAAAATAAAAATAGAGACATTGTCAAAGTCACAAAAATAAATGGATGATAAAAAATAACCTACAGTTTCTTATTTATCAATGTTATCTAATAATTAACCAAATTTTATTCATGGTCCTTCGAGTCCTTTGTCGATCATTCGGTTTACACAAATGTCTTTTATAGTGATAAACGAAACTGTCTACTCCCAGATAATGTAGAGAAATTAATGATCGTATACTCTTATCACTATCAGTAACCAAATAAAATATCACGTGATGCTGCATCTACTGACGTGGATTTCAAACTTTCATCTGGTGCTACGTATGTTTTTTTATTTATATTTTGTTTCAGAATCAGAATCAGAATCAGAATTTATTGGTAAAAAACACGTAATTTTACAAGTCAGTTTTAAATTAAAATGGACTCTATTTACCTATAAACAGAATTCATTTAAGTATAAGGTGGCCAGTAATTGAAGGGTGGCCAGTAATTGAAACCCCATTTGAAAATGTGTTCTATTTATAGGTAAACAGAATTCATTTTCAGTATAAGCCTAACTCAGTATAGCCAGTTATTGAAAGGTGGAAAAAGATTTACCCTATTTAAGTATTTATATGTATCTATCTATTATATATATCGTCGTCTAGTACCTACAACACAAACCTTATTGACCTTACCGTATGACTAGGTCGATTTGTGTAAGATTGTCCCGAAATATTTATATATTTGTTTTTATATTTATTTACCTTCAACGCTGCCGTCCTCAATGCACTCGCGCCATCTCTTCTCGACGACTTGTCTGAACATGTCGGGCAAGTCGTAAACGTACGTGGTGCCCTGCGACGTCGCCTGCAACACACAAATAGGTTAATATCTTGCATATGTACACTTCATTCCTTGTCACAGTGAAAATCTATATGAAAGTCGCAAAAGATCTGTTATTAACGTCACTGTGACAAGGTACGAAGTGGCCTAGAAATCAAATTGGTTGACCGTACTTAGTTACAAACGGATAAACTCACGTGTAATTATATCGCACTAGGCGACATGTATCGGGTAAGCTCTGGTACCATTTTCAAGCTGAGTCAGGACACGCCGCTCGGGTTGAGGGTGTATCTCTCACTACACCCTTAACGCGAGCGGTGACTCGGCTAACTGTAGTTTACTGCTCACAATAGTTTTAATTATATCTTGCATATGTATTTTTCACCTGACTAGATCGGAAAGAACTGTTTTATTCTTTAAAAATCGATAGCAAAGTTGCATTATATTCACAAGAATACAAAGTAATTTCATACAAATTGTTTATTACTAGTCGACATTTTTTTTTGATGTTCGCTGGTTGGATGTTCTTTTATTTTATACTTTTTTAGTTATATTTTTTCTCTCGGTAGTGAGGTGAAAAATTTTGTGTTTAACTCGGTAGCAAAGTGTCTTCCCCTCTCGTGCTTTGAGACCCTCCCAATGCTTAAGATTTCACTCTTTGAACCGCTCGCTATACTTGGAATCTTTCGTTAGCTCGGGTTATTTACACGGGAGCGATTATCTTTTGTCCCTTGAAATAGCTGATAGCTCATAGCTTGGTAGCTCGCGGTGGGGCCAGTGCCGTAGTGCTAAGATCCTCGCTCGGTAGACTACCAGGACTTACCAAGAACCTCTTCTGCTGCAGGTAGTCTTTGGTGACGTAGGGCGTGGAGATGGGCAGCCCGTGCATCGGCCCCTGGCGGACTCCGAACGATTGGAACATTATCTGAAACAGGATCTAAGTCATAAAAGATCCTATTCTATACATATAAATCATATAATAAAAAATAATATTTTTCTATTTTATTTATGGCCCTTGAGTTAAAATGACCCTGCACCTATTAAATCTTTCCGTTACTCCCGTTGGTTGACTGGTAGAGAATATTGCCTGAATGTTGAAACTTTTATTTCGCATAATTTGTTTTGTTCTAATCTTAATACGCATACCAAGTTTCGCATAATTAATTTACACCGAATGTTAGTGTTGCCGAATTTTTATTTAGCATAATCATATTATATTAGCCAAATACTACTTTGTCCGAAAATATATTGGCATACTATTATTGAGGCCGAATGTCCGAAAGTGGGTTTGGTTAGATTAGAACAGTGACCACGACAAAAACGCACTCCTAGGAACAGAAACCGCAATAACACCATTTGGTCTTTCCAAATTATGCGTACCGACCATTCGGCTTAGTTTAAGTTCTGCGTAATATTGCGGCGAAAAATTACTATGTGAGATCAGTTGCTGCTTATATACCATTATGTCAAAACTGGGTGTGCGATTTAAACTTATTACAAAACAAATTATGCCTAAACAAGGGAAACGACTGCGACTTATGAGAGGTAGGGCACAGAGATGACCATCACGCTTGAGTCTGGAGCAGCCCAACTGGGGAAGTACCTCCTCCTTACAGAAGACCACAGCCATAATAGCACTGCTACCTTTCAGGTATGTAGTGTTGTGATCCTGATGGTGAGTAAGGTTTCCAAAGCTCTAAGAACTCTTAGGGTAGGCAACGCGCATGAGAATCAAGGGGAACCAGTTATAAGGGATTGGTAGAGCTTGGAAGCCGAAAGACGAATAAAACAGGCAACTCACCACACCGGTCCTCGGGTCGGATACTTCCTCGTAAGTGTACACGTCCAGGGTGTAGCCGGAGCCGTTCGAGAGGCACAGTCTCACGTTTTTAGTGGGCGCGCCGGGACCTGGAATAATTTTTTAGACTTAAGACAATTTAGAAATATTATAAGTATTTTCGATATTTAAATCGAAAGAAAAGTAGAAAACATTGACATCGGACTCGAACCCACAATCAATGGATCACTAGCCCAGTGCACTACCAATTGTGCTATACGAGTACCGCTTAGACTTGTCAAATTTTTGTATTTATCTCTCGTCGTATACGTCATCATGGGTGACGTGTAGACACATCTACCGCCAGCGTATTAAACACTGCTACCCCTTTGCAAATTTAGAAAGGGAGTAGCACATTGTCATCGATGAATTCTCAATGAAAATTGAGACTTTGATGCCGTTAAGTGTTTAATACGTTGGCGGTAGATGTGTTTAACTTTAATTTCAAGACGTGGGTTCAAATCCCGCCTCGGACACAGATCGCCAGTTTTACTTAAGTATATGAAATTGATATCAATTTATAATTATATGAAACTTGTTAACTAGGACATATGTGTCATTATCCAGGAAAAGGAGCCTTATTGTCGATGGCACTTACGTCGAATCGCGTTGCGTTTGTATTGTATCATCTTGAACAACGACATAAGCGCCATCGACAATAAGGTCCAATTTCCTAGATAATGTCTCATATGTCAAACTTACCTATTCTTAGTGTGAACCGTATTTCTGCCTGCAGAACCCTGAGTTTCCACAGACGGGGCCCGTAGCGCATCACCATGCCGAGGACAGACTCCTCGATCTGATAAAAAAAAAACAAATAAAATCAGAAAAAAAAAAAAACAATTTTGGCCCATACTGTTTGAAGGACTATATACAGTGTGGAAGTCTTATAAGGGCGAATCTCTTAACGGAGGGTAGAATAGGACATAAGAAATATATTAAGATAACTTTTACTTAGAAGTGCAATTAAAATTTTAGCCATACAAAAAAAAATCGGCCCGCAATGTAATGCAACACACTCGAGTTAAACACTCGTTGACAGTTTCAAAAGCTTATATCGCGTAATGTTCGTAGTACATTACTGATCAGATATTTTACAAAAATTAATTACATGAGTATAATAGGTATAATTAAAGAAAAACCTTTTGGTTAATGATTATACTGGTAAATCCTATGTCTGGTTTAATTCTTCGCCCGTATTAGACTTCCACACAGTATAATATAAAAAAAAACATTCATCAAAGCGTCCATAGATATTGTCAATTTACGCTTTCTATGACACTTGAGCGATCACTATGATTAGTCTGAGGTCATCAGGTTTTTAAGTCTCAGATATGATGTTTTGACTGAAACTTTGTTACCAACGCCAACCGGCTTAGCTGAAGACGCCTCGCTAGGATATAATCACCAGTGATCAGTTATTTGGATTATACACGAGGTGAACGACCTCAATCATTATGTTAGTAAGGATATTCCCCGGGAATCCGGGTTTAATGTTGTTAAAAATGGCAAAAAAATACAATGTGTTTGTTTTAATACACTTTAAAACATCTAAGTAGCTGATAGACACGCGTACTTACTCGCCGTTCTTTTGGCCAAATCGAAGAAATTAGCACAAGTGTTCACACTGACAGCTCATTTGTTGCCACCAAAGCGGCACATTTTGTACCGTTTGGATAAAAGTTCGGCGAGTAACTAAAAATCCCTTACAGACAATTTAAATTTTTGTACGGTTTGTTCGGTATCGCGGGAAACTGTCGTATCTATATTAACTTTTAGATATGATATCCCGCGAGGGAGAATCCAACTAACCGATCACTGATAATCACAGGGCTGGATGCAATATGGTGACGAAACCACAACATGGATAAGCCTTTTATTAAATTTCGAGTAATATTTATGTATGCAGTATTTTTGTTATAAATATATCAGTGAGTGAAAAATACCTCTGTCCTCCTTAACATAGAACATCTATTCAGAAATTACTGGCTAACACTGTCCACTCGTAAATCATCTCCTCTTGAGAATCTTAAGACTGTTTGTGTGTTTATATCTATTACGTCTTAGACTTGTCAATTAGATTGACGTTTTCATCTGAACGACAACCAGTTATGGCAAATAAAATCAAAAATCGGAAATGGATACTTCATAAACCATTAATAAGGCTTGATCATCATTAAAGTCGCTATTATGTTCGCTTATTTAAACCAATTGTAGTCATATCCATATTATGTATATCGTTTGAGGTGATTTTGACGTATATTGCATCCGTCGTCCGCCCATTGCTGATAACAGTCGGTTTACCTTGGAGGGGTCCATGATCACAGTGGGTCCGAAGTTGAGGAATATGTGGTTGCAGTCAGTCCTCTTCGCCAGGGGGTGGGAGAACGCCACCTCCAGCTCATCCATGGCTTCCAGCAGTACCCTGGCCAAAGACACATTAGGTTCATTAGAATTGATTTACTACAGAACTATTGATGACAGGTTTTTCTTACATTAATAACCAGTGACCCTACTTTCTCCAGCATTCTTGGTGCAGTGCTAGGGTTGTTAGTAGTGCCCAATATCAAACTGTTTGAACCAGGGACCGGCCCGCTATCCCTTATAAAGGGTTTTGTATGGGTTTTACATAAGGCTTTACTCACCATACCCTTATTCGACAATACCCTTTCATTTTACTTTTAAAGCCCTTATAAAAGCGCTAACCCTTATAACTAAGCGCTATCCCAATACCCTAACAAAACCCTAATCATCCGCTCGCCAAAACCTTACATATTGCTTATAAGGGTTAGCCTTATAAGAGGGCTTCCCTTTTACATACAAGCGTGCTAATTGAAATTGTCTGCCTTGTTCATAAAGCACACATTGCTCTGATCTGGCGTTTTCTTTGACTTCTTTGATTTGATGTACGCGCGCTTTTCGAACACTAGCGTAGACATTATAACAGACCTGTCTCTTTCGCGCAAGGATTAACTACGACATTACTAAAGAGAAAGCTTTATAAAAAGCGCTAAGTAATAAGGGTAACCCTTTTTAAGGGATAGCAAGGCATAAAGGATAGCAGTTAGTGATTGTAAAGGGCTAGTTTTATGTTTGGCTTAGTCGTACGGTAAGGGATAGTCAAATATATGGGCTAGCAGTTCAAACTGGTTAGTCTTTCAATGAGTTAGCCGTGTTTAAGGGTTGCCCTTTTAATGGCTTTTGCCGCGAAAAGAGTTGTCCGGTCCCTGGTTTGAACAAAGAATAGAATAAAATGAAAAATAAATAGCGTAATAAACAAATATAAAATACAGAAAATATTCTCATGTGAAGGGTTAATTTACTACGAGTATATGAGATAATGTAACACAGTTGCAATAAATCATTATCTCAGGCTGTTCATATTTATGATTAGGAATCGATATACTAACTATATATTAGCAGAAACAGTATAATGCGTAGGTAATAAATGTACAATATAATAACTACCTAATTAAGTAAAAAAAAGTGTCTCATTTCCAATGAAAACATAGTATGTATTACATAATTTTAAACGTCAATCTATATATTTAAACATGAAAGTCCTGACTGACTGATCAACGCACACCGCAATCCGCTTAACTTAGATGGCTGATTTTTTCTCAATAGGTAGTTTTTATACCGTAAGCACCCACTAAGAAGGTATTTTTGGAAATTCTACCATTAAGGGGGTAAAAAAGGGGTTGAAAGTGTGTATGGAGATTCTGTAAAATTTAAGGCTAGAAACTTGAAATTTTGTGTAAACACTCCTTATCTTACAAGAAAAGTCATTTCAGCGTTTTTTGATATGCATCTTCGAAGAGGTCAAAAAGAGGGTTCTTCTGCGCGTGCGAAGCCGGGGGCAAAAGCTAGTCTTAAGTATACGGATGTGGTCTTGGGACTCCCTCATCGTGATATTTCTTTGACCCCCCTCCCCCCCCACAAAACAATCACATGATTTTCGA
Source organism: Grapholita molesta (assembly GCA_022674325.2). Taxonomy (NCBI): domain Eukaryota; kingdom Metazoa; phylum Arthropoda; class Insecta; order Lepidoptera; family Tortricidae; genus Grapholita; species Grapholita molesta. Next base: position 6,972,257 of record CP053145.2, on the reverse strand, counting down.
ACGAGCCCTCACCTCTCCCCTTCATTTTGCAGATACTCGAAGCTTGCCTCCTTGGTGATCAGATCCTGGTGTCTGATGATGGAGCGGATGAAGAACCGGTAGTCGGTCACCTCTTGGCCCTTCTTCACCTGCGAAAATAGGTTTTGGTTGTATTTTTTACTGATATTATGATGATGACGTAAGGGAATACACTTGGAGATGGGCAGCAGCATCTCATAAAAATAATAAAAAAAAACTGCTCGCGCCAACCCGCCTGCCAAGCGTGGCGCGTATGGCAAACCCCCTTCCAAAGGGGGAGGCCTATGTTCAGAAATGGACGTCTTATGGCTGAGATCATGATGATGATGATGAATAATCTTCTCTGATCAGAAGTGTTGGTTATAACCGGTTGTAAATTTTCTATGACGTTCATAAGGGCATTATAATGTGCCTAAATTGAAAGAAGGTCTTTTATCTTTTTTAACCATAATTGAAGACTGAAAATTCCAGATTAAATTTGTTTGATATTTACAATTGTCGCCTTCCGATCTGATTAAAAAAGGAAAAAAGAAGGAATGAATTAGTTATCTCTCGGGTTTTCACTAAAGAAGAATGTTATAAAGTCAGCGTCATATAGTTCGTAGCATTCTAAGTACTCAAATAGTTCGGTACAGCATACTAATTCTATGGTGTACCGAACTTTTTGAGTACTTTGGATGCTACCAACTATATGACGCTGACTGTAAAATTGTATCATATATACAATTGTTTTAGTAGCATTTTGGACATTCCGTTTCATCCCTGTTTTGCCTTAAGGTTGACTGGTATGCCTTACGGCATCTAGCCCGCCTTTTGTACAGTGTATTTTGTATAAAGTTTAAATAAATAAATAAATGTTAGTTTGCCAAACAACTTAAACCTTCTTCATTTTTTTTTTATTATGCAGAAACGTCTGCTAGCGAACTCTCTGGTACTCGGATAGCACAATTGGACGTGCACTGGGCTAGTGATCCAGTGGCTGTGGGTTCGAGTCCCGCTCCGAGTCAAATTTTTCTATTTTTCTTTCGATTTAAATATCGAACTTAAACCTTCGCTTAATTTTTTTTAACCATAATTGAAGTCCGAAAATTCCAGGTTAAACTGACCTTGGCTTTCCCCAGATACAGGTGCATCTTCTGGTTGCTGGTCGGCAGCGCTTCCAGCTCGTAGCTCCTCATCCGGTACAGCTCCAGCTGGAAGGCGGAGGCCGGCTCCAGGTGGCGGTAGATCGTGTCCTCCGTGAAGTCGTTGCGGGCGCGGTACGTGAAGAACTTGGGGAATTGACGTCTGGAAGAACATTTTTTTTTATGACGATTAAACGAGCAGACGGATTGCCTGGTGGTAAGCAAGCGCGTTCCAGGCTTAAAAAGGGGTTGGAACTTTGGGAACCTTACTCAACACTACATACTTGAAAGGTAGCAGTGCTGTTATAGCTGTGGTCTTCTGTAAGGAGGAGGTATTTCCCAAGTTGGGCTGCCCCGGATTCAAGCGTGATGGTCATCGCTGTGCCCTACCTCTCATTTTAATAAGAAGACGTTTAAAAGGCAAGCTGCTGGTGTATCCTGGCGACGAGGTTATGTCTGTGCGAGTACTCGCCGTTAGTCACTGGTCCCACCGTGAGCTAGTAAGCTATGAACTATCAGCTATTTCAAGGGACAAAAGATAATCACTCCCGTGTATATTTACAAATCGTAAATTGATACTTGTTAAACCGTATTTTAATTTATAAGGCTTCATTAAAGTTTCAAAAGTGTCATCAAAATATAATTATTTCACAATCATATTCGCTTATTTAAACCGACTGTAGTCATGTCCATATTATGTATATCGTTTGACGCGATATTGACGTGTATTGCATCCGTCGTCCGCCCATTAGTGACAAAGCTCACCTGATGAGTGACATGAAGGTCACCCGCCGGATCCTCTTCTGGTGCAGCTCCTGGCGGTGGGCGCGGCAGAAGCCTCCAAACCGCCTCGCCAGCGCCACGTCATCGCTCTCACCATTGTCACGGACCCCGATCATCAGGATGTGGATCGGCTCCAAGTTCTGGTTGAAACATGATAGTTTATGCAACTGATGCATAATGCGGGGAATTAAAACACGACTAGTTTCACTGCGCTCGTATCATAATAGGATCACACGAGTGTTTTATGCCTGTATACTGTAGTCACACATTATTGTAAGCACGCTAATTTCGCTTAAGGATCGATAAACTTACAACAGTAATGGCAGCGTACATATCGCTGCATTTTTTCAGACAGGGCCACAAGCGACTAAGCCAGGAGGCCAGTCCTCAGTAGACAAGGCCATTAGCGACTCGGCCAGGAGACCCTTCGTAGACAGAGCCGCCGGCGACAAGGCTAGGAGGCCGGCCGCTCGTCGACAGTGTCTCTAGCGACTAAGTTAGGAATCCATTCCATCAAAGCGGACCACTAGCGACTAAGCCAGTGGCATAACTAAAGTGTACCTACCGCCTACCTAGTGTGTAAGTGTACCTAGTTATAAGTGGATAGAACACAAGAGGATAGAGTGACCTCAGTTTGGCGGAATATAATTATGCAAAAAAGTATTGCCCTCATCTCAGTAGACAGAGCCATTAGCGACTAGGCCAGGAGATCCTTCGTAGAGAGAGCCACTGCACTGCTAGAGGTTTGTCGTAGACAGAGCCATTAGCGACTGGTCGTAGCCGCCATTAACGACTAGGCACGACACATGGGACTGTTCGAGCCACAGAACTCACCGCCTCGTCCACGTCGTTGGGTTTGTAGTCCGCGCCGACATTGATGCTGGTGCTGTCTCCGCGGCTCTCGCTGCCATCCTGCAGAGCTTGCAAGTCCTGGAAACGAGAAGTTCAGTCGTTAATTCATCCATATAGTATTTAGTTAATACCTTATAAATTTTTTTGGACCCGGGTATGTCCTTAAACTACGTCCAACAATGAGATGTACAGCGAAGTACCATCACGCTTGAGTCTGGCGAAGCCCGACTGGGGAAGTACTTCCTCCTTACAGAAGACCACAGCCATAATAGCACTGCTACCTTTACCTAGTGTTGTGTTCCTGATGGTGAGTAAGGTACCCAGAGCTCCAACAACTTTTAGAGTAGGCAACGCGCATGTGAATCCTCTGGAGTTGCAGGCGTTCATAGGCTATGGTAACGGCTTACCATCAGGCGGGTCGTATGCTTGTTTGCCACCGTCGTTGGATTAAAACAAAAATAGATGCCAAAGGAGATAGAAGAGCCGGCAGCTTCATCGCACAGCGTATCGGCCTGACGATTCATCGAGGAAATGCTGCCAGCGTCTTCGGTACCATACCGCAGCGGCCATATTAAGATTTATGTCACTTTTAGTGTAATCTTTTCTGGGATATTATTCGACGACCGGTCTGGCTCAGGGGTAGTGGCCCTGCCTATGAAGCTGATGGTTCTGGGATCGATTCCCAGTCAGGGCATTTATTTGTGTGATGAGCACAGATATTTGTTCCTGAGTCATGGGTGTTTTCTATCTATTATAGTGGGATTTTTGTAACATCACATATTTGACACATGACAGCACCCATAGAATGTAAATCTGTATGATCCATTCACATAATTAAAAACAAATCCACGCAATTATAATATGTCATTCGTTACCACTTAAACTACACTCACTTTTTGAATGAAATTACGCTTATAGTTATTTTTTTCTCATGGTATATCTGAAGTATTTAACAATAATAAATCACTGCACAAACGTTTACGTCCTAAGGGTCTTTTGTTTTAAAACCAGTGTTGTGGTCAAATCATTTTTTTCGATTTGGGTAACATATTCGTAAGATAAAGATAATCGATAAAATCGATATATTTATAACCTAGAGAAAATAAGAAAATAAGGTATTATAACCAAGAAAACATTAACTTTTAAAAAGTATTATATCAATAGATCTTTACCGTACAATTTACAAAAAATATGTCGATTACTGAGCGGATCAAATTTGATGTCAAAATCATTCGTTTGTCAAATGCGCAGTCTGTCGAAGTTTCTCCATCTTACTGTGCGCATATTCCGTTACCTTTCGTATTTTTCACCGGGCTTTATTTTTGGATTCTTCTCTTTCACATCTGGCTCGTATTTTTTGGAGTTTGACTTTCTTGTGATTTTAATTTAGTTGACTTTGGACCTAAAAATGCCTAAACCGTACGGTAAACAGGAGTGGCAAATGGTCGTAATACTCTACCAGTTTTTTAATAATTTGCATGTATGACTGCTGTGCAAGTTCCTAATATTGATTTTTTATAAAGGTAATCGATTCGATCTCACAAAACGTAACTGTAATCGATCCGATTGCTGGACTTGACATATTATGTTGTCTTAGCCACATCACTTCAAACATCAAATGTCATGTGTCAAATATGTGATGTTACAAAAATCCCACTATATGTATATCGTCATACAGTACCTAAAACACAAGCCTTACTGAGCCTACCGTAGGATTAGGTCGATTTGTGTCAGATTGTCCCAAATATTTATTTATTATTTTTAATTATTTATATAGATTCACAATCAGCCCCAAAAAATGGCTCTAAAAAACAACCGCTCGAACAACTTGGGCGGTACATTTAGTTAGTCTTCTTTTGACTGATGACGAATGACTGAAAAGTTATTACTTTATCAATAGTTAAGTTTGATACTTAATGATTAGAACACTGAGCTCTTTTTTGTTTGATTATATTATCTTATAGAAGATTATATATTAGCATTATTAGCATAACTGGAACGTGATAGAAATGTCATTTAGTGCCATATGTTTATACATCATTTGTTCGCGTGTAGGAGTCTATTTCTTTACGCCAGTGGCAAAAACCAAAATATCATTGTCCCTTTACTGCGCGCGCGTTCTCCAGTCATTATTCCTCCTAGTTATTTATTAAGTTATCATTTAATATCAATAACAAACATGCTCAGAAACGAGGAAAACAACACCGCAATAACATCTGACTCATTTATAATGCAATAACGGCCATCTCAGCATTCCTGTGAGTCGTATTTCCCCGGGACACAGATCTATTACCCACTACAACTAGATAGTGCACGAGCTTCTCAGATATGGGAGAATTCAGAAAATATTGTAGTTGCCATCAGAGGCCTATTTCTCGAACTCTAACTTGTGATACAAGCGGAAGTCTCTTACTAACAACAGGTGTCAAAAAATGACTTCCACTTGTATTACAGGTGTTCGAGAAATAGGCCCCATCAAAGAGGCCTAGATGGTCAGTCTTTATTGTAAAGGCGATAACGCGCGTGTTTAGATTTTTTTGAGAACCTTGTCCGCTTCGCGTGTTTGATGGCAACTGTATCCATTTAGATTTATAGTAGGCGACAATTAAGCAACAAATTTCATTTAAAAAAATATGGATTTGTAGTCCATTTCGATGTAAAAAGGGCATAAAACTATTTCCGTGACAATCTTACACAAATCGACCTAGTCCTACGGTAAGCTCAGTAAGGCTTGTGTTGTAGGTACTAGACGACGATGTAACATATATAGATAGATACTAATAAATACATCTAAAACATCCATAACTCAGGAAGAAATATCTGTGCTCATAACACAAATAAATGCCTTGACTGATATTTGAACCCATGACCATCGACTTCGTAGACAGGGTCACCGCTACCGACTACAATTTAACAACGCGGTATCTCCTCGAGGTAGTCTACGCTATCCAACCCGCCAAACTTGATTTTCCTTACACAAGTAACACTACAGATAACAAACCTTAACACAACGACATAAGGTCCAACAATATTAGCACACAGCATATAAGCGACGCGTAAGTAAAGTGTCATTTTATATCTGTCGCTCGGACAACGCGCTGTGAAACATGCATTGCAAGAGTTTAATAATGTTTTTAGTTATTCTATTGATAAATATGATCATGGCAAATCCTACAGACACGGTGGAGAAACGTCAGAAGTAAGTCATAATAAGTAAACTTAACAGAATGTGTTAAATAGTTGTGCAGTAAATATGGAACATACGTCGAAATTTTGAATATACCATGTGTGTTTCATAATGACATTGGTTTTAAGTAACGATAGTTAGTGCTGTTAACAGTTTTATCAAAAGAATATAACGATTACCTTTTATAATTAAGAGTGATTAATTAAAAAAATATTGAGCAGCAATGTAATGCAAATATTTGAAATCACATGTCAATTGTTAAGTTTAATTTTTTAAATTATTACCGATACACTGCGTGCCCAATTAATTTGTATAATTTTTTTAACTAATAATCTGAGCCCGGAAAATCCACAGCAATACAAAAGACTGTCGCAATCAAGCTAGTGATAGAAACATTTTTTTATCGATATCGAGTAAATTTTGTCTAAAAAAAATTTTACCGATGTTTAGGTACATTGTTTTTTAATCATTCACGACAATCGCAAAAGAAGTAGTAAGTAGGGTTTATTTGTGTTATTTCATATAAAACGCAACGTACGTAAGTTATATTATCAACGTAGCCGTAGTCGGGTGACAAAGATATAATCAACCTCATCAAAAAAAAAACCTCACTTCAGATAATTAGTATTCCGTAAGACATCGATGAACTCGATATCGATAAAAAAATGTTTCTAACACTGGTTTGATTGCGACAGTCTTTTGTTTTGCTATGGATTTTCCGGGCTCTGCTAAGTTCATTAGGACTTATACTTTCAGCCCGTAAAATTAGTTTCGTTATGAAAGATATTTGAATATAGAACGCCGACATGCGTGTACACACGTTACAACTATATCGGTGCTTTAGCTAAGTTTTTCACCTATATAATATTTGTATTGACTATTCGATAGTGCTTGTTGCTAGGTGTACTTAAATAAAGAAATGTGACATTATCTATGAAAAGGGACCTTATTGTCGATGGTGCTTATGTCGTTGTTCAAAACGATACAATACAAACGCAATGCGATTCGTCGTAAGTGCCATCGACAATAAGGTCCCTTTTCCTAGATAATGTCACAAATTGGATTGCAATTTAATCGTGACGGCATTACGCGTGAACAGATGAACTGATTTCACTAATAATTTTTTTGTTGTGTTTGTTATTGTCAGGAGGTTCTTGTAAAGAAAAAAAAATAAGAAAATTGCGTGGCACATTATTAAATTTAAGAATACTTTACCACCGACCGGGTTTAGCTGGGTACGGTCCAGGGGGGCTGCTATAAGGTTTAGGTAGTAGGTTTTTTTATTAATATTGTGTGAAATTAGACTCTTAAGATTAAGGTGGTTAAGGTAAGATTGAGGTAGTGACTTTTTTATTTTTATTTTATTTTTCTAATTTTTTAACTAGGTACTTGTATTTTAATTATTGTAAATCTTGTTTTACATAATGTACGTTATTTGCTAAAATAAAAAAATATATATTTAAGAATTATAACAAAAATATTCCTTATGTAGGTAACCTTAGCGCTTGATAATTTAAACTTTTTTAATAATAAATATATATTTAAGTATTATAACAAAAATATTCCTTATGTAGGTAACCTTAGCGCTTGATAATTTAAACTTTTTTAATAATAAATATATATTTAAGAATTATAACAAAAATATTCCTTATGTAGGTAACCTTAGCGCTTGATAATTTAAACTTTTTTAATAATAAATATATATTTAAGAATTATAACAAAAATATTCCTTATGTAGGTAACCTTAGCGCTTGATAATTTAAACTTTTTTAATAATAAATATATATTTAAGAATTATAACAAAAATATTCCTTATGTAGGTAACCTTAGCGCTTGATAATTTAAACTTTTTAATAAAAATATATATTTAAGAATTATAACAAAAATATTCCTTATGTAGGTAACCTTAGCGCTTGATAATTTAAACTTTTTTAATAATAAATATATATTTAAGTATTATAACAAAAATATTCCTTATGTAGGTAACCTTAGCGCTTGATAATTTAAACTTTTTAATAATAAATATATATTTAAGTATTATAACAAAAATATTCCTTATGTAGGTAACCTTAGCGCTTGATAATTTAAACTTTTTAATAATAAATATATATTTAAGTATTATAACAAAAATATTCCTTATGTAGGTAACCTTAGCGCTTGATAATTTAAACTTTTTAATAATAAATATATATTTAAGTATTATAACAAAAATATTCCTTATGTAGGTAACCTTAGCGCTTGATAATTTAAACTTTTTTAATAATAAATATATATTTAAGTATTATAACAAAAATATTCCTTATGTAGGTAACCTTAGCGCTTGATAATTTAAACTTTTTTAATAATAAATATATATTTAAGAATTATAACAAAAATATTCCTTATGTAGGTAACCTTAGCGCTTGATAATTTAAACTTTTTTAATAATAAATATATATTTAAGTATTATAACAAAAATATTCCTTATGTAGGTAACCTTAGCGCTTGATAATTTAAACTTTTTTAATAATAAATATATATTTAAGTATTATAACAAAAATATTCCTTATGTAGGTAACCTTAGCGCTTGATAATTTAAACTTTTTAATAATAAATATATATTTAAGTATTATAACAAAAATATTCCTTATGTGGGTAACCTTAGCGCTTGATAATTTAAACTTTTTTAATAATAAATATATATTTAAGTATTATAACAAAAATATTCCTTATGTGGGTAACCTTAGCGCTTGATAATTTAAACTTTTTTAATAATAAATATATATTTAAGTATTATAACAAAAATATTCCTTATGTGGGTAACCTTAGCGCTTGATAATTTAAACTTTTTTAATAATAAATATATATATAAGTATTATAACAAAAATATTCCTTATGTAGGTAACCTTAGCGCTTGATAATTTAAACTTTTTTAATAATAAATAAATAAATAGGTAGGACAGTTTGTAGGCAGAGGGGATTTCCTCAAGACATGTAGGTAGATTTAGTTAGTTGACTGGTTACTTTTATAGCTCATATCTAGAAATTTCTATATATACCCATAGTTTAATTTAAGTAGTTTAACTTTGGGGGAGGCCTATGTCCAGCAGTGGGCGTTCTTCGACAGATGTGGTCATGAAGTAAAGTACTTAACAGAATAACGCTTAAGTTTTTTTTGTAATACTGTTTTGAAAAAATAAGTACGAGTTTCTTGCCGGTCATAAAAGTAAAAATGCTTCTCGGGTCAGAGGTGTAGGGTTAGAATCGGTTGAGTTTTTATTTTTCTCTTTTACTTTTGTATACTCGACGTGTAAATGTGGCCTATTTACTGAATACATTTATTAGTTTTTTTTATTTGTTATTGTTATATCTATTCAATAAATACTTAAACACATGAGAAACACGGATGACTCAGGAACAAATATCTGTGCTCATCACACAAATAAATGTCATTAGGTACTTGGATATGAACCCAAGACGTTCGTCTTTATAGGCAGAGTGACTACCCACTACATTTTTCTGGCCTATCCCTTATGAATTTTAGCATATTTATTAAGCTAAATTGCGATACAAATTTTTGTCTTTAATAATAGGTTAAATAATTTGACCTGGCCCGCGACATTGATAGATATTTAATTTGAATTCGTACATAAGGAACCTGAAAACCGCTGGCGGCCTAGCGGTAAGAGCGTGCGACTTGCAATCCAGAGGTCGCAAGTTCAAACCCCGGCTTGTACCAACTTTTTCGGAACTTATGTACGAAATATCATTTGATATTTACCAGTCGGTTTTCGGTGAAGGAAAACATGGAGAGCCAATTATTGTAACATTGTAAACCGGACTAATAATAAGGCCTAGTTTACCCGCTGGGTTGGAAGGTCAGATGCTTTGGGGGACGCCTAAGTACAGCAGTGGACATCCTTCTGTTTATATGATGATGATTGACGACCGGTCTGGCCTAGTGGGTAGTGACCCTGCCTATGAAGCCGATGGTCCTGATGAGCACAGATATTTGTTCCTGAGCCATGGGTGTTTTCTATGTATTAAAGTATTTATATGTGTCTATCTATTATATATATCGTCGTCTAGTACCTACAACACAAGCCTTACTCAGCGTAGGACTAGGTCGATTTGTGTAAGATTGTCCCGAAATATTTATTATTATTTTTATTTTATTTGTTCCTCTGGCGGTGGAGACGAGTGGTTGTTGGTGCTCAGAGGCAAGATCTTTTTTTAAGGAGATTGGTTGTAGGTTGCGAAACAGAGGGCTTGATCCCCGCTCCGGGTCATTCCTAGTGCAAAGGTTATCAATCGCGATTCAGCGTGGAAACGCAGCGAGTGTCCTGGGCACCTTTGCGCCTGGAGTGACGCGGGGCGGGTTATTCAACTAAATATAATTGTGTTCGTTTTTTTTGTATTACTGTGTTTTTTATGTATTTTTTTTATTTCTTATTTATTTATTATGATGTTTTTTGTATTTAAACTTTCGTGAGACATATTTGATAAATTAAACATTAACACGGCTCTACTCACGTTTATTTAGTCACTTTGCCATCTATGGCAAACATCAAAACCTTAGGGAGTGTTGTAACAGTTTAGTGGACACAGTGAGTTCGGTGTGTTTAGAGTCATTGTTGGTGGACGAATCGAACCCGCGTCCTACCACTACAGCGGCTCCGGTGTCGGACCGCCCCCAACCGGTTTTGACATCACTCGCGGCGCGAGCAGCGCGACGGGCCGGCGACGCGATCGCCGAATCAAACGGACACTCAGCACTCTTAGTGCTTGATAATGGAGGCCTATGTTCTCCGAAACATGTCGCGCGAGTGACTAAATCAGTGATTCCCAAAGTGGTCCAGGTGGACCCCCAGGGGTCCACTGGACGCTCGATGGGGGTCTATGTTGGCGTGAAAAAAAATACGGGGTTCACAAGATGGGGGGTCCACGAAAATTTATCTGGTTTCAATAGTAAAGAGCAAAAAAGATGATATGGCTTTACCTGTTTAATGTAGGCAGATAATATTTTAATAAGGCCAGTGACTCTTATTATCAATTAGTAAAAACTTGGATATCTGATATAAAGTACTTGAAACTTGAAAAAAACTGCGTAATTTTTACATTTTTGACGATTTTTGGGCATGTGGTAGAAATGTAGCAGCAAGGGGGTTCACTGAAACCAGTAAAATTTTGAAAGAGGTCCACGAGAAAAAAAAGTATGGGAACCTCTGGACTAAATAAACGTGAGTAGAGCCGTGTTAATGTTTAATTTATGATGTTTTTTTTTACAGACGCTGGTTGACAAGCAACAACCGTTGTGACAATCTGGACAAATACGTCGGCGGGGACTGTGCGTTTGAGTGCGGCACTTACTGCGGCTACAACGACTGCCGCGCGACGTGCTCGGGCACGCTGTGCACGTGCAGCGATAACAAATAACGCTCGCGGTGTGGCGTGGTTTAGTATAAGACTTTGATTTGAAAAATTTTTTTTTTTTTTTTTTGTTATCCTTGTGGCTAGACGCGTAAGGTGTGACGTTATGGATTAGTATAAGATTTTAAATAAAAAAGTAATAATTAAAAAAGCTTTTTTTTTTGTTACCCTTGCCGCTGGACGCCTAAGGTGTGACGTTATGGGCTAGTATAAGATTTCAAATAATAAAAAAAATGAAACAACTAAAGCTGCTAAAGGGTTCGAAACGTCGGGATGAAGTTTAAATTAGTATACGCGATTTAATCCGTTTTAGTTGTTTTATTTCATGAGTAATTATCGCGGCAACCGAACACAACATTTAAAAAAAAAATGTAAAAAAAATTTTTTTTTTTTCATTGTGTAGAGGTAGCGAGTTGAAGTTAAAACCACATACAAACATTAGCATTATGTTCTACAACAAAATAAAAAGATAAAAAAAACCATAACTTTTTTTAATTAATATCCCAGCAAGCAAAAATAAGACTTGATGCTTTTAAATTACGGTTGTAAAGTATGGTAAGTTGACTGTCAGAGAATATGTCATAGCATTAAGTCTGTGTTTTATACACTTAGATTTACTTTTGCGCTATAAAGTTAAAATAAATAAATATGTTTATATTTGTTGCCTCAATTCGCATCGAATTTTGTTAATAATTTGTTTAGTTGATTACACCATCGCTGTTCCGTTGATAGCTTGCCTAAGAACCCACATTACTATGGTATTTTTGTTATGACAAAGGCGGCAAACGTGCAGACGGATTGCCTGAAGTATGATGATATGCAATTACCGTCGCCCATGGGAGTCACGAGCGCGTTCGGAGCCTTTAAGGGTGGTTGGAGCTCTGGAAACCTTACTCACCATCAGGAACACAACACGACATACCTAAAAGGTAGCAGTGCTATTATGGTTGTGGTTATCTGTAAGGAGGAGGTACTTCCCCAGTCGGGCTTCTCCAGACTCAAGCGTGATGGTACTTCGCTGTGCCCTACCTCTCATTATTGGACATAGTTTAAGGACATACCCGGGTTGAGTCCACCATCGCTGTTGCGTTGATAGCTTGCCTAAGAACCCACATGACAGCAATTTTTTTTTAACAAAATGTCCTCACCTCCCGCCTCACGCTGGCCGTGCTGGCGAAGTCGTGCACCAGGTCCAGCAGCTCGTCGGCGTACTGGGCGAAGTGCTCGAAGGAGTCGAACGCGGCCAGCGCGCCAGTTCGATGGTGGCACTTCTCGTACTATGATGATGATGATGATCAACTAAACGTCCTCACCTCCCGCCTCACGCTGGCCGTGCTGGCGAAGTCGTGCACCAGATCCAGCAGCTCGTCGGCGTACTGGGCGAAGTGCTCGAAGGAGTCGAACGCGGCCAGCGCGCCAGTTCGATGGTGGCACTTCTCGTACTATGATGATGATGATGATCAACTAAACGTCCTCACCTCCCGCCTCACGCTGGCCGTGCTGGCGAAGTCGTGCACCAGATCCAGCAGCTCGTCGGCGTACTGGGCGAAGTGCTCGAAGGAGTCGAACGCGGCCAACGCGCAGGTGCGGTAGTGGCACTTCTTGTGCTATGATGATGATGATCGACTACATGTCCTCACCTCCCGCCTCACGCTGGCCGTGCTGGCGAAGTCGTGCACCAGATCCAGCAGCTCGTCGGCGTACTGGGCGAAGTGCTCGAAGGAGTCGAACGCGGCCAACGCGCAGGTGCGGTAGTGGCACTTCTTGTGCTATGATGATGATGATCGACTACATGTCCTCACCTCCCGCCTCACGCTGGCCGTGCTGGCGAAGTCGTGCACCAGGTCCAGCAGCTCGTCGGCGTACTGGGCGAAGTGCTCGAAGGAGTCGAACGCGGCCAACGCGCAGGTGCGGTAGTGGCACTTCTTGTGCTATGATGATGATGATCGACTACATGTCCTCACCTCCCGCCTCACGCTGGCCGTGCTGGCGAAGTCGTGCACCAGGTCCAGCAGCTCGTCGGCGTACTGGGCGAAGTGCTCGAAGGAGTCGAACGCGGCCAGCGCGCCGGTTCGATAGTGGCACTTCTTCATGGCGGCCGTGCAGAGCTCCGCCGGGATGCCTTCCGCGTCTTGGGCGGATGCCAGCTCGATCTCGGATTGGCTCAGGGGGATTCTGAACAAAAAAACAATAAAATACATTTTACGTCACACTGGGCGGTAAGAGAGATTTACCGCCCGAGGGCGCGATGGAAAATCTCACGTTACACCCAGATGAAGACGTAAAACTATGTACGCACCACGGGCGGTAATTAAGAAAGCCTCAGATTTCTTGTTTATGGCCCCAAGCCATTCTTTGTTTTACCGCCCTGGGTACGTAATATACTATTTCACCTCACTGGCTCGGAACGAACTGTTTTATTCATTAAAAACAGTTGGCAAAGTTGCATTTCATTCACAAGATTGCAAAGTAATTTCATACAAATTGTTTATTACTAATCGAATGTTTTTTTTTTTTTATGTTAGCGGGTTGGATCTTCTTTTATTCAATGTTTTTGAATGATAAATGATGGATTTCAATAACTTTGAATACATTTTTAAAGTTTTAGAGTGATTTTTTTCCTCGCGGTAGTGAGGTGAAAAATTGTGTGTTTAACTCGGTGGCAAAGTGTGTTCCGCTCTCGTGCTTTGAAACCCTCCCAATGTTGAAGAGCACGAAGGTAAACACTAACTTTGCTCCCTTGTATAACAAATAACTATATTGACGTAATTGCCGCGATAATTATTGATGACTATACCTCAATATTTTTCTAGCAGGAACGACATTTGATTAGTGCTTGCCATAATAAAAATATCGACAATCCTGCTATCGATAAGAACATACTACTTCAACGACAAGACGTAGTTACACACATAAGGTTCTTAAAAAAGGAGTGTATAGGTTCTTAAAGTAATGCCAACCTTAACGACCTCTGGTGACTCTCGCCTAGCCAAACCTGCAACCACATACTTCGAAGCCTATTAAGGAACATAATATCAAAATTGTACGTAGTGCATGTTTGAGAAATAGTAGTTTATGTATCTGTGCCTAATGCCTAATTATGTGTAGTTGCTTAACTCTACTTTATCTATACACAATTACACATATCATAAGTGTTTTAAGATGGATTCAGGAACCGTAGGGAAATTAAATGACCTGCATTATTACTAGTGCTACTTGTAAACATTAAAAAGTCAATGAACGAAACAAATGACAGCTTGTAATGGCGGCATTTCGTATTTCAGTCAAATATGTTTTTAAACCATAGACAAGCGAATGAACTCCATATTCTATTGTCATTTCAAATGTCGTTTAATTTATATTAAAAACACATGACGTATTAAATTAATGACTGTTTTAATATCTATAGATACTAGAATAGACACACACCTTGAATTTGACATCTGTTCCAAATTTAAATTCATAACCTACGGATTTCAGTAGGTAATGTTAACATTACCTACTGAAATCTTTCTGATGGTTGGTAATGCTGGTCATTGCCTACGGTTTCTGGACGCATTTTAGAGCACTTATGATATGTACGTAGATAAAATAAATTATGCGTGAACAAGGGGAACCTATAATGTTATCTATTACATATAATGTTATTTTTGTATTGTAATGTAAATGTATTAACTTATGGGCTCTGATTGCGTGAAATAAACGGTTTTTTTTTTGAGTGTATAAACGAACCTGTTAGGATGGCCGGTGGGCAGCACGAACTGGAAGTGTACGACGCTCAGCTCCCCGGACAGATCCAGGTGTTGGAGGCACTGGATCTCGTACGAGGTGTACGCGCGTCGCACGTATACTTCCAGAGAAGCGTTGATCACCTGTAGACAACAATTAGACGTTAGATTACGTTATTACACATAAAAATACCGATACTGAGAATAACTTAAACTAATAAAAACAAATTACATTATTAAGCAATGAAAATATAATCAATCTTATCGACATTTAAATAAATCCAGTATCGACATGCCGCCATCCCTAAGGCCGCCGGCGTTTATTGCCTGAGTCGTCTGTTTGGTTTAAGGAGAGTATAGTGTAGTGTGTCGACCGAGTGACATCCCTAGTGCGTTCAAGTCATAGACATGCCATTTAACTAGACGGAGCATGTTAATAATAATGCCACTATTGAAAGGGATGGTCTTATGTAACTTTCCATAGGTATGGCAGAGACGGCGCTATTTTCCTCCTTCCTTGTCCTAGTCTCGCACATTTTTGTTCCCCTCCAAACTGGACCCTTCAGAACTGTCGATGTCGGCTCTAGGCGTCCATAGGCTAAGATAACTGCTTACCATCAGGCGGACCGTATGCCTGTTTGCCACCGTCGTAGTATAAAAAAAGAAACTCGACCAAACTATAAATTCTATGAAAACGCCTCAGGGCTTTCAAACTACGATTACACCAACTATCGAATTATCAAATCTTTTATAATCCTCCGTCGTATATTATTAACCTTTGAGCTTCGCGTCAAGTGCATACCTCGACTCACATGTCAACGAGTTATCCATGTACAGTCGGCGTCCGAAGTTGACGTACGCCAAGTAAAAATGTTAAAAAAAAAGTCCCGCCGAGCTTGCCGGTCATAAAAGTCTAAATGCTTAGTCAGAGGTGTAGGGTTAGAACCGGTGTAGTTTTTATTTTTGAACAATAATTGTATAGAAGCGGGTAACTCACGTTTTAAAAGTCGAATATTGCTCGACATACTGATTTAAACTTTCACGGTTTGTACACATTATATTATTAAACGTCGGAGGTACATTTTAAAGTTAATATACGCGGTTAAGTCCCGTTCATGTATAATATTGCTCGACATTTTTCACTCCGTAACGAGGAGCACAATCACGTTGGCTAACAGTTCTCTGCAACCTTGCACTCGACGCCGGCAACAGCAAGCGAGCAAGCAACGGAGTGAAACATGTCGACGAATATTCGACTTAGGTATAAAACGTATATATACGGTTTTCCTGAAGGATTGGGTTCTTCAAAAAAGGATTGTACATATTTATAAAGGGTCGGCAACGCGCATGTAACACCTCTCGAGTTGCAGGCGTTCATAAGCTGCGGTAACTGCTTAACATCAGGCGAGCCGTAGCTTGTTTGCCACAGACGTAGTTACCCGCTTCTATACAATTAATGATGATGATGATGACCAATACTTGAATTCCGATTTTTTCCCGTACGAAAGTCGCCGGAAGACGCTGGATGCAGGTCGCTTCCAACCGGTACATGTGGATGTCCAAGGGGGAGGCGTATGTTCAGCAGTGGACGTCTTATGGCTGAGATGTTGATGATGAGACTTGGAAGCCGCATCCTGCTCTTATAAGATAATTGTGTTCGACTGTACAGTTTAATTTGAGTTTATTACAGAGCTGTTGACAACCTGAGTTAGGCTTAAAGACATTTCTAGAACCTCGGTGCGGAAAGACGCCATGAAAACTTATAAAAGGAAGGAGTCCAGCACACTCCCGTTGGGTAGGTTTTAAACACCCTACTTTCTAAAATGCGCTGTTAGTCCGCGTGTAGTAGCGACTATGGCAACTAGCCCCCAAGATGATGCAAGTCATAGTTTAGACGACCGGTCTGGCCTAGTGGATGGCCTGCCTATGAAGGCGATGGTCCTGAGTTCGAATACCAGTCAGGGCATTTATTTGTGTGATGAGCACGGATATTGTTTCTGTTCTAGTGTTTTAAATGTATTTAAGTATTTATATGTATCTATCTATTATTATATCGTCGTCAAGTACCTACAACACAAGCCTAACTGAGCTAACCGTAGGACTAGGACGATTTGTGTAAGACTGTCCCGAAATATTAATTTATTTATTTGTTATTGTCTAGGTCGATTTGAGTATGATTGTATAGTTGCCATCAGATATATCGGAGCTGTGGAGATGGTCACAAATATCTGAACAACGCCTCTAATAGTCAATGCTATACAGTGCATGTTCAGATATTTGTGACCACCTTCACAGCTCCGATATATCTGATTTCGACTGTATTAAAATATTTATTAGTTGTATGATGACTAACGAGCCTAAATGTAGTACTAATTAATTTAATGGCCGATTTTTCAATGGTCAAATAAGCCATATTCGGCGAATAACTCTATTGGTATCTGTCAGATATGTGCTTATCTGACAATTGAAAAATCGGCCCTAAAGAAATCTCCTTCGATTTTGACACATAACGCACTAGACCCACCGCAAGCTAGTAAGCTATGAGCTATCAGCTATTTCAAGGGAGAGTGATATATATTTATAGATCATCGCCCGATGATGAACTACGATCGACCGGCTAAATCTGTCTTTTATTTACACGGGATCGATAATCCTTTGTCCATTAAAATAGCTGGTAGCTCATAGCTTACTAGCTCGCTGTTGGACCAGTGCCTAAAAGATTGTACTTTATTTCCGACACTATAAAGAACGAATTCGACTAGCATTATGAAGTTAATGGGCGTTAGGAACTTAATTCGATTTTTTTTTTAAAGTTCCAGCAACTGACGTTCAGGAGTTTAAGCCGTTTCGCGAGACATACAAAATCATTACGTTCAACATGATCGTGGGTATGCTGTACCCCACACCCGACACCGCCGCGTGCAGACTTGTGGGCATTCGTAAGTATCAACAATTATGTCTTTTTTTATGACAAAGGCGTCAAACGAGCAGACGGATTGCCTGATGGTAAGCAATTACCGTCGCCCATGGGCAACACCAAGGGAGTCAGAAGCGCGTTGCCTGCCTTTTAAGAGGGAGCTCTGGGAACCTTAGTTACCATCAGGAACACAACACTACATGCCTGAAAGGTAGCAGTGCTATTATGGCTGTGGTCTCTAAGGAGGAGGTACTTCCCCAGTTGGGCTTATCCAGACTCAAGCGTGATGGTACTTCGCTGTGCCCTACCTCTCATTGTTGGACGTAGTTTAAGGACATACCCGTGTTTAACAAATCGGCAGTTTAAAAACCAAACTATCGTATTAATTGTATAGCCGTGCGATGATGATTGACAATATCGGGTTAGTCTTACACGGACTAGAACATAACTTTCATTATCTAGGAAAAGAGACCTTATTGTCGATGGCACTTACGTCGAAACGCGTTGCATTCGTATTGTATCGTCTTGAACAACGACATAAGCGCCATCGACAATAAGGTCCCTTTTGGTAGATAACGTCACATATTTTTGACCTTGAGTGTGCGTAATTCGCAGTGGCGATACTGGTGGTAATGACCCCGGTATGCTTCGCGGCGCTGCTGGACATGTGGACGAGCTGGGTGCGGGGAGACATCATCAACATCATCAGACATTGTACCGTCATGGGGCCGTTCCTGGGAGCCATATTTAAGGTATTACCGGAATCTATACCGGTAAGAATGTCGACTTTCGGGTTAATTGTACTTCGGATTGCACTAACATCAACAGTAAACTTAGATATTTTTCTAGCAGGAACGACATTTGCTTAGTGCTTGCCACACTAAAAATATCGACAATCCTGTTATCGATAAGTACATACTACTTCAACGACAAGACTTATAGCCGTTGTAAGAAACACAGTCTTATAACGACTATTTTTTTATACAAGACTGACCAGTGTTTGACCTCAGTCGCACCTGATGGTAAGTGTCGACGAGGTCGAGGGTGTAGCACGCTGGTTCAGTAACAGCCTATTCACCTAGACCTTGATTGACGTAATCCGTACACTTTTGATCCAATTTACTTTTATTACGTAAGTGACGGAATGGAATAAAAAAGCTTGGGGACACATTTTTTCTCCTATCAGACTCGAAATAAAATTTACGTCACACTGGGCGGTGAGAGATTTACAGCCCTAGGGCGCGGCGGAAAATCTCACTTTACACCCAGATGAAGACATAAAACTATGTACGCACCACGGCCCTTTACCCGCGATCTGGGCAATTCTTTGTTTTACCACCCTTGGTACGTAATATACTATAAAAAAAAAGTTGAGTAAACAACTTCAAATAAAATGGCCCATTTATTCGACAGATGATGCTGTTCTTCTACAGCAGGAAGGAAGCGTGGGCTATCATCCAGAAGATTGACGCAGACCACGCTCGCTACAACACTATCCCGGAAGAACACAAAGAGATTGCACGACGGCACATACAAAACACCCAGTACTATAGGTTTGTCTGGATCCGACATACCCGGGTTTTGGACCCGGGTATGTCCTTAAACTATTTCCAACAATGAGAGGTAGGGAACAGCGATATACCATGACGCTAGAGTCTGGAGAAGTCCTACTGGGGAAGTACCTCCTCCTTACAGAAGACCACAGCCATAATAGCACTGCTACTTTTCAGGTATGTAGTGTTGTGTTCCTGATGGTGAGTAAGGTGGATGGAGCTCCAATCACCCTTAAAGGCCGGCAACGCGCTTACGACTCTCCTGGTGTTGCGACGGTAATTGCTTACCATCAGTCTATCCCTTTACTAGTTTTCCACCTTTATCATTAAAAAAAATCATTGAATATCCCGCGTTGGCCAGGCATTTTGCGACGGCTCATAGAAACTTTGCCTGCTTGGTAACTAACCCCAGGATTTGGCGTAGCCACTAGTTTTTACGAAAGCGAACGCCATCAGACCTTCCAACCAAACTTTAACTAGGCCTAATCGGGATAAGTCCGGTTAGCTCACGATGTTTTCCTTCACCGAAAAGCGACTGGTAAAATAACAAGTGATATTTCGCGAAAAACTCTTTGGTACAAACTGGTGTTTGAACGTGTGACCTTCTGATTGCAAACCGCACGGTCTTACCGCTAGGCCACCAGTGCTTCCCTCTATCTTAACATGTCATTTTAACGACCGTTCTGACCTAAACGGTAGTTACCCTGCCTATGCAGCCGATGCTTCTGGGTTCGAATCCCAGTCGGCGCATTTATTAGTGTGATGACTAATGGGTGTTTTCTATGTATTTAAGTATTTATATGTATCTATCTATTATATATATTGTCTAGTACCTACAACACAAGCTTTACTGAGCTTTCCGTAGGACTAGATCGATGTGTATAAGATTGTCCCGAAAATTTATCAAGACAATTTTCTTTTTCAGCGAGAAATGCTGGTCAATAACCGTAGCCACCTGCGTGTTGACATTCCCTCTGACTGCCGTCGTCCTAACCCTCTACAACTCCGTCTTCAAAGAGGAACCAATCAAATACATGATCCACGACATCGACAAACCTTTCTCGCCGCGAGAAGACCGCTTCTCATCACCATACTTCGAAGTCATGTTCTTCTACATGTCAATATGTTCCTTATTCTACATCATAAGCTTTACCGGTTTCGACGCGTTTTTTGGTATTACAATCAACCATGCCTGTATGAAGATGGAGTTGGCGTGCAAGACTATGGCGGACGCCATGTTGGAGGTGGACAGGGGTAGTCGGCATAGGAGGATGTTGGATGTTATCTCGGAGCAGAATGATTTGTTTGGGTAAGCATATGCGCGCAGAACCGATGGCCGGTGGGGCGGAAAGGTTCTGGAGACCACGAACTGGAAGACGCAGCGTAGGTAGGCCTCCTACAAGGTGGACCGAAGACCTAGTGAGGGTCGCGGAATGGACCGGTCTTTTTGGGGGAGGCTTATGTCCAGCAGTGGACGTCTTTCGGCTGACATGATGATGATGATGCGTGTATGAAGATGGAGTTGGCAACCAAGACTATGGGGGACGCCATGTTGGAGGGGGACAGGGGTAGTCGACATAGGAGGATGTTGGATGTTATCTCGGAGCAGAATGATTTGTTTGGGTAAGCATATGCGTGCGGAACCGATGGCCGGTGGGGCGGAAAGGTTCTGGCAAGACGCAGCGTAGGTAAGCCTCTTTTAAGGTGGACCGACGACCTGGGGTCGCAGGGTGCCGCTGGATGTGGAAGGCGCAGGACCGGTCTTTTTGGGTCGTTTTGGGGGAGGCTTAGTGCAGTGGACGTCTTTCGGCTGACATGATGATGATGCGTGTATGAAGATGGAGTTGGCTTGCAAGACTATGGGGGAGGTTATCTCGGAGCAGAATGATTTGTTTAGGTAAGGATAAAGGTAATAGTGAAATCGTCACTAGGTATTAGATACCGGTATGGCGAATACCGGAATTCCGGATTTACCCTTACAAATAATTACCGGAATTGTAAGCACTAAACGATCGATCAAGTCAAGGTTCACTCAAAAGGTTCACAAAGAAGATCATTCAAAATAAACACAGTCTAATCCTTGTCATTAATGGTATAAAAAAATAAGTAATTTTTTAAGTTGTTTTAAAGTTAATTTAACATTGAGACCCGTTCATATGTGTGTATATTTAGTGTTTATATTTGTTACTTCTTCCCGTCTAAACGGCTGGAGCGATTTTAATAAAATTTGGTATGGAGTTCGCTGACATCCTGGATTATCACATAGGCTACGTATTTTCCCTAATAAACCGCGGGGCGCAGCTATTATATATATAAATATATAACTATACTCCTGCTACTAAATATACAGTCGCCATCAAATATATCGGAGCAGACAAGGTATTCAAAAATATCGAAGCATGCACTTTATCGCCTCGATCGGCGGGCGTTGTTCCGATATTTGTGACCACCTCCACAGCTCCGATATATCTGATGGTGATTGTACAGTCAACAACACTCCTAGCTATACATTGGTAGACCTTATTACATAAGGCATAAAGTCCACCGATGTACAGTTAAGAGTGTCGCTGTGTGTACTATAGTAAAGGGATTTTTTTCCAGAATGGTGGAACTTATACAAGAAACTTTTGCTATTTGGCTCGGAATAATCGTCATTGCGACAATGTTACAAATTTGCAACTGTATGTACCAGATAATAGAGGTGAGAATACATCATTACATTTTAGTCTTAAGGCACTGGTCCCACCGCGAGCTAGTAAGCTATGAGCTATCAACTATTTCAAGGGACAAAACATAATTGCTTCTACATAAAAGAGAGAGATATATATTTATGACGACTGGTCTGGCCTAGTGGGTAGTTCCTCTGCCTATGAAGCCGATGGTCCTGGGTTCGATTCCCAGTCGGGCCATTTATTTGTGATGAGCACAGATATTTGTTCCTGAGTCATGGGTGTTTTCTATGTATTTAAGTATTTATATGTATCTATCTATTATATATATCGTCGTCTGGTTTCTACAACACAAGCCTTACTGAGCTTACCGTAGGACTAGATCGATTTGTGTCAGATTGTCCCGAAATATTTATTATTTATTTATAGCTCATCGGCCGGCGATGAACAACGATCGCCCGGCTAGGACATATATGTCTCTTTTATTTACACGGGATCGATTATCTTTTGTCCCTTGAAATAGCTGATAGCTCATAGCTTACTAGCTCGCGGGCTTTCACTAAAGAAGAATGTTAGTTTGCCAAATAACGGAATAACTACATAAAAAATAACTATATAGAAACACGGGTGCTCAATACTTCGGGCTAAGGCTGTAGAAAATTAAACTCAAACTCAAACGTTTATTGAGTAAGTAGGCCACAAGGGCACTTTTACACGTCGAGTATACAAAAGATGAAAAATAAAAACTACACCGGTTCTAACCTACACCTCTACCCGAGAAGCATTTTCACTTTTATGACAGAAACTTAAATTTAAAAAAATATGTGTTATTCTATAAGAAAACTGGTAACTAATTATGTAAATATGTTACAGGGGTACGGAATCGATCCTAGATACCTAGTGTTCATAGTTGGCACTATAGCCCATATCTACCTGCCGTGCCGATACGCGGCTAAGCTACAAGCTAGTGTAAGTTCTAACTAAAGTTTTATTACTGATTTAAAATTTCACTATTTTTACACATTATTACAAATATAACGGTACCTCAAATTTTGAAAAACTGAAGGACCATGTCTATAACAGGGACCGGACAACCCTTTCCGCGGCAAAAGCCATTAAAAGGGCAACCCTCAAACACGGCTAACACATTGAAAGACTTACCAGTTTGAACTGCTGGCCCATATATTTGACTATCCCTTACCGTACGACTAAGCCAAACATAAAACTAGCCCTTTACAATCACTACCTGCTACCCTTTATGCCTTGCTATCCCTTCAAAAGGGTTACCCTTATTACTTAGCGCTTTTTATAAAGCTTTCCCTTTAATAATGTCATAGTTAAGCCTTGCGTGAAAGAGACAGGTTTAGTATATGTCTACGCTAGTGTTCGAAAAGCGCGCGTACATCAAATCAAAGAAGTCAAAGAAAAACCCGCGCCACCGACGATAGCTTACTATTGGATCAGAGCAATGTATGCTTTATGAACAAGGCAGACGATTTCAATTAGCACGCTTGTATGTAAAAGGGAAGCCCTTTAAGGCTAACCCTTATAAGCGATATGTAAGGTTTTGGTGAGCGGATGATTAGGGTTTTGTTAGGGTATTGGGATAGCGCTTAGTTATAAGGGTTAGCGCTTTAAAAGTAAAATGAAAGGGTATGGTCTAATAAGGGTATGGTGAGTAAAGCCTTATGTAAAACCCATACAAAACCCTTTATAAGGGATAGCGGGCCGATCCCTGGTCTATAATATGTGAACCATGTTACTACTACTTAGTTACAAACGGATAAACTCACATGTAATTATATCGCACTAGGCGAGATGTTTCTGGCAAGCTCTGGTACTCATTTTCAAGCCGAGTCTGGACACACTGCTCAGGGTGTATCGCTCACATGTTACTACGACCATGTCTATGTAGTTGTGCAGATAATTAATACGGAACTTACGTCAACATTTGAATATAGAACGCCGACATGACTACGACACAGGCCATGTGCTTTAGCTAAGTTTTTCACCTATACTACGCAGTTACAAACGGATAAACTCACGTGTACTTATATCGCACAAGGTGAATTATTTCGGGTAAACGGGTACCACCTATTAACATTACCCATAATGGTATTAGTAGACTTTCCATTTATTTATTTTTTATGACTTCCCCAGGCCCTAGAGGTCTCAACACATCTATACTGCTGCGGGTGGGAGCGAGTGAACGACGAGAGAGCGCGCAAGATGATAATATTCATGATCGCACGCGCACAGGTAAAGGTATAACCTCGTAACGCCCACCATACTAAAATATTTAATAGTTAAACCCAACCTTACTATGCAGTGAATTGGGTTGAATTTTCTTTTGTACGAAAACTAATGAAGCAAAAGAAATTCTATTCTATTTCCTTTTATAATAGTAGTTTATGTATCTGTGCATAATGAAGGGCATAATAATATCACACGATTGTTGTAATGCCTAATTATGTATAGTTACATACACTACTTTATCTACAAACATATCATTAAGTGTTTTAAGATGGGTTCAGAAACCGTAGGGAAATGACTTATTACTAGGGTTACTTGTAAACATTAAAAAGTCAACGAACAAAACAAATGACAGCTTGGAACGGCGGCGTTGCGTATTTCGTATCTCAGTCAATTTTTTTTTTTAACCATAGACAAGCGAATGAACTCCCTATTCTACTGTCACTCGAGTTCAAATGTCGTTTCTATTTATATAAAAAAAAACATAACGAATAGGCGTTTCGTATCAATGGCTGTTTTAATATCTATAGATACTAGATTAGACACCCCACTTGAATTTGACAGCTGTTCCAAATTTAAATTCATAACCTACGGATTTCAGTAGGTAATGTTAACATTACCTACTGAAATCTTTCTGATGGTTGGTAATGCTGGTCATTGCCTACGGTTTCTGGGCGCATTTTAGAGCACTTATGACATGTACGTAGATAAAAGATTTCAACTCCATTGAAAGGGAGTGTGCATTGTAATGCACACTGGGCGTTACGAGGTTAACGCAGAGGTCGGAACTATCACGGCTAGACATAAAAATTCTAGACCGACATCGGTCTAGAATTTTTTATCGATAAAATAACTTTTTTTAATCGATATTGATTATTTTATAGTACAAACTTGGTCTTTAATGTTTCATGGATCATTTTAAAATACAAAAAGGAGTGTATAGGTTCTTAAAGGGTAAGCAACGCGCATGTGAATCATCTGGAGTTACAGGCGTCCATAGGCTACAGTAACTGTTTACCACCAGGCGGGTATGCTTGTTTGTCACCGTCGTAGTATAAGAATTAATAAATTATAAATTGGAATTGCTTTAAAATGGAGGAGAAAACAAACGTTTTTTTAACAAGCTTACTGTCCACCTGATGGTAAGCAATTATCGTAGCCAATGGACGCCTGCAATTCCAAGGGATTCACACGCGCGCAGTCTATCCTTAAAGAATGAATGAATGTGTTTTACGCAATTTTTTCTAACTAAATATCTTATTTTACACAGATCCCAATGAAAATCACAGCCTTCAACATGTTTTTCTTCGACATGGACCTATTTGTCTCTGTAAGTAGCCGAACGGGCAAAAATATATACACACTAGAAAAAAAAAATACTATGAGAAAACTATTGTACAGAATGTATACTTTGTGGTGGAGTCAATAAATACTTTTTTCATTTCATTTTCATTTACACTTATTTATTTTTTTACAAGACTGGTGTGGAGGTCCAAGGGGCAGGCCGGCCGGCAGACGTCCACTGCTGGACATATTCAGCAGTGAACGTCTTATGGCTGAAATAAGTGAAATCGCCAATAGAGTAAGAAAGAGGAGTAAGAGAGAGAATTTATGAGAGGTAGGGCACAGCGTTAACCATCACGCTTGAATCTGGGGCAGCCCAACTGGGGAAGTACCTCCTCCTTACAGAAGACCACAACCATAATAGCACTGCTACCTTTCAGGTATGTAATGCTGTTTTCCTGATGGTGAATAAGGTTCCCAGAGCTCCAACCCCCCTTAAAGGCCAGCAACGCGCTTGTGACTCCCTTGGTGTTGCGAGTGCCCATGGGCGACGGTAATTGCTTAACACCAGGCAATCCGTCTGCTCGTTTGCCGCCTATGTCATAAAAAAAAAAAAGACAACTAATATCCGATTTCTAAGAGTTGCATTAATATATTTTCTGTTTCAGATATTACAAACATCATATTCGATGTTCACACTGCTTAGATCTTAAAAATAAGAAGTACACCTAAAGCACTTTATGTAGACATCCGTAGGACCCAATTATATCTACACGCATATATACGAGTGTTTTTTTATCTCCTTCTGGCCATTAAATTAATTTTGTTGTACTACAATACAATTAAAATCAGTTAAGACTTCGGTTTTTCTCGGGTATCATCGCTTAATTTCCGAGTCGGAAATGACACGATATACATTGCCCCGATTACCTTTAGGTAGCATTTAATTGGAAGTATCATAAACGCAATGTTAAGCACCTGCCAAGATGACATTATTAACCGGTAGAGCTAGGAAATTTGTTATGCAGAACCGACACGAATTTGAACATTCATTATTTAATGAAGCTATACTTGTATATATACAGTATATAAATATATATATATATATATACATGAGTCAATATTTTACTGTTTGGTGTAAGTAGGTACGATATTATGTCGCAAATTAAAATTTAAAAAAACCGGCTTCAACCGTTTTTTGTTAATATTTCGTAAACGGCTTGGCCGTTTTTGGTAATATTTCATTTTCTTATAGTAAAACAACAAAGCTAAGCTCAAAATTTAAAAAAATATTTTTTGTATGATCTTGTTAGAAATGTCTACTTTTCGTAATTTTTCCTTGATCTGTGCTATATGAGAGTGCTTCGTGCCAAATCTCAAGTTTCTAAATTCACGGGAAATACCCCGTAGATTTTGCGAGTGTTGAAAAGTCTAAAATTTGAACCATTAACGACTGTATCTTTTATTTGACACTAAGAAGGCAGACTGTCAAACTAGTCTAGTACTTGCTAGCATCTTTCTTATTTCAATATAAAGGTTGTGTTAGTTTTGAGCTACAAAGGAGGTTTCGTTGCTCATATCGTTCTTGTACCTACTGTATTCTATAAGACAACGAGTAATATATATAATTAAAGGTCAAATCTGTAAATTGATAACTCTATGTGATAGACGAGGGATTCACGACAATAACCGAGGTTGGCCGAAGTCTTAACTGATTTTAATTGTATTGTAAGTACCAAAAGTCTATAATAGGTGAAAAACATTTAAATCGAAACAAAAATAGAAAAATTTGACTCGAAGCGGGAATCAAACCCACAACCACTGGATCACTAGCCCAGTGCACTACCAATTGTGCTATCCGGATACCGCTTAGACTTGTCAAATTTGTCTATCTTTATGCTTCGTAGTATACGTCATCATGGGTGACGTGTAGTCACATCTACCGTCAGCGTATTGAACACTTAACGGCATCGAATAGAAAAAAAAGGTGAAAAACAAGTCTATGTAGTTGTGCAGAGAATTAATATGGAACTTACGTCAACATTTGAATATAGAACGCAGACATGCGTGTCCACACGTTACTACTACATAGGCCACGTGCTTTAGCTAAGTTTTTCACCTATACAGGAGTGTCTTAAAGCTACCCAGAAGTCGGAAATCTGATAACGCAGTTCTAGATGGAATTTGGAGTTAATAAATATATTAGATGGACGTAGACTTTATTATTGGAACACGCATAATTAACTACCAATCAGTGCGTGTATATATTAAAGATGCAACTAATAGTGGTTTGCCCGGATACCGGATATCCGGCCGGGTAGTCTGATATCCTGCCGGAGAATCGGATATTCAGCGAATAGTAGGATATCCGACAGGATAATATGATATCCGGCCAGGTATTCGGATATCCGGCCGGGTAGTCTGATATCCGGCCGGATAGTAACATAACTGGCCGGATAGTTGGATATCCGGCCGCAAGTTTAAGACATTGAAACGTAAATGGAAAAAAAATGTCAGGGCGGCAGGAACCGTCTAGTATGTCCGCACCGCCACTGTATTCTGAATACCCCATACAACAAAATGTACTCACCGCCTGATTGGTGTGGTAGAAGAAGTCGTGCAGTATGTCGAAGATGGATGTCTCCGAGAGTATCAGCTTCTGAAGGTTCTCCGGGTGGAAGTCGTGTCCGTACATGTCCACGGCCGAGAGGAAGATGGACTCCATCTGGTTGTGGCGCAACTCGTAGGCCGGTTGGTGTGCGGCGATCAGGACCTGTAGTTAATATTGATTTTTAGGGTACCGTACCTTAAAAGGAAAAAACGGAACCCTTATAGGATCACTTTGTTGTCCGTCCGTCTGTCTGTCTGTCTGTCCAGACCATTTTTTTATACTAATTCCAAATATTCACATATCAGATATTTTTAGTAGCGGCAAAAGTTTACGATAGTAGGACCTAGAAATTGTTTTATAATTGAGGATTTCTCAAAATAATTGCCGACAGGTCCGGCCTAGTGGGTAGTGATAATGACCGTGCCTATGAAGCCGACGATACGGGGTTCAAGTCCCGGTAAGAGTATTTAATTGTGTGATCAGCACAGATATTTGTTTTCTATGTATTTAAGCATTTGTATATCAAGTGTATATTGGCTGAGACACAACACAAGCCATCTTGAGCTTACCTTAAGGCTCAGTGTGTATTTCTGTAATATAATATTAATTGCCACTATTTAAAGTATAATTATTTTACGTATAGTTGATGTTATTTCTACTCAAAAACACGAAATTTTTTAATAGAACACGAAAAAATATTGTCCAAAACTTTTTTTATTTGTTATTATCTTCCATATATTTTGTATGGTGATAACAAAAGAGGATAAATTAAAAAGGTATGAAATTTTCTGGAATGTCCTGTGGCGGTCTTTGGAGGCCTATGTCCATCAGTGGACGTCCGTGGCTTATAGAGAGATACAATACGCTTGTCTCGCTAAGCACAGCACTGACAACACTCTAGGTACAGTGACGTCGGTTCGTTCAAGATGGCTGCCAGCTCGTACTACCAAAGATGGTCTATCACCTGTCAGCTACACGACAGACACAGATATACAGTACGCACTTGTCTCGCCCTGAGCGCGACGCGGCTGTGCTCGGCGCGGTGCAGTGACGTCAGCTCGTTCAAGATGGCCGCCAGCTCGTCCGTCAGACCCGGCTCGTTCGACCAGAGGTGGTCGATCAGCAGCGTCACCTGTTAATTAAACATATTTTGTAATATTAATTAATACGAATAACGGCTTTTGCGACAACTTGTTACAGGCGATATATGACTTAAAAACGAATAGTGATTTGACCGGATACCGGATATCCGGCCGCCATTGGGCCAGAAGTTTAATAGAAACTTAGTAAATTCGAAGGCGCGCTGTGTAAGTTACAACCTGTGTCTGGCTGTAGTGTTTGATAGAATTTGTGCTAAGCCTACGCGGAGTGGATATAGCATTACGCACATTTCCATGCATTATTGTGTATGTTAAGTAATTTTTTACGCTTCGTTAACGGTTATTTATGTCAGAACTTAACGTACTATCCGGCCGGATACCGAATAATGTCCGGATATCCGTTGCATCTCCAGTCAAGATCAATATGGAATCTTGCAAAATATACATATATTGATTAAGAATTATTACCTTCGTCTCAATTCTAGAAATAACATATGGTGTATACGGAAGTTTTCAGTACAAACTGCCCCCAAGTAACGTAACGTGAAAAACGTTAATTTACCTAAACGTTAATTTATCTTTACATTTTACGTTAAAACGTTTATTGGGACGATTGCATTTTTGTGAATCCTTAGACTTATTTAGTAATTACTAAGAAATCTAGTCATACCGCCCTTTATATATTTAAAGAGGGGGGAGGAGACAGAGAGAGTAAATTTTACTCCTTCTGTCTCCTCCCCCCTCTCCCCTCTCTCTCATTTTCTCTCTCTCTGCCCCCCTCCCTCAATCTCTCTCTCTCTCACACACACACACACACAAGTGTGCACGCGCACACACACACACACACACACACACATACACATACAAAGTAAACAATTATACGTACCAACAAGTTCTTCTTAGCGACTTGGTTGTGCGAGAAGATGATATCGGCGACGGCTTGCATGTCATCCTTGTGTTTGTCGCGGAGGGCCATCACGCACTTGTCGTACGAACCTGTCGGGACATGTTACAGTCAGCAAAGCGGTGTTCGTATAGGTGAGAAACTTAACTGATAAAGAGCATCGATGTATAATAATCGTAGATTCACAATCAGCCCTAAAAATGTCTCGAAAAAACAGCCGCTCGAACAACTTGGGCGGTACATTTAATTAGTCTTCTTTGAACCGCTGTCAGTGCAAGTGCCAACAATGACTAAAAAGTTATTTGTTGTTTGGGCTATTATTTACGCCGCATCTACCAGTTATGATCTACTGTGGCACTGTATTACTTTTACAATAGTGACGTTAGATACTTAATAATTAGAACACTGAGCTCTTTTTTGTTCGATTATATTATCTAAAAGAAGATTATAAATTAGCAGAAACTGGAACGTGATAGAAATGTCATTTAGTGCCATATTTTTCCATTCATTCATTTATATCGAAAGAAAAATAGAATAATTTTGACTCGCAACGGGACTCGTACCTACAACCACTGAAGCAGACGTTTCTGTATAGTAAAAAAATAATTTAGAAAGGGGGTAACACATTGTTATCGATGAATTCTCAATGAAAATTGTACTTCGGTGTCGTTAAGTGTTCGATACGCTTACGGTAGGTGTGTCTACACGTCACCCATGATGACGTATACCACGAAGGATAAAATAGAAAAAAAATTACAAGTCGAAGCAATACTGGAATAGCACAATTGGTAGTGCACTGGGCTAGTGATCCAGTGGTTGTGGGTTCGAGTCCCGCTGCGAGTCAAAATTTCTATTTTTTTTTCTTTCTATTTAAATATTCTTTACATAAGTTATTGTAATAAGTAATTTTTTACTCACCCAGTTGGAAGTTGCTTTCTACCAGATAATATTGTTTCAGCAAATCGTAGACTGCCGCCTTCATTCTACCTCGGATACCATTCCTGTATAACAATTTAAAATAGTACATTACTAGGCCGGGGAGTTAGAGGTAACCGAACGAGTGTATGTAGCATCAATATTGTTACGAGGCTGGCAACCCCTTTTAACGTTAATTTATGTATAATGCTTTTCTCAATCATGCAATAGAATAATAATTAAAAACTGGACTGGACGTAGTTTAAGGAAGGTATCGAATACCGGTATTATTTTCATACAAATTAACCGGTACTCCATTTCGTTATCTCGGTTGTTATTGCATATTTTTGCATTTTATTTTGCTAATCAGATAAAGTATTTTGCTTACCTAAATACCATTTAAAAGTATAATAGTTTTTTATTTATTTAAACGACAATATTCGGGTTTTTAGTAATACCGGTAACGGTCCCTGGTTTTAAGGACATACCCGTGTCGGGGTGTTTTATGGTGCGGGTTATGAGTGTTACCTGTATCTCTGCACCAAGAGAACCAAGGCCTGTGTGCTCATGAAGAAGACATCTCTGTCGGCGCGTTTTGGGAGAGAAGCGGCGTGACTGCAAAGAAATTATGCATTATATAAAACGACTCAAAAAACACTTTGTTTCTCTGTGGACAAAAGTTACCAGCTTGTGTGCTTATTAGAGTCTATTAACACTTTCGCTACATACGGGGAAACCCATGTAATCGGCTATAATAAGTGGACTTCTCGTTTATCGACTACCGATTACACATATGTATATCGATATATACAGAATACAATGTAAAATAATTATGGTTACAAGTAGAAGAAAACAACAGGCGGTTTTATCGCTAATGAGCGATCTCTTTAAGATAACATTTGAGTGGCTGAAAATGTAATTTGCGTAGCAATTTCTTCCGAGAAATGTTTGATAGCCATAAGAAATCCATAAAATATTTATAAGGAATAATAAAATATTATTATTTTAATGTCTATTTATAATTTCCTAAAAGTTGGTATCCAAAGGTTACCTAAAAGAGATCTCTCATTAGACTTTTTACTTGTAATCATTATTATTTTACATTCTATTCTGTACATATCGATATACATATGTATAATCGGTAGTCGATAAACGAGAAGTCCCTATGACAGCTCAAAAATGCTACCAAAATTCCGATGAATAGTCATTAACCTTGAACCTATTTCACTTGACACTGGCAACACCACACTGAAGTCCACACGAAAACAACAACGTTGACCCCAGCGACTACCACTTACTGGTCGATGACGCTAGCGATCTGCTGGCTGGGGAACTGTGCCAGAACGCTGGTGATGTTCCTCTCGTACAGCGACATCAGTTTACGGACCTTCTTCTCCACCGCCACGGGGATGCGGCCTGACGCCGAGGATAGGACCTGTAAATGATAAATAAATATTTCGGGACAATCTTACACAAATCGACCTAGCCCTACGGTGAGCAAAGTAAGGCTTGTGTTGTAGGTTACTAGACGACGATATATATAATAGGTAGATACATATAAATACTTAAATACATAGTTAACATGAATCTGTGCTCATCACACAAATAAATGCCCCGACTGGAAATCGAACCCAGGACCAACGGCTTCATAGGCAGGGTCACTACCCACTAGGCCAGACCGGACGTCAATTTGCCTAGCCTTAGGTTTTAAGTTTTTTTCTACGGAAGATGTTCTCGTCACACAATTGAATAAACTTCCTAGGATTCGAACCCAGGATCATTGGCTTCACAGGCAGGGTACCACTAGGCCATGGGTCATCTTTTTATGACAAAGGTGATAAACGGGCAGACGGATTGCCTGATGGTAAGCAATTACCGTCGCCCATGCAACACCAGCGGAGTCACAAGCACGTTGCCGGCCTTTAAGGGGGGTTGGAGCTCTGGGACCCTTACCATCAGGAACACAACACTACATACCTGAAAGGTAGCTGCTATTATGGCTGTGGCCTGTAAGGAGGAGGTGCTTCCCCAGTCGGGCTTCTCCAAACTCAAGCGTGATGGTACTTCGCTGTGCCCTACCGCATTGTTGGACGTAGTTTAAGGACATACCCGGGTCCAAATCTTTTGGTGGGATGATAACTGACCTCCTGTAACTCCTGTAGGGGTAGCGATGGATCACGTAAGCTCTGCATGAACTTTTCGACGATCTCACGAGACCTCGGCGTGTTGTACGGCTCGGGAAGGCAGTAACCTAATTAAAAAAAAAAATTTAAACGTGCAATGAAATGTTGACATTATGTTCTTTTTTTAAAGAATCTTTATTTGTTTTTTTATGAACCGCCTTCAATTTCTCTTTACCCAAAGGTTGACTGGTAGAGAATGCTTTGTAGCATTAAGCCCGCCTTTTGTACTTTTGTGTTTTGTGCAATAAAGGTTAAATAAATAAATCTTTATTTACAATAATTACTATGCCACGCACTGTAACCCGAGGTTTATTAGGGAATAAACGTAGCCTATGTGTTAATCCAGGGTGTCAGCTAACATACCTAATTTTATTAAAATCACTCCAGCCGTTTAGACGTGAAGAAGTAACAAACATACACACTCACAAACATTCGCCTTTATAAGTAGTGTAGTGTGTCGCTAGCAGACGTTTCTGCATAATAAAAAATAATTTAGAAAGGGTTAGCACATTGTTATCGATGAATTCTCAATGAAAATTCGAGACTTCGATGCCGTTAAGTGTTCAATACGCTGACGGTAGATGTGTCTACACGTCACCCATGATGACGTATACGACGAGGGATAAATATAAAAATTAGACAAATCTAAACGGTACTCGTATAGCACAATTGGTAGTGCACTGGGCTAGTGATCCAGTGGTTGTGGGTTCAAATCCCGCTGTGAGTCAATTTTTTTCTATTTTTCTTTCGATTTAAATATCGAAGATATTCGCTAGCAGACGTTTCTGCATAATAAAAAATAATTTAGTTTAGAAGTATGGATTACCCCATATTGTGTTTAAACTTACCAGAGAGGATATTCTCCAGAATAGCCCTGTATTTGTTATGCTGCTGACTCAGCTTTTCGGACAGATTCGGATCCTCTTGGTGAGCGAATTGCCCTTTGTACGGTACTGCTGTGGTCACCAAAGACGGGTCGTCCAGTTCTGAAAAAAAAATAATTAGATATATATGTATATGTATATATATACATTGTGATACAAATTGACTGAGCCCCACGGTAAGTTCAAGAAGGCTTTTGTTGTGTCTCAGACAAGTATATATACAATATACTTAAATAGATATAATAGGCAGGGTCACTACCCACTAGGTTAAACATGTAGTCAAAAAAAAATAAAAAATAAAAAAAAAAAAACCCTATATCTCTTACAAAAATAAATGTGTACGTGCTTACATAAGGTATAAATTAGTCGAGATATTTTAAGATATAATACAATTAACTTTTATTGTAATTAAGGAAACTTTGTGTATCATTTACCGAAAAATATTTTTTTTTTTAAATAATCCCTGCTCTACTTGTCAAGATGTTTAACACTGTCTGTAATGTCACCTTCAAAGTTGTATTTCTTAAATGCCATTATGTATTAGATAGCTTGTGCCCGCGACTTCGCACGCGCAGGAAGAACCCCCTTTTTGACCTCTTAGGGCATGAATTTCAAAATTGTGTTTTATAGGATACATTTTGGTGAGTGTGCACAGGAACTGCACGATTTAATTCCGCCATCTCCGTTCCTCCACCGGACGTCCAGACGAGGGGAGCGGTTTCATCCTTACGTTGTGAATATTCCATTCATTCGCACGAAGCGATTCGCTTCTACCTTCCTAATGCGGACTGCTAAGGAATGGAATTCGCTCCCTTCGTCTGTATTCCCGGTAAGATATAATTTGGGTCTTTTCAAGGCAAGAGTGAATAGGCTGTTACTGAACCAGCGTGCTACACCCTCGACCTCGTCGTCACTTTCCATCAGGTGCGACTGAGGTCAAACGCTGGTCAGTCTTTTAGAAAAAAAAAAAAAAATTACTTTTCTTGCATTTAAATAAGGAGTGTTTACACAAAATTTCAAGTCTCTAGCTTTAAATTTTACACTTACCCCATACAGGCTTTCAACCCCTTTTTTACTGCTTAATGATAGAATTTCCAAAAATCCCTTCTTAGTGGGTGCTTACGGTATATAAACTACCTATTGTGAAAAAATAAGCTATCTAGGTTAAGCGGTATATAAACTACCTATTGTGAAAAAAAAATGTTTGGGCTGGGCGTTGATCAGTCAGTCAGTCAGGACATTCACGTTTATATATATAGATAGATTTATAGTTTAGGAGGCAGTTGAATATAGAGGTTCTAGAATGTCTTAAGAGGTCTCATCTGGTTATAATATTAACAGGGTGTTTTAAACGTAGCAAATTTGTTTTCTAGTTAAAAAATATATATATAACAATACCGAAGTTGTTTTACACTAAAATGTACTCGAGAAAAATTGCATTACAAATTGCAGAGGTAAAAATTGTTTTCTCAAACATGCAATGAAATATTGTCTTTACATTCCTTATAATAGACTCGGAAGTATGGTTTTTTGGGCGCCGCAACTGAAGGGGACGGAAATGGAAATTCATATAACTTTGCAGGCCTAGGCCTGCAAAGCAACTTTTGTATCAACGATTATCCATACAGAGGCAAAGATGGCGGGTGTCATAGCAAACAGCTGATGTTAGATTTTAATACATTTCGATTTCATTGTTAGTTGTGATTTTGCAAATTTCATTTTTTGAAGCATTTCTTTTATTTCATTGTATGTTTGAGAAAAGCACTATACATGCCTCGTCGTGAAAACGGATTCCCGGCCTCATATGCCTCTCCATCGCCCTCTGATGTATTGTACTATTTATTTATTTAAACAGAAGATATATAATATTTTCCTTTTTGCCTGTGTCTGTGATTGTAACATTATATTCATCATCACTATCGGCCAAACTTACCAAGGGTTCCGATAAGAGATCCCATCTCCAGGACAGCTCCTGGCCGGAGGCACCAGGTCACCTTCCCAGATTCTGGCGCCGACAGGGTCATGACCATCTTCATTACCTGGTGACAAACAAACATATATTTATATAATATACATACATATAATAGATAGTGGGAATTCGTCTCATGCAGGGACCGGAACCGGTTACCAAATAAGGGGTATTACCCTGGGTTTTTGATAGGGTTGTTTTTAAATACCCTATCAGTTTGGTAAGCGTATCATTGACTTACCCGGATGATAGGCTAACCAATTTAATAGACTTAGTTTGAGTAAGGGCTTACCAAATTCAAAAACCCTCAATAAGGTTACCCTATCAAGTGTTTTCAAATGCGTTTAAGCGATTTAAACTCTAGAACTATCTGCCTGGAAAACGTGGAAAAGAGACGCCCATAGGGTACCCTATGAAATGGTAAGACGCTAAACATTAAAGCAATTTTTACCCCATCCGACTCGGTAACCATGTGAAACCCGGGTAAGCCTATCAATAATGGTTTCCATATCGATAGGGTAACCCTATTATAGGTTAAGGCCAACCACATCATTACGGTAAGACTTCTATAGGGCTACCCTATCGATATGATTAATCAAATGAAGGGGTTTTCCGGTCACTGGTCTGTTAGTTTCGGCTTTTATAACTTGAGATAGGCTGAACCGATTTGGACTATTTTGGGTTCGTTGTGATCGTCTGGCCAAAAATTTAATAGTATGCTTTAAAAAAGAAAAAAAAATCTAATAATCAAAAATACCCCATTTATACACTTTCAGACTGTACAAAGTTCACCGGGACAGCTAGTTAATTGTATAGAAGCGAGTAACTCACGTTTTACAAGTCAAATATTGCTGAAAAGGAGGGTAGTTTTTCGCCTCCCCGCCCTCTGCTGTTGCCGGCGTCGAGTGCCGACGGAGCTGCGGCCGCAGTCTGCATCGGTTAGCCAACGCGAATGGCTCATGATCATGCTCCTCGTTACAGAGTGTAACATGTCAAGCAATATTCGATTTATAAAACGTGAGTTATCCGCTTCCACGCACATTCACATGGATCGGAGAGCCCTTTTCCACGCGGCCGTTATTATCTTTAATACATTTAAATATGACGTCTGCAACTTGATTCGATTTGGTACAACCCTAAAACATATATCCCTCTCTTTCACTCACCTCAATCTCAGCATAGGGCTGTCCTTTATCCACATGACCGCCATCCTCTATCAGGCAGTTGATGAGCTTCCCGGCAGAAAGAGACCGCAGCTTGGATGGGTCCTTTTCCTTCTCGAAGACTACAGTTTGGTTGCCAATTACTATACGGTATTTGTCAACCTCGTCTTTGAGGTATGTGGTATAGGACGCTCCGTCCACAGAGAGAAGGGTACCTGTGGATTATAGTAGGTTATGTTACTGGCTCAATCTACTATTGTTTGTACCTCGTTGCCATGGTTACGGGGATTGGGTCACTCTTCAAACAGTTTACTTGCATCTAAATACACAAAACATAGATATTTGTAGAAGCTATATGTCCCTTCCATAGCGGGTCATCTACCAAGCGCGTCAGTACGCGGTGCCACATTTCTTGTAACAAACTATGCTTCAGTTGTCCCCTGGCTGATGGGACAGAATAACAACAACAAATAATTGATTCACTCTACTGCTACATAAGGTAAGCCATAAAAATACAAGTTTTGTTTATGAAACGAAGCGAAGCTGTCTTTTTATGCGAGATTTCCTGGTCTACTCGTGCTCGATCCCGTTGAGCTACTAATGACAACCAAATTTACCATTGCTATTTCCGTTTTAACACGGTCTTTTCACGGTCTACTCAGTATACCCACCCTCATCAACCAACAAACGTCGCTCCCATGAAATACATCCATAACCTTTTAATTTTCCCCTCGGTCTTTCCACGGTCTACTCGCCGCCTTCAGTAAGCTTGTGGACTTCTGCTCTTTAATGCTTTCATTCATGGCGATTCACTAGGTAGTGGGAACAGACTTGCATGCCAGTCTTCCAACTAAATAGTTGATAGAGCAACGGTAAAATTTATCCTCGGTATTTCCATTTTAACACGGTCTTTTCACTCCCCAGTCTTCAGTCTACCCACTCCCATCAACCAACAAAACGACCCCTAAGAAAAAAATCCTTTAACCTTTCAGTTTACACCTAGGTCTTTCCACGGTCTACTCACCGCCGTCGGTCAGCTTATGGACCTCCAACTCCTTGAAGCTCCCGTTCATCGCGATGAAGTACGTGGTGGGACCGGACTTGCACGCCTGCACTCGGTACTTGCTGCCGGTATGTATCAGCTCCACCTCCACGCAGTTGGAGAGCTGGCTGGACCCTTGGATCTGACCCCTGTTAGATATAAGAGGTAGGTGTAGTAACACTACATACTAAATCGAAATTGATTACGTTTCCAAGTTGCAGCACGAAATACCGACGGATGTCAGCATCCGTCGAAGCAGAATCAATAACTACTGCGGTCGCCAACCCGCCTGAAAAGCGTGGCTACTATGGAAACTCCTCCCCAAAGGGATAAAAGTCATATTAAGGGGAAGCCCTATACAAAAAACGTGATACATGATCATCAAACCGGCTTCTGTTCATGTTTTTGAACAAGTTTTAGACAAAATCTCAAGCAAATAAACTCACTTCTCCAGTCCGCTCT
The DNA here is from genome assembly GCA_022674325.2 of Grapholita molesta. NCBI lineage: Eukaryota > Metazoa > Arthropoda > Insecta > Lepidoptera > Tortricidae > Grapholita > Grapholita molesta. The sequence goes on along the minus strand of CP053145.2, from coordinate 6,933,247 downwards.
TGAAGTCCTGGAAGTGGGTGGTGATGAGGCTGTCCGCGATGAGGATGGAGCCGCAGATCACGCCCAGCATTATGTCAGGTTTCTCTGACTGCACCTGTTTAAAAAAAAAAACAAATTTTAATACATAAGCATAAGTTTAAGGGAAAAAACCGAAGGAGAGCCGGATACTGCTCATATTTCGCTCCATAACGAGGAGCTTGATCATGGGCCGTTCGCGTCGGCTGATCGGCGAAGACCGGCTGCAGTTCTCGCCACGATACGATAAAATAGTTGTCGCGATAGTTTTGTGTTTCAAATAATTTCGTTAAGTTCTGTCATCTTACATGTGACGCGGGAACTATGAAAATTGTTAATTAAGTATATCAGGTTTTTGTCCAAAGGCTGGAATTTACTATGTAAGAGGTGTATGGAAAAATCGCTGTTAGAAAAATCGTTGATCTCTAGCGAATAGCAACTCGCTAGCGGAAGAATCGCAGGCCAAAGTATAAAGATGAGTAACTGCTTAAGAATCATTTGGTGATAGATTGGATCTTCATTAAAATGGTTGTTGAAAAATCTCTCGTGGCAAAATCGCCGTTGGAAGTATTGTAGATGGAAGAATCGCTGTTAGAAGAATCACTGGTAGAGGAATCTCTAGAGGAAGAACCACTGATGGTAGAATCTCTAGAGACCTGATGGAAGAGTTGCTATTGGAAGAATCACTAGTAGAAGAATCGCTCATGGAATATTCGCTGGTGGAAAGATCTCCAGAAGGAAAAATCGATGATGGAAGAGTCGCTAGTAGACGGATCTTCAAAGGGAGAATCGTTGATGGAAGCGTCTCTATCGGAAGGATCTCTAGAGGTAGAATCATTGATGGTACAATCTCTAGAGGAAGAGTCGCTGAAAATCACTGTTATCGGTCAGAAGAAAAAGATGAAATAAAAGTAAATGACGACCGGTCTAGCCTAGTGGGTGACCGTGCCTATGAAGCCGATGGTTCGAATCCCAGCCAGGACATTTGTTTGTGTGAAGAGCACAGATATTTGTTCCTGAGTCATGAGTGTTTTCTATGTATTTAAGTATTATGCTATCTATTATATATATCGTCGTTTAGTTACAACACAAGTCTAACTGAGCTTACCGTAGGACTAGGTAGATTTGTGTAAGATTGTCCCGAAATATTTATTTTATTAAACTTACCCTCTCAGCGATGAGGGCGTCCAGCCAGCTGGTGTCAATATCGTTGTTCTGGAACGCTGGAGTCTCCAGCAGGGTGATCAGGTACTCCACGGTGGTACGGAAGTCTCCTCGGATGCTGAGCTCCTTTAGAGCTATCACTAGGTTTCTGTAACGAAACAGATGTTAGTCCGGAGTCCTAAGTCATCATTATACCTAGATATTTTTCTAGTATGTTCCGATATTTATGATCATCTTGCTTAGTTACCATTGACAATCTGTTTGTTACGATATCTTCGTGTTATTGTACGTCACGAATTAATTGAAAACTCGCTGCTCCCAGATTTATGGCGAATTATACGGTCCGATATTATAGACCTTTCTATCGTAACTAATATATTGAAATTTAATTCTGCTCCGAAATATTTGAGTACCTTGGCCGCTACCATATATCTGATGGCGACTGTACATACTACTTCAACGACAAGACGTACACACAGTCTTATATCGGCTACCTACATAAATGCCGCTTGCTACCGATCTTGAACAAATTGAACGTAATCCGTATGCTTTTGATTCACTTAATTTTTATATACCTACTGCAATGAATAGTTCTAAATTGTTTTCTGAAGTATATAAATTATAAAATATTAATAAATAGATAGTTTTGTTCTTGTTATTTTTACCCTATTAGGCTATTGTATTACCTGTATGACGTTGAAGTGGTACAGTCAGCAGCAAAAGTAGCTAAGCGTTTGAAGTGTTCAAAATGACCTACACGCGCTCTTATTCTCTTGACAATAGAGACGTGTTGACATCATTTTGAACACCTCAAATGCTTAGCTACTTCTGCTGTTGATTGTACTTATCAATAACAGGGCCGTCGATGTTTTTGTTAATCACTTACAAGTAATCGTTCGTGCTAGAAAATTATCTAGGTATAATCATCATCATATCAGAAGGACGTCCACTGATGGACATAGGCCTCCCCCAAACCGGTACCGCGATCTTTAACAGGTCGTCGGTCCACTTTGTGGGAGGTCTGCCTACGCAGACGTGGTCGCCGGTCAAGAACCTACGTGCTAGGTCTAATAATAGGAATATTAACTTGAGTTTATCAATTTTAGGAGTCAATACCCAAAGGGTAAAAACGAAACCCTGCTAGTAAGACTTCGCTGTCCATCTGCTTGTCCATCTGTCACCAGGTGAAATGAAGAATGACAGTTAAAAACAAACTTTTATTTTATTATAACTTACTTTAAACTTTTATTTTAAAGCGCTATTCATACCACGGCGTGAAAAGGGGTTGCCGGCTTCGTAACAATTCTACATATACTCGGCCGGCAACCCCTTACTTCCCGAACACTTTTTTTTTTTCAATTAAGGTTCCAATGCGATCGGCACAAAAGCATACCCTAACTTTACTTTTAAAATTGACATTGACAATACTCACTCCCTAGCCTGCTCCCTGGTCTCCCCCCAAGAGAAGCAATGCCCGAACTGCGAGTCGGCGAACTCATGGAGACCACCCGAGGCCGCCACGCTGAAGTAGCCCCACACGTTCTTCGAGGAGCGGAAGTTCAGCTCTTGGACCGTACCCGAGGATGGCTTGAAACCTGATGAGGAATACAATAAATTTTGACGACCGCTCTGGTTCAAATCCTAGTCGGGGCATTTATTTGTGTGATGAGCACAGATATTTGTTCCTGAGTCATTGGTGTTTTCTATGTATTTAAGATGTATGTATCGATTATATATATCGTCGTCTAGTACCTACAACACAAGCCTTACTGAGTTTACCGTAGGACTAGGTCGATATGTGTAAGATTGTCTCGAAATATTTATAACAAAAAAAAATACAGAACTTCCTTACACAAATTGACTGCCCCACGGTAAACTCAAGAAGGCTTGTGTTATGTACTCAGCCTTTTTTTTGTCGGAGTGGGGAATGCCTTTACGTATCGTCTCTCCTTACCGCGGGAGCCATATTGGGGGGTATGTGCTCGCTGCTCTTGCCCCCTAATCTGGGGCGAGATTGCGATCCATTTTCGAGGGCGCCATAGGATCGCGAACATTCTACCACGGTTATGTGCTCAGCCTACGATATATATAATACTCAGTAGGCCTAGCCACAAGAAGGGACAGTCTCTCTATATATCTCTACATTAAGTTAACGCATGTGACTCATAACATGTTAGTGAACTTTCTTAGTGCCTGCTGTATTGCAACAAAATTATTTCTCTTTTAATTAGTTTGAGTAAATAAGTCCTCTCTGAGCATTCTTGTAATATTTCATTAGTGAAAACTGCTTTGGCTCATGTATTACTCACACTAAGTTGTAATTTGTTTTTCTCAAACATACTACGAAATGTATGCGTTAATGGCACGAAATGATGCCAAGAAGTTGCACATTTATGGACTAGGCCGTGAATAAATGTATGGAGTTAGTATGAAAAGCACATTATTGTCCGCAGCTCTAACTTTTTAAATTTGCCAACTAAGATTAGACTGACGAAGGAAAAAATACATACATCCAAGTTACAATCTCTTTGAAAGCATAATTGATATTATAATAATCGGTTAAACATGGTGCTGGAATAGCTTTTTCCAATGTCAATTCATAAAAAAAAAACGAAATCTATGGTCTGATAGTTATATTTTTATAAGCAGTTAAAAAAGGTGTACGAATAGCTTTGTCGAATTTTTTTTTTTTTTATATAAAAAATAAAAAAGGCGGCAATTCACTGTTATTTACTTGATTGCTTTGTTGTTATTTTAATTTTATTATTTTCTTGAAATGTACTATACAGGCTTCGGCCTGAACAGGGATTAAAGGACTCAATTTATCCGGCCTCGTCTCCGACTTGGCCGCCTACCGCAATCTCGTCCTTAAATCCCTTACTTCACGGCCTCTGCAGTAATGTACTATTATTGTAAGCTGTTTGTTTCCCAATAAATAAAATAAATCATTTTCGCGGCAAGCGAAGAGAACGCCCGCCATTTTCAATTAGGCCTGACGTCAGCCTCTAAATGTTTGTTAGAATGTCTCTTCCAACAATGAGACAGCGCACGCTACCTTCGTCAGGGTTCTCTGAGGTGATACGCGCGGCGATGACGTGGCCCCACGGCGAGGGTCTCTGCTTCGGCTCGTCCAGCTCGATAGCCGACAGGCCCCAGGGTCCTTCGCCGTACAGCAGCCGGATGTCCTTTATATGGTACAGCGGGAGACCCATCGCGATCTGTGAATACATAGAGATAAGTAATTATTTTTTATTATAAAACAACTTTACTGTTTCTTACATGACGAAACGCTTGTAGTCAAGTGACATTTAATAAAAATCATTTAAATTTTATTTGTGGCGCTGTCTGACTAGAATAGCACCATCTCTTCGCGCGTCGTAAGATGGGACTAAGGAAAAAAAGCTGAGGGCAGTAGCCTCCTGCGAAACCCAATCGGCAGCGAATGCGGTCACCAACCCGCCTGCCAAGCGTGGTGACAATGGCAAATACTCCCCAATAGGATACAAGTCATATTTGGGCAGGCCTAGATGAACGACTATCTATTAATTTGTATTTTACATACTTCAGAAAACTATTCATTGCAAATAATAAAAGTAATGGATAGGCATCGGACTGAAGAGTGCAAATGACATAAGGAACAGGACTTATACTATAATGGAGTAGCTATCAGCGTAACACATTTTATACAGTCGATAAATTTGTCGATGTCGTAGATAAAACGTCTACGTAATTAGTTGGCCATTCTTTTTCAAGGTGATGAAATTCGTCAATAAAAAATATACCCGTCAATTCGAGTGACAGTCTATTGACAAAGTGCTTATTTGACAAATGATTTGTTTGTCTTTTTAGAAAGGGGGAATATATATAGGTTAAGTATATTAATATTTATTTAATGAAAAAGATTAGACGGATAAATCAATTGCGTTGTAGCAGTAGCATTAAAAATACGGCAAAAATCACACAATCTGCAGCGAGCGGGATATAATCTCCTACTAATACACTATTGTTATAAAAACACTTCATACCGAAGATACATGAACTGTTCTACAGAAAACAAATTAATTTCGCTCTAAATGTATTTGGTAAAAAAATATTACGAGGCTCTAAATTACTAAATTTAACACCATTAATGTCTATGGTGTAGACCATAGACAATGCACACCGGAGTGCAGGCAGACCTAAAAGGAGATGGCGGGATGACTTGGACGCATTCTGCATACAGTGGCGGGATCACACAAGTGACATGGTTGAGTGGAGAAAAAGAGGGGAGGCCTTTGCCCAGCAGTGGGACACAAACACAGGCTAATAAAAAAAAAAACACCATTAATAACGATGAAATAATTATGTCGATCATCCACAAATGATCGACTGTATAAGATATGTTACGCTGATAGCTACTCCATTATGGTACAAGTCGTGTTCCTTATGTCATTTGCACTCTTCCGTCCGATGCCTAGTAATGGATCAACAGTGTATGTATTGAATTAGTTCAAGATCGGTGGCACGCGGCGTCTAGGTAGATCGATAAGACTGTGTGTACGTCTTGTCGTTGAAGTAGTATGTACTTATCGATAACATGACTATCGATGTTTTTATTTTGTCAATCACTTACAAGAAATCGTTCGTGCTAGAAAAATATCTAGGTATAATAATGGCATACCTGCAACTGGGCGGCGGGCAAGTTCACGTCGGCCACCATCTCCGTGCAGGGATGCTCCACCTGCAGACGAGGGTTCAGCTCCAGGAAGTAGTACTGGCCGGTGGCGGGCTCGTACAGGTACTCCACGGTGCCGGCGGACACGTAGCCCACCATCTTGGCTAGGCGGACTGCAGCCTGGAAGTTGTGTGGTTAATAATTTGGACGACCGGTTTGGCCTAGTGGTTAGTGCCCTGCCTATGAAGCCGATGGTCCTGGGTTCGAATCCCAGTCGGGGCATAGGGGAGATATTTGTTCCTGAGTCATGGGTGTTTTCTATGTATTTAAGTATTTATATGTACCTATCTATGATATATATCGTCGTTTAGCACCTACAACATAAGCCTTACTGATCTTACCGTAGGACTAGGTCGATTTGTGTAAAATTGTCCCAAAATATTTATTTATTTATTTGGGTAAGGTGTATTGGATTAAATCCGTAATTATAAAAATTGCAGATTATGCCGAAACTTTACTGTTTTTTATTTATATAAAATTATGTACTATTTTTTTTTCTATTTGGATTTTTGTGAATGTTTTCTACTCAAGTTCACAAACTAATGTTTTTCGTGTATTTTATAATAGCTTATACAATAGCATGCACGTCTTTAAAGTATGATTGCGGGATAAAAATTATCCTTTGTCCTTTCTCGTGGCTCAAACTCTTTTCATGCCCATCTCAATTGGTTCAGTAAGCGTGAAGAGTTAACAGACAGATAAATAGAGAGAGTTACTTTCGCGTTTATAATATTAATATGGAATATAATTTTTATATAGTAATTGGGCCCGTAAGGGATACAGACGGTCGAGCTAGCTATATGTGACATTATCTATGAAAAGGGACCTTATTGTCGTTGGCGCTTACGTCGAACCGAACTAGATTTGTACTGCGCCATTATTTACAAAAGCATAAGCGCCATCGACAATAAGGTCTCTTTCATTTGATAATGACACATATTATCAAGTAATTAATTGAATCAGGCGTTACTTTGCGGAAGTCCATATTATTAACAACAATAATATTACTTTGCTATTCCGCTGTTTAATAACGTGCTAGTCAATCAGTGCCAACCCGTTATATTTACTTGCGTATTTTTTCATGCATTAATGTTCCCTCCAAAATCAAATGTTTCCGTTGTATCTCAAGCATCTCCTGAGGATGCCTCGTAGAGAGGCGAAACACGTGTCAAGTTTTGGTATTATTGGTGGTGGTTTGTTATATTTATTTGCGTTTTTCATTTTGCGGTGGGAGGGAGGGAACATTAATGCAGGAAAAAATACGCAAGTAAATATAACGGGTTGGCACTGATTGACTAGCACGTTATTAAACAGCGGAATAGCAAAGTAATATTATTGTTGTTACATATTATCAAGTTAAAACCATGGAGTTTCTTACCTTCTCCATTTCAATAAAAACGTCAGGCTTGGCGATGGCTGCCGGAGCTTCCTCTATGATCTTCTGGTGACGGCGCTGGATAGAGCAGTCGCGGCCGAAGAGGGAGATAGCGTTACCTGAGAAACATATTCAAATTGAAGCTCGATAATGGTTGACTGGTAGAGAATGCTATTAGGCATTACGTTAGCTATTTGTACATTTTTTTATTTTTTTTGCAATAAAGTTTAAATAAATTAGATAAATATTGACGACCGGTCTGGACGAAGCCGGTCCTGTGTTCGAATACCAGTCAGGTCATTTATTTATGTGATGAGCACAGATATTTGTTTCTGAGTTATGTGTTTTATATATGTATTTAAGTATTTCTATATTTTATGTAGGTTGGCTGAGTCACAACGCAAGCCTTCTTCAGTCAGAATGACCTGTATGTTTTTTCCAGAACTGGACAACCCATCTTTGGTGACCACAGCAGTACCGTACAAAGGGCAATTCGCTCACCAAGAGGATCCGAATCTGTCCGAAAAACTGAGTCAGCAGCATAACAAATACAGGGCTATTCTGGAGAATATCCTCTCTGGTAAGCTTAAACACAATATGGGGTTGAGTCATGGGTGTTAATCATCTATATATAATTATTATATGAGTTAGCAAGCTGAAGTGGTAAAGGACAGGCCACATTGCACGCAGAGAAGACGGCATATGGGGTCGAAAAGTGCTCGAGTGGAGACCACGGACTAGCAAGCGCAGCGTAGGACGTCCACCCACAAGACGGACAGACGACCTCATTAAAGTCGCCTGAAGACGCTGGATGAAGGTCGCTTCAAACCGCTACACGTGGAAGTCCAAGGGAGAGGCCTATGTTCAGCAGTGGACGTCTTATGGCTGAGATGATGATGGTTTTTTTTTATGACAAGGTGGCAAACGAGCAGACGGACGGTTTGATGGCAAGCAACTACCGTCGCCCATGGGCACCCGCAACACCAGGGGAGTCAAAAGCGCGTTGCCGACCTTTAAGGGGGGTTGGAGCTCTGGGAACCTTACTCACCACCAGGAACACAACACTACATACCTGAAAGGTAGCAGTGCTGTTATGGCTGTGGTCTTCTGTAAGGAGGAGGTACTTCCCCAGTTGGGCTTCTCCAGACTCAAGCGTGATGGTACTTCGCTGTGCCCTACCTCTCATTGTTGGACGTAGTTTAAGGACATACCAGGGTCCAAAGATGGGTGATGATGATGAATTATATATGGCTTCACAATTTTGAGGGGCAACCTTTTTAAGCTGTATAAACATTGACTATTTGGCACTTAAAATGCTGTCCATTTATTTATGTATTTAAACTTTAGTGTACAAAAGAAAACTCTAAGGTGAACTTAAAGCCCAGTGTCCATTCTATTAGACAGTGGGCGGCGCGAGGCTTACCGTACTGGTCGGCAATGAGCTGCACCTCCAAGTGGCGGGCGGACTTGGCGAGCTTCATCACGAAGATAGGAGAGCCGGGCACCTCGGCTTGGACCTGTTGGAACATGTTTTGTTAAGCTTTGTATACCTATATACTTATATCGTTGTGAAAAGGAGTTGCCGGCCTCGTAACATCCGGTCCCACTGCGCTCGGCCGGCAACCCGGCCTCTGTAGTAATGTACACACAGCAACACTCTTAGCTGTACAGTCAACCAATTTGATTTATGGGCCACTTCGTTCCTTGTCACAGTGAAAATCTATATGAAAGACGCAAAACCGGTGGATACTAGAATACTTTTAAATAATGAATGCTTAGAGATAGTAGATAAAACATTGTTCCTTGGTTTAACATTGGACAAAAGTCTACAGTGGAGTCCTCATATAACAAAACTCGCACATAGATTAAGTTCGGCCGCTTTCGCCGTTAGGAGAATTAGGCAACTGTCGAATATTGAGACAGCTCGATTAGTTTATCATAGTTATTCCCATAGTGTAATGTCATATGGTATTCTGGTTTGGGGCTAAGCAGCTGACATACAGACTATATTTGTATTACAAAAAAGAGTCATTCGTTTTATGTATAACTTAAGAGCAGGTGCATCTGTTAGAAAACTTTTTAAAGAAATTAATATATTAACTGTAGCTTGTCAATATATATATGAAAATATTATGTACGTTATTAAAAACCTTCAGTAGTTTACCAAAAATTGTGGCACTAGAAATAAGAATAAGCTTGCTATTAGAAAGTGTCGTGTGCGTAAAGTGTATAAATCATTTTTTGGGCAATGTATTCATTTATATAACAAGTTACCTGTTGATGCCTTAAAATTACCCTTCCCAGTACTTAAGAATTACTTAAAAAAGTCTTTGATGTCTAAGGGCTATTACAGAGTTTTTTTGACAGACAAACATGCATGGCCCAAACCAGAAACTAACAAAACCGCCTAGCAATTAATTCAACAATTGTATGTACTGCCAGATAATGTAAATGACACAGTTCAGATAAGAAAGCATATTAAAGTATGTCTATTTTGTGAAGTCGAATTTGTTTATACATTATTATTTTTATTTTTATATTTTAATATTTTCTTATCTTGTAATAAACTGTTTGATATGTTTTCTTATCGGGCTACGCATAATTATGTAAGTACCTACTTTAAGATTTGATGTATCACTGTTTTGAAAAAATAAGTCCCGCCGTAGTTTCTTGCCGGTATCTTCACGGGTCAGAGTGTAGGGTTTGAACCGGTGTAGATTTTTTGACGTTCATAAGTGCATGTAATGTGCCTAAATTGAAAAATAAAGATCTTTTATCTTTTATCTTTTTTATCTTTTTTTAAAAGATCTCTTATTAACGTCACTGTGACAAGGTTCGAAGTGGCCTAGAAATCTAATTGGTTGACTATACATCGGTGGACCTTATGCCTTATATTATATATATATATATATATATATATATGAAGATAGAACTAACAGATCTGCTGTGTTGCTGTTAGTACATTACTACAGAGGCCAGCAAGTTTTTTTATACAACGATGGTGGCAAACAAGCATACGGCCCGCCTGAAGTAAGTGGATGCCAGCGGAACGCCGACATGCGTGTACACACGTTACTACTACATAGACCAGGTGCTGTAGCTAAGTTTTTCACCTATAAGCATTGTTAGTTCTGGGGCCTATTTTTTTTATACACGACTGACCAGCGTTTGACCTCAGTCGCACCTGATGGTAAGTGATTACGAGGTCGAGGGTGTAGCACGCTGGTTCAGTAACAGCCTATTCACTCTTGCCTTGAAAGAACCCAAATTATATTTTACCGGAAATACAGACGAAGAGAGCGAAATCCATTCCTTAGCAGTCCGCATTAGTAAGTTAGAAGCGAATCGCTTCGTGCGAATGAATTTCTCGAACACTTGAAATACAAGCGGAACCCTCTTTCTAACAACACGTGTCAAAAAGTGACTTCCGCTTGTATTACAAGTTACATCTCCCTCTGGTGTCGCAACTTTACCTGACGGAACATCGTGGGGAAGTCGTCAGCATTGTCCACCTTGCGGATGCCCTTGCCACCGCCGCCCTCGGAGGCCTTGATCATGACGGGGAACCCTATCTTGTGCGCGGCCGCCAACCCCTGCTCGGAGGAGGTGACGCAGCCCCGAGCGAACAGTTCTGACGATATCTTAATCTTCTTGCTGTTGTATTCGGCTTTCAGGTCTGTAAAAAAAAAAATATACAGTCCGAGTTAAATAGTTGGTCACGACTATCTAAATATATATAACTTAAATGACTGACTGACATAGTGATCTATCAACGCACAGCCCAAACTACTGGACGGATCGGGCTGGAATTTGGCATGCAGGTAGATGTTATGACGTAGGCATCCGCTAAGAAAGGATTTTAATCAATTCTACCCCCAAGGGGATAAAATAGGGGATGAAAGTTTGTATGAAACTTTGTCAATTTTAAAACGATCGGGCTGAGACTTTGCATGCATAAAATTACTATTACGTAGGCATTTGTGGATAAAACGACATTTTCTGAACAAAATACATGCATGCATACAAAACTACGTTTTGAACGATTGTGTGCTAAAAGTAACTTGAATACTTCTTAACGCGAGCGAAGCTGCGGGCAAAAGCTAGTTATAGATAAATAAAAAATGTGACATTATCTACGAAAAGGGACCTTATTGTCGATGGCGCTTATGTCGTTGTTCAAGATGATACAATACAAACGCAACGCGATTCGCCGTAAGTGCCATTTACAATAAGGTTCCAAGATAATGACACAAATAGTAAATTTGACTACAGTTTTCGCCTAGTAGAATTTTCAAATCCCAGTCCGGACATTTATTTGTGTGATGAGCACAGATTTGTTCCTGAGTCATGGGAGTTTTCTATGTATTTAAGTATTTATATGTATCTAACTATTATATATATATCGTCGTCTAGTACCTACAACACAAGCCTTACTGAGCTTACCGTAGGACTAGGTCGATTTGTATAAGATTGTCCCGAAATATTTATATATTATTATTTATCATCTATCTTATCCTCTGCGTCAGGCCGCATCCCCGTGGCGGTCGAGAAGAAGGTCCGTAAACTGATGTCGCTGTACGAGAGGAAGATCACCAGTGTCCTGGCACAGTTCCCCAGCCAGCAGATCGCTAGCGTCATAGACCAGTAAGTGGTAGTCGCTGGGGTCAACCTCGTTAATGATGCCGTGTGATTCCGGCTGACTAGAATAGCACCACCCCATCTCCTCCCGCGGGTGTCAAGAGTAAGAGTTCTCAAATTTTGTAATTTACTCCGCAATTTTCTTTTTTTTTTTTTTAATTAACGCGACACTCACCGCTACCGCTCCAAGGCAGGGTAGGTATGTCCGCAGTCTGCGCCACAATGGAGGAGGCGATCTTGTCACCAAGAGCCCACATAGCTTTCTCTGGGGGCCCGATGAACACGACCCCGGCGCGGTGCAGCATCTCGGGGAGCTTCGGGTTTTCGGACGCGTGGCCCCAACCCGCCCAGACGGCCTGTGAGCGAAAAATGGGGTTTAAGAATAACCTATGCAATAGTACAATTAGGCAATGTGGGGTAAGTTGTGACAGGGTTCAGTTGTACTTTTACTTAGCTCTTGACTTATTTTGGTGTATTAGACAGTGGGATAAATTGTTATAAAAGTAAATTGTACGTTCAAATGAAATAAAACAACTTTCAGATTTATTTCGGGTCGAGTCGCCTGATGACCACGAACGCTGCTAAAAGGTTCGAAACGTAGGGATGAAGTTTAAATTAGTATACGCGATATAATCCGTTTCAGTTGTTTTATTTCATGTTCATTTCGTTCTTTATGGTATTATGGTGTAGGAAATAAAGTATAAACTACTTTGTGTCAAAATCAAGGATAGAACAAACGCCCGTCATTTCTAAAATATAACCCTGTTCCGTACAGCAGAGACTTCCTTATTTTATGATGTTAAAATATTTTGGAAGAACAGTATACCAATGTCAACGATTACATATGCCCCTATGACGTCGTAGACTGTGAACGGACTTTTTCAACGCATAAATGGGTCATAAATTCACATTTCACACAGTCACAACTGAAAATTTAGAAAAAATCTTGGTCATTCTATTTTATTGGCGACAGTAAATTTCGGAATATCAATCATAAATTAATTTGTCACTGGATATAAATTATGGTCTAATAAATGTATAAAATAGTATTTTTTTATTAACATAAGGAAGTCTCTGCTGTACGGAACAGGGTTATATTTTCAAAATGACGGGCGTTTGTCCGATCCTTGGTCAAAATCGAAGGAAACAAATGAGATTCAACTCTGTTCCAATTTTATAAAATTCATATTTCTTTAAAGTAATTAGTACTACATGTACGCCCGTGGGCTTAGGAGGTTAACTCGTGATACATTTCGGTGTATTAAACAGTGGAATAAATTGTGACACTGATCAGTTGTATCTGCAAATGTTGAGGTCATTGAACAATGGGGTCAGTTGTGACGGTAGTCAATTGCGATAGGGGTCAGTTTGAACACTGACAAATATCTGAACATGCACTGTACCGCCTTGACAGTAGAGTCGTTGTTCACATAGCACCTGCCTGCACCCACGGGCCTACCTGTAGTACTAATTATTATAATGAAATCTGAATTTTATACAATTGGAACAGAGTTGAATTTCATTTGTCCCCTTTGATTTTGACACAAAAGAGATTCTACTTTATTTCCTACACTATAAAGAACAAATTATAGTATGATATTATTTGTATGGTGGGCCTTAGGAGGATATGTGTGACCACCTCCACAGCACCGATGTATCTTGTGGCGTCAGTACAAGAGTGGGGTCAATTATGACATTACCCATAATTCTGGACCCGGGCATATCCTTAAACTACGTCCAACAATGAGAGGTAGGGCACAGCGAAGTACCATCACGCTTGAGTCTGGAGAAGCGAGAAGTACCTCCACCTTACAGAACACAGCCATAATATGCTACCGTTCAGGTATGTAGTGTTGTTCCTGATGGTGAGTAAGATTCCCAGAGCTCCAACCCCCCTTAAAGGCCGGCAACGCGCTTGTGACTCCCTTGGTGTTACGGGTGCCCATGGGCGACGGTAATTGCTTACCACCAGGCAATCCGTCTGCTCGTTTGCCGCCTATGTCATATAAAAAAAAACCACAGCTGTTGAGTGGGGTCAATTGTAACAGTACCTGAACTTGCGTCCTGATGGCGATGTCCACGATCAGCTCGACGTTGGCGTAGTTGTTGTTGTTGGAGCCGCCGGGCACGGGCACGTAGTGGTCAGCCATTTTGATGTACTCCGCGTTCGCCTTCAGGTCTTCCGGGGTCACCTGTTGAACAATTGTTGTTTCATCTCACCAGCTCGGAAAGAATTGTTGTATTCTTTTGAAACGGATAGCAAAGTTGCATTTTATTTACAAGAGTGCAAAGTATTTAAGTCGAAAGAAAAATAGAAAAATTGGACTCGCAGCGGGACTCGAACCCACAACCACTGGATCACTAGCCCAGTGCACTACCAGTTGTGCTATACGAGCGCCGCTTAGACGTGTCAAATTTTAGCTGGGCTAGTGATCCAGTGGTTGTGGGTTCGAGTCCCGCTGCGAGTCAAATTTTTATATTTTTCTTTCGACTTAAATATCTTTGATATGCTAGCAGACGTTTCTGCTTAATATAAAAATGACTGCAAAGTAATTTCATAAAAATTGTTTATTACTAATCGAGTGTTTTTTTTTTTTATGTTAGCTGGTTGAATGTTCTTTTATTTAATGTTTTTTGAATGATGAATGATGGATGCCAATAATATTGAATATATTAAGTTTTAGAGTAATTTTTTTCTTCGTGGTAGTGAGTTGCAAAATTGTGTTTCACTCGGTAGCAAAGTGTGTTCTCCTCTCGTGCTTTGAAACTCTCTCAATGCTCTAGAGTTCTCAATGCTCTTTTTTGGAATCTTTCTCTAGCTCGGGTCTTAATATTAGCACGAGAAGGTAAACACTAACTTTGCCTCTTTGTAAAGCAAATAACTATTATCAACTTGTACAGTAATCATCAGATGTATCGGAGCTGTGGAGGTGGTCAATTATATCTGTACATGCATTGTATCGCCTTGACAATAGAGGCGTTGTTCAGATATTTGTGAGCACCTCCACAGCTGCGTTATATCTGATGGCGGCTGTGCAGTGAAGGTCATAATTATCGATACAACCAAAGTGCCAAAATATGTATACACCTTCACATTGAGATAATAAGGTGGGTGTATACATGTTTTGATACATTAGTCGTATCCATATATATGTCCTTGAGTGTAATATTAGACATTGCTTTAGTACAACCTTATTAGGAAACCTTAAAAATGTATACTCTTTATGCCCTTTTTTTGACTACACGTCCAGCCTATGAAGCCAACGGTTCTGGGTTCAAATCCCAGTGAGTGATGAACACGGGCATTTCTTCCTGAGTCATGGGTGTTTTCCATGTATTTAAGTATTCCTATATTCTATATATCGTTGTCCGAGTCACAAGACTTCTTGAGCTTACCGTGGGGCTCAGTCAATTTGTATAAGGATGTCCTGTAATATTTCGCCATTGATGCACCAAGAACTCCTAACTACGAAAACCAAATTTTACAGGAGCCGAAAAAAACGTTTTATAATTTTATATATGTAGCATTATCTATGAAAAGGGACCTTATGGTCGATGGCACTTACGTTGAACCGCGGGTTCTACGCGAATGGCCTAGAACGCAAAATGACTAGTGTAATATATTGCCTATATCGCAAAAGGTCTACATCGTAAACGGTCTAGAACGCAAAATGTCTACATCACTTTTATCGCTTTATTTTTAAGTTAGCGATGTCGACGGAGCCCCGCTATTGCGTGGCGCCTATTCTGTACCGTTTGGCCTTCGGCCATTTAAAGAAAACTAACGAACCTAACCTACCTAGTGATATAAATAAGGGGTCACTTTGCGTTCTAGGCTTTCCGCGAATAATAACGAACCGCGTTACATTTGTATCGCGCAATCTTGAACAACGACATAACCGCCATCGACAATAAGGTCCCTTTTCATAGATCACGTATTAATGTTTATATCTGTCATTATCCAGGAAAAGGGACCTTACGGTCGATGGCACTTACGTCGAACCGCGTTACATTTGTATCGCGCAATCTTGAACAACGACGTAACCGCCATTGACAATAAGGTCCCTTTTCCTAGATCACATATTCATATTCTAGAACAAATAATGCTTACCATAACGACGAAGCGCACAGCCCGCTCGTTTTTGAACATTTCGTAAGACCATCTTCTGATAGACCGCATGCATTTCACTGCACCAATACCGTTGTTCGCTATCAGGACCTGAAATCAATGCATTTTTATATAATCTACACTAATATTATAAATGCTGGATGTGGAAGGCGCAGGATCGGTCGTCTTGGGTCGTTTTGAGGGAGGCCAATGTCCAGCAGTGGACGTCTTTCGGCTGACATGATGATGATGATGATGAATATTGTTATTGTAAATAAAGATTTTATAGTCAATTAGGTATCATATGAGTAATATATCTAAATAAAGAAAACACTTTAAAAATGTATTGGAATGTTTCAAAGATAATTAACCCTAAAATGATAAACAATAAGGTTAAATAAAATTGTAAAACGTCAAATGATGCCCTGCCTATGACGCCAACGGTCCTGGGTTCAAATCCCAGTGAGGGCATTTAATTGAGCACAAAATATATTTGTTCTTCAATTATCGGTGTGTTCTATGTATTTTTCACCACACTTGCTCGTCAATGGCGTTGTTACTTGCGAGAGTACAGAGCAGTTATAGCCGATTTAGCTCACACGGGCTGTTAAGTTTAGTTTTAAAAATATATAGAACTCATACTTCACTTCGGACTGAGGATGTTTCCAAACAGCCAAGGTATATTTCATATCTTCAAAAGTTTGCTACAACCAACTTTTAATATGTATAAAACATATCTTTATATTCAATTTGACTGCAATTTAATGTTTAGTATTTATTAAAAATAATTGTTTTATATTTGATTTTGATAATTGATACTATTTGGCAGGATGATCTGTCAAATTCGAAAACAAAACGCAGTTGTTAACATTATCTGTGGAAGACATTGAAAAAAGTTGACATTGTAGACAATCTTTTTTAGTGGATGAGGTCTGATTGTAGTTTTCAAAGTGTATTTTGATTTTATGCCTACATAAGTACTAACAAATATTTTACCAACGAATTTATTTTATTTCCTCGCAAATGTGATGAAAAACATTGTGTGTACCACGGGTGGTAAGTGTATAACAAACTTGAGTCATTAAAAGCCCTCCGACTTCGTCGTCGGGCTTCTAATAGACTCGCGTTTACTATACCTTACTTACCATCCTCGTTGCACAATGTACTATAAGTCATCATCATATATTATGATCTAACGCAAAATTGTCCAGCTTAATGAAGAATTGATTTCAAAACGCGTTTCACCACAATTTTAGTTATCACGCGGCAGTCCCGGGGCCGCGGCCGCCTCTTGGCTTTCTGTAAAGTCCAGCTAACACTTTACAGAACGCAAGGCCTACTACCGAACAACGTCATGCTCTAAGAGCAAACTTGATATTTTATTTTACTTATTTGTTACTTTACTTGACATTGGCGAAATCATCGATTGATTTATTGATGGAAGCCATATTTGAAAAGAAGAAGAAGAATTCATTAATATTAAAACATATTCTCAAACATACAATAAAATAAAATAAATTCTTCTAAAAATGAAATTTTCAAAATTACAACTAACAATGAAATCAGCTGTCTGCTATGACACCCGCCATCTTTCCCCCTGTATGTTTAATCGTCGAAAAAAAAGTTCCTTCGCAGGCCTAGGCCTGCAAAGTAATATGAAATTCCATTTCCGTCCCCTTCAGTTGCCGCGCCCAAAAAAACATACTTCCGAGTCTACTATAAGGAATGTAAAGACAATATTTCATTGCATGTTTGAGAAAAACATATTATAGTTGTGACAGTATATGTGAAAAGGGGCCTTACTGCCGATGACGCTTATGTCGTTGTTCAAGATTGCGCGATACAAATGTAACGCGGTTCGACGTAAGTGCCATCGACCATAAGGTCCCTTTTCATAGATTATCAGTCCAATTGCTCCAGATCACTGCGCACCGACCCCGCATCGTGACCTAAGATTGTACTGACAACCAATTACAGCTGAGATCGTGACGATTAATTGTTAGTTACAAACGCGCAATATAGTTAATTAGCGATAGCGCTCTTAGTACAGTCAAGTGCAAAAATATGTACCGAAAGAATCCTTTCATAAATACGTCCTATAACCTTATTTACTGTACAATAAAGTTGCTCGGTACATATTTTTGAAAATTTGACAGTGAACGAATTTTTACACTTGACTGTATTGCGAATCTCACAAATGTTTAAAATCTCTACAGTTTAGAAGTTATTTTCCTTCGGGAAAACTCGGATATTTATCGGATTACGACGACACCCGAACTGTCAATGAATGATCGTAACTGACGCGCTTGGTAGGTGACCCGTTATGGAAGGGACATATAGCTTCTACAGATATCTGTTTTGTGTATTTAGATGCAATTAAACTGTTTGAAGAGTGACCCAGGGGAACGTAACCATGGCAACGAGGGACGAAGAATAGTTTATTGAGCCTTTTACATCTTTTCTAATGATATATTATCAAATAATTTAAAATGATTAGGTATTGGTCGTTGCGGACATATGCCACCTGAATGACTGCTATCATCTTCGGGGACAATTCCCATAGTAGCCTAGCAGGCGGGTTGGCGATTAGTTTTCATATGGAAAAACTGACGGGTGGGTATAGTTAGTCGAAATCGAATCAACAGCATGAAAAACGCGACAATAACTTCCATAGCGTCGAGAGATACTGTTTAGAGATAAAATACATGGCTCAATCAACTATTCTGTCCCTCGTTGCCATGCTTACGTTAACCTGGGTCACTCTTCAAACCGCAGTTTACTTGCTTGTAAATACACAAAACAGATATTTGTGGAAGCTATATGTCCTATATCGGCCTCATCTCAAGGCTCAAAGTCGCTCAACGAGCTATGGAGAGAGCTATTCTCGGAGTTTCGCTACGAGATCAACTCAGAAATGAGGAGATCCGTAGGCGAACTAAAGTCACCGACATAGCCCACCGGGTTAGCAAGCTGAAGTGGCAATGGGCAGGCCACATTGCACGCAGAGAAAATGGCAGATGGGGTCGAAAAGTGCTCGAGTGGAGACCACGGACTAGCAAGCGCAGCGTAGGACGTCCACCCACAAGATGGACAGACGACCTCATTAAAGTCGCCTGAAGACGCTGGATGCAGGTTGCTTCCAACCGGTACATGTGGAGATCCAAGGGGGAGGCCTATGTTCAGCAGTGGACGTCTTATGGCTGAGATGATGATGATGATGATGATATGTCCTATAATGGGTCACTTACTTAGCGTTAGTAGTACGCGGTGCCACGTTTCTTTTAACAAACTATGCTTAGCTGATGGGACATAACAAATAGTTGGTTCACTCACATATTTCCTCCAGCTTACCTAAGGACAATTTTGACCTACAGCCACTAGGCTGGTGATTATTCGGGCGTTTGAACAGCTGTTTTTTTTTTTATGACATAGGCGGCAAACGAGCAGACGGATTGCCTGGTGGTAAGCAATTACTGTCGCCCATGGGCACCCGTAACACCAGAGGAGTCACAAGCGCGTTGCCGGCCTTTAAGGGGGGTTGGAGCTCTGGGAACCTTACTCACCATCAGGAACACAACACTGCATACCTGAAAGGTAGCAGTGCTATTATGTCTGTGGTCTTCTGTAAGGAGGAGGTACTTCCCCAGTTGGGCAGTTGGGCTGCCCCAGATTCAAGCGTGATGGTCATCGCTGTGCCCTACCTCTCATTGTTGGACGTAGTTTAAGGACATACCCGGGTCCAAAACCGCTCTTATTACTCTATCCAGATTTCTGTAGAAATGATCACACAATTTGGTGTTATTTTTGGTTTACTGGTAGACACCTGGGCTGGCTAAAGGACAACCAAAACCTACTTAATATAATGCAGGCACTTCTACAGAAATCTGGACAGAGTAATAAGGGCGGTTCAAACGCCCGAATAATCAATATATCACCCAGGTGCTGATATAAGATTTTTTTTAAACATACCTTGTTAATAGCCCTGGTGCCCTGGAACCGCTTCACGAACTCCTCAGGAGTGGCAACTGTGAAGTCTTTCTCTTGGAAACGCTGGCTGTGAATGACTGTTCCCTGGGACATAGACGGCCTGCAAAGAAACATTAAAGTCAGTATCAGTACAATGTAATTTAAACTTAATTTCTTTGGAGTTAGAGTTGATTGTTCGTTGTTAAATTTCCACTGCAATAGTGTACACTTTATGGTACATTGGGCGCATGAGGGTATACAAATGCCAAGTGCAGCGAAAATTTACTCAAAACACAGTGAAATAATAACACTCAGTAAAAAAAAATGCCTTCAGCTAGGCAGTAAAATTCAGCATTAAAACCTGTTGATGAAAAAGTTACTATAACAATATGTAATAGGTCTGCAATGAGGCAATTCGCTAGTAACTGGCCACCCCCCAATAACTGGCCATATTATACTAAAAATTAACTCTGTTTAGTGTTTATAGGCGATTAGTATTTATTTCAGTGTGAGGTGGCCAATTATTGACAGATGGCCAGTAATTGAAAACCCATTAGAAAATGTGTTCTATTTATAGGTAAACAGAATTCATATTCAGTATAAGGTGGCCAGTTACTGACAATATACCCTATCACTAAACACCTAAGACCTTAATGTCACTCCTAACATTATCTTTCTCACGTTGTCCTGGCATTTTGCCATGGCTCATAGGAGCTTGGGGTCCTCTTGGCAACTGATCCCAAAATTTGGCTTAGACAATAGTTTTACGAAAGTGACTGTATAGCATGGTTGCAGATGGGTGAGTCAATTATTTTGTATTATAATGTCCCATCAGCCAGAGGACAATAGAATTATAGTTTGTTAGAAGATACGTGGCACTGCATTCTACTAACACGCTTGGTAGGTGGAAGGCCCATTTTGTAAGGGACATATAGTTATCAAAGATATTGAGGACCAAGACAAACGTAAGTCTTAGGAGGCCTATGTCAAGGATAAGTTGGAGTAGAAAACATAAGTGCAAAGTGAATTAAAATAATTAAATCTGAGTATAATCTTACAATAGATGTTATTTTTTTTTTTCTATTAGAAGACCAACAGCTTGTAACAAACAATTAATTATAACAAACAATTATAGATCAATTAAATAGCTGATGCCAAAATTCATACTGGAGAAGAAAGAAAAAACCCTTACTTACTGAAATTTGTAGAGTACATTGTATCTATCCAATGCAATCACATGAAATAATTAATAAATAAAATAATAAATCTTTACTGAAATTGCCCTACAGTAAGCTCAAGAATTGATACAAATACTTAAATACATGGAAAACCCCCATCACACAAATAAATGACATGGCTGGGATGCCAACCCAGGACTGTCCTCGTCATGGGTATATTCACTACCCACTAGGGCTATGTTGTTAGGGGCTATGCACGGCTCACATAGCCTGTGTATCACTGTGAGCATTTCTGATCTATTATGGTCACTACTCACTATGCCAGACATGTGCTCTAATACAAGTTAAGCTGTGCATTCTATATATTCCTTGAATCAATCATGACAATAAATTGTATTGACTATATTGTCACTTAAACAGTAATTGTTTAAATCATAAATAAAATATGGGACCCCAAGTCCCCCTAACTACCATGGTACCCAGATGGCTGGCAGCATTTCATCTTAGTATGGCCAGGTTTAACCTCTGACCGAAATAAGTGCCAGCCCTCTAATTACCCGAGGTATCAATTAGGCGCTTTGAAATTCATTTAAAGAGTGCCTTTGTGCTAGTTCCCCTTAGTCTCTACGCCAAACGGCGCGAAAATGTAGCCCTCACTGCAACCAAATTTTGCAAAAAGCAGTTTCGAAATAACATTCGCACATACAAAATTAATTTTGTAACTAAAGCATAAACAAAGCAGTTGTTCATATAATTAAAACTGCCATGCTTCTAATAATTAGTTACAAACGGATAAACTCACGTGTAATTATATCAGTCTAGGTGACATGTTTCAGGTAATCTCTGGTCCCCACTTTCCTGTCGAGTCAAGACACCATGTATCACTCAACATTTCGCCTAGTGTGATATAATTACATGTAAGTTTTTTGAAAGTAGTTGTTTTTCCATTTCCCTTTATTTCTAAGAATTATTTTGCTTATATGATAACAAGTGGAGGAAGACAGTAACAACATGGCCGGGCCCTGCAGGAAAACGCAGGCAAGGCAAACCTTTAAAAAGCTGGTCGGATGAAATTACAAAAATAGCAGGACAATACTGGACAATAAAAGCCCAAAATAGAGAAAAATGGATACAGTTGGAGGAGGCCTATACTCGAGAGAGGTCCTTAATATCATAAGGATATTATTTATTTAATAATTGTATCTAGATTAAATGAATTTATTGTATGATATTAGGGATTAAATGGTTTTTTAATTTTTTTATTTATATGACCAAACATACAAACGAACAATGTATCACCCTAAATATATATAGTGTACCCAATTTGCCGGGAAAAATGTGAGAATAGTAGATGAAATAAACTCTGCATTCAATTTATGGCAATAAAAAATATATTAAGACCATAGACCAGAGCCAATACACTAGGACTAAGAGCAGTATTATTTCATAGACTACTCTATTACATTCCAAAATCAATGGTTCATTCAATATTGATCTAAAAAAATTCTAAGTTAAAAAAATTTTTATTTATTTAGATAAAATGTTTCACTCAATCATCATATAAAATTGTTTATTAAAATGTAACATTAAATGAAAAACAATAAAAATATGTACGAAACACATATTGATATTGATAATAAATTCAAATTGAGTAGATAAGGTATAAATAAACTGTTGTTTTGACATCAAATTCAAGTAAAAATCTTAAACATGAATACTATTAAGCCCTAAGATAAATCTAGATTAAACTACTGAAACAGTTAATAACTTTAAGCTTTTTAAATATCACGGGTAGGATTTCTAATTTATTTCAAAATGCGAAAAACGCAAGTGAAATTAAAGTGAAATCTCCGTGGCATACTTATTACAACCGTTACCTTTGCCTTTTACAAAACAAGGACAATATTATAATCAAGTTTAACAGCAAATAACTTAAAAATCATCCTTAGAATCCCTGCTAAACTCGAAAAAAAATTGAATTAAAAAAAAACTTCTCATATTTTTAATTTCTAACCTGTAAGGACTGTCAGAATATAATCCGTTCATTGAGCGATACATTTTTCACACTAAACACAATAATTCTAACACTATTACACTAAATAACGCGGCTTAAAAACGTATTTAATTGTATTAAAATGTAAATATTCAACATTTCGACGCCGCACGACTAAGATTTGTTTTTAAGATTTGACGTTTAGTTCGCCAATTGTACTTCCTGACGGATCGTACGATCGTGTGCTCCCGCTCGCTCCTATTGATTAACTGGAGTTAGAGAAGGATAATAGATAAGTTAGTCGGAGTTGCCGTTAGTAAAAGATTGCAATAATTTCGTAATTTGTTTAAGCGCGTGTTTACGCTAGAGAAGAGAAAAGGTCATATCGATAACGCGAATGTAAACAAACAACAATGCGATAATGGTTTATGTCTTATCATTTATCAAAGTAGTCAATACATTATCTTCTCTCGCGGATTAGAAACTTAGAGACTGCAAATAATTAGTTTGAACTTAATAATATGATAGTCCACTATCGTAACTTCGTGTATTTGGTTTTAAGTATTTGAAAATATTTAGACCCCCGACCCCATAATATTACAGTACAGTACAGTATGTACAGTAGGCGACCCTAATAACAGGCAAGTGGAAGTCCTTGTTCAGGTCAAAAGGGGGTAGGAATAGAAATATATGTCGCAGCTAAATAAAGTTTTCTGTAATCATATTTTTTTTATATGTGAATACGCGCAACATTATCAATATTACATTTGACCTTTACTTTAAGGCAAACATTGTAACATTATTATAAAAGATACCACGCAAAAGCAAAGTACCTATCGTAATATCACACAATAAAAAAAAATAACAAAATACAAAATTTTAGCATAACGATTAAGAAAATCAAAATTATAATGTCATTGAAATCCACGACGCGTTAATTTGAATACCTGTCCCTATGACGTCATAATTTGCGTAGTAGAAGGTGCGTACGTTGGAATTCAGAACGAGATATTCCATCGACGTACTTTCGAATTAATTTGTAGTATCGATTTGCACCCAGTCCCGTTTTAAGGAAATTTGCTTTTGTGGTAATTTGAAAAAAACAGTTATTAACAAGTTTTTTAATGAAGCAATTGTAAAACTTGACCACAGTAACATTATATTAATTTGAAATTAAACTACAACTGTATTAGTCGCTTATAATTGCTTTTGCACTGGTTTTGTTGAACTAGTCAAGTTATGTCTACATATTATTGTTTGTAATTCTTGAGTAGCATATTTTTAAAATTAGTGGAGTTCGTAAAAGTTGTAAATTTTTTTTTATAATCAATTATTTACAATTTATTTTGATATAAAATCAAATTATTAATTTGAAACGTCATTTAAATTAAAATTAGTATATAAAAAAACCTAAAACATTCACATTTTTTTTAATCCTGCACATATTTTACTCTGTGACACTATAACGACTACATGACAGCACTTCTTATAGAGAGAACTTAGATATCGTGTTATTCAAAACAATTCAAGGACATTTGGGGTACAGACTTATCTTACTTACGAGTAGCATACCTCATGAGAGCCTGGGTTTCGCTTGGCAACTAATCGCAAGATTTAATGTAGGCACTAGTTTTATGAAAGCAACTGCCATCTGACCTTCCAACCCAGAGGGTAAACTAGGCAGTATAGGGATAAGTACCATTTTCCTTCACTGAAATGCGACTAGTAAGACAATATCAAATGACATTTGGTAATTAGCTCCAAAAACTCATTGTTATGCCCTCCTCATAACAACTTGAACCTGCGACCTCCGGATTGCAAGTCACATGCCATCAGCGTTTTTTTCTTGGGTACACTATAAACCAAAAGTTATTGGAACTAGAATCCAGAATTAACTACGTATTTTTAATCTACTCTTACAAACTATTTGTCAATCATAAGTAAAAAACAACTTAAAACACTCTTATCTCGAAGATTATTCGGTATAAGAAGACCACAGCACACCACAGTCAAATTATCACAGCAAAAAAGGTACATACATACATAGGTATGTGCAGTAGGCCTACAGAGAATATCAAAGTTAGCAAAATTCGAGCATTTGTCTTTTTTACTCCAATTACGGCGTTATTACAGTGACAGAGACATGCGCGGGTGGCCTAAGAAAGCGCTGTGGCCTAGTGGAACATTGACAAGGGAACGTTGAGCTATGATTAGTATATTCGATATACTCAAATTCATATCCCATTTTTTACAAAGATTGGGCTGACGATAGCAACGTTAGATATGTTTCCATCATCATCATCATCATCTCAGCCTTAAGATCCACTGCTGAACATAGCCCTCCCCTTGGACCTCCACATGTACAGGTTAGAATCCAGCGTCTTCCGGCGACCTTAAAGTTTCCATAATTGTTATATGAAAATAATTAATTATAAAAGACATACGATTGTTAATTTTAAGACGTATATTTGAAATAATTTTCCATCGTGACGATATCGTTCAAAAGTGCAGCAAAAATGTGCAAAAATATTTTTCTTTACAATAAATTTTGCCTTTTTCACCAAACCGAATAGGCTCTGTAAAAAAAATCTTAAAACAACGTTAATCTCAAGGTCATCAGTCAACATAACAGGTTTTACGTGGACTATACGTGTTATGGCGAAACAGTAAGTAAAAAATAATATTGCTATGCCAGTAGGTCGCCATGACAGGTTTATACTCCATTAAGTAAATTTTACGAGTAGTTTAATAAATAAAGTACAATAAAGACGAGACACGAGTGTTAAATATAGCCAGCACTCATTCTAGTGTGAGGTGCGAGACGTAAAACTAAGTTTGCAAGAAAATATTGCAAAATTTGTTTTAATTATCCAATTATATATTTATTTTATTTTATCTGCCATCAGACCTTACAATCCAGAGGGTAAATTAGGCTTTATAGGGATAGTTAATCAAAATTTAAAAAAAACTTTAAGCACTAGTACCTCGAAAACTATTCGGTATATAAATACTGGCATGGTAATAGATATTGTATTCGTAATAATACATAATTATACGAGGAACTCAAAATACAATTTTAGCAAACAAAGACTAAAGATAGTCAATTAAATGTTTATCTTAAAGATAAAATAACATGCTAGTAACAAATTATAGAAAAATAATAACATGTGTGGGTCAAAGTTTACCTGAAATATATGTTTTATTTAAGAAAACCAGCGATAAGACTTGCAACTACCGCGAACTAATTCTTAAATTGACTATTTGCGTCTCTATTGTTGTTTATTCGAGTGATGTAGAGGCAAATAATAGTTATTTGTTATACAAGGGTGCAAAATTGTATTTTAACTGCGAGTGTGGGATTGAAACACGAGGAAGCGAATGGATTCTATAGTTTAACCACGAGCAAAGCGAGTGGGTTTAAAATAGAATCCTGAGCGTAGCGAGTGTTTCAATACACGAGAATTAAATTACAATTGCACCCGTGTGATACACAAAACTTTTCCCCTCACTACAGCGAGGAAAGTGAAACATGCAAAAAAAAAACGTTTTGAAATCGCATTGACGTTTTCTTTGCGTTTAGATACATTCAACATTTTTATAAGAGGTGCCTTTAGCTTGGTTAGCTTGTGGTGGTCAGTACGATTTTCGAATGTTCTAATTCGATTTTCAACTCGGTGCGTCCGCCACCGCCGCGGGGGCAAGTGAGCTGTACTTCGCGAATTTAGACTTTAAAACCATAGCAATAAGAGCTATGAGAAGTCAACTTACTTTTATCACTAGTGGATAAAATGCGTTTTTACCCTCTCGTATTAAAGGATAAACAAGCGCTTTACGAGCTATAAGAGGGGAAAATTAATTTATATTTATGATCGCGATGAGCATTATCGACTTATATAAACTTATACCATATTTATTATAACTTATACCAACGGCGCTACCGCAACAATCGAAATTCACAAATTTGAAGAACTATTGGCTGTCACACTAATTACGCTTTAATTTAAGTAAAAAGCAAAGATCACGATTTTTATGAACTTAGATATATACGGTAGGCTAACAGCGGCGCTGCCGCCAAAAACGATATTCGTAAATTTCGAACGATTATCACTGTCACTCCCATGACGTCTTAATTAGGGTAAAAGAGAAAGATGCCCGAAATTTACGAATATCGTTTTTGGCGGTAGCGCCTCAGTACCTCTACAACGAGTTGCCAGAGCAGGCAAATGAAGCGTTTTTTACGGCAATGTGTTAGGCCCCCTACAAATTCAAGATACAAATATAGCTTCAGACTCAAGCGAGTAAGCTTAACTTCAAACTTGGGTAAATCCACTCTGCTTTAAGATTGATTATCTAAAAAAATGTTTTATAATCTATGATAAATGTATAACAAATAATAACAATCAATAATAAATGTATAATAATTAATGAAAGCTATTCAACCTTAGAGTAGAATGGATTAACCTAAGTTTGAACTGTTTTAAGTTAAGACACATATTTACCAACACATGTTAGAGGTATTTAATGTAATATTCATAAACTAAATAGTTCTGACAAAAGTTTTACTGTACCTTGTATTATTGTTCCAAGATTTAAACTTCATTAAACCATATAAACATCGTAGCGTAACTGATACTAATTTATGCGAAAAGGTCATTGTAACGAGTTTATTCAGCTGGTGCACACTTGCATACAGAATGCACGCGTTAATCTTGATTCGGGATGTATTTATTTTAACGCTTCATTTGGCATGTGATAAAAATAGAACATCCATTGATTTAAGGGGGATCGATCATGGTTTTTTACTAGCTTTAAAATTAACACTCAAGATCAATAAAAACGGGTCACTTTGCATGGATATGCCTATACAAAATTTATTGTTGCTCATCATTGAGTATGTTCGGATGAAATCATGCAATTCAATTTAGAAGCTGATTTAATTAAATGAGCTGATATTTAGATATCACACTTATGTAAGTTGGTACCACTTATCTGATCTGATTCTGTACTGTAATGTAAATAAATAAATAATAAATATTTCGGGACAATCTTACACAAATCGAGCTATTCCTACGGTTAGCTCAGTAAGGCTTGTGTTTTAGATACTAGACGACGATACATATATGATAGAAAGATACATATAAATACTTATCATAGAACACCCAGGACTCAGGAACAAATATCTCTGCTCATCACACAAATAAATGCCCTGGCTGGGATTTGAACCCAGGACCATTGGTTTTATAGGAAGGTTTTGATTTCATACTACCCACTAGGCCAGACCGGTCTTCAGAGTTCAATCAACCAATCAAAGTTCGCCAATGAGTAATTCATGATTGTACAAAGGTACAGTTGGCAATAAAAGCTTGTAACAGAAATATAATTTTTGACAGAAACATATTTCTTACGTAATAAATGAATGACGCCTTACTGCTATAACTGCTATTATTAGGTACTACTATTTAAAATACGATACCAACGAATCCTTTACATTAATAATATTTATTAGAGAGTACATATGAAATAAACTGAAACTATAAAGCTGATAACAGTTTCCAAAAGAGATTACTAATTAAAGAAGCATCAAATAATACAAAAATAACGACCTTTACTATTATTTACCCATCACTGATATCCGCGTCAACATCCTGAACAGACCTGTACAACGTACATACACGATAAAACTTCATATAAGGATATTTATTTACTATTCAATTCACATGTCTATATTTCGTACTTGTTGGTTATTTAAGGAACATTAAAAAACATATGGTTCTTACGAGTATCAATACAGGTGTGGCCTGTGATAAGAGCAATAACTTTAGGGATCGCTTCTACACCACAAACGTAACAACATTTGATATACAACTTCAAAAAATTACACAATTTTTAGTATGTTCAATGAACATCATCCAATAGTCTAGTTGACGTTTCCTGTTAGCCTAAAAATTCGTAGTTTTCACAATACATTGCTTGCTTGGAAAATCTTTCCTCCTATTAAATAAACAATAAGTTATTTTCAAGAGTCGTAGACCAAATGTTGCTACGTTTGTGGTGTAGAAACGATGCCTAAAGTTATTTCTCTTATTACAGGCCACACCCGATATAATGAATGGAAAATGTAATTTATAGATGAAATACTTAGCTACAGCACCTGACCTATGTAGTAGTTACGTGTGTATACACATCTCGGCGTTCTATATTCAGATTTTGACGTAAATTCCATATTAATTACCTTCACAACTACATAGACATGGTCCTTCAGTTAAGTTTTTCACCTATTCTAGTATTTTTATTGTATAAACATCACATTCAGTTTTTTTTTATACAAGACGGACCAGAGTTTGACCTCAAATTTCATCCTTGTTATTTAGTATTTATTTAATATTAGTTAGGATTAGTTATATACATCGCTAATACTACATTTCCGCCAAGTACCTACTACCTTATGTGCATATTAACCATAATATTAACCATTTGGGCGTAAGGATATTCACCGGCTCCGCTAATTAGGGTAGCTGTCCCCTTAATCAGAGAAGGAAAAAGTGCTTAATAGGTAGAATTTCCTTTTGTAGCAAATGTTGACTTCGACCGTAAGCATCTAAATTATATTATATTTAATAGTTACGAATAGTTAATCAATGTTTACAGCTCTTTGGCAGGTTACTTTGGCGTTTTATACGAAGAAGCTGTTGAAAGAACGCATTTTTATATAATATATGTGTAAGATCTTTTGTGAAACTGTTTTGAAAAAAATTGTCCCGCCGAGTTTCTTGCCGGTCATAAAAGTCTAAATGCTCGGGTCGGAGGTGTAGGGAACCGGTGTAGTTTTTGTAGTGTGTATACTCGACGTGGAAAAGTGCCCTTGTGGCCTACTTACTGAATAAACGTTTGAGTTTGAGTTAGATCAATTGACAAATTAGTTAACTGTCGAAATGTACTGTAATATTAACTTACTGTAAGGTCTGATTAGGTGGCCTCAGCAATCCCTTACTAGTGCTCTGCTGAGCCCTTTCCTCCCGTTTCTCCTCTTCAGGCTCAGCGTCCAACGTCATCTGGAACTTCTGCATGTTGGGCAGCACATCCGTGGCCTCGTCCACCTCCCATGACGGCTGCTCCTCGCTATCACCGATCACGAAACGCTTCGAAGTCCTTCGTTTCAACATGATACTGCTGTACACGTATCTTGCAGCGGAAGCAAATGCGGCGAAAACACTCATACGATAATCACTTCACTTGGACATGGTTACTTGCTTGTAACTTTAGGAAAAAAAAAACACTTGTAGTTGTAGCACTCAATATGAGTTACGTAGGGCTTTACAATATGCGTTCGAATGAGACCCGGATTTTGTTGACATAAAGTATAGGCACTAGTCCAAACAAGAGCGACCCTCGACTATTTCAGCGCTCAAGAAAAAACAATATAAATATAAGTATAACTGTTAGTTAAAAATAAATAAATATCACAGGACATTCTGTCATAAATCGACTGAGCCCCACGGTAAGCTCAAGAAGGCTTGTGTTGTGGCTCAGTCAACGATATATATAATATACAAATACTTCAATACATAAAACACCGTGACTCAGGAACAAAATCTGTACTCATCACACAAATAAATGCACTTCAGGACCATCGGCTTCATAGCCAGGGTCACTACCCACTAGGCCAAATCTGTCGTCATAAGAATATAAGGAGATAGCAGCAGAACTTGCTATTCAGCCGGCAAGCCGTTAGCAACAACAAGTATTCACACGGCCCGAGTATTATAGGTGCGTCATTTTTAATGGTACGTCCTACCATAAATTTTAAAGACAGAAGATTCTCAAACCACCACCAGCAATGAACGTTTAGACCCCAATCACTATTCTCTTGAAAAATGTATTTGTTCCAGAGCCCTGAGTGTAAGTTTTTAACGTAACTTTACGCCACGAACCCGTTTGCGTGTCCCATATGAATAACATTATCACTTACGCGTTCGTAAACGTTTTTTTGCGTGAAAACAAACTTACACTAGAGCCTCTGAGTCATGGGACTTTTTTATGTATTTAAGTATTTGTATATTATATTTATCGTTGGCTGATAAAACAAGGCTTCTTGAGCTTACCGTGAGGCTCAGTCAATGTCTCGTAATATTTATTTTTGATTTATTTGCATAAAATATCCTGGGGTATAACTCATCATTTCGCATAATGGTTTTTTTTTGTAAATGTTGCCTTTTCATGATTTTTACAAAACAAACCTAACCTAACTTAACCTAATATATCTGTTCTTAAGAAGTGTGTGACAAAAAAAAAACATAAATGTAATATGCCCTTTACATATCACAGGCTGTTGACGTAACTGTGAGACATGTCGGTTTAGGAATACCACGTTTGACAGTGTCCTTGACATTTGTAATGTAATTATACATACAAGTTACACACACGTTACGCGTATTGGACTTCGAACTGTGTTAAGCGATGGAAACCGAAGTGTTTGCATAAAAAACATGGATGACGATTGCACCTTCTATTACAAGTATATGTAAAGCAAATATAAAGTTATTTTTTTAGCCTTTATTTCATCTGCGTAGAATCAAAGATGATTTATCAAATCTATCCTTCGCCTCTATTTCAAATATCAATAGTTAATTTTATTTTATTGCGTTCGGCAGTTTATTCTGCGAAGAGTTCCGCATTTACAATGTTAGAAAAAGAAAAAAAATGACTACAAAGTCGACTTTTACTGAATAGTGAATTTCCATTGTGAATTGTGTGAACAAAATAGTATACAGGGCAATTTCTGGATTGTGAGCCAGAACCAGTTTTTCTAACTCAGCCTGGTAAATATAATCTAATGGAATGTATTTGATCAAAACTACTTGCCTTTACTTATTTTCAATCAAATATTAATTAGCAATTAATCGTAAACTAGCCAAAATTTATTTTCTCGTACGCAATTCTTATAAGAAGTGCAAAAACGTCACATTGTTAGCATTTTTTTTCCATTCAACATCTGAAAATTAAAAATTTTGGTGATAAAGAAATTATGTTGAACATAATCAACTTCACATATGAATTCTATATCATGTCTTGTTTTCTAGCTCCACAACTTTGAACCAGAAATAACCCTGTATACATTTGAAAAGCAAAAAAAAACTTGGCGAAAAATTGATCAATTTCAACTCGCTTAATAGACTAAAGTTGAGCTTTCGGAGCATTAAATTTTTTTTAATAATAATATACTAATTAATATGCATTAGTATATTATTATTAGTGTGTCGTCACCGATCGTTAAGTAAGTTAGAAATCATTTTTACTAAAGTGGTATCATTAACGTAATTGTAATGATATTATGTAATCATTTTCTAGAAATTCTCCTCATGACACTGCGAGTACTAAGCATGTTATTAATGACAACATTTAATTGTCGCTAGAGATTCTACGATTATTATTTATGATGTACTTAACTACGTATATGTAGGTACCATGTTAAGTTGCAAAAAAATAAAGGTTTTTGAGAATGAAATGAATGAACATTGAGGCCGTCTAAGTTTGTTTGTTAATTTACTTTGATTAAAAAAAAAAACATTACAAAAATGTTTCTTTTTTTAAATTTTCTGTTATAACTTGAAAAAAAAAATTGTATTGTACGTACGACGCGTATATACAGCGAGTAAATTTAGTATTACCTCAAATCGTAACCAAACGTAGGTTTTCGTACTATGAACAGATATTGCAAGGTAATTTTCAATTAGTCTTTACCACTAAAGCGTTATTAATTTTTGGATTATTTTTGAGCAGCAGTGTATTGCGTACACTGTAAGCGGCCGTTGTGACGTCACGCTATCGCAAGTAATACAAAGTAGCGATACATTGCGTGCAGATTTTTTAATAAGGAAAAATTAAGAGTTGTTTTCAGGGAACATCGGTTTATAGCACCAATGCCTACGTCGGGAAAAAAATTGAAGTAACATTAAAAATACACGCTGTATAACTCGTAACTAGTTTAATTTGGATATGTGAAATAAAAATAAGGAGTTATGCATATATAATTATGTTAAACATTATGATTGATAAAAATGCACCGTTCAGGAAATTAAATAATTAGGATTTACGACTCCTTACAAATAGCTGTTTCCATGACAACAGAAAAATCGATATATCGTCACGTTAAAAAATGCCTTTTTGTTTATTAAGGTTACTGAATATTTAACAGCGATTTTAACGCAAAGAACCGGTTGTCAAGGGCATTCTTTAGCGTCACTGCAGATAAGTGTAGGTAAAAACAAAAAATATAAGAACAAACAAGCATACAAAACTTGACATGTGTTTAAATTAAAATACTTTAATTTATATGTTAATAATTATTATGAAACCTTAACTTATCAAGAGATTTATGTTGTATGGTTTACTGGCCAGTTGGAAGAGGAAATATTAATTATATAATAATAGCTTTTTGTGTTTTAGATGTGTTATGAGTTGTTATTAATATTATATAAATAAATATTTTGGACTGCTACGTAATCGTTATGACGCTTAATTTAATACAGAAATATATCGAAAAATAAGATTGAAATTATTGTCGTCATCGATTATTTAGCTTGAAATTATTTAGTTAACACCCATTTAGTACTAGCATTGATACTTAGTTATTCAATTATACCTACCCGTCTAAGTAAACTGTGTCACGTTAAGGTCGATGCAAATTACTGATTCTTGGCTATTTAGAAACATCTTAAATAGACAGTAAATATATCAAGAAAACTAAACAACGACTGGAATAACTGACCATACAATTTATATGTCAGGCACATTAATTACAGTTTGGTATAATTCATTACTTAATAAACCAGTTTCCTAACACTACAGCCTAAACTGGTTTTCTTCACATGTTATAATTATGAAATAAAATAAATACCTAAACGCAGCTAATCATAGCTAACCTTGAAGGTTAAGATGGACCTTGTTAACGTTTTTTGAGATAACTCAATTTTTGTTACTAACTCAATTTATAATGGGAAATATTTTTGCGTCTTTTCTTTAAACATGTTACTAGATTTGGTTTCCGATTAACACTTTATACTTTAAGTTCTCAAACTATTTTAATCATGTTCTTATCAGTCCTATGGAAGCAAGTAAAAAAAAATAGATAAAAAAATAGAATACTACATAGTTTTGCTAACTGATAACAGTGATAACGATTATTTAGATGCCTCTTATCTTTTACATAATCGTACAACAAATCCAAAGATTATATCTATAGTAGATATAAATTGATGCTTATCGAATATAATATGATTAAGCTGATTCTCAAAACTATCGAGAAAACGATAGGCTTTAGATACTACATCACTATTTTGGGTAGTTATGTTATAATGTGGCAACATTAAAAAAGTAAACAAACCAAAATCCGGGATAAATTTCGAACGCACGCACTATGAATGCCCAACAGAAAAATACTTTCACTTGCAACTTTAAATCATAACACTTTTCATTGGCATCGAACTCACGTTGTTAACCATTAAAATAGCGGTTTAATATTTTTCGGAATTACGAGGAGCTAGGTCGCAAACGTGTTGAAAACGCGAAGGTTAGATACCTACTACCTATTTACCTCCATTTCTGGCACCTGCGATTGGAACTTCGCTGCTCAGAACCAAAGTAGCTTATCTATCTATGCCAGTGATATGCAGTTACGACCAATTGTTTTAAACCTATACAGATTACGTCATTGTCAATCGAACGAGCTTCTAATATCTTTTGCTGATAAGTATTTTTTATTGCTTTGTATTAGAGTTGATTATCATATGACTGAAATGTAAATAAAGCTGGTTTGTTTACTAAGTAGCTAAATAGTAAATAAAGAAGTTGATTAGAAGAATAATAAATTTGTTAGCGATATACTGATCTCACCGTTACAACCTTGTAATGAACGAGACATCCTCTGACCGATATACGAGTACATACCCGATATTACCGATGCACCTGTCTTTAGGGTTCCGTAGTCAACTCGGAACCCTTATAGTTGTTCCCTGTTTGTCTGTCCCCGTCGACGCTCTATTTAGTATGAATTCATAATTTATAATTATAAATCATTCACGCGGACAAAATGCTCAAATAAACAAATAAATGTAGTGTTTAATAATGTAGTATTTTTTTTGTTTAATTGTAAAGTGTGAGATGTTGTTAGATAGGCGTTGGAAAAAACATAGTATATACTTTGCCTTAAACATTTTTCATAGTCAATAGTTTTGGAAAAAAATGTGACCCTCCCCTCTAGCTTTTGAACCCCTACTACGAAAAAATTGAAAAAAAAAATCAAGAAAGGACAGCTTAATGAAGACTTACGAAAAAAAATTGATCTTTTTTTATACAACGACGGTGGCAAACAAGCTTACGACCCACCTGATGGTAAGCAGTAATTTAATAAACTTAATCGGTTGAACCATCTTTGAGATACGCTACACTGACCATGGCCCGACAGGCTCTTAGCAGCTTTTTTTTCATGTGTCAACTATGTATGTAGTTTTTTTTCGTCCACATTCACACACGTTTGCTGATGGTGTTACTAGTATTACTACATGTTATAGGCCTTAGTGACCTCACACAAGGGTAGGGCTTTATATACCGTTCTTCCCCGTGAAATCATTTTATTTTTCGCAAACAGTGAGTCATTTCAGTTCATGCAAAATAAATTACGTATACTGAATCCTTATATGTATAGTAAACGCCTGATGCTTGCGTATAGCATACTTGCTCGAATTAAATTTATGGGGGTTAACTATAAGGCGCTGTTTAAAACTAAGTACAACACTCAACTATAGTTATATCAGAAGGCCTACAGCGATAATGTCTCTGTTACTCTAATAACGCCTTAATTGGAGTAAAAGTGAAAGATACAGACGTTCCCTCTTCTGACAACTAAGATTCGGTTGAGGCCACCTCAACCAATCTCGCTGGAAGCGTGAACTCAGTAGGAGTATTCCAGTACAAATCAATTCTGGTGCGGAAGGATCCTGGATTTTCCTCCAAGCCAGCATCACCCGACACAGTCACCCGCTCTAACATTCCGAACGGATTATAAGGTTCTGAAGTCAGGTCAAAAAACCCTATTCTAACTAGACTAAAGATTTAAGGCTACAAATGCTAAAAAGCTCTCTTCAAAACGAAATCCGTTTCTGAAGTTACTTAACAGCCAAAGCATACAACCATTCATTAATGCATGTTAGAGGCCAACAGATGGTGCTTGTGGTATTCGTAACGTATTTGATGGACTAGGTATAAAGGTACGTACTTATCAAAAACAGGACTTGTTACTTGTTACTTCGAGGATTTATTCCGTCAGCCGCTATAACCAGATGCATATACGAATCTACCTACATTACAGTATTTCTTAAAATAATGACGTGAATAAAACATAATCAATAAAGGATTTCATATTTGAAATATTAGTTATTCTTATTATAAATCAAAGAAACTCTTCATGACAGTACTTCGTAATCTCTCGTCTATTCTGAACTGTTATTAAAGAAAGTACTCCCAATGATAGGAAAATTACACTTTTTGCACACGGTAATTATGATACTTATAATGATGAAGAAATTCGCACAGTATGAGGAAACCGGACTGATAAGGCCTAGTTTATCTTCTGGGTTGGAAGGTCAGATGGCAGTCACTTTCGCAAAACTAGTGTACGTCAATTCCTGAGATTATTTGCCAAGCGGACCTCAGGCTCCCAGGAGCCGTGGCAAAATGTTGGGACAACGCGAGGAAGATTATGAATCTTTAAAAAAAAATCTTGAATGTTCACAGCAACGAACGAAATACCTTGAGAATGACATACGATGCCGATGTCTCAAAATTTATGGATGTGTCGTAAGGTTATTTATACTTTCTAGACTTACTTGAGTTTACTCCTTTTCTCCGCAAGAGCGAGCTGCTGGGCTATGGTCAGTTTCGGCTTCAAATTGGGAGGAGGCGCGTTGGGGAAGAAGTCTCCTGCCTCGTTCGCTGGACCCTCGTCTTCATCCTCCCCCACCGTGAACCCTGGCTTGCCCTGAAAGCCATCAAAACTATGGAGACACTGCTGTTCACGAACTACGTAGTGTTAAAAATATACAATTCGTTTTGAACGTGGAACACATATCTGAACTTTAGTGGATTAATTCGGTATATCGGTTTCTTTGGTTCTGCTGCGAATGACATCATTTCTAAAGCGATCGCTCAGAGACACTCCCATCAAAGCCGTCTCCATTGCCCTTTTTAAGTGATTTTGAGCCTTCTTATGAGGCCCGTAGTAAGTAACCACATTTCAGAACAAAATTTCATCACTGGCAAAGACTTTCCACGTAACGTATTGTCAAAAAAAATCGTCTACAACTTCGATTTAAGAACTAGAGAAGAAGACTAAAGGCCTCTCCAGTTTTTCCTCTGATATCCCGACACTTGTAAAAGTTGTTTGCTTGTATTGTGTTATTGTTCTATAGCAGTCTTGATTGATATCATTAATTGATAGGTACCTAATTGTTGAATACTTACATTCTGGTCAGGCAAATCTTCGGACTCGATCTTTTCAAAATTGTCGCTCTCACTCGACGAGCACCTTGCCTGCTCTTGATCGCTCATCTTCTGACCTGCAATCAAATAATATATTCAATAATAGGAAAGGACTTTAGTTGGTCGTGCAACTCAGGTGCTCTGAGAATCTTCAAAAATCTTTTGAAGAAATTTATATATGCTACATTATATTGAAAGCTGGTTTTATTGCAAGGAAATTCTGCCTATGCCTTAGGTATTATGCATCAAGGACCATATTAGCTAATTCATTGTCTTTCTGAAATTATGAAAAAGTATCTAATTAATCATAAATAATTTGGTTAAGCCGCCAGCCGCGATAACTTGAGATGCGTGTTCAAATTTCACCTCGTAATTTTTTCTCAAGTATATGTCATCTATTTTCAATTTAAATAAGTATGATGCCAAAAGTAAGGATGATTAAGGATGTAGTAAACGGGCCATTTTATTTAAAGTTGTCTACGAGCTCCATTGATCCTGATAGAAAAAAAATGTTCCAATATTTTCATACATTTTTTTATTACTTTAATTTTGTTACTGCCATATGACATATATGAAAAATGGTAACGGAATTTAAGAAAAAAACTTGAGACCCGAGACTATCTGGGTCGAAAGAGCTAATCATTCTGAGTAGAATGAACACAAAAAAAATCAAATTATAATAAATAATTAAGTAGACAACTCTTTAAATAAGATACCCCACATAGGCATACGAGTATGTGTATTAAATTCAAATTGAAATTTATTACCTGTCAGTTAACTTTTTAATTCGGAAAGAATATATTAAAAACAAACATTTTACCAAACAGAATTAGAAAATCACTACTGTTATTTTTATATTAAATTTCAAAAATTCTCGTACGAGTATAGGGTATTCAATATACTCTATGCCCTCTATGGTATAGGTTCAGTTACCGCGTAGTCTTAATCACAACAAAAAAATAGATGTTTTTTTTTTTCTGAACTTTGACGTAATTATTTATCAAAAACTTGTTACAAGACAATTTATTTGTAATATAATATTTTCGATATTTAAATCGAAAGAAAAATAGAATAGAGAAGATTGTGGGTTCGGTCCCGCTGCGAGTCAATTTTTTCTATTTTCCTTTCGATTTAAATATCGAAGATATTCGCTAGCAGACGTTTCTGCATAATAAAATAATAAAAAATGTAATATAATATATTTTATATTTCATTAGTCACTTCGATCATTTTGTTCATTGTTATTCAAAATAAGTAAATAAATAATAACTAGCAGTCAGTGTACTAACCAAGGTTACAAAACAGGTTTAAACACAGCATCGCGGCCATTTTATACGAAAATAAACAATAAATAAATAAATACGATGTAAACTTTGACGTTAGCCCACGGAAGCCATAATTGAAACTAAAAGAATTCAGAGGAGCAAAGTAAAAGTGCAATTAAGATCGCGTGCCGTGAGCCATGACTATGAATAAACTTGTTTTTTTTAATAAGATTAATTAGCAGTGTCATAGGTTCTTATTATTTATTTACACAACATTAAATGATTACAATCCAATCGGACCAAGAATTTTACGCTATTCTTTATTTTTCCGTTTTTTATCGATTTATTGTATTTAGTAAAAAAAAAATTACTGGACACTCTTACACATGTTGATACTTGATAGCCTAACGGTAAGCTAAAGAAGACGGTTTGTTGTGGGTACTCTGCCAACGATATATATAATAGATAGGTACATAAAAATACTTAAATACATAGAAAACACCCATGACTCAGAAACAAATACTATCACACAAATTACCGGGATTTTAACCCAGCACCGTCCGTCGGCTTAATAGGCACGGTCACTACCCACTAGGCCGGACCTGCGGCGCTACCGCGAAACACGATATTCGTAAATTTCGGACGACTGTCTCTGTCACTCTTATGACGCCTTAATTGGAGTAAAAGGGAAAGATGCCCGAAATATACGAACTTCGATGTTCGCGGTACCGGGCCTGTCGTCAAAATTATAATATACGCTGAAATATATTATATCGATAAAAAACAAATCGTACTGTGCACATCCCTCAGCTACGGAAACTAGTCACTACCGGTAATCAAGTCAATACAAGAATCTACGTTGAAATATATTATATCGATAAAATAACAAATCGTAGTGTGCACATCCCTATCCCTGCCTAAACGTCATTTTGTTTACATTTTGGTTTACTCCGCGTTTAGACATGCTGGCTCGTCACTCGCCTCGCTATTCGTCGAAACGTTCGACGAGACTTTTCCTATACAAAAACGCGATGCGAGGGACGAGAGGAATAGCGAGACGTCCGCGTATACATGCGTGCTCGCGTTTCGCCTCGCCATTCGCCTCGCTACTCGCGCGAATGTGTGGCGGCAGCATTACATGTAAAGTATTTTTTTTTAATTCAATGAATTAGGAAACACTAAGGTCAGTGGGTCTTTTCATCCATAGCTGTCCAAACGCGTAAACAACACGTCAAATTCGCCAAATTAATAGAAAAAAAACATCGTAATAGTTTAATTAATTATGTAACAGCTTATTAATTGATAATCGCCGGTGGCTCAGAGCTGTATATGTGCTGTATAAGACGGTATAATCTTCGAAGTCGATTCGCCTAACCGATGTGAATACGCGGTCTACAAATTGCAAAGCTATCTCAAAAATGAACCTTAACACCTTAATATAAAGTTGAAGAAATAAATGGTTTATAATGAAATTCCCAGCATTTCATCACGGAGGTATGCCGGAATGCCTTGCCTTAATAGAAAATAGATTGGGAATGAAAATGGCTACCGTTCCAGGGATGGCCTCCGTTTCGTTCATAGTCATACCATTTAACTAGACGGAACGTGGTAATAGAAATACAGGTAATAGTAGTATAGTAATACACGATAGAAAGGGATGGTCTCATGTAAGTTCCCATTTTTTTCCCATTTCGTCCGTCCTTGTCATAGTCTCACATATTTTTGTTCGCCTTCAAACTGAACTTTTCAGAACTGTCAAAGTTGGAGGGATACAAACAAATACAATTGGAGTTTTTTGTGTTTTTAACCGAAGTTGCGGTAATTAATACAAAATAAGCTAATATTTTAGCTATAAAGAGTGACATGTAAAGCAAAACTACATAGTGAAATTAGTGAATTGTTACATTTTGGGCTGCAAAAGCCCAAATATCATTGTCCCTTACTGGCGCTCGCAGATACGTTCTCCAGTCATTATTCCTCCTAGGTTTCGTTCGTCTATATGCTTCTTTATCCCTCGTATATGCCAGAGCGATAGAGATGGAGACATACAATAGCCGGGCTGACATGATTTCTTTAATTAAAGGATTTTTATATTGAAAAATGCGTTAGGTAAGGCTTTAGTTATACCACGACATAAAAGAGTAGAAATAAAAAAGTGGCAACACTGTAGTGTCGTTCCTTCGGCGCTACCGCGAACTACGATATTCGTAAATTTCGGACGATTGTCCCTGTCACTCTCATGACACCTTAATCGGAGTAAAAGAGAAAGATGCCCGAAATATACGAACTACGATGTTCGCGGTACCGCTCCTTATTTCTTAGATCGATTTGAAAGGGATGACACTACAGTGTTGCCATTTTTTAATTTCTACTCTTTTATATCGGGGTATAGTTTAAATAGAGGTCCTGGTTAAGGTTACGGGTTTATGTATGTCACACTTCGAAATCGCACAAACTTTTTGCAGAAATCGCGAAGCGTCTGGTTGACGTAACTGGTGACCGAAGAGCTGGCGGCTTCCTCGCACAACGTATCAGCTGCGATACAACGAGGAGCCGCCAGCATCCTTGGTACAATGTCTCAAGGGCCTTTTTTAGATTGAATGTAGCAATAGTTATTATAATATTGTAATTCTTGTGTATTTCATTGAAATAATGACTTATTACGTTATTTTATTACTGATAATTATGTTTACGAAATATTTTTCTGATATTGTTTTTTATATGTTTACAATGTTTTCCTTGAATTTAAAATAACTTTCTGAATCCCTTTCGGCTCGCTACCGAATGTTATATTCGGTTTAATTTAAAGCCTTTGTGCCTTTTGGGGTGGAGACCCTTGGACCCTGGGGACCCGGAGCACACGCAATTTTCAAACAGCTGAGCAAACGTCTAAAAGACGCTACGGGTGACCAGAGGGCTGGTTCATTCCTTGCCCAGCGCATTGGCATCGCTATTCGCGTGGCAACTCCGCCAGCCTTCTGGGCACCCTTCCGTCAGGCTCCGAGCTAGAGCCAGTTTTTTATTTGTAAATATTTAATAATACTTAATTTTTTAAGTTAGATTTAGTTTTAATTGAATTGTATATGTTTATCTTTTTGTGTGTTTAATAAAATTACCCACCCATTATTTAAAGCCTACTTATTTATTGGTCAGTATAATATGGCCAGGTCTGCGGCGCTACCGCGAAGAACGATATTCGTAAATTTCGGACGATTGTCTCTGTCACTCTCATAACGCCTTAATTGGAGTAAAACAGAAAGATGCCTGGTACCGCGAATATCGAAATTTGTAAACCGTGCATCTTTCTGTTTTACTCTAATTTAGAGGTCATGAGAGTGACAAAGACAATCGTTCGAAAGCGCCGCATTACCTACACATGTACATTTTTAGGTTATATTTTATTATATTACGCTTGTTTTACCTACGAACTAAAGTAAAACACTGTGAACCTTACATATCGAACAATATTTCATATTTTGCATGGTATGTAATGAATATGCATCCATTTACTTAAATTATCATATTGGCTGAATGTGTTTTGACTTTGGCGCCAAGCCGAAAACGACAAGGCGCCATTACCATACGCGAATCGCGAATATCACTAGTGCGAGGAAAGACCGTAAGTTATCGACTAACTTGACCGCCCGTTTATCGGTTATCTGAGGTTAAATGTCGACCAGCGGGTCAATGGATGTTACGTATTCGATGAAGGTGACATAGGACGCGATATCTGGCTAAGGAAGTGAAATAGAGGGCAAATGAGATGCTCAGCATTTGTTTTGTTACACGCTTGTGTTTCGTGAACTGTCAAATCAGTTGCGTTTAGCAATAAAACGACAGTTAAATCAGTGAATGTTGTTATTTAACATTTGCAGTCATACTTTTTGGGCGTGGTAAAACGATTAAATGAAATACTGTAGTCAACGTCAGATAAATTTGTTTACCTAAACGTATTTGTCTGAATTTGCAGTTTTACAAAAACTTGAATAGTAATGCTATGTAAGTGTAATATATAATCTGAGCCATTGAGCCCAGTGGTATTAGATTCATTAGAAAAGGTAATTTTAATGATTGAAATACATCAGAGGCTCTAGTGTAAGTTACTTTTGACGTAAAAAAAAACGTTTACGAACGCGTAAGTGATAATGTTATTCATATGGGAAACGAAAACGCGTTCGTGACGTAAAGTTACGTTAAAAACTTACACTTAGGGCTCTGTTGTCCATTGAAATCGGAACGGCAATCTGCCAAATGAGATACTCTATATAATTGTATGTATAGAAATACAAAACAATGTGTATACAAAGCCGCGTTCCTCCGACATGCTG
Organism: Grapholita molesta; assembly: GCA_022674325.2. Lineage (NCBI taxonomy): Eukaryota > Metazoa > Arthropoda > Insecta > Lepidoptera > Tortricidae > Grapholita > Grapholita molesta. The sequence goes on along the minus strand of CP053145.2, from coordinate 6,889,968 downwards.
GCTATTTCTCTCTTTTCGATACTATGTGGCTCAGCGCCATCTATGGATACAATTTAAGTTATTTTGACAGCGAGACATCTCCATAGAACTAGTATAGCACTGAGACGTACTGCTGTTTAACGTGATAGATGGTGCTAATGTATTTGTGAGTCTTGTATATTCCTCGATGGAAATATTTAAGTACTAGAGCTTTTGCGTATATCGTAAGCGTAACATATATACAGAATACAAGTTAATATTTCGAAAAATGATACAATAATACCTCAAATTCATAGGTCAAACAGGAAGTCGCTTGGACAGCGGCTTCTTCTGTCAACTTAATATTAATGTAACTATAAGTACCTTTCCTCAACACGGCACCCATTTTAAACTTATAAATCCTCTATTGGTTTACAAAAGAATTCCTCTTATCTGATAAAGACTTAAGTCTCGGGCACTTCTTATACAGTAACGATCTTTTAAACTGGCCAAGGTAATATGAATTTAGGCCACACGCTTCCGTATCGCACAAAAGACTGAAACTGCGACGGTATCTACGCAAAGTGTTAAAGGTCAGGCATATATTACGGTTAAGAAACCTACGAATAAATGCAAGGTCATTTCGAATTCCGAAAATTACAGACGGGCTAATTAATTTAAAGCTCAGCAAACTTTTAAAAGAACAAGCCCTCTGGTGACCAGAGGGCTGAGGCGCTACCGCGAAAGACGTTATTGGTAAATTTCGGACGATTGTCTCTGTCACTCTCATGACGCCTCATTGGAGTAAAAGAAAAAGAAGCTCGAAATATACGAACTTCGATGTTCGCGGTACCGGGCCAGGTTCATTCCTTGCCCAGCGCATTGGCATCGCCATTCAGCGTAGCAACTCCGCCAGCCTTCTGGGCACCCTTCCGTCGGGCTCCGAGCTAGAGTCAGTTTTTTATTTGTAAATAGTTAATAATATTCTATTTTTTAAATTAGATTTAGTTTTAGTAATTTTAAAGACTATTTATAATTGAATTGTATATGTTTATCTTTATGTGTGTTTAATAAAATATCCAAAATTTAAATTTGTATATAGTATATATATGCTGAAAAAATTCGCAGTCAACGAATGCTCGAAGTCTCGTGTTCAAACTTCAGTCAGTTAATTTTCCATTTGTTAAGCCTACTGCTAAATAAAAAAAAGTTATTATGTAATATTTTCATTCCTGCATGGTAAAGTGCCTATTAAAAGAATAAAGATTTTAACTTTAAAAAAGCCGAAGTTTGAATAACTTTAACCAAGGTTCAGGCCCGGTACCGGGAACGTCGAAGTTCGTAAATTACGGGCATCTTTCTCTTTTACTCCAATTAAGGGTGTCATAAGAGTGACAGAGACAATCGTCCGAAATTTACGAATACCGTTGTTCGCGGTAGCGCCGCAGATATACACTATTGGTATAGTATCAATTAATTCACTATTAATAAAGTTACAGAAGTGACCAATAGTAAACCCTATGTCTTAATTTGTACTAAGATCCAGTTCAAAGTGTGGAATTAGTACTTATACAAATTATATTCCAAAAAAATACATCGAGGTTAAAAACCTATTCATATTCATACATTCATTTCGATTCATTCATTTCATTCAATGCATACATTCGAACGATTGTCTCTGTCATTCTGATGACGTCTTAATTGGAGTAAAAAAGAAAGATGCTCGATATGTTGACATAGGTACGTCACGTCTATGCAATATCTCCATAGAAATATTTTAGGAGAATGCTAGGGAGTATAGTCACGGTCAGAAATATGGATACGGCTAATGTTGCAAAATATACATGTATCGTCGCGATATTCATATCTTTGACCCTGGCTGCACGTTTTTGCTAACTAGTGGTAAAGGTTAAGACTACAGATTATAATTGGTTCCAACTTTCAGACTCCTAAAAAATAAAATTCTAAACAATATTATAGGTGAAAAACTGGCCTATGTAGTAGCAACGTGTATATATATATACATCATGCCTGTCAGCGTTCTATATTCAAAATTTGACGTAAGTTCCATATTCATTATCTGCACAACTACATAGACATAGACATCTTTCAATTAAGTTTTTCACTTATACGGTACTGTCAATTTCAAATAAAGCGATTGCAACGCCATCTAGAGTTATAAAACTACGACATATCACCTCGCTTAACGCCGGCGCCAATCAGATGTCTTATAAGTGCAAGTTGATTGAGACTCCATGTTTATATTTAGCTATCTTGCTTATTCTTGTTATATAATGACTGATCCATCTCGCTTTATCAATTCGTATTAATTAAAATTAAAAGCGCTTTTAGTATCACAAGAGTAGTGATGTCCTAAAACCGTAATTAGATCGCAATAAAAGTCACACCCTTCTCTGGTTCCTTTTTTCGGTGAAAATCGGTTTCGTGAAATTCGAACGATTGTGATATGACAGTTCAATTGGAGTAAAAGAGAAAGATGGTCAAAATGTACGAACACTACGAACTTCGATGTTCGCGGTGTTTGGCCTGATAAAAAGAAGTATTTTAATTTAATTTCTACTACTTCGTCGTTTCAATCCTGACGGCCTACCGTAACCACGTCATTCATTGGTTCATTTGTTTGCCTCTTTATCGCTCGTATATGCAAGAGAGGTAGAGATTTCCGTACTCACCAGTGACAAAATGTCTAAATTTTTCTTTGAACTGCCTATCTCCGAGCTGCGTACACACGTTTAGAATTATTTACTAAATATTTTTTTATTATATTTTCTAGAATAACTGTTTGCATTGTGCTCCAACAAAACTCGTAAAGATTACAAAAAGGTTTTACAAAATCTTGTGACATAAAGTAGATAAGAGAGATTTGATATAGATTCGTAATTTTTTGCTGTTTTATGTATAATACTCTAGAACCTAGTTGTTGTTAAAAGTTACTTAACTATTAGTTTCTGGAGCTGGTAACAGACTGGGATAGCATGCTATAAAGGGAAGGTCATCGGTTCAAACTCTTGCTTGTACTGTATTCGAGGTTATTTTAGGATTTACAGAATTTGAAAGTTTTGTGTAGTAACTTTTGAAACTACCAAACGCATCTGTCGTACATGTTAATATTAAAAACCGGTAAAAAGATTTAGTCTCATTCCAATTGATTTTTACGCCGATAAAGTCTTTTTTTGTAATACGATTTGACGAATGGTATTTTCGACAACTATTCTGACTGACTATATAAAATTCGTGGGGCATCGAAGGAATTGCAGGTGTCCATAGACTATCTGTTTTATATCAGGCGGGCTGTATGCTTTGTTGTCAGTAGATGGATGACGATAACCTGTATTTCTAGTATCTCTACCACGATTTGACAGCGTATCGACTCGCTAGCGTCTCCATAAAATTTCGCACAATTTATCTATTTGTAATGAGGTGAGATTTCATGAAAGGGTGCTTTGGATTGTAAATATAATTATAGCTTTATTTGCATTAAGAATAATATATTTATTGTAGTAGTAGCCTTTAAAAACTTTTAGGGAGTAGGTATGACAGAGGGGACTCTGTCATACCTACTCCCCATTCGTAGCCCAAATGCCCTACTAGCTGGTTATATAATATGATTTGCAGTCTATTCTATGATTCTAATATTACGAATTGCCGGTAGTTTCCTATTGTAAATTAAGGAAGTATTATTTAAATACGTATTTTATTTACTTGAAACGCGCGTAGATATAGGTGTTTATTGAAAAGTCAATTAAATCAGTTGACATGGACACAGGTAACTATATGCAAATCATTGAAATACTTACTAGTGATGCTTAATTTATTCACAATTGAATGCTAATAATGTTCTTTTGGCGTCACATGTGAGGATATATATTTAGGTAATATTAAAAAAATATTAAGTAAATGTTTAATATAAAAGACAATGAATGAAAGAAATATGATAAATATAAACATTTGAATAACATAAATAAATAACTTACTTGTTATAAAATCCGGCGGTTTATTTAAAACGCGTCTTAAAAGATAACTAAAAACAACGACTCCGATGAAGAACGCAATTGTTAACATTAAACAGAACAGCACATCACAACACTATCACATCGCAAAAGAAAAATAATAAAAAAAACAACGCGTTCCCGCCAACTTTGACATGCGACTGTTCCCGCACACCAATCGGGCAACATACAATCAATTTTAGAATAGTAATACAATTCCACGCGACACATGGAGAACCTAACAAAGTAAAGCGGTGGTTAACATTGAAGTGTATATTTGTGATTGCTTGTCTTTACAATTTATCCCGTTAACATGTACATACATGCTTTATTCACGGGACTATCAAGAAAACAGTATGAGTTATCACGCGTAGTTTGCTGATAAGACGGCGTGCCAAAGAATTTGCAAAGAATCGCTGTACAGCGACGGAAGCGCTGAATGTACTAGATTTGTTATCGTATGATCCCAATGAACTTAATTGTAGTATGTGATACGGTAACGGCGTCATGGAGAACAAGAATATAGCAGAGATGTTTGCAGTTTAAAGAAATATCTCAAGTTTTAAATATATAGGTAGTGTAGCCAAAACCAAAGTAACCAAACTGAACCGATGGTCGTTGGGCCGTAAAGGTTCTCAAGCGGCGATCACGTACCGGGCGCGGCGTAGACCCCTACAAAATTGATCGGCGACCTGTCACGTCACTGGACACGGATGTCGCAAAACCGGTCATTATGGGTCGCTTTGGGGAAGGCCTAGCTATGTCTTCGGCTCATGTAGTGATGATGATAGCGTTAATACCTATATACTCTGTATTATATACCGCGTAAGATGAGGAAACGGAATAATATTAACAGTGTATATTGGAGAACAGAGATGTAATGGTATATAAATATAATAGAAAAAAATAACACGTAGAAACGCTAGATCCATCTATGGGTGCCCAGAGCCTACAAACTTTATTGCAGAAATCGCTAAACGTCTGGTTGACGTAACTAGTGACCAAAGAGCTGGCGGCTTCCTCGCACAACGTATCAGCATTACAATGCAACGAGGAAATGCCGCCAGCATCCTTGGGGTGTTGCCAATGCCTCAAGGCCTTTTTTTTACAATAACACACATTGTTTATAATCAACTCCAACCCTTTTTTTTATATTTTCACTTTTTTTTAAATAATTTGGACATAAAAATATATGTTGATGAGAAAGAACGTTTATTGATTGTTATTTACAATAATAACTACGAGTGGTGAGAAAACTATGTTGCAAAGATTAAAAGAATTTAAATATAAAACTCCGAAACGAGGTGAGGTGAGGTGAAAGGTTTATAGGACATTTTATTCTCTAAATACGGTCAGAGTAACGCTGTTAAAATTATTCGGTTTCCTTGTGTTACGCGGCGTATAATTAGCCTACAAAATGGAATAATTCCTTTTTTTTATATCTAATTGACCTGACTTTATTTGACGGTCAAAGGCCTGCTATTTTTTCTTAGACTTATCTTTTTGTTTACTTATATTAATCTTGATCGATATTATTATTTGGTCCCGGCACTCCTCTCTATGTTACTCTTTTACTGCAATTAATGCGTCGAACAATCTTCGAAAATGACAAATATTGTTTTTCGCGATAGCGCTCCTGATGAAATTAGTTGACTAGTCACACGTAAATGTGTATTTTTAATTTAGTGTATGGGCGTGTTGAAAAAAACCGGTAAATAAAAATGAAGAGTACATCCCTATTAATAGTTCCATTTGACGTTAAAGATGACGTCACGATAAAACGTCCAAGAACCAACGGCGCTACCGCGAACAAAATTTCGGACGATTTTCTCTGTCACTCTCATGACAGGATTGGAGTAAAAGAGAGATGCCCGAAATAGGTATACGAAAATTGATGTTCGCGGTACTGCTCCAAAATAGCAACTATTTTACCCGAAGATGTTCCGAAGCTAGGAGGAATAATGACTGGAGAACGCATCCGCGAGCGCCAGTAAGGGACAAATATATTCTGGCTTTTGTGGCCCAAAATGAAACAATTCGCTATAGTTTTACTTTACAGGACATTCTTTATAACAAAAATATTAGCCTATTCTGTATTAATTACCGCAACTTTGGTTGAAAACCCAGGAAAACTGAAATTGTATTTGTTTGTTCCCCTCCAACTTTGACAGTTCTGAAGGGACCAGTTTGGAGGGGAACAAAAACATGTGAAACTATGACAAGGGCGGACGAAAATAGCGCCAACTCTGCCATATCTATGAAAAATTACATAAGACCATCCCTTTCCATCGTGGTATTATTATTATTATTAGCACGCTCCGTCTAGGTTAATGGTATGTCTATGTTCCGAAGGCATCTAAATTCGGGGTCAATAGAAAACTAAAAAAATGTAAACAAACCCATTTACTTTCATAGCTCCGCAATTACGCAATAAAAAAAAAAACAATTTGTTACTCACATACTTGTTTAACTAAAATAATGCGATATATTCAGTAAAACGTATTTATATAATAATATTGTGTCACGTGTCAAAATACTTTTTTACACCACCAGCTTGTATATGGCGCTTTTTATTCCCCGCTAGGAGGGAACAAAGTGGCACTTTTCTGTTCTGTTCTGTCTAGGGCATTTGCTTTTTTTTTCAGCCATGGCGATGACTGAACATAATAGTTTCGAATCTTTTTACATCGTACGTTTTTTTTTGTTTTTGATATAGTCATTCCGCCTCTTTGTGAACGGTGAAATTAATTGTGTGTTAAAAAGAGACGAATAGGTTGATCAATCGCAATAGATATTATTTTATTTGAACAAGTTTCATATTTGACATACATTTTAAAATGCAAAATTAATTCTACCTCGAGCCTTAACATTTGAGTCCCTCACTACGCTCAGGCGTCTACAATAGAATCCCTCGCTATGCTCTATGCCTTCCCTTCGCTTAGGATTTAATATACATCCTCGCCGTAAATATGTAATTTTGAGCGGTCTTAGTTATAGGGTCTTATTTTTACCCTTTGGGTACCCTAAAAAGGGCTTCGGTACCGTTTTCTATTAATACAATGTTTTTTTTTAAGAAACATAGTTAACTCTTTTGGACCCGGGTATGTCCTTAAACTACGTCCAACAATGAGAGGTAGGGCACAGCGAAGTACCATCACGCTTGAATCTGGAGCAGCCCAACTGGGGAAGTACCTCCTCCTTACAGAAGACATAAGCACATTATGACATTACACAGCCATAACAGCACTACTACCTTTCAGGTATGTAGTGTTGTGTTCCTGGTGGTGAGTATGGTTCCCAGAGCTCCCACCCCCCTTAAAGGCCGGCAACACGCTTTTAGACTCTGCTGGTGTTGCGGGTGCCCATGGGCGGCGGTAATTGCTTACCATCATGCCCGGAATACACGAGGCTAGTTTTTCAAGCCAGTATAGTAAGCTAGTTAAACTGTCCTTGCTTGAACACAGGCTAGTGCTGTCTACATGATGCCAGTAATTTTAAGTCAGTTCGAGTGCCAGTACCTTTGCAAAGTGTCGTAAAAAAATCGGCAATATGAGCGTAATTCGTAAAAAATAACATAGCATGATTGAAACAATTACTTAAAAAAACTATGTTAATGTGTACTCGATAAATTACTTGAAGATATATTAGAAAAACGTGTATGGACACATGGCACTAGCCGGACGGATACTGGCTTCACCGGCCGCACGAAGATAATACACAAGCCAGGCTAGCGAAATCGGTGGTGGGGGGCGCTACTAGCTCAAAAAATAGAACGGCAAGCTATTAAAACTATCCTGGCTTGAGCACTAGCTTACTAGCCTGAAAGTTAAGCTAGTTTTGTATACACGAAGATAGACGCACTAGCTTGCTAGCTTACTAGTACTAGCTTAGGTACTATACTGGCTTGAAAAACTAGCCTCGTGTATTCCGGGCATCAGGCAATCCGCCTGCTCGTTTGCTACCTGTCAAAAAAAAAAAACTCTAGGGTAAGGCATTGCCATCTTATTCTTTCAATGCTACGACGGTTTAGGCCTGAATGCGATAACCTATAACCCCGTCATGTGTGTTCGAGAGATATTTTTATCAGATCATTTACTTTTCATGCAAAACATTCTTACACAAAACACGTGTCGAGCGAAGCGGGCGTGAACATCGATAGTAGAAAATATATCCATACTAATGTTAAGAAAACTCCAAATCTCTTCATTAGAACAATTATATTTCAGTTTCACACGTAACTACACCAGAATACCAGACAATTTAAATTATCTAATTAATTATTTTTTTCTTGACACCTCAACTTTTTTAAACCGCACTTTCCCGCCATCCCCGCCTTATTTTTTTTTTAAGTTGTGACGGCCAAGAACAAAATACCAAAGAGGTTGAATATTGCGACATGTCGACAGTCCACTGCTGGACATAGGCCTCCCACAAATATGACTTGTATCATCTTAGGGGTAGTTGCCATAGTCGCCAGGGTTGGCAGGCGGGTTGGCGGCAGTAGCTGTAAATTGGGTTTCGACGGACGCCGCTGCCCGTCCGTAGAATTTCTCCTTTGTCGCCACTTCCGACACCCGCGGGAGGAGAAGAGGTGGTGCTTTTGTAGTCAGCCGGCATCATATGACAAAAATAGATGTCTTTACACAAATTGACTGAGCCCCACGGTAAGCTCAAGAAAGCTTGTATTGGTGGTGTGGCGAGTGTATACCTACAGTAATATACAAATAAAAATTTAAATAAATGACTTAAGCCTACTTAAGAAAAAGCGACGAGGACTCTGGCGTCCGAGACGGTGCCAAAATCCATTAAAAATAAACAAGAATACATGTACTTGATAAAAGACGGGATCCACTGTGTTCGGGTAACCCAATTGGTTAAGGCTGACATTGATATCACATTTGCGATATGCGAGCGAGTTTTGTATGGAGGCGAATACGCAGCGAGTTCGCCGCGTACGGGTTTTGTATAGAAATCGCTTGCAAATCGCCCAAGTGTGATAACGCCCTAAGGCGTCAGCCGCGATTGCTGGAGATGCGGGTTCAAATCCCGTGTGTACACGCAAGCGTGTTCTATTATATGTATTCAAATTTTGACGTCAGTTAAGTTCCATATTAATACTCTGCACAACTACATAGATATGGCAATTTAGTTAAGTTTTTCCCCTAAAGAAAACTACGAGTCACTCGGAGCTGCTGCCCTCAAATAACACCAATAATTTCGATTAATTCTGTAATCTATTAGACTAGTATTTACCTTATTGTGGTAGAAAGGGGAAACAATGTGATTTACTCGGCAGCATAGTTTGTTTCCCCCTCGTGTCTTAAAACACTCCCAACGCTCCATATTTCACATATTGAGTGCTATGTATGTGGTTTTATTTCATAATCTCCCTCTGTGAGAGCCCTCTCTCAGAGAGGGTGAGCACTAACTTTACTCCTTTGTAAAACAAATAGCTATTTTAATAAAAAAGTGAGAAATCGTATGGTACCAATGTTTTGAAAACCCTGTTTTATTTATAATAATTTCAAAACGATTAAATAGAATATAAATTAAACAAAAATAAATAAAGAACAGTAAAATTAATTTACCCTAAATTTTAATAACTGCTAGTCGTTTCTGGTGCAAAAGTGCCCATAATGCTTCATAATAAATGTTAATTTTTTTTACATTATACTATTATTCATTTTGATCCCATTTTATTCAACTTTGTTACAAATTTTAATATGTAGGTAAATATAGGTAATTAATACTATTATTTACATTATCCATATAAATCTACGTACATATTAAATATTAATTAATCAAACAAGTACACATTGTATAGATTGATCATACCAAACATAAATAACAATAATTTTGTTTATCCATGTTAGACGACATAAGAAAACAAAGTTTATGACTACATTTTGGCAAAATCCCAAGCTTCCGAACAAAATATTTTAAAAATGTTGGCAACATTACGTTTACTCGCGTATTGCGTTGTATCTGTGGTAGTGAAGAAAAAGAATTAATTCTGGAAGTACGTAGAGACGTAATCCAAGTGAAACATAAATCGTTTCTGTTAATTAATATATAGTTAAGTGTTAATATCAAGTGCAATTTACATGGATAATATTTTGATGAGTCTATAATTTGTGTGATCAAGATGATTATTGAAAATCCTGACGCGTTTAAATCATGGCTGACTTCCATATTGGAACCCCTGTAAGTACATTTTGGCATTCATACGCAGCCATTTTAATTTGCCAAGGTGTTATTTTTGCAAAAATGTAATATTTATTTTTGACTTACATGAATAATCTTGTTATGGCCAATTTCCACTATAATTAAACTTCTTATTACACTTTCTCCACTAAAAAGGTGTCACGTTACGAATTTCGTAATAGTTTTTTTGCCCTGCGCTTGGCAGTACGCGATTATATGGATACCTACACAATCTTGACAGCTTTCACATTGATTTTTGCGTATTTATCTTGCAAACATGCTAAATTATATTTATAATTGCATTACCGCCTTTTGCGGTCAAATATTGGGCTACGTATTTTTATTTATGCCTTTTGTTTGCTCCAGTACATACTGTTTGTCATGGTAATTACATATATCTCCAACCTAACCTTAAAAATAAGTTCTGTATGAGGTTCCCCTAACTAAACTATAAGTGCGTGTATCCGATATTAAAAACATATGCACCAATTTTAACACTATATATTTGGTACACAACGTATAAAAAAAGATACCTACAATATACCAGTAAACATCAGGAATCTATTTATATGACATTACCACACTTGTAATCTAATTATGTTTCACATCTGTGTTACTATATCAGTACCATTGATCTCCCAGCTAGTTTATGTTTATCATTTGTTAACTTCTTTAGAAGATTTAATATTTATTTTGATGACAAAATGATTAATATTACAATAACTACTTAACTACTGACTCTAAAAAAGGTCCCAGGATGCTGGTGGCATTTCCTTGTTGTATCACAATGCTGATATTACTTAGTTACAAACGGATAAACTCGCATGTAATTATATTGCACTAGGCAACATGTTTTGGGTGAGCGATACACCCTCAACGCGAGCGGTGTGTCCTGACTCTGCTTGAAAATGGGTAACAGACCTTAACCGTCACATGTCGCCTAGTGCGTTATAATTACATGTGAGTTTATCCGTTTGTAAGTAGTAGTAGTAACATGGCTCACAACAGTTTTAATTATACAATGCTGATATGTTGTATGAGGAAGCTGCCAGGCCTTTGGTCACCAGTTACAGTTATAAGTTGGTCAGTCTGAGAAAGTCTGTCAAATAATAAGCTGGATGCCAGTACGGTTCAGTCAAAACTTCATTCAAACAGTAATTATCTGTGGTAGAACTTACCTTACTTACCTTTCCTGGTACCAAGGAATTTTCTTTGATACCAGCAAACCAACACATTGCTGCGGCATGGGGCCTATCAACCCCTTAGCGAGTATTGTTAACTACGATGTTAGCTAATTGCTGCAGCTAAGGTGTTAAATAAGTTTGACAAAAGCTACCTTATCCTTTTTCTGCTAAACATAAAACAGTATTTATATTGGATAATTAATTAACCTTGAAATTGCTGTAAGAGCTAATAAAGATAAACACACTCATTACTACTATCTCAGTCAGGTGCTATCTAAAAATTTGCTCAGAGACTACTTTATTTCTAAGCCCTTCTTGCACCTACACACATAACTTGTCTAAGCAGGTCCATCATGCTCCATACATGATATTTTAACCTCTAGCCGCCCGGAGACCTATAAATAGGTCTCCCATTGAATGCCATCTTGAATTTTAATTATTACAAACCATAGTTGCATTTGGCCTGGCGAGTTTTGATCTCTGGGCGGCTAGAGGTTATAATTAAAGTTTGTTTTTTAAGTAATTTAAACAAGAACTCAGAGTAAATTGATAAGATGGTGTTGGTCAACAACATCATGTATATCCAACCATTGGCATGCCCTACAGCTTACAGGTAGTGGGATAATTTGGCTACTGGGGGGCTAGAAGGATTAAAAATATCTATTCAGAGGAAATCTATTTTCTATAATAGATAGACTGAGCACATAAAATTAAAATTTAAGCTTTCTCCACTCACTTCTAGATGGGTCAAGGTTTACTTTCTAACAGTTACAAAATATAGGAAAAGCGCTTTGTCCCAGCTAGCACTTTTAGGATAGTCAGATAAACAAAATTAAGTCTTTCAACTTCCACAAGGAAAAAGATGTGCGTCTATTCTAACTTGACACCATACACTACTTGTTTTCAAGGATAAAACGCAGGCCAGATAAATTGAAAACAAAGGATGATATATACTTAAGAAACATTGACAAGGACCTCTGACGTCCAAGGCAGGATTGAAACCCGGATCTCAACCTATTGCAGCGGATTACTTAACCTATTGTGCCACCCGAACACTAATCTTTGATTTTTAAGTATTACTACTTTAAAATTGAAGCAAATAAAAACATGTAATAAAAAATAATTTGATTTGTTGTTAGTTATATATAGACCCCTTTAGAAATTAACTTTGATATTGTATGTCCTGCATAACAGATCCATTTATATGTATGGGAGCAGAAAAAAATGTCCCTGATTAGTGTGACTTGTAAGAAAGTTAACTATTTCAGTTTTGTGACTATAATTAAGTATGAAGTTTGTATAAATTCTAGATTTGGTCCTCCTTTCATAAACTTTAACCAGTAATGCAATGCAAAAAAAGGCAAAAAATTAATTTACATACAGAATTCATGCTTAATTATCGTCACAAAACTGACACAATTTAACATTTATCCCGTCATGTTAATGGGGGGCACATTTTACTGAAATCTTCCCGTATGTAATTATAATTACAACATATTAATTGTTATTACATGTAAAACTTATTGCCAAATGTAGAAATAAGTGTAAAATGGCATGTAGGTACATTATCTCCACTGATAAGATACTGTTACCATAATAAGTCAACAGATAATGTAATATCCATATTTTTATAGATTAAAGTGTTGCCTAGTGCAATAATTGCATGTTTTGCTTAATGTCATAAATTGTAATACATTTGATATTTAAAAAATACCAATACCTATTTAAAAAAGGTAAACAATATTGACATATCTTTTATTGAAATATGCTTTTTAAAAATCAGTGACTATTACTTACAAAAGCAAAATAATGTAAATAACCATATGTAATTCATAATTGTCACATACTTGTCATTATTTATTTTTCAAGATTTTCAATAAAAAGATATATCAAGATTGTTTACTTTTTATTAACTACCTAAGTATAAACTTGGTCCAGCACCTGCTTCAAAGAGCTGCATTATCTTTTTGAACTCAAGAGACTAACTCCTCCGGGAATGAATAAATAATAAATATTTCCAGACAATCTGACGCAAATGGACCTAGTCCTACGGTAAGCTCAGTAAGGCTTGTGTTGTAGGTACTAGACTACGATATATATAATAGATAGATACATATAAATACTTAAATACAAAGAAAATACCCAAGACTCAGAAACAAATATCTGTGCTCATCACAAATAAATGCCCTGACTGGGAATCAAACCCAGAACCATCGGCTTCATAGGCAGGGTCACTACCCACTAGGCCAGAGCGGTCTTCAAAAGCATAAGGTGTGTCTGCCCAGAATTAAGTTTCGAGTGCGCATTATGGAAGGGCAGTCAGTGAGGATGTGCAAGGGCGTCTCCTCTGCGTCTAGACAGCGCCTGCACCGCCCATGCGTTACGCATACCACCCGGGTGGGAGGGGGGACCCGGGTGGTTATGAGGGACTCCCGGGCTGATGAGACCCGGTGTACCCACTAAAAACCCCCCCCATTTGCCGCCTCGCCGCCTTGGTGGCGGGGTCGCAGATACCCCATGGTGTGCATGTGCTTTGCACCTTAGCAACAATTTTTTTTTTGTTTCAGATGCGACGCAGACCCAGCCGCGCTGGCCAAATACGTGTACGCCTTAGTGAAGAAGGACAAGCCGCTTGAAGAGCTGCGTGACGGCATGCTGGACCAGCTTGATGTGTTCCTGCAGCAAGGTATGACATCTAAGTTTCCACCGTCATCAAAAATACCAGTTTTTAGGGATTTTCATTGTTAGAGTCGCGGGATACCGCTGGATGTGGAAGGCGTAGGATCGGTCTTCTCGGGTCGTTCTGGGGGAGGCCTATGTCCAGCAGTAGACGTCTTTCGGCTGACATGATGATGAGCTTTAAATAACCACGAGACACTGCTATCATCCACATGAACTGGCTCCCTTCGTCTGTATTCCCAAGAGTGCATAGCGTCTGTTACTGAACCAGCGTGCTACACCCTCGACCTCGTCGACACTTACCATCAGGTGCGCGGTCAAACGCTGGTCAGTCATTTATAAAATACTAGATGACCCGTTGAACTTCGTAACACCCGTAACTTCTCTTTTTATCTTATTATGTCTATGGTCATAAATTGGAATGTCAATGATTGACAGGTAGGAACAATTTGTATGGGAATAAAGAATCACTGTTTTCTAATTATCATCACAATATTTCCGTGTTTTTACACACCTTTTGCGGTCTAATACAAACATTTCAATACCAAAATTACCTAAATTGGTTCAGCGATTGTCGAGTTTATGGGTAGGGCACAGCGTTGACCATCACGCTTGAATCTGGGGCAGCCCAACTGGGGAAGTACCTCCTCCTTACAGAAGACCACAGCCATAATAGCACTGCTACCTTTCAGGTGTGTAGTGTTGTGTTCCTGATGGTGAGTAAGGTTCCCAGAGCTCCAACCCCCCTTAAAGGCCGGCAACGCGCTTGTGACTCCCCTGGTGTTGCGGGTGCCCATGGGCGACGGTAATTGCTTAACACCAGGCAATCCGTCTGCTCGTTTGCCGCCTATGTCATAAAAAAAAAAACCAACAAACACATTTCATTTTCATGTATATAGAAGACCTAATAAGTTGTTTGTATTACAGAAACAAAACCGTTCGTAGACATGCTGTTCAAAGCTCTCGAGACCAATGAGTATGTGAAAATGATGGAGAAGAGTCAGTCTTCTCCGCAGCCGGAACAGAAGGAACCGGAGAAGGAACCGTTGCCTGAACCGGAGAATCATGGTGAGTGTTGGTCTTCTGGAGTTGATGGAAGGAATTGTTAATGAAAATAGTACATAACATCAGAGACTGGGAAAATGAGGATTTCCGGCCAAGTGGATGTATAGTATTAATGATACGAGGCCGGGAATCCGTTTTTACGACGAGGCATGTATAGTGCTTTTCCTAAAATGAAATAAAAAAAATGCTTCAAAATAGTTATTTGTGCAACAAGAGAGGAAAGTTGTTTTTTCTTGCGAGTGTTAATTTTGAGTCCCGAGTAAGCGAAACATTCTATAATTGAATCACGAGCGTAGCGAGTGATTCTAGTGTTAGAATCTTGAGCGTAGCGAGGCACTCAAAAACACGAGATGTAAAATAACTGTACTCTAGTGTGACACATACAACTTTTCATCTCAGTATTGAGAACATATTAAAGGTTAAATAAGTTACCAAAAATGACATTTTTAGTACAAGCTTTTATTGCCGACTGTACTTTTTTTCACAATCGTCATCTACTCTTCGAAAGGATTCTAATGAGCCTAAAACACTTTATCTTGTGTATTTTAGGAGTTGCTTTTGCTACCTTCTGACTCCAGCATCAGATCAGATTAGTGGTACCATAATATTGCATTGTAACCAAACTTACATAAGTGTGCTAAATTTCAGCTCAATCGGTTAAAGATGTCTGCTTCAAAATTGAGTTGCAAGATTCCATCCGGATAAATATACAAATACATACATCAAGTTAAATAAAATCTTGTAAAAAATGAACATCAAGTTACCGCATTCATTTAAGTGTTTTATCTGCAACTGCACTGGCTTCATTACTTAATATTTTGTTTAAATATTTTTCATTATAAAATATGTACATTTCAAAATTATAATATTTGATTAATTTGTGAGGGTCCGAAAGTGTTAGTGGTGTTAAGGGAGTCCATTATGTCATATTATAATAAATAGATACATATAAATACTTAAATACATAGAAAGCACCCATGACTTAGGAACAAATATCTGTGCTCATCACACAAATAAATGGCCTGACTGGGATTCGAACCCGGGACCACCGGGTTCTTACGCAGGGTCATTACCTACTAGGCCAGACCGGTCGTCAATTATAATAAGCTACTTTGTCTCACTCCCTGGAGTGACGAAAATAGCAACTTTCCTCAATCTCTGAAAGTGAGGAAAGTCGCACTTTCCTCACTCCTTGGAGTGAGGAAAGTAGACATGTTCGAGCTGCTGAGGTGAAAAATAAAATTTACAAAATCACAACGAACAATGGAATCGAAATGTATTAAAAATTAACATAAGCTGTTTGCTATGGCACCCGCCATCGTGGCCTCTGTATGGATAATCGACGAAAATCCTGATAAAAAAGCAAAAGTTTGGTTTTCGTCCGTCCTTGTCAGTCTCCCATATTTTTGTTCCCCTACAAACTGGACCCTTCAGAACTGTCAAAGTTGGACGGGAACAAACAAATACAATTGGAGTTTTCTTGGGTTCTCAACCAAAGTTGCGGTAATTAATACAGAATATGCTAATATTTTTGTTATAAAGAATGTCATGTAAAGCAAAACGTGAAATGTTACATTTTGGGCCACAAAAGCCATGTCTCTCGCGGATGGGTTCTTCGTCATTATTCCTCCTAGGCTCTAAGAGTAATAGTCCCCCCCCGCCATGACCGCTGTGTGGTTCCAGTGAGCGCGGCGTTGGCCCCGGGCTCGGCGCCGGCGGACGTGTCCCCGCGCGGCCGCGCCGCGCCCGCGCCCGCTCGCCGCGCCACCGCCTCGTGCTGTGCCGCGCCGCCAAGCTGCCGCCGCCGCCGCCGCGCGAGCACACGCTGGTCAAGGTGGGCTGCACACTGTACACACGGGGAGCCGGGCCGGGGCTGCAGGCCCGGACACTGTCCCCGCGCCCGCTCGCCGCGCCACCGCCTCGTGCTGTGCCGCGCCGCCAAGCTGCCGCCGCCGCCGCCGCGCGAGCACACGCTGGTCAAGGTGGGCTGCACACTGTACACACGGGGAGCCGGGCCGGGGCTGCAGGCCCGGACACTGTCCCCGCGCCCGCTCGCCGCGCCACCGCCTCGTGCTGTGCCGCGCCGCCAAGCTGCCGCCGCCGCCGCCGCGCGAGCACACGCTGGTCAAGGTGGGCTGCACACTGTACACACGGGGAGCCGGGCCGGGGCTGCAGGCCCGGACACTGTCCCCGCGCCCGCTCGCCGCGCCACCGCCTCGTGCTGTGCCGCGCCGCCAAGCTGCCGCCGCCGCCGCCGCGCGAGCACACGCTGGTCAAGGTGGGCTGCACACTGTACACACGGGGAGCCGGGCCGGGGCTGCAGGCCCGGACACTGTCCCCGCGCCCGCTCGCCGCGCCACCGCCTCGTGCTGTGCCGCGCCGCCAAGCTGCCGCCGCCGCCGCCGCGCGAGCACACGCTGGTCAAGGTGGGCTGCACACTGTACACACGGGGAGCCGGGCCGGGGCTGCAGGCCCGGACACTGTCCCCGCGCCCGCTCGCCGCGCCACCGCCTCGTGCTGTGCCGCGCCGCCAAGCTGCCGCCGCCGCCGCCGCGCGAGCACACGCTGGTCAAGGTGGGCTGCACACTGTACACACGGGGAGCCGGGCCGGGGCTGCAGGCCCGGACACTGTCCCCGCGCCCGCTCGCCGCGCCACCGCCTCGTGCTGTGCCGCGCCGCCAAGCTGCCGCCGCCGCCGCCGCGCGAGCACACGCTGGTCAAGGTGGGCCCTGCACACGGGGAGCCGGGCATAGCCGAACGGATGCGGCGGCAGCCGATCGCGTCCGACAGGATGACGATACATACAGTCAGCAGCAGAAATAACTAAGCGTATATTAATTGTATAAAAGCGAGTAACTCACGTTTTATAAGTCGAATATTGCTCGACATGTTTCACTCCGTAACGAGGAGCATAGTCATGAGCCATCCGACGCAGATATTCGACTTATAAAACGTGAGTTACCCGCTTTTATACAATTGAATATGTTTCAATGTCACAATAGTTTTGTGTTTAATAGTGACTAAACGTTTGAGGTGTTCAAAATTAGGTCAACACATCTCTATTGTCAAGAGAATAAGAGCGCGTGTAGATCATTTTGAACACCACTCAGCTACTTTTTCTGTACAAACTACATCATACCGTCGCTGATCGAGCGTTGTGCTCATTAAATAACGCACATCGTACAGCCACGACTTCAATGGTAAGTGACGGCAGCCGAAAGGATGCGATCACATCCGACGACAGGCGGCCGGAGCCGATCGCGGGTCTCGGCATGCTTTCGGCTACGATCTCATCTCGCGCAAGACGACCACTTTATAAGTTCATACTATAATTAGGAATGAGGTATGAAAATCGTTCTTAATTACAAAAAGTGTTGATTTACCCATCTTTATTTTTTAAAGTTTAAATCATATAGAATTTATTTATGGTCCATATTAAATGTTGTTTAAACACGGACACGTCAGTATTTTATATTATATTTTATAAAATTTAAAAAAAGTCATATTTGTATGCAGTCGTATGGGGAAAATAATCTTGATCTTAATTATCTGGCCGCGACTGTATATCTCTGCTCATAACAGAAATAAATGCCCTTACTGGGATTTGATTCCAGGACCGTCTGCTTCACGACCTATCGTCAAATATAATTAAATGATTGGGTTTTAAAAAACAATTATTATTTCAGGTGTTACCTTTGACTGAACTATTGGAGGAGCCCGTGGACCAACCCCCCAGAAGACGGGATCGCAGAGATATTGTAAGTCTTTCAGTCTCATTCATCTCTATAGACAATAAATAGTGACCAAACTCTACGATCAGCACAATGCAGCCATCGACTCCCAGCGAACCATACGCGGTTAGCCGACCATTTATGGGAGTTTTCAAAATTTGGTACACCCAATTAGCGAAAGATGTTAAAAAAAGTTAAATCACTGTCAGTTTCGTGACGACAATCAAGCATTAAATCTTTATGAAGATCGACTTTTTGCCTTCTATTGTGTTGTAATATCGATTGAAGTTTATAAAACGAACATCCAAACCAAGCTTTTATCAATATTTAATGCTTAATTAATAGTCGTCACGAAACTGACAGTGAGTTAACTTTTCTTAACAACTTTCACTAATTGGGTGCACAAGTTTTTGAAAACGCCCTTATTTACATACAAACAAATACAATTCGAGTTTTCTTGTGGTTCTAATCGAAGTTGCGGTAATTAATAGAATAAGCTAATATTTTTGTTACATACAGTGGCCTGTAAAGCAAAACTATAATCAATTGTTACGTTTTGGGCTACAAAGGCCAAAATATAATTGTCCCTTACTGGCGCTCGCAGATGCGTTCTCCACTCATTATTCCTCCTGGCGTTGTATAATATTTCAGGACAATCAACTATACCAGTGGTTATATTAAGAATATAAATATTATAAATGATTTCAGCTATTTCCCGATACTCTGATTATTGTCATTTTCATTTTGTGCATGGCTGTGATATGATTACTAAGCCTGACAGTTAAAAAGCATAACGAACTGACTGTATTTACTTTTCTATCACCACTAGCACTATGATTGAAAATACACTGTGTAACATGAGGAAACCGAATCATTTTAACAGCGTATTCCTGAGGCTAAAAGAAGTGAAAAATATCATATAACTTTTGGTCAACTCCGGCAAAAAAATAAATTGTTCCGTTTTTCATGTTTTTTGACATAAAAAATAAAATTTATTGTGAAAACTATGCCTGAAAAAAACAAAACAATGAGTACAATAGTGGTAATATCGATCGTTGCTGAGTTATAATATTTTGTTTTTGTAATGGGTTGTAACTTCGAAACGAAGTGAATTTCTAAAAGGTTTATTGGACATTTAGTCTCTAAATACGGTCAGGATAACTCTCGCAAAATTATTCCGTTTCCTCATGTTACGCGGTGTATAGCCGTGGTTCGATTCACGCTCACACTGCTCAAGGCGTTTACGACTGATACGAATCAGTTAACTAAGGTCACGAAAATGGCGTTTTGATTCGGACCGGTGTGAGCGTGAGCGCCATTCGAACTGTCAATACCACATTCCGCCCATATGTGTCATTATCTAGGAAAAGGGAGCTTCTTGTCGATGGCACTTACGTCGAATCGTGTTGCATTTGTATTGTATCGTCTTGAACAACGACATCAGTGCCAACGACAATAAGGTTCCTTTTTGTAGATAATGTCACATATGAATTGTAGGTATATAATGACAGGCGTCAACTTGTTTACGCTCGTACCGTAGGGATTAGTTAATTTTCTCAAACATGCACCACAATGTTGACATTATGTTCCTTATAGTATGTGGCTGCAGGCTTCAAAGTATGTGGTTGCAGGTATGGCTAGGCGAGAGGTACAAGAGGTCGTTAAGATTGACATTACCGGGCTAAGGCCGGCAAGGTCCCTTTGTTCTACTGTCATTTCACATAAATTTGTGACACAGCATCTTGGAGATTGGCCATTAAAAACAATAATCAATTTTACATTTTACGTTTTTTTAACACGATTTTCACTTTTTTTTTACTATTGTATTGCATGTTTGAGAAAAGTACTATATACCTCGGCGTGAAAAGGGGTTGCCGACCTCGCAACAATCCGGCCTACATATACTCGGCCGGCAACCCCTTACTTCCCGGCTTTATAGTTATGTACTATTGTGTAATTATGTCTCGTTATTATTTACATAAATTGATGGTATCTGTTGGTGTCCGCCATGGTACGTTTGGTTAAACTGTGTGTGGTTGCAGGTACGGGACGACCGGCGCAGGCGCAGATCGCGCTCGTGGGAGCGGCGCGCGCGAGCGAGGCGGCACGTGCGCGAGCCGGAGCGGGACGACAGGAGGTACGTGCGGGGGGGTTGGTGATTAAGTCAATTTTGGGACAATCATACACAAATCGGCCTAGTCCTACAGTAAGCTCAGTAAGGCTGGTGTTGTAGGTACCAGACGACGATATATATAATACATAGAAAACACCCACGACTCAGGAACAAATATCTCAGGAATAAACATCATGTGTCATGCCGGCTGGGAGTAGCACCAGTCCATATCCCGCGGGTGTCGTAAGAAGCGACAAATGAAAAAACTCACGAAGCGGTTCGCTTCTACCTTCCTAATGAGGACTGCCAAGGATTGGAATTCGCTCCCTTCGTTTATATTTCCGGCAACATATAATTTAGGTCTCTTCAAGGCAAGAGTGAATAGGCTTACTGAATCAGCGTGCTGCACCCTCGACCTCGTCGACACTTACCATCATGTGCGACTGAGGTCATACGCTGGTTAGTCTTGTTTAAAAAATATCCACAGATGGGCAGTAGCGTCCATCGAACCCAGCTCAACAGCTGGTCGCTTTTAAATATTATGTATTCATTTGCAGACGACCCCCATCTCGGTCACCATCGCCGCGAGGCCGCTTCCGAAACCGCAGTCCCCCACAGGCTGTTATAGATCGACCCAACACTCGTTCCAGGTATGTGGATTCCGGAGCAACAGAGTATATGACCAGAATACTTGAGAATCTGTACATCTCCACATTTGATAAGATTTTTTTTTCTTATATCGGGGACTATACTTTTATAATATCTATTCTATACATTTGGGTTAAAATTAATACTCACTCCGTTGGCTCAGCGGCCCAAAATGAGTCTTGGCCTCCGACACAAGAGTACGCCACTTTTCTCGGTCCGCGTCGACCATGTCCAGCGATATCTAGGACGCCCGACAGGGCGTCGCCCTCCTGGGTGACCGAGGTACGCCTGCTTGACCTTCCGATCTTCCCCCATCCTCTGTAGGTGACCGAGCCAACGGAGTTTGTGGGCTTTTGTCTCTCCTATGACATTAGGTTCAGCCACAAGATCTTAAAAAATTTGGTGGTGGTGGGTTGGTGGTTGGGTGTTGACCGCAGTGCTTAAATAAAAGATATATATATATTATAGGACATTCTTACACAAATTAACTTAGTCTCACAGTAAGCTCAAGAAGGTTTGTGTTGAGGGTACTCGGCCATCGGCATAATATACTATACAAGTACTACTTAATAATACACCCATGATCAGTAAAAAAAATTAGGCTTGGGCCATCCGCTTCATGGGCAGAGTATACCAAACTAGGCCAAAACTATCTTCAACTTACAAGGAATGCACGAATGGTACCCACCCAATGTCTGACTCCGATTTGATTTAATTTGTTACAGAGTAGTCCAAAGTAGCAGAGACGTATTTTTTTTATTGTCCAAATTCAACATAATACGAGAAATTGTCCTTCAAAGTACTGAGAATTGTCAATATCCTGTAATTTCTCCCCCATATTCGCATCAGTGGATTCTCACGATATTTACCAGGATGTGCTCAACTGGAGACCATGGACTAGCAAGCGCAGCGTAGGACGTCCATCCACAAGATGGACGGACGACCTCATTAAGGTCACCGGAAGACGCTGTATGCAGGTCACTTCCAAATTATATGTGGAGGTCTATGTTCAGCAGTGGACGTCTTATGGCGGAGATGATGATGATGATGATGATGATGATGTTGAGAGGTGTTGTCCTTATTCATTCATATCTATACCAACAGGTCCAGATCACCGGTACCGGTGCGAGAGAGAGAGCACGACCGCGAGCGGGACAGGATGAGGCCTCGCGAGTTGGAGAGAGACAGGATGTCGCGCGACAGAGAACACAGAGACAGAACTTCCAGGTCCAGAGATAGAGAACGGTGAGAGATTGTTCTAGAAAAGTTAACCCTGTAGTTAAATACATGACTAATTCTAACATTGAAATTCTACGCTCATGTAGAGTCAGCAGCAGAAGTGACTAAGCGATTGAGGTGTTCAAAATGAGGTCAACACATCTCTATTGCCAAGAGAATAAGAGCGCGTGTAGGCGTAGTAGAGTGCATTTTGAATACTTCAACCGCTCAGCCACATTTGCCGCTGACTGTACATATTATTTCTTACCCGAAACATATTGCTTAGTGCGATATAAGTACAGGTCATCCGTTTGCAGCTAATTTATAGTACTAATATGACTCAACAGTTTTCATTATATTACTCTAATTTTGATTTTGTTTGCGTTTTTACAAGTCAATCTAAAGTATGTATCACTATGGACCAGGTCGCGCGAGCGCTCACGCTCCCGCTCCCGCTCGCGCTCCGCGTCACCAGCGCGGGCACGAGAGCCCGGACACTTCAAGCGCCGCTGCCGAGACTTCGACGGTAAGAGACTATATTTTATTGTTTTTTTTTTATCTTTGACTGCAATAAACTTGCAGCTACCGCAAACATCGCAGTTCGATTATTGCGGGCATTTTTCTCTTTTATTCCAATTAAGTCGTCATGAGAGTGACAGAGACAATCGTTCGATATTTACGAATATCGTTTTTCGCGGTAGCGCCGCTTGGCTAGAAGTTTTGAGAACCCATGTTTTTTTTATATAAAAACTGTATATTTTAGTGTAGTATTTACATCTTTTCTGATGACATTATTAATTAATTTAAACTGATTAGCAGAGCCCGGAAAATCCATAGCATAACAAAAGACTGTCGCAATCAAACTAGTTTTGGAAACAATTTTTTATCGATATCGAGTTCATCGATGTCTTACGGAATACTAAGTATCTGAAGTTAGGTTTTTTTTGATGAGGTTGATTGCCTCTTTGTCACCCGACTACGGCCACGACAAAAGGGAAGGGTTATTACTTAACATGAAATATAAGTAACGTTGATAATATAAGTTACGTTGCGTTTCAGATGAAATAACAAACTTCTTTTGCGTTTGGGGTGAATGTTTAAAAAATAATGTACCTAAACATATATCGGTATGATTTTTTTTAGACAAAACTTACTCGATATTGATAAAAAAATATTTCTATCACTAGTTTGATTGCGACAGTGTTTTGTTTTGCTATGGATTTTCCAGGTTCTGCTGATTAGGCATGGGTCGTTGCGGTGACTGGTGATTGCATAGACAATAAGCAATAAGTCACTTCGTTGTATAGTCAACCAATTTGATTTATAGGCCACTTCGTTCCTTGCCTAATCAGTTTAAATTAATTGATAATTTCATCAGAAAAGATGTAAATACTACACTAAAATATCCAGTTTTCATTAAAAAATGCATATGGACCCGGGTATGTCCTTAAACTACGTCCAACAATTGAATCTGGGGCAGCCCAACTGGGGCAGTACCTCCTCCTTACAGAAGACCACAGCCATAATAGCACTGCTAGCTTTCAGGTATGTAGTGTTGTGTTCCTGATGGTGAGTAAGGTTCCCAGAGCTCCAACCCCCCTTAAAGGCCGGCAACGCGCTTGTGACTCCCCTGGTGTTGCGGGTGCCCATGGGCGACGGTAATTGCTTACCATCAGGCAATTCGTCTGCTCGTTTGCCGCCTATGACATAACAAAAAAAAAGCATGGGGGTGCTCAACATACAATTTTCCATTAGTCACTTATTTCTAATAATTATGGGTTCATTAGGAAACGTAACCTTAATACACAATCAATTTACTATGTGGGTAGTTTGAAGTATAACATTAATAACTAGCTACTATTATTTATTATTACAGTAATTAGTAAGTAATTAACGCTTACACTAGTTTATATCTGAGATCCTTCTACTTCATGCGACTTGCAGTCCGGAGGTCGCGGGTTCGAAGCCCAGATAGTACTAATTGGTTATTCGGCACTTATGTACGAAATCAAATGATTTATCAGTCGCTTTTCGGTGTAGGAAAACTTAGCGAGGAAACCGGACTAATCCCAATGGTGCCTAGTCTACCGTCTGGGTTGGAAGGTCAGATGGCAATCTCTTTAGTAAAACTAGTGCCTACGCCAAATCCTGGGATAAGTTGCAAGCGCACCCCAGACTGCCATAAGCCGTGGCAAAATGCCGGGATAACGCAAGAAAGATGATGACATAGAGAAAAACTTGAGTGGTTAAAGAGTTAATGAAATTATCTTCTATCTTTACAGAAAAAGGATACTGCATGCGAGGAGACCTCTGCCAGTGGGACCACGGCGCTGATCCGGTTGTTCTAGAAGATGCTGCGTTAACTTCTGTGCTGACCATGCCTCCTCCGGTACCAGGTAAATTGAGCGGCTAAATAAAATATATACTAAACTATTATTCTAATTTTACTGTACGTCGGTTCACCTTGTTGAAGCCCACCCACGCTGCGTGTTACGCTACAGTCGCCATCAGATATATCGGAGCTGTGGAGGTGGTCACGGAACAACACCTCTATTGTCAAGGCGATAAAGTGCATGTTCCGATATTTATGACTACCTCCACAGTTTCGATATATCTGATGGCGACTGTACGTGGGAGTCACTCAAGATTTTTTACCCGATCCGGCGGTTCTTTGTACAATGTGTCCCGCCCACTATTGCTCAAATATACTGGGTGTGGGCGTCGCAAACCGGTAACTGAGTCGCTTTGTGGGAGGCCTTTTGGCAGTGGACGCCCTTTGGCTGACATGATGATGATTAATTTAACTTCTGATTTTGTTAATTTAAGCAAGTTGTTTAGAGTTTTATCAAATAAACAAACTGTAATGATTTGCCGTTAGCGGTTTTTCCGGATCGATTTCATACTTTCAAGAAATGTGACCGGCTTCAAGGCCGGTAACGCGCTTTTGACTCCCCTGGTGTTGTGGGCGACGGTAATTACTTACCATCAGGCAATCAGTCTGCTCGTTTGTCACCTTTGTCATATAAAAAAAGCTAATGACCTGTGGTCGCCTGACCTGGCGTGGTACCGCGAACACCGAAGTTCATATATTTCGAGCATCTGTCTCTTTTACTCCAATTAAAGGCGTCATGAGAGTGACAGAGACAATCGTCCGAAATTTACGAATAACGTGTTTCGCGGTAGCGACCCTGACCTCACTGACTGTGTCCGCAGAGTACAACCCGCTGGCGCCCGACATCTGGTGCGGCGGCTACGCCTACCCTCCGCCTGCGCCGCGCGAGCTCGTGCCCATCCCCAGGTACCGTGGACACCCTGTGTGTTTTCTTTGTGTGTGTGTGTGTGTTTTTTTTGAAAACTATTGTATTGCATGTTTGAGAAAAGCACTATATATACGTCGGTGTGAAAAGGGGTTGCCGTGTTCGTAACAATCCGGCCTCACTGCGCTCGGTCATCTACATATACTCCGCCGGAAACCCCTTACTTCCCGGCTTGTGTAGTGATGTACTATTAAACTTTCGTAAGACATAGTACAATAATTAACGATCAATACGGTCCTACTCACGCTTATTTAGTCACGCGCGCCATGTGTCGGAGAACATAGTCCTCCATTTTCAAGTACTGAGCGCGACGGGCCGGCGACGCGAGCGACGAACCGAGCGGACACTCAGCACTCTTAGTGCTTGATCATGGAGGCCTATGTTCTCCGACACATGGCGGGCGGGTGACTAAATAAACGTGAGTAGAACCGTGTTGATCGTGAATTATGTCAACATGTATTTTATCGCCTTTACAATAGAGGAGTTGAAACTAAGAGAAAATCAAATAATTTTTTATAAAACATTTTGGTTTACTTTGATTTTTAAGTACCTAGTACTTAATACTACTATATAAATTAAAAATAGAAAAAGATGCCATATACTTAAGAAAAAGCGACGAGGATCTCCGGCCTTCGAGACGGGATCCCGTTTTTTTAAAGTATATATATTCTATTCAATTTTGTAAAAAAGACGTTGTTCAGATGAATGTGACCACCGCTCCGATATATCTTATGGCGAATGTAAATAACAGCATTCCTCGCTGGCAAACACATTGGCGACATCTATCACGTTTAACAACACTACTTCTTAGTGTTATACTAGTTCTATGGAGACTTCTCGCCTGATCTCAATTTTCGCCGTTAACAGACTTAACCTCGTATATTAAAGGGAGCGGTTTTCATCCTTACGTTGTGAATATTCCATTGATTCACACGTATTCGCATCTACTTTCCTAATGCCGACTGCTAAAAAATGGCATTCGCTTCGTCTGTATTCCCGAAAAGATATAATTTGTGTGTTTTCAAGGCAAGAGTGAATAGGCTGTTACTGAACCACCGTGTTACACTCGACCTCGTCGACACTTACCATCAGGTGCGACTGAGGTCCCACGCTTATTAGTCGTGTATAAATAAACCCCCCCACTACAATCAATTCACCCCCCGCAGACTAGCGCCGGCGCCGCCCGGCCCGCCACCGCGGCCGCCGGCGCCCAGCAAGAAGAACTTCGACTACAACCGGCTCGGCGGCAGGAGTGAGTACACTGCGTGTTATACTCTATCCTTACTTGGCTAAAAATGCCATCTAGATCAAAAATACTCGGGCTTAACCGATTCAGTGCGGATGGCGCGACAGTCGTGTCATCTGTTTAACCCTTTTCCAGGCCCCGCCAATCAGAATGGTTTTCCCAGAAATCCCAAACATATTCAAAATAGCTACGTTTCGATTATTTATTTTATATAATGTAATCTTTGGGATACTCCAATCTAATATGAACCTTAAAGTCGGTGGTCGATATATCGTACAGTCAGCAGCAAAAGTGGCTAAGCGTTTGAACTGATCAAAATGACCTACACGCGCTCTTATTCTCTTGCCAGTAGAGATGTGTTGACCTCATTTTGAACTTGCTTGCTTGCTTGACCTCAATTTGCTGATGACTGTACTATGTCTGGAAAAGGATTAACGTGTGGCGTATGACACGAGAGTGTCATCACATTATATGGCGTAAGATGCGCCTGCCGCGTCGTGGAATAATTGTTCGCCGCCACAGACAAAAGTTTTAGAAAATGGAAGACGCAACGAATCAGTTAAATAAGTGTACAAGACAGTTAGAAACTGCGTCTTAATTGACTTCATGTCGCCAGTAACTGCCAGTGCGTGTCGTAACATTATTAGAAAGCAAGTAAATAGAAAATTATTTATTTTTTATAATGCAGAAACGTCTGCTAGCGAATATCTTCGATGTTTAAATCATAAGTAAAATAGAAAACTTGACTCGCAACTAGTGTCTAGTCTTCAATATTATAGATTTTGGGCTAGTGATCCAGTGGTTGTGGGTCCGAGTCCCGCTGTAAGTCAATTTTTTTCTATTTTTCTTTCAATTTAAATATTACTTATTTCTGAAAGTACACTTTTGAGAGGGTTGTGCCCATACAAAAAATATCAAGAGGACCAACTTAACTCATACAAAAATTTCGTGAGATTTAACTGAAACCACTTTTTCCCCATGTTAGCTACGGAGCCATTTTTGGTCAATCTTACACAAATCACCCCAGTGTGACCTCTAATAGGAGCAATAACTTTAGGTACCGCATCTACACCACAATCATAGCAACATTTGTTCTACAAATTAAAAAAAAATGTCAGTACCCACAGGGTCACTACCCACTAGGCCAAACCTGTCATTTTGTATATTTTATATTACTAATCGATTCACTTACAGTGCCTCCTCGGGCGCCGAACCCCGGCGGGAACTGCTCGCTCGAGGTCAAGAAGGTCCCCAGAGGTCTGAACGACATCACACACCTGAACAACCATTTCGGAAAGTTCGGCAAAATCGTCAACATTCAGGTTTGTGACTTTTCATCGTATCAGCAGAAAGACGTCCACTGCTGGACATAGACCTTATTGTTTAACTGCAACGACGATGGCAAACAGGCATACTGCCCGCCTGATGGTAAGCAGTTACCGTAGGCTATGGACGCCTGCAACTCCTCAGGATTCACATGCACGAGCTCTAGAAACCTTACCATCAGGAACACAAAACTACATACCTGAAAGGTAACAGTGCTATTATAGCTGTGGTCTTCTGTAAAGAGGAGGTACTTCCCCAGTTGGGCTTCTCCAGACTCAAGCGTGATGGTACTTCGCTGTGCCCTACCTCTCATTGTTGGACGTAGTTTAAGAACATACCCGGGTCCAATGGTCAAATGCAACATATCGACGATATACTTACTCAACCTCGTGTCTGTAACACTCATTTGATGACAAAAACACCCGTATTCCAAATGAATGAAAAGCGACATTTCCACCAAATGATTGTTGCAGATATGAGGTTGAGTAAGTATAGCGACGATATTGAGTCTTCCAGTGGGAATGAGATGTTTTCCCACTGGAAAAAGTTGCTTATGTCACTCTCCATCCCTTCAACTACCTCCACTTAAAAATTCACGTCAATTCGTCGCTCCGTTTTGCCTTGAAAGACGGACAAACCGACACACTTTCGCATTTATAATATTAGTATGGATTAACCATTCACCATATTGACAGGTGTGCTTTGAAGGCGACCCGGAAGGCGCTCTGATCACATTCTCCAACCACACAGAGGCCAACGTGGCATACAAGAGTACGGAGGCTGTGCTCAACAACAGATTCATCAAGGTGTTCTGGCACAACCCTGAGGTGAGTCAGCATTGGTAATGATAATGTCCCGCCCGCTGCCATTTAAAATTAGCGATGCGACAGATCCAAATGCCAATTTGCATTGTCAAAATGTCGCTTAATTATTTTTGCAAATGGCACAGATAGCATTGTATGTACTGCCAGATCTTGTAAATGACACAGTTCAGATAAGAAAGCATATTAAAGTATGTCTATTTTGTGAAGTCGAATTTGTTTATACACTATTATTTTTACTTTTATATTTTAGTATTTTCATATCTTGTAATAAACTGTTTGATATGTTTTCTTATCGGGCTACGCATAATTATGTAAGTACTTTAAGATTTGATGTATCACTGTCTTGGAAAAATAAGTCCAGCCGTAGTCTTCTTCTTGCCGGTATCTTCTCGGGTCAGAGGTGTAGGGTTTGAACCGGTGTAGATTTTTTTTTTTTGACGTTCATAAGTGCATGTAATGTGCCTAAATTGAAAAATAAAGATCTTTTATCTTTTTTTTTTTTTATAATCAATAAATTGCCAGGAGATAATTTTTTTTTAACATGTCACACGAATACGCTCTCGGGACTTAGTTCAGAAAATATGGATACACTATTTTGTCTTCATGAGCGGGGCCATGATCCCCGTTCCGGTCTGTTACTGGGTCAAAGGTTGTCTATGAAACGCAGCGAGTGTGATGGGTACCTTTGCGCCGGGAACGGTCAGGGGGGGGGGGACTGTTTAGTTTTTGTACTATTGACTTAGTTTTAAATATTATTGTTATTTATTATGCTTGTGTGTTAATGTAATATACTAATTAATTAATTAAAGAATAAAATATATGTTTTCGAAGATCCTTGCTATATAGTTGAATGACTTTCCAGAACAAGCAGGAGAACTCCGCCCCGCCCGGACAACAGAAGCCGGCCAACAACCAGCCCCCGACGTCGCACAACAAGGTGCTCATCAACAAGGAGAACATCAAGGCCACGGCGGACAACAAGCAGCTGGCCCTGGCCGCCGCCGAGAAGGTATCATCGTGGGGGTAGTTGCCATAGTCGCCACGCTTGGCAGGCGGGTTGGCGCCCGCAGTAGCTGTAGATTGGGTTGTGACGAACGCTGCTGCTCGTCCGAAGGAATTTTTCCTTTGTCGACTCTCATGACACCCGCGGGAGGAGATAGGGTGGTGCCATTCTAGTCAACCGGCAGACATACTTATAATATTTCTAAATTGTCTTATATCTAAAAATATTCATAAAAATGTTCATGTCATACCGAGTTGTAGGGAAGGATCAGCCTCGCGAGGCAAAACCTCAGGACGTGCCTCGCCCGAGACGAGCGTGCTCCCATTGTCAAATGCGCCTCAGTACGTTTGCAGCGCTCACTGAAGACGGTTGTGTTTCGCCTCTCCGCGCGTGGCAGACTAGTGCAAGACGTCCTACTGATCGGGTTTGCCTCGCGCGGTAAACCTTCGAGACTGCCTCGCGAGGCTGCTCGTTCTGTCAGTACGCTGTTACCCACATATATTATTATCAAAATCCGGACGATGGGAGCGAAAAATTAACATTTCACTAGTGCTTAATTCAATATCGACCATTCTATCGATATCGAGACTAACAATTTATGAATCAGTTTATTGATCAACAACACAAATTAAAAATATTTTCTTAGTAACTACTTACTACATTAAATCTGAAAAAGGCTCTTGACGCATTCTATCAAGGACGCTGGCGGCATTTTCTCGTTGTATCGCAATGCTAATACGTTGTGCGAGAAAACCGCCAGCTCTTCGGTCACCAGTTACGTCAACCAGACGCTTCGCATTTCTGCAAAAAGTTAGTGCGCGCTGGGACCCCATGGACGTAGAATTCTTAATTGTAAGTCTTTTACTCCATTGTCTTTGCACATACTAAAATTATATCCAATCTAGCAATTTTTTTTAATTCACAGGCGAAGGAAGCTGTAGCCGTAGCCAACGGAGGAGACAAAAAGAAGGAGGCACCCAAAGTAGACAAGGGCAAACAAGTAATGGAGATGCACAAGCGAGCCCAGGCGCTGTTGGAGACGCAGCTGCAGCAGCAGGTGTTGCTCATTCAGCGGTTAGAAGGAAGTTAGTACGGCCGAAAACCTTTTTACTTTCAAATAATGGACAAAGTAAGCTAGGCATTACAATAATGACCCTAGATTAAACTTAAAAATGGCCCTTGGGGTATTGTACCAAGGATGTTGGCGGCATTTTCTCGTTGTATCGCAATGCTGATACGCAGTGCTCGGACAACTCATCGCAGAAACAGATATGGACATGGTACAAGACTCTATATAGTCAAGACTTAAGATTATTATTATCTAAAGCGGATATTATATTATCGTAATTTTACATTTGACCTTTTTAGTCGCATATCTGTCATGGATTTGTCCAAGTTGCATGCTTGAAACATTTTCGTAGTGACAATTTGAATAATAAATAAAATGTTAATGGAAACACTTTTATACACGTATGGTGAATTTTGGGTTTCAGTAATAAAATGTCATTGAAAAATATAATTAAATAATACTGTACATAATGCGATTCTATTAATCTTGTTCTATTGCCATGTTGCGATTGTTTTGCGATGACTTGTCCGAGCACTGCTGATACGTTGTGCGAGGAAGTCGCCAACTCTTCGGTCACAAGTTACGTCACCTAAATTTATTCAAATACCACTTATTTTCGTCGTCTTCTTCTGGTACCGCGTGGCTCAGTTGTATCAACGTTTGCTTAATTCAGTCTACGCTGGTAACCCGGGTTCAAATCCCACCTGTTGATATTTATGGTTTTATATTTTCCAAGTCATCAATAAAATCTTAGATTAAAAATAAAAAAAAACAAAAATAAAATACAAAAAAGTTAAAAAAAAATACAAAAAGATAAGCACGCTCCTTAGATCCGTCCCGCCTTCAATGCGCGACGCTTGAGTCATAAGTGTGCAATATAAGAGTACCTCCAAACTGTGGCGAATAGGTGTACTGTCTGTGTGTAGACGCACACTGGTCGCGGTATGGGGAACATTTTAATTTAATATATTTTATCTACGTACATGTCATAAGTGCTCTAAAATGCGTCCAGAAACCGTAGGCAATGACCAGCATTACCAACCATCAGAAAGATTTCAGTAGGTAATGTTAACATTACCTACTGAAATCAGTAGGTTATGAATTTAAATTTGGAACAGCTGTCAAATTCAAGTGGGGTGTCTATTCTAGTATCTATAGATATTAAAACAGTAATATATACGAAACGCCAATTTGTTATGTTTTTTTAATATAAATCGAACGACATAAGAACTCGAGTGACAATAGAATAGGGAGTTCATTCGCTTGTCTATGGTTTAAAAAAATATTTGACTGAGATATGAAATACGCAACGCCGCCATTCCAAGATGTCATTTGTTTTGTTCGTTGACTTTTTAATGTTTCAAGTAACACTAGTAATACTGCAGGTCATTTCCCTACGGTTCCTGAACCCATCTTAAAACATTTATGATATGTGTGTAGATAAAGTAGCGTATGTAACTATACATAATTAGTCATTACAACAATCGTGAGATATTATAACCCACACTCTTGTTGTAATGCCCTTCATTATGCACAGATACATAAACTACTATTATCTACACTCATATTTCATAATAATATAATTAAAACCGTAGTGAGTAGCTACTCAGTTACAACGAATGAACTCGCGTGTACTTATATGACAGTGATGGCTTATTTGTATTACACACGGGGTGAACGACCTCAATCATTATGTTAGTATGGATATGCCCCGAGAAACCGGGCTTTATGTTGTTAGAAATAGCAAAAAATACAATTTGTTTATTTTATTACACTTTAAAATATCTAAGTAGCTGATAGACACGCGTACTTACTCAACGTTCTTTTGTTCAAATCGAACAAATGAGCACAAGTGTTCACACTGACACCTCATTTGCTGCCACCGAAGCGGTACATTTTGTACCGTTTGGTTAAAAGTTCGGCGAGTAATGCCCGGAATACACGAGGCTAGTTTTTCAAGCCAGTATAGTAAGCTAGCAAGCTAGTGCGTCTATCTTCGTGTATACAAAACTATCTTAACTTTCAGGCTAGTAAGATAGTGCTGAAGCCAGGATAGTTTTAATAGCTTGCCGTTCTATTTTTTGAGCTAGTAGCGTCCTCCACCACCAATTTCGCTAGCCTGGCTTGTGTAATGTCTTCGTGAGGCCGGTGAAGCTAGTATCCGTCCCGCTAGTGCCATGTGTCCATACACGTGTTTCTAATATATCTTCAAGTAATTCATGTACTACACATTTACACAGTTTTTTAAGTAATTGTTTAATTCAAGCTGTGTTATTTTTTACGAATTACGTTCATATTGACGATTTTTTTACGACACTTTGCAAACGTACTGGCACTCGAACTGACTTAAAATTCCTGGTATCATGTAGACAGCACTAGCCTGTATTCAAGCCAGGACAGTTTTACTAGCTTACTAACTAGTTTACTATACTGGCTTGAAAAACTAGCCTCGTGTATTCCGGGCATAAGTAATAAATCCCTTGCAGACAATTAAAATTGTTTTATTTTTGAACGATTTGATCGGGAACGCGGGACACTGTCGTATCTATATTAACTTTTCTACAAGATATCACGCGAGGGTGAATGCAAATAACCGATCACTGCACCACACTAGGCGACAAAGTTTAGGTTTAGGTATATTATCAATAGCTGAGATTCTGTATGAATTTCAAAATTATAAAAAGAACCATAAATAATGGCGGTGACCATCAAAACGCAACCCATCAATGCTCGACCCCGGAATGAACAGCCCATCAATTGGCGACCATGATGTACATGGATTGTTGGGTCGTCAATTCTCGGGTTGCGCATTCTCGGTCCGTACAAGCGCGTTACGGCACAGCAATCCAAAGCCACGTTTTGTACAGGGCAACAATGCTCGACCCATCAATCCGCGACCAACGATCAGAGTCCCTTGGCTTTGAATTGTTGGTACGGGTAGATAAAGCGCGACCCAACAATGAACGACCCATCAATTGGAAGCCACAGAAATATCATATGTGACAGAGTCCAGATAGGTGCGACGACGAGCGAAGCGAGGAGGAGTGTGTTAGGTTAACCGCGAAAAAACAGCCAAAACCAACGATTTAATATGAAACTATTCTAGAAATTGGTCGCCGATTGTTGGGTCGTCAATTGATGGGTTGAGCATTCCGGGGTCGCTCAATGTTGGTACGGGCCGAGAATGCCCGACCAATAATTCGTGTCACCTGAATGGACGCCGATTGCTGGGTCGTCAATTCTCGGGTTGCGCATTCTCGGTCCGTACAAACGCGTTACGGGGCAGCAATCCGAAGCCACGTTTTTTACGCGGCAACAATGCTCGACCCATCAATCCACGTACAAAAAAGTGGTCGCCAATTGATGGGTCGTCATTTGTTGGGTTGCGTATTACCCGGACTCAATAATGGCGACCATATGGCATTTCTGTGAAAATTAAAAAAAAAAAAACTTATCGCAAAGCAGTGTACAAACAATGAATAACGAATCTACATTTCCTCCAGGCAACGTGCCCGGCCCGCAGCGGACTGTACTCTTGGAGGCCATCAACTCGGCGCAGGAGGGCATCGAGAAGCTTAGGAAAGAATTGGTCTCATACAACAGGACGCTGAGACAGATGCAGGTATGTTTGTTTGTGTGTAGCTTAAAGCGTTTTGCCTGCCAGCGGCGGCGTGTCCATAAACAACCTACGTCCCGCACTAGCAGGGGCCTATTTATCGAAAACTTGTTAACTCGTAATACAAGCGGAAGTCTAACAACAGGCCCGTATTTCACCACAGCGGCAATTGTCACGATTCCCGACATATGTCAAATTTCTGACGTTGCTGGTGTCTACATTGACCGCTTACCATCGGGTGGGACGTGTGCTTGTTTGCCACCAAAACGTTAGTTTATTATAGGTTAGTTTATTATATAATAAAAAATAACGGTATTTTATTGAAACAACGCGCTGGTGGCAAACAAGCAGACGTCCCACCCGATGGTAAGCGGTCAATGCAACCAATGAACACCTGCAACGTCAGAAATTTACATATGTCAGGAATCGTGAAAATTGTCGCTGTGGTGAAATAGGGGCCAGGTGTCAAAAAGTGACTTCCGCTTGTATCACAAGTTACAAGAAGTGTATTAAAAGTTACGCCCCAGGTGAGTTGCTTGGTGCCTAGAGCCTAGCGCGCCATCTAGCGAGTAGCTTAGTAAAACAAACGTCGTTGAATGTTCGCGACCGTACTGCACGCTTGGCGCCTAGCTAGTCGCTTAGCGTGTGTCCAAGTAAACAGATGTGTTGGTTTAGTAGCGAGGCTACTAGGCTCTAGGCACCAACCGCTTGCCATTGCGGACGCAGCCTAACCCGCTTATACGCGTATATTAAACCTTCATTAGTAAGCAGGGACGCCGGAGGTCGCCTCGTCACTTATTCTACTTCTTTTGTAATACTATGTCGGTGGCAAACAAGCATACCGCCCGCCTGATTAAGCAGTTACCGCAGTACATAAACGCTTGCAACTCCAGAGGTGTCTTAAACGTATGTCTTGTAGGTTGAATGTATAATAGCAACTAATCCTAGTAATTCGCGTAGGCACATTTACATTTATTACGAAAGCAACTGCCACCTGACCTTCCTTCCAACCCTGGGTTTAGTCCGGTTTCCTAACGATGTTTTCCTTCACTGAAATGCGATTTTATATTTCGTACATAAGTTCTGGTGCGACCTCCGGATTGCAAGTCGCACGCTCTTACCGCTAGTCATACAGGACAAAACATGAATGAACTAATGTAGGCATTGAAATAGATGACATATACAAGAAAAAGCGACGAGGCACGCATCTCTTGCTATCGCGGCTGACGCCTTACTAATGTAGGTTTGATAAACGTAAGCGCGTCGGTCATTTATTTCATTAAAAAATATGGTAAATGACGTCCATTTATATTGTTGTTAGCGAGGATAAAAATGAAAAAATCTATACAGAATCGCGTCTCCCTCATTATTTCAAACGCAAGAGCGCCATATATCTATTTTAACAGTGGTATGTCTCAGTTCTATACTAGTTCTATAAATAAATATTACAGTACATTTTTACATAAATTGCCTGAACTCCACGGTAAGCTCAAGAAGGCTTGTGTTGTGGCTTGCTCAGCTAATCACATATACACAAATACTACCCGGACCTAAATAGGACCCGGATATGTCCTTAAACTACGTCCAACAATGAGACGTAGGGCACAGCGTTGACCATCACGCTTGAATCTGGGGTAGCCCAACTGGGGAAGTACCTCCTCCTTACAGAAGACCACAGCCATAATAGCACTGCCACCTTTCAGGTATGTAGTGTTGTGTTCCTGATGGTGAGCAAGGTTCCCAGAGCTCCAACCCCCCTTAAAGGCCGGCAACGCGCTTGTGACTCCCCTGGTGTTGCGAGTGCCCATGGGCGACGGTAATTGCTTAACACCAGGCAATCCGTCTGCTCGTTTGCCACCTTTTGTCATGAAAAAAAAAATTTGTATAGACCTAGGGCTCCTGATATCCGTGATGTACGCCGACCCGTAGCTACGTGTTCTTAACACCGCCGGTACTAAGATCACGAATTTCACGAACACGGCCAGGTACGTGTCACGTACCTGCGTTCGCATCCGGATTCACGTGACACGCCGTGACACGTAGCCCGTACCTGCGTCCGTGTGTGGAGCTTCGGGCTCGATTCCGTTGGATACTTATCGCACGTTTCGTAATTTCGCCACGCCCGGGAATATAATAAATAAGGACTAAGTTTTATTCTTAAGATACGTGAAGGCGTGATCACGCCTACACGGATCTACACGGATTCACGTACCCTAATTTCACGTAACCGAATGTCACGTGCGGAACGGAGAAAACCGTTGCCGTGATTCCCGAAACCGGGCGCACGGCTACTGGTTCACGGATCACGGACACGACCGCGAGCCCTATATCACAGCCTAACGAGTATATACAGTCGGAAAGGTTCTATACAACCGGACCGTTCAACGCCTCGACTGACGACTTGCGCTTGAGGGTCAGGGTTGTCAAAAAAATTGTTGTTAAAATCGATGTTTTATTTATTTTTGTTTTTACAAAGAAATTAATTGTTGGCGCCATTTTAGTTTTTGTATATTAAGTAATCTAATTAATTTGAAATTTGATTTCTTAATATTAATTAAAGGCCCATTTATTTGCCCTACCTGCATTTAATATGAATCTGAAGTCAAACTCCCAAAAGATTGCCGTTATCTTTTTTTGTTCGAGTATGTTGAAAATCGGTATCTGAGAATCCGAGAGGCATCGTAATACGGATCTAAACTCAAAATTTAAAAACACAGCCGCCATTTTGAATTTCTTCATTATTGATCCCATCATAGTGAAAATCGATATCTGAGAATCCAAGAGACCTCTTAACACGACACTAAAATCATAATTGCGAAAACCGACCGCCAGCGCCATCTTGAATTTCGTCATTTTTGATCCGATTGTATTGAAAATCGATATCTGAGAATCCGAACGAGGTTTTAACACGATACAAAAGTCAAAATTGCAAAAAAACGGCCGCCATCTTGAATTTCGTCAATTTTGATGCGATTTTGTTGAAAATCGATATCTGTGAGTCTGAGAGACCTCTTAATCCCAAAGGGGTCGTAACACGATACAATAGTCAAAATTGCAAAAATCGGCAGCCATCTTGAATTTCGTCATTTTTGATGCGATCATGGTGAAAATCGATATCTGTGAATTCGAGAGACCTCTTAACACGACACTAAAGTCAAAATTACAAAAAACGGCCGCCATCTTGAATTTCGTCATTTTTGATCTGATCGTATTGAAAATCGATATCTGAGAATCCGAAAGGGGTCTTAACACGATACGATTACGAAATTCAAGATGGCGGCCGTTTTTTGCAATTTTGAATTTAGTGTCGTGTTAAGAGATCTCTCGGATTCTCAGATATCGATTTTCACCATGATCGGATCAAAAATGACGAAATTCAAGATGGCGGCCGTTTTTGCAATGTTGACTTTAGTGTCGTGTTAAGAGGTCTCTCGGATTCTCAGATATCGATTTTCACCAAGATCCCATCGAAAATGACGAAATTCAAGATGGCGGCCGTTTTTTGCAATTTTGACTTTAGTGTCGTGTTAAGAGGTCTCTCGGATTCTTAGATATCGATTTTCACCATGATCGGAAAAAAAATGACGAAAT
Source organism: Grapholita molesta (assembly GCA_022674325.2). Taxonomy (NCBI): domain Eukaryota; kingdom Metazoa; phylum Arthropoda; class Insecta; order Lepidoptera; family Tortricidae; genus Grapholita; species Grapholita molesta. The sequence continues at coordinate 6,851,166 of CP053145.2, read as the reverse complement.
TCAAGATGGCGGCCGTTTTTGCAATGTTGACTTTAGTATCGTAGTAAAACCCCTTTCGGATTCTCTGATATCGATTTTCAATATAATCGGATCAAAAGTGGCGAAATATGAGATTGAGCCGATGCCGGTTTCCAACTCTTTATATTATGTTTATTCTTAACACGGCCATATCAGACGTTTATTTACTCTACTCTTAGTCTGACTCTTTCTGACTTAGTCATATTTTTTGTAAGTATGTAAAAAATAAAACTATTACATTTTGGATTTGTATTTAAATATACCCCAGACCCTTTATAAAAATGACATACACACGACCTTTCCTAAGTTGGTTAATTACTCATAATAATTTCACACACCTTAAAAATAGACCGCGCAATTTGTATGAAAATTGCGCGGTAAATCCTCCCCGCCCACTTCCCCGAACACCCCCCATCGTTGCTCTGAAAATAGCCGGAGCTTGTTCACTGGTATATAGCTACACTGTGCCTATATAGAACTGAGACTTGCTGTCAAAGCTGATAGACGACGCTAGTGCGTTTGTCAATACATATGTTCTAAGATAGGGTAGATTGCCAGTAACTGTCCATGTTACACTAAAAATGAATTCTGTAACCTATAAATATTTATACCTTTCGAAAAATTTTATTTATAGGATAGAATTCATTTTCATTATAAGATGGACAGTTACTGGCGACCCTACTTAGTGCAGATGTATATATCTATTGCAGTAAGAATCAGTCACGATATATTTGATTGTATAGAAGCGGGTAACTCACGTTTTATAAATCGAATCCTCCTTTAAGGCCGGCAACGCGCTTGTGACTTCCCTGGTGTTGCGGGTGCCCAGGGGCGACGGTAGTTGCTTCCCATCAGGCAATCCGTCTGCTCGTTTGCCGCTTATGTCATAAAAAAAAGAATATTGCTCAACATGTTTCGCTCCGTAACGGGGAGCATAAGGAGCGAAAAATGTCGAGCAATATATGACTTCTAAAACGTGAGTAACCCGCTTCTATGCAATTGATATGGTTGAATCTCACGATATTTTTGTGTTAAAATCACAAAAAAATACAAAAGCACCATTTTGAAAAGTAACAAAATAAATAGAATATGATTGTATGACAGGAAGAGACGGTCGCCCGCTCCCTCTCCCGCCTGCAACTGGCCCAGGTATCGGTCGCGTGCGCATGTGTCGTGCCATGCACAGTCGCCATCAGATATATCGGAGCTGTGCAGGTGGTCACAAATATCTGAACAACGCCCCTGTTACCAAGGCGATGAAGTGCATGCTCCGATATTTTTGAATACGTTGGCTGCTCTGATATAGATGGCAACTGTACACTTGTACATCGTACATTGACTCATTCACATAAAAAAACTATACTACTCACGACAATTTGACATTCGTTTAGTTGCCATCAACATATGACGTCACACGATTAGTTTTGACATATGTATGTGATTAAAGAGACGTACAGATGTAGTGAATAATCCTTTCCTTTCGTATTTTCTCGGAAATGTTCGTTTTTGTCTTCTTACTACTTCACTCGCACTCAGTACCCATCGAGACAACGTAGGGAACGGTCGCATTGCAAGAGGAGCTATCTATATAGAGTAGTTAATGCCATAGAAAAAAATTGTTGATATTTATTTTACATTTTGTGATAAAATTCATGGACTCGTGTATTAATGCAGGCCACCTATATTTTGATAGACTTTTTACATGTCACTCTTGTCTGTCATTTTTGTATGTGACCAGGCCATCAAATGCGAAAACGAGTACCGAAAACACGAACCTGAGTTGGAAAATTATATGGCTAGTTTTGTAATCACCGTTCATGAAAACTCTGACGATGATACACCAGAAAATAGTTCTGATTCTGACTGTGATATGGAAGTTGGAAGTATTGTTTCGCATCACACTGTCCACCCCGCTCCTCCTCCTCTTATCCCGCTGTCATAATCGAAGTCGTTCATCCAATCAGAAAACCATATTTATTTATATTAATTTCTCTGCTGGTTTGTTTTGTTTTATGTTGAGGTGTCTTTTTTGTTATGTCATAGTATTTTTAAGGAAATTACAAAAATTTATTGTTATAAAAAAGGTCTGCAAAATCCTACTGTAGTTTTGACTTATAGTTAGACTTTTGGGGTTTCAATCCTTATAGAATCATTAGATCATCCCAACCGGAATTTGGTTTTTATCAGTGCGTTTTATTGAAATAAAACGTCCTCGGTAACTAGTTATATTTTTGTTTACCTAACGAATTCTTTATATTATAGAATCGTGGTGGTTTTAACATCTCAGTGTAATATACGTCAAACGGGCAGTTTGACATTTGACATTGATAAATAAAGTATGCGATTTATTTGATACCAACACGTAATTTTAATAATACAGTAATTCATAGGCACCTCGGCACCATTCGGGTGTTATCGTTGTTCCGAGTTTTGCCGATAGAAAAGGATTATTCACTACATCTGTAGGTATTTGTCACATTATCTATGAAACTCTACCTTATTGTCGATGGCGCTTATGTCGTTGTTCAAGACGATTCAATACGAACGCAACGCGATTCGACGTAAGTGCCATCGACAATAAGGTCCCTTTTCCTAGATAATGACACATTTTAGTTATTCACTATTATGTCCTAAGTTTAGTCGAGTACGTAGTTGTTTCCATAGTAAATGGTAGAGTAAATCGCCAATAATTGACCACTTTATATTAATAATGAACTAATAGAAAATATAATTCATTTTAGTTTGAGGTGGCCCGTTATTGATGATCTACCCTATTTATTTTAGTTAGTTACCGAAAAATAATACACACACATTTTTTTTGTATTTATTATTTTGGGTTATTTCAAGCCAGAATTACGCCCCCTCTTTTTATTTTTAAATAAAAAAAATTCAAATATTGGTCATAATTTATAATATACCCTTTTGAAATAATATAAAATAAATATATAAGTATAGTAAATAAATATAATACGTAAAATTACATACACCTACGTTCTTATCCCGAACGAGATATTTTTTTTTGTCCAACCTCTCTTTTTAAAGTCTAAATATTATTTATAGTAGAACCTAACATAATATGTCGCAGTAGAGCTATTTAGGATCTCTAAGTACTAAATTCAAAATAACTATTGTATTGATTAGCAACTTTTAATAGAAAACTCCCGTGAGACTCAGACATACTAAAATATAGATAAAAACGGGTAACTCACGTATCTTTAAGTCGAATAACGCTCGACATATGTTTCGGTCCAATTCGTGAACCATACGTACATAACCATAGTTGTCGAAGGGCCGCCGCCAGCGACGGTGCGGCACGAAGCTCATGAGTATGGTGCACGAATTGGACCGAAACATATCTCGAGCGTTATTCGACTTTAAGATACGTGAGTGACTCGTTTCTATCTATATTTTAACTATTGTAGTGTTTTTTCGTGTTTCGCTTCCTCTTCGTATATACTCTGTTTTTGTGTTTTTTTTTGCATGTTTTTGTACTCTTTAAGATAAATACTTATTTTTTCCTTCTGTAAATCTGTTGTACTAATGTAAATTAAACTAAAACAAATAGAATCCTACACATATACTTGACTAGGGGCCATTGCATAATAATTTATAAGTAAAAATATTAGCAGAGTACTCTATACACGGTGAAATTTAATCGGTGATCAGAAACCATTTTTTCTAATTCAGTAATCGATGACGATCACATATATGTAGTACTATAAATTAAATTTCAATTGAAAATTATTGTCACCCTACTAGCGGTGTAGTCTAAAGAGTTTAAAACAGTGTAGTCTAAAGAGTTTAAAACCAAGTAAGCCATGGCTAAAAAAATCTTAAAACAAAAAAGAAATAAGCTGGCAATTTGACAACGCGATGGCACTTGACGTACACTATTTTTTTAATAAAATTAAGTGTCTTGTCCATGTATCCAGTGGTTAATAATTTTAACGATTTCATTAACTGTTAGTTAATTAGGTTAATCTCACGTATTGGATTCTATTTGGGTTAATAATTATTATTTTTCAAATGCACAAGATATAAGAAAATAATGATTTCAGGCCTTCCTTGCAGCATAAATAGAATAAAGATTATTACAAAAAAAAAAAAAAACATAAACAAGATAAACCCATCGTGTATAGGCTCGTTAGTAAGTGCGAAAAAAAAACACAGTCGGAAATAAAAGCTTTGACCAAAAACATACATTTTTGACAGAAATTATTATGTACAAATTTCAATTTGTTACGTCTCAGGCCCCAGCTAAATATTTACACTTACAAAATATACCTTTTCAAACTTCACCACCATTGCACTACGCATGTGCACTAAATACGACCGTTATAAATAATTATAAAACATCATATTCCATTATGGGTAAGTTGCATATTTCGCATTTGAGGGCATTCCCATAAAATCCCGACCACGTTTTGATGTTACCTGAGTATTTCTCTAAATATTGCCACTTTTTATATTTTTGTTTATTTGCGTAAATTTTATGTTTATTCTACTCTGAATCAACGAGCTCTTTACAAAGATATAGGGTAAATCGCCAGTTACTGGCCACCTTTCAATAATTGGCCACCATATACTGAAAATGGACTCTATTTACCTATAAACAGAATTCATTTAAGTATAAGGTGGCCAGTAATTGAAACCCCATTTGAAAATGTGTTCTATTTATAGGTAAACAGGATTCATTTTCAGTATAAGGTGGCCAGTTATTGAAAGGTGACCAGTAACTGCCGATTTACCCTATGATAAAAAATTCTTTATTTTCACCTCGCAAAGGAAAATTTTACAATCATATACCATAGCCTTTGTGAGACTAGAGCCTAAACTAGTTTTACACCTGTATTACAAATAAAAAAATACCGGGTGTTATAAAAAACGTGATACAAGAATATCAAGCGCGCATCTGGTCATGATTTGGTACAATTTTTACTATGGGGTCAACTTTGTAAAATGTAAAAAAACAACAACTCTCTCATACATTTTCGTCAACTATACTAACTTTGGAACAGCTCAATTTTGCTCAGATGACGGTTTGATAATCTTGTATCCCGTTTTTTATTACACCCAGTATTTTTTTTCTTATTTTTTTACCATCTTCCATATATTTTATATGATTTTAATTTACCAATGATTTGCTCTGAATTAATTATTAGATTAAGATTGTATTTCTATTTGACAATTCGAAAGTGCTAATAAATTAAAACTTTAAATTGAAATGGTGGTAACAAAAGATAAATTTTCATAAATGTATGGAATTGATTAAGAAAAAAAAATATGCCAAAAGTTTTTCTTTAGAGAAACGCTCAGCTAGTCATACTCATATTTTCATACCAAGGTTTATTGGCGAAATTGTAAATAATCATTGTTTATTTATTTTTGTTTACTTAAGGCTCATTGGCAATATTGTAAATAATAATTATCTAAAATATGGCGCGGACAAAACGGAGTGGTCATCCACATTACGTCATACATCGTTACGTACAGTTAGAGTTAATATATATCGATACGGACGTATTGCGAAAATGTGTACACTTAATAAGTGGCGTTTTTTTTATCTTTATTTACAATAATTACATTAATTAAAATACAAGTACTTAACTAGTTATTAAATCTAAAAAAGGCCCTTGAGGCATTGTACCAAGGATGCTGGCGGCATTTCCTCGTTGACATTTATCTTTCATTAGCTATTCCTCGCGACTTCGTCGGCCAACCCTGCCCGTCTTTAAAGTATGGTTGCGGGATAAAAAATATCCTATGTCCTTTCTCGTAGCTCAAACTCTCTTGTACACTTTCATTTTTTTTATTTATTTACCAACTATTGCACAAAAGAAAATCATAGAGTACGTAATGGCCATTTCGTGGCACTATTTTTTTGTTTTCAGTTTTTTTTTCTTATATATCTATGTTTGTGTCTACGAATAAAAACTAAACTAAACTATAAATCATTCTCTACCAGCCGACTTTTAAAGCAAAGCGGAGAAACTGTGGGCGGTGCTGCTAATAGCAAAATTAATACAAAGTTACATATGGATATACAAGACTATGTATGAGAGATTTAGAAAAAGTTTGAATGCCATTATTATTTAATCTAAAATCGAAGCCATGGTTCCTAAGAACAGATTTCGCTATCTCTCATAGTTTCTGACATTCCCCTACTGACCCATTTGGATTGATCAACCTGTATATGTAGTATACTACACATATATATTTCATAAACAGTGTATTAAAAACACAAAAGCATAAAAAGCACAACCACTCGACTTTAGGCCGTAAAGGTTCTCGAATCGTTTCTATATAAGGTGCTAATTTTTTCTTGCAGTTTTCAACTTACCCCATAGGTGGAGCTCTATGTATACAGATTTTTGATACATTAACCGTATCGATATAATTGACCCTGACTGTACTGTACACATTTCGGTCTAGTGTATTTAACTGGTTTCATCAAAGTAGAATTCATTGTACGGTTTTTGGTAGTACAGTCGCCATCAGATATATCGGAGCTGTGGAGGTGATCACAAATATCTGAATAACGCCTCTGTTGTCAAGGCGATTAAGTGCATGTTCAGATGTTTGTGACCACAATCATAGCTCCGATATATCTGATGGCGAATAAACGTTATATCATATTAAATAATGTAAATAATCCCTGTCGGTAGTGTTTGTAAATATCTGTGTACACTAATGTAGTTAATATTATGAATGATTTATTATTATACTATTATGAAACTTAAACGGAGGTAAGTAAAATGGACCATATTATTTAAATTTTGCCACTTTGACAATAGTCTTTGTAAGATACAGACAAAACATAATATAACTTAAGAGATTGACATACTTCTAATCTAAATATAAATAAATATGCGACTGCTACTTCTAAAGATAAAGGTTCACGCGATTCTGTCCCGTTTAATTTGGATTAATGTGGAAATATAGTGGGAAACTAAATATGTATATATTTGCGCCATTTTATTTAAAGTTGTATTATCAACTTGTGTTTTTTATTTGGACTTTTTAGGGTGATTTCTACTCAAAATCATGAGTTCTTTGGAACCTGATAGGGCACAAATGTGTCCCAAGCTTTTTTATTCTATTCCGTTACTATTTTTCATACATTTCATATGACGGTAACGGAACGGAAGTAATAAAAAAAGTATGAAAAATTTTGGACACATTATTCAGGCTCGAAAAAACTCATAATTCTGAGTAGAAACCATAAAAAAAGTCCAAATAAAAAACAAAAGTTGACTTTAAATAAAATGGCGCAAATATATACATATTTAGTTTCCCACTATATTTCCACATTATTCCAAATTAAACGGGACAGAATCGCAGAAACCTTTATCTTTAGAAGTATCAGTCGCATATTTATTTTTTGTTTTAAATTCTGTCAAACTTACTTCACTTACATTATGTTTTGTCTGTATCTTACAAACACTATTGTCAGACAGATAAGGACAAAACATAATTTAGCTAAAGCGAGTTTCAGACGTGTTTATGAATAAGCAGGTTATTTAAATTTTTTTATCATCAAACACTAAATGGTTATACAAAGTTTTGACTAGATAAAGTTATTAACTAGGTACGTAAAAAGATAAGATAGAAAAATTTTACAAGTCTAAGCGGTACTCGGATAGCACAATTGGAAGTGCACTGGGCTAGTGATCCAGTGGTTGTGGGTTCGAGTCCCGCTCCGAGACAAATTTTTCTATTTTTCTTTCGATTTAAATATCGAAGATATTCGCTAGCAGACGTTTCTGCATAATAAAAAATAATTTAGGCACGTAAAGTCTGAAAATAAATATTTAAAATAGAAAAATCAATAATTATTTAAAATATTAAAATTCGAATCGATAAACTAATGACAAATTTTAAAACCTATTTTTTTTTATTATTAATTAAAAATGCAGTTAAATTATTATTATCCACTAATCCATATATATATTTCAATTAATTTGTTTGATTATATTTAAATTACCTAAACTGCCATTCCATGAAAACATACTTTTTATTGCTTAAGTATAGATGAAAAATTTACTAAATTTACTTCTCGGTGTTTTTAAATACGTTTTCATGGAATGCTTCATATATTTCTAGATTTTTCTAACTTATACCAGCCAATATGTATTTAAAAATCGCTAATAAACGTCTTTTGTCGGCAGGCGAATGCTAAGAAACCAAAGACGAGAGAGGAGGCACAGAAGGAGATCCTAGATGCAGAGTTGGACATGTTCACCAAACAGCAGGTAAGGTTTTTAATATAAATAAAATTTAAAAAAATATTACAAGATATTTTTACACAATATGACTGAGCTCCACACGGTAAGCTCAAGAAGACTTGTGTTGTGGGTACTTGGGCAAAGATATGTATAAATCATAGACATTTTTTTTATTATGCCGTTAAGTGTTCAATACGCTGGCGGTAGATGTGACTACACGTCACACATGCTGACGTATACCACGAAGGATAAGATAGAAAAATTTGACAAGTCTCGGTACTCGTATAGCACAATTGGTATTGCACTGGGATAGTGATCCAGTGGTTGTGGGTTCGAGTCCCGCTTCGAGTAAAATTTTTCTAGTTTTCTTCCGATTTAAATATCATAGATAAATACTTATATTTATATACATAGAAAACACCCATGACTCGGGAACAAATCGTCAGGTGACAACCAAAATTCACTTATTACTACCACATGTTAATAGCCATAGTGAATCAATGAATACCTAAATGTGGCGTTCCGCGGCAAAAGGTACCTTACGGCGTTTGGCGCTTACGCTATTGTTAACGACGCTTCAATACTAATGTGAAGCTTCGCAAACGTAAGCGCCAACTATCATAAGGTACCTTTTCCCGTGGAACGTCACAAATAAGGTTGATTTTTAATTAATATTTCTTTAGTAGTTAGTCAGTTTTGGTTGTCACCTGACGAAATATCGTGGTCACACAAATAGATGCCCTGACTGGGTGGGACTCGAACCCAGGACCATCTGCTTCATAGGGAGGGTCACTACTAGGGTTGCCAACTGTGATTCAAAGATTCGCGGTACATTTACGATCACATTGCGGGACCAGGCAAACTGTCTCATTGAATGCTGCCTGATACAAATAATATGCTACTCGAATTTGATCTTTATAGTGTAGGAAATAAAGTATAATCTCTTGTGTCAAAATCGAAGGAACACTCAACATTCAACTCTGTTCCAATTGTATAAAATTAAAATTTCATCATCATACACCGGTTCCGCGGGGGCAAAAATGTACCAATAGGGCTAGCACATGGCGGCCGCGACATATCTCGCTAGCGAGATAAGCACCCCGGCTCTATTTGGCTGCATCGATTAGTAAGAGATGGGTGCTTATCTCGCTAGCGAGATATCTCGCGGCCGTCATGTGCTAGCCCTACAGTGCTAGTTCATATTCATTAAAAATCGACTTAGTTTATCGACATCCATAAAAATAAAAAACTTCAAACAGTGTTAGAGAAAAACGTCGGCATTTCAACTTTAAAAACATTAAATGATTTGGTATCCGGAAAAGAAATAGAACTGAGTCATATAACAGAATTCATCAAAACTATAAATTGTTTGAATTTGCTCCAATTACTACAGTTTACCTAGAAAGGTCATTTAGTTGGCTAAAATGGATATTGTGATATGCTGAATATGTGGAAAAAAATTTGATTGTATATTATGAAAATTATATTAAATATTAAAGAAAGTTAATTCCTCAAAAAGTTTATTTTTGTGTATGTAGTTTTCTTCTTCATTCAAATTCTTGAAATTACACAACGGTTGTACGTCATTTTTATCGATATCAACTAATAAAATTAGTTTAATGTGTCCTCGCACTATTAAACGTCAGTACAGATTTTCCCCGGCGAAACCGGTGTTTGTTCATCATAATAATTACTACAACAGGTAGGCCCTTCGGCATTACGAGGATATTAAAATTTTGATTTCCATATTATTAATTCTCTGCACAACTATATAGACATGGTCCTTCAGTTAAGTTTTTCACCTATACACTTGCATAGGAGAATGGAAACTCGAAACGATTGGCGATATATTAAATAGTTAAATATATACGAGTTGAGCGCTAAATGTATCCTGCACGCAGGAACTATTAGCTGTACATCGTTGGACCTTCATCATCATCATCATCAGCCTATCGTAGTCACTACCCACTAGGCCAGACTGAACGTCACAAAATAAATGGGCCATATATTTACTGCCGCCGCTAACAGTGCTCGGTTCGCCAGGAGGGGCAAGACGTGACGGACCTCCAGAAGAAGATCGCGGAGCTGCGCCGGCAGCTCGCGCAGCAGTTCCCAGCGCACGCCGTCCACCCCGCCTCGCGCCGCGTGCACAACAGGTGACAACACACACACGTATAATTTTGCAGAGTTAGCGCTAGCGTTGGAAATTTGTTTTTTCACCTCACTAGCTCGGAAAGAACTGTTTTGTTCTTTAAAAACATCTTTCCAACAAGAACAAAATTGTTGATGTTTTTGTGGTATTAGCTCAGCATTTCTCAAACAGATCTCATTTAGATCACGTGCCGATTTTGATAAAAATTGGCAAGCTGCTACAGTAATATACGATTTTAAGCTAAACATGGTCATTCACATTACAACTATTACTTAAAACGGCATAGTTACCATGTATATAATCAGAGGTCGGAATACTCGTAGCAGTTTTGAGCTGTCAAGGGACTTCTCGTTTATCGACTTCCGATTATACAAATCGATATCGATAAATACAGAATACAATATGTAAAATATGATTACGAGAAGAATTAAACAACATGCAGTCTTATCGTGATTGAATCTCATTTCTATGAAATTATAAATAATAGTTAAACTAATAATATTTTATTGTTTCTTATAAGTAATGTGTAGGTTTAACAATTTCAGCCAATCAAAAGTTATCTAAACGAGAATGCTCTGTAGCGGTAAGACTGCCTGTTGTTTACCTCTAGTTATAATCTTGTTTAAATGTTGTGTTCTATAATTTATCGATAGTCGATAAATGAGAAGTCCCTAGGACAGCTCAAAAATGCTACGAAAATTCCGACCTCTGTATATAATTTTGAATGAGTTTCCGATATTTCAGCACTGTTGCAAGCGCCATTCTCACGGAATAACATAATAAATATAGGAAACTCATTCAAAATTATATACATTGTAACTATGCCGTTTAAGTAATAGCTGCTACAGTAAATTATTCTACAATTAAAACTGTTGTGAGCCATGTTACTACTACTTAGTTACAAACGGATAAACTCACGTGTAATTATATCGCACTAGGCGACATGTTTCGGGTAAGCTCTGGTACCCATCTTCAAGCCGAGTCAGGACACACCGATCGCGTTGAGGGTGTATCGCTCACCCTCAACGCTCGGTGTATAATTACACGTGAGTTTATCCGTTTGTAACTAAGTAGTAAATTATTCTGAACAAAATTCACCAAATTACTCAAAATGGCTCAAAAAGTTTGTATTGAACTTAAACTGATACCTAAGTTCTATACTACACGGTAAATAGGTATGAGCTTCTACGATAAAATACTTAAACTTGACACGAAATTGCATGTTTTGTGAATTTATAACGAAACTTAACTAATAAAACAGAGGCTCTAGTGTAAGTTTCTTTTGACGTAAAAAAAACGTTTACGAACGCGTAAGTGATAATGTTATTTATATGGGAAACGTAAACGCGTTCGTAACGTAAAGTTACGTTAAAAACTTACACTCAGGGCTCAGGTCTTAACAGTTGTCCAGCGGACCGTTACTGTAGCAACGGGAAAGTTGATTGACCCTAATATAACTTGAGGTAATCCCCGACGATTTGAAAGTAAAACGATTTATTATTATTTTCCAAGCTATCGCATTGTGAAGAGAAAATTGAGGTGAGATTTTTGAATATACTATTCAATGTTTATTTTCACTATTATACTTAGAAATTTATTTCTTTACTTGTGACTACAAAAATGTTTTTCTATCAATCTTAAAAATCACTTTATTTAACTTGTAACTTTTATCACTTTATATATATTGTAAATAATTAAAAAAAAAAAAACATTACAATACACCAGGGGGCCAAGCACTATTAGCTCTTTCAATAACGCTAGGAAAACAAAATAAATATATATTCTTAAATAAATTCCAACAATATTTAAATCGAAAGAAAAATAGAAAAATTTGACTAGCAGCGGTAAAAAGCGTAAAAAGGGTTCAATACTCTTCGGTAGATGTCGCTACACGTCACCCGTAATGACGTATAAAAAGGAAGGATAAGATAGAAAAATTTGACACGTCTAAGCGGCGCTCGTATAGCACAACTGGTAGTGCACTGGGCTAGTGATCCAGTGGTTGTGGGTTCGAGTCCCGCTGCGAGTCAAATTTTTCTATTTTTCTTTCGATTTAAATATCTTTGATATGCTAGCAGACGTTTCTGCTTAATATAAAAATAAATTCCAACAAACTACTTCTGTCTAATAGGTTACTTTGTCTTGCTAGTATACTAGGTGAAATCAAAACGGTGATACAGTCAGCAGCAAAAGTGGCTAAGCGTTTGAAGTGTTCAAAATGACCTACACGCGCTCTTATTCTCTTGACAATAGAGATGTGTTGACCTCATTTTGAACACCCCAAACGCTTAGCCACTTCTGCTGCTGACTGTACAAAGTTATACTTTCTGAATCTATTCATTATTACGACAACAGAGTACACACACTAACAACAGCATAGGATAGCAGCTAGTATAGGAAGGTATCTTTTTTAAAACAGATTTTTCGGTTGTGACCCCATAGTTAAAGTTGATCGTAATCACGAATAGATCCAGAAATAGTACATTACATCAGAGGCCGGGAAAATGAGGATTTCCGGCCAAGTGGGTATATACCCTGTGGGGCCGGATAGTGATAGGAGGCCGGGAATCCGTTTTCACGACGAGGCATGTCGTGAAAACGTGCTTTTCTCAAACATACAATGAAATAAAAGGAATTCTTCAAAAAATATATCTTTGTTTTCATCTGGTATAATAAAGACAACATTACACACTATCAATAAACAAAGAACAATTTTCCAAACGGCTATTGTAAAGTATTTTTGTCACTTATATCACTTTAGTAGTTATTTGTTGCACTTACAGTTGGCACAGGTAAGTATTTATGGGTGACTCAACTATTATCTCTGGTTATTCTGTGCTATCAGCCATCAAGCTGTTTCCTAACAACTTTTGGCCACTGCAATTGACAACATTTCGTATTTCTGACCCTATAATTTTATTGATTCTCTATACTTTGTTTGAAAAGAGGAATACGCTCATATTTTTTGTTTTGCACCTCACATCGATACATTTTATCATACTGGCCGTGTTTTATCCACCATCGACAACCTCCATGGAGCCATAATCCGCAAATATTGATTGATTGGTGTCAAATGTCATTTTTCACTTTGACATAAATAAAGTTCCATATCAATGGATATGTAAATGTCACTTATTTAATACGATCATTCATTGACAGTTCGGGTGTCATCGTATTCCGATAAAGATCCGAGTTTTCCCGAAGGAATATAATTTCTCACTGTATCTGTATCAATGTTAAGCCACTGTGCTTGTCAGTGGAGCCCTGTGGCCAGTGGAGAGTTGGAGACTAACTGCTGACGTTGCCGACAGGGGCGGGCGGTTCAGCAGCGGTGGCCGCTTCAGCCGCGCGCCAGCCTTCGTGAACCACAACCAGTCCGTGGACCACCGGCCTCGCGCGCTGCTCGTCAGCGGCTTCGAGGCCGACGAGGCCGCCGCGCTGCAGCAGCACTTCGCGGTGAGGCAGCCCACATTGTTGTATGACACCTCCGTGGAACACAACCAAGCTGTGGACCACCGGCCACGAACCAAGCACTTACACCAAATCGTTTGTGCTAGAAAAATATCTAGGAGTAGTGATTATAAGGATATAAACGGACGATCGCAGCAACGAAGCTAACCATCCTATTATTAATAATAAATAAATATTTCGGGACAATCTTACACAAATTGACCTAGTCCTACGGTAAGCTCAACAAGGCTTGTGTTATAGGTACTAGACGACGATATATATAATATATAGATACATATAAATACTTAAATACATAGAAAACACCCATGACTCAGGAACAAATATCTGTGCTCATCACACAAATAGATGCCCTAACTGGGATTCGAACCTATCGGCTTTATAGGCAGTGTCACTACCTAGGTTAGACCGGTCGTCACAAACCAACCAATCGCTTACAAGAAATCGTGTATTTAGATGCAGTCGTTGCGTAGTAGGATATAAAACGAGACGAATGAGAGAACGAGTCGATTTAGTAACGAGGCTAACCATCCTATTCTACCATTACTGACGTGATCGTTTGGTGTCCGGCAGCAATTCGGCGAGATCGTGTCCAAGGAGCTGAACCCGACGGTGCCGGAGCTGCTGCTGGCCTACCGGGCGCGCGCGCACGCCGAGCTGGCCGCGCAGCAGGGCCGCCACTACAACGACCGCACGCTCACCGTACGTTGGCTAGGCTGCGGGGGCGACAGCTATAGCTAGCTGCCAACTGTTTGTTAGCAAATATATCACAGCTGTGGAGGTTGGACACAAATATTTGAACGACGCCTCCATTGCCAAGACGATTTTGCGACCACCTCCACAGCTCCGATGTGGTGGCGATTTTACGTTACGTGGTTTTATCGAAATAGAAGGCGAAATTGAAGTTTTTTTTAATTATTTTAATGAAACCGAAACTTTTAGTATAGTCGAAGCTTCGTCACATCCCTAATGTTAAATGAAATTTTACAAAAGAATCTGTGAAAAATATTAAGAAAAGTTAAATCATTGTCAGTTTAGTGACGACAATTAAGCGTTAAATTAAAAAAAAAAAAAATATTCGTTTTAATTCGGTTAAACTTCAATTGATATTACAACATAATAGAAGTCAAAAAGTCGATCGTCATAAAGATTTAATGCTTAATTGTTGTCACGAAACTGACAGTGATCTAACTTAACAACTTTCGCTAATTGGGTGTACCATTTTTTGAAAACTCCCATATGGGCAATTTCACTTTCAGGGACACCCAATTAACTTAATTGTCAAATAAAAGTTAAATCAGTGGTCAGTTTAGTGACGACAATTAAGCTTTAAATTTCAATACAATCTACTATTTTATGATCAATCCATAAATAATATCCATAATTATGTAATAAATAAATGCGAATAAAGATGATTTACATAAAGATTTCAAGCTTAATTGTCGTCACTAAACTGACCACTGATTTAACTTTTATTTGACAATTAAGCTAATTGGGTGTCCCTGAAAGTGAAATTGCCCATATATAAGTATGCGTCGTTGATTTAAAGAGTTAACTGACTACTGTTTGGCCATGTCGTGGTACATTTTGTACTTCTCTTTTTCTATTCTTAACGTATTTTTATTTTGTGTGTTCACGAATATATAATTTATATTTATAAGTATAATGAGAGTCCCGCCTGACCCCCGGCCGTCCACAGATCACGTGGGTGGCCACGCCGAAGCTGTTCCCGGCGGCGCGCGCGCCCGAGCCCGCCGCGCCCGACGACGCGCCCGAGGTGAGTCCCTCCCCCAGCACGACACACGACACCACACCTGCACGACACACGACACCACACCTGCACGACACCACGACACCAACCGGTGGCAACGCCGTACAAGCCGAGTCCCGCCGACTTGTCTAACTTTCCCCCAGTTCAACAGTTTTGTTTGGGCTCTCAAGATAAAAAAAAATCTTTGAATGACTTACAGCAGATTAATTCGAGTGAAAATACGGCGGTCTTTTAATAGTTATTTGTTATACAAGGGGACAAAGTCAGTGTTTACCTTCTCGTGTTAATATTGAGACCCGAGCGAGCGAAAGATTCCAAAATTGAACCACGAGCATAGCCAGTTGAACATGGAGAGGGTCTCAACACACGAGAGGGGAACACACTTTGTTACCAAGTGCAACACAGAATTTTTCACCTAAATACCGCAAAAAAAACTTTGAATCTAAAATTTAAAAAAATTCAAAAACGTCAAATAAAGGAACATCCAACCATCTAAGGTCAAAAAAACACTTGATTAGTAAACAATTTGTATGAAATTACTTTGCACTCTTGTGAATTAAATGCAACTTTGCTATCTGTTTTTAAAGAATGAAACAGTTCTTTCCGAGCAGCTAGTAAGGTGAAAAAGATCTTCCTTTCAACGACGTACAGCCGATTAGTGAGTGAAAATGCGGCCATATTTTAAAACACATGTTCCACCCCCAGCAGCAACCGGCGCCGGCGACGGTGGACTCGCTGCTCCGCTTCGACGACGACGAGGAGGACGAGGAGCGCTCGTGGCGGCGTTGACCTCGCGCGCGCTGGCCCCGCGGCTGGCGTAGCCTGTAACCACCCCCCACCACCCCCACTCCCACGTAACACGAACGGCCCCTAGCACGTAATGTATGGACGACCCCTACGACACGCTCGGGCGCTGCAACGTGATTTATGAACAGCCCCTAGGGAATACTGCTTAGAATGAACTACTGCTACGAGACATCCGATAACGCGTAAACCATGAACGGCCCCGAGATCCAGGTCCGTCACTAGCACGTAATATATGAACAGCCCCGAGGGCAAATCTGGTAACATTGCGTAATGTATGAACAGCCACGACGGCCCGCTCGGGCATTCCACGTAATTTATAACAGCCCCTAAGAAATACTGCTTATTATATGAAGTACTGCTACGAGACATCCGATAACAACGCGTAATACACGAACAACCCCGAGAATATATAAAGATTATCGGTTTATTTATACTGAATGAAATCAAAAGATACAAAGTTATATTTTCATGATTACGATCAACTTTTACTATGGAGCCATAACTGAAAAATCAGTTAAAAAAAATTACCTGCCCATACTAACAACTATAGCTAGCAGCTAGTATGGAAAGATCTCTTTTTTTTAACTGACATTTCGGTTGTGACCCCATAGTAAAAGTTGACCGTAATCACGAATAGATCCAGAAAATATATTTTTGTATTACCATTTTGATTTAACCTGGTATACGTTATATGTCTATTGTTTATATAAAACATAATTAAACTAAAAGCAAATATGCCTTGCCTTAAACTACATTAAAATCACAAATGATGTTGAAAACTAGTCCAAAAGTCGGTCTAACGTTTAAAGAGGGTTTGGCAGACTCGTGCCTGTACGGCCTCGTTGCGCTCGGCCGTCGATATACACGTTGATATTACAATAAAGTTATACTACCACGTACAGTTGCCGTAGGTGTGGGGATGGTCACAAATATCTGTACAACGCCTCTGTCGAGGCGATAAAGTGCATGTTCCGATATTTGTGACCGCCTCCACAGCTCCGATATATCTGATGGCGACTGTACCATGATAGAAAACCAGCTAGGTAAGACCCCAGGTCTTAGGCACTGGTCCCACCGCGAGCTAGTAAGCTATGCTATGAGCTATCAGCTATTTCAAGAACCAAAAGATAATCGCTCTTGTGTAAATAGATAGAAACATTTATAGCTGATCGCCCGGCTATGACATATATGTCTCTTATTTACACGGGATCTTTTGTCTCTTGAAATAGCTGATAGCTCATAGCTTACTAGCTCGCGGTGGGACCAGTGCCTTAAGCTTTTTCTAGGATAACTGTGCCATCATAAAGTCAGTGCCATCATACTGTTAATGTAATAAGTATGGAAACGGTCGCCACATGACGATAGCTATCCTAGGATAAAATGTCAAGACCGCAAATATATCTGGACAGCACTTTATAGCATTGACATAAGTCACATTTTTAGCCTTACCATAGACTGAAGTAACACTAACAAACGTAGGCTAGCTTAAAAATTGATTGCTAGCCTGGCTATACTACCTCGCTACTCTCGACCGTGTATAATTGCTTACGCGATTGGATTAGCCTGAAAGGTGCCTTGCTATACCGTGCACTAAAACAAACCTCAAACTAACCCTTAAAAGGGATTGCTAGCCTCGTATCAATGTACTACCTCGCTACTCGACCGTGTATAATTGCTTACGCGACTGGATTAGCCTGAAAGGTGCCTTGCAATACAATACACTAAAACAACCTCAAACTAGCCCTTAAAAGGGATTGTTAGCCTCGTATTCTATACGCGCTCAGCCGTCAATATCAAACTAACTGTTCACATATTGATATTAACTTTATCTAAAGTTATTTTGCAATAATACTAATGCAACCTGTTTTTATACAATATGAATTTATATTACTATAAATGAATTGCAATTAGAATTAATTAAAAACCTGGCCATTTAAAAATGAAGTTAAAAACTAACATGAAAAAATCAGATTATGCACAGTCGACATCAGATATATCGGAGCTGTGGAGGTGGTCACAAATATCTGAACAACGCCTCTGTCAAGGCGATAGAGTGCATGTTTAGATATTAGTGACCACCTTCACAGCTCCGATATATCATATGGCGATTGTACATTCATACTCTGTACTATCAAAGATAAATTCCTAAAGAAATTTTCAAAATATAGATTACACGAGCGTTTCTCTAAAAAAATTGCCATTTAGTATTATTCTGAGCCTATACAGTCCCACTGCTGGGCAAAGGCCCCCACGTTTTCCATTTTGCTCCGCCATTTTTAGCCATCTTTCAAAAAGGAGTCAACCTCATTTCCATCGCCGGCGGGGTCTTCCGGACCCACAATTACAGCTGAAAAACAAAACATATTTGATAAAAGAAATATGTTTTTCCATCCTTCATTTTTCCATTTCAATTTCTTTTTACTACTTAGTTACAAACATAAAACTGACATGTACCTATATCGCACTAGGCGATATGTTTCGGGTAAGCTCTGGTACCAATTAATAAATATATTTTTTTCTACTTAAAATCGTGAGCAAAGCCCGCATTGCAGAAAAATCTATACATTTAAATCTCATGTTTCCGCCGTACATAATATATGGAAATTGATATTAAAAAAATAAAAAGTTTTGGACACTATTTTTCCTACTATCTCAGAAAGAGTTCTAAGATTCATGACAAAAAAAAACAACATACAACCGAATTGATAACCTCCTCCTTTTTTGAAGTCGGTTAAAAATAACAATACTTTGATATTTGGATTTTTTTTTAGAGTGACGCTCAACTCAAATCTCTGATTCAAATCACTGTGGCAATCTTGCCGTCATAAACTGGGGCTGTTTTTTTTTACAGTCGCAATTATTCATAATTATATACACAACGATCATATCATAGACAAATAATGTAACGGAAGCAATATGACTTACAACTGTTACTATTAAAAAAAAACTAATTTCAAATAATAATAATTAATATATCAGCAGCTGTACATATACTAAAGTAGCTTAAATCTACAAAAGACCATGTGGTACAGTCAGTGTCATATAGTTCGTAGCATTCAAAGTACTCAAATAGTTCGGTACACCATACTAATTCTATGGTGTACCGAACTTTTTGAGGACTTTGGATGCTACCAACTATATGACGCTGACTGTACAGTCGCAATCAGATATATCGGAGCTGTGGTGGTCACAAATATCTGAACAACGCCTCTATTGTCAAAGCGATAAAGGGCGTGTTCAGATATTTATGACTACCTCCACAGCTCCGATATATCTGATGGCGACTGTACCGAGGATGCTGGCATGTCCTCGTCTCGCTGAGACGTGCGAGGAAGCCGTCAGCTCTTCGCTTACCGGTTACGTCAACCAGACGCTTCACGCTGAACTAACTTTTTAATTATCGATGTTTTATGTGTTATACACGCCGTGGTTTTCACGTCATTATACCCCGTTAGATAACTCGTAAACTTTCCTCTATTTGTGCAACGCAATGGATATATTTAAAAAAAAATTAAGTCAGCATCATATTGTACAGTCAGCAGCAGAAGTACTTTAAAGCCAAAATGGTCGCCTACCCAACGGTTTCAGAGGAATTTCCTCCCGCGTACACTAAGGTCGTGGAATGAGCTTCCTGCGGAGGTCATCCCAAAGGACTACAGTATGGGGTTCTTCAAAAATGGTGTAAAGAGGTTTTTACGGGGTCGTGTCGGCAACGCGTGAATGATGCCTCGGTATTGTAAACGTCCATAGGCTGCGGTGACCGCCTACCATCAAGCGGGCCGCATGCTTGTTTGCCACCTTTGTGGTACAAAAAAAACAGCAGCAAAAGTGGCTAAGCGTTTGAAGTGTTCAAAATGAGGTCAACACATCTCTATTGTCAAGACAATAAGAGCGCGTGTATGTCATTTTGAACACTTCGAACGCTTAGCAACTTTTGCTGCTGACTGTAGTAGGCAATGTAGCCAAATAAATTAGAAGTGAAATATTAAAGGATATTCTTACACAAATTGACTGAGTTCACAGTAAGCCCAAGAAGTATGCTTTGGTCAGCCAACGATATATATAATACTAATACTTAAGGCCTGTTTCACTATTTCCATTTAACGAATATTTGTCAGATAAATGTTTGCTGTCCTTTTCTTTTATATGACTGGAGAAAAGGATAACAATAATTAGAACTGGCCGATAAGTTTAACTGGAGATTGTGGCCCTTAAACATAAAAAAACACCTGTGAGTCGAGAACAAATATCTGTGCTCGTCACCCAAATATATGGGATTCGAACCCAGAACCATCGGCTTCATAGGCAGGGTTGCTACCCTCTAGAGGTTAGAATCCTTTCGAAGAGTGGTTGAAAATTGTTAATAAAAAATTTACAAAACAAATTGTCAGCAATAAAATCTTGTATCGAAATTGACGTAATTTGATAGAAACTCCAACCCCCTTTAAAGGCCGGCAACGCGCTTGCGACTCCCCCGGTGTGCCCATGGACGACGATAATTGCTTACAGGCAATCCATCTGCTCGTTTGCCACCTTTGTCATAAAAACTTATTTAGCTTACTGTAAAACTAGGTCTATTTGTGTATTGTTCTAAAGTATTTGCCTATTATATTTGGCTGTAGCCCCTGTGCCGTCGCCATTAAATATATCGGAGCTATGAATGTAGTCACAAATATCTGAACATGCACTTTATGAACAGAGGCGTTGTTCAGATATTTGTGACCACATCCACAGCTCCGATATATCTACATACGGTCCGGTGTATAGATGCTATTGCACTATCTGCCCTGTTCATAACAGTACCAACATAGGTTATCGTTGAATACTAGTAACACCAAACTCGAAGCAATATAGTACATTCATAAGTAACTTATAAATCTAATCATATGTGTCATTCTCCAAAAAGGGACCTTACTGTCGATAGCGCTAACTTTTTTTCTGTTTATTATAACCTCTTAATTCCTGGCGTTCTACATATAGTACATAAGCCCCAGTTAAGTATCGACTCTTTGTCAATGTGACAGAGTTGAAATTGAGCAGGCAAATTTTAAAAGCCAGTCGTCAGGAGGATAACGTTTACAGTCGAAAATATAATGCAAATTAAATAAACTGTGTCTGGATACAACTACAGAGGATAGGAAGGCAGGGGTTGCCGGCCGAGTATATATATACACGAGGTCGGCAACCCCTTTTCTCTTTGCAAATTTATGTGCAATAGCAATTAAAAATGATCTGAGGCCGGAAATGTTAAAAGACCTCTCGTGCCTTACGTCTAGCCAAAACTTAAGTTTTGAAGCCTATTAGGATAGTGTCAACATTGAGAAAATAAAACTAACTTATAAGTAAGTTATTTTCTACTCACCTCCGGTATCGGGCCACAAATACCCGATCTCGCCCATTCTTTGTTTTACCGCATAAGGGCACGACGGAAAATCTCATTTTACTCCCAGATGAAGACATAAAATTATGTACGCACCACGGGCGGTAGTAAAGAAGGCCTCAAGTTGCTTGTTTATGACCCTCACCTCCAAAATACCCGCGATCTGAGCCATTCTTTGTTTTACCGCCCTAGGTACGTAATATACTATTGTGCAATTAAGGTTATATAAATAAACGCTCCATCGACTATAGGTCCCTTTACGTAGGTACAGTCACAATCACTAACATTTACTATTTATTATAAAATATAATCTCGTGCGTAATATATAGTGTTACGGACGCTAAAATAAGTACAATCGCTCGCATTAATATCTTCACAACTGAAATATGACGTCTATTGGCTCTAGAAAATATGATGTGAGTGTACCAGTTCTCAGTATGGCCAAATATCCTTACTGCTATATAAATAAAGATTAGTATCGATACATCTGACCATACTGGCTGCAACTAACTATATAACGCTGACTGTACTATAAGCAACTAGGGACAGTCTGTAAGGCGCATCCATAACTTTGCGCGCAGAACCTATGGCCTATGGGGCGGAAAGGTTCTGGAATGGTGAACTGGAAGCGGCGTAGGTAGGCGTCCCACGAGGTGGACCGACGACCTGGGGAAGGTCGCGAGATGCCGCTGGTTGTGGAAGGCGGAAGCGGACTCACTAAAATATTTGAAGTGTCTTAAGATACATATTGTCAGTTGTGCAAGATATTAATTTAGATGACTACTTATAATCGTATAGGCGTATGGGAGTTTAAGAAAAAATCTACCATTTTTTTATCAAATGTGACGTTATCTATGATAAGGGACCTTATTGTCGATGGCGCTTACGCCGTTGTTCAAGATGCCGCAGTACAAACGCAACGCGGTTAGACGTAAGCGCCATCGACAATAAGGTCCCTTTTGCTAGATAACGTCACAAATATCGTGTTATTTACTCAGTTACTAGTATCGGTTTTAATAGTAAAAAGTGTGTAAGTTCTCTATACCAAATGTATGAGATGAGACACTTGTAAAAACTGCCCAAAAAAATCAATAACTCGGCGTCAGAAATTGCAAATAATCCTGACCAAAAAAATCGATAAGATATCGCCTATGAAATATACTGACTTCATATCAAGTCAATGGCAATATAATACGATAATTCTGAAAGTTGAAATAGATAACATATACTTAAGAAAAAAACGACGAGACGAACCCGCATCTCCAGCTAAAAGCTCGAACTCCGGAGCTCCTCGTCGTTTTTTTTTTCTCAAGTATATGTTATCTATTTCAACTTTTAATTTATATAGTAGTATTACTACTTAAAAATCAAAGCAAATCAAAAATATTTCATAAAAAATAATTTGATTTGTTCTTAGTTTCATGATAATTCTTATTATAAATTTCTTTAATTTTGTTAATTATGTAAAAAGAAATGGTTTATTTTTTCTTAAAATCCCAAAAATTTTGCGTACATGTAAGATATCCTTTAAAAAGTACAAATTTTATGAAACGAATAGGTACGAACTGTATGTAACACAGTATGCTATAGGCTATTAACTTATTGCCTTATTCCGGCGCGTGCAATAATATCTGTACAACGAAAGCAAAGCTTATTCATGTCGGATAATTTTGGCCGTTACGATGTATCAGATTATTATTGCAACGCCGCCATGTTAGTGTAAGCTCTTATTAGTTCCTTCTGAAGGCGACTTTCAAACAAAAAATAAATCGCGTTAATTTCGGTTTTCACGTCATCTCTTACACATAAATTCCACGAGAGTTGGGTTGAATGGATTACGCACACAAGTATATGAAGTACTGATTGCAAAAAGAGTGAATGAATGGAATGGATGAGTGAATGTAAATAAAAAAAGTATAATGTAACCAGTGCCAGGCCCGGTACCGCGAACATCGAAGTTCGTATATTTCGGGCATCTATCTCTTTTACTCCAATTGAGGCGTCATGAGAGTGACAGAGACAATCGTCCGAAATTTACGAATATCGTGTTTCGCGGTAGCGCCGCAGTTAAGTCATGTGTGAAAAGGTTTAATAGCTAAATAACCAAGTAATGAAAAAGGTACACAAGGTACACACTTTAAATGAAACTATTTTAATCAGTATTTATAAATACATATTTGTTTGGATTCATATCTGGGCTATTTATTAAGTAACATTTTTATTAAAACTTATTGCAATTCACTGTTGAACTTGCTGTGTGTATGAAAAAAATACTGTAATTTCAAAATATCCCTGTATTTACTGATGTTGTTTGCGTGATGTGAATTCTCGTGGAACTACCGACACAACAGCTACTGTTAAAATCGTAATATTGCGTGAATCCGGTGTCAGTTTTACTATACATAAAATTTATGTAAATCGACGAAACTGTCCCGTTCTTTTAAGCCCATCATAAAAGAGACGCCCAAACGTACAGTGCTATCAGTGCTTTCGGTTTGGGCATCTTATCGTTAGGAGTTCAGTACGTTACTTTCTAGCAAATAGTCGTTACAGATTCTCCGAAGTGAAAAATAAATAATTAAAAGACATGTAGGGACTTGTCGACGCGTTCATTATGCTTAAATAAAAAGGGTTTTTGAGAATCTATCTACAATTGGGGGAGAAATCGAACATAGATAAAAAAAATACAGTTTTTTTTAATCGGTCAAAAATTTACATTTTTAATGAGTTAAAACTTATAATAACCTGTAACCAGTCTAATACCGAGTTTTATCACTTAAATATGGACAATTGGGATAATAAAATGCTAATTAATTTTAATTTTTTATGGAGAAAAATTTTTCGATGCGACAGACGTGGACCAAACAAGATATAAGTAGTCGAATCAAAAGTTCACTATAAAAAATATCTGCCGTTTTAAAAACAGAATCGGTCGCCTAAAATTATTAATAATTTGTATATTAATTGTAAATAAAAGCCATGGGCGTTTAGTCATTTTGCTGTTTTTCGTTAAATAATTAATAAAATTATCGTAGCGTAGGATTTTAGCATTTTTTTTTAAATATTTATCGAGGCTTTGTGTGTTGTGTTTTACATTAACTAAGTGTTTCTAACTGGCGTGGTTAGACAGATAGTCGTCGAAATTAAAGTTGAGACAGCGTCAAAAAATAGCAATTAAGAGCATTTCACTAAAACATTGCCACTTTTCAAAGTTTTAATTAACGTAAATATTATGGTTTTTCTACTACTTAAACACACGGATAAACTCACGTGTAATTATATCGCACTAGGCGACATGTTTCGGGTAAGTTCTGGTACGCATCTTTAAGCCGAGTCAACATCTTCAACGCGATCGGTGTGTCCTGACTCGGCTTGAAGATGGGTACCAGAGCTTACCCGAAACATGTCGCCTAGTGCGATATAATTACACGTGAGTTTATCCGTTTGTAACTAAGTAGTAGTAACATGGCTCACAACAGTTTTAATTGTATTATGTAGTTTCTACTCTGAATCACGGTCTCTTTGTAATACAATGAGAAAAAATATTGTCTCAAAGTTTTCTCTATTTTGTTACCATCTTCCATATATTTTGTATGGCGGTAACAAAGTAGGAAATATAAAAAATGTACCGAATTGTCTGGGACATTTTTTTTGTCTATTGGAATGGAAATAGCTCATATTTCTGAGTAGAATGATCATTAAAAAAAAGTTTGTTTAGTGGCAATTATTTAGAGAAACTCAATTAGTTAAATATATTGGTACAAATCTTTATTTGTATAGCAGTAAGGGTGTGTTCGATATATTTGACTACCAACAGCTTTTTTGTAGGAGCTGAAACACCGCTAGAGTATGAAATTTAGTCAAGCCGTTGGGAATTGGGTTCTATAGACGCGCCACCACGGGGAAACTTAAAAAAAAATGGCTAATGATAGTCATATTTTACACAAGTCCATATGTAATAGAATATATATGTTACATTTGTACTATTTTTATTGTTAATTTGTCTTAGCTTAGCGTTAAATATTTTCAATTTAGAAATATGATATTCTGTTTTGAAAGTAGAAAAAACATTGACAGACCTGTCAAATTTTTTTTTTGGTAATGCAGACTTCAAAATTGTATAGATTTTGTTGTGATACTAATGGACTTTGTACACCATAGACAAGGAAAGTATAAGTTCAATTTAATAAATGAATATTCGATTTCACTTCGAAAATTATTCAGAAATAATTATTTTTAAAACGTCTCTTTCGCACTTTATAAGTGAGTAGGACGAACCATTGCCTTTCCTTGTCTATTGTATTTGCTTTTATTTGTAACGTAGAATAATTAGAATAGACCCTGTATCTGACTTAAGTTGTATATTGTATAAAAAAATTAAAAAGAAATTGTTAGCCGAAAAAAAAACTACGGCAAAAATATATTTTTCAAGAGTCAGTGCATAGGCGGTTGCTATGATTGTAACACAAGAAAAAAGTAGCTTGTGGGGTAATGTTGTTTTGTAAAAAAAAAATGGCTGTATGAAAAAATGCGACCGCCAACAAAAAAAAAATTCAGGTTTCGCACAAACGCCAGTCGATCGATCAATCCTTTTTTTTTCAGCATTTTTTTTTTCAGTAAGAGGAGTAAATTGAATCCGTGAGAATCAGCAAACAGGTAATTTTGAAAGGTAAAGTACACTATTTTATTCACTATTTACTAGTGCTTATTTTAATTAATAAATAATTGATATATTTTAGGACATCTTACACAAATCAATATAGGCCTGTTAAACTCAAAAAAATAAAGCTTGCAATGTCGGTACTAGGCGACGATATTTATAAGTAACTTAAATACTAGCTAATGTATTGACATTAGCGGAACATTATTCATGATAATCGCACAAGTAAATGATGACATGGCGTTCGTTGAGAGGGTTAAACAAAATATTATATATACTCTTCGGTTGCTGTGGTAATTATTCATCATGAAATATCTCATTTTTTGCGTGCTCGCGATCCAATAAAGAAGACCAGTGTATCTACAGATATGTGCAAAACTATTTTCCATCGGGAAAACTCGTATCTCGATCGACATACGACGTCAGCCTAACTGTCGATCAATTACTATTAAATGAGTGACATTCATATATATTAATATCGAACTTTATTGTTTAAAGTGACTATATATAGAATAATTTATATATATAGAATAAAGAAATTAAAAAGCATATACAAAGAAAAAAATTTAAAAATAAAAAAAAACGTAAACATGTTACATTTGACACCAAATAATAGAGTTCCATATTAACCGATTCAGTGTGGATGGCACGAGGGCAGTGTCATCATATTCTATGGCGTAAGGCGCGCCTGCCGCGTCATGGAATAATTGTTCGCCGCCAAAGACAAGTTTTTGTAAATGGAAGACGCAACGAATCAGCTAATGGATATGGAAATGTTACTCATTTAATACGATCATTCATTGACAGTTCGGGTGTCATCGTATTCCGATAAAGATCCGAGTTTTCCCGAAGGAATATAATTTCTCACTATATCTGATAAGGAATTGTTGTCAATTATAACAACGTATTTTTGGAATTTATATTTACCTACGTGTGAGGCACGGACTTGTGAAGATAGTTCGTTGTGATCCATATAAACAAAAAATATTTTTAGTATAATTTATTAATTTATAACATAAAATATCTCTTGGAACTCTTAACTATACAAGTATATAGATATTCTTAAATACCTAACTCCGCGTGGACTGGGAGCCATCTATACACACCCATACGAGATAAATCTCATAAATACAGCGGTTATGCGTAATAAGAATCGAGCTAACAGAATCCTTGATTATTGAACCCGGGATACCAGTGTCAATGACTGTCCATAGTAATGAGTGCTTCCCTTAGTAAGGCAGCTTCTGATTGCATCTCTTCAAGACTGCGTGGTGGCTTAGCTGGGTGACATGACGAGAATCTGGAGAATTAAAAAAAAAAACTAAAAACCCCCAAGTATTTTTCTATGGAGTAAAATCTGATTTGGAGACAAGGGAAGCGTTGGTCTACTAAATTTTTTTTTTATAGAAATGTGACATTATATAGGACAAGAGACCTTATTGTTGATGGCGCTTACGCCGTTGTTCAAGATGCCGCAATACAAACGCAACGCGGTTCGCCATCGCCAATAAGGTCCCTTATCATAGATAATGTCACAAATAGTGAAATTATTTTGATATAGTTTGGTACCAAATTGGTTAGTAGTAGAAGAAATTAATAATGTACCTACTGAGGCACTGGTCCCACCGCGAGCTAGTAAGCTATCAGCTATTTTAAGGGACAAAAGATTATCGCTCCCGTGTAAATAAAAGAGAGTGATATATATATTTATAGCTCATCGCCCGGCGATGCACTACGATCGCCCGGCTATGACATATATCTCTCTTTTATTTACACGGGATCGATAATCTTTTGTCCCTTAAAATAGCTGATAGCTCATAGCTTACTAGCTCGCGGTGGGACCAGTGCCTTAGGTATCTGTTATTTTAGGGTGTTAGTAGCTCCCTTCGTTTGTATTCCCAAAAATATATAATTTGGGTATCTTCAAGGCAAGAGTGAATAGGCTGTTACTGAACCAGCGTGCTACACCCTCGACCTCGTCGACACTTATCTTATCATCAGGTGCGATTGAGGTCAGACGCTGGTCGGTCTTGTATAAAAAAAAAGAGTAAGAAATGTATAATAAATATGGGTTTTCTCTTTTTACAACGGTTTTCGCACATTCAAAAATAATAATAAACGCTAGGGATTTAAGCTCAGAACCGTCGGCTTTAATAGCCTTCCTATAATTCTATGCACAATCTGGTTAGGCTGTACACTCAGCGTCATATAGCTGGCAGCATTCAAAGTAGTCAAATAGTTCGCTACAGTCAGCATCATATAGTTGGTAGCAGTAAATGTAGGCAAATATATAGTAACACATCCTTACTACTATACTAATAAAGATCTGTTTCGATATATTTGGCTTCGATGGTTGGTACTAACTATATGACGCTGACTGTACATCATACAAATTTTATGGTGTACCCAACTTTATGAGTACTTTGGATGCTGCCAACTATATGACGCTGACTGTACACGTATACTTACTGGTCGTGCTTGGCTAGCTCCAAGTATATGAGGTCGTTCTGTATGAAGTCGCCCTTTTTACGAGGCATTATGTGGCAGTGGAGGTGCTAAAAAAAATTAAATAATCAATGAAAAAAAATACGGCTTGGTAGGCGGGTTGGCGATCGCAGTATGTTCCACCGCTTTAAAGGGATGTTGTCCAATCATGATCGGAAAATGAAATAGATGTTATAACCTCATATACTTTAGGTAAAACTTATTTCGTTATTTTTTTTATTACATACAACAACTACAATATTACACTAATTACTTAGGTACCCTATTAAATCTAAAAAAGCCCATTCTCGTATTGTACTGGCATCAAGAAGACGAGGGTTACCATAAAAATATAATAAGCAAGACTACACATGTTACAAATTCTAGCAAAATTAAATAAAATAGATATTTTATGAGCAATTTATCTTGATAACGACGATATTTAATAAAATTACTGGAATGTTTTAAAGGTAATTGACCCTAAAATGATAAACTTTAAGGTCTAAAAAAATTGAGAAATTAAGAAAAATAATAATATTCAGTCGGTTCCTTACATTTTTATGAACAATAAAATGTACGGTAACTATATACATAAACGCATTATTTTACGATCAAAATCTGAATTGCATTATTTTTCCATACTTTAGAGTGGGCGACGACCTAGGCGTGACGTCATAGTTAAGCATCATTTTGTTAGGAGCGTTTTGAGCGGACAGTGCGAGATTCAGACTTTAACTCTAATTTCTGACTCTTGTTTACCTTTTACGCAATTGATCCCATAGCGACATTTGATCCCCACAACGAAACAAATCGATTCATATAACAAAAAATATTCCTCTCGCCTATTGTTATACAAATGTTCTACCTTGACAGTCTGTCCCGCGTCGGGCCCGTCCTGGATGGTCACCGTACACGACTGCGTATCGTGGACTTTCTCCATCAACTGTGAAAACGTGGACATGCTAGTAATATATGAATACTAAAAAAACACCCATGATTGAAGAACAAATATATGTGCTCATCCCACAATTAAATACCCTTACTGGGATTTGAACCAAGACATACTCAGGGTAACATTCAACTAAGCGGCTACACAATAATGTACGATTCCCACTGACCGGGCCGGGCGGAGTCGGCTGCCGCCACGTGTCAGCGGCTGCTCGAGCGCCCGGCGGTAGACGACCGCGTCTCTCGGGGCGAATAAATCTATCGCCGATCGGACGTCATCGGATGTGCCTGCGCCCGACGGCGTGCGGGGGCGGCCGAACGGAGCCGAGAACCTCCGTCCACCTCCGCGAGCGTCCGACCGGCCGGCAGCGGCGCCAAAAACACTCAAATATGGAATGACTACGGTACAGAAGCTCTACATTTCTTTGGCAACTATTTAAATGCGCTTGAGCGCGCGCTTAGGGAATGCAATCTCGTACGAGATCTCGCAAATTACGGGATCTCGCGAGATTGGGAGAATCGCAATTAAAACATATGCAAATGCTTGTTTTAAGAACTAGTAATTGACATGATATGTAATTAAACAGAAACTGCGTTGCTTAGTTATAAAAATAATGTAAGTTTTATTTTAAAAATCAACAGAGTACTTATTATTTTGTCTCTAAATCTATTAACATTTGTTAATGTCTATAATTATTATACCTACTGTAGCTAAGCAGTATCAATCCATATTTAGTTTTTTGTAAATGATTACTTTAGTTTCAATAATTAAGAGTAATAGGAACATTACTTATCTCGTTATCTCGCGAGATCTCGTACGAAATTTGACGAGATCCAATCTCGTAAAATATGGCCGGGATCTCGCGAAATCGGGATCTCGGCGAGACGAGATTGCATTCCCTACGCGCGCTGACTCCGCCCGGTCGGTGGGAATCGTACTGAGCTCCATACACCATACCTTCTGTACTAGTCGTATGGTGGCGTAGAAGTCGCTCGCCTCCTCTTCGGAGAGGTCGGCGTTCCGTTCCGCCGGGCGCCTTGGTGCCACCAGCACGTGTCCGGGCGTCACACAGCTGACACCAAAGATGACCAATAATCAAGGATCGGACAAACGCCCATCATTTCGAAAATATAACCCTGTTCCGTACAGCAGACACTTCCTTATTTTATGATGTTAAAATATTTTGGAAGAACAGTATACCAATGTCACCGATTACATATGCCCCTATGACGTCCGTAGACTGTGAACGGACTTTTTCAACGCATAAATGGGTCCTAAATTCACATCGTTATAGGCTCACAACTGAAAATATAGAAAAAAATTTGGTCATTCTATTTTATTGACGAAAGTAAATTTCGGAATGTTAATCATAAATTAATTTGTCACTGATATAAATTATGGTCCAATAAATGTGTGAAATACTATTTTTTTATTAACATAAGGAAGTCTCTGCTGTACGGAACAGGGTTATATTTTCAAAATGACGGGCGTTTGTCCGATCCCTGCCAATAATATAATAAATCAAATTATTTAAATATGTAGGGGGTAAAATATTAATAATTCAGCGATAATACTGGTGATAGAGGAACAGATTAAGAATTCAATTTATTTTTTAATAAATAAATATTTCGGGACAATCTTACACAAATCGACCTAGTCCTACGGTAAGCTCAGTAAGGCTTGTGTTGTAGGTACTGGACGAGGATTATATAATAGATAGATACATATAAATTTTACGGTAGATGTCGCTTAGCACCTCCTAGGGCCATTGACGTATATGGAAGAGTAAAAAAAAAAATTTGCAGCTAACGGGTAAGTTCGTGTCTCGCTCGAGTTAATTTAAAATGTTCCCTTTTCTCCTAAGAAGTAGTTTTTAATTTCTAAATGTGACATTATCTAGCAAAAGGGACCTTATTGTCGATGGCGCTTACGTCGAACCGCGTTGCGTTTGTATTGCGGCATCTTGAAGAACGGCATAAGCGCCATCGACAATTAGGTCCCTTATCATATTAATGTTGTCATAACCCTTACCGTAAATTGACGAAGGCATACGTCAGCTCGCTGCTGTAAAACACGCACGTCTCCGGCACGAGCACGTGCCCGAACTGTCTCCCCCGGCCGCGGGGCTCCGCCGGCGCCGCAGCCCCGCCGCCTGCGCCGGCTCCACGCTGCCCGTGCGCAAACTCAGCGCGTACAGGGAGTATACGTCTTTCCTGAAATATATAATACCAAGCTGAACCCGCGAACTTCGTACCGTCTCACAGTGGAAGGTCTTCATACCCCAAACCCCCCTTAAAGGCCGGCAACGAGACGGATGCCCATGGGCGATGGTAATTATTTACCATCAGGCAATCCGTCTGCTCGTTTGACACCTTTGTCATAAAATAAATACTTAAGTAGGTAAATATTACCCTACAGTAAGCTCCAGAAGGCTTGTGTTGTAAAAATACCCATAATATAGAAACAAATGTCTGTATTTATCAGCAGACCTCGGACAGACTGAGCCATTTTTACGTCATTAATGTCAAGTGTAGATGTTAATATAGATATACCTGAAGATAAAATATTAAAAAGAATTCATGCATTATAATTAAACTAAAATGACAGTGCATTATGTACAAAACGAGTAGGTATCATTTATTTATTAAAAATTTTCTTAGTTATTGGTTATTGTAATAAAGAAGTATATATAAATTTTTTAATTTTTAATCTACTTCTTCTTGAGTTTAATATCCACTTATAGATGGAAAAAGACCTTTCTACTTCCACTGAAGTGAGCGGAGTGAAGTTGTATATTAAAATACCGTCCACATCTGTTCCTTCAGATTTTTTTTCAGCATAGTCCCTAAATAGCTAGAGTCTGGGTTTCTAGCTATGACGTCATTTCATATTACTAAATTAAGTAAATACTCAAAAGAAATTCGACATCTGGACAATGTCATGTCAGGTTCATTTTTAATCCACTTAAGATCTGTATTTTCTTTATATTTCGGCATACTCAAATTCGGAATAATCTGTCTTCTTATGTATTCTTTTTTTAGCAAACTCAAATTGCCTACAAATTAAAATAACACAACAGAACATAACAATAATGAAATTAATGACTTTGTCATGATATTTCAATGTTAAATATGGCATCGTTAAATAGAGTTATTGTCTATCTGAAGAGGTATGATATCATATCAGTTATTTTACTTTCATATGGATATGCTTATCATTTAAAGAGCCTTGCTATAAAATTAATTTGTTTTGCTAGTTATGTAAAGATCTAAATAGAATAATTTTATTCGTTGTTAAATTACATCACATCTATCATTGAATGACTACGTAGGTATGTCTATATTATGCAAACTCTTAAAACAGCTCACCCTGTCCGAGGTCTGTTTATCAGACAAATAAATGCTCTTGCCGGGATTTGAACGCAGGTCCGTCAGCTTCACCCGCACCGCAAGCACACATTCTTTTCTTTGCCAGCAAGTTTAAAGAGTGAAAATATTATTAAAAATTAATTTGTTACCCACGCATGGTTTCTTTTGATTTATTACTTAACTAATAGATTTCTGATCACGCAATTATTGATACTCTGCCCCACGAGGATATAATATTACAAGCGTGATAACTAAGAACAAATCAAATTATTTTTTATGAAATATTTTATTTCATACTATATTATAATGAAATACAGCAATTTCAACTTATAGGCGTGATGTTATACTAATTTCCCTTTTACCCACATTCGTGTTTATTCTCTACTATAAATATTAAAACTTTTAGTCACTTAGTACGCTGTTTGTTAAATATTAAAATTTATTAATGCACTCATGGTAACTTTTTTACCTACATGTAGGATTTGAATTTAAAAAATGCCAGCTGCTAATATACCTAAAATGTGTATATAAATACCTATAATTAATAATTAAATCTAACAATAAAATTCAACTAAAACTAACAAAAAAAGGCCACTGCGGTATGGTACCGAAGACGCTGGCAGCGTTTCCTCGCTGAATCTTAAGGCTGATACGAACGAGGTAGCTGCCAGCTCTTCGGTCTCCTGTGGCGTCTCTGAGTCTCTTTGAAAGGCCCTCAAAGAGGCTTAGAGCGCAAAGACCTTACGGACCGAGGCTCTCGACACCCAATGGGATAAAATTTTATTCTTAATATGATAATATAGAAAATAGGAAATACCCTAATCGCCTCGCTTAATTGAATAGACGCAGTTTACGGACCATACCCGGAATTTTAAATTTGACTGTTATTTTTTCTGAACAGATAATTATAGTATAAAATAAAGCGATGTATCTACTTATGATAACACATAGAAACTGCGGCGCTACCGCGAACAACGATATTCGTAAATTTGCGACGATTGTCTCTGTCACTCTCATCACACCTACATTGGAGTAAAAGAGGAAGATGCCCGAAACATACGAACTTCGATGTTCGCGGTACCGCTCCTCCGTTAAGTATGGCGGCTATGAGAACGTAACAAAGATAGCTATATGTAATATTGTGCGCGTTGGCAAGGGAATAGTAGTTTATGTATCTGTAATTATGTATAGTTACATACACTACTTTATCTACACACATATCATAAATGTTTTAAGATGAGTTCAGGAACCGTAGGGCAATGACCTGCAGTATTACTAGTGTTACTTGAAACATTAAAAAGTCAACGAACAACACAAATGACAGCTTGGAATGGCGGCGTTGCGTATTTCATATCTCAGTCAAATATCTTTTTAAACCATAGACAATCGAATGAACTCCCTATTCTATTGTCACTCGAGTTCTTATGTCGTTCGATTTATATTAAAAATACATAACAATTACTGTTTTAATATCTATAGATACTAGAATATACACCCCACTTGAATTTGACAGCTGTTCCAAATTTAAACTCATAACCTACCTGACGCATTATAAGCGTTTGTTGCGTTTTTACAACTACCTTCATCACAAACATAAAACTACCATAACAAAACGTCATGTTTCTAATACTGTTATTTATTTCACTCCTAGTTTATAGTATTAGTTATGAGTTGAAAAAAGTGATAGTATTATCCAGACACAACATACGAACGCCTATGACTAATGTACTGGGGTTCTATAGCTCAAAAAAGTGGAATACGTCCAATGAACAACCAGGCTATTTAACCTCAAAAGGACGGCGTCTAGAAGTCTCTATGGGGAAGTATTTCTCTGAGTATTTGTATGAAAAAGGTTTATTAGACAAGAATCTTTTACAAGAACAAGTGTACGTATACGCTAATGTTGTGCCACGGACTGTGGAAACAGCTAAAGCTTTCGTCGAAGGCGCATTCGGTGATGCTGTTGAAGTCAACTACAATAACAACACAAGTTTCGATCCAGTTTTCTTACCGATCATAAGAAACGGTACAGAAACATTTATACAAACTGTACAAAACAATATGCAAACGAAAATAAATAACACCGACTTGAAAAACGCTTATGTCAAGTTAAACTCAGTTGTACACCTTAGGAATGTGACATTCTGTAAAATTAGGAATGTGTGTGATTTGAATGAACTAAAAAGTGAGGTTAGTATACAAGTAAATAATTTACCGCAAATATCGGGGGCATTGAAAAGGGGTTCAGATTTGGTCGACGAACTGATAATGGGATATTACGATGGGGGATTAGATGACGCATGGGGACTTATAGAGGAATTCAGAGAAATAACTAAGATATTAAAAATTTATAACGATATTAGTTACAAGACTAGCCCCGCGGACAAAGACGAAGCTTCTACTCTAATTAAATATATAGCAGACATGTTTAATGGTACGAAAAAATTTTATATGCTAGTAGGACATGACGTTAATATACTTACTTTGATGTCGGCGTTGGGGTTTAAGGATTACAGTCTGGATGGTCAGTTTGAGGAGACGCCTATCGGCGGGAAGGTCGTGTTCGAGAAGTGGCACGACGGAGCATGCGCGCGCGACCTGCTGCGCGTGCGCTACGTGTACCAGTCCGCGGCGCAGCTCAGAGATGGCGCTGAAGTCAGTTTACTCGACCCGCCTTCTGTTGTGATGCTCGAAATGGAAAATTGCGCCGTCGACGATGCCGGGTATTGTCCGTGGAATGAATTTATAAGTTTATTAAATAATCTGCTGATATGAAATTGACTACATTTTATGACTATTATAAATTTGATCGTATTAATGAATTTATATATATTGAATAAATGTTTGTGACCTAAATATTTTTTTTCTAAAGCACCTCCCATCAGCTGCGGTGGCTGTACACACGCACGCCCCCCTCCCTTGCGGTGGCTGCACACGGCACGTCCCCCTCACCTGCGGCGGCTGAACACACGCACGCCCCCCTCCCCTGCGCTGGCTGTACACACGCACGCCCCTCACCTGCGCTGGCTGTACACACGCACGCCCCTCACCTGCGCTGGCTGTACACACGCACGCCCCTCACCTGCGCTGGCTGTACACACGCACGCCCCTCACCTGCGCTGGCTGTACACACGCACGCCCCTCACCTGCGCTGGCTGTACACATGCACGCCCCCCCCCCTGCGCTGGCTGTACACCCGCCCGCCCCTCACCTGCGCTGGCTGTACACACGCACGCCCCTCACCTGCGCTGTCTCTACACACGCTCGCCCCTCCCCTGCGCTGGCTGTACACACGCACGCCCCTCCCCTGCGCTGGCTGTACACACGCACGCCCCTCACCTGCGCTGGCTGTACACACGCACGCCCCTCACCTGCGCTGGCTGTACACACGCACGCCCCTCACCTGCGCTGGCTGTACACACGCACGCCCCCCCCCCTGCGCTGGCTGTACACACGCACGGCCCCCTCCCCTGCGCTGGCTGTACACACGCACGCCCCTCACCTGCGGTGGCTGTACACACGCACGCCCTCCCCTGCGCTGGCTGTACACACGCACGCCCTCCCCTGCGCTGGCTGTACACACGCCCGCCCCTCACCTGCGGTGGCTGTACACACGCACGCCCTCCCCTGCGCTGGCTATACACACGCCCGCCCCTCCCTGCGCTGGCTGTACACGCACGCCCCCTCCCTGCGCTGGCTGTACACGCCCGCCCGCTCCCCTGCGCTGGCTGTACACACGCACGCCCCCCTCCCCTGCGCTGGCTGTACACACGCCCCTCACCTGCGGTGGCTGTAGACAGGCATGTCCCCCGCACGGCCCGCAGCCGGCCGGCACACAGCTGGGCGGCCCGCAGGCCGGGCCGGTCCCCACAGTCCGCCAGCACGCGTCCCCACGGGTCGACGCACAGCGCGTGTCCGTAGCTGCGTCGCTTGTCGTTGTGCGCGCCGACCTGCGCCGCCGCTATAACGTAGCACTGGTTCTCGATTGCTCGAGCCCTGCAAACGTTTAGCTAGTCAACGACATCGCCATTGTTCTCCCTTTCTCTCGCACTACTATTACTATTAAACAATTCTAATTATTTTTAAAAATAATAAAAAAGGACGTCTGCCTAATAAAATGGTATACAATTTCTTTCATTAGGTTTAGGGCGATAATAAACTACAATAAATAATTAGACTTGATATACATATTTTTTATTAAGCAGAACCGTCTGCTAGCGAATTATTCATGTAATTTAATGATTTGATATAAGTAAAAGTTAGGTCACCTCAACAAGGTGTGCCAGTGGGCCTCCCCCGTGGCCTGCGTGAAGGCCGAGGGGTAGGTCAGGATCTCGGCGCGGAGCACCGTCAGCGCCGTGCTCAGCTCCGGGAACCGCATGTCGTAACATATGGCCATACCTGGACAGGTCATCAACGACATTTCATTTTGTTTTTCTCAAACATGCAATGAAATTTTGTCTTTACATTCCTTATAATAGACACGGAAGTATGGTTTTTTGGGCGCGGCAACTAAAGGGGACGGAAATGGAATTTCATATAACTTTGCAAAGTAACTTTTTTTTCGACGATTATCCTTACAGAGGCAAAGATGGCGGGTGTCATAGCAAACAGCTGATGTTCATTTTTAATACATTTCGATTATTACTCACCATACCCTTATTCGACAATACAGGGTGGGCTATTTAAACCCGACCGATTCCAACCACCTATTTCTGACGATATTACAATTAAATAATGTTATATGAACATAGGCCTAATTACGCAGTTTTTATTTTTTTATTTTTCAAACAAAATAAATAAATTAAGCTTAGCACTTCATTGTGAACAAATCTTTAGGTCAGAGTGTGAATAAGAAAATCCAATTCCTGATAGAGAAACAGAGTAAGTAAGCAAACACTTAACGAATCACTCCGACACAACACGATGCACTGTCAGTGAAAAGTGAGGATGTGTCATGGATTGTTTGCTACTTTATGACAACTAATTTCAAGTATGTAGGTATATACAGTCGTGTAATACTAATCGGCTTTTATCGGTCAGTCCACCATTTCTACAGATCTCAGGGCTTTAGCCACGAAAATTCTGACAGTTTGACATTGATGACAGGATCTAATGTTCCTACCTAAGACGGGACTGTTATAAGGTAACCATAGCAACATCAGTTTTCGGTAAAACCGTGATCGGTCATTGGTTAATCATCCTTTGTTATAATGTAACCCTAGCAACGTCAGCGTCCGTGCAACTCGCAGGATCGGTCATTAGCTAACCGAGCTTTGTTGTAATTTAACCATGGCAACGGACGCGTCATTGGTGTGAACAGAGTTTTTATTGTTTGCTGCGCAGAAACGTTTTAAGTTACTTTACATTCTTAGGGTGTGTTACACTTGAGATTTTTCAACTAGGTAAATTCTTAAAATCGCGATTATCTAAAAAAATACGCGTTTTTGGACTACATGTTGTACCACTTTTTTTACTTCATTTAAGCTTAGGAAGCTATGGTTAAAATCGGTCGGGGTTAAACAGCCCACGGTGTATAATAACAAAACCCTAATCATCCGCTCACCAAAACCTTACATATCGCTTATAAGGGTTACCCTTATAACAGGGCTTCCCTTTTACATATGTACAAGCGTGCTAATTGAAATCGTCTGCCTTGTTCATAAAGCACACATTGCTCTGATCCAATAGTAAGGCGGCGCGGTGACGCGGCTTTTTCTTTGACTTCTTTGATTTGATGGACGCGCACTTTTCGAACACTAGCGTAGACATATACTAAACCTGTCTCTTTCACGCAAGGATTAACTACGACATTACTAAAAGGAAAGCTTAGCTTAAGATACCAAGGCATAAAGGATAGCAGTTAGTGATTGTAAAGGGCTAGTTTTATGTTTGGCTTAGTCGTACGGTAAGGGATAGTCAAATATATGGGCTAGCAGTTCAAACTGTAAGTCTTTCAATGTGTTAGCCGTGTTTACATTGTTATCGATGAATTCTCAATCCAAATTGAGACTTCGATGCCGTCAAGTGTTTAATAAGCTTGCGGTAATGTGTTTACACGTCACCCATGATGACGTAATACGAGGGATAATATAGAAAAAAAATCAAGTCTAAGCAGTACTCGTGTAGCACAATTGGTAGTGCACTGGGCTAGTGATCCAGTGGTTGTGGGTTCGAGTCCC
This sequence comes from Grapholita molesta, assembly GCA_022674325.2. Lineage (NCBI taxonomy): Eukaryota > Metazoa > Arthropoda > Insecta > Lepidoptera > Tortricidae > Grapholita > Grapholita molesta. Next base: position 6,811,702 of record CP053145.2, on the reverse strand, counting down.
GCTGCGAGACAAAAAAATGTATTTTTCTTTCGATTTAAATATCGATTATTTTATATACTCACCTATTCTCCCGACAGGCGAGTCCACGGGCGCCACTATGTGTTGTCCGGGACTACAAAAATCGCTCTCTTTCAGCCTTACATTTTTCTCCGGGATTTCGACGTCGAATAGATGCAACTTGCGATATTGCTGGACTATGTCGCCAGTATTGTTTATTATAATATGAGTGTTGTATATTTTCGTTGGGTCTTCTTTATTCTGCAATGTGAATTATGAATTATGAGAATAATCAATTCACGCTATCGGTTCTGATGTCAAAGCTGACGATTTAACGCTGGTCCCGTCGAAACGTGGGAATTTTTGGAGGCAACGCGCATGTGAATCCTCTGGAATTGCAGGCGTCCATGAGCTACAATACATTTCAGCCGTAACCGTATACAGTCCAATGCTGGACATAGGCGTCCCACAAATATGACTTGTATCATCTTGGGGGTAGTTGCCATAGTCGCCACACTTGGCGGGCGGGTTGGCGACCGCAGTAGCTATAGATTGGGTTTCGACGGACACTGCTGCCCGTCCGTAGGATGTTTCCCTTTGTCGCCTCTTGACGACACCCGCGGGAGGAGATGGGGCTACTCAGCCGGCATCACACGGCACAAGCTACGGTAACTGTTTACCATCAGGCGGGCCGTGTACTTGTTTGCCACCGTCGGTCAAGTAAGTTGATAAAGGCACCTCCTACCTGTTCATGGAGCCCCCCCATGGACAGCCAGACATTGTGTTCGACAGCCAGTCTCCGGTAACTGTCGACGGTGCTGCCACCTACGATCGGCTCCGCGTAGCGTAGGGTGTCTTCTTTGTTGTCACATATATAGTCGCAGGCCTCGGGGAAAAATACCATCTGAAATGTTATTAACATTAGAAAATCCTCGATGTTTAAATTGAAAGAAAAATAGAAAAATTTGACTCGAAGCGGGACTCGAACCCACAACCACTGGATCACTAGCCCAGTGCACTTCCAATTGTGCTATGCGAGTACCCGGTATTGTGGTACAGCACAATTGGAAGTGTACTGGGCTAGTGATCCAGTGGTTGTGGGTTCGAGTCCGGTTCGAGTCAAATTTTTCTATTTTTGTTTTGATTTAAATATCGAAGATATTCGCTAGCAGACGTTTCTGCATAATAATTATGCAATAGCTTAAAAAATAAATTAGAAAATCCTATAAGTTTTTTTTGGCTTGTAAAAAAAACTAGCTAGAGATTGGATTTAATTTAAGTATGCAAGGAGAATGGAGTAAAAGACTTCTTTAGATTTCTTTGGCAACCGGTCTGGCCTAGCGGGTAGTGACCCTGCCTATAAAGCCGATTGTCCTGGGTTCGAATCCCAGTCAGGGCATTTATTTGTGTGATGAGCACAGATATTTGTTCTTAAGTCATGGGTGTTTTCTATATATTTAAGTATTTATATGTATCTATCAATTATATATATCGTCGTCTAGTACCTACAACTGGACTGGTCAAATCATTAGAGAGGGGCTTGACAAGTGGACAAAAGACCTTATAGAGTGGTACCCAAGGGGGCACAAAAGGAAGAGAGGAAGGCCCTATCTTCGATGGTCAGATGATTTCAAAAAGATAGGTGGAGTGAACTGGCTAGGGAAAGCAAGAGATCGCAATACCTGGAAGGACTTGGAAGAGGCCTATGTCGGAAAACAATCTGAAGTTGTTAATGGAAATTAAAAAAAAAAAAAAAATTGTAAACAGTAATAGTATAGGGAAGCAACATATATTTAAGTATATAATACATTTAAGAAATGTACAAACCTTCAGAAAAAAAGGCTATTTTAATTTATTTTATTTTAGTACCTACAACACAAGCGTTACTGAGCTTACCGTAGGACTAGGTCGATCTGTGTAAGATGGTAATAAAAAATTACCTGGACATCCTCCTTGGCAGCGTCGCTGACCATTTGGCTGACAGTCTCAAGGTTAGCGGCCTTGTCAGCCACTGACGTCATCTGACATACGGCTATCCTCTGTTTACTCATGGCGTCACTGAAATGTCTTACTAACTGTTGTCTACACTGCTTTAAAAACAGGTATGCCTGTGAACAAAAGATAGTTCTTTATTTGTATACAAGTAAGTTTCCGTAACACCCAACCTTTTTTAAGGACAAGTGGAACAACAACCCAATGTCCTAAAAATAGGACATTATATTTTGAATTTTCACCTTCCAAAAAAAAGGTTTAATTTTGTTTAAGAAAGTTCATCTCGTGGGACGTTACGACTACATCTCGATGTCCTAAAAATAGGCCCTTGGGCCTTACGAGGATAATGATTTAAAGAAAACGGCTGGTCCACTATGGACACGGTTAGCCAGAGATAGAGAGGCATGGAAGGCAATGGAGGAGGCCTTTGTGTCAAAAGGACATGTCGAGCCGACGTTGTTGCATAAAAAAAAAAAATAATAATAATTAAATGAACTTGTACTAAAATTGTAACTGTATTATTGATAACAAAAGGCTTTGAAATTAAAATTAAAATTGAAATTTCTTAATATTATATTAATATACATGGACCCCCATAGGGTATAACAAAATTTTGTTACATTATTTTTATTTAAACGTAATTTGAATACATGTTTGTTCTAGTAGGTAGTACCCTGCCTATGAAGTCGATGGTCCTGGGTTCAAATCCCAAAATTATTTGTGTGATGAGCACAGATATTTGTTTCCGAGTCATATATATTGTTGGCCGAGTACCCACAACACAAGCCATCTTGAGCTTACCGTGGGGCTCGGTCAATTTGTGTAAGAATGTCCTGTAATATATTTATTATCAATATATATATTGATTAATGCAATGGCTACAATTACAATATCAGGTGTGTTTGTAACTTTCATAATGAACAGCTACTTTTACACAAATGAATTTATCCCAATGCAGTTTAAGTAGATATTATGAAACTTTTTAGAAAATTTTGAATTGACTATTTGTCATAAACATGATTTGGCACAAAATTTAATAGCAGTTAGTAGTAAACGCTCAAAATGCTATATAATTGCTCTACAGCAAAATAATACAAATTAAACTTTTTTATATGTATTAGGACAAGTCATAAACTTTTTTTTTTTAATGGCTTTGAATCATTAGCCAGCATCACGTTGTAAGAAATAAAAAAAAAAAAAAACGATTCCGAAACTAGATATATAGTTCCTTTTTCCCATTACAATAATGAATTAATCTTACCTTATAATTTCAGCTTATTTAACTTACAAAAGGAGACTAAACATGTCAAAATATCTTTACTTTCAATCCACAACAGTAGACCTACTGAAGTAGGGACTTTACAATTAACTAGATCACGAAATATATTTGAACGGTTAAGTAATGGGCACGAAAAAAATATATGGTTTAAGTCCCCTTCCTCCAGTCCACACTCACAAATTGAGGAGTCCCGAGCATGAATTCCTTTTAAATGAACCGGGGAGCTGCAGTGGCCCAATCTCATTCTAATAATAATTAAAGAATTTAAAATCTTTTTTTTTAAGTCATAAACAACAAAAGTCGATGTTAAATGACTTACCTGTAATTAGAAAAAAAAGATAAGCTGCTACGAGCTCTATTGTTTACTTACGTTATAATTGTTATCATCTTATCATTTTTCAACATAACCTAAAACACCGGTTTATGTACATACCTTCATCCTACGCAGATAAATGATATATTAAAATATTTAAACTGCATGAGCACTACAATTAATAAAAACCTTATGTGATTCTTGTTGTTTGTTTAGATATTCTAGTTTTGTTTTGACTTTGACATTGATGACTTTACTTACGACCTTTAGACGTGCATTCTGAAACTAAAATTTTATACTACTTTGGAGGCCTACTGCAGAAATCGATGTTTGTAAAAGCACAGCATAATAAAGAGTTTAGTAGGAATAATGACTGGAGAACGCATCCGCGTGCGTCAGTAAGGGACAAAGATATTCCGGCTGTTGTAGCCCAAAATGTAGCCTAAAAATGTAACAATACACTATAGTTTTGCTTTCCAGGACATTGATTATAACAAAAATATTAGTTTATTCTGTATTAATTACCGCAACTTTGGTTGAAAACCCAAGAAAACTCTAATTGTATTTGTTTGTTCCCCTCCAACTTTGACAGTTCTGAGGGGAACAAAAATATGAGAAACTATGACAAGGACGGACGAAAATAGCGCCGTCTCTGCCATACCTATGGAAAGTTACATAAGACCATCCCTTTCGATCGGTGTATTATTATTAGCACGCTCCGTCTAGGTAAATATTATGTCTATGTAAAAAGTACTAACGTAGTACAAGTAAGGTGCGTGTGGAAAGAGATAGCGATTTGAGTGTCCATAGAGCTGTCTTGTTTACGTACTGTCGCCGCATTCGAAATTCACATTGTTAGTGTGACAACGTGACAACCGCCTGAACTATTTTTTAGGGTTCCGTAGTCAACTAGGAACCCTTATAGTTTCGCCATGTCTGTCCGTCCGTCCGTCCGTCCGTCCGTCCGTCCGCGGATAATCTCAGTGACCGTTAGCACTAGAGAGCTGAAATTTGGTAGTAATATGTATATCAATCACGCCGACAAAGTGCAAAAATAAAAAGTGGAAAAAAATGTTTTCTTAGGGTACCCCCCCTATACGTAAAGTGGGGAGTGATTTATTTCTTCATTCTAAGCCTAGCGTGTCATATATCGTTGGATAGGTATTTAAAAATGAATAGGGGTTTACTAACATCATTTTTGGATAATATAAAGGTTTTCGGAAATAATCGCTCCAAAAGTAAAAAAAAGTGCGTCCCCCCCCCTCTAACTTTTGAACCACTAGTTTAAAAAATATGAAAAAAATCTCAAAAGTAGAACTTTACATAAACTTTCTAGGAAAATTATTTTGAACTTGATAGGTTCAATAGTTTTATATATATATAAAAATGAACCCCTATTTCTCTTGGTCACGCTATAACTTGAGAACGGCTTTACCGATTTGGCTAATTTTGGTCTTGAAATATTTGTAGTAGCTCAGGGAAGGTTTAAACGGTGAGAAAGTATGAAAAAAATCGAGTAATATACTAAAAAACTAAAATATTGTTCCCCCATACAAACTTTATCAACTCGAAAAAACTGTAAGCGCCGCAGGATTTCATACATCTTACGAGTTTTTGGTAAAATAATCTCTGCTTTCGCTCGAGAAAGGCGGAAACGCCGTAGGATTGCATATATCTTAGGCTTTTTTGCGAGCATAATAGGTACTTTATATTATTCCAGAACTAAAGTCGTTAAGGCGATAGTTTCTTACCAATTGTTAATAAATTAGTCCTTATTCCCTAAGATATGGCTGTCAAAATCTCTATTGAATGACAAGTTACACTTCATCACTTCAGGCCCGGTACCGCGAACATCGAAGTTCCCATATGTCGAGTATTACTCTTTTACTCCAATTAAGGCGTTAAGAGAGTGACAGAGACAAACGTCCGAAATTTACGAATATGGTTTACGAAACCTTATTTGGAGTAAAAGAGAAAGATGTTCGAAATATACGCACTTCAATGTTCGCGATACCGCTCCGGAAAACTGCGGCGCTACCGCGAACATCGAAGTTCGTATATTTCGAACATCTTTCTCTTTTACTCCTAATAAGGTGTCGTGACTCGTGACAGAGATAAGCGTCTGAATTTACGAATATCGTTGTTCACGGTAGCGCCGCCATTTTATGTATAATTCCGCGTTTAGTTTTAATCGTAAATAAGATTCTGCACTAATATTCATTGCCCAATGCGACCGTCCCCTGCGTTGTCTTACTACTTCACTCACACTCAGTCCCCATCTGAGTGTGAGTGAAGTAGTAAGACAAATACGAACATTTCCGAGAAAATACGATAGGAAAGGATCATTCACTACATCTGAGCCCCGAGTGTATGTTTTTAACGTAACGTCACCATCGCGTTAGAGTTACCCATATTATATCAGTATCACTTACGCATTCGAGACATTTTTTACGTCAAAAGAAACTTACACTAGAGCCTCTAAACTTTAAGCTCGCGCGCATAGTTTACTTAATTTGCCGATAGATGTCGCTGTAGGTGGAACGCTCATACTCTACATGGCGGTTTTAAGATTCTTTCTGATTTAATGGGGTTGGAGCATACATGCCCATACATTTGATACATTAGGTTGAAACTGACTGACTGACTTCAAATGACGCTGGCTGGTTATCACTCCATGTTACAACCCCTTATTACTACTCGTGGTGGGACTGAAATATTTTTTCGAATTTTCCATGTATACCTAGTTGGGATATATAACTCTTTCTTTAGTTGTCACCGTCCTTTGTGGGCCGATTTTTGGGTTACGGTACTTAATATTAATGTGTCAACAACAATGTATCAAATAGCCCATTTTTAACTCTTAAGTGGGAACACTTACTGTGACGGACGAAAAACTACGGAACCCTACACTGAGCGTGGCCCGACACGCTCTTGGCCGGTTTTAACTCTTAAGTGCGAACACTTACTGTGACGGACGAAAAACTACGGAACCCTACACTGAGCGTGTCCCGACACGCTCTTGGCCCGTTTTTTATCTATTTAAATTGAAATAGATGACATGTATTTAAGAAATAGTGATAAGGCCCGGTACCGCGAACATCGAAGTTCGTATATTTCTTCTACTCCAATGAAGGCGTCGTCAATTTCATACAAATTGTTTATTACTAATCGACTGTTTTTTTAATGTTAGCTGGATATACCTAAGCAGCAGAAGTGGCTAAGCGGTTGAGGTGTTCAAAATGAGGTCAACACGTCTCTATTGTCAAGAGAATAAAAGCGCGTGTAGGTAATTTTGAACACTTCACCCACTTAGACACTTGCTACTGACTGGAGTTTTTCATCTATAGAGGACGTTAAAATACCAAAAAAATTATTCTTTTTTAACCGACTTAAAAAAAGGAGGAGGTTCTCAATTAGATTTTTTTTGTATGTATGTTACTCGATATCTCCGAGAACCGTGAACCGATTTTATCTACGAACTTTGTTATTCGGGACTCTTAAAAAATGCAATAAAAACGTATATAGAATTAAGTTTATCGGCGACAGATCAAAGAATCAACAACGGAACCAACTGATATAGAAGTGTAAGCTCTCCGTTTTTGGGCTTAACGGAGTTGCCATGTAATGCACTCTGGTAACGACTTCTCATCATCATCACCACCATCATAACAACCAAAGGACGTCCACAGCTGAACATAGATTCCCCTAAAGTGACCCACAATGACCGGTTTTGTGCGAAAAATCGCGTCCTGACCCCGTTGCTTGGCCGCTACATTAACCAGGGTATCGAGGGTCGCTGGGAACTCGAGGCCATTCCTTTCGTGTACCTTGCACGGGGTTAAATGCCATAATCGCCACGCTTGGCAAGCGGGTTGGCGATCGCAATGTTCCACCGTATTCCAGATCGCAGTGTTACCTGTGTCAGGCGTTATTACTTATGTGCCACGATATGTATCAGATGACGATTTCGTCTCATCATCTCCGTTAATTTAACGATCTGTAGTCAAGTGTTCGGTGTGACAGTTTGCTAGCATCCATGCCGGTGGTAAGTATATATATATATATATATATATATATATATATATATATATATATATATATATATATATATACTTATATATATATTCCCTTTATTATAACATTTCCTCGTTTGGCACAAATGACACTAGGAATCTCATATAAGCAGAGCGATATAAGGTCTGCCCATAAGTATTCGTTTATTAAAAATCAATGACAAAGTGAGAAAATAAAAGGCTAAAAATAAATAAACTTTTAACAAAAGATAAACCCGACTTCAAATATGTACTAAAAAGCAACAAATAATTGTTTTCTTTATTACTTGATAAGTATTTTAGGACTATTTAGAACAAATAAATTTCAGTAATAAATCAAGTAATAAAGAAAACAATTATTTTTTGCTTTTTAGTACATAAAAAGATAAAAGATCTTTATTTTTCAATTTAGGCACATTACATGCACTTATGAACGTCAAAAAAATACATATTTGAAGTCGGGTTTATTTTTTGTTAAAAGTTTATTTATTTATATATATATAAGACTGACCAGCGTTTGACCTCAGTCGCACCTGATGGTAAGTGTCGACGAGGTCGAGGGTGTAGCACGCTGGTTCAGTAACAGCCTATTCACTCTTGCCTTGAAAAGACCCAAATTATCTCTCCGGGAATACAGGCGAAGGGAGCGAATTCCATTCCTTAGCAGTCCGCATTAGGAAGGTTTCTACCTTCCTAATGCGGACTGATCGCGAAATTATCAATTTCTAGTCATTTTGTTTCGTCAATAATTAACGCGGCAACCGAAGAAATTATTACAAGGTAAGTTGAAACCTACTCAAGTTATCCTTATTTATGAAACTTCATGTCTTATTCCTAACTAGGAAGACTGCTATAGGTGATTCACAATTTAACTATTAATATCCTTATTTACGCACAGTAACAGACAAACTGTAGAGAACACAGGCGTTACTCAAGTGTTTACTTATTTATAATTATATAAGTGAGCCAAAGACTGGAATCCTCAAAAAAAAATATTGCTATAAGTGAAAGGAAAACTAGTGAAAGAAACGCAGAAATTTTATAATGGACTTGTAAAAGGGATGCAAAGAAAAGATTCTGACTGATCGCGGTGAAGCGGTTATGAAACAGCTGCTCCAGCCATGAGGACGACTAATAGAGATGGAACTAGATTAGTTGACTGGCGCGAAGCAGGAATTGACAAAGACAATATGTTTCTTCCGGTCTTCGTGGGTATTACTGGTGTGATCGTGTTTCTCCTATCAATTGCAAACACCATCTTCAGTCTCGTGAGCTGGTGCGTACTTCCCAAGTGGAGGCAGCTACGTCACTACGTTTTTGGAACAACGATATTCACATTCCTACTGTTTATTGTTGGCATGGTTTCATCGAACTCTAAATATTTACAGAACATTGTAGCCGCAGGTACAACGTTAATCTTCATGCATTGGCTGGTAGTGACAACAGTCATGTTCTACGTGGAGTTTGTGAAAGTTTTCATGAGTTTTGAGACCATGAGGTTTCGGTATCTCAAAGTGAATGCATTTGGATGGTTGCTGCCTATGTCATTATCAGTTCTCTATGAACTGTCAGAAGTGTTTGATCAGATATTAGCTATTGAATATTTTATGTTACTGCTTGTTAATATAGTTTTATACTTGTGTGTGTTGTGGGCGTTGTGGAGGCAGGCGCGAGCGCAGGGGGTTGGGATTCGGACGAAGGTAATTTTGTCCACGTTCGCGTTTTTTTGTACTGGAGGTGTGCATATCTTACCATTTTATATTGCCGGAGTTTACTTGGGATTGTTTGGTATATTTACCCCACAAATAGATTATGTTATGAGCCATACAACTGCTTTGATGTATGTATTTGTTATGCTGACACTCAATATATTTTTTTTGATGCTGAAGTCGCATAGACAGTTGTGGGCAGAGCATTGGGAGAAAAAGCGACAAGCTAGGATAAATGCTGCTTCCATACCCAATTAACAATCATTTTTTTCTCTAGGTCTGGCCTAGTGGGTACCAAACCGAATGGCTCTCCCTAAAACACAATTTTTTTTAAAGGTGATATTATCATATTATAAAGCTTTATAAGTTATTTAAGATGTAAAGTGAAGTAAATTATATTTACAACTGAGATCAATGATTTTTTTTAATGATAGTTGTTCAAAGAGGAAATTCAGTTCAAGGTAGAGGCACCAATGATGGACGGTTTAACTTGACAGGTACCGGTGATGGACACTTCATTCTTAAGTCAAAGATTGTATGGTTGACAGTTGATTAACGTAACATTTATGTATGGACCTTATTGTTTTATAATAGGATTGAACGTCCATATTGGGTCCTTGTCCATTATAAGTGCCGTTCTCTTACTAATTTAAATAAGCAGTCATAATTTTTAAATTTTCATTAGTAAAAAAAAAAACCTGTCTGTGTTTAAAGAGTCGGGGCGTTTAAATTGCTATTTTTTTATTTATGACAAAGGTGGCAAACGAGCAGACGGATTGCCTGATGGTAAGCAATTACCGTCGCCCATGGGACCTTTAAGGGGGGTTGGAGCTCTGGGAACCTTACTCAACATCAGGAACACAACACTACAGACCTGAAAGGTAGCAGTGCTATTATGGCTGTGGTCTTCTGTAAGGAGGAGGTACTTCCCCAGTTGGGCTGCCCCAGATTCAAGCGTGATGGTCATCGCTGTGCCCTACCTCTCATTGTTGGACGTAGTTTAAGGACATACCCGGGTCCAAAAGTGTTTAAAGAGTCACGGTATTGTACTGGGATCAATACTGTCGGAAGACGCTAAAATAGACTTGGACGTAGGTAACCCATAGAGTCAATGCAGCATGGCTAAAATGGAGAACTCTGTCAAGCTCTGCGACAACGGTATGCCAATCAAACATATGGGTAAGACCTATAAAACACCGTTAGACCGGCCATGCTGGACATTTTAAAAGATAATGTATTTATTTAAGTATAGTTCCGAGTGTTGGGCAGCGAAGAAGACCCATGAAAATAAACTGCACGTAAACCAAATGAAAATGCTGCGATGGTCGGCCGGCGTAACAAGGCAGTCAGAGCCCTGAGTGTAAGTTTTAGAACGTAACTTTACGTCACAAATGCGTTTGCGTTTCCCATATAAATAACATTATCACTTACGCGTTCGCAAACGTTTCTTTACGTCAAAAGAAACTTACACTAGAGTCTCAGGTGAGACGATGTAGGTATTCCCCACACATAGGCGGCAAACGAGCAGACGGATTGCCTGGTGGTAAGCAATTACCGTCGCCCATGGGCACTCGAAAGACCAGGGGAGTCACAAGCGCATTGCTGGCCTTTAAGGGGGGTTGGAGCTCTGGGAACCTTACTCACCATTAGACACACAACACGACATACCTGAAAGGTAGCAGTGTGAAAGGCTGTGGTATTCTGTAAGGAGGTACTTCCCCAATTGGGCTGCCCCAGATTCAAGCGAGATGGTCATCGCTGTGCCCTACCTCTCATTGCTCATGGTTGGAGACGTTATCTACCAATGCTTTTCTCACTACAGTATTGTTGAATGTTTAGGTTTCTGCACCATTATGCAGAATTCATTGCAGCTGTATTCTAAAGCTGTGTTTGTAATGCGATAAAAACTTGAGTTTTTGAACACCAAGAACACCTAAAGAAGCGGAGTGACGTTCCCATCACGCCACCCACATAAATGTTTATGGCAGACGCTGTCAAAGCAATTTTCCTGCTGACTAATAAATTTTCGTTCGCTAGTCGAGACGTTGGCGTAAACGTCACATTTTAACGAGAGTAAAAGCGTTCAAAATACGATCTGACACAAAAGTATTAGAGAGTTTATGATTTTGCACAATTTTCAGTCGGCAGTCAATTAAGTACACCTACTTCAATTAAGTAGGTACAGTCAGCAGCAGAAGTGGCTAAGCGTTTGAGGTGTTTAAAATGAGGTCAACACATCTCTATTGTTAAGAGAATAAGAGCGCGTGTAGGTCATTTTGAACACTTCAAACGCTTAGCCACTTTTGCTGCTGACTGTACTTAAGTACACATCACAACTTCATTAGGGGTAATGTTTTTGATTGCCATGCTCTATTTGGCGTTGGCAAAAAATACGGTGCAATATTTTTGATGATCTGACAGACAGATATCCTTTGTCTTTTTTTTTAAATATGGTTTTCATCAATATATGAATTGATGATTTCGCCAATGTCAAGTAGAGTAACACATAAAGGCCCCTTAAAGGCCAGCAACGCGCTTGTAACTCCCTTGGTGTTGCGGGTGCCCATGGGCGACGATACTTGCTTACCATCAGGCAATCCGTCAGCTCGATTGTCACTTTCTCATAAAAAAAGTATTTAATACCGGTATTGCAAGCGATTGTGGAACAAGCCTTACAACAAACAAATCTCGGGTTTCTGCTTTGTTACCTCACAGCTACCAGTACCTAGTACAATGTTAAAGTTTCTTATTTGTAAGCCACTTAGGTGAATGAAACATGTCAATTTCACTTTCAGTTTCACACTAGAGAATTTCTTGGTGAAAATATTAAAGTGATAAATAAACTAAGTGAGCATTCCTCAAAAAGTTTGTACATTTGGATCACGTCTTCAATTTTGACTAAAAGCAGTAGACTGATACAGCAAATGATGGTAAGCAAGATCTACCATATTTCCCAAAATTTCCCATAAAGTTTGTATGAAACTTTTCTTGTTTGTTACCGAAAGTCTATAGAAATTTGGTAACAAAAAATAAAACTTTTTGAGAAATGCTCAAGTACGTAGACATTATAGAAAATCTTTATTCATGACATAAAAGCTACTAAGTAATAAAAAAATATAAATAGCGGACGGATATGAGACTAGTAAAATATAAGCTTACCTAAAATCTTACAAGATAGTATTTAAAAATTGTGTTATACTGAACATAAGTGTTAATTATGTGTAGTTTAGTTAAGGACAAAGTTGTGTTATTATTGACTATAATTTGTTTAAAATATGACGTCTGTGCTAGGAAGGTGGAGTGTGGATACAAGGTAAGTTTTGTTTGATACCCAGAACTAATGAATCATGATAAGTAAGGTAAGTCGTCCACTGCTGGACATAGAGCAGTTTCAGACTAGCGTTTTTTTCTGCGCGTATACGCTCGTTTCTGGCATACGTACTTACACGCGCGCTATATTAAATCGAACACGTGTACGCGCTTATTTCTGCGTGTTAGCTCGAAACAACCCGGACCCGGGTATGTCCTTAAACTACGTCCAACAATGAGAGGTAGGGCACAGCGATGACCATCACGCTTGAATCTGGGGCAGCCCAACTGGGGAAGTACCTCCTCCTTACAGAAGACCACCGCCATAATAGCACTGCTACCTTTCAGGTATGTAGTGTTGTGTTCCTGATGGTGAGTAAGGTTCCCAGAGCTCCAACCCCCCTTAAAGGCCGGCAACGCGCTTGTGACTCCTCTGGTGTTGCGGGTGCCCATGGGCGACGGCAATTGCTTACCATCAGGCAATCCGTCTGCTCGTTTGCCGCCTATGTCATAAAAAAAAAACATGAAATGGAGCGGTTACTCGCTCACGCTTAATTATGCGAGATTATATACGCGCCGAAGAAAACAAATCCGCACCTGTGCGCGCATAAAACGCTAGCTTGAAACCGCTCATAGACCTCCCCCAAATATGACTTGTATCATCTTGGAGGGTACTTGTCATAGTCCCCACGCTTGGCAGACGCGTTGCCGATCGCAGTAGCTGTTTCTCCTGTTTCGACGCTTGCGACTGACGCGGCTACCCGTCAGTTTGTTCCCTTTTGTCGCCTGTTACTACACCCGCGGGAGGAGATGGGGTGGTGCAGTTCTCAGCAGGCACCACACCGTACACTAATTAATGGAAAAGTAAAAAATGAAATGGTGGAATTTTTAAACTCTGCCAGACACATAAAAATTGTATTTTAGGAACATGAATGATAGAGATTATAATAATTATTTTTTATTATGCAGAAACGTCTGCAAGCGAATATCTTCGATATTTAAAATTGAAAGAAAAATAGAAAAAAAATTACTCGCAGCGGGACTCACCCACTGGATTTTTCGATTTAAATATCGAAGAAATTAATAATCGTGGGTATTGAAACTATAATACATTTTGTCCAAAAGCAATGGTGAGAAACATTTGTGTGCAGTAATTTTCGTCCTCATGAAAGTTTTTGTTTAAGTGCACCGACTCTCATAAATCGGCTCCCTGCTCTAATACCGGTGGGTTTTGCCATTCATTCATTTTTTTAGAGTATTAGGTACCGTAAAATGGGGTGAGTAGGTTTCGCGGGGAGAGATGGTTTACGAATGGGGTTTGAGACCCCGGGTGAGAAGAAATTTTAAGGCTACTGCTACAAAAATAATTTATTCCAATTTAAAATGGAGCTATAGTAATACGCATGATAAAAAAAAATGATCCAACTATCTTCCAAAATGACTTTTGTATGAAAAACCCTCTCACACCAAATACGAAGCACTACGGGGTGAGGCAGGTTTTTCTCTTTATCGTCGAAGTTATGAAATGGAAATAACCAAAATAAAATAAAAACTAAAATACAAACGTCCGAAACACTTATTATATATACCATTCAGTTTTCATATGTTAAAATAAAATGTTATCGAGGTTTAAATTTCAGTTTTCAGCCAACTCGGGGTGAGGGTACGGTACGTAGGTACCTAGTTTAAAAGTTTAAAAATAATATTCGAGACAGTCAAACACATAGGTACACAGGCAAGAAATAAAGTAATGGCAACAATGTTGGACACTAAGCAAAAAAAATAGTCATTTATTTCAGATTTGCATCCATAGTCTTACAAATACATTATACTTAATTCAGAAAACATAACGTTATAAATTGAATATTTACCAACAAATGCACAACACTTGACTCCTTTGAAATCAGCACTAATGTTCATGATTGGTTCCTTGTCCATTACTGGCGCCAGGATTAGAATTTAGAACAGAGCAACACGAAATGCACAACTCAACATAATTTTATGTCATTATACAGGAAAAGGTACCTTATTGTCAATGGCGCTTACGTCGCTACGCTTACGACATAAGCGCCATCGGCAAAAAGGTCCCTTTTCATAGATAATGTCACAATTACCTGCGCCTGGGCCTACTTCATAACGTTCATAAGGTAGCCCACCCTATACATATTATACTTGTAACCGTTTGAATAATATTTTTTTCACCTCAGCAGCTCGAACATGTCTACTTTCCTCACTCCAGGGAGTGAGGAAAGTGCGACTTTCCTCACTTTCAGAGAGTGAGGAAAGTTGGTACTTTCGTCACTCCAGGGAGTGAGACAAAGTAGCTTTTTAATTGATGACCGGTCTGGCCTAGTAGGTAATGACCCTGCCTAAGAAGCCGGTGGGTTCGAATCCCAGTCAGGCCGTTTATTTGTGCGATGAGCACAGTTATTTGTTCCTAAGTCATGGGTGTTCTCTATGTATTTAAGTATTTATATGTATCTATTTATTATAATAGGACATAATGGACTCCCTTAACACCACTACCACGTTCGGACCCTCACAAATTAATCAAATATTATAATTTTGAAATGTACATATATTTTAAAATGAAAATTATTTAAACAAAATATTAAGTAATGAAGCCAGTGCAGTTGCAGATAAAACACTTAACTTAAATAAAAAAACTTAAATGTGGTTAACTTCATGTTAATTTTTTTACAAGATTTTATTTAACTTGATGTATGTATTTGTATATTTATCCGGGTGGAATCTTGCACCTCAATTTTGCAGCAGACATCTTTAACCGATTGAGCTGAAATTTAGCACACTTATGTAAGTTCGGTGACAATGCAATTTTATGGTACCACTGATCTGATCTGATGCTGGAGTCAGAAGGTAGCAAAAGCAACTCCTAAAATACACAAGATAAACCCGTGGTGTTTTAGGCTCATTAGAATCCTTTCGAAGAGTAGATGACGATTGTGAAAAAAAGTACAGTCGGCAATAAAAGCTTGTACTAAAAATTACATTTTTGGCAACTTATTTAACCTTTAATATGTTCTCACTACTGAGGTGAAAAGTTGTATGTGTCACACTAGAGTAAA
Organism: Grapholita molesta; assembly: GCA_022674325.2. Classification (NCBI taxonomy): domain Eukaryota; kingdom Metazoa; phylum Arthropoda; class Insecta; order Lepidoptera; family Tortricidae; genus Grapholita; species Grapholita molesta. Next base: position 6,795,965 of record CP053145.2, on the reverse strand, counting down.
GTTATTTTACATCTCGTGTTTTTGAGTGCCTCGCTACGCTCAAGATTCTAAGACTAGAATCACTCGCTACGCTCGTGATTCAATTATAGAATCTTTCGCTTACTCGGGACTCAAAATAAACACTCGCAAGAAAAAAACAACTTTCCTCTCTTGTTGCACAAATAACTATTTCACTTCACTAGCTCGGAAAAAACTGTTTTATTATTTAAAAACAGATAGCAAACAAAGTTGCATTTTATTAGTGTAAAGTAATTTCCTACAAATTGTTTGTTACTAATCCAGTGTTTTTTGATGTTAGCTGGTTGGGTGTTATTTAATTTAATATTTTTGAATGACAAATGATGGATGCCAATAATTTTGATAACGTTTTAAAAGTTTAAGAGTAAATTTTACCTCGGGGTAGTGAAGTGAAAAGTTGTGTGTTTCACTCGGTAGCAAAGTGTAGGTAAGGAACGTGAGGCCCTCCTAATGCTCAAGATTCCATTTTTTGAACCACTCGTGGTTCAATTTTGAAATCTTTCGCTAAAGCACGAGAAGATAAACATAAACACTAACTTTGCCCCCTTGTATAACAAATAACTATTGTTATTTTGACGCGAGAAGAAAAGCGATCATTAATAGTTAAGTGGGTATACCGTTTTCGAGGAGGGATGACATTTTTCTTTTCTAGATCCACTCTTTGATTACAGCAATGTCCCCCGACTAGAGAGGGAGCGCTGAACGTGCATCTCATCGCACACTCACACATGGACGCAGGCTGGGTGAAAACTTACGATCAGTACTATTTCGGATGTAAGTAGGTACCTACCTCATGAGCTACGAGGATATAACCAATATGGAGACGACACACGCACTAATTTCTATCGGAAAAATTCTGCCGTTTTCGGCGCGGGGGTGAGGTAACACACATAAATAATGTTAACACTAAAGCATTTTTTAGGTGCGTCGCTACACACGCACACGACAAAATTATCAAACACTAGCATAAACTATATTCACACAAGTTCAAGAATTATGACCGGCGGCCGAGTAATTTTGGCACAGAGGAACGCCTGTTAATGGCTACTCCATATTGGTTATATCCTCCTAGCTCATGAGAGATGTACGAAATAGTGATTGGCTGGAATTCTCCTCTTCATTTTTAAGCACTAATTAAGAGATCTGAGTGAAAAATTATTAGAACGAATATATCCGGTGTTGCCTGTAAGAGCAATAACTTTACGCATCGTTTCTACACCACAAACGTAGTAGGTAATATTTGTTCTACGACTTCTGAAAATAACAGATTTTACTAAATATGAATAAAAAAAAATTTTCCAAGCCAGCAATGATACTGTTGTTGCAAATGTTGTGAAAACTCTAAAGTTTGTAGGCTGACAGTAAACGTCAACTAGACTATTGGACGCTGTTGAAAATACTATTTAGTTTGTTGTTTAGTTTGTACATCACACATTGACAATAACTTATAGTTTACTAAATAAGAGTGATTGTTGCAGATGTTGTGAAAACTATGAAGTTTGTAGGCTGACAGTAAACGTCAACTAGACTATTGGACGTTGTTGAAAATACTATTTAGTTTGTTCGAACATCACAATTCTTCAAAGTTGTAGAACAAATGTTGCTACGTTCGTGGTGTAGAAGCGGTCCCTAAAGTTATTGCTCTTATTACAGGGAACACCCGGTATAAAAAAAAGTTTATGGGTCAAAAACATTTTTTTTTCATTCCTTAGTTTTTGTCTTTCCTGTTTGGTCTACAAGTAAACAGTTGATTATATACTTTTTAAATGGCCGCCAATTTTTTTTTGTTGAAGGTTTGATTGCTTTATTATTCTTGTTTTTTAATCAAATATAGTGTATGTTTTTCATTAACAGCCAAATCAGCAATAAGCACAGCCAACGTTCAGCTCATCTTCCATTCTGTCCTCTCGGAACTGCTCCATGACAAGAGAAGGAAGTAAGAATTGTCTATACTTTATATTTATAAGTCTTAATACATATTTTTAAAATATTATCACGAATAATGTAACCGTTCGTTCTGGAAGCTGGAACCGCCAAAACAAACGTTTACAAGTCACCGACGCTGCCGCGAAAATAGCTATTTCTTATACAAGGGGACAAAGTTAGTGTTTACCTTCTCCGAGACCCGGGCAAGCGAAAGTTTCCAATATTCAAAGAGTGGGATCTTGAGCATTGGAAGGGTTTCAAAGCACGAGAGGGGAACACACTTTGTTACCGAGTGAAACACACAATTTTCTATAGACGCATCGGTAATCCTCTATAGACGCCTAGTTTTACCATGCGATATCACCTAAATGTACCTAAGGTCACTGTGGGTAAGTCCGTCATATGACACTAAATAAATACCTATGAGTTAATGTAGGAAATTGGGTAGTAGACGGTCTTTCCAGATAGACGGTCTTACCCACAGTGACCTTATGGCTTAAAATCTTCTGACATTTCAGATTCACGTTCTCCGAAGTCAGCTTCTTCTGGCGCTGGTGGAAGGAGCAGCGGCCGGCGACCAGGGCCACCTTCCGGAGCCTCGTGCAGGAGGGTCGCGTGGAGTTCGCTGGAGGCGGCTGGGTCCAGGGCGACGAGGCTACTACGGATTATCTGATGATCCTCGATCAGTTTACTTGGGGGCTAAGGTGGGATTATAGGCACTGGTCCCACCGCGAGCTATTAAGCTATGAGGTATCAGCTATTTCAAGGGACAAAACATAATCGCTCCCATGTAAATAAAAGAGAGATGTATATTTATAGCTCCTCACCCGGCGATGAACTACGATCGCCCGGCTATGACATATATGTCTCTTTTATTTACACGGGAGCGATTATCTTTTGTCCCTTGAAATAGCTAATAGCTCATAGCTTACTAGCTCGCGGTGGGACCAGTGCCATGTCACATGTACTGTTTCGCGAGGGTTAAATTATTAGGGTATACTAGTTTCAGGAAGACTGTCTGATGGATCTGATGATCTTGGATCATTTTTTATTATGCAGAAACGTCTGCTGAATATCTTCGATGTTTAAATTCTCCGATAACATCACATTATTAGAAAGGGGTAGCACATTGTTATTTTTTTTTTATTTTTTTTTTTATGACATAGGCGGCAAACGAGCAGACGGATTGCCTGATGGTAAGCAATTACCGTCGCCCATGGACACCCGCAACACCAGGGGAGTCATAAGCGCGTCGCCGGCCTATAGATGAATTCTCAATGAAAATTGAAAATTCGATGCCGTTAAGTGTTCAGTACGCTGGCGGTAGATGTGTTTACACGTCACCCATAGATAGAAAAAAAAATTATAGTTAGTGCATAGTTATTTTTTGTTAATTATGGCAACTTAATATTAGTATTTTATTTTATTTAAGTTTCCTTGTGTTTTTAATTTGTTCTTGATGAAATAAATAATGTGATATTGTCTTCGGTTGCCGCGATAATTACTCATAAAATAAAACAACTAAAACGGATTAAATCGCGTATACTAATTTAAACTTCATCCCGACGTTTCGAACCCTTTAACAGCGTTCGCGGTCATCGGGTGGACTGAGGAAAAATATATTTTTCTTGAAACGCCGGGATGAAGTTTAAATTAGTATACGCGATTTAATTCGGTTTTAGTTGTTTTATTTTATGGCATCTTAATTTGGCAAAAAATAGCAGTACCTACGGAGCTAAGTAGATCCAAACTATGTTTGACTGCCTCCATGGTCTATGATAGGATTGTGGAAGTTCTTGTGCTTACAGGAAGCTCAACGACACCCTCGGACCCTGCGGCAAGCCGAAGGCGGCCTGGCAGATAGACACATATGGACACACGAGAGAGCATGTGTCGCTGCTAGCCCAGATGGGTTACGACGGACTCTTCATAGGTACGTAACTCAGGACATGATTGACGGAAAGACTGTCCGTTTTCTTCTTATTATGTTAATTAAAGAGGGACGAGTGGTTTATGTCAAGTTCTAGCCTGATTGGCAAACCTGTAGGTCACCTAGGCCAATGGTAGCAGACTCAGTTCTAAATATGCTACACGATGTAGATGTAGATGTAGTGTAGGGACGCCCGGCCGGACTCAGGCGGGCTGTCGATCACCTGTTGCAGTCATTCAGCCCAGTTCCCTGTAGTTGGAGCTGCAGGTTACTGTTCCGGCTGCGTTCCCACACAGTGCTCCTCAAATCTTCCAATCTTCCTGCAGAACAGAAGGATATGCTACACAATAGTTTCAAAAAGTATTTACATGATGCCTTGATGACACGCTTGCTGCAATCCGAACGGCACCCTCGGCGATAACTTTAACCTGTTATTGAAAATTTAATTAAAGAACCATTTAGAGAATTAATACGGAACTTACGTCAACATTAGAATGTAGAACGCCGACATGTGTGTACATACGTTACTACTACATAGGCCAGGTACTTAACTGAAGCACCATGTCTACGTAGTTGTGCAGGGAATTAATACGGAACTTACGTCAACATTAGAATGTAGAACGCCGACATGTATGTACATACGTTACTACTACATAGGCCGGGTGCTATAGCTAAGTTTGTCACCTAATGCTCTAAGCCTATACGTCTTTATTTGATATGCAATAAGATAAAACCTCAAATCGAACTAACGTTCCACACGGCATTTTAGACCTTTGTTTTATGTGGTACTTAAATAGCAAGTAAGTATGGCTTTGCAAGGCAGCGGACAGCAGTGAGTGATACATCCTCATCGCGATCAGTGTGTCCTGACTCGGCTTGAAGATGGGTACCAGAGCTTACCCGAAATATGTCACCTATTGCGATATAATTACACGTGAGTTTATCCGTTTGTAACTAAGTAGTAGTAACATGGCTAATGTAAGTTTACAATATACGAAGAGTTAGTAGGGACCATAGTGACAAGGTACGAAGTAGCCCAGAAAATGAATTTGGTTAACTGTATCTTATCAGGGAGAGTAAACTACAAGGACAGAGAATCCATGCTGGAAGAGGAAAGAATGGAGTTTATGTGGCGAGGAAGCGATGTTTTAGGTAAGCTATTCTTAAACATAGACCCTTAAAAAACAAGTTGCGTCTTTGTCGCTTCGCTTTCTGACAAAAGACCTGACTAAACCGCGTATATATAACTTTAAATAATAATATAGATGTTTTGAGAACAGCATTGCGCTCGAGGTCTCCCAAACTCGAGAAGATGTTGATGTCACCTACGATTGTCTATGTCACTCTTAAGGCGTCATGAGAGTGACAGAGGCAATGGTCCGAAATTTACGAATATATTTTTTTGTGGTAGCGCCTCTGTACCTATTGTATACAAGTTTCAGAACATGCTAAATATGTTAATTTTTGTTCGAATTTCACGAAAATTTATTATTTATTTAATGCTGTGATAAACTCAAACTCAAACGTTTATTCAGTAAGTAGATAGGCACTTTTACACATCGAGTATACAAAAGAAGATAAATAAAATCTACACCGGTTCGAACCCTACACCTCTGACCCGAGAAGCATTTCGACTTTTATGACCGGCGGGAAACTCGGCGGGAGTTATTATTTCAAAACAGTATTACAAAAGAGATTTTAAACATATTACATATAAATGCGTTATTCTATAAGAAAACATATCCAACAATTACATAAATGTTGGCTTTCAAGTCCAAATCTGACTGCTTAAGAAGTAAGAACGAAGTTAAAAAACGTTGATATGCTTTCTTATCTGAATGTCCTTTACTCTAATTTCCAAATTACAATTCGTCAACGAAGGTTTCAAAAGTTTAAAAAATTTACTTTTCAGGCAAGATGTCAGACATAATGACGCACACACTATACAACTTATATAACGCACCCGACGGGTTCTGCTTCGACTTCCTCTGTAACGAGGAGCCCATCATCGACGACCCTGACAGCAAGGTCTACAATGCTGACAAACGGGTGAGGATCCTGGAATCCAGGGCATATATCCACTTAGCTATAAATATACGTCGGACTCCGGCGGGCATTTTCGTGGCATATCAGAATGATAGGTAAGGTTCGCAAATCAATCAATTCACTTTCGAGTATTTGGTACCTAGTATTTTTAATGTGAAATTCCAAATATCATAGCAACTAACTACGTTGTTTATAGACGTACTTGGATTACACATAAGTCAAAATGGCGAAAACGTTCGTTTGGCTTTATCCGTCACTCAGACAATTGCAGCTGTGAGAAAGGAATAAAACACAACTTCAAAGAGTATTTACACATTAAAGATGAATAAATGATAACGGGCCGTAACTAATTTAATTAACTATGTTACAAATACTAGGTACATTATAATACTCGTAAGTTAAGATTTTTTTATAAACTTTACCTTGCCCTCAAACTGCTCCCTATAGTCCGACGTATGGCTATAAAGCTTAAACTACGTCCAAAAGAGTTAATGCATACAGGGCGGGCCAATGATAAAGGCTCGGAAAAGCAGCCATTTTGAAAATATGATATTTTACTAAGACTTATTAATTGTATAAAAGCGGGTAGCTCACGTTTTATAAGTCGAATATTGCTCGACATGTTTCACTCCGTAACGAGGAGCATAATCATGAGCCATTCGATGGCTACGTTTCATGATTCAGATGTCTGCTTCGGTTAGCCAACGCGAATGGCCGCTTTAATACAATTAATATGTTTCAATCTCACGATAGTTTTGTGTTTAAAATTTTACTAAGACTGGACTCCTCTAGACTACTAAGACTTACTAAGACTTGTTAAAGAACTGCCAAAAACGTGCAATATATTTTATTGAAAAATATCATTTAACTATATTTTTTTAAATTAATGATTAACACGGTTCTACTCACGTTTATTTAGTCACTCGCGCGACATATTACGGAGAACATAGGCCTCCATTTTCAAGCACTAAGAGTGCTGAGTATCCGTTCGGTTCGCCGCTCGCGTCGCCGGCCCGTCGCGTACTAACGCGCGCCGCGTTGCTCGCGCCGCTCTTGATGTCAAAACCGGTTGAGGACTGTCCGACACCGGAGCCGCTGTGATGGTAGGACGGTAAGTGCTTGAAAATGGAGGTCTTACGAGGTTACGACCGGTCTGGCCTAGTGGGTAATGACCCTGCCATGAAGCCGATGTTACTGGGTTCAAATCCCAGTCAGGGCATTTATTTGTTTGATGAGCATAGATATTTGTTCCTGAGACATGGGTGTTTTCTATGTATTTAAGTATTTATATGTATCTATTTATTATACAGGGTGCCATTTGAGACGTGATAGGTAATATGTTTTCCTAACTTTATAAACAACATGCAATTTAATGCCCCCTCTCTCACTAAAAACGTCTCAAATGGCACCCTGTATATATCGTCGTCTAGTACCTACAACACAAACCTACTTACTTTCTGAGCTTACCGTAGGACTAGGTCGACTTGTGTAAGATTGTCCCGAAATAATGATTTATTTATTTTATATTTAATTACAAGTTACTCAGTATTCTCCCATGTATACAGGTGAACGACTTTATAGCTCAAGTCGAGCACCAAGCCAAATACTACGAGCATGATAACATTATGGTAACCATGGGAGGAGACTTCACCTACCAGAGCGCAGCCAACTGGTTCATGAGTATGGACAAACTTATCAAGTGAGTACACTTACATACTTCCCTTTTGGACCCGGGTATGTCCTTAAGGCGCTCTAGATAGTGAAAACACCAATTTTAGAAAATATTAATAAAATACTTTCACACAACTTACAACTGCAATTATTTTATATGTATAATTTCAGTCTATTCTCTAGTTTTTGGCTTCATCAGAAACACGATTGCTGATAAAAACCTCGATAGATTTTTTTTTTGAAAATAACTCGTTTTTTACACCTTAAACCAAATATCTCGATAACTATTATGAATATCAACACAAAATTTGCTTTAAATAATAGTTTTTAAGTAGATTTCGATTTGTACTTCTTAGATTTTTAATAAGTTGTGTACATCAATAATACCAATTGATTTCGTTATTGGCAAAATAAAATGGTTCAGCGCGCGGCGGCGGCCAACTATTGCCCAGTCGCCAGTACGCTCGTGACCGCTGTCAATGTAGGACGTGTGCACATTTTCCTAACGCGGTAATATTACTTTAGACAGGAAGCAATACGGGTAATCGCAGTGTAAATAAAGTTAAGCGAAAGAGGAAACGATTAAGTGAACTAAGAGGACATATGACAAAGATTAGTGTGAATATTAGAATGCCTAAACGGTAACCTACGTACCAGAACATTCAACCGGCCGCGTCGTAGCGGATTTCACATGCGTTTTTACGTAGTTAGTTTGCAGGTCTGGTGCAGTTTTAGTAATTGTGTGTTGTACAGTTTTATTATATTCTATCTTCTTTTCAAGTCAGTAAAGTTACTAGTACAGTCGCCATCAGATATATCGGAGCGGCCGAGGTACTCAAATATTTCTGAGCAGCAATAAATTTCAATAAATTCTTTACAGTAAATGAGGTCAATAACATCTGAACATCCAATTCGCCATAAATATGTGAGCAGTGGTTTTTCAATTAAATCTGAACACACAACTCGTCAAAGTTATCTGCACAGACAGGGTGATCATAAATATCTGAACATTTAGGGAAAATATACCTTAAGTCACTTCGCATACGATTTAATAGTTATTTGTTATACAAGGGTGCAAAATTGTATTTTAACTGTGAGTGTGGGATTGAAACTCGAGCAAGCGAATGGATTCTAACTACTAACTACTAACCACGAGCAAAGCGAGTGGTTTAAAAATAGAATCCTGAGCGTAGCGAGTGGTTTTAAAATATAATCCTGAGCGTAGCGAGTGGTTTTAAAATAGAATCCTGAGCGTAGCGAGTGTTTCAATACACGAGAATTAAATTACAATTGCACCCGTGTGTAACACAAAATTTTTCCCCTCACTACAGCGAGGAAAGTGAAACATGAAAAAAAAACGTTTTGAAATCGCATTGACTTTTTCTTTGCGTTTAGATACATTCAACATTTTTACAAAAGGTGCCTTTAGCTTGGTTAGCTTGTGGTGGCCAGTACGATTTTCGAATGTTCTAATTCGATTTTCAAGTCGGTGCGTGTGCGAGTTACCGCCGCCGCCGCGGCGGCAAGTGAGCTGTACTTCGCGAATTTAGTCTTTAAAACCATAGTAATAAGACCTATGAGAAGTCAACTTACTTTAATCACTAGTGGATAAAATGCGTTTTTATCGTCTCGTATTAAAGGATAAACAAGCGCTTTACGAGCTAGTGAGGGAAAAATTCTTTAACGTAGGTACTACTACGCTCGAATACATTTTCAACACAACCAGTAACCACCATTCGGTTTTGTCAATGTCAAAACTAAAAAGAGATTGCTGGATGTAGGGTGTATACATACACTGCCTGAGGTAGAGCGTGACGTCATCGTGATACTAATGGCGTCCTTATCTTACTCTTATTGTGCGAAACGTGCGGCATGCATGAGTCGCCCGGACTCAGTGACTCTTTCAGATATGGCCTTTTTGTACACATTTATGTTTTTGTTGGGATCTAGTTTACATAACAATGATAATTTTAATTCCTTTTAATACCGCTGAACACATGCGTCTTGCGTGCGGATTTGTGCAGGGCCGCAACCTTGGTCGTGAATCGAACACCCTCTTATAGGCAAATCGAAAAGGCAAATTAAAAGTTCTCGAAGGGCCGCCGCTATAGCGACGGTGCGGCACGGAGCTCATGATTATGGTTCACGAATTGGACCGAAACATATGTTGAGCGGTTTTCGACCTTAAGATACGTGAGTGACCCGTTTATATATATTTCTAGTAAATCGAAAATGCTATCAGAACACATTAGCTTAACGCTGCTCGCTACGGTATTAGCGGCACGGAGGCTTGAACTCACTATGTTTTTTTTGTGGTTTTGAAAAGTAACGAGTTTCTATAAATTTTGATGTTAGGATTATGATTTCTTATAACTAAACCGCTAGCAAAAAGCATTCGCCGGCGTTTTCATTTAAGTAACATGACTAAAAAGAGATATGAGTATCTCTTTCATTCACGTTAATAAAAAATACGTTTTTATTATTATATAATGATATATTTGCTGTTCAAGTCATGTTTTCAATATTGTGACTAATTTCCAATAGATTGCCGGAGGTCAACTTGTGGGCATAGGCAACATTTTTCAAATGCTTGTATAATGACCAAAGTTGAACAGCACTTTCTTTCGCTAGCACCTTTATTTTGGGGTTTATTTTAGTATGAAAACGTTGAACAATCAACCGATGTTTCTATTCCCAAAAGATGAACTGAAAAAGTTCATCTTTTGAGTTGGATTAATGGATTCCAATAAATGAATTTGGCCTCAAATTTGTTCGTTCATTTTATCAATATCGTGTCCAAAACTTGAATTAAAAAAATGTATTATTTCATGATTTGGCAAGCAGTTCTAAGCGAAACAAATTTAATGGCGATGGTGTAATAAAATGATATACAACCTAGTGACAACCTACGACAGACATCGAAGTTTTAGTAGTGGGGTTCCCTTTACCCTTTTTACGGATCTCTAAAAACAAATAGCATTGTATAATTTCCGGAACGCTCTGGAATTTGCTTCAACCAGAATACGGTTACGAACAGAATAAGGCCATCAACTGTCTACGCGAGCGACGCGCGTGGCGTGGTGCGGGGCGCCCCGCATGCGCCTCCACCGCGTTCTGCTTCACCCCCGCAAATACCTAAAATACGTCTATAAGAGCGCCTTAAACTACGTCCAACAATGAGAGGTAGGGCACAGCGATGACCATCACGCTTGAATCTGGAGCAGCCCAACTGAAGTACCTCCTCCTTACAGAAAACCGCAGCCATAATAGCACTGCCACCTTTCAGGTATGTAGTGTTGTGTTCCTGATGGTGAGTAAGGTTCCCAGAGCTCCAACCCCCCTTAAAGGCCGGCAACGCGCTTGTGACTCCTCTGGTGTTGTGGGTGCCCATGGGCGACGGTAATTGCTTACCATCAGGCAATCCGTCTGCTCGTTTGCCGCCTATGTCATAAAAAAAACTTCGCATAGTTATGTACGACTTTAGCTAACACTACAAGCGTAGTAACATAAGCAGTCATCGGAATTCTGGTAGCATTTTTGAGCTGTTATACGGATTAAAAGAGATCGCTCATTAGCGATAAGACCGTCTGTTGTTTACTTCTACTTGTAATCATAATTACTTTACATTTATATTCTGTATTTATCGATATACATATGTATAATCGATAGTCGATAAACGAGAAGTCCCTATGACAGCTCAAAAATGCTACTAGAATTCCGATGATTGAACATATATGAACATAACTGATGATAAACTTAGCAAGGTAGTATGACACTTACATACTTCGCGGGTGTACGGTTTTACTAACTATACCCAACATACCTAGGAGGAATAATGACTGGAGAACGCATCCGCGTACGCCAGTAAGGGATAAAGCTACTGTCGCTTTTGCAGCCCAAAATGTAACAGTTCACTATATTTTTTGTTCTCACGGTACATATACCTAAATAATATTATATTACGTTTATATGTAATACTCTAAATTAGAGTTAAACATACAGTTTGGTATTATAATAAATAAAAATTAAATGTTAAAAACCTCGCCAAATCCCCCTGCCTCCGGTATGCTGCCCAGAATACTGGCGGCGTTGCCCTTCTGGATTGCCAGACTTAGTTTTTGGGCCAGGAAGGATCCGGCCCTGTAGTCCCCTGTGGCAACTATAAGCCGGGACGACATTTCTTTTTCGATTTTTTTGTGTCACTTGACCAAGGCCCTGGAGTTTTGCTTTACAGGACACTCTTTGTAACAAAAATATGCCTAAGCTAATTCCGTAACTATCTGAACTTCGGTTGAAAACACAAGAAAACTCCAATTGTATTCGTGTATATCCCTCCAACTTCTGACAGTTCTGAAGGTTCGGTTTGAAGGGGAATAACAATTTGTAAGACACGAGGACGGATGAAAATAGCGGCCTCTCAGCCATACCTATGGAAAGTTACATAACATCCCTTTCGATCGCGATATCATTATGAACACCCAGCTCATTCAAAAATCATGTGATCGTTTTTGGCCTTATTTTGACCCCCCCGGCCCCCTTGGTGATATTTGGTGATCTTAACGCTAATCCCCCCCCCCCCCCTTCCAAAATCACGTGTAGTTTACGAGTGATTTTTGAGTCGCCACTTTTCACTGTTAAGTCCACGAAATTATGTTACATCACACCGTTTCAGTACTACTAAACTAAAAACTAAAACTAAACTAAAGTACACGTGATGTGGTCTTGGACTCCCCCCTCCCCCATCGTGATCAATCGTGATATTTCGTTGACCCAAAACGATCACATGATTTTTGAATGAGCCCTCGTCTACTGATGAAAAACTGGTGATGCCGCGGCAGTCCGAGGCAGGATTAGAATCCGCACAGCTTCCACGGCTGACGCCCTAACCAATTGGACGTTATAGCAATTTCTCAAGTAGATATGCAATTTTGTTTCTACTCAGAATCTTGAGTCTTTCTAATACAATAGGATAAAATATTGTTAACTTGCGTTGAGAAAGATGCTGCAATTTTTTTTTATGACAAAAGGTGGCAAACGAGCAGACGGATTGCCTGATGGTAAGCAATTACCGTCGCCCATGGGCACCCGCAACACCAGGAGAGTCACAAGCGCGTTGCCGATCTTTAAGGGGGGTTGGAGCTCTGGGAACCTTACTCACCATCAGGAACACAACACTACATACCTGAAAGGTAGCAGTGCTATTATGGCTGTGGTCTTCTGTAAGGAGGAGGAGGCACTTCCCCAGTTGGGCTTTTCCGGACTCGAGCGTGATGGCACTTCGCTGTGCCCTACCTCTCATTTTTGGACGTAGTTTAAGGACATACCCGGGTCCAAATATACGAACTTCTACGTTACCTATAATGGACAAATCCAGTAAAGGGCATTAATTGGTGCGTTTAATGGTTTATCGCGAATATTTGTTCCTTGCCTATGCTGTGTTCTAGTTAACGGCACAAAATGTGTATGAAACTAATTCGCTCTCTTGTGAATAAACTGCAGCTTTGCTATCTGTTTTAAAAGAATAATAACGGATTTTCAGAGAAAGTGAAGTGAAAATAAGCCCTTAAAAATATTACTAATATATCCCCCTATATTTTTTTGCAGCCACGTGAACACTCATCCCGCCAATATGTCTGACATCAATATTTTTTATTCGACCCCATCTTGTTATCTGAAGGCGCTTTACTTAAACGGAAGAAGGGACAAAGCGATTTATACAGAAATGGTGAGTTTTTACAGTCGCCATCACATATTTTATTACTTATTTATTTATTAAACATACTACAAAAATTTAATACAATTCAAAGTCCTGCAAAACATCGGAGCTGTGGCATTTTTAGCGCATAGTAGCGCATCGATATCGGTTGAATTCTCAAAATGATTAAGACTGTGATGCCGCTAAAAAGTGTGAACGTATTTACGGTAGATGTCGCTAGGCGCCTCCTAAAGGCTTTGAAGGATATGGTGGAGAAATTGCAGCCTTTGGGCAAGCTTCTGTAGCTCAATTCGTAGAGCGATGAGCATGTATCCAAGAGTAGCGAGTTCGAGTCTCGCCCGGGGCAGTTGCTTTTACCATTTTCTTTTATTTCTAATTAGCTGTCCCGGCTTACTGTGTACCGCCTTAAAGTCTATAAATGGGATCTTTTTGATTGATTTTTTTTCTTATTTAAACATACTATCAAATTTTAGACCAAGACGATCACAACGAACTCAAAATCGTTCAAATCGGTTCAACCGTTCTCGAGTTACAAAAGCCGGAACTAACACAACTTTCTTTTATTTTTTATTAATATCATACATTACATACATTTCAGCCGTCTGCAGTCCACTGCTGGACATAGGCCTCCCACAAATATGACTCGTATCATCTTGGGGGTAGTTGCCATAGTCGCCACGCTTGGCAGGCGGGTTGGCGACCCGTTGGTTTGATAATATAATTTCTAATAATGTGACCTCGTCAGGCTGATCACCTGCCGTACGGCAGCGATAAGAACACGTACTGGACAGGGTTCTACACGTCGAGGCCCAGCATCAAGTATCTTGTCAGGAAGACGCATATTTTCCTTCAGGTACCTAACGATAACCTTACCGATACTGATATAATATTTTGCTCTCAGCTATACTTTTTTTATACTACTCCGGTGGCAAACAAGCATACGGCCCACCTGATGGTAAGCAGTTACCGCAGCCTATGGACGCCTGCATTTCCAGACCCTCGACGTGCGGACCCTTTATAAATCTGTATACTTCTTTTCTGAAGAACGCCATAGTGTAAAACCGTGACGGTAAGCAGTCAACGCAGCCTGTGGACCCCTGTAATTCTATTCTTTAAAGTGCATCAATAGAGTTGGTAAGTTGAATTATATCGACTATCGATTTGTTATATTTATCTTTATCATGTGTGTATTTATTTGTTGATCAACAAAAAACCTGGATAACATATTTAAGCTAACAATTATAAACTTTTTCTGTTCTTACACTTTTATTTCTTATTTTATGGTTTCGTCCCAAATTGTTACCCACCCACGCCAGTCGCCTCTTTTAATTTAACCCATCTAGCACAACGGCTGCGTAAAATACTAATTAGAAATAGCAATAGAAAATCCTTATTCATGAAACAAAAGCGACAATGTAATAAAAATAAAATAAAATATGTCATACTCATACATAAATATATCACGAAATGGTCCCTTCTCAGCATGTTTACCCAGTACTTCTGATGTTCCGAAGAAACCATTTGGTGTAACAATTTACAGCAGCTATTAGGTATATGAATTCTTTTTTAATAAGCAGTGATCGATTATTTGGATTCACCCTCGCGGGATATCATGTACAAAAGTTAATATAGATACGACAGTTTCCCGCGGTACCGAACAAATCGCGTTCAGAAATAAAACAATTTAAATTGTCTGTAAGGGATTTTTTACTTATACTCGTCGCGGCGAATCATGATGCCTATTTATGACACTGACAGTTATTCCCACGACACAAACTTGTAGTGGCGTCGCCGTTACATTTGCATCGAATCGAAGGCGTCTAAAAATGACATTTTTTTCATTTTAGATAGATATCCATTACAATGATTATCCGTTGGAATTGTAACAATTCTTAACATTTACAAGAAATTATCTCAATCGGCTATTACGTTTACGCCCTGCAAAACTTACTTCGTTTGGAAGTTATCGACTAGTGTCAAAAGTATCAAAAACAAATGTCGATAATGGAAACGAGTGTACAAAATAAATAGTACGCTTTCAGTGTCCGATGTACCTATAATCGTTTTCATTTATACATATAGTAAGGTTATTTTGATATTATGCAATTTTTTTCAATAGCACTATATTTAAGATGGATTTTTTTTTACATTCTTCAAACGTGACGTAAAATACTAGATGCGAAATGATAAAAAGTTACATTTCTCGGCCAAAAAACTGAAATCATTACTACATAACAAACATAAGAAAACGTGTCTGAATGCAAGTCACGCCTTTGCCTATAAAAAAGTTAAGCTACATCGACACGACCCATCACTAACATGAACTGTCATAGGGATCATGATTCGCCGCGAGGAGCATAGGTACTCGAACTTTTATCCAAACGGTACAAAATATGCCGCTTTGGTTGCAGCAAATGAGCTGTCAGTGTGAACACTTGCGCTCATTTGTTCGATTTGGGCAATAGAACGGCCATTATCTAAGTACGCATGTCTATATATCAGCTACTTGATGCTTAAAATGTAATAAAATAAGCTCATCGTATTTTTTTGCCTTTTTCTAATGGATTATTTTTGCACGAAATATATAAGTTTGTTACCTACGATTATTAATATCTAAAATTCGTCTTTCTAAAATACAATTTCTTCTCTTCTGACAGAATTACAAATGTCACGAGACGAGTAGGTACTCTACACTCGAAAATCTCGACCTTGCGCGCTAACTGGATAATCATAAAAAGAAATTCAAGAAATCGATAACTGGAAAAGTCGATAAAATTTAACGTTACAACTCTATTGACAATTTTATTTTTGCCATGAAAAAATTATCTTTCCCGGTACCGCGAACATTGAAGTTCGTATATTTCGGGCATCTTTCTCTTTTACTCCAATTAAAGCGTCATGAGAATGACAAAGACAATCGTTCGATACATCGTTTTCACGTTAGCACCGCTTGTCAAAACAAACGCTAGAAAGGACAAGGATAAATGATTTTCTCTCTGTCTCTGCAGATAGCGAAGCAGCTGACAGTTCTGGCCCGCATGGGGGATTCGTACGAGCTACACGTTCTGCGGCATGCAGTGGGGCTGATGATGCATCACGACAGCATAACAGGTTGGTGTCTCGCAGCTGGTCCCACCAGTAGACCATTAAAACGCAGCCAGCCAGCCGGAACCAGACCAACAATTCGCGACCATGATGTACCCGACGGTACCGGCCAAAAATGTTGAGGGTTTGAACGTCATGGGTAGGGTTGCCAACCGTCATGCGGGACGTCCCGTTTCTGGGGCCCTAGAGCATGCGTCCCGCAAGGCATCCACGCGGAACGCTGATTGTCCCGTTTTCAGACTAGACTCGATTATCAGCACCAAAACAACCGTTGATTTGCATGTCACATTAATTTTGTTGATGAGAACTTGTTAGATGTGATTAAATAAAAGTCTGTTAAGTCTGTTCCCAGAGCTCCAACCCCCCTTAAAGGCCGGCAACGCGCTTGTGACTCATCTGGTGTTACGGGTGTCCATGGGCGACGGTAATTGCTTACCACCAGGCAATCCGTCTGCTCGTTTGCCGCCTATGTCATAAAAAAAAAAGTACTTACCTACTTGGTTATAAGAGATTTATACGCAACGACCACTTTTTATTTTTTTATAATTCGTACAGGTGGGGGGCCTATGCATCCACATTCAGTGAGTGAGGCCGCGTGTAGGTATCCCGCGGTTTTAAGCCTGGTCCCGCAATGTGATCATTAATGTACCCGAATCTCTGAATCACAGTTGGCAACCCTAGTCACGGGGCAAGTAGGTCGGTTTTCCCTGGCAACATTATCTCAGACTATAGCTCTCCTTATAATTTTTCACTTCTCATGCTCTAAAAGTGTGTCATATTATGCTTGCCAAGGCGGACTAAAGTAATACATTTAGCCTCTTGGGAAAATATGTATACATATTTATTATATACAAAACGTTTTGAATTGACCAACCAGAACACTTCATCGTATTAAATCCACCTATCACGACACATATCGAAGTTAATCGCAACTCTAGATTCTTTTTTGGTGCGAATACTGTTTAAAAATGTGAAATCATTAAAAAAACTTTGTATAAAGTATCAACCAATCAGACAATACCACAATATTAAAATCGACCAATGAGGAAACGCAATCAAATTGTCAAAGCATTAGGTGCTTTTTAGTTCCTACTTCACAAGCATTAAAAAAAGTTTAAATCGTTGGCAAACTCTTTGAAGCCCCAATTATACGTTGTCTGTGGCATTTATTCACGGCGTAGATATATCCTATCTGTATCAAAGCAGTAAAAAAAATACAAAGACTGTCAAATTAAAGATTTTTGACTCAGAATTCATTGCGGGTGAATAAAATTGTATTTATTAATTGTTGAAATGTTATTTTTTCTTATTTTCTCGCAATCGAAGTGAAAACTAGTATGCATAACTCGGGTCTAAACGCCATATTACCCCTCGAACAATTTTCCCTCACTTCGTTCGGGAAAATAACCATCTCGTGGTACTATGGCCTACTTTAGCCCCTTGTCAAACAATCTACTATATGATCGTCATGGGAAGTGTCAAGTTTGAACTATCGCAGCTAACTCGCCTCCCTGTTCAAACTTTTCACAAAAGTAGTCGTTACTCGCTATTGCGTATTGTATATAAAGTTTTTTTTAATGTCACATATGTGGCAAACAAACATACAACCCGCACAATAGGAAGCGGTCACCGTAGCCTCTGGACGCCTGTTACGCCAGTAACTATAATTCTGACGTATGTCAGTGTAATAAAACCGTTTGTACGAACACTGAAATGTTTGACAATCTTTTTTTTCGAAAACCGTAGAAAATAAGCAAGATGACATTATACTTGACGGACGGGTTCCGCTGTATTCGGGTGGCCCAATTGGTTAAGGCGTCAGCCTCGATAGCTGGAGATGTGGGTTCGAATCCCGTCTCGCACCCCGAAGGTCCTGGGCGTTTCTTAAGTATATGTCAACTATTTAAATTTATTTTAGACTAGTTTTTCCTCCTGACTTCGTCGGCCAGCCATGCCTGTCTTTATAGTATGATTGCGGGATAGAAATGATCCTATGTCCTTTCTCGTAGCTCAAACTCATACCAAATTTCATCCCAATTGGTTCAGAGGTTTAGGTGTGAACAGGTAATACACAGAGTTACTTTCGCATTTATAATATTAGTATGTATTTTATTTTTGTGTGGTCGCTTTCTATAAGAAGGCTCAAAGTCACCCAAAGAGCAATGGAGAGGGCTATGTTGGGAGTGTCTCTGCGTGATTGCATCAGGAATGATTTCATCCGCAGTAGAACCAAGGTTACCGAAATAGCCCTCCGGATCGCCAAACTTACTTGGCAGGGGGCGGGGCACATTGCGGAACCGATGGCTGGTGGGGCGGAAAGGTTCTGGAGTGGCGACCACAAACCGAAAGACACAGCGTAGGTAGGCCTCCCACAAGATGGAGCGACGACCTAGTTACAGTCGCGGGATACCGCTGGATGTGGAAGGCGCAGGGTCGGTCTTCTTGTGTCGTTCTGGGGGAGGCCTATGTCCAGCAGTGGACGTTCGGCTGACATGATGATGATGTATTTTTTTTGTAGGGACGAGCCAACAGCACGTCGCTAATGATTTCGTCAAAACGTTGTGTGACGCCTTCGACGCATGCGCAAAGAAAGTGTCTTCATCACTGAGGTAATTTTTTTTATTTAAATGACAAAGGTGGCAAACGACCCGGTTGACCCCAACCCCAGTATAAATAAGTAAATAAATAAATATTTTGGGACAATCTTACACAAATCGACCTAGTCCTACGGTAAGCTCAGTAAGACTTGTGTTGTAGGTACTAGACGACGATATATATAATAGATAGATACATATAAATACTTAAATATATAGAAAACACCCATGACTCAGGAACAAATATCTGTGCTCATCATATAAATAAATGCCCCGACTGGGATTCGAACCCAGGACCATCCGCTTCAAAGGCAGTCACTGCCCACTAGGCCAGACCGGTCGTCAAAGGGGTATGCCCTTAAACTACGTCCAACAATGAGAGGTAGGGCACAGCGAGGTACCATCACGCTTGAATCTGGAGCAGCCCATCTGGGGAAGTACCTCCTCCTTACAGAAGACCACAGCTATAATAGCACTGCTACCTTTCAGGTATATATAGTGTTGTGTTCCTGATGGTGAGTAAGGTTTTATTTGCACGGGATCGACTATCTTTTGTCCCTTGAAATAGCTGATAGAGCTCATAGCTTACTAGAGGTCTCGGTGGGACTAGTGCCAAAGAAGAATAATATTTTAATAATATTTAATTTAATATAAATAATATTTTCAGCTACCTGACCCCGACTTGGGGCGGATCCCGCCGGTCCAAAGGAAATCAGCAATTCATCATCTGTCATCAGCTCAACATCAGCCAATGTGCGGTATGTATTGCAGATCCCTACTTATAGGCTTACACTCCTATCTGGGGCTATACTGCCCTATTACGCGTAAGTGCAATAACTTCGTTTCAATATTTTTTTTTTATATGTACCCATCTTAGCGAACAAACTTAATGGTATTTTCAGTGAACAGCACCCAACTAGGAGGATATAACCAACATGGAGCCGACACACGCACTAATTTCTATCGGAAAAATTCTGCCGTTTTCGGCGCGGGGGTGAGGTAACACATATGAATAATGTTAACACTAATGCATTATTTACGTGCGTCGCTACACACGCACACGACAAAATTATCAAAAACTAGCATAAACTATATTCACACTAGTTCAAGAATTATGACCGGCGGCCGAGTAATTATGGCAGAGGGGAACGCCTGTTAATGGCTACTCCATATTGGTTATATCCTCCTAGGCACCAAATAGTCTAGTTGACGTTTACTGTCAGCCTACAAACTTCATAGTTGTCACAATACATTGTTTGCTTGAGATTTTTTTTAATTCATATTTTAAACTATAAGTTATTTTCAAAAGTCGTAGAACAAATGTAGGTAGAAAAGATACCTAAAGTTATTGCAATTATTGGAAACATCCGATATATTCAGTTCAAACCACGGTCAAACGAAGTTTCATTTTTTTTTTCTTAGAAATTCAGTCAGCCATATTTGTTTATATGGATGTGGGATGCAATTTCCTGGGGCTTTATATATATGACTTACAATGCCACGATTATTTTTGTTACACCTACTTTTATAAAAAATCTAATAACTAAGGTAAATAAAAAAGTGGTAACTCATTTATTCATACAATTACACATCTGCTTAAGTTGTTTTATATCTAAAGTATTTTTTTTTATATAGGTATGTAAATTAAATAACCTACCAATTATAGGTATTGAACATTTTCATTCGGTGAACATTCATTTTCACACGGGATTTCTCGGGCTTTTCCCAAAATCCCGGGAAATCCCGAGTCACATCCATGTTAAGTATAACGTTTGAGATCGTACCCCAAATTGCATCCTCGATCCGATCACTGATAATTATGATTTAAAACAACAGAAATGATTTAAATAGTGTACCTATATTGATTTAAACTTCGTCCCAACGTTTCGAACCCTTTAGTCACTGGTCCCACCGCGAGCTAGTAAGCTATGAGCTATCAGCTATTTCAAGGGACAAAAGATAATCGCTCCCGTGTACATAAAAGAGAGAGATATATAATTATAACTCATCGCCCGGCTATGAACTACGATCGCCCGGCTATGAACTACGATCGCCCGGCTATGACATATATGTCTCTTTTATTTACACGGGAGCGATTATCTTTTGTCCTTTGAAATAGCTGATAGCTCATAGCTAAGTCGCGATGCGACCAGTGCCTTAACGTTCGTGGTCATCGCGTGGACCTACCAATACAAATGTTATATGAATTGCTTTAAATGAATAATTAATTCGATATTTAAATCGAAAGAAAAATAGAAAAATTTGACTCGGAGCGGGACTCGAACCCACAACCACGTTTCTGCATAATAAAAAAATAAAAATAATTTAGAATGGGGTAGCACATTGTTATCGATGAATTCTCAATGTAAATCGAGACTTCGATGCCGTTAAGTGTTCAATACGCTGACGGTAGATGTGACTACACGTCACCCATGATGACGTATACCACGAAGGATAAGATAGAAAAAATTGCCAAGTCTAAGCGGTACTCGGATAGCACAATTGGAAGTGCACTGGGCTAGTGATCCAGTGGTTGTGGGTTCGAGTCCCGCTGCGAGTCAATTTTTTCTATTTTTCTTTCGATTTAAATATCGAAGATATTCGCTAGCAGACGTTTCTGCTTAATAAAAAAATAAGAATAATGAATTGCCCTCAGTTTGTGGAAGGCCAGGAGAGCCTTATCCTGCTGATATACAACCCGCAGAGCACGAAGACGTATCACTACATCCGTTTGCCGGCAATTGCTCTTCATTACGTCATCAGAAACTCTTACGGTAAGACAGACTATACTTTTAACCCCTTGACCGTAACGTCTACTAGTGACATATAATACATAAAAAAATAGGATACCTCCCCTACATAAAAAAAACATAAAATACTCTTTATTGCACACCTCAAAACAAGGAAACATGGCATATATAGGTTACATGGCATTATAAAGAAGAGGCTAAACAATTGGCGGTTTTATTAATCAATCGCTAAAGAGCTACTACATCCATACATACTACTTAGTTACAAACGGATAAACTCACGTGTACTTATATTGCACTAGGCGACATGTTTCGGGTAAGCTCTGGTACCCATTACAAGCCGAGTCAGGACACACCGCTCGCGTGGCGGGTGTATCGCTCGCCTAGTGCGATATAATTACATGTGAGCTTATCCGTTTGTAAGTAACATGGCTCACAACAGTTTTAATTATACCTCCCCTACATGTGAAGAGAGGGGTATTTTCGTTGGTTCAAGCCCTTAAGGTTTTGCAGACAGTTTTGGCCTAGTGGGTAGCCCTACCTATGTAGCCAGTGGTCCTGGGTTCCAGTCCTCACCACCTACCTCGGCTTTAGTACATACATTTCAACCGTATGCAATCCACTGCTGGACATAGGCCTCCCACAAATATGACTTGTATCATCTTGGGGGGTAGTTGCCATAGTCACCACGCTTGGCAGGCGGGTTGACAACCGCAATAGCTGTAGATTGGGTTTCGGACGCTGCTGCCCGTCCATAGGAAGTTTCCCTTTGTGGCCTCTTACGACACCAGCGGGAGGAGATGGGGTGGTGCTATTCTAGTCAGCCGGCATCACACGCTTTGGCTTTAGTAGTAGTTTAGTATCTAATACGCAAATTCCCGCTATTGTTTTGTTCTGATTGGTCCATCAAAGTTCTGATTGACGTAAATAAAATGTCACACGTCAAACCTCTTGGCTGGTACAATATTAGTCGATGTCAAATTAGACTTGAAGGACACTTTAGACTCTGCCTGTGAGGAAACATTTTGTGGGATCATTTAGACTTAATTCTTCATCTAAGTGATCAATTGCTAATCAATTAGTTTTATTTGTAAGGATCAGTCTATATAGGACCAAGTGTTATAAACAGTGATCGGTTTTTTGGATTCGACATGGGGAACGACCTCAATCATTATCAGAGCTCGGCGGGGATGAGCTGTTTTCAGTTTGCACAACATGGACATGCCTTGAGATTCGATATGTAGTGTAATTTGATAACTAAAATAATATTATATTTTGGCTGCCTTTCCGCTACTTTACTTTGTGTTATTTTATTATTTTTATAATTAATAAAGTTCTATTTTCTTTTATTTTAATATTTATTTCCGAGGTGTATCTATATTAATATCTACACTTGACAAAAGTGATGTCAAAATGGGTCGCCCCGTCCGAGCTCTCATCATTATTTTAGTATGGATATGCCCCGGGAATCCAGGCTTTATATTGTTAGAAGAGACAAAGAAGTACAATGTTTATTTTAGTACACTATAAAACATCTAACTAGCTGATAGACATGCGACTTACTCGGCGTTCTTTTGTCCTAATTGAACAAATGAGCACAAGTGTTCACACTGACCGCTCATTTGCTGCCACCAAAGCACCATATTGTACCGTTTGTATAAAAGTTCGACGAGTAAATAAAAAATCCCTTACAGACAATTTAGATTGTTTTATTTTTGAATATTTTTTTCGGTATCGCGGGAAACTGTCGTATCTATTAACTTTTCTACATGATATCCCGCGAGGGAGAATCCAAATAACCGATCACTGGTTGTAAAGCTTCTCGAAAGTCAGAAATGAAAGTCAAGTTCCTATCATCAGATGAAGAGTTGGAGTACCAGATTTCCCCCCTGTCTCCCGCGGTCACCAGCCTCCCGGGGCGGACAGCGAACACCAACCACGAACTGGTCTTCGAGGCGGAGAACGTGCCGCCTCTGGGCTACTCGTCTTTCTACATCACTGCCATCAAGGATGCACTGGTAACTATTATGTGGTCTTCTGTAAGGAGGAGGTGCTTCCCCAGTTGGGCTGCTCCAGACTCAAGCTTGATGGTCATCGCTGTGCCCTATCTCTCATTGTTGGACGTAGTTTAAGGGCATATCCGGGTACTGCTACCTTTCAGGTATGTAGTGTTGTGTTCCTGATGGTAAGGTTCCCAGAGCTCCAATCCCCCTTAAAGGCTGGCAACGCGCTTGTGACTCCCTGGTGTAGCGGGTGCCCATGGGCGACGGTAATTGCTTACCATCAGGCAATCCGTCTGCTCGTTTGCCACCTTTGTAATAAAAAAAACTGGTAACTATCGTATCCATACAAGCTAATTCGCACCGGATTTACTAGCTTCTCCACAGTTGAGTAGTACAGTCGGCCGAAGAAAAATTGACCCGTCGAGACTGCTGACAAAATTGGTCTTCACAGACAGACGGAGATCAAAGAGATCTTAATCACAAGACTGATGTTCGACGACCGGTCTGGCCTAGTGGGTAGTGACCCTGCCTATGAAGCCGATGGTCCTGGGTTCGATTCCCAGTCAGGGCATTTATTTGTGTGATGAGCACAGATATTTGTTCCTGAGTCAACACAAGCCTTACTGAGCTTACCGTAGGACTAGGTCGATTTGTGTAAAATTGTCCCGAAATATTTATTTATTTTTTATTTAGATTCAAACATGTTAATAGTATAGAAGCGTTAAATTCACGTTTTATAAGTCGAATATTGCTCGACATGTTTCACTCCGTTACGAGGAGCTTAATCATGAGCCGTTCACGTTGGCTAACCGACGCAGTACGCAGTCTGTACTTACAAAACCTGAGTACCTAAGGCCTACCATACAAGTTAAATGTTACTTGAATTCATTCTTTAAGTGTAGGAAAAAAAGTATGATTTATGAAATCGAAAGAAACAAATGAAATTCAATTCTGTTCCAATGTTATAAAATTCAAATTTCAATAAAGTAATTAGTACTACAGAAAGGACCGTGGGTCTTACGAGGATATACAATTAACAAAGAGATCCTATAAGGGTTCCGTTTTTTCCTTATAGGCACTAGTCCCACCGCGAGCTAGTAAGCTGAGCTATCAGCTATTTCAAGGGACAAAAGATAATCACTCCCGTGTAAATAAAAGAGAGGTGCCATAAGGTGCAAATCCGTAGAAATCAAAGCAAATCAAAATTATAAATCTCGTCGTTGATCTATTGGGATTCCAGCTCTATCCATATTTTGCAAAATATTCCTTCAATGAGACTTAAGCGTGTCCTGAGTCCTGATATTCTTACCAGGTCCTTACCAACTTTAATTTCAGGGGGACGACTACAAGAAGATCAAGAAGACTGGGCCCGACCCGGACTTGGGCACCGACACTCCGCAGATAGCCAACGAGGTATGTATGCTGTCTGGGAAGACCAGGTGGGGTGACGATCTGCGAAAGATTACAGGCAGATTCTGGATGCGGCTAGCTGAAGACAGGGCGCTACTGTGCTCTTTAGGGGAGGGCTATGTCCAGCAGTAGACTGCTATTGCCTGATGATGAAGATATAAAAAGTGACGTCATGACGGCTCAAGGTATAAAGGGCTAAGGGTCTATACCCTTGTCAGGTGTCACTGACTTTAAACATATAGCAAACTCGCCACTTAGGTTTTAGGGCTTAGGATAGAGAAGTATCACTGGACTTTAAACTTATAGCCAAATCGCCACTTTTCACCAAGTATCTACATGTACGCTCGAGAACGCTCTAGCGACCCCACTCTGGAGGGCCGGTTAAGGCAAGCCAGAGGCAGGGGACCTGTCCCACCTGTCCGACAACACCCAGGGCGGTCAGGTACATGAAGTCGCTACTCTCCAACACCTCACCACAAGCCCTGCGTTGCCCATTTTTAGGGTTCCGTACCTCAAAAGGAAAAAAACGGAACCCTTATAGGATCACTTTGTTGTCCGTCTGTCCGTCCGTCCGTCCGTCCGTCTGTCAAGACCCTTTTTCTCAGGAACGCGTGGAGGTATGAAGCTGAAATTTATATCAATTACTCAGGT
The DNA here is from genome assembly GCA_022674325.2 of Grapholita molesta. Taxonomy (NCBI): domain Eukaryota; kingdom Metazoa; phylum Arthropoda; class Insecta; order Lepidoptera; family Tortricidae; genus Grapholita; species Grapholita molesta. Next base: position 6,770,145 of record CP053145.2, on the reverse strand, counting down.
CTACTGTCCCTTGAAGCTGTGAAAAAATCAAACTTCTAAGCCAACGCAATCAAAAGATACAGCCGTTTATGCCGCAAATTTTCGACACTTGCAAGGGAATCAAAACCTACAGGGTGCTTCCCGTGAACTCAGAATCTTGAAATTTGGTACGAAGCAACGTCTTATAGCATAGATAAAGGAAAAATTACGAAAACGATAAATTTTTAGTTACATCACATAATATATATTTTTTTAATAATTTTAAACTTACTACCCATTTCCTCATAAACGCGTAGAGGTATTAAATTGAAATTCATACCAAATACTCAGGTCTATAATACCTTTAAGCTGTAGCAAAATCAAACTTCTATGTCAACGCAATCAAAAGAAACAGCAATTTAAGCTGCATATTTTGAAACTCGCAAGTACTCGCAAGGGAATCAAAACCTAAAGGGTACTTCCAGTCGACCTAGAATCTTGAAATTTGGCATGAAGCAACGTTTTATAGCACACATAAAGGAAAAATTCCGAAAACCTTAAATTTTTAGTTACATTACAAAATATATATTTTTTTAATAAATATAAACTTATTACTTTACCCTAAAAATACCATAGTTATGACTCGATTGTCGTAATGAACGAACTTTGTAAACCTTGCAGGTTTGTACGGAACCCTCGGTGCGCGAGTCCGACTCGCACTTGGCCGGTTTTTTATTATTACATGCATTTTTACAAGCTTTTATTTAACTTGCAATGTATGTATTTATATAATAAGCACGAGTATGTAGGTATGTCCTAGCTTTTCCTCGCGACTTCGTCACCCAGCCGTGCCCGTCTTTATAGTGTGGTTGCGGGATAAATATTATCCAATGTCCTTTCTCGTAGCTCAAACTCTGTCGATACCAAATTTCATCCCAATTGATTTAGAGCAATAGAGAGGGCTATGTTGGCAGTGTCTCTGCGTGATCGCATCAGGAATGATTTCATCCGCAGTAGAACCGATACAGCCCTCCGGATCGTCAAACTTACGTGGCAGTGGGCGGGGCACAATGCGCGCTGAACCGATGGCCGGTGGCGGAAAGGTTCTGGAGTGGCGTCCACGAACTGGGTAGGTAGGCCTCCCACAAGGTGGACCGACGACATAGTTAGGGTCGCGGGATGCCGCTGGATGTGGAAGGCGCCGGATCAGTCTTCTTGGGTCGTTTTGAGGCGTATGTCCAGCGATGGACATCTTTCGACTGACATGATGATGATTATTTATGTATTGGTTTTCCCCAGTATCTGAAAGTAAGAATAAGCCGAGAGACGGGACTCCTGGAATCCATAACCCATGTGAGCGGGGCTCAGCTGCTCATCACACAGAACTTTTTCTACTACGCACAGAACAGGGGCAGTCTGCAGTCTGGAGCCTACAGCTTCAGGCCTGACCACCCTCCTGTACCCGTAAGTTCAAATTCAAAAATATTATTAACCTTGTCCAATAAATTAATAAACGTAGATTCACAATCAGCCTCAAAAAAATGGCTCTAAAAAACAACCGCTCGAACAACGCAACTACAGAGGATTCAAATGCGGGTTCCCTACCCTAAAAGTTGTTGGAGCTCTGGGAACCTTACTCACCATCAGGAACACAACACTACTTCTGAAAGGTAGCAGTGCTATTATGGCTGTGGTCTTCTGGAAGGAGAAGGTACTTCCCCAGTTGGGCTGCTCCAGATTCAAGCGTGATGGTACTTCGCTTTGCCCTACCTCTCATTGTTGGACGTAGTTTAAGGACATTCCCGGGTCTGGAATATTTTTACATTTTGCTCGTGTCGGATATCTTCAGGTAAGCTATTTAAAAATATGGTAGGCGTTTCTTTAACGTCCGGTCTCCATAGTAATTGTTAACTCTAGGGACCTCCAGCTTACCTGCAGACACGACCGGGTCGCTACAGATTTTGTTGACTACCTTCATGGGAAGCCGGCCACTGTTGGGGGCCATGGGACTGTAGTGGGCCATGGGACTGTTGGGGGCCATGCAGAGGCGTATTTTCAATTTTGGCGCCCCGAGCCATTAAGATTTGCCGCCCCCGTAAATGCCGATAAATAAAATTTATAAGTAAAATTAAATTTACACACCACGTAAAAAAACCAAAACTTAATGATAGGATTGATAGGTCATGTATTCGGTAATATTTATTGATTGACAAAATCATCAATGACGCTGTCAATTCATGGCGTTCGTTAACTCGGTTTCTATATCTTCTATATTAAGAATAGCGAAGCTATTTAAGCGTTCTTCACTTATAACGGATCGTAATAGTACATTTCGATACTAGTAAAAAAAAATTTTTTTCGACGAGGGTGAAAGTTGGAGCCCGAGTGAAACGAGGGTGACAATCACCCGAGTCTTAAAGAAGTTTTTACACGTGTATCGAACCCAATTTTTCATAACAAGTGCCTTAAAAAGTGAAATTTACGCACGCGAAGCGTGCGCAAAGTGTACTTTTTACGCACTACTTAGGAAAATATTTTTTTATTATTTTGGGTGCAGAAAACGAACGTTCTGCACTACAATATTAGGTCAGTTGACTGCTTTTTTTATCAATCGATCCCTATTGTTCAAGGGATGAAATGTCTGTATGGGAGTAATGGCCTTAAAACTACACAAAAGCCAGAAATGAGCCTCAAAGTCTGACATTCCTATTTCTCGCGAAAACGCTCCTTACAAAATGTTGAGAACATATTTATGACATCACTTATTCCTAGCCACGCTATCTTTAAATCAAATAAGTATTTATATTCAAATTTAATTCACTGCGGTGGTGCAAAAAAAAGCGTAAGGCAATCTCTACGTACGGTAAAGCTTCTTTTAAATCTTTATCTTTTAGTAAAGAATACCGATGTACGTGACAAATATGTTTGGGGTCAATAGAAAATTAAAACAATGTAGGTACATAATCAAATAAAACCCATGTTTAGGGTTCCGTACCCGAAGGGTAAAAAAGAAATCCTATTACGGAGCCTACGCTGTCCGTCCGTCCGTCCGTCTGTCACCAAGCTGTATCTTATGAACCGTAATAGAGACAGCTGAAAATTTCACAGATGATGTATTTCACAGACGTTCTTCATGCTATAAGACTACTAGTGGAAAATGCACGCGATAGCAAACAAAACCTTTGGATGGTGTTCGTAGATCTCGAGAAGGCGTTTGACCGAGTACCAAGAACAATAATATGGCAAGCCCTAAGAAGCCAAAATGTCCCCGAATGCTACGTGAGACTCATACTCATAATAGACATGTACGAGAGCGTTGAAACATGCGTTAGAAGCCCAGCTGATGGTACGCCAGAGAGTTTCAGTATAAAAATGGGAGTACACCAAGGCGGCGCGCTTAGTCCCTTATTATTTAATATCACCATGAACTACCTGACATAACATATTCAGAAACCCACTCCATGGAATCTCCTCTATGCGGATGATGTGGCCCTCATTTCAGACAGCAGACACGATGTTGAACAAAATTTGGAACAATGGAGGACATGTCTAGAATCGAATGGATTGCGCATCAGCAGAACCAAGACGGAATGCATGGTATGTCACTTTAATCCCGAGGAACCCATTGGACCAACTGAACCAATAAAAACAAAAGGCAAGGTCTATAAAACAGCTGTTAGACTAGTACTACTTTACGGCAGTAAAACATGGGCTATTCGGAAAATCCAGCAGCAAAAACTTCACACCACAGAGATGCGCATGCTGCTTTGGTCAGGTGGAGTTATACTCAAAGTAGCGCCTATGGCCGACATACTAAATGAATCACGGCTAAGATGGTACGGTTATGTTGTACGAAGACCTGATGATCACGTCGTGAAGAAGTGCCTTTCCATGGCTGTGCATGAAAGAGGGAGTGGTAGGCCGAAGACTATCTGGATGATGAATGTTCGAAGAGACATGAAAGACTCCCGACGATGTTTTGAGCGGAGCACTTGGCGCCTCACGATTAAGAAAGCCGACCCCGCGTAACGGGAAGTGGCGAGGAGAAAGAAAGAAGAAGTAGATGTATTTCTGTTGCCGCTATGACAACAAATACTAAAAACCAGAATAAAATAAGTATTTAAGGGGGCTCCCATACCACAAGCGTGATTTATTTTGTTTGTTTTTTTCTCGATATTGATAACGGTAACAGTTGGACGCAAAACAGTGCAAAGGATTTTTTTATAATAATATGTAACGTATCAGTAAGCCATATTTTTTTACGTTATTTTAATATTCTATTGACCTTGAATTTGAGCGTTATTCAAAAACACGGACACATAGTACTCGTCTTCAATATATTGATTTTTTGGCCTCTGTGAATCGTTTATAGTTTTACGCCTCATACATGAAAAAATAAGTCCCAAATTTTGTATGAAAAAAAAACAATTTTCCAGTGCGTCACGTTCATATTACTAAAAAACACTTCCACACAAAAAGTGACGAACTTGAAAAAATCATTTGTTTTGTTAGTCGGGACTTGATAATTGGCCTAGTATTAAATAGATGGCGTAGATAAGACAAAATTCATACAATTACGAGCGGAGTAAAAACAGATTGGTTTATTAAATTAATTTTAAGCGTTTTATTCATTTATTTATATATAAATGTATGTATGAAAAAAATATTGTAGGAAACTTAATGAAAAACGGCCCCCAGAAGAAACTGAGAGGGGCGGCTTCGCAGGATGAGAACGGCGGCTTCGCCGCCCCTCTCAGCCTGCCGCCTCGGGCCATGGCCCCCTTGGCCCTAGGGTAAATACGCCCATGGGGCCATGGAACTGTTGGGGGCCATGGAACTGCTGGGGGCCATGGAACTGTTGGGGGCCATGGAACTGCTGGGGGCCATGGAACTGCTGGGGGCCATGGAACTGCTGGGGGATGGCCCTCAAAAGACCGCTAGCTCTAACTCCTCTCTAACTCCGACCGGTAGATTGCAGAGAAGGCGAAATACACCACCGTCAGCGGACCGCTGGTAAAGGAGGTGCACCAGCGGTTCTCGAGCTGGGCTTCCCAGACCCTGCGGCTGTACAGAGGCGAGGATTACCTGGAGCTCGACTGGGTCATAGGACCAGTTCCGATCAGGTACTCCTGTGGCGATTTGAATGAGTATTTTCCTCGCGTTGTCTCAGCATTTGACCGGTCTGGCCTAGTGGTTAGTGACCCTGCCGATGGTCCTGGGTTCAAATCTCAGTCAGGGCATTTATTTTTGCGATGGGCACAGATATTTGTTCCTGAGTCATGGGTGTTTTCTATGTATTTAAATATTACAACACAAGCCTTAGAGCTTACCGTAGGACTAGGTCGATTTGTGTAAGATTGTCCCGAAATATTTATTATTATTTATTTGTTATGGGAGCCTGGGGTCCGCTTGGCAACTAATACCAAGATGCCATCTGACCTTCCAATCCAGAGGGTAAACTAGGCCTTATTGTTTCCTCACGATGTATTCCTTCACCGAAAAGCGACGGGTAAATATCAATTGATATTTCGCACTAAGCTAGGGTTTGAACTTGCGACCACCGGATTGCAAGTCGAGGGCTCTTACCGCTAGGCCACCAGCGCTCTTTAGTAAGTATCATTCATTAAAGATGTGACAAAAACTAACCCAGTAGCTAGCATATTTTCTCTCTTCTTAGCCTCTGGGCGTGTCCCAGAACATGGACAGGGGCAACATCCGTTAGGCGTACCCCATAAATATGATGAAAAATAAAATAAAGAAATACTGCTTAAGTACTATAAAAAGAATAGCCGAGCAAGTCCCCTGCGGCATGAACCCCAAAACGCTGGCTGCGTTACCTCTCTGCACCGCTAGGGCAATACGCTGGGAGAGTTACCAGCCAGCTTTTCGTTCCTTGTGGTGTTGGCTGGTCACCACAAGGTCAATTAATCATTTATTTTTTATTTGTTAACAGTACAGACTTGGGTAAAGAAGTTGTGTCGATATTCTCAAGCAACATCAGCAACCGAGGAGAGTTCTACACAGACTCCAATATGAGACAGATGATTAAACGGAGCTGCTCCAATGATTCCTCAGGTAACACTTATAAGACTTTTATACAGCTACCGTCCTTAATAATAGACAACTATATGAACCAAAAGTTCTAACACTTTGAGTGACATCGGCAACCGAAAAGAGTTCCTCAGTGATGCCAATATGAGACAGATCATTAAAAAAAGTTGCTGTATTAACTCTTCAGGTAACATTTATAAGACTTTTATACAGCCACCATCCTCATAGACAACCATATGATCTAAAAGTTATAACATATTGAGAGACATCAGCAACCGAATAGCTCCACTCAAACGTCAATATGATACAGATCATTAAAAAAGCTGATCTAATAACTCTTCAGGTAACACTTATAAGACTTATACAGCCACCGTCCTTCATAGACAACTATATGAACCAAAAGTTATAACACTTGGAGAGACATCAGCAACAGAATAGCTCCACTCAATCGCCAATATGATACAGATTATTTAAAAAGCTGCTCTTATAACTCTTCAGGTAACACTTATAAGACTTTTATACAGCCACCGTCCTTCATAGACAACCATATGATCTAAAAGTTGTAACATTTTGAAACACGTCAGCAACCGAGGAGAGTTCCACAGACATGCCAATATGAGACAGATCATTAATAAAGCTGCTCTAATAACTCGTCAGGTAACACTTATATGACTTTTATACAGCCACCGTCCTTCATAGACAACTATATGAACCAAAAGTTCATACATGTACATTTTGAGAGACATCCGCAACCGAAGAGTTCCACGCAGACGCCAATAAGAGATAGATTATTAAAAGAAGTTATTCCAATGATTTCTCGGGTGACGCTATTATATGACTTTTATAGAACCATCGTCCTTCATAAACAAATATATGATCTAAGAGTTGTAACATTTTGAAAAACATCTCACATCAGTAACCGAAGTTTTCAACTCAGATGCTAAATTGAGACATATCATTAAATAAATCTGCGCTAATAACTCTTCACATGACACTTATAAGATTTTTATACAGCAAATTAAAACCATCCAATCCGTAAGTCCTCCACTGCTGGACATAGGCCTCCCCCAAATATGACTTGAATCTTAGGGGGTAGTTGCCATAGTCGCCACGCTTGGCAGGTTGGCGACGGCAGTAGCTGTAGATTGGGTTTCGACGGACGCTGTTTCCGTCCGTGTTTCCCTTTGTCGCCTCTTACGACACCCGCGGGAGACGGGGTGGTGCTATACTCAGCCGGCACCATATGGCAACTGTATAATCTTTTATTTTCATCAGGCGTCCCCAAGAAGCCAGTGGCGGCGTGCTATTACCCCGTCACCTCACGGATTTGCATTGAGGCTGTCAACTCAAGCATGGGTAAGGGATTAACGGTTGAACCTTTAAATGGCGGAGACATCTTGAGAATATATTCTTTGTTTTTTGTTCATTAACTTAGGTTTGTGTGTAATATTGATAGCTTATTATGCAGGGATCTAACGCAGAATTGTGCAGCTAATAAAGAAATGATGAAAGAGGAGAGGGCCCGAAACCATATTACGGGTAGTTTTTCCAACCAAAATCGAGCCAGTTGATCAACTGGCTAGCGCCTTCTCTGTCACACTTGATCATATTTGGACCCGGGTATGTCCTTAAACTACGTCCAACAATGAGAGGTAGGGCACAGCGATGACAATCACGCTTGAATCTGGGGCAGCCCAACTGGGGAAGTACCTCCTCCTTACAGAAGACCACAGCCGTAATAGTACTGCTACCTTTTAGGTATGTAGTGTTGTGTTCCTCATGGTGAGTAAGGTTCCCAGAGCTCCAATCCCCCTTAAAGGCCGGCAACGCGCTTGTGACCCCCCTGGTGTTGCAGGTGCCCATGGGCGACGGTAATTGCTTACCCCCAGGCAATCCGTCTGCTCGTTTGCCGCTTATGTCATAAAAAAATTTATATCTGAATATGATCAAGTATGACAGAGAAGGCGCTATTGTCGGCCGCCCTTGTGATAATCTCACGATATTCGTAAATTTCTAACGATTGTCTCTCATGACGCCTATATTGGAATAACCCAGGAGTAACTTGTCTCCTGCCTTCTTTATCGCTCGTATGAGCAAGCGAAGAGAGGCAGATAATCACGTTTCTAGTTTTTGCACCAGGTCTTAAAAGAGATTATTTTTTATAAATGTACACTCGCCATCAGATATATTGGCGGTCACAAATATTTGAACGTGCACTTTATCGCCTTGACAATAGAGGCGTTGTTCAGATATTTGTGACCACCTCCACAGCTCCGATATATCTGATGGCGACTGTACATACACGTACAATTGAGCAAATTGTTCTTTTGTGTGTTGGTTACGGAGGTGTAGTTTTGTATAGAGGACCTTCAATGGAAGAGATATCTTATACAATAAAACCTTTTTTGGCGTTATACATCTTCTAATTGCTTTTTTTTTCAGGGATGTGTGTTCTGACAGACAGAGCCCAAGGTGGAACCTCATACAATGAAGGGGAAATAGAACTTATGGTGAGATATTGATTGCTGTATTTTTAAAAACACCACAACTAAGAACTAAGAACGTTTTGATTTGCTTTTCTGACTAGAATAGCGTCTCCCGCGGGTGTCGTAAGAGGCGACAAAGGGAAAAAACCGACAAATAGGCAGCATCGTCCATCGAAACCCAATCTACAGCTACTGCAGTCGCCATGCTTGGCAGGCAGGTTGCCGACTGCATTAGTTGTAGATTGGGTTTTGACAAACGATGCTTTGGTTTTTTCCCTTTGTCGCCTTTTAAGTCACCCGCGGGAGACTTTATTCTACTGCAGTCGGCAACCCGCCTGCCAAGCGTGGCGACTGCAGTAGCGGCAAGTACCCCCCAAGATGATACGACTGATATTTGGGGGAGGAACAGCAGTGGACGTCTTACGGCTGGAATGATGATGAATCACATTTGTTTTAGAGTTTAAATTATTTAGTACCATGTAACTAATGCGGAATGGAATGGAATTCGCTCCCTTCGTTTGTATTCCCGGAAAGATATAATTTAGGTCTTATCAAGGCAAGAGTGAATACATAATTGTTACTGAACCAGCGTGCTACACCCTCGACCTCGTCGACACTTACCATTAGGTGCGACTGAGGATAAACAGATAAACTTATGTGTATTTATATCGCACTAGGTGACATGTTTCGGGTAAGCTCTAGCTGGCACCTATTTTCAAGCCGCGTCAGGACACCGCTCGGAGTGAGGGTATCACCTAGTGCGATATAATTACACGTGAGTTCATCCGTTTGTAACTTAGTAGTTTTTTTATACAAGACTGACCAGGGTTTGACCTCAGTCACACCTGATAGTAATCGTCGACGGGTTCGAGGGCCTAGCACGCTGGTTCAGTATCTAAGTAACAGTAACATGGCTCACAACAGTTGTAATCATATTGAGCACTTTGTTCAGGTCCACAGAAGACTCCTGACGGACGACGGCTTCGGGTTAGACGAGACCCTGAATGAGGAGGAGCACGGGCTGGGGCTGGTGGTCCGCGGCCAGCACCGGCTGTACCTCGGGGCGCGGAAGCAGCAGGGTATGAGTGTTGTCTCTCTCCAAACCCTTCACTAGTCTTACGGTTCTGGGTCCTGAGTCACTACACACTTCTTGAGCTTACCGTGGGGCTCAGTCAATTTGTATAAGGATGTCCTGTAATACTATACAGGGCGTCCCAAACTTATGGGACATGAAGGGGAAGTACCTTAATTATCGTAGATAGTGTATTTTGCTGAAAGAAGACTTTATGTTATTTTTAAAAGTTAGTAATTCTGCATTCATAGATTTTCTAAAAATTACTTGCTTCGTCTGGGAATCGAACCACCCTACTTTTTTTAAAAAATCACCCTACTTTTATGATGCCAATCGAAAGAATAGCTAAAAAATAATAACTCTGCTAAAGTAAACATTTTATTTTTTTCCGATATCTTTAACCGTGTAAGGAATATTTATGTTTTAGGCGAAGAGTTTTCGTTCAAGGAGCAGGCGAGTCGAGCAGCTCACCACTGGCAGTGGGAGCCGTGGGTCTTCGCGGCGTCAGGCGACAAACTGAACAGGAGGAAGTGGCAGAGCATGAGGAATAAGCGGGTACAGTCGCCATCAGATACTCGGAGCTGTGGAGGTCACGAATATCTGAACAACGCATCTATTTTTTTCGTTATCAGAAACGTCTGGTAACGAATATCTTCGATATTTAAATCGAAAGTAATGTAGACAAATTTGACTCGTAGCGGGACTCCAAACCACAACAGGGGTAGCACATTGTTATCGATGAATTCTCAATCAAAATTTGAGACTTCGATGCAACATTATGGCAAATATTTTTTATGACAAATAAATAATCTTTTGATATGTCAAAATTTTCAGCCGTAACTCGTCGACTGCTGGACAAAGACCTCCCCTAAATATGACTTGTATCATCTTGGGGGTAGTTGCCATAGTCGCCACGCTTGGCAGGTTGGTGACCGCAGTAGCTGTAGATTGGGTTTCGACGGACGCTGCTGCCCGTCCGTCAGCTTTTTCCCTTTGTCGCCTCTTACGACACCTGCCGGAGATGGGGTCGTGTTATTCTAGTCAGGCGACACCACACGGATTACGACGCTTTGATTCACCTTGCCTGCAGATACCTTAATTTTGTGTTTTTTTTTCAGCATTCAGCGTTACGTGTTCACGGGCTGCCCAGACACGTGAGGGTCCTGACCCTTGAGCCGTGGAAGGCTGGTTCTGTGCTTCTCCGGCTGGAGAATACCCTGGAGAAGAATGACAAAAGTAAGCTCCAGTACTCATCTATCGCCGCATCCGTAGTCTAAAGAGTACGCTGACCGCACCGTGTAAGGAGGGCTTTGTGCTGAGACTCCTCTAGGAGCTCTCTGGTTACATGTTCGAAAGAGAATTGAAATTAAGAACCGACACTAGGCCAGCCCGTAATCTCAATCATCGAGAAGGTCACAAATTTCACAATACCCTGGAGAAAGTGGAGAATAATGACAAAAGTAAGTTCTAAGCCTCGTTCTATCGCCACGTCCGTAGGCTACAGCGTACGCTGACCCTAGAGCCGTAGCCGGCTCTCCGGTTGGTGAATTTTCTGGTGAGAAAGAATGTCAAAAGTACCTAATAAGCTCCGATTATCTTTTTATCGCCGCATTTATAGGCTTCGTCTATTTTCCTCATTATCGCTCTTGTATATACCTACGACAAAGAGGCAAACATACGAACGAACGAATGAAGGAGCTTCTTGTTCCTCGCGTTGTCCCGGTATTTTGCCATGGCCCATGGGAGCCTGTGTTCCGCTTGGCAACTAATCCCAGGATTTGTCGTATGCTAGTTTTACGATACTACTGCCATCTGACCTTCCAACTCAGAGGGTGAACTAGGCCTTATTGGGATTAGTCCTGTTTCCTCGCGATGTTTTCCTTCACCGAAAATTTGGTAAAAATCGATTGATATTTCGTACATAAATTCCGAAATCTCATTGGTACAAGTCAGGGTACAAACCTGTGACCTCCGGATTGCCCACAGGGACCGGTTTTGCGGCCGCATCCAGTGGAATTCCTCGATCTTTGCTATGTTGCGTTATGGACCCGGGTATGTCCTTAAACTACGTCCAACAATGAGAGGTAGGGCACAGCGATGACCATCACGCTTGAATCTGGAGCAGCCCAACTGGTGAAGTACCTCCTCCTTACAGAAGACCACAGCCATAATAGCACTGCTACCTTTCAGGTATGTATTGTTGTTTTCCTGATGGTGAGTAAGGTTCCCAGAGCTCCAACCCCCTTTAAAGGCCGGCAACGCGCTTGTGACTCCCCTGGTGTTGCGGGTGCCCATGGGCGACGGTAATTGCTCACCACCAGGCAATCCGTCTGCTCGTTTGCCGCCTATGTCATAAAAAAAAAATGTCGTCGGTCCACCCTGTGGCTGTTCTGCCCCCGTAGCGCCTTCCACTAGTATAGCCGTTTTCATGGTATACTCCTAAAGTTGGTGGTCTGATGTTCTGATCTATGATCATAAATATTATTACAGAGACTCAAACGATGGAACTGCCCGACGAGTTACCACTGCCTACGCATGTCAACGTGGAGTTGAAAAAGATTTTTCAGCACCTGAGAATTAAGTAAGTTGCAAATATGTGGTAGTCCACATGGAAAGGTACATGTATAGGGCCCTTGGCGCTTACATTTCACCCGTACGTAGTCCACTGCTGGACACAGTCCTCCCAGAAATATGACTTGTATCATCTTGGGGGGTAATTGCCCACGCTCACAATAGTCGCCACGCTCGGCAGGCGGGTTGGCGACCGCAGTAGCTGTAGATTGTGTATCGACGGACGCTGCTGCCCGTCCATAGGATTTTTGGCCCTTACGCTACTTTTAATGACGCTTTATAATACTAATGTGACACTTTGCAACGTAAGCGCCAAGCGCCATAAGGTACCTTTCCATGTGGACTACCATTTAACTAAAAATTAAACTAAAAGTAAATGGTCTAAAGAATAATTATAATCATGCCGCTATAAAGTGTCAAAATTACGGTAGATGTCGCTAGGCGCCTCTTAAGCGCATTGAAGGATATGGTGGAGAAATTTGCAGCTTTTTTGCAAGCCTCTGGCTCAGTTGGTAGAGTGATGGGCATGTATCCCAGAGTCGCGAGTTTGAGTCTCACCCGGGGCAGTTGCATAATCAATTTTTGTTAAACTTTTGCAGTTTTATTTAGCAATTTAAGTTTTTTTTTTTTATAAAACTTTTATTTCTTGAACTATTTTTATCATTGTAATGCATATTTGAGAAGCACTATACATACCTCGGCGTGAAAAGGGGTTGCCGGCTTCGTAACTTATACTCAGCCGGCAACCCCAGACTTCCCTCTGTGTATTCTGTTTCCGTGATATTGTGGTATAATTTAGGTCTGTGCGGGAGACTACCCTGGGTGCCAATCAGTGGCTGGAGGAGGCGCGCCAGATGGACTGGAGCACCAGGTAGGAGCTACCCTCAGGGCAAATCATGTGATCGTTTTGGCCTTATTTTGACACCCTCTCCCCCCTTAGTGATATTTGGTGATCTTAACGCTACAACCAGTCAAGATCAATTGTACTTTTGAGTGATTGTTGTCGAGTGAAAAGTTGACACTTGTCACTACAAATTCAACGAAATTATGTTACAATAACACGGAAAACAGTACTTCTAAAACTAAACTAAAGTACATGGTGTGGTCTTGGACTCCCCCCTCCCCCATCGTGATCAATCGTGATATTTCTTTGACCCCCTTCCCCCAAAAAACGATCACATGTTTTTTAAATGAGCCCTCATCTGGCATAAAATTGTAAGTCAGTCAGTTCATCATTTAGCCATCTGATTCATTACATTTCAGCCGTATGCAGTCCACTGCTGGACATAAGCCTCCCACAAATATGACTTGTATCATCTTGGTGGTGGTAGTTGCCATAGTCGCCCGCGGTTGGCCACCGCATGTAGCTGTAGATTGGGTTCGACGGACGCTGCTGCCCGTCCGTAGGTTTTTTCCCTTTGTCGCCTCTTACGACACCCGCGAGAGGAGATTGGGTGGTGCTATTCTAGTCAGCCGGCATCACACGGCAATTCTCATCGTTCCGTCATTTCTGGTTAATTAGTTTCGTTTATATATATTCGGTTTCATATAGTCAATACATAGGTAGGGTGACGGCACCAGTAATGGACAAGGAACCAATCGTGAACATTAGTGCTTATTTCAAAGCAGGGATCGGAACCGGTTTCAAAATACCGGTTAAAATTGTTCGTAAACAGTTTAAATTTCTGTTCTGTCATTAACCGATAATTAGCAATAACGTTTTCATAAAGAACGAATCAATTTCGGTTACCGGTATTTATGAAGAACAGAATTTATTTCGTTCCGTGAAACTTTATTGAACTGGTTAATAAGTGACAAGTTTGTCAATTAATTTATTTATCTATAACAGCCACTTCAACCAGCAATACACTGATATCGCATGTTAAGGCTCACCTTTTTATTGTGATTAAGTCATAAATCGGTATGTCAGACATTGACATTAATCAAATGAAATAGCTAATTATAAATTTCATTTCCGCAATCATGGGAAGAAAAAAAGAAAATAAAATACAATACAATACAATACTTTGTGCAATTCTGACAGTCAGCACCCTATTAGCGTTATTTCGGCACCAGCCACAGTTCTAGCGAGCCTGGGGTCCGCTTGGCAACCTAATCTTATGATTTAACGTAGCACTATTTTTTGTGGAAACGCCTTATTGAGATTAGAGACCGGTTTTCTCACGACGTTTTCCTTCACCGTAAAGCTAGTTCTGAATATCAAATGACATTTCGTACATAAGTTCCAAAATACTCATTGGTTCGAACTGGGGTTTGAACCCAGAATCTTCCAGATTGAAAGACCAACGTCTGCTACCTACTACGACCAGTAGGTCACAACCGTTTAATTACACAATTAAACGCGGTTATTACACAATGCTGAAAGTAAAAACATTAAAAACACTATCTCGGACACAAACTGTCGAATAACTTTTTTTTCCTGGTTGATACATAGGTAAGGAAAAGATTTAATTCTCTATTTTAAAGCTAGTTTGGTCTCTGTACGTGAAAAATCATAAAGCGGGTCAATAACACCCAATGACCTTTGAAGAAAGACCTTAGAAGCTTCGGTAGCCTAGTCGTTCAAGCACTCGACTTTCAAACAGGCGGTGGTCGGTTCGATCACCGTCCGTACCCCTGAGTTTTTCGGAATTTATGTACGGAATGTCATTTGATATTTATCGATAGCTTTTCGGTGAGGAAAAACATCGTGAGGAAACCTGCATACCTACATCTGAGAAGAAATTCAAAGGTGTATGTGAAGCCTCCAATCCGCACTGGGCCCGCGTGGAGACTATTGCCCAAACCCTCTTATGAGAGGAGGCCTGTGCTCAGCAGTGGGACGTACAAAGGCTGATGATGATGATGATGACCTTTAAAGTAAAGTGTCCAATGCATATTAATGAATTCTTAAAACGATTTTTCTCGGTATCTAAATTATAAAACGCAAATATGGAAAAAGTTTGCCTACTACGACGATCGAACCCGGTACCTCCATATTCCTAGTCAAAACTCAGAGCCATCGTTGTATCTCTGACATTGACATCTCTGACGTAGAAACCGGTTAATTTCGTTCAACAAAAACAAAACCTGCTGAAGAACAGTTCTCTTATATTAACCGTTTAAAAACCGGTAACCGAAAACAAGAACACTATTATTTCGGTTTGACGTCTAGAGGCAAAACCGGTTTGGTTTAAAATACCGGTATCCGATCCCTGTTTCAAAGGAGTCAAGTGTTGTGTATTTGTTGGTACAGTCACCGACTTTAATTGTAGGGCCACTTACGGTTCATGCAATAGTCTTTTGTTTAGTACTAAATACAAGAAATGCCCAATGTAAAGTGAACCCTAAATGGCTCAACAATTAAAGTCCCTGACCGTACAAATTCAATTTAAAACGTTATGGTTTTTGAATTAAGAACTAAGGGTCCATCATTGGTGCCTGTTAGCTTAAAGTGTCCTACATTGGTGCCATCACCCTAGTAGTTTGTTAGAGTTCTTGACAATTAAGATGCCGAATTAACAATAGTAACAAAATTAAGTTTAATAAATACCATATGAATAAATATATATTGCTAAACAGACAGGAATATATCTTTATTAATAGAGTAATTCACTAGTAACTGGCCACTCTCCAATAATTGGACATTATACTGAATAATTAACTCATCATCATCATCATCATCATCATCATCATCATCATCATCATCATCATCATGTCAGCCGAAAGACCCACTGCATACATAGGCCACCCCCAGAACGACCCAAGAAGACCGAACCTGCGCCTTCCACATCCAGCGGTATCCCGCGACTCTAACTAGGTCGTCAGTCCACCTTGTGGGAGACCCACCTACGCTGCGTCTTCCAGTTCGTGGTCGCTAGTCGGCGGTAATCAGCAATAACTCTGGCCATTTATTGAAGGCTGGCTAATAATTGAAATCCCATTAGAAAATTTGTTTCATTTGTAGGTAAACAGAATTCATTTTCAGTATAAGGTATAATGAAGATATATATATGTATATTTATGTTTAAGTATTTGTGTATCAATATTGCTTATATATGTATTAATATAGTAATTAAATTAGTTATTCTGTTAGCCTTGATTTTAATTTTGTTAAGCTTTCGTCTTAGTTGTCAGAAGCACCGCCTATAATATTTTCATCACACTTGCTCGTCAATGGCGTTGTTACTTGCGAGAGTACAGAGCAGTTATAGCCGATTTAGCTCACACGGGCTGTTAAGTTTAGTTTTAAAAATATATAGAACTCATACTTCACTTCGGACTGAGGAAGTTTCCAAACAGCCAAGGTGTATTTCATATCTTCAAAAGTTTGCTACAACCAACTTTTAATATGTATAGAACATATCTTTATATTCAATTTGACTGCAATTTAATGTTTAGTATTTGTTAAAAATAATTGTTTTATATTTGATTTTGATAATTGATACTATTTGGCAGGATGATCTGTCAAATTCGAAAACAAAACGCAGTTGTTAACATTATCTGTGGAAGACATTGAAAAAAGTTGACATTGTTGACAATCTTTTTTAGTGGATGAGGTCTGATTGTAGTTTTCAAAGTGTATTTTGATTTTAAGCCTATATAAGTACTAACTAATATTTTACCAACGAATTTATTTTATTTTCTCGCAAATGTGATGAAAAACATTGTATGGACCACGGGTGGTAAGTGTATAACAAACTTGAGTCATTAAAAGCCCTCCGACTTCGTCGTCGGGCTTCTAATAGACTCGCGTTCACTATACCTTACTTACCATCCTCGTTGCACAATGTACTATTTCTGTTTTGCGCTAAGGTTAAGGTAGAGAATGTCTATAGCATTAACCTTTTGTACAGTCGCCATCAGATATATCGGAGCTGTGGAGGTGGTCACAAACATCTGAACAACGTCTCTATTGTCAAAGCGGTAAAGTGCATGTTTCGATATTTATGACCACCTCCACAGCTCCGATATATCTGATAGCGACTGTACATTAAGTGTTCTTTTGTGCAATAAGATTAAATAAATAAATAAGGTGGCCAGTAATTGAAAACTGGCCACTTACTGGTAATACACAATGACATAAATAAAAAAAATCGTCTCGCCTATAATCACGATAATTACCTATTTCTTTCAGATACGTGTACACCGGCGGTGATGACGGTCTACTGACAGAAGACGTGGACTATGTAGAAGAAGAAAAATCTACTCATAAGGAGTCAGGTATATGGTCATTCACCTTGCGAATATGGGCCATTTTATTTAAAGTTGTATTCTCAAAAAAAAAAATGGATTTTTAAGCTATTTTGTGTGGTTTCTACTCACTATCATGAGCTCTTTCGAGCCTGATAGAAAAAAAAATGTGTCCCAAGCTTTTTTATTCCATTCCGTGACTATTTTTCATACATTTCATATGGCGGTAACGGAAATGAAGTAATAAAAAAAGTATGAAAAATTTAGGACACATTTTTTCTCCTATCAGGCTCGAAAAAGCTCATGATTCTGTGTAGAAACCACACAAAAATATCAAAATAATAAAAATGAGAATACAACTTTAAATAAAATGACCCATATCGCGACGCGTCTGGTTGGCGTAACTGGTGACCGAAGAGTTGTCGGCTTCCTCGCACAACGTATGCGATACAACGACGAGCCGCCAGCATTCTTGGTACAATCAAGGTCAAAGATATAGATGCGATCAAAGTTTTTAGACCCGGGTATGTTCTTAAAACTACGTCCAACAATGAGAGGTAGGGCGCAGCGAAGTACCATCACGCTTGAAACTGGGGAACTGCCTCCTCCTTACAGAAGACCACAGCCATAATAGCACTGCTACCTTTCAGGTATGTAGTGTTGTGTTCCTGATGGTCAGTAAGGTTCCCAGAGCTCCAATCCGTACCAGGTGTTGCGGGTACCCATAGGTGACGGTAATTGCTTACCATCAGGCAATCCGTCTGCTCGTTTGCCACCTTTGTCATAAAAAAAGTGCCATAATTTGTTTGCATGTTTTTGTCCTACTATTAAGGTACCTACATGTATACATATTTTGTCACTTTGCTTGAGTCGATATCTTTAAAATTGATTGTACATATGTTATTGAGAATTCCTTTCTCACCTTAATCCTTTGTAATAATGTGCAAAAGTGTATACATATTTTTGACGTCGACTGTACAATGCCTCAAGGGCGTTTTGTAGGTTCAATCTATCCTCCTGACGACTGGCTTTTAAAATTTGCCTGCTCAATTTCAACTCTGTCACATTGACAAAGAGTCGATACTTAACTGGGGCTTATGTACTATATGTAGAACGCCAGGAATTAAGAGGCTATAGTAGTTTTGTAATGTGCATTACTACTTTAGCTAAGTTTTTTACCTATATACAATACTTACAGAATCTGACGCAGATCAAGATACTGCATACAAAGTCAATGAAAAAGAACGAAGACGCGCAAACTTGAGACAAAATATATACGATCCCAGAAGAAAGAGGTCCTTAAACATCTCTGAGAACTACATCGATAATGTGTTCTATGCCACCGACATAGAACCCAAATTGGAAGTAAGTGAATCAAGCATTGATATAGCCAATGAAGAAACCACAGTAATATCGGAAGATGAGACGTCTACACTCTCTGAAAGTCTAGAATCGACAACAGAAACTAAGTTTGATAAATATTCTATATTCGGTACCGGTTTCAATGAGATGGAGGGTTTTAAATCTAATGTTACATACAATTCTTCTGAGAAATATGTATATGAGTACGAGTCGACGAAAAGAAGGATTTCGAGTGATTTTGAAGAAGATGAATTGTCACGGTCTGGCCAAACGGATGAACGAAGAACAATAGGAGGTAAGCTATACAAATCAAGTCTGATGCGGAAGGGTCCTGGATTGGGGGACTGGACTCTCTTCTTCTCTCTCTCTCTGCCTCACTGTCGCCCCCTGTGTTTC
Source organism: Grapholita molesta (assembly GCA_022674325.2). Lineage (NCBI taxonomy): Eukaryota > Metazoa > Arthropoda > Insecta > Lepidoptera > Tortricidae > Grapholita > Grapholita molesta. The sequence goes on along the minus strand of CP053145.2, from coordinate 6,751,056 downwards.
TCTCCCTCCCAGTTTCTCTCTATCTCTCCCGAACTATCTCCCCCTCTCTCTCTCTCTCTCACCCTCACGATCTCTCCCTCTCTCCCTCACTGTCTCTCTCTGTATCTCTCTCTCTCTGTCTCTCTCTGTCTTTCTCTAGGTACATGACATTTTCATTTTTCATATCCATTAACCCGTTTGGGTTAGCAACCTCAATTAAGTCGTAGTTAGACGTTGCTCACCCGAAAGAGTATGGAAGAGTATTGTTTAATGTCAATATATCACTTTTCACTTTGACGTTTGACACTAAACAATAAAGTTCCAAAATAATAGATATGAAAGTGTCACTCACTAAATACTATCATTCATTGACAGTTCGAGTGCCGTCGTATTTGGAGAATAATCTTGGACAATAGACATATAATTTAACTAGACAGAGCGTGCTAATAATAATACCACGATCCAAAAGGATGGTCTTATATAACTTTCCATAGGTATGGCGAAGACGGCGCTATTTTCGTCCATCCTTGTCATAGTCTCATACATTTTTGTTCCCCTCCAAACTGAACCCTTCAGAACTGTCAAAGTTGGAGGGGAACAAACAAATACAATTGGAGTTTATTTGTGTTAGTAATTAAAGTTGTGGTAATTAATACAGAATAAGCTAATATTTTAGCTGTAAAGAGTGTCATGTAAAGCAAAACTATAGTGAATTGTTACATTTTGGGCTGCAAAAGCCAAAATATCATTGTCCCTTACTGGCGCACGCGGATGCGTTCTCCAGTCATTATTGCTCCTAACTAGTATTTAATACAATTGACAATTCGGGTGCTGTCGGGATCTGTGTTCGGGATCCGAGTTTTCCAGGTGGAAAATAGTTTTGCACTTTACACATTTTGTATATTCTTTTTTATATTTTGTCCAATAAAGTTTAAATATAATATTTACTATTATTTCACAGATCGCACTGAAGCCAACCTTGATGAAACTGATGACGGAGTCACGAAGTCCATGTATGAAATGTATTACAAGAAGACTGCGGTGAAATCTAAGAAGTGTCTCAAGAAGACCAAGCGGCCGAAGTGGCAGAAAAGTTGGAAGAGAAGTAGGACTAAAGACAAGGAGTCCAGTGTGTAAGTGCCTTAGTTGGCATTATATGTGACATTATCTACGAAAAGGGACCTTATTGTCGATGGCGCTTATGTCGTTGTTCAAGACGATACAATACAAACGAAACGCGATTCGACGTAAGTGCCATCGACAATAAGGTCCATTTTCACACATATTAAATACAAAACTATCGTAAGATTCAAATATATTCTTCTTCTCCCCCACGGAAGCTTGGCGTCTGCTTGCCAACTAATCCCAGTTTTAGCGTAGGCACTAGTTTTACGAAAACGACTGCCTGACCTTCCAACCCAGAAGGTTGACTAGGCCTTGCTTAGAATACAACATTGGTCAGAAGTATCTGAGTATACATGCTTTTTAAATTAAAACTTGGTATTTTAGTGCAGTATTTACATATTTAAATCGAAAGAAAAATAGAAAAATTGAACTCGCAGCGGGACTCGAACCCACAACCACTGGATCACTAGCCCAGTGCACTACCAGTTGTGCTATACGAGTACCGCTTAGACGAGTCAAATTTTTCTTTCTATCTTATCCTTCCTGGTATTCGTCATTACGGGTGACGTGTAGCGACATCTACCGAAGACTATTGAATCCTAATATTGTCTTCGGTTGTCGCGATAATTACTCATGAAATAAAACAACTAAAACGGATTAAATCGCGTATACTAATTTAAACTTCATCCCGACGTTTCGAACCCTTTAGCAGCGTTTGTGGTCATCGGGTGGACTCAACGTCGGGATGAAGTTTAAATTAGTATACGCGATTTAATCCGTTTTAGTTGTTTTATTTCATGAGTATTGAATCCTTTTTAGGATATGATAGAAAAATTTGACACGTCTAACTGGTACTCGTATAGCACAATTGGCAGTGCACTGGGCTAGTGATCCAGTGGTTGTGGGTTCGAGTCCCGCTGCGAGTCAAATTTTTCTATTTTTCGTTTCTGCTTAATGTAAAAAACAGTATTTACATCTTTTCTGATTACATTATCATTTAATTTAAACTTATTAGGCATTGGTCGTTGCAGTGACTGTTGATTGCATAGAACATTTGTAATAAGTTACTTCGGTGTAGTTAAATCCGAATTTTTGGTGATTTTAGTTTTCTTATTTAATACGTATTTTAATGTCTTTTCCGTATACGGAACAATGGTGTTCCGGACATTTGGGAGGTGTACGCGGAGCCAGAATTTAATGAAATATAGGGGGTACTAAGCGGATGTTGCCCCTGTCCTTATCATGGACGCGCACAGTAAATTAAGTATTATTAACTGATTTTCTCTTGTTGTGTACAAATATAAAGGTTTGAAATATCAGAAAATTGTACACACTTCCGTACTTTATATTTGTAACGATTATGTTTTTATTTTAGACCCAAAGAAGAATTGACGCCGAGGCATTTACCTTTCGAACCTAGAACACACTTTTACGAGAGCGGAGAAGAACAAAACGAGGAAAATAGAGGTCTGTGTACTATCTCTTTTTTTGGAGCCTATATTGTGTCCAGGGGATGTAACAGATGTGGTTTTATCGGAACCGAAAGCGGAATCAGATGTTTTACATTTAGTTTATCGGAACCAGAAACGGAACCGGAACCGAAAACGGAAGCGGAACCAGAATCGGAACCCGAGAGATGGGCGAGATGTTAAGAGTACTTCACAGATTTCACACCAACACATACTAATAGGGATTTTTAATGGAATAATACTTATTTAACAAAACAAATCCAACAATGAGAGGTAGGGCACAGCGATTACCATCACGCTCGAATCTGGGGCAGCCCAACTGGGGAAATACCTCCTCCTTACAGAAGACCACAGCCATAATAGCACTGCCACCTTTCAGGTATGTAGTGTTGTGTTCCTGATGGTGAGTAAGGTTCCCAGAGCTCCCACCCCCCTTAAAGGCCGGCAACGCGCTTGTGACTCCCCTGGTGTTGCGGGTGCCCATGGGCGACGGTAATTGCTTAACATCAGGTAATCCGTCTGCTCGTTTGCCGCCTATGTCATAAAAAAAAAAATACGATTAGTGCAGCACGTGGCAAGCGGGACATGAGCAAAAAACTTTTTAATTTTGATGTACGTCGCTCATTTTCCCCGCTGCGTTGCTGTGACATCCGATATAACTTCTGTTTTAAAAGTAGCAGAACCGGAACCGAAGCGGATGTTTCAAACGCATCGGAAGTTCCGACTTAACGGAACTGGAACCGGAGTCTAGGGACACATAATTATATATTTATATGAATACTTTTCAAAATATTCAGTAGAAGAGAAGTACTGCCGCAAGCCTTCTGAAACGTTGACAAAAAATAAAAAATGTACCTATTATTAATATTAGCCCAAAAAATGTATCTAATGAAATGTAAGTTTTTATTTATATTATTGTTACTACAGATTTAATATGTTTTTGTTTAAATATTGTATTTTCGTGCTTATTGAAAATACAATATTTAAACAAAAACATATTAAATCTGAAAGAAGTAGGACAACATAGTCTGATCATTTTATAGAATGATGAAATAATATTTTTTATTTCATTTAAAAATATGAGCGAACCACCATAGTGTGCAATTCAGCTGTGTCCAACCCAGTTCCACTTGAGCTTGGCATAAGAAATGACAGCAGAATTTCGTTTGATATACCTTTTTTGTATAGTTAATCCTTAATCTTAGTATCTGTGCGTCATTACTCATTAGTTACGTATTTAAGGATTAACTAAATAAATCATACGATTCGAATATAAATACCTCCGTATTTACTTTCTGGTAGTAAACGTAAGTTATCTGTTACAGAAGAAGATATGGAGCTAGCTCGGATGCGCACGCGTCGACAGGGGGCCGCCAGGAGGAAGAGGTATGGCAACTCAGCTGGTTAATGTATAGTGAGGATTGTAGAAAAATAGTTACTTGTTATAATGTTGCGGCAAGGGGACAAAGTTAGTGTTTACCCTCCCAATGCTCAAGATTCCACTGTTTGAACCACTCGCTATGCTCGTGGTTCAATCTTGGGATCTTTCCTTAGCTCGGGTCTCAATATTAGCACGAGAGGGGAACACACTTTGCTACCGAGTGAAACAATTTTTCACCTACTACTCATGATGTGAGGAAATCATTAAGTTAGTAAAACTTTAAAAATGTATTCAAAATTTTTGGCATCCATTTATCATTCAAAAACATCCAACGAGTCAGCATCAAAAAATACTCGATTAGTAATAAACAATTTGTATGTAATTACTTTGCACTCTTGTGAATAAAATGCAACTTGGCTATCTGTTTTAACCCTTTATAATTCCTTTGTTTTAACTTCAAAATTTCAATGCAAAAATGACCACCCAACAACATAGTCTTTTTGTATTTTTTTTCTTAACAAGAATCATTAGGATAATCGAGCCGCGATGAGGCTTGAACGCACGACCAGTGACTTTTGGGCGTTAAAGGGTTAAAGAATAATACAGTTCTTTCCGAGCATGTTAGGTGAAAATATAATAAACTAGCTTTTCCTCGCGACTTCGTCGGCCAGCCATGCCCGTCTTTAAACTATGGTTGCGGGAAAATTATCCTATATCCTTTCTCGTAGCTCAAACTCTCTCCATACAGCAGTTTAAGCGTGAAGAGGTAACAGACAGAGTGAGTCCGAGACAGGATTCGGCTACGAACGTGTTCGGGTGGCTTAACAGCGCATCGGGTTCGAATCCTGCCTCGGGCACCGGCGGTCCTCATCATATTTTCTCAACTATATATGTCATTGTTTTTATATTAAGCAGAAACGTCTGCTATCATATCAAATATATTATCAAGATAGTAAAATTTGACACGTCTAAGCGGCGCTTGTATAGCACAACTGGTAGTGCACTGGGCTAGTGATCCAGTGGTTGTGGGTTCGAGTCCCGCTGCGAGTCATAATTTTTCTATTTTTCTTTCGATTTAAATATATGTCATGGACCAAGTGATAACTTGGGTATTATTGAAAATGGCCGGCATTATGAAAAACGCCCAATATCAGAGGGCAATTTGATTATAAATTATTCAAATTATTAAGTTGACCGGGCATTATTAATAATGTCTATCACCTATTGGGCAGAATACTAAGCTAACAATATCGACCAAATGACAGATGAGTTATTATCTTATTATACATAATGCTCAGGCATACATTTTTGAGAAAACCCCCGGTCCATCATTTTTTTCATACAATTAGTACTGAGCTTGGACAATCATATTAGGGCAAAACAGAAATTCAGTCCCAGAGTCAACGGTAGGTACGACAACGAGCGAAGCGAGGAGGAGTGTTAGGTTTTTTACGTTCACAACACAGCCGGCTCGCTAAGAAAAAAAAAGTCAGTTTAACACGTGTCACGAGTTGGTTTCTTTCCCCGACCAAATTGCCCAACGACGATGTAGCAGTATTCATAATGACCAGACAATGTGATAAATATTGAAGTTTAGCTTGTCACTTGCCACTTGGCCCAGTATAGCCAGTCATTATTCATAATGCCCGTGCATTACAAATAATGCCCGTCCTTATCACTTGGTCCATAATATATTTTCGGACCCGGGTATGTCCTTAAACTACGTCCAACAATGAGAGGTAGGGCACAGCGAAGTATCATCACGCTTGAGTCCGGAGAAGCCCAACTGGGGAAGTACCTCCACCTTACAGAAGACCACAGCCATAATAGCACTGCTACCTTTCAGGTATGTAGTGTTGTCTTCCTGATGGTGAGTAAGGTTCCCAGAGCTCCAACCCCCTTAATGGTCGGCAACGCGCTTGTGACTCCCCTGGTGTTATGTGTGCCCATGGGCGACGGTAATTGCTTACCATCAGGCAATCCATCTGCTCTTTTGCCACATTTTCTCATAAAAAAAAAATATGTCATGTTCAATTATGGTTCAATTTGTAACATATTGGTTTCAGAGCTCCGGAGAGTGTCTCGATCCGAGAGGAACACGACTTCGTAGTGACGCTGCGTCCCACTCAGATTCGTACATTTGTCATACGCTTTGAGGTGTCGAGGCAGAATTATGTCCTGTAGGAATAATGACTGGAGAACGCATCCGCGAGCGCCAGTGTGGGACAATGATATTTTCCCCTCACTACCTCGTAAAGCGCTTGTTTATCCTTTAATACGAGAGGGTAAAAACGCATTTTATCCACTAGTGATTAAAGTAAGTTGACTTCTCATAACTCTTATTGCTATGGTTTTAAAGTCTGAATTCGCGAAGTACAGCTCACTTGCCCCCGCGGCGGTGGCTGGCGCGGGCGAGCCTCGCTAACGCACCGAGTTGAAAATCGAATTAGAACATTCGAAAATCGTACTGGCCACCACAAGCTAACCAAGCTAAAGGCACCTTTAGTAAAAATGTTGAATGTATCTATTAAACGCAAAGAAAAAGTCAATGCTATTTAAAAACGTTTTTTTGCATGTTTCACTTTCCTCGCTGTAATGAGGGGAAAAGTTTTGTGTTACACACGGGTGCAATTGTAATTTACTTCTCGTGTATTGAAACAATCGCTACGCTCAGGATTCTATTTTAAAACCACTCGCTTTGCTCGTGGTTAAACTATAGAATCTATTCGCTTGCTCGAGTTTCAATCCCACACTCGCAGTTAAAATACAATTTTGCACCCTTGTATAACAAATAACTATTTGGCTTTTGCAGCCCAAAATGTAACTTCACTACAGTTTTGCTTTACAGGACACTCTTTACAACAAAAATATTAGCTTGTTCTGTATTAATTACCGCTTCAGTTGAAAACACAAGAAATCTCCAATTGTATTTGTATCCCTCCAACTTTGACAGTTCTGAAGGGTCCAGTTTGGAGGGGAACAAAAATATGTGAGACTATGACAAGGACGGACGAAAATAGCGCCGTCTCTGCTATACCTATAGAAAGTTACATAAGACCATCCCTTTTGATCGTGGTATTATTATTAGCACGCTCCGTCTAGTTAAATGGTATGTCTATGCCTGCAGCGTAGTTTCTTTGACACTTATCTATAATAACATTTTTTTGTTGACAGTTGTTGCCATGGTAACGGTGCATTTGGTAACTCTTTAAATTGAGGTAGGATAATTCGCTAGTAACTGGCTACTCTCCTATAACTGGCTACATAATACTAAAAATAAACTCTGAGGCGCTACCGCTAAAAATGATATTCGTACATTTCGGACAATTGTCTCTGTCACTCTCACGACGTCTTAATAGGGGTAAAAGAGAAAGATGTCCGAAATTTACGAATATCGATTTTGGCGGCATCGCCTCTGTTTAATGCAATTAGAATTCATTTTAGTGTGAGGTGGCCAGTTATTAAAGGGTGGCTAATAATGGAAACCCCATTAGAAAATATGTTCTATTTGTAGGTAAACACAATTCATCTACATTATAAGGGGGTGTGGAGCAGTGGACGTCTTTCGGCTGACATGATGATGATGATGATAAGGGGGCAAGTTATAGTAAGGTGGTCACTGTGGCCAGTTATAGGAGGGTAGCCAGTTACTAGCAAATTACCCTAAATAGAACACATTTTCTAATGGGGTTTCAAATACTGGCCACCTCACACTAAACTATATTCTAATCGCCTATACAGAGTTCAACCGAAGAACTGGCCACTTTATACTGAAAATGAATTCTATTTACCTATAAATAGAATACATAATCCAATGGGGTTTCAAATTACTGGCCAACACACACTAAAATGAATTCTAATCACCTATAAACAGAGTTCATTTTTAGTATGCTATGGACAGTTATTGGAGGGTGGCCATTTACTAGCGAATTACCTATTATTCATTAATGACCTGTGTATGAAATTTAAGAGTGAATCAACTATTTGTTGTTATTCTGTCCCATCAGCCAGGGGACAACTGAAGCATAGTTTGGTACAAGAAATGTGGCACCGCGTACTACTGACGCGCTTGGTAGGTGACCCATTATGGAAAGGACATGTAGCTTCTACAAATATCTATGTTTTGTGTATTTAGATGCAATTAAACTGTGAAGTGTGACTCAGGGGATCGTAACCATGGCAACGAGGGACAAAGAATAGTTGATTGAACCAAATATAAGTTTTAGAATTTAAGATAAATCTTGAACCAGAGGTTACTTACTCGGCAACGTCAACGCAAAGGGAAATTAAATCATAATTTAGGTATTTAGAAAATAGAATTAAGTACTAGTTGTAATTTTAAGACTTTTATAGACCCTGATATGGACAAAGTTTATAAATAAATTAATTTAAGAGTAATATGTGTTTTTTTTATATCATTTTAACATAACTAATTAAATCTCCAATTAGGGTACCTTCCCTACATGTGAACTGGCTAGTATTTTTTTCAGTTCAACCCTAAAATGTGAGGAGTTGGTAATTTTGGTTTAGTTGGCTTTTGATAAAGATTTGGGCTTTTGCGTTAAACATTTTTTTGATATAAAGTACCTAAATATTATTTTTATATTAAACAGAAACGTCTGCTAGCATATCAAAAATATTTAAATCGAAAGAAAAATAGAAAAATTTGACTCGCAGCGGGACTCGAACCCACAACCACTGGATCACTAGCCCAGTGCACTACCAGTTGTGCTATACGAGCGCCGCTTAGACGTGTCAAATTTTTCTATTTTCAGAAATAATCGCTCCGGAAACTAAAATGTGTAAAAAAAACACAGTTATTATAAAATAATATTTATTTGAAAGACTAGCTAAACACATTCGTTTCTTAATTAATAAATTTTAGAAAAACAATTTCATAATTAAAGTACAGAAAAAAAACAATGCACTTAAATTTATTTTATCAAGCAATTATTATAGTGTAAATAAAACTCTTCTAATACTTGTCGTCTATAGATGTCATGGCGTCTAATGCATGTTTTATTGACGTTCTATAAATTTAAGAGTTTCTTAAAAATATCACTTTTCAATTTGTGTTTTCTGTAGATTACACGTCTTGACGAGTAATTTTTTTTTTATAAAAAAAAATCGCAAATTATATACAACGTTTACAATTTTATAATAACTACTTACTACATTAAATCTGTAAATGGCCCTCAATGTATCTGGCGGCTCCTCGTATCGCAGCTGCTACGTTGTGCGAGGAAGCCGCCAGCTCTTCGGTCACCAGTTACGTCAACCACACGTGTTTATATAAAATAAATAGGTAAATCACCATAAACTAGCCACTTTTCAATAACCGGCCACTTTTTACTGAAAATGATTTTTGTTTACCTATAAATATAACACATTTTCTAATGGGGATTTAATTATTGGCCATCCTTCAATAACTGGCTACCTGGCACTAAAATGAATTCTAATAGCCTATAAACAGAGTTCATTTTTAGTATGATTTGAGCAGTTACTAGCGAATTACCCTATCTTGATATTTTCTAAGAATTTTTTGCTAGCTTTACTTGGAATCATGAGTTATCGTTTCATTTCTAGTAAATTGTAGCCAGTGGTGGGAGGATGGCCAGTCACTAACGTTTTACCCTAGGTAAACTGAATTCGTTTTCAGTAGGGTAAATCGCCAGTTACTGGCCACCTTATACTGAAAATGAATTCTGTTTACCTATAAATAGAACACATTTTCAAATGGGATTTCAATTACTGGCCACCCTTCAATTACCCACCTTATACTTAAATGAATTCTGTTTATAGGTAAATAGAGTCGATTTTCAGTATATGGTGGCCAGTTATTGAAAGGTGGCCAGTAACTGGCGATTTACCCTATTGGGCGGCCAATTATTGGCAATTTACAATATCAAAAAGTGATTTTTTTAAGAAACGCTAATTTAGCTTTTTTCTAAATCTAAGTCATTTCTGCATTTTAGGCAGTGTAGGAGTATTTAATTATACAGGCATTATTGTAATTATATCAAAATTAAATAGATGTATATTCAATGTGAATATTTGGGGGGCTTATGCCAAACAGTGGACAACTTACGGCCGAAATACTAACGTCATCGTCACCCTGTATGCAAATTTACGTCATTTTTACGCCATCCGTATGAATTTTTCAAGTTTACAAGGGTAATATCACCAATGTTGGACACTTTAAGCTGACAGGCACCAATGATGGACACTTAGTTCTTAATTTAAAAACCATAACGTTATAAATTGAATATGTACAGTCAGCATCAGAAGTGACTAAGCGTTAAAGGTGTTCAAAATGAGGTCAACACATCTCTATTGTCAAGAGAATAAGAGTGCGTGTAGGTCATTTTGAAGTTTATGAACACTTCAAACGCTTAGCCACTTTTGCTGCTGACTGTACCAACAAATGCACAACACTTGAGTCCTTTGAAATAAGTACTAATGTTCATGATTGGTTCCTTGTCCATTACTGGCGCCGTCACCCAAAGCGTATCCTTGTCCAAATATTAGGTTTTTTTGTGTACTTTTTATCACATCCCTATGGATGTCAAAAATCGGTAAGTTACGGACCGTAACATCCCTGCTTCCTCGTTACAAGAATATTGAGAGTGAGAATAAATGATTACAGGGACTTATGGGTACCCAAGTGCCGATATAGACGGACAGCATTTGAACTGCAAACCGACTGCACGACTGTTAGTGCAGTCTGATGCAATTTCTGATGAAAACTGACTGAGCAGTCCTGTCACACCGCCAGCTATCTGCAAATGCAGTTTTAATGCTGTTCGAGAGAACTGCATTGCAACCGCTATTCCACTACTAGCAACAGTTGAAATACAGTCGCCGTGCAGTTCTCAAGTCGCTAGCATGCAGACCGCCAATATCGATTTAAAAAAAATAATGTAACATATATATATAAAATCGATATATTTAATAATTGTTTTTTTTTATACATATATTAAGCAGAAACGTCTGCTAGCATATCATCGATATTTAAATCGAAAGAAAAATAGAAATATTGACACGCAGCTTGACTGGTGGTTGTGGGTTCGAGTCCCGCTGTGAGCCAAATTTTTCTATTTCTCTTTCGATTTAAATATATTTAATAATCATTGAGATCAATAAATCATAGCAAATATATTCACATTGTCATTACAAGCAGTTTTTTTAACATTAACAATCATACAATGCATTTAGGTCATATAGATCAAAACTAGATTCTCGTCTTTACTGTGGACACAGTGCAAGTGAAAAGTATAAAGGCAATTTTTTTAAACAAGACTGACCAGCGTTTGACCTCAGTCGCACCTGATGGTAAGTGACGAGGTCGAGGGTGTAGCACGCTGGTTCAGTAACAGCCTTCACTCTTGCCTTGAAGAGACCCAAATTATATCTCACCGGGAATACAGACGAAGGGGGCGAATTCCATTCCTTAGCAGTCCGCATTAGGAAGGTAGAAGCGAACCGCTTCGTGCGAATGAATGAAAAATTATTCGATGAAATATCGACATAAACCTCTCCCTCTCTTACGTAACGCTATCACAAAAACACAACTTGTAACATAAGCCGGTAACTATTGACCACAGAAAAGACAATTTTTTGTTTAAATCTGTATAACCCATTTAAGGCAGATTACCCTATAGTTAGCACCCCGATAGTCGACAGTTTCGTATTAAAAAAAACTCCGATCAGAGAAACCTCGCGATATTTCGCAAAATTAACAGTTGCGTATTACATGTGAAATTTTTTAACTGAAGCACCATGTCTATGTAGTTGTGCAGAGAATTAAATAAATAAATATTTCGGGACAATCTTACACAAATCGACCTAGTCCTACGGTAAGCTCAGTAAGGCTTGTGTTGTAATAATTAATATGAAACTTACGTCAACATTTGAATATAGAACGTCGACATGTGTGTACACGTTACTACTACATAGGCAGGTGCTTTAGCTAAGTTTTTCACATTAATTCGGAAAATTGATTACGTAATCCACCTAAAGAAACCTTCGTGGCAGATACAGAAATAGTACATTACTACAGAGGCCGGAAGTAAGGGGTGGCCGGCCGAGTATATGTTACGAAGCCGGCAACCCCTTATCACGCCAATGTATGTATAGTGCTTTTCTCAAACATGCAATACAATAGTTTAAAAAAAGTTTAAGAAATAAGTTTTCATTTATAGAAAAAATAACAAGTTAACATGCCAAATAACAGCAAAATGCCACCAATATTTTTTTTTATGGGCAATCTCCCGCTGTACCACAAATGTATGTGGAATGGCAATTAATAATGACTTTACCGGCCTGGGTAATGTCAACCTTAACGACCTCTCGTGCCTCTCGCCTAGCCAAACCTGCAACCACATACTTCGAAGCCTATTATAAGGAACATAATGTCCATAGCAAACATATCGAGCGATACACCGCTCAACGCGAGCGGTGTGTCCTGACTCTTGAAAATGTGTACCAGAGCTTACCCGAAACATGTCGCCTAGTGCGATATAATTACACGCGAGTTTATCCGTTTGTAACTAAGCAGTAACATGGCTCACAACAGTTTTAATTATATACTCGTAAGGACCATCATACTAAAATATTTAATAGTTAAAACCAATCTTACACTAAAAATATTGAAACAAAGGAAATTCTACTTTATTTCCTTTTACAAAAGATTTAAATTGCATTGAAAGGTAGTGTGCATTGTAATGCACACTGGCTCTTACGATATTATAGTGCATGTTTGAGAAATAGTTATTTGTGTCATTATCTAGGAAAAGGGACCTTATTGTCGATGGCACTTACGTCGAATCGCGTTGCTTTTGTATTGTATCAACTTTAAGAACGACATAAGCGCCATCGACAATAAGTTCCCTATTCGTAGATGTCACATATATTCACGTTCGCTTGCCAATGAAAACTAATTACTTCCTAAAACACCATAATTTCACTGCGCGGCGTATCCATTAAGTTGTCGTCAATAGTCAGATACATGTTGAACGAGAAAAACATAGCAATGGATGACGTAAAATGCCAAATGTCGTGAGCGTCGTACAGTTGGAGTAGGGAGCAGGGCCGGTTGCTCTGGCGGGACTGCGCTGGGGTGAGCTGGAATATTAAATAAATACATATAAAATAAATAAATTTAAATATATATAACTCAAAGGTGACTGACTGACATAGTGATCTACCAACGCACAGCCCAAACCACTGGACGGATCGGGCTGAAATTTGGCATGCAGGTAGATGTTATGACGTAGGCATACGCTAAGAAAGGATTTTGATCAATACTACCCCCCAGGGATAAAATAGGGGATGAAAGTTTGTATGAAACTTTGTCAATTTTAAACCGATCAGGCTGAGACTTAGCATGCATAAAGCTACTATGACGTAGGCATTTATAGATAAAACGGCATTTTCCGAACTACGTTTTGAACGATAGTGTGATAAAAATAACTTAAATACTTCTTAACGCGAGCGAAGCCGCGGGCAAAAGCTAGTAAAATATATGTGGGCAATCTTACACAAATCGAAAGTGCTATTATGGTTGTGGTCATCTGTAAGGAGGAGGTACTTCCCCAGTTGGGCTTCTCCAGACTCAAGCGTGATGGTAATTCGCTGTGCCCTACCTCTCGTTGTTGGACGAAGTTTAAAGACATACCCGGGTCCGTGTTCAACTGTTCATATTTATTTGACCGGTCTGGCCTAGTGGGTGACCTGTGAAGCCGATGGTCCTGGGTTCAAATCCCAGTCAGGGCATTTATTTGTGTGATGAGCGCAGATATTTCAGATAGTCATGGGTGTTTCTTATGTATTTAAGTATTTATATGTATCTATCTATTATATATATCGTCTAGTACCTACAACACAAGCCTTACTGAGCTTACCGTAGGGCTAGGTCGATTTGTGTAAGATTGTCCCGAAATTATCATTATCATTTATCATATTAACATATAAATATGAACAGTTGGACCCGGGTATGTCCTTAAACTACGTCCAACAATGAGAGGTAGGGCACAGCGAAGTACCATCACGCTCGAGTCTGGAGAAGCCCAACTGGGGAAGTACCTCCTCCTTACAGAAGACTAAACCGGAGTTAGTGCATGCAACGTACCGCCCAGTTGGTGCTCTGGTCCAGGTAGAAGTAGCTGGAGCTGAACCACGTGGTATACGTCAGCACTATGAACACCCAGCTGCGAGAGAAAAAACGACATTAAAAAAAAAGATGAGAATAGACCTGAGTATTTGATATAAATATCAGCTTGATACCTCCACGCGTGCCTGGAAAAATGGTGTTGACGGACAGACAGACGGACAACAAAGTGATTCTATAAGGGTTCCGTTTTATCCTTTCGAGGTACGGAACCGTAAAAAAGATGAAACACTTTATTTTTAAATTTAGACAAATTACAATCCACTTATTGAGAGGTTTATAATAACTCAGAGGTTTATACTACTTTTTTTTGTTGTTTTAGTTTAGATATTTATTTGTGACAAACTACAGATACAAACAACCAAAATAATAAAACTAAAGAAAAATTAATAATAGATATTTAAAAAACGTTAAAATTGGGCCCCTTTGGCATGGTGCCGCGGATGCTGGCGGCATTCCCCCGCTGTATCGCGATACTGATGCGTTGCGCGAGGAAACTGCCAGCTCTGCGGTCACCAGTGGAGTCGACGAGCCTTTTAGAAAGGTCTTTGAACATATTATGGGCGCTGGGACCCCACGGGCCGATACGACCCACATACCTTCCAGAAACGAGCGTACTCATATCTTAAAGGCCGGGAACGCGCTTGTGACACCTGGTATTGCAGGTGCTCATGGGCGACGATAATTGCTTACCATCAGGCAATCCGTCAGCTCGTACGCCACCTTTGTCATTAAAAAGTATACTAATTTAAACTTCCCGACGTTTCGAACCCTTTAGCAGCGTTCGTGGTCATCGGATGGACTGAGCCACCTCACCCACTGTTGGAGTACCCACGTATAAATTATTAAATATTCTTGTGATTGCACACGCCAGAGGGGCTTCTCAGAAATTAAAGTCCAAAAGTTATAAACTATTAAGGTTGAAAATATTGTTGTCTATTTTAAATTATACACGATATAAGCAGTTTTAGTTGTTTTATTTCATGCAATAAACATACATACATACATACATTTCACCCGTATGCAGTCCACTGCTTTACTTAGTCCTCCCACAAATATGACTTGTATCTTGGGGGTAGTTGCCATAGTCGCCACGCTTGGCAAGGCGGGTTGGCGACCACAGTAGCACTAGATTGGGTTTCGACGGACGCTGCTGCCCGTCCGTAGGATATTTTCCTTTGTCGCCTCTTACGACACCCGCGGGAGATGGAGTGGTGCTATTGTAGTCAGCCGACATTACACGGCACAACAAACATCATCATCATCATCATCTCAGCCATAAGACGTCCACTGCTGAACATAGGCCTCCCCCTTGGATCTCCACATGTACCGGTTGGAAGCAACCTGCATCCAGCGTCTTCCGGTGACCTTAATGAGGTCGTCTGTCCATCTTGTGGGTGGACGTCCTACGCTGCGCTTGCTAGTCCGTGGTCTCCACTCGAGCACTTTTCGACCCCATCGGCCATCTTCTCTGCGTGCAATGTGGCCTGCCCATTGCCACTTCAGCTTGCTAACCCGGTGGGCTATGTCGGTGACTTTAGCTCGCCTACGGATCTCCTCATTTCTGAGTCGATCTCGTAGCGAAACTCCGAGCATAGCTCTCTCCATAGCTCGTTGAGCGACTTTGAGTTTTGAGATGAGGCGGATAGCACAACAAGCAGTAACAATTAAATATGAATCATATCGAGTATACTAAACTGAATCCACCTTTCCAATACTTTGCAGCGTACTTTTTTTATGATATAGGAGGCAAACGAGCAGACGGATTGCCTGATGGTAAGCAACTACCGCCGCCCATGGACACTCGCAACACCAGAGGAGTCACAAGTACGTTGCCGGCCTTTAAGATCCCTATACGCTCTTTTCTTGAAGGTTTGGATGTCATATCGGTCCGGAAACTATCGGTACTTAATCGACAGAGGAAAACATATATCTAACTCTCCCCTCATCCATTTTCCTCGCGGTGTCAAGGCATATGCCACGGCTCATGCGACCCTGGGGTCCGCTTGGTGATCCCAGAATTTGTCGTAGGCACTAGTTTTTTACGAACGCGACTATCATCTCATCCAAACTTCCGCTTGGCAATCCCAGAATTTGTCGTAGGCACTAGTTTTTTACGAACGCGACTATCATCTCATCCAAACTTCCGCTTGGCAATCCCAGAATTTGTCGTAGGCACTAGTTGTTTACGAAAGCGACTATCATCTCATCCTAACTTCCGCTTGGCAATCCCAGAATTTGTCGTAGGCACTAGTTGTTTACGAAAGCGACTATCATCTCATCTTAACTTCCGCTTGGCAATCCCAGAATTTGTCGTAGGCACTAGTTGTTTACGAAAGCGACTATCATCTCATCCTAACTTCCGCTTGGCAATCCCAGAATTTGTCGTAGGCACTAGTTGTTTACGAAAGCGACTATCATCTCATCCTAACTTCCGCTTGGCAATCCCAGAATTTGTCGTAGGCACTAGTTGTTTACGAAAGCGACTATCATCTCATCCTAACTTCCGCTTGGTAATCCCAGAATTTGTCGTAGGCACTAGTTGTTTACGAAAGCGACTATCATCTCATCCTAAATTCCGCTTGGCAATCCCAGAATTTGTCGTAGGCACTAATTGTTTACGAAAGCGACTATCATCTCATCCTAACTTCCGCTTGGCAATCCCAGAATTTGTCGTAGGCACTAGTTTTTTACGAACGCGACTATCATCTCATCCTAACTTCCGCTTGGCAATCCCAGAATTTGTCGTAGGCACTAGTTGTTTACGAAAGCGACTATCATCTCATCCTAACTTCCGCTTGGCAATCCCAGAATTTGTCGTAGGCACTAGTTTTTTACGAACGCGACTATCATCTCATCCAAACTTCCGTTTGGCAATCCCAGAATTTGTCGTAGGCACTAGTTTTTTACGAAAGCGACTATCATCTCATCCTAACTTCCGCTTGGCAATCCCAGAATTTGTCGTAGGCACTAGTTTTTTACGAAAGCGACTATCATCTCATCCTAACTTCCGCTTGGCAATCCCAGAATTTGTCGTAGGCACTAGTTTTTTACGAAAGCGACTATCATCTCATCCTAACTTCCGCTTGGCAATCCCAGAATTTGTCGTAGGCACTAGTTTTTTACGAACGCGACTATCATCTCATCCAAACTTCCGCTTGGCAATCCCAGAATTTGTCGTAGGCACTAGTTGTTTACGAAAGCGACTATCATCTCATCCTAACTTCCGCTTGGCAATCCCAGAATTTGTCGCAGGCACTAGTTGTTTACGTAAGCGACTATCATCTCATCCTAACTTCCGCTTGGCAATACCAGAATTTGTCGTAGGCACTAGTTTTTTACGAACGCGACTATCATCTCATCCTAACTTCCGCTTGGCAATCCCAGAATTTGTCGTAGGCACTAGTTTTTTACGAACGCGACTATCATCTCATCCTAACTTCCGCTTGGCAATCCCAGAATTTGTCGTAGGCACTAGTTTTTTACGAACGCGACTATCATCTCATCCTAACTTCCGCTTGGCAATCCCAGAATTTGTCGTAGGCACTAGTTGTTTACGAAAGCGACTATCATCTCATCCTAACTTCCGCTTGGCAATCCCAGAATTTGTCGTAGGCACTAGTTGTTTACGAAAGCGACTATCATCTCATCCTAACTTCCGCTTGGCAATCCCAGAATTTGTCGTAGGCACTAGTTTTTTACGAAAGCGACTGCTCTTCCAAACTCACCTGTACCACCGTATAGATTCCCTGTGTAGAAGCTTGATGACGATGTAGAAGAGAGTGTAGAGGAAGAGGTTACTCATCAGCACCAGCAGGAGGTGAGACGCGAAGTCTCTGCTGTGCTGTGCTACTCTGTGGACGGAAATTAACGATTAAAAAAAGGAATAAGAAAAAAGGATTTTTTTTCGGCTTCGGTTAGTGTGAGGAGTTGATAAATAAATAAAATAAATATTTCGGGACAATCTTACACAAATCGACCTAGTCCTACGGTAAGCTCAGTGAGGCTTGTATTGTAGGTACTAGACGACGATATATATAATAGATAGATATATATATAAATACTTTAATACATAGAAAACACCTCATCACACAAATAAATGCCCCGACTGGGATTCGAACATAGGACCATCGGCTTCATAGGCACGCTCACTAGGCCAGACCGGTCGTGAAAAATAATAAGGGCTTTTGCCTTGTTTTTTATTTTATATAAGGTAATTCGCTAGTAACTGGCCACCCAATAACATGGCCACTCTGTTTATAATGCGGCGTGTTTGTACCATAGATCCCATAAAAGTTCGATTGTAATTGTATACAAATAAATGTTACTTGTACATAAAAATATGTATTGAAAAATCGAGTATCAATATCGACATCACAAATATATGATTAGTTGATTACCCATCCGTAAGAACTTGACAGCTACCATTTTGCACCTCCGATAGCGGGGTCTAATCATAAGTCATTTTTTGACATCTTTATAAGTGCAGACACTTATTGATATTGCTTTGCATATTCTATTCTCGGCAAATGTTGTCATTTATTTAATTAAAAAATATTAATTATCATATGTTATAAACCTGTTACTTACAAGTACATATATATATTTATCAAACTCTGATATATCTATTTATATTGTCATACATGCGGGTGTGTCATCATACGATGGTATGGCTGAATATTTTTATATGGTTTTTCTAAAAGTATTTATATTCAGTATTGACATAAAAAAACATTTTTTTCCATGCTTTAGAACTTCATGGTACTAAAACAACAATTTAATTTATCTGCACAGTACCACTGACAATGTCATATCATGCATTAATTCATTAATGACGTATGAGCTCAATAACTTTCTAAACGCGGTTTGATAAGAAGGATGTCCTGCTTTATAAACACAATGAACTTACCCGTACGCCGCGATGGCCCAGTTGGCCAAGTTGGCGATGACCAGCAGGACACAGCGGCCGACGTATGTGGGCGTGATGGCGGCCAGCGGCCGGGACACCAGCTCCCGCGCCGCGCGGTATATCACACCGCTGTCTGCGGCACAAGATGACGGCAGAAAATAAGATAATAGTATCATCATCATCATGTCAGCTGAAAGACGTCCACTGCTGGACATGGGCCTCCCAAGAAGACCGATCCTGCGCCCACATCCAACGGTATCCCGCGACTCTAACTAGGTCGTCGGTCCACCTTGTGGGAGGCCTACCTAGTGCGTTCGGGAAGCTACAACACATATTTTCTTCCAATATCCCGCAGTGTCTCAAAACGAAGGTCTTCGACCAGTGTGTGTTGCCAGTGATGACTTATGGTGCTGAAACGTGGTCGCTTACTATGGGCCTCATAAGAAGGCTCAAAGTAACCCAAAGAGCAATGGAGAGGGCTATGTTGGGAGTGTCCCTGCGTGATCGCATCAGGAATGATTTCATCCGCAGTAGAACCAAAGTTACCGATATAGCGTCCGGATCGCCAAATTTAAGTGGCAGTGGACAGGGCACATTGCGCGCAGAACCGATGGCCGGTGGGGCGGAAAGGTTCTGGAGTGGCGACCACGAAATGGAAGACGCAGCGTAGGTAGGCCTCCCACAAGGTGGAATGACGACCTAGTTAGAGTCGCGGGATACCGCTGAATGTGGAAGGCGCAGGATCGGTTTTCTTGGGTCGTTCTGGGGGAGGCCTATGTCCAGCAGTGGACGTCTTTCGGCTGACATGATGATGATACTAAAATATATAGAAAACGGGTCACTCACGTATTTTAAGGTCAGTTTCTGGTAACAGTTTATTACACTAACTAAAAACACTAAAATATGAAAGTAAAAGAGGGAAAAAATCCTATACGGACGGACAGTAGCGTTAAATACAATCTACAGCTACTGCGGTCGCCAACCCGCCTGCAAAGTGTGGCGACTATGGCAATTACCCCCCAATATGATACAAGGCATATTTGTGGGGGGCCTATGTCCAGCAGTGGACTGCATACGACTGAAATGTATGTATGTATTATGTTTAAATCTCACGACAATTTTGTGTTTAAAGAAATGATATTGTTTCAAAGGTTTATTTCCTATTTTGTTATCATCTTCCAAATATTGGCGGTAACAAAGGAAGAAATTTAAAAATGTTTGTTTATTTTCTGTCATTTTTTGGAATTGAAAGAACGCGTGACTCCAAGTGGAAAAGACACATTAAAAAAAACACATTTTTGAAGATTTTTTTAGAAAAACGCCCATAACCTCTAGCCGCCCGGAGACCTATAAAAAGGTCTCCCATTGAATGCCATTTTGAATTTTAATTATGACAAACCATAGTTGCATTTGGCCTGGCCAGTTTTGATGTCTGGGCGGCTGGAGGGTAGGAGGATATAACCAATATGGAGTAGCCATTAACTGGCGTTCCACTCAAAATTACTCGGCCGCCGGTCATAGTTCTTGTGTGAATATAGTTTATGCTAGTGTTTGATAATTGTCGTGTGCGTGTGTAGCGACGCACGTAAAAAATGCATTAGTGTTAACATTATTTTAACCTTTTTACTGCCGCGAAGGCACACACATTATATGTTGTATGTTATACTGTCCAATATTATGTATTTGTGTGTCTTTTGTGCGGTAAATAAATGTTTTTCTTCTTCTTCTTCATTTAAGGTAATGGCACCAATGTTGGGACACTTTTAGCTGACAGGCACCAATGATGGACACTTAGTTCTTATTTCAAAAATCATAAAGTTATAAATTGAATATGTCCCAACAAATGCAAAATACTTAACTCCTTTGAAATAAGCACTAATGTTCATGATTGGTTCCTTGTCCATTACTGGTGCCGTCACCTTATGTGTGTTACCTCACCCGCCCGCCGAAAACGGCAGTATTTTTCCGATAGAAAATTAGTGCGTGTGTCGGCTCCATATTGGTTATATCCTCCTAGAGCTAGAACACTTACCTAATCGGAATCTTCCCAGGTAGTAGATCTGGAATGTCATGATAAGGCACGTTATCAGGTGGAGGATCGTGAACGCCACCCAGAAGTACACGTTGGCGTTCAGTACACCCACGAGACCTGGGGAATACAGCTAGTTAAGTTCTTTTATTTGGACCCGGGTATGTCCTTAAACCACGTCCAACAATGAGAGGTAGGGCACTGCGATGTACCATCACGCTTGAGTCTGGAGAAGCCCGACTGGGGAAGTACCTCCTTACAGAAGACCACAGCCATAATAGCGCTGCTACCTTTCAGGTGTTATTTTCCTGGTGGTAAGGTTCCCAGAGCTCCGACCCCCCTTAAAGGTCGTCCACGCGCTTGTAACTCCCCTGGTGTTACGGGTGCCCATGGGCGACGGTTAATTCATGCTATTATGGCGGGGGACTTCTGTAAGGAGGTACTTCCCCAGTTGGGCTTCTCCAGACTCAAACGTGATGGTACTTCGCTGTGCCCTACCTCTCATTGTTGGACGTAGTTTATACCCGGGTCCAATCACTTTTTTAAACAAGAGTTATTTGTTATGCAAGGCTGCACAGTGGTTATTTGGCGCTAGTGTTGAAATTGAAAGCTGAGCAAGCGAAGGAAGCTAAGATTGAACCATGAGCGAAGCTTTCAAGACACGAGACGCCAAATAATTTGGCAGTCATGCGGAACACACAACTTTTCACCTCACTACAGCGAGGAAAATTCGAGCGGTAAGAAAAACAATAAAACAAAACTTATCGCGCAATTTTTCAGGGAAATCATATCGGCATCGCTACTAGAGTCATTCATTTTTATAGTTCAATCGTTGAGTTCAAAGAGCTTAGCACAGCACAAATTTACGTGAATTGTGATAACTTAAAACGTTGAAAAAATATATATATGTAAATTAAACTGAAATACTATTAGTACATATAATAAAACCTGTTTGACATAAAATAAAGTGTAGGTAAAAATAAAAAAGTTAAAAATCTGTAATCAAAAACATGTTTCTGATTGGTTATTATCTATGGCTATTATGGACTCACCGCGGTAGTGCGAACATCGAAGTTCGTATATTGCGAGCGTCTTTCTCTTTTACTCCAATGAGAGTAATAGAGACGATCGTCCGAAATTTACGAATATCGTTTTTCGCGGCGCCCCAGTCACGCGTTGAAGGAGTTTTATACTTAAAAAAAGGTTACATGCACCACAGAGAATTACAATCATCGGCTTCGAAATTCGAATGACTTTTGCACGCTAGCGGATAAAATAGGCTTTTCCACGCAGATTTCGCGGTATAAACTAAGCGAGCGAGTGAGGTGAAAATGAATATACCTTCGTCTGATGATGATGTAAGTAAACTTACCAACAAATATGATGAGAGCCAGGACTCCGAAGGTGGCGTGCGCGCGCGCATTGATGTCGGGGTGGCGGGACTGGTATATCTTCACCATACACAGCACGGAGGTCACGTACATGAACGACGTGTCTGTAACAGGCAGGGGCTACATTAACGTAGTGTTACGTAAAAATACGTATCTAGTCAGCAGCAAAGAAGACTAACTAAATGTGCCGCCCAAGTTGTTCGAGCGGCTGTTTTTAGAGCCATTTTTAGGGCTGATTATGAATCTACGTGTATACATTGATGGAAATTACAAAAAAAAAATATAAATTGTCAATGTGGGTAAGACCGGCATACTATATCGCCGAAATACTTACTCAACCTCGTGTCTGTAACACTCATTTGATGACAAAAACATCCGTATTACAAATGGAAGAGAAGTGACATTTCCATCAAATGATTGTTGCAGATATGAGGTTGAGTAAGTATAGCGACGATATTTTTAAGGGAAGTCCGTCATATGAAACTAAATACCTATGAGATAATGTAGGAAATTGATTGGTAGACGGTCTTACCCACATCTACTTATACTAATCGATAAGTAGACTTACCGAACTGAAAGTTCATGCTGTTCGGACACACGTGGTAGGCAGCTGACAGCATGCCTTCGCTCACCAGCGCGATGCCCATGGCGTACAGAAGACCAAAATGCTGCGGTATGCCCAGCTCCTTCTAGAACCAATTAATAGATATTACTGGACGTCCTACACACATTGACTGAGCCTTATGGAAAGCTTAAGGCTTGTTGTACCTACAACATATATTAATATACTTTTTTTTTATTATTGTGCAGAAACTTCTGCTAGCGAATATCGTCGATATTGAAATCGTAAGAAAAATAGAAAAAATTGACTCGAAGCGGGACTCAAACCGCAACCACTGGATCACTAGCCCAGTGCACTACCAATTGTGTTATCCGAGAACGAGTATCCTAGTACACGTCACCCATGATGACGTATACTACGAAGGATAAGATAGAGAAATTTGACAAGTGTAAGCGGTACTAGGCCAGACATATACATACATACATACATGTCAGCCGTATATAGTCCACTGCTGGACATAGGCCTCCAACAAATATAACTTGTATCATCTTGGGGAGTAGTTGCCATAGTCGCCACGCTTGGCAGGCGGGCTGGCGACCGCAGTAGCTGTAGATTAGGTTTCGACGGACGTTGCTGCCCGTTGAATTATTTCCCTTTGTCGCCTCTTACGACAACCGCGGGAGGAGATGGGGTTGTGCTATTCTAGTCAGCCGGCATCACACGGCTAGACATATGGTCGATTTATATGGTTGAATTTAGGACCAGGGGAGGAGTAGCCAGCTGAAGTAGCCTGGAGCCTCTCACCTCTCGCCTGGGCCTCGCCTGGTGCCAGTCATGCCGGCGCCACACCGCGGCCAGGAACAGCGCTCCGAGCACCACGTAGCCCAGGTTGGAGTACACGTGGTTGAAGTCCGACAGGGCCAGGGGGGAGTAGCCAGCTGAAGTGGCCTGGAGCCTCTCACCTCTCGCCTGGGCCTCGCCTGGTGCCAGTCGTGCCGGCGCCACACCGCGGCCAGGAACAGCGCTCCGAGCACCACGTAGCCCAGGTTGGAGTACACGTGGTTGAAGTCCGACAGGGCCAGGGGGGGAGTAGCCAGCTGAACCCTCTCACCTCTCGCCTGGGCCTCGCCTGGTGCCAGTCGTGCCGGCGCCACCCCGCGGCCAGGAACAGCGCTCCGAGCACCACGTAGCCCAAGTTGGAGTACACGTGGTTGAAGTCCGACAGGGCCAGGGGGGGAGTAGCCAGCTGAAGTAGCCTGGAGCCTCTCATCTCTCGCCTGGGCCTCGCCTGGTGCCAGTCGTGCCGGCGCCACACCGCGGCCAGGAACAGCGCTCCGAGCACCACGTAGCCCAGGTTGGAGTACACGTGGTTGAAGTCCGACAGGGCCAGGGGGGAGTAGCCAGCTGCCTGGACTCTCTCACCTCTCGTCTGGGCCTCGCCTGGTGCCAGTCGTGCCGGCGCCACACCGCGGCCAGGAACAGCGCTCCGAGCACCACGTAGCCCAGGTTGGAGTACACGTGGTTGAAGTCCGACAGGGCCAGGGGGGAGTAGCCAGCTGAAGTGGCCTGGAGCCTCTCACCTCTCGCCTGGGCCTCGCCTGGTGCCAGTCGTGCCGGCGCCACACCGCGGCCAGGAACAGCGCTCCGAGCACCACGTAGCCCAGGTTGGAGTACACGTGGTTGAAGTCCGACAGGGCCAGGGGGGGAGTAGCCAGCTGAACCCTCTCACCTCTCACCTGGGCCTCGCCTGGTGCCAGTCGTGCCGGCGCCACCCCGCGGCCAGGAACAGCGCTCCGAGCACCACGTAGCCCAGGTTGGAGTACACGTGGTTGAAGTCCGACAGGGCCAGGAGGGGAGTAGGCAGCTGAAGTAGCCTGGAGCCTCTCACCTCTCGCCTGGGCCTCGCCTGGTGCCAGTCGTGCCGGCGCCACACCGCGGCCAGGAACAGCGCTCCGAGCACCACGTAGCCCAGGTTGGAGTACACGTGGTTGAAGTCCGACAGGGCCAGGGGGGAGTAGCCAGCTGAAGTGGCCTGGAGCCTCTCACCTCTCGCCTGGGCCTCGCCTGGTGCCAGTCGTGCCGGCGCCACACCGCGGCCAGGAACAGCGCTCCGAGCACCACGTAGCCCAGGTTGGAGTACACGTGGTTAAAGTCCGACAGGGCCAGGAGGGGAGTAGGCAGCTGAAGTGGCCTGGACCCTCTCACCTCTCGCCTGGTGCCAGTCGTGCCGGCGCCACACCGCGGCCAGGAACAGCGCTCCGAGCACCACGTAGCCCAGGTTGGAGTACACGTGGTTGAAGTCCGACAGGGCCAGGGGGGAGTAGCCAGCTGAAGTGGCCTGGAGCCTCTCACCTCTCGCCTGGGCCTCGCCTGGTGCCAGTCGTGCCGGCGCCACACCGCGGCCAGGAACAGCGCTCCGAGCACCACGTAGCCCAGGTTGGAGTACACGTGGTTGAAGTCCGACAGGGCCAGGAGGGGATGAGCGCACAGCGAATTGAAGTAACAGAGGTCTGCGTTGCCGGATTGATTTAGGAGCTGCAAAGTGATATGTAAAATAAAATATTAAAATCGGACTACTCTGTAAAAAGTTATGCGTGGTCATACTTAAAAAAAAATATAGGTACGCGTCGACTTGAGAACCTCCTCTATTTTTCGTCGGTTAAAAACAAATTTATTTCAAAAGAAACGTTAAATTTAACCTTTCCCACGCCAAAGACTGATATACATGCCACGGACCGCGGACACGCTACCGCGAAGAAACAAGTAACTCTAAACTAACTTTAAAAACTTATTCAAAATTATTGGCAAATTATTGGCATCCATTATTTATCATTCAAAAACATTAAGTAAAGGCCAATAACCAAAAATAATGGCCTTTAACCAATCAGCTAACATAAAAAACACTCGATTTATTACTAATAAATAATTTGTACACAACATTTATTACTAATAAATAATTTGTACACAACATTTATTACTATTAAATAATTTGTACACAACATTTATTACTAATAAATAATTTGTACACAACATTTATTACTATTAAATAATTTGTACACAACATTTATTACTATTAAATAATTTGTACACAACATTTATTACTAATAAATAATTTGTACACAACATTTATTACTAATAAATAATTTGTACACAACATTTATTACTAATAAATAATTTGTACACAACATTTATTACTAATAAATAATTTGTACGCAATTACTTCGCATTCTTGTGGATAAAGGCTACTTTGTTTTTATAGGTAATAATAAAACAATTATTTCCGAGATAATTAAGTGAAAAGTATAATCTCCATTCTATACGAAATAATAATTATTCAATTTCGCCATCGTAGTCGTTATTGCATTTTATTCAGCTAATCGATAATGTATTACTACCAAATCATTTCAAAAATTAGGAGCTAACGGCATTATGTAGATTTTTTCTTATAACGATTCCTGATTTAAATTCATTCGGACTCGAACCCGAGA
This sequence comes from Grapholita molesta, assembly GCA_022674325.2. Taxonomy (NCBI): domain Eukaryota; kingdom Metazoa; phylum Arthropoda; class Insecta; order Lepidoptera; family Tortricidae; genus Grapholita; species Grapholita molesta. Next base: position 6,724,555 of record CP053145.2, on the reverse strand, counting down.
CCTCCCGTTACGTGTTGAAACAAAGCTACAACTCAAAACGTACCCTTTGGTATGTCACCACCAGTTGTATCACCGGCAGCGTGTAGAATACGGCCACGGTCAGAACATTCCAGAGATACATCTTGGAGCGAGCCTGCAGGACTCTCGGGCGACATCTGAAATAAATCAAATATCTCTGAAAGATGTAATTATTACATATCGGAGCTGTTTTTTGTTTTTTTTTTATGACAAAGGAGGCAAACGAGCAGACGGATTGCCTGATGGTAAGCAATTACCGTCGCCCATGGGTAGCGCCAAGGGAGTCACAACTCACGAAGGAGTCATGTTGCCGGCCTTTAATGGGGGTTGGAGCTCTTGGAATCTTACTCACCATCAGGAATACAACACTACATAACTGAAAGGTAGCAGGGATATTATTATCTTACAAATATCTGAACAAAGATAACGTGTTTAAATATTTTTGAGAACCTCGGCCGTTCCGATAAAGATGTCGACTTTACTACACCTTTTTTTTTTGATTATTTATACTACACGTAAAAAATTTAGTTACACCAAAACAAAAATATGGTTGATGAGAGTTTTCAGAAAAAAGAAAGAGATATTTATAGCTCATCGCCCGGCGATGAACTACGACCGCCAGGCTATGACATATGTCTCTTTTATTTACACGGGATCGATTATCTTTTGTCCCTTGAAATAGCTGATAGCTTACTAGCTCACGGTGGGACCAGTGCCTTAAAATACGTAAATTCTTAAGTCCCAACTGGTTGCGAACAGCCAGATGGCCTACCAGTGGCGGGGGTCAATTTTGATCTGCGTAAAACTTTAAGCCGGTGGAAACCGGCGCCACCACTGCAAACTACCCACCTGGCGAGGTTAGCGACGCAGAGCCTCCCAAGTACCCTGAGGTCCTTCTCCCGATTGATGTCATCCAATGTGGAGTAGTCTGACTCCGTGTCTGATGATGAACTGGCTTCTGCAACAATGTACGTCAGATACACAACTGTTTATAATATGTGTCATTATCTAGGAAAAGGAGCCTTATTGTCGATGGCACTTACGTTGAATCGCGTTGCGTTTGTATTGTATCGTCTTGAAGAACGACATAAGCGCCATCGACAATAAGGTCCCTTTTCGTAGATAAAGTCACATATTAGCTCAAATCTTAACCAGACGTAGGCATTAGTGCTATGAACCGATGTTCCATGAAAACAACTCTTAACTTTTCCTCATTAAATAATTCAGCCGGCAATGTATTGCTACTTTGTTGAGATTTTTTTTAATGATAAAGGTGGCATAGAGCAGACGGATCGCCCTATGGCAAGCAATCACCGCCGCCCATGGTCACCCGCAACACGCGCTGCCAGCTTTTAAGGGGGGTTGGAGCTCTGGGAACCTTACTCACCATCAGGAACACAACACTACATACCTGAAAGGTAGCAGTGCTATTATGGCTGTGGTCTTCTGTAAGGAGGAGGTACTTCCCCAGTCGGGCTTCTCCAGACTCAAGCATGATGGTACTTCGCTGTGCCCTACCTCTCATTGTTAGACGTAGTTTAAGGACATACCGGGGTCCAAAAATTATTTTCCTTCGGGAAAACTCGGATCTTTATAGGAATACGATGACACCCGAACTGTCAATGAATGATCGTATTAAATGGTGTCATTTTCATATCATATAAATATGGAACTTTATTATTTTTTGTCAAATGTGAAAATGACATTACACAATGAAGTTCCATGTTAATAGATATAGTAGTAGGATTCTAATGTTGAAAGATTTTATAAAATCTTTACAGTAGTTTCTTCCCTCTTTACAATTGTGTGGAAAATAATAAAGTAATAAAAAAATCTAATCTAATCTGACGAAACAACAGGACTAACGTTAGACCATTAATTATTTATTTTTAATTATTTTTTGGACCCGGGTATGTCCTTAAACTACGTCCAACAATGAGAGGTAGGGCACAGCGATGACCATCACGCTTGAATCTGGGGCAGCCCAACTGGGGAAGTACCTCCTCGTTACAGAAGACCACAGCCATAATAGCACTGCTACCTTTCAGGTATGCAGTGTTGTGTTCCTGATGGTGAGTAAGGCTCCCAGAGCTCCAACCCCCCTTAAAGGCCGGCAACGCGCTTGTGACTCCTCTGGTGTTACGGGTGCCCATGGGCGACGGTAAATGCTTACCACCAGCCAATCCGTCTGCTCGTTTGCCGCCTGTCATAAAAGAAAAAACCATATAATGATTAAACCTTTATAATCCTTTTCAAATATCTTGAGTTTTGTGACACATGTCATTTCCATACAAATTATAACCTCAAAACGTGAAATAGGTTATAAATTGTATTGACATGATTATTTGTATTTAAACTTACGTGAGACATATTTAATAATTAACGATTAATACGGTACTAGTCACGTTTATTTAGTCACTCGCGCGACATTTTTCGGAGAACATAGGCCTCCATTTTCAAGCACTAAGAGTGCTGAGTGTCCGTTCGGTTCGCCGCTCGCGTCACCGGCCCGTCGCGCACATGATTATTATAAATCCCCTGAGCACAGTAAGCGTAGTGGTATGCAATGACGACACAACGTGATGCTAATAAAAAAAAATGAATAACACATAATGGTTTTTGGCTAGCACACATTTCTGCTTGACAATGAAGTTTTAATAAATAGTGTATCCAATTTTTGGATGTTGTTAAGAAATGTCATACAGCTATATCAGTTTTGTGACGACAGTTTTGTGTATATATCTTGTGTGCCGCGATATTAATATCGAGCAAAAAACGACAAGAGAACCACGTTTACTATATGAGAGCTCCACGAAAAAAAATACATCAGTACAGTTTTAGTAATAAGTCACGTTTTCACCCTTTTGTTACGGAACACTGAAAAGGCAAAATATTTATTTCCATAAAGATGTTTATTGTTTATGTTGATTGACTACAGGTTTGGCTTAGCGGGTAGTTGCCCACAGTTAGTGGGTTCAAATCCCAGTAAGCGCATTTACTTGTGTGACGAGCACAGGTTCCTGATTCATGGATGTTTTCTATGTAATTAAGTATTTGTATGTAACCATCTATTATATTCAGACATCGGATTCCATGGGGCGAAACTTCTTGACAGCTAGGGACTTCCTATATCGATAAACTAATTTATCGATACTAGTTCTAAATACTAGTGATCACACAAAGGTTTGCTTATAAAATATTTTTTTATTAAAAGAGTATTATGTAATAAAATAAGAACTCAATTTTCTTCTTCTTTTTTGAAAACGTTTTTAAAAGTTTACTCGTCACAATTTATTTCTTCATGACTGTCCCATCTATTATTATTAAAGTAAACCACCTGGATTTTTTTCCATATTTTCGGGCGTTAAGCGTCTCCGTCTTGGCTAAAAAATCCATTTCAGGTGGCTAAAAGACTTTTCAATTTCTGTGGAGGTTATAGGAGCATAGCGAAATTTCATAAAGTGATCAATGGTATTTGAATTTCATACTGGTCTTCAGAACAATAGTTACGAAAAACACACACAATTGGGGGCGGTCACTAGTATATACGAGTAGAACTAGTATCGAGAAATGAGTTTATCGATATAGGAAGTCCCTAGCTGTCAAGAAGTTTCGCCCCAGGGAATCCGATGTCTGTATATCATCTACAAGTACCTACAACACAAGCCTTACTGAGCTTACCGTAGGACTAGGTCGATTGGTTTAAGATTGTCCCGAAATATTTATTTATTTATTTAATATAGGGTAATTTGCTAGTAGCTTACCGTGTGGCTCAGTCAATTTATGTCAGAATGTCCGTAATATTTATTTTATTTATTTTATTGTGGCCACACTGCCAGCGTTTCAACATTTATTAACAACTAATTGGATACACAGTTTTTTCTAAACTCCCAAACACAACATGGCCCCATGTCACACCACTATGCTCACCGCGTTCTGTTACGTCAGACCAGTCGGGCACGTCAGAAAGCACTGTCACGTCAGATTCTGACGTGTCCGGCACGCGGGTCCCCATGAAGGACAGTCTGATAAAACTGCCTTCCATCTGATCTGAAATGTCTGATAAACAAAGATATTACAGGCCTTAATACTTAACTGAAGGACCATGTCTATGTAGTTGTGCAGAGAAGTAATATGGAACTTACGTCAACATTTGAATATAGAACGCCGATATGCGTGTACACACGTTACTACTACATAGGCCAGGGTGCAACAGAAGGACCATGTCAATGTAGTTGTGCAGAGAATTCATATGGAACTTACGTCAAAATTTGAATATAGAACGCCAACATACGTGTACACACGTTACTACTACAAAGGCCAAGCGCAACCGAAGGACCATGTTTATGTAGTTGTGCAGATAATTAATATGGTTCTTACGTCAAAATTTGAATACAGAACGCCGACATGCGTGTACACACGTTACTACTACAAAGGCCAGGTGCAACTGAAGCACCATGTCTATGTAGTTGTGCAGAGAATTAATATGGAACTTACGTCAACATTTGAATATAGAACGCCGACATGCGTGTACACACGTTACTACTACAAAGGCCAGGTGCAACTGAAGGACCATGTCTATGTAGTTGTGCAGAGAATTAATATGGAACTTACGTTAAAATTTGAATATAGAACGCCGACATGCGTGTACACACGTTACTACTACATAGGCCAGGTGCAACTGAAGGACCATGTCTATGTAGTTGTGCGGAGAATTAATATGGAACTTACAACATTTGAATATAGAACGCCGACATGCGTGTACACACGTTACTACTACACAAGTCAGGTGCTTAACTTAACTGAAGGACCATGTCTATGTAGTTGTGCAGAGAATTAATATGGAACTTACGTCAACATTTGAATATAGAACGCCGGCATGCGTGTACACACGTCACTACTACATAGGCCGTATAACTTACCAACGTCCCGGCGATCACCCTCGCCCACTAGATGCGACGTGCTCTCGGCCTCCATGTTTATCGGCGTGGCGTGTCTCCTGCGCACGGAGACGTTGGCGGCGTCGTGCGGAGTCGAGGGGGAAGAGATGCATTCGGCTGAAACAAAACAATACAGTTTTAAGGACGTCGCTAGCAGACGTTTCTGATTATTAAATGAAAATAATTTTGAAAGGGTAGCACATTGTTATTTTATTATTTGCTGTTTTTTGGGCTATTGTCTGCGCCGAATCAACCAGTTATGATCTATTGTGGCAGCCCTTTTTATAATTCATTACTGATTCCCGTTGAGTCCAGAAAGCTCCAGATTCTTTGGGCTGTAATGTTGTGTACTTCATAAGGTTTCAATACCTGCCTGCCTAGGTGGATACTTCTTTTATGCATTAGTGGCCCGCAGGAGCCAGAGCATTGCAGTTTCCTCTGATTCCTGGCAGAACCTGCATGTTGCATCTTGTTTCTTACCCATTAGAAACATATGTTTGTTCAGCTTGCAGCACATTGTTGTCGATGAATTCTCAATGAAAATTGAGACTTCGATGCCATTAAGTGTTCAGTACGCTTACGGTAGATGTGTCTACACGTCACCCATGATAACGTATACCACGAGGGATAAAAAAGGTAAAATTGGACAAGTCTAAGCGCTACTCGTATAGCACTATTGGTAGTGCACTGGGCTAGTGATCCAGTGGTTGTGGGTTCGAGTCCCGCTGCGAGTAAAAAAAATCTATTTTTCTCTCGATTTAAGTATCGAAAACAGTTTTAAGGGGTGCGTTTCGGGATTATTTACTATAATAAACACAAAATTGGTCATTTATTATCAAATTGGTCTCTTAGTAATCTGCATTAATCTAACGCCGCGTAAAGTATATTTTATACAATACTAGCTGTCCCGGCGAACTTTGTACCGCCTGAAAGTCTATAAAGTCTTTTTTATGTTTTATTTCTTTTTTTTAAAGCATACTATTAAACTTTTGGCCAAGAAGATCACAACGAACCCAAAATCGTCCAAATCGAAAGTATTTGCCTGTATTCGAAAGTATTTGTCAGTATTCGTTAGTATTTGCATGCATTCGTCAAGTATTCGTAAGTATGTGTCTGTATTTGTAAGCATTTGCATGGATTCGTCAAGTATTTATCTGTATTTGCAAGTATTTGCCTGTATTTGTCTGCATACCTTCGTTTAAATTAGCTTCCGCGTCCAGTCTTGCCCTGCGCCGCTGGTAGACGACCGCCACTATGAACGCCAGGTAGAAGACCAGGAAGAAGCCCAGCGCCGCCCCCGCGGCTATCAGGTAGTCGTGATACGATATAGTCGCTATTATGCGAAGGCTGAAAGAATATTTTATGTTTTAATATCTAATACTACAATCGGATTCAGTCTGGCCTAGTGGGTAGTGACCCTGCCTATCAAGACGATGGTCCTGGGTTCAAATCCCAGTCAGGGCATTCTTTTGTGTGATGAGCACAGATATTTGTTCCTGAGTCATGGGAGTTTCCTATGTATTTCAGTATTTATATGTATCTATCTATTATATATATCGTCGTCTAGTACTTACAACACAAGCCTTACTGAGCTAACCGTAGGACTAGGTCAATTTGTGTAAGATATAAATCATCATCTCAGCCATAAGACGTCCACTGCTGAACATAGGCCTCCCCCTTGGATCTCCACATGTACCGGTTGGAAGCAACCTGCATCCAGCGTCTTCCGGCGACTTTAATGAGGTCGTCTGCCCATCTTGTGGGTGGACGTCCTACGCTGCGCTTGCTAGTCCGTGGTCTCCACTCGAGCACTTTTCGACCCCATCTGCCATCTTCTCTGCGTGCAATGTGGCCTGCCCATTGCCACTTCAGCTTGCTAACCCGGTGGGCTATGTCGGTGACTTTAGTTCGCCTACGGATCTCCTCATTTCTGAGTCGATCTCGTAGTGAAACTCCGAGCATAGCTCTCTCCATAGCTCGTTGAGCGACTTTGAGCCTTGAGATGAGGCCGATAGTGAAAGACCACGTTTCGGAGCCGTAAGTCATCACTGGTAACACACATTGGTTAAAGACTTTCGTCTTGAGGCACTGAGGTATGTCGGACGAAAAGACATTACGTAGTTTCCCGAACGCTGCCCAAACTTGTCCTAGGTAGATATACGAGTCAACAACTTCGAGTACCGAGTTCCCAACAAAGACTGGGGTGGGCACAACATTGGCATTTGACATTATTTTCGTCTTGTCCATGTTCATTTTCAAGCCCACCCGTTGTGAAACTCGGTTGAGGTCATCGAGCATCATGCTGAGTTCCTCCATCGACTTTGCCATGACTACGATATCGTCGGCAAATCGAAGGTGAGTGATGTATTCGCCGTTGATGTTGATGCCACGCCCTTGCCATTCCAGGAGCTTGAAGGCGTCTTCCATTACGGCAGTAAACAGTTTTGGAGAGATCACGTCTCCCTGCCTTACGCCTCTTCGCAATGGAATCGCCTTCGTGCTCTGCTCCTGTACTCGGACTGACATGGTGGCGTTACTATACAAACACTTCAACACTTCGATGTACCGATAGTCAATATGGCATCGCTGAAGAGACTCAAGCACCGCCCTTGTTTCCACCGAATCGAAGGCTTTCTCATAGTCCACAAACGCTAGGCATAATGGCAAGTTATACTCTTCGGTCTTCTGTATAACTTGCCGCAGCGTATGGATGTGGTCTATGGTACTATAGCCTTTTCGGAAACCGGCTTGTTCGGGAGGCTGGAAGTCATCGAGTCTGTGTTCGAGACGATTCGTGATAACCCTTGAAAACAGCTTATAGACATGGCTCAGAAGCGTGATGGGTCTGTAGTTCTTCAATAGGCTATTGTCACCTTTTTTGAAGAACAGCACCACCTCGCCTCTGTTCCATGTTTTAGGCCTTTTGCCCTCGGACGAAACGGAGCTAAATAGCTTCTGGAGGATTTTAAGTACCGGTATTCCACCCGCTCTCAGAAGCTCTGAAGTGATTCCGTCTTCGCCCGGCGCCTTGTTGTTCTTAAGCTGTTTTAGGGCCATCCTAATCTCGTACAGACTGATGTCCGGGATATCTTTGGTATAATGTCGGGACAGCTTGGCTCTTGGATCTCCTACCAAGCTGTCAACGGACTTTGCGACCGAAGTGTATAACTGTCCATAGAACCTCTCAATCTCGCCTAAAACCTCTGCTTTGGTCGACGCTATGCTGCCATCTTCCCGTTTCAGCTTTGTCAGCTGGCTTTGCCCAATAGACTTATCCTTTACGAACACTTTGGAGCCTTCGTTTCGCTCAATAGTCTCTTTAATACGGTTAGTATTAAAGAGACGCAGATCATGTCGCAAGGACTTAGATATACGTCTATTGAGCTGCCTAAATGACTCCGCGTCATCGGGAGACTGCAGCTGTAGAGAGCGTCGTTCAGCCATGAGGTTTAAGGTTCGCTCGGTTAGTTTCTGAGGTCTATCCTTACGGCGGGGTCTACAAAACTTAGACCCTACTGTGTGGACAGTTTCCACTAGCCCGTTGTTGATCTCGTCCACTGAAGCTAAGTTCTCTAGGCAGGCAAAGCGATTACAGAGCTCAAGTTGAAAGCTCTCGGGGTTTTGAATATGGGCTCGAGTAGGTCGGAGGGTAGACTTCATCAGGCTGGACCTTTCAAGTCTCACATTGATATTCAGTGACGCTCTTACCATTCGGTGATCACTACCGGTCTTCACCTTGTTGATCACAGAGACATCACTGAATATCCGTCTCCTGTCGGTCATGATGAAGTCTATCTCATTTCTCGTGGAACCGTCCGGACTCATCCATGTCCATTTCCTGTGAGGCGGCTTCTGGAAGAAAGAGTTCATCATGAAGAGTTCCTCTCTCTCCAGAAAGTCGGCCAGCCTCTGGCCCCTGGGGTTCCGCTGCCCATACCCAAATTGCCCCACTCTCAGCTCATCACCGCTTCTCTTGCCCAGCTTAGCGTTGAAGTCCCCCATAACAACAGTGAAGTAGGTTTTCGAAGTATGTATGGCCCTACTTACGTCCTCATACATAGCATCCACTTCCTCATCGGAGTGTGACGAGGTCGGTGCGTATACCTGAATGACCTTCAGCGAATATCTTTTGGATATTCTGAGTGAACGAGAAACCCGACACCACCTTGGGACTGTTGGTCGCCCTCCCGGTGGTAGAGCAAGTTACCAGACTTCAGGATTATGGTGTCCTCCCCCTCTCTACGGACTTCAGACAACCCTACAATGTCCCAGTGTAACCTGCTCAGTTCCTCTTCCAGCTCGCAGATCTTTTCGTCAGTCCTCATAGTGCGTATGTTGTGTGTTACCAGGGCCAGTGGTCGTCGGGGTGGGTAGCCGGATCTCTTCCGGAGATTCTTAGCACCCCTGACCCCGCGAATGCTCTGACCGCTACCACAATAGCCAGAGCACCGGAGGTCGCCGGAACCTCGGGGCCGTGGCTTTTTTTTGACGATATAAATAAATACGAAATATTTATTTATTGCTTCTATTACAGGCCACACCCGGTATAAATCGTTGGCTGAATCTAAAACACATGCTTACTGGACCTCACTGTGGACCTTAGTCAATTTGTGTAAGGCTGTCCAATTATATTTTGTTCATTTAGCATTTTACTAGCTGTGCCCTGCGGGGATACCCGCGGTTTATTAGGGAAAAAACGTAGCATATGTGTTGATCCAGGGTGTCAGCTAACTCTATACCAAATTTTAACAATATTGCTCCAGGCGTTTATACGTGAAGAAGTAACAAACATACACACTCACAAACTTTCGCCTTTATAATATTAGTGTAGATTTTTGTTTTTTTTTTATGACATAGGCGGCAAACGAGCAGACGGATTGCCTGGTGTTAACCAATTACCGTCGCCCATGGGCATCCGCAACACCAGCGGAGTCACAAGCGCGTTGCCGTCCTTTAAGGGGGGTTGGAGCTCTGGGAACCTTACTCGCCATCAGGAACACAACACTACATACCTGAAAGGTAGCAATGCTATTATGGCTGTGGTCTTCTGTAAGGAGGAGGTACTTCCCCAGTTGGGCTTCTCCAGACTCAAGCGTGATGGTACTTCTCTGTGCCCTACGTCTCATTGTTGGACGTAGTTTAAGGACATACCCGGGTCCAAAAAGATTATTAATGAGTAAAACTCACGTGAAATTTTTGGTCCGGGCGGTAGCCGCGACGTAGTACCCCGACGTGGGCAGCGTCTCGTTCTTCGTGGCTGTCTCCCCGGTGCAGTCCTCGTCAGAAGTCTTCACTATGAAGACTATGTAGAAGCCGACGGGGAACATGTCTTGCTGAAATATAAATAAACTTGGTCACCCTAATAGAACTTACCACCGGGTGCCCGTATCTCATGCGGGGTCCATCTCCATGGTACCAAGACCCAAAGGTCGCAAGCGAGGGCCGTTGGGTTTAACCCAGTTTTATTATATAAAAAAACTTTGTCATCATGCGACCATAATGTTAATATTTGTTTTTTTTTTTTGATTAATACAGATTTTTTGAATGTGTTAATAAAAACAAGTTAATAATTTAATTGTCACTCACGTTTTACATGTCGAATATTGATCGATATAGTTAGGTTCGCAACGAGGAGCTTATTTTTAAGCGGTTGGCGTTCGCTGAACGACGTAGTTGCCCGTTTCAATACAACTGGGCAATTTCACTTTCAGGGACACCCAATTACCTTAATTGTCAAATAAAAGTTAAATCAGTGGTCAGTTTAGTGACGACAATTAATCGTGAAATCTTTGTGTAAATCATCTTTATTCGCATTTTTCTATTACAATAACAAGTATTATTTATAGATTGAACATAAAACAGTAGATTGTATTGAAATTTACAGCTTAATTGTCGTCACTAAACTGACCACTGATTTAACTTTTATTTGACAATTAAGTTAATTGGGTGTCCCTGAAAGTGAAATTGCCCAACTATGTTTGAGTCTCACTACAGTTTAGTGTTTAAAAAAATGTTTTTTTTTTAGTCAATTGATATGTTTTTTTTTTGTACATTTTACTAGCTGTGCCCCGCGCTGTTACCCGCGTTTTATTAAGGAAAAACGTAGCCTATGTATTAATCCAGGGTGTCAGCTAACTCCATTGCAAATTTTATTAACAAACATACACACTCACAAACTTTCGCCTTTATAATATTAGTGTAGTGTAGATAGCTCTTTCTGAACAATATTTTACCACAATACCTACTTAACAATTGTAAAAAAACTTAATAGTTAATACCTCATACTTACATTTAAAGTGATGCCGCCTCGCCGCGTCATCGTCAGATAGTATCCGTCGTATAGAATGTTTCTCTCGTTGTCGAAGACTGGACACTGAAATTAAATAAAAATATTCACTCATTTTAATTTATTTTACTTTAAGAGAAGTGTGAGCACTGCGAATGCGAATGTCTATCCAGCTAAGTATGACATCTCTTATAAATAACTATTAAGTAGCGGCAGCAATCATTAAGTATATTTACTACTCATGTATTTGCCTGTATTTGTGTGTAATTTTCTTGTATTTGCAAATATTACCGCATTATTTACATGTATTTATTACTCTCCTTCATTATATGTCAATATCTACATTGTATTTGAGCTGTATCTACTTGTATTCGTCCAGTATTTACCTGTATTCGTCCAGTATTTACCTGTATTAACTTGTATTCGTCCAGTATTCGCCTGTATTCGTAACGTATTTTCGAAAATACTAACCGAAAAGTTCTGTATAGATATAACAGCGCAGACATCGTCGTCGGACTCTATCATGACGATCACACTCTTCGGCTGCCGGAACCAGGAATAGGAGCCCTGGCTCTCGAAGATGTTCTCCAGGAAAACACTCTTCTCTTCTCCATTGCACATGGACTGCCGCTTCTCACTTTGTTTCTTTAAATCCATCTCCTAAAAAAAGGACATTCTTGACATTGACTGAGGCCCACGGTAAGCTCAAGGCTTGTGTTGTGGGTACTCAACTACTCAGCGAACCATATATAATATATAAATACTTAAATATTAAAACTAAGAACAAATCAATTTTTTTTTTTTTTATGAAATATTTTTGATTTGTTTTGATTTTTAAGTAATAATACTACTATATACTACTAGACGGGATCCCGTCTCGAACACCGGAGGTCCTCGTCGTTTTTTCTTAAGTATATGTTATCTATTCCAACTTTTACTTAAATATTACTAAGTAACAATAATTTATTTATATAAAAAACAACTTACACGAAAAAGAAAAATACATGGAATTATACTGAGAGAAAAAAAATCTTAATCATAAGACTAAATATAAATTATAAATAAAATATGGACCCCAAGTTCCCCTCGTTACCCATGGTACCCAGAAGGCTGGCAGCGTTTCCTCTTTGTATGGTCAGGCTTAACCTCTGACCAAAATAACTGCCAGCAATCTGATTATCCGAGGCAAACGAGCTTTAAAATATCAAATATTACTTAGTTACAAACGGATAAACTCACGTGTCGCACTAGGCGACATGTTTCGGGTAAGTTCTGGTACACATTTTCAAGCCGAGTCAGGACACACTTCGAGTGAGTACTCGAAGAGAGTTTATCGGTTTGTAACTAAGTAAAAGTATCATTGCACACAACAGTTTTAATAAATACATAGAAAACACACATGTCTGGGGAACAAATGTGCTCATCACACAAATAAATGCCCTTATTGGGATTTGAACCCAGGACTATCGGCTTCATAGGGTCACTACCCACTAGGCCAGACCGGCCGTCACATTAGACAGATATAATTAATTTAAATTCACCGTGTGGTGCCGGCTGACTAGAATAGCACCGCTCCTCCCGCGGGTGTCGTAAGAGGCGACAAAGGGAAAAACCGATGTGCAGCAGCGTCCCTCGAACCCTAATCTACAGCTACTGCGGTCGCCAAACCGTCTGCCAAGCGTGGCGACTATGGCAACTAGCCCCCAAGATGATACAAGTAAATTGGGGGATGCCTATGTCCAGCAGTGAACGATTACCAACTACTTGAAAACCGTCGTTTTTTTCCTTTTTTCGCCTTTTTTTGAATACAACGACAAGCAAACGGCCCACCTGGTGGTTAGCAGTTACGTAGCCCATGCGCGTTGCCTACCCTAAAAGTTGTTGGAGCTCTGTGAACCTTACCATCAGGAACACAACACTACATACCTGAAAGGTAAAGGTGAAAGGTAAAAGTAAGTGCTATTATGGCTTTGGTCTGTAAGGAGGAGGTACTTCCCCAGTTGAGCTTCTCCAGACTCGAGCGTGATGGCACTTCGCTGTGCCCTACCTCTCATTGTTGGACCTCTACGACACCCGAGGAAGACGTCGGTTATTCTAGTCAGCCGGCCTCTTTATCCTCTAGCCGCCCGGAGGCCTACAAAAAGGTCTCCCATTGAATGCCATTTTCAATTTCAATTATAACAAACCATAGTTGTATTTGGCCTGGCTAGTTTTAATCTCTCGGCGGCTAGAGGTTATATCAAAAAAAAATACGTACCTTCTCTTGTTTAAACGGAAAAAAGTAGTATTTCGGTTGGCTCGGCGTAACTGTGATATTTGTTGTTGTATTTAGTTTAATGTAGAAATCTTTTACAGTTTCCACCACTATGGTAACCTCGATCGGATCCGGCGAGGACGACATTAGATGGACGAGCGGAGTGTTCTGATTCGACACGTCTGGAAAGTATACAGCTTTTATAACTTTTTAAACAGACTTTATAATTAAAGGTAACTAAACTACTTGGCAAAACTTGTTAAAGCCAGCATCCTTAGTATGCCTCAAGTGCCTTTTACATTTAGAGCGGTTTCGCACTACGTCCGATCCGAACCCGTGAAAATATGGATCTAGAAAACTCGGAACGAACACGGATATTGCTTAGAGCGGTTTCGCACTACGTCCGATCCGAACCCGATCCGAATCCGTGAAAATATGGTCCGTAGTAGCCGTAGAACTATTTCTATTGCAATTTACGCACTAGATCCGATCTCCGTCATCCGATTTCTTTCCGTCATAGTGCGCAACTTACCAAAGAAATAGTTCTACGGCTACTACGGACAGTTATCGGAACTTACTTTCTCGGATTCGGATCGGACGTAGTGCGGAAAGGCCCTTACGCTCTAATCCGATCCGTGAAAATACAACTATAATACACTAGAACTGGATGCCTGCCTCCCGCACCCTCCCCGCCCCTCTCTGCTCGGCTTCAACTCGACGCAGTGCGCAAGCGTTCGTACTCTTATCCGAAATGGAGATTCTAGATTCTAGAATGACGGAAAGAAATCGCTTGACGGAGATCGGATCTAGTGCATAAATTGCCATAGAAATAGTTCTACGGCTACTACGGACAATATTTTCACGCGTTCGGATCGGGTTCGGATCGGACGTAGTGGGAAAGCGCTCTTAATGTAGTAATTAGTTAAGTACTCGTAATATTGTAATTATTTTTCAGTATAAACTTGATGCAGTTTCAAATATCACACATAGTAAATTCTGGGGTAATATATATGTCAGAATAGATAGAATTTTAAGTTAACATGGTCATACACATTGCAAGTATTACTTAAAGCGGGATAGTTATCATGTATGTTAATTTGTATGAGTTTCCGATATTTCAGCACTGCAAGCGCCATCTCCACGGAATAACTTTTTTTTTTTATGAAATAGACGGCAAACGAGCAGACGGATTGCCTGATGGTAAGCAATTACCGTCGCCCATGGGCACCCGTAACACCAGGGGAGTCACAAGCGCGTTGCCGGCCTTTAAGGGGGGTTGGAGCTCTGGGAACCTTACTCACCATCAGGTACACAACACTACATACCTGAAAGGTAGCAGTGCTATTATGGCTGTGGTCTTCTGTAAGGAGGAGGTACTTCCCCAGTTGGGCTGCCCTAAATTCAAGCGTTGATGGTACTTCGCTGTGCCCTACCTCTTATTAAACTGATTCAAATTAACATACGTGGTAACTATACCCATAGGTACCGTCGAATTGAGTAGTCCTTTTTTAAATCGATTTTTTGATGGTCTAAGATAAAAAGTAGCAGAAAAAAATGTATATATGAAAAGCAAATTACAGAGCCCTCTTTATCCGAGGCCGGATTTGAACCGGCGTTTCGGCTTTAACGTATTCACCATAAATTTAGATCCATGAACCATTTTTTTAATTTACAATTTATGTGTATCTTGAGCACTTAATAGTTTGTTTTGCTCAATAGTACAGTCAGCAACGGAACTTGCAGGCGACGTGATCAAAATGAGCTTAACACAACTTTATTGTTAAGAGAATAAGACCCAGCAAGATCATTATGAACACTTGGCCCGCTTAGCAATTTCTGCTGAATAACCATATGTGGTAGTCCACATGGAAAGGTACCTTATGGCGCTTGGCGCTTACGCTATTTTTAATGACGCTTCAATACTAATGTGACACTTTGCAACGTAAGCGCCAAGCGCCGTAAGGTACCTTTCCATATGGACCGCAAAAATTATTCTGCTACCCTCTTACTTCCTATGACTTATGAAGTGTATAGGAGCATAAGATTAAAAAAAGCGTTACGAAGAGCATATAATGGATAGCAGTGTCTCACTCGCACCCATCACTGATATAGCTGGAAATACCAATAGATTGTCTCTTTCGCTCTCGATTTTTTTAACCCTCACTCCATATATAAATATATATATATACACCGTGATGTAATCATATATATATAACTGTGTGTACAGGTTAACGCTTAACTGCGTCTGTTCTAGAGATATAGATGAAAAACTTAACTGAAGGACCATGTCTATGTAGTTATCTTACGTCAACATTTGAATATAGAACGCCGACATGTGCGTACACACGTTACTACTACATAGACCGGGGGCTTTAGCTAAGTTTTTCACCGTGTCTATGTAGTTGTGCAGAAAACTAATATGGAACATATGTCAACATTTGAATATAGAACGCCGACATGCGTGTACACACGTTACTACTACATAGGCCAGGTGTTGTAGCTAAGTTTTTCACCATGTCTATGTAGTTGTGCAGAGAATTACGAAATTTACGTCAACATTTGAATATAGAACGCCGACATGCGTGTACAGACGTTACTACTACATAGGCCAGGTTTAGCTAAGTTTTTCATCTACGCTCCTAAACAAAGAAAAAAAAACAATCATGGAAGCCATACTAAAAAAAAAAACTAACACTTTTGACATTTGACGTTCCGTAAACAAACCCCCGCTCTCGGGCACAGACTAAGTTAAGCATTAGACCTGCAATGGCACAGTATAAGCTACATACAATTTATATGGAACTTATACCAGAGCCACAGACAAAACAAGTGGTGGATTATAAGAAAACGTGATGTAATTATAAAGATTATTTACGTATCAGGGGGCCGCAGTAGACGTTTATCCGTCCCCCTTTGACTAGATAGCGTGAACAGAAAGACATTTCAGAATGAATATCACAAGTGTTTCCAGCGAGGGTTCCATGTAGGGTGAGTCAAATTTTTTTAAGCAGATAGGGTAAATCGCCAGTTATTGGCCACCTTTCAATAACTGGCCACCATATACTGAAAATGGACTCTATTTACCTATAAACAGAGTTCATTTAAGTATAAGATGGCCAGTAATTGAAGGGTGGCCAGTAATAGAAACCCCATTTGAAAATGTGTTCTATTTATAGGTAAACAGAATTCTTTTTCAGTATAAGGTGGCCAGTTATTGAAAGGTGGCCAGTAACTGGCGATTTACCCTACTACAATTCTTAGATATAAAGGAAAAATGGAGAAAAAAAACTGCCTCGGGCGAGACTCGAACTCGTGACTCTGGGATACATGCCCATCGCTCTACCAACTAAGCTACAGAGGCTTGGGGAAAGGCTGCATTCTCCACCATATCCTTCAATGCGCCTAGCGACATCTACCGAAAATGTGTTAACACATTAGAATTGCGAGTCTCGCCCGGGGCAATTGATTTTTCCATTTTTCTTTCTTCTAAGAATTATGAGTCTATATTGTTTTCCATCTCACTAGCTCGGAATGACTTTTTTTTGTTACTTAATTCCACAGCATCATTGGACCGATCCACTCGAACAAGTATAGTTAAGTGCTATTACTCTAGCGAATTAACTAACTGCAGCAGGGAAGGTGTTTAAAACTGATAGCAAAACTGCGTTTTATACACTAGAGTGCAAAGTTAGTTAATATTAATTCGTTGAGTGTTTTTTTGCCGTTAGCGTATTGGATGGACTTTAAATTATGATTTAGAATAGAAAATAACAATTTTGACTATAGTCATTTTTAGAGTTTGAAGAGATTTGCGAATTAAGGAGAAAAAAAAATGTGTTTCACTCGGCTCTTGAAACCCTCTCAACGCAGGCGATTCTATTTTTTGAACCACTCGATAGTATCTATATCGAGTGGTTCAAAGATCTCAGTACTAGCACGAGTGGGTAAACACTAAATTTTGCTCCCTTGTGAAACAATAACTACTTTCCAATCAGTCAGAAACATCAGTATATAGTAGCACAGTAGTATGTACAGCTAATAGCCACAGTCGTGTGTTAAAACCTCTCATTATGCACCAGTCACATAATGTACATTATTGTGCTGTCTTAATAGTAACGTAATGGAACTCTCGTTTGAAATGCTTGTGGCATTCATCCACCTATTTTATTGTATGTATGAAACACGACCAGAAATGTATGACAGCTTTATCTACAATTCAATGAAAGGCGTAAATCTGAACTGGGATTAATACACAACTAACAACAAATAAAAAACATTATAATTTGCTTTGTTTTTTAAGTAGCGATACTACTATATTAAAAATATATGACGTATACTTACATAAATATTCTGATAATTGTTAAAAATAATATTGACAAGAATAATATTGATAACAATGACAGCGCCGCGTCTCGCAGCATGCGTACGCATGCTCGCGCATTCTTGCGACTGTTTATATAATGATACTAGCTGTGCCCCGCGGGGTACTCGCGGTTTATTAGAGAAAAATAGCCTATGTAATATATGTTAATCCAGGGTGTCAGCTAACTCCATACCAAATTGTATTAAAATCACTTTTTTTTTATGGCTCCAGCCGTTTAGACGTGAAGAAGTAACAAACATACACAATTATACACTCACAAAAAAGATGAATTTTTATAATATTAGTGTAGATAGTGTAGATGTATCTGCATTACTGAAGGTCCAAATTTCTTTAATAAGGATCATAAGATAATTTTATTAATTAATACACTGAAACTGTGTGGCCTAGTGGGTACTGCCTGTGAAGTCGACGGTCTTGTTTTAATTAACATAATTAGTAAAGTAAAGTAAAGGACCCGGGTATGTCCTAAAACTACGACCAAGATCACCGGGGGATGGGCAGCAGCATTCCTAGAGTGCGGTGGAAGCACTGCGATCGCCAACCCGCATGCCAAGCGTGGCGATTATGGCATATACCCCCCTCATGACTAACACCCAAAAGCCATGACCCCGGGCGGGATCCTGCTACCGACGACTCCTGGCCCTGGCAACATACAACACGCGTTCGACCAGTGTGTGTCGCCAGTGATGACTTATGGTGCTGAAACGTGGTCGCTTACTATGGGCCTCATAAGAAGGCTCAAAGTAACCCAAAGAGCAATGGAGAGGGCTATGTTGGGAGTGTCTCTGCGTGATCGCATCAGGAATGATTTTATCCGCAGTAGAACCAAAGTCACCGATATAGCCCTCCGAATCGCCAAACTTAAGTGGCATTGGGCAGGGCACATTGCACGCAGAACCGATGGCCGGTGGGGCGGAAAGGTTCTGGAGTGGCGACCACGAACTGGAAGACGCAGCGTAGGTAGGCCTCCCACAAGATGGACCGACGACCTAGTTAGAGTCGCGGGATTCCGCTGGATGTGGAAGGCGCAGGATCGGTCTTCTTGGGTGGTTCTGGGGGAGGCCCATGTCCAGCAGTGGACGTCTTTCGGCTGACATGATGATGATGAATTAGTAAAGGCCTTTAGATGTGTGATGGCCAGAGATCGCACTTCGCTCGCAGTTTTGGACCCGGGTATGTCCTTAAACTACGTCCAACAATGAGAGATAGGGCACAGCGATGACCATCACGCTTGAATTTGAGGCAGCCCAACTGGGGAAGTACCTTCTTACAGAAGACCACAGCCATAATAGCACTGCCACCTTTCAGGTATGTATTTTACACTAACGATGTATGTACTTGTTTAGTCCTTTTTTATGGCATAGGCGGCAAACGAGAAGACGGATTGCCTTGTGTTAAGCAATTACCGTCGCCCTTGGGCACCCGCAACACCAGGGGAGTCACAAGCGCGTTGCCGGCCTTTAAGGGGGGTTGGAGCTCTGGGAACCTTACTCACCATCAGGAACACAACACTACATACCTGAAAGGTGGCAGTGCTATTATGGCTGTGGTCTTCTGTAAGAAGGTACTTCCCCAGTTGGGCTGCCCCAGATTCAAGCGTGATGGTCAACGCTGTGCCCTATCTCTCATTGTTGGACGTAGTTTAAGGACATACCTGGGTCCAAAATTACGTCTACGCAGAACTGTAAACTATATATACTTTGTGAAGCTTGTTTCTATTATGTTTCTATCTGTGAGAACCTATAATTGGCATCCAGTATTATACATATGTTATTATTGTGCTTTGTGTGCTGTTGGTTTTCCAATAAATAAATAATAATAATAAAATGCTCATATATTTCTGGTCAAGTTAATATATATACCTATAACACCTATATATAAAAGGGAGTCTCAGCAACGCCGCCATGCAGGTTAAAATAATTACAATATATAATTTAATTTACAGTAAAATTAAACAACAAAAAACCGTTTACAGAATACATTTTGGAGAGTGTGCACTGGAATTGCACGATTTAATTCCGCCATCTCCGTTCCACCGGACGTCCAGGCGAGGGGAGCGGTTTCATCCTTACGTTGTGAATATTCCATTCATTCCAAGCGATTCGCTTCTACCTTCCTAATGCGGACTGCTAAGGCATGGAATTCGCTCCCTTCGTCTGTATTCCCGGGAAGATATAATTTGGGTCTTTTCATGGCAAGAGTGAATAGGCTGTTACTGAACCAGCGTGCTACACCCTCGACCTCGTCGACACTTACCATCAGGTGCGACTGAGGTTAACATTCTGGTCAGTCTTATATAAAAAAAAACTCGAATACGGGACCTTTTTACCGGTTTACCAGGCTAGTATAAAACAAAAAGTAGGTTAAGTTCGTTAGTTAGCTTTAACCTTATGAAACAGAGTAATACACAGCAAAGTGTGTTCCCCTCCATGCTTTGAAACCCTCCAAATGCTCAAGATTCCACTCTTTGAACCACCCGCTATGCTCGTGATTCAATTTTGGAATATTTCGCCAGCTCGGGTCTCAATATTAGCACGAGAAGGTAAACACTAACTTTGCCCCCATGTATACAAATAACTATTATCGCAAAAAAAGACATACAAGTCACTTAAATGAGAACAGAACGCGTATGTAGTATGTTTGTAATTTTATCATTTATCGCGCTATCCGTCCCTTTCGCCCTGCACGTACTTGTTGGAGCGGGACAGGTTTTATGACAAGTGATGAAAACCCGAACATATTAGACTAGCAGCTTAAAAAAAAAACATGTCTGAATTAGGAGGAATAATGACTGGAGAACGCATCCGCGAGCACCAGTAAGGGACAAATATATTCTAAATAAATTATAACTAAAATATTAGCTTATTCTGTATTAATTACCGGAACTTTGGTTGAAAACCCAAGAAAACTCCAATTGTATTTGTTTGTTCCCCTCCAACTTTGACAGTTCTGAAGGGTCCAGTTTGGAGGGCAACAAAAATGTGTGAGACTATGACAAGGACGGACGAAAATCGCGCCGTCTCTGCCATATCTATTGAAAGTTACATAAGACCATCCCTTTCGATCGTGGTATGTCTCTTCCGTACACGGCACAATGGTGTTCCGGACATTTGGGAGGACGCGGAGCCAGATCGAGCCAACGCGCAGAGGCCCTTTCGACAATTTAATGAAATGTAAGGGGTACACTAAGCGGATGCTGCCCCTGTCCGTATCATGGGACGCGCACAGAGACAGCAACCGCCATGGTGTAAGGACTATTGAGTTATAATGGAATCTAGAATGTACTAGGCTATTGGGTGGAAAGGATGGACTAGATACCGGGCTATTGGATAAAAACCCGGACGCCTGCCTAATAAAATGGTAAACAATTTAATTTGCGGCAGACGGTGACTCGCCCTATGCGAGATGGGCCCCCATAAAAAGCGACATCAAAGATGGCTCAAGGGCAACATCGGTGTAAAGGGCTAAGGGTAGAGAAGTGTTACGGGACTTTAAACATAGCCTGTAAATCTATGTGTCCGAACTTACCGCATGTGTCCTCGTCTTCCGCGAACATGTTGTTGTGGGGGCAGAGAGTCCGCGATATATTGCTGAACTGCTCGAACATACCGGAAACCTCCACCAACATTGGCAACTGCCATGAGGATACTCCTGGAACGGGAATCATCTATTTCTCAAAATAAACATTAGGTACAGATCATCAACGAGAAAAAAAACTATATTACTTGGCTTAAGACTTCTATAATCGAAAGAAAAATAGAAAAAAATTGACTCAAAGCTGGACTCGAACCCACAACCACTGGTTCACTAGACACACTACAGTACAGTACCTATAGCATAATTGGTAGTGCACTGGGCTAGTGGTTGTGGGTACGAGGACCATTTCGAGTAAATTTTTTCTTTATATCGTTGATATGAAGTTGTTGCCTGTAGGGCTGGATATGTACCGACTTTATATCAAGTCAACGTACCCTGCTGCTGACGTGCAGTGACGAACAGAGGGAATGTCTTGTTGGCGAAGTTACTGGCGACAGTCACTCGGGCTGGAGTGTCGAACGAGTCCTGCGGGAGACAGGATTATGATTCATATAGGAGGCGCACGCACGTAGTGTTTCACCTTAGAGTTGGTAAACAGTGCCAAAAACTGTTAAAAAAATAAGATTACATATATCGTAGAGAGGCGAAACACGTGTCGAGTTTTGGTATTATTGGTGGTGGTTTGTTATGTTTATTTGCGTATTTAATTTTGCGGTGGGAGGGAGGGAATATTAATGCATGAAAAAATACGCAAGTAAATATAACGGGTTGGCACTGATTGACTAGCACGTTATTAAACAGCGGAATAGCAAAGTAATATTATTGTTGTTAATGAGATTACATATACTTGATATGAAGGGTTCCAATGTGTTTGAGGGGCTTAATTGGTTAAGGCGTCAGCCACAACCAATTGGGCCACCCTTGGGAGGTTCTCGTCGCTTTATTCTTAAGTATAGTTTTTAACTACCTAATCTAAATATTTGATTTTAGTGAATATTTTGATTTGTTTTGATTTTTAAGTAATTCTACTATATAAATTATAATTTCTAATAGATTTGTATATAATAAAAATATATATATATTTTATTTGTAAAGTACGTAATTTATTTGATACCTACACGTCAATTACTAATACAGTAATTCATAGTCAGTTTTATTTGTGCCAATTTTTTTTTTTAGCAGGGATAATAAATAATTAAAACTTACTATAAAATTTTACTCAAACTAACATGATTGTAATAAAGATCTCTGCAGCATGGTACTGAAGACGCTGGCAGCATTTCCTCACTGAATAGGGCTTTTTAAATTATTTTTTAACCACTCACCCCTGCAAATTCCATGATATATTCAACATTTTTACTGACTTTCACAGTATATTCTACATCGAATTTGTACCTGAAAAAAAAAACATTAAAATTCTATAGTTTTTAGTTAACAAGCATAGAAAGCACAAAAATGAATGTACTAATTAGTTACAAACAGTAACTCACATGTAATTATATCGCACTAGGCGACATGTTTCAGGTAAGCTCTGGTACCCATCTTCAAGCCGAGTCAGGACACACCGCTCGCGTTGAGGGTGTATCCCGAAACACGTTGCCTAGTGCAATATAATTATACATGAGTCGACCCCGCTATCGGAGGTGCAAAATGGTAGCTGTCAAGTTCTTAGGGATGGGTAATCAACTAATAATGATATTTGTGATGTTGATATCGATACTTGATTTTTCAATACATTATTTTTATGTACAACTACCATTTATTTTAATACAATTTAACTTTTGGGGTCTATGATAATCATTGACATTAAAAATATAAATCGTTATTAGTACAACAAAAAATAATAAGAAAAGAAACATAATAACAACCATAGATCCCAAAAAAAAACTTCAATTGTATTTGTATACAAATAGATGTTACTTAAAAAAAACATATAAAAAAAATTGAAAATTCTAGTATCAATATAGACATCACAAATATGATTAGTTGATTACCCATCCCTAAGAACTTGACAGCTACCATTTTGCACCTCTGATAGCGGGGTCTATACATGAGTTTATCCACTATAACTAATTAGTAGTAACATGGCTCACAAAAGTTTTATTTATAGAATTTAATGTCTTACAATGTATTACTGTGAAACAAAATGGGAAAGCCTGAGAATGTGAGTCATAATCATAAATGTTATCTTTACAATTAAGTAGATAACAAATATAAATGTCCAGACTGTGCATTCCCAAAGCGATTACAATAAAACTCATTGTATAATTATATTTTAGAGATAAAACACTATGGATTCCTCCATATTTGCTACAAAAAACTTTAAAAATTCGGTACTTATAGCCAAAATATTGATTATCTCGTTGATCGATTCTTGCGTACTTTAATATAAGCAGAAGATTTTAAAGTACTCTAATTAAGTACATATGTAAATTTAGTGCATAATAATACCGTAAAACTACTTACGTGTTGTTATAGTTAAACACAATACCAGAATCTGACTGACACAAAGAAATTATAGGAAAACTTAATATAATACACAATTCTAAATACCCGCGCGCCATTTTATATCACACAGTTAATAATTTGACTTAAAACATTTATTTAGAATTACTTATTGCACTCATTAAGGATTGCTATTGGTATTTTTGCCTATTTTGGAAACTACTGCAGTATCTACCGTCAACCATGACTCCTTCAGTGATTGTCACTGTCAATTTTGGTGTCATAACAAATTACAGTTGTCATGTGCAATAAGAAAATTCCCCTCAAACAACAAATATAATTAAAAAAAAAACATTTTACAGTAAATTCACAAAATTTCAAGTTTTCACATCTAAGTTGGTACAAATTTTCTCATTCGCTCGTAGTTGAGAGTACTGAGAGGACTGCGTTCAAGCTGCTACTTCCAGCCATCAACTTTGCAGGATTCAAGTAGCCCATAATGGCCCAACCAGTTCAGTTGTCATTTATTCAGTCTAGTCTAGTTTCCAAGACCGCATGATGTGCTCAGAGGACCTAAATGCACGCTTTAGCCATGCACCATCCTCTCTAATGGTTCTGGTGAGGTGTGAAGGGGCCAGGGTGTCTGTATAGGTGACGTCCCACACCACCACCCCTCCCAATCTCCATAGAATACAGTGACGTGCCGTTCCGGTCTCTTGGCATCGTCCCTCGCAATGCCAGTTGGCTCGAGTACAACTGGCACATTGATTGATGCTAGAGACTGGCGGAGTATAAAATTTAGAGCGGCGTGTCTAGAATAGCTGCCAGCACTTTTTTGACACTATAGCCCGTGGTGTCCCAGTTCGTCAACTTCGCTGCCGTAGGGGCATCTGTGTACTGCGTACTCCTAGTCGTAGGCAGGTTGCGAGGCGGAGTGTATAGGGCGTAAGGAAAGTTCCGGTGTGTTGCAATGGATAGGCCCGGAGCCACTCACTGTACTCTCTCATCATGGACGCTAGTAGTTTGGCCCTTTCGCAACCTGTGCTGTGACTCAGAAGTAGATTCATTGACATTTTACACATAATGTCGTCCCAGCTTCTTTGGCAAGTTGGATTGGTCGGGAAATCCTTACTCGGGCAAGCACTTGATCAAGCTTTTTTGGCTTCCTCCAAGCCCGTAGTCTCATAGTTTGGGGGAAGACCCTTGAGGGTGACTGTGAGACTAGCTGAACTGTGAGTAGAAGACAAAGAGTTGATTAGTTTAGTTGTGTAAAATAGATATAAAATGCCTGCCTTTTTTGTTTTAATACGTAAGTTGTGGAAATTAATAAAGTATTTATCTATCTATCTTTAGTAGAAACATAAAGCTGTAACATACGGTAAAAAACATTCAGGAAAATAGATTATAAAATAATTTAAGCTATATCCATCCTAAATTTAAACTTATAACGAATTTGAGGTAAATTCAATATTTATGGCAACGCTAGTAATCAAACGTCAAAAATGAGATGCGTTCATTGTGTAAGAAACAAATTATTTTAAGCCTGATAATATTTTACAAAAATACGTCAATTTTCAATACATGTTAACAATGTTATGTAAACATAATAAATTATGTTTAAATATAAAGGCCTTACTGCCAATTCATTGCAGTTACAAAACGCACTCCTAAATCTGAACGCATTCATAAATCATCCAATGAAATACACCGAAGCGTCATCGTTATTTAAAAAAAATAACTCTAGCCAATTATAGTCCTGTATTCATCGCACCGGTTAAATACAGCGCTGTGATTTGCTGCATGCTTGAACAGGTGCTATGCGTCATCCGCCATAACGTACGTGAATTGTGAAAGTGTGCTTTGTTTAGAATATTGTTAAATCCAGTGCTGTGTTTAAGTTATTAATTAAAGTTACAGTGTAATTAAAGTGTAAAGTGTTATCTATGTGTTATTAATCATGACCGAGTGGTACAGAATGAATACGGGATTGAACAAGCATAATTCGACGGAACTGTCTGAAGAAATGTCAGATTCGTTCAATACGTTTACGGAAAATCTAAGTCCTATCCCGCCAGTGTTTCCAAGGAAGCTGGATTTTAGTTATCAAGATGATGAAGAGAAAGTGGGTTCTCCAGCGCCATCATCAATGAGTCCGCCATACAGAAAAGTTCGAGCTTTGAGGTAAGACTTTCACTATCACATTTAATACATAAAATACCACGTTAATGCCGTGTTTTCATTCAGACGCTAAACGAATGCCAAATTACATAAATCCCGTTATATAACACTTTGCTTGTCGCTGGCTTGTTATGATTACAAAGCAGGTGTAAATAATAATAGCAGTTTATTCTAGAATGTATGTTAATTGCATTCTCTATCTGAATTCTCGTCACATGATTTGAGAAATGTTAATTTCATTTCAGTTTAGCCAGAAAATCCATTTTGTACATACTCAAGTCATATTATATTGTTTATATACAGTATTTGCTGTAGATTCTCAATTAAACACTTACATATATGTCTGTTACATTTACCAAGGAGACAGTAAGGGCTATAAATGTAATATTTTTGAATAAAACAAAAAATACTAAAAACATTATTTTCTGTCACATATATCTCTATACTGTCTTAAGTACAAACATTGACAAACTATATTTTCAAATAAAATACTTAAAGATAAGCTGGGCATTAGCTACTTATTAAGTAATAATTGATTAAATTGTCAATGTTTACCTAAATAAAAATTGTGGCCAGTATTAGTACACTTACATGTACTTAGGTAATTGCCAATACCATAATAAGAAAATGTATCATTATTGTTACATAATATAATTTAAACTGATAGATTTGTGGAAGGAACATCTTTAACCTCCAGCTGTCCAGAGAGCTTTACAAAGGTCTCAAAATGTCTCTTGTCCCCCAGTTTTTAATTTAATAAAATTCATTTCAAATTCATTATTTTATATCACTTGTTGTCATGGTCCCCTAGGTCATTCTAAAACCACTGCTTTCAATCATGTAAATAAATATTACAGGGCATTCTTACACAAATGAGCCACATGGTAAGCTCAAGGCTTATGTTATGAGTACTCCAACAATATATATAATATACAAATACTTAAATACATAGGCACCAGTAATGGACAAGGAACCAATCATGAACATTAGTGCTTATTTCAAAGGAGTTAAGTGTTGTGCATTTGTTGGGACATATTCAATTTATAACTTTATGATTTTTGAAATAAGAACTAAGTGTCCATCATTGGTGCCTGTCAGCTAAAAGTGTCCAACATTGGTGCCATTACCTCATGACTCAGGAACAAATACCTGTGCTCATCACACAAATAAATGCCCTTATTTGACCATGATCATCAGCTTTATAGGCATGCCGGTGTCATATCACTATGTAAGACCTGTTGTCATATCTAAAGACAAAAAACATACATTTTTGTGGTATAGGTAGTTTCATGAGAGTTAAAGTCACTTGCACAACAACATCTCATGTAATTATAAGGATTACTCATTTGTCCACTTTTTTGTAATCAGTACTTTATATACTAGTTGTATGCATAATCCATTAAATAAAATAAAATAAATAAATATTTTAGGACAATCTTACACAAATTGACCTAGTCCTACGGTAAGCTCAGTAAGGCTTGTGTTGTAGGTACGAGATGATTATATATAAATACATATATCAATACTTAAATACATAGAAAATACCCATGACTCAGGAACAAATATCTGTGCTTATCACACAAATAAATGCACTGAATGGGGTTTGAACCCAGGACCATCGGCTTCATAGGCAGGGTCACTACCCACTAGGCCAGACCGGTTGTTCATTTGCCTCAACTCTCAGGGAACTAACTATAACTATAGGTCCATTCCAGAATGGGTCACCTACCATATGCATGTGATCTAACAAACAAAGTCATGGTTTTCACCTGTGTGAACCTGGCACCCGACCTTGACCAATTTTTTTTTTATATTTTTTTTCTAATAGGGTTTCGTTTGTAGTTGATTGTAGTAAAACGAATTTTATTTGTAGTTGCCCCAAAAAAAAAATAGGGAGGGGGTGCAAAACCTCCGCACCCCACTTTCGAATTCTTAAAATTTTAAAATTGAATCTTGTTTAGAATCGTTTGTAGTTGATTGTAGTTCATTTATTTTCGTTTGTAGTAGCCTAATTACGCCAAAAAAAATTTTTGAAAATTTCAAAATCGAGAACCAGTTGATGTCTTTTGCCGAAAGACGCTCCAGCTGGAAAATGGCGTATTACTCTTCCTTGTTTGACAATATCACGCACAATACCACTTATACTTGATTGTAGTACCATTATCTACGTTAATAATCCTTGCAGATACAAAATAAACCCAGAAGCGAGATGACAAGAAAAAAGTTAAGTAGGTACATGCCTCGACACGTAAAACTGTCTCCGATATGTTGCGAATCTTACTTTTCTGATAAAGTTTCACGTGTAGTTGATTGTAGTGAAACGACTTTCGGTTTCAGAAGCCCCCTCCGAAAATTGGGAGGGGGGTGCAAAATTTTCGCGTCCGACATTTACAATTTTTGATTCAATTATATTTTTATATTTTGTTTCTAATAGGGTTTCGTTTGTAGTTGATTGTAGTAAAACGAATTTTATTTGTAATTGCCCAAAAAAAATAATACAGAGGGGGTGCAAAACCTCAGCACCCCACTTTCGAATTCTTAAAATTTTATAATTGAATCTTGTTTAGAATCGTTTGTAGTTGATTGTAGTTCATTTATTTTCGTTTGTAGTAGCCTAATAACGCCAAAAAAAATTTTTGAAAATTTCGAAATCGAGACCCAGTTGATGTCTTTTTCCGACAAACGCCCAAGCTGGAAAATGGCGTCTTTCTCTTCCTTGTTCGCAATATCACGCACAATACCACTTAAGCTTGATTGTAGTACCATTATCTACGTTAAGATGCCTTGCAGACACAAAATGAACCCAGAAGCGCGATGGCAAGAAAAAAGTTAAGTAGGTAATAATGCCTCGACACGTAACTGTCTCCGATATGTTCCGAATATTACGTTTCACATGTAGTGGTTGTCTAAAAACGCTCTTGAAGCATCAAGCCAGCCTATTCATCGTTTGTAGTAGCTTGAATTCGTATGTAGTACCTCGATTGTGTTTGTAGTAGTCTCAAAACATGCTGGAAGCATTAAGCTAGCCTATTCATCGTTTGTAGTAGCTTCAATCGTTTGTAGTACCTCGATTGTGTTCGTAGTAGTCTATAAACATGCTGAAGGTATCAAGCGCGCCTGTTCATCGTTTGTAGTAGCTGGAATTTGTTTGTAGTAACTCGATTCTGTTTGTAGCGGTCTAAAAATATGCTGGAAGCATTGAGCTAGCTTATTCATCGTTTGTAGTAGCTTGAATTCGTTTGTAGTAACTCAATTGTGTTTGTAGTAGTATAAAACATGCTGGAGGCATTAAGCTAGGCTACTCAACGTTTGTAGCAGTTTGAATTCGTTTGTAGTAACTCGATTTTGTTTGCAGCAGTCTAAAAACATGCACGAGATATTAAGCGCGCCTAATCATCGTTTGTAGTAGCTGGAATTAATATGTAGTAAGTCGATTTTGTTAGTAGTTGTCTAAAAATGCTCTGCAGGCATAATGCCAGCCTAATCATCGTTTGTAGTAGCTTCAATTCGTTTGTAGTAAGTCGATTTTGTTAGTAGTTGTCTATAAATGCTCTGCAGGCATCAAGCGCGCCTACTCATCGTTTGTAGTAGCTGGAATTCGTTTGTAGTAAGTCGATTTTGTTTGTACTAGTCTTGAAACATACTGAAGTTATCAAGCTAGCCTAATCATCGTTTGTAGTAGCTGGAATTCGTTTGTAGTAGGTCGATTTTGTTAGTAGTTGTCTAAAAACATGCTGAAGGTATCAAGCGCGCCTACTCATCGTTTGTAGTAGCTGGAATTCGTTTGTAGTTAGTCGATTTTGTTTGTACTAGTCTTGAAACATACTGAAGTTATCAAGCTAGCCTAATCATCGTTTGTAGTAGCTGGAATTCGTTTGTAGTAACTCGATTGTGTTTGTAGCAGTCTAAAAACATGCTGGAGGCATCAAGCGCGCCTACTCATCGTTTGTAGTAGCTGGAAATCGTTTGTAGTAACTCGATTGTGTTTGTAGTAGCTGGAAATCGTTTGTAGTAACTCGATTGTGTTTGTAGTAGTCTAAAAACATGCTGATGGTATCAAGCGCGCCTAATCATCGTTTGTAGTAGCTGGAATTCGTTTGTAGTTAGTCGATTTTGTTTGTACTAGTCTTGAAACATACTGAAGTTATCAAGCTAGCCTAATCATCGTTTGTAGTAGCTGGAATTCGTTTGTAGTAGGTCGATTTTGTTTGTAGTAGGTCGATTTTGTTTGTACTAGTCTTGAAACATACTGGAGTCATCTAGCTAGCCTAATCATCGTTTGTAGTAGCTGGAATTCGTTTGTAGTAGGTCGATTTTGTTAGTAGTTGTCTAAAAACATGCTGAAGGTATCAAGCGCGCCTACTCATCGTTTGTAGTAGCTGGAATTCGTTTGTAGTAAGTCGATTTTGTTTGTACTAGTCTTGAAACATACTGAAGTTATCAAGCTAGCCTAATCATCGTTTGTAGTAGCTGGAATTCGTTTGTAGTAGGTCGATTTTGTTTGTACTAGTCTTGAAACATACTGGAGTCATCTAGCTAGCCTAATCATCGTTTGTAGTAGCTGGAATTCGTTTGTAGTAAGTCGATTTTGTTTGTACTAGTCTTGAAACATACTGAAGTTATCAAGCTAGCCTAATCATCGTTTGTAATAGCTTCAATTCGTTTGTAGTAGGTCGATTTTGTTAGTAGTTGTCTAAAAACATGCTGAAGGTATCAAGCGCGCCTACTCATCGTTTGTAGTAGCTGGAATTCGTTTGTAGTAAGTCGATTTTGTTTGTACTAGTCTTGAAACATACTGAAGTTATCAAGCTAGCCTAATCATCGTTTGTAGTAGCTGGAATTCGTTTGTAGTAGGTCGATTTTGTTAGTAGTTGTCTAAAAACATGCTAGAGGTATCAAGCGGGCCTAATCATCGTTTGTAGTAGCTGGAATTCGTTTGTAGTAAGTCGATTTTGTTTGTACTAGTCTTGAAACATACTGGAGTCATCAAGCTAGCCTAATCATCGTTTGTAGTAGCTGGAATTCGTTTGTAGTAAGTCGATTTTGTTAGAAGTTGTCTAAAAATGCTCTGCAGGCATCAAGCCAGCCTATTCATCGTTTGTAGTAGCTTCAATTCGTTTGTAGTAACTCGATTGTGTTTGTAGTAGTCTAAAAACATGCTGAAGGTATCAAGCGCGCCTAATCATCGTTTGTAGTAGCTGGAATTCGTTTGTAGTAAGTCGATTTTGTTTGTACTAGTCTTGAAACATACTGAAGTTATCAAGCTAGCCTAATCATCGTTTGTAGTAGCTTCAATTCGTTTGTAGTACCTCGATTGTGTTTGTAGTAGTATAAAACATGCTGGAGGCATCAAGCTAACCTAATCATCATTTGTAGTAGCTTCAATTCGTTTGTAGTAAGTCGATTTTGTTTGTAGTAGACTCAAAACATGCTAGAAGCATTAAGCTAGCCTATTCATCGTTTGTAGTAGCTTCAATTCGTTTGTAGTACCTCGATTGTGTTTCTAGTAGTCTAAAAACATGCTGGAGGCATCAAGCTAACCTAATCATCGTTTGTAGTAGTTTCAATTCGTTTGTAGTAAGTCGATTTTGTTTGTAGTAGTCTCAAAACATGCTAGAAGCATTAGGCTAGCCTATTCATCGTTTGTAGTAGCTGGAATTCGTTTGTAGTAGGTCGATTTTGTTAGTAGTTATCTAAAAACATGCTGGAGGTATCAAACGTGCCTAATCATCGTTTGTAGTAGCTGGAATTCGTTT
This sequence comes from Grapholita molesta, assembly GCA_022674325.2. Taxonomy (NCBI): domain Eukaryota; kingdom Metazoa; phylum Arthropoda; class Insecta; order Lepidoptera; family Tortricidae; genus Grapholita; species Grapholita molesta. The sequence goes on along the minus strand of CP053145.2, from coordinate 6,692,757 downwards.
GTAGTAACTCGATTTTGTTTGTACTAGTCTTGAAACATACTGAAGTTATCAAGCTAGCCTAATCATCGTTTGTAGTAGCTGGAATTCGTTTGTAGTAAGTCGATTTTGTTTGTACTAGTCTTGAAACATACTGAATTTATCAAGCTATCCTAATCATCGTTTGTAGTAGCTTCAATTCGTTTGTAGTAACTCGATTATGTTTGTAGTAGTCTAAAAACATGCTGAAGGTATCAAGCGCGCCTAATCATCGTTTGTAGTAGCTGGAATTCGTTTGTAGTAAGTCGATTTTGTTTGTACTAGTCTTGAAACATACTGAAGTTATCAAGCTAGCCTAATCATCGTGTGTAGTAGCTTCAATTCGTTTGTAGTACCTCGATTGTGTTTGTAGTAGTATAAAAACATGCTGGAGGCATCAAGCTAACCTAATCATCATTTGTAGTAGCTTCAATTCGTTTGTAGTAAGTCGATTTTGTTTGTAGTAGACTCAAAACATGCTAGAAGCATTAAGCTAGCCTATTCATCGTTTGTAGTAGCTTCAATTCGTTTGTAGTACCTCGATTGTGTTTGTAGTAGTCTAAAAACATGCTGGAGGCATCAAGCTAACCTAATCATCGTTTGTAGTAGTTTCAATTCGTTTGTAGTAAGTCGATTTTGTTTGTAGTAGTCTCAAAACATGCTAGAAGCATTAGGCTAGCCTATTCATCGTTTGTAGTAGCTTCAATTCGTTTGTAGTACCTCGATTGTGTTTGTAGTAGTCTATAAACATGCTGGAGGTATCAAGCGCGCCTAGTCATCGTTTGTAGTAGCTTCAATTCGTTTGTAGTACCTCGATTGTGTTTGTAGTAGTCTAAAAACATGCTGGAGGTATCAAGCTATCCTAATCATCGTTTGTAGTAGCTGGAATTCGTTTGTAGTAAGTCGATTTTGCTTGTAACGATCTACAAACATGCTGGAGGCATCAAGCTAGACTAATCATCGTTTGTAGTAGCTGGAATTCGTTTGTAGTAAGTCGATTTTGTTTGTAGCGATCTACAAACATGCTGGAAGCATCAAGCTACCCTAATCATCGTTTGTAGTAACTCAATTGTGTTTGTAGTAGTCTAAAAACATACTGGAGTCACCAAGCTAACCTAATCATCGTTTGTGGTAGCTTCAATTCATTTGTAGTAGCTTCAATTCGTTTGTAGTAAGTCGATTTTGTTTGTAGTAGACTCAAAACATGCTAGAAGCATTAAGCTAGCCTATTCATCGTTTGTAGTAGCTTCAATTCGTTTGTAGTACCTCGATTGTGTTTGTAGTAGTCTAAAAACATGCTGGAGGCATCAAGCTAACCTAATCATCGTTTGTAGTAGTTTCAATTCGTTTGTAGTAAGTCGATTTTGTTTGTAGTAGTCTCAAAACATGCTAGAAGCATTAGGCTAGCCTATTCATCGTTTGTAGTAGCTTCAATTAGTTTGTATTACCTCGATTGTGTTTGTAGTAGTCTATAAACATGCTGGAGGTATCAAGCGCGCCTAGTCATCGTTTGTAGTAGCTTCAATTCGTTTGTAGTACCTCGATTGTGTTTGTAGTAGTCTAAAAACATGCTGGAGGTATCAAGCTATCCTAATCATCGTTTGTAGTAGCTGGAATTCGTTTGTAGTAAGTCGATTTTGCTTGTAACGATCTACAAACATGCTGGAGGCATCAAGCTAGACTAATCATCGTTTGTAGTAGCTGGAATTCGTTTGTAGTAAGTCGATTTTGTTTGTAGCGATCTACAAACATGCTGGAAGCATCAAGCTACCCTAATCATCGTTTGTAGTAACTCAATTGTGTTTGTAGTAGTCTAAAAACATACTGGAGTCACCAAGCTAACCTAATCATCGTTTGTGGTAGCTTCAATTCATTTGTAGTAGCTTCAATTCGTTTGTAGTAAGTCGATTTTGTTTGTAGTAGACTCAAAACATGCTAGAAGCATTAAGCTAGCCTATTCATCGTTTGTAGTAGCTTCAATTCGTTTGTAGTACCTCGATTGTGTTTGTAGTAGTCTAAAAACATGCTGGAGGCATCAAGCTAACCTAATCATCGTTTGTAGTAGTTTCAATTCGTTTGTAGTAAGTCGATTTTGTTTGTAGTAGTCTCAAAACATGCTAGAAGCATTAGGCTAGCCTATTCATCGTTTGTAGTAGCTTCAATTAGTTTGTATTACCTCGATTGTGTTTGTAGTAGTCTATAAACATGCTGGAGGTATCAAGCGCGCCTAGTCATCGTTTGTAGTAGCTTCAATTCGTTTGTAGTACCTCGATTGTGTTTGTAGTAGTCTAAAAACATGCTGGAGGCATCAAGCTATCCTAATCATCGTTTGTAGTAGCTGGAATTCGTTTGTAGTAAGTCGATTTTGCTTGTAGCGATCTACAAACATGCTGGAGGCATCAAGCTAGACTAATCATCGTTTGTAGTAGCTGGAATTCGTTTGTAGTAAGTCGATTTTGTTTGTAGCGATCTACAAACATGCTGGAAGCATCAAGCTACCCTAATCATCGTTTGTAGTAACTCTATTGTGTTTGTAGTAGTCTAAAAACATACTAGAGTCACCAAGCTAACCTAATCATCGTTTGTGGTAGCTTCAATTCATTTGTAGTAGCTTCAATTCGTTTGTAGTAAGTCGATTTTGTTTGTAGTAGACTCAAAACATGCTAGAAGCATTAAGCTAGCCTATTCATCGTTTGTAGTAGCTTCAATTCGTTTGTAGTACCTCGATTGTGTTTCTAGTAGTCTAAAAACATGCTGGAGGCATCAAGCTAACCTAATCATCGTTTGTAGTAGTTTCAATTCGTTTGTAGTAAGTCGATTTTGTTTGTAGTAGTCTCAAAACATGCTAGAAGCATTAGGCTAGCCTATTCATCGTTTGTAGTAGCTGGAATTCGTTTGTAGTAGGTCGATTTTGTTAGTAGTTATCTAAAAACATGCTGGAGGTATCAAACGTGCCTAATCATCGTTTGTAGTAGCTGGAATTCGTTTGTAGTAACTCGATTTTGTTTGTACTAGTCTTGAAACATACTGAAGTTATCAAGCTAGCCTAATCATCGTTTGTAGTAGCTGGAATTCGTTTGTAGTAAGTCGATTTTGTTTGTACTAGTCTTGAAACATACTGAATTTATCAAGCTAGCCTAATCATCGTTTGTAGTAGCTTCAATTCGTTTGTAGTAACTCGATTGTGTTTGTAGTAGTCTAAAAACATGCTGAAGGTATCAAGCGCGCCTAATCATCGTTTGTAGTAGCTGGAATTCGTTTGTAGTAAGTCGATTTTGTTTGTACTAGTCTTGAAACATACTGAAGTTATCAAGCTAGCCTAATCATCGTTTGTAGTAGCTTCAATTCGTTTGTAGTACCTCGATTGTGTTTGTAGTAGTATAAAAACATGCTGGAGGCATCAAGCTAACCTAATCATCATTTGTAGTAGCTTCAATTCGTTTGTAGTAAGTCGATTTTGTTTGTAGTAGACTCAAAACATGCTAGAAGCATTAAGCTAGCCTATTCATCGTTTGTAGTAGCTTCAATTCGTTTGTAGTACCTCGATTGTGTTTGTAGTAGTCTAAAAACATGCTGGAGGCATCAAGCTAACCTAATCATCGTTTGTAGTAGTTTCAATTCGTTTGTAGTAAGTCGATTTTGTTTGTAGTAGTCTCAAAACATGCTAGAAGCATTAGGCTAGCCTATTCATCGTTTGTAGTAGCTTCAATTCGTTTGTAGTACCTCGATTGTGTTTGTAGTAGTCTAAAAACATGCTGGAGGTATCAAGCGCGCCTAGTCATCGTTTGTAGTAGCTTCAATTCGTTTGTAGTAGCTCGATTGTGTTTGTAGCAGTCTAAAAACATACTGGAGGCATCAAGCTATCCTAATCATCGTTTGTAGTAGCTGGAATTCGTTTGTAGTAAGTCGATTTTGTTTGTAGCGGTCTACAAACATGCTGGAGGCATCAAGCTAGACTAATCATCGTTTGTAGTAGCTGGAATTCGTTTGTAGTAAGTCGATTTTGTTTGTAGCGATCTACAAACATGCTGGAAGCATCAAGCTACCCTAATCATCGTTTGTAGTAACTCAATTGTGTTTGTAGTAGTCTAAAAACATACTGGAGTCACCAAGCTAACCTAATCATCGTTTGTGGTAGCTTCAATTCATTTGTAGTAGCTTCAATTCGTTTGTAGTAAGTCGATTTTGTTTGTAGTAGACTCAAAACATGCTAGAAGCATTAAGCTAGCCTATTCATCGTTTGTAGTAGCTTCAATTCGTTTGTAGTACCTCGATTGTGTTTGTAGTAGTCTAAAAACATGCTGGAGGCATCAAGCTAACCTAATCATCGTTTGTAGTAGTTTCAATTCGTTTGTAGTAAGTCGATTTTGTTTGTAGTAGTCTCAAAACATGCTAGAAGCATTAGGCTAGCCTATTCATCGTTTGTAGTAGCTTCAATTAGTTTGTATTACCTCGATTGTGTTTGTAGTAGTCTATAAACATGCTGGAGGTATCAAGCGCGCCTAGTCATCGTTTGTAGTAGCTTCAATTCGTTTGTAGTACCTCGATTGTGTTTGTAGTAGTCTAAAAACATGCTGGAGGCATCAAGCTATCCTAATCATCGTTTGTAGTAGCTGGAATTCGTTTGTAGTAAGTCGATTTTGCTTGTAGCGATCTACAAACATGCTGGAGGCATCAAGCTAGACTAATCATCGTTTGTAGTAGCTGGAATTCGTTTGTAGTAAGTCGATTTTGTTTGTAGCGATCTACAAACATGCTGGAAGCATCAAGCTACCCTAATCATCGTTTGTAGTAACTCAATTGTGTTTGTAGTAGTCTAAAAACATACTAGAGTCACCAAGCTAACCTAATCATCGTTTGTGGTAGCTTCAATTCATTTGTAGTAGCTTCAATTCGTTTGTAGTAAGTCGATTTTGTTTGTAGTAGACTCAAAACATGCTAGAAGCATTAAGCTAGCCTATTCATCGTTTGTAGTAGCTTCAATTCGTTTGTAGTACCTCGATTGTGTTTCTAGTAGTCTAAAAACATGCTGGAGGCATCAAGCTAACCTAATCATCGTTTGTAGTAGTTTCAATTCGTTTGTAGTAAGTCGATTTTGTTTGTAGTAGTCTCAAAACATGCTAGAAGCATTAGGCTAGCCTATTCATCGTTTGTAGTAGCTTCAATTTGTTTGTATTACCTCGATTGTGTTTGTAGTAGTCTATAAACATGCTGGAGGTATCAAGCGCGCCTAGTCATCGTTTGTAGTAGCTTCAATTCGTTTGTAGTACCTCGATTGTGTTTGTAGTAGTCTAAAAACATGCTGGAGGCATCAAGCTATCCTAATCATCGTTTGTAGTAGCTGGAATTCGTTTGTAGTAAGTCGATTTTGCTTGTAGCGATCTACAAACATGCTGGAGGCATCAAGCTAGACTAATCATCGTTTGTAGTAGCTGGAATTCGTTTGTAGTAAGTCGATTTTGTTTGTAGCGATCTACAAACATGCTGGAAGCATCAAGCTACCCTAATCATCGTTTGTAGTAACTCAATTGTGTTTGTAGTAGTCTAAAAACATACTAGAGTCACCAAGCTAACCTAATCATCGTTTGTGGTAGCTTCAATTCATTTGTAGTAGCTTCAATTCGTTTGTAGTAAGTCGATTTTGTTTGTAGTAGACTCAAAACATGCTAGAAGCATTAAGCTAGCCTATTCATCGTTTGTAGTAGCTTCAATTCGTTTGTAGTACCTCGATTGTGTTTCTAGTAGTCTAAAAACATGCTGGAGGCATCAAGCTAACCTAATCATCGTTTGTAGTAGTTTCAATTCGTTTGTAGTAAGTCGATTTTGTTTGTAGTAGTCTCAAAACATGCTAGAAGCATTAGGCTAGCCTATTCATCGTTTGTAGTAGCTTCAATTTGTTTGTATTACCTCGATTGTGTTTGTAGTAGTCTATAAACATGCTGGAGGTATCAAGCGCGCCTAGTCATCGTTTGTAGTAGCTTCAATTCGTTTGTAGTACCTCGATTGTGTTTGTAGTAGTCTAAAAACATGCTGGAGGCATCAAGCTATCCTAATCATCGTTTGTAGTAGCTGGAATTCGTTTGTAGTAAGTCGATTTTGCTTGTAGCGATCTACAAACATGCTGGAGGCATCAAGCTAGACTAATCATCGTTTGTAGTAGCTGGAATTCGTTTGTAGTAAGTCGATTTTGTTTGTAGCGATCTACAAACATGCTGGAAGCATCAAGCTACCCTAATCATCGTTTGTAGTAACTCAATTATAATATTAAACTCAGTAGAACAAAGTGGCGAAAATAATCTTTTTAATACAGGTGCTCAAAAATGGGTACTTTACAAAGCTGTATAACGTGTGGAAAGTTGGTATTCGCGCACTAGTGCTTTTTACTTTTCCACCTTTTTTTTTCTTTTACACTTGTTCCAATTCATGAATAGTATACTAATGAGTGTTAATATTATAGTCTCCTTTAAACATCTTAATAAACAAAAAAACCTACTGTTAATGTAAGAATAAGAAACATAAACATGTCATATTTTATTACTTACCTGGGTAATTTTATTAAACACACAAAAAGATAAACATATACAATTCAATTAAAACTAAATGTAACTTAAAAAATTAAATATTATTAAATATTTACAAATAAAAAACTGGCTCTAGCTCGGAGCCTGACGGAAGGGTGTCCAGAAGGCTGGCGGAGTTGCCACGCGATAGTAGCGATGCAAATGCTTTTAGACGTTTGCTCAGCTGTTTGAAAATTGCGTGTGCTCCGGGTCCCCAGGGTCCAAGGGTCTCCACCCCAAAAGGCATGTCGTATGTAGCTGGAATCTAAAGCTGCATATTTGCGCCTCTTGATCATTAACGACCCTAGGGCGGAAACGTATCACTTTCCACCCGTATAGTAGATAAACAATGACCCACTTTCCGAGCATGAGAAATGAAAAATATCTTTCCAATAACTTGGCAAAAAAATAAATCTGATGGATGATTAAAAAAAAAATGGTCATTGATTACTCTTACCTCTTCATCATTATAACAAGTTTATTTTTAATATTGTGAAACCGTTCTTAAAAAGTTGTTAGAATGAAACGGAACAGCTGCCGAAACGCCTGTCAAACAAGAGGCGTTTTTCCTACTGGTTACTGGTTATGTTTCCAAAGGCATTCGATATTGTTTTTATAAATATACACAAACAATAGTAAAAAAACGTAGTGTTTAAGTAATAGTAGATTTTTTGACAAGGGGCTAAAGTAGGCCATAGTACCACGAGATAAAATTGTTCGAGGGGTAATATGGCGTTTAGACCCGACTTATGCATACTAGTTTTCACTTCGATTGCGAGAAAATAAGATAAAATAACATGTCAACAATTAACAAATACAATTTTATTCACCCGCAACGAATTCTGAGTCAAAAATGTTTAATTTGGCAGTCTTTGTATTTTTTTCACTGCTTTGATACAGATAGGATATACAATATATACGCCGTGAATAAATGACATAGACAACGTATAAATGGGGCTTCAGAGTTTGCCAACGATTTAAACTTTTTTTTAATGTTTGTGAAGTAGGAACTAAAAAGCACCTAATGCTTTGACATTTTGATTTCGTTTCCTCATTGGTCGATTTTAATATTGTGGTATTGTCTGATTGGTTGATACTTTATACAAAGTTTTTTTAATGATTTCACATTTTTAAACAGTATTCGCACCAAAAAAGAATCTAGAGTTGCGATTAACTTCGATATCTGTCGTGATTGGTGGATTTAATACGATGAAGTGTTCTGGTTGGTCAATTTAAAACGTTTTGTATATCATAAATATGTATACATATTTTCCCAAGAGGCTAAATGTATTACTTTAGTCCGCCTTGGCAAGCATAATATGACACACTTTTAGAGCATGAGAAGTGAAAAATATTTTTCATCACACTTGCTCGTCAATGGCGTTATTACTTGCGAGCGTACAGAACAGTTATAGCCGTTTTAGCTCCCACGGGCTGTTAAGTTTAGTTTTAAAAATATACAGAACCTATACTTCACTTGGACTGAGGATGTTTCCAAACAGCCAAGGTGTATTACATATCTTCAAAAATTTGCTACAACCAACTTTTAATATGTAAAAAATATGTATTTAATAAAAAAACATATCTTTATAATTAAATTTTACTGCAATTTAATGTTTAGTATTTATTAAAAATTATTGTTTTCTATTTCATTTTGATAATTGATACTATTTGGCAGGATGATCTGTCAACTTCGAAAACAAAACGCAGTTGTTAACATTATCTGTGGAAGATATTGAAAAAAGTTGACATTGTTGACAATCTTTTATAGTGGATGCGGTCTGATTTTAGTTTTCAAAGTGTATTTTGATTTTAAGCCTACATAAGTAACTAATATTTTACCAACGAATTTATTTTATATCCTCGCAAATGTGATGAAAAACATTGTATGTACCACGGGTGGTAAGTGTATACCAAACTTGAGTCATTAAAAGCCCTCCGACTTCGTCGTCGGGCTTCTAATAGACTCGCGTTTACTATACCTCACTTACCATCCTCGTTGCACAATGTACTATTATATTCACAAGTATGTATGTAAGGCTTGTCACCACCCTGCTGTCTAAGCCATGTCGCCAAATGATCTTCGGATCATGTTCCGGCATGAAGACAGTAGTAGCCATTTTTGGGAAGGCGGGTCTGAACGGTATTGCTCTGCTTGCAAGCCGGTTTCAGTACCATCTGTTTGTTGCACCGGATGCCTGGTCGCGGAGGGTAGCGGGATCCGAAGCACGGTTCTCCGCTGGCCGACCGCAGGTAGTTGGGGGCCCAAGTAGGGACTTAGCTAACCCCGAAAGGCTGCCCCGCCAACTGTGAAAAATCCCGGAGATGTGCTGTAGTGCCGGTTTGCGACCGGAGAGAGGACCCGACAGCTGTCTTCGGGGGGGTTCGGGCGTCCCCGCAGTCTCCAGACCAGGCTTCCAATGTGTGGCAGACTGTTTGTGTGCTGCTGGGTGAGCAGCTTTGCACCTGTTCAACTGCCGCCTTCCCCGCCTATTCATACTTCTCATGGCTAAAGTTAAAAGATCGAGCAAGTGTTCACAGCGGAAGCACATCCTCTCCTTTAAAGTGCACCTCTCGAACATCCGAGGCTTGCACTCTAATCTCGTGCCAGTCCACCACCATCTCGAGACTGAGAAGCCCCACTTGCTCTGCCTCACCGAGACGCAGATCAGATGTCCCATGGACGCGTCGTATCTGCACTACCCGGGATATGCCCTGGAGCACTCTTTTGTGCAGAAGGCTGGCGTGTGCGTGTATATTCGCGATGACATCTGTTATCGGCGTCTCCGTAACCTTGAGGACCGTAACCTTTCCTCTTTATGGCTTCTGGTGGACCTCGGTGTTGAACAAATTGTTTACGCCGTGGTTTACCGATCGCACAGCGGTGACCAGGAGACAACCAGGCTCTTTGAACAACTTAGTGATGCGGCGGGTGTGGCTCAGCAACGGTACCCGAGTGCGCAATTGGTTTTCTGGGGGACTTTAATGCTCATCACGAGGAGTGGCTGTGCCCATACCAGTTCACTGACCATGCAGGGAGAGAGGCACGCAAGTTTGCGTTATCGCTGGATCTCTCTCAGCTGGTCGACCAACCCACCCGCATTCCGGATGTTGCGAGTCACACGCCTAATTGCCTGGACCTTCTGTTGACTACCGATCCGGACAGATACAACGTGTCAGTGTCATCCCGTTGGGAACTTCTGACCACTGTCTGGTGAAATCTGTGTCGCACCACTCACCTCCTGTCCTTAGCCCGAAGGGCATGCGCCGTGTGTGGCGATACAAGTCAGCAGATTGGGATGAGATGCGGCATTTCTTTGCATCCTATCCTTGGCTGCCAACCTGTTTCAATAGTGATGATCCGTCGAGCTGTGCAGCAGCTGTCACTGATGTGTTGCGTCGGGGTATGGAATATTACATCCCCTACTCCGACGTAGCTGTTGGTGGCGCAGCTCGCCCGTGGTTTAATGCTGAGTGTGCTCAGGCGGAAGCGCTTAAGCACGAGGCATATTTATCATGGGTCGATGCTCGTAGTTGTAAAGCTCCGGATGTACACGTAAAGAAACAGTCCTATAACAAAGCTACCAAGTACTGCAAGAAGGTCATGCAGAAAGCTCGATTCCTCCATGTTCGTCGTGTCGGGGCCAAACTTGCTGCATACCCATCTGGGAGCAAAGCGTTTTGGTCTCTCGCGAAATCGGCTGAGTTGAATTTCTGTCGCCCATCACTACCTCCACTGCTGAAACCGGACGGTTCACTGGCCCACACTGCGGAAGAGAAGGCGAACTTGTTTGCGTCTCTATTTGCGGAAAATTCACATTTAGACGCTGGTAGTGCCATGCCTCCCTCTTTGCCCCGCTGCGAAGTATCAATGCCAGAGGTGCGTATTCACCAAAGGGAAGTACTGAAGTCACTACGCTGTCTAAATGTGAATAAGGCTAGTGGTCCCGACGGTATCCCAGCAGTCGTTTTAAAAACGTGTGCCCCTGAGTTGTCTCCTGTTTTGACGCGCCTGTTTCGTCTTTCCCTAAAGTCGAGAAAAGTTCCCGAAGCGTGGAAGCTTGCTAACGTGCAGCCTGTGCCTAAGAAGGGTAGCCGTGCGGACCCATCGAATTATCGTCCCATTGCAATCACTTCCATACTCTGCAAGATTATGGAACGTGTATTGAATAACAAGCTCCTTGCGTATCTTGAAGGTAACGATCTCCTCAGCGACCGGCAATACGGCTTCCGCCGAAAGCGGTCTACTGGGGACCTTCTAGTGTACGCTATCCACATTTGGAGCGAGGCCATCGAGAAACGCGGCGAAGCTCTCGCAGTGTCTCTCGACATTTCCAAGGCCTTTGATAGGGTTTGGCATGACGGCCTTCTGGGCAAGCTCTCTGCGTACGGAATCTCTGCTGGTTTGTGCTCTTGGATTTCTGATTTCCTGAGGCAGCGATCTATTAGGGTCGTAGTGGATGGTTGCTCATCGGATCGCGTTGCAATTAATGCCGGAGTGCCTCAGGGTTCAGTTCTTTCAGCTACCCTCTTTTTGCTGCATATAAACGATTTGCTAAAGCCCGGTATCTTTGGGTATGCAGACGACAGCACGATGACTGAGAGATATATTCCTGAGGCCCAAACTACTAGTGGAGAGACCGAATCCTTTAGGGAAGCTTTGGTTGAGCGAACGAACCTGACCTTGAAGGCCGTTGACGAGTGGGGCGAAGCCAACTTGGTCAGGTTTAACGCTTCCAAGACACAGGCGTGTTTATTCACAGCCAAAAGGAGCCCTTTTATCTTGGCTCCTGCTTTCCAGAATGTATCTTTAGCAATTTCGGATCACCTCGAACTACTTGGCCTTAAATTAACTACTAAGCTGAATTTCGGTGCCACTATTGAGGCCAAAGCGAAATCCGCTGCTAAAAAGCTTGGGGTCTTACACAGGGTGAAGCGGTACTTCACGCCGGAACAGCTTCTAACACTTTACCAAGCTCAGGTTCGATCGTGCATGGAGTACTGTTGCCATCTTTGGGACGGGTCTGCCAAGTATCAGCTGGCCGCTTTGGATTCAATAGAGCACCGTGCTCGCAGACTCATTGGCGATCCTGAATTACTGAGTGTAAGGTTACAAAGCCTTGAGCACCGTCGCAGGGTTGCTAGTTTGTCTGTGTTTTATAGGATACATTTTGGTGAGTGTGCACAGGAACTGCACGATTTAATTCCGCCATCTCCGTTCCTCCACCGGACGTCCAGACGAGGGGAGCGGTTTCATCCTTACGTTGTGAATATTCCATTCATTCGCACGAAGCGATTCGCTTCTACCTTCCTAATGCGGACTGCTAAGGAATGGAATTCGCTCCCTTCGTCTGTATTCCCGGTAAGATATAATTTGGGTCTTTTCAAGGCAAGAGTGAATAGGCTGTTACTGAACCAGCGTGCTACACCCTCGACCTCGTCGTCACTTTCCATCAGGTGCGACTGAGGTCAAACGCTGGTCAGTCTTTTATAAAAAAAAAAAAAAAAACTTTATAGAACATACATTTAAAACACTTTCATTGATCGCGAGTATTAGTAGAGACCTCTTAATACGAATCTGAAGTCAAAATTAGAAAAAAACGGCCGCCATCTTGAATTTCGTCATTTTTGATGCGATCATGTTGCAAATCGATACCTGAGAATCCGAAAGGGGTCTTAACACGACACAAAAATCAAAATTAGAAAAAACGGCCGCCATCTTCAATTTCGTCATTTTTGATGCGATCATGTTGCAAATCGATATCTGAGAATCCGAGAGACCTCTTAATACGAATCTGAAGTCAAAATTAGAAAAAACGGCCGCCATCTTGAATTTCGTCAGTTTTGATCCGATCGCATTAACAATCGATACCTGAGAATCCGAAAGGGGTCTTAACACGATACAAAAATCAAAATGAGAAAAAACGACCGCCATCTTGTTTTTCGTCAGTTTTGATGCGATCATGGTGAAAATCCATATTTGAGAATCCAAGAGACCCGTAAACACGACAATAAAGTGAAAATTGCAAACATCGGCCGCCATCTTGAATTTCGTCATTTTTGATGCGATCATGTTGCAAATCGATACCTGAGAATCCGAAAGGGGCCTTAACACGACACAAAAATCAAAATTAGAAAAAACCGTCGCCATCTTCAATTTCGTCATTTTTGATGCGATCATGTTGCAAATCGATATCTGAGAATCCGAGAGACCTCTTAATACGAATCTGAAGTCAAAATTAGAAAAAACGGCCGCCATCTTGAATTTCGTCAGTTTTGATCCGATCGCATTAACAATCGATACCTGAGAATCCGAAAGGGGTCTTAACACGATACAAAAATCAAAATGAGAAAAAACGGCCGCCATCTTGTTTTTCGTCATTTTTGATGCGATCATGGTGAAAATCCATATTTGAGAATCCAAGAGACCCCTAAACACGACAATAAAGTGAAAATTGCAAACATCGGCCGCCATCTTGAATTTCGTCATTTTTGATGCGATCATGTTGCAAATCGATACCTGAGAATCCGAAAGGGGTCTTAACACGACACAAAAATCAAAATTAGAAAAAACGGCCGCCATCTTCAATTTCGTCATTTTTGATGCGATCATGTTGCAAATCGATATCTGAGAATCCGAGAGACCTCTTAATACGAATCTGAAGTCAAAATTAGAAAAAACGGCCGCCATCTTGAATTTCGTCAGTTTTGATCCGATCGCATTAACAATCGATACCTGAGAATCCGAAAGGGGTCTTAACACGATACAAAAATCAAAATTAGAAAAAACGGCCGCCATCTTGTTTTTCGTCATTTTTGATGCGATCATGGTGAAAATCCATATTTGAGAATCCAAGAGACCCCTAAACACGACAATAAAGTGAAAATTGCAAACATCGGCCGCCATCTTGAATTTCGTCATTTTTGATGCGATCATGTTGCAAATCGATACCTGAGAATCCGAAAGGGGTCTTAACACGACACAAAAGTCAAAATTAGAAAAAACGGCCGCCATCTTGAATTTCGTCATTTTTGATGCGATCATGTTGCAAATCGATATCTGAAAATCCGAGAGACCTCTTAATACGAATCTGAAGTCAAAATTAGAAAAAAGCCGCCATCTTGAGTTTCGTCAGTTTTGATCCGATCGCATTAAAAATCGATACCTGAGAATCCGAAAGGGGTCTTAACACGACACAAAAGTCAAAATTAGAAAAAAACGGCCGCCATCTTGAATTTCGTTTTTTAGACTACTACAAACACAATCGAGTTACTACAAACGAATTGAAGCTACTACAAACGATGATTAGGCTAGCTTGATGCCTCCAGCATGTTTTGAGTCTACTAAAAACAAAATCAACTTACTACAAACGAATTCAAGCTACTACAAACGATGAAAAGGCTGGCTTGATGCTTCCAGAGCATTTTAAGACAATTTCTAACAAAATCGAGTAACTACAAACGAATCCTAGCTACTACAAACGATGATTAGTCTAACTTGATGCCTCCAGCATGTTTGCAGACCGCTACAAACAAAATCGACTTACTACAAACGAATTCCAGCTACTACAAACGATGATTAGGCTAACTTGATGCCTCCAGCATGTTTTTAGACTGCTACGACCCAAATCGACTTACTACAAACGAATCCCAGCTACTACAAACGATGATTAGTCTAGCATGATGCCTCCAGTATGTTTTTAGACTACTACAAACAAAATCAACTTACTACAAACGAATTCAAGCTACTACAAACGATGAAAAGGCTGGCTTGATGCTTCCAGAGCGTTTTAAGACAATTTATAACAAAATCGAGTAACTACAAACGATGATTAGGAAACTTGATGCCTCCAGTATGTTTTTAGACTACTACAAACAAAATTAACTTACTACAAACGAATTCAAGCTACTACAAACAAAGAAAAGGCTAGTTTGATGCTTCCAGAGCGTTTTAAGACAATTTCTAACAAAATCGAGTAACTACAAACGAATTCAAGCTACTACAAACGATGATTAGGCTAGCTTGATGCCTCCAGCATGTTTTTAGACTGCTACAAACAAAATCGACTTACTACAAACGAATTCCAGCTACTACAAACGATGATTAGGATAGCTTGATGCCTCCAGTATGTTTTTAGACTGCTACAAACACAATCGAGCTACTACAAACGAATTGAAGCTACTACAAACGATGATTAGGCTAACTTGGTGACTCCAGTATGTTTGTAGACTACTACAAACACAATTGAGTTACTACAAACGAATTGAAGCTACTACAAACGATGATTAGGCTAGCTTGATTAATCCAGCATGTTTTGAGTCTACTACAAATAAAATCAACTTACTACAAACGAATTTAAGCTACTACAAACGATGAAAAGGCTGGCTTGATGCTTCCAGAGCGTTTTAAGACAATTTCTAACAAAATCGAGTAACTACAAACGAATTCAAGCTACTACAAACGATGAAAAGGCTGGTTTGATGCTTGCAGAGCGTTTTAAGACAATTTCTAACAAAATCGAGTAACTACAAACGAATTCCAGCTACTACAAACGATTATTAGGCTAGCTTGATGCTTCCAGCAAGTTTTTAGACTGCTACAAACAATATGGACTTACTACAAACGAATTGTAGCTACAACAAACGATGATTAGGCTTGCGTGATACCTCTAGCATGTTTTGAGACTACTACAAACAAAATCAACTTACTACAAACGAATTCAAGCTACTACAAACGATGAAAAGGCTAACTTGATGCTTGCAGAGCGTTTTAAGACAATTTCTAACAAAATCGAGTAACTACAAACGAATTCCAGCTACTACAAACGATTATTAGGCTAGCTTGATGCTTCCAGCATGTTTTTAGACTGCTACAAACAATATGGACTTACTACAAACGAATTGTAGCTACTACAAACGATGATTAGGCTTGCGTGATACCTCTAGCATGTTTTGAGACTACTACAAACAAAATCAACTTACTACAAACGAATTCAAGCTACTACAAACGATGAAAAGGCTAACTTGATGCTTCCAGAGCATTTTAAGACAATTTCTAACAAAATCGAGTAACTACAAACGCATTCCAGCTACTACAAACGGTGGTTAGGCTAGCATGATGCCTCCAGCATGTTTTTAGACTGCGACGAACCAAATCGACTTACTACAAACTAATTCCAGCTACTACAAACGATGATTAGGCGCGCTTGATACCTTCAGCATGTTTTTAGACTACTACAAACACAATCGAGTTACTACAAACGAATTGAAGCTACTACAAACGATGATTAGGCTAGCTTGATAACTTCAGTATGTTTCAAGACTAGTACAAACAAAATCGACTTACTACAAACGAATTCCAGCTACTGCAAACGATGATTAGGCTAGCTTGATAACTTCAGTATGTTTCAAGACTAGTACAAACAAAATCGTTTTACTACAAACGAATTCCAGCTACTACAAACGATGATTTGGCGCGCTTGATACCTCCAGCATGTTTTTAGACTACTACAAACACAATCGAGTTACTACAAACGAATTGAAGCTACTACAAGCGATGATTAGGCTAGCTTGATAACTTCAGTATGTTTCAAGACTAGTACAAACAAAATCGACTTACTACAAACGAATTCCAGCTACTACAAACGATGATTAGGCGCGCTTGATACCTTCAGCATGTTTTTAGACTACTACAAACACAATCGAGTTACTACAAACGAATTGAAGCTACTACAAATGATGAATAGGCTGGCTTGATGCCTGCAGAGCATTTTTAGACAACTTCTAACAAAATCGACTTACTACAAACGAATTGAAGCTACTACAAACGATGATTAGGCTAGCTTGATAACTTCAGTATGTTTCAAGACTAGTACAAACAAAATCGACTTACTACAAACGAATTCCAGCTACTACAAACGATGATTAGGCGCGCTTGATACCTTTAGCATGTTTATAGACTACTACAAACACAATCGAGTTACTACAAACGAATTGAAGCTACTACAAACGATGAATAGGCTGGCTTGATGCCTGCAGAGCATTTTTAGACAACTTCTAACAAAATCGACCTACTACAAACGAATTCCAGCTACTACAAACGATGATTAGGCTAGCTTGATAACTTCAGTATGTTTCAAGACTAGTACAAACAAAATCGACTTACTACAAACGAATTCCAGCTACTACAAACGATGATTAGGCGCGCTTGATACCTCCAGCATGTTTTTAGACAACTACTAACAAAATCAACCTACTGCAAACGAATTCCAGCTACTACAAACAATGATTAGGCTAGCTTGATAACTTCAGTATGTTTCAAGACTAGTACAAACAAAATCGACTTACTACAAACGATATCCAGCTACTACAAACGATGACTAGGCCCGCTTGATACCTCTAGCATGTTTTTAGACAACTACTAACAAAATCGACCTACTACAAACGAATTCCAGCTACTACAAACGATGATTAGGCTAGCTTGATAACTTCAGTATGTTTCAAGACTAGTACAAACAAAATCGACTTACTACAAACGAATTCCAGCTACTACAAACGATGATTAGGCGCGCTTGATACCTTCAGCATGTTTTTAGACTACTACAAACACAATCGAGTTACTACAAACGATTTCCAGCTACTACAAACGATAATTAGGCGCGCTTGGTGCCTCCAGCATGTTTTTAGACTGCTACAAACAAAATCGACTTACTACAAACGAATTCCAGCTACTACAAACGATGATTAGGCGCGCTTGATACCTTCAGCATGTTTTTAGACTACTACAAACACAATCGAGTTACTACAAACGAATTGAACCTACTACAAACGATGATTAGGCTAGCTTGATAACTTCAGTATGTTTCAAGACTAGTACAAACAAAATCGACTTACTACAAACGAATTCCAGCTACTACAAACGATGAGTAGGCGCGCTTAATACCTTCAGCATGTTTTTTGACAACTACTAACAAAATCGACCTACTACAAACGAATTGAAGCTACTACAAACGATGATTAGGCGCGCTTGATACCTTCAGCATGTTTTTAGACTACTACAAACACAATCGAGTTACTACAAACGAATTGAAGCTACTACAAATGATGAATAGGCTGGCTTGATGCCTGCAGAGCATTTTTAGACAACTACTAACAAAATCGACCTACTACAAACGAATTCAAGCTACTACAAACGATGATTATGCTAGCTTGATAACTTCAGTATGTTTCAAGACTGCTGCAAACAAAATCGACTTACTACAAACGAATTCCAGCTACTACAAACGATGAGTAGCCTAGCTTAATGCCTCCAGCATGTTTTATACTACTACAAACACAATTGAGTTACTACAAACGAATTCAAGCTACTACAAACGATGAATAAGCTAGCTCAATGCTTCCAGCATGTTTTTAGACTGCTACAAACAGAATCGAGTTACTACAAACGAATTCCAGCTACTACAAACGATGAACAGGCGCGCTTGATACCTTCAGCATGTTTATAGACTACTACGAACACAATCGAGGTACTACAAACGATTGAAGCTACTACAAACGATGAATAGGCTAGCTTAATGCTTCCAGCATGTTTTGAGACTACTACAAACACAATCGAGGTACTACTAACGAATTGTAGCTACTATTTACAAACGATGAATAGGCTAACTTAATGCTTCCAGCATGTTTTGAGACTACTACAAACACAATCGAGGTACTACATACGAATTCAAGCTACTACAAACGATGAATAGGCTGGCTTGATGCTTCAAGAGCGTTTTTAGACAACCACTACATGTGAAACGTAATATTCGGAACATATCGGAGACAGTTACGTGTCGAGGCATTATTACCTACTTAACTTTTTTCTTGCCATCGCGCTTCTGGGTTCATTTTGTGTCTGCAAGGCATATTAACGTAGATAATGGTACTACAATCAAGCTTAAGTGGTATTGTGCGTGATATTGCGAACAAGGAAGAGAAAGACGCCATTTTCCAGCTTGGGCGTTTGTCGGAAAAAGACATCAACTGGGTCTCGATTTCGAAATTTTCAAAAATTTTTTTTGGCGTTATTAGGCTACTACAAACGAAAATAAATGAACTACAATCAACTACAAACGATTCTAAACAAGGTTCAATTTTAAAATTTTAAGAATTCGAAAGTGGGGTGCTGAGGATTTGCACCCCTCCCTATTTTTTAGGGCAACTACAAATAAAATTCGTTTTACTACAATCAACTACAAACGATTCTAAACAAGATTCAATTATAAAATTTTAAGAATTCGAAAGTGGGGTGCTGAGGATTTGCACCCCCTCCCTATTTTTTTTTTAGGGCAACTACAAATAAAATTCGTTTTACTACAATCAACTACAAACGATTCTAAACAAGATTCAATTATAAAATTTTAAGAATTCGAAAGTGGGGTGCTGTAGTTTTGCACCCCCTCCGTATTATTTTTTTTGGGCAATTACAAATAAAATTCGTTTTACTACAATCAACTACAAACGAAACCCTATTAGAAACAAAATATAAAAATATAATTGAATCAAAAATTGTAAATGTCGGACGCGAAAATTTTGCACCCCCCTCCCAATTTTCGGAGGGGGCTTCTGAAACCGAAAGTCGTTTCACTACAATCAACTACACGTGAAACTTTATCAGAAAAGTAAGATTCGCAACATATCGGAGACAGTTTTACGTGTCGAGGCATGTACCTACTTAACTTTTTTCTTGTCATCTCGCTTCTGGGTTTATTTTGTATCTGCAAGGATTATTAACGTAGATAATGGTACTACAATCAAGTATAAGTGGTATTGTGCGTGATATTGTCAAACAAGGAAGAGTAATACGCCATTTTCCAGCTGGAGCGTCTTTCGGCAAAAGACATCAACTGGTTCTCGATTTTGAAATTTTCAAAAAATTTTTTTGGCGTAATTAGGCTACTACAAACGAAAATAAATGAACTACAATCAACTACAAACGATTCTAAACAAGATTCAATTTTAAAATTTTAAGAATTCGAAAGTGGGGTGCTGAGGTTTTGCACCCCCTCCCTATTTTTTTTTTGGGGCAACTACAAATAAAATTCGTTTTACTACAATCAACTACAAACGAAACCCTATTAGAAAAAAAATATAAAAAAAAAATTGGTCAAGGTCGGGTGCCAGGTTCACACAGGTATGGTTTTCCTCTGGCTGAGCAGAGCAATAATGGATAATAGTTGATTTACCATTTTATAAGATGATTTGTATAGAAATTCATGCAATCTATAACTTGAAATTTTGTATTTTAACACACAGGCTAAGGGCCTGATACATTGGATTAGTGCAAGTTCATACATTTGCCTCTTGTGTTTAGTAACAAAAGTATGAACTTGCACTAAACACTAATCAATGTGTAATTATGGATGTCCAAAGTTTGTCTAAACAATTAACAGGTCAAGACATGTCCAGACTGGTCTGAACACCAAATCCCAAATATGATAAATCTCCCAACAATCCCAACATACCAGTCAAACCTGTTTTCATTGACATTTCTTAACTCAAGCAGCAATAAGTTGTATTGTATACTATTGTCTTCGGTTGCGATAATTACTCATGAAATAAAACAACTAAAACGGATTAAATCGCGTATACTAATTTAAACTTCATCCCTACGTTTCGAACCCTTGAGCAGTGATCATGGTCATCGGGTGACCACAATTTAATCCATTTTAGTTGTTTTATTTCATAAGTTGTATTGTAGTTCAAATGTTTTACATTTTAAACACCAAATTGTCTGACATCAAGTCGAAAATTTCCGGCATCTTTCTCTTTTATTCCAATTAAGGCGTAATTAGAGTGACAGGGATAATCAATGTAGAAGTTCACTGACTTAAGTGACTTAGTACCGCGAAAAACGAAGTACCTAAATTTCGTACATCTCTTTCTTTACTCCAATTACGTCGTAATTAGAGTGACAGGGACAATCAATTTCGATTAATTGTAAGCCATGGGCGCAAGTAGTGACATATTTAGTAGGTAGTAAAAAAAGTAGTACTTGGAAGTTTTTGACTATAGGACTGGCCCGGTTCCGCGAATAACGAAGTTCGTATATTTCGGGCATCTTTCTCTTTTACTTTACAGAGACAATGGTCCGAAATGTACGAATATCGTTTTTCGTGGTATCGCCACTGTTTGGTGGTTAAATTTGTCTGTGTAGGGTATCTAAAATATCTCTATGAATCTTTGGCAGGTTTGGCCTAGCGGGTACTGACTCTGCCTTTGAAGCCATTTTTTCCTGAGTCATGGGTGTCTTATATGTATTTGTATCCAACTCCACTTCTGCCTTCTTGAGCTTACCATGGGGCTCAGTCAATTTGTGTAAGAATGTCCTGTAATATTTATTTATTTATCTAAGATACCTAGTGTTACTGAACTATACTGTTAAAAAATTAACATGCATCATCCAACCATGTGTTCACAAGAATTTCAGTTAAAAATCAGTTAAAGCACAGTTACAAACAACAATGACAAGCATATGATCACAGCTGTCCTCACAAAAAACACCCACACAAACACCACCCCAAACAAGATTCAATCTTATAGCGACACTGACAGAATCCATTTTTATAAAAAACGTGTCACACCTTTCTTAGGTAGCTGTTAAGCTTTTGAAAGAATTTGAGTCTTATTTTTGTATATATTAAGTTTCTTTTACTATAAACTTCAGAGTCACCTTGCTTGGTAGAAAAAAATGTGTGATATGTTTCACACAGATGTTGAGCTTTATTGTAAGTGTATAAAGTTCATATTTGTTTGATTTTTAGTTTTTGTGATTGTGTCTCGGATCTTGCAAGTTTTTTTTTTAATCTCAGGTGTTGCGCGTATTATTATAATAAGGTGCAAAGGGCAAGTGTGGTGTTACATCTGTGCGTAAGATTTACGCTGATGTAGAGATGGGCCGTAAACTTATGTAGGTGTATAATGTATACACCTACCTACCTATTTTATTTTTCTCTTTTACTTTTGTATATTCGACGTGTAAAAGTGCCCTTATGGCCTACTTACTGAATAAACGTTTGATACTTGGCCGCAAATCTGCGTAAATTCTTTAGCTGTTTTTATTGTGTTAGCACAATAAAAATTAAACAAATAAGAACTTTATGGGCGATTTTATTTAAAGTTGTATACTCAACTTTTTTTTTATTTAGATTTTTTTATGTGGTTTCTACTCAGAATGAGTATCGAGCCTGATAGGAGAAAAAATGTGTCCCAAAATTTTCATACTTTTTCTATTACTTCCGTTCCGTAAATAAAATAAAAAAGCTTAGGACTTTTTTCTCCTGTCAGGCTCGAAGGAACTCATGATTGTGACTACATGCACATTATATGATTCTACTTCGACACCACATGGACACAAAAAAAAAACAAAGTTAAATATACAACTTGAAATAAAATGGCCCTTATACACTTACAATAAAGCTCAACATATGTAACACCCATTTTCGTAACACGTAAATAATTGTATTAATGGAAAATTATGGGCTATACGACTATTTGGCCAAATTATTGGGATTGGCCAAAAACTAAAACTAAGTGCCTGTTTACAAAAGACAAAACATCTTTCTACAAAATTACTATGCTTTTTTGTAACAACTAATAACTCAAACCGTTATATTTACTCATATTGAAAAACTACTTAAAATGTTAAAACAGGGTATTTTCTTTTTATTTATAAAAAAATGTAAGTGGATAGTTACTTGACCTAAAGTTAGTTACTAACTTTGTTTAATTGACAATCAAATCGTAGTACCTATTCGGGAATCAACATCGGAGTATTCGGAAATCAAAATCTATCTATTCATCAGTCAAAACAAATTATTCATCAATGAATTTAAATTATTGAACTAGGTCACCTATTCGTCAATCAAATCGAACTATTCAGCAATCAAATCTATTTCGGCCGAGTGCGAACATTGCAAAACTTGGCTAATAGAGTAATTCCCTAGTAAACGGCCACCCTCTAATAACTGGCGACATTATGCTAAAAATAAACTCTGTTTATAGGTGATTAGAATTCATTATTGAAACCCCATTAGAGTATTCTATTTGTAGGTAAACAGAATTCATTTTCAGTTTAAGCTGGCCAGTTATTGAAAAGTGGTCAGCTGGCGATTAATCCTGTAATAAAATGGAAATTTACATAGATTGTTAAATTTACATAGACAATGAAAATACACTGTTTTTTCCAGGTTATTCGACAGTCCTCGGACGCCGAAGACGCTTCTAGAAAAATGTTCTACGCCGTCACACAACGCTTCAAGGTCGCGACTTTTTCCTCCGAAACTGAATGCACCCACGGGTAAGTTAACATACATACATTTCAGCCGTATGCAGTCCACTGCTGGACATAGGCATCCCACAAATATGACTTGTATCATCTTGGGGGTAGTTGCCACAGTCGCCACGCTTGGTAGGCGTTCTGGCGACCGCAGTAGCTGTAGATTGGGTTCCGACGGACACTGCAGCCCGTCCGTAGTGTTTTCCCTTTGTCGCCTCTTACGACACCCGCGGGAGATGGGGTGGTGCTATTTTAGTCAGCCGGTATCACAGCGACGATTGTCTCGATTCCCGACATATGTACATTTCTGACGTTGCAGATGTCTATTGGTTACATTGACCGTTTACCATCGGGCGGGACGTGTGCTTGTTTGCCACCAACACGTTAGTTTCAATAAAATACCGTTATTTTTTATTATATCATCAATAGATAGGTAGCAGTTAGATGAAAGGCTCTTGAAAATTGACACGAGAAATACGACAATTGTCGCGAAATTCCGACAGAGGACTAATCACATGTCGAAAACATTTTATTGAAACTAACGTGGTGAAATAGGGGCCAGGCGCCTGTCGTTAAACATGTACAGTTGTGACTTGAAAAAATTGTCCAAATTTTTATTGTATTTTTTTTTTTTACCAATGTCTTCTCCAGGCATCACCACGGGCTCCAGCCACCACCTGCACCCGCCGGACGAGGACAGCGCCCTCGGCAGCATGCACGAAGACTCCAAGCCTGTTGCCAATATCAACCCGTTCACACCTGACGGTGAGTTTGTCCTTAACACATTCGCTGCCACCCCCTCCAAAAATGTATGGAAATGAACGCACATGTGCGTTGGTGGCAGTGAATGCGTTAAACTTCAACACCGGCATCAGATCAGCTCCGAGTTATCATAATACTCCGTCGATGATGTATATTCGGGGTTAATAGAAAACGAAAATAATGTAAACAAATATGGCTGATTTGACAACTGAATTTCTGAGCAAAAGTAACATTTGAAACATGAAGAAATAAATCTAAAAAAATATAGAAGTTCGTCTGCACTGTAGGTATTTATCACATATTTGAACTAAACAAAAATGTAAATAACAAGTGTATCTGTATACAGACAAGTGTATCTGTGTACACTGGTTGTTTTTTTTTTAAATTGCATGAGCTATGAAGGTAAATACGTTTTGGTTACATTGTTTTTGTTTTCTATTGTATTTTTTACATGTACATGGAAAATTTAAGTTCAGTAGGAATGCGGGAAGTGCGTCAAATGTAACTTGCGAGTTTCATTTGAAAATACATAAACGCTTGTAAAAAATGTCAAAAAGTTGATTCAAATTCAAATTTAATCATTTTATTCGTGATAAATTACATTAAACTACATAATTAAAAAAATGTAAATTAAAAAGTACCACGAAATGGACCCGCCTCAGCATAAATACTGACCCGAGAGTCAGCGCTGATATCCCGGCGGGACCACTGTTGTGGGCCACGATCGATGCTGTACAACACTGCCCGGCGATAAATGTGAACGCAGCTATAATGGTTGCGGCTGCGTCACAGTGACGTCAGCGCCATCTAGTCTTCGCAATGCGAAAATAATATCAATAACAAATATCGAAAGGCAGTGCCGTACAACGAGCTCATAAAAAAAGTGCTATGAAAAAACTACTTTTACAAACAGTACAGATTTCAATAAAGATTTAATGCTTAATGAGTCGTATCACTTGAATTATTTGTGCACAGGTCAAGCGTTGAACAAGAAGAAGCGAGCGTTGTCCAAAACACCGACGTCTATGGGTGATGCGACGCCTGAACAGCCGGCCAAACGTTTGAGGGTAAGTTAGAAATACTACAAGTCTGTTACATTTATTTTTATACTCGACTGTCCAGCGTTTGACCTCAGCCACGCCTGATGGTAAGTGTCGACGAGGTCGAGGGTGTAGCACGCTGGTTCAGTAACCTATCCATTATGTATAGGTATGCTGTGCCCTACCTCTCATTGTTGGACGTAGTTTAAGGACATACCCGGGCCCGAGTCGTCTCAGATTCTTTTAAACACTATCTATTTTACCCACAGGAGTCCAACATATCGCGCTACAACGTAGAATTCATCGAGCTGGACGTGATCGGGCGCGGCGAGTTCGGCCGCGTGACGCGCTGCGTGAACAAGCTGGACGGCTGCGTGTACGCGCTGAAGCGGTCGCTGCGGCCCGTCGCCGGCTCCGCGCAGGAGCGGGCCGCGCTCACCGAGGTGTACGCGCACGCCGTGCTGGGCAAGCACCCCAGGGTCGTCAGGTAACCGCACCAGCCGTCACACGTCGTCAACTGAAGCGGTCGCTGCGGCCCGTCGCCGGCTCCGCGCAGGAGCGGGCCGCGCTCACCGAGGTGTACGCGCACGCCGTGCTGGGCAAGCACCCCAGGGTCGTCAGGTAACCGCACCAGCCGTCACACGTCGTCAACTGGAAGCGGTCGCTGCGGCCCGTCGCCGGCTCCGCGCAGGAGCGGGCCGCGCTCACCGAGGTGTACGCGCACGCCGTGCTGGGCAAGCACCCCAGGGTCGTCAGGTAACCGCACCAGCCGTCACACGTCGTCAACTGAAGCGGTCGCTGCGGCCCGTCGCCGGCCCCGCGCAGGAGCGGGCCGCGCTCACCGAGGTGTACGCGCACGCCGTGCTGGGCAAGCACCCCAGGGTCGTCAGGTAACCGCACCAGCCGTCACACGTCGTCAACTGGAGCCGTCGCCGCGGCCCGTCGCCGCCCCCGCGCAGCAGCGCGCCCCGCCCATCGAGGTGTACGCGCACGCCGTGCTGGGCAAGCACCCCAGGGTCGTCAGGTAACCGCACCAGCCGTCACACGTCGTCAACTGAAGCGGTCGCTGCGGCCCGTCGCCGGCTCCGCGCAGGAGCGGGCCGCGCTCACCGAGGTGTACGCGCACGCCGTGCTGGGCAAGCACCCCAGGGTCGTCAGGTAACCGCACCAGCCGTCACACGTCGTCAACTGAAGCGGTCGCTGCGGCCCGTCGCCGGCTCCGCGCAGGAGCGGGCCGCGCTCACCGAGGTGTACGCGCACGCCGTGCTGGGCAAGCACCCCAGGGTCGTCAGGTAACCGCACCAGCCGTCACACGTCGTCAACTGAAGCGGTCGCTGCGGCCCGTCGCCGGCTCCGCGCAGGAGCGGGCCGCGCTCACCGAGGTGTACGCGCACGCCGTGCTGGGCAAGCACCCCAGGGTCGTCAGGTAACCGCACCAGCCGTCACACGTCGTCAACTGAAGCGGTCGCTGCGGCCCGTCGCCGGCTCCGCGCAGGAGCGGGCCGCGCTCACCGAGGTGTACGCGCACGCCGTGCTGGGCAAGCACCCCAGGGTCGTCAGGTAACCGCACCAGCCGTCACACGTCGTCAACTGGAAGCGGTCGCTGCGGCCCGTCGCCGGCTCCGCGCAGGAGCGGGCCGCGCTCACCGAGGTGTACGCGCACGCCGTGCTGGGCAAGCACCCCAGGGTCGTCAGGTAACCGCACCAGCCGTCACACGCCGTCAACTGAAGCGGTCGCTGCGGCCCGTCGCCGGCCCCGCGCAGGAGCGGGCCGCGCTCACCGAGGTGTACGCGCACGCCGTGCTGGGCAAGCACCCCAGGGTCGTCAGGTAACCGCACCAGCCGTCACACGTCGTCAACTGAAGCGGTCGCTGCGGCCCGTCGCCGGCTCCGCGCAGGAGCGGGCCGCGCTCACCGAGGTGTACGCGCACGCCGTGCTGGGCAAGCACCCCAGGGTCGTCAGGTAACCGCACCAGCCGTCCCACGTCGTCAACTGAAGCGGTCGCTGCGGCCCGTCGCCGGCTCCGCGCAGGCGCGGGCCGCGCTCACCGAGGTGTACGCGCACGCCGTGCTGGGCAAGCACCCCAGGGTCGTCAGGTAACCGCCCCAGCCGTCACACGTCGTCATCTGGAGCGGGCGCCGCGCCCGGTCGCCGCCCCCGCCCAGCACCGCGCTCCGCCGACCGAGGTGTACGCGCACGCCGTGCTGGGCAAGCACCCCAGGGTCGTCAGGTAACCGCACCAGCCGTCACACGTCGTCAACTGAAGCGGTCGCTGCGGCCCGTCGCCGGCTCCGCGCAGGAGCGGGCCGCGCTCACCGAGGTGTACGCGCACGCCGTGCTGGGCAAGCACCCCAGGGTCGTCAGGTAACCGCACCAGCCGTCACACGTCGTCAACTGAAGCGGTCGCTGCGGCCCGTCGCCGGCTCCGCGCAGGAGCGGGCCGCGCTCACCGAGGTGTACGCGCACGCCGTGCTGGGCAAGCACCCCAGGGTCGTCAGGTAACTTGAACCTCCACATGTGCCGGTTGGAGGCGACCTGCATCCAGCGTCTTCCGGCGAGCTTAATGAATGAATGAAAGATATTTATTTCGAACTAGATGTACATATAGGGTTACAAAGGGCAACCTAAGCAGCATCCTAAATGACCTACTACGGTGGGCTACGTCGGTCCCCTACAGACCTATTTACTACACTATAGCCCTATACACTACTACAATCTTAATACAGCCCTATATAATTTAAAGTCCTATTGCCACTCAAGACAATAGTTTTCTAGATATTAAGGTAAAACTACATTACACATGTTTTGTCCACTTGGCTGTGTTACGGGGAAATATCAATATTTTATTCGGCTTTCTGTAGCTGACAGCATGCCAATCTTTAAGGTGGTAAAACAAAGATGTTGGTAATAGTAGGGAGTTTTCAAAATTTGGTACAACCAATTAGCGAAAGTTGTTAAGAAAAGTTAAATCACGATCGACTTTTTGCCTTTAATTATGTTGTAATATCGATTGAAGTTTATAAAACGAACATCAAAACCATGTTTTTATCGAAATAATGCTTAATTGTCGTCACGAAACTGACAGCGATTTAACTTTTCTTAAAAACTTTCACTGATTGGGTGCGCTATTGAAAACTCCCACGTAAAGTCGCCATCAGATATATCGGAGCTGTGGAGGTGGTCACAAATATCGCAACAACGACTCTATTGTCAAAGCGATACAGTACATGTTCCGATATTTGTGACCACCTCCTCTGCTCCGATATATCTGATGGCGACTGTATAAAACTAGGGCTATATTTAAAAAATCCAAAAAATATTTAACCCCCATTCCTCTCACCAGATACTACTCAGCGTGGGCAGAGGATGACCACATGATCATCCAGAACGAATACTGCTCCGGAGGCAGTCTTCAGCAGATGATGGAGAAGGGACCACTACCGGAGAGCGAACTGTTATTGTTGCTGGCACATGTGGCTGACGGACTCGCGTGAGTACTCTCCTTGCTATGCATGTTTTGACGACCGGTCTGGCCTAGTGGGTAGTGACCCTGCCAGTCATGGCATTTATTTGTGTGATGAGCACAGATATTTGTTCCTGAGTCATGGGTGTGTTCTATTGTAATTGTAATTGTGATACGGGCGGGTTTCCGCAACTCGACGACTGGGCGCCTATTTTGCGTGATGGGAGGCCGGTTAGCTCAGCCAGCCCAAGGGTGTTCTCTGTCTAGGGGTATGATTTTCGCTTGGGTGTTTTCTATGTATTTAAGTATTTATATGTATCTATCTATTATATATATTATCGTTTAGTACCTACAACACAAGACTTACTGAGCTTACCGTAGGACTAGGTTGAATTGTGTAAGATTGTCTCGAAATATTTATTTATTTATGTTGCGGAAGTCGAGGTTCGAAAACTTCGGGCATTTTTCTCTTTTACTCCAGTGAAAGCGTAATTAGAGTCTTACAGACAATTGTTATATATTAAGCAGAAACGTCTGCTAGCAAATGTCATCAATATTTAATATTAAAGAAAAATAGAAAAAATTAACTTGAAGCGGGACTCGAACCCAAAACCACTGGATAGGCGCTTTGAATCAATTTTTTGTATTTTTCTTTCGATTTAAATATCGATTAAAGACAATTGCTTGAAATTGGCTAATAGGTACACCTTCACGTCTGGCCTAGGGGGTAGTGAGAGTCTATGTGTTTAGATTTTACTAAGGACATTTTTTTGTGTGATGAGCAAAGGTGAGGCATGGGTGTATTCTATATATTTCAGTAGTTGCATATTCTATACAACATTAGCTGAGTGACCCACAACACAAGCCTTCTTAAGCGACCGTGGGGTTCAGGCAATTTGTGTCCTGCAATATTAATATATTTTATATCAACGAATGTTACGAGATTACCTTTATTCCAAAAATGTATACATATAATTTATTTTTACAAGACTGACCAGCGTTTGACCTCAGCCGCACCTGATAGTAAGTGTCGACGAGGTCGAGTGTAGCACGCTGGTTCAGTAACAGCCTATTCACTCTTGCCTTGAAAATACCCAAAATATATCTTTCCGGGAATACAGACGAAGGGAATTTTAGATTCTAAACAATTATTTTGATTGTTACAGTTACATACATTCGTTACATCTTGTACACATGGACGTGAAGCCCGGCAACATATTCGTGTGCAGCCGGGAAGGCGAGCCGGCGGCCGATTCCGACGACGACGATTACAACAGCAACACACACATATACAAGATCGGTGAGTTACATTGCTGTCACATTAGTTACACTTACAACTCGTGGTCTAGTACATTATTTATACTGACAAGCTCATATGGGAATATTCATAAAATGGTAAGGTAGACAATGCGGTTGCAGGCGTCCATACTCTACGGTAACTGCTTACCATCAGGCGGGCCGTATGCTTGTTTGCCACCGTCGTTGTATTAAAAAAAATGAGTGAGTTGTTAAGAAAAGTGATTGCTGTTAGTTTATTGTCGATAATTAAACATGTTTTTATAGAGATAATATTTTGGCCTTTTTACAATATAATATTGCTTAGTTCCCACAATTATCACTAAAACCAAGTTTTCATTAAATTGTAATACTTTAACAACTGTTTCATTGCGTACACTAGTTCCAACTCATAGCCACGCCAACAAACTGTCCTCAATTTGGCGGAATATAATTATGTACTATGTAAATTTTGCGGTTACATTACGGTAACATTAGTTACAACTAGTACACACGGCCAGGTGTAGTGAAGTAACTACAATAGTTAGTCTTAACAAAGCTTATGCAGAAACTAATTTTTTTTAATTTTTGATGACCGGTCTGGCCTAGTGGGTAGTGACCCTGCCTATGAAACCGATGGTGGGTTCGATTCCCAGTCAGGGCATTTATTTGTGATGAGCACAGATATTTGTTCCTGAGTCATGGGTGTTTTCTATGTATTTAAGTATTTATATATATCTATCTATTATATATATCGTCGTCTAGTACCTACAACACAAGCCTTACTGAGCTTACCGTAGGGCTAGGTCGATTTGTGTCAGATTGTCCGGAAATATTTATTTATTTTATTTATTTGTCCTTTTCTTCCACAGGCGACCTAGGTCACGTGACGTGTGTGTCGTCCCCGCGAGTGGAAGAGGGCGACTGTCGCTATCTCACTCGCGAGATCATCCAAGAAGATCTGTCGCACCTCACCAAGTCTGACATATTCGCTTTTGGTAAGTTGACATCTTCATAATGATTTTTTTTTTTTATGACAAAGGTGGCAAACGAGCAGACGGATTGCCTGATGGTAAGCAATTACCGTCGCCCATGGGCACTCGCAACACCAAGGGAGTCACAAGCGCGTTGCCGACCTATAAGTGGGTTGGAGCTCTGGGAACCTTATTCACCATCAGGAACACAACACTACATACCTGAAAGGTAGCAGTGCTATTATGGCTGCGGTCTTCTGTAAGGAGGAGGTACTTCCCCAGTTGGGCTTCTCCAGATACAAGCGTGATGGTACTTCGCTGTGCCCTACCTCTCATTGTTGGACGTAGTTTAAGGACATACCCGGGTCCAAAGATTCCAGTAATAACTTAGCTTTAGAGAACCCGTCGAAATTAATCAAGTATCTTGTTAATTTTTTAAACGGTTTTGGGCAACGTTTTACCAGCTCTAAGGCGAAACACTACGTATTTGCGCCTCCTATATGAATCCCTTTCGGGATTCTGATATAGCTAGAGAGATGGTGCTGCCATCTATGAAAGCAAGAACAAATCAAATTATATATATTTATGAAATATTTTGATTTCCTTTATTTATTTATTTATTTAATCTTTATTGCACATAAGAAAACCTTAACGTACAAAAGGCGGACTTAATGCCATGAGGCATTCTCTACCAGTCAACCTTACGGCACAACAGAAAAGATTGTAGGCGGTGCAACCAATACAGTTTTTTAAATTTAATATACACAGCCTACCATACATTTAATACATAAACAAAACAAATACATAATACACATATACTACCTTATTATAAATATATGTTACATATATATAAAAAAAGATAAAATATAAAAAAAAGATAAAAAGAAAGCACGCACAGACCTTTTAAAAGCATAGCTTTGATTTTTAAGTAGTAATACTACTACATACATTAAAAGTAGAAATAGATGGCATATACTTAAGAAAAAGCGACGAGGACCTCCGGCGTTCGAGACGGGATTCAAACGCTGACGCCTTAACCAATTCGCCGAATTAATAAAATAACACACAAAGTAACAGAACAAGTAAAATATAATTTGATTTGTTCTTACTTTCTTAACTTTAGAGAGATTGATTATTGTGATTCGTTAATTGTGACGTTCCATATCAAAAGGTACCTTATGGCGCTTGGCGCTTACGTTGCAATGTGTCACATTAGTATTGAAGCGTCATTAACAATAGCGTAAGCGCCAACCGCCATAAAGTACCTTTTGATATGGAATGTCACATTTATTGAAAATATATCGTCGTAAGGCCTGTCTTTCTGTAGTACTAATTACTTTATAGAAATTTAAATTTTATACAATTGGAACAGAGTTGAGTTTTATTTGGTTCTTTCGATTTTGACACAAAAGAAATTATACTTTATTTCCTACACTATAAAGAACGAATTCGAGTAGCATTTTACTTGTATTGTGTGGTTTAAGAGGCTATTCTGTAACTCTGTCTGCTGTTACCTCTTCACGCTTAAACGCTTCACGCTTTTGGACCCGGGTATGTCCTTAAACTACGTCCAACAATGAGAGGTAGGGCACAGCGAAGTAACATAACGCTTGAATCTGGAGAAGCCCAACTGGGGAAGTACCTCCTCCTTACAGAAGACCACAGCCATAATAGCACTGCTACCTTTCAGGTATATAGTGTTGTGTTCCTGATGGTGAATAAGGTGCCCAGAGCTCCAACCCACTTATAGGTCAGCAACGCGCTTGTGACTCCCCTGGTGTTGCGAGTGCCCATGGGCGACGGTAGTTGCTTACCATCGGGCAATCCGTCTGCTCGTTTGCCACCTTTATCATTAAAAAAAATACGAGAAAGGACATAGGATAATTTTCATCCCGTAACCATTAAAGACGGGCATGGCTGGCCGACAAAGTCGCAAGGAAAAGCTTGTTTATATTTAGCTATATTTTGTGTATTATTTTTTATTATGCAGAAACGCTCTGCTAACGAATATCTTCGATATTTAAATCGAAAGAAAAATAGAAAGCTATTGTGCCGTTAAGTGTTCAATACGCTGGCGGTAGAAGTGTTTACACGTCACCCATGATGACGTATTTTACGAGGGATAAATAGGAGAATTTTACAAGTCTAAGCAGTACTCGTATAGCACAATTGGTAGTGCACTGGCCTAGTGATCCAGTGGTTGTGGGATCGAGTCCCGCTGCGAGTTATATTTTGTGTGTCAAATGTTTTGTTTTTTGCTTAGAAATTCAGTTGCAAGTCAGCCATATTTGTTTATAATAGTTTCTGTCTCAAATTTATAAAGCATTCACTACGCACTCATGCAATTTTGACCAATGTTTTTTGTTACAGGTCTGACACTTTTCGAAGCGGCCGGCGGCGGCCCCCTGCCCAAAAACGGCCCCGCGTGGCACTCGCTCCGAGACGGGCAGCTGCCCGAGCTACCCGGTATATCCAGGGAGTTCCACCAACTAATACAGGTATGTTTGTAAATAAATATTTCGGGACAATCTTACACAAATCGACCTAGTCCTACGGTAAGCTCAGTAAGGCTTGTGTTGTAGGTACTAGACGACGATATATATGATAGATAGATACATATAAATACTTAAATACACAGAAAACACCCATGACTCGGGAACAAATATCTGTGCTCATCACACAAATAAATGCCCCGACTATGAATTGAAATAGGCGACTATGGCTTACCCCCAAGATGGTACAAATCATATTTGCGGGAGGCCTATGACCAGCGGTGGACCATTTACGGACGAGGTCGAGGGTGTAGCACGCTGGTTCAGTAACAGCCTATTCACTCTTGCTTTGAACAGACCCAAATTATATCTTACCAGGAATACAGACGAAGGGAGCGAATTCCATCTTAAAATTAGCCTAAAAACGTTTTGATTTCCAAACAGCTTTTGCATTAGTTTTAACGGTTTAGGTAAGTTCAACTGAGTTTTGATTTGGTCATAACAATCAACATTTCTTCCAGAAAATGATCGATCCGGATCCGAACCAGCGACCATCTGCCAGCCGGCTCCGCAAGCATCCGCTCCTGCATCCAGCGGGGAACAAGAGCAAGACCCAGCTAACCAGGGAACTGGCGGCAGCCAAGCTGAAGAACGAACTCCTCACGAAAAAACTGGACGAATATGCCAGGTACGGTTTGAACAATTAACATTGAAATTCGACGACCGGTCTGGCCTAGTGGGTAGTGAAACTGCCTATGAAGCCGTTGGTCCTGGGTTCAGATACTATTAAGGCCATATCTGATTTGACAACCGGTCTGGCCTAGTGGGTAGTGAACCTGGCTATGAAGCCGTTGGTCCTGGGTTCAGATGCCATTAAGGCCATATCTGATTTGATGACCGGTCTGGCCTAGTGGGTAGTGACCCTGTGAAGCCAATGGTCCTGGGTACAAATCCCGGTCATTTATTCGTGTGATGAGTACAGATATTTGTTTCTGAGTCATAGTTGTTTTATATAAGTATTTATTTTGTATATTATATACATATATTGTTGGCTGAGACACAACACAAGCATTGAGCTGGGTGTTTTCTATGTATTTAAGAATTTATACGTAATCTATCTATGTTCAGCAGTGGACGTCTTAAGGCTTGGGCACATAGGCGCGTTTTGTAAGCGTGGCGGTAGCGCAGCGTGACACCGATGTGGCTAATGTAACGAAATAACTTTTGATGACCGGTCTGGCCTAGTGGGTAGTGACTGCCTTTGAAGCCGACGGTCCTGAGTTCGATTCCCAGTCGGGGCATTTATTTGTGTGATGAGCACTGATATTTGTTCCTGAGTCATCAGGGTTTTCTATGTATTTAAGTATTTATATGTATCTATCTATTATCTATATCGTCGCAACACAAGCCTTACTGAGCTTACTGTAGGACTAGGTTGATTTGTGTAAGATTGACCCGAATTATTTATTGTACGTATTTATTACTTACTAGATGATGCCCTCGGCTTCGCTCGGATGGTTAGAGGAGAATGTAACATATTGAGTCTTCCCGTGGGAATGAGATGTTTTCCCGCTGGAAAAAGTAGCCTATGTCACTCTCCATCCCTTCAACTACCTCCACTTAAAAAACCACCTCAATCGTCGCTCCGTTTTGCCGTGAAAGACGGACAAACAAACAGACACACTTTCGCATTTATAATATTAGTATGGATTATTTTCAGATGTCTCAAATCACTAACACCCGGCCGGCTAGTGAGCCAGGACTCGGCTAAGTTCAGGACGCGGTCAGCTAAGCGGATGCAGAAGCCTAGGGAGCACTTGATGGACGCCATACAGGGCATGAACTCGCCCATACACCGTCTGGACAGACGGACGGACAGACGGAAAAAGTTATAGATATATGTGAGTACATTTTTATACTTGAGCGTGGCATTACTTTTTTAAGCTACGGTAGAAGACAGACCCGGGTATTTCCTTAAACTACGTCTAATAGGGAGTTTTCAAAAAATAGTGCACCTAATTAGCGAAAGTTGTTAAGAAAAGTTAAATCACTGTCAGTTTCGTGACGACAATTAGGCGTTAAGTTTCGATAAAAACTTGGTTTTGATGTTCGTTTTATAAACTTCAATCGATATTACAACATAATTAAAGGCAACAAGTAGATCTTCATAAAGATTTGATGCTTAATTGTCGTCACGAAACTGACAGTGATTTAACTTTTCTTAACAACTTTCGCTAATTGGGTGTACCAAATTTTGAAAACTCCCAACAATGAGAGGTAGGGCACAGCGAAGTACCATCACGCTTGAGTCTGGAGAAGCCCAACTGGGGAAGTACTTCCTCCTTACAGACCACAGCCATAATAGCACTGATGCTACCTTTCAGGTATGTAGTGTTGTGTTCCTGATGGTGAGTTAGGTTCCCAGAGCTCTTAGAGGCTGTAACTTCCCTGGTGTTGCAGGTGCCTATGGGCGACGGTAATTGCTTACCATCAGGCAATCTGCTCGTTTGCCACATATGTCATAAAAAAGCAGCCCGTCTAGTGTTAAGCAGTTTCGTGGAAAGGCATTTATACGCCCCAGCGGCTATAAGTTCTGCGTGCAATTTCTATTTGACAATACCTAATTAATTCAAGTTTCTTTCTACAGATGGCGTCACGGCATTTTAAACTGAACAGTGGAACCAGAATTTTGGAAGAAGATTTTATAATTGTTGTTCAGGTAATGTAGTTAATACTTTTAATGTAACATTTAAAACTTTGTTTACGCATGTTAATTAAATATAAAAAGAGTATCGCGATATAGTTCCAACCTTACAGCAATTGATAATATACTTAGATGACGAATTAAGTCTCTATAATGACCCCATAAAGAGTAGTCTACATTACAATGTGGGCTAGTTTTTATGGGGTAGTTTATATGTAGGCACTAGAGAGTCTACAAGACTCCTTCAACTGCTCATGAGGTTTGACATATAACATTTTATTGTAGCAATAGACATACCATTTAACTAGACGGAGCGTTGTAATAATACCACGATAGAAGAACTTGTAACTTTCCCTAGGTATGGCTTGTCATAGTCTCACATATTTTTGTTCCCCTCCAAACTGGACCCTTCGGAACTGTCAAAGTTGGAGGGGAACAAACAAATACAATTGGTGTTTTCTTGTGTTTTCAACCGAAGCGGTAATGAATATAGAATTAGCTAATTTTGTTATAAAGAGTGTCATGTAAAGCAAAACTGTAGTGAATTCTTACATTTTGGGTTGCAAAAGTCAAATCTATGTATATTGTCGTTGCAAACATAATACTATAGTCTGGGATGACATTTTGTATAGACAATAAGATACTTAGGGTAGACGTAATAACGAACTACCCTCATTTTAGGTAATGTCATTATTTGCGATGCTCTTTCTATTTTTAGTTATTATGTATACGATTAATGATTGTGACTGTGTCATTATAATGACTAGACCTCATTATTTTGTTCCACTGACGTTTTTCGTAGGGGTTGAGTTTTTTTTTCGATGCTTAAACTCAATTTTAGCAGAATTGTTTAAAGTATATTAATGGAAAAACTATGATAAAGTGTCTTAACTAAGTACAGTCGCCATCAGATATATCAGAGCTGAGGAGGTGGTCGAAAATATCTGAGCATCGCCTCTATTGTCAAGGCAATAAGGCATGTTCAGATATTTGTGACGACCATCACAGCTCTGTTATATCTGATGTCTGAACACCCGAGTTTTGATCGACTTTTTTATTATAGTCAGTTTAGGTACAATAACCCAGTAGGATATTTTGAAACTAATATAAGGCTCGCGATGTTTTAAACCTAAATATATGTACACAACAAGAGAACATCAGTTAAAAATAATTAAAAACGAAAAGCACTAAAAATTCGGACCTACAACGAAGTGACTTATTACAAATTTTCTATGCAACCAGTCCCCACAACGACCAATACCTAATCAAAAGTTTAAATTAATTGATAATATGTCAACAGATAAGATGTAAATAGCGTTAGATCACTGCACAATAAGGTCAATAAGCTATCGATATTACACACTAAAGCACTGGTCCCACCGCGAGCTAGTAAGCTATGAGCTATCAGCTATTTCAAGGGACAAAAGATAATCGATCCCGTGTAAAAGAGACATATATGTCATAGCCGGGCGATCGTAGTTCATCAGCGATGAACTATAAATACTGGGTGAAATTTGGGTCGTGATCCAAAATGTCAAAAAGTGAGAAAGGCGATCATACTTAACAACTTTTCCCATGGGATTGGTCCCATGGGAAAAGTTGTTGGATTTCAATATTTGTATTGAAAACGTGAAAATAAAATCTGCTACTCCATACAATACTAAGACTTAATTGCGAATTAATGTATGGAGCAGGTAATTTTTTTTACGATTTCAATATTGGTCCCATGGGAAAAGTTGTTGAGTATAATCGTCTTTATCACTTTTTGACATTTTGAATCACGACCCAGATTTCATCCTGTATATATCTATCTCTCTTTTATTTAAACGGGCTGCGGCAAACTGCGATTATCGTTTGTCCCTTGAAATAGCTGATAGCTCATAGCTTACTAGCTCGCGGTGGGACCAGTGTCAAAATGACGTTAATGAACAAAAAACAAAACTAATTCGCCATTTTGACGTTCAACCGGAAGTCTCGTACCGATAGCAAATTCAACCATGACAATCTTGTATGTACTGACATACATAATCTAAACTAATAATCCTAATTTTAAGTTAAATTCCGTTTATTTGTAATAATAAATTTTAATGTTATTTTTATCAAATATATACATCTAAACTCGTAAGCAGCAGAAGTGGCTAAGCGGGCAAGATGCTCATAATGATGTATACGCTCTTGTCTTAACACTTTCGCTACAAACGGGGAAACCCATGTAACCGGCTACGCGCCTACGAGCCTGACAGGCGGGTTCTTGGTTGCGAGTGTTAATAATGAAGGCGTGTCTAGCTCATTTTGAACACGTCGCCCGCTCAGTAACCCGCTCTATAGGTAGTTTCACGAGAGTTGAAGTCACTCACACATCAACAATGACAGGGAGATTACTCATTCATTCCATTCGTTCACTCTTCAAAAGATCTTTATTTTTCAATTTAGGCACATTACATGCACTTATAAACGTCAAAAAAAAATCTACACCGGTTCAAACCCTACACCTCTGACCCGAGAAGATACCGGCAAGAAACTACGGCGGGACTTATTTTTTCAATACAGTGATACATCAAATCTTAAAGTACTTACATAATTATGCGTAGTCCGATAAGAAAACATATCAAACAGTTTATTACAAGATATGAAAATACTAAAATATAAAAGCAAAAATAATAATGTATTAACAAATTGGACATCACAAAATAGACATACTTTAATATGCTTTCTTATCTGAACTGTGTCATTTACATGATCTGGCAGTACATACAATTGTTGAATTACTTTATATAGATGTGTGCGTAATCCATTCGCCTCGACTCTAGTGGAACTATCTATACCACAGATACAAAAACACAAAAGTCAACCCGTACGAAACGTCAGTACAAAGTAGCGTGGTTCCAATGACGATGTAATAACAGAATAAAGTGCCTTAAGATTTTAGCTAAATATGCATAGCCGTTCGTTTACAGTAGCCCCTGTCTCTAACTAATACAGTTGGAATGAGACGGATTAGTCTAACGTGGTTGTAAAATATGTATTTTTTTATAGTATTTCAGTTCAAAATGTCAGGTGTTTTTTGTATTAATGTCTCTAATAAATTTCCATTTTAAACAAATGTAAAAAAAAAAAAGATTTTTTTTTCTACTTCGAATCACATGCTCCATTCCAATAGCCTCGTAACGCCCACCATATTAAATATTTAATAGTTAAAACCAACCTTACTATGGAGTGAATTGGGTTGAATTTTCTTTTGTACGAAAACTAATGAAACAAAAGAATTTCTACCCTATTTCCTTTTACAAAAGATTTCAACTCCGTTGAAAGGGAGTGTACATTGTAATGTACACTGGGCCTTACGAGGATAGACATAAATATTGTTCCAAAAAATTCCATACATTTTTCATTCCTCTTTTGTTACCGCCATACAATATATGGAAGATGGTAACAAAATGGAAAAAATGGGACAATATTTTTTCGCCTTGTGTGAAAGTGATTCCGAGTAGATTTTTTTTTTTTTAATTGCTTAGTAACTCAAGTAGCCAAATATATCGAGACAGCTAAAGCATTCAAGATTTGTTAAGATATATTTGGCTGCTAACTATATAGGATGTAACAAAAACTTTTGGAGTATTGTGTTCTGAGTAGGAAAACACCTTTGACGCTAAAAAAAAAGATCAAGTCAGCAAAAAAAAAAAAGACTATTTTTTTTTTTTCTATTTTTTTTATAGACCACGAATCCGACGTTTTGTTACAACGCGTATGTTTGCTGACTGTACAATTTATGACTAGATTATTTAGAAGTTACTTACGACACACTGTCAATATGATTGTTAGATCAGAACTGAAATATTTGATGTTCCATCTGTCCAATCTGATTTAATAAAAAAAGAAAAACAATTTAAAAAAAAACTAGACATTTTGATCAAATATTACGAATGACTAATTTCAAAATGTTATGCGCTGGGCTTGTAGACTCAATAAAAAAAAGTTTTTTTTTCTAATGTCTCCGTTAGGCTACATCAGTGATCAAGACGAGAGTAAACGAATTTAAATATATTAAAAATATTATTAAATAAAAAAAAATATGTCCTAACTAATCTTCCATGTCCTTCAATGTGATATTTATAATTTCGATATAATAAATGTAGGTTTTTTTGTTAGATTTAAGTGATTTTTTAATATTCTAATCAGCAGGATGGAAGTTTTCGGAAAAAAAAACTACCCAATTTTTTTTATTACGGTGGCAAGTAAGCATACGGGCCGCCTGATGGTAAGCAGTAAGCCTGCACACAATTTTTTGAAAATTTCCGTACACTAGCATTTTTCACACGAATTATATTGTAAAATACGAGTCGAACATAATTCCCTGTCTGATTAGTTTTTTTTTTGTAATAAGCATATCAAATTTACATAACTCGTAACATTTTGTCCACTAGGCGTTGGTCCCACCGCGAGCTAGTAAGCTATGAGCTATCAACTATTTCAAAGGACAAACGATAATCGCTCCCTTATAAATAAAAGATATATGTCATAGCCGGGCGATCGTAGTTCATCGCCGGGCGATTAGCTATAAATATATATCTCTTTTATTTACACGGGAGCGATTATCTTTTGTCCCTTGAAATAGCTGATAGCTCATAGCTAGTGCGGTGGGACGAGTGCCCTAATGACAGATGTATATTTAAAGAAGTCAGCCGTGATTGTGTCCGGGTTCAAATACTGGTCACTTTTACATAATTCGCTAGTAACTGGCCGCCCTCCAATAACTGGCAACATTATACTAAAAATGAACTCTGTTTATAGGCGATTACAATTCATTTTAGTGTGAAGTGACCAATAGTTGAAACCCCATAAGAAATTGTTTTCTATTTGTAGGTAAACAGAATTCATTTTCAGTATAAGGCGGCCAGTTATTGAAAAGTGGCCAGTTACTGGCAATCTACCCTATATGTCATCTTTTTAAACAAAAAAAAAATCATATAATATTTTTTTTTGGTTCATCTTTTATTATTATGATAAATGTGTAAATTTGTTATGCTTGGTACAAATAAATATTAAATGCCTTTTTGAAATATTAGGGCATGTATTTTTATCAAATATGGTTATGGTAGTAATATTTAATTTTATGGTTTTTGGCCTTTTTGTATACGAAAATCATTATTAAAACTAAACTGTAAACGGCTAGTCATAAACGCTTCTCAAACCTATTTTATTTAGAAATAGATACTGACTGCTAAGGAATGGAATTCGCTCCCTTCGTCTGTATTCCCGGAAAGATATAATTTGGGTGTTTTCAAGGCAAGAGTGAATAGGCTGTTACTGAACCAGCCTGCTACACCCTCGACCTCGTCGACACTTACCATCAGGTGCGACTGAGGTCAAACGCTGGACAGTCTTGTATAAAAAAAAGATATTTTAAAATAAAGGCATTTTTTTATTAACATAAAATAATTTCAAGCTGCTAAGTAACCAAGGATATTAGAATAAGTACGTCGATTTAAAAAATCGTGTCCAGTTATTCAGGCAAACGCACTAGCGCCATCTATACCAAATAAAAAAAATCAACTTCCATCAATGATGATTGCCAGTGTAATAATAATAAATAAATATTTCGGGATAATCTTACACAAATCGACCTAGTCCTACGGTAAGCACAGTAAGGCTTGTGTTGTAGGTACTAGACGACGATATATATAATAGATAGATAGATATAAATACTTGAATATAAAGAAAACACCCATGACTCAGGAACAAATATCTGTGCTCATCTCGCATATAAATGCCCTGACTGGGATTTGAACCCAGGACCACCGGCTTCATAATCAGGGTCACCCACTAGGCCAGACCGGTGGTCAATGTCAAAGTGATTGTAGCAAATCAATACAATAACATAACAAGTTTGCTCTTAGAGCATACCAGTGTACAGTCAGCGTCATATAGTTGGTAGCATCCAAAGTAGTCAAATAGTTCGTCACCATACAAATTATATTGTGTACAGAACTTTTTGAGTACTTTGGATGCTACCAACTATATGACGCTGACTGTTCGAGTAGGCCTTGCGTGATGTAAAGTAAAACGCAAAGTTTACAACACTCAAGTGAAAAAGGGTATAAGTGACAAATAACTAATATGGAACTTGTACCGTTTAACATTAGGCCCACAATGGTTTTTGTAAGATAGACTCAAAACATAAATAACTACATTCAGAGCCCGGAAAATCCATAGCAAAACAAAACACTGTCGCAGTCAAACTAGTGATAGAAACATTTTTTTATCGATATCGAGTAAGTTTAATCTAAAAAAAATCATACCGATATACTTAGGTACATTATTTTTTAATCATTCACGCCAAAAGCAAAAGAAGTGGTAAGTAGGGTTTATTTATGTGTTATTTCATCTAAAAGGCAACGTTACTTATATTTCATGTTAAGTAATAACCCTTCCCTTTTGGCTGTAGTCGGGTGACAAAGATGTAATGAACCTCATAAAAAAAACCTCTTCAGATAATTAGTA
The DNA here is from genome assembly GCA_022674325.2 of Grapholita molesta. Lineage (NCBI taxonomy): Eukaryota > Metazoa > Arthropoda > Insecta > Lepidoptera > Tortricidae > Grapholita > Grapholita molesta. The sequence continues at coordinate 6,650,652 of CP053145.2, read as the reverse complement.
TTCCGAAAGACATCGATGAACTCGATATCGATAAAAAAATATTTCTAACACTAGTTTGATTGCGACAGTCTTTTGTTTTGCTATGGATTTTCCGGGCTCTGCAAAATTAGGTTTGAGATGCGTTTATGTGTAAGCCGGTAGATATATAAATATAGTGCCAAAATAAAATTCGATTAAAATGTTCGTATAATTTTTTGAAGTGTCATACTTAGTGAGTTTTCATGTATTGATTTAGTAATTTGAAACTTCATACATCAATATTAATTTACAAACAATGATAACATAAGAATTTTATACGCAATTTCCATACAAAATATAGTCTCCGCATTGCTGGCTAAGTTCGTGGTCGCCACTCCAGAACCTTTCTGCGAACTGGAAGACGCAGCGTAGGTAGGCCTCCCACAAGGTGGACCGACGACCTAGTTAGAGTCGCGGGATACCGCTGGATGTGGAAGGCGCAGGATCGGTCTTGTTGGGTCGTTCTGGGGGAGGCCTATGTCCAACAGTGGACGTCTTTCGGCTGACATGATGATGATGATTGCTGGCTAAGGTACTAGTGCCATCTAGTGTTTCATAGCCGCAATACATCTCAGTTGCATAGTTTGTTCGCCGGCAAACGCCTGCAAACTACACACGATACTCGATAGATGTCGCTTTGTACAATCAGAATATATGTTTAGCTGGCAGTTCGGAGTAATGCGGTCATGTATTGTCAATAAATAAATAAATATTTGGGGACAATCTTACACAAATCCACCTAGTCCTACGGTAAGCTCACTAAGGCTTGTGTTGCAGGTACTAGACGACAATATATATAATACATAGATACATATAAATACTTAAATACATAGAAAACACCCATGACTCAGGAACAAATATCTGTGCTCATCACACAAATAAATGCCCTGACTGGGAATCGAACCCAGGACCATCGGCTTCATAGGCAGGGTCACTACCCACTAGGCCAGACCGGTCGTCAATTCCTTATATATATTTTTTTATAAATGAGAACCCACTATGACAGTTCAAGAGTACTAGGTAACTTCCAATCTCTGCTCATTTTAACTAATTTGTATATGGGCGGCAAATTAAAAAAAATAATAATAATCAACGCTCATATGACACTTCCATAGGCACTGTAATTATAACTACTTATTGTCGCTATCAAATATATCGGAGCAGCCGATACTCAAAAATATCGAAACAAAGATGAAGTGTAATTTATCGCTTTTATCAATAGTGGTGTTCAGATATTTCTGACAACTCCGGCCGCTCCGATATATCTAATAGCGAATTAACATTTCAAAAAGCTGTCCCTATAATAAAGTTTGAAGCAGGCAGCTTACAAAATGTTTTGTAATATAATAATCATTTATATATAGATATGTAAAGTAAAAATTGCTTATATTAAATAATTATTTTTAAGTTAACCTACTTTTTATCTTAATTAGAATCGAATATTTAATTAATTTTAACCGGGTCCGTATATAATTTAAATAGTTTTAATTTTAAATGTTTCAAAAATATATTAGAGACCGTTCACACTGTGACGTACGATTTTTTACGGGAGCCGTTGCACTATCCGAGTTAGTGGCGACAGTATTTCAGAACGTTCACACTACTCTGGTCCGGTATCTGGGCCATTTTATTTAAAGTTGTATACACAATTTTTTTTTTGTTTTTTTTTTTGTGTGGTTTCTACTCAAAATCATGAGTTCTTTCGAGCCTGATAGGAGAAAAAATGTGTCACAAAATTTTCATACTTCCATTCTGTTACCGCCATATGAAATATATGAAAAATAGTAACGGAATGGAATAAAAAAGCTTGGGACATATTTTTTCTCTTATCAGGCTCGAAAGACCTCATGATTCTGAAGAGAAACTAAAAAAAAAAAAGTATAAAACTTCAAATAAAATGTCCCATCCATGAATACTTGATATATCTAATACTTATTATGCCTAAAATGTCATAATAACCTGGGGTGCGACAGTCGCCATCAGATATATCGGAGCTCTATAGGTGGTCACAAATATCTGAACGACGCCCCTATCAAGGCGAAGTTCAGATATTTGTGACCACCTCCACAGCTCCGATATATCTGATGGTGACTACAGTTTAAAATTATTATATACGGGAAAAAAAATAACGGAAAAGACACTAAAAGCAACTTACAAAAGCTATAAATTGTAAATAAGAAGAAACTTCGCCAAATTGCTCAATCTCAGTATGGTGCCTAGGATGCTGGCGGTATACCCTTTTGTCACCAGACTGAGTCTTGCCTAGAAAGCAAGTCTGGAGTCACCGCAGGTCTATAAAAAATTACGATAAGTGCAAAATTCTTTTTTTGTTTCCTCCAACCAATTGAAAATCTGTTACCACTAAATCGCAACAGCTCCCCAAATAATGTGTCCGTGTGTACGGACTCTAAGCCGCAATGCGGCCGCAACGTCGAGGTCCATGGATGAGTGTATCCGGCGGTAAGATATAATTTCGCTTCTAAGTTTCATAGTTACATACGCACAGATATAATATTATTTGTAACTAGTGATACTTTTACTATGCCATATGCTAATATTTTATATAAAAAGCTTGAATTTATATGTTATTACTATTTTAAAAAAATGACACAGAAAGCTACGTTAAGAGCATATATATGTAAACAGATTATCAAAAAAAGAATCGCTATCGCGCAAGATTTGATGTAGTTTGTAGTTGCACAGTGTTTCGTAAATGAGTGCCTACGATAAATCTTGTGATTGCATCACCGAGCGGACACCAGTCGTATTCAGACATTTCAAAAGAGTTTAAATACAGTAAAATGGGGTGAGAAGGTACAAAAGTGACATTCAGACTTTAAAATTTTGTTTTTACATATGGCAAAGTGTATTTTATACACAATTTACTAAATAGTCGGGCGTTTGTCTTAGTACCATTTCTTAGCTTTAATGATAAACACGACAGTAAAAAGTCCCATGTAACTATGTAGTTGGGGTGAGATGAGATATCTTACTAAAGTCAGTTAGGTAAATAGTCACTTTTGGTTATTGAACATTCTAAAAAAGAATCATATTGTTTCCGTAATAGTAACTTATAGAAACCTACTCACCCCAGCCATCTCTACTCTCCCCAGCCATCTCTACTCTCCCCATTCATGTCCCAACTCTTCTATTCCGCCGGTACAAAAAAACACATTTTTAGTTTCAAAAAGCACAACTATTACTTAAAAGGGCATAGTTACTATGTATGTTAATTTGAATGAGTTTCCAATATTGCCGTTTTTTTCGGTAGCTATATAGTTTTAACTAACAGTTGCTATGTGGCCTTTACCCTTACCATGAGTTGTGACATTGAAGTTTTCGATAACGAGTATCGAGTTTACTATCTGTGCATCTCGCTTGTACAGTCAGCGTCATATAGTTGGTAGCATTCAAAGTACTCAAATAGTTCGGTACACCATACTAATTCTATGGTGGACCGAACTTTTTGTGTACTTTGGATGCTACGAACTATATGACGCTGACTGTACTATTTTAGTGCGAACGAAATACACAGATAGTAAACTCGATACTCGTTATCGAAAACCTTAATTTCGCAACTCATGGTAGGGGTACTTATTAGCTTAAAAAACATTTTTTTTTATTGGTAATAACATATATATTTAATTTATTAAATACCTTTTAATTTAAGTAATAAACTTAGACTGTTGCGTACGCGACATAACATATTAATTATTAGTTGTAATAAGGGTTTGTTAAAAAGATAATTATATTATAATAATTAATAATTTCCTACTAAGTGGGTAATATTAAATGTCAGATCTCAATTGTTTATTTTACGAATTTGTGTCACAGCTAGTATTAGTGTCATATGTCATGACAGTTTTTTTTTTTTTTATGTAATATCGAACTGTAGATTCTGTACATTGAAGTGACAACTGTCACGAGGTTTTTATGAATATTTGGCGTACAATTGTAAATTTTGGTTGAAATTTGTTGGAATTTTTAATGTTTGTTTGTATGGATGTCTGAGGTTGACCAAAGTGTAGGTGTGGAGTATATGTGGATAAATGTATGTATATTTGCTATTATTATATGATTGTAATAAATGTGCTTGTTTCAATTAATTTTGGTTTTTATTTCTTTATTTCACATGAGCAATTTTATCCAAAGTTGTCTATCTACTCATTTTTTTTTGTTTGCTTTCTACTCAGAATAACGATCTCTTTCGACCGTAGGATAAAAATAAAGCTTTTTTGAGAGGTGCGCGCGCGCTCCTTGCGAAGGTTCGTGAGGCTATATCCCCCGGATCTGTCCTCACACCGTTCCCCGCGCCGTTACACCTCCTCTGTCGCCCGGCGCGCTTGGACCGGTCTTGGACACTTCTATTCAGTAATAAAAAGTGTATAACCATTTAAGACATTTTTTTCATCTATCAGTGTCGAAAAAGCATGATTCGGAGAAGAAACCAAACAAAAAAAAACTGAATAAAAAAAAGAAACTAAAATGGCCCATGGGCCATGACAGGAATCGCTATTTTCCTCAAATAAAATACCAGTTATTGGTTGTGGTTTTTTGAGCTTCCATTAACTTAAAAGTTGAAATAGATGACAATAGATGAGCCAGCCGCGATAGCTGAAGATGCGGGTTCGAGTCCCGTCTCGAACGCTGGAGGTCCTCGTCGCTTTTTCTTAAGTATATGTTATCTATTTCAACTCTTAATTTGTGTAGTAGTATTATTACTTAAAAAATCAAAGGAAATAAAAAAAAATCATAATAAATAATTAGATTTGTTCTTGGTTCCATTAACTTGAAAATTATACAAAAAGGTGACTACTACATACGTAGAAGCCTTTTTGAGACGGTATTACACGAATCGACCTAGGGGCCGATTTTTAATATCGTGCTCATACCGAAGTTACCGAAGACATGACGACCGGTCTGGCCTAGTGGGTAGTAACCCTGCCTATGAAGCCGAAGGTTCTAGGTTCGATTCCCAGTCAGGGCATTTATTTGTGTGATGAGCATGAATATATAGAAAACACCCATGACCCAGGAACAATATTTGTATATTGTTCCTGGGTCATGGGTGTTTTCTATGTATTTAAGTATTTATATGTATCTATCTATTATATATATCGTCGTCTAGTACCTACAACACAAGCCTTACTGAGCTTACCGTAGGACTAGCTCGATTTGTGTAAGAATGTCCCGAATATCTATTTATTTATTTATTTATGTAGAAAGGAAATCAAATCCAACATGGCGCCAATTCATACCAGTACAGTCGCCATTGGAAAATGCACTTTATCGCATTGAAAATAGGGGTGTTCAGATATTTGAGAACTGACCACCACTACAGCTCTGGTATATCTGATGGCGACTGTACAAATCGTATCTTCATTCACCGGGAGAACGGCCTCTTACGGTAAGACATGGTACTATTTGGCTAACGTATTTGAAATTGGAGGTTTATGAAAATGCTACTCGTTCACAGATGGCGCTCCGAAACATGATGACAAGTTTTTTTAACTCGATCATAGATGTCACTAACAGTTTGAAAATATACTCTTAACCTAATAGTAATATAAAAATAAAATGTCGAACGTTATTAAGTCAGTAATAAATATGAAATTTATATTAACATTTTTTTTATACAACAACGGTGGCAAACTAGTATACGGACCGCATGATAGTAAGCAGTTACCGCCTGATAGTTTTTGAGCACTCGACGGTCGAATCGTGACATTTTAAACTCTCTCAAACAGCAAAAAATGGTATTTTAGAAGCATGAATTAGAGAAATTAATAATCGTGGGTATCGAAACTATACATTTCGTGCAAAAATCATGGTAAGTAACTTTTGTGTTTGATTATTTGCATTCTCAAAGTTTTTTTGGATTTGAGTGTACGACTTTCAAAAGTCGGGCCGCTGGTGTGGGATGCCACGCGCGTCGACACCTATGCACAGTCACAGGGGCGCTACCGCGAAACGCGATATTCGTAAATTTTCCTCTTATGACGTCTTAATTGGAGTAAAAGAGAAATATGCCCGGAATATACGAACTTCGATGTTCGTTGCGGCGTTTGCTGTGGAGACAATGGGTTCTTGGTCAGCTTTATACAGGCCCTGTCGAAACGGCTGGCAACGTATCTGGGGTCCATAGAGCTGGCGCGTACCTCTCCCGGCGTATTTTCCTCGCTGTAGAGAGTTAACGCCACCAGCGTAATGGGATCCATGCCGCAGGTGGGATTTTTAGCAAAGCGTTTCTGTTTTCGTTTCACGAGAGTTGAAGTCACGCACACAACATCTCATGTAATGACAGGAAGATTTTGAAATTACTCATTCATTTCATTCATTCAATCAGTACTTCATATAGTTGCGTGAGTAATCCATTCGCCTCAACTCTTGTGAAACTACCTATATAACTGGGATTTTCTTCTAGATTATTTTTATGTAATTTTAAACACAAAACTATCGTGAGATTGAAACATATTAATTGTATAAAAGCGGGTAACTCACGTTTTATAAGTCGAATATTGCTCGACATGTTTCACTCCGTAACGAGGAGCATAATCATGAGCCATTCCCGTTGGCTAACCGACGCAGACATGATTATGCTCCTCGTTACGGAGTGAAACATGTCGAGCAGTATTCGACTTATAAAACGTGAGTTACCCGCTTTTATACAATTAATATTATTTTTATGTAATTTATTTAAGTTTAATGTAGTTTATTTTGTGACATTATCTATTAAAAGAGGGACCTTGTTGTCGATGGCGCTTATGTCGTTGTTAAAGAAAACGCGATAAGGTCCCTTTTGATAGAAAATGTCACATTTAGGTTTAATGTACGTAGTTTAATTTTAATTTAAGCTTTTTTATATAATTTTAGCCTTAACTTTATGTTGTACCTATTTTTGTGTAAAATAAAGCATTTATTAAACTAACAAACATCTCGTAAAATACATAACTGGCTGACCAGGCCCAGGTTCTCAAACGCCGCAAATACTCGTCCTTACTTAAGGATTACGAGTTCGCGGCACTCGCAGTTGAGACCCTGGGCCCCTGGTCAGACGACACGAAACAATTCGTGAGGGCTCTGTCGGCGCGGCTGGTCAACACTACAGTAGACCCAAAAGCTGGCTCTTCCTCTCCCAGCGTATCGCCCTAGCGGTACAGAGAGGTAACGCAGCCAGCGTTATGGGGTCCATGCCGCAGGGGGACTTGCTAGATGGGGTATTCTTTTTATAGTTAGTTTAGCAGTAATTATTCATTTTATTTTATTTTTAATTAGTATAATTTATTTTTATTTTTGTTATTAGGTATTAATATGTTACATTTATCTTTTGATTAAATAAATAAACATAACTTTTTTTAACAAAGTACAAATCGATAAAAAAAAATCAACACTGCTCACATCACATTTTAACTCTTCTCACCCTGTCGTCAGTCGTAAGTATTATTTAAATCATAAATTTGGAACACCAATTAGCAATAGTCATCTGTGCAATAATTAAATTAGGAAAAAGCGTGAACACATACCCATTAAACGTAATAAATTAATAAAATCCCCCTAAATTCTGAACGCGACTTATGGAGGTGACAGATGACAGCTCGCACGCGGCGCCATCTCTTGTTTGATCCGCGACGCTCCAATGCTATACCACAAAAAATATTCGATACTCAACTTTGTGTCTTAATAAATAAAGTTGAAATTAGAATAGCATTATTAGTGACATATTGCGTTTACATATTGCGATAGTGATTAGGCATGGCGATTTGATTTTGTCATAATTGTATTAACTTCTTATTTATTGCGAAATATTTTGATCTGGTTTTATTTAACTGTATTCAAATGAGTTACGGTTAGGATTGTAGTTGAACGTGGATAATTTGATTTGGGTTTTGTTGTAAGATTAACTTTTGTGTTTTACGAAATACGGTTTATCGCGTGAAGCTATCATTCGATTCTATAGCTCTATGGCTGTAATAAATAAGAAAAACAGTGGCGCTACCACGAAAAACCATATTCGTAAATTTTGGACGATTGTCTCTGTCACTCTCATGACGCTTTAATTGTAAGTACAAGAGAAACATGCTCGAAACTTCGATATTCGCGGTACTGCCTCTGGTCTATTTAAGCTTTTTATACGATATAGATAAAAACTATTAAAAAAATCAAAATTATCTATCTCCCTAACCTCGAAGCCGATTTTAGAGCACTCGACGCTCGAAACGTGAAATTTTAAACTCTCTCAAACACGAAGAAATGGTATTTATGAAGCATGAATGATATAAGTAAATAATTGCGGGAATTTAAACTATAGGTACATTCTCTGCATAAATAACCGTGTAAAACTTTTGTGTCCATTTATTTTTGGTCTCAAAGTTTTTTTTTTTCGGCCTCCTGGGGGCCGATTTTTGAGCACTCGACGCTCGAATCGTGCACTGCTCTCAAAAATAGGCCCCCAAGTAATTATAGACATCACTTATGAGTAACAGCTGTTTCCTTGCACAACTGATGCTGATAGCACTGCGATACAACGAGGAAATGCCGCCAGCATCCTTGGTACAATGTTTCAAGGGCCATTTTATAGATTTAATGTTAGTAGTTATTGTTAAATAGTAATTCATATATATTTTTTTGTAATTCATGTAGTCGTTTACAATGAGTAAAAAAAGGAAAAAATACTTAATAGAAATGATTTGTTTACGTGACAAATGACTACAGATGTACAGTCAACCAATTTGATTTATAGGCCACTTCGTTCCTTGTCACAGTGAAAATCTATATGAAAGACGCAAAAGATCTCTTATTAACGTCACTGTGACAAGGTTCGAAGTGGCCTAGAAATTGGTTGACTATAGGTACCTAGTACAGTCAGCAGCAAAAGTTGCTAAGCGTTTGAAGTGTTCAAAATGACCTCACGCGCTCTTATCCTCTTGACAATAGAGACGTGTTGACCTCATTTTGAACACCTCAAATGCTTAGCTACTTCTGCTGCTGACTGTACAAAACTATTTTCCATCGCGATAACTCGTATCTTGATCGACATACGACGGCAGCCGAACTGTCAATTAATGACTTTATTAAATGAGTGACATTTTCATATCTATTAATATGGAACTTTATTGTTTAATGTCATTTTTCACTTTGACATCTGACTCCAAATAATAAAGTTCCATATTAATAGATATGAAAATGTCACCAATTTAATACGATCATTCATTGACAGTTCGGGTGTCATCGTATTCCGATAAAGATCCGAGTTTTCCCGAAGGTAAATAATTTCTCACTGTATCTGGAGCGGTACCGCGAACATCGAAGTTCGTATATTTCGGGCATCTTTCTCTTTTACTCCAATTAAGGTGGCATAAGAGTGACAGAGACAAGCGTCCAACATTACGAATATATCGTGTTTCGCGGTAGCGCCTCTGTACGCGTCAAATACTTTTAAATAGTCTACCCATAGACAAGTAAAAAAATAATTAGCAAATCTCAATACGTTAAAATGTTAATGAGACATGAATTCAGTGCATCCCCAATTTAAAACCATTTTTATGCATTAATTGGTTCCGGTGCACCCTTTCCTAACTGTCCGAAGCGAATCGCCATAATTGCATAAATATCGGTGCAATGTGGGTTCCGAAATGCATTATTTGGTACCCTAATGTCTGTCTGTATCACAGCTGCAATTAAATAAATAAATCGATAAAAACTTTTTTTTTTTTGGTAGTTTGTGGTTTACAGTTAAGTGGACACCATATGTCTCCAAAGAGTCATCATCAACTAATTAATTAAATCATTACCACGGGACTCCAAGAGGAAATATGAATATGGACATGTACCTATAATCCCGTGATCTAGTTAAAAATAAGAGTTATTTATTTGTAAATATAATTGTCATAATATTTAGATTTACCCTAGATTTTATATTTATTTTGAACAATAGAATAACAAAAATGAAACAATAAAATTATATATAAATAACTAATAAATAAAAAAGCTATAAATAGTAAGCCTGTCTCGATCACTAGGTTTAAAGTTTTAGCCTAGATAATGTGTAATACTAATAAATTCTCGTAAATTAATCAAATAAATCAACAAATTATGTTAAATAATTTTATTTTCAAATAAACATACAAGAATCAAAATTTATAACTACTTAACTACTTATTACATTAAATCTAAAAAAAACCTTGAGGAGGTACCAAGGATGCTGGCGGCTCCTCGTTGTATCGCAATGCTGACACATTGTGCGAGGAAGCCGCCAGCCCTCAACAACCAACCAGTTACGTCAACCAGAAGACGCTTCGATTCTGCAATAAGTTTGTGCGCGCTGGGACCCCACGGACCTACCGTCTCTACGCCAAACGGTACAAAATGGTACTCTCTGCCCAGACTCTTATATTTGTTACGTAAAGAATTGTTATATTTGTTAAATTTCAGCGAAATAAATACCTATAATATACATTTCATTAAATTATTACATTTTTAACATAATATAGTCAACCAATTTGATTTCTAGGCCACTTCGAACCTTGTCACAGTGACGTTAATAAGAGATATTTTGCGTCTTTCATATAGATTTTCACTGTGACAAGGAACGAAGTGGCCTATAAATCAAATTAGTTGACTGTACAACATACATATATGTATGAGAAAATATGTTAAAGCTGCTATGTAAACATACTATGTCGTCTAATTAATTCGTGAGTATGTATCTATTTTTTTGTTTAGTTAGTAACTTAGATTCACAAATTGTAGTGCCCTTGCATGGTCCATAGCTGAACTTCTTTGTGTTATAATATCTTGTGTACCTATGAATGCAATAAATAACTGATAACTGATATGTATATGCTGAGCTACTTTGACATTTTTTTTTAAAACTTGGACTCAATTTTTTTTAATTATACTAGTTTAATAAATGTCGCTGATCGAAAATTACATACTAAGTTTCATCGTCATTTCTGCCGTAACACACTGGTGAAAATCGGTCTGTGTAACCAGTGGCCGTCGCCACGCTTGACAGGCGGGTTGGCTACCGCAGCAGCTAATAATTTGGTTTTGACGGACGCAAGTCTACTGGTGAACATGCCTCTTAGTCGCTATTAGTTTCCATAGTCGCCACGCTTCACAGGCGGGTTGGCGACTGCAGTAGTTCCAACGGACTATTACATATACGTATAAACAAATTAAGTAATAAATGATACTTACCCGTATTACAATATAACGTTCCGAAATGAACATCACATTATTAAACATCGATTCATTAAAAAGAAAAACATCCATAGACAAAAAAGCTGGCACGAAAGAAAACCGACCGCTGTCCTGAAAAAGAAATCGTTCGAATTTTGAAATTAGCCACACCCCCTATATTGTTATTGGCTGTGATGCTCCTTTCAAAAAGACTTAAGTACACATTAATAATCCACTCTGTTTTAAGTTGTATTTCCTTAACAAAAGGTATAAATTCGCATGGCAGATGTTGCAGTAGTATTTTTCTGGGTGGTGAATAATTTTTGCATATTGATTGACACAGTTACTGATATTTAGGGGACCCGAAAGCTACTAACTTATTTTTGCCGCGGCGTTAATGCTATTCCAATGGGCGAGGGTTCATTTTTGTTTGAATTCCGGTAATTTGGTTTTTGTGTGTGATATCATAATTTTCGTATTTTGCGTTATAGCAATATGGTTATTTTTATTAATTTGAGAATACTTTGGCCATAATGCCGAATAATACAACACAAGCCTAATTAATTTTTCGATTTGAATAACATGTCTAAATAATGGGTTGATTTAGGTATAAGGCAAGGGAGCAAAGTTAGTGTTTACCATCTTGTGTTAATATTGAGCGAGCTGGCGGAAGATTACAAAACCGAACCACGAGCATAGTGAGTATTTCAATCGGCAGCAGTGTGGATCCTCTCGTACCCTGAAACCCATCCAACGCTCAAGATTCCATTTTGTGAACCTTTCGCTCGTCTCAATTTTAGCACAAGTGGGTAAACATTTACCTTATGATCCCTTGAAAAACAAATAACTATTACATATTGAAACCCACCCAACGCTCTAGATTCCATAAATGAACCACTCGCTTTGCTATAAGTAGGTTTCAATATTAGCACAAAACGGTAAACATTAACTTTGCTCCTTGGACTACAAAACTATTTCACTACATCTGAATATCTTGCAAAATCGATATTCGTAAACTTCGAACGTTTTTTTCACTATAATACGCCTTGAATGGAGTAAAAGAGGCAGTAAGGTTCCCAGAGCTCCAAGAACTTTAAGGGTAGGCAACGCGCATGTGAATCCTCTGGAGTTGCAGGCGTCCATAGGCTACAGTAACTGCTTAACATCAGGCGGGCCGTATGCTTGCCACCGTCGTTGTATAAAAAAAGTTTCTCGAAATTTTCTAACATCGATATTTCGGGCTGTGGCGAAGCGTAGGCGTGCTACGCCGTAGCCATGTCGTAGCTACTACGCCGCGTAGCACATTCATTGTCTGCGATTCGCTTCTACCTAATGCGGACTGCTAAGGAATGGAATTCGCTCCCTTCCTCTGTATTCCCGGTAAGATATAATTTGAGTCTTTTCAAGGCAAGAGTGAAGGCTGTTACTGAACCAGCGTGCTACACCCTCGACCTCGTCACTTACCATCAGGTGCGACTGAGGTCAAACGCTGGTCAGTCTTGTGAAAAAAAATATCTTACCAAATTCATGATTTTCCTTTTAAATATAATATATTCAGGAAAAATTACATAAATTATTCGCTCCTGGCATTTTGCTACGGCTCATGTGAGCCTGTCCGGTTGGCAACTGTTCCCAGTATTTGGCGTTTTAGTGGCGTTTTTTTGATTTATGTGTTTGCAGTTTTAGTTTTTTTATTTTAAGTTTTAATTGTTAAGTTAAATTGTTGTTTAATGATAATAATTGTATAGAAAATTTAAAACAACAAATTGATGATGATGATAGTAAAAAACAACCAAAATTTTTATTTTTCTAAATTCTCTATACAAACGTAGTGTCTTCGTGAGTATCGTATTTAGTATATATAAGTATTTCAATCATTCTTACTCAAAAAAAAAGTAAATACCTACATAGTAAAGTATCCAAAGTGCTATGTATAAAAAAATATGAGAGGAGGAAAACTAAAACTAAAAATGTGCTATTAATTACTCTTCACTCTAACCTGTTCATAAATTAAGTTCTATTTATATATGAATTGTTGCCAATCAGCCTAAGGATTGGCTAAGCTCCATTTAAGGGTGATATAAAACGATTTTTGCCATGAATACAGCTTAACGGAATCTATAACAACACACTTGCCCTTCCTTATGAATAACGCCATACATACATACGACTAACACTAACATATAAAACAAACAAAAAATCTCAACCCTTATTACCTAACACATAAGACCTAAATTTGTCTAAACACAACTACAAAGGAAAATTTGTAAGTTTGCAACATCCAATGTTAGTTGAACCCTTAACCTTCTTATCTGCACGGAATTCGTAAGGCGTTTTTACTAGTTTAAGGAGACGAGGGAGCTCTTCATAAAATGGACGTATAGTACAAAAGCGCGCCCAAAAACGCCCCTTTCATAACCACTCCTCTTTCGAGTTAGTAGCTTCTTGAATTTCGAACGCGGCGAACGTATTTGAAATTCGAATTCGCGACGTTCGATTTTTGAAATCGATTTTTTTTCATTGCGTTCCGTTTTAACTTAGTCGCATTCAAAGATGGTAATAGATGCCGTATAATGTACCCGAATGATAAAAATGGACCGTTGAAATTGAATCCGTTCGTAAATCAGAAATTGGATCACAATATGTTGAAAACTATACAGAACTTGTGTTACAAGTCTAACGCGCCTTTTAATATGACATCGCCATTTTTAGTGGACAACATATTGCATCATCAAAAAGTTAATTTTCACAACCAATATTTGAACCAGCAAATCGAGAATTACGTAATGCAGCGTAACTACGAACGGTCAAGAGAAACTTCGCCAGATCTGGAGAAGCCAGACGAAGATCAGAAACTGGAAAACGATAACGAATCGAAAACGGACGACGAGGAATTTTCGAAAACCGAACAGTATTACGAATACAAACACGACGAGAAGGAAGTTTTAAATATTCCTCGCCGCTGTCAAAGTTGTAACGGTTTCGAATGCTCGCCGTTCGCGTGTAAGAAATCAGGTATTACAAGACTTGAAGAGTTGGAAAAGAGGTTCAATATGAGTTACCAGGATGTCTCTGATGAAGACGGGAAAGACAAAGCGTATACAGATGAGCTGGTAAGGTGCGAGGAGTTGGAGAAGAAACCTATGCTTAAATTTAGTGTTAGTGCCATATTGGGTGACCGGGACGAGGGCGGGGCGAAAAATAGTGTTAATGGTAAGTTTTTTCATACTATTACATACATACCTACATTTTTATATTTCGGAGGTTCTGCCGAATCCTACTCCAGTGCTATCTGTGCAATAAAGCCCCACTGCTGCGTTGCCAAAATGTAAATAGTTTTATTATATTTTTTATTTTTTATGTTATATATGTACTTAGTTATATAACGCGTTGGTTTTACTGTTATGTCATATTAACTTATTTGAATAAATGAAATAAATAATACATTTCAGCCGTATGCAGTCCACTGCTGGACATAGGCCTTCCACAAATATGACTTGTATCATCTTGGGGGTAGTTGCCATAGTCGCCACGCAGGTTGGCGACCGCAGTAGCTGTAGATTGGGTTTCAAAACGCTGCTGCCCGTCCGTTGGATTTTTCCCTTTGTCGCCTCTTACGACACCCGCGGGAGGAGATGGGGTGGTGCTATTCTAGTCAGCCGGCATAATACTATTATCGAGAGGCATTTGATGACATGTTTGTTTATGTGTAATGACAGGTCAGGTCAGGTAGTGGCCCTGCCTATGAAGCCGACGGTCCTGGGTTCAAATCTACTGGGATTTGTTTGAGCACAAATATTTGTTCCTGAGTCGATGGGTGTTTTTTATGTATTTAAGTATTTATATATATCGTTCGTTCGTCACAAACTCACAACACAAGTCTTGAGCTTACCGTGGGGCTCAGAGTCAATTTTTGTGAGAATGTCCTGTACTTTTTTTTTTATTTATGTTTATTTTCCGTCGTAAAATGCCGGCTGATTAGAATAGCACCACCCCATCTCCGTCTTTAAGAGGCGACAAAGGTAAATACCGACGGATAGGCAGCAGCGTCCATCGAAGCCCAATAGCTACTGCGGTCGCCAACACGCCTGCCAAGCGTGGCGACTTTGGCAATTACCCGAGCTGATACAAGTCATATTTAGGGGAGGCCTTACGTCGAGCAGTGGACTACTTACGGCTAAAATGATCTTTATTTACTGATAAACTAGTGCTTTCTCACGTTTCTTTAGTCATTCGCGCGAGCGGCGACGCGAACGGATACTCGGCACTCTTGAAAATGGAGACCTTTGCTATCCGAAATATGTCGCGTGAGTGACTAAATATTTTTTTGCACAAAAGACAAACTTGAAGTACAAAAGACGAACTTAATGACCAATCAACCATTAGCTTGATTAACTTAACCAATGCTTCACAGCAAGCAAAGTATTACAGGCGGTGCACTAAAATCCCCAACCCCCCTTAAAGGCCGGCAACGCGCTTGTGACTCCCCTGGTGTTGCGAGTTGTCGCCGCAATATTAACTGATAATATAACATATGACAAAATTAGTATAGTTTGAAACATCTGCTTGTAGGTTTTGAGACTCAGCACTAATTATGAATAACCTTGATCACACTTGTTAATGATAACATTGATTTCTGACTTGAGTGACCCGCGGCTTATGCACGGCTACGGTCTAGCCTCGCCGGAGCGAGCTATTGACATCACGGGACTTGTCGTACCATGACGCGAGGTCGTGGTACATGGTGCAATTTACATTAATTGCTTGAATACAACCCTGCTCAAGTCAGATTGAGTTCGGGCTTGTGCCCCTTAAATGGCCTCCTCCATCCCCTTACAGCCACCCCTATATTGCCTCACTTGAATATGAGTTAGAGACGCATCTCTAACTCCCAACTATTATGTATCATACTGCTGTGTCTCACAACCGTTCATTGTGAACTTGTATACTTGATATTGAATCCATTGTGATTCAATCTCAGTTGTAATTAATAATTACAGACAACTCACCACACTGATGATTCTGCTGCTCAGGACACAGACTTTTTCTTATCACCATTACATATTCTATATTCATTGAAAAGGCGCCCTTTTTCTTACTTCAAGTCCTATAGACAATATAGAGTTTAGTGTTGTCAGATATATAGAAAACATGTTCCATTTTACGTTTTGTATACCATGTAACTTACCACTTGTTTTGACACTCGCGCTTCTCCGCGACACTCCCGCCGCCAGAGTCTATTGCAAGAGGATAATTAAGTTTCGGGTCCATTCAGCTATTTTTTCTTTTGCTCGAATAGCCGCTTGTCTTTCTGGACGTGAATTTGAGGAAACTTCATCCGTTGCAATTTCAACGGTTGGCTCAGGCTCACTAGCCTTTGAGGGGTTAGTCACATCATTATTGTCTGGCTCACAAACTACATCTTCAGTCGGTTGAGTTCCGCCACTTGGCTCCACTGTATGTTCGTCATTTGTATTAGATAATCCACCATCAACAGGATCATCATTACCATCTATTTGTTGTTTTGAACATTCTTTGCTTTGTTGATGATCAACATCCATTGGAAGCGTTGATGATGGTAACATATTGTTTTCAACTTGGTTACTATCCAATTGACGTGCTGGAATCGGAACTGCGGACTCCCTTCTCTCAATTACTTCATCGATGCAGTTTTCAACTTCCAATGGGTAAAGATGGCCAATAGATCTAGTGAATTCTGTACTACCTACTTTCACTCTTGCAACTCTGCATTGTCCATCTTGCCCTTTTATCAATGAAGTTATTTTACCAACCTTCCAGGTACATCTATTTTTAGTTTCTTCTTTTATCTGCACTATATCGCCAAGCTGTGGTGCTCTGCTAGAGATTACTCTAGGCTGTTTAATGCATCCTCGATGTTTCTCACGCAAACTAGGCAGATATTGTTGCTGGAACATTTTTTTAAATTCTGCTAGGATGTTCTGGCCTCGCTTCCATCCCTGAATGAGATCCTGTTTTGTAGCAGTGCCGTCAATACTTGTAATACTCGTTGACGGAATCATTTCTAGACATTTCCCCAGAGTCAAGAAATCTGCAGGTCTCAAAGTATATTCAAAATCTGCTCCAACATTTGTCAGAGGTCTTGTATTGACTACAGCCTGAACTTCTTTGATCACAGTGGTTAATTGGCTGTCGTTCAATAAATGTTTGTCCAAAGTCCTTTTTAGACACTGCTTCGTAATTCCTACAAGACGTTCGTAAAAGCCACCGTGCCATGGGGCTAACTGAGGGATGAATTTCCATTTGATCTTATTTTCTATGCAATAGGTGTTAATAATTACCTCGGAGGTTAGTTTAAATTGTAAGGCATTATCTGATATAATTGACATTGGTGTACCTCTAGCAGCTACCAATCGTCTTATCGCCAAGAGACACTCCTCTGCTGTTAAATCCTTTACTACTTCTAAATGAATGGCACGAACTGCTAAACAGGTGAACAGACAGATCCATCGCTTTTCTTTATCTCCAGTTCTGGAGCTAATATACATAGGTCCGAAGTAATCCACTCCCGTGAACGTAAACGGAGTGCTATAGTTGACTCGCTCTGGAGGTAAGTCCGAAGTTTGAGGTAGTTTGTAGGGTCCCCCACTTTGCTTCACGCATTTATCACATTTTTTAATGACTTTTGTTATTTGAGCCTTGCCTTGAGGGATCCAGTATTGCTCTCTGATGATGTTGAGGGTATGTGGTGGGCCTACGTGATAGTTCTTCTCGTGTACTTCTTGTATAACTTTAGAGGTGAATTCGGAGTTTTTTGGAATAAGTATCGGATGTTTCTTATCATAAGACCAATTAGTATTTTTCATACGTCCACCACATCTCAGAACACCATCGACATCTAAGAAAAGGTCCAAGTTTCTTGCCAAAACTGTCTTTTTGCCGTTCACTTCGTCAGGGAAATGTTTCTTTTGTAGCTCTTTCACTATTTCAGTATTGCCGGTTTCAGTCTCCCTGTCATTTAAACTTTCTTGTTCATCTTCTACCTCTACTTCCGGAACCTCTTCTGTAAGATAGTCAGGTGGGTTTGACTCGTAACCTTTCATAACCATTTCTGGACCATCTACTACGTCCAGGACCTCCCCAACTGAAAAGAGAGTCTTTTGGTCTAAATATCTACTGCTTGGCCAGAATTTAGACTGTCTTGCGAGAAAAGATGGCCCGGTAAACCATAAGGTTTTCTTTTCCTCCCACAGTTCTGGTCGTGTGCCTAGATCAGCTGGATTGTCGTTTGTTCTGATATAACAAAAATCTACATCCCTTAATTGATTTATTTCATCAACGCGTCTTTTTACGAATGGCGGCAGCAGGTTGTCACTTTTCAACCAGTAAAGCACGACTTGACTGTCACTCCATAGAAACTGCCTGTGTATTGTCAAATTCAGGTTGGTTTTCAAGTACTTAAGTAACCTGCTTCCTATCAAGCAACCCAACAACTCTAGGCGAGGTATTTTTAAATTGTCTTTGTCTTCTACAGGTGTGACGCGAGATTTAGACATAAGGAATGCATTCTTGATGTTTTGTCCGCAAAGGATCCGTAGATACGCCACAGCTGAATAGGCAAATTTGGAAGCGTCGGTAAACACGTGGAGTTCATATTGTGTATAGCAGTCAGGCATATTTTCCGCCACATATCTTGGGATCTTGATACTTTTGCTGCTTTTAATCTTTCAATAATAGACTTCCATTTTTGTACTATTTCTTTAGGTAAAGGTGAGTCCCATTTAAATTTTTTAACGCATAATTCTTGAAATAGTAGTTTTGCTGGAAGAACAAGAGGCGATGCAAAGCCACAAGGGTCATAAACACGAGCTAGGGCTCTGAGAATATCCTTTTAGTTAATTCATCTTTATTCTGGGCTTCTAATGCTCTGTCTTCAATTTTAAGTTGTAAAGTGTCATCTTTCAAATTCCAGATTAAACCTAGAACTTTCATTTTATCTGTAACATTTCCTGCTTGTTGTTTAGGAACCTTTTCCATGAATTTACTATCATTTGATACCCAATCTCTTATGTTCATAGAAAGTTCGTTAAATATCTTCCTAGTATCATCATATAATCGTGAAGCTTCGTCCAAAGATGTTACAGAAGTAACTAGATTGTCTACATAACACTTGTCTGCAATTTGTTTAAGAAGTGCTTCATTTGTTTTAGAGATATGATATCGGATTGTGGCAGTTAATAGGAATGGACTAGAAATTATTCCAAATGGAATTCTGCAAAATCGGAAATGACGTAAGTTATCTTCTGTCAATTCCTTTGAAGGATCTTTAACCCATAGGAATCTCGTCACGTCTCTTTCTTCTTCTTGAAGGCCAACTTGTAAAAACGCCTTCTCAACGTCCGCTGTGATTCCCACTTTTCCAGTCCTAAACTTTAGCAATAGTGCAGTCAGATCTTCTAACAATGACGGCCCTCTGTACATACATTCGTTTAGGCTCGTACAATCCTTTATTTTTGCAGAGGCGTCATACACGATACGCCCTCTTTTGCCTACCTGTTTTACCATGTGATGAGCGACATAGTGAACAGGTGGACTTGTTTGGTATATGGGTGTTGTTTTAGGCTTGATCTCTTCAATGACATTCACATCCAGTTGTTCTTCCAAAATTCGTTGGTATTCATTGAGAGTATCTTCATCTGATCTACGTATCAAGCCTCTCAACCTCCCCAGGGCTAGGCCATAATTCGTTGGTAGCTCAGGTGGATATTCAATCCAAGGCCACTTGACTTCATATCTACCATTGGTATATTTCACAGTATCATTAAAGTGTTTTACAGCTTCTTCTTCTCTTGTTGTTTTGGGCGAGTCTGTAATACCAATGCTCTCCAAGCTCCATAGGAATTTCATGTCTATGCTTCTCAGTGGCAAATCTGGTTCATTGAAGTATGTACAATTTGCTCCATGACACTGAGAGTAATATGTTATAACAGATAGGATATTATCGTCTCTATCATCAGTATTACCTGACATAATCCAGCCGAAATCAGTATTTATAAGAATTACGTCATCCATTTCAATACGTTCATTTCTAATTAACGAAAAATAATAATTATTTCCTATAAGTAAATCAACTTCTTCGCCCTTAGAATCATCATCTGCTAAAAAGTCTATAGCTTTCTTAGTATTAATATTTACAACTGGAATCTTATTTGCTATGTGAGGCACCAGATTGACTCTCAATTCTTTCAAGACCCCCCTCTTGGTTTTAATATTTATTTTTGCTGATGGACTGTGTATTGTTTTTGGTGAGCTTGATGCAAAAGTGTACATTGTGAGAAAATCATCTCTGTCCGGAATGATGCCTAATTGGTTAGCAATTGAAGTAGTAAGATAACTGCGTTGTGATCCACAGTCCATTATCAGCCTACAAGGTAATTCATCAGTTTTGTTCTGGATTGTTGCCACTGCCGTCTGTAAAAACGATTTTTCAATGTTACTATTATTACTCAATGTATTCACCTTAGACATTTCAGAACTATGTATTTGTGATTGCTCACCCGTTCCTAGCTTCTTGGGTTCAGGAGCACTATTTTTTGTTTGCTTTGGGCAGAGGGCACTATTATGTTCCCCTTTACAAAAGAAACATTTCTTCTTGGACTTACATCTTGAGGCATTATGTCCTTTACCAAAACAAACATAACATTTTCCTTTTAGCTTCCACTTTCTTTCCTTGAGACTTGATACCTTAATGCAACTGTAACTATAACGTTCTCCCTCACAAAAGATGCAAGATATTTTTTTTTATTTATTTATAGACTGATATCCTGTTTTCCTATGGAAGGTGGAAGTATGTTTTCTTTTAAACGCTTCTTTGGACATACCTACTACTACACCCGCTCCTACAATGATGCTGTTGAAGTAAATGGTAGTGATAAACTTGAGTTATCCTGACTGCGACTGATGCATCTTGACCAGATTGCTCCATTGCTGTGATGACTTGCTCCAGGCTCATTCTGAGTTTTAATATACCTTTGTCTTCATGACACAGAAGGTGTACCTGATACATCACATTTTCTGGAAATTTATCACATATTAAGACGCGTAGTTGATTACTATTTGTGTCTTCTCCAAGGTTATTTAAAACCCTTAAATGTCTTTCTATAGCATTTATTGACTTCCTGCAACTAACAGCATCATTGCTACTCTTATTTATATTCATTAATGCCTTATAATGTGCATCAACTACCTTCTCTTTTGATCCATACCGCTCCTTTAGCATACTCACTGCCACCGTGTAATTTTCATTGGTAATTGACAGTCCTTCTATAGTATCTAATGCTGCACCCTGAAGTGAGCTAAGTAGATAAGATAATTTATCTACCTCTTAACTTCCTTGAATCTACATTTGCCTCAAAATGGTCCCAAAACTCGTAAAACTTCAAAGTATCTCCACTAAATTTTTGGAGCTCCAGCTTTGGTAGTCGAGTAACTTGATTTGTAGATTTCTCACTGTTGGAATTCAATTCTATAAACGCATTAACACGGGATAGAACCTCTTCAGCTTTCATTTGTTCCTCCATGTACTCAGATGACAAATCACAGCCACTTTCGGAATGCTGTATAAATTTATAGGTTTCCTGCTGTAATGCTTCTATTGCCATCTTCAAGTGTATACGCATATAGGTAAGGTCTGATAATTGTATTTCTGGCCTTTCAAGTATTTCTATAGCCTTTACTGTAATTTCCGTGACTTTTTTATATCGCATTTTAACTCTTACTTGTAATGCTTCATCCATTTTCTAATCCAAGTGTACTATCCACTCTGAACTCCAATCTTTGCTTCCTGTGCGGCACTTAATGCCCTTATCTGAAAACAACAGCACACACTGTGTTTGGATCCTTTCTGATAAACATTATTGTAGTACCTAACTCACTGCGAGTCTTTTCTTTCTCGTCCAAAAGAAATACAACTTTCATAATTTAAGTATCTAATGTATTGAATAATATTGAACAGACTAGAGCTTAAATTCCTTTTAAATATACTTAAGACTAAAGATATCTGTGTTACTTATGTTAAAATGCAAATGAATTATTACGATTTCAAAGCAAAAACAATATCACTGATTCACTTACAACCAGTAGTCCCAATTTCATCGACTACGTATGTTGATTACTTATTATTTCAGATTAGAGACTCCATAACTTATACTTATCACAATTATGTATTATTTTCCACTGTTTTCTCTTTCATTAGTACACTTTATATGAGTTTACTAATAATTAAAGCGCTATTTAGTATAAACTTTGTTGGACCAACTGTCACAGTGAAAATTTTTCGTTTTGACAACTAAAACCGCGGCATTCCTGATCGGTTGTAGTGATGTGCGAATGTACGATTCCAAAAAACCGAAAAAAGTTGACAGCCTTACCGTTACAGCCGTACCAGCTTACCGATAAGAGTAAATTCAAATTTGTAATATATAATCGTACAGTGATTTATATTTTTATTTTTCACCATAATAGATCACAAAAATAAAATGAGATTCAAAGAATCAATGATTAATTCTTACAACCCTTGTTGATACAGATAATGTCAATGGATGCGTTCAAAATTGTTAAGTATTCACCGGTAAACTGACTGACCCAACGCAACAATCGCGATTATCAGTCAGAGTGAGATATATACTTCTGTCTCTTTTTTTTTTTTTTTTTTACTGAGACGAATTCAAATACAAACACAAACGAGTATGACAATTAATAATCATAAGAGATCGTCTGATATTTAATAGTAACACGTAATAATAATTAAAAGAAAACAACTTTGCGTGGTTTATAATTTTATTCTGTTGTTGACATATATATTATAAATAAGTATATTGTGACGTGGATCAGAACAACCCAAGCCATAATACACATTAAAAAACAAAACAATATTTGCGTTATAAAAATCACCAAGAAAATTAAACCTGGGTAATTTTACGTAGCTAGGTGGGAACTTTTTGAATGAATGCAATGCCTCACCATTGACCCTTTATGTCCACTTTCTCTCAGAGTCACTATTTATAATCATTGATCAGAATCACATTGTTTGTTACACCAACAGGACATTTGGAGCCACTACAGGCCTCCACTGTAATTGACTTGACTTTGAAGCTACTCCGAGCTGGTGGCTTTCAGGATCACGTTGTTTTACGGCCCTAGATGGACCAACATGATGCCCTACTGACCTTGATTGGAGCCGGTATGGCCTCCATTGATTTGGAGCCACTACTGGCCTCCACTGTAACTGACTTGACCTTGAAGCTACTCCGAGCTGGTGGCTTTCAGGATCACGTTGTTTTACGGCCCTAGATGGACCAACATGATGCCCTACTGACCTTGATTGGAGCCGATATGGCCTCCATTGATTTGAAGCCACTACAGGCCTTCTTGCATGAAGTCAATTATTATGACCACTGTTGATATAACTTGAAAAGGGACATTATTAAGTTTTTACTTTATTCTTATTCCCACTCAGCAAACGCAAAATATCCCCGGCATCTCCACCAATTAATTTTGTCGCCGCAATATTAACTGATAATATAACATATGACAAAATTAGTATAGTTTGAAACATCTGCTTGTAGGTTTTGAGACTCAGCACTAATTATGAATAACCTTGATCACACTTGTTAATGATAACATTGATTTCTGACTTGAGTGACCCGCGGCTTATGCACGGCTACGGTCTAGCCTCGCCGGAGCGAGCTATTGACATCACGGGACTTGTCGTACCATGACGCGAGGTCGTGGTACATGGTGCAATTTACATTAATTGCTTGAATACAACCCTGCTCAAGTCAGATTGAGTTCGGGCTTGTGCCCCTTAAATGGCCTCCTCCATCCCCTTACAGCCACCCCTATATTGCCTCACTTGAATATGAGTTAGAGACGCATCTCGAACTCCCAACTTATTATGAATCTTACTGCTGTGTCTCACAACCGTTCATTGTGAACTTGTATACTTGATATTGAATCCATTGTGATTCAATATCAGTTGTGATTAATAATTACAGACAACTCACCACGCTGATGATTCTGCTGCCCTGGACACAGCCTTCTCTTCTCACCATTACATATTCTATTTTTTCATTGAAAAGGCGCGCATTTCTTACTTCAAGTGTCCTATAGACAATATAGAGTTTAGTGTTGTCAGATATATAGAAAACATGTTCCATTTTACGTTTTGTATACCATGTAACTTACCACTTGTTTTGACACTCGCGCTTCTCCGCGACACGAGTGCCCATGGGCGACGGTAACACCAGGCAATCCGTCTGCTCGTTTGCCGCCTATGTCATAAAAAAAAAAAAAAAAGTGATGACGCTTATTTAATAATTATTCATAGATTATTATAATTATGAATTACACACGAAAGTTTAAATACAAAGAAAAATGTGTTAAATAAGCCCTGAAACTGCTGAACGGATTAGGAAACCTTTAGAATCCTGAATTATACATAGTACATAGGAGATTTTACATTTTTGTTCAATACTTTTATGAGAGGTAGGGCACAGCGATGACCATCACGCTTGAATCTGGGGCAGCCCAACTGGGGAAGTACCTCCTCCTTACAGAAGACCACACCCATAATAGCACTGCTACCTTTCAGGTATGCAGTGTTGTGTTCCTGATGGTGAGTAAGGTTCACAGAGCTCCAACCCCCCTTAAAGGCCGGCAACGCGCTTGTGACTCCCCTGGTGTTGCGAGTGCCCATGGGGGACGGTAATTGCTTAACACCAGGCAATCCGTCTGCTCGTTTGCCGCCTATGTCATAAAAAAAAAAAAAAACTTATATCTAACCGAAGGCGGAATGCCAGTTTGTTGCAACTCAAAGAAACCCTTATGATTCCAATTGGACTGTACGAATTAGAATTAATATTCTACTAAGAACAACTCAAATTATTTTTAGTGAATTTTTTAAATGCCGTCTCGAACGCCGGAGGTACTCGTCGCGTAATATTAAAATTATTCCCTTTATAAAGAAAACATCTTGAAACAAAAAAAATAGGTTTTTGGTAGTGGTATTTGATAAAAATTAAAAGTCGATATCGAAAGTCTATATTTCGTGCAAAAATAACTGTGCGAAACTTTTGTGTGCAATTGGTTAGGTTTTCATAAACCCCTGTCTGATGCCAAATTTTAGAGTCGTGTATTTGAACTCGATCAGTTAGAGTACACGACTCTAAAATTAGCCCTCAGGGCGCCGATTTTTGAGAGTACACTAGAATTCAAAAAACTTTGAGGACGAAAATAATCACACACAAACGTTTCTTACCGTTCCTTTTGCACAAAATGTATAGTTTCGATAGCCACGATTATTTATTTATCTCATTCATGCTTCTAAAATACCATTTCTTCGTGTTTGAAAGAGTTAAGAATTTCACGATTCGAGCGTCGAGTGCTCAAAAATCGGCCCCCGTAATCCGAAAATCCGAGTCATAAACGTTCGTTTACTGCGGCGCTACCGGCAAAAATATTCTTAAATGTCGGACGATTGTGTCTGTCACTCTCATGACGCCTTAATTGGAGTAAAAGAGAAAGATGCTCGAAATAACGAACTTCGATGTCCGCGGTACCAGGCCTGTTTACGTAAATGGCATTAAAAATTTTCGTGAGTCATTCTAATACTGAAAACGGAAATCTATGCTCTCCGAAACGAACGAGTGAGTAAATAAACGTGAGTGAAGCCTGTTTATCGATAAAACCATAAACATATTGTTTTTTTTTTATATTATGCCATACAGCAGCGTCTGGTAACCACGGCTCCTCAACGAGCTAAGCGGGCCATTCCGTCAACCAAATTCCACACATCTCGGTTCGTAAATACCTTTTGGCGTAAATATGTTTAAAGGATCATCTGAAAAAAAACATCACCTACCAAAAAAGGAAAGGATCACCAATTTTGTGGTGGTCTAGTCCTTAGTGACTATTTACTTTTTTTGGTGATCAGTTATTATTACTACACTATTTTTGGGTAAGAATTTGTTTTCATACCTTTTTACTAACATTTAATTTAAAAGTTAAAAACAAAATAATACACAGAATGATTGCTAGAAAACCTACCATTTAATAATACACTGTAAATCGTTCCACCCGTTTAAGAGATACGATACAAACAGACATAGCCACTAAACTTATAACACCTTTTTTGCGTTGGGGGTTAAAAATCATTTACATCAAGGCAAAGCTGCCGTTTAATGCCGGCTGACTAGAATAGCGCCGCCCCATCTCCTAGCGCGGGTGTCGTAAGAGGCCACAAAGGGAAAATCCTACGGATGGGCAGCAGCGTCCGTCGAAACCCAATCTACAGTTACTGCGGTCGCCAACTCCCCACTATGACTAACTACCCCCAAGATGATACAAGTCGTATATGTGGGAGGCCTATGTCCAGCAGTGGACTGCATACGGCTTGAATGCAATTTTGAATTGTGATAGAATGTATTTGAGTAATATCTATATATTCTATGATCCTTGGTGTAGGTTGTTATTGGAAGTGACTATATTCGGGATCGGCTTGAAAAAATCAATGGTGAAAGGGCTGAAAACGCCCTCAAAGGGTGGAGTATCTCACCTGTACGCTGGTTCCCCTTTGGCTATAGATATACAACCATTGCATTATATACTTGTATGTAACTCACTACACCATTTAGAAATTACAGTACAAAAGTAAAAAGTTTTATAGACGATACTTGGGGCCGATTTTAGGTCCCCAAGTAATTTTAATTAAATTTATTTGAGTAATGAGCAAACGTATTTGTTCCTGAGTCATAGGTGTTGTCTAATGTATTTAAGTATGTGTATATTTTATATCGTTAACTGAGTACCCACAACACAAGTCTTTTTGAGCTTATGGTGGCGTTCAGTCAATTTGTGTAAAGATGTCCATATTCATTGAATAATATTAAAATAAAAATGGTTATAAAAGTAAATCTGGTAAATATTAGATTAAAATTATCTTATAGCCGATTTTACTCCACATCTTCTTTAATTTAAGAATTTTTTAATGCCTCGCGGCGGGCAAGGCCTATTGGTAAAAAAACCGCCGCCGGTCTTTCCGTTTCCGCCGGAAACAAATATAAATTAATATCTTTTATAGCAGCTTTGAAAATAATTTTACGAAAATATACTATTGAAATCTAGGTCGTGATCGAAATGTCAAAAAGTGACAAAGACGATTATACTTAGGACCATTATTGATTATACTTAGGACCATTGCGAAAAAAAATCTGCTACTCCATACAGACGACCGATGATTTTAACGACCGGTCTGGCCTAGTAGGTAGTAACCCTGCCTATGAAGCCGATGGTCCTGGGTTCGATTCCCAGCCAAGGCATTTATTTGTGTGATGAGCACAGATATTTGTTCCTGGGTCATGGGTGTTTTCTATGTATTTAAGTATTTATTTGTATCTATCTATTATCTATATCGTCGTCTAGTACCTACAACACAAGCCTTTCTGAGCTTACCGTAGGACTAGGTCGATTTGTGTAAGATTGTCCCGAAATATTTGTTTATTTATTTTTATACATACTGGGACTTAATTACGACTTAATGTATGGAGCAGCTAATTTTTTAATATTGGTCCCATGGGAAAAGTTAAGTATGATCGTCTTTATCACTTTTTGATATTTTGGATCACGACCCAGATTTCATCCTGTATATAAGGAAAAACAAAACCATACATAACAAAACCAAACACACACATTAAACATCAACGTAAAACCAAAAAAGTTTTTAGGTATAATTATTTTGGACGCAAATAAATCGCTGATTTGAGTCCTCTCTCAAAAATTTCCTCCTTGTAGGCTTAGTTCAAATCTTAATAAACAATGTTATGTCTTGTGATAAGATAGCTGTAAAATCAAGTTATCGAACCTAAACAATATGTCCGTGCAATAAAACTCCTTAATCGCCATTTTCCTCCAATAACATCTTTATTAATAAAGATATATCCAACATCAATAATAAAATACTAAGAGCGTTAAGAAAAGACATATTAATTCCGTTCGGACACCCTTCACGCTGCATTCCTCTCACACTCGGGTAAAGCTGTGTGTTAGCATCTCGCTCTAGCCCCTTCGCTTAAGTGTCAGACCAGATGTTGCCAGTTTTATTGAAAAAGTCGGCCATACTGCGACTTTCTGTTAGTAAATTAAGATGTCGGTAGAGGGAGCTACGTAATAGCGTTAATGGTTAGTTCTGTTATTAACTTTTTGTTTTTATCTGTGGAGCACAGATAGGATATTAGTTGCAATATTAGAGATGTTTTGTGTTTATGATTGGACGGTTTGGCGCGGCAATTAACGTCTTTATGTTGGTATGAGGTTGTTCGATTAGGTCGTGATTTATTTTTTGTGTCAGCTCTTCTTGTTACTTATAATATTAGAACACTACCATCAGTAATTAGTATCAGGCTTAAATAAATTAGATGCCGCTAGCGTCCTAGGTAGTAGTTGTATAGGTGAAAAACTTAACTGAAGAACCAAGTCTATGTAAGTAATATTTAATATCCTTCCAATAACTGGTGTCCTAGCAGTAAGAGCGTGTGACTTGCAATCCAGAGGTCGCATGTTCGAACCCCGGTTTGTTCTAATTAATTTTTCATAAATAAGTACGAAATATCATTTGCTATTTACCAGTCGCTTTTCGGTGAAGGAAGACATCGTAACCCAACCGGACTAATCCCAATAAGGCCTAGTTTATCCTCTGGATTGGAAGTTCAGATGGCAAGTCGCTTTCGTAAAACTAGTACCTATGCCATCCTAGGATTAGTTGCCAAGGAGACCCCAAACTCCCATGAGCTGTAGCAAAATGTCGGTACAACACGAGGAAGATGATAATGACAGCCTTCCAATAACTGGTTTAAAAAAGACAACTCCATTATTCTGAAGAGTTGGATATTTCTCCAACTCTTCAGAATAATGTTTTAAGAATTCCCATTTAAGATTATAGGCGTCATACAAACTGATTCAAAGGCACTCCTGGTATGACCTCCGTTGCTAGTGATGTGATATCAGAAATATCGTCTGATCAGGAAATATTCCTGGAATGAGGAAATATTACCCGTTATAACTGAAGCCTCATCTCAAAGCTCAAAGTCACTCAACAAGCTATGGTGAGGGCTATGCTCAGAGTATTATTTTAAATGACATTCAAGACGAGAGTCTATATTTTTATTTGTGATAAGTATAAAAAAATACAGTATATAAACATTAACTCAAATAATACAAAAATATGACTAAAAACTAACTAACTATACGAAATCTAGAATATCCCTTCGGCATGGTGCCGAAGACGCTGGCTGCGTTACCCCGCTGAACTGCGAGACAGATGCGTTGAGCGAGGTAACTGCCTGCTCTCCGGTTCCCTGTAACGTCTCTGAGTCTTCAATCAATGTATGTAACCCATGACTTACGGCTCCTAAACTAAACGTGGTCTTTGACTATCGGCGTCTTCTCAAAGCTCAAAGTCGCTCAATGAGTTATGGAGAGGGTTGCGTGATCGAATCAGAAATGAGGATCTCCGTAGGCAAACTGAAGTCACCGACATAACCCATCGGGTTAGCAAGCTGAAGTGACAATGGGCAGGCCACATTGCACGAAGAAAAGATGGCCGATAGGGTCGAAAAGATGGACAAACGACATCATTAAAGTCACTGGCTGCAGGTCGCTTCCAGCCGGTACATGTGAAGCTCCACCAATCAGGCAGGCTTGCCTTATTTAATGCATCTTATGGACGTATTCAATGGCAGAGGTACAGTCGTCAGATATTTCCAAGCTGTGGACCTAACTGACAACAACCGATTCGATCATGTTTATTTGAGTTTGTAAGTTCCCACTATTTTGGCACAGTTGTATGATTAACTTTCAATATTATTATGGCAAGTCACGCACCCCTTTACGCGTTGCATATGAGAACATTACCGAATTTCTCTCTTCAAGCCTGTTATCCGAAAATTACAGTTGGGGAAATGTTTCCGTAGATTTCACATCACTAACCATAACAATACGCCACCTGCATTCCACCGTTTTCCTTAAAACCTCCCTTTTATTTCACAAAAAGATTTATCCAAACGACATTTCCACTCTTTACGATTCGCAAAAAATCGTAATACCACCTACAAACTTACGACGAACACTCTGCAAATACTCTGCAGACTTTATTACGAAAAACTCAGTGCCGATTTTCCTTTATCTAAGCATTCGACAACTGTAACAAGATTCAATAACACACCAAATCGGCTGGCTTTCCGTTGATCCTTATTCCTGAGAGCTACGGCAGCTTTTCGGTCAGCAAATTTCTTGAGCAATAGAAAACCCAAAAACCGTTGGAATCGGCTTCGATATTTGAATATTATCGCAATATGGCGTCGATGACATGTTAATACGGCTCCGAAGCCGATATGCATAATTTTATAGTGCCAGTACGATTTTTGATTTTCTCCTTCATATCGCTATGTTGGTACGTGACTTGTTTTTGGTTCGGAGTTTGAAAAGAAAATGTTTTATCTGTGGCACAGAATAATCCATGTGTTTCAGGGCTCGAGTTGATTTGACAATTTCTTAGGAGATATTTGCTAGTTGTTAAAGTTATTTTTATTAACTGTCTCATGATATGAGACATCAATACGACATTTTGTTATGATTTTTGAGGAGAATTTATGATTAAAATATTTTTTTACTCGATCACGCAATAACGGCTGAACGGATTTAGATGAAACTTGGCGTAGATATATATAAATCTGAATTTAGACGTAGGTTACTTGATATCTCGGTAAGTAACCGACAGATAGAGTTACTTTCGCATCTATAATATTACTATGGATATGAGATACAATTGCCTAGATTTTTTTATGACAGTAAATTGAATTGAACATTAATGCCATGTAAAAATTTCGATGAACTCAGTTGTATTACAGCCAAATCATCCACCGACCGCTTTATTTATCCTTCTTGTTAATTAACACACATGCAAAGAGCACTTTTTTCTTCCACTCCAGCAAGATCCGCATGCGGGACTTATAAACTACCGCGCTAAACTAATTAACATACTACCAACCAAACAGGTTTAATAACCATGCATGTTAACGCCACTACAATACACTATTACCAACATAACCGAACAACAGATTAAATAACCATGCGTTAATACGGCACTAATACACAGGTGTACCAACCTACGCGCCGGTTAGCGGAACCGCAACGTTCGCTGAATGTAAACGAGCGGCTCTTTTCATTGCTTAGCGTGGTTTTGCTTCAGTGTATTACCAAATATAATCAGCCCTGTCGTTTAATATATGTAGGTTAATACTAACAAGTTATACGACTATATTCGGGGCGAAAAAAATTAGAGAAACCCATTTACTTTCATAGCTACGCAATTAGGTACGCGCTTTAAAAAAAAAATCTTACATTCTTGTTTCGTTAATTACTTCTATTCAGTGAAAACGAATATATATTATAATATTTTGACATGTGTCAAATGCTTCTTTTCCAGTCCGCCATATTTGTTTACTCTATTTTTTTTTGAATATGAATGTAAGCAGATGGCAGACTGTAATTATTTCCAAATATAAAGGAACAGGCATAGCATATGCGTGATTGGATTGTACGCATGATCATTGATCAAAGAGTCACTCACGCGAGATGTTCCGCATAGGATTCTATTGACAAGCTCTAAGAAACGACGCTATTTTCGTCCGTCCTTGTCATAGTCTCATATATTTTTCCCCTTCAAGCTGAATCTTTCAGAACTATCACAGTAGGAGGGATATAAACAAATACAATGAGTTTTCTTGTGTTTTCCACCGAATGCGGTAATAAATACAGACTAAGCTAATATTTTTGTTATAAAGAGCTTTACAAAACTATAGTGGACTGTTACATTTTGTTGCAAAAGAGAAAGTATCTTTGTCCCTTACTGGCGTACGCGGATGCGTGCTCTGTCATTATTTCTCCTAGCTTCAAACATACACTGGACTTGAGATGAAAGTAGTGAGCGATGAGAATGACATAAACAGAAACGTTCTAAATTTGAAATCTCGGGTCGAGTCCATTTGCCGTCGGTTGGTGACGTGACCGTGTTTTTATATTAACATAGGACTAGGTTTTCGCCAGTTTTACGACTATTTAAAAGCTAAGTGTTAGTTTATGGTTTTTGGGTTATAGTTTAACTCTTTGGTCGTCCCACTAAAGTGGTCGAGTGATGTCGTGCCTGCCTAAGTAGCAGTGGCGGTGCATCTATAGAACCAGATTCCCGACGGCTTTACTATTTTTTATATACCTGAGCGATTTACCATCAGCTCCTACAGAAAAGGAAAGCCATATTGGCTACGGTTTGCCTAAGAATAATCCTAACCCACCGTCACTGCTAAGTAGCTATGGCGAACGCTGTCAAAGCAATAAGGTTTACATCTATTCTACACTAGTCGATACGTTGGCGATAAAATTTGACGCGACAGGAAAAGCGTTGAAAAGATTAAGCGCTGGTGGCCTGTAAGAGCGTGTGACTTGCAATCCAGAGGTCGTAGGTTCAAACCACGGCTTGTACCCATGTGTTTTTTGGATCTTATGTACAAAATATCATTTAATATTTACCAGTCGCTTTTACGTGAAGGAAAACCGTGAGGAAACCAGATAATACCAATAAGACCTAGTTTACCCTCTGGGTTAGAAGGTCAGAAGGCAGTCGCTTTCGTAAAACTAGTATCTACGCCAAATCCCGGGATTAGTTGCCAAGTGGACTCCAGGCTCTAAGCCGTAGCAAAATGCCGATACAACGAGGAAGATGATTAAAACAAAATGAAACTTACGGGAGTTTTCAAAACGACGACAATTAAGCATTAAATCTTTATGAAGATCGACTTTTTGCCTTCTATTATGTTGTAATATCGATTGAAGTTTATAAATCGAACATCAAAACCAAGCTTTTATCGATATTTAATGCTTAATTGTCGTCACGAAATTGACAGTGATTTAACTTTTCTTAACAACTTTCACTAATTGGGTGCACAATTTTTTGAAAACGCCCTTATACGATATTTTTTGTCAGTATAAAACATCGGGTAAGCCTCACGCTGTATACTTTAATGTAAGTATACGCTCCAGGCGGCCGGCGGTGAGTTCTGAATTTAGAATTTAACTCAACACCCGTCTTAACTGTCATGAGCACTTGCGCCATTTATGAATTACTAAACGATAATCAAACCACTATTAAGTCTTTAGAGGCCTGGTGATAAGGCGGCTTTTATAAAATAGCCAATTATTAGTATCTACACTAATATTATAAAGGCGAAAGTTTGTGAGTACGAGTGTGTATATTTGTTACTCCTTCACGTCTAAACGGCTGGAGCGATTTTAATTTTGGTATGGAGTTAGCTGACACCCTGGATTAACACATAGGCTACGTTTGTTCCCTAATGAACCGCGGGTAACGCCGCGGGGCACAGCTAGTGTACTATAGTTTTGCTTAGTACTCCCTTTCTTTAAGCGTAACCAAAAAGTCAGTTTTCTTAAACATTAGTACTTACCATCTCATGGTTTTTTGCTATTAAGTACGAACTTTTATCATTTTCCAGAAAATTTGTTAATTATTAAACATTGGGTTTTTTACGACAAGAACATATAAGTGGTACTAGTAAGTATCACATGAATAAGCAGAATCGGCCCAAATGAATTGCCCATGAGCGACGGTAAATGCTTTCCATAGGGCAATCCGTCTGCGTGTTTGCCATCTTTGTCATAAAAAAATTCGGGCCATTAATGTTTTTTTGTGTACTTAATTTTTTCTCTTAACTCTCAATCAATACGTCTAGTAACATAGTCACCGTAAAGGCTTAAATATGACGACAGGTTTGGTCTAGTGGATAGTGACCCTGCCTATGAAACGATGGCCCTGGGTTCAAATCCTAGTAAAGACATTTATTTGTGTAATGAGCACAGATATTTGTTCTTAAGTTATGGGTGTTATACATGTATTTAAGTATTTGTATATCATATACATTGACTGAGAGCAACACAAGCCTTAAGCTTACAGTGAGGCTCAGTCAATATCTATAAGAATATGTCTAAATTTATTCATCTCATATGAAAAGAAAAGATTAATTAAATTACGCTATTACAGGCCACACCCTGTAAACGCAACAGCGCCCCCATCGGACGAATTTAGAATTTAACTCGGCACCCGTCTTGGCTGTCACTTGCAGGCCCGCGTTATATATCGCATCGCCTTTGTCGCATTAATCACCGCTATATGTTTTTGACTCGGGGCGATCGCGATCCGATGGTGGTTAAGAAACGATTTGCCTGCCGTTCGGGCGCACGGTGTATGTTTGTACTTGTGTGGTTTATTGATTTAATTGATGTTCGTGTGTTTGAAGAAGGAACCGAGGTTCCCCGGAGCTTGATATTTGAGTTAGTATATTTCTCTCTGTCGCTCTTACACATTTTAGTGGCAGGAAATATACTATCTTTATCTTATCATTTTCAAAGATGATAAACAAATGCATTGGTTCTGTACCAGACAAAAATATTTCATTATCAATAATAAAAATAAACTTGAACTCAAAAGTAAATACAGTAAGTAGGCCACAAGGGCACTTTTACATCGAGTATACAAAAGTAAAAGAGAAAAATAAAAACTACACCGGTTCTAATCCTAAAGCTCTGACCCGAGAAGCATTTTTGACCTTTATGACCGGCAGGAAACTCGGCGAGACTTATTTTTGCACTCGGTGGGACTTATTTCGTCTTCTCATAATAATCTATTAGCAGATGCCCAAGACCCTTGAAAAACTAGCTTTTCCTCGCGACTTCGTCGGCCAGCTATGCCTGTCGTCAAACTATGGTTGCGGGATGAAAATTATCCTATGTCCTTTCTCGTAGCTCAAACTCTCCATACCAAATTTCATCCCAATTGTTTCAGCGGTTCAAGAGTGACCGACAAATAGACAGACAGAGAGAGTTACTTTACTTTCGCATTTATAACATTAGTATGGATTTTCTATCAAATCAAGACAGCGTACAAATTAACGTTGCAAATTCAAATTAAGAATTCAGCAATTGAATCAAAGACAAACTTTTCTAATATAAAAAAAAAACTATTAAAAACAATCATAATTTCTTTATCTTCGCGCCCCGGGCGGAGGCGTTACCCGGAAACTTCCCCTCTCAACGACTTACCCCGTAATTGTTTTAAGCGTTTTAATCCGGGGGTGTGCCCGTAATTATATTCTTAAGGCTTGAGAAGTCATGTTGGCAGCATTGGGGAATGAGATTTGGTTTTGTAGCCATATGTTTTTTTTTTTAAACATTTATGGCCTGGAAACTAGGTAGCCATACGTCTTCTAAGACGTTTTTCATTCTCATTAAGTAATTTAAGTATACCTAGTGGTATTTTTTTACAGAAACGCTCCAATATCGTCGGTAAGCTTTGAATAAAAGTTTGCGATAAACACACAAATAAATGCTCTTGTAATAATTACCCAAATAATTTAGCAAGAACCTCCGACTTCTTAGGCAAAGTAAAAACGAAATAGGTTAGGAGTTTAAAATGTCGCTAAGTTCCGTAAAGAAGAGTTATTTTTTAATTTAACTTCAAGGCATAACAAGGTATAAAGTTTTAACGAGTTTTAAGCAGAAGAAGTCGCAAGCGGTGCTAGTATCAAAATAGACGAAAATAAAAATGAATCGTAGTTTTTTTTTATAAAAAAGGTAGCAAACGGGTAGACGAATTGCCTGATGGTAAGCCATTACCGTCGCCCATGGGCACCCGTAACACCAGGGGAGTCACAAGCGCGTTGTCGGCCTTTAAGGGGGGTTGGAGCTCTGGGAACCTTACTCACCGCCAGGAACACAACACAACATACCTGAAAGGTAGCAGTGCTATTATGGCTGTGTTCTTCTGTAAGGAGGAGGTACTTCCCCAGTGCTTCTCCAGACTCGTGCGTGATGGTACTTCGCTGTGCCCTACCTCTTATTGTTGGACGTAGTTTAAGGACATACACGGGTCCAAAAACATGCGACTGTCTGAAGGCCTACCGCATTGCGAAAATCGAAGTTCATTCGAATGATTGTCTCTGTCACTCTAAATAAGCTTTAATTGGAGTAAAAGAGACATAAAATTTTGGCCCTCTGTTACCATAAGTAGGCGTGGACATGCCATTTATTTCCGTCCATTTAAATCCAACTGAAACAGTTCATAAAACATAATAAAATATAGCTAATATTATTTCAATATAATCCCTTAACAAAGTGGGGTAAGTAAAAAACACATAAAACCGCATTGTGCCGGGATCAACATAACTCCCATTTTTAACATTATCTGTGGCTGGATTATCTATTGTTGTGGCTCTATTGTAAAAGAAGCAAGTAAGGATTTCACGTTTTTGTTTTCTCAAGTGTTCGTTATGATTGTATGCGAATTTATTAAAAATGCACTTGGATCTATTGTGGTTTGATTTAGCTTATTTAATTGTAATAGCGTCTTATTAAAAAAAACTTATAATATAATCCTTTGCTGCTCGTCTGTAAGACGAATTCATTTCCAATAATAATAATATCAATCATATTTAATCAACTTCGCTTCATCTTGCATTTTATTTACAGATAAAAAACAAAAACATTAACTCAGCTTTAACTATAGGTACTCTGTCTGTTTAGGTAGTTAAAAAAAAGGTAAACAATCTTGACATATCTTTTTATTTAAAATCAGTTTTGAAAAATAAATCATGAAAAGTTTATGACAGTTATGAATCACATAGTCACTGATTTTTAAAAAGCGTTTTTTTAATAAAAAGACACGTCAAGATTGTTTACATTTTTTGTAACTACCTAAACGGACAGAATTATAGCTCCATGAAAAACACCTAAAGCACAAGTACCAACATAACGAACTCGGCCGCCAAATTCGTTCCCAATAAAGGACCCTCGAATCAATTACCTTAGCGCCCGGCGCGCAAAAATTGGCGCCAAACCAATAACGAACTTAATTGAATAACGCTATCGAGTCTGTGGCGACATCGAGGCTAATTGTAGCTAGCTCGTATTTAGAATTTTTGATTGGATAATTTGAACTTTAACAGCGTGTAATAAGGTTTTTTTTAATTTGGATATTATTGTAGATTGAGAAATTCCAAATGTCTATCGACGTTTGAGTTGTTTCGTAATAATACGCAATTTTGACGACAGCGGCGTTATCGAGAAAAACGATATTCGTGAATTTCGGATGATTGTCTCTGTCACTCTCATGAGCATGACGCCTTAATTGGAGTAAAAGAGAAAGATGCTTAAAAATATACGAACTTCGATGTTTGCGGCACCAGGGTCTAGTGGGTAGTGACTTCAGTGCTCCTGCCTTTGAACCCGATGACGTTCAAATCGCAGTAAAAGCATTTATTTGTGTGATGAGCACAGATATTTGTCTCTAAGTCTTGGTTGTTGTCTATGTATTTGAGTACTTATTTGTAACATATATAACGTTGGCTGAGACAAAACACAAGCCTTCCTGAGCTTACCGTAGGACTCAATCAATTTGGACATCAATAACCTGTAACATTTGTTTATTTATAGATCGTAATTTTCGATAGTACGTCAAGAGACGCGGCGTAGTCATTTGTTTCCATTGACATTGACACATGACGTCACGCAGTCCGTAAACTTTTTTTTAGGAGAAAATAATGCAGTGGACATAATAATGTCAGCGGCACGGGAAACCGCGGCGGGGAATTAGCTTTGCATTATCTTCATTTTCATTTACACCGGCCTCATTTCGTGCCGGCCCATTCGAACTCGCTCTTTTTAGCAAAGTGTAAGAGGGACGCATGCTATATGGTTGTACCTATATGGAACTCATGTTAAAATTTGAATATAGAACGCCGACATGTGTGTACACACGTTACTACTACATGGCAAGGTGGTTTAGCTAACTTTTTTACATATATACCTACAAAATGCAGTCTTTAACTAGTTTTTAGGTCTAGTTTAAGGTATCTATGTGTACATATATATTTCGCTGCAATATTTTTTAGGTATTAGATACTGTTTTTTGCAATTTCATGTAGGTACCTAATTTACCTATATTTTTTTAAATAGGGTTTGGTAACGGAATTTTATAATGATATTGAAATTTGAAATACATTATATCATTGTTATTCGTTTGCTTGTATACGTTTCCTATTCTTATAATATTGTTACTTATTTAGTAAAAGTATTTTCTTCCAAATTATGTTTTATTACAATAAATTAAATTATTCTAAAATGATGTAACGGCACTTTTTTTCTTCATTATCTGTAGACACTTCGCTTATTCGATCTTCTATTGCCTTGCATAAGAGCGATAGAAAAAAACATAATAAATTTTTAAATTTCGAATTTCAGCTTTCTGTTCTAGAACTTCCAAATTTGAAATTGACTGACTGCCATCTTGTCCACAGACTACCGGCAACCAATGATGGCGCCCTGGCCCATCGCGAAACCTATCGCCAGTCGGCCAATTCCAGTTCAGCATCAGCACCTACAGCATCTACTGGCTCACTGCCACCATCCCTACTTAGCTGGTGAGATTACCTTTCAGACACCTTGGCGCCGTCCCATATTTCGGGGATATGTCCTTAAACTACGTCCAACAATGAGAGGTAGGGCACAGCGAAGTACCATCAAGCTTGAATTAGGAGATAATTCATCAATATAGTATTCAGTTAATACCTTATAAAATTATTTGGACCCGGGTATGTCCTTAAACCACGTCCAACAATGAGAGGTAGGGCACAGCGAAGTACTCACGCTTGAGTCTGGAGAAGCCCGACTGGGGAAGTGCCTCCTCCTTAATACCACAGCCATAATAGCACTGCTACCTTTCAGGTATGTAGTGTTGTGTTCCTGATGGTAAGGTTCCCAGAGCTCCAACCCCACTTAAAGGCTGGCAACGCGTTTGTGACCCCCGCGTTGCGGGTGCCCATGGGCGACGGTAATTGCTTACCATCAGGCGGGCCGTATGCTTGTTTGCCACCGTCCTTGTGTAACAAAAAATCAACCTGTTCTCACGAACCTTCGTGTCATGGACAAGCGGAAGTGTCAAAGTCACAACGCTGTTAAAATGTCATAAACAACCTAAGCTTTAATACGACTTAAATAATATTAACTCAAATAAATCCATGTTTTTTTTATATTCAGGCAAAAAGGGCAATAACTTTTATTGATCTGCCAATATTTTTATTGCATTACAATACATTACAATGGGAGGCTATAAACACGCTTGCGTTTACAAAAAAACGCCTTTAGAATTTGGGCTGTTGTCCATTTTGCCACCGTTTAATATTATTGGATTTAAAAAAGTGA
Organism: Grapholita molesta; assembly: GCA_022674325.2. NCBI lineage: Eukaryota > Metazoa > Arthropoda > Insecta > Lepidoptera > Tortricidae > Grapholita > Grapholita molesta. The sequence continues at coordinate 6,611,097 of CP053145.2, read as the reverse complement.
ATGGGATGTCTATGGTAACAAAAAATCTTGGTTTTTGGAGCTGGTCGATGATGCTTTTTTGTTGTTAAGTTTTCTTAAATGCACAAAACGTTAGATTTAAAAAGTTTGGTTAGATATCAAAATAATCATAGGTGTGCGGCGTTCTATGATTTTTAAAATAGACTTAATTATAGAACGGACCCTAGGACAGTAGGACCTTGAAAAGTAGGATTGTTTTAATTGTACCTACCATCTATTTTTTTTAATACAGGACAATCCTTACACACATTGGCTGAGCCCCACGATAAGCTCAAGAAGACTTGTATTGTGGTTAGCCAACGATATATATAATATACAAATAATTAAAAACATAGAAAACCCATGACTTAGGGACAAATATCTGTGCTCATCACACGAATGAATGTCAGAATGAATTAACCCAAAAATAATAAACCCAGGACCATCAAGACTCTTTGAGGCCTAGACCAAACCTGTGGTCAAATGTTATAAGGGACAAAAAAGGAATAAAATATTTTTAGCCCATAACTCAAATACGGCTGGACAGATGTTTATGAAATATGGCCCGGTACCGCGAACATCGAAGTTCGTATATTTCGAGGATCTTTCTCTTTTACTCCAATTACAGCGTCATGAGAGTGTCAGAGACAATCGTCCGAAATTACGAATATAGTTATTCGCGGTATCGCCGTTGGTAAGGAGATAAGCTGAGACCCTGGATTAACATAGCTTACTTTTTATCCTATTCTCAATAATGGAACTAATGTTTTTAATGTTACTATTGTTACGCGGTAGGTACGAAGTTCAAGGGGTCAGCTAAATAAATCTTACACAAATCGCCCTAGTCCTACGGTAAGCTCAGTAAGGCTTGTGTTATAGGTACTAGACGACGATATATATAATAGATAGATACATATAAATACTTAAATACATAGAAAACACCCATGACTCAGGAACAAATATCTGTGTTCATCACACAAATAAATGCCAGAAAATGGGTATTTTAGCAATAATTTTATACAAATATTTTTCTGTCTATTCGTCTAAAAGCCGTATTAAATATGCCTTAGTAACCTTACCGTGGACTTGATGAATAATATTTATTTATTTCCAAACGTAATATAGTACAAATTTAAATTTAAACACTCGTATAACCCCCAGATGCTCATGTTTGCTTTAAAGATAAACTAAACGTATGTTTGTGTATCAAATTGGGCAAATAATGCCCGCATTGTTACGTCAACAATGGATATATAAATAGAAAAGAATCACTTTTTTAAATCGCAACTACGAGGTGGTCTTTTTAATTGTATCGCGGCAAAAAGAGGGTTAAATCCGCGGTGTTAACTTGTGGTGTAACGGCCTCTTAGCCTTGTCACTGTGAGGTCCCGGGTTCAAATCCTATGGATGACAGCCCTCTGAGGGTCTAATGCGATAATCGAAATTTGTACATTTCGAACAATTTGAGGACCGGTCTGGCCTAGTGGATAGCGACCCTGCCTATGAAGCCGATGGTCCTGGGCATTTATGTGTGTTGAGCACAGATATTTGTTCATGAATCATGGATGTTTTATATGTTTCTATGTAAGTATTTATGTGTATCTATCTATTATTATATAGATCGTCGTCTAGTACCTACAACACAAACCTTACTGAGCTTACCGTAGACTAGGTCGATTTGTGTAAGATTGTCCCGTGTCTCTATCATGACCAGTGGCCCGAAATTTTTGGAACTACAAATTTTGCGGTAAGTCCTTTGGCCAGTATTATTTGTGTGATGAGCACAGATATTTGTTCCCGAGTCATGGGTGTTTTCTATGTATTTACTACGGAATGTGGTATCGAGACAAACCACATCGGTTTAACGAAACTATTAAGAAAAATTGTAACCGTTATTGTATTATCTTTCAATAAAAATAAAAATTAAAGTATTTGTATATTATATTATATCGTTGACTGAGTCACAACACCTTTCTTGAGCTTACCGTGGGACTTAGTCAATTTATGTATTTACATTTTTGTTTTATATTTTTTTTATATTTTAGTATTTGTTCTGCTATAAGGTAATGGCACCAATGTTGTACACTTTTAGCTGACAGGCACCAATGATGGACACTTAGTTCTTATTTTAAAAATCATAAAGTTATAAATTGAATATGTCCCAACAAATGCACAACACTTAACTCCTTTGAAATAAGCATTAATGTTCATGATTGGTTTCGTGTCCATTACTGGTGCCGTCACCTTAATGTTCCTATTATTTATTCGAAAAAACATAGGTAGCAATTATAAAAATTTTGAATTACGAATTGACTGTGTTTATGACGTTAGGTGGTTAGGTGGACTTTTAAATGAAGTTTATGAGTGATCATGGACAGTTTTTTTTTTTTATAATTAAGAGTTAGTATTTCCTCGGCGTACTGAGGTCAAAAATTTTATGCTGCAGTAAAGTTAGCACCTCTCTCGTGACTTGAAACCGACCCAAAGCTGACGAATCGACTATTTCCAATATTTCGCTAGCTCGGATCTCAATATTAGCACAAGGGTAAAATTTCAGCCGTATGAAGTCCACTGCTGGACATAGGCCTCCCACAAATATGACTTGTATCATCTTAGGGGGTAGTTGCCATAGTCGCCACGCGTGGCAGGCGGGTTGGCGACCGCAGTTTCAGGGTTTCGACGGACGCTGCTGCCCGTCCGTAGGATTTTTCCCTTTGTCGCCTCTTACGACACCCGCGGGAGATGGGGTGGTGCTATTCTAGTCAGCCGGTGTCACACGGCTAAAACTCTCTCGTAAAACTTATTCCTACTCTAACAATAGAATTGTTTTGCAGTGAGACCGTCGCAGGCGCATACTCAAGTGTTCCCACTGCCTGGAGCTTTCCCCTGGGCGCACAGTTCGAGAGGTAAGCGTAATCTTCCATATTTTATAATTAATGCTGCAAAAGTTATTTTTGTGAACCTTATCGAAACATTTCCTTAGGGCCTATTTGTCACATTATCTATGAAAAGGGACCTTATTGTCGATGGCGCTTATGTCGTTGTTCAAGACGATACAATACAAACGCAACGCGATTCGACGTAAGTGCCATCGACAATAAGGTCCCTTTTCCTAGATAATGACACATTTAATCATTCTTTAAGTGATTACTCTAGGAAAGATGTTACGGAGACAGCTTGGGTTTTATATTTCTTTGCGCTTTCTAGAAATAAAATACGAAGAAATCCTCTTCGTCTGAAGAGAAGGTAAGGTCAACAATAAATTGCCCAAACACGACTGGTACACTTGACGCCTTATTTCCAATTGAGATATTACAAAACCAGTTAATGCTCACTTTATGTTTAGTGTTATACCAGATATTTTGTTAGTATAGTAGTTATAGTAAGCGAATACATCTTCCATTAACAATTGACACGGTTCTACTTACAGGCCGGCGACGCGATCGGCGAACCGAACGGACACTCAGCACTCTTAGTGCTTGAAAATGGAAGCCGCGAGTGACTAAATAAACATGCGTAGAACCGTGTTAATTGTTAATTATCTTGTATCACGTTTTTTATAACGCCTGGTATTATTTGAAAATAGTATAATGCCAGGGATAGACTAGGGGACAAATGTCCGGCGACAATTGTCGGCGAGATGTCAAACGAACTCGACCGACAAGTCCGGCGACTTCGCCAGACACTTGCAGGCATAGTCATGGCTTGTCGGGCGATGTCCGGCTACGTCGATCTATGTCACCCGACGTCGCTGGCGATACGGGTTGCAGGACATTTGTCTAGTCTATCCCTGGCTTTAGTAGGACTTATTAAAACTATTTAATATTTAATCAGGTAAACCTCGGCGCGGCATGATGCGACGCGCTGTATTCTCCGACCTGCAGCGCAAGGGTCTGGAAAAACGATTCCAGGTCCAGAAGTACATCTCCAAGCCTGACAGGAAGAAGCTGGCTGAGAAGCTGGGACTTAAGGATAGCCAGGTTAGTGTCTGGATGTGGGGATAGAGGATGGCTGATGGTATACCGGCCCGTTTTGAGGTGACCGGCATTTATAATTTTGAGGTTATTTGATGAGTGATATTGGAGTCTTCCAGACAATATTGAGATTTTCTTTCGTATTGCACCCTTTTCATCATCTTCCTCATATAAATAACATTAATTTATCACTTATGCGTTCGTAAACGTTTTATTACGTCAAAAGAAACTTACACTAGAGCCTCTGAGGCGAAGCCTAACTATGTAGTTTACCCTTTGGGTTGGAAGGTCAGGAAAGCGACTGCCATCTGACCTTCCAACCCAGAGGGTAAACTAAGCCTTATTGGAGACCAGTTTCCTCACGATATTTTTCTTCACCGAATAGCGACTGGTAAATATCAAATGATATTTTGTACATAAGTTCCAAAAAACTAACAAGCTGGACTTTAAACTTACGACCTACGAATTGCAAGTCGCACGCTAGGCCACCAGACCTTTTCTAATTTAAATTTTCTTTCGTATTCCATTATTTAATATATATTCGAACCTAAGTTGCGTTACTACCTTCGAAGCCTAAAATGAAATCTTGCTATTTTTTTCTAATATAAGGATCGGAAAGGCTCATGATTTTGAGTAAAAAAAAAATATTAAAAAATTGTTTACTACTCAGTAAAATGGCGCATAGAGTAAAGTATATCACAGTCAACCTCATTAAACATTACCAACCTTACTGAATTAAAAAAACATCAACGTATTGTAAAACTCAATTGCTTTTAACACCCCAAAAACGCCTCTGAAAAGGCCCAATAATCCTTAATCAAACCTACGCGAGCTCTAAATATCGCTTTCAGTCGTAATTGTTTTAAACCTTCCCCTTCGCCTGTAAGTGACAGCCCCCTGTAGGTACCCTCGAGGGTAGCTTTTTTGTAACACCCACACCCCAACAGGGTGGATTTGGGTGAAAATAACTGTAGTTTTTTTGAAGGATTAATTTGTAGGAGCGTTTTCGCGTGTTTAACTCAGATGGTGTTTTGGTGGTTGCGGTAAACGTTGGATAATATAAATATTTTAATTGGTGCTCATGGGTAGTTAGCTTATAATTCATCTTATATGTTATCAAAGACTAAGAACATTATTGAAATACACACAACATTATCAAAAACAGTTTTTTTTTGCCTAAGCCTAGCCACATTTATATTTTATTACATTTTTGTAGGAAGTTCTAACAGCTATATATATTGTTTATATAGTAATACAGAGGCAATTATAGTGCGTTTCAAATAGGATAATTACGGTGACATCTGTCATTTCAATACAGTTTATAACCTATTTCACGTTTTGTGGTTATACATTGTATGGGAATAACAGGCCCGGTACCGCGAACATCGAAGTTCGTATATTTCGGGCATCTATCTCTTTTACTCTAATTGAGGCGTAATGAGAGTGACAGAGACAATCGTCCGAAATTTACGAATATCGTGTTTCGCGGTAGCGCCGCAGGCACGGTACCGCAAACATGGAAGTGGGTATATTTTAAGCCTCATTCTCTTTTAGTCCAATTAAGGCGTCATAAGTGTGACAGGGACAATCGTTCGAAATGTATGCATATCGTTTTTAGCGGTAGCGCCGTTGTGACACAGAGAGCAAGCTATTTTAAAAAGATTATAACTTACGGATAGAAACAGCGTACAATCGACACAATACGCTACCAAGCGCACATAACTAAGTACAAAATAGAAAAAAAAAAAAATTGTACAGTAAACTAGCCTGACAAGAAGGACTAGAACGGAAGTAACGGAACTTATCATAATGGGTAGTGACGACCCTGCCTATGAAGCTGATGGTCCTGGGTTTATATCCCAGTAAGGGCATTTATTTATGTGATGAGCACAGATAATTGTTCCTGAGTCATGGGTGTCTATATATGTATTTAAGTATTTGTATATTATATATATCGTTGGCTGAGTCACAACACAAGCCTTCTTGAGCTTACCGTGGGGCTCAGACAATCTGTGTAAGGATGGCCTGTAATAATTATTAATAATAAAAATATATTTTCAATTATATAATAAAACAACTTACACGAAAAAGAAAAATACATGAAACTATACTGACAGAAATAAAAACTTAATTATAATATATATTATTTATTTATATGACTGTTAGCCAACTATATTATGTACGGTCAACCAATTTGATTTCTAGGCCAATTCGAACCTTGTCACAGTGACGTTAATATGAAATCTTTTGCGACTTTCATATAGATGTTCACTGTGACAAGGAACCAAGTGGCCTATAAATCAAACTGGTTGACTGTACCTACATGTTACTATTTCATATGAAAATTTCAGTAATTTATTTTATTTCGGTTATAGGTACTACACACAATTAATATTTTTTAAATTAACACACTATATCTTGACGGGTGTTTGAAAAATCTATAAGATGTTTTTTATCCTATTTTTTGTTTTAAGTATGAATCTTTCTAGACGTTAAGGAATGGAAATTCTCTTGGATTTTATAACATACTAAAATAATTATTAATGACTATAGACTATGCATTTAATTCATAGTACTTAAATAAACATTGGAAGTATTGATACATTTATTTACAGAAATTACAATCGTATGATGATAACTACAAGTACTTAACAAGTTACAGTATAAAATCTAAAAAAGGCCCTTGAGGCATTGTACCAAGGATGCTGGCGGCATTTCCTCGTTGTATCCCAAAACATTTAGATTTATTCAATAACCGTGTGTTGCGTTCGTAACGTCATGTCAAAGTCAATAACAGGAAAATTCTTAAAGAAAAATGTTAGCTTATCCTTTATTTTAAAAATAAAGCCTTTCACTATCAATTTTAAAAAACAAAAGATCAGGGTTGTTTGTTTCCGCCCTTTGCCGGTTTTCAGTTTTAATTTCCGTTGTAAAATTTGTTTTTTGTCTATAGTGAGTATACAGAATTGCTATTAAATTTGGCTAAACTGTTGAAATATATTTACTAATAATTATAGAACGGTTATATTCCTAATTAAAATAGTTTATGGTACATATGTGCAGAAAACGCGAAAGTTTAAACTGTTAACTTTATTCACAAGAGAGCAAAGTGATTTCATATAAATTTCAAATGTATATTTTGTCGTCGGGTGGGTGAAAAATTAAAGTTAGGTTGATATAACTCTTTTTATATTGTATTATTAGGTACTTAGTACTACTATAGTACTACTACTTAATATATTTTATAATTCATCTCTATTTTTAGTATTTATATTCCCTCTCATAGGAGCGATAGATCTAGGAGTCTATTTATAGCATCTAATCATTAATTATAGTAGAATTACAGGGAAGTGGCATTAAAGAATTGGTAAAACAAATCTAAATAACTGCAGATACAAAATCAACTTCATCGCTAGCAATAGGTAAGTAGATAATTCTGAAAATCTCTTCCGTGTACTTATTTTCTGCATAATGCACCCTACTAGGTAGATATCTATTAGACAAACAAATATAAATATTACCCCATTAGCGTGACTTACAAATTTTAATTTTGACAACTTTGTTACTATAGTTACGCATGAAAAGTATAGAGGAATAAAATTTATGTCTTTTTTGCATTGTAATATTGCTTATAGTTTATCAAACGATCACCAAAGTCTCTTCACTTTTCTAGAAGTCACTTTAATTAAGTACCTACACTTTTTTCTGAAATCTCCCTAAAATGCGATATCTGAATTACGTATTAATAAAATATCATATTTTCATTGAACTATTTATGGTAATAAAGCCCAGCAGACTTGTATTAAGTACTTCCAACATCCAATATTGAACATCGCAAAAAGTGCGAGCATATAAAAATATCGTAATCGCATCGGAACTCTAAACCATTCTTTTATTCCAAACAAAGCATTAGCAAAATCTGACGGAAAATCACCCGCCAAAAACACTCCCAACATAATAAAAAAAACTCGCCAACAGTGACATAACAATAAAATATACAAACGTTCTTAAGACAAAAATACGCCTTTACCCGCGAAAGAGAACCGCGTATAGAAGTATCCTAAGTTAGAACGAGACCGCTATAACGTTAGAACGGCGTCTTATACCCCGTTTCTATTGGCCCATTTGTATCGAATAAAAGTGTTCGCGCTTTTCTATTGGTGCCCGCGCGTTTGTTTTTTTTTTCATGGCTGCGTTTCGTTTTTTTTACGATTTCTGATGGTTATGGACCGGTCGTAAGCAGGTTTTCGGTTTATTGAATGTTTTCGAGTTATTAAGTTGCCTGTTTGGATTCGTTTGAAATTAGGGTCTGATTTAGATTAAGTTTGAGATTAGGGTGTTTGTACACTTAACTCTTTTGTTATATTTGTGTCGTATTAAATATACACCAAAAATACAATTTTTTGACAACAGGTCTGGACTAGTGGGTGACCCTGCCTATGAAGCTGATGGTCCTGGGTTCAAATCCCAGTAAGGGCATTTATTTTTGTGATGTGATGTGAGATATTTGTCCCTGAGTTATGGGTCTTTTACATATGTATTTTAGTATTTGTATATTATATATATCGTTGGCTGAGTCACAACACAAGCCTTCTTAAGCTTACCGTGGGACTCAGTCTATTTGTGTAAGAATGTCCTGTAATATTTATTTATTTATTATGTAATGTCGCATTAGAAGTAGGTTAGTTACAATTCTAACAATATAAGACGCTTGTGACTCCTCTGGTGTTGCGGGTGCCCATGCGCGACGGTAATTGCTTACCACCAGGCAATCCGTCTGCTTGTTTGACACTTTTATCCTAAAAAAAAATGTTATGGTGAATATTATGATTGCAATAATAAAAGCTAAGTCCAGGAAAAGTTTAACTCAAAATCATTAAAAATGTAAGAAAAATGATTGACATCCATTATTAAATATTTCGGGACATCTTATACAAATCGACCTAGTCCTACGGTAAGCTCAGTAAGGCTTGTGTTGTAGGTAGTAGACGACGATATATATAATAGATAGATACATATAAATACTTAAAAACATATAATACACCCATGACTCAGGAACAAATATCTGTGCTCATCACACAAATATATGTCCTGACTGGGATTCGATCCCAGGACCATAGACATCATAGGCAGTGTCACTACCCACTAGGCCAGACTGGTTGTCGAAAATTAAAACATTAAGTAAGACATCAAACCAGCTAATGTAAAAAAACACTCAATAACAATTTGTATGAAACTTTGCACTCTTGTGAATAAAATGCAACTTTGCCATCTGTTTTCAAAGAACAAAACAGTTCTTTCCAAGCTAGCGAGGTGATAAATATTAAACAAAACGCATAGATTAACGGTAAACGCGAACAAGTCCGTAACGCAACCGTTAATTACTATAATAAGATACGAACGTTAACGTAGGAGTCCAAAATGGCGTAAGACACTCTCGTATACAGCGTGAGTTTATTGGATTAAAATATATTAAACAAAATATTATTTTTTATTTGTTTCATTTTTATTGCACAAACAAAAACTTACTGTACTAAAAACGATTTTAATATCATGAGGCATTTTCTATCAGTTAAACTTAGAACAGAAAAGATTGTAGACGGTGCTTGTCACAACTATGACGAAAGCTTATCAAAATTTAATTATAACGCTAAACTAATTAAAATTATACTAACCTCTACCATTAAGCGATTTTTATGTTGTATACTAAGTGACTGTAATTTGTTTTGTGAGCTTAGGCTCACAAAACAATATAAATAAAATAAAATAACAGGGTAACTAATATACTAATACATATATAAGTACCTAATATTGATAAATGCAAGGTGCCAATGCCGGCTGAGACTAGCACCACACAATCTCTTCCCGCAGGTGTCGTAATTCGTACGTAAACCGACGGATGGGCAGCAGCATCTGTACCAATAGCTACTGCGGTCACCATCCCGCCTGCCAAGCGTGGCGAGCACGGCAACTACCCCAAAAAGATACCAGTCATATTTGGAAAAACCTATGTTAAGCAATGGACGTTTTACGGATGAAATGATGGTGATATACAATTCGAAATTATTTGTAGTTCAAACAGAAACACGTTGTATAACCACAGATTAGTCTCCAAGGCAATCTTAATTGCTTGGCAAATTAATTGGTACTTCAAAGAACAAAAGGAGATAAGACGTTTGTGTGTTCCGCGGTCCTCATAAACACGTACTTTGTGTGTTCACTACATATACATACTGTATATCGTTCGTAGACTAGGATATCCGGTTTGAATAATAGTTATTTGTCATATAAGGGAGCAAAGTTTGTGTTTACCTTCTCGTGCTAATATTGAGACCCGAGCTAGCGAAAGATTGGGCGAACTGGAAGACGCAGCGTAGGTAGGCCTCCCACAAGGTGGACCGACGACCTAATTGATGCTGCTGGATGTGGAAAGCGCAGGATCGGTCTTCTTGGGTCGTTCTGGGGGAAGCCTATGTTCAGTAGTGGACGTCTTTCGGCTGACGTGATGATGATGATGAAATTACTTTGCACTCTTGTGAATAAAATGCAACTTTGCTATCTGTTTGTAAAAAATAAATCTTTCTGAGTTAGTTACGTGAAAAATATTAAATTTATAATGATGTAGGTATGTTGATAAATTGTTACAATGATAAAATATTTTTTTTTTTTTTTTATAAAAGACTGACCAGCGTTTGACCTCAGTCGCACCTGATGGAAAGTGACGACGAGGTCGAGGGTGTAGCACGCTGGTTCAGTAACAGCCTATTCACTCTTGCCTTGAAAAGACCCAAATTATATCTTACCGGGAATACAGACGAAGGGATCGAATTCCATTCCTTAGCAGTCCGCATTAGGAAGGTAGAAGCGAATCGCTTCGTGCGAATGAATGGAATATTCACAACGTAAGGATGAAACCGCTCCCCTCGTCTGGACGTCCGGTGGAGGAACGGAGATGGCGGAATTAAATCGTGCAGTTCCTGTGCACACTCTCCAAAATGTATCCTGTAAAACACAGACAAACTAGCAACCCTGCGACGGTGCTCAAGGCTTTGTAACCTTACACTCAGTAATTCAGGATCGCCAATGAGTCTGCGAGCACGGTGCTCTATTGAATCCAAAGCGGCCAGCTGATACTTGGCAGACCCGTCCCAAAGATGGCAACAGTACTCCATGCACGATCGAACCTGAGCTTGGTAAAGTGTTAGAAGCTGTTCCGGCGTGAAGTACCGCTTCACCCTGTGTAAGACCCCAAGTTGTTTAGCAGCGGATTTCGCTTTGGCCTCAATAGTGGCACCGAAGTTCAGCTTAGTAGTTAATTTCAGCCCAAGTAGTTCGAGGTGGTCCGAAATTGCTAATGAAACATTCTGGAAAGCAGGAGCCAAGTTAAAAGGGCTCCTTTTGGCTGTGAATAAACACGCCTGTGTCTTGGAAGCGTTAAACCTGACCAAGTTGGCTTCGCCCCACTCGTCAACGGCCTTCAAGGTCAGGTTCGTTCGATCAACCAAAGCTTCCCTAAAGGATTCGGTCTCTCCACTAGTAGTTTGGGCCTCAGGAATATATCTCTCAGTCACCGTGCTGTCGTCTGCATACCCAAAGATACCGGGCTTTAGCAAATCGTTTATATGCAGCAAAAAGAGGGTAGCTGAAAGAACTGAACCCTGAGGCACTCCGGCATTAATTGCAACGCGATCCGATGAGCAACCATCCACTACGACCCTAATAGATCGCTGCCTCAGGAAATCAGAAATCCAAGAGCACAAACCAGCAGAGATTCCGTACGCAGAGAGCTTGCCCAGAAGGCCGTCATGCCAAACCCTATCAAAGGCCTTGGAAATGTCGAGAGACACGGCGAGAGCTTCGCCGCGTTTCTCGATGGCCTCGCTCCAAATGTGGGTAGCGTACACTAGAAGGTCCCCAGTAGACCGCTTTCGGCGGAAGCCGTATTGCCGGTCGCTAAGGAGATCGTTACCTTCAAGATACGCAAGGAGCTTGTTGTTCAATACACGTTCCATAATCTTGCAGAGTATGGAAGTGATTGCAATGGGACGATAATTCGATGGGTCCGCACGGCTACCCTTCTTAGGCACAGGCTGCACGTTAGCAAGCTTCCACGCTTCGGGAACTTTTCTCGACTTTAGGGAAAGACGAAACAGGCGCGTCAAAACAGGAGACAACTCAGGGGCACACGTTTTTAAAACGACTGCTGAGATACCGTCGGGACCACTAGCCTTATTCACATTTAGACAGCGTAGTAACTTCAGTACTTCCCTTTGATGAATACGCACCTCTGGCATTGATACTTCGCAGCGGGGCAAAGAAGGAGGCATGGCACTACCAGCGTCTAAATGTGAATTTTCCGCAAATAGAGAGGCAAACAAGTTCGCCTTCTCTTCCGCAGTGTGGGCCAGTGAACCGTCCGGTTTCAGCAGTGGAGGTAGTGATGGGCGACAGAAATTCAACTCAGCCGATTTCGCGAGAGACCAAAACGCTTTGCTCCCAGATGGGTATGCAGCAAGTTTGGCCCCGACACGACGAACATGGAGGAATCGAGCTTTCTGCATGACCTTCTTGCAGTACTTGGCAGCTTTGTTATAGGACTGTTTCTTTACGTGTACATCCGGAGCTTTACAACTACGAGCATCAACCCATGATAAATACGCCACGTGCTTAAGCGCTTCCGCCTGAGCACACTCAGCATTAAACCACGGGCGAGCTGCGCCACCAACAACTACGTCGGAGTAGGGGATGTAATATTCCATACCCCGACGCAACACATCAGTGACAGCTGCTGCACAGCTCGTCGGATCATCACTATTGAAACAGGTTGGCAGCCAAGGATATGATGCAAAGAAATGCCGCATCTCATCCCAATCTGCTGACTTGTATCGCCACACACGGCGCATGCCCTTCGGGCTAAGGACAGGAGGTGAGTGGTGCGACACAAATTTCACCAGACAGTGGTCAGAAGTTCCCAACGGGGATGACACTGACACGTTGTATCTGTCCGGATCGGTAGTCAACAGAAGGTCCAGGCAATTAGGCGTGTGACTCGCAACATCCGGAATGCGGGTGGGTTGGTCGACCAGCTGAGAGAGATCCAGCGATAACGCAAACTTGCGTGCCTCTCTCCCTGCATGGTCAGTGAACTGGTATGGGCACAGCCACTCCTCGTGATGAGCGTTAAAGTCCCCCAGAAAAACCAATTGCGCACTCGGGTACCGTTGCTGAGCCACACCCGCCGCATCACTAAGTTGTTCAAAGAGCCTGGTTGTCTCCTGGTCACCGCTGTGCGATCGGTAAACCACGGCGTAAACAATTTGTTCAACGCCGAGGTCCACCAGAAGCCATAAAGAGGAAAGGTTACGGTCCTCAAGGTTACGGAGACGCCGATAACAGATGTCATCGCGAAGATACACGCACACGCCAGCCTTCTGCACAAAAGAGTGCTCCAGGGCATATCCCGGGTATCTACCGGGTATATCTTTCTAAAAGAAAACAAATTTGTGTCATTATCTAGGAAAAGGGACCTTATTGTCGATGGCGCTTATGTCGTTGTTCAAGACGATACAACATAAACGCAACGCGATTCGACGTAAGCGCCATCGACAATAAGGTCCCTTTTCCTAGATAATGACACATTTCTTTCGAGCCCCCATTTTCTCTAGTGTCTAAAGAGGCGACAAAGGTAAAAATCCAACGGAAAAGCTACTACGGTCGCTAGCCCGCCTGCCAAGCGTGACTATGGCAAATTCCCCCAAGATGATACAAGCCAGAATTGAGGGAGGCCTATCTCCAGTGGACGTCTTAGGACTGATTTGATAATGATGATGATGAAGGATATATTTAAATATAAATTAATCTATAAATCTGCACGATCGAGCCTGTAGTAGTTTTTAACGTAATATTACTTTACCATCGCGTTAGAATTTCCCATATAAATAACATTATCATTATCACTTACGCGTTCGAGGCGTTTTTTACGTCAAAAGAAACTTACACTATAGCCTCTGTACAAAACATTAAAAAAAAACACGGTGTATACACTACTCATATCTTATCTATACATAACCAATTATGTCCAATAATAAGCACTCAAAGCCCCAATCGTTTAAAAATAAAATCCCAGTTTAGCCACCATATAAATTCCCCCGCCAACAGTTTGGCCAACATTACAGATAATCTCAGTTTAATTTAAAATGAGGGCGTTCGCATCGCCCGACCTCGGCGCGACTTATCGTTGACGATAACCAGTGTAAACAGTCCTTAAGTTGTATTGAGTTAGTAATATAATGTACTAGATGATGCCCGCGGCTTCGCCCGCATGGTTAGAGGAAAATGTAACATATTGAGTCTTCCCGTGGGAATGAGATGTTTTCCCGCTGGAAGTAGCCTATGTCACTCTCCATCCTTTCAACTACCTCCACTTAAAAAAACACGTCATTTCGTCGCTCCGTTTTGGCATGAAAGACGGACAAAAAAACACTCTTTCACATTTATAATATTATAATAATAATTAATATATGGATATGTCAAATACATTGCTTGGTCAAATAAGTTTTGAGCAGTAGTTACTTTTTCTTTCAAATCCAGTAATTTTTAAGTTGTAGACTGAAAGTAGCTCAGTTTTATGAGCATAATCGATATTTAAAAGCCCCAATTTTGGAGACACTAAAACGATAAATTACATTTTAAAAACGTATTTTTTTTATAACCTAAATTTACAACTTAAGGCGCTGAGTTATATCACTGACCTTATTCTAGTCGATGGTCGGTAGAAAAAAAAATTGGTCAAATGACAGGCGAGCGCAAGGTAGAGTTCATACGACGGTCTGATACTGTGAAGACGATAGTTGCCAGCAATATGTAACGCGTTATCCTTATGGCTTATCCATAGGCATACCATTTAACTAGACGGAGCGTGCTAATAATAATACCACGATCGAAAAGGCTGGTCGTATGTAACTTTCCATAGGTACGGCAGAGACGGCGCTATTTTCGTCCGTCCTTGTCAGTCTCGCATATTTTTGTTCCCTTCAAACTGGACCCTTCAGAACTGTCAAAGTTGGAGGGATACAAACAAATATAATTGGAGTTTTCTTGTGTTTTCAACCATAGTTGCGGTTAATACGTAATAAGCTAATATTTTTGTTATAAAGAATGTCCTGTAAAGCAAAACTATAGTGAATTACATTTTGGGCTGCCAAAGCCAGAATATCTTTGTCCCTTACTGGCGTTCGCGGATGCGTTCTCCAGTCATTATTCCTTCTAAAGGCTTTTCACACGCATTGGAGACAGATCTTACGTGGTCGCGATCGTCAGCAATGAGGGAGCGAGGGAGAATTCTGATCACTCTCGCTCGCTGAGCGATTTTAACAGACCGAGGGCCCGTCTTGCACCGTTGTATTTGACGTGAAATAATTGTAGGGTGCCGCGCAGCTTCGCGAAGGATAGACAGGACGGGAAAATAAAGCCCCATTTAGACGACCGGTCTGGCCTAGTGGGCAGTGACCCTGCCTATGAAGCCGATGGTCCTGGGTTCGATTCCCAGTCGGGGCATTTAATTGTGTGATGAGCACATTCATGTTCCTGAGTCATGGGTGTTTTCTATGTATTTAAGTATTTATATGTGTCTATCTATTATATATGTCGTCATCTAGTACCTACAACACAAGCCTTACTGAGCTTACCGTAGGACTAGGTCGATTTGTGTTAGATTGTCCCGTAATATTTATTTATTATTTATTTATTTAGACCAGGCAAGAACTGGATACGATTTTCATTACAATTCGCGCTCTCGGCGAATTCGGTCGCTTTATATAACCCCGCAATGTAATAAAAATCGTATACAATTAATGATTTTTATGATAAAAACTATGTTCTGACCAGATTATAGCGAATATAACATACATATATTATTTTGTTATATACAATGACGGTAACGAAATTATTATGAACGGTATTTTCAAATAATATACAAGCATTATAGTTTTACAATAATTACTTCACTACTACATTAAATCCAAAAAACAAGTACCAAGGATGCCGGCAGCATACAAGAAGTAATAGTCTAGTAATTTAACATAGTATCAGGTTTTTTTTCTCTATTATTAACCTCAGTGTCAATTTGTCATATGGACAATCTGCAAAACTCCAACCCCGGCCGGCAACGCGCTTGTGACTCCACTGGTGTTGCGGGTGCCCATGGGCAACGGTAACTGCTTACCACCAGGCAATCCGTCTGCTCGTTTGTCGCCTATGTTATAAAAAAAATCTGCAATAAAACAATGTTATTAATTTATTTATTTATTATTTCCTCGTTGTATCGCAATGCTGATTGATATTGATTTTTGATATTTAACATATTGCCATGTCTACGCATCTGTTTTCCTCAGCTCTGTAGCCGAGGGTCCCTGAAGGGTGATTTTTACTTCATGCCTTTAGATTAGCCTTAATCGGCGAGGGGAGGTTGCGGCTTCCCTTCTCTTAAGGCGACTAGCGTTGTTAAATATTCATTTTTGAATAACTTATGATGAATAAAAAAGTATCTATGGAAAACATTGATTTCTGGTTCTCATGAACCTATGTTTATCTATCTTTTTCGTCTGAAATGTTCTAGTGAGAAGGACAGCCAGTTTGTATAGTGACGCGAGTGACAAGCAAAGAAACAATCATAGACATTATTTGTTATTATTTCAACGAGTCAACTGATACAGTATGAATAGTATGATTTTTTCTGTTGTGCATTTATTGGCAAACTATCAATCTATAACGCTTTGAATTTTTAATTAAGTACTAAGTGTCCATCATTGGTGTCTTTTTTTTTTATGACATAGGCGGCAAACGAGCAGACGGATTGCCTGGTAGTAAGCAATTACCGTCGCCCATGGGCACCCGCAACACCAGATGAGTCACAAGCGCGTTGCCGGCCTTTAAGGGGGGTTGGAGCTCTGGGAACCTTACTCACCATCAGGAACACAGCACTACTTACCTGAAAGGTAGCAGTGCTATTATGGCTGTGGTCTTCTGTAAGGAGGAGGTACTTCCCCAGTTGGGCTGCCCCAGATTCAAGCGTGATGGTCATCGCTGTGCCCTACCTCTCATTGTTGGAGGTAGTTTAAGGACATACCCGGGTCTGTCAGCTGTTTCCAACATTTAAGGGGGCCATGACCCTATTATATTTTAGTCAGAGTTGGCCTATCCGTCTAGACCAGTTTGACACAAAGAAACAGCGGAAAGATAATGTTTAATTTAATTACTTTATTATATGGATTTAAATTCGACACTACTTTCGAGATAGTTAATCTTTTTTTTATACAAGACTGACTGAGCGTTTGACCTCAGTCACAACTTATGATAAATGTCGACGAGGTCGAGGGTGTAGTACGATGGTTCAGTAACAGCCTATTCACTCTTGCCTTGAACCAAATTATATCTTTCCGGGAATACAGACGAAGGGAGCGAATACCATTCCTTAGCAGTCCGCATTAGGAAGGTAGAAGCGAATCGCTTCGTGCGAATGAATGGAATATTCACAACGTAAGGTTGAAATCGCTCCTCTCGCCTGGACGTCCAGTGGTGGACGGAGATGGCGGAATTATCTTTACTTAACACGTTCGCCTCCGGTATTGTTACTAAACGCTTACACTATGCCGGTAGAAATTATCACGATCACTCAAAGCATGCCACTGGCATTAAACGAAATTTATATTCCTATGCCGCTGTCATAATTCAAGTTCTTACTTCTGTGCCAGTGGTATATGAATACGAACATTTTTAACACAACTGTTGTGTCGCCGGCATTGGGTAGTTAATTTATCTGAACATACTTACGTGTCACCGGCATAGGAGAACTATCTTTTTAAACACAAATACGTGTCACTGGCATAGAAATTCAATAATTTTTGATCACATACGTTGTGTCACTGGCATTGGAGAAGGTTTAATAAGATCACAGACGTTGTGTTGTCGGAGCTGAACGTGTTAATATGACTCGATCGTTACTAAAAAAGTCAATTTTTAGATAATATTCTAATTTGTTTAGACGTTTTCAATTTACGAGGCCGCTGATGTAACCAGTCGCCTTAAACAGCGCCTTTAACCATAATACTATGATCTATAAACACTGTATTTGCTAACCGTTTCACAGTCCAAATAACATTGGACATATTATAGGAATAAGTTTGAAAACTGAAGCATGTCTATGTAGTTGTGCGGAGAATTAATATGGAACTTACGTCAACATTTGAATAAAGAACGCCGACATGCGTGTACACACGTTGCGGCTATTTACATAGGCCAGCTGCTTTTAGCTAAGTTTTTCACCTATAGCCTTTAGTGTTGACGGTCGTTGTGACTGTAAAGTCCTACAGCGGCGCTACCGAGAACAAAGATTTTCTTAAATTTCTGACGATTGTCTCCGTCACTCTCATGTGGAATTGGAGTAAAAGAGAAAGATGCCCGAAATATACGAACTTCGATCTACGAACTAGATGGACTGACCTCGATTGCTGTTAGTAAGTAGGTGGTAGTTACAGATCTATCTCTGGGGCAGTCCATGAGGGAGGCTGGCGGCCTATGGCTGGCAGCGGACATCCGTATAAATTATGTCACCCATTTGGCGTAGCGTGGGCAGACACTCCACAAGGTCGACTGACGGACTGAGTCGTATATACCTATGTCCTTAAAATATTGATATCATTAAAAAAAGATAATGAGATTATAGTCTAAACTCCTTAAAGATCATCATTTCAGCCGTAAAACGCTTACAGCTGGACATAAGCCTCCCGTAAATATGACTTGTATAACCTTGGGGTGGTGTTGCCATAGTCGCCACGCTTGGCAGGCGGGTTGGCGACCTCAGCAGCTGTAGATTCGGTATCGACAGACGCTGCTGCCCATCCGTTGGCTTAAAGTTTATATTCTTATTGCGACATTATTATTGATATACATACAGTGTGTAAGTCTAATACGGGCGAAGAATTAAACCAGACATAGGATTTACCAGTATAATCATTAACCAAAAGGTGTTTCTTTAATTATACCTATTATACATATGTAATTAATTTTTGTAAAATTTCTGAGCAGTAATGTACTTACTGCAAACATTACGCGATATGAGCTTTTGAAACTGTCAACGAGTGTTTAACTCGAGTGTGTTGCATTACACTGCGGGCCGAATTTTTTTATATGGATAAAAAATTTATTGTACTTCTAATCAAAAATTATCTAAATATATTTCCTATGTCCTATTCTACCCTCCGTTAAGAGATTCGCCCGTGTAAGATTTACGCACTGTATAAATATTAGCGTCGGTGGTCACCACTGTAGGAGTCAACCATTAATGGTTGACTAGGGGGGAATACTATGCCGGTAGGCACGCAGTAGTGTATGCAGTATTTCGGCGCGTGACGATAGGTTGATAGTATTTTATCACGCGCCGAGTCAGTAAGATTATGATTGTACAGATGTAGATTAAGAACATAATATTAAGGAAGCAAATGTATATATGCACTAGTGAGTAAGGAATAGACTAGTCTAAGTCAACCAGTCAACGGTCTCTTTACTCATCATGCCGCTACCCATACATTTACTAATATATTGCTATAAATTAATTAATTAATTATATATATTTGTATTTGAGTATTCGAATGTGCTTGTTGCTAGGCCTACATGAAAAAAAGTAAATAATTATAAAAAATGGCCACCACTAGGATTCAAGCCCAAGTAGCGACTAGATAAAGCGACCCCTAAGTTGGTAATCAATTACATGTGGCCGCGACAACGCTGCAGCTGACGCGGGCCCTTTTTGGGGTCCCCTGG
Organism: Grapholita molesta; assembly: GCA_022674325.2. Lineage (NCBI taxonomy): Eukaryota > Metazoa > Arthropoda > Insecta > Lepidoptera > Tortricidae > Grapholita > Grapholita molesta. Next base: position 6,591,307 of record CP053145.2, on the reverse strand, counting down.
AACTATTAGTACACAAATACTAGTTCGTATAAAATAGTATAATTACTACTTAGATACTGTAGTGTTATTTTTTTACCATACAGAAACGTCTGCTAGCGAACATCTTCGATATTTAAATCGAAAATAATTTAGAACGGGGTAGCACATTGTAAGATTTGTGTATCGTACCATAGAAAGATACAGTGAGGTCTCTAGTTTAAACGACAAGAAAAGAAGCGGTCGTCCGCGTACAGCTAGGACTCCAGCGGTTGTACAAGCAATTAGGGCACGCATTGCCAGAAATCCCGCTAGGAAACAAAAAGTTATGGCCCTCCAGATGGGTTTGAGCAGAAACACGGTGAAAAGAGTGCTTAATCAAGACCTGAGACTTCGTGCTTATAAACGAAAAACTGGCCATCTTCTCAATGGTCGGCTTAAAGCTTTAAGGCTTAAAAGATCTAAAGCTTTATTGAAGAAGTACGCTAAAAATAAGCACCGTTGTATACTGTTTTCGGACGAGAAAATTTTTGACATAGAAGAAAACTGTAATAAACAAAATGATAGAGTGTACGCTCGCAATAGTAAAGAAGCGTCTAATAGCATTCCCCGTATTCAAAGAGGTCATCACCCTTCATCTGTGATTGTTTGGCTGGGAGTTTCTTATGCGGGCGTCACTAGTATGCATTTTTGTGAGGAGTAATATTGTGAAACCACTATCCCATACGATGTTTCTAAACCAGCATCGGGTTTTCCAGCAGGACTCTGCTCCAGCCCATAAGGCAAAGTCTACACAAGCCTGGCTCGCCTCCAATAAAATCGACTTTATACGGCATGAAGATTGGCCCTCCTCTAGCCCAGATCTTAATCCTTTAGACTATAAAATATGGCAGTATTTAGAGGAAAAGGTGTGCTCAAAACCTCATGCAAATCTAGACTCGCTGAAAAAATCCCTTGCTACGGCAGTGGCCAATATCGACATGAAAGTGGTGCGTGAATCCATTGACGACTGGCCACGAAGACTTCAAGCCTGTGTAGATAATTATGGCGGTCATTTTGAATAAATGTTATACATTTAGATTCTCTAGTTTATAAGCTTTCAAACGCTGTACAAATTATACGGAATAAACTGAAACTTTTGTTTTTATTTGATACTATGTATATGACAGAACTTATGAGCCGACTAGGTATGTAGATTTTTTGATGAAAGCTGGATTGCCTAATCTAGCTAACAGCCTAGATTGAAACATATTTCAGAATTTCGAGTTATTTTACGAGTACTATCAGAATTAGACCATAAGATATTTATTTATTTTAAAATATTATTACAATTGACATTATTTACAAAATATATTTAATTAATTATAATCAATTCATATATACTTTGCGACTCCAATGACGGTTACGCGTAAGTTTTCGTCTGTATTAAACGAGTTACCTCTACCTGTATAGCGTTATGCCATCTGTGGGCATTTCCTATAATCTACGCTGCGAACACGCACAGCAAAATAGGCATTATATTCATACAAATAAACACGAATTTCCCATCACAGTCCACGCAACCAATGAATCTAATTATCGGACGGTCTGCTTCGAAATTTGAAATATTCATATTTGGAATGAATATTCAAACGGGGCCTGTTTACATTCACGGCGTTCCAATTTCGAATGTTGAATTTCTTTATTTTGCCGCGGTTTTTTGGCGGGAGTTTTTGCGTGATTGACAGTACGCCATGTTTGCATACCATAGTCAAATAGTTTTTTTTTGTTTGGCCATTCAAATTCGTTGTTGTATAATTGTAATATTTTTGTACAGTTTAAATTTAAATAGTTTTATTTGCTTAACCCTTTGGTGATTTGCGTTGACTTTTATTCATATGCAAATTTTGTTTTACTGAGACAATATGTTACATATTTTTTGTGTGATATTCAGATTAAATAGTCGTATTAGAGATATCATACAGCAATTTGTTTGTTGTTGTTATTTTAATGCCATTTTGTTTTTTTTTTTGTAATGTCTTTAAATTCACACATCCCTTTTAACTGCCAAGGACCTCCAGTTTTTTTTATATGCAATAATCTCATACGCCCCAATTTTATGTGACATAATCTTATATTACTTAACAAATCATATGCTATAATTATCATTGGCCATATTTTCATTTGCCAGAATTGTAGGTCACGCCACGTTTGCTACGTTCGTATGTTTTTTTTTTATTATTTAGTATTTTCAAGTATGAAAATTATTATACAATTTTCCAGATCGATAAAACGTAATTTTTTCATGATATGATGGACGGCTCGGTATAAAATAATTGTGAAATTACGGATAAAGGCAATTTCCTAATATGACCAAAATGTTATTATTTACGCGTCCGTTATAATTATTCAAAAATCGTGCTCATTGTGTATTTGAACATCAGCTGTAAAGATACTAAAAGTTCCAAAGAACTTCGCCTCAAAATATTGCCAAAGTTACTGCTCATTAAAATGTACGATCCAAAAATAATGGAAGGCAAACATTATTGAATATCTAATCGGTGAATTTATTATTACAGAAAACAAATGTTTAAAAAATATAGAAATTGTCTTTTATTCACTTTTTTAAAGAACAGAACATAGTAAGAGCGTGGCAGACTATAATCCTTCTCAAATAGTTTGAGTTCTGTGACACCAGAGGCGCTACCGCGAAAGACGATATTCGTGAATTGCGGACGATTGTCTTTGTCACTCTCATGACGCCTTAATACCTAAGAGTAAAAGAGAAAGATGCCCGAAAAATACGAACTTCGATGTTCGCGGTACTGGGGCGCTACCGCGAAACACGATTTTCGTAAATTTCGGACGATTGTCTCTGTCACTCTCGTGACGCCTTCATTGGAGTAAAAGAGACAGATGCCCGAAATATACGAACTTCGATGTTCGCGGTACCGCTCCTGGGCCTGTTTCCATACAATTTATAACCTATTTCACGTTTGACCTATTTGACGTAGTGACCCACCTGTGAAGCCGATGGTCCTGGGTTCGATTCCCAGTCAGGGCATATATTTGTGTGATGAGCACAGCTATTTGTTCCTGAGTCATGGGTGTTTTCTATGTATTTAAGTATTTATATGTATCTATCTATTATATATATCGTCGTCTAGTACCTACAACACAAGCCTTACTGAGCTTACCGTAGGACTAGGTCGATTTGTGTAAGATTGTCCCGAAATATTTATTTATTATTATTTTTTTATTTATTTTATTTGAAAAGGATTTTAGCATTTCTGCGGCGATACCGCGAAAAACAATGTTCGTGAATTTCGGACTAATGTCTCACTCTCGTAATGCCTTCATTGGAGCAAAAGAGAAAGATGCTCGAAATATACGAACTTCGATATTCGCGATACCGGGCCTGCTTCATGCTTTCGTCATGCCTCGCTTTCTTTCTTTTTTTTAAATTTATTTTATGGCTGACTATAGAATAGCACCACCTCCGTCGTAAAGAGGCGACAAAGGAGAAAACCGACGGGTAGCAGCGCCTGTCCTACCCCATCTACAACTACTGCGGTCACCAACCCGCCTGCCAAGTGTCTATGTCCAGCAGTAGACTGCTGAAATTATGTTTTTTTTTACATTATCCCCAAATATATTTAAAGTGACAATTGTCGGTCAAACTAGTAACACCGACCGGTAATAGTCGTCACTCGGGGCCCGCTTCTGCAGCTCGGCGTGCCACTGACAGCTCCATAATTGCGGGCCGTCAAATGATAGCCCCTGGCTACTTTCAATGGATCAGATTAAACATTTGCATTCTGTAATGTTATTTGATTTATAGGTAAAAAACTTAACCGTGTCTATGTAGTTGTGTAGAGAATTAATATGGAGCTTACGTCAAAATTTGAATATAGAACGCCGACATGCGTACACACGTTACTACTGCATAGGCCAGGTGCTATGGCTAAGTTTTTTATCCCGTTTAGATAGCGCTAGACATTTTTTTTTTTAAATATATTTTTATATATATTACTCGAAACAGTTGATCAAGTTACAATTAAATTTAAAGTAAAAAAAAACACTTAATAGATACAAAATTAAATTTACTCGGGATGAAGCAACCACGAAAAAAAAACCGATATACGTAAATTTCGGACGCTTGTTTCTGTCACTCTCATGACGCCTTAATTGGAGTATAAGAGAAAGTTGCTAGAAATATACGAACTTAGATGTTCGCGGTGCCGGGTCAGGTATACTGGAGTTGCCACGTTGTATATTCTTAGCGGCAAGTACTCAGCGGAACGGGGATTGGAACCTGGGTCGAGTCAGAGCCAATATAGACAGATATAACAATATAGTTGGACTAAATTTTTTTAAATACCTTTTTGTTATCTGTGTTTTAGGAACCTCTCTCTCTAAGACCATGTCAGCTCCGAGGCGTGTACATAGTATATCAACATTATTATACAGCTGTAAAAATGTAGTACCTAACTAAGATTAAAAAAAGACAAAAATATTAATGAATAATAGCTAACAAAACGACATCTGTACGCATTATCGATAATACAACTAAAAAAATCACATTAACGTTCGAATTCCCATTTCAAATACAAACTGTATTCTCTATGGTGGCAAAAATCTAACAGTTTTTTGGAATAAACAGCGTGTCCACGCATTGTGTTTATGACGGCGCTTTTATTGATGGCTCCTAGGCGTGGTCGCCTGTGCCTCGAAAAAGAAATACGTTTTGGCGGGATTGTCGTTGATTTTTTTAATAAAAATATGGGTTTAATGGAAAATATATTGTTTAGGGTTAGGGGCACGAATGTGATTTAAGTCTTTTTATTAATTCTGCGAATAGCAGTATGATACTAATGATAGTAATACGTAAGAATAGAGATTTTATTATTGTTTTCTGTTTGCACTTCTACTCGTTCGATTTTTTTGACTAGTTACGTTACGTAAAGATTTCTTAAAGAAATCGCTCTCAACCGATATAACCGCCATTGTTTCTTTACTTTTAATCTCCTTCGTACGAGTTCATAAAAAAATTGTATTATATTTAATTACGTAACAAATTATTTTTACAACAATCCGATAGTTTATTATCAAATAATAACAATGTAGTATTTATAGACAATAATTTTATTCTGTCATCGAGATATTGTCGAATCTGCGGTCCATTCACGGACAGATGCTTTCACGCCCGCGCGATGATGAATCACTGCACACACTATTAAATGACACGTCACTTTCGCCATAGACAAGCTTTTTTTTCATCGAAAACGGCGCGAGGTCGTTAAAAAAAACAAATTTGATTCCCGAATGACGAATAGAGCTCGTCGATTGGCGTAGCCAATCAGTTATTGATAGATGTTCGATATTTGAAATTTTGAGCCATTTGTCAGTTTTAAATATGGAACGGACGTGAAATCGCGTTCATAATCGATTTTCGGAGATCATTAGCGTTTTTGATAAAGACGTTAAAAAGGCACGCTACGTGTGTTTCCGGAAAGATGGATTGGTTATTAATGAGTTAACGGTCTTGTTCAAAAAAAGTTTTATAGTTCATTTTTTCCCAAGGATTGACTCATGAAAACTAGTCATTCTGTACATTTTTATGACTAAATCTGACTTGTACAGATTTTTTTTATAATTCGATATTTTTCAAAAAAAATAATATTCTCGTACGCCAAAAGATAGACAGTTAATTGGACGTGTAATTCTATAGAATATAATACGCGGTTTTTTAAATAGAAAGTGGTAAAATACAGTAAAAAAAAAGAATTTCAAAATCTATTACTTAAACGTTATTCTAACGGTTATAAATACTATAACACTAAGAGCATTTCTTGAAAAAAAAAACAGAAAACTGTTTGATACCCTCATAAATTATATTTTATGACATTGATGATGATGAATGACGACGTAAGCCAAACTCATGTAAACACACATATTTTAGTGTAATGAGCGCAGATATTTGTTCCTAAGTCATGTATGTTTTCTATGTACCTACTATTTAAGTATTTATATATTATTATTTATTATGCAGAGACGTCTGCTAGCGAATATCTTTGATATTTAAATCGAAAGAAAAATAGAAAAAAATGACTTACAGCGGGACTCGAACCCACAACCACTAGATCACTGCACTACCAATTGTGCTATACGAGAACCGCTTAGACTTGTCGATTTTTTTCTATTTATCCCTCGTCGTATACGTCATCATGGGTGACGTGTAAACACATCTACCGCCAGCGTATTAAACACTTAATGGCATCAAAGTCATTGATAATTCATTAGATATTTATTACCTCTATATATTATATATATTCTTTATATATTATATATATCGTTGGCTGAGTACTAACAACACAAGCCACCTTAAGCAAGATTTTTTTTTCTATTTCTTACATGTTAAATAAAACAAAATACAAAGAAACAATAGGCCTTTTCACAGGCCTCTCTGCGGCTATATGAACAAAAATACCTTCCCCGATGTTCACCCCCATTTCCTTGCTTCAGGTCAAAATTTGGTTTCAAAATCGTCGCATGAAGTGGCGCAACTCCAAGGAACGGGAGCTGCTGGCATCAGGCGGCTCCAGGGAACAGACCCTGCCCAACAAGAACAACCCCCACCCGGACTTGTCTGATGCTGAGGCGGACAAGCAGAAGATGTCTCCAGCCCCTGAGGATGATGAGAAGAAGATGTTTGCTGGCACTTCTGGGGAGTTTAGAGGTGAGACAACAATTTGCTTATTTATATAATAACAATAAATTTAGTATGGATGAATGGATGGAAGACTTTTCACGCGAAAACGGATGATCAGATCAAAATAAAAAAATATCAAGTTCAAGCAAAGGAGGCTAGCCAGCGCCGAGTTAATATACGTAGGTACCACTTGGTGTTTGACCCTATAGCCCAAAACCTCTTTAACGTAAACACATAAAACTACGTGTGCGTACAATAATTACATTCATTAAAATACGAGTACTTAACTAGTTATTAAATCTAAAAAAGGCTAAAACGCAAAGCATTATGTCCTTGACATAAGGTGCTACCTGATATATTTTTTGCTGTCTTAATATTAAGACAGCAAAAACATACTTAAGCAATTGGTACAGTCACGAATCTTGCACAGACGAAGTCGGGGTTAGAGGCTGATACAAAACTGTGGTCTGTGACGTCCTTTGAATGTATGTATGGTCGCCATCTTTGAAGTGGTATGTGAAAAATTACGAAGATGTTATTACTAAACAATTTTGTCAAGCATTTACACTTTTTTCATCCTCGTTTGCATAAAATTATATTTGTAATTGTTATGCAAACGAAGGCAGAATGTAGGATGCAGGTGTTTATTTAATTTTTTGTAATTTTGACATTTACCTGTTTGATATTATACTATACATTGCTAGTTGATTACATCCTTATCTATAAATTAGTGTTAAACATACAAAATATTAAATATAAAAAACCTCGCCAAATCCCCCTGCCTCCGGTATGCTGCCCAGAATACTGGCGGCGTTGCCCTTCTGGATTGCCAGACTTAGTTTTTGGGCCAGGAAGGATCCGGCCCTGTAGTCCCCTGTGGCAACTATGAGTGTTATTATATAAATAAATAAATAAATATTTCGGGACAATATTGCACAAATCGACCTAGTCCTACGGTAAGCTCAGTAAGGCTTGTGTTGTAGGTACTAGACAAATATATATATTATAGATAGATTACATATAAATACTTAAATACATAGAAAACACCCATGACTCAGGAACAAATATCTGTGCTCATCACACAAATAAATGCCCCGACTGGGAATCGAACCCAGGACCATCGGCTTCATAAGCAGGGTCACAACCCACTAGGCCAGACCGGTCGTCATAATTAATATATTCGACTGTAAATTATAGCATTGTCTTCGAACTTGACATTCTTTTATGGGTTTATCTATTATATATAAATATGTGTTACCCTGCTATTTACTATCAGATAAAAATCTGCAAACTTTCGGCTCAAATATATTAAAAAATATTTCTTGACAGGTTATGAAGACAAAATGGCGGCCCCGTTCTACCGCGAACCGTTCCCGCCAATGGACGAGGGCGAGGACTTTGACAGTGACAGTGCCAGCGACGAAGAAATCAACGTGACATGACGTGTTTACACGTAGCTGTATATAGGCTAGGCTAGGAGTTAATGTGGATGTTTAAGACGACTGGTTGTATGTTTTATTTATTTTATTTACCACCAGACTTACAACTTTACAACTAATATTTCTGATAGTAAGTCATACTCCGCGTTTAGACATGCTGGCTTGTCATTCGCCTCGCTATTCGTCGAAACGTTCTTGAGTATCGAGTTTACTATCTGTGCATCTCGTTCGCACTAAAATAGTACAAGCGAGATGCACAGATAGTAAACTCGGTACTCGTTATCGAAAACCTCAATGTCACAACTCATGGTAAGTCGATTGACAAGAGTCGACAAGAGTTGGTATGAGTTTTGTACTAAACTGTCAAAATTTAAATTGACATACGGCGCAAACTCTTGTTAATCGATCTGCTAGCCATTAGGCTAACCATAAGTGATAAAAACTCGACCATATTAATGGTTCGGTTTTATCATTTGTCACTATATCTGTCAAGGAAAAATCTAACAAACACAACAACAATTGTACAAAAACAAATGAAACAAACTTGAAATTTTAGCCAAGTGGCATCACGTGGTACTTCATACACTTAAAACTTTGTATCAGTTTTAAGTAATTGACATTATTATATTCAAAAAGGCTTGGTCTTTGACGGAAGCTCAGATGTCGAAACTCGGGGTTTGCCAGAGAGCTATGGAGCGCAGCATATTAGGTGTGAAACTCAGGGATCGCGTCCGGAACACCACGCTGCGCTCAAAAACTCAAATAGAGGATGTAGCTCGAAAAGCGGCCAAGTTAAAGTGGGACTGGGCTGGTCATGTCTGCCGCATGCCGAATGACTTGTGGGCCAAGTTAACCACGGAGTGGGTGCCCCACGAGTCAAACCGGGGATCCGGCAGACCCCGTCGGCGATGGCGGGATAACTTGGACTCCTTTTTGAGAGACTGGCCAGATGTAGCTCAAAACCGGGACGAATGGAGGAAGATGGGGGAGGCCTTTGCCCAGCAGTGGGACACGATAGGCTCACAATAATAACAATAATGATTAAAAATTACAGGTAACGTTTTGTTATTCTTTTCCAGCAAAATGTGTTAAAATATCCTTAAAAAAATAGTTCTACAAGCGTTTTTCCGAAATGGTTCTGGAATTTAAAGAAATGAAAAATGTTGACTATTTATATTTTGTCTGACGGAAGAGAAAAACAACAAAAATTGTATAAAATATACGTCATACATATTCGTCAGATGAATTAACTATATTAACTATTATAGTTTTTAATAATCTGACATTTAATATTCTTCAACTTGATTCTTTGAAGTACTATCGCTAGATTAACTCAGTCAAACTTATTCAATGATAAAGTCGTTTTAAATAGCCACAATAATTCAATATTATTATTGACTTTAATAATTATAAGCTGGTGTAAGTATTGTAGGATTATATTAGAAATTTTGACATTAAATTACTTAAATTATGCACGATATATTATACATTCACACAGATAGGGCGTTGGTAAATACATGGCCAATCAGAAATTAGATAAGTTAAAAAAATATGTCATAAAAAAATACCAACATTCAAAAATAAACGCGCAAATCAGATTTTTCATAATAAAATACTTTTGGATTTTACAGTACTTACGGTTGAGCCTTAAAATCTCTAAGTTGTCTTGAGAATATATTTATTGTTTTTCGTTTATTAAGTTGTTTAGTGTATAATATTGATAGCTTATTATGCAGCGCCCTCACCGCGTAACTTTTCGTAAAATCCAGCTACCACTTTACAAAATGCAACGCCTACTCGATAATAGGCTACACTGGCATGCTCCAAAACTTTGTGATGTAATTCTTTTATTATTGCTACAAACACTTTGACCCTGGCTAAATTATCATTATTGATACAAGTCATATTTTTTAAAACATGACTTGGTTTTAAATTTTCTATATTTGTAATGGCAACTTAATTTGGAACTGTCAAACGAGCTTATGTCACATTTTTTTTTATGAATCGGCTTTTGCTGCATGGTCATTTAGCCAAATGTCATATAAGTACAAGGTGTCCAAAGGTGGCAAAAATGCCCTTATAATGGTAAAATCACGATAGGTGATTGAACTAGCTGCCAAAGAAATACAAAAACCCATTGTTATTTGCACTATAAGTTTTAATTTTATATTATCTGTTAAAGAGGTCTTTTCAATTGTAATATTTGCCGAAAATAGTGTTCTAATGTTGCTTATAATATTAATAACTTATCCATTACAACATTTTATATTATTATAATATTTTGTTTTTACATACTCATTTGCATCAGAATTTACCATTGAAATATATACAACCCAAAGATTTTACTATATGTAAATTGTAGGCAAATCTGAAATCATTCTTTTGCTTATTCTGTATAAGATCAAGTGTCATTTGTCAATATTAATTAACATAATTGTGTATATACTTTCTTAAAATATGACATAATTATTAGCAATATAAACAGGAAAATATCGTGACTCTTTGTGATTGTGTAGAAGCGGGTAACTCACATTGTGTAAGTCCATTATAGCTCGACATATTTCGTTTCGGCTAACCTATGCAGCAATATTAGGTCTCTTCAAGGCAAGAGTGAAGGCTGTTACTGAACCAGCGTGCTACACCCTCGACATCGACACTTACCATTAAAAAAAAATTAGGCTCATACCGCGTGTCTATGACATTGGACCTTTGAATGTAGAGATCAATAATGTGACATTATCTAGGAAAAGGGACCTTATTGTCGATGGCGCTTATGTCGTTTTTCAAGATGAGATACAAACGCAACGTTATTCGACGTAAGTGCCATCGACAATAAGGTCCCTTTTCACAGATAATGCCACAATTTTGCTCAAAAACCGAGCTACTTTTCGTCTACAACTTTTGAAAATTACTGGAAACCTAAAAAAAAAAGAGCTCAAATCTTTTTTGAACAAGAAATGTATTGTAAAATAAGTTTTTTAAGTGTGACAGACTATGTCATTTGTTTACATTGATAATAGTATTTAGTTTATAAAAAAAATCACCTTTATTCGACTATGTACACTAAAAGCTGAGTTTTAAAGCCCCTATGTCAGAAACACGTAAGTAATGCGTTAGTTACCAGTTTCGATACAATTAATGAATAACTACGTACGGCTATGGCTTTCAATACCGTTTTTTATACCGGGTCTGTCCTGTAATAGGAGCTTTAACTTTAGGCATCGTTTCTTCACCACAAACGTAGCAGATTTGTTCTACGACTTTTGAAAATAACTTATAGTTTACTAAATATTAATAAAAAAAATTTTTCCAAGCAAGCAATGTATTGCAAAAACTATGCAGTTTGTAGGCTGACAGTAAACGTCAACTAGACTATTGGATGCTGTTCATTGAAAATACTATTTACTTTGTTCGAAAAAATCATATATAATATATTACCCAATTATTTAAAGTTATAGAACAAATGTTGTTACGTTCGTGGTGTAGAAGTGATCCCTAAAATGTTTGCTCCTATTACAGGCCGCACCCGGTATACAATACCTGAATTCCAGTGTTAGAAATTACCGGTATTGCGAGTTATAGTAAACTTCATCTGTATTATTAAAGAAAGAAAGTAGATATTTAAGTAGAGTAATTTGATACGATGCACCAAATGTATATAGTAGTATTAAATCAGTGATCTCTCAATATGCAAGCTTGGAGCGTTATGTAATGTCTTAATTATGTGGAAATAAAATATAGTAAAAACAGAAAAACTTTTTATTTTTATTCTATGGATACGATAAAAAATATTTAGGACAGTCTGACACCAACCGACCTAGTCCTACGGTAAGCTCAGTAAGGTTTGTGTTGTAGGTGCTAGACGACGATATAGGTATATAATATATAATAGATATATACATATAAATACTTAAATACTCAGTGTATTTTGTTTGTGGTAAATTATGTTGTTTTATGTTAACTTAAATACTTAGAAAACACCCATGACTAAGGAACAAATTTCTGTGCTAATCACACAAATAAATGCCCTAACTGGGATTCAAACCCAGGATCATCGGCTTCATAGGCAGGGTCACTACCCACTAGACCAGACTGGATGATATAGGTACACAAGTCCCCTCTCTGCGTGTCTCTCGACTCCATGCTTCCACTATGGGTCACATCACTTAGACAAATATATAGCTAATACAAAAATATAGGAAAATTAGGAAATCAAATTCGTCGTGAGTCCAGTATACGACAAGACACCGTGCTTCGTTTTTTTTACCATCCTACCTTTTTAAATCTCGTCTGATTTTTCATTACATCTTTTACTTCGAAGAATTATGTTATGACTTAGTTAGCAGACGTTTCTGCTTAAATACATAATTAATACCCATACTAAATGCATAGTTGTACCCTGTAACTTTATCAGATAGTTTTGTATGGGACAGAAATTATTGTTATTAATTAGTGTTATAAGCTACTACGCACTATAAGTAAGAAAATATACTATACCGGGTGTTATAAAAAACGTGATACAAGATTATCATGCCGGCTCTGGTCATGATTTGGAACAATTTTTACTATGGGGTCAACTTTGTAAATTGTAAAAAATCTCATCATTTTCGTCAACTTATACTTGACCATTTCTATGGAACAGCTCAATTTTTATTTAATTTTATAAACTTGACCCCATAGTAAAAGATATTCAAATTCATTAACGGATGCCGGTTTGATAATCGACAATCGTGTATCACGTTTTTTTATAACACACAGTATAGTAGAGCATTTTTCAAAAACTTAACCATTTTTCAAAGTTTTCAAAAAGCTCTTTTCATGTTCAAAGAGCTCCAAAGTTTTTTTCCTATTTTTTTACCATCTTCCATATATTTTGTATAACGGTAACAAAAGAGGAAATTTCGAAAATATGGATTTAAAAGACATTGGAAAGAGCTCTTACCTACGCAATCCTACATGAAAAATAAAAATTATAAACATATTTATAAAAGTGGCATTTTTTCAGGGAAACGATCAGTATGTACACAGCATCAGTAGCAAGATACCACCTTTGTACAGCCGGTCCAACCTGCCAAATTACACCAGGCCTTTATCGATAATATACAACAGAAATGGATACTATATAATAGAAAATATGATACCGAATTATTTACTTCCAATTTTTGTTTTTTCTATTCGGGATTTACAGTTTCTGCTATAACTTTATATCGGCATATTAAAGGATCTCTTAAGATGTAATAATTACACAATTCAGAATATAACCAACCAAGAACCCGGCTATCGGGCACACCGCTCGTAGGCGCGTAACCGATAAGATACATGGGGAAACCAGTATGTAGCGAAAATGTCGTAGCGCCTTGGCTTCGAAAGTGTTAAGTTTTCTATTAAACTTTTGGCTAAGACGATCACTACGAACCCAAAATCGTCCAAATTGGTTCAGCCGTTCTTTAGTTATAAAAGCCGGAACTAACACAACTTTATATTATTAATATATATAAAGTAAATCATTAATAATTGTATACTAATATTTCGTAATTATGTTATGTCCCCCACCAATAAGCGTCACCCTTAATTTGCGAGTAAACAGGGACAAGCCCTAATATAAACTACAGATGGTGTATCTGTTCTTAAGTATGAATATAATGTTTTAGGCAAGATGAAGACAACATGGTTTCGCCTTATCTTCACCAACCAAAGGAAAGCTGTTAAGTTCGTTAAGCCGACGGAACTCGGCCTGTAAGAATGCAACTCCTGCTTACTCCCGTTTTCACTGACTAAAATAATATCAGGCTTTAAAAAAATAATGGTATCATAACTCACATATAAGCATTCTAAATCAATGACTTTAAAACACCCACAAAACTCAATAATAAAAACAAAAATTCAAACCGAAAATGGAACGCGAAACCCATTGATGCCAACCGAAGGGCATAAACAATATTTTTTTAAGGCAAGGGAGAGGACAATGGTGCATTCCAATTGAGTTATAAAACCAGTTTTACATGACCTTATAGTCTTAATAACGATTTGTGGTTTTAGAAATAATATAAACTGGTTACGTGCGTTAAAATTTGGTTTGTGCGATTTGGAACGAGTGCTCAGTGGGCGGGCGATATAAATATAAAGGTGTGAGCACACGTCATCCGCAGAAAGCCCGGTCGCGTTTATTTTGTTGTCACCTCATGTGTGGACGTCTTTACTTGTATTTTTTGGTCAGCGATTTTCTGACCTAAAACGTTATTTTGTTTTGTACCTATTCAATAGGCGAGACGATTATTTTTTATCGTATCAATCGATGTGCTTCGTTGTGAATATAAAACATCGCTATGGGATCTATGGGATCAATTGCGTAAAAGTTAACTAAAAGTCAGAAATGAGAGTTAGTCTGAAACTCGCTTTCCGCTCATTTCAAAATGTCGCTTAACTATGACGTCACGACTAGGTAGTTGTCGCTTAAAGTATGGAAAAGTAATGAAAATGTTATTTTGGTCGTAAAATAATGCAATAAAATTGGAAAACCAGGCAATAATGTTAAGCAGGATACAAGGTATTATAAATAAAGTTTTATTGATACAAAACACAAAGCGTGATAAAATATACAGCGAGTGCGCTCCAAACTAGGCTACGCTTGTATCTATAGGTGTAAGAGATAGAAATAGCTTACATTACATACATTTCAGCCGTATGCAGTCCACTGCTGGGCATAGGCCTCCCACAAATATGACTTGTATCATCTTGGGGGTAGTTGCCATAGTCGCCACGCTTGGCAGGCGGGTTGGCGACCGGAGTAGCTGTAGATTGAGTTTCGACGGACGCTGCTGCCCATCCGTAGGATTTTTCCCTTTGTCGCCTCTTACGACACCCGCGGGAGGAGATGGGGTGGTGCTATTCTGGTCAGCCGGCATCACACGGCAAAATAAGCAATAGCAGCGGAAATAGCTTATTTTTGCCTTAAATTTCTACCAATGTTCTGTGTAAACACAGCCTAGCTAGTGAGATACTCAAATCCAGGCAGGTTTACGATAAAACACATAATATGTTTCGCTAGACTAGAACAACGCTGATATAAATGTATTTGATAGGTATGAAAAGTGCAGTGTTTAACTCTGCCCTCGCTCGCTCTTATAACTTATCAGAAAAGGATGCTTTCATCCCTTACGTCTAATCTGTATATCAACATAAAATAATTCATAACTCGCCAAAAGCGATAACACCCACTTATTTAAACTTCAAAATCACGACACTTTGATCTCAAAATCACAGATTAAACAAATCAATAGCAACCAGATGTTGACACGTGGCGGCACACTCCCGCCAAAACTAACGTCAAACGCACGCGGTCCAAACGAATGTCGCGTCACCCTTCGGAGCGCAGCACAATTACTAACACAGCTACCGTGGCGCTAGTATCGCTGTTAACCGCGGATTTAGTATAGCGGGAATTTAGTTCCGAGTTTCGCCGTTTATACGATAAGTTGGTATGTTAAGGTCATTACAACGATTTTCCGCTAAGATTGGGGGTTGAAGTCCGTTTGCAAGGGTCGCGTAAGTGTTTACTTATTTATATAATTGCGAATATGTTTTTAGTGGTAATCGTTTGTCGTGTTTTTAAATCTGGTATATTTTGTTTGTTAAATATCTATATACAGGTGAAATTTACTACTTTTCTAACTTCATAAACAAGTAGTAATTAAACGGTTCCGACTAAAATTATTTCGGTTTTTTTTTTAATTTACCTATCGTTCGGAGGTAATTTTGAAAGTTAATATGCGTTAAGTCCCACTTAGTTGTTTTAATGTGTATAAACCGTAAGAGTTAAATCATTATTAATTTGTTTTTATTTAAAAGCAGTTTCATAGTGCTTTAGTATTTACTCATAGAAAAAATAAGTATTTATAATAATAATAGGTAATGTTACGAATACTTACATCAAATCACAGGAAATTAAATATTAAAACATTAAAACCCTTATTCTTAAAAAAATATTGAATTTTTTTTTTACTTATACCAATTTTTTTATACTTTAGGCTGTATTTATAGATCCATACAGCACGAGTGTAAACAAATGTGAATGAAGCAGTTCTGGAGCGGTACCGCGAACATCGAACTTCGTATATTTCGAGCATTTTTCTCTTTTCCTCCAATTAAGGCGTCATGAAAGTGACAGAGACAATCGTTCGAAATCTACGAATATCGTCTTTCGCGGTAGCGCCTCTGTTTAAGACGCCAAATACTAAGAAAAAGACCAACCCCTCCAATCTTCAAAACCGAATACAAACCAACATCTTAAGCCTTTATTCTATTTAATTATATTTCCTAGCCTCCAGCTTCACAGCGATCAAAAACATGTCAACACGCTTGCACCTTATTAGAAAGCAGTAAGGTACAAAACTGTATACATGTATTTAAAGTATTCTACCCACATAGTTCCCCATTTTTAACATGAAATCGGTATCATACATGCAGATCAAAGGCTGGTGTTGACACACCCTCGGAAATCGGCATATCTTTACTTCAAAAGACATTATCAATGTATATGTATTTAAGTATTTATGTATCTATCTATTATATATATCGTCGTCTAGTACTACAACACAAGCCTTACTGAGCTTACTACTAGACTGAGCTTACGACTAGGTCGATTTGTGTAAGATTGTCCCGAAATATTTATTATTTTTTATTTATTTACGGTAATTACAATCGTATTATGATAACTACAAGTACTTAACTAGAACGTTACAGTATAAAATCTAAAAAAGGCCCTTGAGGCATTGTACCAAGGATGCTGGTGGCATTTCCTCTTTGTATCGCAATGCTGATGCGTTGTGCGAGGAAGCCGCCAGCTCTTCGGTCACCAGTTCATTAACCAGACGCTTCACGATTTCTGCAAAAAGTTTGTGCGCACTGGGACCCCACGGACTTAGTTGGCGATTCTACGCCAAACGGTACATAACAAAATGGTACTCTCTGCCCAGGCTCTTAATGACAGAGATAAGACGTTATTAGAATGACAGAGATAATCATTCGAAATTTACGAATATTAATTCGTGGTACCTATTCCGCTGAAATAATGCTAATAATATAGCTTATTTGATTAAAACTTGGCTTACGAGGTAACCGCCATGTGGGAAGTTGATTCGGCGATCATTGTACCGATGGTTGTTTCCGCGTACGGTCTCATAGCGAAGAGTCTCGACCAACATCTTGAGAAACTCGCTACGTGGTTGTGGTTGGATCAAGGGTCAGATTCAAGGGTAATCCTGGACACGGTGCGTATAGTCCGGTGGTTCCTCTCTCTGCAGCCATAACCACCGGTAGCCTGGGCCCTGCCCCGTTGCCGGCGGCACTCTAGGTTAGGTTTTTTATGTTTTTATTGTTTTCATACGTTTTAGATGTATTTTTATATTTCACTTTTATAAAAACTTAACGTAAAATAAAATAATAATGAAGCTTACTCGCATTCATACTTGTCTTGTCATTCAAAATCAACTAATGCATTTTCAGCTAATTCTGTCCCATCCATCTGCCACCAGTTAATCCCAAGTCCAACAGACAAATTAAAAACAAAACCTCCCTCTCTCTCTAACACGTGTTACGTCCCTCTCGCGCGCCATGTGTCAAAAACGTGGCGTTCGCGTGGCGTTAATGTTATAATGTTTTACGCATTAATGCGTTTATTTTATTGGTTTTGGTTGTGTGATTTTAATGTTCTATATTATACGGTCGTTGCTATTCTTGAAGAAAGACTTTGACGACGATGATGATGAATATTTTTATTAACGCATGTTGTAAGTACATCTACCAGAAAAAAATACCATATCAATTAAAAAATAAAAATATTACAGGACATTTTTACACAAATTGACTGAACCCCTCGGTATAAGCTCAAGAAGGCTTGTGTTGTTGGTACTCGGCCAACGATATATATATTATACAAATAATTAAATACATAGAAAACACCCAAGAACAAATATCTGTGCCCATCACACAAATAAATGCCCTTACTGGGATTTGAACCCAGGACCATAGGCAGGGTCACTCCCCACTAGACCAAACTTGTCGTCAAATATTATACTTATATACTAGCTGTGCCGCGCGGTGTTTCCCGCGGTTTATTAGGGAAAAAACGGAGCCTATGTGTTAATCCAGGGTGTCAGCTAGCTGCATACCAAGTTTTACTAAAATCGCTCCAGCCGTTTAGATGTGAAGAAGTAACAAACATACACACTCACAAATTTTCTCCTTTATAATATTAGTGTAGAATAGTGTAGAATTCATTTTCATCAATTTTCCCATGGGGATAAGATATTTTCCCGCAGTAAAACGTAGCCTATGCGTTAATCCAGGGTGTCAGCTAACTCCATAACACATCTTATTAAAATCGCTCCAGTCGTTTAAGTAACAAACATACACACTCACAAACTTTCGCCTTTATAATATTAGTATAGTTTACGGAAAAATACTGGATTTTTTTTCATGGACTTGAGGGTGGTGTTGCCTATAACACATTCGCTGCCACCCCGTCCAAAAATGTATGGAAATGAACGCACATGTGCGTCGGTGGCAGTGAATGCGATAACCAATGACGTGTAAAAAGCTAGGAAATTGGACACGGAAAGGAAAAGGTACAGTGGATTTGGAAAACAAGCGGTCAAATCTGGTATTTACATAAGGTGCTGGCAAATTAATCGTTTGCAAATATCGAACGATTGTCCCT
Source organism: Grapholita molesta (assembly GCA_022674325.2). Taxonomy (NCBI): domain Eukaryota; kingdom Metazoa; phylum Arthropoda; class Insecta; order Lepidoptera; family Tortricidae; genus Grapholita; species Grapholita molesta. The sequence continues at coordinate 6,572,484 of CP053145.2, read as the reverse complement.
ATCACTCTTATTAGTTACCTTAATTGGAATTAAAGAAGAATGATACTCGAAATAGGCGAGACGAATATTTCTTGTTTATGATATGAATCGATTTGTTTCTTTGTGACGATCAAATATCGCTATGGGATCAATTGCGTAAAAGGTAAACAAGAGTCAGAAATTAGAGTTAAAGTCTGAATCTCGCACTGTCCGCTCAAAACGTTCCTAACAAAATGATGCTAAACTATGACGTCACGCCTAGGTCGTCGCCCACTTTAGTATGGAAAAAATAATGCTATTTTTATTTTGATTGTAAAATAATGCGTTTAAAATCGTATTATGAGACTACAAGTACCTACTTAGCTAGTTACAGTATAAAATCTAAAAAGGCCCTTGAGGCATGCGGCGGCTGGCGGCATTCCCTCGTTGTGTGTAGCTACCATACATTTCATTTTTCAGAAAAATGTAAGGAGCCGACTGAATATCATTATTTGTCTTAATTTCTCAATTTTTTAGATCTTATAGTTCATTATTTTAGGGTCAATTATCTTTGAAACATTTCAGTAATTTTATTCAATGTCGTCGTTATTAAGACAAATTTCTCATAATGTATCTATTTACCTTAATTTTGTTAAAAGTTGAAAAAGATGACATAATATATACTTAAGAAAAAGCAACGAGGACCTCCAGCGTTCGAGACGGGATTCGAACCCACATAACAGACGCGATAGCTGGAGATGCGGGTTCGAATCCCGTCTCGAACGCTGGAGGTCCTCGTCGCTTTTTCTTAAGTATATTAGTATATGTCATCTATTTCAACTTTTAATTTATAAATAGTACTTAAAAATCAAATCAAATCAAAATATTTAATAAAAGTAATTTGATTTGTTCTTAGTTTTAATTTTCTTAGTTTTGGTAACGTGTATAGTCATGCCTATTGTCAAATATCGATTTTTGCAGTACGGCTGCTCTTATTTCTGTCATTTATTTTACCACAGAGTAAACATGGAGTTATCTCTGTTAAATTCACTTACACAGCAAACATGGCGCCCTCTGTTTGCGAAACACTTTGCGGTGTCCGGTTGCTAAAACATTGATGGATGAGAGCTGACCCATTCTCATTACACAGGCTTCTTAGTTTAGTAATGACCTACAAGCCGTCATCATCATCATCATCATCAGCCTTTTTTTTATGACATAGGCGGCAAACGAGCATACGGATTGCCTGATGGTAAGCAATTACCGTCGCCCATGGGCACTCGCAACACCAGGGGAGTCACAAGCGCGTTGCCGGCCTTTAAGGGGGGTTGGAGCTCTGGAAACCTTACTCACCATCAGGAACACAACACTATAGACCTGAAAGGGAGCAGTGCTATTATGGCTGTGGTCTTCTGTAAGGAGGAGGTACTTCCCCAGTTGGGCTGCCCCAGATTCAAGCGTGATGTTCATCGCTGTGCCCTACCTCTGATTAAATCAGCCTATCGCAGTCCACTGCATAGGCCTTGCCAATTTCACGCCATCGTGTTCGATCTTCGGCGGTTCGCATCCAGCTCCTGCCAGCCATCTTGCGCAAGTCGTCACTCCACCTAGCCTGAGGGCGCCCTACACTACGATTGCTGAGACGCGGTCTCCACTCAAGAACTCGTTCAAATCCTAGCAAGGGTATTTACTAGTGTGTTTATTACGCCATAATAGCACTGCTACCTTTCAGTGTAGTGTTGTTTCTGATGGTGAGTAAGTTTCCCAGAGCTCCAAACCCCTTAAAGGCCGCAAAGCGCTTGTGACTCCCCTGATGTTGCGGGTGCTCATGAGCGACGTTAATTGCTTACCATCAGGCAATCCGCCTGTTCGTTTGCCGCCTATGTCATAAAGAAACGAATATTTGGTAAAGGGGTACGGACGATTATACCAAATGGGGTGAAGGCGCCAGTAATGGACAATGAACCAATCATGAACATTAGTGCTTATTTCAAAGGAGTCAAGTGCATATGACGATATAGTTTTTTAATTTAGAACTAAGTGTCTATCATTGGTACCTCTCAGCTTAAAGTGTCCAACATTGGTGCAATCACTAGCTGTGTGGTGCCAGCAGTGTCCGTCGAAACCCAATCTACAGCTACTGCGGTTGCCAATGCGCCTGCCAAACGTGGCGACCATGGCAACAAACCCCCAAGATGATGCTAGTCATATTTGGAGGATTTACTGCCGAAATGATGATGATTTGGACTAGATAGAAGTTGTCTATGTATTCACGCATTTGTCTATAGTACTATAATTTAATTCCACGAATCGGAAAGCACAGCGTGAACCCCCACAAGGTGGACCGACGACATGGTAAAGATCGCGGGAATCCACTAGATGCGCACATGGTGGCGCAAAATCGGTCACTGTGGGTATCTACGAGGGAGGCCTATGTTCAGCAGTGGATGTCCTTTGGCAGATATGATGATGATGATCATGACAATTATTTTATGTCTATGTGCATAACGTCTCTTTTTATATATTTATTACCTCACCATCAGGAACACAACACTACATACCTGAAAGGTAGCAGTGCTATTATGGCTGTGGTCTTCTGTAAGGAGGTACTTCCCCAGTTGGGCTTCTTTAGACTCAAGCGTGATGGTACTTCGCTGTGCCCTACCTCTCATTGCTGCTAGTTTAAGGACATACCCGGGTCTGAAATCCCGAGTTAAATATATCACGAATTAATCTATAAACATGTGGTTAAACATACAAAGCCATGTAGAGGGAGAATTTACTTTGTGAAAGTATCAAATGTGCACAAATTGCTGTGTAACATAATATGTCGGGGCTGGGCTGGGTTTCGGCGAAGTTTCCCCTGTAGTTGGCTACCGCCAAAATGGAATGTCGAAAATTACGTTGTCTTACTCTTTTACTTCAATTAAAGCGCAATTCGAATGATAGAAACAATCGTTCGTTTATTTTGGATGTTCGCGCTTTTCATCTTTAGCGCACAGATAAGATTTAGTTGTAATTTTTATCTAATAATGACTTATGGATCGCTGGTAAACTAGCGCTAAGAGCGTGTGACTTGCAATCCAGAGGTCGCAGGTTCGAACCCCGGCTTGTACCAATGAGTTTTCGGAACTTAAATGTACGAAATATTATTTGATATGTATCAGTCGCTTTTCGGTGAAGGAAAACATCGCGAGGAAACCGGACTAATCCCAATAAGGCCTGGTTTACCCTGTGGTTGGAAGGTCAGATGGCAGGCGCTTTCGTAAAGCTAGTACCTATGCCAAATCCTGGGATTAGTTGCGAAGCGGACCCCAAGCTCCCGTGAGTCGTGGCAAAATGCCGGAACAAGAAGATGATGGACTATCCCGGTGATGAGCACAGATATTTATTCCTGAGCCGGGTGCGGGTGTTTCCCAGGTATGTAAGTATTTGTATATCAATACTTAATATTATAAAAACGAAAGTATTTTTGTCTGTCTGTCTGTTACCTATTCACGCTTAAACCGCTGATCCAATTGGGATGAAATTTAGTATAGTGAGAGTTTGAGCTACGAGAAACGACATAGGACAATTTTTATCCCGCAACCATACTTTTAAAGACGCTCATAGCTGGCCGACGAAGTCGCGAGGAAAAGCTAGCAGTATATATAGTTTTTTTTTTTTAATACAACCATGGTGGCAAACAAGCATACGGCCAGCCTGATGGTAAGCAGTTACCGCAGCCTATGGATGCTTGCAGCTCCAGAGGATTCACATACGCGTTGATTGAGTACCCACAACACAAGCCTTCTTGAGCTTACCGTGGAGCTCAGTCAATTTAAATATGTAAGGATGTCCTATAATATTGACGACCGGTCTGGCCTAGTGGGTAGTGACCCTGCCTATGAAACCGATGGTCCTGGGTTCGATTCCCAGTCAGGGCATTTATTTGTGATGAGCACAGATATTTGTTCCTGAGTCATGGGTGTTTTCTATGTATTTAAGTATTTATATGTATCTATCTATTATATATATCGTCGTCTAGTAGCTACAACACAAGCCTTACTGAGCTTACTGTAGGACTAGGTCGAACTGTGTAAGATTTTCACGAAAAAAATATATTTTTTTTATTTACAGAAATTAGAATCGTATTAGGATATTGGTAACTTAGTACTTAAGTAGTTGTCCAGAATATAAATATTTATTATTTATTTAATACCAAAATTTACATTAAAGTAAATCAAACGCATACGACAAACATAGTTTTACTATCATACTAATTGCCATTTCACTAAATACAGGCATTTGCATCAAAATTATATCAACAGGTGGCACAATGCCACATCACTCATGTCAACAAGTCATTCGACATGGCCACCATGGAACTATGAAGCGATATTTAAAATATGATAGGACATTCTTACACAAATTGACTGAGCCCCACGGTAAGCTCAAGAAGGCTTGTGTAAAATATCTCATAATTTGATTTAGGTTTGTTATTTTATTTTTAAGAATGTAATAATCTAAGGCCTCCTGTCAGGCGTTTTAAAAAAAAAGAGGAGATCAGTGGTAGTCTGTGGTAACGCCGGCGTACGTGACAGTTGAAGTTGGCGCCGTTTGGCGGTCTTAGCTCATATAAGATCTCATATAAGTTCAATTGTGAAATAATAAAGTTAATGGAAGAAATACTGGTGCGCATAAATTGTATAGTTTATGCGAGCTAACGTTATATATATATAATATACTTAAATACTGGGTGTTATAAAAACGTGATACACGATTATCAAACCGGCATCTGTTCATAAATGAATAATTACGGGACAATCTTACACAGTTCGACCTAGTCCTACGGTAAGCTCAGTAGTAGCTTGTGTTGTAGGTACTAGACGACGATATATATAATAGATAAATATAAATAATTAAATACATAGAAAACACCCATGACTCTGGAAAAAATATCTGTGCTCATCACACAAATAAATGCCCTGACTGGGAATCGAACCCAGGACCATCGGCTTCATAGACAGGGTCACTACACATTAGGCCAGACCGGTCAGTCAAAAATGTTTTTATAATGTTAGGGAAAAATTTAATAAAAATTGAGTTGTTCCATAGAAAAGGTCAAGTATAAGTTGACGGAAATGTATGAGAGTTGTTTTTTTACAATTTACAAAGTTGACCCCATAGCAAAAATTGTTCCAAATCACGACCAGATGCCGGCTTGATAATCTTTTGTCACTTTTATAACACCCGGTATACAACACCCAAGACTCAGGAACAATCACACAAATAAATGCCCTTACTGGGATTTGAACGCATGACCATCGGCTTCATGGGCAGGGTCACTGCCCACTAGGTCAGACCTTTTGACAAATAGTGCGAACATTGTATTGCGTGTTTGAGAACAAATATATTTATTAATGTAATCAACATGAAAGGATTTTGCCGTGTGATGCCGGCTGACTAGAATAGCACCACCCCATCTCCTCCCGCGGGTGTCGTAAGAGGCGACAAAGGGAAAAATCCTACGGACGGGCAGCAGCGTCCGTCGAAAACCAATCTACAGCTACTGCGGTCGCCAACCCGCCTGCCAAGCGTGGCGACTATGGCAACTACCCCCAAGATGATACAATTGATATTTGTGGGAGACCTATGTCCAGCAGTGGACTGCATACGGCTGAAATGTAATCAACATGAACCAATATATTTGTATAAGTATTAGAATGTGTATCTAAAATACCTTTAAAATTAAGTTTCTATTAATCATGTCTTTTCCTTACACGGAACAATGGTGTTCCGGACATTTGGGAGGCGTACGCGGAGCCAGATCGAGCCAAAGCGCATAGGCCCTTTCGACAGTTTAATGAAATGTAAGGGGTACAAGCGGATGTTGCCCCTGTCCGTATCATGGGACGCGCATAGAGACAACACCCGCCATGGTGTAAGGACTATTGAGTTTTAATGGAATCTAGAATGTACCAGGTTATTGGGTGGAAAGGATGGACTAGCTACTGGGCTATTGGATAAAAAAACCGGACGTCTGCCTAATAAAATATCCAATTATTATTATAATATGAGTGTAACTTACTTGAAATAAAATAAATTGAATATTTTTATGTATGATGTAAATAGTTTTTTTTTTTCAGAAAAAGAATGGAAGCATTTGAAATGTGGTGTTGGAGACGAATGAAAGGCATAAGTTGGAGAGATAGGATAACTAATGAGGAAGTGTTGCGAAGAGTGGGTGACAGAAGAGCTATTCTGAACACAATTGAAAACAGACGCGGTAATATGATTGGCCATTTGATACGACACGACCATTTCTTTAAAACCATCTTGGAGGGAAGAATAGAAAGCAAGAGAGGGAGAGGAAAGCCCAGACGCAGCTACATGGATCAAGTGAAAAAGGTTGGGGTCGGTTCGTATTAAAAAGTCAAGGAGCTGGCGCAAGATAGGAAAAGCTGGAAGATACTCCACCGACAAGAGTCTAACTCTTAAGTTTATGATGATGATGAAATAGTTTTTGCCTCGGCGCGGTATCCATAATTTATAGTTCCATGGTTAACGTTCGACGCTACCCGTAGTGTAGAGAATATGATTTACAGGAATAATTATAGCTCTGTCGCTATCAGACTTCAAAATACAGTGTGTAATTCCTATACGGGCAAATCTCTTAACAGAGGGTAGAATAGGACATAAGAAATATATTTAGATAACTTTTGCTTCGAAGTACAACTAAAATTTAATCCATATAAAAAAATTCGGCCCGCAATGTAATGCAACACACTCGAGTTAAACACTCGTTGACAGTTCGTTTCAAAAGCTCATGTCGCGTAATGTTCGCAGTACATTACTGCTTAGAAATTTTACAAAAATTAATTACATGTGTATAATAGGTATAATTTAAAAAAAAAAACCTTTTGGTTATTGATTATACTGGTAAATCCTATGTCTGGTTTAATTCTTCGCCCGTATTAGACTTACACACAGTATAATAGGGTTGTTAGTTATTGACAATTAAGTAAAACAATTTTTGTCCAACCAACAATTTTTTGAGCATTTGAAGCTCAAATCGTGACATTTTAAACTGTCTCAAACACGAAGAAATAGTATTTTAGAAGCATTAATAATCGTGGGTATCGAAACTATATATTTTAATGCAAAAATAATGGTAAGAAACTTTTGTGTGTGATTATTTTCATTCTCGAAGTTTTATGAATTCAAGTGGAGGACTCTCAAAAATGGACCCCCTGGACTGTCCTCCCTGTGAGAATACCTGGACACAATCCGCTCACTCTAACATTCAGAACGGTTTATAGAGACTAAGTCAGGTCCAAAAAAACATTACATGTCGATATTATAAAATTACTGTTCTTATTTCGTACTAATATGAGAGGTAGGGCACAGCGAAGTACCATCACGCTTGAATCTAAAGCAGCCCAACTGGGGAAGTACCTCCTCCTTACAGAAGACCGCAGCCATAATAGCACTGCTACCTTTCAGGTATGTAGTGCTGTGTTTCTGATGGTGAGTAAGGTTCCCAGAGCTCCAACACACTTATAGGTCGGCAACGCGCTTGTGACTCCCTTGGTGTTGCGAGTGCCCATGGGCGACGGTAATTGCTTACCATCAGGCAATCCGTCTGCTCATTTGCCACCTTTGTCATAAAAAAAAATTATAATAATAATAGCAAGTTTTTCAAGATACAGGTATTGGACTGATATTAAACGCTTGATTCCCACGCCTACCAATACACGTGTAAACGCACAAATTCAGAAAAAAAAAACTACATTCTTCAAGGGATACATCTTAATCCAAAAAGGCCACACGCAGTTTAAAAAAAAAACTATAAACATTGCCCTCACCCCTTTGAATTAAAAAAGTAAAAAAATACGCTTGAACGCACCCGAAAAACACAATAGGTGACAATTGTAAAAATGGCGACTAATTTGACGTTTAAAAACGCGCCAATTTCATTGTCACATAATTTATTGATGTTGTGATGACAAAAATGTGTTTTATTAATGATATTTTGTCGCTCTTTACAAAAATTCAGACCATAAATAATGCTTTTATGTTTACGCTACAGTTGATTTTTAAGCTAATGTTTACAAATTGCGCTGTTGTAACTGGTTTTGAGATTTTGACGGCTTAATTAAAAATTATTACGGTACATAAATTCCTTGAGAGTTTTCGTTCATTAAAAGCATTAGTTTTTTACTTCACGACGGTGGCAAACATGCATACCGCTTGATGGCAAACAGTTACCGTAGTCTCATATTGCCTATCTTTTACTTTGACGACCGGTCTGGCCTACTGGGTAGTGACTATGAAGCCGATGGGTTCAAATCCCAGTCAGGGCATTTATTTGTGTGATGAGCACAGACATTTGTTCCTGAGTCATGGGTGTTTTCTATGTATTTAAGTATTTATATGTATCTATCTATTATATATATCGTCGTCTAGTACCTACAACACAAGCCTTACTGAGCTTACCGTAGGACTAGGTCGATTTGTGTAAGATTGTCCCGAAATATTTTAAGGCTTGGAGTTCTCTGGTGACACCGGCAAGAACACAACCCTTTAAGTAGGATCAGTGCTATTTGCCTGTGGTCTTCTGTAAGATGGATGTATGCTTCTTCAGTCTCATTCACAGGTCGAACGATATTCGTAAATTTCAGGAATCTTTCTCTTTTACCCCGATTAAGACGTCATGAGAGTGACACAGACTATCGTCCGAAATTTACGAATATCGTTTTTGGCGGTAGCGCCTCAGTTTATACTCGTAATATTTGTTTTAAACGGACGAAAATAGCCATTAATCTCACAACGAGCAGCAACAATAAAAAAATAGTGTCATTTTTGTCAGTTTTTCAGACACTAACCAAAATCTTAAATATAGCCCTGGAGAATTCTCACTAGAGCGAATAGAGAGGTATTTTTTTATGAAAAAGGTGGCAAACATAACAACATCAGGGGGGTCATAAGCGCGTTGCCGGCCTTTAAGGGGGGTTGGAGCTCTTCTGTATTGAGGACGTGCTTCCCCAGTTGGGCTTCTCCAGACTCGAGCGTGATGGTACTTCGCTGTGCCCTACATTATTGGACGTAGTTTAAGGACATACCCGGGTCCAAACATAACATAATCATACTGTCTTATTCTTACATTAGTAATAGTAATAGCACAACATACAGGGATGGGTCTGTTTTTCTTGTACATAATACAGGCCCGGCACCGCGAAAATCTAAATTCGTATATTTCAAGCATCTTTCCCTTTTACTCCAATTAAGGCATCATAAGGGTGACAGAGACAATTGTCCGAAATACGAATATCATGTTTCGCGGTAGCGCCGCTGACTTTGGTGTGCAATTATAAAATTTAACAATTAACTTTATAATAAAAATACAGTTTATGCTCAATACAGTTTCTTTCGCTTAATTTACCTTCGAAACCAAAATTGTTATTTCATTCGCGAACCGTATTTCATGAACACAAAACTTTTAGCCGCACGTCATCGTCAGTTAGAAAATTTGAACTTTGAATTTCGAATTTAGAGTTCTCAATCATAACGGATGCGGCGGGCAGCTGCCAGTCCGTTGTGTAGGTTTTTAAAAGTTTAGAACAATTTAGGAAAAAAGTAAAAATATTGAGCACCTGTATTTATGGTTAGGTTAGATTTTTTCTTAATTAGTGCATAGACATAGAGATTCAACAAAGAACACAAATACTTATAAACATAAAAAAGTAGGTACCGCCTTTGTTCTCAGCAGGCACCACACGGCACATTTTATGGGAATAGAGATTTTGCCTGTGTTATTCGTTCACATATAATTTAACGACAAAAAAATATATAACAATAATTGTGTTCGGATTTAAGGCTCTTTTAATAAGTGTTTGTAATTTTATAAAAAAATAACCAATAAACGTTTTAAATATTTATTTTATTTCACGTAACAATCATTAATCAAAATAATAATAAAATCACGAACAGCGTTATTGTCCACGTATTGTCATCAAAGATTATCGAAAGGGGTCGACATTTTACGAGATATTAATGTTGCCATATGCGGGGTCGTAACTAACGGGATTCAATATCTGTTTAATAAATATATGGCAACATTTCACGGGTCATTAGAGTGAATTGATTTTTGATTTATTTTATTCTTTATATTGTAAGGACAAGTTTGTTTTTATTAGTTTTTAAAAAGGGTGTAGGGATAGTTAGAAGAATCAAACGCAAATGGCGAAGACATTACATAATTTATTTTCTCTTTATTCATTTCATAGTCTAGGTTTTTATAACATTTTTATAAAAGTAAAATATAAAAATACATCTACAACGTATTAATACAATATAATTATAAAAAACCTAACCTAGAGTGCCGCCTGCAACGGGGCAGGGCCCAGGCTGCCGGTGGTTAGGGCTGCAGAGAGAGGAACCGCCGGACTATGCGCGCCGTGTCCAGGATTACCGCCTTCTGAATCTGACCCTTGATCCAACCACATTTATTTATTATTCATATCTGCCTAGGAATTTGTCTACGCTAAATTATTAACAGAGGCCGATTTTTGAGTACTCGAAACGTGACGTTATAAACTGTTGAAACGAGGAAATGGTATTTTAAAAACATGAATGATAGAAATTAATAATCGTGTGTATCATTCTTTTGTTATACAACGACGGTGGCAAACAAGCATACGGCCCGCCTGATGGTAAGCAGTTACCGTAGCCTATGGACGCCTGCAACTCCAGAGGATTCGCGTTGCCTACCCTAAAAGTTGTTGGAGCTCTGGGAACCTTGCTCACCATCAGGATCACTACATACCTGAAAGGTAGCAGTGCTATTATGGCTGTGGTCTGTAAGGAGGAGGTACTTTCCAAGTTAGGCTTCTCCAGACTCAAACGTGATGGCACTCCACTGTGCCCTACCATTAAAAAGTTGGTAATCATTACCGCGTGAATCAGCCCCTGTTTACAGTACCTAACTATTAAGTATCTAAATTTACAAACAGTATGAGAATTAAAAAAAAAAAACAAACTGTCAGAATCAAACCGACCCGCCATCCCAGCAGCACAATTACGGTTGATTGACACGGCCCGCGGCGCTAGCTACTCTGATTGGCGTTCGGGCATTTCGAAAATGGAATTTTAATTGTTTACCCCCAGTACAACCGTTTACAGTCTGTGGCAATTTACTTAACGTATGCGGAGTGAAATTTGGACAAAGTGCAATGTTGTTTTAAATAAAAAAACACCATTATTTTTTTAAATAGTTATGTTTTTATAATAAAGTACCTAATAATGATTAATGTAAAAAAAAGTTTACTCCCATGCGAGATGCTTTACGGTAGTTCTGAGGAACTTTGTTCATCCCTGTCGAAAACATAGATGTGGGCATTTTATACAACTCCAATTTTATTTTACGAATCAAGCTTTGCACACTTTTGGACCGAAAATTATCGCAATATACTCGCCTCTTCAGATTTGCCCAAAAATCTTCAATAGGGCGAAGTTGCGGAACATTAGGTGGATTTGATGTCTTCGGTACGTATGGGGTGTTTAGCTCCGCCGTTTTGCTAAGTGTTTTTTTGGAATACTAGCTTGAGGCTAAGTCTGGCCAAAACACAGCATTTTCTCCTCTATGACTCGTATTTATGAAATCTCGCACTAATGGCAAACAACGCTCTATGTAGCGATCGGCGTTCACAGCTAAACCTGATTCAAAGAACACCGCCTTGGACATTCCGCGTTCCTGATGGCAAGCCATAGCAAAACTTTTTTAGGAAACTTGGTATGCTCAATATATTTCACGTTCTCATCAGTTGGACCATTGGTCTTCTCAAAATAGTAATTGCCTTGCCACTAGTTTCCATCTAACGTGAAATATGACTCGTCTTCCATGACGCAAGTCACATTGTTTTTGGCGTCAAATATTTCTTTGACTAATTTACGCGGCCTTATTTTCTGAGTGGATTTTTGATTTTCGGAGACGGTGGATTTAAATTTTCTACACCGGTTATCGATGCCCATGTCTTCAAGATATTTTTTGACAGTTTTTCCGTCACATTTATATTTTCTTCCGAGCTCTCTGTAAGATTTAGCAACACGGCCGGCGGTAATTTTCTTTAGTCGAGCTCTCTCAGAAAACTTGCTCAAGCTGGGATAAATTCCAGAACCAGGCTTTCTAGCAGTGGTTGTTTTTTAAGGTAAAAGACGCTAAAATATTATAAATGGTGCTTCGACTCTCACCCATTTGTACAAAATGTTCCACCACCTTCGATTTCGGCCATAGGGGATGTATACTGTAGAAATTACATACAGTTTTACGACGGCGTTCTTGGTTATTTACCATAATTACAAAATCAAACATCCAATCCTTATGAAACTTACCAGATTGATTGACAGATATATAGACTTGATATTGACATACACACATATTTTTTTTAGATTTTTGTTTTTTACATTTTATATATTCAAACTTTGTCCAAATTTCACTCCGCATACGTTAGGTGTATACTGGCTGGTCAGTCTAGTATAAAAATAGGCTTTTCTCAAACATGCAATGAAGTATTGTCTTTACATTCCTTATAATAGACTCGGGGTATGGTTTTTTGGGCACGGCAACTGAAGGGGACGGAAATGGAATGTAACTTTTCGGCTTCAAAGTAACTTTTTTTCCGACGATTATCTATACAGAGGCAAAGATGGCGGGTGTCATAGCAAACAGCTGATGTTCATTTTTTAATACATTTTGATTTCATTATTTGTGATTTTGCAAATGTGAATAACGCTCGAAATTTTCGAACTTTGACGTTCGCCGTAGACTCTCAGACGTATTAAATTATTTTTGTGTTAAGTAGAAAGTAAGTTTTCTACAGGCCTGGTACCGGAACATCGAACTTAGTATATTACGACGAGCATCTAGAAAGATGTAAAAGAGAACTTTTACTCCAATTAAGGCGTCATAAGAGTGACAGAGACTATCGTCCGATATAATATACCATAGGTATGGGTACCTACTTCGTATTAAAGTTATTAATTTCAAGCAATATATTAAACACAAAACTATCGTGACATACCGAAGAGAACCATATTAATTGCATAGAAACGGATAACTCACGTTTAAGTCGATTATTGCTCGACATGTTTCACTCCGTAACTAGGAGCATAACCATGAACCGTTTGCGTTCATTGACCGACGCAGATACAAAAAAAATGGTGACAAAATTTAGTGACACATTTTATTACTTCAATGGCCGATTTTTGGTGAGCATCAGAATGACTGACCAAAATGACAGACCAATGTTAGAGTACCATCAGGTTTTACTACCTATTTGCTACTATTTACTACGTACAGTCAGCAGCAAAAGTTGCTAAGCGTTTGAAGTGTTCAAAATGACCTACACGCGCTCTTATTCTCTTGACAATAGAGACGTGTTGACCTCATTTTGAACACCTCAAATGCTTAGCTACTTCTGCTGCTGACTGTACCTATCTATGTTGACATATGGGAGTCGTGAAATAGAATTCAAAAAAATTGAGGAAGAAAATAATCGCATACAAAAGTTTCTCGCCATTATTTTCTCAGATAATGTATAGTTTTGAATTTCGAATCCCACGATTTTTAACTTCTATCATTCGTGTTTTTAAAATACTATGTTTTTTCTGACAGAGTTTTAAAATGTCGTGATTCGAGTAATCGACGCTCAAAAAACGGCCCCTAATTTTTTGATTTCAAAGGCATAAAAGTCTAATATTTCATTTTATTCGCTTTGAAAATGTCTATAGAAATGTTGTTCCGTAGGTACACCATAAAATAATCTATCACTTAGCATTCCAAAACAAGTGGCAGTTGATCACGCTTTTTTAACTTATTTTAAAATACATAAGTTTCTGTCAAAAATGACATTCTTGGTACAAGGTTTTATTGCCGACTGTACATTTTTTGCACAATCGTCATCCTCATTAACAGGATTCTAACGAGCCTAAACACCAATTTGCGGACAGTATTGGTGCATTTTACCGCAAAATACTATTCTTAGTTTAGTAATAAGTGTTTGTACTTTTTTTTTTCTTTTCTTTAATATATTTTATGTTCCAATGTTGTTTTTAAGTAAATTTAGAGTCATATTTTTGTATTTAGCATATAAGTGAATTGGTGCCATACTGTAAACTAATATGTATTTAATAAATAAATTGAATTGAATTATGTATTTTAGGAGTTGCTTTTGCTACCTTCTGGCTCCAGGATCGGATCAGATGAATGGTGCCATAATATTGGAATGTCCCCGAACTTACATAAGTGTGCTAAATTTCAGTTCAATCGGTTAAAGATGTCTGCTACAAAATTGAGTTGCAAGATTCCACCCGAATAAACATACATAGTGTTTCACGTTAAAGTAGTACTCGCAGTGCCATCTACCGTCGACTGCGAGCATTGCAGCCATCTGTTGTCGAGTAGCATGACAATGAAAACTACAAATGTCCTCACGTGATAAGAGATGGCGCTAAATCTGCAACGTGGCGAATTTAACGTTATTTTAATCAAGTAGTAATTTCATACCGTTTATATTTAATACTATTATAACCGAAGAAAACTTATATTCTCTATTTTTTTTTTACTAAGCAGAAAAGTCTGCTGGCATATCAAAGATATTTTAAATCGAAAGAAAAAAAAGATAAATCTAACTCGCAGCGGGACTCGAACCCACAACCACTGGATCACTAGCCCAGTGCGTTACCAATTGTGCTATAAGAGTACCGCTTAGACGTGTATTTTTCTATCTTATCCTTCCTGGTATACGTCATTACGGGTAACGTGTAGCGACATCTACCGAAGAGTATTGAACCCTTTTTACGGCATCGAAGTCTCAAATTTAGATTGAGAATTACCTACCTACCGTGCTACCCCTATGTTTTTATATTAAGCAGAAACATCTGCTAGCATATCAAAGATAAATAGAAAAATTTAACTCGCAGCGGGACTCGAACCCAACACCACTTGATATATACTCTCATTAAAAAAGAACGCGTCGGTCCTAAGCAAATAGATTGTCACTGTTAGTCCGTTGTTTTTTCGTACAGTACTGGCGTTTGCTGCCAAGCCAGTTAGCTAGTCTGTTTTTTGTCCTTTCATATTCAGCCATGGACGTCCAGTTTAGAACATAAATTCAAATTATTTATTCGTGATAAGCTACAAACATAGGCCATAGATTTCATATTAATTCTCTGCACAACTACGAAGATATGGGGGTAATTTTGGAGCGCCGAGTACTCGACTCATGACGTTTTAGACCCTGTTAGAACGAAGAAATGGTATTTAAAAAACCTGAATGATAGAAATGAATAATCGTAGGTATAGAAATTATACATTTCGTGCAAACATAACATACAGTGTGATGCCGGCTGACTAGAATAGCACCACCCCATCTCTTCCCGCGGGGGTCGTAAGAGGCGACAAAGGGAAAAATCCTACGGATGGGCAGCAGCGTCCGTCGGAACCCAATCTACAGCTATTGCGGTCGCCAACCCGCCTGCCAAGCGTGGCGACTATGGCAAATACCCCATACAAGTCATATTTGTGGGAGGCCTATGTCCAGCAGTGGACTGCATACGGCTGAAATGTGTGTGATGTGTGTGCAAACATATTGATAAGAAACGTTTGTGTGCGATTATTTTTTTCCTAAAGTTCAGGAATTCGAATGCACGACTCCTAAAAATAAGCCAACTACTCCTGTATAGGGTTAAAAATAAAACAAAAAAATCACTTTGGTAAGCGGCATGTTATAAAAAAAGTCTTAAAAAGATTACACAAAAATATCACTAAAAAAACTTAATTGCTATCTTTATTCACAAAACTAGCGCCCTCTTTTTTAAACGTTATACCGCCAAGTTACATCAGGTACAGCTTAAAATACGCCTTATTGACTTCACATAAGGCTTATTTTTGCACTTAATATGATTTTCTTGGCGGTTTTACTGTTTACTATGAGAATTGTACGGATTTTGAACCAACATTACTACCGTAAGATCGGAGTCCTATAACCCCATTACGATACTTTGTCCACCCATAAAAAATCGAATTAATAAATTCTAAAAAAACGACACTAACCAGTTTTTATGACAAAAGTGGCAAACGAGCAGACACATTGCCTGATGGTAACAATTACCGTCGCCCATGGGCATCCGCAACACCAGAGGAGTCACAAGCGCGTTGCCCGTCTTTAAGGGGGGTTGTTGGACTTGCTAACTGCTCAATTCAATAAAATAGTGGACAAAGTATCTTCGTAATGTTAATGTAGCCCGTCCTTACGGTATACAGCGGGAAGAAACGAGACATAAACCCAAACAGAGGTTGGAATGTCAAAAAACTAGTACCTACGCCATTGGGATTAGCTTATCGAACCGGTTTTTACACCATGAAGGCAGGCTACAAAGATGGCAGCAAGCAAAGTGAACGTACAGTCAGCAGCAGAAGTGGCTAAGCGTTTGAGGTGTTCAAAATGAGGTCAACACATCTCTATTATCAAGAGAATAAGAGCGCGTGTAGGTCATTTTGAACACTTCTTAGCCACTTTTGCTGCTGACTGTACTTCACAGTGCGTTCATTTTGATTTAGTGTTTCACAGCCGCAATACATCTCAGTTGCATACAATTTGTTCGCTTGCAAACGCTCTTAAAGTAACCACACGCGATAATCAACAGATGGCGCTTTTAGCCAGCAATTTCGAGCCAGCAAACATTGTCAAATCTTATATCATCCTTTATAAAGACTACAAAATGACAGTACTGAGATGCCACCGGACTAAAATAAGTTAACTTTAATGCTACACATTCGCACGAGTAGCGAGGCGAAACACGAGCACGCATGTGTACGCGGATGTCTCGCTATTCCTCTCGTCCCTCGCATCGCGTTTTTGTATAGGCAAAGTTTCGTCGAACGTTTCGACGAATAGCGAGGCGAGTGACGAGCCAGCATGTCTAAAAAGTAAGTGACGCTTCATTCTGCCATTTTACTGAGGCAGTCATGTCTACCTCGGCCTGAAGTGTAAATATGCTAATACGAACAAAACGTAAATTAAAAAAATCGGTAAGTTAATTATAATTAATTATAACTTCACCAAACAGCCTCAGTTGAGGGTACTAGTGAATTGTGATGACAACTCATTTACAAATCTCTCGGTAACGTAATTACATATACATCAGTACATCACAGCCTGCATTATTGAGGCTATTATAACCTCGATTTATATCAGTTTTACCATGGGGGCCATTTTATTTTAAGTTGTACACTCAACTTTTTTTTTTTTTTGTGTGTGTAGTTTCTACTCAGAATCATGAGTTCTTTACTTCTTTCGAGCCTGACAGAAGAAAAAATGTGTAGCAAATTTTTCATACAATTTTACCGCCATATGAAATGTATCAAAAATAGTATCGGAATGGAATAAAAAAGCTTAGGACACATTTTTTCTCCTATCAGGCTCTGATCACTACTATCTATCATCTACTCATGATCTGAGTAGAAACCATACAAAAAAATCCAAATTAAAAAAAGTTGAGTACACAAAATATAACGGCCCAAATATAAGTAAAACGGCCCATGGACGACGTCTTTGTATTCAACAGAATGGGACTAATTTCGAGCATTTGATTTGATAAATTAATTAATTTTTAATTGAAAATGAAAAAGTCATGTCATGGTATTTTATTTTTGATTCGATATTATTTAGCAAAAAATAATCTTTCCGATCTGTATGATAAAGCTACTATTTTATCTTTATCTCGTGTAGCGGGTTCGATTCGCGGTTCAACCACGTAATTTAAAAATACTATTAATGCAATAAATTGTTTTTTATATTAAAATGATGTCTTCATTCAGTAAAATATTCCATTTTTTCACATGTGAGATTGATATTTCTTTCATATTCTTGACACTAAGTCTATGGGAGAACCGTAAACAATTTCTTGTGCTTTTTTAAATGTTAAGAGACTACAAGCCTTAAAAAAAATACAAAATAGGAAGATTTTTGGGTTGTTTTACAATTTAGTTTAAAAAAAGAGCTCAACCGCCCCGCGGTTTTGTTTATTAATAAGTTAAGTGTAAACTTATAGGTATGTATGAGTCACTACAGCGAGGCTCGTTTTTACTATAACAGTAAAGTTTTACTATTATAGTAACGTTTATGTAATATAAGGCATTACTACGAATGTGCGACACCCGCTCGTGCGAAATACTGTTCGTGCGAAGTATGATTTGCGAAAAACGATTGTGCGACACTTCATTTGTGCGAACTACATTTTACACGAATTAAATTTAGGCGATGCACGCCTGTGCGATATGCACAATTGTGCGAACTATAGTTTGTGCGATGTATAATAATATAATAAAACGATATATGACTATTAAATATATATCAATTTAAAAACCATTTTTTTAATAGGTCGAAACGCACTTATCTTTCCCAGAGTCGACGGAGCCCCGCTATTAGCCATTTCTGGTCAGTTTGCCCTTCGGGCATCTGAAGCAACCTAAAAAACCTAACCTGCCTATCTGTTAGTTTACTTCACATACTACGTATCATATACTACCGCAAAAGAACTGTCGAACATAAGTATTATTGCGAAGTACGTCGCACAACATCACGTCGCTGAATTCTAGTGTTGTACAATAGAGATGTCGCACTATCGAACATCGCACATTCGGTGTCGCACTAACGTGATATACCCATATACAAATACTTAAATACATATGTAAAAACTTAAGGTAACACCCATGACTCAGGAACAAATATCTGTGTTCGTCACAAAAAAAAAATGACCTTTCTGGGATTAGAAAGGTTTAATAGGCAGCGTCACAACCCAAGTACCCAATAAACCACAAAACGCTTTTTCATGTCTATGAAATAGCGTTTTGTTACAAAATATATTTTGAAAAATTTTGGTTATAAAATTAATTCATTGCATTTGATATTTTCATTAATTTCACTCATAGTTCATACATATAAATACTTAAGTTTTATTATATACATTATTACATAAAAATACATTGTTCTTTCAACTGTGATGTTTTAAATTTAAATTATTAACAATAAAAACCTACTTATTAATTCGTTGTAAAAATCGTTTATGTGAAGAATATTCATTTTATAATGCACCTTAACACATTCGCTGCCCAAAAATGTATGGAAATGAACGCACATGTGCGTTGGTGGCAGTGAATGCGTTAAAAAAAAGTTTTTATAAAAAGTACTACCTTATTCTTACAAAATGGTAGAATTGATTTAGGTAAAAGTGGTTTAAGAGGTAAAAAATTCTGACTATATTTAATTGAAAAACCTAAATGTGTTCGGGTTATTTAGAATGAATTAAAATAGCGGATTATTAACTCTAATACAACTTAGTATACTTAATTGTGTCACTATCTAGGAAAAGGGACCTTATTGTCGATGGCACTTACATCGAATCGCGTTGCGTTTATATTGTATCGTCTTGAACAACGACATAAGCGCCATCGAGAATAAGGTCCCTTTTCGTAGATAATGTCACAAATGTGTATACTTTAGTCAATTTTATTTTGTTAAAACACTTTCATGTAAAATTGAGGAAGGAGTATGAATAAATATATTTTATTATACCACTTACAAGAATCATTATAGCTTAAAAAACAGTTTTTGGGCTGTGTACAACTTAAAATTAATTTGCACTGCAAATCTTAATCTAAAGTGTCATTACAAGTAAAAACGGTGTTTTAAGCAAGCTATTGCCACTTAAAATTTAACATTGAATTTAACACTCCAGTAAAAAAAAAACATATCTTAACCCTCAATTCACTACCTGAGTCCACTGGACTCACATCAACATTTCAAATTGCCATTACTTTAACGTTTGAGCGCCTAGCTTCCCCCTCGTCCCAGTACCTTCCTGCCGTGACGCGGGCACCGCGGTGGCGAGAGGACAAGCGCCCGCGCTTGCGGATTTGGTAAGTTATTACGTCAAGTGAGTCCCGTGGACTCATACTAGTGTAATGTGTGATTTTTTTTGAGTACCAAAACAACATAAATCCGTTTATATGAATGAAGATGGGGCGGATTCCATTATTGAATCTTGGCTGCTACAAGTTTTTAATGACGAGAGTGACGATGAACTAGTTGTTTGCCAAATGAACAGTGCTGCAATTCCCACAAAAGACAACATATACAACTCAGATTGTGAAGATGGTGAATTAATTCGTAGTGAACACAATACTGATTCGGAATCTGAATGTGAGCAGCAATCTGAGCCATCTGGGATCTATGATTGTGACTCGTCATCGAGTGGGAGCAACTTACCGCTTTTACAACTATCTGTCAGATCACGAAATACTTTACCAACTCAAGAAATGTCATCTGACATGAGTGATTCCAACCAATTGACATCGTGGAAAAACACATTGCACGTTTTTTTTTCTTGTATAGAAGCATAGATTTTTATTTTTTACTCAGATTTCATGTACCATCGAGACTCTAAAAACGATAAATAGAAATATTGTTATAAATATTTTTATTTTTGTATAGGTTTGAAAAACACTTATGATTTTTAACTGTTAAAATAAGTTTGTTTAATTATTGAGACGATCTCAATAGTTTGTCATGTTTTGTTATTTTTTTCTAGTGCCTTACGAAGTGCATAAATAATAATAAAACTGTTTAAAAGGATACATTGGGTTATTTTGGAAAACCACACATCAAAAAAAATATGAGTCCCAGGGACTCGTAGAAAGTGTTTACGTTAGTACATTTCACCTAGTGGATTGAGGGTTAAAGTATTGTATTTATATACTTAAGTTTAGGGTAAAAACAGTTTTATTTTTATATAGTTAGCAATCAGCGTTCAAATAAAGCAACTGACATGTAAATAAA
This sequence comes from Grapholita molesta, assembly GCA_022674325.2. NCBI lineage: Eukaryota > Metazoa > Arthropoda > Insecta > Lepidoptera > Tortricidae > Grapholita > Grapholita molesta. The sequence goes on along the minus strand of CP053145.2, from coordinate 6,551,647 downwards.
ATAATTCATAATATTGGACTCTGAATATACAAATGCAATTACTACACATTAGAAAGTTATCCGATTTGATCAATTTGCGTCGAACTCGCGCGTATTCGCCTCCGTACAAACTTAGCTTGTAAATTGCAATAGGCGGATAAAAATTTACCAAATCTCGCGAGGAAATTGCCGCGCAAAGCATCATCATCATGTCCAAGCTGTATCCGGCTACGGCGACTTCAACTAACTTATTTTGTCTGAGTTTTTGTTTTGTCTGAGTTTTTGTTTTGGTGTGCTCGCAGGTGACTTGCAAAACCGAACTTAGTTTTAAATGTGTCATTATCTAGGAAAAGAGACATTATTGTCGATGGCACTTACGTCGAATCACGTTGCATTTGTTATCGTCTTGAACAACGACATAAGCGCCATCGACAATAAGGTCCCTTTTCCTAGATAATGTCACAAATTTGCGATTACACGGAGCACAAAGCAACTGGGCAGTCGAGTTATATATGTAGGTGTAAGAGGGCTTTGGTTTGGTCTTCTGTATTTGGCGTATTGCGTCAAGGTCTTCTAGACGCTGGCTTTCGAAAGAGTCGACTCCCTTGTGAACCATATGACGCCATTCCAACACGGGCAGCATAGACTCGCCTCCGTGCTGACAAGTATTACTGAGATAAGATTCAGTAAAAAAATAGCTAAAACTTTAATTTTTTTGCCATTATTGTTTTTTAAAGGCAGTTGGAATTAAAGAGTAATATTAGTACTTTATGAATTTTGTGATCTGTTTTGACACATTAATGTTTTTTTTTTTTTACTGGAATGCCAAATTCATTTCAATATATATATACAATATTCACAGCAAACTGTCAAACGAGAGTAAATTCAATATTTAAATCACATTTCTTAAACTATGTGGCGCTTATACAACTAATTAGTTTCAAAAACGTTGTTGTAAAGCTATTTAAAGGAAACATTGATACAATTATACATGATTTTCTTAAAATACAAGTCATGGTGTATTCTTGTTCAATGTTAATGCCAAATAGTAAAAAAAAAAAAATTTTTTTGTTTTGGCTTTCCTGTGAATAGCGAAAACTTGTGTGCATATAAGTTATGTTTCAGTCAGTATAATTAAAATTGTTGCGAGTAATTGAATAGTAAAAGTTTTATTACTCAGTTTCAACCAGGGACGGGAACCGGTTACCAAATAAGGGGTATTACCCTGGGTTTTTGATAGGGTTGTTTTTAAATACCCTATACCCTATAGGCTAACCAATTTAATAGACTTAGTTTGAGTAAGCGCTTACCAAATTCAAAAACCCTCAATAAGGTTACCCTATCAAGTGTTTTTCAAATGCGTTAAAGCGATTTTAAACTCTTAGAACTATCTGCCTACGTGGAAAAGAGACGCCCATAGGGTAACCCTATGAAATGGTAAGCACTAAACATTAAAGCTATTTTTACCCCATCCGACTCGATAACCATGTGAAACCCTGGTAAGCCTATCTATAATGGTTTCCATATCGATAGCGTAACCCTATTATAGGCTAACCATATTGTTACGGTAAGACCTCTATAGGGTAACCCTATCAATATGATTAATCAAATGAAGGGGTTTTCCAGTCTCTGGTTTCAACAGACGCACACTCAACCAAGCAGTGTGTTCTTACTTGAAAATGGGTACCAGAGCTTACCCCAAAACATTTGCTTACATCACCTAGTGTGTTTCTGTTGTGTGGTATGTTTCAGTAAATGGTGTCTATGCCGATTAGTGTACCATTAAAAAATAAGTGCTGGAATACTTTATCTTTGATCATGACTACAGGTAACATATTTTTGACCTATGATGATGAATTAGTAATAAAACGAAAGCCTGTTCGTCTGACTAATGAATATTTAAAAAATATTAGATATTTTTTTAATTGAACTGACAAAACTATAGGGTTAACTACTATAGGTAGTTCAACGAGAGTTTAGGCGAAAGGATTACGCACACAACTATATAAAGTACTGATTGCAAAAGAGTGAATGAATGGAATGAACGAGTAATCTCCTATCATTACATGAGATGTTGTTGTGTGAGTGACCTCAACTTTCGTGAAACTACCAATACGTCAGGGGACTTTTATCTCCCAAATTGCTGGATTACAAAAAAATATATGTCAAATATTTTTTTTTATTCTACAAGAAATAAAGAGTTGCCTATTTTTCAGACAAATACTTTCCAATATCTTGGAGAAATTATATCCAATCTTTATATGAATAGTATTCAAGCGACAGTAGTACATAAGGAGTATACAGTCATCAAATATATTAGTGTTGCTAAGGTATTCAAATAACTGCACACGCACTTTACACTTGAGAATAGATGCATTGTTCAGATTTTTGTGACCACCTTGGACGCTCACATATATCTTATAGCGACCGTACTAATACACCCTCGTCACTAGTTTACGCAGCAAGTTTTGATCAAGAAACTAATTAAAGGTAAAAATATTGTAGAAAATGATTTAAAATGTAGTCTTAGGCACTGGTCCCACCGCGAGCTAGTAAGCTATGAGCTATCAGCTATTTCAAGGGACAAAGGATAATCGATCCCGTGTAAATAAAAGAGACATATCTGTCATAGCCGGGCGATCGTAGTTCATCGCCGGGTGATGAGCTATAAATATATATCTCTCTCTTATTTACACGGGAGCGATTATCTTATGTCCCAAGAAATAGCTGATAGCTCATAGCTTACTAGCTCGCGGTAGGACCAGTGCCTTAGATTCGTAACAGCGCCACTAAGTACTTACCTAATAGCTTATCACATAACACTATGACACTTCCTCTTGGCACTCAAACTGATCCCTCTTCACACTTAAATTCTGCACAGTCTCACTCTCCCCGGCCTGGACCTCACCGAGCTGCACTGCACCATGTTTAAACTCAATGTGTTTATCTAAACTAGACTTTTGCACACACTTATATGGACACAACGGACACTTGACAGATTTCTGCCTCGGCCTGTACGGTTTAGTCTGACTCTTCAAATCCACCTTCTCACCATTCTTCTCGTTCAAATGCCTCTGCTTGTGTTTAGTTAAATTAGTTTTCTGTACGCAACGGTAATTGCATATGTCGCATGAAAATGGTTTCTGATCCGTGTGTAGGTACATATGTTTGACCAGGTTAGGTTTCTGAACGGTTCTATAGTCGCAGTATGGACACGCGAAAGGCTTGTAGCCCGTGTGAGTTCTTTCATGGACAACTAAATTATTTTTCTGTGCACACCTGTATTCACAATACTGGCACCTAAATGGTTTCTCTTTCATGTGTACCAGAATGTGTTTAGCTACATTGTTTTTTTGTCCAGATTTGTAATCGCAGAATGTACAGGAAAAAGGTTTTTCGCCAGTATGGGTGCGTTCGTGTATTTTCAAAATGGCGGGCGATTGACATCTGTAAGGGCATTGGGAACATACGAATTTCCCGAGCTTCTCCATCGGGTCATCTGCCTCTGTACAAGTTTTGGCATGTTGTTTAAGACCCCTCTTAGTCGAAAACACGTCATTACATTTGTAACACGAGTACTCCCCCTTAATATTCATAGACAATTCTTCTGTCATTTTATTCTGCGAATCGTTTTCATTTTTCTCAGCTTCAACGAAATCGTTTTGATAATTTGAAAAGAGAATCTTGTTTGTCTCTGGCTTCTGATTCTCTTTAGGATCTTCGATTTTTTCTTCCTTTGGGTCTTGTCTTAACTTTTTAAATTCTTCAGCATATGGGCTAGCGTTCTCAAATTGTCTATGGACAACTAAGTTTTCTGGGTTTTCTCTTACGTAATTTTGTACGTAGTTTTGGGGTTTTCCGTAGATGTCGAGGGGGTTTAAAGTAGGTACGGAGACATGACCATTGTATACGTACAGATGATCCTGGTTTATTGATTGCGGGGCATGCTCTGTGTGGACGGGAATATTACCTGGAACTGCAAAAAGTTTGTTAGTAAGTATTTATGTTGTGTGAACTAAACTGATGTACAAGGCGTGATTCGGTGAAGATGTGTGAATTTAACCTCGTAACGTCCAGTGTGCATTACAATGTACACTCCCTTTCAATGGAGTTGAAATCTTTTATAAAAGGCAATAGGGTAGAACTTCTTTTGTTCGATTAGTTTTCGTAAAACAGAAAATTCAACCCAATTCACTGCATAGTAAGGTTGGTTTTAACTATTAAATATTTTAGTATGGTGGGCGTTACGAGGTTAAGGTAAAATGCCACAGGTGGAGAAAAACAAGTTAAATCGTTTTTTCTTTGTGATGGTATCATAAACTACATTTGACGACCGGTCTGGCCTAGTGTGTAGTGATCCTGCCTTGGCTTCTGTTGTAGAGACTAGACGAAGATATATATAATAGACAGATACATATAAATACTTAAATACATATATAGACACTCATGACTCGGGAACAAATATCTGTGCTCATCACACAAATAAATGACCTCACTGGGATTTGAACCCAGGCAGGTTTCATAGGCAGGGTAGTGACCCTGTGAGTAGTGACTCACTAGGATAAACATGTCGTTAATTTGAGTCTTTTTAAGGCAAGAGTGAATAGGCTGTTACTGAACCAGCGTGCTACACCCTCGACCTTGTCGACACTTACCATCAGGTGCGACTGAGGTTAAACGCTGGTCAGTCTTGTATAAAAAAAGGAATGAAATAATATACCGGTATTTTTGTTTGCCGTTTGATGCCGGCTGAATAGAATAGCACCACGACATCGCCTCCCGCGGGCGTCGCAAGAGGCGACAAAGGGAAAAATCCTACGGACGGGCAGCAGCGTCCGATGAAACTCAATTAGCTACTGCGGTCGCCAACCCGCCGGCCAAGCGTGGTGACTATGGCAACTACCCCCAAGATAATCTGTGGCCATTCACCTGTGACATTTGCAAAAGCAGCTTCGGAACAACCTCTAGTCTCAAACGGCGCGTCAAAGTCGTAAGTACCGTTGCCCATATTTACAGCAATGCGAACATTGTGTTATTGGCTGAGCCAATTTTGTTTTTTATTAAGCATAACCGTCTGCTAGTGAATATCATCGATATTTAAATCGACAGAAAAAAATGTCTCGTAGCGGGACACGAACCCACAACCACTGGGTCACTAGCCCCCAAAAGATGTTACTCATATTTCTAGGAGGCCTATGTCCAGCAGTGGACTGCATACGGCTGAAATGTATATTTGTATGGAGCCCTGGGGAATGGAAAAATGAGGTTCTCACCACTCAGTCCGTTGACATTGTTAATTGCTTGATTAACATTCTCATAGAAGTAGCCTTCTTCCTCTTGCTCCAGCTTAATGTGGAACGGCATCGGGATTTGGTGGGGCTGATGCTGCTCCAGATGCCTTGGTTCTTCTAGTACCATCCTGTGAATAATATTTTGAATGAATGAATGAAATACCCTTTATTGTACACCTCAAATGATACATTACAAAGAAAAATAGCAATAAAAACAACAGTAGAGGTTAACAACAGGCGGTCTTATCGCTAATAAGCGATCTCTTCCAGACAACCTTTAGGTAGCGAAGTTAATTATCTATTAATTATTATGAATAATATTTTTTATACAACTAGAATATATAGGTAAGTCAGCAGCAGAAGTTACTAAACAGACAAGGTATTCAGAATGATCTTAGCACTCTTGTTCTTTTATCAATAAAGTCACGTCACATTTTGAACACCTCGGCTGCTTAGCAACTTGGCCTGTACTTAGATTTTAGATTTTAAATATTCTTTATTCATTTCATTTCATGTCTTAGGCTATGTTTTTATCTAAACTGTATCAAAACAATAAAAACATTATAAAAAAACCTAACCTAGGGTGCCGCCGGCAACGGGGCAGGGCCCAGGCTGCCAGTGGTTAGGGCTGCAGAGAGGAACCGTCGGACTATGCGCGCCTTGTCCAGGATTGCCGCCTTCTGAATCTGACCCTTGATCCAACCACAACCACGTAGCGAGAGTATCTCAAGATGTTGGTCGAGACTCTTCGCTATGAGACCGTTCGCGGAAACAACTATCGGTACAATGATCGCCGAATCAACTTCCCACATGGCGGTTACCTCGTGAGCCAAGTCTAAGTACTTGCTGGACTTGTCCTTCTCGGTCTTCACGAGGTTCTTTATTGTTACGTAAATTGCAAATTACTATTATGTGTACATTTAAGAAATAAATTCATCATCATCTTATATTATATCATTTCAACCGTAACTCAAACACTGCTGGACATAAGCCTTCCCCAATATGACTTGTATCATCTTGGGGGCTAGTTGCCATAGTTGCCACGCTTGACAGGCGGGTTGGCCGCAGCTATGGATGGTTTTCGACGGACACTTCTGTTTTTGTCTCTTTGTCGCCTCTTACGACACCCGCGGTACATGTGGTGTCACCTATAGCCACCCGGCACCACATGACGATTCACTTATCTAAATATATATAACTCAAAGGCGACTGACTGACTGACAAAGTGATCTATCAACGCACAGCCCAAACCACTGGACGGATCGAGCTGAAATTTGGCATGCAGGTAGATGTTATGACGTAAGCATCCGTTAAGAAAGGATTTTGATCAATTCTACCCCCAAGGGGATAAAATAGGGGATGAAAGTTTGTATGAAACTTTGTCAATTTTAAACCGATCGGGCTGAGACTTTGCATGCATAAAGCTACTATGACGTAGGTATTTGTGGATATAACGGCATTTTCCGAACAAAAAGCATGCATGCATACAAAAGTACGTTTTGAATGATAGTGTGCTAAAAGTAACTTAAATACTTCTTAACGCGAGCGAAGCCGCGGGCAAATGCTAGTAAAATATAAAACGCTTTCTCACCTGGCTTCCATCATGCTATCCATCCGCCTATCATCTTGCATGTGATTTATCAAATCCTGTCCTAACTCAATATCCCGGCCCAAGTTCTGAGGTAACTCCAACCTCAAATCCTGATTGATCCTAGAGAGATCCTGCTCGTTCAGCTGTAGATTCTGAGCCGCTTGCAGCTCAAGCTCATTTAAGCGTAGATTTTGGTTGATTATATCTTCGTTCCTCATTTGAGTTAAATCGTTTAAGTTTTGCACTAGGTCCACCTGTAAAAAATAGTTTTTTTTAATGACAAAGATGGGAAATGAGCAGACGGATTGCCTGATGGTAAGCAATTACCGTGGGCACCCGCAACACCATAGGTGTCACAAGCGCCTTGTCGGCCTTTAAGGGGGATTGGAGGTTGCCATCAAGAACACAACACTACATACCTGAAAGGTAGCAGTGCTATTATGGTTGTGATCTGTAAGGAGGAGGTACTTCCCCAGTTGGGCTTCTCCAGACTCAAGCATGATGGTACTTCGCTGTACCCTACCTCTCATTGAAAAGCCTAATATGTCCCTCAACCAAACCATTTTGTCTCGTTGAATTTTGAAAGATTTTTTTCTTTCAGTCCACTTTCAGTCATCATTTAAGTCACCGGCACCAGAGGCTGCTTATGAATACATAAGCAGCCTCTGGTGTCGGCTTATCATTGAGTTTTGGGACAGATTGTATACAACGACCTAGTGGGTGGTGACCCTGCCTGTGAAGCCGGTAGTCGTCAGTTCGATTCCCAGTCAGGGCATTTATTTGTGTGTAGAGCACAGCTATTTGTTCCTGAGTCATGGGTGTTTTCTATGTATTTAAGTATTTATATGTTTCTATCTATTATATATATGGTCGTCTAGTACCTATAACACAAGCCTTACTGAGCTTACCGTAGGACTAGGTCGATTTGTGTAAGATTGTCCCGAAATATTTATTTATTTAATAATCGTTGGCTGAGTATCCAACTACCCACGACATAAGCCTTCTTGATCGTGGGGCTAAGTTAATTTGTGTAAGAATGTCCTGTAATTCATACCTCAAGATTCCGTTGGAAGTGCGCAGGGAACTGGTTGAAGTGGTTACTTTTGAGCATCAACGTGGATATCTGGCGGGGAGACAGCTGAAGTTGGAGGTTGTGGGCGATGGTGGTGTTGATGGAGGTGTGGAGCTGATGCAGCTGCTCCATTGATAGCGCGTGCTGGTAGTCGCTGGTGTCGATTTGATGGGTTCTCTGGACCTGGAAGAGGGGCAAGTTTAAGGCTATGGTCTCCTATAAACACCGTCAGCCGCCTACATCATCATCAGCATCTGCATCCCAATGCTGCCTGCAGAGATGTATGCTTGTGGTCTCTCTCACACGTCGACGTTGGCGTCTTTTTTGTTCAGGAACGTTGACGCTGACGTCAGACGTCGCGTATAGCACAAAATAGGAGACCAAAGCCTAAACACTTTTATTATGAACTAGATCAGGGTAGGCGAACATATGGCACGCGACACAATATTTTGAGCACGCCGATCATAAAACATGTGTAAAAAACAGACAACCAGGTAGCGAGAGTCTCTCAAGATCTTGGTCGACTCTTCGCTATGAGACCGTTCGCGGAAACAACTATCGGTACAATGATCGCCGAATCAACTTCCCACATGGCGGTTACCTCGTGAGCCAAGTCTAAGTTGATAGTATTTATTATTTGTTGTCTTTTCCGTACACGGAATAATGGTGTTCCGGACATTTCGGAGGCATACGCGGAGCCAGATCGAGCCAACACGCAGAGGCCCTTTCGACAATTTAATGAAATGGGGTACACTAAGCGGATGTTGCCCCTGTCCGTATCATGGGACGCGCACAGAGACAACACCCGCCATGGTGTAAGGACTATTGAGTTTTAATGGAATGTAGAATGTACCAAGCTATTGGGTGGAAAGGATGGACTAGCTACTGGATAGTATTTATTATTATTTTCCAAATAATCAGAAAGTCAAAATTATTTCAGCACGTCAATGACCCATTTAAACATTTTTTTTTTAAATGGCACGTTGATGCATAAAGGTTCGCCTATCCTGAACTAGATGATGCCCACGGCTTCGCCCGCATGGGAATATGTAACATATTGAATCTTCCCGTGGGAATGAGATGTTTTCCCGCTGGCAAAGTAGCCTATGTCACTCTCCATCCCTTCAACTACCAAAAAATAACGTCAACTCGTCGCTCAGTTTTGCCGTGAAAGACGGACAAACAGACACACTTTCGCATTTATAATATCAGTGTAGATAAGTGTGGTGCCGGTTGAGAATAACACCACCCCGTCTCCTCCAATTGGTGTCGTCTGAGGTGACATAGGTAAAAAAACGACAAAGCTCTACTCCGTCCGATAAAACCGAATGAACAGCTATTGTGGTCGCCAATCCGCCTACCAAACGTGGAGACTATGGCAATTACACCCCAAAATTATACAACTTATACAAGTCATATTTGTGGGAGACCTATATCCGATGGTCTCAGGTGGACGTCTTACGACTTATTTTTTTTTCTATCTTGTTTAGGAGCCTTTGTCTCTGACCATGTTGGCTTTTTTGGCATTGTTCTGGAAAGCATCCTTTCAATTTGATCCATAAATTTTTCAATTTTTTTCGGTAGGTCCTATAAAGGATGACTGGGAGTGAATGCCTTATGATGTTAAGTTTGCCATTTGTACATCATGTTTGTGCCTTGTGTATAGTCAAAAAGAAGTATGTGATAAAATCATGGATATTTGAGAGATTATCTTTAAAAAGGGACCTTATTGTCGATGACGCTTATGTCGGTTTTCAATATGACGAGACAAACGCAACGTTATTCGACGTAATTGCCATCGACAATAAGGTCCCTTTTTTCATAGATAATGCCATATATGCCTTATGGCCTTATGTCCGCCATTTGTAAATATTAAAAAAGAAATATACATTAAGGATAACACATTTGTAACTACAACCCTTATCTCAAAACGCAAAATGGATAAAATGAATGAATTTCCTTAAATTGGTTTTGGTTATCGTATATACAGTGGGGAAATTTAACTCGGGCCCTGGAGGGAGAGGGAAACTACCTTAAATCCTTGAGTTAGCTCATTTTACTTAAAGGAGACATTCTTTTATTTTTAAAAAGAAACAAAACTGCATTCAAAGATTTTCTAAAACTCGCTTGCCTCGCCCGGGACTAGAACCAACTAAAAAAAAAATACTCACACTCTCTATTTTATTATACTAATCGATAGTATTAATACTTAGGAAAAAAAATGTCTAAAAACATTTGCTCTTAAAAATAAAAACAATCGCTAAATCTAACATTAACTTTGTTTTACAGAATTGTTACGTATCTTTTACTTGTAAAAGTGTAAAAGTGAACAGTAAACAAATGTTTGTTAGATATTTTTTTTCCAAAGTATTAATACTATCGATTAGTATAATAAATTAGAGTGTGTGTATTTTTTTTTATTTTAGTTGGTTCGAGTCCCGGGCGAGGCAAGCGAGTTTTAGAAAATCTTTGAATGCAGTTTTGTCTCTTATTAAAAATAAAATAATGTCTCCTTTAAGTAAAATGAGCTAGCTCAAGGATTTAAGGTAGTTTCCCTCCAGGGCCCGAGTTAAATTTCCTCACTGTATATCATCATGGGCACACAGTAAGTTAGTTAGTTTTATAATTCCTTTTTACTCATTGTAATTATTTATTCATTTTTGTTTTAGTTCTTTGAAGATCTACCAACTGTAAAATTAAACATTTTACTTACTTACATACATAATGATATATTCATTCATATTTGAACTTTCGTGAGACTTTGTAATCTACATCTAAAGTTTGTGAGTGTGTATGTTTGTTACTTCTTCACGTTAAACGGCTGGAGGGATTTTAATAAAATTTGGTACGGAGTTAGCTGACACCCTGGATCAAGACATAGGCTACGTTTTTTCCCTAAAGCCGCGGGTAACATCACGGGGCACAGCTAGTATATTTTAAAATAATTGCTCTACTCACGTTTATTTTGTCAGTCACGCGACATGTTTCGGAGAACATAGGCCTCCATTTCAAGGCACACGTGACGGGCCGACTATGCGAGCGGCGAATCAAACGGACACTCAGCACTCTTAGTGCTTGCAAATGGAGGCCTATGTTCTCCGATGTCGCCACAGTGACTAAATAAACGTGACTAGAGCTGTTATTTTCATTTATACAATCATTCATTCATTCATAAGGGGTTCACCGCTTATTACCTTTTAGAGCCCCTTCCCCCATGTCCACTATTTTCCTATCCCTTTTACATGTACATTAGCACCGCAGGGTAGCTAGTTTCTCTGTGGTTTACAGGATACATTTTGGAGTGTGCACAGGAATTGCACAATTTAATTCCACCATCTCCAATCCACCACCGGACATCCAGGAAAGATGAGTGGTTTCATCCTTATGTTGTGAATATTCCATTGATTGTGCCGTGTGATGCCGGCTGATTAGAATAGCACCACCCCATCTCCTCCCGCGGGTGTCGTAAGAGGCGACAAAGGGAATCATCCTACGGACGGGCAGCTGCGTCCGTCGAAACCCAATCTACAGCTACTGCGGTCGCCAACCCGCCTGCCAAGCGTGGTGACTATGGCAACTACCCCCCATGATGATACAAGTCATATTTGAGGGAGGCCTATGTCCAGCAGTGGACTGCATACGGCTGATATGTATTCCATTGATTTGCACAAAGTGATTTGCGTCTACCTTCCTAATGCGGACTGCTAAGGAATGGATTTCGCTCCCTTCGTCTGTATTCCCGGAAAGGTATGATTTGGGTCTTCAAGGCAAGAGTGAATAGGCTGTTACTGAACCAGCGAGCTACACCTTTGACCTCATCAACACTTACCATTAGGTGTGACCGAGGTCAAATGCTAGTCAGTCTTATAAAAAAAAAAACAAGATGTGTCACCTCCCCCTACTGCTATGCCAGGGAGTGTATGTTAATATTGTATCTATTGATCTAGACTTAATGCTATGCAAACATAGTTTATATATTAATACAGTTTATAAATTTTGTTAAAGCATTGTCAATATTTTCAATTAAACAAAACAAAAGTTATGTTAACATTAAGATTTGAATTATATACAGGTGCGGTCAGATAATTAAGATCAAGATTATTTTTCCCATACAACTGCATACAAAGACTTTTGAAATTTTTAAAAATATAAATTTCGCTTGTGCTATTGAAATGTTACAAAATTCATTTTTTTTTTATGTCATAGGCGGCAAACGAGCAGACGGATTGCCTGATGGTATGCAATTACCATCGCCCATGGGCACCCACAACTCCAGGGGAGTCACAAGCAAGTTGCCAGCCTTTAAGGGGGGTTGGAGCTCTGGGAACCTTACTCACCATCAGGAACACAACACTACATACCTTAAAGGTAGCAGTGCTATTATGGCTGTGGTCTTCTGTAAGGAGGAGGTACTTCCCCAGTTGGGCTGCCCCAGATTTAAGCGTGATGGTCATCACTGTGCCCTACATCTCATTGTTGGACGTAGTTTAAGGACATACCCGGGTCCATTTATGGCCAATATTAAATGTTGTTGAAACATGAACATTGGACACATCATTATTTTTAGAAATATAAATAGCACAAACAAAATTTATATTTTATCAAATTTACGAAGTCCTGGACACAAGTGTATATACAGTCAGCTGAAGTAGGTAAGCGGACGAGTTGCTTACAATCCGTCTGCTCGTTTGCCTCCTATTACATAAAAAAAAAAAAAGAATTGTTCATAATGAGCTTAACACAACTTTATTATTACCTAAGAGAACAAGAGCCAGTCAGGATCATTTTACAACTTATCTTCTCACTTAACTTCTGCTGCTGACTGTACTAAATAATGCACTTTATGCTTACACAGTTAAAATGATAAGGAAATTGTGTAAACACTAATCATTTAATGTGTGTAAAGTTTGTATTAGTTGCCATAAACAAACAATAACTTCACAAACATAATAATCAATATTTTTTAAAGAATTGATATAGACTAGAAAACAACACAAGGATATATATATATTTGAGAGTAGTGATCGAGATACAGATTACTTTTAAAAATACTTTATATTTAATAATTATAAATATTGTATTGCACTTTTTTATCATTAAAGAAGAATAAAAAAAGATCAATAAAAAATTGCGTATAAAGGATACAAATGTAAAAACTCCGTCAGGCGTAAAACCGTTGAAATAGATTCTGGCAATATTTACTATCAATGTTTAAATTTACAAAAGTACTTACATTTTCCATGTATAGCTTATATTGTTCATCGTCAATTATTGGTTGCTCTTCCCGTTTTACGAAATCCATGCCTAGTTGCGAGATACAAAGGGAACTGCGATAAAAAACTGTTTTTTTCCTAACGAACAAAAACTAACCTCACCGGAGTTCGAGTTACGAATTAATTACTTAACACATTCTTCGATGATTGAAGATGTACTGAATAAATACATAATACTAAGACACGTTGTTTGTAAGCATACTTGATCAAAAAGAGAGTGATTTTATGAATTCATTGTTAAACAAAAAATTACCGAGCCAAAGAAAGGAAGCAGGACAAAGACAATATAGATTTTGTATCAACGAACATCTGTCGGGCTTGCCTATTTTGTGCTGCCAGCCTAGATCTTCATTTATCTTTAAATCTGTCAAAAAAGTTCACTTATATTTACAAATCAACCACCTACTCAGAATGTCTACCATCTGTTAGAGTTTGTATATATCCAATTATATTGAATTTATTATTAAATTACTTCCATAGGTAATTTTAATTCCCAAAATAATTTAAATAGGTTGTTACAAATACTAGTTAATTTTTTAAATGTAAGGATATTGCACCGTCTGGCAGCACTTTTCATAGACAATATGAATGGTTTCGTTTGGAAATAGTCGAATTTATAAAGTTATACACTTTATGATAAATAGCTAAATATAAAAATGAATATTTTATTAATTTTTAAGATTCAACGAGCATGATATATACAATCTCAATAATGTGAGAATAAATACTTATAACTTAATATATAAACTTCAGTTCAAGGTCATTTGGTGACATTTAGATTGCATAATTTACCGCATAACATAAGGCATAAGCCAAACCGGCATATTTTGTTTTGACCTCTAAATTAAAAAGTTACTTCTGTCAAATTTTAATGTATTTAGCCCGAAAAGTTCTTTTACAAACAATATCAAAGTTGGCACTAGGAAATAAACAGCCAAATATTATTTCAGGTGGATTTAGCAACTTCGAGAAAAGGTAAAGGATATACGCAATTTGGTAAGCTCTTTTTTCACATACGTGTTCCCTGTAGTTTATTCTTCCACCGTGCACCGGTAGTTATATATTTATATTTCATTAGGAAGAAATAATATAACTTGCGGTATTGGAATCGTTAATAATCTTTAGTCGTTATAATAATGATATTGACTCTTTTATGTAGGTACCTAACAAGAATAAGTTTTAACCTTAGACCCGCCTCAGACTATTCCATGGTTTTAACCTAATTTGTGTAACGTAAATATTTTCTGCACTCCTTTAATGTATTTTGCAGAATGTCACCAGAATCTTTCGATATCCCAACAACACGCAAATTCTTATGAAAACTCCGAATTATGGCATAAAAACTTTGAATAACCTCATTAAATAAAAAGCGCTGGTAGCCCAGCGATAAGGGCGTGCGACTTGCAATTCAGAGTACGAAATATCATTTGATATTTACCAGTCGCTTTTCTGTGAAGGAAAACATCGTGAGGAAACCGGGCTAATTCCAATAAGGCCTAGTTTACCCTCGAGTATGAGTCGAATATGAGGAAGTGGACACAAGCATCCTTATTTTAATGTTTTTTTCTGTGTTCGTATGGCCTCAGTAAGTCCAGGTCACCATGCTTCAAACTGCGACCCGGTTTACCGAGACATATAGCAAACCTTCTCTAACTGTATGTTTCTCTGCAGGTACTCTTGCAAAATGTCGAAGACAGCTCTAGTGATCCTGGCGCAGGGGGCCGAAGAGATGGAAACTGTAATTACGGTTGACATGCTCAGGAGGAGTGGGGTATGATATTCAAATTATATTTCAGTCATCAGTCCGAGTGACAGTAGTATTGCAAGTCAATAATATATTATTTTTTATTTTAATTTTTTTGAGGCTTTGAACACTAGGTGCTCATGTCAGCTCATGGATACAGTCACATGTTCTTACTCACTAGACAAATATTTAAAATCATCATCATCATCATGTCAGCCAAAAGATGTGAACTCCAAACCTTCAAGAAAAGAGCATATATCCATCTTAGAGGCCGGCAACATACTTGTGACTCCTCTGGTGTTGCAAGTTTCATGGACAGCCAAAAAAAAACAGGCCTTCTCCAAAGTGAACCAAAATGACCGGTGCTGCACCTTTCACATCCAGTGCCATCCAGCGACCATCACCTTGTGGAAGGCCTACCTATGCTGCATCTTTATAAACTAATTGCTTCATGTGATATAGGCTCTGCTAGCCCACAAATATGCCCACTATGCATAAACCCATTTGCCCTATTACTGAGTCCTGAGTCCCTGAGTCCGGGCATCCCTACATTAAATCTACATCTACAATACAATTCATTTATTTACAGGTGACAGTAACGATGGCGGGGTTGGACGGGAGCGCCCCGGTGCTGTGCTCTCGCCAAGTGACCCTGGTCCCCGACAAGGCTCTGGCTGATGCTCTGGCTGACTCTCCTCAATATGATGCGGTATATATTTTCATTTATTTGTTATTTAAATGTAGCCTGAGGACGCTTTTATGCAATTGGATTCTTTAATTTATGTTATGTTGAAAATAAGGAATAAAAGGACACAAGACGGAGAACATTTTGAAAAATCTTATTTCGGCTTCTATTCTATAAGATAAAAGTAAAATAAATATTACAGGACATTAAGTGAGCCCTAGGTAAGCTCAGGAAGGCTTGTCTTGTGGTACTCGGCCAACTATATTTTAATATACAAATACTCATTCAGCATTCCTCTGCTCATCACACAAATAAATGCCCTGACTGGGATTTGAACCCAGGGCCGTCGGCTTCATAGGCAGCGTTACACACTAGCCTAAACCTGTCGTCAAAAGCAGACGGATTGCCTGGTGGTAAGCAATTACCGTCGCCCATGGGCACCTGCAACACCAGGGGACTCACAAGTGCGTTGCCGGCCTTTAAGGGGGGTCGGAGCTCTGGGAACCTTACCATCAGGAACACAACAAAACATACCTGAAAGATAGCAGTGCTATTATGGCTGTGGTCTGTAAGGAGGAGGTACTTCCCCAGTTGGGCTCCAGATTCAAGCGTGATGGTCATCGCTGTGCGCTACCTCGTAAAATTTGGCTTTAACCTCCTGACGACTGAGTTTCAAAGTTTGCCAGCGTAATTTGAACCCTGTCAGGTTAACAAAGAGTGTTTATTTAATTGGGGCTTAAGTACAGTCAGCAGCAGAAGTAGCTAAGCATTTGAGGTGTTCAAAATGAGGTCAACACGTCTCTATTGTCAAGAGAATAAGAGCGCGTGTAGGTCATTTTGAACACTTCAAACGCTTAGCAACTTTTGCTGCTGACTGTACTACATGTAAGACGCCAGTTTTCAGGAGGTTAAGACGATCCTATATTTGTCTGCAGGTAATCCTGCCTGGAGGGCTGGAGGGTTCGGAGCGGTTGTCCAAGTCGGCCGTCGTGGGGACACTGCTGAAGGATCATGAGAAAGCTGGGAAGATTGTCGCCGCCATCTGCGCTGGTGAGTCACATTCTTACCAAGTTTTTTGACGACCGGTGTGGTCTAGTGGGTAGTGACCCTGCCTATGAAGCCAATGGTCCTGGGTTCAAATCCCAGTGAGGGCATTTATTTGTGTGATGAGCACAGATATTTGTTCCCGAGTCATGGGTGTTTTCTATATATAACCTACCTACAACACAAGCCTTACTGAGCTTACCGTTGGACTAGGTCGATTTGTGTAAAATAAGTTAATAGATAGATACATATAAATACTTAAAGACATAGAAAACACCATGACTCAGGAACAAATATCTGTGCTCATCACACAAATAAATGCCCTGACTGGGATTTGAACCCAGGGCCATCGGCTTCATAAGCAGGGTCACTATCCACTAGGCCAGACCGGTCCCTGGTGTGAATCACATAATTGACTCAACTCACTGATACCCAGTGATCAGCACTAACGGTGCAAAACTTTAACAAAACTTGTTGAACTGAGGTACAGTAACACTTACCATCAAGAAAAATACGAATAACTTTGGGAAATTAGTGTCCAATTTAATCGTATATCGGAATCCCGATAGGCCAGTATTTGGGTGTAAGAATATGATTTTTTTTATGGCTCTGTACACTTTTTTATATGTCCGCTTAACGAGTTTTGTTAAAGTTTTGCACCCATAGTACCGATCACTGACATACCTGATTTCAGCCCCGACGGCGTTCGTGGCGCACGGCATAGGTCACGGCAAGCGTGTGACCTCCTACCCCACCACGAAGGACAAGATCACAGCGGACTATACTTACGTGGAGGGGGAGAGGGTAGTCGTCGACGGCAATGTTGTCACCAGCCGGGTAAGTGGTGACGGTTTGTCCCCAATAGGCACTGTACCCTTACCATTAGTTGTGACTAGACCCCGGTAGCGAAGGTGCAAAATGGTAGCTGTCAAGTCTTTAGGGATGGGTAATCAACTAATCGTATTTGTGATGTCGATATCGATACTCGATCTTACAATACATTTTTTTATGTACAAGTACCATTTATTCCTATATAATTGGGTCTATGATACTCATTGAGATTAAAAAAATAAATCGTTATTAGTACAACAACAAAAATAATAAGAAAAGAAACATAAGAAAAGTAATAGCAACTAGGGCTCGCGGTCGTGTCCGTATTCGTGAACCCGTAGCCGTGCCCCTGGTTTCGTGAATCACGGCAACGGTTTTCTGCTCCGTTCCGCACGTGACATTCGGTTACGTGAAATTAGGGTACGTGAATCCGTGTAGATCCGTGTAGGCGTGATCACGCCTTCACGTATCTTAAGAATAAAACTTAGTCCTTATTTATTATATTCCCGGGCGTGGCGAAATTACGAAACGTGCGATAAGTATCCAACGGAATCGAGCCCGAAGCTCCACACACGGACGCAGGTACGGGCTACGTGTCACGGCGTGTCACGGCGTGTCACGTGAATCCGGAGATACGTGACACGTACCTGTCCGTGTTCGTGAAATTCGTGATCTTAGTACCGGCGGTGTTAAGAACACGTAGCTACGGGTCGGCGTACATCACGGATACCAGGAGCCTTAATAGCAACCACATATTTTATGTTGTACATATAAAAAGGTATTGAAAAATCAAGTATCGATATCGACTTCACAAATATGATTAGTTGATTACCCATCCCTAAAGACTTGACAGCTACCATTTTGCACCTCCGATACCGGGCTCTAGTTGTGACATTGACGTTTTCGATAACGAGTATCGAATTTACTATCTGTGCATCTCGCTTGGACTATTTTAGTGCGATAGTAAACTCGATACTCGTTATCGAAAACGTCAATGTCACAACTCATGGTAAGGGTACTGGTCCCACCGCGAGCTATTTCAAGGGACAAAAGATATTCGCTCCCTGTAAATAAAAGACATATATGTCATAGTCGGGCGATTTTAGTTCATCGCCGGGCGATGAACTGTCTCTTTCGGGAGCGATTATCTTTTGTCCCTTGAAATAGCTGATAGCAGTGATAGCTCATAGCTTACTAGCTCGCGGTGGGACCACCAATGCAATAAACAACTGCAATGGACAGTTGATATTGCATTGGTGGTTGAGTTATATCGATACGGACAATGTGCCAAAATATCTACTGGGTGAATTCGAAATAGTGATACACAGTTGTATTTTCTGAATCTATTCATCATCATCATCATCATTTTTTGAACTGATTTTTCGGCTGTAAAAGTTCATAGATCACGAATAGATCCAGAAAAAATAGGGTGCTAAGACGTTTCAGCTGAATAAAAAATTAGAATAAATTTTGCTACGTTTGTGCTGTAGAAACAATGCCTAAACTTTTTTTTTATGACAAAGGCGGCAAACGAGCAGACAGATTACTCTTGTTACAGGAAACACCCGATATACAAATACTTAAATACATAGAAAACATACATGGCTCAGGAACAAATATCTGTTCTCATCACACAATTGGATTTGAACCCATGACCGTTGGCTTCGTAGGCAGGTTCACTACTCACTAGGCCAAAGTGTTGGCACATATTTGACGACCGGTCTGGCCTAGTGGGTAGTGACCCTGCCTATGAAGCCGATGGTTCTGGGTTCGATTCCCAGTCAGGGCATTTATTTGTGATGAGCACAGATATCTGTTCCTGAGTCATGTGTGTTTTCTATGTATTTAAGTATTTATATGTTTCTATCTATTATACCTATATATCGTCGTCTAGTACCTACAACACAAGCCTTACTGAGCTTACCGTAGGACTAGGTCGATTTGTGTAAGATTGTCCCGAAATATTTATTTAATATTTAATAAAATTGTTTCGATAGTTGTCGAAGAAACTGTTAAAATAGTTATTGTCTCTTTCAGGGCCCCGGCACAGCGTATTGGTTCGGTCTCTCTCTTATCGAACTGCTAGTCGGCAAAGATAAGGCCGACCAGGTAGAAAAAGGAATGGTCATTAATGGATATTAGAACATTTATATCCGTTTCCCTCTATAACCCCGTTTCAACCGGCTTATAAAAATAATAACAGTTAAAGTAGCCAAATATATCTGTACACTTTGTTTATGGTAGGGCATAGGTAAGAAAGCATATCAAAGTATGTCTATTTTGTGAAGTTTTTGTTTATACATTATTATTTTTACTTTTATATTTTAGTATTTTCAGTACGCGTGATAATACTTCGCTGTGCCCTACCTCTCATTGTTGGACGTAGTTTAAGGACATACCCGGGTGTTACTATATATTTGGCCAGACTGACCGTAACTACCTTTAAGATCCTTACTAAGATCTAATGTTATCTTATGTTATTGGTAAGATCTGAGAAGTCGTTTTTTAGTTACTTATCCTTTTGCTTATTTCCCTGTCGAGTTATATGTATAAGTGTTATTTGAATAAATATTTGTAATGAATTGTGTTTTTCTTTTCTTGAACATATCTCTAAAAAAAAACAGTTTAAAAAATATACGTTTTTCCACTCAGAATAACAAGCTTTTTGCATTCCAATAGACACAAATTGTCTTTTTGTTACCGCCATACAATATATCGTCATGTTACCAAAGAAAGAACTGGCTTAAAAGACTAGTTTCCATGCCATAAATATTATTTAAAAAAAAAACAAAAGAAATCAAATCATTCCACAGATGTAAAATGTAGCTTATAAGTACAAATGAAACAATTATTTAGATATGTGACCACATTTAATCTCCACTTTAAATACTATAAACTTATCATTTATATCGTAACACTTATACAACAAATGTAGAAATAGTATATACAGAAAATTTTTATTCCTAACAAATAAAGATTATTTTTAATACTTTCATAAAACTACAAAAAGTATATACTGATGAGATTAGACTTTATGGTCGGGGATAGTGGAATACCGCGTAACCAAACGTAGGGGAGGTAGGGGTGCATTGGGCAGTCGGAAGGCTTGGGCACCACTTTATAAATGTCTCGATATCCGCTACACGTTTAGATATTAGAGAAGCTACTAAACTGAGGGTGTTGTCATAACTAATAACAAAGCCCTTTATTCACTAGATTCTCTAATAAATAAACGTAAATAGCGAATATCGAGACATTTACAAAGTGGTGCCCAAGCCTCCCAACTGCCCAATGCGCCCCTACCTGCCCTACGTAACGAAACCAAGATACAGTTTCTTTGTAGGTACATTGTTTGAATTTCGAACTCTATCGATATTTGTAGTTACGCGGTATGGGACTATCCTCGACGTAATGTCAAATTCATTAAATTTAGAACAAAACGAGATGGTTGTGGGTTCGAGTTCCGCTAGTAATTTTTTTCTATTTTTCTTTCTATTTTAAATATCGATATTCGCTAGCAGACGTTTCTGAATAATAAAAAATAATTAAAAATGGTTTTCAGAAAATAGTGTATAATTAGTATATGAGTTAAGAGAATTAAATTAGGTATGTCAGTTTTGTGACGAGAATTAAGTTTTAAGGGTGAATAAACTATACCGTCAGCCAGGGGACAAAAGTGGCATAGTTTGTTAAAAGAAATGTGGTATCAGGTTCTATTAACACGTCGTTCTAATACAATAAGAAAACATCGGCGCTGCCGCGAAACACGATATTCGTTAATTTCGGACGATAGTCTCTGTCACTCATATGATGCCTTATTTGGAGTAAAAGAGAAAGATGCTTGAAATATACGAACTTCTATGTTCGCGGTACCGGGCCATATTATTGTCCTAAAGTTGTTTAGCTCTTCCATATCCTCGTAAGGCCCACGGGCCTACTTGTAGTACTAATTATTATAATGAAATTTGAATCTTATACAATTGGAACAGAGTTGAATTTCATTTGTTTCCTTCGATTACGATACACAAGAGATTCTACTTTATTTCCTACACTATAAAGAAGAAATTCGAGTAAGATTATTTGCATTGTGGGCCTCAGGAGGATATATTTTGTATGGCAGTACAAATGTATGGAATTTTCAGGGACATTTTTTTTCTATCGGAATAGAAAGCTGGTCCGAGTGAAAAATACATATTTTTTGCGGGAAAAAACATATTTTGGACCCACAACCACTGCATCCAGTGGTTGTGGTTTCGTGTCCCGATGCGAGTCAATTTTTTCTAATTTTCTTTCGATTTAAATATCGAAGATATTTGCTAGCAGACGTTTCTGCATAATAAAAAAAACAGATTTGTTAAAAGTGGCATTTTTTTAGTTATACTGACTTGTTAAAGGTGGCATTTTTTTTTTGTTATACTGACAGTGTCAAATGAGTTATTCTGATCCTAGTAAGAATTAGTTTTTCAGGTTGTAACATAGCTTTAGCCGTTAGGTATTTGAGCAATATTAGACTTAACTATGAACATAGACAAAAAAAAACTGTTTCGAGTCACTCTTGTAATTATACTTTTTTTATTAGACTGACCAGCGTTTGACCTCAGTCGCACCTAATGGTAAGTGACGAGGTCGAGGGTGTAGCACGCTGGTTCAGTAACAGCCTATTCACTCTTGCCTTGAAAAGACCCTAATTATATCTTTCCGAAAATACAGACGAAGGGAGCGAATTCCATTCCTTTGCCGTCCGCATTAGGAAGGTAGAATTGAATCACTTCGTGCGAATGAATGAAATATTCATAACGTTTACCTTCTACCTTTATGGTGTGTTAAACTTATGAGAAGCACAAAAACATTTTTACCTCACTAGCTCGGTGTGCAAAGTAATTTTATACAACATTTTAGTGTTTTTTGTTATGTATGTAGATAATCTTAGAAGACTTTAAACATTCGCGTTTTATACAATTATCAACTGAAAACTCTAGAACGAGTCTATGGCGAAATAAAAAAAAACCTCATAAATTTTAATAGAGAAGATGGTTTTATACCGTCAACTTGGGAACCGGTAATTCAGAAGTTTAAATCACGGGACGTGTATTCAGATCTGTGTGTGGATGTGAGTGTTGTGTGTCAGACTTGACAGTAATTAACATAAATGCGGGTAGTTTTATTTTTATATCTACCCTAAACTTCGTCACAGAATTTCATCGGGTAGACACATAAATTCTTATGATTTGATACTTGTAGAACATCTGTGTCAACAATCCGCGTCGAAATGTCGAGGTATTTAAATTTGAATTCACGATAGACCCCGTCTATAGATTTCAGTTAAAAATATCTTACATTTATTTGTCTTTTCATATCTTCAACGTAAATAATTAAAAAATTAATGAAATATACACAAAAACTATAATAAAATAACAAAATACACTATACAAATAGACCGTATTATTACTTAAAAAAAAGAGATTTATTTTTTTATCACTACAACATTCATTAGGCTTCAAAAAAGATTAAATTCTATTTTTAATGCTAGATATTAATTACTTTCCACTTATAATTAAAGAAATATGTAGATACCTATTCTGTACATGATTATTTCATGTATGTACACAAAAAGAAAAAGGCGGTCTTATCGCTTAAAAGCAATCTATCACATATAATACAGACTTAAAAAAATCATTTCTGAAATAAATGGTGCCACCTAAATACATATTTCGTAGTAAAAAGTTTTAATATAACTTTTTTTTAATTGTTTAATAGATAAAATAGTATAATAACAAATTTATGTCAAATCATTTTATACCTTATATACATTTATACACATTTTAAATCATTTATTTTTATCTAACATACAGAGAAGGAGAGAGGTGGCCCATAAATCACGTCCTAATTTTTCATATATAAAATAAGGGTGTTTTTAGAAAAAAAGTGCCCCCTATTAACGTGAGTTGTAGAACAATTAAAAATGTCAGTTTTGTGACGTTATTAAGAAAAATTGTGGCGATAACCGAAGATAATATTAGGTTAGTTACTTTCGCGTTTGATAAAAAAACTAAACGTCATGGGTAGTTTTAACAGACTTCGAAAACACGAGGTTATTTGTTCGACTGTATTTATTTTTATGTTCGTTCTCCTACTTTTCCCCCATTTGTGGACCGATTATCAGTTTTTTTATTTTTATTTGAAAGAATATCTTCTGATGTGGTCCCGTTGGCACCATTTCAGGATCTGATTATGGGATTCCAGGAAAATCGAGGGCAATACCATTCAATATTCCCAATATCAACCTCCTTACCTTTTATCCATATTAAGTAATGAGAAGATAATCTTACGCAGTACATTTTAACACTACAGAAAATTCGAGAATTATATTTTATATTACAACGCCATCTATAAACGGAAATACTAACCCTTAAACCACACAGACGGTTGACGGAAAACCTGTGTCCCACACGCCATTTTTTTATTATAAATACGAATGTTTACATGCATGCATGTTTGTTAGTCTTGCACATGAAAACTACTAAAACGCAACTGAAAACTAAACCAAGAAAATATTTTATTAAATATTTTGATTAGTTGCAATTAGAGATAAGGTAAGTTACCCATATTCCCATAAATAAAGCTGTATGGGGAATGTTACCATTTGAGAACATTCCCCATAGTAACTTTGGTAACTTACCGGTAGCGTCCCATCTCTAATTGCAATAGATGGTAGCACTTTCTCCAGCTATGACAGAATCCCGAAAGTCATTCAAATAGGAGGTGCAAGCACGTAGTGTCTCGACTTAGAGATGTTAAACAGTGCCCAATAACCATTAAAACAAGATTACATATACTTTACAAATTTCGACGGTTCCGCTGTATTCGGGTGGTTCATTTGGTTGGGGCGTCAGCCGCGATAGCTGGAGATGTGGGTTGAAATCCTGCCTCGGACGACGGAGGACCTCGTCACTGTTTCTTAAGTATATGTCATCTATTTTCAATTTATATAATCCTTACAACAGAATAACATATATGCTATAATTGATAAAAAAACTTGCCTATTGGCCATGTTGAAAACAGACTACGCGAAGCTAATCTTGCGTAGATAAAATCGCGGGCAGATAGTAGATCAGTTTTTCGTGTCGCTCTTCGCCTTAGTATCTGTCCCCTGGACAACTATTGATTACATCGTTCATGTCTTGTGAGTTTGTCTAAGTCTTAAGCCGTTGTCCAGGGGGTCGTTTCAATATTTATTGACATAATATGTATGGCACTGTACAGAGGTATACAACGTTGCGTCAGGGACACAGCCTTCCGTCTATTTTAATTTTGGCGTTCAACTTCTAAAGGTTAGTTAGGTTAGGTTAAAAGGATTAATTCTTACTCCATAATTCGTTGACACTATAAAAAAAACAACAACCAGTTTTCTTCTAGATCTAGACTTTCAAAGCTCATTCAGCATAATCGTCTGCCTATTTTATTGTGACAATAACAAAATCCAGAAATTTCCTGTCCATCACTTAGTATTATGATTTTTTTTTCATTTTACGGCCGTGACGCAGTAGACATTTGTGTATGGTTTTTTTATATTATCAAGATCGGACCGCGATTCTGAGTAGTTTGAGCCCAGAAAAACCTAGAACTAGTAAATAAAGGTATTCAATTTTTATATAACAATATTTGAATAGGTCGATCAACTTTTATGTTGTAATGTCCCGTTGTCCAAGAATCATTGATAGCAAACTTTGTTTCAATCACGTTGCACAAATCACAAGTGCTTAAAATTAATATGAAAGTTCATACATGTCAATATTTTTCAATTAACACCAATACATATTGGGATCGATCGGCCCCATGACGCAGCGAGCATCTTAAGCAATAAAATCAAGTTTTAAAACCGTTGTCCAGGGGACAGAAAAAGTTGATTGACCCTTTTTCTGTCATCATATTTCACGCTGTTTCCCCTCTATCCCGCTCCTCCTTATGCGCTTTCCCCATATGTTTGTGCAGCTCCTTGCTGGCGGTGTACTGCCGCGGGCACAGGGTGCATTTGTGTGGGAAGGCGGAGGAGTCGCCGTGCGCGCGCGTGGTGTGGCGGGACCGGGTGGTGGCCGACGCGAAGTGTCTGTGGCACGTGGGGCAGGCGAAGGGCTTCGACGTGCTGTGTGACTGATAACAGATAAATGATCTTTATTTTTCAATTTAGGCACATTACTTGCACTTATAAACGTCAAAGAAAAATCTACACCGGTTCGAACCCTACACCTCTGACCCGTGAAGATACCGGCAAGAAACTACGGCGGAACTTATTTTTTCAATACAGTGATACATCAAATCTTAAAGTACTTACATAATTATGCGTAGTCCGATAAGAAAACATATCAAACAGTTTATTACAAGATATAACTGAAACTACTAAAATATAAAAGTAAAAATAATAATGTATAAACAAATTTGACTACACAAAATAGACATACTTTAATATGCTTCCTTACCTGAACTGTGTCATTTACATGGTCTAGCAGTAAGTACATACTATTGTTGAATGAATTGCTAGGCGGCTTAGTTAGTTTCTGGTTTGGGCCATGCATGTTTGTCTGTCAAATAATCCTCTACTCTGTAATAGCCCTTAGACATCAAAGACTTTTTTAAGTAATTCTTATGTACTGGGAAGGGTAATTTTAAGGCATCATCAGGTAACTTGTTATATAAATGAATACATTGCCCATAAAATGATTTATACACTTTACGCACACGACACTTTGGAAATTGTAAACCCAGTTGGACTCCATCGGCAAACCTTGATCTTAATTTGAACGTGAAGTATACTGGCCTGGTACAGTCAGCAGCAGAAGTGGCTAAGCGTTTGAGGTGTTCAAAATGAGGTCAACACATCTCTATTGTCAAGAGAATAAGAGCGCGTTTAGGTCATTTTGAACACTTCAAACGCTTAGCCACTTTTGCTACTGACTGTACAGTCGCCATTTGATATATCGGAGCTATGCTTGGTCACAAATATCGGAACATGCACTTTATCGCCTTGACAATAGAGGCGTTGTTCAGATATTTGTGACCACAGCTCCGATATCTGATGACGACTGTACCGCGAACATAGAAGTTCGTAAATTTCTAGCATATTTCTCTTTTTTAAACACAAAACTATCGTGAAAAATCAAAGAATAATTGTATAGAAGCGGGTAATTCACGTTTTATAAGTCGAATATAGCTCGACATGTTATCATTTTATAAGCATGCATGTCATGTTATATCGATATGGCTTATCTATATCTATATTATATATCTATATATATAAAAGAAAGTGGGGTTTGTTCAACCGCTTATAACTCGAGAACGGCTGAACCGATTAAAATGATTTTGTATTGGTTGGAATCGTCACAGCCCTGATTGAGACATTAAGTATTAAAAAGTCACAAAAATCCCGTGATTTCGAAAAATAAATATGACCTCAATTGTATATCATAAGGTCCTTCAATAAAATTAGTAATTTTAGAATTGTTTGTGTATTATTTAATTACCTTAATTAAAATCATATATGTTTTAGCTAATTAAAAGCTATCACTACTTTTGTTGTTTTTTAGGCGGTACGAAGTTTGCCGGGTCAGCTAGTTGCTTATAAAACGTGAGTTACCCGCTTCTATACAATTAATATCTTTCTCTTAACTCTAATTAAGGCGTCATGTCATGGGAGTGACAGAGAAAACCTTTCGAAATTTACAAATATCGATTTGCGCGGGACGCTTAAGTTAATATTAATATTCGTTCTTCATAAATGTAGTTGGCGTGTACGTCTTGACAGGAGAGGAAGCGAAAGGAGGCATTCAAAAGGTTAAATAAAAATAGTTTTTAAGATGTAATATTAAATAGTCAATTATTTTTTATTATGCCGAAACGTCTGATAGCGAATATCTTCGATGTTTAAATCGAAAAAAAATGATAGAAAAAGAAGGATAAGGTAGAAAAAATTGACAGGTCTAAGCGGTACTCGGATAACACAAGTGGTAGTGCACTGGGCTAGTGATCCAGTGGTTGTGGGTTCGAGTCCCGCTTCGAGTCAAATTTTTCTATTTTTCTTTCGATTTAAATAGTCAAGTTTCATAGTTATCTTATAGCCCCTTATAGGTCAACAGAGTACCATTACAATTTTCATTCCTTTGAGTACCAAAATATATGTTTCATGAGTCACATTATCTTTTCATCATCATCATTTCAGCTGTAACTCGTCTACTGCTGGACATAGGCCTCCCCCAAATATGAGTAACATCTTTTGGGGGCTAGTGATCCAGTGGTTGCGGGTTTGAGTCCCGCTTCGAGTCATTTTTTTATATTTTTCTGTCGATTTAAATATCGATGATATTCGCTAGCAGACGGTTATGCTTAATAAAAACGAAATTGGTTTAGCCAATTACATAATGTTCGCATTGTTGTAAATATGGGCAACGGTACTTACGACTTTGACGTGACGTTTGAGACTAGAGTTTGTTCCGAAGCTGCTTTTGCAAATGTCACAGGTGAATGGCCGCTCGTTGCGATGCGTTCGTTCGTGGACCTGTCATTAAAAAAAAATAGATCATTGCTAAATACATACATACATTTCAGCCGTATGCAGTCCACTGCTGGACATAGGTCTCCCACAAATATGACTTGTATCATCTTGGGGGTAGTTGCCATAGTCGCCACGCTTGGCAGGCGGGTTGGCGACCGCAGTAGCTATAGATTGGGTTTCGACGGACGCTGCTGTCCGTCCGTAGGATTTTCCTCTTTGCTTGACTATTTGTCAAAAGTCGAGCTTGTCTCTGAATTTGTGTGACGTCTTACCAGTTTAAACCTAGTACTCACAATACAAACGTAGATTCGTTAAGAACTGATGAACTGAACTTAAAAAAAAAAAAAAACTAATAATAAATAAATAAATAATAATTACAGGACATTCTTACACTGCTTGACTGAGCCCCGCGGTAAGCTCAAGAAGACTTGTGTTGTGACTCAGCCAACGATATATATATAATACAAATACTTAAATACATATAAAACACTCATGACTCAGGAACAATTATCTGTGCTCATCACACATAAATGCCCTTACTGGGATTTGAACCTGTTCTTGCAGTAAGTGCATCTAAACGTGGCTGTCTGGCGGCATTTAAAGTGAAATTTCAATATATTTGCTGCCCGAATTTACAACACTCAAAGCATTGATCGCTTCAAAAATTTAGTTTTGAGCTATGTCTTTCATTAGTCTAGTGCGTAGTGTCGGAGCTTTAGAGTACAATATGCACCAGCTTGCCTATTTGTCAAAATTACTCCAGCTTGTCTCTGGACTTATACAACTTATAGGTAGTTTCACGAGAGTTGAGGCGAATGGATTACGCACACAACTATATGAAGTACTGATTGAATGAATGGAATGAATGAGTAATTTAAAAATCTTCCTATCATTACATGAGATGTTGTTGTGTGCGTGACTTCAACTCTCGTGAAACTACCTATACCACTTAACACTTTACAATACTATGTATGTGTAGTATGGAACTGTGTAATATTCAAAGATTTGTGTTTCTGAGTCATGGGTGTTTTCTATGTATTTAAGTATTTATATGTATCTATTACATATATCGTCGTCTAATACTTACAACACAAGCCTTACTGAGCTTACCGTAGGACTAGGTCGATTTGTGTAAGATTTGAATTATTGTTCCAAGTTACCTGTAAGTTATAGCTTTCGAAGAATCCTTTCCCGCAGTAAGTGCACCTGAAGGTGGCGCCCCTCGCGGTCCGTTCGTGACACTTCATATGCATTTTCAAAAGCGCTTGCGATCCAAACATTTTGGAGCATTGGTCGCAACTGTGGGTTTTTTCCTGTATGAAATAAAAAATATTTATACAGTGTGTATTTTTCATATAGACTTTTTTATGACATAGGCGGCAAACGAGCAGACGGATTGCCAGGTGGTAAGCAATTACCGTCGCCCATGGGCAACCGCAACACCAGGGGAGTCATAAGCGCGTTGCCGGCCTTTAAGTGGGTTGAAGCTCCGAGAACCTTACCATCAGGAACACAACACAACATACCTGAATGGTAGCAGTGCTATTATGGCTGTGGTCTTCTGTAAGGAGGAGGTACTTCCCCAGTTGGGCTTCTCCAGACTCAAGCGTGATACCTTTATGCTGTGCTCTCATACCATTATGTAGACTTTATTCGTCAGCTATGTATATTATCAATCGCTGTTTGGGGGCAACTTACTCGTATGTCCAGCAGTGGACATCATATGATAAATCATAAAGTACACTCATGCTGTGTGATGCCGGCTGACTAGAATAGCACTACCCCATCTCCCACGAGTGTCGTAAGAGGCGACAAAGGGAAAAATCAGCAGCGTCCGTCGAAGCCCAATCTACAGCTACTGCGGTCGCCAAACCGCCTGCCAAGCGTGGCGACTATGGCAACTACCAAGATGATACAAGTCATATTTGTGGGAGGCCTACGTCCTGCATACGGCTGAAATGTATGTATGTAAGGTAAACTCACCAGATGCGTGTCCCTGTGTTTGGCCAGAGAATGGGCGTATTTGAACCGCTTCGGGCAGTCGGGGCACGAGAAGCCCGTGCCGGCGGCGTGGGCGGCCATGTGGGCGCGCAGGGCCATCCAGCCCACCACGGCCTGCTGGCACACTTTACACTCCCGCACGCGGGTCGGGTGATACCTGGGACGAAACATACAATAGGTGATTATTCGGACGTTTGAACCGTTCTTATCACCAGAGCCCGGAAAATCCATAGCAAAACAAAAGACTGTCGCAATCAAACTAGTGTTAGAAACATTTTTGTATCGATATCGAGTTCATCGATGTCTTGCGGAATACTAATTATCTGAAGTGAGGTTTTTTTTTGATGAGGTTGATTACATCTTTGTCACCCGACTACGGCCACGACAAAAGGGAAGGGTTATTACTTAACATAAAATATAAGTAACGTTGATAATATAAGTTACGTTGTGTTTTAGATGAAATAACATATAAATAAACCCTCTACTTACCATTTATTTTGCGATTGGCGTGAATGATTAAAAATAATGTAGCTAAACATATCGGTATGATTTTTTTAGACAAATCTTACTCGATATCGATAAAAAAATATTTCTATCAGTGCGACAGTGTTTTGGTTTACTATGGATTTTGCGGGCTTTGCTTATTAGTTATTCATCATCATCATCATCATGTCAGCCGAAAGACGTCCACTGCTGGACATAGGCCTCCCTCAGAACGACCTATGAAGACCGATCCTGCGCCTTCCACATCCAGCGGTATCCCGCGACCCTAACTAGGTCGTCGGTCCACCTTGTGGGAGGCCTACCTACGCTTGCTTATTACTCTGTCCAGATTTCTGTAGAAGTGCCTGCATTATGTTAAGTAGGTTTTGGCTGTCCTTTAGCCAGCCCAGCTGTCTACGAGTAAACCAAAAATAACACCACACTGTGTGATCATTTCTACAGAAATCTGGTCAGAGTAATAAGAACGGTTCAAACGCCCGAATAATCACCCACGTAGTATACTTTTTGGACGACACGTCTGCTTAAATGGGTAGTGACTGCCCCAACCTGGGTAAAATTGGCATTTGTAACAAGTTAGAATCTTTAATTATCGACATTTAAATCGAAAAAACATATTAAAAAATTTACTCGCAACGGGACTCGAACCTCGAACCCACAACCACTGGATCACTAGCCTAGTGCACTACCAATTGGGCTATACGAGTACTGCTTAGACTTGTCAAATTTCTTCTATTTCTCCTTCGTGGTATACGTCATCATGGGTGACGTGTAAACACATCTACCGCCAGCGTATTGAACACTTAACGGCATCGAAGTCTCAATTTTCATATATATATGTCACCGTAAAATTGTAAATTCCGTTAGTTTATAATCTAACTCGCGAGATTGTAAACTACCGAAATATTGTGAACTATCACACACTGTTCACAATTTAACGCATTCATTTTAGTTAGATTATAAACTAACCGCGAGAAACCGTCAAATTGTCAAATGACACGCCCCTCGAGCGCTGATTGGCTAAGACTTTCGGTAAGTCATTCTGTGTCCATAGAATTACGAATGAAATATAGGTGTCAGTTAAAAAAAGTAAATGTACTACAAAAACATACTTGTTGGTAGACATATTGTCATTAATTATAATTTCAAAAGTCAGAATTTTCTTTTACCCGTTATCATTATTCACGACTATTGAATTTCATACCGTTATTGCCTTATTGGTCATAACGTTCAATATAGGAATTGTATTGACAGGTAGTTGGATCAGTGAGGGCTAACCTAACTCACTTTTCTGGTAACAGTTCGTGTCTGTGGGAGTCGCAGTTCTAACCTAACCTAACCCACTTTTCTGGTAACAGTTTGTATCTGTAGGGGTCGCAGCCCTAACCTAATCCTTTTTCTTTTTTTCTTTTTTTTGGAAAATAATCGTTATGAATTTTGATAATTTGCTGTTTAGTTTTATGACTTTTGTCTTATATGATGTGTAACATTATAGCCTTTAATTATTATATTTATTTAGTTGTATGTCTGATAACTATTATGACATTTATGACTATTGATAATTATGTCTTAATAAATTATGGGTAACAATTTCTGACCTTTTTGAAAATCGGAATATTAAAATTATGGTAATCAAAGGGATCCCGTCCTGTAACAATTTTATTACATTCTGTATTTTTTCATGCGTCCATTCTAATTTTTTACTATTGTCACTTTATGTCCACTGTAATAGTTTTGTAACTCTATGGAAAATTCTTCCTAATCGTCAATTTCTGGTATTTCTAAATTATTTTGTTGTACAAGTTGAATATGTGACATTTTCAATGTTATTATTTAATATATTAAATGAGATTACACAGGCTCACATGAGAAATCGTATCAAAAATGAAAAATATTACTTAGGTAGCACGGTAATTATAATTAACACACATTTCAAATTGCACTTTCTTTGTTATTTGCTGACTCGTTTAACTTACAAAAATATGACACATAAGTAATTCTAAAGGTTTGAGTTATAACGGTAAATCTATTTATATAATCAATAAAACACTGTTGTTCAACAGTGGAAGCGCGCCAAATTGACTAACAAATATGGCGCCGCGGGGCCCATGACATTCAACCAATCAGCGTTCGAGTAGCGTTCTGATACATGTCATTTCATAATTTAACGGTTTGTCGCGGTTAGTTTATAATCTAACTAAAATGAATGCGTTAAATTGTGAACTGTGTGTGACAGTTGACAATATTTCGGTAGTTTACAATCTCGCGAGTTAGATTATAAACTAACGGAATTTACAATTTTACGGTGACATATATACGACGAGGGATACATAGAAAAAAATTGACAAGTCTAAGCGGTACTCGTATAGCACAATTGGTAATGCACTGGGCTAGTGATCCAGTGGTTGTGGGTTCGAGTCCCGTTGCGAGTCAATTTTTTTCTATTTTTCTTTCGATTTGAATATCGAAGATATTCGCTAGCAGACATTTCTGCATATTAAAAAAAATAACCTTTAATTATTAAAACTTACTTCTGGCGATGGTTTTTAAGACTGCTCTTTAATGAGAACACCTTATCGCAGTCTTTGCACGGATGGGTTTCACCCTCGGCGCCTGGCTTCACTTCCTTGGCGTTTAATCTAAAACGAAATTTTAACAATAATAAATAAACAATTATCAATATACATATGTAGTTCAAAATTATTAACAACAATAATATTACTTTGCTATTCCGCTGTTTAATAACGTGCTAGTCAATCAGTGCCAACCCGTTATATTTACTTGCGTATTTTTTCATGCATTAATGTTCCCTCCCACCGCAAAATTAAATACGCAAATAAACATAACAAACCACCACCAATAATACCAAAACTCGACACGTGTTTCGCCTCTCTACGAGGCATCCTCAGGAGACGCTTGAGATGTTGTCGGTCTGACGTCAGACAACGGAGTTAAAATTGTTTTCCATCGGGAAAACTAGGATTTAGATCGAACTACGACCGCACATAAACTGTCAATCAATGACTGTATTAACCCTTTGAACGCCAAGCACCACTAAAGTGGTCGCGTGATGTCGCGCCTGCCACGCCACCGACCCCTAAAGTGGCTATGGCGGACGCTGTCAAAGCTGTCCTGCTGACAGATAAGGTTTATATTTGTTCTTCACTAGTCGACACGTTGGCGTACACGTCACATTTTGACGCGGGAAAAGCGTTAAAAAGGTTAAATGAATGACATTTTCATATCATTTAATATGGAACTTTATTTTTTTTATTTTTATGACATAGGCGGCAAACGAGCAGACGGATTGCCTGGTGGTAAGCAATTACCGTCGCCCATGGGCACCCGTAACAGCAGAGGAGTCACAAGCGCGTTGCCGGCCTTTAAGGGGGGTTGGAGTTCTGGGAACCTTACTCACCATCAGGAACACAACACTACATACCTGAAAGGGAGCAGTGCTATTATGGCTGTGGTCTTCTGTAAGGAGGAGGTACTTCCCCAGTCGGGCTGCCCCAGATTCAAGCGTGATGGTCATCGCTGTGCCCTACCTCTCATTGTCGGACGTAGTTTAAGGACATATCCGGGTTTATTGTTTAATGACAACCATCAAAGGGAAAAATTATATTATTTTATATTACCTCTCGATAATCCTAGCTTCTTTCTTCATAGTCTTCCTTATCTCTTTCTCTTTCTCCATCCTATGTCGCTTCTCATTGGTCAATCCGAATGTGTGCCATTTTGTATGAATTAAAAATCGTTTCGGATGTTTGAAGATGAGATTACAGTGGGAGCATTCAAAATACGTTTTTGGATCTGAACCTGTAAATAAAACAAATCTTAAAAAAAAAACATATTTTTTCCCATACAAGTTTCTCATACAGTTTTACTTTCTTTTCCACGAGTTGTCCGCTGGGCAACCAATCCCAGAATTGGCGTAGGCACTAGTTTTACGAAAACGACTGCCAACTGACCTTCCAACCAGAGGGTAAACTAGGCCTTATTGGGGTTAGTACCCACACAATGTATTCCTTCATCGAAAAGCTTCTTTCGAAATATACCAGTCGTAATATCATATGACATTTCGTACATAAGTTCCGAATAACTCATTGGTACATGCCGGGGTTCGAACGTGCGACTTCCGGATCCCAAGTCTCTCCACGCTCTTACAGCTAGGCCACCAGCACTTTTACAATTGTTATAGCTATAAAGTCTGAATTATATATGTTAACTATGTAGTAAATGATTTATTTACATTAAATAGAATATAAATTTAACAAAAAAAATACAGTAAAACTAAATTAACCCTAAAATTTAATAACTGCTAGTCGTTTCTGGTGCAAAAGTGCCCATAATGCTCGCGGCATTACCGCGCTGAATTACTATAGACAGCCTTTGCACCAGAAACGACTCGGAGCGGGGGTCCTCTCTCTTTTGCCGGAGTCGACAAATTTTATATCGTCTGTCCCCCAATTGCCCGCCGTCTCCACCGCGAATTTTTTTATTTTTTTTTAAGACAGGCGGCAAACGAGCAGACGGATTGCCTGATGGTAAGCAATTACCGTCGCCCATGGGCAACACCAGGGGAGTCACAAGCGCGTTGCCGGCCATTAAGGGGGGTTGGAGCTCTGGGAACCTTACTCACCATCAGGAAAAAACACTACATACCTGAAAGGTAGCAGTGCTATTATGGCTGCGGTCTTCTGTAAGGAGGAGGTACTTCCCCAGTTGGGCTGCTCCAGATTCAAGCGTGATGTCATCGCTGTGCCCTACCTCTCATTGTTGGACGTAGTTTAAGGACATACCCGGGTCCAATGGAATGGGACAAAAATATACCCCGCGCCTAAGGTAGCATATTTTTGTAATCTATTATAATTAAATCCGTTGTCAGCCATGTTACTACTACTTAGTTATTTATTAATGTCTATCATTCATGTTTCTAAAATATAATTACTTCTGACAGAGTTTAAAATGTCACTAGTCACTGACTCTCAAAAATTGCCCCATGGGAAGAACTGCGTTAGAACATTAAATAAATAAAAAAATCTTACCCATTTTCGCGGATTCTTTTGCTTTCGCCACACTATCCTCTTCAACAATCACAGCATCAATTTCTAACACATCCCTGCTCGTCGCGTTGTTGTCTTTCAGGAACGGGATCTCACCATCATTGCTCTCCAACAGTTCAATCTTAAAAATATATTTACATTGAGTTTTGGGTGAGACAACTGAGTTTCCAATATACTCCTAAGGCCCACCATACAAATAATATCCTACTCGAATTTGTTCTTTATAGTGTAGGAAATAGAGTAGAATCTCTTTCGTGTCAAAGTCGAAGGAAACAAATGAAATTCAACTCTGTTCCAATTGTATAAAGTTCAAATTTCATTATAATAATTAGTGCTACAGGTAGGCCCGTGGGCTTAATGAGGATATTTCAGTATTCAGATATTCAGCATCAGAATTTGCTAAGCAGTTGAGGTGTTCGGAATGATTTTGACACACTCTTCTCTTAACAATAAAGTGTCTAGCTCATTTTGAACACATTGCCCGCTTAGCCATTTCTGCTTTGTGAATGTTTGTTAAGGCAGGAATTGCTAAACTGGGTTACCGCGAACATCTAAGTTAGTATATTTCGAGCACCTTCCTCTTTTATTCCAATTAAGGCGTCATGACAATCGTTCGTTTACAAATATCATTTTTTGCGGTAGCGCCTCTGTATTCTACATATGAGTCACTGCCTATAAAATGAGACCATGTTGTTGATGGCACTTACCTGTTTAGATGTGCCATTCCCAATAAATTTCCAATACTTAAGAGTTCCCAAATGGTAAATTTCCCTGCAGTAATATTGGGAATTTACAGGGAATGGCATATCTCTAGTCATATTGCCTTTGTATTACATAAAAAAAGACAGTAACATGGGAACAAATATTTGTGATATACACATAAACAATGGACTACTATTGATGTTAAAAAATTAATATTACAGAGCATAATACTTGTTAACTTTGGTGTAAAAGCCTCGAAACTGATTGTTGTTGCACATTTATTATTGATGCGTAAATAGTGTATGTATCTATTAATTTGTCATTTGCTTGCTTTGTTTATGTACTGTTGGTGTGTCTTTAAATAATAAAATAAAATTGACTGAGCCTTAGTAAGCTCAAGAAGGCCTGTGTTGTGGGTACTCAACCAACAATATATCGACAGTGTAAATTTCAAATGTCGTAAGTCGCATATAAAAGTATGTCCCTTACGACATTTGAAATTTCCACCGTCAAGATATAATACCGTGTGTAGCCATCATAGGAGCTTTAACTTTGGTGATTGCTTCTGCACCACGAACGCAACATTTGTGCAGCAGTGTGACTTTTGAAAATAACTTATAGTTTACTTAGTATTAAAAAAAGGAGATTTTTCAAGCATGCAATGTACAGCAAAAACTATAAGTTTGTAGGCTGACAGTAAATGTCAACTAGACTATTGGATGATGTTCAATGGAAATACTATTTAGTTTCTTCAAAAAAATCACAAGTAATAAATTAAATATTTTTTTAAAGTTGTAAAACAAATGTTGCTACATTCATGGTACAGAAGTAGTTCTGTACCATCAGAAGTAGTTCTGTAGAAAAGCGATCCTCGAAGTTAAAGCTCCTATGACGGCAACACATGGTATACACTTAAATAATTTATACCTTTATTTGAACTACATCTTCTACAACCTCCTGTTTGATGTTGACTTCCGTTATCAACTCTTCCGTTTCAGAATCTGATTCACCGTTTGAATCTCTCAGTTTCTCTTTTGATTTCTGGTTATTATTGATAAGACTCCTCTTTAATGGTTTACAATGAATTTCACTTTGATTCGTATCATTTTTTCCCATACTTTCAGATAGTACATTGTTCTTGCTTAAATTAATAGATGTTACAGTGTCATTTTGTTTAATGATTTTTGTATCGGTCTTCACATTTGTATCTTGTAGTTTCTTTTCTTTAATAGATTTAGGCGAACTCTTTTTATTATTAGAATTAATACTGAAGTCTTGAATGTCTGATTTTTCTCCCATATCTTTAGTAGTTTGTAAGTTTGTGGCTTTTGGATCATGCTTGCTAAGAGCTCTATGAAGTATACTATGATTAGCGCTCTGTTTTTCGTCATTACCTCTTTGTTTGTTTCGATATTCCTTGCTTAGCACATCTGTATTATTTGAATGTGATGTTGACTCTTTATCTTCATTTTTCAATATATCTTTAGGCGTGCTATTAATTAGTATATTTTCAATAAGCTTAACTGTATTTTCTAAACTTTTTCTTTTACTACTGTCTAGCAGGCTTTTCTCCGGTGTTTTTGATAAATCATGATTATAGAACGGCTTTTCTTGAGCAGAATTAAACTGATTGAGATCTGCGTCCATTCCTACATGTTTGTGAAACGCTTTTGTATGTATTTGAGGAATATTTATCGGTAATTTCCGATTCACTGTATCTCTGTAGTGTGTATTGTTTACGTCTAATATTTTGCTTTCAAAATTGTTGTAGTTCACCAAACTAGGCCCGTGATCGCTTTGTGTGTTTAAATTTATGGGTAGTATGTTGTTTTCAAGGTTACTTGGTGCCGTATTATGTGGCAAGTTAGGATTAGGATGGACATAGTTCGTCTGAAAGGTCAAAGGATGAAAGTTTGGATACGAGCTTAAAGGATGCCCCATATTCAACGGCGGGTGACCGAATGATGAATAATCCGGCATACCGTAGTCCGACGCCACTGTTTGGGGCACTTGTTGAGGCATTTTGGCTAAGTTACCCAAGTTATTTCCCAAATTCATTGGATTTGACATTTGGGACATGTTCACAGGCATTCCCATGTTTATAGGTACGTCGTTCGGCCCATAAGGCCCACTGTTGTGTAACATAACTAGTTCAACACTCAAATTAATACACTAATACGATTTAAAGTCCATTTTAAATGTTAAATACGTAAAGTAAACACGGTGGAAAGCCATTTTGACATTTTTCTCGTCCACCCATAAACCGGTAATAAATAAGTGATAAGATAAGCATTGACGTGCACGATTCCGGTTTTTAGAATCGATCGACTTATTTTTGTACACACTATCCAGTAGGTACTAAATAATTTAACACTAATTTTAATCGCTAACAGCCATTATAAACTGTTATTTACCATTGGGAGACGTAGACAAACCACATGACGCTTACCTCAAACCGTTAATAGATGCTCTACACTATACTATTGATTTTTTACGGTTTTCAGTAAGTCATTCACTTCACTGTCGCTTTGACATTTGTCAAAGATGGTTGTATTGTAGTGGTGCACTTAATGAATTATTTACTCATGATTCATTAATTGATTACGATAATCTTTATTTACTCAATTAAACGAACCGAAAATGGCGTTGAGCGCTAAAGCGGAAGATTACTACCGTACGATGAATCCTCTGGCTTCTAAAATGTACGAAGACATTTGCGAAGCAAAAAACTCTTACGAAAACATCTGGGATACACTTACAGAGAAAGAAAAGGTATGTTTATTTGCTTCCTTATTAGCCGTTTTCCATTATTTAACCATTCATTGCATGGTTAAGTAAGATTTATGTAAGATTCCTTGCAGCGTTTTCATTTTCATGAGGGCAATGCCCTGCGCTTATAAATAACTCTGCTTGTGTTTCGTGGTGTATGAAATTATAGTCGCATTAGTGATAATTTGATCGGAGTGAAAAACACAACTTTTAGTTTTAATTATCACTTGTGTATTATTATTTTTTCTATCACTTAAACCAAATGTGTTAGTGAAATTAGTTCATCATGGTTTTTATTTATTTATCTTACCTTTATTTTCTTTTTGACATTAGCAGATAATGCAATAAGTTAAAATAATATATTTATTTTTTGTTCAAATAGCATACAGCTAAGTTACATTACAAATTGTACATTATATGTTCTTTAAAATGAGGTGTATGACTTTATATCAATAATTATTTTAAAGCCAATAAAGTTTCATAATAAGGAAAACTAACAAAAACTACATCATAAATACTAAGAAAAGTAATTACTAACCTAAGTCCCCTGGATCTGTCCTTTGTGGAAGGGTGCCCATAATGCTCGATTCTCACACAACGCGGGCGCGGGTTGGGCCCGTGTCAACGCGGGCCCGCGGCGCGATTTGTCAGCTAGTTTTAAATGCCTTAAGGCTGGCTACATTCCCCCCTGATATGTTAATAAAGTAAATATAATTACATATATAGAGTTTCTTTTTAATTGGATTTATTAGCTATTTCTGAATAGGTATATAAAACTTTACTAAGGATTTTTCTTTTAAAAAATTTACTGCATTCCTATTTATTGAATTTAACTTTTATTCCCTTTGAGACAAATTGGGAAAACTGAGAAGAATTTTCATTCTATTTAGGTATGTACTTGCATAGAATTAAAAATAAAAATGTACAAAAATAAATTAAATAGATACCCATATTTTTTTTTTGATATTTCTATTCATAATCACAAGAAATTTTTAGTTTGATAATTTTAATATTGTCCCAATTTATTTTTTAAATATGAAGTGCTTATATTAAATATATTTTTTTTTTATTATGCAGTAACGTCTGCTAGCGAATATCTTCGATATTTAAATCGAAAGAAAAATAGAAAAATTTGACTCGCAGCGGGACTCGAACCAGTGGTTGTGGGTTCGAGTCCCGCTGCGAGTCTATTTTTCTTTCGATTTAAATATCGATGAAGTGCTTTAGTTACAACTTAACCCCAATTGTTTTTTCGCAAATTATTTTTTATCTGTCAACATTAAAAACCTCTTTGTTCCAGACTGAAATCATAAACGAATCCATTATAAAACCAGAGATCTCACTAAAATATGCTCTATTGGACACACTAGAGTTTGATTTAGACAATCCACCGGTCCGCAAGGATGATCTCATGTCATTCTTCGGACGAGACCATGGCCAGAGGGTTATTCAGGATGAAAACTCTTCGTACAGAGATGAGCACTCCGCACCGTTCCTGTATCAGACCAAGAGTCAGCTGAACTTATGTGTGCTTAGCGAACACAGGTATCGTAATTATCACCATATTGATTATTATTGACAACAGGTTTGGTCTAGTGGGTAGTGACCCTGCCTATGAAGCCGAAGGTCCTGGGTTTAAATCTCAGTAAGGGCATTTATTTGTGTGATGAGCACTCAGGTTCCTGAGTCATGGGTGTTTTCTATGTATTTAAGTATTTGTAACATACAAATATATATATCATTGGCTGAATAACTACAACACAAGCCAGAAGCCGGAGCTTACCATGGGGCTCAGTTGATTTGTGTAAGAATGGCCTATGATATTTATTAATTATGAATTTTTTATTATGTAAATGATGTTGATCATTTCTGTTTTTGCGAGGATCGAATGTTTGTATTATATTACGTAAAGTACCTTAATGAGGTCGTCTGCCCATCTTGTGGGTGGACGTCCTACGCTGCGCTTGCTAGTCCATGGTCTCCACTCAAGCACTTTTCGAACCCATCTGCCGTCTCGTCTTCTCTGCGTGCAATGTGGCTACCCATTGCCAAGTCAGCTTGTTAACCCGGTGGGCTATGTCGGTGACTTTAGTTCGCCTATGGTACTCCTCATTTCTGAGTGAGTGTTGGGAGGTACTTTTTATAAATGAAAACTAGCACTGCTACCTTTCAGGTATGTAGTGTTGTGTTCCTAATGATGAGTAAGGTTCCCACAATACCAGCAACTTTTAGGATAGGCAACGCGCATGCGAATCCTCTGGAGTTGCAGGCGTCCGTAGGCTACGGTAACTGCTTACCATCAGGCGGGCCGTATGCTTGTTTGCCACCATCGTAGTATTAACAAAAAATAACTTTCCCAGGCCTCCCAAAGAGCCCCCCACGTCGCCGCCCCCTGTGATGTCAGAACTGGCGATGTCACACTCCAAGGTGGTTTGCGAATTGAAGAATGCACTAAAATCCCATGACATACTGAAGTATAAGGAACCACAAGAGAAGGATGCTTCACCTGGATTTATTACCAAATTTATGGGTAAGAAAAAAAAATATGTATAAACTTAATGTCCCATTAAACCACCCAGTGGGCAAAGCCTCTGCTCTTTATTTCCACTCTTCCCTATCACGTGCAATCTCTGGCCAGAAAAAATAAATATAGTCCAGCATAGAACAAAAACATTGTTTTTATTTTGGTCCAAATAAAGTAAAAACAAAACAAATGCAATAATAAAGACATATTCAAATTTTACCAAAGTTTATTTTGTACTGTTGTTAGGACCGCGGGATGCTTAAGGTTGGAGCACTTGCCCTTCTCAAAGGACAATAGGTATAGAATTGGTCCTGACGTCGGTACATGAAATAGACATGTCTTTGATATTCTTTGTTACCAGAAATTTAAGTAATCCTACCTATATTGTATATAAAATTGACATGTTAAAACTTTGTACATAGTAAAAGACAATAACATTATCTTTATCTGGCAGCACATATATAATATACTTCATGACTTAAATGCTAAATGTCCTTTATATAAGTATTAACGAAAATAATATTAACTTTCGCAAAGCTACGCCTACTCCATTCAATTACTTAAAGTCCTTCACAAAGTACATAAGGCTTCCGGTTGAATCTCAAAATAGCGAAGTTCATTTGAGGATATAGTTCTTGTTTTTTGTTAATTAACATTGCTTAGTGTGTAATATTGATAGGTTATTATGCAGTGATTTAACGCGGAATTGTATGAAGAATTGATTTTAAAACGCGTATAACCACTATTTTGGTCATCACGTGGCCGCCTTTTGGCTTTCTGTAAAGTCCAGCTAC
Organism: Grapholita molesta; assembly: GCA_022674325.2. Taxonomy (NCBI): domain Eukaryota; kingdom Metazoa; phylum Arthropoda; class Insecta; order Lepidoptera; family Tortricidae; genus Grapholita; species Grapholita molesta. The sequence continues at coordinate 6,509,234 of CP053145.2, read as the reverse complement.
CACTTTTCAAAACGCAAGGCCTACTACCGAACGTCATGCTCTAAGAGCAAACTTGATATTATGTTATGTTACTTATTTGTTAATTGGCGAAATAATCTATTGATATATTGATGGAAACCATATTTTAAAGGAAGAAGAAGTAAATAAACCATGACATTGTATTACTGCTTAGTTAGAAACGGATAAGTAAGTTTATCCGTTTGTAACTAAGTAGAACTAACATGGCTCACAGTAGTTTTAATTATATCATCAGTATCACCACATTGTTCAACTCTATTTCAGGTAACTTCAAAGCTAAAGACGAAGAAAGAGAATGCCTTGTAGGAGGTAATGGGGCACAAATTGTCGCGTCGAGCGAAAACTTCTTCAGAACTAATTTTAAAAGTCCACACTCTGAGAGCAAGTTTGAGAAAGAGTACAGAAGTAGCATGGCGAAGAGTAGCAGTGGTGAGTCGAATGTCCTTTGTAAAGCACATATTCATTTTTAACCCTTTTCTGACGCATAAATATGTTTTACAAGTCGAATATTGCTCGACGTGTTTCAGTAAAAGACAAAAATTAAAACTACACCGGTTCTAACCCTACACCCTGACCGGAGAAGCATTTTGACTTTGACCGGCAAGAAACTCGGCGGGACTTATTACAAAAAAATCTTAAACATACATAAAAATGCGTAAAACATATCAAACAATCACAAAAAATTCACGATAGTTCTGTGTATAAAAAAAATGTTTAATTAAATACTAGAACATAATAGGCATATATAATTATTGTATATAAATACTAAGGAAAGCTACTAAATCTAGGAGGAATAATGGCTGGAGCATGCATCCGCGTACGCCAGTAAGGGACAAAGATACTCTCGCTTTTGCAGCCCAAAATGTAACAGTTCACTATAGTTTTGCTTTACAGACCACTCTTTATAACAAAAATATAAGCTCATTTTCCATTAATTACCGCAACTTCGGTTGAAAACACAAGCAAAACTCCAATTGTATTTGTTTATATCCCTCCAACTTTGTCAGTTCTAAAAGGTTCAATTTGAAGGGGAACAACAATATGTGAGACCATGACAAGGACGGACCAATGGAAAGTTACATAAGACCATCCGTTTCTATCGCGATATTAGCAGGCCTCGTCTAGTGAAATAGTATGTCTATATTCCATTCATTCGCACGAAGCGATTCGCTTCTACCTTCCTAATGCGGACTGCTAAGGAATGGAATTCGCTCCCTTCGTCGTATTCCCGGAAATTTAAATTGGGTCTCTTCAATAGGCTGTTACTGAACCAGCGTGCACCCTCGACCTCGTCGACACTTACCATCAGGTGCGACTGAGGTTAAACGCTGGTCAGTCTTGCTTAAAAAAAATGTATCTCTGTATGTAGTCTTGCTTAAATAAATTGATCCGCCATCTTTGTTCATGCCTCCTTGGTGGCTACGTGCTTAACTACATCATCATCATCATCATCATCATCATCATCATCATCAGGCTATATTAGTCCACTGCTGGACATAGCCCTCCCCTAAAGAGCGCCACAGCGCCCTGTCATCAGCTTTCCGCATCCAGCATTTGCCTGCAATTTTTCGCAGATCGTCATCCCACCTGGTCGGAAAGCGTCCCACACTACGTTTTCCGAGTCGCGGTCTCCGCTCAAGAACGCGTTTACCCCGGCGGTTGTCGGTTCTTCGTGCGATATGGCCAGCCCACTGCCACTTCAGCTTGCTAATTGTTTGTGCTAAGTCGATTACTTTGGTTCTCTGTCGGATGTATTCGTTACGAATCCTATCCTTCAGAGAAACTCCGAGCATCGCTCTCTCCATAGCTCGCTGAGCGACTTTTAGTTGGTGGACCAATCCTACCGTGAGTGTCCATGTCTCGGCTCCGTAGGTCATGACAGGTAGGACGCACTGATGATGATGCTTAACTACATACTTGTTTAATTTGTTTGAACAAGTAATTAATATAACAATAACTATATGGATGATCTAAAGCATAGGAATGCCTATACTAACATTTGTTATGAGTAATGTTAAATGTACGTGTTTTATCAACGCGTAATGACTACTATGTTGACACAATTATATGGAACACATTGTAATGTCTAAGTGTATCGAGTATTTTTGTATATATAACGACGGTGGCAAACAAGCATACGGCTTGCCTGATGATAAGCAATTACCGTACCTATGGACGCCTGCAACTCCAGAGGATTCGCATGCGCGCTGCCTGCACTGTTGTTTGAGTTCAGGAACATACCTGAAAGGTAGCAGTGCTATTATGGCTGTGGTCTTCTGTAAGGAGGAGGCAACGTGCTTGTGACTCCCCTGGTGTTGCGGGTGCCCATGGGCGACGGTTATTGCTTACCATCAGGCAACAACAAGGGAGTCACAAGCACGTTGCCGGCCTTTAAGGTTTGGAGCTCTGGGAACCTTACTCACCATCAGGAACACAACACATACCTGAAAGGTAGCAGTGCTATTATGGCTGTGGTCTGTAAGGAGGAGGTACTTCCCCAGTCGGGCTTCTCCAAACTCGAGCGTGATGGTACTTCGCTGTGCCCTACCTCTCATTGTTGGACGTAGTTTAAGGACATACTCTGGTCCAAGTCGAGTTACCCGCTTCTATACAATTAATATGTTTGAATCTCACGATAGTTTTGTGTTTAAAACTTTAGGCTAACTGATAATCAGTGCTCGGACAAGTCATCGCAGAAACAGATATGGACATGGAACAAGACTAGAGTCGAGACTTAGGATTATTATTATCTACAGCGGATATTATCCTAATTTAACATTTGACCTGTATAGTCGCATATCTGTCATGGATCTGTCAAAGTGGCATGCATGAAACAGTTTTATGGTGACAATTTAAATTAATACAATTATTTGCTTAGTTATGGTTACTTCTAAATATAGTGCAAATAAATATAATGTAATCATCAGAATGAAAAAATATTAATGAAAATACCTTCACGCAAGTATGCTGAAGTTTAGGTGGCAGTAATAAATATCATTGAAAAATTAAATTAAATAATACTGTACACAATGCGATTCTATAGGCTTGGTCACATAGGGCGCGTTTTATGGCGGGGCGCAGCGGGGCGCGACGCTGCCGTCCGAATGTGTGCCTTATTTCGTTACATTAGCCACACCGCTGTCACGCCCCGCTGCGCCACGCTCACAAAACGCGCCTATCTGCCTAAGCCTTATTAGTCTTGTTCTATTGCCGTGCTTCGATTGTTTTGCGATGACTTTTCCGAGCACTGCTGATAAGGTAATGACTCAATGTTAACTATTTCACAGCCTCCTAACCTAGAAGTTAGTCAGCTGAGTCATGTCGGTAAGGGCATTTATTTGTGTAATGAATGAGCACAAATATTTGTCCATGAAGTGTTTTCCATGTGTGTAAGTGTTGTGTTCCTGATGATGAGTAAGGTTCCCAGAGCCCCAACTCCCTCAAAGGCCGGCAATGCGCTTATGAATCCCCTGGTGTTCGGGGGCCCATTGGCGACGGTAATTACTTACCATCGGGCAATTCGTCTGCTCGTTTTGCCACCTTTGTCATAAAAAAAAAGTTTTTATAAGTCGAATATTGCTCGGAATGTGTCACTCTGTAACGAGGAGCATAGTCGCGTTGGCTAACCGAGTGAGTCAGTTAGCGTTAGACGTTCGTGGTGTAGAAGCGATCCCTAAAGTTATTGCTCTTATTACAGGAAACACCCGGTATATTAATTTGACGTTTTTGTCTTTAAAATATTGAAGATTTTATTTTCTGTAATAAAATAGTACATTTCGATACTAGTGAAAAAAAATTTTTTTTCGACGAGGGTGAACGTTGGAGCCCGAGTGAAACGAGGGTGACAAGCACCCGAGTCTTAAAGAAGTTTTTACACGAGTATCGAACCTAATTTTTCATAGCAAGTGCCTTAAAAAGTGAAACTTACGCACGAAGCGTGCGAAAAGTGCACTTTTTACGCACTAGTTAGGAAATGTTATTTTACCTCATCGTGTCAGCCGAAAGACGTCCACTGCTGGACATAGGCCTCCCCCAGAACGACCCAAGACCGATCCTGCGCCCACAATCAGCGGTATCCCGCGACTAACTAGGTCGTCGGTCCGCCTTGTGTGAGGCCTACCTACGCTGCGTCTTTCCAGTTCGCGGTCGCCACTCCAGAACCTTTCCGCCCCAACGGTTCTGCGCGCAACCTATTACTTATTTACTTATTTTACCAATTTCAGATCTTTCAGAAGAAAATCGCGGTCTGCTGTCCTCAAGCCAGGCTTCATCGGGAACAGACTTCGTTTCGACGGAGACGTTAACCGATTCCGTGCCGAAGACGGGTTATGACTTTCTTGACAACTGGTAAATAGTTGTACATACGGCAACAAGTCCAAATTTATTGGTAAATGTTCTTACATGGTTATAATCAGGCCTCGGAGTTTTTTTAGCACGGTTAGACTAAGGAGAGCTATGGAGTCGTTGTTAACATTAAAATTAAATTCATACTCATACTCATCCTCATTAATTAAGTTCGTCGGAATCGTTTTATAAATACTTAGACTACTTATAAATAATTAATTCTGTTTACATATATTTAATTAAATGTTTATATATTATAAAAATGTAATATGTTAAGTACTTAAATAAAATATTGGAGCGATGACACTGCAATATAGGTAATATAATAATATTAACATATAACATTTAATTAAGTATATGTTAACAGAATTAATTACATATAAGTAGTCTAAGTATTCATAAAACGATTCGGACCAACTTAATTAATGAGGATGAGTATGAATTTAATTTTAATGTTATAATAACGACTCCACAGCTCTCCTTAGTCTTACCGTGCTAAAAATACTCCCGAGGCCTGGTTATAATTAACTTTTGGTATTGTAACATTACAATATGAATCGCGACTGTTTTGAACTAGGAAACTGTAAAAATATTAGGCTTGTTTAGCGTTATTTTTTTTATTTTTTTTTTTCAAAAAGCCGCCTTTAGAAAATGATTTTTATAATTTTCAATGCAGATTAACGAGCTTTATCAATTCCAATAGAGAAAAAAATGTCAGAAAATTGTATACTGTTTTGAAATTTCGTCTTTATACATAGTGGATGGTAACAATAGAAAAACAAATAGGAACTTTTTTTCCTATTTTATTAGAAAGAGCGTCATTATTTGGAAGAAAAAAAATTCCAGTGGGATTTTTTTTTAGGTTAAGTTTACCAAATATACCTACATATATGGGTATCTAATTTATGTCGTCATATCATACAATCATGAATTCAGAAAAGCAAATTTTTTTTTTTCAAAGTTTATTTTGTTCTTTTTTTGTGGCAACGGAAAATAAGTAATAAACAACTATAATTTAATAATATTGCAGTATAACATTATATTGTACTTTAATGTTTTCAGTTTCGGATTTTTTTTTTATATTCTCATTATTAAAGGTTAAGTTATGTCTATATTAAATATATAGCATTTGTATTATCGCTTGCCAAATATTATAATTAGTCATACTAATCCGAGTTGTATAGAAAATGGCCGAATGTAACATACACTCGTCATCAAATATATCGTCATCATCAAATATATTTTTGGCTGCTCGCCAAGGTATTCAAAAATATCTGAACATGCACTTTACCGTCTTGACAATAGAGGCGTTGTTCAGATATTTGTGACCACCTCCACAGCTCCGATGTAATATCAAACTGTTCCTTGTCAAGGCGATATAGTGCATGTTCAGATATTTTTGAGCACCTCAACAGCTCCGATATATCTGATGGCGACTGTATATGTAGTACAATAGAATTAGTATATCCCGTAGGCCTTTTCCGATATACTCGTAAGATACTCGTAAGTATTTTAATGAATATAATGTATAAGACTTATTAAAATATTTGTAATTTTTATTTATAATTTATATTTAAAGACTTTATAAGTAACTAAACCCGTTTACAAGTGTATGGGGTTTAGAAAAAAGCTACTCAATTAGCAAGACTTGTAGAATTTGAATTTTGAAAGTTAAATTATTAATTGTATAGAAGCGGCTAACTCTAACGGCTAACTAACTTAGTCGAATATAGTTCGATATGTTTCCCTCTGCAACGAGGAGCATAATCATGAGCCGTTCACTTTGGCAGAGAATTAATATGGAACTTAATACTTTGGCGGACAGGACGCCTACAGGCGTCGCGTTATGTTTTTGTTTCCTATGGCCTATGACAGATGACGTCATTTACTGTCCACCAACGTGTTAAGTCAAAATTTGAATATAGAACGCCGACATGCGTGTACACACGGTACTACTACATAGGCCAGGTGCTTTAGCTAAGTTTTTTACCTAAAACAAATTTTTAATTAGATGGACTAAACTGACAGCAGTTTTCATACTAAAGCTGTCAGACGACCTGTCAAATGTATTAAACTGACAGCAGTTTTCATACTAAAGTTGTCAAACGACCTGTCAAATGTATGAAACTGACAGCAGTTTACATACAAAAGTTGTCAAACTACCTGTCAAATGTATTAAACTGACAACAATTTACATACTAAAGTTGGCAAAAGTATTAAACTGACAGCAGTTTTCATACTAAAGTTGTCAAACGACCTGTCAAATGTATTAAACTGACAGCAGTTTTCATACTAAAGTTGTCAAACGACCTGTCAAATGTATTAAACTGACAGCAGTTTTCATACTAAAGTTGTCAAATGTATTAAACTGACAGCAGTTTTCATACTAAAGTTGTCAAACGACCTGTCAAATGTATTAAAATGACTGCAGTTTTCATACTAAAGTTGTCAAATTGTATTAAACTGACAGCAGTTTACATACAAAAGTTGTCAAACGACCTGTCAAATGTATTAAACTGACAGCAGTTTTCATACTAAAGTTGTCAAACGACCTGTCAATTATATGAAAACTGCTGTCAGTTTCATCTAATTAAAAATTTGATTATTATCTTTTTTATCTACAATTGTATGAATCTCATTAGTTCTATTTATAACTGAAAAATTCAGGAATATAGAAAGTCTGTTTTTTTTTACGGATAGACTCTTAAAATTGTTCTTGCATTTATTGTTTACTTGTATTTGAAAGATTGATTATTTATATTGAAATATATAATAGTGCTTTTAACTGTCGTTTTATTTAGATTATTTAAACCCGAACAGAAAAAAATGTACTCAGGGGACACTGCATCAGAATTTTGATAACTGGCTCAGTCAACAATTGTACAGTCAGCAGCAAAAGTTGCTAAGCGTTTGAAGTGTTCAAAATGACCTACACGCGCCCTTATTCTCTTGACAATAGAGACGTGTTGACCTCATTTTGAACACCTCAAATGCTTAGCTACTTCTGCTGCTGACTGTACATATATACCTCGTTGCCATGGTTACTTTCCCCTGGGTCACTTAAAATCAGTCTTATGGCATCTATGGTTTGACAACCAGTCTGGCTTGCCTATGAAACCGATGGTCCTGGGTTCGAGTCCCAGTCAGGGCATTTATTTGTGTGATGAGCACAGTTATTTGTTCCTGAGTCATGGGTGTTTTCTATGTAGTTAAGTATTTATATGTATCTAAGTTGCTATTATATATATCGTCGTCTAGTACCTGCAACACAAGCCTTACTGAGCTTACCGTAGGACTAGGTCGATTTGTGTAAGATTAAATAAATAAATAAATATTTGGGGACAATCTGTAGATGATGGTACTAGACGTAGGTACTAGACGACGATATACTTAATAGATAGATACTTTTAAATACATAGAAAACACCCATGACTGACTCAAGAACAAATATCTGTGTTCATCACACAAATAAATGCCCTAACTGGGAATCGAACCCAGGATCATCGGCTTCATAGGCAGGGTCACTACCCACTAGGCCAGACCGGTCGTCATAATTGTCCCCAAATATTTATTTATTATTTATTTACTGGCAGGTTCCTGGCACACAATAGATAAGGTAGGGGAGACCGGGGTCAATTGAAACGGTTTCCAAAAAAACGGCCATAATGCCTACATTTTCGATCCATACTGGTTTGTGAAAGGTTTAGACTATAGCTAGGTTATCTGGCTATAAAGTTACTATGTTGATTTTTATCCATAGGTATCAGATACGGAATCACAAGTGCTTTAGAAATTGTCGAAAATTGTTTCATTTGACCCTGGTTGCGGGTCAATTGAAACAACGAATGGGGTCTATTGAAACACCGAGAAATAAAACATTTATCTATTGTAATAACCATTTAAATTTATTTTTTTAGTTATAATTAAATAACATAATCTCTGTCTTTGATTAGAGCACAGTAAGAGGTAGTTTTTACCATCAACATAACGAAAACAGCTAGCATTTATCTTATAGCGCTTAATCATTTAGAATATTTAAATATTCATACGTAATAAGATCAACTATTAGTAATCCAGAAATATAATCTAGAAATATAAGAAACATAGAACACTGTTTTTAACATTAATGTAACGAAATAAAACGTAGCAATTATTGTTTTAATTTAACACAACATTCATAATATAGTAAATTAATGACTAACTTAAATACCTACTAACATATGTAGGTAACCAATATTCAATATATAGCTCTGTAGCGACGATTATACTAGATCTCAAAAAAATAACTTTGTAAAATCAGTCAAAGTCACAACGCAACTGTCCCGTTTTTTTCTTGTAAGTATCTGAACAATGCTGTTAAATTAACGTCAAACATTTCGGCAGCTTGTCTAAGTATTATCTTCGTAAGCTTTTTCATACAAAACTATACCGCACTTTCCGCGATTAGTAGTTTTTGGACGGTTTTGCGGCATCTAAAAACAAAAAAGAAATATTACAGTAAAAAGAAAGCTTAAAACCACATACAAGGTTCAATTAAAACATGTTTCAATTGACCCGGTAAATTTTGTTTCAACTGACCCTGCAACGTCATGGTGAATATTTAAAATCGTAGAAAAATAACGGTAGACGGTAGGTATACGTAAACCACTACAAATTTAACAAGAATAATCATACAGACAGAAAGTTAAATAGTATTAAAGTACTACCACTGGATATTAACTAATATACAAAACAAAAACTAAAAAAATACTTACTTTTGGTGCCGGAAAAGCAATACACTCGCTTAATAACGCCCGACGGTCACAGAGCCGCGAATGGCACTGTTCCACAGGTTCTGACACGAACACAGATCCATCCCCCCTCAGGAACCGCCCCGCTATCGGTTTTCGTTTCGTAGTTATTGCACTTGTTTCTATTGACCCGTGTTTCTATTGACCCCAGTCTCCCCTATAGTTACGTTTTTTAACTGGCCCTTCCAGCTAATTCCTATTGTTCCTTGAAGCCCTGGTGGCCTAGCGGTAAGAGCGTGCGACATGCAATCTGTATATCGCAGGTTCGAACCCCGGTTTTTACTAATGAATTTGCCGGAACTTATGAACGAAATATCAGTTGATATTTACCAGTCACTTTTCGGTAAAGGAAAACATCGTGAGGAAACCGAACTAATCCCAATAAGCCCTAGTTTATCCTCTGGGTTGGAGGGTCAGATTAGATGGCAGAATTGTTTTCGTAACAACTAGTGCCTACGCCAAATCCTGGGATTAGTTGCCAAGCGGACCTCAGGCTGCCACGAGCCGTATTTAGATCAATGTTTATGTATTTAGATGCAATTAACACGTTCAGACCCGATGACACAGTGTCTGTGATCTTATTAAACCTTCTCCAATGCCAGTGACACGTATTTGTGACAAAGATCGTTCCCCTATGCCGGTGTCACGTAAGTGTGTCCAAATAAATGTACCGCCCAACGCCGGCGACAAGTTTTTTTTTATGACATAGGCGGCAAACGAGCAGACGGATTGCCTGGTGGTAAGCAATTACCGTCGCCCATGGGCACCTGTAACACCAGGGGAGTCACAAGTGCGTTGCCGGCCTATAAGGGGGTTGGAGCTCTGGGAACCTTACCTACTCACCACCAGGAACACAACACTACATGCCTGAAAGGTAGCAGTGCTATTATGGGTGTGGTTTTCTGTAAGGTACTTCCCCAGTTTGGCTGCCCCAGATTCAAGCGTGATGGTCATCGCTGTGCCCTACCTCTCATTGTTGGACGTAGTTTAAGGACATACCCGGGTCCAATAGTTGTGTTAAAAACGTTCCTATTCCTTCACCACCGGCAAGAGTAAGAACTTAACTTATGACAGCAGCATAGGAGTAAAAATTTCGTATAATGCCAAGTGGCATGCTCTTGTGATCGAGATAATTTCTACCGGCGTGTCGTATACGTTTAAAAAAGGAGCTAAAAGTACAGTACCGTTACCATGAGTTGTGACTTTGAGGTTTTCGATAACGAGTATCGAGTTGACTATCTGTGCATGTCGTTCGCACTAAAATAGTACTAGCGAGATGCACAGATAGTAAACGCGATACTCGTTATCGAAAACTTCAGTGTCATAACTCATGGTAAGGGCTCAGTACCGGGGCGAACGTGTTAACACGTTTTTTTCGAGCGTTTCTTAAAAATTTTGCCACTTTTCTCGACTTCAAATATTTTGGTAACTTGTATGTTTTTTCTTGTCAAAATCGCGAGCTGATTCGATTTATGCAAGAAAAAAATGTGTCCCAAAGATTTTTTCCCTATTGTGTTACCTTTTTCTATATATTTTCTATGGAGGTAACATAATAGGAAATTCAAAAATGTATGGAATCTTATGGGACATATTTTTTTATTGCATAAATCGAATCAGCTGGTGATTCTGACCAGAAAAAAACATAAAACGTACCAAAAATTTTTAGGTCGAGACAAGTGGCAAAAATTAAGAGAAACGCTCGCTAAACTGTTTGAAGAATAACGAGGGGAACGTAACCATGGCAACGAGGGACAAAGAGTTGTTTGAGCCAAATACATTATAATGGTTTCTTTGCTATTCATTGTCTTGCCTTGCAGCATAAGGCTTCCCAAAACTTTTCCATGTTGATCAATCTTTTGGTGTTCTCAACCCGTTGTTCCGTTTTTTTTATGTCATCCTGCTGGCTGAGATTCCAAGTACAGAAGGCAACATTTCTCGAAATCTATACACCGACCGGTCTGGCCTAGTGGGTAGTGACCCTGCCTATGAAGCCGATGGTCCCGTGTTCAAATCCCAGTCAGGGTATTTATTTGTATGATGAGCACAGATATTTGTACTGAGTCATGGGTGTTTTCTATGTATTTAAGTATTTATATGTAAATTAAACATTAACACGGCTCTACTTACGTTTATTTAGTCACTCGCGCGACATGTTTCGGAGAACATAGGCCTCCATTATCAAGCACTAAGAGTGCTGAGTGTCCGTTCGATTCGGCGATCGCGTCGCCGGCCCGTCGCGCACTGTGCTGTGTGTGTGTGTGTGTGCGAGTGACTAAATAAACGTGAGTAGAGCCGTGTTAATGTTTAATTTATTAGATATGTCTCACGAAAGTTTAAATACAAATATTTATATGTATCTATATCTATTGTCGTCTAGTACAGTCAGCGTCATATAGTTGGTAGCATCCAAAGTACTCAAAAAGTTCGGTACACCATAGAATTAGTATGGTGTACCGAACTATTTGAGTAATTTGAATGCTACGAGCTATATGACGCTGACTGTACTTACAACACAAGCCTTACTGAGCTTACCGTAGGACTAGGTCGATTTGTGTAAGATTGTTCCGAAATATTTATTTATTTATAAAATACTTCATTAGGGACAATACTCAGATCCGGATTATGGAACTTATAAAAAAACACAGAAAATATCACGAAAACTTTTATTCTTACATTAATACTTAAAGTACCATTCAACTTAAATATAGGATCAACATACTCATGTACTGTTAAAGAAATTTAGTTACTATATGAATCTTTTACAATTTGTAATTTTAAAAATATACAAGCTTGGCCAAAAGTATAAAAGAAGGTGGCTCACCCAAGCTTTTTATATGAAAACTCGATATTTTAGTGTAGTTGGGCAATTTCACTTTCAGGGACACCCAATTAACTTAATTGTCAAATAAAAGTTAAATCAGTGGTCAGTTTAGTGACGACAATTAAGCTTTAAATTTCAATACAATCTACTGTTTTATGTTTAATCCATAAATAATACGTGTAATTGTAATAGAAAAATGTGAATAAAGATGATTTACATAAAGATTTAAAGCTTAATTGTCGTCACTAAACTGACCACTGATTTAACTTTTATTTGACAATTAAGGTAATTGGGTGTCCCTGAAAGTGAAATTGTCCAGTTAACAGATTTGTCGCGTCTTCCATTTTCAAAAATTATTGTCTCTGGCGGCTAACTATTTCATGACGCGGCAGGCGTGCCTTACGCCTAATGTGATGACACTCCTCTCGTGTCATACGCCACACGTTAAAAACATTGATGACTCGCCTGTCGTGCCATCCGCACTGCATCGGTTAAGTCAATGTGGGTAAGACCGGCATACATTTTTAAGGGAAGTCCGTCATATGACACTAAATACCTATGACATAATGTGGGAAATTGGTTGGACGGTCTTTCTAGATAGACGGTCTTACCCACATTGACGTACCTAGTTTATTTTTTTCTGATGCGTTATTATCAATTAAACTGATTAGGTATTGGTTGTTGCGGTGACTGGTTGCATGGAAAATTTGCAATAAGTCACTTCGTTGTAGATCCGAATTTATGGTGCTTTTTCTTCTTATTTAATACATACTTTTAAGCATTATTAACTGATGTTCTCTTGTTGTGTACAATCGCCAGATATATCGGAGCTGTGGAGGTAGTCACAAATATTGGAACAACGCCTCTAATGTCAGTGCAATAAAGTGCATGTTTCGATGTTTGTGACCGCCTCCACAGCTCCGATATATCTGAGAGCGACTGTACATATTAAGCTCTGAAATATCAGAAAATGGTTTTGAATTTAGAAAGAGGTGGGTTATAGAGTTAGAAAATAAAATGTGTGTGCAATACTTTTGACCAAGACTGTAGTGTGCTAAGTGTCATCTCCGTTTATCTTCAAGAAAGTCAAAGTAAACTAATAAAATAAGAAAGAATTAACATTTATATAATTGAATGTTAATCTGTTAATGCAGCTGTGATATAGTCAAGTCTGGCTGGCAATTTTTGAGCGTCGATCACTAGTGACATTTTGAACTCAAAAAAAAAAAGGTAAAACATCTTTATTTTTCAATTTAGGCACATTACATGCACTTATAAACGTCATAGAAAAATCTACACCGGACCCTACACCTCTGACCGGATAAACAAACAAAGAAAAGTACATTTCGATACTAGTGAAAAAAAAATTTTTTTCGTCGAGGGTGAAAGTTGGAGCCCGAGTGAAACGAGGGTGACAATCATCCGAGTCTTAAAGAAGTTTTTACACGTGTATCGAACCTAATTTTTCATAACAAGTGCCTTAAAAAGTGAATTTTACGCACGCGAAGTGTGCGCAAAGTGCACTTTGTACGCACTAGTTAGGAAAATTATATTTTATAAACATGAATGATAGAAATTAATAATTGCGGATCGAAATTACATTTCGTGAAAAAATGGTGGTAAGAATATATAGTATATCCACGTTAAGCCCACGGGCCTACCTGTAGTACTAATTATTATAATGCAATTTGAATTTTATACAATGGGAACAGAGTTGAATTTCATTTGTTTCCTCCGACTTTGATACAAAAGAGATTCTACTTTATTTCCTAAACTATAAAGAACAAATTCGAGTAGGATATTATTTGTAGGGTGGGCCTTGGGAGGACATTTTCGTCCTCAAAGTTTTGGAGTTTCAGTGACTCTCAAAAATCGCCCTTAGACCAACTATGACAGCAAAGTAACTTTTCTTTTAATTTTTTTTTAGAACACCTAGTATAATAATTTGCACTCGATTGTACATTAAATACAAAAACTAATCACACACACCATTTTAGTTTTTTTTTAATTATCTGCTAAATTTTACTGACTGCGGAGATGACAAGTTTTTTTTTTAATAATCTTAATCTAGATGTCAAGAAAATTGAGAATATGTAAAAAAATGTTTGTAAAATATTTTTTAGGTTATTTTATTTTTATTTTATAACAGCAAAGAAATTTACAAACATCCTTTTAACTAGTCATCTTATATTATTATTTATAATATAAAAAGACTGCTACTTAATAAAATAAAAATCCTTATAATCCACAATATTACATATTTATTTGTTTGGATATAGAATACTTATACTGCACAATTAGGTTGGAAGATATTTCTCTAAGAAGTAAGTTTGTCTTTGTACCTTTTTAATATCATCAAACATGCACAAATAATGCAAAAAAAACCTTAAATTAATTGTGTGTAATACCTAAAGGTATGTCGCAATAGCAATATGTTGCACTAGCAAGGGATGCTGAACTTGTTCTGGTTATAAATTCTGCTGTATCCAAGGCAGGAATCAAGCCCATAAAAAAAAACAAATTAGATTTACTAGCTAAGTAAATCCTAATTTTTTATGTAAAATTCTTAAACAGTTACTAAATATAGGTAAGGAAAATACACAAGATACAAAATTGCTTAGTAGTTGGCCTTTTTTAGTCAAAAATATCCACAAAAATGCATGTATTGTCAAATTAAATGCAATAAAACCAGAAAATATAAGGTTGTCTATGAGATGATGAACATGGCAACTAGAGACATAAAAAAGTTGATGCACCCAGGTAATGTAAGGACATAATATATTAAATGTATTGAATCAGACTCACGTTTTTTAGAGCCTTTCCCACTGCCTAGTCATTGTCGGTCAGACAACTAGGAGGGCTTCAGAGAAAGCTCCTTGTTACGAAGCGAAACATCTGAATCAATATTCGATTTACTTATTATAAAGTTTGTTTCAAATGTTAATGTATAATATGGATTATAAGGAGTGTGGTAAGGTCACTATGAAAATTATCTGGTTATTATTCAATCCCTTGCGATCTTGTAAAAAAGTATAAATCAGAGGATTCGTCCAAAAACCATATAATTGTTTATGGGGAAGCGAGGGGGTCCAAGACCTAATCCCGTGTACATGTTTCACAGGAGAGAAGCGAATAACTACAAAATACTACAACTTCTTCTTCTTCTTCTTTTAAAAAAATATGGCTTCCATCAATAAATCAATCGATGATTTCGCCAGTATCAAGTAGAATAACAAATAAGTATAATAACATATAAGTTTGCCTTAGAGCATGACGTTGTTCAGTAGTAGGACTTGCGTTTTGTAAAGTGGTAGCCGGACTTTACAGAAAGCTAAGAGGCGGCCGTGACCCCGGGACTGCCGGGTGATGACCAAAAATAGTGGTGAAGAAACACGTTTTGAAATCTAATACCACAACTTATAAATACTTGTATTATACGGGGAGACAAAAACGATTGACACATTGATATCTGGACTAATTTCCTATAACACATTGAGCGCCAGAGACTGGTCCATCTAGGGACAAGTTCTCTGTTCATAGCGGCTTTTCACTATGTATAGAGAATACAGTTTTAGCTACAGTTATAGATGCATAAGAGACGGTGGCACTGAATGTATATACACGTCAATGATATTAATTCAAAACAGATCTACCAGATGAAATCAACATGGTAATATTAATTTGTATTTTATGTATCTATTAGTTATTACGGTCAACTTTTACTATTGGGTCAAAAACGAAAAAGCTGTTAAAAAAAGAGACATCATACTAGCTGCTACCTAGCCATAGTTAGACTGGGCGAATCATTCTTTTTTTTAACACCTTTAACATCGTAATTAAGCATACTTGTATGAGGTCGAATCAAGCTCATGTCGCAGCAAAGGTGTTAAATGATTTTTCAGTTACGCCTCCATAGTAAAAGTTGATGGTAATCATGAATAGATTCAGAAAATATAACTTTGTATCATCATTTTGATCTCACCCAGTATAATATTGATGTGCGTATAATCATTATATTAAGTTTACATAGTTTTTTACATACAAGAAACTGTATAATAACCAGAATAAATTAATGCTAGAGTATGGTACTTAGTCACTCTGCCCGGCAGCCTGGCGGAGCAGCACATAGATCTTTTCCTTGATCCAATCTTTGTTGTACGGTGCATATGTGTTTGTAGATTTTTGGTAGACTAAACAGCTAAGATCGGCAAGCTAAAAACATAATGCATATTATAAATTGTTGCGTCTGGTTGGTGTAACCGGTGACCAGAGCTGGCAGCTTCCTTGCTGAACATATCAGCATTACGATACAAAGAAATACAGCCAGCATACTAGATATAATAACTTGAAGGTGTTTTTAAGAGTTCCATGCCTCAAATCCTTCCTCGTTATAGGATCACTTTGTTGTCCGTCTGTCTGTCTGTCAAGTTTAATATACATAGACTAGATTTATTTTTGTACAGATGCCGTGTGATGTCGGTTGACTAGAATAGCACCACCCCATCTCCTCCCGTGGGTGTCGTAAGAGGCGACAAAGGGTAAAACCATACGGACAGGCAGGCATCCGTTGAAACCCAATCTACAGCTACTGCGGTCGCCAACCCGCCTGCCAAGCGTGGCGACTATAGCAACTACCCCTAAGATGATACAAGTCATATTTGTGGGACGCCTATATCCAGCAGTAGACTGCATACGGCTGAAATGTATGTATATAAAATGTGTGCTATAATTCTTGTGTATATTAGATTTAAAAAAATATATAATCTTATATCATTGATTTTCTTCTGTCTTTCTACCAACGGTCATCTGCAATCCAATATTATTCTAATAACCAGTTTTTTTTTATTAAACCGTTTCATTTGCCTACCGTGGCTCTCCATAACATAGTATTGAATACAGGTTGAGGACAGACTGGATCTAAATGAAACTTTGCCTGAACTGTGTTAATATAACATTAAAAATATTACGAGAAAAAATTGTTATTATTACTCTGCTCGAACTAAAACGATATGTATCAGATGTTACTTTTTATGTGAATCTAAGAGTAATATATTCAGTTATATAGTGAGTAAATATAAGATGTTTTATCGAATGTTTGTATTGCTTACCTGATCAACAAAATCGAACAGTTGCGATATGTCGTAAGTGATCGTCGGCGTATTAGGATTTCGTCTCTTTAAGTGTTCCTCATAAATCTTACACACGCCCTCCATGCAGTCATTTACACTTTCGTAGTCCGAGTAGGTCCTCGTCTCTGGCCGGGGTCCCGGTTGCACCAGCAATATTGTGTGAGACTGAAATGAGAAACATAACCTCACTTACCGCCATTTTTAACAGTAAAATATTTTGTTTGGTCTATAAAAACTTAGTGTTACTTACCATTTTTGAGTTATATTGTTTTTAGATAGCGCCGTTACAACTGATGGTGCATAGATAATTGGGTCAAAATATTGAAATTGTTTTGCGCCCGCTTTCCAGAAAAAATAAGTTCTCTCAAATCGTGTACATACATAGAGATTCGTTCTGAAATTGTACGAATGCTAACACAGCTAACATAACCAGAGAAAGCGAAATACTTAATTTCGCCACTTAATTTTCAAAAAAGATTCTTCGTTATGTCAAAAAAAGAAGAGAATTTGCATATTATTTTGCGTTATTGCTTTTCATATTTCGAAGAAACTCTTATTTAATACAATGTGTTTTAAAAATAAATTACCATATTTCTAAACGAAACGTTACCATTCCGTACTACGCAGCATGCACTTTATTCCCTATATTATTTGATAAAGTACAGTACTACAGTTTGTTAACACAGATGACTCTTAAGTCTTAAGTATTATTATAAATCCAACGTTCTTGTAACTTATTACTTTAATTAGGATAATCTAAGCTTATAGCATTTTAAATTGATAAAAATAATAAAATAAAATATCAGAAAGCGTGAATCGGAATTTTTTTATTCATAATGGCGGGTTCATTTCGTCACAATTTTGTCATTAGATGAGACATATTCTTAGCCAATCACCATTAACTAAGTTTTAGTATCTATTTCTCCTATTGGTTGTTTTTAGAGACAGCTTGTATTTTTATTAGGGAACAAATGTCAAAAAGTCTGAAAAGTCAAAACAATGCTCGATTTTGCCAAAAAATAACAAGCAAATGTTATTATAATTATTCTGTTACATAAGTTTGTTCTTTTATAATTTGCATGATGTTTATTTCCTATTTTCCTTTTTAAACCTACCGTAAAATTCGGACAAAATGGACAATATCTCGCAAAATATAATAGATTTTGAATCTTTACTCAAGAACCGCTCAAACAGCAGACCCATAGCACTGTACACAAACAATGAACATAATATTAAACACGGTAATACTTTTAAAAGCAGTGAAATATGTGCCCAAGAAATATTAGCAGATGTATCCAAACAGGTAAAAGCTATCCATAACGCCGACACGATTGCCTGCAAGCGAGTGGGCAAACAACTTGACAAACACAAGAGGAGGGAGCTCTTGCCCGTTTACAAGATACCAGTGTACAATGAGGTAAGAAAATAACTTCTCAGCTAAAACAACTTCTCTTGCCCGTTTACAAGATACCAGTGTACAATGAGGTAAGAAAATAACTTTTCAGCTAAAACAACTTCTCTTGCCCGTTTACAAGATACCGGTGTACAATGAGGTAAGAAATTAACTTTTCAGCTAAAACAACTTGTTTGTTATCATACACAACTATTAGGAATCAAGGAACAATATTGTTTAGTAAGATTAAACTTAGGTTTCATTGCTGTAATTATAGTTTATAAGTAAGAGATTTGCATGCTTCTTTAAGTAAAATGTACGCACTTAATCTGTACCTTCCAACTGTATTTACCACTACATTTTTGCAAATAAATGATTGATTGATTGATTAGGGTCACGGTGCCAATAATGGACAAGGAACTAATCATGAACATTAGTGCTTATTTCAAAGGAGTCAAGTGTTGTACATTTGTTGGTACATATTCGATTTATAACATTATGGTTTTTGAATTAAGAACTAAGTGTCCATCATTGGTGCCTGTAAGCTTAAAGTGTTCATCATTGGTGCCTGTCAGCTTAAAGTGTCTAACATTGGTGCCATCACCCTTTTTTTATGATATAAGAGGCATATAATTTTTTTTCATATTTGTCTTACTATTTTTGCCTGTAGAAGAGTGCTTAATTAACTTAATGTTTTAAGGATCTTTGTATAATTGTTGTTTTATGGTCACCTTTTAAAATATGTAAGAACTTTATAAACAAGTTTCCCATAAATGCCTCCTTACTAACATTACTTCTTAAATTTGTATATCCTCCTAAGGCCGACCATACAAGTAAAATGCTACTTGGATTCGTTCTTTATAGTGTAGGAAATAAAGTATAATTTCTTTTGTGTCAAAATCGAAGAAAACAAGTGAAACTCAACTCTGTTCTAATTTTATAAAATTCAAATGTCTTTTAAGTAATTAGTAATACATGTAGGCCTCTGGGTTTCAGGAGGATATACAAATAGTTTTTTTTTAAAGTAAGTAAGTCTTCTATTCTGTGCAACCTCGGTCTAAAAAGTTCCTGTGACTCAGATCAGATATGACATCAGATCAGACCACTGGGTTAGTTGGATATTTAGGTCATTGTGGAAATCATTGAGCTGGCTTTTGTCATGAGATACATGTCTTTTGGCTGTTAATGATGATGATGATTGTATTTTGAGCTACTCTTTAATTTGGTATTGGGATGCTATATTAAAAAATTAGATAATTCTCCATTTTCTCCAATGTACTCAATGTGTTGAAACATTATCACAATATATTGTATTTTATTATTATAATATATTTTTAACATGTTGGTGGACAGTAGATGTAGATGTAGATGTAGTAATAGGCCATAGGAAACAAAGACATACGGGATGCCTATAGGTGTACTGTCCGCCAAAGTGTTAAAACCACTGATAATAAATTTCTATTAATTTATATTAATATTGTCAATTGCAAAACATGTATGTCTTTCTGTCTGTTTGTCTGATATAACATGCTTATACCAGTTAGTGTCCAAAGGAAGATTCTGGAAACCAAAATTAGTTCTACACAGAAAAAGTTATTGTCAAAAGCTAGATTTTTTACTCATACAATAATTCTGTAAGGGTATAAGTGCCAGTACATTTTATAGGACTTGACTTACTGAGCCAATTTGACTTCACTCAGAATTTATTTAGGCAATCTGTTGTAAGAGTGAATCAACTATTTGTTGTTGTTATTCTGTCCGGTAGATGGCCATGGATCTAGCAATGGCTGAATCAACTATTATGTCCCTAGTTGCCATGCTTACGTTCCCCTGGGTCACTCTTAAAAGCACAGTTTAAGGCATCTAAATACACAAAACATGCATATTTGTGGTAGCTATATGTCCCTTCCATAACGGGTCACCTACCGAGCGTGTTAGTAGAACGCGGTGCCATATTTCTTCTAACAAACTATGCCTCAGATGTCACCTGGCTGACCGGACAGAATAACAACAACAAATAGTTGATTCACTCCTATATAACCTTTCTGTTTTTCCTAAATAAAAATATATCTATTTCTTTCATTTACAAATTGACATGTTTTAGGTCCCAACAATAATTCCTACAAAGTTTGAAACTCAATGTGTCACGGACACACAACTAATTGATGTTGTTGAAAATGCTGAAATTATTGACAGACACAGAGGAGTTACTCAGGAGTTTGATGAAACTTTTTGTCAAAAGATAGACAATGATAGTGATGACAAATTGGATCCTAACTGTTCAAAATCTGACACAATCTCAGAAATAGAAGATAATACAAAGAAAATGAATACTAATGCAGATCTAAATGTTGTTCTTGAAGAACATAATAATTTAAACAGTCAAGACAGTAAAATATTTGAAAGTTGTGATTTGGTCACATGTGACATGGATACTGTAACATGTTTCCAAAATGAAGATTGTAATGATGAAATAAATTTAAATGCAAGTCAAAAAACACAAGGTTTTAATAAATGTGGGGATATTTTAGATGTGTCTGATGCAGAAACAACAAGTCCTGTGCTAAATGCCAGCAAAAGAAATGTTACACCACCTTTAATTGTAGATCTGTATACTTTTGAAAAATTCGAAGATCTTGTTCTCCCTATCATAGAAGAGCATGCAGACTTAAAAGTCGCGAAAAATATGATAAATTCCCAAATTATTGGTAAAGAAATATCTATACTCAACAATTTTAATGGAGATATTGGCAGAGATAGTCCTATTTTAAATAAAATAGAATGTATAACTACAAATATAAATAAAGATGAATTAGAAAAGATATGCACATGTAGCAATAAATGTGTGGATGTTCAGTCAACAAATGAATCAGCCATTGAAGATATTATAAATATTGGGATTAAGAAAACAGAGTCAAAAATTAAAACAGAGATTAAAGATGAGATTTTATTTAGCAGTGATGAGGAATATGAATACCTTCATAAACATGTCCAAGAGTTACCATTAACATGTGCATTGGAAACATCATTTTACGATAATGCTGATGTGCTTGATAAAACTATGTATGTGGGGTTTCAAACAGCTAGCAACAAATCTATTCAAGTAAACACAGATTCATTCAATAAAGCCAAAAGCCTTTTAAGTGACATTGATAATGAAGGATCTGGAAAGTCCATTAGTGATTTAGTTGAGATATTTGACTCTGGTAATACTGTAAGCGTGAATGAAAAATGTGTTAAGGTAAATGATAACAAGCAAGAAGAAGAAAATAAGAAATTAACCGCACCATCAACCAGTTCCACTGATGTTAAAGAAACAGTAGACAATACAATTAACAATGTAAGCTTTGCGGCGTTAGAAGAAGAACAAAACAAAGATGATATTATTATGAGTCAAATTATACCGTTTAAAAGTATATCAAGGAATGCCAAATTAAATGACAGTGTTACGTCAGACAGAAAACATAGTGAGACAGATAGTTTGGCCTCTTTAAAACCAATGAAAGTCATTGATGAAGACATTATCATGAGTCAAGTCATAGAATTCAAAAGTATACCAATACCACCAAATGTTGATTCTGTTGGTGCCACAAGAGTTAGTCAAGAATCTTCATTTGCAAATAAAAGTATTACAAAACGTAAATTCGAAGGTTTTAAAACAGCAAGTAATAAAAAGATCAAACTATCAGATAAAGCGTTAGCGCGATGTAAAAAAGTGTTTCAAGATATTGAATTAGGAGATACCGATATAAGCTGTAAACCAAATAGTGTTGAAGCAGATGAGGATTTTCTTGATGATTTAAACTTAGATGATTTTGAAATCAATTTGGAATCCGAACCTAAAATAGCTACAAATCGAGAAAATGTATCTGATGTTGTTAATTTAGATATGGCGTCAGTTGTAAACGGCTGTGATTCTAAAAGAGATTTAAGAGTTAATAAGGAACAGCCTAAAGTTGAGGATGTGGATTTGCAAATAAATGATCATAATATACTACAAGAATTTGAAGACAACGAAATGCCTTTTGAAGAAACTAATAATAACGAAAATGTTGGTTATAAAACGGCTAGTAATATTGTCCAAGATATTATGCCTATTGATTCAGCAAATGATTGTGCTACAGATCAAACAGATCAAAACTTGAATGATAATTTTGATACAAACGAGAACGTGTTCAAAAAGCCCGCTAATGATGCTAGGAAGTTGAATAAAAGGCAAACAACAGTTTTAGAAAAACAAGAACTTTATAAGCCCCATGAGACAATATATGATTGTAAAAGAGGCAATTTAGAAAACTTTCAGAATAATGATTGTGTTGGCTTTAGAACAGCTTCCAACAAAGAAATAATTATATCTGAACAAGCGAAGGAAAAAACTAAAGGATTCTACAAAGATGTTGATGATGAAGTAATGAAAAGTGTTGGCAGCAACGTCAATTTTAAATCAAATGATGAAAATAGAAACGAGCATTTCCTAGACGATTTTAACTGTGGAGTGGACACACAAGATTTTCTCGCAGAAGAATTGACACACATTGAAGATTTATTTAAAAATAACATTTCGGATAACCAAAAGCCTAGTAGTTCCGTATTTAAAGGCTTCCAGACAGCAAATCATAAGCCTATAACTATTTCTGCTAAAGCGTTAGAAAAAAGTAAAAAGCTATTAGAAGATATCACTAATAAAGATAATGATTTGAGAATGGCAGAAAAAACTTTGATTGACAAAAAAGAGATTAAGAAAACCATAGACATTAACTATAAAATATTTGAAACGCCAAGTTTTACAGATGCTCATAATGCATGTGACAAAAAAGTTGTGGTTTCGAATAAAGGAATAGAACCTAGCAAAAAAATACTTCATGATATTCAACAAAACAAAGGAACGACAGATCTATGTGATTCAGAAGCAGAATTAGAAGCACTATTAGTATTAAAAAACAATAAAAATATAGATTCTGACAGTGTAGTAACCCAATCAGAATCAGCTTTAAGTAACAATCAGAAGCTTCCAATAAAACATCCCACGTTAGTAGGATTTCAGACGGCGAGTGCTAAGCCTATTCACATATCTGCTAACGCAATGGAGAAGACCAAAAAGTTGCTCAGTGAATTTGAACTGGACGATGTTTGTCAGCAAACATCAGATTCGAAACCTAACACTTTTCTTGGTTTCCAAACTGCAAGTAATAAAAAAGTTACAATATCAGATAGCTCTTTAGCTGAAAGTAAACAAAAACTCGATTGTTTTGAATTAAAGGACAACTTTCACGAAGGTAACGAGCGAGAAGGTAATAATATAATGAATAACTCAATTAATGCTGATATGAAACCCGATAACATCCAACAAGGAGCTGATAATACTGATATACACTACAAACATTCAAATACTAAATTTATTGGTTTTCAAACAGCCAGCCATAAAGAAGTAAAAATTTCAAAAGAAGCTTTGGCTAAAAGCAAACAAATATTTAAAGATATAAATAACTATGATAAAGAAATGGATGATATTTATGATACAATTGAGAACAACGAACCTGCTCCAGTGTTTAAAGGTTTCCAAACTGCGAACAATAAGAAAGTACAAATATCAAAGACAGCTCTAGCAAAAAGCAAAAAATTATTTGAAGATATGAATTTAAGTCAATTAGATAAGGATACAAAAACGATTGTACAGTCGCATAACAAGTTCGTAAACGAGACAGAAAATAACAAAAGATTAATAATATCAGATGAAACAATACCAAAAACGAAAAATATATGTAGAGATATACAACTAGAGAAAGTAAATATTAGTCAAATAAAAGAGAGTATTCCGGTTTTTAAAGGATTCCAAACAGCGAGTAACAAGAAAGTACAAATATCAGAAGTGGCACTAGCAAGAAGTAAAAAATTGTTTGAAGATTTAAATTTAAGTCAGCTGGGTAATTCGACGGCATCTGACGGTGTCCAAACAGCCAATGACAAAAAAGTTGCAGTAGTCGATCAAGCAGATCAGACTAAAGAAAAAAATGATGATAATAAACATCAAGATCCTCCAATCTTTACAGGGTTTAAAACTGCAAGCAACAAAAAAGTGGAAATATCAGAAAAAGCTCTTGTCAAAAGTAAAAAGCTTTTTGAAGATATTAATTTAAGTCAGCTGAATAAAGATACCAAAATTACTTCACAAGAGCTTAATTCTGGAGATTATGAAACAGCAGTACTAGACCAAGCATTAGCTAAAACGAAGAACAAATTTGAAGAATTCGGAAGAAATTCAGAAGGAATAAAAGGAAATGGTGTTTCAGTGTTCAAAGGTTTTCAAACAGCTAGTAATAGGACAGTGACGATATCAGAAACCGCATTGGCAAGAAGTAAGCAGCTGTTTGGAGACATGAATTTAAGTCAGCTAGATAAAGCAGATAAAACAACAGAAGATTATGACTTACAAATAGCAAGAGCAAATAATTTAAGTAATAATATAAATAAACCAGTTAATAAGGATAGAGATAATATTACAAGCATTCATGCTAGTAACAAGAGGGTAGTATCTGAACAAACTTCAGCGAAAACTAAAGAGGTAATAAATGAAATTAGGACTCCAGATAAAGAGTTTTTCTCCCGCAAAAATAATGTTGTTAACACTGAAATTATAGATACACAAATATTGAATGATTTTCAAGAAACAATGAGTACGGAAGACTTCTGCAAAAGCACACCGACTTCTAAGCGATCTGGAAGCCCAATTCTCTCGTGCCCGCGAGCTAAAAAACGAAAATTCGAAACACCATATAGAACTAATAAAAAAATCGAACCCAAGAACCCATTTGTACCTCCCAAATTAGCAAAAACATATCATTTTGATGAGAATTATAAGAAAGATAAAAAATATACTTTAAAAGATTTAGCGAAACTTGAAAAGGAACATAAGAGTATTACAAATACAAACATGATAGAATGTAGTTTTGATAATTTACTTAATTTCAAATTTAAAGATGAAAGAAATGATTTCACTGCCGAATTAATTACTATAGAAGACATTAAAAAAATATTTCTCGGATCAGTAAATGAAAAAAATGTACCAGATGGCTGGATAGATAACCATATAAAACTAATTATATGGAAACTACTTTCGTATGAAGTGAAATTCCCAAATGTCATGTATAATACATGTACAGTAAAAAATGTATTGGAACAATTAAAATATAGGTATGACAAAGAATTGTATCATGTCCAGAGACCAATTTTAAGAAAGATTTTGGAGAAAGATGAAGTGCCTTCTAAAACTATGGTTTTATGTGTTGCTGGGATATATGTGGACAACATCAGTGTTAGCAGGTAATTATAAAATTTGAAATGTATGTTTGCCATTAAGATATTTTTAGTGTTCCATACCTATAGTCAAAATGGGACCCTATTACTAAGACAAGAAGACTACAGCCCATCTGTCTCTCTGTCTGTCTGTCCGTCTGTCTTTATGCCTGCCTACCTGCCTGTCTATCTCTCTGTTTGTCTGTTTGTCCATCTCTATGTCTCTCTCTCTCTCTCTCTCTGTCACCAGGTAACTCATAATCCGCGATAGCTAGACAATTGATGTTTTCAATTGATAATTCTGTCTGTCTGTCTCTCTGTCTGTCTTTCTATCTATATGTCTGTCTGTCTGTCTGCCTGTCTCTCTGTCAGTCAGCAGGCATCTCATAAACTATTTATATTATTTAGATATTTTCAGAGATGTATTTATGTTGCCACTATAACAACAAATACTAAACTAAACTGCTTGCCTGCCCGTTTGTCTGTCTGCCTGTCGCTCTGTCCGTCTGTCTCCCTCTATGTCTGTCTGTCTCTGTCCGTCACCAGGCATCTCATAAACCGCGATAGTTAGACAATTGATGTTTTTAATTGATAATTCTGTCTGTCTGTCTCTCTGTCAGTCAGCAGGCATCTCATAAACTATTTATATTATTTAGATATTATCAGAGATGTATTTATGTTCCCGCTATAACAACAAATACTAAACTAAACTGCCTGCCTGCCGTTTGTCTGTCTGTCTCTCTCTCTGTCCGTCTGTCTGTCTCTGTCCGTCACCATGCATCTCATAAACCGCGATAGCTAGACAATGATATTCTCAGAGATGTATTTATGTTGCCGCTATTATTACAAATACTAAACTGCCTGTCTGCCCGTTTGTCTGTATGTCTTTCTGTCCGTCTGTCCGTCACCAGGCATCTCATAAACCGCGATAGTTAGACAATTAATCAGATATTCTCGGAGATGTGTTGATGTTGCCACTATAACAACAGATACTAAACTAAACTGTCTGCCCGTCTGTCTGTCTTTCTGTCCGTCTGTCTGTCTCATGACAGACATGTTTTTTTTTCTATTGCTGGATATTAATAATAGGCTCGATTCGGCTCAGCATAAGCCTCAAAAATGTCCGGAACCGTTCCGTGTAGGATAGACAAACTGTACAGTCGCCATCAGATATATTGGAGCTGTGGAGATGGTCACAAATATCGGAAGATGCACTTTATCGCCTTGACAATAGAAGCGTTGTTCTCATATTTGTCACCACCTCCACTGCTTCCTTCCGCCAGCGCTCTACACGACAACACTTCCATCATCACCACTTAGATGGTTGGCAGTCCTCAACTGTGCGTTTTTCTAGAAACTTCCTGCCTCGCACAGCAAAACTCTGGAATCAATTGTCGTGTGCAGTATTTCCGGACCGATATGACATCCAAACCTTCAAGAAAAGAGCGTATAGGGATCTTAAAGGCCGGCAACGTACTTGTGACTCCTCTGGTGTTGCGAGTGTCCATGGGCGGCGGTAGTTGCTTACCAGGCAATCCGTCTACTCGTTTGCCTCCTATATCATAAAAAAAATAATCTGATGGCGACTGTAAAGAACAATAAAACTGACTCGAAGATCGTATTTCAGTGTGAACGCATCACAGAATGTGGAATTGCTTCTGACTGACGGTTGGTACTGCGTCAAAGCCAGCGTAGACCGCATGATTGTAAAATTGGTGACTGTTGGTGCCATTGTGGTCGGGACCAAGGTACGTATCCTAGGAGGAATAATTCTATTTATCAGGGGGAGTGTTCATATCGAACTCGGACTGATGGGACTCACAACTATCTTTTTGTAAGTACAGACAGCAACACTCCTAGCTATACATCGGTGGACCTTATGCCTTATGTAATAGGGTCCAAAAATGTATAGTTAAGAGTGTTGCTGTCTGTACCAGCTTTTCACAATATGACGTTTCGTAAAAGCAAAAACCTAACAAGATACAAATGACATCCGTTGATATGAATGTTTTTTGTTTTTATTTTAAATCATACTAAATGAGATTTATTTGAGTTTGGACAGCTGTTACAACTAAACTCATAGAGAAACTCCAAAACCATACGGACTACTGTTCAAGATCATACTGGATACAGGGGCCATCAGTTCATGAAACTGCCTACACGCTTTACAAATAAATAAAATAAAATATACACTGACTTGAGTTAAAATCTGCACTTTAATGTAACATTGAACTCCAAGAAATTGCGTGAAACTACCCAACTATAGTCCAAAATTTCCCAACAATAGTAAAAAATGAAGTTAAATATCTTCGTTTAGATGTGAGTATAATTTAAATTACGCAGTTAAAAGCCAACGGCTGTTCATAAATGAATGAATCAATGGAGAAAAAACCAAAAAGAATATTAGGATTGATACTTACCTAATTACGAATTAAAGGTTTGGACCATAGTTGCACTACAGGACTGTAGCTGGGTAGTATTACGGTAGTAAATATAGTAATGCTGGTCATTGCCTACGGTTTCTGAACGCATTATAGAGCACTTATGGGGTAGTAGTAAACTATAGACAAGCGAATGAACTACCTATTCTATTGTCACTCGACTTCAAATGTCGTACGATTCATATTAAAACAACATAACGAATTGGCGTTTCGTATCAATGACGGTTTTAATATCTATAGATACTAAAATAGACACCCCACTTGAATTTGACAGCTGTTCCAAATTTGAACTCATAACCTACTGTTTTCAGTAGGTAATGTTAATTTTACATCTCCATTAATTTCTGATGGTTGGTAATGCTGGTCATTGCCTACGGTTACTGGACGCATTTTAGAGCAATAATGATATGTATGTAGATAAAAAATAAAATAAATCAATTAGTCTTACGTTTGTTAGATAGCAGTCTGCGGCGCTGAGCTGATGAATTGCGAGCAAGGCGTAGCACCCTGGGAGGTAAGTTGTACAGTATTGTAATATCAATATCTATATTTGATGGTCCTGGGTTCAAATCCCAGTCAAGGCATTTATTTGTGTAATGAGCACAGATATTCGTTCCTGAGTCATGGGTGTTGTCTATGTATTTAAGTATTTATATGTATCTATCTATTATATATCGTCGTCTAGTACCTACAACACTAGCCTAATTGAGCTTACCGTAGGACTACGTCGATTTGTCTAAGATTGTCCCGAAATATTTATTTAGTAATACATTTTTGCTTTGATAGTTAATTATTGTAATTGTTTAATATGTTTTCTTATAGATTAACGCATTTTTGTGTACGCTTAAGTTTCTTTTGTATACTGTTTTGAAAAAGTCGCGCCGAGTTTCTTCCCGGTCATATAAGTCATAATGCTTCTCGGATGTAGGGTTAGCACCGGTGTAAGTAGTTTTTATTTTTCTCTTTTACTTTTGTATAATTTTTATTACGTCGTAATTGTTATTCTAACGAAAGCATTTTTTTTTTACCTAGGACACATCTTCAGTGCGCCTCAAACTTCATGGCAACAGTGTCCGCCGAGCCCGCTGGTACTCCCCCCTGGGCTCTCACACCGATCTCATCCACTGTCCCCTAGGTAAGCCCACACTCACCAAGACTCGACAGCCCTGTACTGCTATCATAAGCCAATTAGCGCTATCTCATTATAAAATTAAAAGGGAAGATATTATTTGGGTCTTTTCAAGGCAAGAGTGAATAGGCTGTTACTGAACCAGCGTGCTACACCCTCGACCTCGTCGACACTTACCATCAGGTGCGACTGATGTCAAACGCTTGTCAGTCTTCTATAAATAAAAAAGACCACATCTTAGAGCTCAACGTCGCTCAATGAGAGAGCTATGCTTGTAGTTTATCTACGTGATCGAATCAGAAATGAGACGAACTAAGGTCACCGATATAGCCCACCGGGTTAGCAAGCTGAAGTGGCAATGGGCATACATTGCACGCAGAGAAGATGGCCGATGGGGTCGAAAAGTGCTCGAGTGGAGACCGCGGAGCAAGCGCAGCGTAGGACGTCCACCCACAAGATAGACAGATGAGCTTATAAAGTTCGCCGGAAGATGGATGCAGGTCGCTTCCAACCGATGCCTATTTCGGTTCAGCAGTGGATGTCTTATGGCTGAAATGATGATGATGATGATTATGATTTTTTTTACAATTCACCCTTATATCGTGTTGTGTAGGTTTAGAACCGGTGTAGTTTTTATTTATCTTTTGTATACTCGACGTGTAAAAGTGCCCTTGTGGCCTACTTACTGAATTAAGTGTTTGAGTTAGAGTTTGTTCTCTCTCTAGCATCAGCAAAACAGGATGGTGGAAAGATGGCTGCCACAAGAGTCCTGGTGACTAGGGTGTACCCGCCTCTGTATGTCGAGAAAATATCTGACGGAAGCACAGGTAATCTAATCATATTTATTTTGACCCGGCTATGTCCTTAAACTACGTCCAACAATGAGAGGTAGGGCGCAGCGAAGTACCATCACGCTTGAATCTGGAGAAGCCCGACTGGAGAAGTACCTCCTCCTTACAGACCACAGCCATAATAGCACAACTAACAATGAAATCGAAATGTATTAAAAATTAACATCAGCTGTTTGCTATGCCACCCGCCTTTGCCTCTGTCTGCCTCTTGTCGAACAAAAAGTTACTTTGCAGGCCTAGGCCTGTAAAGTTATATGAAATTCCATTTCCGTACCCTTTAGTACCCAAAAAACCATACTTCCGAGTCTATTATAAGGAATGTAAAGACAATATTTCATTACATGTTTGAGAAAATATTTTTTTGTATCATCATTTTGATTTCCCCTGGTGTTTTAAGTTATTAGATAAGATGACATTTTAGTTTATCTGTTTCAGTAACGCTATCGGAGAGGCTGGAACAAATCCGTCAAATGTCTTACGAGACAGAAAGACAAGCTCTCATGGAGAAGCTGTACGAAGAAGTGGAGAAGGAAATGACTGATCAGGTATATTTTACAGGCAATGCAGAGTATTTTTTAAGATTCCAAGAGAAAGTCATCTGATATAGGACCATATAGGCCGAACTTCCTCGGGTTCTTGGTGGGATTGTGAAGTCGACTTTGGACCACATCCAGTGGAGAGCGACTCTAATGTCGGCAGCCAGGATATCTCGGTCCGGCTTGACTCCATGGCACTGCGTAGAGATGTGGCTTCACTCTGCATTTTCTACCGCATCTACAACGGAGCGCTCCGAGGAATTGTTCGGGTTAATCCCTGCTGCCTCCTTCCGCCAGCGCTCTACACGACAACACTTCCATCATCAACACTTGGATGGTTGGCAGTCCTCAACTGTGCGTTTTTAAAGAAACTTCCTGTCTCGCACAGCAAAACTCTGGAATAAATTGTCGTGTGCAGTATTTCCGGACCGATATGACATCCAAACCTTCAAGAAAAGAGCGTATAGGGATCTTAAAGGCCGGCAACGTACTTGTGACTCCTCTGGTGTTGCGAGTGTTCATGGACGGCGGTAGTTGCTTACCATTAGACAATCCGTCTGCTCGTTTGCCTCCTATATCATAAAAAAAGAAGATTGTCCCACAGATTTCGATCCGGACACATTCCATTATACATAAAAATATAATTAGTGTCTTTTCAAGGCAAGAGTCAATAGGAGAGTCAAAAATTTTCTATTTGTCTATCGATTCAAATATCGAAGATATTCGCTAGCAGACGTTTCTGCAGAATAAAAAATAATTTATAAAAAATTGTATACATTTTTTAAAGGATTCTCAAGACTCTGAGGGATTTACGTCTGACAAAGGATGTATGGACAGTGGATCGCAAATATCCAGAAATATGATGAAAAGCAAAGATCCTGCTGAATATAGAGTAAGTAGATAATATTCTAAACTTTTGGACCCGGTGTGTCCTTAAACTACGTCCAACAATGAGAGGTAGAGCACTGCGAAGTACCATCACGCTTGAGTCTGGAGAAGCCTGACTGGGGAAGTACCTCCTCCTTACAAACCACAGCCATAATAGCACTGCTACCTTTCAGGTATGTATTGTGTTCCTGATGGCGAGTAAGGTTCCCAGAGCTCCAACCCTTAAAGGCCGGTAACGTGCTTGTGACTCCTCTGGTGGTGCCGTTGCCCATGTGCGATGGTAATTGCTTACCATCAGGCAATCCGTCTGCTGACATAGTTAATTCTTCTTCAAGTCTTCGGGTTGGAAGGTCAGGAGCCTATTTCTCGAACACTTGTAACTTCATCATCATCATCATCATGTCAGCCGAAAGACGTCCACTGCTGGACATAGGCCTCCCCCAGAACGACCCAAGAAGACCGATCCTGCGCCCACATCCAGCGGTGTCCCGCGACTCTAACTAGGTCGTCGGTCCACCTCGTGGGAGGCCTACTTACGCTGCGTCTGCTTGTAACTTGTAATAGTTGTAATACAAGCGGAAGTCTCTTTCTAACAGCAGGTGTCAAAAAGTGACTTCTGCTTGTGTTACAAATATTCGAGAAATAGGCCCCAGATGGCAATCGCTTTCACAAAACTAGTGCCTACCCCAAATTCGAATATTAGTTGCCAAGCGGATCCCAGACTCCAAAGTCCAGTCAAAATGCTAGGACAACTCTTAACTTAAAAAAAAAATATTTTTTTCAGTCGCATCTAACAGAATCGCAAAACCGCCTGCTAGAGAACCACAATGCTAGACAGAGAGAGAAGCTAATAGAGCGAGTGAGAGGGAAGCTTCAGCAGAAATTGGAGAAGAACGGATTGAAAGACAGAAATGTGGTTCCGTTGTTGAAAATTAGGGTTGCTGGGTTCACGGAGAGAGGAAACGTGGAGATTACTAGAGGTATGTATTTGTTTTTTTATTTTTTTATATACAAACTGACCAATAATAATGACCAAAATAAATACCCACATACATTTGAACACGGGACCATCGGCTTCATAGGCAGGGTCACTACCCACTAGGCCAGACCGGTCGATATTTGTTCCTGAGTTATAGGTGGTTTCTATGTATTTAGTAGTAGTAAAACACTTTATTGTACAAGAAATCAAAAATAGAATAGGGGGAAAAACAAAACATGTGTGCGAAGGCGAACTTATCCCTTTAAGATCTCGT
This sequence comes from Grapholita molesta, assembly GCA_022674325.2. Classification (NCBI taxonomy): domain Eukaryota; kingdom Metazoa; phylum Arthropoda; class Insecta; order Lepidoptera; family Tortricidae; genus Grapholita; species Grapholita molesta. The sequence continues at coordinate 6,476,348 of CP053145.2, read as the reverse complement.
CCAGTTAACCTTTGAGTATTTATATGTATAATAGATAGATACATACTGATCAGCATCAAACGTCCACTGCTGGGCACATGACTCCCCCATAGACCAGTACGGGCAGCAACCACTGAGTATCGGTCCTATGGTATAATTTCCACGATTGGGAGGCGGGTTGGCGATCGCAGTATGTTCCACCACTCATAAAGGACTGCTACTGCTTGTCTCCTGTTGGACTGCTTTAAAATAAAGGGACAAAAACAACTCGACTGGTGACTGCGGACCGGAAGACGCGGCGATAGACCTCCCACAAGGTTGTCCGACTAAGTCAATGCCCGTTGGAGGCAAACAGCGCAGCGGTAGTCTTGGTGGAGGTCCTTGGGGGAGGCCTGTGTTCAACAGTGGACGTCTTTCGATTAAAATGCTAATTACCACTTGTGGTTCCAGGATACCTGTCCATTTGGAAACCATCAGCCGCTGTCCTCGAACTGATCACCGAGGGTACCTGGATTGAGATTCTGAACGTCATACCTACAGGGATAAGGTAACTTTTTGGTGCCACATGCATGTTGCTGAGTATCTGAGAAAATGGCTGGGCATTGTGAAACCGCCGATAGCCGATTATTATAGGCTGTGCATTATCCGGTTTTTTTTTAATACAACGACGGTGGCAACCAAGCATACGGCCCGCCTGATGGTAAGCAGTTACCGTAGCCTATGGACGACTGCAACTCCAGAGGTTTCATATGCAGGTTGCCTACCCTTTAAGAACCTATACACTCCTTTTTTTAAGAACCTCATACTGTAGTCCCTAGGGAAAACCTCGGCAAGGAGTTCATTCCACAGCCGGAGCGTTTCGGAGGAAATTCCCATATTTAGTTATATCACTTCAATGAATGCCGTGTGATGCCGGCTGACTAGAACAGCACCACCCCATCTCCTCCCGCGGGTGTCGTAAGAGGCGACAAAGGGAAAAATGAAACCCAAACCGTCCGTCGAAACCCAATCTACAGCTACTGCGGGCACCAACCCGCCTGCCAAGCGTGGCGACTATGGCAACTACCCCCAAGATGATAAGTCATATTTGTGGGAGGCTATGTCCAGCAGTGGACTGCATAATTGCATATGGCTGAAATGTATGATGTATGTATGTAATGAATCCTATTTTGTATATTCGTCATGTTATTAAAAAAAAACCTTTTGTTTCAGGAATTCAGAAATTCAGCTGTCAGCTGGTAGACAGACAATTTTCAATCCGTACAGACAGACAAACGACAAAATTAAAGTATATGCAAACAAAATACTACGAAAATGCTATGAGATCAAGGAAATCACCCAAAATCCCAACCTGACCACAGATAATAACGAAATAGACACAGTTGGCATGATATTCTGCATCGAACCATCGACTAAAGACTTCAAGGAACAAAGCTTCCAAAACCTCTACCTCGCGGACGCAGATAAAAATATTATCTGTGTCAATTTTTGGGGCGGATTAAAAAAATTCGGCTTCGAGAATGTATTAGATACAGGACAGATAATAACTTGTGTTAATTTACAGAAAAGAGCTGGCAATACTAGGAAAAGTATACCACAGTATAGGGTGACAGAGTTTAGCTATTTCACAAAAACGCCTAAGAATAAAAAAGCAATGGAAATTGCAAGCGAACTGGCCAGTAAGCTGTCGAAAATTAAAAACAAATTCTGTGATGACTGTCTTGTTTTAAAAAATAATTATTCTATTTTCAAAACGAGGGATGAAAACGTATCGCCATACAGATTTGAATACAATGTATCTAAAAATTTGGTATCACCTTTGCGAAATGGTGATACTAATTTGAATCTTACTGGACTAGATTTTGAGTCTAGTTTCAACTCGCAAGAGATTTCTCCTCAACTGCTGCTAAGAAAAAAGAAAATGAACGAGAAAATAGAAAAAATAAGGTTGAATTACGGCGAGCCGCCTCCTTTAAGCTCTATGCACATTATTAACAAATCGAAAAACGCCTCAGCGACGTACAAAAGTCCGTTGATTTCAAATTTGGAACGTTCGAAAATGGAAAGCCCCGGTTTATCAAATGTTGCCAGTCCCTTGACGGTGAACCGGACGTTTGTGAAAAATATAAATCCTGTGAAATTGAATTTTTCAAAAGAAAATTGTGATGAAAGTGTTGATCATTTTGCAGAGGATTTTGATGCCAGTCCGCCATTGAGTCTCGATTCTGATATTCTACAATAACTTTCTTTTTCATAGCAGTGTTCCTAGTGGCGAATAAGTTTAATGAAAAAAGTTGTGTGAAACAGGAACAAATTAAAAAAAGTAAGCATAAAAGTGTAACTAAGAGTGCCATAGTTATTACTTGTTATTATAGTTGTTTTTATTAAAATATATATTACAATTACGACTTAACAATGATGGCACCCTTTGTAGTTATTCTCTAGTTTATTTCATGGTTTCGTAGTTGACGACCGGTCTGGCCTAGTGGGTAGTGACCCTGCCTATGAAGCCGATGGTCCTGGGTTCGATTCCCAGCCAAGGCATTTATTTGTGTGATGAGTACAGATATTTGTTCCTGGGTCATGGGTGTTTTCGATGTATTTAAGTATTTATATGTATCTATCTATTATTTATTTCGTCGTCTAGTACCTACAACACAAGCCTTTCTGAGCTTACCGTAGGACTAGGTCGAATTGTGTAAGATTGTCCCGAAATATTTATTTATTTATTTATAGTTAAAAAAAGTTATATAAATTGTAGACAACTCGCATGTTAATCCTATTGTGTCACATGCGTCCATAGACCACTGTGACTGCTTGCGTTCCGGCTGGCCATGTCCGTGTTTGCCATTGTCGTAATATAAATGTGAAAAATCAATGTGATAAAATAAAATTAAGATTCTTAGAATGTATATGTAATAAGTATTCAGAGTTTTAATTGTTTGTGTAAGTTTGTAAGAGTATGTATTTATAAGGATTTTTGTTGTAATTTTAAATAATAGAAACGGTGAATTCTAAGGGATTTATGATTGTTAAAGATTTGTGAAGCATCGTTTTTTTATACTCGCAACATGTTGCCTAGCGCGATATAAGTACACTAATGTTAATAAAGAATGTTGTTATTTCGTTTTTTTTTTATACTGATACTGACATATAGTCTGGCAAACTATGGCCATGCATATATTACGTTACAGCGATAGGGGGGCAAGAGATGACAGCTATTATTATTAGATTTCTAGCTGGCCTTTATGGTATTCAAAAACGTTTAAAACATCTGGTCTATGTAGTAGTAACGTGTGTACACGCATATCGGCGTTCTATATTCAAATGTTGACGTAAGTTCCATATTAATTTGACTGAACCTTGTTCCAAGCCTTCAAATTGAGATGGCGACGTTCGTTTCATGCTGGTAACACCACAGTTCCGGTGTAGTAGGGCATAATGCGGCTTTTATAACGGGTTTTACATCCAGCTGGCAGGCTGCGCGCCATTGCTCAGACCTTTGGCGATTTGTTTCTTGCAGAGGAAACACCTCAATTTAGAAAATTATTATTATATTTTCTAAAGAAAAGTACAGTTCCTATTATAGTATGGATGTTTCAAATCCTAACGTCCAACACGACCCGGGTGCATTGGCTTCGCCTGAGCAGGAGCGGATGACCAGGTTAGAGGATGTAGTGTCCAAATTGACTCACGAGGTAAGGGCTTTACGTGACAACTTTTGCTCTCGGCCACGAGAGTATGATAGCGATTCGGACGTCTTATCTATCTATACACCCGACGTGCCGGAACCTCCAGAGGCTCCTCCTTTACCTAGCACGGGCCAAGCAAAGGATATAAGTTTTAAACTTGAAACTACCCTCAAATCATCTGGCGCAACAACCTCCAAGGAGCATGCGGTCATCTTAGATAAGTTGCAGCACTTCAATTCGAACAACTGGTCACAGGTACGTTACATAGATGCACAGAATACGTATGTGTCGTCTCCTGGTTTCACTGAATTAGAGGGTAACGACATTATAAAAACTTTTGATCGTAACCGTCCCCTCGCTGTCACTGAAAAGACGCTAGCAGCAGTCTCTCATGCTCTCATCATACAGAATGAGAAATTAAAAGCTGGGTTTGACACTTTTGTGGCATGGCTAGCTTCGCAATCTGAATGTTCGGTGGAAGCGGTTGCAGACAAAATCAACGAGGTATTTTCAGAGGGTGATTATTCACGTATTCACCTAGATCTGTTGCAGATGGTTTGTGGCCGTCGTGCGGATATAATTCAACAGCGAAGAGACGGCGTACTTCAGTTCGTCAGGGATCGCTACATGAAGGAATCTCTTCGGAAGATTCCACCCACACAGGAGTACCTGTTTGATGACAAGCGGTTTTCTGACTGTGTAACGAAAAACGGCGGCATTGATAAGGTATTTTTCTCTCCACGCACTCCTGCGCAAGGAGTTGCTACCAAAAGAACCCTTGCGCAAAGGGCCCAACAGTTGGAGCAAAGCAAAAAGACTACGGACTACTCTAGTTTTCGTGTGTATCCGGGACCCTCATCAGCCGCTGCGGCACCCGCAACTGCTCCCGCTCTACAGGACAGAAAACGGAAAGCTGGACCAGCTAGGTCCAACACGCATAGCGACAGGTATTTTCGGAATAAGCAAGGTAAGCGATTTCGCAGACGTTACGAATGACTATGTCCATTTTCGAGCGGGTCAACTGGCAGCATTTTTAGACCAATGGAGAGCCATGGGGGCTCCCGATTATATAATCAATATTCTGTCTGGGTACCGGATACCCTTTGTCAAAAAGCCGCCTTTAGTACACCCCTCCAGACTTTCGTCAAAATTATCGACAAAGGAAAGTCTAGAGATGATCATTCAAATGCAAATTCTGATAGAACAGGGTGTTCTAGAGCCAGCGCCGTTGACCCCAAGCTTTGTATCGAGCATGTTTTTAGTACCGAAGAAAGATGGAACCGTGCGCCCAGTATTCAATCTACGCCTATTGAACAAGTACGTATACGTGGCCAAGTTTCGCCTTATCAACATGTTCAAAGTCCCGGACTTCCTCCAGCCACGCGATTGGCTAGTAAAGCTGGATCTTCACAATGCATATTTTCATGTCCCAGTCCGTGTGTCCCACAGAAGATTCCTGAGGGTGCTGTTTCAGCATCAGCTCTGGCAGGTGACATCTTTACCGTTCGGCCTAGCATCATCTCCGAGGACCTTTGCTCTAATTACCAATTGGATAGCAGAAGTGCTCAGATCTCACGGCATCAGAGTCATTGTATATCTGGACGACTTCCTTCTGGCTTCCCAGAGCCGGTCATTACTCCAAAATCAGGTAAATCTCACATTACAGATCCTCCGAAGATCTAGGCTGGACAATCAATTACAAAAAGTCTGCCTTGATTCCCCAGAGATCTATAGAGTTCCTAGGTATTCAATGGGACCCCTGGAACAACCTGAAGTCTCTCCCGAGCGAAAAGATAGCAAATGTCACTCAAAAATGTCAGACGTTGTTAGACCGCAGGTGCGCTTCATTAAAGCAGGTCCAGTCCTTGCTGGGGCTAGTGAATTTCGCCAGCTTCATTGTTCCGAGAGGTCGCCTAAACAGCAGGCTGTTGCTGATGTTCTGCAACCAATTACAACAGAATTCATCTGCCAGTCCACGAGCAAAGGTAAATACCCCGATAGCATTGCATGCCGAGATAGAATGGTGGATCAAGCACGTGGGTACGATGTCCACTCTTCAGCCGCCAGCGCCTCAATTCTTTTTAACAACAGATGCATCGAGTCAAGGTTGGGGTGCTCTACTGAACAACAAGCAGTTGGCGGGTCAATGGTCGCAGTGGGAGGCTCTTCAACACTCCAATCTCCTAGAGATGATGGCGGTGCAGAAGGTAGTAACCCTACAGAGTCACGTGCTAGCCCAATCTTCTCTGATGATCATGTCGGACAACCGGACGGTTGTGTCTTACTTACGAAACGAGGGCGGTACGAGGTCGCAACAAATGATGGACATGACTTATCAGATTTTGGATCTCCTAAACCATTACCACATCCACATGACAGTCCAGTTTATTCCCGGCAGATACAACACGGAAGCCGATCGACTTTCAAGGTTTCGCGGTCAATCGGAGTGGCATCTTCTGAATGGAGCAACCGAGGAGATATTTCAGGTATGGGGAACACCTCAAATAGACCTCTTTGCATCGAGAAGAGCCCACGTGGTCCCGTTGTATGCGACTCTGGACCAGACGGACCACAATGCGTCATTCGTCGATGCATTCAGTCAGAAATGGGCGTATCAGCTGGCGTGGGTATTTCCTCCGCCATGTCTGATCCCGAGAATTCTCACTCACCTGAACGAGGCAGAGGGTTTGTACTTACTGGTTGTACCGAGTTGGGAGAAGGTGTTTTGGCGCAGCGATCTAAAGAACCGGTCCCTGGCCCCTCCAATCAAGATACAAGACCTACAGACTCGGTTAGTAGACATTCAGACTCAAAAACCACCAGTCGATGTCAAGCGGATAGCTTTAGAAGTCTGGCTGATACGGGGTGGGCCACCTTGCTAGATTCATGGAGTGATAAGCAAAAAGATTTACTTGCAAGCGGTTGGCGAAAGTCTTCTCTAGCCTCATATAAGCCAGCGTGGTTAAGGTGGTGCAGATGGTGTACAGCTCAGAATATTGTCAGAGATGACCCGCAACCGCAAGATTTGGCAAGATTTCTTACAGATTTGCACTTGTTAGAAAAATTGTCATATAGTACAATTTGTTTGCACAAATCAGTTGTTTCAACTTTTTGTCCACGGCGATCGGGTCCACCTATTAGTTCTCACCTAGTGGTCCGCCAGGCTTTGAAAGCTATTGCTCTTAGCTCGTCTAAGATACCCCGAAAGGATAGTATATGGGATGTTAGAGATCTATGTACCTATTTAGAAAATAGTGAGCTACCCCAGCTCAGTTTATTTGAAGTGTCTCGGAGATGTGCTATTTTGTTATTATTGTGTTCAGGGCGTCGCGTCCATGATCTAACATTATTGAATATTAATGAATCGAATTGTACGATTGAGTCTGATTATGTAATTTTTTGGCCCGAGTTTGGTTCCAAGACAGACACCGCATCTCGTAGACAATCAGGTTGGAAATTGTTAAAGTGTGATTACAATAGAAATATTGATCCAGTCTATTGGGTTAAATCATTGGTGTGTTTATCTCGGAACCGAAGAGGTAATATAAATAATTTGTTTATTTCGATATGCGGTCCTGTAAAGCCAGCTTCGCGAACCATCATAGGGGGATGGATTAAGTCAGTTCTTAAAGATTCTAACATTAACAGTAGCCCTGGCAGTGTCCGTTCCGCGGTTGCTTCGTCAGGCTGGCTTGATAATCATAACATTAATGATATTATGGAAAGAGGTAACTGGCGTAGTGCTAATACATTTCATAAGTTTTATAAGAAAACAATCAATTCTCGTAAGTCGTGGTCAAATCCTTTAGATAAATGCTTTGAAGTTATTTAATTGGAATAACGGATTGTATTACCTATTGGGTAACAAATATTATATTGCTCTAAATTCTAAATACAGAATATGTTGATTTATAAAGGTATTTTATTCACATTGGCGATATCAATCCTCTCACATCCAGCAGTCGATATCAAACACTTCTCAATTTGAAGGCTTGGAACAAGGTTCAGTCAAATTAATAGACAAATTTTACCTAAAAATAAAATTTATATTAATTTACTAACCTTGTTCCAAGCCTGATTTTCATTGCTGCCTGCTGGCATTAACTTAAAATAATATCTATTACAACTTGTATATATCAGAAAAGGTAAGCTTTAGTTCAGACTTTTTACCTACTTTCAGCATTTACAATAAATTGTACCTTAACTCCATAAATCAAAATAAATTACCAACAGCTGATTGCAAGTCTCATACCAAAACATTACCAGCAGCTGTATACCTACTACCTGCAGTGCCAGCCACCTGTCTTCTCACAGTGGCTGCCTACCGTCCACTTTCCACATTGGACGGTAGGTAAGAGTAATCAAATTGAGAATCCAATGGTCTGAGCAATGGCGCGCAGCCTGCCAGCTGGATGTAAAACCCGTTATAAAAGCCGCATTATGCCCTACTACACCGGAACTGTGGTGTTACCAGCATGAAACGAACGTCGCCATCTCAATTTGAAGGCTTGGAACAAGGTTAGTAAATTAATATAAATTTTATTTTTAGGTAAAATTTGTCTATTAATTCTCTGCACAACTAAATAGATATGGTGCTACAGTTAAGTTTTAAGGCCACTGCGAACCCACTATTCAGTAGACAGAGTATATTGCAAAATGCTACACATGAAAAATCGTCTAAATTTATAATAAGTTTTGTATGCTTCATACAAAAAAAAAAAACAAGTTTCTGCAAAATGGAGATAATTCTTACTTTTTGGTCCGGGTTTAATACTATTTAGATATAGCTTACGTATGTAATACGTATTATATCAAACTTACTTTAGTTAATTTTTGTTTTGTCCTTATCTGTTATTTTGATTATTGGTTTTCTGTAATAAAACAAAACATAATTAACTAATGTAGGTTTTAAGTTGCCTTAAAACGAAAGGGAAGGAAAAGAACGAAAATATATTACCTTTTAGATAAAAACCTCATTTGTTACACAACTAGTTAAAGATTATGAAAAACGCCTCAAAGCTGTCACACCAAGGTGACCTTCAAATGAAACCAGTTTGACATTTGCTAACCTATAAAAACTATTTTCATTTGGATATTCTACCCGCGTAGTCATGTATCCCGCACCCGAATTTACGTAAATAAATTCCGTAATACCTCTGACAGTGCCAATTACTTTTCCTCCACGTTTTCCTTAGTGTTTTAAGTGATAAAACGGTGAAGAGAACACTTTTCGTCGTCGGTGATAACTTGCGTGTATTTAGTCGGTAAGTGCACATATTATTGATATGTATTGCCGCGTAACAACGCTGTTTTTCATTCGCATAGCGTGGTTAAAAATAGTATGAAATATCTTCCGGTTATGCGACGTAATTTGTAAAACAAAACAGTACGTCAATTTACATTTTGATGTGTTCATTATTCAATAGGTTCTTAAATTATTTATTTTATCTTTCGTTTTCTTTAACAAAATTTATTTAATTAATTGCTATTATTGTGCACCAATATAAACTTACAATAATAATTATGAAACTAAATTAATATTATAATAATTTACTTTAATAAAACACAGATTTAAAAAGAAAAAAATTGGTTTTATATTATTTTCATATCATTTTTTTTATTTACGTGTGCCTAGCAACAAGCTCTTCCGAATAGTCATACAAATATCTATTTTTTTTATCAGTAGATAACTATAAAAGTTTTCTTGGTGAAAAATAATTCCTATAAGAATTGCATTAATTTTATTAGTTATCGGTTGCTCACATATTATTGAGAGGTTTACTTAGATTTATATGACAGGTGACATGAGTACATATTTTTGATGAACCAATTTGTTTCGATGTAATTTTACTAAATGTAATTGCATTAGTTAATATTTTGTATAATAAAAATCACATTCTGACTCATTATAAATTTTTTGGTACATAAATAAAAGCATCTTGAAAGTCTTAGCCTTAGTTCCTAGTAAGAGCATTTGATACATTTGAATTTGAAATGTTAGGATGAAGTTTAAATTAGTATATGCAATATAATCCGTTCCTGTTGTTTTATTTCAAGAGTATTTGAGTCACTTAACTTTAAACCCAGTTAAATCCATTCTGCTTTAAGGTTTTTTATCTAAATAAATTATAAGTAAATAATAAAACAAAATAAATAATAAGCCTATTTATTCCTTAAACAATTGGCACATAAGTTTAATTTAAATAACTAAATAGTTCTCCTTATATGTTAAGTTGTAAGGACCCCTTATAGGCCTCCTCTAACCTCCGCCTTTCACGGTCTTGTGCGATTGTAAGACACAGACTTATTCCATGTCGTCCGCCCAGCGCTCATAGGCCGTTGTTTGCCGTCAGGTCTTGACCTAGTAATCCGTCTCTCCCCTTTTTCCCTATGTATAAAAGATGTATAATAATCTGAAAGCTAATCAACCTTATTTATGATTTACCTGGCTCATGATTATGCTCCTCGTTACAGAGTGAAACATGTCAAGTAATATTCATTATAAAACATGAGCAGGGATCGGAAACTCGGGAGCTATTATACCTACAACTAGCAAAATTCCGAAAAAAGCTAAGCAAGTATGGAGTCGGCTTCTTAAAAATAATATTTTTTGTTATTTAAATCCCGGTATTTTTTTGTGAAAAGAATTATGGTATAGTTTTGGCCAAAAGTCTAGTTTTTCTTATCAGAACATGATGCCCGTTATCCTCTTAAACGGATCACCAGTACTTTTGTCACACTTTGTTTGTGCTTAATGCATAAAGTATATAGGAACAACTAAAATAGTCTATTTAAATACTTTCATCCATTTGTATGGCTGTTATTCTAATTTTCGGTATTTCGGGTAATCCCGGGAAATTAATTATTAAAATTAAATTGAATCCACCTCCATACTAGTCAACATCGACGCGGCGTAGGTACTGAGCCCGAAGTTTAGGTATAATAGCTCCCGAGTTTCCGATCCCTGAACATGAGTTACCTACTTCTGTACAATTAATATGGTTGAATAGTTTTGTGTTTAGGATTTACCTGAGTTTGAAGTCAAGCAACAGCTATTGTCTAGGTGTCAGCTAACTCCATTCCAAATTTTAATAAAATTGCTCCAGCCGTTTAGACGTGAAGAAGTAACAAACATACACACTCACAAACTTTCGCCCTTATAATATTAGTGTATATAAATACTTAAATACATATATAAAAGACCCATGGCTCAAGAACAAATATCTGTGCTCATCAGACAAATAAATGCCTGTACTGTGATTTGAACCCAGGGTTTTATAGGCAGGTTCACTACCCAGCAGGCCAAACCTGTCGTTAATATTCCTATGCTTTTTCGTCATGCTCCCAATGAAAACTGTTGTACCTACATAGTTAGGAAATCCAACCGAAATCGCTTATCTATATATATATAAACGTGAATGTCCTGACTGACTGATCAACGCCCAACCCAAACACTTAACCCAGATAGCTGATTTTTTCACAATAGTTAGTTTATATATCATAAAGACCCACTAAGAAGGAATTTTTGGAAATTAAAAAGATAAAAAAGATAAAAGATCTTTATTTTTCAATTTAGGCACATTACATGCACTTATGAACGTCAAAAAAAAAAATCTACACCGGTTCAAACCCTACACCTCTGACCCGTGAAGATACCGGCAAGAAACTACGGCGGGACTTATTTTTACAATACTGTGATAAGTACATCAAATCTTAAAGTACTTACATAATTATGCGTAGTCCGATAAGAAAAGAAATTCCTACATTAAGTGGGTAAAAAGGCGGTTGAAAGTTTGTATGGGAATTGTATAAAATTTATTACTTGAAATTTTGTGTAAACATTCCTTTTTTCGAATACAAGAAAAGTAATTTCAGCGTTTTTTGAAATTCATTCTAAGGAGTCAAAAAGGGCGTTAAAAGTTTTTATGGAGATGGAGTTAAATCAACTGAGAGACTAAATGTTGTGTTTAAACTCCTTATTAAATGAAAAGAAAAGAAATTGCTACCGGTCATAGGTATTCTTCTACGCGTGCGAAGCCGCGGGCAAAGACTAGTGACTAATAATATTATTCAAGAAAATCTACTTATTTATGCGACGCCTATATCTAATATCATATTATCTGTAAAAGAATAACACGAATTGTTTACTTAAATTTTGTTTTTAAATATTATCGCTCACTTAAAACACTAATCAATGTGTAGAAATTCGGTACGGAAAATGCTAATGTTGACATGCATGAATGATAACAAAAAGTGGGGGAGAATGTAATATTAGTATGGATAAGTTAGTTTTAATGTTCTTAATAATCAGATTTGTAATTGATCACTATATTTAAGTAGTCATTTACCTTTGCGTAGAATGATGGCCTTTACGTCCCGTTCTAGTTATTAAACACGGGGGGTAAGATTCGTCATCCATATACAAGGCATATTAATAAATTGAAATCATATGATGAATATGAGTAAATTGTGTCATTATCTAGGAAAAGGGACCTTATTGTCGATGGCGCTTACGTCGAATCGCGTTGCCTTTATATTGGTTCGTCTTGAACAACGACATAAGCGCCATCGACAATAAGGTCCCTTTTCATAGATAATGTCACAATTTTGGATCGTCTCTGTCACTTTTATGACGCCTTCATTGGAGTAAAAGAGAAACATGTTCGAAATTCTGACCTTTGACGTTCGCGGTATACTATAGGCCTGACTCTAGATTTTTGCACGTCACTTATGACTCTTGAAAGTACGTAAATCCACAAGATTCGCGAGAGATTATTACGTAAGCAAGAATAATAAAGTTGATTAACCTACTTAGTAATGTCATGTTATCAACATCCAATTCTAATACCATACACGTCTCATTACGTAACAGCGTAAGTCTTATCAGCGGCCATTACAATGACAATGAACTATAACTGAACTACAGAAATAAGCATGGTTTATACTATAACTAACTTTATCTCGCCACTTCGTCAGGCCAGCTATTCCGTCCGTCTTTAGAGTATGGTTGCGGGATAAAAATTATCCTATGCGGATTGGGCTGAGCGAAGAAAAAGCCAGCCATCTCAGCCGAGAGTTTTGGACCCTGGTATGTCGTCCTTAAACTACGTCCAACAATGAGAGGTAGGGCACAGCGATGAACATCACGCTTGAATCTAGGGCAGCCCAACTGGGGAAGTACCTCCTCCTTACAGAAGACCACAGCCATAATAGCACTGCTACCTTTCAGGTGTGTAGTGTTGTGTTCCTGATGGTGAGTAAGGTTCCCAGAGCTCCAACCCTCCTTAAAGGCCGGCAACACGCTTGTGACTCCCCTGGTGTTGCGGGTGCCCATGGGCGACGGTAATTGCTTACCACCAGGCAATCTGTCTGCTCGTTTATGTCATAAAAAAAAAGAATATTGTTTCCTCGCATTTAGCGTTGAATCGCTCGGTCCTCGGGGTCCCGACGCCCAGCATTTTTTCAGGACACTGTCTAAAAGGCTGGCGGATGTGTCTGGGGACCGTAGAGCTGGCAGCTTTCTCGCACAGCGAATTTGTATTGCAGTTCAGCGGGGAAATGCTGGCAAATTATTGTTTTAGTTTAGTTAAAATTGTTGTATTTTTATTTTATAAGTGTAGTTTATAAGGTTTATTATCCTATGTCCTTTCTCGTAGCTCAAACTCTCTCCATACCAAATTTAATCCCAATTAATTCAGCGGTTTAAGCATGAAGAGGTAACAGACAGACAGAGTTACTTTCGCATTTATAATATTAGTATGTATTATCTTTACACCCCGTTATCTAATGCTTGGGGGCAAGCATAATAGTGATGTTGCTTACCATAATTAGTCGATTCATATTTATCTACTTATAACAGTTATTTGGCAACCTAAAATTCTTCTTTAGTGAACGCTCATTCATTCCACTTTTTAATCAGCGGAGGGCGACAATTATAAATATGGAATATCGTCAATTTGGGGTCCGATTTTTGAAATAGTCACCGAGTAATCTTCATAGAGACTCATTCATTCTCTGGAAATCACTTGGTGACTATTTCAAAAATCAGACCCAAGATCTTTTTACATGTTATTGAGTGAGTAAGTCGATTATCGTTTTGAAAAGCCCTCTCTACACTCGCGGCGCGAAGGCCCGCGAAAGCCCCGAACCGCGAGTAAAGATGTTGTTCCCGCCTTCGCGTTTGCGTTTCGCGTCATTCCCCTATCAGTGTCCCATTTTTGGCCCGCGACAAAGGGTATGCAAGGGTAGCTTTGCGAGTGTGGAGGCACACAGGTGTGAGCGAACCGCTGCGTAAATTCACGCCGTAATGCCCGGAATACACGAGGCTAGTTTTTCAAGCCAGTATAGTAAGCTAGTTAATAAGCTAGTAAGCTAGTAAAACTGTCCTGGCTTGAACCCAGGCTAGTGCTGGTTACATGATGCCAGTAATTTTAAGTCAGTTCGAGTGCCAGTAACTTTGCAAAGTGTCCTCAAAAAATCGTCAATATGAACGTAATTCGTAAAAAATAACAGCATGAATGAAACAATTACTTAAAAAACTATGTAAATGTGTACTAGATGAATTACTTGAAGATATATTTAAAAAAACGTATATGGGCAAATGGCACTAGCCGGACGGATACTAGCTTCACCGGCCGCATGAAGATAGTACACAAGCCAGGCTAGCGAAATCGGTGGTGGGGGGCGCTACTAGCTCAAAAAATAGAACGGCAAGCTATTAAAACTATCCTGGCTTCAGCACTAGCTTACTAGCCTGAAAGTTAAGCTAGTTTTGTATACACGAAGATAGACGCACTAGCTTGCTAGCTTACTAGCACTAGCTTACTATACTGGCTTGAAAAACTAGCCTCGTGTATTCCGGGCATAAGGCTTTGGTCTCCTATTTTGTGCTACACGCGACGTCTGACGTCAGCGTCAACGTTCCTGAACAAAAAAGACGCCAACGTCGACGTGTGAGAGACCACAACAGTACATCTCTATAGGCACCATTGTGACGCTGACGCTGTAAGCGGCCGATGACGTTTATAGGAAACCATAGCCTAAAGTCATGGAGTGAATTCGCGCGGCGAGTGTAGAGCGGGCTGAAGATTCAAGAGTACAAACTAGTAAACGGAGCACGCACGAAACAAAATTTAAATTTTACGCTTGACTTCATTGATAGTTATCTTAAAAACTCTCCTAGCGTTAATAGACCGCGTCGAATATGCAAACAAAAAACCACAATTGATCTGAAGTTCTGAACATATAATAAAAAAACACCGAGAACAAATCAAATAAATTTTTATGAAATATGGTGATGACATATGGTGCTGAAACGTGGTCGCTTACTATGGGCCTCATAAGAAGGCTCAAAGTCACCCAAAGAGCAATGGAGAGGGCTATAGCCCTCCGGATCGCCAAACTTAGTGGCAGTGGGCTGGGCACATTGCGCGCAGAACCGATGGCCGTTGGGGCGGAAAGGTTCTGGAGTGGCGACCACGAACTGGAAGACGCAGCGTTGGCAGGCCTCCCACAAGGTGGACCGACGACCTAGTTAGAGTCGCGGGATACCGCTGGATGTGGAAGGCGCAGGATCGGTCTTCTTGGGTCGTTCTGGGGGAGGCCTATGTCCGGCAGTGGACGTCTTTCGGCTGACATGATGATGATGATGATGCCGTGCATTGAATAGTAGAAATGTATATAATACTACTACCTATATGAATAAATTTTTTAAATAGATGACATATACTTAAGGAAAAACAACGAGGACCTCCGGTGTTTGAGACGGGATTTGCACTCGCATCTCCGGCTGTCGCGGCTGACGCCTCAATTCTCAAGATGATACAAGTAATATTCGTGGGAGGCCTATGTCCAGCAGTCGACGAATTACGGCTGAAGTGTATCCATAGTCCGACCGGTCTGGCCTAGTGGGTAGTGACCCTGCCTATGAAGCCGATGGTCCTGGGTCCGATTCCCAGTCGGGGCATTTATTTGTGTGATGAGCACAGATATTTGTTCCTGAGTCATGGTCGTGAGTGAGTGTGAGGTCGATTTGTGTAAGATTGTCCCGAAATATTTATTTAATTATTTATAGTCTCCACCCGTCTCCCATCCGTCGTTTTTTTCCCTTTGTCACCTCTTACGACACCCGCTGAAGATGTGGTGGTGCTATTCTAATCAGCCGGCACCACATGGCACTTACAAAATAAAAAAGTCACATTAAGTCGCACGTGGTAGTAACAAGCGCCATGTTTGAACAGAAATACGTTTTTCATATCTCGATAGATTGTTTATGCCGTCTTGGTGGTCATTTATATAATGATATTGTTGAAATAGTTTTTACCGATAAGAAAAGATGTTCACATACATCCGAGCACAATGGCCGCTCCGATATATCTGACGGCGGTCCATACGGATTAACACAAGCGTAAATTACGATAAACTTATCAGTTTCAACGCGTAATATCGTGTCGTTTGTAAACCTTATTACGTATGACGTAAGGTCGATCGCTGGTCAGTTATGAAATTGTTGTTCTCACAAGATGTAGGCAAATAAGGTATCTGTCAAGATAAATATGTGTTTTATATACGCAAACGTGGACAAGGTTTAGTCATGCAGAATTGAGCCGTACTGGAGGGTACGAAGGTTTATTTTAAGCTGGCAAATAGGTTTTATCATACTCGCGTTGTTCAAGCGATTTCTCGTACGTGGGGAACTCGCGGCGTATTTGATTCCTCAAAATACTCGCTTACAACCGAGGCATGATAAGGCTGGCTACATTCCGTCGCTGAATGACTATGCCTATTGGCAGAGTGCAAAGCGGGTGGAGGGGGTAGCCTAAACGATCACAGCGCTCGCTACGGCTAAAATTGTCATTTTTGTCGCTGACTTGAGCTGTCAAATCCATATGCAGTAAACATTTAATGTTACTGACTACCATTGTCCAAAATTGTGTAATATAGTAAAATAACACAAGATTTCATTAATATTTTTCACAATATTTACTTACTTCTTGTTTGACAGCGGTGACAATATTGTCCATAATGGCCGCCTGTCACGTGGCGCTGTCGTCGCGCTCGGTCCCAATTCAGGATTGTCGCTATTTTTATTGTGGCAAGCACTAAGCAAATGTTGTTTCTGCTAGAAAAATATCTAGGTATTCATCTGTACTGACTGTACAGTGTATACTGGCGATTGTCCAAGATGGAGTTATTAACGTCAAATACGTCAATACAGAAAATATGTCATTATTACATGCAGCCTTGGCAAGAAGAATACGAGCGAAATATGAGTTTTGCATACATTAAAGCGGAATTTACATATATTTGTTTTCTTTCTAAAACAAAGGCAAGCTTGGAACCCGAAAAAAAAAATTAATAATTTATTGACTGGTCTGGCCTAGTGACTAGTGACCAGAGGTCGGAATTCTTGTAGCATTTTTGAGCTGTCATAGGGACTTCTAGTTTATCGACTTCATATGTATATCGAGAAATAAGGAATACAAAACAAAATATGATTACGAGCAACAACATGCAGTCTTATCGTCGTTGAGCGATCTCATTTCTAGGAAATTATAAATAATAGTTAAAATAATAATATTTGATTATTTCTTATAAGTAATTTGTGGATTTAATAATTTCAGCCACCCAGCCAAATTACCTAAAAGAGATCGCTCTTTAGCGGTAAGACTGCCTGTTGTTTACCTCTACTCGAGAATTCCGACCTCTGGTAGTGACCCTGCCTATGAAGCCGATGGTCCTGGGTTCAGATCCCAGTAAGGGCATGTATTTGTGTCATGAGCACAGATATTTGTTCCCGAGTTATGGGTGTTTTCTATGCATTTAAGTATTTGTATATTATATATATCGTTAGCTCAGTCACAACACAAGCCATCTTGAGCTTACCGTGGGGCTCTGTCAATTTTTGTGATGTCCTGTAATATTTACAATTAAATTCTACTCTGTCAATATAATATTTTTAAACAAAACTAACTCTTATTCCTTGTTCGACAGAACACAATGTCGCGCGATCGAACTTCCCGCCGGTTCTACCGTGCGGAGTCTACGCACGACCTACTGTCCTACATGGACAAGGGGCAGGCGGCCAGCGACGAAAACCGGTGGACTTTTGAGACAGCATGGGAGGCGGCTAACAAAGGTATGGACCCAATGTGAACCTTGTTACTAGTGTCATAGAGCACAATCTTGCGCGGTAGCTCCTACGCGGTAGTTACTACTACATGGACAAGGGGCAGGCGGCCAGCGACGAGAACCGGTGGACTTTTGAGACAGCATGGGAGGCGGCTAACAAAGGTATGGACCCAATATGAACCTTGTTACTAGTGGCATAGAGCACAATCTTGCGCGGTAGCTCCTACGCGGTAGTTACTACTACATGGACAAGGGGCAGGCGGCCAGCGACGAAAACAGGTGGACTTTTGAGACAGCGTGGGAGGCTGACAAAGGTATGGACCCAATATGAACCTTGTTACCAGTGTCATAGAGCACAATCTTGCGCGGTAGCTCCTACGCGGTAGTTACTACTACATGGACAAGGGGCAGGCGGCCAGCGACGAAAACCGGTGGACATTTGAGACAGCATGGGAGGCGGCTAACAAAGGTATGGACACAATATGAACCTTGTTACTAGTGTCATAGAGCACAATCTTGCGCGGTAGCTCCTACGCGGTAGTTACTACTACATGGACAAGGGGCAGGCGGCCAGCGACGAGAACCGGTGGACTTTTGAGACAGCATGGGAGGCGGCTAACAAAGGTATGGACCCAATATGAACCTTGTTACTAGTTGCATAGAGCACAATTTTGCGCGGTAGCTCCTACGCGGTAGTTACTACTACATTGACAAGGGGCAGGCGGCCAGCGACGAGAACCGGTGGACTTTTGAGACAGCATGGGAGGCGGCTAACAAAGGTATGGACCCAATATGAACCTTGTTACTAGTGGCATAGAGCACAATCTTGCGCGGTAGCTCCTACGCGGTAGTTACTACTACATGGACAAGGGGCAGGCGGCCAGCGACGAGAACCGGTGGACTTTTGAGACAGCATGGGAGGCCGACAAAGGTATGGACCCAATATGAACCTTGTTACTAGTGTCATAGAGGACAATCTTGCGCGGTAGTTCTTACTGCAGTATCTAACTACGCGGTAGTTACTACTACATGGACAAGCGGCCAGCGACGAAAACCGGTGGACTTTTGAGACAGCATGGGAGGCTAACAAACGTATGGACCCAATATGAACCTTGTTACCAGTGTCATAGAGCACAATCTTGCGCGGTAGCTCCTACGCGGTAGTTACTACTACATGGACAAGGGGCAGGCGGCCAGCGACGAAAACAGGTGGACTTTTGAGACAGCGTGGGAGGCTGACAAAGGTATGGACCCAATATGAACCTTGTTACCAGTGTCATAGAGCACAATCTTGCGCGGTAGCTCCTATGCGGTAGTTACTACTACATGGACAAGGGGCAGGCGGCCAGCGACGAAAACCGGTGGACATTTGAGACAGCATGGGAGGCGGCTAACAAAGGTATGGATCCAATATGAACCTTGTTACTAGTGTCATAGACATACCTCGAACAAATCATGCGGATGACGTAAAAATGACGTAGCTAATTTTGCACACAGGATGATGTCTGTATTGCAACATCCGTATGACATATTGCACGAATTAACAGATTAACTGCATATAATTTCAAGAGATCTATACAGAATTATCTGAATGATAGGATGATGCACTTAGTGAATAAAATAAATGCTACGAGATTTGTTTACGTAAATACAATAATTGATAGTAAAAGTCAATATGTTATTAAAAAATATTTATTTACATGACATCATGTACAAAACTATTGCTCCAACAAGTCTATAATTGTTATTATTCTTTTACGTCTTTTGAAAAAATTGTAAAGAAAAATCTAAATAATTACGAAGTCACTTTATTGTTCAACTGAATGACAATGTCAGTCAAAGATGTTATGTACCTACTCGGCTCATGTCAAGTGGTGATATCGTTTTATTAAAGAGATTGATAATTGATAAGTAGTAATTGTTTATGAAAATACTTTTTGAAATCATCCTATGAGTGGTTTGACGTCATCCGCATGATTTGTTCGAGGTATGGTCATAGAGCACAATCTTGCGCGGTAGCTCCTACGCGGTAGTTACTACTACATGGACAAGGGGCAGGCGGCCAGCGACGAAAACCGGTGGACTTTTGAGACAGTATGGGAGGCGGCTAACAAAGGTATGAACACAATATGAACCTTATTACTAGAGTCATAGAGCACAATATTGCGCGGTAGTTCCTACGCGGTCGTTACTACTACATGGATAAGGGGCAGGCGGCCAGCGACGAAAACCGGTGGACTTTTGAGACAGCATGGGAGGCGGCTAACAAAGGTATGGACCCAATATGAACCTTGTTACTAGTGTTATAGAGCTCAATCTTGCGCGGTAGCTCCTATGCGGTAGTTACTACTACATGGACAAGGGGCAGGCGGCCAGCGAATAGAACCGGTGTACTTTTGAGACAGCATGGGAGGCGGCTAACAAAGGTATGGATCCAATATTAACCTTGTTACTAGTGTCATAGAGCACAATCTTGCGCGGTAGCTCCTACGCGGTAGTTACTACTACATGGACAAGGGGCAGGCGGCCGGCGATGAGAACCGGTGGACTTTTGAGACAGCATGGGAGGCTAACAAAGGTATGGACCCAATATGAACCTTGTTACTAGTGTCATAGAGCACAATCTTGCGCGGTAGCTCCTACGCGGTAGTTACTACTACATGGACAAGGGGCAGGCGGCCAGCGACGAGAACCGGTGGACATTTGAGACAGCATGGGAGGCGGCTAACAAAGGTATGGACCCAATATGAACCTTGTTACTAGTGTCATAGAGCACAATCTTGCGCGGTAGCTCCTACGCGGTAGTTACTACTACATGGACAAGGGGCAGGCGGCCAGCGACGAAAACCGGTGGACTTTTGAGACAGCATGGGAGGCGGCTAACAAAGGTATGAACCCAATATGAACCTTGTTACTTGTCTTATAGAGCACAATCTTGCGCGGTAGCTCCTACGCGGTAGTTACTACTAAATGGACAAGGGGCAAGCGGCCAGCGACGAAAACCGGTGGACTTTTGAGACAGCATGGGAGGCGGCTAACAAAGGTATGGACCGAATATGAACCTTGTTACTAGTGTTATAGAGCACAATCTTGCGCGGTAGCTCCTACGCGGTAGTTACTACTACATGGACAAGGGGCAGGCGGCCAGCGACAAAAACCGGTGGACTTTTGAGACAGCATGGGAGGCGGCTAACAAAGGTATGGACCCAATATGAACCTTGTTACTAGTGTTATAGAGCTCAATCTTGCGCGGTAGCTCCTATGCTGTAGTTACTACTAAATGGACAAGGAGCAAGCGGCCAGCGAATAGAACCGGTGTACTTTTGAGACAGGAGGCGGCTAACAAAGGTATGAACCCAATATGAACCTTGTTACTAGTGTCATAGATCACAATCTTGCGCGGTAGCTCCTACGCGGTAGGTACTACTACATCGATAAGGGGCAGGCGGCCAGCGACGAGAACCGGCGGGCTTTTGAGACAGCATGGGAGGCGGCTAACAAAGGTATGGATCCAATATGAGCCTTGTTACTAGTGCCTTAGAACACAATATCGTGCGATAGCTCCTACTGCGGTGTCTACACACGAGTTACTACTACGTGGACAAGGGGCAGGTGGCCAGCGAATAAATCCGGTGGACTTTTGAGACAGCATGGGAGGCTAACAAAGGTATGAACCCAATATGAACCTTGTTACTTGTGTTATAGAGCACAATCTCGCACGACAGTTACCGCGTTGTCTACACACGAGTTATTACTACATGGATAAGGGGCAGGCGGCCAGCGATGAGAACCGGTGGACTTTTGAGAGAGTATGGGAGGCTAACAAAGGTATGGACCCAATATGAACCTTGTTACTAGTGTCATAGAGCTCAATCTCGCACGACAACACCGCGGTGTCTACACACGAGTTACTACTACATGGACAAGGGGCAGGCGGCCAGCGACGAGAACCGGTGGACTTTTGAGACAGCATGGGAGGCGGCTAACAAAGGTATGGATCCAATATGAACCTTGTTACTTGTGTTATAGAGCACAATCTCGCACGACAGTTACCGCGGTGTCTACACACGAGTTATTACTACATGGACAAGGGGCAGGCGGCCGGCGACGAGAACCGGTGGGCTTTTGAGACAACATGGGAGGCTAACAAAGGTATGGACACAATATGAACCTTGTTACTAGTGTCATAGAGCACAATCTTGCGCGGTAGCTCCTACGCGTTAGTTACCACTACATGGACAAGGGGCAGGCGGCCAGCGATGAGAACCGGTGGGCTTTTGAGACAACATAGGAGGCTAACAAAGGTATGGACCCAATATGAACCTTGTTACTAGTGTCATAGAGCACAATCTTGCGCGGTGGCTCCTACGCGGTAGTTACTACTACATGGACAAGAGCAGGCGGCCAGCGACGTGAACCGGTGGACTTTTGAGACAGCATGGGAGGCTAACAAAGGTATGGACACAATATGAACCTTGTTACTTGTGTCATAGAGCACAATTTCGTACGATAATTCCTACTGCGGTGTCTACACATGAGTTACTACTACATGGACCAAAATATGTGTTACAAACGCTATACCAAGTTAGGCCCTGGTTACTCTGAGCACGCGACGCTTGCGACGATTAGCGGCGCGTGTTGACGACGGCTGTTAGATCTAGACGTCACAGAGAGACCACCCTCATACAATCCTGTACCATACAATCGGACGTCGATCGCTAGCGGCGTAAAACCAGGGCTTTACAGTTATTTGTTACACAAGAGAGCAATGTTAGCCCTTCCCGTGATAATATTGAGAACCGAACTAGCGATAGATTCCAAAATTGAATCACTAGCATAGCAAGATGTACAAAGAGTGGAATCTTGTGCGTTGGAAGGGTTTCAAGGCATTGGAGGGGAACAAACTTCACTGCCGAGTGAAACACATTTTTTTAACCTTGTTAAATTGAATATTACTGAAAATTATTACTATTCATCATCATCATGTAAAATTACTCAACCCAAAAATCATTCTTATATTTGTATGAACTTATATAACGAATATATGTGCCTGGGTTATGGGTGTTAATCCACATATGAAAGTACTAAGCTTTTCCTCGCGGTTTCGTCGGCCAGTCATGCCCGTCTTTAAAGTATGGTTGCGGGATAAAAAATATCCTATGTCCTTTCTCGTAGCTCAAACTCTCTACCAAATTTCATCGCAATTAGTGCAGCAGTAGAGTAACAGATAGACTTGAGCATCGAAATGTAGTTTTGCTATCGGCTTTTAAAGAATAAAAACGGACTTTCTGTACTAGTGAGGTGTAATAGTAGTTTATGTATCTGTGCATAATGAAGGGCATTACAGCAAGAGTGTGGGTTTAGACAAGCGAATGAACTCCCTATTCTATTGTCTCTCGAGTTCAAATCTCGTTCGATTTATATTAAAAAAAACATAACGAATTGGCGTTTATTTTTATATGAAGCAGAAACGTAGCAGAGAAAGCATATCAAAGATATTTAAGTCGAAAGAAAAATAGAAAATTTTTTTGACTCGCAGCGGGACTCGAACCCACAACCACTGGATCACTAGGCCAGTGAATTGGCGTTTCGTATCAATGACTGTGAAATACTAGAATAGACACACCACATGAATTTGACAGCTGTTCCAAATTTAAACTCATAACCAACGGTTTTCAAGAGGTAATGTTAACATTATGGTTGGTAATGCTGGTCATTGCCTACGGTTTCTGGACGCATTTTAGAGCCCTTGTGATATGTACGTAGATAAATATTATTTATTCTGTATATGCAACTGCATTTAGCGTTCATTGTAGTCACGTCCTGTTACATCAGCAAGACATCTCTGTAATACAACACTGCTATTATATTTGCTCAGCACCCTTACGACTGGCGGAACCTGTTTAATATCGTCTTACAACTAAATAGAGTAAGGCAAAACTTAGAAAACACATAGCATAATACCCAGTTTTTTTTTTTTTTTATGACATAGACGGCAGACGAGCAAACGGATTGCCTGGTGTTAAGCAATTACCGTCGCCCATGGGAGTCACAAGCGCGTTGCCGGCCTTTAAGGGGGGTTGGAGCTCTGGGAACCTTACTCACCATCAGGAACACTACATACCTGAAAGGTAGCAATGCTATTATGACTGTGGTCTTCTGTAAGGAGGAGGTACTTCCCCAGTTGGGCTGCCCCAGATTCAAACGTGATGGTCAACGCTGTGCCCTACCTCTCATTGTTGGACGTAGTTTAAGGACATACCCGGGGTTTGGACTCCATTGTAAATATTCCATTCATTCGCACGAAGCCATTCGCTTCTACCTTCCTAATGCGGACTGCTAAGGAATGGAATTCGCTCCCTTCATCTGTATTCCCGGAAAGATATAATTTGGGTCTTTAAGGCAAGAGTGAATAGGCTGTTGAACCAGCGTGCTACACCCTCGACCTCGTCGACACTTACCATCAGGTGCGACTAAGGTGAGGTCAGTCTTGTATAAAAAAAATGTCCTTAAACTGGGGAAGTACCTCCTCCTTACAGAAGACCACAGCCATAATAGCACTGCTACCTTTCATGTAGTGTTGTGTTCCTGATGGTAAGGTTCCCAGAGCTCCAACAATTTTTAGGCAACGCGAATGTTAATCCTCTGGAGTTGCAGACGTCCCTAGGCTACGGTAACTGCTTACCATCAGGCGGGCCGTATGCTTGTTTCTCACCGTCGTTGTATTAAAAAAACTTATAACCGTATTATTGTTTGTTATAGTTGGCGGCATTTATACCGTCATCCGGTCGAAAGCCTTCGTGTCTGTCGAAGAGATGGGAGAGAACTACTGTTTGCTTGGTAAGCATATATACTCGTATATACATAGGTCCTGGGGCCTCAAATTGACCATCCGAAGACTGGCAGCAGTGCCCTATAGGCCGTAGTGGACGATCGAATCGGACTAGAACAAATAATAGTATTTTATACAATCGTGTTATAAAAGAGAGCTTTTCAGTCGAGTACTGGTACGAGATTGAAACGCTTGATTATAACACGATGGTATACAATACTTTTTCTGCGAGTTGATTAAAGTAACAAAATTTTATATCACATTCTAGTAATTATTCCAAATACAAAACTCAATAAGTAACTAGCGTTGTGGTATCAACACAGAATTTACTGGAAACCAAGTGTCATTACAAAACTGTCTCTGATTGGCCTATACGAGTAATATGACACATAAAAAATGTATGTTAAGATACCTACCGAAAAAGTTGCCAGGTCTCGCAAATTAGTATACGAATTGTATGAAGTTCTATTTTTGAAATTATTACAGTTGTCTGGAACGTATCGTTATGAATATTATAGTTGAGTTGGATGTATCATAGACAATCTGATATCGAAAAATATGAACTTATAGTTCTGTCTATGTACTCGTAATAGGCAGTTTAAATGCGGCGAGTAGAAAAAAGCTATAGAACTCTATCGCGAATTCACACTTAATTAGTTTAATTACCCTTAGTACCGAAGTTTCGCGGGTTGCGGAGTTACCCCGAGAATGATTGGTGCACACGTCGAAACGTCTGGGTACTTATCATCATCATCATCATCATCATCTCAGCCACAAGACGTCCACTGCTGAACATAGGCCTCCCCCTTACATAGGCCTCCCCCTTGTACTCAAGGTAATTAAATTTTGATTCGCGATAGACCCGTTCTATAGTTTTTAGTAAATATGGATTTAAAAACGCGAAAGTTTAGTGTTATAGGCCGAGATCGGACAAATTTGCGTCATTGCTCGCAATAATCTGGTCATGACTTTAAAATGAATCATAGAAATAATCATTTAATTAATTTCTTACTTGACCTATAATTTGGTTCCTGGTCATTAAATACAAAAATTTGTTAAAGTATAAATTTTTTAAACAAAATAAACAGTATTTAGTCCAAATTCTACTGCTTTACACATCAAAAATATACTTAAGTTCTGAAAAACTCCGCTCGAAACCCACTGATGTTAATGGGGCAAACTTAAGTAATTTAATAAGAATATCCACACAGGTTTTCTACCTTTAAAACTGAAAAACGTTTTTGTCAGAAAACTCAGAAATAAAAATTATAGCAGGTTATTTATAATTGTAACTTCTTTTACTTCTGACGAAAATGTTAACCACATTAAATAACATTTTCATAACAAATTAAATTTTAAGTACAAACTTAAATCAAAGAGAATACAACACTAATTTAAGGAGCGTAAACTAATTGATAGAAAAAAAAAATTACAACTTTATTAAATTAAATCTATATCTAAATTAGAAAAATAAACTACATGATTAAAACTAAAAACTTAACTAAGAAAATGAAAATATGCCTACAAACAAACTAATCCGGGCCTCTCGGTAGGGTGCCCATTACGGAGGCAGCATTCCCGCGTTGTATTGCGATTGCAATTCTTTGAGCGAGAAAGCTGCCTGCGCGGGGATCTCCTGTTGCCTCCCTCAGGCGTTTACTGAGCTCCTTGTGAAGCCCGAGCGCACCCTTGCCCCAAGGTCCGAGTGTCTCGACGCCAAACGGTGAGAACTGGTATTGAGCGCCGAGACAACTGTATTTGCTGACTTTGAGGCGCTCCCGAGCGTCCGCCGCCGCTCCAGCTCGTTTTGCGGTAGCTGGGAGGTAGGACGCCGCCAGTGTATCGGAGCAAGTGGCGTCCCACACCAGCGCGCGGCCCATCTTCCACGGAATCAACGACAAAATTTTATTATTTAAAAAATAATTAATTGAATAACATTTTGATTAATTTTGGAGTCATGTCCACATTACTGCGAGCAATGACACAAATTTGTCCGATCTCTGTTTACAGGTTAGAATATGTTTAAGGAATGAATTGTATACTGTCATCATAGTAACCCAAAATAGTATATACATCTATTTTTATCCTCTAGGACCTTACAAGGAGCACTGCGCTCGCCAGGAGGTGGAAGAGATGGATTTCCCCCCCAATTCCCCCCTCGCTATCGCCGTGAACGCCATGAGGAATCAGGGCTACAAGGTACACTTAGAAATATTGTCGACCGGTCTGGCCTAGTGGGTAGTGACCCTGCCTATGAATCCGAAGGTCCTGGGTTCGATTCCCAGTCAGGGCATTTATTTGTGTGATGAGCACAGATATTTGTTCCTGAGTCATGGGTGTTTTCTATGTATTTAAGTATTTATATGTATCTATTTATTATATATATCGTCGTTTACTACCTGCAACACAAGCCTTATTGAGCTTACCGTGGGACTAGGTCGATTTGTGTAAGAATGTCCGAAATATTTATTTATTTATTCACACACAGCGCGGGCGCGGGTCGGGCGCGTGTCAGCGCGGGCCCGTGGCGCGATTGTTCAGCTAGTTTTAAATGAACACCTTCACATAGCCGGCGGGCGCGGGCGTGCGTGTTCAGGTGCGTGTGGCGCGGGCGCTGTGTGAAGATGTTCATTTAAAACTAGCTGAACAATCGCGCCGCGGGCCCGCGTTGACACGCGCCCGTGTGTGAATTGACCTAAGATCGACTACATCCATACTGTCTTTATCTTACGCAAGCACTCATCTCTCTCAAGTACTTATCGGGGGAGTATGCAGTTCTTTGTACGGCCATATCAAGACACGTGTCAAGCCAAGTTAATCAAACAAAATGGCTAGCCAGCGCCGAGTGTAATATTACACGAACCACTTGGTGCCACTTTTGACCCTTCTTAAAACCTCTTTAACCCCAGTTTTCATCATAAATAAAGTAACATGGCCAGAGCTCGGCGGGGGTGTTTTCAGAGTTTGCACAACATGGACATGCCTTGTCATTCGTTATGTGGTGTAATTTGATAACTAAAATATTTTATTAACACGTTGATGGACAGTAAATGACGTAATCTGTCAAAGACCATAGGAAACAAAAACATACGCGACGCCTATAGGCGTACTGTCCGTCAAAGTGTTAAGGCTGCCTTTCCGCTACGATATTTGCGTCACCATTCTGTTGTGTTATTTTATTATTTTTATAATTAATTGTTTTATTTTCTTTTATTTTAATATTTCTTTCCGAGGTGTATCTATATTAATATCTACAATTACAAAAGTGACGTCAAAATGGCTCACCCCGAGCTCTGAACATGGCTCACAACAGTTTAAATTATAGTATCAAAATAAACTAAGGTAAGGTAAAAAAAATAACCGCCATCTTGTCCCCAGCTCCACACCGGCACGTGGCTGGTGGACGGCAACCCGCAGATCATCCTATTCGACATCGGCTCCGGCGCCTGGCAGCTGGACAGCTACAAGCAGCAGCTGTGGGACACCTGCTCGCTGGGCATCCCGCACCTGGACATTGAGGCCAATGACGCGGTCATACTTGGGTTCATGGTGGCGCAGTTCATCACTGAGGTCAGTGCGGAGATGACTTTTCCCCCGAACTGAGGTCAGTTCGGAAAAATAATTGCTTTAGCACTTAGAGAGCAGACTGCGTATTTATCTTTGAAGATGCTGGATTTAGCTATGAACGTACCTTGAAACGTACTGAAAGTATTAACACAGCCTAACGAGTATATACAGTCGAAAAGGTTCTATACAACCGGACCGTTCAACGCCTCGACTGACGACTTGCGCTCGAGGGTCAGGGTTGTCAAAATATTTGTTGTCAAAACATATTATGTTTATTTTTTTTGTTCTTAGAGAGATATGAATTGTTAGTGCCATCTTAAGTTTTTGTACATTAAGTAATCGAATTCATTTGAAATTCGATATATTAATATTAATTAAAGACCCATTTATACCTACCTGCATTTAATACGAAACTGAAGTTAAAAAACCCAAAAGATTGCCGTTATCTTTTTTTGTTCGAGTATGTTGAAAATCGATATCCGAGAATCCGAGAGGCATCTTAATACGGATCTAAACTCAAAATTTAAAAACTCAGCCGCCATCTTGAATGTCTTCATTTTTGATGCAATTTTGTTGAAAATCGATATCTGTGAGTATGCGAGACCTCTTAACACGACACTAAAGTCAAAATTGCAAAAAACGGCCGCCATCTTGAATTTTGTCATTTTTGATCCGATCATAATGAAAATCGATTTCTGAGAATCCGAAAGGGGTCTTAACACGACACAAAAGTCAAAATTGCAAAAAACGGCCGCCATCTTGAATTTCGTTATTTTTGATCCGATCATATTGAAAATCGATATCTGAGAATCCGAACGAGGTCTTAACACGATACAAAAGTCAAAATTGCGAAAAACGGCCGCCATCTTGAACTTCGTCATTTTTCATCTGATCATATTGAAAATCGATATCTGAGAATCCGAAAGGGGTCGTAACACAATACAATAGTCAAAA
This sequence comes from Grapholita molesta, assembly GCA_022674325.2. NCBI lineage: Eukaryota > Metazoa > Arthropoda > Insecta > Lepidoptera > Tortricidae > Grapholita > Grapholita molesta. Next base: position 6,447,194 of record CP053145.2, on the reverse strand, counting down.
TTGCAAAAATCGGCCGCCATCTTGAATTTCGTCATTTTTGATGCGATCATGGTGAAAATCGATATCTGTGAATCCGAGAGACCTCTTAACACGACACTAAAGTCAAAATGGCAAAAAAATGCCGCCATCTTGAATTTCATCATTTTTGATGCGATCATGGTGAAAATCGATATGTGAAAATCCGGAAGGGGTCTTAAGACAATACAAAAGTCAAAATTGCAAAAAACGACCGCCATCTTGAATTTCGTCATTTTTGATGCAATTTTGTTGAAAATCGATATCTGTGAGTCTGCGAGACCTCTTAACACGACACTAAAGTCAAAATTGCAAAAAACGGCCGCCATCTTGAATTTCGCCATTTTTGATCCGATCATGGTGAAAATCGATATCTGTGAATCCGAGAGACCTCTTAACACGACACTAAAGTTAAAATTACAAAAAACGGCCGCCATCTTGAATTTCGTCATTTTTGATGCGATTTTGTTGAAAATCGATATCTGTGAGTCTGAGAAACCTCTTAACACGACACGAAGTCTACGGTTCACAGAACAGTCAATATGATTAGTGGTTCCGTGAACCGTAGACTTCGGAGCTTTTCCTATGAGTCTATTTATGGTAAATTTTGTTTTTTTTTTTTAATTGCCGATTTTTGCCTATTATTGCCAGTTCCCTAGCCCCAATATCTACAACTAACCTAGGCAAAGTCAAGCCCTGCGATTTGTCGATCGTTGCCGCCCATGCTAACAAAATAGGGAAAGAACAATTGACCTCACCGGAACGCCATGTCCTCGTAACTGATGTGACTGGCACTGAGCTTCTCCTCTGTATGACTATCGAAATCTACCATGGCTACCAAAGGTCGATCGCTTGGTGGGCTTCACCTCTGAGAAACCCACGCCGCGGTGGTGGTGTTGCCAGAATTGGGATTGTATGTACTTCTAACACTCTCAAAAAGGGCACTCTCTGCTTGTGAAGGAAATTAATAAATTAAAATTCGCCAATGAAATCTAGACTTTTGCTAATGCTTTGCTCTAAAATATTGTGGGTTATCCAAAAAAAAACATTTTTGTCCAATGAAGTAACCTATTGCTTAATTTAAAATAATAAAAATTAAATGATAAAAATATCAAATTTGTGGCATATTAATTTTTTTCTTCACATTAATTTATTTAAGGTAAATTTCGCCCCGGCCTGTTGGGCAACTCTGCCGCTCGCTGCGTGCTAGCGCATGCGCATGCGATCAATTTGCTGTTGTAATGTTTACTTCGACACTCATTGTTATTGTCATCCTACAAAGCCTTTTCATCCGAAAATGAACAAAATCCAGAAAAAAATAACGATATGGGAAGGTTCCTCCTTTTTCCCCCTTTACCCCTCTCTCGAAGCTTTTTTTTACAACAACCTCTAAGGAAGTGTGGGCTAGACCTTTTACCCGAAAATGATTGAAATCCGTTCATAAATAACGCGGCAGAAAACTTCCCCCTTTTCCCCCTCATTTTAACCCCAATCAAAAGAATGGCTCGACAATTTTTGGCAAATAAATCGAGGAACGTACATGCCAAGTTTCATCGAAATCGGATGAAAAATGCGACCTCTTGACCGTCACTGACCAACCAAGCAACCAACACTCATCAATCTGCCAAATCGTTGTAACAGTGAGAGTTAAAACGGAGACGTTCGTCGCCTCGCTTCACTCGGCTCCTCAGTCAAAATTCGATATCTGAGAATCTAAAAGGGGTCGTAACACGATTCAAAAGTCAAAAATTCGCATTCGCATCAAAAATTACGAAATTCAAGATGGCGGCAGTTTTTTGCAATTTTGACTTTTGTATCGTGTTAAGACCTCTTTCGGATTTTCAGATATCCATTTTCACCATAATCGCATCAAAAATGAAGAAATTCAAGATGGCGGCTCTTTTTTGCCATTTGACTTTAGTGTCGTGTTAAGAGGTCTCTCGGATTCTTAGATACCGATTTTCACCATGATCGTATCAAAAATGACAAAACTCAAGATGGCAGCCGTTTTTTGCAATTTTGACTTTTGTATCGTGTTAAGACCTCGTTCAGATTCTCAGATATCGATTGTCAATATAATCGTATCAAAAATGACGAAATCCAAGATGGCGGCCTTTTTTTGCCATTTTGACTTTAGTGTCGTGTTGAGAAGTCTCTCGGATTCTCAGATATTCGTATCAAAAATGACGAAATTCAAGATGGCGGACTTTTTTAGCAATTTTGAATTTAGTGTCGTGTTAAGTAGTCTCTCAGACTCACAGATATCGATTTTCAACAAAATCGCATCAAAAATGACGAAATTCAAGATGGCGGCCGTTTTTTGCAATTTTGACTTTTGTATCGTGTTACAACCTCCTTCGGATTCTCAGATATCGATTTTCAATATGATCGTATCAAAAATGACGAAATTCAAGATGGCGGCCGTTTTTCGCAATTTTGAATTTAGTGTCGTGTTAAGAGGTCTCTCAGACTCACAGATATCGTTTTCAACAAAATCGCATCAAAAATGACGAAATTCAAGATGGCGGCCGTTTTTTGCAATTTTGACTTTTGTATCGTGTTACAACCTCCTTCGGATTCTCAGATATCGATTTTCAATATGATCGTATCAAAATGACGAAATTCAAGATGGCGGCCGTTTTTCGCAATTTTGAATTTAGTGTCGTGTTAAGAGGTCTCTGAGACTCACAGATATCGGTTTTCAACAAAATCGCATCAAAAATGACGAAATTCAAGATGGCGGCCGTTTTTCGCAATTTTGTCTTTAGTGTCGTATTAAGAGGTCTCTCAGACTCACAGATATCGTTTTCAACAAAATCGCATCAAAAATGACGAAATTCAAGATGGCAGCCGTTTTTTGCAATTTTGACTTTTGTATCGTGTTACAACCTCCTTCGGATTCTCAGATATCGATTTTCAATATGATCGTATCAAAATGACGAAATTCAAGATGGCGGCCGTTTTTCGCAATTTTGAATTTAGTGTCGTGTTAAGAGGTCTCTCAGACTCACAGATATCGTTTTCAACAAAATCGCATCAAAAATGACGAAATTCAAGATGGCGGCCGTTTTTTGCAATTTTGACTTTTGTATCGTGTTACAACCTCCTTCGGATTCTCAGATATCGATTTTCAATATGATCGTATCAAAAATGACGAAATTCAAGATGGCGGCCGTTTTTCGCAATTTTGAATTTAGTGTCGTGTTAAGAGGTCTCTCAGACTCACAGATATCGATTTTCAACAAAATCGCATCAAAAATGACGAAATTCAAGATGGCGGCCGTTTTTCGCAATTTTGTCTTTAGTGTCGTATTAAGAGGTCTCTCCGACTCACAGATATCGATTTTCAACAAAATCGCATTAAAAATGACGAAATTCAAGATGGCGGCCGTTTTTTGCAATTTTGACTTTTGTATCGTGTTACGACCTCGTTTGGATTCTCAGATATCGATTTTCAATATGATCGTATTAAAAATGACGAAATTCAAGATGGCGGCCGTTTTTCGCAATTTTGTCTTTAGTGTCGTGTTAAGAGGTCTCTCAGACTCACAGATATCGATTTTCAACAAAATCGCATCAAAAATGACGAAATTCAAGATGGCGGCCGTTTTTTGTAATTTTGACTTTAGTGTCGTGTTAAGAGGTCTCTCGGATTCTCAGATATCGACTTTCACCATGATCGGATCAAAAATGACGAAATTCAAGATGGCGGACTTTTTTAGCAATTTTGAATTTAGTGTCGTATTAAGTAGTCTCTCAGACTCACAGATATCGATTTTCAACAAAATCGCATCAAAAATGACGAAATTCAAGATGGCGGCCGTTTTTTGCAATTTTGACTTTTGTATCGTGTTACAACCTCCTTCGGATGGTCAGATATCGATTTTCAATATGATCGTATCAAAAATGACGAAATTCAAGATGGCGGCCGTTTTTCGCAATTTTGAATTTAGTGTCGTGTTAAGAGGTCTCTCAGACTCACAGATATCGATTTTCAACAAAATCGCATCAAAAATGACGAAATTCAAGATGGCGGCCGTTTTTCGCAATTTTGTCTTTAGTGTCGTGTTAAGAGGTCTCTCCGACTCACAAATATCGATTTTCAACAAAATCGCATCAAAAATGACGAAATTCAAGATGGCGGCCGTTTTTTGCAATTTTGACTTTTGTATCGTGTTACGACCTCGTTTGGATTCTCAGATATCGATTTTCAATATGATCGTATTAAAAATGACGAAATTCAAGATGGCGGCCGTTTTTCGCAATTTTGTCTTTAGTGTCGTGTTAAGAGGTCTCTCAGACTCACAGATATCGATTTTCAACAAAATCGCATCAAAAATGACGAAATTCAAGATGGCGGCCGTTTTTTGTAATTTTGACTTTAGTGTCGTGTTAAGAGGTCTCTCGGATTCTCAGATATCGATTTTCACCATGATCGGATCAAAAATGACGAAATTCAAGATGGCGGCCGTTTTTGCAATGTTGACTTTAGTGTCGTAGTAAGATCCCCTTCGGATTCTCTCATATCGATTTTCAATATAATGGGATCAAAAGTGGCGAAATTTGAGATGGAGCCGATGCCGGTTTCCAACTCTTTATATTATAATTATTCTAAACACGGCCATATCAGACGTTTATTTACTCTACTCTTAGTCTGACTCTTTCTGACTCTTAGTCATATTTTTTATAAGTAAGTAAAAAATAAAACTATTACATTTTGGATTTGTATTTAAATATGCCCCAGACCCTTTATAAAAATTACATACACACGACCTTTTCTAAGTTGGTTAATTAATCATAATAATTTCACACACCTTAAAAATAGACCGCGCAATTTGTATGAAAATTGCGCGGTAAATCCTCCCCGCCCACTTCCCCGAACACCCCCCATCGTTGCTCTGAAAATCGCCGGAGCTTGTTCACTGGTATATAGCTACACTGTGGTATTAATGAGGTCACACCTTACAGGCACTGACATACAGAAATGGACTGCTTGCTACACGCGAACAAATTATGTACATAAATATGGCCCTAAATTACATTTCTATCCGTATCACGTTCCAGTTTATGCTAATAAAGCTAATTTATAATATTCTTTTAGATAATATAATCAAACAAAGAGCTCAGTGTTCTAATTATTAAGTATCAATCTTCACTATTGATAAAGTAATAACTTTTCAGTCATTGACACTTGCACTGACAGCGGTTCAAAGAAGACTAACTAAATGTACCGCCCAAGTTGTTCGAACGGCTGTTTTTAGAGCCATTTTTTTGGGGCTGATTGTGAATCTACGTTTATTATACATCGATGATGATAGGTAGTGACGAACTGAGGTCAGTTAGAAAAAATAATTCTGTGATCCTAGTGAAAAGGGGTAGAAGTGACGAATAACTGATATGAAACTTATGCCGTTCACTAGGGCCACAAAATTGCTTTTGCACTTAGAGAACAGACTGTGTAGCTGGTTTGTACCGTACCTTGAAACATACTGTAAGTATAACTGAGGTCAGGTAAAAAAATAGTATTTTTTTGCAACTGGCTAGACTGGAAAACGCGGGATTGACCATTAGCTTAAAATCTAGCCAAGTGGGAGAAAGTTACTCAGGTACTCGGGTGACCAAGAGTCAACAAGGAAAATCGTGAGGAAACCGGACTAATACCAATAAGGCCTAGTTTACCATGTGCTTTTGAAGGTTAGATGGCAAGTTCCGAAAAACTCATTGGTACGAGCCGGGGTTTGCCTGCGACCTCTGCGATTGCAAGTCGCACGCTCTCACCGCTAGGCCACCGGCGCTCTACCACATATTTAAACAGATAATAAATCTTTACTTTTCAATTTAGGCACATTACATGCATTTATAAACGTCAAATAATAACTACCACCAGTTCAAACCCTACACCCTGACCCGAGAAGATACCGGCAAGAAACTACGGCGGGACTTATTTTTTCAAAACAGTGACACATCAAATCTTAAAGTATATAATTATGACGACCGGTCTGGCCTAGTGGGTAGTGACTATGCCTATGAAGCCGATGGTCCTGGGTTCGATTACCAGTCAGGGCATTTATTTGTGTGGTGACCACAGTTATTTGTTCCTGAGTCATGGGTGTTTTCTATGTATTTAAGTATTTATATGTATCTATCTATTATATATATCGTCGTCTAGGACCTACAACACAAGCCTTACTGAGCTTGCCGTAGGACGAGGTTGATTTGTGTCAGATTGTCCCGAAATATTTATTTATTTTATTTATGCGTACTCCCAAAAGAAAACATATCAAACAGTTTATTACAAGATATAACTGAAAATATAAAAGTAAAAAATATTAATGTATAATCAAAGACTTCACAAAGTAGACATACTTTGGTATGCTTTCTTTTCTTACCTGAACTGTGTCATTTACATGATCTGGCAGTACATACAATTGTTGAATGAATTGCTAGGCGGTTTAGTTATCGTTTCTCGGGCCATGCATGTTTGTCTGTCAAATAATCCTCTACTCTGTAATAGCCCTTGGACATTTGAGAAAGATCAAAGACGTGTAATTAATGAATATCTTTTATTAGACTATTTGTTCACAAAACGACCGCCATTAATTTCCGTTTATTCTGAGAGAGCGAGACCGACCGCGGTGCGAGTGAGAAGCATTTCAGATGCGTTCATAAAAGATGCGTTCTCACAGACATCAAAGACTTTTTTAAATAATTCTTGAGTACTGGGAAAGTAAATTTTAAGGCATCATCAAGTAACTAGTTATATAAATGAATACATTGCCCAAGAAAAGATTTATACACTACTCACACGACACTTTCTGATTGACTATTTGTTGCAGTTCAGGAAAGCGGCTGAAGGGTACAGCGACACTCCCCCAAGAGTCGTAGCCCACTTTCACGAGTGGCAGACCGGTGTTGGACTTATCGTACTCAGGTAATTGTTATATAGGTCAGCTTCCCAAACTGTCCCAGGGGCGTCGCGAGGCGTAGCTTGGAGGGGATTTCTGAAAATCCGGAAAAATTCTTGTCGTAGCACGTATGATGTCCGTAAATTTCATGGTTTCGAGAGGAAAGTGAACCGCCGGAACCCTCCTCTGAGTAATCCCCTGTGGTAGTTTTAGACTGAAAGGGGTGTTGTAAAAATTGGACGATGCCCTAGGGCGTCGCATCAAAAAAAGTTTGGGAATCCCTGATATAAGTGAAAAACTTAGCTAAAGCAGCTGGCCTATGTAGTAGTAACGTGTGTACACGCATGTCGGCGTTCTATATTCAAATGTTGATGTAAGTTCCATATTAATTCTCTGCACAACTACATAGACATGCTGCTTCAGATAAGGTTTTCACCTTATTCTGGTCCTATCCTTTAATTTTTTATGACAGGTCTTGTCTAGTGGGTAGCTCTGCTTATGAAGCTGACGGTCCTAGGTTCAAATACCACAACACAGATGTAGTGCAAAACTATTTTCCATCGGGAAAACTCGTATCTCAAACGACATACGACGGCAGCTGAACTGTCAATCAGAAACTTTATTAAATGAGTGACATTTTCATATCTATTAATATGAAACTTTATTGTTTAATGTCACATGTAATTTTCACTTTTACATTGCACACCAAATAATTAATGGATATGAAAATGTCACTCATTTCATACGATCATTCTGACGACCTGATTTGACGACCGGTCTGGCCTAGTGGGTAGTGATCCTGCCTATGAAGCCGAAGGTCCTGGGTTCGATTCCCAGTTAAGGCATTTATTTGTGTGATGAGCACAGATATTTGTTCCTGAGTCATGGGTGTTTTCTATGTATTTAAGTATTTATATGTATCTATCTATTATATATATCGTCGCCTAGTACCTGCAACACAAGCCTTATTGAGCTTACAGTGGGACTAGGTCGATTTGTGTAAGAATGTCCCGAAATATTTATTTATTTATTTATTCATTGACAGTTCGGGTGTCATCGTATTCCGATAAAAATCCGAGTTTTCCCGAAGGAAAATAATTTGTCATTATATCTGCACACAAGTATTTGTTCTTTAGTATTTAGTAATTAATTAACTAATTACCTACAGAAACATATATTACCAAAGAAAAAAAAAACAATTTTAAAACAAACTTATTTTATATTTAAAGTTTTTATTCTAATACATCGACACACAGCAACACGAATATTTCCGATTGCACCCGAACTTAGCTAAAAACCTACCATCGGCAGTGCCGATTAGTTGGCCTATTAATCGGCAGTCCAAAAGAGTATTCGGCCGACTGGCTAGTTGGAAAAATTTGTAGTCGGCCTCGATTATTTATTTCAAACATTAATTCCAGAGCTCGCCACGTAGATGTCGCTACGGTCTTCACGACACACGCGACACTTTTGGGCCGATACCTGTGCGCTGGCAACACTGACTTTTACAACAACTTGGACAAGGTAACCCCGTGGATTATTTTTATGACAAAGGTTGTAAGCAATTACCGTCGCCCATGGGCACCCGTAACACCAGGGGAGTCACTAGCGTGTTGCCGGCCATTAAGGGAGGTTGGAGCTCTGGGAACCTTACTCGTCAGGAACACAACACTACATACCTGAAAGGTAGCAGTGCTATTATGGCTGTGGTCTTCTGTAAGGAGGAGGTACTTCCCCAGTTGGGCTGCCCCAGATTCAAGCGTGATGGTCATCGCTGTGTCCTACCTCTCATTGTTGGACGTAGTTTAAGGACATACCCGGGTCCAAAAATTGATTGATTGTTCAGTCATCAGTAGTAGCGAGGTTTTCACAATGATCTTAACCTAACGCCCACCATACAAATAATATCCTACTCGAATTTGTTTTTTTATAGTGTAGGAAATAATGTAGAATTTCTTTTGTGTCAATATCGGAGGAAACAAAAGAAATTCAACTCTGTTGCAATTGTATAAGATTCAAATTTCATTATAATAATTAGTACTACAGGTAGGCTCGTGGGCCTTACGAGGGTAGGCCTTGTCAATCCCTCGAAAAATACAGCTTTTTCTTTTTGTAGTATTAGTAAATAGACTGAAATAGTATATGATCCTCGTGTATTTTTTGGACATTCACATTTAAAAAGTTGATAGGTATTTTAGGTTTAGTTTTTAGTTATATATAAAAATAAATAAATAAAATAAATAAATAAATATTTCGGACATACTTACACAAATCGACCTAGTCCCACGGTAAGCTCAATAAGGCTTGTGTTGCAGGTACTAGACGACGATATATATAATAAATAGATTACATATAAATACTTAAATACATAGAAAACACCCATGACTCAGGAACAAATATCTGTGCTCATCACACAAATAAATGCCCTGACTGGGAATCGAACCCAGGACCTTCGGCTTCATAGGCAGGGTCACTACCCACTAGGCCAGACCGGTCGTCAAAGTTAATAGTTTTAGTATTTTATTTTATTTAAGTTTCCTTGTGTTTTTAATTTGTTCGTTGGATAAATAAATTTGTTTATAGATGGTGATATATATAAAAGTTGATTACATGTCACAAAGTCATCACATACTTTAATTATTGAGCCACTCTATACAATGCCCAATGTAAAGTGAACCGTTAATGGCTCAAAAATTAAAGTCCCCAACCATACATAGGCCTCACCTAAAGACCGCCACAGGCTATGGCGTTTAATGCCATGCAACGCTTGGCAGGCGGGTTGGCGATCGCATTACATTCCTACATGACAAGAGGATTGTGAGAAAACCGAAACTAAAAAACTAAGTTTTATCCTAGGGTTAGAACCTCTACAAAAAGATGAACTAATAATATGATGTTGTCTCTTACAGTTCTCCGTGGACGAGGAGGCGGGAAAGAGACAGATATACCACCGATACTGTATGGAAAGGGCAGCGGCTCACATGACACATATATTTACCACTGTGTCTGATATTACAGGTGACACTAAAATTATTCTTTTTAAAAAAAATATGGCTTCCATCAATAAATCAATCGATGATTTCGCCAATGTCAAGTAGAATAACAAATAAGTATAATAACATATAAGTTTGCCCTTAGAGCATGACGTTGTTCGGTAGTAGGCCTTGCGTTTTGTAAAGTGGTAGCTGGACTTTACAGAAAGCTAAGAGGCGGCCGTGACCCCGGGACTGCCGGGTGATGAAAATAGTGGTGAAACACGTTTTGAAATCAATTCTTCATTAGCTGCACAATTCTGCGTTAGATCACTGCATAATACGCTATCAATATTACACACTAAACTACGTTTGAACAAAAAACAAAAAATATATTTTCAAGACGACTTCGCCATTTTGAGGTTCAACCGTCAATCCACTAAAATTTCCCATCACGCAAAAGACCGATATATCGGCACCGCAGGTCCAACGCTAAAGACTGATATATATGCCACGGACCACAGAGCAAAATAGACCTACACACGAACGCACAAAGTACAACTTCAGTTTTGACATTTCGATGAGTTGGCGTGTGAGCGATAGCTTTTGCGTGTCGACTGTCGGGTTTTGTCTCACATTATATTTCGTTCGCTGTACAAATCGGCGGAGCTATTTCGGGGTGATCTCCCCCTCGGGCATCTGAAGCTACTTAACAACACTAATCTACCCATTGTTTAGCGATATATTACTTTATTTATTTATCAGCATACGTCGGACTATAGGAGGCAGTTTGAGGGCAAGGTAAAGTTTACAAAAAAATCTTAACTTACGAGTATTATAATGTACCTAGTATTTGTAACATAGTTAATTAAATTAGTTACCCGTTATCATTTATTCATCTTTAATTTGTAAATACTCTTTTAAATTGTGTTTTATTCCTTTCTCACAGCTGCGATTGTCTGACTAACGGATAAAGCCAAACGAACTTTTTCGCCATTTTGACTTATGTGTAGTCCAAGTACGTTTATAAATAACGTAGTTAGTTGCTATGATATTTGGAATTTCACATTATAAATACTAGGTACCAAATACTCGGAAAGTGAATTGATTGATTTGCGAACATTACCTATCATTCTGACATGCCACGAAAATTTTTTGGACCCGGGTATGTCCTTAAACTACGTCCAACAATGAGAGGTAGGGCACAGCGTTGACCATCACGCTTGAATCTGGAGCAGCCCAACTGGGGAAGTACCTCCTCCTTACAGAAGACCACAGCCATAATAGGACTGCCACCTTTCAGGTATGTAGTGTTGTGTTCCTGATGGTGAATAAGGTTCCCAGAGCTCCAACCCCCTTTAAAGGCCGGCAACGCGCTTGTGACTCCCCTGGTGTTGCGGGTGCCCATGGGCGACGGTAATTGCTTGACACCAGGCAATCCGTCTGCTCGTTTGCCGCCTATGTCATAAAAAAAAAAAAATGCCCGCTGTAGTCAGACGTATGTTTCAGTGACAACATCTGATAAAAAACCCAAATGTGTAGAAATCCGGGTGGGGAAAAATGCGAATGGTGACATGAATGAAAACAAACTCGAGTTGGGGAAAAATGTGACTGGGAATTATGCTACGAGGAGCTCCCCTACTGGTCGCCACTCGAGAACCTTTGTATTTTTTTTTTAATTTATTTTACAATATATTATTTTAACCTCTAGCCGCCCGGAGACATATAAAAAGGTCTCTAATTGAATGCCATTTTGAATCTTAATTATGACAGACCAGAGTTGCATTTCGCTTGGCAAGTTTTTTAGTTAAGTTATTTATTTTTTGAAAAAAAAATAGAGAAAAAATATCGAAGATATTCGCTAGCAGACGTTTCTGCATAATAAAAAATAATTTAGAAAGGGGTAGCACATTGTTATCAATGAATTCTCAATGTAAATTGAGACTTCGATGCCGTTAAGTGTTCAATACGCTGACGGTAGATGTGTTTGGACAATTTCACTTTCAGGGACACCCAATTACCTTAATTGTCAAATAAAAGTTAAATCAGTGGTCAGTTTAGTGACGACAATAAAATTAAGCTTTAAATCTTTATGTAACTCATCTTTATTCACATTTTTCTATTACAATAACACGTATTATTTAGGGATTGAACATAAAACAGTAGATTGTATTGAAATTTAAAGCTTAATTGTCGTCACTAAACTGACCACTGATTTAACTTTTATTTGACAATTAAGGTAATTGGGTGTCCCTGAAAGTGAAATTGCCCGTTTACACGTCACCCATAATGACGAGGGATAAATAGAAAAATTTGACAAGTCTAAGCGGTACTCGTTTAGCACAATTCGTAGTGCACTGGTCTAGTGATCCAGTGGTTGTGGGTTCGGGTCCCGCTGCGAGTCAATTTTTTTTTTATTTCTTTCGATTAAAATACCGATGTTATTTTAAGGTTACGAAGCTGAGCATCTATTAAAACGCAAGCCGGATATAATAACACCCAACGGGTTGAACGTGAAGAAATTCTCGGCGCTGCACGAGTTTCAGAATCTGCACGCGTTGGCCAAGGACAAGTTGCACGAGTTTGTCAGGGGACATTTCTATGGGTGAGTCTTGTGGTGACTTATGGTCCCACCGCGAGCTAGTAAGCTATGAGCTATCAGCTATATCAAGGGACCAAAGATAATCGCTCCCCCTGAGTTGTCCCCGGTGCAAAAGTGCCCATCACGCTAGCCGCGTTACCACGTTGAATGGCTTGGACAATCTTTGCAAGGTACGAACCCGCGCGTCAGACCCCCTCCCTTATTCGTCGTCCCACCTCCCTTATAAAGTCAATGGCGTCTGTCCCCCAGTCGTCTCAAAAGCAAGGTACTAATAATTAACTCAATTTACTGTAATTCGCAAAAGTCAATGTGTAAGGCACTGGTCCCACCGCGAGCTAGTAAGCTATGAGCTATCAGCTATTTCAAGGGACTAAAGATAATCGATCCCGTGTAAATAAAATATATATATGTCATAGCCGGGCGATCGTAGTTCGCCGGGCGATGAGCTATAAATACATATCTCTGTCTTTTATTTACACATTTTAACTACGTCCAACAATGAGAGGTAGGGCACAGCGAAGTACCATCACGCTTGAATCTGGAGAAGCCCGACTGGGGAAGTACCTCCTCCTTACAGAAGACCACAGCCATAATAGCACTGCTACCTTTCAGGTATGTAGTGTTGTGTTCCTGATGGTGAATAAGGTTCCCAGAGCTCCAACCCACTTATAGGTCGGCAACGCGCGTGTGACTCCCTTGTTCAGTTGGTTCGAGTCCCGGGCGAGGCAAGCGAGTTTTAGAAAATCTTTGAATGCAGTTTTGTTTCTTTTTAAAAATAAAAGAATGTCTCCTTTAAGTAAAATGAGCTAGCTCAAGGATTTAAGGTAGTTTCCCTCCAGGGCCCGAGTTAAATTTCCACACTGTATAATGATAATAATAAAAATATTTATTCCGCTTAGTGTACCTCTTTAATTTCATTAAACTGTCGAAAGGGTCTCTGCGCGTTGGCTCGATCCGGCTCCGCGTACGCCTCCCAAATGTCCGGAACACCATTGTTCCGTGTACGGAAGAGACATACAAAAATATATATTTTTAGTATAATTTGGCCAATTATTGGAGGGTGGACAGTTACTAGCGAATTACCCTTTGTTTAATTATTAATGTTTTTTTTAAATGTATGTAATTATTAATGTAATTTGTTCGCAGCCATTTCAACTTTGACCTGGACAAGACGTTATATTTTTTCATCGCCGGCCGTTATGAGTTCGGGAACAAGGGAGCTGATATCTTCATTGAAGCTTTAGCTAGACTAAATCATTATTTGAAGGTAAGTCACTTATGTAACTAGTTACATTCATCATCATTTTCGACGACCGGTCTGGTCTAGTGGGTAGTGACCCTGCCTATGAAGCCGATGGTCCTGGGATTCCCAGTCGGGGCATTTATTTGTGTGATGAGCACAGATATTTGTTTTTGAGTCATGGGTGTTTTCTATGTATTTAAGTATTTATATGTATCTATCTATTATATATATCGTCGTCTAGTACCTACAACACAAGCCTTACTGAGCTTACCGTAGGGCTAGGTCGATTTGTGTAAGATTGTCCCGAAATATTTATTTATTTATTTATCATCATATTAGCCGAAGGACGAAGTTGTCCAGTGCTTGAACTTGCTATAGTCGCCACGCTTGGCAGGCGGGTTGGTGACCGCTGTAGCTGTATTGTGTTTCGATAGCCCATATTTTCCCTTTGTCGCCTCTTATGACACCCGCGGGAGACGGGGTGGTACTATACTTTTATGCATTATAGTAGTTTATGTATCTGTGCATAATGAAGGGCATTACAACAAGAGTGTGGGTTTATGAAACGAGCCGAAGGCGAGTTTCATAATAATATCACACGATTGTTGTAATGCCTAATTATGTATAGTTACATACACTACTTTATCTACACACATATCATTAAGTGTTTTAAGATGGGTTTAGAAACCGTAGGGAAATGACTTAATACTAGGGTTACTTGTAAACATTAAAAAGTCAACGAACAAAACAAATGACAGCTTGGAACGGCGGCGTTGCGTATTTCGTATCTCAGTCAATTTTTTTTTAAACCATAGACAAGCGAATGAACTCCCTATTCTACTGTCACTCGAGTTCAAATGTCGTTCAATTTATATTAAAAAAACATAACGAATTGGCTTTTCGTATCAATGGCTGTTTTAATATCTATAGATACTAGATTAGACACCCCACTTGAATTTGACAGCTGTTCCAAATTTAAATTCATAACCTACTGATTTCAGTAGGTAATGTTAACATTACCTACTGAAATCTTTCTGATGGTTGGTAATGCTGGTCATTGCCTACGGATTCTGGACGCATTTTAGAGCACTTATGACATGTACGTAGATAAAATTAGTTAAAAATATCGTCACTACTTCGAAAAATCTCGTATCTGACAATTTGAAACGCAGTAACTCTGTACTCATCCCATATATAGTTACGTCTTTTGTCCAAGCGGTACTCGTATAGCACAATTGATAGTGCACTGGGCTACTGATCCAGTGGTTGTGGGTTCGAGTCCCGCTGAGTCAAATTTTTCTATTTTTTTCTTTCGATGTAAATATCGATGATATGCTAGCAAACGTTTCTGGTTAATATAAGTTTTTTTTTTACCAGGCAGCAGGCTCCGACATGACCGTGGTGGCGTTCCTCATCTTCCCGGCGAAGACCAACAACTTCAACGTGGAGAGCCTCCGAGGCCACGCGGTCACCAAAGCCCTGCGAGACACCATTAGTGACATACAACAGAAGGTCGGGAAACGGATGTACGACATATGTCTAAGGTCAGTATTATGTACACATACATTTCAGCCGTATGCAGTCCACTGCTGGACATAGGCCTCCCACAAGTATGACTTGTATCATCTTGGGGGGTAGTTGCCATAGTCGTCACGCTTGGCAGGCGGGTTGGCGACCCAATGTACAATCATTAGTGCTTATTTCTATTATATTCTTGCCGGTATCTTCTCGAGTCAGAGGTGTAGGGTTAGAACCGGTGGTAGATTTTTTCACGTTCATAATTGGTGACTTTTAAAATTGAAGTTTTTTTTTCTTATTTAAACACAAAACTATCGTGTGATTGAAACATATTAATTGTATAAAAGCGTTGTGTATGCGTCGGTTAGCCAACGCGAATGCCTCATGATTATGCTCCTCGTTACGAAGTGACACATGTCGAGCAATATTCGACTTATAAAACGTGAGTTACCCGCTTTTATATAATTTTTTTTTTCAACAGGGGTCACCTACCCGAGCCGTCAGATCTACTTCACAAAGACGACACAGTCCGTCTAAAGAGATGCCTGTATGCGTTACAGCGAGATGGACTACCCCCGGTCACTACGCACAACGTTGTAAGTTCATCATCATCATGACAGCCGTAAAACCTCCACTGCTTGACATTTACACTGGTGTCTACTGCTGGACATAGGCCTCCCACATATATGACTTGTATCATCTTGGGGGTAGTTACCGTAGTCGCCACGCTTGGCAGGCGGGTTGACCGCAGTAGCTGTAGATTGGGTTGCGACGGTCGCTGCTGCCCATCCGTAGGATTTTTCCCTTTGTCGCCTCTTACGACATACGCGGAAGGAGATAGGGTGGTGCTATTCCAGTCAGCCGGCACCACACGGCACCACACGGCACAGTAAGCCGGCACCACACTGCCAGATATCTCCGGCGAAATGTCAGCCACTGAATACAGCGAGTATATTTAATATCACCTCAAACCGTAACTAAACATAGGTTTTTGTATGAACAGATATTGAAAGGTAATTTTAAATTCTTACCACTAAAACAATATTATTTTCTCAAACATACAATGAAATATTGTCATTACATTCCTTATAATAGTCTCGGAAGTATGGTTTTTTGGGCGCGGCAACTGAAGGTGACGGAAATGGAATTTCATATAACTTTGCAGGCCTGCAAAGTAACTATTTTTTCGACGATTATCCATACAGAGGCAAAGATGGCGGTTGTTATAGCAAACAGCTGATGTTAATTTTTAATACATTTCGATTTCATTGTTAGTCGTGATTTTGCAAATTTCATTTTTTGAAGCATTTCTTTTATTTCATTGTATGTTTGAGAAAAGCACTATACATGCCTCGTCGTGAAAACGGATTCCCGGCCTCGTATCACTATCCGGCGTGGCTCGGCCGTATATACCCACTTGGCCGGAAATCCTCATTTTCCCGGCCTCTGATGTAATGTACCATTTTTGAATTATTATCGAGCAGCAATGTATTGCATATACTTGAAGCGATAGTCGTGACTTATGACGTCACGACTATCGACGAATGACTATCATTTAGGCACTGGTCCCACCGCGTTCTAGTAAGCTATGAGCTATCAGCTATTTCAAGGGACAAAAGATAATCGATCCCGTGTAAATAAAAGAGAGATATATGTCATAGCCGGGCGACCGTAGTTCTCGCCGGGCGATGAGCTAGAAATATATATATCTCTTTTAATTACACGGGAGCGATTATCTTTTGTCCCTTGTAATAGCTGATAGCTCATAGCTTACTAGAACGCGGTGGGACCAGTGTCTTAGACTCCGCATTTCTGGAGCAGTTTGTGTGAGGTCATTATGTAGACTCCATTAGTCGTCTATATATATTATAAGCAGAGCCCGGAAAATCCATAGCAAAACAAAACACTGTCGCAATCAAACTAGTGGTAGAAATATTTTTTTATCGATATCGAGTAAGATTTGTCTAAAAAAAATCATACCGGTATGTTTAGCTACATTATTTTTAATCATTCACGCCAATCGCAAAAGAAATGGTAATTAGAGGGTTTATTTATATGTGTTATGTCATCTAAAACGCAACGTAACTTATATTATCAACGTTACTTATATTTCATGTTAAGTAATAACCCTTCCCTTTTGTCGTGGCCGTAGTCGGGTGACAAAGATGTAATCAACCTCATCAATAAAAACCTCACTTGAGATAATTAGTATTCCGTAAGACATCGATGAACTCGATATCGATAAAAATTGTTTCTAACACTAGTTTGATTGCGACAGTCTTTTGTTTTGCTATGGATTTTCCGGGCTCTGATTATAAGTCAATGTTTATTGTGATTTTTTTTTTCACAGGTCGATGATTGGAGTGACCCAGTGCTGAACGCAGTGCGACGCTGTCAAATGTTCAATACTGTCAACGACAATGTCAAAGTAAGTTGTTTATACAAGACTGACCAGTGTTTGACCTCAGTCGCACCTGATGGTAAGTGTCGACGAGGTCGAGGGTGTAGCACGCTGGTTCAGCCTATTCACTCTTTGATTAAAGACCCAAATTATATCTTTCCGGGAATACAGATGAAGGAGCGAATTTCATTCCTTAGCAGTCATTAGGAAGGTAGAAGCGAATTTCGTGCGAATGAATGGAATATTCACAACGTAAGGATGAAACCGCTCCCCTCGCCTGGACGTCCGGTGGTGGAACGGAGATGGCGGAATTAATCGTGCAATTCCTGTGCACACTCTCCAAAATGTATCCTGTAAAACACAGACAAACTAGCAATTCTACACCTATATGTATTTCTAAACCACCAGCTACTTGATTTCACTGTATTTTTAATCACGACAATTCCGGCCTAGGGTAGTTTCCCATGAAGCCAACGTTGCTGGGTTCAAATCCTAGTCAGGGCATTTATTTGTGTGATGAGCATAGAAATTTGTTCTAGTCATAGGTATTTTGTATAATTTATATAAATGAATATTGCAGGACATTCTTGCACAAATTGACTGAGCCCCACAGTAAGCTCAAGAAGGCTTGTGTTGTGACTCAGCCAACGATATATATAATATACAAATACTTAAATCATCATCATCATCATCTCAGCCATAAGACGTCCACTGCTGAACATAGGCCACCCTCTTGGACCTCCATATATACCGGTTGGAAGCGACCTGCATCCAGCGTCTTCCGGCGACCTTAACGAGGTCGTCTGTTCAACTTGTGGGTGGACGACCTATGCTGCGCTTGCTAGTCCGTGGTCTCCACTCGAGCACTTTTCGACCCCATCTGCCGTGCAATGTGGCCTGCCCATTGCCACTTCAGCTTGCTAACCCGGTGGGCTATGTACCCGTGTACTCAGGAACAAATATCTGTGCTCATCACACAAATATATGCCCTTGGCATTTGAACCCAGGAGTCACCCACTAGTCCAGACCTGTCGGAAACTATTCACATTCCCATTTCCTCCAGGTAATCTTCCACCCAGAGTTCCTGACCTCGACGAACCCCCTCTTCGGTCTGGACTACGAGGAGTTCGTCCGAGGCTGCCACCTTGGCGTGTTCCCCTCGTACTACGAGCCCTGGGGATACACGCCGGCCGAGTGTACCGTTATGGGAATACCTAGCATAACTACCAATCTATCAGGTAATATTTCTCAAATAGTGTCTATATTAGTGTGGTCCAAAAAAATTTTTTTTTAATGTTCCATCTCCACAAGGATTTTATTACTGCAAAACTCATAAAAATCACGTACACCAATTTTCATTACAATCAAACATTATTTAGAGGTCGCGCAAAATTGATCATTTTCCCTATAGTAAAATCTATGGAACTAATTTAAGCAAAGAAAAAATGTTACCTGGGGGCATTTTAATGGTTTAATTTTTTTTTTAGATAGATATAAGAACATAAATATCAAACTTTTTTATAATTTTAGGATACGTTTATTTTTTTGCTATTGTATGAGATATATTTTTTTTCAGTTATGTTGAGCGACCAGTAAATTACGAGCAACCGAGTTAAGATTTTGCACACAGACATCTACTTGCTAGTAGAAAAAATGGAGCTCTGTGGAGATAACATTCAATACATTTTTTTTTACTTTATACAAACGTGGACCGCCCTAGTCTATATCTACCTAATGACCAGGACCTAGGACATTTTTTTTATTTATAGTTTAGTTTTTAGTTAGTATCTTTATCATGTTTTGTTTTATATTTTTGTGTTAATAATAAATGAAAAATTTCATTTTTTTTATCAGATCATAGGGCGACAATTAGAAATATCGATTATCGTCAATTATTGAATATCGAATTTGGGGTCCGATTTTTGTAATAGTCACCGAGTAATCTTCATAGAGATTCTCATTAATTATCTACGGAAATCACATGACTATTTCAAAAATCGGACCCAAGATCTTTTGACATGTTATTGAGTCACTCAACTTCATTTTTCATCGACTTACATTATCGTAACTGCCCAATCACTTGCCCCTAAACTGAGCATAAGATAACGGGGTGTAATGATGAGTAACTGATTCTATATAAAAGACGCAAATATCTCTTATTAACGTCACTGTGACAAGGTTCGAAGTGGCCTAGAAATCAAATTGGTTGACTGTACATATACCACCTACTTTCCACCTCAGGATTCGGCTGCTTCATGCAAGAACACATCGCTGACCCCCTGTCGTACGGTATCTACGTGGTGGACCGCCGCTACATCTCCCTGGAGGGTTCCGTCCAACAGCTGGCTCAGTACATGTTCGATTTCACCAAGTAAGTCTTCTAGTTCGCTCACGGGAGCCTGGGGTCCGCTTGGTAACTAATCTCGGGATTTGACGTTGTTGGAAAAGTATAAACAAACTCTGTACTTATTATCATACCTGGGATAACTCGGGGCATCTATAAGTGCGTGACCAAATATTTTATCGATAGTAAAATATATCGATGTCAATGACAACATCTAAATTTTATTAGACATATAGAAATATTATTTTAGTCATTTTGTAAAAAAAAAACGGGTATTTGCATGTTTATTTTAAAATAGGTTTCATAATCAATATTTTTTTCATGTTCGTCGGTATTAATGATTATACCATACCTAGGGCGTATGGCTTATTACTATTTACTTATTTAAAACTCTTCTTCTTCTTTCTTCTTTCTCTTTGCTCCATCCCACTTTAGGTGGGACTCCTAATTCGGCGGCGCCAGGACATTCTGTCGAGGGTTGTCGGGTCGGGTAAATTCTGGTTTTTCTGAAGTTTAGTCATACTGGTCCACCAGGTTGTTATTTAAAACTCTAGTAATAGAAATTAGTGACATATCGAGTAGTAATATATATCGACATTTTTTGTCGATATCAAATCCCTATAACTTGCCCCGAGTTGTCCCAGGCCTGCTTATTATCCCTAGCTGGCCGGTTGTAGCAACCATCTCTATGACGTAGTCATTTTATTGTCACTTATTTATATTTTGACTGACCGGTCTGGCATAGTGACCCTGCCTTTGAAGCCGATGGTCCTGGGTTCGATTCCCAGTCAGGGCATTTATTTGTGTGATGAGCACAGATATTTGTTCCTGAGTCATGGGTGTTTTCTATGTATTTAAGTATATTATATATATCATTGGCTGACTCAAAACACAAGCCTTCATGAGCTTACCGTGGGACTCAGTAAATTTTTGTAATATATATTTTATTTATATATTTAAGGTTATTTCGATATTTTTTTTAACAGAATGACGCGAAGGCAGCGTATTATTCAGAGAAATCGTACGGAACGACTTTCTGACCTTATGGACTGGAGGAACCTTGGAATTGTGAGTATCATCATCATCATACTATGCCTTCTAGCCTAATTGGTAGTGACTGCGGGTAAGGAAGCATATCAAACATTTAGTTAACTTCGTTCTAAGCAGTCAGATTTGGACTTATAAGTATTATTTTATATAAGGACGGTGGAAACAAGCATACGGCCTGCCTCATGGTAAGCGGTTACCGTAGCCTATGGACGCGTTGGCTACCCTTTAAGAACATGTACACTCCTTTTTTGGAAGAACTGTAGTACTGTAGTCCCTAGGGAAAACCTCGGCAGGGAGTTCATTCCACAGCCGGAGCGTTCGCGGGAGGAGATTCCTCTTAAACCGCTTAGTGCGCGACCCTTTAGGCTCCAGGGTGCGAGGATGAATGCACTGCCGACGGCGAGCGGTGCGGTGGTAGAAAGTTTCTTGCCGGTCATAAAAGTCAAAATGCTCGGGTCAGAGGTGTAGGGTTAGAACCGGTATTTTTTTTACTTTTTCTCTTTTACTTTTGTATACTCGACGTGTAAAAGTGCCCTTGTGGCCTACTTACTGAATAAACGTTTGAGAGTTTCAGTCTGCTTACGAAGCAGAAGGTCCTGGGTTCGAAGCCCGGCAAATGAGCCAATTTTTGGAGTCGCGCACTAGACTTTTAAAACACTATAAAAATAGATGTTTTTAAAATATGAGTGATAACAATAAAATGCCGATTCCTAGATTACCGACGTTATATGTATTGTAGGTAGTAACCCTGCCTATGAAACCGATGGTCCTGGGTTCAAATCCTAGTAATTTAGGCACATATGTTTGTTCCTGAGTCATGGGTATTTTCTGTTTAAGTATTTGTATATTATATATATCGTTGGCTGAGTCACAACACAAGCCTTCTTGAACCGTGGGGCTCAGTCAATTTGTGTAACGCTGTCCTATAATTATTTTATTATTATTTATAAGAAATGTATTTTTTTTTCAGTACTACCGCCAAGCCCGCGCGCAGGCACTAAAGACGGTATACCCAGACTACGTGGACCAAATGGACATCGAACTTGGCAAACGGTTCAACTACCCTCGCCCCATCTCTGAACCACCCAGCCCCACGCATTCTAGTAAGTGTAACAAGTAATGTACCAAAACGGAATAGTATGGCTGCCTTTGTATCCGTCACTTTCACACTCGCATACTTGTGGGAGCGTGACAGATAATGTGACAAATGATATATATCCGACCATACTTTTGGACCCGGGTATGTCCTTAAACTACGTCCAACAATGAGAGGTAGGGCACAGCGATGACCATCACGCTTGAATCTGGGGCAGCCCAACTGGGGAAGTACCTCCTCCTTACAGAAGACCACAGCCATAATAGCACTGCTACCTTTCAGGTATGTAGTGTTGTGTTCCTGATGGTGAGTAAGGTTCCCAGAGCTCCAACCCCTTAAAGGCCGGCAACGCGCTTGTGACTCCCCTGGTGTTGCGGGTGCCCATGGGCGACGGTAATTGCTTACCATCAGGCAATCCGTCTGCTCGTTTGCCGCCTATGACAGAAAAAAAAATAAAAAAAATACTAGGTTAGCGTTTAAGTTACGACCATAATCATAATGGTGGGCAACAGCATCCCTAGAATGCTGTGGATCACTGCGATCGCCAACCCGCTTGCCGAGCGTGGCTTATGGCATTTGTTATTGGGTCCCACATTCAAGGTCGGCCGGTTTGAAGGTTATGTCCAACAGTGGTCCTCTCAAAAACACTAAAGAGCTCCTCGTTATGGTGTGAAATTTATGACGAATTTTCAGCTAAGCGTAGTTTCAAGAAATTAAATCCCTGTCTTTTTTATTGTTTATCAGGTGACAAAATTTTGATATACCTACAATTTATTCCTCGGGGAGGTTATGAGAAAGTTAACCAACTTTGTGGTAACATTGTCTGTGGGCGTAAGTTAGTTTGTTTATGTTAGTTAAATTAAAAAAAAAAAAACTTATGAAAAAGTGACATGTTTTAGAAGTCCTTAGTTCAAAATTTTTAATAGGACCACTTTTAGAACTTAGTAGATTTGTGCAAGGTACAGTCAAGTGTAAAAATTCGTTCACTGCCAAAGTTTCAAAAATATGTACCGAGCAACTCTATTGTACAGTAAATAAGGTTGTAGGACGTATTTATGAAAGGGTTCTTTCGGTACGTATTTTTGCACTTGACTGTACCAATATTTTTTTTATACAAGACCGAGAAGTGTTTGACCTCAGTCACACCTGATGGTAAGTGACGAGGTCGAGGGTGCACGCTGGTTCAACAGCTTATTCACTCTTGCCTTGCAGAGACTTAAATTATATCTTTCCGGGAATACAGACGAAGGGAGCGAATTCCATGCCTTAGCAGTCCGCTATCTTAGAAAATTTAAATCAAATGCCTCTGCCGAGATTTGAACTCGCGACTCCGGGATACATGCCCGTCGCTCTAACAACTGAGCTACTGAGACCTATAACTTCTTCACTATATCCTTCCTTATCTTTCAAAAGTTGATTTCAACTATTAATTTATTTATAAGAATAGTTTACTAGCTGTGCCCCGCTGTGTTACCCGCGGTTTATTAGGGAAAAAACGTAGCCTATGTGTTAATCCAGGGTGTCAGCTAACTCCATACCAAATTTTATTAAAATCGCTCCAGCCGTTTAGACGTGAAGAAGTAACAAACATACACACTCACAAACTTTCGCCTTTATAATATTATTAATTGTATAAAAGCGGGTAACTCACGTTTTATAAGTCGAATATCGTTCGACATGTTATGTCTGCGTCAGTTAGCCAACGCGAATGGCTCATGATTATGCTCCTCGTTACGGAGTCTCACGATAGTTTTGTGTTTAAAATTTTATAATATTAGTGTAGATGGCAGACGTTGTTAAAAAAATATATTTATTATTAAAATCCTTCGTTTAAAGCTTATAAATATTTATTATATTAATATAATTTCAGGCACTTCTCAAAAATTTATGTTCGGTAGCGCTAAATCCAGTGGTAGGTTTAAAGATGTTTTTTTGTATACATAACAAAGCATGTATTTTAATCAGAAAAAACATTGTCAATAACAAATAATTTATTTAGTGACTCAGAACATTTCAACTATTCATTTGATATTAACCAGTCGCTTTTCGGTGAAGGAAAATATCGTGAGGAAACCGGACTAATTCCAATAAGGTCTAGTTTACCCTCTGGGTTGGAAGGTCAGATGGCAGTCGCTAGCGTAACAAGTGCTTACGCCAAATACTGGGATTAGTTGCCAAGCGGATACCGGTCTCTCATGAGCCGTTGCAACGGGAGACAGATGATGAGGTATTTAAGACAAAACAAAATGAATAGACAGGATATGATCCTCGTCACAAGTCGTCTATTTTTTTTAAATACAAGACTGACCTCAGTCACACCTGATGGTAAGTGTCGAGGAGGTCGAGGGTGTAGCACGCTGGTTCAGTAACAGCCTGTTCACTCTTGCCTTGAAAATACCTAGATTATATCTTACAGGGAATACAGACGAAGGTAGCGAATTTCATTAAAATTGTATTTCAATTTTTAATTTATAATATAAATAACATAATTCATAGTACACCTCCTGCCTCGACCGACGTTCATAAGCAACACAAAAGACTCGGACACGCAGACAGACCAACTCGGCGCGTCCCTCCTCGACATCAAAGATGAACCTTCGACCGAGGGGATAGAAGTCAATTTCGAAAAGCCGTTTAACGACGAGAGTGAAAACTATACGACGCCGAATGAGAACTTTCTGGAACCTTTAAGCGAGGCCGTGGTTCAGCAAATAGACCAGCTGATATCCAAGCTGAATGATTGTGTTGAGAAATAGGTTCAGTTCGATTTTTTTGAGTGGTTTTTGGCACCAGTATCTAGTGTCCTTAATTGCACTTTTTCACGGTTTCAAACTAGCGTTTTATACGCGCGTATAAGCTCGTTTTTTACGCGTACGCGCGCACGGGTGCGGATGTTTCTTCGGACACACATTTCAAATACGAAGGCCCAATACACTTGAGAAGGTTATTAGGCGTTAATGTGCGATTCCCACTGACCAGGTCGGGCGGAGTCGGCTGCCACCACGTGTCAGGGGTTGCTCGAGCGCCCAGCGGTAGACGACCGCACATCTCGGAGCGAATAAATCTAAATAGTGACCTGCTTTAATGTTCCAATCAGTTTTGAATCGTGTTGGCGAGTACCTACACGTAACTAATACCTAAATTAAAATGGCTAAATAGGACTTTGTATTGCATTAGAAGAAAGTGAACAAGTACAAAGAAAGAAGGAAAAACGCTGAATTGTTGATTTATATCAGAAGAGGTGTCAAGTCAGCGAATTCCATACGCTTAATTGTGACTTGAGATTAAACCCTCGAAATTTTTTCGGAGCGTTTTCTCAAATGGAATCGATCGGCGATCGGACGTCACCGGACGTGTCTGCGCCCGGCGGCGCGTGGGGGCGCCCGGCGGCACGCGGACGCGGCCGAACGGAGCAGATTACGAGCAATGACGGCCGAGAACCTCCGTCCACCTCCGCGAGCGCCCGACCGGCCGGCAGCGGCGCCAATAACATTCAAATATGGAATCTGACTACGGTACAGAAGCTCTATATTTCTTTGACAACTATTTAAATGCGCTTGAGCGCGCGCCGATTCCGCCCGGTCGGTGAGAATCGTACTTAACAATAGGTTAAGTGGTAACAAAAGATACCTGGCCAGACCCTTTTGCGGCGTGGTATAACCTGATGATCTTAATCGTTTCACGTAGCAATATTTATTGTAGTTGTCATCTAAGGCACTAGTGTAAGTTTCTTTTGACGTAAAAAAACGTTTACGAACGCGTAAGTGATAATGTTATTTATATAGGAAACGCAAACGCGTTCGTGACGTAAAGTTACGTTAAAAACTTACACTCAGGGCTCTAAACTCCCACCTGCGGCATGGAAGCATTAATATTTTAAGGGCCAAGGTAATGCATAATGTGCAATATTGATGCAGTTTTAAAATACACTGTGCACTGTGAAAAGCACTAAGGGTCGGTTGCACATAATTTTTTAACATAATCCCACTTTTGTATGATTATGGCACTGCTCCCACCGCGAGCTAGTAAGCTATGAGCTATCAGCTATTTCAAGGGACTGAAGATAATTGCTCCCGTGTAAATAAAAGAGACATATATGTCATAGCCGGGCGATCGTAGTTCATCGCCGGCCGATGAGCTGTAAATATATATCTCTCTTTTATTTACACGGGAGCGATTATCTTTTGTTCCTTGAAATAGCTGATAGCCAAGGATCGGACAAACGCCCGTCATTTTGAAAATATAACCCTGTTCCGTACAGCAGAGACTTCCTTATGTTAATAAAAAAATAGTATTTTATACATTTATTGGACCATAATTTATATCCAGTGACAAATTAATTTATGATTGACATTCCGAAATTTACTTTCGCCAATATAAGTATAAAATACGATTTTTTATTAACATAAGGAAGTCTCTGCTGTACGGAACAGGGTTATATTTTAAAAAAGACGGGCTTTTGTCCGATCCTTGCTGATAGCTCATAGCTTACTAGCTCGCGGTGGGCCCAGTGCCTAACTTATAAGGGAATGTATGAGATAGTGTATTGAAAAGGGTAATTCACGTTTTATCCTGTAACAACCTGCCCCCATTATTTTTGTAACACTTTCTGTCTAGTAGCTATCAGATATATCGGAGCTGGTCACAAATATCTGAACATGGACTTTATCGCCTTGACAATAGAGGCGTTACTACAACTATAGAACGTATTATATCGCGTATACTAATTTAAACTTCATCCCGTCGTTTCGAACACTTTAGCAGCCCGCCCTATAACCACGAACGCTGCTAAAGGGTTCGAAGCAGAGCCCGGAAAATCCATAGCAAAACAAAAGACTGTCGCAATCAAACTAGTGTTAGAAACATTTTTTTATCGATATCGAGTTCATCGATGTCTTACGGAATACTAATTATCTGAAGTGAGGTTTTTTTTGATGAGGTTGATTACATCTTTGTCACCCGACTACGGCCACGACGAAAAGGAAGGGTTATTACTTAACATGAAATATAAGTAACGTTGACAATATAAGTTACGTTGCGTTTTAGATGACATAACACATATAAATAAACCCTCTACTTACCATTTCTTTTGCGATTGGCGTGAATGATTAAGAATAATGTAGCTAAACATATCGGTATGATTTTTTTTAGACAAATCTTACTCGATATCGATAAAAAAATATTTCTATCACTAATTTGATTGCGACAGTGTTTTGTTTTGCTATGGATTTTCCGGGCTCTGGTTCGAAGTTTAAATTAGTATCGCGGCAACAGAAGACAATAATAGAGGCGTTGTTCTATTATTTGTGATGACAGTCACAAATATCTGAACAACGCCTCTATTGTCAAGGCGATAAAGTGCATGCTCCGATATTTTTGAATACCTTGGCTTGGTGGCGACTGTACTCATTTTATACTAATGATTTTTTTTTTAGGAACAACAACTCCAGCGGCGTCCGTCCACGGATCCGATGATGAAGATGAAGTAGATGAAGAAAAAGAACTGGCAGAATTGAGGATCAGTGACAAATAAAAAAAAAATTAAAAAAAATGTTTTCCTAAGGTGTACTATTACATAGCGCTGTTGGCTTTCTTAACATACCAGTAAGCGAACTAGGCAAGCCGGAGCTATGTAGCTTTGTACCAATAACCAGGACTTAACCGATAATTATACAAATACTTAAACACATAAAAAACAGCCATGACTCAGGAATAAGTATATTTTGCAATATTACGAATGAAAAGGTAATATGTGACATTATCTAGGAAAAGGGACCTTATTGTCGATGGCGCTTATGTCGTTGTTGAAGTCGATACAATACAAACGCAACGCGATTCGACGTAAGTGCCATAGACAATAAGGTCCCTTTTCCTAGATAATGACACATATGGTTAACCATATGTGTATGGTTGGAAGATTTTGTAATGTACAATTGTACACCTTATTGGCAAAGACTTAGGGTCTAAACTATATAGTTTTAAAACAAAATCAGATTCTTGTGAGTACAAACGGTACATACAGTGAGAAAATAAAATTGAGTTCAAATTGTAAGTTACACTGTTACCTCGCTTATTCATAACCGGAGCTCGGAATTTTCATGGCAAAACAAAAGACAGTCACAATTATACTAAAATGTGCGTCACACGCCAACATTTTTGCAATAATAAATCTTATCTACATGATATCAAGTCGTGGCGTGTGGGGCACATGTTCTGACTTCATATCAAGTCAATGGCGTCAAAAAGGTTATTTTTTGTTTTACCTTATAGTGTTAACTCTTTCTGTACCTTTATTTGTGTCATTTAGAGGAATGAAGTGTTATATATTTTTTTTATACAAGACTGACCAGTGTTTGACCTCAGTCACACCTGATGGTAAGTGTCGACGAGGTCGAGGGTGTAGCACGCTGGTTCAGTAACAGCCTATTCAC
This sequence comes from Grapholita molesta, assembly GCA_022674325.2. Classification (NCBI taxonomy): domain Eukaryota; kingdom Metazoa; phylum Arthropoda; class Insecta; order Lepidoptera; family Tortricidae; genus Grapholita; species Grapholita molesta. Next base: position 6,418,617 of record CP053145.2, on the reverse strand, counting down.
TCTTGCCTTGAAAATACCCAAATTTTATCTTTCCGGGAATACAGACGAAGGGAGCGAATTCCATTCCTTAGCAGTCTGCATTAGGAAGGTAGAAGCGATTTTGTGCGAATGAATGGAATATTCACAACGTAAAGATGAAACCGCTCCCCTCGTCTGGACGTCCGGTGGTGGAATGGAGATGGCGGAATTAAATCGTGCAATTCCTGTGCACACTATCTATCAATTAGTTAAATTATGTTTTGTCCAGTCAGCGTCATATAGTTGGTAGCATTCGAAGTAGTCAAATAGTTCGGTACACCATACAAATTCTATGGTGTACCGAACTTTTTGAGTACTTTGGACGCTACCAACTATATGACGCTGACTGTCCTTATCTGTTACATTAACGATTTTGCTTGTAAGATGCAGACAAAGCATAAATTAACTAAAATCGGTTACGAATAAGCGGGTTAGTATGTACAGTCGCCATCAGATATATCGGAGCTGTGGAGGTGGTCACAAATATCGGAACAACACCTCTATTGTCAAGGCGATAAAGTGCATGGTCAGATATTTGTGACTACCTCCACAGCTCCGATATATCTGATGGCCACTGTACACTATCGACAGTTTTAATAATATTTTATGAATACTACTGCGCCTGTTTCGGACCGCCCTCAACCGGTTTTGACATCAATAAAGAGAAGTCTGTGACATGCTGGCTACGCGAACGTACGCTCGGCACTATTAGTGCTTGACAATTGATCAATTATCTTCAAAACATGTCGCGTGAGTCTAAATAAACGTGAGTGAAGTCACAGTTATATTAAATAGTTATTATTTATAAATAAACATAAACATACAGGATAAAAAAGTTGTGGTGAAAATTATATTTTTCTATTTTTATTGTCTGATTATAATGTTTTTGGTATCTAAATATCTTGCCCGTTTATGTACAGTTAGCAAAACTATTAGCATTGCTGTTTACAAAAGTGTATGACAAGACAAGTAATTAATTTGTTTACTGTACATCTTACTATAATGTATATGTTTATAATTGTAAGTCATAAAAGTCTTAAGGCTTTATCGATCAACTATTATTTTTATTTAATTTTAAAGAGATCAGTAGTAATCAAGTACTATATATATATATTAAGAGATGTGACTTAGGTATTTTTCCTAATTAAAAAGCAATATTAAATAAATTCAGTGCAGAAATCGCGAAGCGTCTGGTTGACGTAACTGGTGACCGAAGAGCTGGCTTCCTCGTACAACGTATCAGCATTGCGGTACAACGAGGAAATGCCGCCAGCATCCTTGGTACAATGCCTGAAGGGTCTTTTTTTTAGTTTTTATCTAGAGTAGTTAAATAGTTATGGTAATGCCTAGCTTAGCTTGTATTTTTTTTAATATATAAAGATATTAACCCCCTAAAAATCAAATTGTTATAAAAAAAAGTTTTAACTTTTAAAATTGTTTTATATCGGTCAAAGGGTTTTTATTATAATATATTTTAAAACTGTTATCTCTTTATTAATTTTTAGATACTATTATGTATTTCTATTTTTTTATAATAATCCCGCCCGTGGGATATGATGTTTATTATTTAAATATTTTTTTATAAAATGTTACAACCTATAAAACCGTTATGGCAGAATATATTCTAGCTTATCTATAATAGAGGTGTATGTATTAATTCAAGGCGATATTCTCGAGTTGTAAAATAATCAAATTTGTTGCCCGTAATACACTGTCATCCTGTATGAATTAGAAAATTGCCTCAGTTTAGTTTCAATTCTATCTTTACAAACTTGTCTTCGAATTTAAAATCTATACTAATGTTTATTTATATTCTGTGAAGCTTATACATAGGTTATTTGCAATACAGCTTCCTGCGGAGGTCATCCCAAAGGACTACAGTATGGGGTTCTTCAAAAAGGGTGTAAAGAGGTTTTAACGGGGTCGGCAACGCGTGAATGATGCCTCGGTATTGTAAACGTCCATAGGCTGCGGTGACCGCCTACCATCAAGCGGGCCGCATGCTTGATTGCCACCTTTGTGGTATAAAAAAAAAGGGTGATTTCGGGGTCGTGGAGCAATAAAGCACAGACACATATTCATAGGTGAAGCTAATTATGTTAATTATGAATTGTTTATCACCGAAAATTATAATTAATTCCGGTGATTGTAAGTAAAAATAAAAATATTTAATTACAATTTGGTCACCCCACTAAATGTGAAATCTTGCCGCTTCCCATACTGTGTATGTCATATTAATATAATATTGACCAGTTACTGAGTCAGAAAAACTGGTTTTGGCTCTAACCGAAGTCACCCTGTATATCGAGGGTGCGTGGTCATAATCATAACCGATAAGTCGAGTAAATGGGATTTTGAATTTAGAACTATACGTGAACTACGTAAGATTGTTACTTCAATGAAATATTATATCGATTTATCGGGTTTGACCACGCAACCCTCGATATGATATAATAAAAACATATTAATGGTATGATATAAAGGAAAATTTTGGAAATATCTATTGCCTCGGGCGAGACTCGAACTCGGTAACTATGGGATACATACCCGTCGCTCTCCAAACTGCACGAGAACCCGTTGGTTGTGTTTTTTGCCACTATCTCCTTAGTTATATATTAATCCATAATTATTTTTGTTTCCATATATTTTTCCTCTATACTCAAGCATTATAATTTCGTAAACATTTTTGGGACGAAAGCTAAATTTTATTTACGACTTTTCTGTAGACATGAGTAAAATTATAGGATACAGACTTATTTTTTTAATGTAGGTACAGTCAACAACACTTTTAGCTATACATTGGTAGACCTTATTATATAAGGCATTAAGTCCACTGATGTACAGTTAAGAGTGTTGCTGTGTGTACTCTGGAAGTTCTAAAAATATATCTTACTAGCTGTGCCCCGCGGTGTTACCCGCGGTTTATGCCCGGAATACACGAGGCTAGTTTTTCAAGCCAGTATAGTAAGCTAGTAAAACTGTCCTGGCTTGAACACAGGCTAGTGCTGTCTACATGATGCCAGTAATTTTAAGTCAGTATACTGGCTTGAAAAACTAGCCTCGTGTATTCCGGGCATTATTAGGGGAAAAACGTAGCCTATGTGTTAATACAGTCAGCAGCAGAAGTGGCTAAGCGTTTGAGGTGTTCAAAATGAGGTCAACACGTCTCTATTGTCAAGAGAATAAGAGCGCGTGTAGCTCATTTTGAACACTTCAAACGCTTAGCCACTTTTGCTGCTGACTGTAGAAAGTGTCAGCTAACTTCATACCAAATTTTATTAAAATCGCTCCAGCCGTTTAGAAGTAACAAACATACATACTGACAAACTTTCGCCTTTATAATATTAGTGTAGATGTAGATATGCCCACAAGGTGATAACTATTGTCTACAGGAAAGACATTATTAAATCAGTCTGTATGACTAATATTGTTAATGTGACTCACATTCTTTAAATATAATATCATTGCTGATTTTTTTTTTATTGTAGGTAGGTATAAAACTTCGATGTATAAATAAATTAGTCCTCATACTGCCATTATGATTTTAAGAACTATTGTGCAAATCTAATATCAATGCTTGGATATACAGGATGTACAATCTAAAGGATCAAAACGGAAAAGTTTTATAATTATTTTGAGAGAGGTAAATTTAACTAGCTTTCTTATTTGCGTTGTTGTTATAAGTTTAAGTGTTAATGGAGGAAATGTAAGATTTATTTAAATCATAACACTTATGTGTCATGGGCAAAATGAACGTGTAAAAAAAGTAAAGACCAATGGGTACGCAACGGAGAACAAATCAAATTATATTTTATTAAATATTTTTGATTTGCATGAATTAAGTATACTTTTTATTTTGAAAAACAGAATAACAAATGTGAAATAATAACATTATATATAATTAACTTAAAACAAAAAATAAAATCTTATAAATAGTAAACTTGTCCTAGGTCTCGATTACTAGGTAGGGTGCCCAGAAGGCTGGCCGCATTCCCGCGTTGGATAGCAATGCTGATCCTCTGTGCGAAATGGTGACCAGCCCTCTGGTCACCAGAAGCCTCAATAAGGCAATCTCTTTGCATTGATTTTTTTAGTAGTTACTGAATTAATTATAAATTGAAAAGAATTACCAGATCTTACGGCGTTCGAGGCAGAATCTTCCCATCATCATCATCTGCCGTCATTTATTTCATTCAAAGCTACTGTTGACGAGAATAAGCGAATTATGTACAATACAGAATATGAGGAAACCATTGTAGAAAATTGTAGCAATTGCAAACAATACTGTGGTAAAATGCTTCATATTTCCTTTAAGACCCGTTTAGATTGCTCACCCTGTATCACATATACCTTCTTACGGTATTTAATTTGAAAATAAATTCTGCTGACGCAATAGTAAAGTGCACACCGGTTATTATAAGGACATACTACAATAATAATGATATTGTATAAAATGATGTTTTACTTAATAAAATATTTTGTATTTTTTTTTGTATTTTCTATACTAGTTCCGGTGTGCAAGCAGGATATCGATATAGCTCTGTCTCGCTCAGATATGATTAATTCTTGTATTTTTCCGTATAATATAGGTCATGAGAGCATTGAACTCATTAATGAATTAAGTGATTAGTTAATGGATTTGTTAATTAAAGTGCCATATGATCCATTTCGTGGTTTCAATAAAATGTTTTTAATTTTATTATAATTTGTTTTATTTACGAGTATGGAAAATACCTTAGCGGAGGTTTTATATTATGTAACTAGCTTTTCCTCACGACTTTGTCGGCCAGTCATGGCTGTCTTTAAAGTATGGTTGCGGTATAAAAATTATCCTATGTCCTTTCTCGTAGCTCAAACTCTCTCCATACCAAATTTCATCCCTATTAGTTCAGCGGTTTAAGCGCGAAGAGGTAACAGACAGACATAGTTACTTTTGCATTTATAATTTTTTTATGATATCGCATGTATAAGTTGATGATCTAATGAGTCCAGTCAAGGTCAAAAATATCGATACGGCTAAAGCGCCATAATATGTAAACATGCAACTTGTCACTGAGACCGCTAGTGGCCTAGCGGTAAGAGCGTCTGATTTGCAATCCGGAGGTCGGGGGTTGAAACGTATTATTCGCGGAAAACCTATAACGCAAAATGACTAGTGTAATATTTTGCGTACATCGCAAATGGTCTAGAACGCAAAATGACCACTTATTTATATCACTCTTATATCACTAGGTAGGTTAGGTTCATTAGTTTCCTTCAAATGGCCGAAGGCCAAACGGTACAGAATAGGAGCCTTATGTACGAAATATCATTTGATATTTACCAGTCGCTTTTCGGTGAAGGAAAACATCGTGAGAAAACCAGATTAATACCAAAGGCCTTGTTTACCCTCTGTGTTGGAAGGGCAGATGGCAGTCGCTTACGGCAAATTCTGGAATTAGTTGCCAAGCGCACCATAGGGTCTAATGAGCCCTGGCAAAATGCCAGGACAACAATACAGAATTAATAATAAAAAAAAAAATATTTTGGAATAATTGTTTATTATCTTACGTTTTGAAATACAAAAGTAAGGTTTATTACAAATAAAGTAAACACTTAAAGAGTTGATGTATAACTTAATACTATAGATTCATTTTTTATTTCGTATTCTTAAAAACTTTATCCTAGCATTTCTCTATACTATTACCTGTTTTCAGTTTTGTTATTTTACGAAAACTTTAAGTTTTTTTCTATGAAGAATCACGAAAATTTGTAATTCAATAATAAGTAGGTAACCCAAAGTATTTTTTCAACTGTATATTGTATCTTTTATATATTTTGTTTGTATTAACATAAAGAATAAAAAAAAAAAACGAATTTGCTAGGGTTTATTGTTTTTCTATTAGAATACCTAAAACCTAGTAATTCTGAGTAGAAAAATACGTTAAAAATGTAAATTCGAGGAACTATAGACTACTTATAATAGTTAAAAATTAAATTAATAAATTGTTCAAAAATCTTTCTACAAGGCTCGTCGACTCCACTGGTGACCGCAGAGCTGGCAGCTTCCTCGCGCAACGGATCAGTATTGCGATACTGTGGAGGAATGCTGCCAGCATCCTCGGCACCATGCCAAAGGGGCCTAATTTTAACGACGTTTTTTAAATATCTATTATTTTGTTTAGTTTTACTGTTTAGGTTGTTTATTAGGTATAGTATTGACTAAATTGACATATATCATAAACATTCAATTACTGAAGGTGCAGCGGCGGAAAGCGCCGAAATTTTTAAACGTAAAAAATATAAAAGCCTGGGCAGAGAGTACCATTTTGTACCGTTTGGCGTAGAGACGCTAGGTCCATGGGGTCCCAGCGCGCACAAACTTATTGCGGAAATCGCGAAGCGTCTGGTTGATGTAACCGGTGACCGAAGAGCTGGCGGCTTCCTCGCACAACGACACATCAGCATTGCGACACAACGAGGAGCCGCCAGCATCCTTGGTACAATGCCTGAAATGGCCTTTTTAGATTTTACTGTAACTAGATAAGTACATGTAGTTATCATAATACGATTGTAATTTCTGTAATTACTGAATAAAAATGAGACAAATATTATTTAACTATTAAGATTCGCTTTCACTAGGTTTAAGCTTAGATTCTTCTACCTCATCTTCTTTAATATCACCACTTGTTGATTCTCGCTTATTTTCGCTATTTTTACTTGAGTCTATTTGTACATCCTTATTTGAGTCGTTTTTATTAGATTCCATGATAGCGTCTTCATTTGATTCTTTTTTGTCTTCTTCGTTGTTGGGTTCTTCCTTACTGGCTCCACTTTCGGGTAATTCTTCCCTGATAGATTCCTCATTAGGTTCTTCCTTACTAGGCTCACCTTCAATTGTTTCTTCCTTGTTAGCATCTTCGATTGTTTCAGCATTAACATCTTCCTTGCTAACTTCACTTATGCTAGATTCTTCCTCGCCTTCATTTGATTCCTTCGGGTCAGTTGCATCTTCAGCGGATTTTTCCTTATTTTTTTCATCTTCATTCTCTTTTATCCTGTCATCAATGATGAAGTCGACATCGGAGTCATTAGTCGGTTTTAATTTGTCTATAACCTCATCAGCTTTGTCAGCAGTAAATATAAAGACATTAGTGACTTTCTCGTTTCCTACTGAATTACCGTATATCGTGGATGCTTCTACTTTATTCTCATTCTTAATTTTCTTATCATTATCGCCTTTGTTCTGATGACCTCTCTTTAAGTCCTTGTCTAGGTTGTCTGTGTGTGTCATATCTATTTCTTTACCGTCTATGATTACTTTTCCATCTTTGATCACAACTCCAGTTTCTTCAGGCTGATCGTTCAGTAAACACATCTGTTCGCCGCTTTTCTCGCGATTGCATATCTCTTGAATTGCTATTTTTCTTATATGCTGTGTACAAAGAAAAAGTAAATTACATAAACATGTAATTAATGTATTTATACTTAATTCTGTTAGGTAATATTTTCTAACTCTGCACTTAGTGGGAAATAATTTGTAAAAAATAATGATTTTTAGAGACCTCTTAAAAATAGACATCTACAGTCCGCAGCAGAAGTGGTTGAGATGATCAATATGAGGTCAACACATCTCTATTGTCAAGAGAATAAGAACACGTGTAGGTCATTTTGAACACTTCACCCGCTCAGCCACTTTTGTTGCTGACTGTACTATCGAACAAAGTGATCCATGACCCACCTAGATCGCAAATGGTTGAAAATGTCAAATCAATTTAATGACACTTTCAAACCGTTTGTCGACTAGGTGAGCCATGAATCACTTTGTTCGATAATACGTACCTATGTAGATGTAGGTGAAAAACTTAACTGAAGGACCATGTATATGTAGTTGTTCAGAGAATTAATATGGAATATTATGTCAAGTTAGTCTATTTCCTAAAATTAGTTACATGTTATGCCACAAATTTCTTCGCGCAACACTTGTAGTATATCCTAACGTTTTCAGAGGAGACTTAAAGAAGTAGGGGATCTGCTTGACGGGTTCCCGCTCTTCATATGATTAAGGAACATTTTGGAAATATCTATTGCTTCGGGCGCGACTCGAACCCGTAACTATGGAATCCATACCCGTCGCCGTACCCGAAGGTATAGGTAGTTTCACGAGAGTTGAAGTCACTCACACAACAACATCTCATGTAATGAAGGGAGATCACTCATTCATTCCATTCGTTCGACCTTTTGCAATCAGTACTTTATATAGTTGTGTGCGTAATCCATTCACCTCAACTCTAGTGAAACTACCTATAGAGTAGGGAACGTGTTTAAATATTACCTACCTTTTCTAACAGCTCCATGTAGGTAGCGGTCCATTCTCCCAGCCATTTCCAGAATTGTTCCTGAAAATAATAGCGTCCAAGATTAGGATCTAAGCTTTCACTTTGACCCGTCAAAGTTTTCCATTGCTATCTAAATTACAACAATGACTCTGATATATTTTTTTTCTAATCTGTACTTATTGACATTGTCTAAAAAGATTATAAACGAAAATGAGCAAGAATTAGAAACCAGAACGTCTACCATGGTTGACATTTTATCGCGCTATCCGTCACTTTCGTACTCACATACTTGTTAGAGCGTGACAGATATTGTGACAAGTGATAAAAACCCGACTATATTAGGCTAGCAGAAACAAACATTCGTGATAAACACTCAATAAATATGCTCTAGCCAGGATTCGAGCTCCGGACCCTTGCTTCGTAGAGTCCCTATCGACTAAGCTAGAAGGTCGGGTACAGTCAGCAGCAGAAGATCCTAAGCGGATCTTGATACTCTTATTCTATTAACAGTTAAGCTCATTTTGAACATCTCGCCGGCAACTTTTGCTGCTTACTGTACCAATATTGTAAATTTGTCCACTTACGCTCTTAAGCAGTTCGCTCATGATATCCGGTTTCTTTTCTTCTTCACTCTCGGCTGGCTCTTCGCTGGTTTGCTCAGTTTCTTCATTACCTTCAGTTACCAATTCAGGGTTTTCTGTCTCAGGTTCTGCGGTTTCCACTGGTTCAGGCTCTACAGTCCCCACTGGTTCTTCAATTGGCTTGTTGTCTTCAGGTTCTGGGTCAGTTATAGGTTCTTCCAATTCTGCTGAAGGTTCTTCAATAGGTTTGTCTTCTTCACTCTCGTGTATCTCTGGTTCTTGGCTAGACTCTTCTGTATTGGTTGGTTCGTTTTCAGTCTCAGTTAGTTCTGGTAATGGGTTTACAGGTTCTTGTATTGCTGGTTGTTCAGTTACTTCTGTTTGAGGCTTTTCTTCTTTCTGTTCCTAAAAAGTAACATAACATTATTTCATTTTCAAAGATGACTTTCCTGGCATACTATATTTCTAGATGTGTTTAACAGAATAATGACGCGCATACCAACGTAAGTACTGAATAATGATAAAGAGTTTAGGAAACGGTATGATGATCACCAGTAATAGTAAAATGCGAGCGAAATGGATTATAATAACGAAGTGGCAGAGGCCGATTTTCGTGCACTCGAATTCAAGAAGTTTGGTGATCAAATAATGGCACACGAATATTTGGTACCATAATGTTTACACGAAATGTCTAATTTCGATACCGATTATTAATTTCAAGCATTCATGTTTCTAAAAAAACGTTTCTTCCATAACATACACACTCACAGCTTATGACTTATAAGTTATAAATAGCTGTCTCGGCGCCAACTACGAATTTGTAGTTTTTGGCGTCGAGACACTCGATCCGTGGGGCAGGGGCGCCCGCGGGCTCCACAAGACCTTAAGCAAACGTCTGCGGGAGACCACTGGTGACCCTCGCGCGGGCGGCTTTCTTCCACAAAGAATGGCCATAGCAATTCAGCGCAAGAATGCCGCCTGCGTGATGGGCTAGAGGGCCTAATTTAGATTTTAATTTTACTTAAGTATTTTTAAGTTACTTGTATTTATAGTTTTAATTTTATGTAGCACCTTACCTTTCAGTATTAATGCATATAAAAAGCATAATACATTATTGAATTTAGTTATATTATAAGCATAAAATTATGTATATAAGAGTGGTAGTTTCTTGGTAATTATTACCTCCTCCTGGCTTGGTGATCCAAGGTCATAGGAAACTGGTGGGTTGACCATATCCTGGAACAATTTTAGTCAATTTGATCATGCATGTTGTACCAGAATTTCTAGGTAAGGTGCATTGGGGCTTAACATAAATTTTGATGAGTTGACTAATGCTCTACATGTTTATTTTCACCTCACTCGCTCGGAAAACCTTAGTTTATAGCGCGAAATCTGCGTGGAAAAGCTTATTTTATCCGCTAGCGTGGAAAAGTCATTCGAATTTCGAAGCCGATTGTTGTAATTCTCTGTGGTCCATTACTTTTTTTTTTAAATATAAAACTCCTTCAACGCGTGACTGACGCCGCTACCGCGAAAAACGATATTCGTAAATTTCGGACTATTGTCTCTGTCACTCTCATCGGAGTAAAAGAGAAAGATGCTCGCAATATACGAACTTCGATGTTCGCGGTACCGAGCCTGAGTTCATATTAACCATAGATAAATAACCAAACAGAAACATGATTTGATTACAGATTTTTAACTTCTTTATTTTTACCTATACTTTATTTTATGCCAAATAGGTTTTATTATAAATACTAATATTTTATGTCAAATTGGTTTTATTGTAAATACTAATAGTATTTCTGTTATAGTATTTATGTAATTTACATATTTTGGCTAATTAATCCATTAAATAAAACACAATTATATTGTTTGTTTGAGAAAGAAATTGACATGTAATTAATATTGTAATATCTGAACGCAACCGAAAAAAAAGAAAAATTGAATAAGTTTTAAGTTATCACAATTCACGTAATAGCAAATTTGTCGGATTTGTCCTGTGCTAAGCTCTTTGAACTCAATGTTTGAACTATAAAAATGTGTGGTTCTAGCAGCGATGCCGATATGATTTCCCTGAAAAATCGCGCGATATGTTTCTTTTATTGTTTTTCTTCCCGCTCGAATTTTCCTCGCTGTAGTGAGGTGAAAAGATGTGTGTTCCGCATGGCTGCAAAATTATTTGGCGTCTCGTGTCTTGAAAGCCTCGCTACGCTCAGGAATCTATCTTTGAACCATTCGCTTCGCTCATGGTTCAATCATAGCTTCCTTCGCTTGCTCTGCTTTCAATTTCAACACTAACGCCAAATAACCACTTTGCAGCCTTGCATAACAAATAACTATTATTATTTATAATAGTTTTGTAGGTATTGTCGTTTTTAGGCTGCCTATGCTTTTATTAAGATTATATTTATTATAATTAAGCGGTAATTTACCGTTATGTGTATTGCGGTTCATAATAATTATGAAATAATTAAGATATGATATATATTTTTAAGACCCTGGGGAAATTATGAACTACCTTGGGGTTATTACGTGTTTTTGTAAACTCAATGTTATGGCGCTAAGTCTTAAGGTTTCTATTCATTTTTTGATTATAATTACCCCGCTCCACGAACTATCGTGTAGGTATCACAATAGTTGAAGAAAACATAATTTTACAGTATTTATATTTCGTAATTACCCCTGTAAGTGGTTGTGGTTCTCAAAATTATTTATTGATATAGCCTTGGATAGATTACGAGATAAATGTCTTACGACATGACTATTGTCGGCGACATATTCAGCGAAGTCAGCCGATGTCGCTGAACATATCTGGTATCATCGTGCGACTTGTATCTGTAGTGACGACTTCAATTTACACACTATCGTAATTTTCTGTTTACCGCCCTCAATCTCAATACACAATGTACTAATAAAACTGACCTTTTTGTGTCCCTATTATTACGCGCCGGGGACTGCGGAATCCTACATTGAGCATGACCCGAGGGCCCGATATGCTCTTTGCCGGTTTATTTTTAAGAGCGACGACATATAGTTTTGATCTTTGGGCGGCTAGAGGATAATGCAGATTTGAGTTCAAACAAACGCGTCTATTCTATCCAGTCAGCCAGGGAACACGAGAAACATTGTTTGTTAAAATGTGGCACCGTGTTGTCTAAGAAAAGAAACTGATTCGTCGCCATTGTTTTTTATGACAAAGATGGCAAACGAGAAGGTGGATTGCCTGATGGTAAGCAATTACCGTCGCCCATGGGCACCCGCGACAGCAAGTCACAAGTGCGCTGCCGGCCTTTAAGGAGCCCTCGGAACCTTACTCACCATCAGGAACACAACACTACATACCTGAAAGGTAGCAGTGCTATTATGGCTGTGGTCTGTAAGGAGGAGATACTTCCCCAGTTGCGCTTCTCCAGACTCAAGCGTGATGGTACTTCGCTGTGCCCTACCTCTCATTGTTGGACGTAGTTTAAGGACATACCCGGGTCGGGGTTTGTTACTTATACTTACGTTCCAAACATGGCCGCCTCCAGACGTGAGGTTCATGCCGTAAGTCTTGGGGATATCGTCTACTGGCTGCGCGGTGGCGAAGATGCTCTCCATGTTGTCTTGCATGATTTGATGGTCTTCGGGGCTCGGTTGAGGGTTGCTGTACGGGTTGTCCGTTTGCTCGTACGATGTCTGTGAATAGCTATTTGATATACAAGGGAGCAAAGACAGTGTTTACCTTCTCGTGCTAATATTGAAGAACGAGGTAGCGAAAGACTTCAAAGAGTGGAATCTTGAGCATTGGGAGAGTCTCAAGCGAGAGGGGAACACACTTTGCTACCGAGTGCAACACAATTTTTCATCTCACTACCGTGAGGAAGACTTTTAACTTCCAACCTAGAGGGTAAACTAGGCCTTATTTGGATTAGTCTGGTTTCCTCACGATGTTTTCTTTCACCGACAAGCGACTAAATATCAAATAATTCGTACATAAGTTCGGAAAAACTCATTGGTACAAGCCGGGGTTTGAACCTGCGAACCGGATTGCAAGTCGCACGCTCTCATCGCTTCATGGTGAACCAATAACATGGTAAGATCGCGAGAATCCAAAACCGGTCATTGTGGGTAGGCCTATGTCCAGCAGTGGACGTCTTTCTGATATGACGATGATTTTTTCTACACTGCCAGTTTTCTATATGGTCTTGAAAGTAGTCCGGACTCACCGGTCGTTCTGTAGACGATATGGCGTCTCTGATGTAGTCCGGCAGATTGTCGTAGTTGAGCGGCGGGAGTGTGGGGGCCTCGGGCATCTCCTGAAACATTTGATACGTAAGAGATTTTTCTTATACCTATCGTAAAGCGTTGAGACTTGGTGAAGCGTGCCGGCTTTCAAGCTGTACCCTTACCATGAGTTGTGACATTGACGTTTTCGATTACGATTAAAGCGGGTGGAGGGGGTAGCCTAAACGATCACAGCGCTCGCTACGGCTAAAATTGTCATTTTAGTCGCTGACTTGAGCTGTCAAATCCATATTGCAGTAAACATTTTCTAATCGTTTTAATAATGTTACTGACTACCATTGTCCAAAATTGTGTAATATAGTAAAATAACACAAAATTTCATTAATATTTTTCACAATATTTACTTACTTCTTGTTTGACAGCGGTGACAATATTGTCCATAATGGCCGCCTGTCACGTGGCGCTGTCGTCGCGCTCGGTCCCAATTGAGTTTACTATCTGTGCATTTCGTTCGCACTAAAATAGTACAAGCGAGATGCACAGATAGTAAACTTGATACTCGTTATCGAAAACGTCAATGTCACAACTCATGGTAAGGGTACAGAACACGGAGTACCCTGGCACGTACGAGTTTCTCGAAATATGTGTTGGAGACATTTGATATTTGTGGTAGTCCACATGGAGAAGTACCTTATGGCGCTTGGCGCTTTCGTTGCAAAGTGTCACATTAGTATTGAAGCGTCATTAACAATAGCGTAAGCGCCAAGCGCCATCAGGTACTTTTCCATGTGGACTGTTTACGGTAAGATAAATATGTCTAGTTATTTTCCTAGCCTAAACCTTAGTTTACTGATATTATTGCGAGATAGAATAGAAAAAAATAAACTTGTAGACCTAAGCAAGTGGAATATTAAGACATTCGCCTATTAGTATCAAATAAATAAATAATAAATAAATCAATATTTCGGGATAATTTTACACAAATCGACCTAGTCCTATGGTAAACTCAGTAAGGCTTGTGTTGTAGGTACTAGACGACGATATATAATAGATAGATACATATAAATACTTAAATAGAAAACACCCATGACTCAGGAACAAATATCTGTGACATCACTGGACAGACTGGGATTTGAACCCAGGACCATAGGCTTCATAGGCAAGGTCACTACCCACTAGGCCAGACCGGTCATCAAATCAAATAAATTTTCTTATTTTAGTTCTTATAACAAAATGGGTAATAATTTTGCTTGCCTTAATTTTCTCTCCTTCCGAGCCTTCTTCCGATGACACCTCTGGCTTAGATTCTTCCTGCGCTGAACCATAACCATTTCCATTCGGTTCTCCAACAGGGCCTTCATTTACTGGCACTCCTAGCGGAGCACTTGGTTCAGGATCTTCTAAAGCTGGTGCAGGGTTTTCAAAAACTTCTGGTCCAATAGGATTCGTAAATCCTGATTCTGATTCGTCTTTTGAATCATCGCCTATGATTGGTTGTACAGGATAATTTGCACCACCGTTTGGTTCTTGATAGTCATTAATTGGTTGATCTCCATTCACATCTGGATTTTCGTTTGGTTCAACATTCTCATTGATTGGTTCAGGGTTTTCAAGTCCTGTCTGCGCGCTAGGCTTGTTAGTAGCAACGAAAATATCTTCAGAACTGCCGGAATCGCTAGGTTCAGATACAGGAGGGATATAAGCGCTTTCACTGGATGGTGGTATGTTTTCCTGACTTTGCGATGACCCATATCCCTGCAAGGAAAATAAAAATACTTTTACATACATATTTAAAGTCGATAACTTTACATTTAATTATCGAAGAAATTTATTCTTCTAAGATGCTGAAATTAAGTGTGACGATAAAAAATTAACACATAAAATACCAAATATTTTCGGCATACAAAAAGACAGACCATGTATGTTTTGAAGTTATGTTTTCATGGGTAAATCCTGTCTCACACTTTTTCTTACGTATATCTTTATCTATTGCAATTTTTATGGGTACTTCTTTATTTATTTTATTATTTATCTTCCGTACACGGAACAATGGTGTTCCGGACATTTAGGAGGCGTACGCGGAGCCAGATCGAGCCAACGCGCAGAGGCCCTTTCGACAATTTAATGAAATGTAAGGGGTACACTAAGCGGATGTTGCCCCTGTCCATATCATGGGACGCGCACAGAGACAGCACCCGCCATGGTGTAAGGACTATTGAGTTTTAATGGGAACTAGAATGTACCAGGCTATTGGGTGGAAAGGATGGACTAGCTACTGGGCTATTGGATAAAAAAAACCGGACGTCTGCCTAATAAAATGGTATCCAATTTTATTTCCGGCAGACGGTGACTCGCCCTGTGCGAGATGGGCCCCCACAAAAAGCGACATCAAAGATGGCTCGAGGGCAACACCGGTGCATAGGGCTAAGGGTAGAGAGGTGTCACTGGACTTTAAACATATAGCCTACTCGCCACTTAGGTTTCCACATCTACCCTCGAGAACGCAGCTCTCGCGATTATTTATTATTATTAAAAATACAGTACAAGATTTTGTTTTATACATAGCCCCACAAAACTGTTTTCACAGTTTGACTGTGGAGTCCGGAGTCTCTACTCATAAAAGATATGTAATGCGTTCTGCAAATTGGTGATGTACGTCTAGACTATGACAATATTAAAATAACTAATAATTTAACAATACGCGGGTTACATAATATTAAAAAGATGCATTTTCAAGCGGCTCTTAAATTTATGTTTTCTAGGTTCTAGTGTTATGTGTGCGATTACACGCAACTGCGGCATACTTTTTATATATTTATGTATGAATTAATATGAAAGTGCTGGTGGCCTAGCGGTAAGCGCTTGCGACTTGCAATCCGTAGGTCGCAGGTTCAAACTATGTACCTACGAAATATCATTTGATATTTACCAGTCCCTTTTCTGGGAAGGATAACATCGTGAGGCAACCGGACTAATCGCAATAAGTCCTAGTTTGTCCTCTGGGCTTAAAGGTCAGACGGCAGTCGCTTTCGTAAGAACTAGTACCTACGCCAAATCCTAGGATTGGTTGCCAAGCGAACTCAGGCTCCCGTGAGCCGTGGCAAGGAAGATCATCAACATCATATACAATACCTACCAAATATTTTCAGGAATACAAAAAGGAAATCTAATGAAATATCTGCACTAAACAATTTACAAAAACACAACTCTGCACTATCATTGAGCACACAAACACACCATAATTTTTTTTAGTAAAGGTTGCACAGAAACAGCTTTTTTTTTTATAAACTCTGACAGCGTAGCGACCACTCTTTAGGGACCAGTTAGAAAACCAGCGCTGGGCTGCATAGCTTGGCACATGCTGAAACTGGGACCCATTTGCCTATATTTAAGTTTGTTTTTTTTTTTTGTCTTTTTAATGTTTATTCAAGTGATTGTTTCTTCTCTTTCGTTCTATTAATTGTAATTGTATATTTTCTATTTAAGGCAAATAAAAGAAATCTTATTCTTATTCTTATTCTTAAATCCGTGTATGTTTTCAGTTATGTTTTTATGGGCTCACTCAAATATTATAGTGTGGATTAATGGAGATTAGTAGGAGGCTTAAACCTAGAGTTTTTTTTTTGTTTTAATTGATATATGTTCAAAAGATAAATTGACGTACCTCATCTGTATTTCCGCTAGATGGTCCAAGCTCGTAGTATGTTGGTGGTTTATTGAGGTTCTGTAAATAAACATAAACATTATCTTACACAGACTTAGGGGACTTAGTTTTTTTTAGTTTCGTTTATTAAGTAATCTTTTTAATACACTTTGTGTAAATAAAATTAAGGATTCAAAAATCTAGGCCACTTCGAACCTTGTCACAGTGACGTTAATAAGAGATCTTTTGCGTCTTTCATATAGATTTTCACTGTGGCAAGGAACTAAGTGGCCCATAAATCAAATTGGTTGACTGTACATATAATTTAGGAAAATAAAATATAGGGTCCGTGGTGGGGGATTCCTTCGACTCAATATGAAAAGGCGAAGAAAAATTGGAATTGCCTAAGAAAAAAAAAGGAGCGCCGCAACTGCAAGAGGTCCACAGTGTACAGTCAGCAGCAAAAGTGGCTGAGCGGGTGAAGTGTTCAAAATGACCTACACGCGCTCTTATTCTCTTGACAATAGAGATGTGTTGACCATTTGAACACCTCAACCGCTGAGCCACTTCAGCTGCTGACTGTACATAGTCGGACTTAATGCTACTTACGTTCCAAACGTAACCCCCATCAGAGTTGAGGTTCATGCCGTAGGTCTTCGGCTGCATGTAAGCTTCCTTGCTAGCAGAGCCGGAGGAAAACGGCGCGTCGGGAATCGGCTGGAAAATACATAAATATTACAGGATATTCTTACACAAATTGCCGAAATATTTATTTATTTATTATTTATAATGTTCTTTCGCTTTTCAAATTGAGAATTTTCTTTTTACATGGCAATTAAGGGGGCGGGATTTTTATATGTTGAAGGACATTTTTGAATTAATATTTTAAGAGGGTTACCTGCATGTCGGCTTGTCTTTTTCTTCTATTTAAAGAGTCCGGTAAAGCCTGTAAGACAATAGATATTATTATAAAAAAAAACAATCCGCTGAAAAACACGTCAACATTTTAAAAACAATACAATTAAAACTGTTGTGAGCCATGTTACTTACTTAGTTACAAACGGATAAACTCACGTGTAATTATATCGCACTAGGCGACATGTTTCGGCATGTGAGCGATACACCCTCAACGCGATCGGTGTGTCCTGACTCGGCTTATTACCCGAAACATGTCGCCTAGTGCGTTATAATTACACGTAAGTTTATCCGTTTGTAACTAAGTAGTATTAAATTTTAAGGCAATTTTTGAAATATATGTTATGTTCTTGGTTGAAAAAAAAAACTTACCATACGTTTCACAGAATACCTCTGTCTCATTTGGTCGAAAAGATAGCTTCTTCCTTTATAAGCCTGAAAAATAAGTGTTTTTAGTCAAGGAACATAATTACAAGACATAAATACAATGTGTATACAAAACCGCATTCCTCGCTGGCAAACACACTAGCGACATCTATCATATGTAATAGCAGTACGTCTCAGTACTATGATAGACATACCATTTAAGTAGACGTGGCGTGCTAATAACAAAACCACGATGGAATACTCGTAGACCAGTAAAATTACCAAAACCTGGACATAATTCGATAACTGTAATTTTTTTTCTATGAAATAAAGAATTGTTAGTTCTTTTTAAAACATAAAAAATTAAACATTTTACGGTTCCGCATCAATGTAAAAAACCCAAGACCGTGGGTTTAACATTGTAGTACGTACAACAATAGTAATATTATCTATTCAATTACATTTTGGCGACCTTAATGAGGTCGTCTGTCCATCTAGTGGCTGGACGTCCTACGCTGCCGTCTCCACTCGAGCACCTTTCGCTGGATGCAGGTCGCTTCCAACCGGTATATGTGGAGGTCCAAGGGAGAGGCCTATGTTTAGCAGTGGTCGTCTTGTGGCTGAGATGATGATGATGAATTAGATTTGTAATTTCTTATGTTTTGAAGAAAACGTGATCATAGAATAATACGGTCTTGAGTTTTTTACATTGACGCGGAACCCTAAAATGTTTAATTTTATATATTTTAAAAAGAACTAACAATAATTTATTTCATAGAAAAAGAAAATTACAGTTATCGATTTATGTCCAGGTTCTGGTACTTATACTGATTTATTTTCGTAATTTTACTGGAAAGGGATGGTCTTATGTAACTTTCCATAGATATAGCAGAGACGCTATTTTCTTCCGTCCTTGTCATAGTCTCACATATTTTTGTTCTCCTCCAAACCTTTCTGAACTGTCAAAGTTGACATATACTGGGACAAAGTCGAGTTACTTTAGTCAAGGTTATGAAGTAATGTAAAATAAAATATACTCACTTCTTTGACATCTTCGTCCGTAAGAGGTTTTTGTGTAGTCGTTAGTTCAGGCTCCTGTAATAATAAATATTTCATTATTTCTAACGTTTTTGATCCTCGCGACGAATCGATAAGTACTATACAAAATCGTGTAGTCCATAAAATCATGAATAGGAAGATCAGCTCTCCGTTGAGCTCATTCGGTGATGCTACGACAGCTAACACACATTTAGTTCACAGACAAAATAATAAATAAGTACATAAACAAAATTCCTAACTGCGTTAATTAGTTGAATGTATTTTCCAATCGATACTATTCGAATATTCTTGGAAACTATTCATGATTTTATACAGTCTGTAAATCTTATACGGGCGAATCTCTTAACGGAGGGTAGAATAGGACATATTTAGATAACTTTTGCTTAGAAGTACAATTACAATTTGATCCATATAAAAATAATCGAGCAACACACTCGAGTTAAACACTCATTGACAGTTCGGTTCAAAAGCTCATATCGCGTAATGTTCGTAGTACATTACTGCTCAGAAATTTTACAAAAATTAATTACATATGTATAATAGGTATAATTCAGTGATCGGTTTTTTGGATTCGACATGGGGTGAACGACCTCAAACATTATGTTAGTATGGAAATGCCCCCAGAATCCGGGCTTTAGGTTGTGAGAAAAGACAAAAAAAAAATACATTGTGTTTATTTTATTTTAAATTATAACATAATCAAAATAGCTGATATACAAGCGACTTACTCGCCGTTATTTTGTCCAAATTGAACAAATGAGCACAAGTTTTCACACTGACAGCTCATTTGCGGCCACCAAATCGGCATATTTTGTACCGTTTGTACAAAAGTTCGACGAGTAAGTAAAAAATCCCTTTCACACAATTTAAATTGTTTTATTTTTGATTAATTTGTTCGGTATCGCGGGAAACTGTCGTATCTATATTAACTTTTCTACATGATATCCCGCGAGGGTGAATCCAAAAAACCGATCACTTAATTAAAGAAAAACCTTTTGGTTAATGATTATACTGGTAAATCCTATGTCTGGTTTAATTCTTCGCCCGTTTTAGACTTACACAGAGTAGACTACACGACGTTGTATAGTATCAATTCGTAGGGTCATTTTTTGATGCACTTGTACCACAGAGACAAAAGACCTGTCTCTGTTGCAAGTATTTGTAGTTAATGTCACAATTAAATATAATTTATCTTTATTTATCTATCTATCATATCCATATCAAGGAGGCCGATTTTTGAGAGTCGTGTACTTCAATTAAAAATAATTTGAGGCCAAAGATAATTGGACACAAAAGTTTTTCACGGTTGAAACTAATAACAAATCAAATTATTTTTTATGAAATATTTTGATTTGCTTTGATTATTAAGTAGTAATACTACTATATAAATTAAAAGTTGAAATAGATAACATATACTTAAAAAAAAACTACGAGGACCTCCGGTGTTCGAGACGGGATTCGAACCCGCATCTGATGCAACGGAGATGCGTTTTTTCTTAAGTATATTATGTTATTTATTTCTAATTTTTTTCACGGTTGTTTTCGTGATTGTATAGTTTAGATTCCTACGATTATTTACTTATATCATTCATGCTTCTTAGAGTTTCAAAATGTCACGATTCGAGCATCGAGTGCTCAAAAATCGGCCCGTGTATAGGAAAACAATGTCTTTGAAACAAGACTTAGATAACTATAATAAATAAATAATAAATAAATATTTCGGGACAATCTTACACAAATCGACCTAGTCCTACGGTAAGCTCAGTAAGGCTTGTGTTGTAGGTACTAGACGACGATATAATAATATATAATAGATAGATACATATAAATACTTAAATACATAGAAAACACCCATGACTCAGGAACAAATATCTGTGCTCATCACACAAATAAATGCCCCGACTGGGAATCGAACCCAGGACCATCGGCTTCATAGGCAGGGTCACTACCCACTAGGCCAGACCGGTCGTCGCTAATAATCGTAGTAATCGTAGTCGTAAGGTCGGTTGACTCGAGATATATCCTCACCTCTTCATGGTTCCCATCATCCTGATCTTCTAACTCCTGTTGCTCGCTCTCCGGATAACTTCCATCAGGATCTTGGTCTTTTTCATCATAATCTTCTAACAGTTGTGCTAGATCAAGAAACTGGTTGCCATGGCTGTTCGTGAAAGACCGTTCGGTGACAGTTGGTTCCTGTGGAAATTTTAAGGTTATAGAGATTAAATTATTTTTTATTATGCAGAAACGTTTGCTAGCGAATATCTTCGACATTTAAATTGAAAGAAAAATAGAAAAAAAATTCTCGGAGCGGGACTCGAACCCACAACCACTGGATCACTAGCCCAGTGCACTTCCATTTTCTATCTTATCCTTCGTGGTATACGTCATCATGGGTGACGGTCGAGTCCCGCTCCGAGTCAAATTTTTCTATTTTTCTTTCGATTTAAATATCGAAGTTATAGAGATTATTTAACCTCGTAAGGCCCACCATACTAAAATATTTAATAGTTAAAACCAATATGATTATGCAGTTAATTGGGTTGAATTTTCTTTGGTACGAAAACTAATGAAACAAAAGAATCTCTACCCTATTTCCTTTTACAAAAGATTTAAACTCCATTGAAAGGGAGTGTACATTGTAATGCACACTGGGTCTTACGAGGATATAACAATAATCGTCTTTTCTGCGGTTAATTGTTAACGGCTAATGTGATTACAAGTTTTTGTAGTACCTATAGTGTTACGAACTACTAATGCGTGTGCGTAACCGTCTAACCGTGGTTCAGGAGGATGGGCACCACGGGTTTAGTTGTCAGAGGCGCGCTGGGCTTTCGCGTCACCATGCGATAAATGAGGTGATTTGCCTTTCGTCTCAGCCAATGTTCCCTGTGTCCTGGAGCCTCCGGGGTTGTGCCGTTCGGATGGTTAAAGGCCAGATGGTCTTACATTGGTTCCCTGGCAGAAGGGTCGGTGTCTCTTGTAGGAGGAGGATGTTGTTTGGACCCGGGTATGTCCTTAAACTACGTCTGACAATGAGAGGTAGGGCACAGTGAAGTACCATCACGCTCGAGTCTGGAGAAGCCCAACTGGGGAAGTACCTCCTCCTTACAGAAGACCACAGCCATAATAGCACTGCTACCTTTCAGGTATGTAGTGTTGTGTTCCTGATGGTGAGTAAGGTTCCCAGAGCTCCAACCCCCCTTAAAGGTCGGCAACGCGCTTGTGACTCCCCTGGTGTTGCGGGTGCCCATGGGCGACGGTAATTGCTTACCATCAGGCACTCCGTCTGCTCGTTTGCCACCTTATGTCATAAAAAAAAATGCTACGTGTGTTAGCACTTTTGCACTGTCCCATTGTGGCACCCTGTCCAAACTGCTGGCTCTGCTGCGGAGTATGCGGCTAAGTTAAAGCATGCAAAGTAATCTGTCTTGTACCTACGAATTTGTTCCGGATGCGGTAGAGGCTGCAGGGTCTTGGGGTGCGGAGGCTAAGGAGTTTGTGTGGGAATTGGGTCGTGGACTTAGAGAGAGGGGTTGCGATCCTCGCTCCGGATCGTATCCAGCTGAAGGTGACCATCAAAACGCAACCCATCAATGCTCGACCCCGGAATGAACAGCCCATCAATTGGCGACCATGATGTACACGGATTGTTGGGTCGTCAATTCTCGGGTTGCGCATTCTCGGTCCGTACAAACGCGTTACGGTACAGCAATCCGAAGCCACGTTTTGTACAGGGCAACAATGCTCGACCCATCAATCCGCGACCAACAATCAGAGTCCCTTGGCTATGAATTGTTGGGTTGTGCATTGTTGGTACGGGTTGATAAAGCACGACCCAACAATTAACGACCCATCAATTGGAAGCCACAGAAATATCATATGTGACAGAGTCCAGATAGGTGCGACGACGAGCGAAGCGAGGAGGAGTGTGTTAGGTTGACCGCGAACAAACAGCCAAAACCAACGATTTGATATGAAACTATTCTAGAAAAGACTTGGTCGCCGATTGTTGGGTCGTCAATTGATGGGTTGAGCATTCCGGGGTCGCTAAATGTTGGTACGGGCCGAGAATGCGCGACCAATAATCTGTGTCATTTGAATGGACGCCAATTGATGGGTCGGCAATTCTCGGGTTGCGCATTCTCGGTGCGTACAAACGTGTTACGGTGCATCAATCCGAAGCCACGTTTTTTACGCAGCAACAATGCTCGACCCATCAATCCGCGTACAAAAAAGTGGTCGCCAATTGATGGGTCGTCAATTGTTGGGTTGCGCATTACCCGGACTCCAGCTGAACAGATGTCCTTGGCGATTCAGCGTGGCAACGCCACCAGTGTCATGGGGACTTTTGAGCCCGCTACCACTTGGGGTGGCACATTTACTTAATCGGGGTGTTTTAGTTACTTAAGTTTGACAAAGCCTGTGGCTGATATTATCGTTATTGTATCAGCTGGCGACGAGGCCTGTGGTCGATGTTCTTTTGTATCTTTAGACGAGGCCTGTGTTGCTGATCTATCTCTGATTCTTGAATAAATTATCTGAATGATATGAAGGACTAGTCTTGGCGTTCGATACTTACTTCTGGAGTCTCTCGAGGGCGTTCTATGATGTGATAATACAATATCTCACGAAGTGTCCGCTTGTCTTGTTTTGGGTTTTCAAAGGTGATGCCAGATGGGTTCTCTTGGACCTTGTATATTGTGTTGCCTTCCTGGAATTAGAGTTGAATGTAGAACAGTTCTCACTTGCACTTATGGTAAAACTAAATAGCCATAGTAATTGAACTGGAAGACGCAGCGTAGGTAGGTTTCCCACAAGGTGGACCGACGACCCAGTTAGAGTCGCGGGATGCCGCTGGATGTGGGCGCAGATTGGTCTTCTTGGGTCGTTCTGGGGAAGGCCTATGACCAGCAGTGGACGTCTTTCGGCTGACATGATGATGTTGATGAATTGAAGGTTTGACGTAACTGGTCATTGAGCAACATTGCGCCTAAAGTGCGTTCGCCGCTCTAAGCGTGGTGACTATGGCAGGACACCCCCCAAGCTGCGTAAAATGGTATATAAACCATGTCCAACAGGGGACGTCCGAGGCAGAAGTGGATAGGTAGATCCTACGCCATATCTACAAATATCGCCATATCTGCTAAGGAATGGAATTCGCTCCCTTCGTCTGTATTCCCGGAAAGATATAATTTGGGTCTTTTCAAGGCAAGAGTGAATAGGCTGATACTAAACCAGCGTGGTACACCCTCGACCTCGTCGACACTTACCATCAGGTGCGACTGAGGTCAAACGTTGGTCAGTCATGTATTAAAAAAAAACTACTCTGTGTTTTACGATGTTTAAAAAAAAATTGCAATAGATTTTATAAAAATGTCTTTGCTCTAACCTCCGCTTCTCGGATGTAGTGTCCGGAACTCAAACTGATTCCAAATAGAAGAAGCGTCCATGGTACCTGTAAATAACATAACATTATATAAGTACAAAAATATTATTAAAATAAGATATCGTCAGTGCTTTGTAACCTCGTAACTCATTCTAGCATTCAAAAGATAAATGACTAACTATGTATGGGATGAGAACACAGTTAATGCGTTTCCACTTAGAGTATCTGTGTCAGATACTCGATTTTTCAAAGTATTGATGATATGGTTTAAGACTATCTTACGTAAATCGAACAGCGAGGCAATTTGTAACAAACGAAGAACACTTCGGGACACTTTTTTTTAGTAATTAGGATCGAAAAAGTTCGTGATTTTGAGAAAAATGAGCCCTGGTGACGTGCCTGGAAGAATGAGGTTTGGGACAACGTTTTTTGAAAACTCCCGCTAACCACTGACTAGCTTGTATTTTATTAGAAAATACGTAAGCCAGGGATAGACTAGGCAACAAATGTCCTGCAACCCGTATCGCCAGCGACGTCGGGTGACATAGATTGACGTAGCCGGACACCGCCCGACAAGCCATGACTATGCCTGCAAGTGACGCCGGACTTGTCGGTCGAGTTTGTTTGATATCTCGCCGACAATTGTCGCCGGACATTTGTCCCATAGTCTATCCCTGGCTTTATAGATATAACTATTCGAGCCCGACTCACCAGTAGAATCATCGTGGCGCGGTAACTGTCTTAATTTGTGAGATAAAACCTTAAACCCCGCTTTATATACTAGAATTAATCGAATTTTTATCTGTCTACGACTTTATCTGGTCATTGTAATGGTTGCTGCAATTTTGTCTGTTTGTTTATCTGTGGTGAATATAACATTTTCGTAGGAAATTATCTGAAAAGTTGGCATTGGCTAGGGCGTCAGCTGCGACGCCGGAAGACCTGAGGCTCTAGTGTAAGTTTCTTTTGACGTTAAAAAACGTTTACGAACGCGTAAGTGATAATGTTATTTATATGGGAAACGCAAACGCGTTCATGGCGTAAAGTTACGTTAAAAACTTACACTCAGTACCCATACCATGAGTTGTGACATTGACGTTTTCGATAACGACTATCGAGTTTACTATCTGTGCATCTCGTTCGCACTAAAATAGTACAAGCGATATGCACAGATAGTAAACTCGATACTCGTTATCGAAAACCTCAATGGCACAACTCATGGTAAGGCTTCAGGGCTCTGAGCCCTGAGTGTAAGTAATATTACTTTACCATCGCGTTAGTGTTTCCCATATAAATAACATTATCACTTACGCGTTCGAGACGTATTTTTACGTCAAAAGAAACTTACACTACTTAGAGCCTCTGGGCCCCGATTATTGAGCACTCGAGGCTCGAATCGTGACATTTTAAACTTTCTTCACGAAGAAATGGTATTTCAGATACATGAATGATATAAATAAATAATCGTGGGTATCGAAAATATGTACATATTGTGCAAAATAATGGTAAGAAACTTTTATGTGTAATTATTTTCGTTCTCAAAGTTTTATGGATTTGAGAGCATGACACACTGAGAAAAATGTGGCACTATAAACTTATGTGATTGCACATCTTTTTGACCAATCGTGCAAGCACGTAATGTTACGCTGCCGGCTGTGCACAAAAAAATATGATTCCAACGTGACGTCATCAATTTAGTGACGTCACAAGCTCATTCGCAGCTCGCAATATAAAATATAGTTCAAGGAATCAAAACGTATTGCCTTAAGCAAGAAAACTTATAGTGCACTGCTATGGTTTGTGTGGAAATGTGCCTGGAATTAAAATGTTCTTCACTATTTGAGAATTGTGAGAAGCATGCATCGCCCTCTTCTAATGTTGGAATTGCAGCACTTGCAGGCGTTGCAACCCGCTTCGGGGAATTGTCAGAAAAATAGTTGTCTGTTGCAGCACAGCGGTTGTCGTTTTCGTAGTTAACTCCATTTCTTATGTTACCTGAAATAATCACGATGCAATGTCGAATTTCACCAACAACACCAAAACACAAAATAATAATTAACAATACTAACGCTGCTGAAGTTTTCGTTTTATTAGGGGCCTTTACTGTCTCCATTTCCTGTGTGTCCATGATTTTTTATGATCGTAGACTGGTCAGTCTGGTACGATTGGTTGCTTGAAACTGGCTCATGTACAAAATAACGCGCACACGTTTTGTCCTTCGCTAGTAACGACTGATACGGTGGGCACTATCAAACGTGCTGCATAGTTTGTAATATATACTTGCATTGCACAGAACGCCATGGTGCAACTCTTCGAACCATAATTTTCTACGCAAAAAATAATATTTTATGGTGTATTTGTGACGTCACTAATTTATAGTGCATTGATCACTGTATATTATGATGCTCATTCCACAATTTTATTATGCATAAGTGACGTTATGTCTTTTTGGTGCTGTGTACAATAATATTGTATACTACGTGCACGATAAAATATAAGACATTTGTACTTTATGTTTTGGTGAGGTTTCCTGCACAATGAAGTTCAATGTCCAGCAGAATAGATTTAGATTCGTGTCACTATTTAAAGTGTTGCGCACTGTTTTATTAGTGACAGACAGTGTATTTAAAAATGTTTGCATAATATTTTATTTCGTCTTCTTCAATCCATTTTTCTCAGTGCACAAAAATCAGCACGCTGCTCAGTTTTAAACAGGTACAAGTATATGTCATCTATTTTAATTTACAATTTATTTAGCTGTGTTACTGTTAAGAAGCAATGTAAATGAAAGTATTTAATAAAAGCAACGATATATTGTATGGACGTTGCCTATCAACAAGTCTTATATGATTCTTGTCTCACAGGCAACTTTCTGTATGGAAATTTACTTTAAATTCCTGCGAAAGTTCTCGAAACCTTCTTAAATATTCTCGCAAAGCTGTTAGGCAACTTGTTTATTGCTGGGACTTAAGGTTCACTCATCTTAGACCGGCCCGCGTCCGAGCCGGGTGACCTCGCGACATTTTGCATGGGATAAATCACGTGACCACCGAGCCGCCCGAGCCACTGGGGCCGGTCGTGCGACGCCGTTACGGCTATGTAAAAAGGCTCTGCTCGGCCCAGTGATGGGAATGCGACGTGATGTCCACGCGGTATCGCCGGGCGTGGTACGATCGTCAACTCGCAACAAATGGCTGGATGGAACGACGCTCGTGTTAATGTCAATATTCGAGTGTCGGGTCGCTCGAGCCCGGGCCGCCCCGGTTGGTCGACGGTGGGCTCGGGCTCGGGAGGTCGACGTGTAGGAAGGGCTACGGTGTAACGTGAGTCATCCTTTACTTGGATAATATGGAATATTAAAAATTATCTGCCCCTATAACCTTTGACCAAGTACTTCCCCAGTATCAGCCTAGTTAATACAATCCTTTTCATCATTAATGACTACATTTCCCAGTAAGATCATTAATGATGACGCATACATGAATGGCTGTGGTTACCTTAATGTCCGGAAAGGTCGGAAAATTAAGATACAAGTGAATCATGCTTTGATTTGTATTAAATATATTCCCCCATGCTTAGGGATCGCTCCCTGTGGCCATCCATGGGGGAGTAGCAATGTAGTATAGGTGAAAAACTTAGCTAAAGCACCTGGCCTATGTAGTAGTAACGTGTGTACACGCATGTCGGCGTTCTATATTCAAATGTTGATATAAGTTCCATATTAATTCTCTGCACAACTACATAGACATAGTCCTTCAGGTAAGTACCTGGCCTATGTAGTAGTAACGTGTGTGTGTGCACGCAGTTGGCGTTCTATATTCAAATTTTAACGTTAGTTCCATATTAAATCATCTGCACAACTACATAGACATGGTGCTTCAGTTAAGTTTTTCACCTATACAAGTTGCAGTACAATCTCAAAAACGCAAAAAAGATTTTATAAAGTATTTTTTTATTCATGGGCAGTTCTCAGAGGTGGCGTTTTTACGTGTCCGAGGCTATATTTGCGTGAATTTTTGGCCCAATATTTTTGAAAAAATTCATACACATATTTCAGCGTCTGTTATATCTCGACAATTAATAAAATATTCCATAACACCATATTCAATATTATAAAAAAAATAAAAAGTGCAGAAATTGACGTACGGTGGACGTGTCCCGCACCCAAATTTGTTGAAACAAAAAATTATAATTCAAGTTGGGGATGTTGTATTAATTTTTAATATTGGTTCACATATTCTTAATTAGTTTAGTTCTACTATAATTTCACTGAACATAATATATGAATTACCCTTATTAAATAAAAACATATTTTCGCCATGTCCCGCGCCAACGCTTGATTTCGCTGGAGTTTACAAAACTTGGCGGTATCGCACAAAGCAATATACCAGGAACTCAATGCCGCGTCCACAGATAGCTTCAGTTGCGCCGCGTTCACCGACAAGAGCGGACGTAGGCTCACAGTGTAATAGCAGAATTCCCAAAGGTATCTTCATCATTCGGTGGGTTTGGTTTCGTGTTTTCTTGAATTCGGTGAACAAAATTTTTCGTTCAGTGTTTGTGCTTTTCTTAGTGCAACAGTGCTTAAGTCATGCCAAGAAGTATGTGATTTGGTTACCAGTGAGTCTTTTCAATATAATGGTTACTTTTTGTGTAATTGTTCAATAACGATAAAATTTGAATTCAGTGGATGTGATTTCCGTGGATTCGGTGGGGTTTTAGGCCACCGAAATCAAAAAAGGTGCCACCGTGATCAATCTTGACTATAAAAACAGGTTAATTGTTTGTTTTTAAATAATTTGTATGTTATAATTGTATTCAAAGCAGTTGAATATGTTGTTAATGTTAACACCAACGTTGTTAGTATACTCGTATATTTAATCGCAACTTTAAAAAATTTTTGGTTATACTATCTGCGGATATTTTCCCGTTGTTATGATTACCGTTGACCTATATCTTGATAGATATAGGTCAACGGTAACTACCCACTAGGCCACTAGTTCAGTGCCTTCTGATAAAGTTTCTCCTTCTGGGCCTATAATAGACGCTTAAGGTGGTCAAGAATCTTGGAGCCGACTCTCTATTCTTTCAAGTCTT
Organism: Grapholita molesta; assembly: GCA_022674325.2. Lineage (NCBI taxonomy): Eukaryota > Metazoa > Arthropoda > Insecta > Lepidoptera > Tortricidae > Grapholita > Grapholita molesta. The sequence continues at coordinate 6,389,001 of CP053145.2, read as the reverse complement.
TATAGTTCCGTCTGATGAAATTTTGGGTCCTAAATTGCTGTTTGAATTATGAAGTTGAAAGTTCACACTAGCTAAAAGCATACTAGTTTAAAGACACATGATAATGAAACCCTCTTTCTTTTTAGTTGATCTTCAAAATACCTCGACAATCCCAGAAAAATTTGGCCATCAACTTTCAAGCCATTTTGTATTCAACGATGTTTAGGCTCTGGTTCAAAATTATAAGCCCGGGTTTCATATTCTTCAAAATTGATGTGCTGTGTTCACCACACCGCTATAAAAAGCTCCTCGATGCGTCGGTGCGCGCATTCTCGGCACCCATCTTGCATATAAAAGCTCCAGAAGGCTTGTGTTGCGGATGCGGGTGCTCGGCCAGCGATATATTAAGTACAAATAAGCTGTTTCTTTAAGGATAAAGATGTCATTACGGCCTGGCATCACTACTATAAACAACTTCTAAACCCTACGCTTGCTGCTACACAGCTTCCGGAAATGGCAGCAAATGTAGGTCTCATACCTCCGATACAGCCACATGAGGTTAAGAAAGCGCTGCAAAAATAGGCCCCGTAGGTATCCAAGTCCACTTGGAAATGCCTGCTAACCAAACCGAAACTGGTGTGTTGCTACTTTCTAATCTCTTCAGTCAGGTGTTGCTCTCTTCCAAAATGCCAGAAGCATGGAGATTGCGCACTATCGTTCCGATTTACAAGGGAAAGGGAAGCAAGTACGAGTGCAACAACTACCGAGACATCAAGCTCTTAAGCCATACTATGAAGCTTTACGAAAGAGTAATCGACAACCGAATAAGGTCAGAGTGCTCACTATCTAGAGATTATTATGGCTTCGTACCTGGTTTATCAACTACCGATCCTAATATGTCTCTAACTCTAACTCTAACTCTGTCCACAATTGCCGAAGAATATCGCTCGAAGAAAAAACCGCTGTTCGTTGCGTTCCTGGACATGGAAAAGGCATTTGACCGTGCTCCAAGGGATATTATTTGGTGGAGCCTTCGAAAGAAAAATGTCCCAGAACAATATGTCAAGACCATTGTTGACATGTATAGGGATGCACGATCAGTGGTCTGGACATCGGTGGGTGAGACCAAAGCAGTAGCGGTCAAAAAAGGTGTTCGTCAGGGCTCAGCACTGAGCCCCTTCCTATTTTGGTTAGTTTTTGGACTCGCTTACTAAAGAAGCACAAGATTTGGCAAAATGGACATTTATATACGCTGACGATGTAGCCATATGCACTGAAAGCCGTACCGAGCTGCAGAAAGCGCTCGCTTCATGAAAGCACCAGTTGCAATCCGGGGGCCTGGTGTTGAGTGTTACCATAACACAATTCATGTCCCTGAACGAACCAGATCCACGTGACGACAGTCCGATAGCCATCGATGGGCAATTAGTCCAAATACCTGGGTGGTATAATGCACATGTCCGGAGACATCGAATGCAATGCAACATTCATCACCGAATAGCCGCTACATGGCAAAAATGGCGAGAAGTGACTGGTGTGAGCTGTGACAAAAAAATGCCGGTCAAACTAAAGGGGCTGATCTATAAGACCATGATTAGACCAGTTTTAACCTATGGCAGCGAAACGTGGGCGGTGACGCAGAAGCACCTGCGTACCATCTAAGTTGCTAAAATGAAGATGCTGAGGTGGATGTGCGGCGTTGCCAGGCTCGATGTGCGAGGAAGCCTGGGCGTGCGTGACATCGCCGACAAAATGCAAGAGAGTTAGGCTGCGATTCTTCCGAATCGACTAGTTTGCTTACTAAAATCAGCTCGTTGGGCTGAAAATATGAAACTAAGTATATACTTTATAGTTAACGAGTTTCCAATGCAAGATTTTTCTAAATTTAATAAGAAAACTTTATATGGACAAATTTTATGATAAAAACTTAAAGACAGTTTTAAAGTGATTTTAACACCAATTTTGTACTTTTTTATGAATATTGATTTCGGTGGGTGGACTTGATTTCGGTGATTTAAAAAACTAAAATATCTTAAAAACCGTTAAGTCTACAAGGGGGCCTTTCCCGGCAATATTTTTTAAATTTAAGCCTGAATCTAGGATTTAATGTTTCACATTAAAAAAGTAAAAAAAAAATTGTTCCACCGAAGTCACGCAAAACAGCTCGGCTCGGAGAATCGCCCTCATCATCATCAAAATTAGCCGAAGGACGTCCACTGCTGGACATAGGCCTCCCTCAAAGCTAGATCGGTTGTCAAACAGAACCGCCAGGTCTTCAGTCACCAGTTATATCAACCAGACGCTTCGTCATTTCTGCAAAAAGTTTGTGTGCGCTTGCACCCAGTGGACCTAGCGTTTCTACACCATGAACGCTGCCTGCGTGATGGGGACCTTACCCAAGGGTATTTAGGTTATTTTTAGGAGTTCATTTTTTAATATAGTTTTAGCATAACCAACAATTTACAGATAAATACAACGTAAACAATAACACTAAAGAAAAAAAAATAATAGAAATTTAAAAAAGTCGTTTAAATTGGGCCCCTTTGGCATGGTGCCGAGGATGCTGGCAGCATTCCCCCGCTGTATCGCGATACTGATGCGTTGCGCGAGAAAGCTGCCAGCTCTGCGGTCACCAGTGGAGTCGTCGAGCCTTTTAGAAAGAATTTTAGCTATTTCTATGTTAGTTTTGTTACTCGTTGTATATGTTTGAACCGTCTTTGTCTGGTTATTGATGTCAAAATATTATGAACAGTTTGTTTAAAATTCTTCTAAAACAGATAGTAGAGAGTAGGGTTTTTATGTTGAGCTCGTTCGGTATAGAAACGTAAGTTTACTTGTATACATTGCCATTAATTACTTTGGATAACCTAATCGATGATTAAAAAAACTGTCGATGGTTGAATGTAAATTAAGTGATATTTAATCAATAATGATATAAGCAATTATTGATAGACATGGCGTTATGAATAAAATTAGGTACATAGTTTTTTTTTACCTGACTTAGGGTCTATATACCGTTCGGCTTATTACAAAAACCAGACTGTGTGAGGGGAAGGCAGCCTGGGGAAAATCCAGGACCCTTCCGCACCAGACTTGTACTACTGGAATACTACCTACTGAGTTTACGCTTCCAGCGAGATTGAGGCCGAATCTGAGTACTAGGTACAGTCAAAAACAAATATATGTATACGACCAAACTGCTAAAATATATATACATCGTTATTTGTGCTATAAGGTGCATGTATACATATTTTGGAACTTTGGTCGCATCGATATCTTTGGCCTTGACTGTACTTAGTAAGAATCATAGAACACGTGTATAAGGCATAAGGTCCACTGATGTACAGCTAAGAGTTTTGCTGTATGTACATGGATTGAAAAGGTATATATGTGTCATTATCTAGGAAAAGGGACCTTATTTTCTTTGGCACTTACGTCGAATCACGTTGCGTTTGTATTGTATCGTCTTGAACAACGACATAAGCGCCTTGGACAATAAGGTCCCTTTTCGTAGATAATGTCTGCGTTCATTGATTCTGACTATTTGTCTCTTTTCTGTAATAATTATGTAGTGCAACGCCATCTATGAGTTGATATGAGTTTAAAATCGTTTTAGTTGCGTAGCACTGTGTCCGGAAACGAGTAGGATATACCTAGGTGAAAAACTTAACTGAAGCACCATGTCTATGTGTCTATGTAGTTGTGCAGATAATTAATATGGAACTTACATCAACAATTGAATATAGAACGCCGACATGCGTGTACACACGTTACTACTACATAGGTCAGGTACTTAACTGAAGCACCATGTCTATGTAGTTGTGCAGAGAATTAATATGGAACTTACGTCAACATTTGAATATAGAACGTCGACATGCGTGTACACACGTTACTACTACATAGGCCAGGTACTTAACTGAAGCACCATGTCTATGTAGTTGTGCAGAGAATTAATATGGAACTTACGTCAACATTTGAATATAGAACACCGACATGCGTGTACACACGTTACTACTACATAGGCCAGGTACTTAACTGAAGCACCATGTCTAAGTAGCTGTGCGGAGAATTAATATGGAACTTACGTCAAAATTTGAATATAGAACGTCGACATGCGTGTACACACGTTACTACTACATAGGCCAGGTACTTAACTGAAGCACCATGTCTATGTAGTTGTGCAGAGAATTAATATGGAACTTACGTCAACATTTGAATATAGAACACCGACATGCGTGTACACACGTTACTACTACATAGGCCAGGTACTTAACTGAAGCACCATGTCTATGTAGTTGTGCAGAGAATTAATATGGAACTTACGTCAACATTTGAATATAGAACGTCGACATGCGTGTACACGTTACTACTACATAGGCCAGGTACTTAACTGAAGCACCATGTCTATGTAGTTGTGCAGAGAATTAATATGGAACTTACGTCAACATTTGAATATAGAACACCGACATGCGTGTACACACGTTACTACTACATAGGCCAGGTACTTAACTGAAGCACCATGTCTAAGTAGCTGTGCGGAGAATTAATATGGAACTTACATCAACAATTGAATATAGAACGCCGACATGCGTGTACACACGTTACTACTACATAGGTCAGGTACTTAACTGAAGCACCATGTCTATGTAGTTGTGCAGAGAATTAATATGGAACTTACGTCAACATTTGAATATAGAACGTCGACATGCGTGTACACGTTACTACTACATAGGCCAGGTACTTAACTGAAGCACCATGTCTATGTAGTTGTGCAGAGAATTAATATGGAACTTACGTCAACATTTGAATATAGAACACCGACATGCGTGTACACACGTTACTACTACATAGGCCAGGTACTTAACTGAAGCACCATGTCTAAGTAGCTGTGCGGAGAATTAATATGGAACTTACGTCAAAATTTGAATATAGAACGTCGACATGCGTGTACACACGTTACTACTACATAGGCCAGGTACTTAACTGAAGCACCATGTCTATGTAGTTGTGCAGAGAATTAATATGGAACTTACGTCAACATTTGAATATAGAACACCGACATGCGTGTACACACGTTACTACTACATAGGCCAGGTACTTAACTGAAGCACCATGTCTATGTAGTTGTGCAGAGAATTAATATGGAACTTACGTCAACATTTGAATATAGAACGTCGACATGCGTGTACACACGTTACTACTACATAGGCCAGGTACTTAACTGAAGCACCATGTCTATGTAGTTGTGCAGAGAATTAATATGGAACTTACGTCAACATTTGAATATAGAACACCGACATGCGTGTACACACGTTACTACTACATAGGCCAGGTACTTAACTGAAGCACCATGTCTAAGTAGCTGTGCGGAGAATTAATATGGAACTTACGTCAAAATTTGATTATAGAACGTCGACATGCGTGTACACACGTTACTACTACATAGGTCAGGTGCTTTAGCTAAGTTTTTCACCTATATCGGTATTCCAACATTAATTGTATTGCAGTCGAATAGATTGTCAGTCGCCTTGTGAGAGATGGGCTTAAGAATGTTGTTAAAGTTAATAGAAATTATTAAATGATCATCATCATCAGCCTATCGCAGTCCACTGGCCCAATTTCACGCCATCGTCAATCTTCGGCTGTTCGCATCCAGCTCCTGCCAGCCATCTTGCGCAAGTCGTCACTCCACCTTGCATGAGGGCGTCCTACACTACGCTTGGTCTCCACTCGAGAACTAGTTTACCCCAACGGTTATCGGTTCTACGGCTAATATGGGCAGCCCACTGCCACTTCAACTTGCTAATACGGTTGGCTATGTCGATGACTTGGGTTCAAAAAAAAATATAAATAGCATTAAAAAAAATATTTAAATAAAGGCTTTATTGGTTTTTTTATTGGTGTTTGCTTATCTTCTAAGTACACGAGATTAGTCATAACTATTTTATGAAATAAGACTAAACTTTAACGGGTTTCAAATTAACGTGGTATTTGGGTATCAGATCTTCGTAGCGTAGATGGATTCTGAAAAAAAAAAAATACTTGCATTAGTCTGTAATCTATGAGCAAGGTATACAGGGTGTAGTATTACACAGGCACCCCGAGCGGTATGTCATGCAGCGCTACCGCTATTCGATAAATCGATATTCGTAAATTTCGAACGAATATCTCTGTCACTCTCATGACGCTTATATTGGAGTTAGAAAGATGGTCGAAATTTACAAACTTCGATGTTTGGTACCAGGACTGACTCGGCTTAAAAATGGGCACCAGAGGTTACCCAAAACATGTAGCCTATATAATTACACGTGAGTTTATCCGTTTGTAACTAAGTAGTAGTAATATGGCTAACAGTTTTTTATTATGTTAATTTGTATCATTAAATTACAAATTCTGTCAAATTATCTGGTATTTTTTTGTCTATTGGACTGGAGAGATTTCATAATTCAAAGCAGAAAGAACATATAACATTTTTGGAAGAAAACATTTGTTAACAGTAGCAATTTGTTTGAGAAACGTTAGAATATTTATTTTAGGTGTTTTATACATGTATTTAGGTTTTTTTTTTTATGACATAGGCGACAAACGAGCAGACGGATTGCCTGGTGGTAAGCAATTACCGTCGCCCAGGGGCACCCGTAACACCAGGGGAGTCACAAGCGCGTTGCCGGCCTCTTAGGGGTGTTGGAGCTCTGGGAACCATTTATTTGTATATTATCTTGACTGAGTACCTCCAAGACAAGCCTTCTTGAGCTTACCGTGGGGTTCAGTCAATTTGTGTAAGAATGTCCTGTGATAGTTATTTAATTGACTTATTACTAGCTGCCCCGGCGAACTTTGTACCGGCTGAAAGTCTATAAAGTCTTTTTTTCTTTTTTAAAGCATACTATTAAACTTTTGACCAAGGCGATCACAACGAACCCATAATGGTCCAAATCGGTTCAGTCGTTCTTGATTTATAAAAGCCGGAATTAACACAACTTTGTTTTTATATTAATTAACCAGAAGGTAAGGTTACGTCATTACGGGTGACGTGTAGCGACATCTACCGATGAGTATTGACCCTTTTTACGGCATCGATGTCTCAAATTTAGATTGAGAATTCATCGATAACAATGTGCTACCCCTTTCTAAATTGTTTTTATATTAAGCAGAAACGTCTGCTAGCATATCATAGATATTCATATACTAGGAAGGATAAAATAGAAAAATTTGAGAGGTCCAAGCGGTACTCGTATAGCACAATTGGTAGTGCACTGGGCTAGTGATCCAGTGGTTGTGGGTTCGAGTCCCGCTGCGAGTCTAATTTTTATATTGTTTCTTTCGATTTACATATCTATAACACAACTTTCTTAATATAGATTATTTAGAGAACTAATCTTACCCGTACACTTGCTTTATCATAAGGTCGACAGATTTAGCTATAGCAGCTTCTGCTTCCGGCTTCGGATACATCGAAAAATTAGTATGATAGTAATCTATCAGATATTCCGCTGACGGAAACATGTTCCGTATCGGTCCCCAATTCCTTGCCTCTCTGTGTACGCCGCGCATGAAATGTTTAAATTGAAAACTCCAAAAATAATTCCAGTTTTTGACAAAGATTCCCAAATTTTTGAAAAATTTCCGAATCCAAAGGAATGGTTTTTCTGGTTTTGTTTTGTTTTCCTGCTTCTGTGGACGTCGGGTTTGCCATGGGTATGTGTATACTGGTTCATATGTTTGAGGCGATTTTGGTGGTGTTGCTTTGTAGATTTCTCTTTTCCTCTTAATGCTGTTTCTGCTGCCTGAAAAAACTTTATAAATGAAAGAAGAAGAAAGAAAGAAAAAACATTTATTTATGACAAAACAACACAAAACAAAAAGACCATGACATAAAATAAAATAGAAATATAAACATTTTTGCCACAAAAGGGTCACAACTCGGCATTGTAGCTGGCAAAGCCAGCGCTGTTCTTCCGTTGTGACCCAGGTGTGCACCGTTCGCCGACGAGGCAGCTGTACTGACGGGCTTAATCGTTATAAACAAGGAGCGGAAAAGCCATAGCAAAAACTAGAGGTCGAACAAATGACCATTATTTCTATCGACTTATCGATATCACGGAATATTATCGCATTAGGTATTCATAATCAGCTTAAAAGATTATTCTGTAACATTTGACCTCTTTGATAAGCAACTTGCATCTCCATATTAAAGTAAAGCATGTCAACGTCACATATGTCATTTATGTCACTTAAGTTTTCATGCGTGATTTTCGTGCCGTGTTACTAAAATGGTTAATCCGAAAAGAAAAACCATAAACAAATGGATACAGAAAGATGCTGCTCTTAGTTACAAAGAAGATTCTTCCACAATATATTGCTCTAAATGTGACGTTCATTTACATCAGCTGAAGAAACATTGTGTTGAAAGTCACTTAGTGAGTACGAGTCACTCAAAAAGTACGAGTTCAGACACTTTCTATATAGATTTAATCATATTTTTAGTTTCATGCAATATTCCATGGAAAAAAATTAACAAATATTTCTCGATAAGTCGATAAAACAGTTAGTGATTTATGCTATGACAAATTCCGCTCCTTGTTTATAAGACTTTATTTATTATCTACACAAAATTACCTTATCGATAGTCGATAGAAATAATAGTCATTTGTTCGACCTCTAGTTTTTGCTATGGCTTTTCCGCTCCTTGGTTATAAATTATTTATAAATAAATGAAACTAAACTAATAACTAAAAATTTAACTAAGATACAACTAAAATACAATACAATGCAATACAATATAATACAAAATGTTAATAGGAACAAATCAAATACTAAGATGGTTAGCAGTCCTCAACTGTGCGTTTTTCTAGAAACTTCCTGCCTCGCACAGCAAGACTCTGGAATAAATTGTCGTGTGCAGTATTTCCGGACCTATATGACATCCAAACCTTCAAGAAAAGAGCGTATAGGGATCTTAAAGGCCGGCAACGTACTTGTGACTCCTCTGGTGTTGCGAGTGTCCATGGGCGGCGGTAGTTGCTTATTATCAGGCAATCCGTCTGCTCGTTTGCCTCCTATATCATAAAAAAAAATTTTTTTAATTTAATCTTTAAATACATAGAAAACACCCATGACCCAGTCTTCTCAGGAGAAAATGTCTGTCCACACAAATCAATACTCAGGGGCAGAAATTTATGTAGATAATATAAAATAATTTCATATTAGACTGGTATGTTATCTACAAAGAATTGATAACCCGAGCAGGTATTTGATTGCAATAATGCAAGTATTATTTCACTATAAATAAATTAATCTCAATAACTCTGAGTACACGACCGATTTATCGATACATCGATAAACGTTAGTGTTCTCTCCCTTAGACTTTTCCAAAATCGCACGCAACATTCCGGGCCCTAGTAATGTCTAGTAATATTTATTTATTATTTATTTATTTATGAGCGGAATAATAAAGGGTACCATTATAGTTAATAACAAACCCGAATGACTATATTATTATATACATTTTTTATATTTTTACATAATATTTTAGTTATTTTTGAGCGCGCTATCCTCCTAAAGACTGGTGTCCTACATATAGTACATAAGCTCCAATTAAATGATGACTCTTTGTTAATGTCACAGAGTGTAAATTACGCAGGCAAACTTTGGAACTTAGTTGTCAGGAGGCTATACAAAGATCTGCCGGCGCGCCTGATAGAGGCCTCGGGTGACCAGAGGGCTGGCTGCTATGTTGCGCAGAGGATAGCCAACGCCATCTTGCATGGTAATACAGCTTTCTGGCAATCTTGCACTTTGACAGTGATTTTTGGGCAATTTCACTTTCAGGGACACCCAATTACCTTAATTGTCAAATAAAAGTTAAATCAGTGGTCAGTTTAGTGACGACAATGAAGCTATAAATTTCAATATAATCTACTGTTTTATGTTTAATCCATAAATAATACGTGTTATTGTAATAGAAAAATGTGTCATTATCTATGAAAAGGGACCTTATTGTCGATGGCGCTTATGTCGTTGTTCAAGACGATACAATACAAACGCAACGCCATTCGACGTAAGTGCCATCGACAATAAGGTCCCTTTTCCTGGATAATGACACAAATGCGAATAAAGATGATTTACATAAATATTTAAAGCTTAATTGTCGTCACTAAACTGACCACTGATTTAACTTTTATTTGACAATTAAGGTAATTGGGTGTCCCTGAAAGTGAAATTGCCCTTTTACTAAATTTTCTATCTCTGTTTTTAACTAGGTTACGGTAACTGGTGACCGAAGAGCTGGCTTCCTCGCACAACGTATCAGCATTGCGATACGAGGAAATGCCGCCGGCATCCTTGGTACAATGCCTCAAGGGCCTTTTTTAGATTTTATATACATAATACGATTGTAATTTCTGTAAATAAATGTATTATTAGTAGGTCACGTTGTTCGCATATTTGTTTTGTTTATTATGTTTTGTAATGTAGTTGGGAAAATGGTCCAACTACATTACAAAACATAAGAAATTTAATTTGTTTTTTTTAGTGTGGTTTCTACTTAGAATCATGAGTTCCTTCGAGCCTGATAGGAGAAAAAATGTTGTATTTTGTGTGGAAACCACATAAAAAAAGTTAATCTTACAACTTTAATGGCCTAGTAGTCCTTTGCCTTATCGTAAATATTTTTTCATCACACTTGCTCGTCAATGGCGTTATTACTTGCGAGAGTACAGAGCAGTTATAGCCGATTTAGCTCACACGGGCTGTTAAGTTTAGTTTTAAAAATATACAGAACCTATACTTCACTTGGACTGAGGATGTTTCCAAACAGCCAAGGTGTATTTCATATCTTCAAAAGTTTGCTACAACCAACATTTAATATGTATAAAACATATCTTTATATTAAATCTTACTGCAATTTAATGTTTAGTATTTATTAAAAATAATTGTTTTCTATTTGATTTTGATACTTGATACTATTTGGCAGGATGATCTATCAACTTCGAAAACAAAACGCAGTTGTTAACATTATCTGTGGAAGACATTGAAAAAAGTTGACATTGTTGACAATCTTTTATAGTGGATGCGGTCTGATTGTAGTTTTCAAAGTGTTTTCAACGAATTTATTTTATTTCCTCGCAAATGTGATGAAAAACATTGTATGTACCACGGGTGGTAAGTGTATACCAAACTTGAGTCATTAAAAGTCTTCTAATAGACTCGCGTTTACTATACCTTACTTACCATCCTCGTTGCACAATGTACTAGTTTCCACTCGAGAACTTTTATGCCCCAACGGCCACCGGTTCTGTTCTACGTGCAAGTGTCCCACTGCCATTTAAGTGTAGCAATCCAGGAAGCTACTAGTACAGTCAGCAACAGTGGCTAAGCGTTTGAGGTGTTCAAAATGAGGTCAACACATCTCTATTGTCAAGAGAATAAGAGCGCGTGTAGGTTATTTTGAACACTTGACCTGCTCAGCCACTTTTGCTGCTGACTACATATACTTTGGTTCTTCTGCGAATGACATCATTTCTAATGCGATCGACCAGAGACACTCCCAGCATATCCCTCTCCATTGCCCTTTGACTTACCGACTAGGAAGGAAGCGTGGGTAGGCCCCCCGCAAGGTGAATTGGCGATATGTTGCGGGTGGCGCAAAACCGGTTACTGTGGATCGCTTTGAGAGAAACGTGTTTGTCGTCCTGCTGTTTTGATGATGATGATGATGACATTTTTATACTAAAGTTATTCATTTATCAATTAATAATCTATACTATAATATTCTATATAGCCATGTGACGCTGGCTAACTAGAATAGCACCACCCCATCTCCTCCCGCGGGTGTCGTAAGAGGCGACCAAGGGAAAAATCCTACGGACGGTAACCGTCCGTCGAAACCCAATCTACAGCTACTGCGGTCGCCAACCCGCCTGCCAAGCGTGGCGACTATGGCAACTACCCCCAAGATGATACAAGTCATATTTGTGGGAGGCCTATGTCCAGCAGTGGACTGCATACGGCTGAAATGTAAATGTAATGTATGTAAAATCCATAATATTATAAATGCGAAAGTAACTCTGTCTGTCTGTTACCTCTTCACGATTAAACGGCTGAACCGATTGGGATGAAATTTGGTATGGAGAGAGTTTGAGCTACGAGAAAGGACATAGGTTAATTTTTATCCCGCAACCATACTTTAAAGCTAGTATGTTATATGTGTTACATCAACTTAATCATGCAACTTAAACATGTATTTGACACAAATTATAGAAGAAATAAAACCAGATATAGATTAAAAAATGTTTAATAAAGTTATTACAAAACATAAACTACCAAGCATGAATGGGACAGATAATTAATATATTTTCTAAATTATTAAAGAATCATACTAATTAAATACGAAAGAAAAATACAAAAATTTGACTCAAAGCAGGACCCGAACCCACAACCACTGGATACTAGCCCAGTGCATTACCAATAGTGCTATTCGAGTATCGCTTAGACTTGTCATACTTGTCAGTGGTAGGGTTCGTGTCCCGCTTCGAGTCAAATTTTTCATTCGATTTAAATATCGATCATACTAATTGTTAGAACAATATGGCGTTACACATACATAATAGTACATTTCGATACTAGTGAAAAAAATTTTTTTTCGACGAGGGTGAACGTTGGAGCCCGAGTGAAACGAGGGTGACAATCACCCGAGTCTTAAAGAAATTTTTAAACGAGTATCGAACCTAATTTTTCATAGCAAGTGCCTTAAAAAGTGAAATTTACGCAAAAGTGCACTTATTACGCACTAGTTAGGAAAAGTTTGTTATGAGTTGTAACACAACGGATATAAAGTCTTACAAGTTTATTTTTCGCCGTCGCCATGTTGCGGATTTTCAATGGAACTAATTTATTTTAATGGTACTTAATGATTTTTTTGGTAACAGCGGAATATCTCCAACATCTTTCTCTTTTACTCCAATTAAGACGTCATGAGAGCGACAGAGCGATATTCGTAAATTGCGGACGACGCCTCTGTTGCTCAAGACGCCTTAATTGGAATAAAAAAGAAAGATATTCGAAATATACGAACTTCGATGTTCGCGGTACAGAGCCTGTGCGCGCGTGCACGAATATTAAAAAAAAAACAATTTTATACTATACCTAAGCCCGTTTAAAACGCTATATATACTCTGTAACCGCCCTAAGAGCAATCTTGATAGTTATTTTTCATCACACTTGCTCGTCAATGGCGTTATTACTTGCGAGAGTACAGAGCAGTTATAGCCGATTTAGCTCACACGGGCTGTTAAGTTTAGTTTTAAAAATATACAGAACCTATACTTCACTTGGACTGAGGATGTTTCCAAACAGCCAAGGTGTATTTTATATCTTCAAAAGTTTGTTACAACCAACTTTTAATATGTATGAAACATATCTTTATATTAAAGACTGCAATTTAATGCTTAGTATTTATTAAAAATAATTGTTTTCTATTTGATTTTGATAATTGATACTAATTGGCAGGATGATCTGTCAACTTCGAAAACAAAACGCAGTTGTTAACATTATCTGTGGAAGACATTGAAAAAAGTTGACATTGTTGACAATCTTTTATAGTGGATGCTGTCTGATTGTAGTTTTCAAAGTGTTTTCAACGAATTTATTTTATTTCCTCGCAAATGTGATGAAAAACATTGAATGTACCACGGGTGGTAAGTGTATAACAAACTTGAGTCATTAAAAGACTCGCGTTTACTATACCTTACTTACCATCCTCGTTGCACAATGTACTATTACTTGACATGACATTGGAGAAATCATCGATTAATATATTGATGGAAGTCATTTTTTAAAAGAATAATTACTTAGATTTGAATTAAAAAAAAATGGTTCTATTTCTTTTCAGACAGCTTTTTCATTAACGTCAAGATACTTTCAGAAAACAAGATTTTATTTTTGCTGGAGTTGACCAAAAGTCTTATGATATTTTTTCTTATTTTGGCGTGTGAATACGCTGTTAAAATATTCAATTTTATCCTGATACACAATGAAAATGCATTTTGAAGTACTAAAACTGCGAAGCGTATAAAAAACAAGACCACAGTTGTGTTTAAAAAGTTAGAATTACTCACGAAATTTTATAAAAATTAGACACGTTATTTAAGCTTATGATCTAAATTATTATGCGACATTACATCAGTATTTAGCTTACTTGCTTTTTGATCCACTCCGTCTGTTGCAATATGCTTTGTGTTGTCATGTGGTACAAGATTTTTATCTAAAAAATACTTGGCATGTTCATTTTGGCCATTAGTCTGTGGAAGCAAATCTCTTCTCTCTATCATAACATGATTTTTAAGGACGGGTGAAGCTTGTATGAAACTTTGATGCCGTGGTGCGGGCTTTAAGTTTTGTAATGGTTTTTGGTATGTTACAGGGATGTTAGTCGTTGTTGTATAAATATTTTCGTCTGCATTTTGGTGTAGGTTGTTGTTGATTTTTTCTAGCTTAGCTTGGGTATCTCTTTCTTTAATCGCCTTACTAGTAATGTCGGGTAACTTTGCTATTTCACTTGTTATTTTCGATAGGAATGTTTGTAAGATGCCAGTGTTTTGGTCGATTCTGTTCAGTATCTGGCTTGTTAGAAGTTCGTTTTGTGTGATTGCTTTGAGTAGTTTCGTCTTTAGTGGATCTATGGTAGTAGCGTGTGCAAAACGTCTTTTTGGAATTGTCGTCGTAATTGTTGTGGATAATGTTGTTGTTTTTTCTGTCGTTGTTTCTGGTTGTGTAGTAGTTATTTCTACCTTTTGTGCCTTCATCGCGTCACAAATTAACTTACCTAAATCAGCTACAGTTAAATGGAATACTTTCTGTGGGTTTGGCTGTAAAATTATGTCCATCAAATTTACATCCATACTCGTTTTTGTAGTGTTTTCGATGGGTTTACTTCCAGTAGCCTGTATCCTTTTATGTGTCTCTTTATGAGGTACCCGTAGGACTGGGAAAATGGGTGTTACGTCTAAAACGTTTGGTGTTGTGGACTGTAAATGATGATCACAGATATGAGTTGCGTTGATGTTAGCAACTTCTACGTTAGATATTTCAGAAACGTTGACCAGCGAAGAATATAGGTAGCCATTTTTGTTGAAAGTCTTATTAATGCTGGTGTGAATTTCTTTGAACGCTGGTTTTGTGTCTTGCTCACTCTCGTGAGGTATTAGTCTAATGCTGACTTTGTAGTGGTTTTTGTTAGAAGGTACAACAGCCTTAATTAAATCTTGTACATTGGATGACTGTTGCATATCTTCGTTATCAAAGGAATCGGATTCTTTACTCTCTGCTTTAGGGAACCTACGTCTTTTGAAATGTTTCACTGACGGGATTCTGGCTCCTACATCTTCGAAAACATGAGGGTATTTCGCCATGAGCGGATGTTCTATCATTTGTTCCCACGTTGAGCTTATGCCGAAATCGTGTTTAGGTTTTCTATGTCTAAAACTACCGTATTCGTTGCTATCGACAATAAATGGATTCATATCGAGTGGTGATCTATGTCTCCTTTGATTGCTAAATTCAGCCTCACCTTTTTCTTCCTCGCGAGGTATTTGTGTTGAGTCTAGTTCAGACATGATTTGTTTTTTAGCAAATAAATCTTCTCCATACTCAGCCATTCCTTTGCGATCAGAGTTCGCAACACCTATATCTCTGTCTATTATTCTTAGTGTGTGAAGTTGTCTTTTAGTTCTTTCTTTATTATCATCTTGTATTATAAAATTTGAATTGCTTTTTATGAACATTGGATTTGTGTTGTAATTCTTGTTTTGTATTTCAAATGTATGTAAGCCGAATGGGCGGTTGTTTGGTTGAAAAAAGTGTCTGTTTTTAGAATAGGGATCCGCTTTATTGTAGTTTATAACTTCAATTAAAAACAAATCTTTGTCTGGCTTTCGTTTGACTAAAAGGTTATCATTATAGCCATCTCTTTCACTTTGTACGAATATTTTATTGTTTTCACTCGTTAGTCCCGATTTATCAGTGGCATCGATATCTTTCACCTGCCGTTTACTGCGTCTGCTCATTTTAAAGTATGTTTTCCGTCCGGTAAAAGTATTTGTATTTAAAAACTTATTAATTTGAAACTTTTTATTTGAATTCACAAGAGTCTTGAGAGTGACTGCGCGTTTTTTTCTATCTGAGTTTAGTAAAGATTTCCCGTCTTTTCTAAAAACCAGGCGTTGTATTTTATTACTAAGAAATCCTGTACTTCTTTTGGAAATATCGTGAACTTCTTTATATGCATCGTAAGAGTGATAATGGTCGTTGTAAATATATTCATTCTGATGATAGTTATTTCCTTTTTTAACTGATTGTCTAATATTTTGTCTATTTATAACAAATCTCTTTGTTCGCAGAGGAGCTTCAACGCTTTTGACCTCACGTTTTTTCATTTCCTGTCCATACATTTCGTAATCATCATTGTGGTTTTCAAGTTGATCTGGGCTATCATTTTTTTGGTGATATTTTTTTACTATGTCTTCTATACCGTGGAATAACTTTATACTCTCAGGGTCTGGTGCCTGATCTACATATTGATTATAACCAATAGAGAATCCGGTGCCTTCTATATCTTTAATTAACAACTGAAGCTTACCAATATCTTCTGTATTTATTGTTTCTTGGCTCGTGTCAATTGTTAAAGGAATTTGGACCCTTTTTGGTACAGAAGGATATTTTACTTCTTGTTTGAAATCTACTGGTATTTGATTTAATTCAGCCGAGTTTATAGATTTTGTCAAACTGAGAAACTTCGGTAGAGGATATTTATTTTTCCATTCCTCACCGTTTTTGTTCGCAACAAGTGGTAAAGGCTCTGTTATTGGCTTAGATTTGCTAATAGGATCTAAAGTTCTATAGCCATTGGAGACGCTTTTTGTTTGAACTTGTATGGTTTCGCTGTCTAGCGGATTCTGAATTCTTTTCATTAATGGTTTGCGTTGATTGTCTTGTAATACGGTATTGTCAGGATTTGACCGAATCGCCTTCTGTATTTTCTCGATAAGATTGCTAACAAGCTTTCTTTTTTTCTCTCCAGCCATGCCGCTTTTATCAAAGTGCGTCTCTATTTCTACAAAAAGTTCATCGTCGTCCTTTGTGTGGGATGTTTCAAATTGTTTTTCATTAGACGTTTCAACGTTTCTTTTTATCCGCTTTGTTTTCTTGCCTGCCGTTGTAATCGAATCGTTAGATTTAGCAAATTTTTTAAGGTATTCCAGTGCGATTGTTTTTAAGTAGGTGTCCGATGCAAGTCTATTTTTAAACTTATCTCTTAATACACCGGCGAATTGTTCAACGTCATTATTTATTGTGTTATTGTTATTAGTTACATTAGTCGTTATGTTTTGTTTTACAGTTATTGGTGTTAAAGTTGTGGTTTCATAATGATCTTCTTGTAGGGTTATAATTGGTTTCCCGTTGTAAGTCATATTGATGATACCATAAATATCTTCGGATGAAACTCTGTAACAATAATATCAAATATTAGTGTACCCCTTACATTTCATTAAATTGTCGAAAGGGCCTCTGCGCGTTGGCTCGATCTAGCTCCGCGTACGCCTCCCAAATGTCCGGAACACCATTGTACCGTGTACGGAAGAGACATATCAAATGATACACTAATCAATGCATGAACTTATTAGCGCAGGTTGAAGTCATATAATATATCATTTTGATCAACGAAAACACATATTTTTAAGTAATACTCCAATGTTATAATTGTTCAATAATAAAATTAATAAATATTTGTAAATTGATAAAATGATATCTTACGCTTTTCCGTCCTTTTCTATATCGATAAATGTTCTTATTACATATGTTGGGTCTGAAACAAAGTAAAATAAACGAGAGATTAGTAAATATACAACTAATATAAGAAATATTGATTTATTATATACAACAATTACAACATTATTACATATAAATACATTTCAGCCGTATGCAGTCCACTGCTGGACATAGGCCTCCCACAAATATAAGTTGTATCATCTTGGGGGGTAGTTGCCATTGTCTGCAAGCTTGGCAGGCAGGTTGGCGACCGCAGTAGCTGTAGATTGATGCTACTGCCCGTCCGTAGGATTTTAATGACATATAAATACTTAACTGCCTATATATACTACATTAAATCGAAAAAGGCCCTTGTGGCATTGTACCAAGGATGCTGGCGGTTCCTCGTTGTATCACAATGCCGATACGTTCTGCGAGGAAACCGCCAGCTCTTCGGTCACCAGTTGTTACGTCAACCAGATGCTTCGCGACTTCTGCAAAATTTTTGTGCGCGCTGGTACTCCTGGGACATAGGTAAATGTCTTACCAATATACCTACTTTTATTTCTCGTTCCTTTTTTGTTTTCAACGTGGGGAGTGTCGATGAAGCTCGAAGTAACATTATTGACCCGAACTTTTTGATCTCCAAATATATATTTAAATATATTCTCCGTTTTTTCTTCTTGTTCATCATTTGCATCTATCGTTTCTTTTGTTGTGGCTTCGGGGTAAAATTCTTCAATACTTTTTGTATTTTTACCCTCTGAAATGAACATAGTTTTATTACTCTTAGTCTTTGATTTGTGTCTGATTTAATGTTGATTATCCAAAAATGTATAATAATCTGAAAGCTAAGTTTAGAGCACAATAGATTTACTAAAGTTTGAAGTAAAATCTAAATAAATATACTTTAATAATTCCGTAAAACATAGGTAAATAATAATTCATGACCCAAATACATAACGCAGGCTTCTTCAAAATATACTAAACGGAATCCGTCATAAGAGTGAATCAACTATTTGTTGTTATTCTGTCTCATCAGCCAAAGGGACAACTGAAGCATATTTTGTTACAAGTAATGTGTCCCAGCCTACTGACGCACTTGGTAAGTGTAGGGGTAGCGGCAAGATGAGTAAAGACACCGTTGACTGGTCGAGTTAGACTACTTTATTCCTTACTCACTAGTGCATACATGTGTGCTTCCTTAATATTACGTTCTTAATATCATCATCATCATCATCTCAGCCATAAGACGTCCACTGCTGAACATAGGCCTCCCCCTTGGATCTCCACATCTACCGGTTGGAAGCAACCTGCATCCAGCGTCTTCCGGCGACTTTAATGAGGCGGTCTGCCCATCTTGTGGGTGGACGTCCTACGCTGCGCTTGCTAGTCCGTGGTCTCCACTCGAGCACTTTTCGACCCCATCTGCCATCTTCTCTGCGTGCAATGTGGCCTGCCCATTGCCACTTCAGCTTGCTAACCCGGTTGGGCAGCGTTCGGGAAACTACGTAATGTCTTTTCGTCCGACATACCTCAGTGCCTCAAGACGAAAGTCTTTAACCAATGTGTGTTACCAGTGATGACTTACGGCTCCGAAACGTGGTCTGTCACTATCGGCCTCATCTCAAGGCTCAAAGTCGCTCAACGAGCTATGGAGAGAGCTATGCTCGGAGTTTCACTACGAGATCGACTCAGAAATGAGGAGATCCGTAGGCGAACTAAAGTTCTTAATATGTACAATCATAATCTTACTGAATCGGAGCGTGATAAAATACTATAAACCTATCATCGCCGAGACACTGCATACATTACTGCGTGCCCACCGGCATAGTAAGCGACCCATTATAGAATGGACATATAGCTTCTACAAATATCTATGTTTTGTATATTTAGATGCAATCAAACTGTAGTTTGAAGAGTGACCATGGTAACGAGGGACAAAGAATAGTCTTTTTCACTTCTCATGCTCTAAAAGTGTGTCATATTATGCTTGCCAAGGCGGACTAAAGTAATACATTTAGCCTCTTGGGAAAATATGTATACATATTTATGATATACAAAACGTTTTAAATTGACCAACCAGAACACTTCAACGTATTAAATCCACCAATCACGACACATATCGAAGTTAATTGCAACTCTAGATTCTTTTTTGGTGCGAATACTGTTTAAAAATATGAAATCATTAAACAAAACTTTGTATAAAGTATCAACTAATCAGATATACCGCAATATTAAAATCGAACAATGAGGAAACGCCAACAAATTCTCAAAGCATTAGGTGCTTTTTAGTTCCTACTTCACAAGCATTAAAAACGTTTAAATCGTTGGCAAACTCTTTGAAGCCCAAATTATACATTGATGGCATTTATTCACGGCGTAGATATATCCTATCTGTATCAAAGTACTGAAAAAAATACAAAGATTGCCAAATTAAACATTTTTGACTCAGAATTCATGGCGGGAGATAAAATTGTATTTGTTAATTGTTAACATGTTACTTTATTTTATTTTCTCGCAATCGAAGTGAAAACTAGTATGTATTAACTTGGGTCACTCACTTCGTTCTGGAAAATAACCATCTCGTGCTACTATGGCCTACTTTAGCCCCTTGTCAAACAATCTACTATTTAGTATTATTACTTCGTTGTTAAGTTGATGGTAACTGATAAAAAACATAAAATTACCTTTCTGTCTATCTTCATCTTTCAAATTTTTCACCAAAGTTTGCAATTTATCAACAAGTCGATACATATCAACGCGTCCAATTCCTTGTAACATGTTGTGCAATGCTAAATACATCATGTTCTCAGCCGGCATTTGTACTTGCTTATCACTTTGCGGTATAAGTTCATTTATTTCTATATTGTTCTTCTGTTTTACTGTTTTGATGTAGATATTACCGTTATCCGGTTTTGGTGTAGTCATATCTTCATCGTCGTCTAACGCTTCTAGTAAGTTAGCTAGTTTATTTGTTAGGTAGCTTTTGGTTTTTGGATTGTTAATTCGGAGGAAGAAGTTTTGTGTATCTGAAATTAGGTATTAGGTATTTTTCTTTCGATTTAAATATCGAAGATATTCGCTAGCAGACGTTTCTGCATAATAAATAATAATAAATAAATAAATATTTTAGGACAATCTTACACAAATCGAGGTAGTCCTACGGTAAGCTCAGTAAGGCTTGTGTTGTAGGTACTAGACGACGATATATATAATAGAGAGATACATATAAATACTTAAATATATAGAAAACACCCATGACTCAGGAACAAATATCTGTGCTTATCACACAAATAAATGCCCTGACTGGGATTAGAACCCAGGACCATCGGCTTCATAAGCAACCCTGCTTACCACTCTGCCGTGTTAAGCCAAACTCACGTATCTTGAGATACGGTAGTTTGGGTTAACCGGGTTTATTCAATTTTAAATAGCGCCCTTTTGTATATACATTAATAAATATATTTTTGTTCCTCTTAAACTTGTCAAATAATCGATGTGCCAAACTCCTGTAACTCCATTTTTTTTACTATCGATTCATGCACATCCCTGTATCTATAATTACAGCAAATAAGCTAAAAACGCGCGGCATATTTTAGTTTAGCCAATTTGCGGTACTCTTAGTTACATGAGTTTGGCGTAAACGTGTTAGTATGAACCTGCAGCAACCGCAGCAGGTTGCTTGTCCTGATTTATGCCAATTTTGACTACTTAGACTGTCTGAATTGACTACCCACTAGGCCAGAACGGTCGTCAAATAATATTTTGTAATTACTTAACAAGTAGACCCGGTAGTGGACTCGGGTATGTCCTTAAACTACGTCCAACAATGAGAGGTAGGGCACAGCGATGACCATCACGCTTGAATCTGGGGCAGCCCAACTGGGGAAGTACCTCCTCCTTACAGAAGACCACAGCCATAATAGCACTGCCACCTTTCAGGTATGTAGTGTTGTGTTCCTGATGGTGAGTAAGGTTCCCAGAGCTCCAACCCCCCTTAAAGGCCGGCAACGCGCTTGTGACTCCCCTGGTATTGCGAGTGCCCATGGGCGACGGTAATTGCTTAACACCAGGCAATCCGTCTGCTCGTTTGCCGCCTATGTCATATAAAAAAAAAAGAAAAAAGTATATTTTATAATTTTCTGAATTAACAAGTTTTTGACTACTACTGTGCCAAAATTAGTAATTTAACTACATTGGAAGTCATGGGGGACACCAGTTGAGTGACACTCAAATAGTTAAACAAAAATAGGGCCAGGTCAAAATTTATAAAATCGAATACATGAGATTTCAGTATTTATTGAAAATGCGTTTGTAAAATGCATTAAAAGTATGGAACAAATTGAGTTATGTTTGTTGTTGCTTATTTAAGTAAATTATGGGTTTAATATATAAAATTCACTATACTGTATATTTTATTCTAAATGTAATTGTTTCTAAAAACACAAAAACCAATTTGCATTAAAAAAAAATCTTGTCGGGCACGTTTGTTTGCTGTTGACTTAAACGTGACATACGAGTATGACAACGGTAGCTGTACCCTTACCATGAGTTGTGACATTGAGATAACGAGTATCGAGTTTACTATCTGTGCTTGTACTATTTTAGTGCGAACGAGATGCTAAGTGTAAACTCGATACTCGTTATCGAAAACCTCAATGTCACAACTCATGGTGAGGGTACTGATGGTCTTCTTCATCTACCATCTCTGTCCAGGTCGTTGGTGGCCATGTCTCTCCATCTTCAGTCATAGCTCATGCTAATGCTACTAAGTTTTTTTTTATGACAAAAGGTGGCAAACGAGCAGACGGATTGCCTGATGGTAAGCAATTACCGTCGCCCATGGGCACCCGTAACACCAGAGGAGTGACAAGCGCGTTGCCGGCCATTAAGGGGGGTTGGAGCTCTGGGAACCTTACTCACCATCAGGAACACAACACTGCATACCTGAAAGGTAGCAGTGCTATTATGGCTGTGGTCTTCTGTAAGGAGGAGGTACTTCCCCAGTTGGGCTGCCCCAGATTCAAGCGTGATGGTCATCGCTGTGCCCTACCTCTCATTGTTGGACGTAGTTTAAGGACATACCCGGGTCCTAAAAAGATCGGACAAACTTACCCAATGACCTCTTAGTTCGATAGTTCACCTCCCCGTTAGTTTCGACTCCAATGTAATAGTCCTGGACCACAGTGGTAGCCTCAGTTCCATATGTGACGTGTTCTTTATCTTCTGCATTCTCCGTTGTTTCTAGAATATACGTGGAAGATTAATTGTTACTCAATTTACTTTCTAATCAATATCTACACTAATATTATAAAGGCGAAAGTTTGTGAGTATGTTTGTTACTTCTTCACGTCTAAAAGGCTGGAGCGATTTTAATAAAATTTGGTATGGAGTTAGCTGAGACCCTGGATTAACACATAGGCTACGTTTTCCCTCTAATAAACCGCGGGTAACACCGCGGGGCACAGCTAGTTTTCAATATGTGCGAATAATTTAGGTTGCACATATAAAAAAAAAGTTGTCCCTAATTTGTTTAATTTTGTTGCTGTCGTATATACCCAAGGATGATATAACCAATATGGACTAGCCATTAACAGGCGTTCCCCTCTGCCAAAATTACTCGGCCGCCGGTCATAGTTCTTGAACTTGTGTGAATATAGTTTATGCTAGTGTTTGATAATTTTGTCGTGTGCGTGTGTAGCGACGCACGTTAAACATGCATTAGTGTTAACATTATTTATGTGTGTTGCCTCACGCCGCGCCGAAAACGGCAGAATTATTCGGATAGAAATTAGTGCGAGTGTCCATATTGGTTATATCCTCCTAGTATATGCATACCTATATTCTGTACGGCGGTAACAAAAGAGGAAATTTCAAATTTCTATGTTTATTGGGTCAATTTTTGTTCATTGGAACGGAAAGAGCTCATGAATATGATTGGACATTTGTTTTGTTAGTTATATTTTTTGATAAAATTTATTTAAAAAAAAATTAAAAAATGCATGCCATCACATCCACACCGCAGGTTTCGTCATTCCATAGAAAATGCATCCACCACAGGTTTCGTCATGCTTAATTATATAAAAACAACAGTCATCCGCAACACGCATCGTCATAAAATAAATAAATAACGGTAATAAACCCCAGTCTAAACCCTGGCCCGATGCACCGCGCAAGTACCCGGCGCAAACGTCCCAAATATACTGGCCGAATTTCCGCGCTGTAAGGCCAGTGAAATGCGCTGAACCAGGCATTTTTTAATTGTTTTTCTACGTATTTTTTACGATATTAACAGTGATAAGTGAAAATAATTACCTTTCTCCCTCTTACTTAACAAATTGTCAATGTCAACGAAGACATTTGTCAAGATGACAGTAAATGTGAAGGCAATGACCAGGAGACTGATGCAGAACACCCTGTAGAACACTCCCTCGCGGTCGCATCGTGTCATCGGATATACAGGCTGTTTCCTGCCAACAAAACATGATAGAAAATTATCAAAAGATTCCAGCTTCGAATAATGGCAGGGTCGCCATGAAGTGTTGGGCGTTAAAGGCTTGAATAGAATAGAATAGAATATAATTTATTCGAGACATACACAGAAATAACAGATGACAGATACATAATTAAAAGATATATGTCACGAAATGGTCCCTACGCAGCATGAAACTGGTGTGGTAACCAGCGCTGTAACACCGGTGTGGCTAATGTAACGAAATAAGGCATACATTTGGACGGCAGCAAAACGCGCCTACGTGCCCAAGCCTTTAAAGGAAATACTGACTTGTTTGATGTACGTGTATATTTTGACATATATGGTAGTCCACATGGAAAGGTACCTTATGGCGCTTGGCGCTTACGCTATTGTTGATGTCGGTTCAATACTAATGTGAAGGTTTGCAACGTAAGCGCCAAGCGCCATAAGGTAAAGTACCTCCATGTGGACTACCAAATATAATACCCATGCTTATAGTATATACGGATATGAGAGAGTGTATACATGACACCACTACAAGAAGATAAAAAGTAATGTTTTTTTCATCATTAATTCGATCATTTAAATAATATACAGAGGCAGAAATCGCGAAGCGTCTTGACGTAACTGGTGACCGAGCTGGCGGCTTCCTCGCACAATGTATCAGCATTGAGATACAACGAGGAGCCGCCAGCATCCTTGGTACAATGTACAAAGAGATCACCTTGAAACAGCTAAACCAATTTTAATAATAATGTGTAAGCACTTGTATCCATCTTCTGTCTATCTGTTACCTCTTCACGCTTAAACCCCTGAACCTATTGGGATGAAATTTGGTATGAAGAGAGTTTGGGTTACGAGAAAGGTCATAGGATAATTTTTATCCCGCAACCATACTTTGAAAACGGGCAAGGCTGACCGACGAAGTCGCGAAGAATAGCTAGTATTATAATATACACCCGTGGCTCAGGAATAAATCAATATTTCGGGACAATCTTACACAAATCAACCTAGCCCTACGGTAAGCACAGTAAGGCTTGTGTTGTAGGTACTAGACGACGATACATATAATAGATAGATACATATAAATACTTAAATATATAGAAAACACCCATGACTCAGAAACAAATATCTGTGCTCATCACACAAATAAATGACCTGACTGCGATTTGAACCCAGAGCCATCGGCTTCATAGGCAGGGTCACTACCCACTACTCCAAACTGGTCGTCAAATAATCGAGTAACTCTATATAAATGACAACACATACATAGAATCACACACACATAAGTGGCGGCGGTGGATTTTTCTTAAGCAAACCATAGCCATTATACACGATATTCTTTTCCTAGAGCTGATGGTAAATCGCTCAAGTATATGAAAACAGACGCGGTAATATGATTGGACATTTGATACGACACGACCATTTCTTTAAAACCATCTTGGAGGGAAGGATAGAAAGTAAGAGAGGGAGAGGAAAGCCCAGACGCAGCTACATGGATCAAGCGAAGGAAAAGGTTGGGGTCGTTTCGTATCAAAAAGTCAAGGAGCTGGCGCAAGATAGGAAAAGCTGGAAGATACTCCACCGACAAGAGTCTAACTCTTAAGTTTATGATGATGATGATGATATGAAAATTAGTCAAGCCGTTGGAAATCGGGTTCTATAGATGCGCTTGTGCACATATTTCTTTCTCTATATCTGCATCGATATTTGAGATTTTGTATACTGGGTGTGGCCTGTAATAGGAACAAAAATTTTAGGGATCGCTTCTACACCACGAACCTAGCAACATTTGTTCTACAACTTGAAAAAAAGTGTGATTTATTACTTGTGATTTTTTTCAAACAAACTAAATAGTATTTTCAGTAAACAGCATCCAATAGTCTAGTTGACGTTTACTGTCAGCCTACAAACTTCATAGTTTTCGCAATACATTGCTTGCTTGGACAATCTTTTTTTATGAATATTTAGTAAACTATAATTTATTATCAAAAGTCGTGGAACAAATGTTGCTACGTTTGTGGTGTAGAAACGACGCCTAAAGTTATTGCTCTTGTTACAGGAAACACCCGATATAAATAGATTAGAGCGGATACAAAAAAAATATTAAATTTCTTTGCTTTTAATTACGTACTCCGTATAATTCATCCAATTATATTAGCGTATGCAAAAGACATGGCGTATAGCTTTTTTTTTTTTTTTTTATGACATAGGCGGCAAACGAGCAGACGGATTGCCTGGTGGTAAGCAATTACCGTCGCCCATAGGCACCCGCAACACCAGATGAGTCACAAGCGCGTTGCCGGCCTTTAAGGGGGGTTGGAGCTCTGGGAACCTTACTCACCATCAGGAACACAGCACTACATACCTGAAAGGTAGCAGTGCTATTATGGCTGTGGTCTTCTGTAAGGAGGAGGTACTTCCCCAGTTGGGCTGCCCCAGATTCAAGCGTGATGGTTATCGCTGTGCCCTACCTCTCATTGTTGGACGTAGTTTAAGGACATACCCGGGTCTTTACTACACGTACTTGCCAATCAACTTATGTGCACATATTTCTTTATCAATGTCCGCTTTAATATTTGAGATTTTGTATATACTGAGTAAGGAATGGAATTCGCTCCCTTTGGGTCCCCCGTGGGTCTTTTCAAGGCAAGAGTGAATAGGCTGTTGAACCAGCGTGCTACACCCTCGACGTCGACACTTACCATCAGGCGCTACTGAGGTCAAACGGTGAGTCTTGTAAATAAATCGTAGTTTAAAACTTATGTGCGCGAGAAACTTTATCACAACTAATTTGATCGAGCTGCAGACAGGTGACAAATGACATTGTCCATTACGATCGGAATGACAGTGTTATCAAAACTATTGAATGTTATTATATTTATTAGTAAATAATATCAAACACATTCTATGTTTTACTATTGTTAATTCCGTGTGATTTCTAATGGTGCTCCCACATTTTTTATGATAAAGGTGGCAAACAAGCATACGGCCCGCCTAAGCAGTTACCGTAGCCTATAGACGCCTGTAACTCCAGAGGATTTACATGCGCATTACACAAGACAACACTACATACCTGTAAGGTAGCAGTGCTATTATGGCTGTGGTCCTCTGTAAGCAGGTTTTTTTATGACAAAGGTGTCAAACAAGCAGACGGACTGCGTGATGGTAAGCAATTACCCATGGGTACCCGCAACACCACACAAGCGCGTCGCCGGCCTTTAAAGGGGGTTTGAGCTCTGGGAACCTTACATACCATCAGGAACACAACACTACGTACCTGTAAGGTACCAGTGCTATGGCTGTGGCCTTCTGTACGGAGGAGGTACTTCCCCAGTTGGGCTTCTCCAGACTCGAGCGTGATGGGACTTTGCTGTGCCCTACCTCTCATTGTTGGACGTAGTTAACATGCCGTTATGATGGCACAATAATAGCATCCTTGTTACACTATGTTTTATAAAGTTATATAAAATTAATAACAGACAGTGTGGGAGCACTATAATATAAGTAAACCACGAGTAGTAGCCCGCCCTTGCTTCCCCTTTTGGACCCGGGTATGTCCTTGAACTACGTCCAACAATGAGAGGTAGGGCACAGCGAAGTAACATCACGCTTGAGTCTGGAGAAGCCCAACTGGGGAAGTACCTCCTTACAGAAGACCACAGCCATAATAGCACTGCTACCTTTAAGGTATGTAGTGTTGTGTTCCTGATGGTGAGTAAGGATAGCAGAGCTCCAACAACTTCTAGGGTAGACAACGCGCTCCACACATTACCTCGCAATGAAGTCCCAGTATGTATGGAGTAGCAGATTTTTTTTTTCGAATTCAATATTGGTCCCATGGGAATATTTGTTCAGTATGATCGGCTTTGACACTTTTTGACATTTTGGATCACGACCTAGATTTCACCCAGTACTCAGTATACGTACAGTCAGCAGCAGAAGTAGCTAAGCATTAGAGGTGTTCAAAATGAGGTCAACACGTCTCTATTGTCAAGAGAATAAGAGCGCGTGTAGGTCATTTTGAACACTTCAAACGCTTAGCAACTTTTGCTGCTGACTGTACAAGATAGTTATACATGCATAGGAAATGTCCTATAACCCAGAAACATATATTCATGATAAAACACACAAATACATGCCCAGGCCGGGATTCGAACCAGAGACATATACTCGTAACTCTATGCTCGGGATCTCCTACGTAGACAGACTACTTTTGACATAACTGCTTTGGATTACCAAATTGATTATTTTTTTATCGGAATCCAGCAGTGTATAGGTTCTTAAAGGGTAGGCAACGGGCATGTGAATCCTCTAGAGTTTCAGGCGTCCAGAGGCTGCGGTAACTGCTTACCATACGGCAGGCCGTATGCTTGTTTGCCACCGTCGTTGCATAAAATAAATACTTCTGTCACACCGTGTTTTGTCAAACAAAAGAAAGGTCACAAATTTCCATTTTACCAATATAAAACTGAGGGATACAACGAGGAAATGCCGCCAGTATCCTTGGTACAATGCCTCAAAGGTCCGATTTTAGATTTTATACTGTAACTAGTTAAGTGCTTGTAGTTATCATAATACGATTGTTATTTCTGTAGTGTGTAATTATAAATAGGGGTCAAACTGAAGGACTTTAAGTATGTAGTTCCCTAGATCCATAGAGGAAATTTTAGTTAGAAAAACGAAAAAATAAAAATGTTGACTCGTGAAGGACTCGAACCTCCGACCTCCGATAGTAAGGAGCGTTTGATTCAGTATTGAAATCGGCGCTCTGCCACTGAGCTAACGAGTCCTTGCATCACACAGCGAATTTTCTCATCGTATGCAGTAAAGTGTAGATTGCACAATATTTTGCAAAAGTAGCTTAGCGGTTAGGCGAGCAGCTTTTAAATCGGAAGTCGTTGATTCAAGTCCGGCTGTGACCATTATTATATTGTTCAGTATTTGACGACATATCTGGTTTAGTGGGTAGTGACCCTGCCTAAGAAGTCGACGGTCCTGGATTCGAAAAAAGGGCATTTATTAGTGATGAAATAGAATAAAAAACACCCAGGACTGAGGAATAAATATCTATGTTCATCACACAAATAAATTGACTGGGATTTGAAGCCAGCGAATTGTCTGATCATATGCAGTAAAATGACGTATGATTGCACAATATTATGCAAAAGTGGCTGGTAGCTTAGCGGTTATCATCATCATCTCAGCCACAACGACCACTGCTGAACATATGCCTCCCACTTGGACCTCCACCTGTACCGGGTGGAAGCGACCTGCATCTAGCGTCTTCCGGCGACCTTAATCAGGTCCTGTCCATCTTGTGGGTGGACGTCCTACGCTGCGCTTGCTAGTCCGTGGTCTCCACTCGAGCACTTTTCGACCCCATCTGCCATCTTCTCTGCGTGCAATGTGGCCTGCCTATTGCCACTTCAGCTTGCTAACCCTAGTTCACCTACGGATCTCCTCATTTCTGAGTCGATCATGTAGAGAAGCAGCGCTTAGCGGTTAGGCGAGCAGCTTTTAAATCGGAGGTAGTTGGTTCAAGTCCAAGACGAGTACTTAACTAATTATCGCAATACATCTAAAAGCCCTTGAGGCATTGTACCAAGGATGCTGGCGACTCCTCGTTGTATCGCAATGCTGATACGTTGTGCGAGGAAGCCGCCAGCTCTTCGGTTAGTTATATCAACTAGACGCTTCGGGATTTCTGCAATAAGTTTGCGCGCTGGGACCCCATGGACCTAGCGTCTTTACGCCAAACGGTGCAAAATGGTAAAGTCAGCAGCAGAAGTCGCTAATTCGAAATGAGTGTTCAAAATGAGTTGGACTCCTTATTGAGAGACTGGCCAGATGTAGCTCAAAACCGGGACGAATGGAGGAAGAGGGGGGAGGCCTTTGCCCAGCAGTCATTTAGAACACTTCAAACGCTTAGCCACTCTTTCTGCTGACTGTACAATTCGTCCCATACAGACATTTAATCCCTATACCGAAACGAATCGATTGGTATAATATGAAAAACAGCCAACCAGCCTAAGGCAGCGTTTCCACCAGGGATGAGCGAAAATCCGTTGCAAGGGATGTGTTTATTAACAACCAATAGAATGACTTCAAGCCTATATGCTCGATAAATAATGTGATTCTATTGGTTCTTAAAAACACATTTTTCGCTATACATCCTCGCTCATCTCGAGTAGTGGAAACACAGCCAAACTGTCAATAGATTTTTTTGACCTGACTTAGGCTTTATAATCCTAAATAAATAAATATTTCGGGACAATCTCACACAAATCGACCTAGTCCTACGGTAAGCTCAGTAAGGCTCGTGTTGTAGGTACTAGACGACGATATATATAATAGATAGATACATATAAATACTTAAATACTCAGAAAACAGCCATGACTCAGGAACAAATATCTGTGCTCATCACACAAATAAATGTCCTGATTGGGAATCGAACCCAGGACCGACAGGCCAGACCGGTCGTCAAAATCCTAAATAAATAATCCTAAGGAAGGTAGCCTGGGGAAAATCCAGGACCCTTCCGCACCAGACTTGTACTACTGGAATACTCCTACTGAGTTTACGCTTCCAGCGAGATTGGTTGAGACGATCTCAACCGAATATGAGTGATGATTTGATGAATGTATTCGTTGTTATCTTCTTCTTCTATATATATATATATATATATATATATATATATATATATATATATATATATATATATAAACGTAAAAGTCCTGATTGACTGATCAACGCCCAGTCCAAACCGCTTAACCTAGACAGCAGATTTTTTTACGAAACGTAAGAAGGGATTTTCAGAAATTTCCCATTAAGGAGGTAAAAAGGGGATTGAAAGTTTGTATGGGATTTGTATAAAATATAAAGCGAGATACTTGAAATATTGTGTAAACACTCCTTATTCGAATACAAGAAAAGTGGTTCAGCGTTTTTTGAAATTCATCCCCTAAGGGGTCTAAAAGGGGGTTCTTCTGCGTGTGCGAAGCCGCGGGGAAAAGCTAGTTAGTATACTCGTACGACGACAGGTTTAGCTACTGGGATCCTATCACACAAATAAATGTCCTGACTGGGTTCAAATCCCAGTCAAGGCATTTATTTGTTCCTGAGCCATGGGTGCTTTCTATTCTATTTTATCACACAAATAAATGCCCTTACTAAGATTCGAATCCAGGACCGTCGGCTTCTTAGGCAGGGTCACTACCCATTAAACCAGATCTGTCGTCAAATACTGAACAATATAATAATGGTCACAGCCGGACTTGAATCAACGACTTCCGATTTAAAAGCTGCTCGCCTAACAGCTAAGCTCAGCTACTTTTGCATAATATTGTGCAATCTACACTTTACTGCATACGATGAGAAAATTCGCTGTGTGATGCAAGGACTCGTTAGCTCAGTGGCAGAGCGCCGATTTCAATACTGAATCAAACGCTCCTTACTATCGGAGGTCGGAGGTTCGAGTCCTTCACGAGTCAACATTTTTATTTTTTGTTTTCCTAACTAAACTAAGGATTCTCCGCTATCTTTCTGGGTACCATACCATCTGCCTCAAAGCTCGAGAAATATGTGCAGCTTATTAAATTTTCTATACTAAGCTTAAGCCTGTATGTTTTTTAATACAACGAGGGTGGCAAACAAGCATACGGCTCGCCTGATGGTAAGCACTTAAGCAATTACCGTAGCCTATGTACGCCTGCAACTCCAGAAGATTCACACGCGCGTTGCCTACCCTAAAAGTTGTTGGAGCTCTGGGAACCGCACCATCAGGAACACAACACTACATACCTGAAAGGTAGCAGTGCTATTATGGCTGTGGTCTGTAAGGAAGAGGTACTTCCCCGTATCCCTCCAATTATTTGAACATAAAATGATTTCTTACCCCCTAAAATAACTTTAACTTTACACAAGAAGTTATCGACCACTACCAGTCTTAAGATACAAAACATTTCGTATTTCAGCGTATAGACAACCAATTTGATTTCTAGGCAACTTCGAATCATATGACGTTAATAAGAGATCTTTTGCGTCTTTCATACAGATTTTCACTGTGACAAGGAACGAAGTGGCCCATAAATCAAATTGGCGAAGTCGTCTTGAGATTATATTTTTTGTTTTTTGTACATACATTTACGTTATTTAGTGTGTAATATTGATAGCTTATTAATTATTATGTAGTGATCTGACGCAGAATTGTGCAGCTAATCAAGAATTGATTTCAAAACGCGTTTCACCACTGTTTTGGTCATCACCCGGCAGTTCCGGGGTCACGGCCGCCTCTTAGCTTTCTGTAAAGTCCAGCTACCACTTTACAAAACGCAAGGCCTACTACCGAACAACGTCATGCTCTAAGGGCGAATTTATATGTTATTTTACTTGACATTGGCGAAATCATCGATTGATTTATTGATGGAAGCCATATTTTTTTTAAAGAAGAAGTATAAATCAAATTGGTTGACACATAATAAGTTTAATAAAAATAAAAACAAAAACTGACTCGTGAAGGATTCGAACCTCCGACCTCCGATAGTAAGGTGCGTTTAGTTTAGAATTGAAATCGGCGCTCTACCACTGAGCTAACGAGTCGATGCATCATGCTACGAATTCTCTGATCGTGTGCAGTAATGTATCATTGCACAATATTTAGCAATATATGGCACTGGTCCCACCGCGAGCCAGTAAGCTATGAGTTATCAGCTATTTCAAGGGACAAAAGATAATCGATCCCGTGTAAATACACGAGACATATATGTCATAGCCGGGCGATGAGCTATAAATATATGTCTCTCTCTTTTATTTACACGGGAGCAATTTTTGGACCCGGATATGTCCTTAAACTACGTCCAACAATGAGAGGTAGGGCACAGCGTTGACCATCACGCTTGAATCTGGGGCAGTCCAACTGGGGAAGTACCTCCTCCTTACAGAAGACGACAGCCATAATAGCACTGCCACCTTTCAGGTATGTAGTGTTGTGTTCCTGATGGTGAGTAAGGTTCCCAGAGCTCCAACCCCCCTTAAAGGCCGGCAACGCGATTGTGACTCCCCTGGTGTTGCGAGTGCCCGTGGGCGACGGTAATTGCTTAACAACAGGCAATCCGTCAGCTCGTTTGCCGCCTTTGTCATAAAAAAAAAAAATATCTTTTGTCCATTGAAATAGCTGATAGCTCATAGCTTACTAACTCGCGGTGGGACCAGTGCCATATGTGGATCGTTTGTGACGACACACACCACGCCTCCAAGGGTGAAGGTCTTGACATCATGAGATTACCTACGCAGACCGCTTGCCATTGAACAGGCCTTTTGAGAAACTAGTGGGTAGTGACCCTGCCTATGAAGCCTATGGTCCTGAGTTCAAATTCCAGCCAGCGCATTTATTTATTGCTCACTAGATGACCCGGTGAACTTTGTATCACTTAGCTTCAATCGATCAATTTCATTTTCCCATACTTGCTGCTGGTGCGATCGATGTCTCCGAACTTGTTCCATTCTCTGACTATCCATTTCATTGTTATTCCCTCTGGAACGTAAATCTGCCATACCACTACGACTGTTATCATTATCAGTCTCTCGCTGGCCATCAGTGCGGTTAGAGCGTGAGATAGCACGTCGCACATTTGATCGACTTCGGCGACCTATGTTAGGTCGTATTCTCCTCGGCATATCAGAATAGATAATGTTTTTGTGCAGTAATAATGGTTTATATAATGACAAAACACTGACAGAATGACATATCAAGTTTGCCAACCATAAAGGTACCGTATAATATGTTTTAAATGTAAATACGGGATAATCCGACCTTTATGGATGTATGATGTAGACTATAGGTAGCTCATGTCTCTTGTCATTCAATAGAGATTTTGACAGCCATATCTCAGGGAATAAGGGCTAATTTAATAACTATTTGTAAGAAACTATCGCCTTAACGTCTTCAGTGCTGGAATAATATAGAATACCTATTTTGCTCGCAAAAAAGCGGAAGATGTATGAAATCCTGCGGCGCTTCCGCCTTTCTCGAGCGAAAGCAGCCATTTTGGCAAATACGCGTAAGATGTATGAAATCCTGCGGCGCTTACTGTTTTTTTGAGTTGATATAGTTTGTATGGGAGAACAATATTTTCGTTTTTTAGGATATTACTTACTTTTTTGCATACTTTTTCACCGTTTAAACCTTCCCTGGACTTCCATGAATATTTCTAGACCAAAATTAGCCAAATCGGTTCAGCCGTTCTCGAGTTTTAGCGAGACTAACAAACGGCAATTCATTTTTATTTATATAGATAGATATCGCGACTCTCTGCAATATGCCGGAAACGAGCCCTGACCTTCTTTGGACATATAATGCGGTTCCCAAAGCATGGTCTAGAGAAGGAGATTATTGTCGGGAAAATTGATGGCAGACGAGCGCAAGGAAGGGCACCTACGAGATGGTCTGACGGAATAAAGAAGGCAGTGGGCGGCAGCATGCACCCAGCGGTCCACGCAGCATACAACCGCAGTGGAGACATGTTTGTGGTCGCGATCCTCATCAGTGAGGGAACGACGAAGAAGAAGAATCTATTATATATATCGTCGTCTAGTATCTACAACACAAGCTTTACTGAGCTTACCGTAGGACTAGGTCGTTTTTTGTAAGATTGTCCTAATATATATATTTATTTTTTTAGTTTTTCACCTATACCTTGTCTGACATTTGACGTTTCTTAAAAGTAAAAAAAAAAACAGTAGCATACTGTCAATTTTGTGTTAGACTTTGTACAAAATAATTTAACTTGTATGAAAATTGGTATTAAAGTTAAGACTAAATGTTTTTATTTTTAAGTTGCAAAACAAAATCTGCTCAGTTCCTCTCATAGTCCGCGTATTTTGCCACGGCTCCTTTAAGCTTGGGGTCCGTCTGGCAACTACTCCCAGGAATTAGCGTAGGCACTAGTCTCTATAGGTACACTACTCGTAACTGTTGCATAATATTATGCAAGTACCCTCTCACGGCATTTAGATGGAAATAATGTGATATTTCGCCGGCAGATGTAGAGACTCGTTAGCTCAGTGGCAGAGCGCCGAAACCCAATTCTGTAAACTCGCCTTAATATCGGAGGTCGGAGGTTCAAATCCTTCACGAGTCAATTTTTTTGAAAAAAAATCTGTATTTTTCTGATTGTTTCTATTGTGAATGTCCAATTATATTAATGTGAGTTTTGAAGCTATGTTTAAGCTATCAAAGCATCCGTGTATGTGTTTTGTTTGAATTTATGTAATCAATAAGTACCGTAATTCAGGGTGAGTTGGCGCGAAATCGAAGTTCAAACCTAGATAAAAGTTTATGTTTATATGTGGCACATTGATTTATATACAAAAAAAGTGTTCCGGAGGAATGAATTTTATTTTGTCAATGATAGTTTGTTGCTACATTGCATAGTTTCTACGAAAAATGCATAATAGTGGGAAAAACCAGCTCACCCCGTAGTTGGGGTGAGATGGTTCACCAAAGGCGTGAGTTGGAAAAATTGCTAGGGTTGCTGTGCATGACGCACCTCGTTTTATATTATTTTTACTTTTTTATACTTTTTTGTACTTTTGTTTTACATATTGTTCTATATTTATTTGTTTGGTTTTGGATTGATTTTCATATTATCATTGTGTCATCAGCCGCCGAATAAACCACATCATAAAAACCAGTGCCTATAATTTCCCACCACCAACATTTGTGGCCCTTCGTGGAATTTATGGAATGGTGTGGTCTTATCAGTGTGTTTATTAATTCAAAAATAAAATAATGGTTGTGACGCGATCGCTAAAATCAACGGGTAAGGACGGTAAAGAAGGTAAGACCGTTACGGAGAGTGAGGCAGGCCCATCGACCGCAGCCCCTCTTGTCGCATCGACAACCGTACCACCGGCGCCTTCTCGATCCAGTCACGTGAGTACGTCGTCCCGTCTTCAGCCACGGTATTGGCAAAAAAACTAGCGGCAGAGGCGCAGCATGCGCGTCGCCTCGCCGAGCTAGAAGCGCAACAAATTCGCCTCCGTCGTGAGTCTGAGGCTCAGGCCGCGAAGCGTGAGGCTGAGGAAGCAGCTCGGCTCGCCGAATTGGAACGTGCGACCGCCGATTTAGAGCTTAAAGCTGAAATCGCCGCTATCGAGGCAGACGCGAGTCAGCATAGCTCTAGAAGCAGCCATTTAGACCAGTGGTTTTGTAAATCCGAGGCTGCATTTAACCAAGATAAAACACTAACAATTAATAATGTTTTCAGGGATACAGAGGATAAACTTTCTCGTGTTCGTGTCGCGTCCCTTGCGCGGACAGCGACCGTGCACCGTGACCGAGGAGCCGCGATGACAGCGGCCCCTCCCGGGCCATCGGTCAGCTCGGACGTCCCGCAACTAGTCAAGAGTCTCGGTGTTTTAGTCGATAGCGTTAATAAAGGCATTGGCCACGCAATAAATCGTGTTCCGTTACCTCGTTTTGACGGAAAGTCTCATTTAGATTGGCTGAGTTTGAAAAAAGCGTTCGAAAACACCCAAGGTTCATACACGTCCGCGAATAATCTGTCAAGATTGAACTCTGCGCTGACGGGCGCGGCACGCGAGGCGGTGGCGGCGCTCCTGGTGTCCGCGCGCGAGCCCGGCGTCGTGCTGCGCGCGCTCGACGCACGTTTCGGCCGCCCCGAGCTGGTGGTGGCGCACGAGGTGGCCGCAGTGCGCGCGTTGCCGCGTGTGAACGCTGAAGGTAAGGATTTAGCTGTGTTCGCCAGTCGGGTTCGCAATTGTGTGGAAATAATTCGTCTACTCGAACACACGGAATATTTAGCTTCGCCTGAATTATTTCAAGCTCTCATTTCTAAGATTTCCCACTCTTGCGAGCCAAATGGGTAGACTATGCCGTTCGTTACGAGGCCGCCGGTTTGTCGAAGCTCGAAAATCTAGCAGATTTCCTAGCTTAAGAAGTCGATCAGCAGTCTCGATTCGGCATACTCCTGAGCCGACTACTGCGTCGCATGCCGTGGATAGTAGGCGGGCCAGGGACAATGTGCATGTCGCCGCTGAAAATTGTGCGAGTTCTAATTCAACATCGCGTAGTAATGCTAAATTGAATTCATCGGTGACTGCATCTAAAATTAAATCATGCGTAGTATGTCAAAAACCGCATGACTTAATTTATTGTGACAAATTTGCGTCATTGTCAATAGATGACAAATGGAATTTAATAAAAAAGAAAAGAGTCTGTCATCGATGCTTGAAAGTAGGTTGGCATAGATTGAATTTCTGTAGAGCGAAAAAGATTTGTGACGTTGACGGATGTTCGTTCCGTCATCACGTGTTATTGCATAATCCGAATTATGAGCGTTCAGCAGCTGCGCACGTAGAAGTAGATGACGAGTTGGCTGCGGCCACTTGTAGCACTGCGCCGCGGGCCCTCGCGGCCGCCGCGGCACCCGCTCTCATATCTGACATCGCTTCTCACGACGTCGAAACGAAAGATACCCTGACTCACACGTCGACCTCTGTTGCTGCGGGATTATCGGTTCAGCCGCTGCCTCCTCGACCGTTGTTGAAGATCGTAGCCGTGACCGTAACCGGCCCGTTGGGTTCCGTGAACACGTACGCTTTGTTAGATGATGGAGCTACGGGATCTTTTATCGAGTTGGATATTGCTGCAAAAATAGGTGCCTGCGGAGCTGTCAGACGTATGCGACTAGACTGCGTAGGTGGTTTAGGAAAAGATACGTCTGTGCAATATGTTGATTTTCAGATAAAAGGTCGCCGTGCCAAAGAAACGTACGACGTCAGCAGAGCGCGGGCGATGGACGGGTTAGGTTTTGCGTCGCAAGCTGCCGATAGATCGAGCGTGTGTAAATATCCATTTCTTTCAGATATTGCAGATGAGTTTTGTTATGGTCACGTACAGCCGATGATTATAATAGGACTCGACAATTGGCATCTAACTATACCTCGAGATGTACGTGAAGGTACTAAGAAGCAGCCAGTAGCCATAAATACCGCTTTAGGTTGGGTTTTATTCGCATTTGGTTGCGTACACTTGGTCTTATTTGGCAACCAGCGTCCGATACGATTGCCTTTAATATCGGAATAAGTAATCAATTTTCGTTGCCAAAGAAGTTTACCAAACGTGAGGTCTTAGCTCATGTGATGCGGGTTTTCGATCCACTTGGAATCCTGGCGCCAGTTGTAATTACTGGTCGTATCATGTTTCAAAACGCGTGGCGCAAGGGTCTCGATTGGGACGAGGAGCTGTCTCAGACTGACAGTGCGGCGTGGCGACTCTGGTTTGACGATTTATTTTCTGTGTCTGGTTTACAGATCCCACGCTGCTACTGCCTTAACGAGTTGCAAGTCGTCAAGTGCGAGCTTCACCTGTTTTGTGACGCAAGCGAATCGGCCTTCGCTGCGGTCGCGTATTGGCGCTTTGTATTAGAAAATGGTGATGTGAAGCTGGCGCTTGTATGTAGCAAAGTTCGTGTAGCTCCTTTAAAACAGATGTCCATTAATCGCTTAGAGCTCCAAGGAGCACTAATTGCAGCCCGTCTCGCTTCCACCATTTGTGAAGCCCACAGATTAAAGCCTGTCAATCGCATCTTCTGGTGCGATTCTATGACAGTTTTGGGTTGGCTTCGAAGCGAGGCGCGCTTATTTAAACCATTTGTTTCTCATAGAGTAGCTGAGATTTTGGAGATAACTGATGTAAAAGAATGGCGATGGGTGCCAAGTCAATTAAATGTTGCGGACGATGCTACCCGCATTAAGCGTGTCACGTTATCTCCTGAGTCACGTTGGATATCGGGGCCTGAATTTTTGCTCTCTTCAGAGTGGCCTGATGAGCCTGTTACTTCTGAGTATCCGGGAATCGAAGTAGAGAGCAAACGTGCAGCCCGTTCCGACTTAGTTCACCTAATTAGTGTCGTTGACAGGCACGAGCCGGTTTCAGCCGACCCCAGTCGTTTTAGTTCTTGGCTAAGGCTTGTGCGTGCAACAGCTACAGCGCATAAATATCTCACAATATTGCGAATGCGTAGTCTAACTCGAAGGGGTCTGTGTATACAGAATTTAGTCCGTATCGAGGGAGGGCTGTGTACTTTTATGTTTCAGCCTTTAAACCAATGTGATCAGCTCATCGACCCCCGCTCAGCACGCGAATCAATCGCACTGCTGACTGCTGCAGATCTACGTTTAGCCGAGTCGCATGTCTTGCGTCGGTCCCAGTTAGACGCATTTCCTGACGAGATGACTCATTTGTATCATTCTGCCCAGCCGTTGCCACGTTCCAGCCGCTTGTCAAAGCTATCTGTTAGCCTCAGTGACGACGGGCTTATGCGTTTATCTGGCCGCATCAGCGCCGCTACTCAAGTAAGCAACGCAATGAAGAATCCTGTTGTGCTAGATGGAAGACACCCCGCCGTACGCTTGCTCGTCCATTTCCAGCACCGCAGAGCCGCGCATGCGAACACTGAGACAGTTGTGAATGAGCTCCGGCAAGATTATCACTTGCTCAGTCTTAGAAGTACCGTCCGCAAAGTAGCTTATGACTGCCAGTTTTGCCGTATCCGCCGTGCACAACATTTCCAGCCCCCAACAGGTGACTTACCAGAAGCTCGACTAGGTCATCACAAGCGACCATTTACATTTACTGGGATTGATTATTTCGGCCCTGTTCAAGTATCGATTGGTCGAAGACGTGAGAAAAGGACGTCCAATACCGGCGACGCTGTCAGAATCGGACCTCGTCTCACGATCCAGCTGGCGTAAAGCCGTGAGATTAGCGGATCACTTCTGGCGCCGTTGGATGCGAGAGTATCTTCCGACGCTAATACCAAGACGTGGTCGAGGAGAAGTACCTCAAATATCCATTGGCGACCTGGTGCTCATTGCGGACGGCAACACTCCCAGAGGAACCTGGCCCCGCGGGCGAGTCACAGCTGTCTTTCCAGGCCCTGACGGCATCATCCGTGTCGCTGACGTGCGCACCCTGGCAGGTGTCTTGCGGCGGCCCCTTCGGAAGCTGGTGAAGCTGGACGTGGCACGTGGCTAGTTCCTTATAAAAAAGGGAGGAAATGTGCATGACGCACCTCGTTTTATATTATTTTTACTTTTTTATACTTTTTTGTACTTTTGTTTTACATATTGTTCTATATTTATTTGTTTGGTTTTGGATTGATTTTCATATTATCATTGTGTCATCAGCCGCCGAATAAACCACATCATAAAAACCAGTGCCTATAATTTCCCACCACCAACATTTGTGGCCCTTCGTGGAATTTATGGAATGGTGTGGTCTTATCAGTGTGTTTATTAATTCAAAAATAAAATAATGGTTGTGACGCGATCGCTAAAATCAACGGGTAAGGACGGTAAAGAAGGTAAGACCGTTACGGAGAGTGAGGCAGGCCCATCGACCGCAGCCCCTCTTGTCGCATCGACAACCGTACCACCGGCGCCTTCTCGATCCAGTCACGTGAGTACGTCGTCCCGTCTTCAGCCACGGTATTGGCAAAAAAACTAGCGGCAGAGGCGCAGCATGCGCGTCGCCTCGCCGAGCTAGAAGCGCAACAAATTCGCCTCCGTCGTGAGTCTGAGGCTCAGGCCGCGAAGCGTGAGGCTGAGGAAGCAGCTCGGCTCGCCGAATTGGAACGTGCGACCGCCGATTTAGAGCTTAAAGCTGAAATCGCCGCTATCGAGGCAGACGCGAGTCAGCATAGCTCTAGAAGCAGCCATTTAGACCAGTGGTTTTGTAAATCCGAGGCTGCATTTAACCAAGATAAAACACTAACAATTAATAATGTTTTCAGGGATACAGAGGATAAACTTTCTCGTGTTCGTGTCGCGTCCCTTGCGCGGACAGCGACCGTGCACCGTGACCGAGGAGCCGCGATGACAGCGGCCTCCCGGGCCATCGGTCAGCTCGGACGTCCCGCAACTAGTCCAGGGTCTCGGTGTTTCAGTAGATAGCGTTAATAAAGGCATTGGCCACGCAATAAATCGTGTTCCGTTACCTCGTTTTGACGGAAAGTCTCATTTAGATTGGCTGAGTTTGAAAAGCGTTCGAAAACACCCAAGGTTCATACACGTC
Source organism: Grapholita molesta (assembly GCA_022674325.2). Lineage (NCBI taxonomy): Eukaryota > Metazoa > Arthropoda > Insecta > Lepidoptera > Tortricidae > Grapholita > Grapholita molesta. The sequence goes on along the minus strand of CP053145.2, from coordinate 6,347,637 downwards.
CGCGAATAATCTGTCAAGATTGAACTCTGCGCTGACGGGCGCGGCACGCGAGGCGGTGGCGGCGCTCCTGGTGTCCGCGCGCGAGCCCGGCGTCGTGCTGCGCGCGCTCGACGCACGTTTCGGCCGCCCCGAGCTGGTGGTGGCGCACGAGGTGGCCGCAGTGCGCGCGTTGCCGCGTGTGAACGCTGAAGGTAAGGATTTAGCTGTTTTCGCCAGTCGGGTTCGCAACTGTGTGGAAATAATTCGTCTACTCGAACACACGGAATATTTAGCTTCGCCTGAATTATTTCAAGCTCTCATTTCTAAGATTTCCCCACTCTTGCGAGCCAAATGGGTAGACTATGCCGTTCGTTACGAGGCCGCCGGTTTGTCGAAGCTCGAAAATCTAGCAGATTTCCTAGCTTACGAAGTCGATCTGCAGTCTCGCTTCGGCATACTCCCTGAGCCGACTACTGCGTCGCATGCCGTGGATAGTAGGCGGGCCAGGGACAATGTGCATGTCGCCGCTGAAAATTGTGCGAGTTCTAATTCAACATCGCGTAGTAATGCTAAATTGAATTCATCGGTGACTGCATCTAAAATTAAATCATGCGTAGTATGTCAAAAACCGCATGACTTAATTTATTGTGACAAATTTGCGTCATTGTCAATAGATGACAAATGGAATTTAATAAAAAAGAAAAGAGTCTGTCATCGATGCTTGAAAGTAGGTTGGCATAGATTGAATTTCTGTAGAGCGAAAAAGATTTGTGACGTTGACGGATGTTCGTTCCGTCATCACGTGTTATTGCATAATCCGAATTATGAGCGTTCAGCAGCTGCGCACGTAGAAGTAGATGACGAGTTGGCTGCGGCCACTTGTAGCACTGCGCCGCGGGCCCTCGCGGCCGCCGCGGCACCCGCTCTCATATCTGACATCGCTTCTCACGACGTCGAAACGAAAGATACCCTGACTCACACGTCGACCTCTGTTGCTGCGGGATTATCGGTTCAGCCGCTGCCTCCTCGACCGTTGTTGAAGATCGTAGCCGTGACCGTAACCGGCCCGTTGGGTTCCGTGAACACGTACGCTTTGTTAGATGATGGAGCTACGGGATCTTTTATCGAGTTGGATATTGCTGCAAAAATAGGTGCCTGCGGAGCTGTCAGACGTATGCGACTAGACTGCGTAGGTGGTTTAGGAAAAGATACGTCTGTGCAATATGTTGATTTTCAGATAAAAGGTCGCCGTGCCAAAGAAACGTACGACGTCAGCAGAGCGCGGGCGATGGACGGGTTAGGTTTTGCGTCGCAAGCTGCCGATAGATCGAGCGTGTGTAAATATCCATTTCTTTCAGATATTGCAGATGAGTTTTGTTATGGTCACGTACAGCCGATGATTATAATAGGACTCGACAATTGGCATCTAACTATACCTCGAGATGTACGTGAAGGTACTAAGAAGCAGCCAGTAGCCATAAATACCGCTTTAGGTTGGGTTTTATTCGCATTTGGTTGCGTACACTTGGTCTTATTTGGCAACCAGCGTCCGATACGATTGCCTTTAATATCGGAATAAGTAATCAATTTTCGTTGCCAAAGAAGTTTACCAAACGTGAGGTCTTAGCTCATGTGATGCGGGTTTTCGATCCACTTGGAATCCTGGCGCCAGTTGTAATTACTGGTCGTATCATGTTTCAAAACGCGTGGCGCAAGGGTCTCGATTGGGACGAGGAGCTGTCTCAGACTGACAGTGCGGCGTGGCGACTCTGGTTTGACGATTTATTTTCTGTGTCTGGTTTACAGATCCCACGCTGCTACTGCCTTAACGAGTTGCAAGTCGTCAAGTGCGAGCTTCACCTGTTTTGTGACGCAAGCGAATCGGCCTTCGCTGCGGTCGCGTATTGGCGCTTTGTATTAGAAAATGGTGATGTGAAGCTGGCGCTTGTATGTAGCAAAGTTCGTGTAGCTCCTTTAAAACAGATGTCCATTAATCGCTTAGAGCTCCAAGGAGCACTAATTGCAGCCCGTCTCGCTTCCACCATTTGTGAAGCCCACAGATTAAAGCCTGTCAATCGCATCTTCTGGTGCGATTCTATGACAGTTTTGGGTTGGCTTCGAAGCGAGGCGCGCTTATTTAAACCATTTGTTTCTCATAGAGTAGCTGAGATTTTGGAGATAACTGATGTAAAAGAATGGCGATGGGTGCCAAGTCAATTAAATGTTGCGGACGATGCTACCCGCATTAAGCGTGTCACGTTATCTCCTGAGTCACGTTGGATATCGGGGCCTGAATTTTTGCTCTCTTCAGAGTGGCCTGATGAGCCTGTTACTTCTGAGTATCCGGGAATCGAAGTAGAGAGCAAACGTGCAGCCCGTTCCGACTTAGTTCACCTAATTAGTGTCGTTGACAGGCACGAGCCGGTTTCAGCCGACCCCAGTCGTTTTAGTTCTTGGCTAAGGCTTGTGCGTGCAACAGCTACAGCGCATAAATATCTCACAATATTGCGAATGCGTAGTCTAACTCGAAGGGGTCTGTGTATACAGAATTTAGTCCGTATCGAGGAGGGCTGTGTACTTTTATGTTTCAGCCTTTAAACCAATGTGATCAGCTCATCGACCCCGCTCAGCACGCGAATCAATCGCACTGCTGACTGCTGCAGATCTACGTTTAGCCGAGTCGCATGTCTTGCGTCGGTCCCAGTTAGACGCATTTCCTGACGAGATGACTCATTTGTATCATTCTGCCCAGCCGTTGCCACGTTCCAGCCGCTTGTCAAAGCTATCTGTTAGCCTCAGTGACGACGGGCTTATGCGTTTATCTGGCCGCATCAGCGCCGCTACTCAAGTAAGCAACGCAATGAAGAATCCTGTTGTGCTAGATGGAAGACACCCCGCCGTACGCTTGCTCGTCCATTTCCAGCACCGCAGAGCCGCGCATGCGAACACTGAGACAGTTGTGAATGAGCTCCGGCAAGATTATCACTTGCTCAGTCTTAGAAGTACCGTCCGCAAAGTAGCTTATGACTGCCAGTTTTGCCGTATCCGCCGTGCACAACATTTCCAGCCCCAACAGGTGACTTACCAGAAGCTCGACTAGGTCATCACAAGCGACCATTTACATTTACTGGGATTGATTATTTCGGCCCTGTTCAAGTATCGATTGGTCGAAGACGTGAGAAAAGGACGTCCAATACCGGCGACGCTGTCAGAATCGGACCTCGTCTCACGATCCAGCTGGCGTAAAGCCGTGAGATTAGCGGATCACTTCTGGCGCCGTTGGATGCGAGAGTATCTTCCGACGCTAATACCAAGACGTGGTCGAGGAGAAGTACCTCAAATATCCATTGGCGACCTGGTGCTCATTGCGGACGGCAACACTCCCAGAGGAACCTGGCCCCGCGGGCGAGTCACAGCTGTCTTTCCAGGCCCTGACGGCATCATCCGTGTCGCTGACGTGCGCACCCTGGCAGGTGTCTTGCGGCGGCCCCTTCGGAAGCTGGTGAAGCTGGACGTGGCACGTGGCTAGTTCCTTATAAAAAAGGGAGGAAATGTGCATGACGCACCTCGTTTTATATTATTTTTACTTTTTTATACTTTTTTGTACTTTTGTTTTACATATTGTTCTATATTTATTTGTTTGGTTTTGGATTGATTTTCATATTTTTATTGTGTCATCAGCCGCCGAATAAACCACATCATAAAAACCAGTGCCTATAATTTCCCACCACCAACAGTTGCTTTTGGATTAAGACAATAGCTTCGCGATTTCTGCAAAAAGTTTGTGCGCGCTGGGACCTCATGGACCTCTAGCGTCTCTACGCCAAACGGTACGAAATGGTACTCCCTGCTGCTCTTCGGTATATTTGTTACGTTTAAAAATTTCGGCGCTATTCGATGGGACGGCGCTAACATGTCTTGTCAGCTTTTATTTAACTTGCAATGTATGCATGTTTATCCGGGTAGAATCTTTCAACTCAATTTTGAAGCAGACATGCTTAACCAACTGATGAGCTGTTTAGTACATTTGTGTAAGTTCGCTGACAATGCAACATTATGGTACCACTGATCTGATCTGATGTTGCAGCCAGAAGGTAGCAAAAGCAACTCCTAAAACACAAGATAAACCCGTGGTGTTTAGGCTCGTTAGAATCCTTTCCATGAGTAGATGATGATTGTGCAAAAAAGTACAGTCGGCAATAAAAGCTTGTACAGATGCACAAATGTGGTAGTCCACATGGAAAGGTACCTTATGGCGCTTGGCGCTTCCGCTATTGTTAATGACGCTTCAATACGAATGTGACACTTTACAACGTAAGTGCCAAGCGCCATAAGGTACCTTTCCATGTGGACTACCACAAATGCTTGCATAATATTGTGCAATCTTCACTTACTGCACACGATCAGAAAATTTGCTACACGATGCATGGACTGGTTAGCTCAGTGGCAGAGCGCCGATTTCAATTCTAAACTAAACGCACCTTACTATCGGAGGTCGGAGGTTCGAGTCCTTCACGAGTCAGTTATTTTGCTTTTTTTTTTTGTTTCTCATTTTATAATTTAAGTTTATATAAAACTTTGAGTAAGTTTGAGTTTTGAGTTTAGAGTGACTATTTCATATTAAACAACTAGCTGTGCCCCTTGGTGTTACCCGCGGTTTATTAGGTAAAAGACGTAGCCTATGTGTTAATCCAGGGTGTCAGCTAACTGCATACCAAATTTTATTACTATTGTTCCAGCCGTTTAGACGTGAAGAAGTAACAAACATACACACTCACAAACGTTCACATTTATAATATTAGTGTAGATGAATTAGTGAGACAAATTTATTGCTATTTTAAAGCGATTTTGTCATTAAGTAGGACATTATATCGGGTGTTTCCTGTAACAAGAGCAATCAATTTAGGCATCGTATCTACACCACAAACGTAGCAACATTTGTTCTATAACTTTTGAATATAACTAATAGTTTACTAAATAGGGATTTAAAAAAATCCAAGCAAGCAACGTATCGTGAAAACTATGGAGTTTGTAGGCTGACAGTAAACGTCAACTAGACTATTGGATGCTGTCCATTGAAAAAAAACTATTTAGATTGTTCAGAAAAATCACAAGTAATAAATTACACATTTTTTAAAAGTTGTAGAACAAATGTTGCTACGTTTGTGGTGTAGAAACGATCCCTAAATTTATTAGTCTTGTTACAGGAAGCACCCGATATATACCGGTAGAAAGCGGAAAGCTTTAGTTTACGGGAGTTATGGGGGTTTAGTAAAGTAAGTTGAAACAATCTCACACAAAAGTATTCCTAAAGTAAACTCAATCAGGCATGTGTTCTAGCTAGACAACGATATGGTTACCTACCCTTGCCAGGACTCGAACTCACTACCTCTTGTAATATCTCGGGTTGCTCTCGAAAATAATAAAAAGCTCCTCTAACTTTCGAACCCCAAGTCCAATACAAGTACAGCTAATAAACACTTTCAAGAAAAAATATTTGAAACTTAAACGGTGGAACCGTTTTTGAGTTACTGGTCAAAAACTACGGAACCGTATACCGTGCATGGCCGCATGTTCTAGGCCGTATTTTTATTATTTAAATTGTTAACTCTCTTGATTTTAAGATCACTTTATTTTTAATTCGTTAATAATAATATCAGCTGTTTAGTTAGACAATAAAATTACGACAAAAATAAATAGTACTAACCTAACCTAACCTAACTACTTCTGTAGCCAGTAATGTACATTACTGGCTACAGAAGTAATTAGGGGTTGCCGGCCGAGTATATGTAGACTGGCATACGAGATTGTGTGCAAAGGCAATTAAAATAGAGGACTATCGCCTTAGGCCGGCAATGTCAAATTTAACGACCTCTCGTGCCTCTCGCCAAGCGAAACCTGCAACCACATACTTAGAAGCCTTTGTATTATAAGGAATGTTAATGTCAACATTGTAGTGCATGTTTCAGAACATATATATTACAGGACAAACAAACAAAACTGCCTGAGCTTCACTGTAAGTATGTAATATACAAATACTTAAATAGATATCGACGTTTTTGAATTTGAGTGTTGGACTCTCTTAGAGTTGAAAATACGTAACATTTCAGCCGTATGCAGTCCACTGCTGGACATATATAGGCCTCCCACAAATATGACTTGTATCTTCTTGGCGGTAGTTGATGCCATAGTCGCTACACTTGGCAGGCGGGTTAGCGACCGCAGCAGCTGTAGATTGGGTTTCGTCGGACGCTGCTGCCCCGTAGGATTTTTAGCAGATTTTTTTTGTTATAAAGATCGATGCACAAGTGCTTGCATAATATTGTGCAATCTACACTTTAGTGCACGGGATCAGAAAATTTGCTACACGATGCATGGACTCGTTAGCTCAGTGGCAGAGCGCCGATTTCAATTCTAAACTAAACGCACCTTACTATCGGAGGTCGGGGGTTCGAATCCTTCACGAGTCAGTTTTTTGCTTTTAGTTTTTTTTTTTACTTATTCCGTAATAATATAAGTTAATAGCAAACAATGAATGAGCAGGACAAGTTAATTGATATTTTAAAGTGGTAAGCTGTAACGTATGCGGAGTGAAATTTGGACAAAATGCAATGTTGTTTTAAATAAAAAAAACACCATTATTTTTTTAAATAGTTATGTTTTTATAATAAAGTACCTAATAATGATTAATGTAAAAAAAAGTTTACTCCCATGCGAGATGCTTTACGGTAGTTCTGAGGAACTTTGTCCATCGCTGTCGAAAACATATATGTGGGCATTTTATTCAACTCCAATTTTATTTTACGAATCAAGCTTTGCACATTTTTGGACCGAAAATTATCGCAATTTACTCGCCTCTTCAGATTTGCCCAAAAATCTTCAATAGGGCGAAGTTGCGGAACATTAGGTGTATTTGATGTCTTCGGTACCTATGGGGTGTTTAGCTCCGCCATTTTGCTAAGTGTTTTTTTGGAATAATAGCTTGAAGCTAAGTCTGGCCAAAACACAGCATTTTCTCCTCTATGACTCGTATTTATGAAATCTCGCACTAATGGCAAACAACGCTCTATGTAGCGATCGGCGTTCACAGTTAAACCTGATTCAAAGAACACCGCCTTGGACATTCCGCGTTCCTGATGGCAAGCTATAGCAAAACTTTTTTAGGAAACTTGGTATGCTCAATATATTTCACGTTCTCATCAGTTGGACCATTGGTCTTCTCAAAATAGTAATTGCCTTGCCACTAGTTTCCATCTAACGTGAAATATGACTCGTCATCCATGACGCAACTCACATTGTTTTTGGCGTAAAATATTTCTTTGACTAATTTACGCAGCCGTATTTTCTGAGTGGATTTTTGATTTTCGGAGACGGTGGATTTAAATTTTCTACACCGCTTATCGATGCCCATGTCATCAAGATATTTTTTGACAGTTTTTCCGTCACATTTAAATTTTCTTCCGAGCTCTCTGTAAGATTTAGCAACACGGCCGCCGGTAATTTTCTTTAGTCGAGCTCTCTCAGAAAACTTGCTCAAGCTGGGATAATTTCCAGAACCAGGCTTTCTAGCAGTGGTTGTTTTTTAAGGTAAAAGACGCTAAAATATTATAAATGGTGCTTCGACTCTCACCCATTTGTACTAAATGTTCCACCACCTTCGATTTCGGCCATAGGGGATGTATACTGTAGAAATTACATACAGTTTTACGACGGCGTTCTTGGTTATTTACCATAATTACAAAATCAAACATCCAATCCTTATGAAACTTACCAGTGCAGACTGATTGACAGATATATAGACTTGATATTGACATACACACATATTTTTTTTATATTTTTGTTTTTTACATTTTATATATTCAAACTTTGTCCAAATTTCACTCCGCATACGTTAGTATTAATAAAGTGAAAAAGAAAATAAATAAGTGTGTTAAACAATCTCACACAAAATTACTCCTTTTTTTATGACAAAGGTGGCAAAGGAGCAAACGGATTGCCTGATGGTAAGCAATTACCATCCACCTAAACCACCCAGCAACACCAGGGGAGTTACAAGCACGTCGCCTTTAAGGGTTGGAGCTCTGAAAACCATACCATCAGAAACATAACACTACATACCTGAAAGGTAGCAGTGCTATTATGGCTGTGGTCTGTAAGGAGGAGGTACTTCCCCAGTCGGGCTTCTCCGGACTCGAGCGTGATGGTACTTCGCTGTGCCCTAACTCTCATTGTTGGACGTAGTTTAAGACAATTTCTTTCCTATTCCGTGTATATCACCATCATCATTTATAATAAATAAAATAAATATTTCGGGACAATCTTACACAAATCGACCTAGTCCTACGGTAAGCTCAGTAAGGCTTGTGCTGTAGGTACTAAACCATGGGCACATGCAACAGCAAAGGAGTCACAAGCGCGTTGCCGGCCTTTAAGGGGAGTTGGAGCTCTGGGAACCTTACTCACCATCAGGAACACAACACTACATACCTGAAAGGTAGCAGTGCTGCGGTCTTCTGTAAGGAGGAGGTACTTCCCCAGTTGGGCTTCTCCAGACTCAAGCGTGATGGTACTTCGCTGTGCCCTACCTCTCATTAAAACACTCATAAAACTCACCTTAATTAATTTTCAACTGTTCACAAAGATAAGCGTGTATCAGCCTCTAGGAACAAAGTCACTATGCTTCTGATAGCAAATAGGATGTTTACAAAACTCCACTAAAATAAGTAATAAAAGAGCATCTTTTTGTCAAACTTAGCTTTATCCTTTATACACTCGCTATAATGGCTTTGCTGTATCATCATCATCATTATAGCCAGCTCTCTCTGTAACTCTGCCAGTCTGTAGTTGCCATTGGGAACGATCTAGCACACTGCCAACTCAACTCCCAGCGACATATATATGAGGTCATTCATTTTCATTTCATTTAATTTTTTCATTTATTCAAATAAGTTCATATGAACCACTAGCCCAGTGCACTACCAATTGTGCTATACGAGTACCGCTGAGACTTGTAATTTTTTTCTATCTATCTATGACGTATACGACGAGGGATAGATAGAACAATTTGACAAGTCCCAGCGGTACTTGTATAGCACAATTGGTAGTGCACTGGGCTAGTGATCCAATGGTTGTGGGTTCGAGTCCCAATGCGAGTCAAATTTTTCAATTTTTCTTTCGATTTAAATATCGAAAAAATTCGCTAGCAGACGTTTCTGCATAATAAAGAAAATAAAAATTAAGTTCATATGACATAACAGTAAAACCAATGCGTCATATAACTAAGTACATAATATAACATAAAAAATAAAAAGTAATATAATAAAACTATCTAGATTTAGGCAACGCAGCAGTGGGGCTTTGTTGCACAGATAGCACTGGAGTAGGATTCGGCAGATTACCCCGGAACCTCCGAAATATTACCCCCTTCGACCAGAAGTCCGCGCTTCCAATGGTGTCCAGCAGTGACCGCGGCACGCGCACCACAAACGAGCTGAACGTAATGGCGGGCCCGCAGCCGTTGCACCGTCAGCGTGAAGCCAGTCCTACGGCGAACGTACTCCACCACATCATCAGCCACGGCGGAGTAATGCAGGCGTGACACATAGAGCGCCCTGCTCGGTATGGCAACTTGTAGCCCAGTATTAGCAGCTCCACAGTGCCACACAGAGTCTTGCGAGGAGCCCTTCGCGTCTTAGTCTTTTTTCGTCCATTTATTTTTGGACATCCACTATTTTGACCGTTACTGGAGCCTGGAGCGGTGGAATAGCCGGAGAAGTGGAGCGGTAGGTGGGGTGGCGATCGTATACTCCGATGGTGTGTGGTCGCAGTTTACGGACAATAAATATCGCGATTCAATAACTTAATCAGTTAATTGAATGTGAGTGGTGTAGGTAAATAAATAAATATTACAGGACATTCTTACACAAATTAACTGAGCCCCACGGTAAGCTGAAGAAGGCTTGTGTTGTGGGTACTCAGCCAACGATATAATACTAGGTTTTCCTCGCAACTTCGTCGGCCAGCCATGCCCGTCTTTAAAGTATCGTTGCGGGATAAAATTATCCTATGTCCTTACTCGTAGGTCAAACTCTGTCCACGCCAAATTTCATCCCAATTGATTCAGCACTAGAAAATACGATTTATCGACCGCTCTGGCCTAGTGGGTAGTGACTCTGCCTATGAAGCCGATGGTCCTGGATTCGATTCCCAGTCAGGGCATTTATTTGTGATGAGCACAGATATTTGTTCCTGAGTCATGGGTGTTTTCTATGTATCTATATATTATATATATCGTCGTCTTGTACCTACAACACAAGCCTTACTGAGCTTACCGTAGGACTAGGTCGATTTGTGTCAGATTGTCCGGAAAATATTATTTATATTATTTATTTATTTAAATACGCGTTGGAACGGTCACTAGTTGCGCGAATTGGATTAGTAGGAGGATTTAAGATCTAAAAATATGGGTCATTCAGAGTCCAGAGAGCACAGAGGTCACAACGGAACAGCTGAAGGTAAAAATCGTCGTTTCAAAATGGATTCCACGGACGCAGTCGCAGTTTAAGCAGTAGCACTGCTGCAGTCAGGAATGACACTAGCGGCAGTGGCTCGACTATTTTAACTTTTTAATCAATTTTTCCAATGCCTTTATATCAAGAGTACCTAAGTAAGGTAATGATATAATAGAATTAATATCGATATTTTTCAACAATTCAACGATTAAACTAAGTACTTAATGATATTTTATTCATTAAAATGATAGTCAATTGACCCTTTGGACAAGTCACGTGGCCTGTCGCGTGACTTGTCCAACGGACCGGCTGAAGGGAGTAAATTGGCGGGAACAGTGTGGCTTTATAGTACATTGTGCAACGAGGATGGTAAGTAAGGTATAGTAAACGCGAGTCTATTAGAAGCCCGACGACGAAGTCGGAGGGCTTTTAATGACTCAAGTTTGTTATACACTTACCACCCGTGGTACATACAATGTTTTTCATCACATTTGCGAGGAAATAAAATAAATTCGTTGGTAAAATATTAGTTACTAGTGTAGTGTAGTTTTACCTATCAGACCGCATCCACTATAAAATATTGTCAACAATGTCAACTTTGTTCAATGTCTTCCACAGATAATGTTAACAACTGCGTTTTGTTTTCGAAGTTGATAGATCATCCTGCCAAATAGTATCAATTATCAAAATCAAATAGAAAACAACTATTTTTAATAAATACTAAACATTAAATTGCAGTCAAATTTAATATAAAGATAATTATGTTTTATACATATTAAAAGTTGGTTGTAGCAAACTTTTGAAGATATGAAATACACCTTGGCTGTTTAGAAACATTCTCAGTCCAAGTGAAGTATAGGTTCTGTATATTTTTAAAACTAAACTTAACAGCCCGTGTGAGCTAAATCGGCTATAACTGCTCTGTACTCTCGCAAGTAACAACGCCATTGACGAGCAAGTGTGATGAAAAAAATAAAACACAGCGAGTACCCGAGCAGGGCATTCGGTGTCTAACCAAAGAAAATGCTATTTCTAGTGCTAAAATATATTATTATATAAAGTTGATGTGTTGTTTTTATACTGACCAAGCGACCCAATACAAGGATAAAATTATCTCTAAAATGAACCCATACGCTCATACTTTTTCGGGATGGTAAGAACTACATTCGCTTGAAAGTATAATTCGTAGTACGAATTCCGTGACGCCGAATGTACATAGTTGAAGAATTAAGTCGGTCCACAAAAACTGGTCCAAAAAATGAAGACTCTAAAAGATACTCCTTCAATTGCGCTAAGTTGAAGAAGTATATTTTATGCTAGATGAACTGAATTAAAACTGATGGACCAATGACAACACAACAGGGAATTTGTAAATTCTGTTATGCTCATTTGGCATCCTACATCATACTTATAAATTACTAGCTTCAGCAGCCAGGCCCGTCTTTAAAGTATGATTCATCATCATCATTTATTGAAAAGCTTGGCTCTTCACGGTGGAGTAATTTCCATTCGGGTCTATTCTTTGCCTTTTCCTTCAACTCTCCATAAGTTACTACTTGAGTATGATTGCTTGATAAAAATTAGCCTATGTCCTTTCACGTATCTCAAACTCTCTCCATGCCACATTTCATCCCAATTGGTTCAGCGCTTTAAGCGTGAAGAGGTAACAGACAGACAGAGTTACCTTCGCATTTATAATATTTGTATGGATGGATCTTAAGCGCCTATCAAAATATTGTCGATAAATGTGTACATGATAATCTCAAGGCATCATTTGCTTGCGGTGTGCGTAGCGAGGATATAGCGAGATATAGGTGTCAGCAGCAAAGATGTAGTAGTTGCAGAATTTTCTCAATACTTTCGAAGTTTCATCCTTACGTTGTGACTATTCCATTAATTCGCACGAAGCGATTCTCTTCTACCTAATGCGGACTGCTAAGGAATGGAATTCGCTCCCTTCGTCTATATTCCCGGTAAGATATAATTTGGCTCTTTTCAAGGCAAGAGTGAATAGTCTATTACTGGAACCAGCGTGCTACACCCTCGACCTCGTCGTCGTCAAACGCTGATCAGTCTTGTTTAAAAAAAAGGCATGTGGAAATTTTCATGAGAAGTTTTTCAAACAATTCGCCACTGAGAACATTCTCTTAACCTTTTCAATGCCGTGTCAAGTAAAAACTAGCTACATGTCAGCTACATGAAATGTGTACTTTATGCATATGCGTGTACTACCCTACTATTCAATATACTCTATGACGTGTACAGCCTTGACCAGAAGTACTGAGCTCCCATGGTTTTGACATGAAAACTGTACCGGCCTGTAATAGGGTTTTGGACCCGGGTATGTCCAATTTGGACCCGGGTATGTCCTTAAACTACGTCCAACAATGAGAGGTAGGGCACAGCGTTGACCATCACGCTTGAATCTGGGGCAGCCCAACTGGGGAAGTACCTCCTCCTTACAGAAGACCACAGCCATAATAGCACTGCTACCTTTCAGGTATGTAGTGTTGTGTTCCTGATGGTGAGTAAGGTTCCCAGAGCTCCAACCCCCCTTAAAGGCCGGCAACGCGCTTGTGACTCCCCTGGTGTTACGGGTGCCCATGGGCGACGGTAATTGCTTAATACCAGGCAATCCGTCTGCTCGTTTGCTGCCTATGTCATAAAAAAAAAAAATAGGAACAAAAATTTTAGAGATCGCCTCTACACCACGAATGTAACAACATTTGTTCTACAACTTTACACAATTGGGTAATTTATCACTTGAATTTTTTCAAACAAACTAAATAGTATTTTCAATGAACAGCATCCAATAGTCTAGTTGACGTTTACTGTCTACAAACTTCATAGTTTTCGCAATACATTGCTTACTTGGAAAATCTTTTTTTATTAATATTTATCAAACTATTCGTTATTTTCAAAAGTCGTAGAACAAATGTTGCTACGTTTGTGTTGTAGAAACGATGCCTTAAGTTAATGCTGCTATTACAGGCCACACCCGGTATATTTTAGTGTATTATTTACATCGTTTCCCATGACATATTATCAATTAATTTGAACTCAGGTATTAGTCGTTGTGGTGACTGGTGATTGCATAGAAAATTTGCAATAAGTCACTTGGTTGTAGATCCGAATTTTTGGTGCTTCTTGTTTTCTTATTTAATACGTATTACTTTTAAATATTAACTGATATTCTCATGAAATAAAACAACTAAAACGGATTATATCGCGTATACTAATTTAAACTTAATACCGACTTTTCGAACCCTTTAGCAGCGTTCGTGGTCATTGGGTGGACAAGTCCACGCCGAACTGAAACGACGTAAAAGCAGAATATGCCACATGCCATTTGCTATTTTGATACAGACAGTTAGTGACTAAATTATTGATTTCCCTTTATTTATCTAAAACATTACAATTAAGTATAAAAACATAATAAAGAAAATAAAAACCCTAACAACTTAACCTACTTAAGCAAAATTAGAGATAAAAAGCTTGGCCCAAATCGCTATCAACGGGCAAGGTGCCCAGAAGGCTAGCTGTATTCCCACGTTGGATAGCGATGGCTATCCGCTGTGCAAAATAGTAGCCAGCCCTCTGGTCACCCGAGGCCTCTATCAGGCGCGCCGACAGATCTTTTTATAGTCGGCGCGCGTTTGTACCCCATGGCCCCAAAGTTTCGACGCCAAACGCCGCAAATACTTCCCAGAGCGACATACTTGCGGCGTTTGAAGTCTTCTGCCGAGGTTGCCGCAGCACCAGCATTAATTTTAGTGCTTGGAATATGAGTCGGTGCCAGAGTATCAACGCAGGTAGCGTCCCAAACTAGCGCCACTAGCGTCATCCCATCGGGCCTCTTGCTGTCGTTTCTGGCCAAACCGCTGGGTTCCAAAACTGCCGGCAGTTTGGCGCTGACAAGGGCCCTTTGGATGACATCATTAATGCTGGCGTGGCGGGGGATCCTTCCAGCACTGCGGACACATGAGAGTCCGTTTGTGACTTAAAGTTGATTTGTTTAAAAAGGTTTTGGGCAAAATATACTAAGTTTTTATTTATAAATAATCTGGTTTAATAAAACAAAATTTATACGTATCACATTTTATTTCAATTATGCTTTTAATTTACATTCGTATATAATCTACGCTCAGGAGAAACGCCTTTTGTTATTGCGTTAAAATGTAACGTACACGCCAACGTTTCGATTAGTGAAGAACGAATATAAACCACATCTGTCAGCAGGAAAATTGCTTTGACAGCGTCCGCCATAGCCACTTTAAGAGGTCGTTGGCATCGTAGTGCGATTACTTTAGGGGTTCTTGGCATTTAAAGGGTTAATCTTGAGTGTTATTGAAACATGCTTATTAGCTACTAAAAATACATATAATTTATAATCTTAAGTTATTATGTCAAATAAAATCTATTCTAAACATTTACACACACAATTTTATTTAAAAAAAGCAGTTAATAATGGCGGTGCATCTGTCAATCCACAGACAACTGTCAAACTTATTTCAAGATGGTGAATTGGTGATAATGCGAAGAGTTTGGTTTAACTGCGCGGGAAACAGAAAACATTACATTTTTTTACAATACGGAAAACAATTAATAATATGATTACTACAAAAAATCTTACATTTTTTTTTATTCAAATGTTACATTTTACTTCGTTACTTATCTGCCAAACTGAAAACAGTTTATTGGCAGAAAACTTATTTACCCTTACACTTATTCAGGTAATTAACAAATAAGTTTATGGTGGGTACATACATAGCTTGTCTTACGAGAGTGTCCGCCTCTAGGAGGAATAATGGCTGAAGAATGCATCCGCGTGCGCCAGTAAGGAACAAAGATATTCTGGCTTTTGTAGCCCAAAATGTAACAATTCACTATAGTTTTGCTTTACAGGACATTCTTTCTAACAAAAACATTAGCTTATTCTGTATTAATTACCGCAACTTTGAAAACCCAAGAAAACTCCAACTGTATTTGTTTGTTCCCCTCCAACTTTGACAGTTTTGAAAGGACCAGTTTGAAGGGGAACAAAAATATGTGAGACAAGAACGGACGAAAACGCCGTCTCTGCCATACCTATGGAAAGTTACATAAAACATATCCATATTTGTATGTCTCTTCCGTACACGGAACAATGGTGTTCCGGACATTTGGGAGGCGTACGCGGAGCCAGATCGAGCCAACGCGCAGAGGCCCCTTCGACAATTTAATGAAATGTAAGGGGTACACTAAGCGGATGTTGCCCCTGTCCGTATCATGGGACGCGCACAGAGACAGCACCCGCCATGGTGTAAGGACTATTGAGTTATAATGGAATCTAGAATGTACTAGGCTATTGGGTGGAAAGGATGGACTAGCTACTGGGCTATATCCATATTATTATTAGCACGCTCCGTATAGTTACATGGTGTGTCTATGGTTCACCTGCATCGTTATATATATTATTTACAAACTAGCAGGCAGGCATTTCTATAAACCCAATTGTAGATCGGATATTATACATCAAAACTATATTAATATTATTTTGCTGGTACTTGTATTTTACTGATTTATACTGGTTAGATACTACAATTAAAACTGTTGTGAGCCATGTTACTACTACTTAGTTACAAACGGATAAACTCACGTGTAATTATATCGCACTAGGCGACATGTTTCTGGTAAGCTCTGGTACCCATCTTCAAGCCGAGTCAGGACACACCGATCGCGATGAGGGTGTATCACTCACAATGAAGATGGGTACCAGAGCTTACCCGAAACATGTCGCCTAGTGCGATATAATTACACGTGAGTTTATCCGTTTGTAACTAAGTAGTGGTTAGATACTATTGAGCACAAAACCGAGCGATTGCTAAAGATTGCTACCGATAAGAGGCACACTATATCAACTCGCCATTACGGCTGAAACTCTACTCACACTTTCGATGAGTAGTCAACTAGTTGAACCACTCAATGGCCAGTAATGGACAAGGCGGTGTCGACAAGTGGACCACGCAGTTACCCGTCACACGTCAGTCGCAAACGCATAGTCGCCGCGGGGGCGACGTGTGGTCAACGTGTGACCAACGTGTCGGAATTGACCTTTGGTGTACGACGCGTTGGTGTCCAACAATGAGAGGTAGGGCACAGCGAAGTACCATCGCGCTCGAGTCCGGAGAAGCCCAACTGAGGAAGTACCTCCTTACAGAAGACCACAGCCATAATAGCACTGCTACCTTTCAGGTATGTAGTGTTGTGTTCCTGATGGTGAGTAAGGTTCCCAGAGCTCCAACCCCCCTTAAAGGTCGGCAACGCGCTTGTGACTCCCCTGGTGTTGCGGGTGCCCATGGGCGACGGTAATTGCTTACCATCAGGCAATCCGTCTGCTCGTTTGCCACCTTTTGTCATTAAAAAAAAAAACTTTAATATCATTTTTTTAAATTAAACCTAGAAAATATGACAGGGCTTAAATTTCAATATTTGGCATAGAATCGAGTCGCTGTTGAGTTTATATAGTGTGCGAAGACCTAAAGGATGCTTCACGTTACACCGTCGCCCTTCCTACACGTCGACGTCACGAGCCCGAGCCCACCGTCGCCCAACCGGGGCGGCCCGTGCTCGAGCGGCCCGACATATAAATTGATTCAGCGTTATAGACTTATAATTTCTTTAAAATCCACTACATATACAGTTCCGAGTTGTTGATAATTAATTTATATTTCATTTTCTTTATTCTTATTCTAGTTTTATTTCCATTATTTGTGATGAGGTAACCTGAAACAAAGAAATATTATAGTACATTTCGATACTAGTGAAAAAAAATTTTCGACGAGGGTGAACGTTGGAGCCCGAGTGAAACGAGGGTGACAATCACCCGAGTCTTAAAGAAGTTTTTACACGTGTATCGAACCTAATTTTTCATAGCAAGTGCCTTAAAAAGTGAAATTTACGCACGCGAAGCGTGCGAAAAGTGCACTTTTTATGCACTAGTTAGGAAAATATAATTATAGGTGAACAACTCAGCTAATGCAACTGGGGGCCGATTTTTGGGCACTCGACGCTCGAATCGTGACATTTTATACTCTCTCAAAAAATAAATGGTATTTAAATACAAAAAAAAAAAATGATAAATTTGACTCGCAGAGGGACTCGAACCCACAACCACTGGATCACTAGCCCAGTGCACTACCAATTGTGCTATACGAGTACCGCTTGGACTTGTCAAATTCTTCTACTTTATCCTTCCTGGTATACGTCATTACGGATTTTTTCTTTCTATTTAAATATCGATGATATGCTAGCAGACGTTTCTGTTTAATATAAAAACGAAGAAATGGTATTTAAGAAGCATGAGTGATATAAATAAATAATCGTGGGTATCTAAACTATACAATCTCTGTAAAAATAACCGTGAAAAACTTTTATGTCCGATTATTATCAGCCTAAAAGGTTTTTGAATTTGAGTACCTACACGACTCTCACGAAGGGGGAGGCCTATGTTCAGCAGTGGACGTCTTATGGCTGAGATGATGATGATGATGATGACACGACTCTCAAAAATCGGTGCCCTATGTAGTAGTAACGTGCACACGTTCTATATTAAAATTTGACGTAAGTTCTTTTTTTTATGACATAGCCAGCAAACGAGTAGATGGATTGCCTGGTGTTAAGCAATTACGGTCGCCCATGGGCAACCGCAACACCAGGGGAGTCACAAGCGCGTTTCCGGCCTTTAAGGGGGGTTGGAGCTCTGGGAACCTTACTCACCATCAGGAACACAACACTACATACCTGAAAGGTGGCAGTGCTATTAGGCTGTGGTCTTCTGTAAGGAGGAGGTACTTCCCCAGTTGGGCTGCCCCAGATTCAAGCGTGATGGTCAACGCTGTGCCCTACCTCTCATTAGTTCCATATTAATTCTCTGCACAACTACATAGATGACATCAGTCTCTTAAAATAGGGAAAGGTAAATAAATACGTATTTTTGGAATAATCTTACACAACTCCACCCAATCCTATCGTAAGCACAAGAAGGTTTGTGTTGTAGGTGCTACACGACGACATATACAAAAAATAGCAGATACAAAAAATACTTCTACATGAATAACTTAACTGAGTAACTTAACCAAAACGTCGTAACCAACTATGACACCCGTATTGTGATAAGATCTTTTCAAAATAATCTACCATCATTGCTTAAAATCAAAATGGTGGTTTTGCTACGAGTCTTATAGAGAGTTACGCTGTTTAGACTCTGTGACTGTATAATAGGCGGACATCCGAGGTGCGAAAAAACGTTAGTTCTGAGACGGGTATAAGAAATGTTTTTAGGCCTAAATTGTTTAATTTAACCACTAATACACTATAGGTGAAAAACTTAACTGAAGGATCATGTCTAAGTAGTTGTGCTGAGAATTTAATATGGAACTTACGTCAAGTGAATATAGACCGCCGACATGCGTGTACACACGTTACTACTACATAGGCCAGTTTAGCTAAGTTTTTCACCTATAACTGACTAGAAAAAACATATATACCAAAATTGTTTTTATATTAAGCAGAAACGTCTGCTAGCATATCAAAGATATTTAGAAAGAAAGAAAAATCTTTATTCATGACATAAAAAAGAGGCAAATAATAGAAAAATAAAATAAAACAGAAATATGTCATGAATGTCCCTTTTCAGCATGTTGCCAGCGTTAGCCAGCGCTGATCTTCCGAAGAAACCACTCAGTGAAAAAATACACAATTTAAATCGAAAGAAAAATAGAAAAATTTGACTCGCAGCGGGACTCGAACCCACAACCACTGGATCACTAGCCCAGTGCTCTACCAATTGTGCTACACGAGTACCGCTTAGAGTCAAATTTTTCTATTTTTCTTTCGATTTAAATATATATACCAACTTTTTCTGAAGATATTTTCTTCTCAATTGCATTTGAATCAATCTTGGGTCGATGTCCACCTTGGAGTTGCTGTCGTATCCTGGCAGGATATCTGACAGACCTTCGCTTTGTTTGTCGCCAACTGTGAAAACGTATTCCATCATCAGCTATTGGAGACAGGCATTCCACATATAGGTAGCTTCACGAGAGTTGAAGTCACGCACACAACATCTCCGACGACCGGTCTGGCTTAGTGGGTAGTGACCCTGCCTATGAAGTCGATGGTCCTGGGTTCTAATCCCAATCGGGGCATTAATTTGTGTGATGAGCACAGATAATTGTTCCTGAGTCATGGGTTTTTTCTATGTATTTAAGTATTTATATGTATCTATCTATTATATACTTATGTCGTGGTCTAGTACCTACATCTACAACACCAAACTGAGCTTACCGTAGGACTAGTTCGATTTGTGTAAAATTGTCCCGAAATATTTATTTATTTATTTATCTCATTTAATGATGGGAAGATTTTGAAATTACAGTTGTTTTTTCATACCGATAGCAAGTTCAACAGTGAATTGAGTGAATACAGACCAAAAAGTTTTTTATTAAATCTCTTCAAACATGACTGAAGTAACTGGCACTAACCAGTTAAATGTTTGTATTTACATTCACTCATTCATTCCATTCATTCACTCTTTTTGCAATAAGTACTTCATATAGTTGCATAGACATACC
This sequence comes from Grapholita molesta, assembly GCA_022674325.2. Taxonomy (NCBI): domain Eukaryota; kingdom Metazoa; phylum Arthropoda; class Insecta; order Lepidoptera; family Tortricidae; genus Grapholita; species Grapholita molesta. Next base: position 6,327,533 of record CP053145.2, on the reverse strand, counting down.
ATTTAACTAGACGGAGCGTGCTAATAATAATACCACGATCGAAAAGGATGGTCTTATGTAGTTTTCCATAGTTATGGCAGAGACGGCGTTATTTTCGTCCGTTCCTGTCACAGTCTCACACATTTTTGTTCCCCTCCAAACTGGACCCTTCAGAACTGTCAAAGTTGGAGGGGAACAAACAAATACTTAATTGGTGTTTTCTTGGGTTTTCAACCAAAGTTGCGGTAATTAATACAGAACAAGCTAATGTTTTTGTTATAAAGAATGTCCTGTAAAGCAAAACTATAGTGAATTGTTACAATTTGGGCTACAAAAGCCAGAATATCTTTGTCCCTTACTGGCGTTCTCCAGTCATTATTCTTCCTAGTATAGTTGTGTGCGTAATACATTCGCCTCAACTCTCGTAGAAACTTATACTAGCATTTAGAGTATGCCATAATCGCTGGCTTGGCAGGCGTGGAGGTAGCAGTTCCATGAACTTATTACCTTACGGTAGATATGTTCTGTGTTCATACTTACGTATTTCACTCGCATGGAGGCTCCCGTCAAAATAAACATTCCCTGCTGTGTCAGGAGTGAGATCTGTAAAAGGGTTCATGTTTAAAAAAAATAACAAAAAATACATGTTTTGACGTCGTGAGGCCGTGTGACGCCTGACTAGAATAGCATCACCCCATCTCTTCCCGCGGGCGTAAGAGGCGACAAAGGGAAAAATCCTACGGACGGGCAGCAGTCGTCGAACCCAATCTACAGCTACTGCGGTCGCCAACCCGCTAGCCAAGCGTGGCGATTATGGCAACAACAAGATGATACAAGTCATATTTGTGGGAGGCCTATGTCCAGCAGTGAACTGCATACGGCTGAAATGTATGTATGTAGTTTTTCTTGTGACGAAAATAGATGACATGGTTCGTAAGAACAAATGTTTGTATTTCTTATATTTCGTCCGGAATGTATGAACGGACTGTGTGAGGAGAACGTAGCCTGGGGAAAATCCAGGACCCTTCCGCACCAGACTTGATTTGTATTGGAATACTCCTACTGAGTTTACGCTTCCAGCGAGATTGGTTGAGATGGTTTTAGCTGAATCTGATTGATCATCATCATCATCATCATCATGTCAGCCGAAAGACGTCCACTGCTGGACATATGCCTACCCTTTGGACCTCCACATGTACCGGTTGAAGCGACATGCATCTAGCGTCTTCCGGCGATCTTAATGAGGTCGTCTGTCTATCTTGTGGGTGGACGTCCTACGCTGCGCTTGCTAGTCCGTGGTCTCCACTCGAGCACTTTTCGACCCCATCTGCCATCTTCTCTGCGTGCAATGTGGCCTGCCCATTGCCACTTCAGCTTGCTAACCTTCAGTGGGCTATATCGGTGACTTTAGTTCTCCTCATTTCTGAGTCGATCACGTAGAGAGTAGAGAGAAAATCTGATTGGTGTATGTATTAAATTATATAACTCACCGAATTCTTTTAAATTTTGTTCCAACTCCTGGTTGTCTGAAATATTATTTGTTTTATTTAAATAAAATGAAAATAGTAATTTTTTGCATTGACATAAATTAATAAGTAGTACAGGACATCCTTAGACAATTAGATCGAGTCCAACGGTAAGTCCAAGAAGGCTTGTGTTGTGGATACTCTGCCAACATATATTCGAACCCAGGGCCATAGGGTTCATAGGCCAACCATACAAGTCCAGACTTGTACGGAGGTCTAGATGGGTCTCGCCCGCAATCTAATGTGCCTATACCTACATGTGTACCAAAGTTGCGGATCATAAGCGGGTCTGAGGCTCTAGTGGAAGTTTCTTTTGACGTAAAAAAACGTCTCGAACGCGTAAGTGATAATGTTATTTATAATGGAAAACTCTAACGCGATGGTAAAGTAATATTGTGGTAACTTTACGTCACGAATGCGTTTGCGTTTCCCATATAAATAACATTAACCCATATAAATAATATAAACGTTTTCTTACGTCATAAGAAACTTACACTAGAGCCTCAGGGGAGCCTCAAAGACGGCGAGGAGTAGGCCAGAGCGGTCGTCAGAAAGAGAGAGATAAATATTACTGTTTCATCTATATAAAATGAATCCCTATTTCCCTTGGTTATGGCATCACGCGTGAATGGCTGAACCGATTTCGCTAATTCTTTTAATTGTGCGAAAAAAAAGAGAAAATTAACCACAATAATAATTACTAATATAACCTTAGGGCTTTTGGCAATTTCAACTTGTTTAATGTAACCTTATATCGTCAAAGAAGATGTAATAGTACATTATTACAGAGGCCGGGAAGTAAGGGGTTGTCGGCCGAGTATATGTAGACGGTCGAGCGTAGTGAGGCCGGATTGTTACGAGGTTGCCGTTCCCTTTTCACGCCGAGGTATGTACAGTGCTTTTCTCATACATGCAATACTGATTATTACTAGCCGTTCTGTGAACCGTATACTTTGGAGCATTTCCTATGAGTGAATTTATGGTATATTTTATTTTTTTAATTGCCGATTTTTTTTACCTATTCGAAAACCTATTTAGCCTTTTTTCCTCTTTTACCCTCATGCACGGAAGCTTCATAGTACCTATCCTAATCAGTCGGTCCAAATCGAGAACGGGAAAGAGCAACGTAGGAATAACCAGCTGCTAGTTCCCTAGACCCAATATCTACAACTACCCTAGGGAAATTCGTAACTGCTGCGACTGGCACTGAGCCTCCTATCGTGGGACCTGTATAACTATCGAAATCTAAGTAGACTAGTTGTGTAGAAATACATCTCAAAAGGTAATTCTTAAGACATTAGGGCCGGCGCTCACTGCCGGCATGGCACAGGATGGCACGGCAAGTTATGCTGCAGCTTGCCGAAGGATAACACCGCATTCCGCGGCATGCCACGGCATCTTGCTGGCATGACACGGCAAGTTATGCTGCGGCATCCCGAAGGCCGCTACGGCATTCCGCGGCATGTCGTGGCATCCTGCTGTTGACACTCAAGCATCAATCAGTTTTACTGCGCGCGGGTTCACAGTTATAGTTGTGTTTATTATGATTGACTGGGATTTAGTATTAATAGCAATTTTAGCTGAAGATGAAGAGAGACACAAAAGAACTACTCATTTAAAGAAAAAACAATTCTGGTTCATAATTTGTGGAGAAGAAGATCTACAAATGGTGAATTCAGCAACTTAACAATTTTTATAATCATTTACTATATAGGTATGTCAAACAACCGCTACATGATGGAACTTGACTGATCAATCCAGCATGACACAAAGTAAAATTTTTAATTTTTAGTTTCTCAACCCGTGAAATGCTTCGGCACATCGTGACATGCCGCGGCCTCTCTCAGCAACGTTGTATCAAAATAAAGTAAAATAAATTCTAAACTCATAGTAATAAGATTATAAATAGTTATATCAGTAACAAAATCCTTTGCCATGACCCGCCGTGCCATGCCGGCAGTCAGCGCCAGCCCTTACGGTTTATTCATAGTTCAGACAATAAACACAAGACTTACCAGGGAAAAAATGGTTTACATCAAATCCTGCTGTAGTGGTAGATTTTTCAGTATTTTGTATGAACAAAGGCGCCGGAGTTGTAGCGACGTACACTGGCCCTAAAACATATCATAGAATAAGTAAAATCTATAGTCAACGAATTTGATTTCTAGGCCACTTCGAACCTTGTCACAGTGACTAGTAACAGATCTTTCGCGTCTTTCATATAGATTTTCACTGTGACAACGAATTAAGTGGCCCATAAATCAAATTGGTTGACTGTACGGTGTATAAAAGATCGATAAAACAAAGTATGTAGTCCCATGATGTCAAGCAAGGAACATAGAAGACATGAAATGACAATGTGAGAGGTAGGGCACAGCGATGACCATCGCGCTTGAATCTGGGGCAGCCCAACTGGGGAAGTACCTCCTCCTTACAGACCACAGCCATAATAGCACTGCCACCTTTCAGGTATGCAGTGTTGTGTTCCTGATGGTGAGTAAGGTTCCCAGAGCTTCAACCCCCCTTAAAGGCCGGCAACGCGCTTGTGACTCCTCTGGTGTTACGAGTGCCCATGGGCGACTGTAATTGCTTACCACCAGGCAATCCGTCTGCTCGTTTGCCGCCTATGTCATAAAAAAAAATGTCTTGAATACAAATCGGAATACAAAGTCGCGTTCCTCCGACATGCTGGCTATGTATTTTTGGACCCGTATGTCCTTAAACTACGTCCAACAATGAGAGGTAGGGCACAGCGATGACCATCACGCTTGAATCTGGGGCAGCCCAACTGGGGAAGTACCTCCTCCTTACGGAAGACCACAGCCATAATAGCACTGCTACCTTTCAGGTAGGTGTTCCTGATGGTAGTAAGGTTCCCAGAGCTTCAACCCCCCTTAAAGGCCGGCAACGCGCTTGTGACTCCTCTGGTGTTACGGGTGCCCATGGGCGACGGTAATTGCTTACCACCAGGCAATCCGTCTGCTCGTTTGCCATAAAAAAAAATGTCTTGAATACAAATCGGAAAACAAAGTCGCGTTCCTCCGACATGCTGGCTATGTATTTCTTTCCAGTACTATCTGGCGCAGTGCCATCTGTGAATACATGTAGAGATATTCTGATGCTCTAGTGTAAGTTTCTTTTGACGTAAAACGTCTCTAACGCGTTAGTGATAATGTTATTTATATGGGAAACTCAAACGCGATGGCGACGTTTTGTTTACTTACACTCAGGGCTCTGACAGAGACATTACCATAGAACTAACATAGAGCTGAGACGTACTGCTGTTATTGATGATAAAGATGATGTTAGAAATCTGCTTCGTAAACACAAACTTCTTGTTGAAAGCTAGCCTTATAAACGGCCATGTATTGACACACTCTCCGTTCGGCTTTCACACCAAAATTGTCTCTGTATATTTCCACGCTTTTTCGCTATTATATTCTTCTATTATCAGTGTTATATTATTTCTATTACGATATAAATCTATCAGATGATAGATGTCGCTAATGTGTTTGCCAGAATGTGGGGAACTCGGTTTTGACAAGACATTGTCATTCTATGTCTTCGACGTTCCTTGATTATTTTTTTTTGAATGTCTTTGATTATTAAAAAAAATATCTTATGCTCAGTTTAGCGGTAAGTGATTGGGCAGTTGATGATGAAGTTTATCTGCTCACTATTGAACATGTCAAAAGATCGTACGAGTAGATCCCTTTCTCGAAATAGTCTCCTAATTATTGATTGATAGAATGAATGAGAATCTCTATGAAGATTACTCGCGTCTATTTCAAAAATCGGACCCCAAATTGACGATATTCGATATTTATAATTGTTGCCCTCCAATCTATTAAAGAAAGGAATGAATGTGTTATCTCTATAGCTTTCACTAAAGAATAATTTTAGTTTGACAAATAACTTTTATAGACACATATGAATCGTCTAATTATGCGAAGCAACAACCCTATTTTAGATTGCCCCCAAGATGAGCGTTAGTTAACGGGGTGTAATTAATATCGAAATGGACATCGTGAATTTTTCCCCAAATTTCCCAAAAACTGGACATCAGCCACTTAAAAAAAAACTTCTCATAATATACCTTATTTTACCAGTAGCTTTTCAAAATCTTACCTTTTGTGAAATGTTTGGTAACTGGTTGTACTGTAGTAGATGCCTGAACGGTATTTTTAGTCGGTTGAGCCACAGGCAACGCCGGGGGCATCATCATGTTTCTATCTGCAAATATATTTGTTTTTTTAAACAAGACTGACCAGCGTTTGACCTCAGTCGCATCTGAAGGTAAGTGTCGACGAACTCGAGGGTGTAGCAAGCTGGTTCAGTAACAGCCTATTCACTCTTGCCTTGAAGAGATCCAAATTATATCTTTCCGGGAATGCAAACGAAGGGAGCGAATTCCAATCCTTACCATTTGCATTAAATGCGATATAATTACAAATGAAATTTGACTTAGTCATGTTAAAAATTAAGGTAAGACCATAATTAAAGAATAAAGTAGATTAAAAATATTTATTCGAGACAAGCACAGGCTCTAGTGTAAGTTTCTTTTGACGTAAAAATGTCTAGAACGCGTAATTGATAATGTTATTTATATGGGAAATATACGAACTTCGATGTTTGCGGTATGGGAAACTAACGCGATGGTAAAGTAATATTACGTTAAAAACTTACACTCAGGGCTCTGAACGAAGTTTACCAACTCTTAAGGTGAAACACCCTTTCGGGATTCAGATATATATTCTTGCTTGTCACTTACCCAAATTACTCAAACGTCTGATAGCCTTCTCCACACACCAATCCAATATCTGTTTTGTATTATTCTGTCCTATTTCTTTACAGAAGTTCGTGGCCATGGCTAGAAAGGGATCTTTAGATATCATATTTGACTCTTTGACAATTTCTGGTGGTGATGTTGTGCTTTTAACTGTATCAATTTTTTGTGCTTCTTTAAATATTAGATGCCCTTTGCTATGGTGGTGTTTCTTATGTCTTCTGGTTGAATGGTGGTTTATCCATCTTTTAGCTCGCTTTAAATTTGTGATATTGACAGGGAACATTATAGTTGTTTTCAATTTAGTAGCATTTTTTGCAAATTTCTTCTGATTCCTCTTTGCTGCAAGTTTTGCGCTTCTAGCTATATTTGTTCTGTCTCCAATGTGAATTCCTCCAAGTATTTTATTCTTTATAATAGTGTCAATAAACGTATTATTGAAGTAGTATTTGTAAATTAAATCGTCTACTGATTTGTCATCTTTTTCTTTCAATATCATTTGGTCATGATTTTCGATAATATTGTGTAATGGTGCTGATAAAAGGTTTATTTTAATTGATTCTACAGAAGTAGTCCGTTCTGTAGTAGTTACAGATTGTATTTTGGTTGTATTCTTTTGAGTGTTAGCTTTAGTATCAGTTAGGCTTGGATGCATCTTCAGATACTTGTTATTTTGTAGCGTTTGTTTTGCTTTCTTAAGTAATTTCGCAAAATTATTCTGCCTGTGAGATATTTCACTTTGCATCTTTGCAATTGAGTTTTGTTTTTCATTTACCTTTTCATTTTGTAAAAGCATCATCTTTTGAATATTGTAGAATTGTTGTTGCTGTTCAAGAAACTTATTTTGCTGATTCTCGAAATCAAGCATGTTCTTTGTCAGTTGTTCTTCTTTCTTCTTAAACATTTCTTCCTTGTTTTTTAAACAATCGTGAAAGCCGTTTAGTTTTTCAATTAAATTCATTATAGTCGTATATTTCACATCAAACTCGTTGAGTTTCTTTGTGTTTACTATTATTTTGTCTCCAAATTCTTTGTTTGCGATTTTCATTTCATCATGAATAACTTTGATGGCATTGTGTTGTTTCATTATTTTTTTTAAAGTCCGTGTTAGCATAGACAGTACTTTGACTAGTCCTTTTTCGGTGATTGCTCTAGGACTTACTGTTTCAGGGCTTGGTTCTTGAGGTACAATTTCGTAAACATTTCTATCTGAGACTGGAGCGGATTGCCACATTTGATCTCCGCTTATATTAGACGTATTATCAAGATCTTTGCTTCTATTAAACATATCAATTAAGTCTACTCTATCTATGACCAATTGGTCATATTTCATACTTCTCTTAGAAGTAGTATTTCCTTCTGTAATGTTTAGTATATCTTTTAAATAGTTTAAACTATCATCTTCATTACTATGATTCTCTTTTGGCTTGTTAATTTCGTTTTTTACTTCAATATCATTTGTGATGTCAGACTTAGTGAAGCCATTAAAATCTATATTTTTGTTATTAGAATTTTCTAGAAGCATTGCCACTCCAATAGGATATTCGTTGAAGAGTGAAGTTTTCGGGTTCTCCTTTACTATTCTATGGGTATTTTTTAGATGCCTTGTTCCGCTTTTACCTGATAAGTAATAAACTGTAAATATTAATATTTATGCTCAAATATACATTATAAATGAGATTAAGAAAAACGTCATGAAAAAAATCACTGGCCCCGGTGAGACTTGAGCTACGCGTGGTTTTCATTATTCATCCCGGAGTCCTGGATTCGAGTCTCGCCCGGGTCAGTGAATTTTTCAATTTCTCCATTATTCCTAAGCATTATGGTCTCTCTAGCAGAAGTTGCCGTTAAATACAAAATTGATTTAGTGATATGAAACGCATCAACGATTTTTTTTTATATACACGACTGACCAGCGTTTGACCTCAGTAGCACTTGATGGTCAGAGGTCGAGGGGAGGGAATTCAATATCAGTGAATCCTCAACGTAACTTGAGACTCCGATACTGGTGAAGTATTAAAGGTATACTATTGCTAAGCGCCTCTCTATGACTCATTAATAAAAGGCGTAGTATACTAGTATGGTACAGAGATTCTGCCGCCTGTGTTCTCGATATCTCACAGTAGGAGAACCCACGCAGTCAAATACACGGCCTTACTAGGATTCGAACCTGGTATTTCCTGCTTCGTAGGCAGGATCACTTCCGACCAGTAGCGTTACATAGACTTTTTCTTAAGCATGCCTTACGGCTGGTACTACCCACTTCCCTTTTCCGAAGGAAAACCTCGCAAGTATGTAAAGGTTAGACAAACCAGCGGGGATTTTTTTATATACAAGACTGACCAGCGTTTGACCTTAGTCGCACCTGGTGGTAAATGACGACGAGGTCGAGGGTGTAGCACGCTGGTTCAGTAACAGCCTATTCACTCTTGAATTAAACCCAAATTATATCTTTCCGGGAATATAGACGGAGGGAGCGAATTCCATTCCTAAGCAGTCTGCATTAGTAAGGTAGAAGCTAATCGCTTCGTGTGAATGTATGTAATATTCACAACGTAAGGATGAAACCGTTCCCCTCGCCTGGACGTCCGGTGGAACGGAGATGGCGGAATTAAATCGTGCAATTTCTGTGCATTAAGCCCCATTTAGACCAGGCAAGAACTTGTATGCAATTTTCATTACATTGCGGGCTATCGGCGTACGGCCAATTCGGTCGCTTTATATAACCCAGCAATGTAATGAGAATCGTATACAAGTTCATGAATGGTCTAAATGGGGCTTTATAATGGGTTGTATAAACTCACCGTTACGAACTAGGTGTAAGAATGAAGTAAAAATACTTACTTGCTGCTGCTCTCTTCTCCCTCACAGATGGAGTATGTATAAAGTTGAAATTGGGTTCGTTCTCATTAGAAATGGATCGGAAGAAATGTCCAGAGGTCCTCTGCTCCACGGGCCTGTGTCTGTGACGGAGCCATATGCCTGGGAATGATAAAATTGTGATTCACTTACATGTTGACTCATGTAAATTCATGTTACACCGGCCCGCGTCCGAGCCGAGGCCACTGTCGCGACATTTTGTATGGAATGAATCACGTGACCACTGAGTCGCCGGAGCCACTCGGTCCGGGCACGGGCCGGTCGTGCGACGGCCGTTACAGCTATGTAAAAAGGCTCGGCCCGGTGATGGGAAGGCGACGTGATGTCCACGCGATATCGACGGGCGACTAGGCTCGTACAAATGGCTTGATGGAACGACGCTCGTGTTAATGTCAATATTTTAGAGTCGGGCCGCTCGGGCCCGGGCCGGTGGGTCGACGGTGGGCTCGGGCTCGTGACGTCGACGTGTAGGAAGGGTGACGGTGTAACGTGAGTCATCCTTATAATCAGTTTCAGTTGTTGTATTTCATGAGTAATTATCGCGGCAACCGATGACAATATTATGATTTAAATAGAACAAATTAAGATTTGGACCCGGGTATGTCCTTAAACTACGTCCAACAATGAGAGGTAGGGCACAGCGATGACCATCACGCTTGAATCTGGGGCAGCCCAACTGGGGAAGTACCTCCTCCTTACAGAAGACCACAGCCATAATAGCACTGCTACCTTTCAGGTCTGTAGTGTTGTGTTCCTGGTGGTGAGTAAGGTTCCCAGAGCTCCAACCCAAAGGCCGGCAACGCGCTTGTGACTCCCTTGGTGTTATGGGTGCCCATAGGCGACGGTAATTGCTTACCACCAGGCAATCCGTCTGCTCGTTTGCCGCCTATGTCATAAAAAAAAATAACTAAAAGTACATAATATTTGTACTTACACTTACCTTTGTTGATTTTGTTCTTTTCATAATGCGTGTGAAACTCGCTGTTTGTCAAAAGACTGTCGCAGGCCACAAAACTTATCGATAAGCTTACAAGCCACCACATCACTGGGCTTGACTTGCATACATTTTCAGATACCATTAATGTCGATAAATTAATTGAATGATTGTGAGTATTGAGGTGTGGAATGAGTGGAATAGCCTGAGGTATTGAGCTGAGATTTAAGCTGCGTACTATGATTTCGGCGCTGTTTGTAAACTTTGTAGTGATGGGAGCTGTTATGAAAAAATGTCGATGTCGATATTTTTTCGTCCACTCTTGAGATCTGGTATATTTTATACACATTAGGGCACTTTTTACAGAGATATATTTCCACAAAAAATATCACAGGCAAACGGCTGGTAACCTCTTAACTTAAGTTAATAATTTAAGACTCTTTGTTTTCTGAATAAAAAAAATAGTAATTTATAACTTATACTCATCTTATGAAATTATATTAGTACAGAATATACAAAAGTATTACAGTAAATTCGCAATAAATAAATAAGATTATATCTAAAAATGGCCTTTAACGCATTGTACTGTCGACGTCAAAGATATGTTTACATATTTCGCTTTATTACAACTGAATAAGCATAAGTGTGTTAACACCTTTGCACCCTAATAATATGTTTATATTTGTGACGTCGACTGTACCAAGGATTCTGACGGCATTGAATCGCAAAGAGGATACGATAAGCGAGGAGGCCAACGCGCTTGTGACTCCCCTGGTGTTGCGGGTGCCCATGGGCGACGGTAATTGCTTACCATCAGGCAATCCGTCTGCTCGTTTGCCGCATATATCATAAAAAAAAAACAGCCCTCCAGTCACTTGTTGCGTCAACCAGATGCCTCGCGATTTCTGCAAAAGGCGTGGACCCCGTGATCAAAGCTTAGCGGTGCCTTAAGCCCGATCTTTTCAGTCTTCAAATTTCGTGGCATTAATGCCGGCATGACTAGACTACACAATTAAATATTTAATAAAAAATGTCATTTTTATGTGACTACATATATTAGAAGTAACGAAAAAATGGTGATACGAAAGAATGAAACAATTTGATTGAAATTAACACGCCTTACAGTTAAGATCAACGCTTTGAAATTAAATAACATTATTTTATAAAATCAAATGCATTATACACTGCTTAAGGCACTGGTCCCACCGCGAGCTAGTAAGCTATAAGCTATCAGCTATTTCAAGGGACAATAGATAATCGCGACCGTGTAAATAAAAGAGAGATATATATATTTATAGCTCATCACCCGGCGATGAACTATGATTGGCCGGCTATGAAATATATGTCTCTTTTATTTACAACGGAGCGGTTATCTTTTGTCCCTTGAAATAGCTGATAGCTCATAGCTTACTAGCTCGCGGTGGGACCAGTGCCTAAGAAAGAGTGGCTAAGCACATACGACTATCGGATTAAAAAATAGCGTGCTATTACAAATCCGTTTAAAAACTTATCGATATATATTTTATCGACAAATGCCATCACTATCGATAAATGTGGCCATTTCCGTTGCGTGTTATTGTTTGCGTAGTCGTGGGCATCTCATTGCAAATACACCGAATTTCTTTATTTTTTATCCGTTAATCAGTTTTAGACATTGTAACCAAGCCGTGGAACTGCGATCGCCAACCCGCCTGTCAAGCGTGGCGCTTATAGCGTTGGGAAACCCCAAGACACAGACCTACAGATTTACAATGGCCGTAGCGGGAAAGTTATAGAATAGTATTGGATCATCTTGTCAGCCACGGATGTCCACTGCTAGACATAGGCCTCCCCCGTTGACCGCCACCGTGATGTCCAGCATACTGCAGCCACCGACTCCCAGCATACGTCACCCGACTTACCCCTAAAATTTTTGACGTGCGTACGCCAAATGTTTTTGCAAGCATGCGAAAATAAACCTTATCTCTCAGTACGAAGTTCGACTGAATATCAAGTGGCGTGTCGGGCACGGAATGTTCTGACTTCATATCAAGTTGATAGCGTCGGCAAGGTTAAATTCAGTTAAAATTCCATTTTTAACTTATGTCAATGTGTTAAGGTTGAAATGTACTTTTGTTTGGACATCAGGCGAGATGTGGTTAGCGGCAGTATTTGATAATTAGTCTTGATTGAAACTTGCATGCGAGCAGATTGTAGTGCAGAGTTTGGAATGTTTAGACATGTTTAGATGTCCTTTTTTTTTGTCATGGGCGGCAAACGAGCAGACGGATTGCCTGATGGTATGCAATTACCGTCGCCCATGGGCACCCGCAACACCAGGGGAGTCACAAGCGCGTTGCCGGCCTTTAAGGAGGGTTGGAGCTCTGGGAACCCTACCTCTTATAAGTCCTCTTATGTCCTTGTCTGTAAGAAGTCACATGGACAAATAAATATTACATGACGTCTTTAGGCAAATTGTCTGAGCCCCACGGTAAGCTCAAGAAGGCTTGTGTTGTGACTCAGCCAAGGGTATACAGGGTGATCAATCCAAATGGGTCAGTCGGGGAAAGTCAGAAACTATGAGAGATAGCAAAATCTGTTCTTAGGAACCATGGCTTCGATTTTAGATTTAATAATACGTAATTATAAAGAGGAATTATTCATCGATATTTAAAGCGAAAGAAAAATAGAAAAATTTGACTCGAAGCGGGACTCGAACCCACAACCACTGGATCACTAGCCCAGTGCACTTCCAATTGTGCTATCCGAGTACCGCTTAGACTTGTCAAATTCTTCTATCTTTTCCTTCGTCGTAAACGTCATCATGAGTGACGTAAATTTTTCTATTTTTCTTTCGATTTAAATTTCGAAGATATTCGCTAGCAGACGTTTCTGCGTAATAAAAAAAAAGAATTATTTCACATCATCATCATATCAGCTGAAGGACGTCCACTGCTGGACATAGGCTCCCCCATAGCGACAATGACCGGTTTTGCGCCAACCGCATCAAGAGGATTCCCGCGATCTTTTCCATAACGTGGGTCCACTTTGTGGGGGATCTATCCACGCTGCGCCTTCCAATACATTAAATTCAATTCTGTCTAAAAATACTACAGTCTACCTTCATAAAGATCATTATATTGATTCATCAAAGACAAGCACTTCGCTCAATAAAACGATAGCATTCGCACGCGTTCATACATTGTGTATACATACATATTACATATAGTGCTTAGTGAATCTACTAACAGGTATTTATTTATTTCAATAAAATCGTCTCATACAAGAAATAAAAAGCTTAAAGACATCGAACCTGCGTTTGAAGCCGACTGGGTTCAAATCCCAGTAAGGGCATTTATTTGTGTGATGAGCACATGTATTTGTTCCTGAGCCATGGGTGTACTGTTTACTAAGTGTTTAAGTATCCGTATATTAAATAAATAAATAAATAATTAATATTTCGGTACAATCTTACACAAATCGACCTAGTCCTACGGTAAGCTCAGTAAGGCTTGTGTTGTAGGTACTAGACGACGATATATATAATAGATAGATACATAGAAATAAATACTTAAATACATAGAAAACACCCATGACTCAGGAACAAACATATGTGCGTGATGACACACAAATAAATGCCCTGACTGGGAATCGAACCCAGGACCATCGGCTTCATAGGCAGGGTCACTACCCACTAGGCCAGACCGGTCGTCAAATATTAGGTATATTCAAGGTTCGGACAAACGCACATCATTTTGAGAACATACCCCTGTTCCGTACAGCGGAGACTTCCTTGTGATGCTACTATATTATATTTTATATTCTTTATTAATTAACGCGTCTCTTTATTATCCGACCTGGAGTCAATTGCACCTTTCATTTATCGCGTAAGTGAGAAGATGGAAACAATTAGTCGATTTTTTGGACCCGGGTATGTCCTTAAACTACGTCCAACAATGAGAGGTAGGGCACAGCGATGACCATCACGCTTGAATCTGGGGCAGCCCAACTGGGGAAGTACCTCCTCCTTACAGAAGACCACAGCAATAACAGCACTGCTACCTTTCAGGTATGTATTGCTGTGTTCCTGATGGTGAGTAAGGTTCCCAGAGCTCCAACCCACTTATAGGTCGGCAACGCGCTTGTGACTCATCTGGTGTTGCGGGCGTCCATGGGCGACGGTAATTGCTTACCACCAGGCAATCCGTCTGCTCGTTTGCCGCCCATGTCATAAAAAAAAAACATAACCCCACTTACCATTCCAGCTTCATTGATTAATTGTCGCTGAATGTATACTTATGAATTATGATATAAAAATGTTAAAAATAATATTATTTTACAACATAAGGAAGTGTCCGTAGCACGGAACAGGGTTATGTTTTCAAAATGACGGGCGTTTGTCCGAACCTTATAGTACATTTCGGTACTAGTGAAAAAAAAGTTGGAGCCCGAGTGAAACGAGGGTGACAATCACCCGAGTCTTAAAGAAGTTTTTACACGTGTATTGAACCCAATTTTTCATAACAAGTGCCTTAAAAAGTGAAATTTACGCATGCGAAGCGTGCGCAAAGTGTACTTTTTACGCACTAGTTAGGAAAATTATATTATATCGTTGGCTGAATCAGAACACAAGCCTTCTTGAGCTTACCGTGAGGCTCATTTAATTTGTGCAAGAATATCCTGTAATATGTGTGTAATATTTATTTATTTATTATTTACCTAGTACTAGCTTTTCTTTGCCACTACGTCTGCCATCTATGCCTGTCTTTAAAGTACGTCCTTTCTCGTAGCTAAAACTCTCTTCATACTAAATTTCTTCCCAATTGGTTCAGCGGTTTAATTGTGAAGAGGTAACCGACAGACAGAGAGAGTTACTTTAACATTTATAAATAAATAAATATTTCGGGACAAACTTTTTTTTTTATGTCATAGGCGGCAAACGAGCAGACGGATTGCCTGATGGTAAGCAATTACCGTCGCCCATGGGCACCCGAACACGAGGGGAGTCACAAGCGCGTTGCCGGCCTTTAAGGGGGGTTGGAGCTCTGGGAACCTTGCTCACCATCAGGAACACAACACTACATACCTGAAAGGTAGCAGTGCTATGGCTGTGGTCTTCTGTAAGGAGGAGGTACTTCCCCAGTTGGGCTGCCCCAGATTCATGCGTGATGGTCATCGCTGTACCCTACCTCTCATAAAATCTTACATAAATCGACCTAGTCCTACGGTAAGCTCAGTAAGGCTTGTGTTGTAGGTACTAGGCGACGATGTATATAATAGATAGATACATATAAATACTTAAATACATAGAAAATACCCATGACTCAGGAACAAATATCTGTGCTCAACACACAAATAAATGCCCTGACTGGAATTCGAACCCAGGACCATCGGCTTCATAGGCAAGGTCACTACCCACTAGGCCAGACCGGTCGTATCGGTATACATATTAGTATGGATGGATATATGTAAATATACTTCAACACTCAGAAAGTACTTTGCATCAACTAGATTCTTGTTTGCCCGAAAAACCTTCCATACCTTATTAGGTTCTTGCTAAGAAGCCTTAATTTGGAAAATTATCGACTTCCTATGAAGGCTAGTAAATTAATCATTGCTTTTATTGTTACACCATCGTGTGTAAATGTAACGGAAGGATAGGTTTAACGATATTGCATCGAGAAAATGCTATAATGGCGATAGTTTATACGGACAGTTTACACAAAAATTTAACAATCATAATAACACGTAGAGATAGTTCTAGATAATCTAGATGCATAAACTTATCTTTTTTTTTAAATACAACGACGGTGGCAAACAAGCATACGGCCCGCCTGGTGGTAAGCAGTTATCGTAGCCTATGGACGTCTGCAACTCCATTGGATTCACATCAGCGTTGCGTAGGTACCTACCTTAAAACATGCACGTTGCCTACCCTAAATTTCAACCGTAAGACGTCCAGTGATGGACATAGGCCTCTCCCAAATATGACTTGTATCATTTTGGGGGGTAGTTGCCATAGTCGCCACGCTTGGCAGGCGGGTTGACACAGGAGCTGTTGATTGGTTCGGTTACAACGGACGCGGAAAGTGTTTAACACGGGTGAAAAAAAAATTTACCCGATTTTTTTTCGGTGCATAATATTATCTGTATTTATTATCTACCTAATTATTTATTTTATAATATTTGACTGTGAAGCTAAATAAACATACATAATATGATTTATAAGATATAGATAAAAATACTTAATACCGGTATTAACTGGTTTACAGTAGAATGACGTCATTCAGAAATCTTATAAATAAATAAAACTTCACAGCAACAAGTTAAAATACAGCCAAGTCCTGAACACTGCTAACATCATAGTGCAATATTTGTATTTAAACTTACGTGAGACATATTTAATAATTACCGATTAATACGGTACTACTCACGTTTATTTAGTCACGCAAATGGAGGCCTATACATGTCGCGCGAGTGACTAAATAAAAGTGAGTAGTACCGTATTAATCGTTAATTATCATAGTGCAATTCTTAATGATGCCTAAAATAATTTATTTGAATCTCTTTATTTAAGCTGTCCTTCATCATCATCATAAATTTAAGACCCTGGCTCTTGTCGGTGGAGTAATCGCCATTCCATTCTATTCTAATGCTTTGAGCTAGATATATAGAAAAATATCTCGCAGTTAAAGTAAGCGTCATCATACGCATCGAGCGAATTGCACGATTGTTTAGACTTGTGTGCAGTGGCGGCTTTAGGGGGTGGCGAAAGGGGCAATCGCCCTTGCAAGAGCGAGGCTCTTGCAAGAGCCTAGCGGACCAACCCAATCAAATAAATAAAAAAATATATCTCATGTAGGTACTCAAATTTTATTTATTTCTAAAACAAGGATTTCGTGTCAAACATGCCAAATACCTAAACCAAACAAACACCAATTTTCGCATCACATACTTTCACGAAAGCCTTAGGGCTTCACAAAGATCTGCCGGCCGGAGCTGCGCAATGGATAAGGCCGCCACTGCTTGTATGTTAAGAACTTTATATTTTAGTGAGAGCAACCAGATACATTTTGAATATTGTCTTCGGTTGTATAACGGGTACATTTATTTACAGAAATGACAATCGTATTATGATAAGTCAAGTACTTAACTAGGTACAGTATACAATCTAAAAAAGGCCCTTGAGGCATTGTACCAAGGATGCTGGCGGCATTTCCTTGTTGTATCGCAATGCTGATACGTTGTGCGAGGAAGCCGCCAGCTCTTCGGTCACCAGTTACATTAACCAGACGCTTCGCGATTTCTGCAAAAAGTTTGTGCGCGCTGGGACCCCATGGACCTAGCGTCTCTACGCCTTACGGTACAAAATGGTACTCTCTGCGCAGCTTTTAAATTTGTTACGTTAAAGAATTTGTATAACTATACTTATTAATCAAATATATCATTTATTAAAACAGAAAAACGAAGGAAGTATTTACCAAATATTAGACAATCATTCGAATTTGTATGTTGATTCATGATATCATGATTTTAGTTTCCACAATTGATAATACTTGGCTGTTCCACTTCCGTGCACTGTTCAAACATTACTTTATATTTAAGCCTTAAGTGTCAGTGACTACACACATTCTACTGTTGATCTTCACTTTTGTTAAAATTATCATTTAGTATTCAGTAATTTGCGGCAGACATCTTGTTTGAAGTTTTTAATAGCCTACATCGGTAAGTTTTTATTATTTACTGTGACAGTAACTTTTAATATTAGTGGAAGTCCTACTTAGTTACAAACGGATAAACTCACGTGTAATTATATCGCAGTAGGCGACATGTTTCGGGTAAGCTCTGGTACCCATCTTCAAGCCGAGTCAGTGCGATATAATTACACGTGAGTTTATCCGCTCGTAACTAAGTAGTAGTAACATGGCTGACAACAGTTTTAATTGCATTAGTGGAAGTCCCTTTCCATTTTATTTAATTAGAAAGAGAGTTCCGCTAATATTATTTTTTATTTGTGAATTGTTATGCAATGGGTACCTGTTTTTTTAAGATTAGAAAAATGATGGTCGATTTTGGCTAAGTGTCATAAATAATCTTGGAATAAGATTTAAGATTCCATTGTTGACGTTATTGGCAAGGATCGGACAAACGCCCGTCATTTTGAAAATATAACCCTGTTCCGTACAGCAGAGACTTCCTTATGTTATCCTCTAGCCGCCCGGAGACCTATGAAAAGGTCTCCCATTGAATGTCATTTTGAATTTTAATTATTAACCATAGTTCCATTTGGTCTAGCAAGTTTTAGTCTCTGAGCGGCTAGCGGTTAATAAAAAAAATAGTATTTTATACATTTATTGGCGAAAGTAAATTTCGGAATGTCAATCATAAATTAATTTGTCACTGGATATAAATTATGGTCCAATAAATGTATAAAAAACTATGTTTTTATTAACATAAGGAAGTCTCTGCTGTACGGAACAGGGTTATATTTTCAAAATGGCGGGCGTTTGTCCGATCCTTCGTTATTGGTGAAGAAAATAAGAGGCAAATATGTCTGCTATTTTTATAAAAATAATAAATATTACAGGATATTCTTACAGAAACTGACTGAGCCCCACGGTAAGCTCAAGAAGGCTTGTGTCGTGGGTACACCCCGTTATCTTATCCTCAGTTTAGGGACAAGTGATTGGGCAGTTACGATAATCTAGGTAGATCATAGACATACCATTAACCTAGACGGAGCGTGCTAATAATAACACGATGAAAAGGGACCGTATTATGTAACTTTCCATAGATATGGCAGAGTTGGCGCTATTTTCATCCGTCCTTGTCATAGTTTCACATGTTTTGTTCCCCTCCAAACTGGTCCCGTCAGAACTGTCAAAATTGGAGGGGAATAAACAAATACAATTGGAGTTTTCTTGGGTTTTCAACCAAAGTTGCGGCAATTAATACAGAATAAGCTAATATTTATGTTATAAAGAATGTCCTGTAAAGCAAAACTATACTGAATTGTTTCATTTTGGGCCACAAAAGCCAAAATATCTTTGTCCCTTACTGGCGCTTGCGGATGCGTTCTCCAGTCATTATTCCTCCTAGATGTAGATAAAAAATTAAGTTGACTTACTCACTCAATAACTTGTCAAAAGATCTTAGGTCCGATTTTTGGAATAGTCACTAACTTTTATACATTCGAAATTAGCCTAATAATTATACTTTTTTTCAGCTAGAAGAACTTCTACTCGTCTCCTCAGAAAGGAAAGACGTCGCAAAAAGTGTCTTTAAAGAGTAAGGCTGAGTACGAGAATGGAATCACATGAGAAAGCAGTCATCGATATGGCTGGTAAGTACTTAAAACTCCTTTAATAGTACAGTCAGTATCATATAGATAGTTGCAGTCAGTATACTACTATATAAATAAAGATCTGTATGAGTATCGATACATTTGGCCACTAACACCACTAACAATTTGAAGCTGACTGTACATTACTATAGATGCCGGGAAGTAAGGGGTTGTTGGCCTCGTAACAGTCCCTAACTTCCCGACGTCTACATATACTCAGCCGGCTACCCTATTCACGCCGAGGTATGTGTAGTGCTTTTATTAAACATGCAATACAATATTTTAAACACAAAACTATCGTGAGATTGAAACATATTAATTGTATAAAAGCGGGTAACTCACGTTTTCTGCGTCGGTTAGCCAACGCGAATGGCTCATGATTATGCTCCTCGTTACAGAGTGAAACATGTCGAGCAATATTCGACTTATAAAACGTGAGTTACCCGTTTTTATACAATTAATATGCAATACAATAAATCAATAAAAAACGCCTATATAAAAAGTTTTATTTTCAAAAAATAAACATGCCAAATTAAACAGTATACCGGAATGGATATAATGGAATGACGCTCGTGTTAATATCAATATTCGAGCGTCGGGCCGCTCGGGCTCGGGTCCGGTGAGTGCCCGGTGGGTCAACGGAAGGCTCGGGAGGGCGACGTGTAGGAGACGGGACGGCATAACGTGAGTCATTCTTAAAACAACGGGAATTAATTTAAAATATGGTATTCTGTTTTATGTACAGACAGACATTAGCGAAATATATAAAATCATTACAGATATGTTACTAAAAGAGCTTTGCATCTAAAATCTTTTTATTTCGTGCACGTGAGCCATAACTGTGTCTCTAACACGGCGTGTTCAACAAAAAACGAACCTTATCTCTTTATAAGGCCCCATTGACTGAGACATGGTATCGCAATTCGTTGTTGTCGGAAGCCTACATTTCAAAGCCTATTTTAAGAGAAAGTTAAATTTCCAACAAGTGCAAGCGACATTGTGCCATAATATTTAGATAGTATAGTTGAATTTCCAAGTAAGCATATGTGGTCGATATATCGCCTCTGACTTATAAAGAGTTAAACCTTCCTTGAAGGGAACTCAAACTCAAACGTTTATTCAGTAAGTAGGCCAAAAGGGCACTTTTACACGTCGAGTATACAAAAGATAAAATAAAAACTACACCGGTTCTAACCCTACACCTCTGACCCGAGATGCATATTGACTTTCATGACCGGCAAGAAACTCGGCGGAACTTATTTTTTCATTACAGTATTACAAAACATATCTTAAACATATTACATAAAAATGCGTTATTCTATAAGAAAACATATCCAACATTTAAAAAAAAAAATTACATACTGCCAAAGACTGCTAAGAACGAAGTTAACAAAACGTTAGATATGCTTTCTTAATGGAATCAAGAAAAAATTCAATCAAGAAGATTCTCTCTCTAACAATTTTATCAGCAATCTATCTCCACAGAACCCCAGAAAGTAAAAGACTTCGATGACCTCCTACCCCTGGTCGGAGAATTCGGCTGGTACCAGCGACTCTTGTTCCTGATGATGATACCATATGCCTTCTTCTTCGCGTTCGTCTACTTCGGTCAGATCTTCATGACGCTGGTGCCTGAACAGCATTGGTGCTTCGTTGAGGAGTTGAGGAACTTGACTGTGGAGCAGAGGTGATTTAAAAAGAAATAGATGATAACCAATGATAGGTTATTTGGATTCTCACTTGCGGGATAGACAGTTTCCCGCGATACCGAACAAATTGTTCAAAGATAAAACAATTTAAAATGTCTGTAAGGGATTTTTTACTCGCCTAACTTTGATCCAAACGGAGTGTTCACACTGACAGATCATTTGGTGGCAGCAAATGATCTGTCAGTGTGAACACTTGTGCTCATTTGTTCAGTATGGACCAAGGATCTAATTTTTTATTAACATAAGTTTTGGACCCGGGTATGTCCTTAAACTACGTCCAACAATGAGAGGTAGGGCACAGCGAAGTACCATCACGCTTGAGTCCGAAGAAGCCCAACTGGGGAAGTACCTCCTCCTTACAGAAGACCACAGCCATAATAGCACTGCTACCTTTCAGGTATATAGTGTTGTGTTCCTGATGGTGAGTAAGGTTACCAGAGCTCCAACCCCCTTAATGGTCGGCAACGCGGGCGACGATAGTTGCTTACCATCAGGCAATCCGTCTGCTCGTTTGCCACCTTTTGTCATAAAAAATAAATAAATAAATAAATAAAAAGTCTCTGCTGTACGGAACATGGTTATATTTTCAAAATGACGGGCGTTTGTCCGATCCTTGGAATGGACAAAAGAACGACGAGTAAGTACGCGTCTTTATCAGCTACTTATTTAGATGTTTTAAAGTGTAATGAAATAAACGCATTGTTTTTTTTTGTATTTTTTAAACAACATAAAGCCCGGATTCCCGTGGCATATCCATAATAACATAATGATTGCGGTTATTCACCCCGTGTCTAATCCAAATAACCGATCACTGATGATAACAGTAATAATAAATGGATTTTTTTTGTGGGGCCCATCTCGCATAGGGCGAGGCATATGTCCGGTTTTTTATCCAATAGCCCAGTAGCTAGTCCATCCTTTCCACCCAATAGCCTGGTACATTCTAGATTCCATTAAAACT
This sequence comes from Grapholita molesta, assembly GCA_022674325.2. NCBI lineage: Eukaryota > Metazoa > Arthropoda > Insecta > Lepidoptera > Tortricidae > Grapholita > Grapholita molesta. Next base: position 6,305,436 of record CP053145.2, on the reverse strand, counting down.
CAATAGTCCTTACACCATGGCGGGTGCTGTCTCTGTGCGCGTCCCATGATACGAATAGGGGCAAAATCCGCTTACCCTTTACATTTCATTAAATTTTCGAAAGGGCCTCTGCGCGTTGGCTCGAATGTTCGGAACACACTATAGATATAGTTTATCACATCAGCTTTGACAAATAGTTACATTTTTACAGATTACACCTATCTATTCCGCGTATCGACGGAAAATATCACAAATGCCAAGTGTACGATGTGGACTGGGCGGCAGTTATACAAGATGGCGTCATGGAACCAGATTCAAAATGGCCGAGGAAGAAATGCGAGGACCTATGGGAGTACAACTTTACTGATGTGACTTACGAGACGATTGCTACACAGGTTCGTTAAACTATATTACCTATATTATAAACTATATTATTATTTGATGACCGGTCTGGCCTAGTGGGTAGTGACCCTGCCTATGAAGCCGATGGTCTTGGGTTCGATTCCCAGTCAGGGCATTTATTTGTGTGATGAGCACAGATATTTGTTCCTGGGTCATGGGTGTTTTGTATGTATATAAGTATTTATATGTATCTATTTATTATTTATATCGTCGTCTAGTACCTACAACACAAGCCTTACTGAGATTACCGTAGGAAAAGGTCGATTTCTGTAAGATTGTCCTGAATAATTATTTATTTATTATATTTATATTATCGATATTTAAATTAAAAGAAAAATTTGACTCGAAGCGGGACTCGAACTATGCCGTGTGATGCCGAATGCCGTGTGATGCCGGCTGACTAGAATAGCACCACTCCAACTCCTCGGTGTCGGGCAGCAGCGTCCGTCGAAATCCAATCTACAGCTACTGCGGCCCCCAACCCGCCTGCCAAGCGTGGCGACTATGGCAACTACCCCCAACATGATACAAGTCATATCTGTGGGAGGCCTATGTCCAGCAGTGGACTGTATACGGCTGAAATGTGGGACTCGAACTCAGAACCACTGGATTACTACCCCAGTGCACTACTTTTACAAAAATTAGTTAATTCGTTATGCGATCATCATTTTTTTTCTGGTTGGCTTTTAGGCATATCTGCAGCACAAGAATTATATAAGGGATTGACAATGCCTATACACACAGCAACACTCTTAAATAGCTGTACATCGGTGGACCTTATGCCTTATGTAATAAGCAAGGATCGGACAAACGCCCGTCATTTCGAAAATATAACCCTGTTTCGTACAGCAGAGACTTCCTTATTTTATGATGTTAAAATATTTTGGAAGAACAGTATACCAATGTCAACGATTACATATGCCCCTATGACGTCGTAGACTGAGAACGGACTTTTTCAACGCATAAATGGGTCCTAAATTCACATCGTTATAGCCTCACAACTGAAAATTTAGAAAAAAAATTGGTCATTCTATTTTATTGGTGAAAGTAAATTTCGGAATGTCAATCATATACTAATTTGTCATTGGATATAAATGATGGTCCAATAAATGTATAAAATACTATTTTTTTATTAACATAAGGACCACCAATGTAAAGCTAATAATGTTGCTGATAGTACAAAACCGCGTTCCTCCTCACTCCGTACACTAAACGGTACAGTCGCCTTCAGATATATCGGAGCTGTGGAGGTGGTCACAAATATCGGATCATGCACTTTATCGCCTTTAAAGAGGCGTTGTTCCGATATTTGTGACCACCTCCACAGCTCTGATATTGATGGCTACTGTACATTCTTGGCACTAAGTGTACAAAGCCATCTGTCGACTATCGTGTGTAAGTTACTTTGCTGGCGTTTGCGAGCGAGCAAATTATGTGCAGCTGAGATCTATTGCGTTTGTAAAACACTAGATGGCACTAGTAACTTAGCAATACGGTAACGATATATTGCATGGGCATTGCCTAAGTCTTAAATCAACCTTGCTGCTGCATAATACTTTTTTTTTATGACAAAGGTGGCAAACGAGCAGACGGATTGCCTGATGGTAAGCAATTACCGTCGCTCATGGGCACTCGCAACACCAAGGTCACAAGCGCGTTGCCGACCTATAAGTGGGTTGGAGCTCTGGGAACCTTATTCACCAACAGGAACACAACACTACATACCTGAAAGGTAGCAGTGCTATTATGGCTGTGGTCTTCTGTAAGGAGGAGGTACTTCCCCAGTTGGGCTTCTCCAGATTCAAGCGTGATGGTACTTCGCTGTGCCCTACCTCTCATTGTTGGACATAGTTTAAGGACATACCCGGGTCCAAACTTTTTTCTTCTTGTCCATAGTTGAACTGGGTGTGCGACAAGGACAACAACGCGGCTACAGCGCAGTCCATCTTCTTCTGTGGCGCTATCGTCGGCGGTCTTCTGTTTGGCTGGATTGCTGACAAGTATGGGAGAGTTCCGGCGTTGGTTGGTTAGTATTATCCTTACCTCAGATCTGGGTATTGTCCATCTACTTGATTTATACAAAAAAGATAATTCATACATACTGGGTGTTATAAAAAACGTGACACAAGATTATCAGGCCGGCATCTGGTCATGATTTGGAACAATTTTTACTATGGGGTCAACTTTGTGAATTGTAAAAATAAACAACTCTCTCATACATTTTCATGAACTTATACTTGACCTTTTCTATGGAACAGCTCAATTTTTATTTAATTTTACAAATTTGACCCCCATTTGTAAAAGATGTCCAAAATCATGAACATTGATAATCTTGTATCACGTTTTTATAACAGCCAGTATAATAAAGGTAGGTATTGAACAAAGAGTCATCTGGGGATACTTGCAATCAAGAACAGAGCATGTTTTTTTGTCTGTTTATTTTGTTCGCACAACTCGTTAAAACGGCTGAACGGTATTTCATGAAAACTTTACTAACCTGTTGAGAAAAACACTGATCAGGTTTATTTTAACCAAATCAAACCTAACCTAAAAAGTCGGGCATAGGTTACTAGTGTAACTACTTAAAAGCAAAGCAAATCAAATATGTTTAATAAAATAATTTGATTTGTTCTTAGTTACATAGATGGCAGCACCATATCTCTAGCTATATCAGAAACGAAAGCTATTCATATAGGAGGTGCAAGCACGTAGTTATTAGCCTTAGAGATGGTAAACGGTGTCTAAAAACGTTAAAAAAAACAAGATTTGAGAAATATCGACGAGTTCTGATGTGTACGGGTGTTCCATTTGGTTATGGCGTCAGCCGCGAAAGATGGAGATGTGGGTTCAAATCCTGCCGCGGCCACTAGAGGGCCTGATCAACTTTTCAATTTGTTTATTTAATTTGTTGGTTTGCCTTAAGTCAAATGTATTCCCCAGTGTTGATAAATAAATAAATATTTTCGTGACAATCTTACACAAATCGACCTAGTCCTACGGTGAGCTCAGTAAGGCTTGTGTTGTTGGTACTGGACGACGATATATATAATAGATAGATACGTATAAATACTTAAATACATAGAGCACCCATGACTCAGGAACATCTGTGCTCATCACACAAATAAATGCCTCTGGGATTCGAGCCCAGGACCATTAGCTTCATAGGGTCACTAGCTAATAGGCCAGACCGGTCGTCAAAATTTTTTTTTTTCAGGGACAAACATGGTCGGTTTCCTGGCTGGCGTTGGTACAGCGTTCACCAACTCCTTCTGGTCTTTCTGCCTCTGCCGATTTCTGGTCGGTATGGCCTACGACAACTGTTTCATGGTCATGTACATTGTTGGTTAGTACAGTCAATTGCAGAATTTATTAAGCGGACCTGGTGTACAGAATAATCTAATCGTCTTTGTTCTTTTAACATTAGGATACATTTTGGAGAGTGCACAGGAATTGCACGATTTAATTACGCCATCTCTGTTCCATTCTGTACAGGCGAGGGGAGCGGTTTCATCCTTACGTCGTGAATATTCCATTCATTCGCACGAAGCGATTCGCTTCTACCTTCCTGATGCGGACTGCTAAGGAATGGAATTCGCTCCCTTCGTCTGTATTCCCGGAAAGATATTATTTGGGTATTTTCAAGACAAAAGTGAAGCTGTTACTGAACCAGCGTGCTACACCCTCGACCTCGTCAACACTTATCATCAGGTGCGACTGAAACAACGTCAAACGCTGGTCAGTCTTGTAAATAAAAACTGCCGACGACGATAGATTTTTTGGTACTAATCACACCTGGCTTGCTATAGTTTCGTAAGGGACATCACTCCTAATCGATACTATTGCGAGTATATCATGTTTCAGTGATAGAATACGTGGGTCTGAAATGGCGTACCTTCGTCTCCAACATGTCCATCGCCGTATACTTCACGCTGGCGGCGTGTCTGCTGCCGTGGATCGCCCTCGGAGTCGCTGACTGGCGTGTGTACACGCTCGTCATAAGTGTGCCTTTGGTGTTGGCTGTGTTTACGCCATGTTTGGTGCCAGAGAGTGCCAGGTAATCTATTATCTCTTCAAGTTCATATTTAGATTTATTTTTATGGCAAAGGTGGCAAACGAGGAGACTGATTGCCTGATAGTAAGCAATTACCGTCACCCATGGGCACCCGTAACACCAGGGGAGTCACAAGCGCGTTGCCGGCCTTTAAGTGGGGTTGGAGCTCTGGGAACCTTACTCACCATCAGGAACACAATACTACATACCTGAAAGGTAGCAGTGCTATTATGGCTGTGGTCTTCTGTAAGGAGGAGGTACTTCCCCAGTTGGGCTTCTCCAGAATCAAGCGTGATGGTACTTCGCTGTGCCCTACCTCTCATTGTTGGGCGTAGTTTAAGGCCATACCCGGGTCCAGATAATATAATATTTATTATAATAGTTAGATATAATATTTTCTTGAAATTTATTGAAACAAGCAACTATTTTCTATTTTCTTATATGTATATATTAAATCAGTCAGATGTCTTACTTAAAAGTGTGACCGAGTGGTGAGGGCGTCAGGAACGACCCTGAAACGCCAGTTTAAATCCGGCCCCGGATACTTGTAGGCTAGATCAGTTTTTCTTTAGTATATAACATATTTTTCAATTTCATGGACAACATTTCAATAAAAACATTTTTATTGTTTTTGTTATTATTATTCATAAAAAAATGCATTTTGCTGATTGGATCTTTTGCCAATTTATTTGTGTTTAACATGAGAAACACAACGTTCATACTACTCACTTATCATGCATATTTTAGTATCTTAGAACATTTTCAAGTGCAGCACGTGTTTTCTTAGAATTCTTTAAAGCATTTGATTGTGTTCAGTTTGTTACAACATTATGAACGTACATAGACTACAGTATCTACTGACATATGAATCAGTTATAATATTAGACATTATTTAACTAAAGAACTAAGAAAGTTATTGTAAATGAAACTGAATTAATGACTGCGACAGTAAAGTGTCGGAGTACCACAGGGTTCAACTTCAGGGCCCCATCTCTTTAAAAACTCTTTATGTCTGTTTCAGATGGTTAATATCCCAAGGTCGAATAGAAGAATCGATCATAATATTGCAGAAATGTGGAAAAGTGAATGGGAAGAAGCTACCAGACGAGATTATTAAGGAATTTAGAGTGAGTTTGTTATAGAATTATGAAATTACATAAAATATGAATAGCTAGAGTTTGTTTTTTTTATGTTCTACACTGCCCTAAATATTTAGTGTTACTTTCTTGCATCTACAACGGTTAGATAGAAGAGGATATTAATATTTGATCTATAATAAATCTACACTAATATTATAAAGGCGAAAGTTTGTGAGTGTGCATGTTTGTTAATTCTTTACGTCTTAACGGCTGGAGCGATTTTAATAAAATTTGGTATGGAGTTAGTTAACACCCTAGATTAACACATAAGCTACGTTCCTTGATAAATCGCGGGTAACACCGCGAGGCACAGCTAGTATTTAAATATGTAACTGCTTATAATTTTTAATAGAAAACTCCCGTGAGACTCAGATATACCAAAATATATATAAAAAGGGGTCACTCACGTATGTTAAGGTCGAATAACGAGAAAACTAAAATACGTGAGTGACCCGTTACACATATATTGTAACTGCTTATAATATTACATTTTGGAAAACCTTTTTCAAATTCACATCATATTCCAGGAAACTGCAGCAGACCTTGCCAAATCGGAGCAGGAGACGAAGAACTACTCAGCACTCGACCTGTTCAAGACTCCTCGGCTCCGCAGACACAGCATACTGCTGGTGCTCATCTGGTGCGCCACGGCCATGGTGTTCGATGGCCACGTCCGAAACGTCGGGTCTTTAGGGCTTGATATGTTCTTGACGTTTACGGTTGCTACAGCGACTGAATTCCCTGCTGATGTCTTGCTGATATCTGTCTTAGATATGTGAGTGCATTTTAATATTTATCATCATAACAAGTCATTATTCCTGATACAAAAAATCTGCAACATGAAAGGTGATCTCCCTACTTAAGCTGAATAGTTAGGGATACTTGTTGGACCACCACAGACCCTTTTCTTTAAGCTTCGCCTTACGTCCTTAATAAACTCATCATCATCATCGTGTCAGCCGAAAAACGGCCCAAAAAGACCGTTTCTGCGCCTTTCACATCCAACGCCATCCCTCAACCTTCACCAAGTCGTCGGTCCACCTTGTGGGATGCCTACCTACGCGTCTTCCAGTTCGTGGTTGCCACTTCAGAACCTTTCCGCACCATCGGCCATCGGATCGCTAAACTTAAATGGCAGAGGGCGGGACACATTGCCGAAACGATGGCTGCAGTTGGGGCGTATAGGTTTTAGAGTGGCGACCACTGGAAGGCGTAGTGTTGGCAGGCCCCCCACAAGGTGGACTGACGACATGATAAGAATTGAGCGTATCCACTTGATACAGGTCACTGTGGTTCGCTATGAGGAGACCTATTTCGAGCACTGGACGTCTTTCCACTGATACGATGATGATTTATTATTATTTATTATATACAAGAACATTGTAACTCAGCATTAGCATTACAGTATACACCATTGCGCTGAGAAAGCAGAAACATAATTTAAAAAAATACTTATTTATATTAAGGTGCTGGTCTATCATCCATCAACTAACTAAACCTCAAGCATTCACGGCACACAGTCCATCTCCAAGCAAACAGGTCACATTCAGGTGATGTCAGAAGCGCATTGAGGAGGGTTAACTAGATGATGATGAAAGGTAGGGCACAGCGTTGACCATCACGCTTGAATCTGGGGCAGCCCAACTGGGGAAGTACCTCCTCCTTACAGAAGACCGCAGCCATAATAGCACTGCCACCTTTCAGGTATGTAGTGTTGTGTTCCTGATGGTGAGTAAGGTTCCCAGAGCTCCAACCCCCCTTAAAGGCCGGCAACGCGCTTGTGACTCCCCTGGTGTTGCGGGTGCCCATGGGCGACGGTAATTGCTTAACACCAGGCAATCCGTCTGTTCGTTTGCCGCCTATGTCATAAAAAAAAAAGGTTGTCAATTGGCCTTAGACTCTTGATCCATAAAATCTTGCTGTTTGTTGCAGATTGGGACGGCGATGGCTTGCCTTTGGCTCCATGGTAGTCAGTGGCATCTTCAGTTTCCTGGCTACAACTGTGTCTCAAGGTTTGGTCAACTATTTCATTAACTCATACTTAACTTAGGGCCGATTTTTCAATCGTCAGATAAGCCTTATTCGGCGAATAACTCCATTGGTATCTGTCAGATATGTGCTTATCTGACAATTGAAAAATCGGCCCTTATTATTTAACCTCGTAAGGCCCAGTGTGCATTATAATGTACACTCCCTTTCAATGGAGTTTAAATCTTTTATAAAAGGAAATAGGGTAGAATTACTTTTGTTTCATCAGTTTTCGTACAAAAGAAAATTCAACCCAATTTACTGCATAGTAAGTAATTTAATAGTTTTAGAAACACAATTACAATAATATTATAAAGAAAGGATAAACTAAAATTATAAATAAAAAATATCCCCCAAATCGCTGCCAATGGGCAAAGTGCTCAGAAGGCTGGCCGCATTGCCTCGTTGGATGGCAATACTTATTCGTTGAGCAAAATTAGGCCAGCCTTCTGGTCACCTGTAGTTTCAATCAACAGGGATGCCAAAGCCTTGTACACACAGCAACACTCTTAACTGTACATCGGTGGACTTTATGCCTTATATAATAAGGTCTACCAATGTAGAGCTAGGAGTGTTGTTGACTGTACATCCTACGCGCACTCGGTCCCCACGGTCCCAGCGTTTCGATCCCAAACGCCTGAAATCATACTTAACTTATTATTTAAAAAAATATATAAAATTTATATTTATCTAAGACCCTCACGTCACAGGCTCTGCCTAGTGTGACTGTAACTGTACCTTAATCAATTTATGAAATAAATATTTGATTTGAAATTTATTTGCTTCTGTCAGAACAATGTGATTGACTTGATAAAGCTCCTCGTTACGATTCATATTTCAAGCAAGATTCTTTATAGGTAAAAATGAAGGAATATAGAATACAGCGTGTATTTTTAATATTACCTCAAATTTTAACCAGACTTAGGCATTGTGCTATGAACCGATGTTCCATCAAAACAACTCTTAACTATTTTTTTCCTTATACACCCTGTTTTTTTATTTTATTTATTAACTTTAAGGGGTGATTCTATAGCTCAACAGTAGTTAATTTTTCTAAGAAACTAGTATTTTAATTATTACTATTTTTGAGATATTCAATTAATACATTTAACGTTGAATCAGTGTGAAAAGTCTCTTCATTACGACTTAATATTATTATGTGTCAATTCTACGTCATAAATTTCAATAGTGAACATTGGCATCAAAGTAATTCTAAAGGATCTTTCAGAAGGTAATATTTATTTATTGTGTATGAAAAATCCGTATATATGCCGTGTGACGCCGACTATGCCGTGTGATGCCGGCTGACTAGAATAGCACCACCCCATCTCCTCCGGGTGTCGTAAGAGGCGACAAAGGGAAAAATCCTACGGATGGGCAGCAGCGTCCGTCCAAACCCAATCTACAGCTACTGCGGTCGCCAAGCCTGCGTGGCGACTATGGCAACTACCCCCAAGATGATACATGTCATATTTGTGGGAGGCCTATGTCCAGCAGTGGACTGCATACTGCCGAAATGTATGTAATGTATGTATGAAAAATGATATTTTTTTTAATAAATCGAATTTAATAAAAAGCGAATGCTGAATGATGAAAGCTGCTAATGTACCAAGTAACTTGTCAAATTAAACGGTTATAAAAAACAGGGTGTATAATAGTACCCAAGACTCGCCATAATTTAAGGACCATTGAGATTGAATGGAATCCAAAAAGTATTTACAGTATTTTGTGAAAATTATTGTTTTTTTATTTATTTTATTTTTATTTTATTTTCTTCGCAGGTATACCATCAGCGTCCCTAGCCATCGTAGGCCGCTTTGCCGTCAACATCTCATACAACATTGGCATGCAGTATGCAGCAGAACTGTTACCAACTGTAGTCAGAGCGCAGGGCTTGGCTCTCATACATATAACTGGTTACGTGGCTACCATTCTGGTACCCTATATCGTTTACATGGTAAGACCCCTTTATGTTTTCTTTTGTATGGTCCGTACCCAAGAGTCTACCCGGGACCCTAAGGCTAGGTCCTCACTGGCAGATGGCTTGCTTGGTGCCTAGAGCGTAGCGCGACATCTAGCGAGTAGCTTAGTAAAACAAACGTTTTTTTTTATGACATAGGCGGCAAACGAGCAGACGGGTTGCCTGGTGGTAAGCAATTACCGTCGCCCATGGACACCCGTAACACCAGATGAGTCACAAGCGCGTTGCCGGCCTTTAAGGGGGGTTGGAGCTCTGGGAACCTTACTCACCATCAGGAAGACAACACTACATACCTGAAAGGTAGCAGTGCTATTATGGCTGTGGTCTTCTGTAAGGAGGAGGTACTTCCCCAGTTGGGCTGCCCCAGATTCAAGCGTGATGGTCATCGCTGTGCCCTACCTCTCATTGTTGGACGTAGTTTAAGGACATACCCGGGTCCAATCCGTCCGGGACAACGTCCTTGAATGTTCGCGACCGTACTGCACGCTTGGCGCCTAGCTAGTCGCTTAGCGTGTGTCCAAGTAAACAGACGTGTTGGTTTTTTCTGGCGACGCGCGAAGGCTCTAGGCGCCAAGCAAGCCGCCTGCCAGTGCGGACTTAGCCTAAGACTATGATTCCACTATCTGCCTATTTTTGGACCCGGGTATGTCCTTAAACTACGTCCAACAATGAGAGGTAGGGCACAGCGATGACCATCACGCTTGAATCTGGGGCAGCCCAACTGGGGAAGTACCTCCTCCTTACAGAAGACCACAGCCATAATAGCACTGCTACCTTTCAGGTATGTAGTGTTGTCTTCCTGATGGTGAGTAGGGTTCCCACAGTTCCAACCCCCCTTAAAGGCCGGCAACGCGCTTGTGACTCCCCTGGTGTTGCGGGTGCCCATGGGCAACGGTAATTGCTTACCAGCAGGAAATCCGTCTGCTCGTTTGCCGCCTATATCATAAAAAAAAAAATTTCACCAGGCTTTATCTCATTAACAGTCTTAAGAGATTTTCTTAGATAATCTATTTCTGTTCCTGGTGACATAGAGACTTGATCCGAAGGTCGCGGATTCAAATCCCGGCTCGTACCAATGAGTTTTTCAGTACTTAAGTACAGTCAAAGTAAGATATATCGACACAGACAATTTGCTACAACTGCACACAATTGCAATAACGTGCATGTAGACATAATTATATTTTGGTGCTATGGTCGTATCGATATTTTTGACGTTGGTACATACAACCTTGTACCTACAGCATGTCATTTGGTATTTACCAGTTGGTTTTAGGTAAAGGAAAAATATCGTGGCTAAACGGGACTAATCCCCATAGTTCATCCTCTGGGTTAAAAGGTCAGAAGGCTCTAGTGTAAGTTTCTTTTGACGTAAAAAAACGTCTCGAACGCGTAAGAGATAATGTTGATTATATGGCAAACACTAATGCGATGGTAAAGTAATAATACGTTAAAAACTTACACTCAGAGCTTGGCAGTCGATTTTGTAAGAACTAGCTTTTGGCGTAGACCAAATCCTAGGATTAGTTGCCTAGCGGACTGCACTGGTATCACGAACGTCGAATTTCGTATAATCAGAACATCTTCCTCTTTTACTCTAATTAAAGCGTCATGAGAATGACAGAGAGAATCGTGAAATTTACGAATCTCGTGGTAGCGACGCCGTCTCCAATAAGCCGTGGCAAAGTGACAATGCTTGGGACATTTTTTTTATGACGGAGGTGGCAAACGAGCAGACGGATTGCCTGATGGCAAGCAATTACCGTCGCCCATGGGCACCCGCAACACCAGGGGAGTCACAAGTGCGTTGCCGGCCTTTAAGGGGGGTTCTTCTTCTTCTTCTAAGAAGAGCTCCAGAGCTCCAACCCCCCTTAACTGAAACCTTAACTGGAACCTTACTCACCATCAGGAACACAACACTACATACTTTAAAGGTATCAGTGCTATTATGGCTGTGGTCTTCTGTAAGGAGGAGGTACTTCCCCAGTTGGGCTTCTCCAGACTCAAGCGTGATGGTACTTCGCTGTGCCCTACCTCTCATTGTTGGACGTAGCTTAAAGACATACCCGGTGAATGCGACGAAGATCTAAATTGAAGCAAGTATATGCAATCTCTTTTTGTATTTCAGTCGACCATAGCAGTAGAGATTCCTCTGCTCATACTTGGTGCTCTGGGTATCCTGGGCGGATCCCTCTGCCTCTTCCTACCAGAATCCATGGGAAAGACCATGCCGCAGACTATACAGGATGGAGAAGACTATGGCAGGGATCAGAGGTTCTGGGAGTTCCCTTGGAGGTAAGTTTTGATACATACCCACTGACATAAAGAAATAGACACCTACACGCAAGAAAAATCAACCTTAAAGCAGAATGGATTTACCCGAGTTTGAAGTTAAGCGACACAAATTATGTAGAAAAATATGGCACTAAATGACATTTCTATCACGTTCCAGTTTATGCTAATAATGCTCATTTATAATCTTCTTATTCGTCCTTTTTTAGATTTAGTATAGTTAGTATTTAGTCCTATTTTTGTATTATTTTATTATTTGAGTTAATGTTTATATACTGTATTTTTTATACTTATTACAAATAAAAATTTGATTATCTTCTTTTAGATAATCAAACAAAAAAGAACTTAGTGTTCTAATTATTAAGTATCAAACTTCACCATAGATAAAGTATAACTTTTTAGTCATTGTTGACACTTGCACTGACAGCGGTTCAAAGAAGACTAACTAAATGTGCCGCCCAAATTGTTCGAGCGGTTGTTTTTTAGAGCCATTTTTTTGGGGCTGAATGTGAATTTACGTTTATTATACATAGATGTACATACCTCACTATTTGGGGCAATATATATAAGCAAGATATGATAACTAGACACTGTAACTAAACCGCCTAGCACTTAATTCATCAGTTGTATGTAGTACTGCCAGATTATTTATATGATACAGTTCAGTTAAGAAAACATATCAAAGCATGTCTATTTCGTGTAGTCTTTGTCTATACTACTACTCAGTAACAAACGGATAAACTCACGTGTAATTATATCGCACTAGGCGACATGTTTCGGGTAAGCTCTGGTACCCATCTTCAAGCCGAGTCAGGACACACCGATCGCGTTGAGAATGTATCATTGTTAATTGTATCTTTGTTTGTATTCTTATATTTTAGTATTAGTTATATCTTGTATGGAACTGTTTGATAATGTTTTATTGTGGGACTACGCATAATTATGTAGGTACTTTAAAATTTGATGTATCACTGTTGAAAAATAAGTCCCGCCGAGTTTTTCGCCGGTAGTAATCTTCTCGGGTCAGAGGTGTACGGGTTAGAATCGGTGGTAGATTTTTTTGTGACGTTCATAAGTGCATTGTAATGTGTCTAAAATAAAGATAATTTTTTATCTTTTATGTGGGTAAAAAATATTGTATTCCTTTGTTTTTTGTCTCTCCTGTGATCAATTAGCTATCAGTTCAGACACGACTCCGAATTCACTCTGTGTTTTTCTTTGCTTTTAGGAAAACTTTGCCCAATAAAGGAGACATGGAGAAATATTGAAATCAAATGAAATGTATTTATGTAAGTAAATAATACAATAAAAATATACCAGGTAACTTTGTTTTATTTGTTATCACAGAATAATTTCAAAGATCACAATTTTGTATCAATTTTAAATTACAATGGCATTATACAAAACTATTGCTATATACACTATATTTTTAATGTGGATTACAGGATGAAACATTTTTAGGGCCCTATTATAAATTGCTATATGGATTTGAACGGAATTTGTTGAAATATACAATAATATTTATTTGTTTTTTAACACCCCAGACTTGGCCTTTGATTTCTAAGAACTTTTTTTAATTTTGAATGGAAATAAAAAGTTTCAATTACTTCGATTTTGTAGCAGATTATTTTGAATTAAAAAGGTGAAAATTATTTTTCACTTTCAAAGGTTTGGGGCCTTAACCCCAATTTTTATTTCATCCGTATTCCCAATGATGAAAATTTTAAAGAAATATATTTAATCCCAAAAAATTGAATATGTGCGGTTCTTTGTCACTTATTCTTTTTTTACATCAAAATCATGTAACACTTACGAACATTTAAGTATTTAACTTAAAATTAATCATTAACTTAAAATAGCAAAACTTAAGTTTAACAAATAACTTACTATTACTATTTTTTACCATAGACAACTATTCTAGTATCAATTTATCACATTTTTTCAATATTTACAAAAAACACTGATTAAATAAAATTTACTTTTAAGTAACTACATAAAGATTAAGTCAAAATGCAAAACAAATGGGCTTTTTCATACAAATTTTCAATAAAAATTAATCCTTTTCAAATTTTCCTATGTAGGTCTTTTCCGTACACGGAACAATGGTGTTCCGGACGTTTGGGAGGCGTACGCGGACCCGGATCGAGCCAACGCGCAGAGGCCCTTTCGACAATTTAATGAAATGTAAGGGGTACACTAAGCGGATGTTGCCCCTGTCCGTATCATGGGACGCGCACAGAGACAGCACCCGCCATGGTGTAAGGACTATTGAGTTATAATAGAATCTAGAATGTACTAGGCTATTGGGTGGAAAGGATGGACGAGCTACTGGGCTATTGGATAAAAAACCGGACGTCTGCCTAATAAAATGGTATTCAAATTTACCTATGTAGGTATTATTAGGTTAGACTAATCTCAAATAAATACTACAGGACATTCTTACACAAATTGACTTGTCTTGTGACTCAGCCAACGATATACCGGGTGCGGCCTGTAATAGGAGCAAACATTTTAGGGATCTCTTCTACACCACGAACGTAACAACATTTGTTCTACAAGTTGAAATAGATAACATATACTTAGGAAAAAACGACGAGGACCTCCGGTGTTCGAGACGGGACAAAATATTTCATAAAAAATAATTTGATTTGTTCTTAGTTTCATTTGTTCTACAACTTGAAATAATTGAGTAATTTTTCGAACAAAGTAAAGTGTTTTCAATGAACAGCATCCAATAGTTGACGTTTACTCTCAGCATACAAACTTCATAGTTTTTGCAATACATTGCTTTTATTAATATTTAGTAAACTATAAGTTATTTTCAAAAATCGTAGAACAAATGTTGCTACGTTTTTGGTGTAGAAACGATGCCTAAAGTTAAAGCTCCTATTACAGACCACACCCGGTATATAATATACAAATATAATAATAACTTATTGATATTTTTTTTAATCAGTGATTAAGGCAAGAATCGACTTAATAACTATATACAATAAATTAATTTCGATCATAATTTACCATCAGAAACTTAAAGCGGCTATTCGTCGATTTAAGGTGCTACCATAATAATTTGGGCCCGGAATTTTGCGTGAGGTTTTGGAAAAGTCTAAGGGAGAGAATACTAACGTTTATCGATGTATCGTATAGGTATGTTTTCATCAGTATTTTTTTCAAAATCTTATAAATTGCCGCTTACTTAGTTTTGTTACTTTATGTTTTTTTCTACTCAAAATCACAAGTGCTTTCTAATATTACAGAAAAAAAGAAAAAAAAATCAGTACCCCGAGCGAAACTCGAACTCCACAACTCCATAAATTAATTTAGAAAAACAAAATGCCACATACTTGTTCTCCCTATTTATCTTCTTTTCTGGAGGTTTTTTTCGATCGAAATGAAATGGGCTTGTAATACTGAGTAGAAAAAGAAACATAGTTTTTTTGAACAATAACCCTTTTGTTAAAAGAGTGCTCTTTTAACATTTTTTTGAAAAATAACCATTTAGTTAAAAGAGTGTTCTTTTAACACTTCCACTAACTGTGCGACAGTTAAGCACCGTGAAGCCAACTATCCCCCATGTCGACGCACTGTCAGTGAAGGCGTATAGTACCCATCGTTGAAACGATCCCAAAAACCCATATTAATTCCAATAGCAAAAGTCACTCATGTCTCCTAATCCCACAGATATGCCAACATTTTTTGATGGAATAAGTCTTTTAGGGCGTCAACATTCGCCTCCCTTCTTTTCTTGCTCCCGCCACACATTCGCACGAGTAGCGAGGCGAATAACGAGCACGCATGTGTACGCGGACGTCTCGCTATTCCTCTCGTCCCTCGCATCGCGTTTTTGTATAGGCAAAGTTTCATCGAACGTTTCAACGAACAGCGAGGCGAATGACGAGCCAGGACGTCTAATCGAGGAGTCTGACTTATGGAAGAATGCTTAAAGAGTAATCCTCTGGTGATATTCTCTTCGGGGCTCTGAGGACAAGATGGCAATTATCTAATCAAATATCCTCAGAGTCTTTTTGTAATACCACGACGATGCCAATGAGCATATGGCCCGCAGTCAGCTCAGATTTTGGATGCTCCAGAGGATTCACATATTTTGAAGAACCACCTTTGTAGTGATTACTAATTCCCTGTCCGACTAAAAGCCGAACGGAACTGACCTAAAAGCATGTTTATACACAAAAACTATAATTTATAGTACTTCTAAGACACCTTCAGACGCCGTTCTCCTGTCTTCTGGCTGATCTCATGGATGCCCTGACAGAAGCTCGTATGGACGCCCTGGAACCGATGGAAGGAATGGCTCTGACAAATTCTTGGGGCTGGTTGGTGACAGAGTGCCGTTTTATGTAGCGGCCGGTGTTTTCTTCATCGTCTTCTGTGGATTTTTTCCTGGAAGAATTTTCAGAGTTGTAGTACAATTATTTGTAGAGCACATACGTTAATGAAAAATTTCAGATGAAAGCGTTTTATAATGGAATATTTTTCTCAATCACAAAGACTATCAATTTATAAGTTAGCTAGCTTTTACAAAGTTTCGTTATACTTGCAATGTAGATATTGAAGTATATTTGGGTGAAAACTGATCTAATGCTGGAGCCAGAGGGTAGCCATAAATACTAACTACTAAAATACACAAAATAAACCCGTGGTGTTTAGGCTCATTAGATTAGAATCCTCTCGATAAAAGCTTGTACGAAACATGTAATTTTTGACAGAAACTTATTTAAATAGAGCATAGATGAAGAAAATCATTTTTGTTTCTTAAAAAAGTCCAAAAATGGATTAATATTTTGTTCCTATTGCTGTTCTGCGACGGTCAATATATCAATTTATTGTAATAAGGAAACACATTTGGAAAACAATAAACAACCAAAATTTAGATCTGAGCCGCAACTTCACACACGGTCACGACAAAATACTTCAAAACGAAGAGCATGGTTGCTATCATCATCCACATACTTGTTGGAGCGTGACAGAAATCGTGGCAAATGATAAAATCCGATTAACACATTCGCTGCCTCCAAAAATGTATGGAAATGAACGCACATGTGCGTCGGTGGCAGTGAATGCGTTAAGCAGTATGGGCGTGCAAGATCGGTTGTATTCGATCGCCGGATTTATACTGAACACATCCGAAGATATTTACCGCCATTGAATGCCCGATGTAGTCCACCAGAGAAATCTGGTGAGCATAAATGTCTAATGTTCAGCCACATACTTTAAAACCAAATGGTCACGGACCCAACGGTTTCAGAGGAATTTCCTCTCGCGTACGCTAAGGTTATGGAATCAGCTTCCTGTGGAGGTCATCCCAAAGGACTACAGTATGGGGTTCTTCAAAAAGGGTGTAAAGAGGTTTTTACGGGGTCGGCAACGCGTGAATGATGCCTCGGTATTGTAAACGTCCATAGGGTGCGGTGACCACCTACCATCAAGCGGGTCTTTGTGGTATAAAAAAAGGTAAACTGTTGAGCATTAATATCAAAATTACCTGTTAAAGCAAGGATTATCCCAGAATTTCTGGTCCTTGCCGAAGTTCTCTCCATCCTGTAGGGTCTGAGGCATCTCTGTGTCCATGGTCTCCGGCAGGAAGAGGCAGAGCAGACCTCCAACGATGCCCAGAACTCCAAGAATGAGAAGCGGCAGTTCTTGGGATACTGTGGCCTGTGGAAATTGGAATGTCATCAATGTACTGTGCCAAGACTTTGGCGCTTAAGTACAATGGTCACATCAAACACCTTAAAGTTACAGGAAGAGAGATAGAGAGGGCAATAATAGCTTCCTTACGTAATTGAATTAGAAATTAAGATACACAAGTGAACATTAGTTCACTTGTGTATCTTAATTTCTAATCTGTCGGCGACATTATGTCGCCGACATTGTTCCTAGGATTGCTAGACCCAGTGGCAGTGGGTTAGCAGAAGAAACCGTGGCCGATCACGTGCGGATCGTGCCTTCAAAAGAGGTTGTTACCTGCGTTAGGGACCCTAGACTGGATAAATAGGTATTTCTACGCGGTCTCAGGAATCGTAAGTAAGCTGTGGGTGTGCCCATCATGCCCACAACAATGGATCCGCGCTTGTGGCCGATGGAGATAAAACTTGCACGATTGGTGATGACTTGATACGGTAGTTTATTTTTAATACATTTTCGAAATGCTATACATGGTACACAACGAGGGTGTCACTATACGCCCTGAGACCTTAAGAATACGTTTTAATACTGTCTATTGCTAATTCTACCTAGGCTATCTATGTAGGCTGTTTCTTACGATTTTACGTTAAGATATAGGGGCATATAACCAATATGGAGTAGCCATTAACAGGCGTTACCCTCTGCAAAAATACTCGGCCGCCGGTCATAATTCTTGAACTTGTGTGAATATAGTTTATGCTAGTGTTCGATAATTTTGTCGTGTGCGTGTGTAGCGATAGCGACGCACGTAAAAAATGCATTAGTGTTAACATTATTTATGTGTGTTACCTCACCCCCGCGCCGTAAACGGCAGAATTTTTCCTATAGAAATTAGCGCGTGTGTCGGCTCCATATTGGTTATATCCTCCTAGGTTGACATGGTCATTCACATTACAGCTATTACTTACAACGGTATAGTTACTATGTATGTTAGTTTGAATGAGTTTCCGATATTTCGACAAAAAGAAGATCGCTACGGAGTGTGGTTTGACCACCGTAAAATCTCGCAGTACTTCAGTTATTCCGTGAGGATGGCGCTTGCAACAGTGCAGAAATATCGGAAACTCATTCAAAGTAACATACATGGTAACTATCCCGTTGTAAGTAATAGTATGTCCCGGGTATATCCTTAAACTACGTCCAATAATGAGAGGTAGGGCACAGCGAAGTACCGTAACACTTGAGTCTGGAGCAGCCCAACTGGGGAAGTACCTCCTCCTTACAGAAGACCACAGCCATAATAGCACTGCTACCTTTCAGGTTTTTTTTTTTTTTATGACATAGGCGGCAAACGAGCAGACGGATTGCCTGATGGTAAGCAATTACCGTCGCCCATGGGCACCCGCAACACCAGGGGAGTCACAAGCGCGTTGCCGGCCTTTAAGGGGGGTTGGAGCTCTGGGAACCTTACTCACCATCAGGAACACAACACTACATACCTGAAAGGTAGCAGTGTTATTATGGCTGTGGTCATCTGTAAGGAGGAGGTACCTCCCCAGTTGGGCTGCCCCAGATTCAAGCGTGATGGTCATCGCTGCGCCCTACCTCTCATTGTTGGACGTAGTTTAAGGACATACCCGGGTCCGGGTATGTAGTGTTGTGTTCCTGATGGTAAGGTTCCCAGAGCTCCAACCCCCCTTGCAGCCCCGCAACGCGCTTGCGATTCTCATGGTGTAGCAGGTGGCCATGAGCGATGGTAATTGCTTACCATCAGGCTATGGCCAAAAGGCACCTTAGCCATAAAAAAAGTTGTAAGGCTGTTTTTGAAAGACTTACCAAGTAGACCACGAAGGGAGCCACTATGCTGGCTACGTAACCCATGATGTGGATAAGAGCTACTCCCTGAGCCCTGACTACTGTTGGCAGCAGTTCTGCCGCGTACTGAAGTCCGATGTTGTAAGAGATGTTCACTGCGAATCGGCCGAGGATGGCTAGAGATGCTGAGGGTCCACCTGGAAAGAAATTGGCAGATGCTTGTATAGTAGCCATCAAAGAATTCTTTATTAATAAGAATAATAATTAAATATGTTTCGGGGAGTAAGAAAACTAACATAAAAGCCGCTAAAACTTAAAATTACACTTAAAAATAAACTGTTACAATCTAACCTAACCTAAATTGGACCCTTAGGAAGGGTCCCCATCACGCAGGCAGCGTTCCCGCGATGGATTGCGATGGCAATGCTTTGTGCGAGAAAGCTGCCTGCACGAGGATCGCCCGTTGCCTCCCTGAGCCGCTTCCTAAGCGCTCTGTGGAGCTCACACGCCATCAAATATATCTGAACTGAACATGCACCTTATAATCTTGACAGTATTTTGTTTGTTTTCTTTCATGCATGTCACCCTTCACATTTTTTCCCCACCCGAATTTCTAACCCATTCAAGTTTTTTTATAGATGTTGTCACTAACAAATTGGAACAAATTATTTGCCTACCCAAAAAAATGTGTAGTAATAATAACTGATCACCAAAAAAAGTAAATGGTCACTAAGGCCTAGACCACCACCAAATTTGGTGATCAATAAATTTTTGGTATGGTTAATTTTTCGGTGATCCGTTAAACATATGGCCTAACAAATAAATCAAATCAAATATATATTTATTTCATAAATTGTTTAAGGTACAAGATGGCTTACAGTAACATATTACAAAAAAATAAATAAGTTAATAGGTTTCTCAGGTAGCTTTAGATGCCCGAAGGGTAGATCACCCAGAAATAGGAGCCCCGCTTGGCGGAACTCCGTCTACTTGTATAGCGAAATTATCGCGTACGGAATATAATGTGATACAAAACCCGAATGCGTAGAAATATGGGCGGAGAAAAATGCGAATGGTGACATGCATGAATTAAAACAAACTTGAGTGTGGGGAAAATGCCACTGGGAATTATGCTAGGCTGAACAAACGGATATCTAGCTACTCCCTCGCTCATATTCCTTTCGCATTTTGTCGCCACGCGCCATGTCCACTTGTATATTAATTAAAATTGCAACACCGTTGGTGGCAACGCCGCCAGTGTCATGGGGACATTTGAGCCGGCTGCGATCGGGGATCGCGGTGGCACTTTTACTTAACTTTTATGCCTTAGTTATTTAAGTTTGACAAAGCCTGTGGCTCAAATTATCGCATGGTATGAGCAGGTGACGAGGCCTGTGGTCGATATTATTTTGTATCGTTTGGACGAAGCCTGCGTTGCTGATCTTTGGTCATTAAAATTGGAATTACTGACCTAAACAAATAGTGGAAAAGACAGACAAGGAGAGCCGACCCCAGATGGGAAAAGGCTTAGGGAAAGAAGAAGGAAGTACTTACCTACTGGTACAGCAGTAGCCAGTAAGCTGAAGATACCGCTGATTACCATGGATCCACAAGCCAGGTACCGTCTGCCCCATCTGTGGAACAAGAAATGAATGATAAATTCTGGCCTAGTGGGTAGTGACAGTCACCCTAGCTGCTGTGTCGTAAGAGGCGACAAAGGGAAAAATCCTACGGACGGGCAGCAGCGTCCGCCGAAACCCAATCTACAGCTACTGACGTCGCCAACCCGCCTGCCAAGCGTGGCGACTCTGGCAACTACCCCCAAGATGATACAAGTCATATTTGTGGGAGGCCTATGTCCAGCAGTGGACTGCATACGGCTGAAATGTAATGTATGTAAGATATAATTTGGGTCTCAAGGCAAGAGTGAATAGGCTGTTACTGAACCAGCGTGCTGCACCCTCAACCTCGTCGTCACTTACCATCAGGTGTAAGTCAAACGCTGGTCAATGTTGTATATAAAAAAGGACTTACCTGTCCAAAACAGCAGTGAGGAAGGTATCCGCCGGCAGCTCCGTGGCAGAAGCCACAGTGAAGGTCAGGAACACATCAAGACCCAAAGACCCCACGTTCCTCACATGGCCGTCGAATACCAGAGAAATGGCCATCCAGATAACTATGAGCAGGATAGCGTTACGGCGCAGGCGGGGCGTGCGGAAGAGATCGAGGACCGAGTACGTTCGGTTTTCGGCCTCGTTCTCTTTGATGGTTTTCAGAGATGACTCCTGGAAAATAAATCATAATGTTGTTGAGATAGGATTCAAATTTGTTTGTTTTCTGTCAGTCAAGTTCTTTAGGATCTGGAATAACGTAAATGGTCATAGCCCCACCTAAAGGGCTCATCGTTTATGGGGGAGGGGGTCAGAAAGATTATGCTCTATTAAATCCCGCACTGTCCAAGACCATGTGTTTTTTATGCATATAGCCAAATAATTACTTGACAAAGAGTCGACGTAAACATTGTACAGTCGTCATCAGATATATCGGAGCTGTGGAGGTCGTCACAAATATCTGAACATGTACTTTATCACCTTGACAATAGAGGCGTTGTACAGATTTTTGTGACCACCTCCACAGCTCCGATATATCTGTACTTCAGACAGTAAAGGATGACTCACGTTATACCGTCGCGTCTCCTACACGTCTGCCTCCCGAGCCCGAGCCTTCCGTTGACCCACCGGGCACTCACCGGGGCGGCCCGGCCCCGAGCGGCCCGACACTCGAATATTGACATTAACACGAGCGTCGTTCTATCCAACCATTTGTTACAACTCACTAGCCCGTTGATATCGCGTTGACATCACATCACCTTCCCATCACCGGCCCGAGCCTTTTTACATAGCTGTAACGGCCGTCGCACGACCGGCCCGTGTACGGACCGAGTGGCTCGGGCGGCTCGGTGGTCCCGTGATTCATTCCATACAAAATGTAGCGACGGCAGCCTCGGCTCGGCAACGGGCCGCTTTAACGTGAGTCTACCTTAAAATTCACTTAATGTGTAAAAATAGACTAATCTGACATTATCTATGAAAAGGGACCTTATTGTCGATGGCACTTATGTCGTTGTTCAAGACGATACAATACAAACGCAACGCGATTCGACGTAAGTGCCATCGACAATAAGGTCCCTTTTCCTAGATAATGACACAAATGTAAATTACCGTGAAATCGCTGATAACCTTCTCCGGAATCTTCGTTTTGTTGATCTTCTCAAATTTCTTCATAATTGTCAAAGCTTTCTCAATTTTCCCTTGGGAGACCAACCATCTGAAATTGTTTAATTAGTTTTTTTTATATAAAATGCAATTGCAAACGTGCAACGATGAACAATAGCATACCTATAACTTTTAATTAGTCTTGATATAGAAAATTTTATAAGATTTTTTTGCCTGATGGTAAGCAATTACCGTCGTCCATGGACGACTGGGGAGTTACAAGCGCGTTGCCAGCCTTTAAAATAAGAGTAGGCTCTTTTCTTAAAGGTATGTACAGTCAGCAGCAAAAGTGGCTAAGCGTTTGAAGTGTTCAAAATGACCTACACGCGCTCTTATTCTCTTGACAATAGAGATGTGTTGACCTCATTTTGAACACCTCAAACGCTTAGCCACTTCTGCTGCTGACTGTATGAGGGTCGTAACGATCATGAAATGCCGCTGACGCCAAATAATTTCACAGTTAGTTAGTGCAGTCGCCGTCAGATATATCGGAGCCGTGAAGGTGGTCACAAATATCTGAACATGCACTTTATCGCCTTGACAATAAAGGCGTTCAGATATTTGTGACCCTCTCGAATAAATGGATGGTGGAAAAAATTCAAATATGTACAAATATATAATACTCATCTCCTCCCTCGGGTGTCGCAAGGCGACAAAGGGAAAAATCCTACGGACGGGCAGCAGGGTCCGTCGAAACCCAATCTACAGGTACTGCGGTCGCCAACCCGCTTGCCAAGCGTGGCGACTATGGCAACTACCCCCAAGATGGTAAAAATCATATTTGTGGGAGGCATATGTCCAGCAGTGGACTGCATACGGCTGAAATGTATGTACCTATATAATACTCACCTGGCACTCTCCGGTACCACCCACGGCGTGGCCACCGCCATGATGAACGGCACACTTGTCATCAAAGCGAACATCTTCCAGTCATCCGCCCAGAGCGCGATCCATGGCAGTAAGGACGCCGCTAATGTGAAGAACAGGGCGATGGACATGTTGGCCACGAATGTCCGCCATTTTGGTCCCACGTATTCAAGAACTGAAATAAAAAAAAAAGTCCTTAAACTACGTCCAACAATGAGAGGTAGGGCACAGCGATGTACCATCACGCTTGAGTCTGGAGCAGCCCAACTGGGGAAGTACCTCCTCCTTACAGAAGACCACAGCCATAATAGCACTGCTACCTTTCAGATATGTAGTGTTGTTTTCCTGATGGTAAGGTTCCCAGAGCTCTAACCCCCCTTACAGGCTGGCAACGCGCTTGTGAATTTTTTAGTGTTGCGGGTGCCCATGGGCGACGGTAATTGCTTACCATCAGGCAATCCGTTTGCTCGTAAAAAAATAATAGTAATCAGGCTAATTCCAATAAGGCCTATATACCCTCTGGGTTGGAAGGTCAGATGGCAGTCGCTGTATAAACTAGTGCTCACGCCAAATCCTGGGATTAGTTGCCAAGTGGGCCCTAGGCTCCCATGAGCCATGTCAGAATAAAATAATAATCATTTCGGGACAATTTTACACAAATCCACCTAGCCCTACGGTAAGCTCAGTAAGGCTTGTGTTGTAGGTACTAGACGACGATATATATAATAGATAGATACGTATAAATACTTAAATACATGGAAAACACCAATGACTCAGGAACAAAATATCTGTGCTCATCACACAAATAAATGGCCCGACTGGGATTTGAGCCCAGGACCATCGGCTTCATAGGCAGGGTCACTACCTACTAGACCAGACTGGTCGTCGGGACAGAAGATGATGACTTAATTTGCCCATTGATATGGCTTTGTAATATATTTTAGATGTTTCTAACAAAAATAAATTTTAATAACAGGGACAAGGGCAAACGATAATATTAACAGGCGTTTATGAATAATGCCATATCGTTTTGTAAAATGTCAGTCCTTCCTTTTAATAGCCCTTTAACTGAATTCTACGTGACAGATCATACCGCCTTCGCAATAAATCACGTTTTAGTACCAACAAGTCATATTATTAGACAAAGCAAAAGCGACTTTATAACAAACCAGTTTAAATCCATATTCAAATACGCGCCATTTCAAGTTACAACATTTAAGAACTAAGCACGCTTCACTTTTTAAAAACCATAAACAAACGAACATTATACAGATAACACTAATGCTTGGAAAATATACTTTATCATCAATGCTTTAGGTTTAAATTCAAACAAAACTCCGGACAAAATAGAACATTTCAAATTCAAATATGGAACGTAAAGCAGCAGCACTTAACTTTGCCGTGTTGAACCGTTTCTTTCATACGATATTCAACCGTATAGTCTTAAAAATAAAGTCGTTATTTGCTTATGTATGTTGAGATAATCGAAGCTTTATCTTAGATACCAAGGTTGGTGCGTGATTTGGAGTAGCGTCGCCTTGCCCGCGTTCACGAACTAGAATTACAGGTCCTTGTTACAACAAAAGGGCCTATTTTAATAGGAAAATGATGTCGCTTAAGCTCTTTTATAGTCAGAGACATTGGTATTACTTAATCTAAAATACGTGCATAGGAAATGTAGTGCCTTTAATCCTGCTAGGATCAACTTAGAGTAGTATTATAGTTATTTTCACCTCACTGGCTCGGAAATAACGGTTTTACTCTTTAAAAACAGATAGCAAAGTTGCATTTTATTCACAAGAGTGCAAAGTTATTTCATACATTTTTTTATTGCTTATCGAGTGTTTTATTGACGTTAGCTGGCTCGATGTATTAATGTTTATGAATGATAAATGATACCACTAATTTTGATAACTTTTTTAATGATATTTAAAAAGAAAAATAGAAAAAAAAATTACTCGCAGCGGGAATCGAACCCACAATCACCAGTGCACTACCAATTGTGCTATACGAGTACCGCTTAGACTTGTCAATTTTTTCTATTTTATCCCTCGTGGTATACCTACGTCATCATGGGTGACGTGTAAACACGTCTACCGCCAGCGTATTGAAAATTTCACTTATTTTTTATTATGCAGAAACGTCTGCTAGCGATTATCCTCGATATTTATTTGATATTCGGTATATTCGATGAATTCTCAATGAGAATTGAGACTTCGATGCCGTTAAGTGTTCAATACGCTTACTGTAGATGTGTCTACACGTCACCCATGATGACGTATAGGTACCAGGAGGGATAAAATAGAAAAAAATTACAAGTCTAAGCGGTACTCGAATAGCACAATTGGTAGTGCACTGGGCTAGTGATCCAGTGGTTGTGGATTCAAGTCCCGCTTCGAATCAAAAATATTAAATTTTTCTGGATTTAAATATGGAACCTACATCAACATTTGAATATAGAACGCCGACATGCGTGTACACACATTACTACTACATAGGCCAGGTGTTTAACTGAAGCACCATATCCATGTAGTTGTGCAGACAATTAATATGGAACTTACGTCAACATTTGAATATAGAACGCCGACACGTTACTACCACATAGACATATAGCTGAGGCCTTTAGGTGCTTTAGTTGAGTTTTCCACCTATAAATGGTTCTACCAGCTTACCCAGGATGTACATCATGGTGAAACAGTTGTCGAACGCGAAGCCGACTAGGAACCGGCAGATGGAGAAGGTCCAGAAACTGTGGCTGAAGGCAGTTCCAACTCCTGCTGCGAAGCCTATCAGGTTTGTGCCTGGAAGGAGGAATGAACAAATTATTTTTAATCATGAAATTAAAACCTGCTAAATTTGGTTCCTTGGAGCTTGGTACGGATGCTGGTGTGGGATGCTACATGCGTAGACACCCTAACGCCGTCCCATCTCCAACGAACTAATGTAAAAGCGGGTGCAGAGGCGGAAAGCGCCGAAATTTTTAAACGTATCAAATATAATAGCCTGGGCAGATAGTACCATGTGCCTGGAAGGAGGAATAAACAGATTATGTTTATCTACACACATATCATAAACCCTTAATGCTTTCAAAAACCGCATATTCCGACTAGCATAACGTGAAACTCCTTCATTACAATAATTTTCTTATCTGTGAAAATGTTATTCTAGCTCCATAATAAGCAAAAATTCGATGTTAAGTCAAATTTCGAATGACTCTAAAAAAGAAAATAATTGGTTACTTACTATAGAAACTACATGAGAATTGGGCTTGACTCTCAAATGTCTCTGAATAAAAAAAAAAACGACGGTAGCTTGGAACATAGATATAGCAATATGTAAAAAATTCCTTGGCTTGGAATAAGTTTTCATTCGCCGCCATAACTAATGTTCATTTGACTTTTCGTTTGCGGTTTTTGAAATGATTATTGAGAGCTCATTGTGTGTAGATGTACAGTCAGCAGCAGAAGTAGCTAAGCATTTGAGGTGTTCAAAATGAGGTCAACACGCTATTCTCAAGAGAATAAGAGCGCGTGTAGGTCATTTTGAACAATTCAAACGCTTAGAAACTTTTGCTGCTGGCTGTACATAATTAGGCATATAAAGACAAGTTTGGTTTTAGTCACTAGACTAGGTCGGTTTGTGTCAGATTGTCCCGAAATATTTATTATTTATTGTCTACAATGAGACCGAGAATCCCGACCAGCGTTGATCGAAAGCGGCAGGATATTCTGCCAAGAATGTCAAGGCCGAGATCTCGGAATCCATGGTACTTACCAACCAGGGCTGGTATTCTGCCATACTTGTCGGCGATCCAGCCAAACAGCAGGCCCCCCACTATGGCACCACAGAAGAAGATAGCCTGAGATGTCGCCGCTAGGTTGTCCTTTTCACACACCCAGTCCAGCTGCAATATAACGTTACTTTTTAAAATTTAAATAGATGACATATACTTAAGAAAAAGCGACAAGGACCTCCGGTGTTCGAGACGGGATTTGCACCCGCATCCCCAGTTACAGCTGACGCCTTAACCGATTGGGCCACCGAACACAGCGGAACCCATCGAAATGATTCAAATAAAGATAATCTTGTTTATTTTTAACGGTGCCGTGTGATACCTGCTGTGCCGTGTGATGCCGGCTGACTAGAATAGCACCACCCCATCCCGCGAGTGTCGTAAGAGGCGACAAAGGGAAACATCCTACGGACGGGCAGCAGCGTCCGTCAACCAAATCTACAGCAACTGCGGTGGCTAACCCGCCTGCCAAGCGTGGCGACTATGGCAACTATACACAAGATGATACAAGTCATATTTGTGGGAGGCCTATGTCCAGCAGTGGACTGCATACGGCTGAAATGTATGTGTGGAGTTCACTGTTATTCTTATTATATAAAGGTAAGTTAGAAACGGCTGGTCAACGTTTCTGGAGAGAGTAGAGCTGGCGTGTACCTCTTCCAGCGCATTTCCCTCGGTACAGAGAGGTAACGCCTCACACGCCCTCATCTCCCTGATATAATATGTAAATCAGAAAATTACGTTGTTAATTTCGATAGTAAAAAAAAAACAATTCGTCGGGCGTGAAAGTTGGAGCCCGAGTGAAACAAGGGTGACAATCACCCGACTCTTAATGAAGAAAAATACTTTTCCTAACTAGTGCGTAAAAAGTGCACATTAATTTCACTTTTTAAGGCACTTGTTATGAAAAATTAGGTTCGATACACGTCAAAAAACTTCTTTAAAACTCGGGTGATTGTCACCCTCGTTTCACTCGGGTCCCAACTTTCACCCTCGTCGAAAAAAATTTTTTTTTCACTAGTATCGAAATGTACTATTTCCTAACTAGAGCGTAAAAAGTGCAATTTGCGCACGCTTCGTGTGCATAAATTTCGCCTTTTAAAGCACTTGTTATGAAAAATTGGGTTCGATACATGTGTAAAAACTTCTTTAAGACTCGGGTGATTGTCACCCTCGTTTCACTAGGGCTCCAACCTTCACCCTAATCGAAGAATTTTTTTTTACTAGTATCTAAATGTACTATAATTTCAGTCATTGTATAGATTTTTGGTAGCAATCTCACCTGGCTTGCTATCGTTTCGTATGGCACATCACTCCGGTTATACTCCCACGTGTTACACGGGACGATGGTCCACTCGTCGTCGGGAGTCGTCCGGCCTTCGGCCAGTGCCTGCGTCCAGTTTGTCTGGTACATGTTGCATCGGTCGTGGGAGAACGGTCCGTCAGATTTAGCTGGGATGGCCAGCGCCCGTCTGAAAAGAATATTTTTAAAATAAGTTGAATGACTGGAGAACCCGAACTGGACCCGGGTATGTCCTTAAACTACGTCCAACAATGAGAGGTAGGGCACAGCGATGACCATCACGTTTGAATCTGGGGCAGCCCAACTGGGGAAGTACCTCCTCCTTACAGAAGACCACAGCCATAATAGCACTGCTACCTTTTAGGTATGTAGTGTTGTGTTCCTGATGGTGAGTAAGCTCAGAGCTCCAACCCCCCTTAAAGGCCAGCAACGCGCTTGTGACCCCCCTGGTGTTGCAGTTGCCCATGGGCGACGGTAATTGCTTACCACCAGGCAATCCGTCCGCTCGTTTGCCGTTTAATTCATAAAAAAAAAAGAACCCGTGTGATGCCGGCTGACTATGCCGTGTGATGCCAGTAACTAGAATAGCACCCCCATCTCCTCCCACGGGTGTCGTAAGTGGCGACAAACGGATAAATCCTACGGACGGGCAGCAGCGTCCGTCGAAACCCAATCTACAGCTACTGCGGTCGCCAACCCGCCTGCCAAGCGTGGCGACTATGGCAACGACCCCCAAGATGATACATGTCATATTTGTGGGAGGCCTATGTCCAGCAGTGGACTGCATACGGCTGAAATGTATGTATGACTGGAGAACGCATCCGCGTGCGCCAGTAAGGGACAAAGATATTCTGGCTTTTGTGGCCCAAGATGTAGCAATTCACTATAGTTTTGCTTTACAGGACATTCTTTATAACATAAATATTAGCTTATTCAGTATTAATTACCGCAACTTTGGTTGAAAACCCAAGAAAACTCCAATTGTTTGTTCCCCTCCAACTTTGACAGTTCTGAAGGGTCCAGTTTGGAGGGGAACAAAAATGAGTGAAACTATGATACGGACGGACGAATAGTGCCGTATCTGCCATACCTATGGAAAGTTACATAAGACCATCCCTTTTGATCGTGGTATTATTATTAGCACGCTCCGTCTAGTTAAATGGTATGTATATGTATGAGATTAAAAAAATATAAGCAACTAGATGATGCCCGCGGCTTCGCCCGCATGGTTAGAGGAAAATGTCACATATTGAGTCTTCTCGTGGGAATAAGATGTTTTCCCGCTGGAAAAAATAGCCTATGTCACTCTCCATCCCTTCAACTACCTCCACTTAAAAAATCACGTCAATTCGTCGCTCCGTTTTGCCGTGAAAGACGGACAAACAAACAGACACACTTTCGCATTTATAATATCAGTATGAATTAGCAACAACGATAATATAATTAATAATGTACAAATACTTAAAATTGTATACCATTTTACTACCCAGGCGTCTGGTTTTGTATCCCAATAATTAGTTCATCCTTTCCACCTAATAGAGTACCTACATTAGATTTCATAGAAACTCAATAGCCCCTACACTGCTGTCTCTGTGCGCGTCCTATGACACGGACAGGGTCAACATCCGCTTAGTGTATCACTTTTATATCATTAAATTCTTGAAAGGGCTCGCGATGGCTCAATCTGGCTCCGCATACGTCTCCCAAATGTCCGGAACACCATTGTTCCGTGTACAAGAAAGACAAAAATATACTTAAATACATAGAAAACACCCATGAATCAGAAACATATCATAAATATCGAAGATATTCGCTAGCAGACGTTTCTGCACAATAAAAAATAATTTAGAATGGGGTAGCACATTGTTATCGATGAATTCTCAATGTAAATTGAGACTTCGATGCCGTTAAGTGTTCAATACGCTGACGGTAGATGTGACTACACGTCACCCATGATGACGTATACCACGAAGGATAAGATAGAGAAATTTGACAAGTCTAAGCGGTACTCGGATAGCACAATTGGAAGTGCACTGGGCTAGTGATCCAGTGGTTGTGGGTTCGAGTCCCGCTTCGAGTCAAATTTTTCTATTTTTCTTTCGATTTAAATATCGAACATACTTGTACTTATCACACTGACTGATATTAGTACCCACATGCTTCATAGGCAGGGTCACTACCCACTACGCCAAACCATGAAATTTCTGATTTAATATCAATAAAACACTCAGTAATATTACTCGATTCAGTTTAAGATTGCACAGATAATATATTTAATAGTTTTAATGTCCATAAACAGCTTAATTCCTTTCACGGCCAGAATTTAAAAGTAAATTTGACGTAACTGATGTTATTGACAAGCTTAATGTGTTATTAAAGTTAATATTGGAAGGGAAAATAACAATGGTACGTCATTTATAAAATGCGCAGACCCACATTTATAGACGCCACGTAACACAAAGGATAAAAAAAGATTCATCATCTCAGCCATAAGACGTCCACTGCTGAACATAGGCCTCCCCTTTGGATCTCCACAAGTACCGGTTGGAAGCAACCTGCATCCAGCGTCTTCCGGCGACTTTAATGAGGTCGTCTGCCCATCTTGTGGGTGGACGTCCTACGCTGCGCTTGCTAGTCCGTGGTCTCCACTCGAGCACTTTTCGACCCCATCTGCCATCTTCTCTGCGTGCAATGTGGCCTGCCCATTGCCACTTCAGCTTGCTAACCCGGTGGGCTATGTCGGTGACTTTAGTTCGCCTACGGATCTCCTCATTTCTGAGTCGATCTCGTAGTGAAACTCCGAGCATAGCTCTCTCCATAGCTCGTTGAGCGACTTTGAGCCTTGAGATGAGGCCGATAGTGAAAGACCACGTTTCGGAGCCGTAAGTCATCACTGGTAACACACATTGGTTAAAGACTTTCGTCTTGAGGCACTGAGGTATGTTGGACGGAAAAAAAGATTAAAAATCTTTATTCTTAACTTTAAGCACATTACAATGCACTTATGAACGTCAAAGAAAAATCTACCACTGATTGTAATAAGTATCAAAAAGTCAAGGAGCTGGCGCAAGATAGGAAGAGCTGGAAGATATTCCACCGACAAGAGTCTAACTCTTAAGTTTATGGTGATGATGATGATTGTAATAAATAAATAAATGTTTCGGGCAATATTACACAAATCGACCTAGTCCTACGGTAAGCTCAGTAAGGTTTGTGTTGTAGGTACTAGACGACGATATATATAATAAACTAGATGACCCGGTGAACTTTGTATCACTTTCCTCGGCATATCAGAATAGATAATGTTTTTGTGCAGTAATAATGGTTTTTATAATGACAAAACACTGACAGAATGACATATCAAGTTTGCCAACCATAAAGGTACCGTATAATAGGTTCATCACATTATTCATTATTTTACATGTTTTAAATGTAAATACGGTCTGTCCTGCCAGAGGAGTGCAGGTCGATTCTCCAGACACGCCGCAATTAATGACATCATCCGTCGGTCTCTTGCCTCGATCAATGTGCCCGCCCTATTGGAGCCAACAGGGATATGCAGAAGCGACGGCAAGAGACCCGACGGAATGTCCCTAGTCCCTTGGAGTATGGGGCGGGTGCTGGTTTGGGATGCAACCTGCGTCGACACACTAGCCCCGTCCCATCTCCAAGTTACTTCCTTAAGGGTGGCAGCCGCTGCAACCGCGGCGGAAAATAGAAAGTTTGACAAGTATAGAGGTCTCAGCGCCGAATATTGCTTTGTCCCTTTTGGCGTTGAGACCCTAGGTCCTTGGGGCCCTAGCGCTCTGAGTCTTTTCAAAGCTATTTCGAAGAGACTCAGAGACGCTACAGGTGACCGGAGAGCTGGCAGTTACCTCGCTCAACGCATCTGTCTCGCAGTTCAGCGGGGTAACGCAGCCAGCGTCTTCGGCACCATGCCGAAGGGACCTTTTTTAGATTTAGTATAGTTAGTTTTTAGTCCTATTTTTGTATTATTTTATTATTTGAGTTAATGTTTATATACTGTATTTTTTATACTTATGACAATAAAATAAACCGAATTTTGAATTAATACGGGATAATCTGACCTTTATGGATGTATGATGTATGTAGACTATAGGTAGCTCATGTCTCTTGTCAATCAATAGAGATTTTGACAGCCATATCTCAGGGAATAAGGGCTAATTTATTAACTATTTGTAAGAAACTATCGCCTTAACGTCTTCAGTGCTGGAATAATATAGAATACCTATTTTGCTCGCAAAAAAGCGGAAGATGTATGAAATCCTGCGGCGCTTCCGCCTTTCTCGAGCGAAAGCAGTCATTTTGGCAAATACGCGTAAAATGTATGAAATCCTGCGGCGCTTACTGTTTTTTTGAGTTGATAATAGTTTGTATGGGAGAACAATATTTTCGTTTTTTAGGATATTACTCGAATTTTTTGCATACTTTTTCACCGTTTAAACCTTCCCTGGACTTCCATGAATATTTCTAGACCAAAATTAGCCAAATCGGTTCAGCCGTTCTCGAGTTTTAGCGAGACTAACAAACGGAAATTCATTTTTATTTATATAAATATAAATGAAATGCGTTTGTTAGTTACCCATAAACTCGACAATCGCTGAAGCAATTTAGGTAATTTTGATATTGTAATGTTTGTATTAGACCGCAAAAGGTTTAGGCAGTGTATAAACACGGAAATATTGTGATGATAATTAGAAAACAGTGATTCTTTATTCTCATACAAATTGTTCCTACCTGTCAATCATTGACATTCCAATTTATAACCATAGACATAATAACATAAAAAGAGAGGTTGCGGGTGTTACGAAGTTCAACGGGTCATCTAGTACAAGATATAACTAAAAAAACTAAATTAAAAATAAAAATATACTTAACAACGCACACTATTTTCTTATAACCCGATTATTATGTTACCTAACTAAATTAAAATTGATCACAAGCAAAGCTATGCGGAGTCTTAGTGTAAACGCTCTGGTGTAATTGGTGCAAAACTTGTTGAGATCGCTTTTAGCCCGAAGGCCGACTAGGCCCAAGGTTTGTCCGGTTACAACTTTCCATAAGCCGACAATGGAAATATTAAGACATAATATTTTTATTTTGAAAAACAGGATAACAAATGTGAAAACAGTAACATTATATATAATTAACTAATAACAAAAAATAACATCTTATAAATAATAAACCTGTCCCAGGTCTCGGTCACTGGGTAGGGTGCCCAGAAGGCTGGCCGCATTCCCGCGTTGGATCGCAATGCTGATCCTCTGGGCGAAATAGTGACCAGCCCTCTGGTCACCAGAAGCCTCAATAAGGCGCGACACAATCTCTTTGTAGAGACGTCGCACATTTGGGCCCCATGGCCCCAGGGTAATATAATAACATATAATTGGAAATATTGGAACAATTACGTGAATTGAACAGAAGAAAAAAATCTGTAAAAAAATTCATTTTTAGTTTTTACGTTTTTTTTTTAAGTTTATAAGATAACGATCAAAAAATCCTACACTTTATCAATTAATTTAGTTTTGTAAATAAGATTTAAGATTCCATTTTTAACTTTATGGTGAAGAAATAAAAGGCAAATATTACAGCTTTTCTATTACTTTCCTAAAAATCGTACGACGACAATCGTACTATTTTTCTAATCCTAAAAAAACTAGCTATATATTTATAATTATAAAACAATTAATAACTAAACAGAAAAAGGCCCCTTCGGCATGGTACCGAAGACGCTGACAGCATTTCCTCGCTGAATCGTAAGGTGCTGAGCGAGATAGCTGCCAGCTCTTCGGTCTCCTGTGGCGTCTCTGAGTCTCTTTGAAAGGTCCTTAAATACCGGTCGTTCCGACGACCAGTCTGGCCTAGTGAAGCCGATGGTCCTGGGTTCAAATCCCAGTCAGGACATCTATTTGTGTGATGAGCACGGAGTTCCTGAGTCATGGGTGTTTTCTATGTATTTAACTATTTATATGTATCTATCTATTATATATATCGTCGTCTAGTACCTACAACACAAGCCTTACTGAGCTTACCGTAGGACTAGGTCGATTTGTGTAAGATTGTCCCGAAATATTTTTAATTTTATTTATTAATTTAAAGAGACCCAGAGCGTCAGGGCCCCACGGACCGTGGGTCTCGACGCCGAATGGGATAAAATTGTATTCTGCGTACTACTGTATTTTCCCACCTTGGTCATTTTATAATTATTTAATTAAGTTATAACATTATGTAATCCGAGGTCGCTTGTCATTTGACATGATAATTTTATCCGAATCGTTAAAATTGTGTCATTTTAATAACCAGTCATAAAAGTGACAAGGTCTATCGACCTACATGTTAAATTGCCTGTGATGATATACAACAAATTATGATATGTTTATTTTTTATACAACGACGGTGGCGAACAAACATACGGCCCGCCTGATGGTAAGCAGTTACCGTAGCCTGCACGGACGCCTGCAACTTCAGAGGATTCACATTGCCTATCCTAAAAGTTGTTGGATCGTGGGAACCTTACTCACTATGAGGAATAAACACTACATACCTGAAAGCTAGTAGTGCTATTATAACTGTGGTCTTCTGTAAGGAGTAGGTACTTCCCAGTTGGGCTTCTCCAGGCTCAAGCGTGATGGTACTTCGCTGTGCCCTACCTCTCATTGTTGGACGTAGTTTAAGGACATACCCGGATCCAAAATATTATATTACACTTAGGTTCAACGAAACATTATCTATACGATAACAGGTAACGTGATCGTTCACATTAAGATAAAAGACATTTATTCATGACGTACACATACAATAAACAGAATACAAGATGAAGAATAAGTAAGACATCACGAAATGGAGCCAACTCAGCGTAATGCTGGCTTGAGAAGTCAGCGCTGATCTTCCGTTGAGCCTATTTGGTAATGTCACGAAAAATGACACAAAACAAAAACAACCACACACTCACTATAGAGCGACCCGTCGCCGACCCGAGGCCACCGTCGTCGCTTCAATTTGTATGAAATGAATCACGGGAACACCGAACCCTACGAGCCACTCGATCCGGTCATGCGACGGCCGTTACAGCTATGTAAAAAGGCTCGGCTCGGCTCTGATGGGAAGGCGATGTGATGTCCACGCGATATCGACGGATGTGTGACGGTCGTCTCAACAAATGGCTGGATGGAACGACGCTCGTGTTAATGTCAATATTCGAGTGCGGCCGGCCCGGTGAGTGCCCGGTGAGTCAACGGAAGGCTCGGGCTCGGGACGGCGACGTATCGGAGACGCGATATAACGTGAGTCATCCTCAATTGTAGTTAAAAACAAAGATGCTCCAAGTTCGATGTTTGTAACGGCCCTGATTATTGACCAAAATAGATTTCTAAGTTTAATTTTGCAAATGAATAGAACTCTAGCCACCCGCTGTGCGATTCGCTTCCTTCCGCAAGAATTAGTCGGTCTATTAGAGTCGACCTCGTCGTCTGACCTTTGTTAATAAGAAATTCAAGTAGGAACAAATCAAATCACTTTATTGATACATTTTGATTCGCTTTGACGCCCGGTCTAGTGGGTAGTGACCCTGCCTATGAAGCCGATGGTCCTGGGTTCGAATTTCAGGGCATTTATTTGTGCGATGAGCTCAGATATTTGTTCATGAGTCATGGGTGTTTTCAATGTATTGAAGTATTTATATGTATCTATTTATTATATATATCGTCGTCTAGTACCTACAACACAAGCCTTACTGAGCTTACCGTAGGACTAGGTCAAATTGTGTAAAATTGTCCTGAAATATTTATTAAAAAAGAATATTTATTTATATCTTCCTCGCGTTGTTCTGGCATTTTGCCAAGGCACATGGGAGGCTGGGGTCCGCTTGGCAACTCATCCCAGGATTTGGCGTAGACACTAGTTTTACGAAAGCGACTACCATCTGACCTAGATCCAGAGGGTAAACTAGGCCCTGATTGGGATTAGTCCGGTTTCCTCGCGATGTTTTCCTACACCGTTGGTAAATATCAAATGATATTTCGTACACAAGTTCCGAAATACTCATTGGTACAAGCCGGGGTTCGAACCTGCGACCTCCGGATTGCAAGTCGCACGCTATTATTGTTAGGCCATCAGTGCTTCATTAATACTATTACTTAATCGGCAGTGCATTCATCCTCACACCCTGGAGCCTAAATGGTCGCGCACTAAACGGTTTAAGAGGAATGTCCTCCCGCGAACGCTCCGGCTGTGGAATGAACTACCTGCCGAAGTTTTCCCTGACGTTCTTCAAAAAAGGAGTGTATAGGTTCTTAAAATGTAGGCAACGCGTATGTGAATCCTCTGGAGTTGCAGGCGTCCATAGGCTATGGTAACTGCTTACAATCAGGCAGGCTTGGATGGATGGAACCACTTTTTTGAAGAACCTCGTTGTTCTTTGGGAAAACCTTATTTGCTAATAATAGTATTTTACTACTGAAGCCGGAAAGTAAAGGGTTACCGGTCGAGTATATGTAGACGGATTGTTACGAGGACAACCGACCCTTTTCACGCCGATGCATGTATACATTTCAGCTGTATGCAGTCCACTGATGGACATAGGTCTCCCACAAATATGACTTGTATCATCTTGGGGGTAGTTGCCATCGCCACGCTTGGCAGGCGGGTTGGTAACCGCAGTAGCTGTAGATTGGGTTTCGACGGACGCTGCTGCCCGTAGGATATTTCCCTTTGTCGCCTCTTACGACACCCGCGGGAGGAGGATGAATGTGTAATGCCTGTGTTTTACTTCCCGAC
The DNA here is from genome assembly GCA_022674325.2 of Grapholita molesta. Lineage (NCBI taxonomy): Eukaryota > Metazoa > Arthropoda > Insecta > Lepidoptera > Tortricidae > Grapholita > Grapholita molesta. Next base: position 6,268,072 of record CP053145.2, on the reverse strand, counting down.
CTTTGTAGTAATGTTGTTTTGGACCCGGGTATGTCCTTAAACTACGTCCGACAATGAGAGGTAGGGCACAGCGAAGTACCATCACGCTCGAGTCTGGAGAAGCCCAACTGGGGAAGTACCTACTCCTTACGGAAAACCACAGCCATAATAGCACTGCTACCGTATGTAGTGTTGTGTCCTGATGGTGAGTAAGGTTCCCAGAGCACCAACCCCCCTTAAAGGTCGGCAACGCACTTGTGACTCCCCTGGTGTTGCGGGTGCCCATGGGTGACGGTAATTGCTTACCATCAGGCAATCAGTCTGCTCGTTTGCCACCTTATGTCATAAAAAAAAAAATGTACTATTTCTTTCTTTCTATTTGAGACACTCTGCCCGCATAGCTGTTAGCACTGAACTCTATTGTAGCTGAATCTAAAATTGGCGAATAATTCCGGAAGAATTAGCTGGCCGATTAGCCACGGCCGAGCAATCAACCTTTACGCCGACCTCTGTCTGAGGCCAGTCTAACTTAAATAATATGTTCTGACTATATCACATGTTTCACTAATTCATCATTGATTGATTTGCAATCATAATTATCTCAGCCATAAGACGTCCACTGCTGAACAACCCGTCCTTAAACTACGTCCAACAATGAGAGGTAGGGCACAGCAATGACCATCACGCTTGAATCTGGGGCAGCCCAACTGGGGAAGTACCTCCTCCTTACAGAAGACCACAGCCATAATAGCACTGCTACCTCTGACCTGAACCTTACTGACCATCAGGAACACAACACTACAAACCTGAAAGGTAGCAGTGCTATTATGTTATGGCTGTGATGTTCTGATGATGGTACTTCGCTGTGCCCTACCTCTCATTGTTGGACGTAGTTTAAGGACCTACCCCCGGGTAGTGGTATTTAAGAAGCATTAATGATATAAATATATAATCGTGGGTATATAAACTGATACATTTTGGGCACAAATAATGGTAAAAAACCTTTGTGTGTGATTATTTTCGTTTTCAAAGTTTTATGATTTCGAGTGTACGACTCTCAAAAATCCCTGTGGCGTATTGCATAACAACTTGTAACTTGTAATATTATAGCGGAAGTTCCTTTTCAATCCCATTTATTACAAAGAGAGTTCCGCTATTAATATTAGATGTAAATTGTTATGCAATGGACCCTGGTCTTCGGGCACCAGTTACGTCAACCAGACGCTTACTTCAAAAAGTTTGTGTGCCGTTTTTATGCCAAATGGTACAAAATGGTACTAACTGCCAATTCACCATTATTTTAGCCATAGATCGTGGACCATAAATGATAGATACTAATAATTTGGAGTAAATTTTAATGCTTTATATTTTCCTCGCGGTAGTGACCCGGGTATGTCCTTAAACTACGTCCAACAATGGGAGGTAGGGCACAGCGATGACCATCACGCTTGAGTCTGGAGAAGCCCAACTGGGGAAGTACCACCTCCTTACAGAAGACCACAGCCATAATAGCGCAGCTACCTTTCAGGTATGCAGTGTTGTGTTCCTGACGGTAAGTAAGGTTCCCAGAGCTCCAACCCCCCTTAAAGGCCGGCAACGCGCTTGTGACTCCTCTGGTGTTACGGGTGCCCATGGGCGACGGTAATTGCTTACCACCAGGCAATCCGTCTGCTCGTTTGCCGCCTATGTCATAAAAAAAAAAGTGAGGTGACATTTTTTGTGTTTCAAAGTGTGTTCCTTTTATACCTTTGGACTTAGTTCATTTGTTTACGGATGTCCTGTGTTGATTTACTTGATGTTTGAATTCATAATTATTCACATTTGAAAGTCAATGACAAAAGTGATAACGAGTCTAGATCTAGTAACAACAATAGAGGTCGAAAATGCCCTAAAGGTCTGAAATAAAATTAGCGTATTACCTTGACCGAGATTAGCGAACTAACTCTGAGACTTTTGATATTCAAACCGTGATAGGCAAGTGAAATATAGGGACATTTTTTTTTAATGACAAAGGTGGCAAACGAGCAGATTGCCTGATGGTAAGCAATAACCGTCGCCCATAGGCACCCGTAACACCAGGGGAGTCACAAGCGCGTTGCCGACCTTTAAGGGGGGTTGGAGCTCTGGGAACCTTACTCACCATCAGGAAGACAACACTGCATACCTTAAAGGTAGCAGTGCTATTATGGCTGTCTTCTGTAAGGAGGAGGTACTACCCCAGTTGGGCTGCCCCAGACTCAAGCGTGATGGTCATCGCTGTGCCCTACCTCTCATTGTTGGACGTAGTTTAAGGACATACCCGGGTCCAAAACATTTATAAGTTGGTCAGTATTTTTTTTTTCCTTATTATGTCCCGTTGTCCATGAGTCATTAATCGAAAATTTTATTTAAAGCATTATTTGATCAGAATGCGAAAGTAACTCTGTCTGTCTGTTACCTCTTCACGCTTAAACCGCTGAACCAATTGGGATGAAAGCTATGGAGAGAGTTTGAGCTACGAGAAAGGACATAGGATAATTTTTATCCCGCAACCATACTTTAAAGACTGGCATGGCTGGCCGACGAAGTCGCGGGGAAAAGCTAGTTATAGCAAGCTAGTTGCAGTAGTATAAACAGTGTAATTCTATAAAAAAACACATAAATATGGAAGATCAGAATTACCAACAGTAATGACGCTTGTGTATTTCTGGTATGTGTTAGGATTCCTTGAGAGAATATATGAATGGTAGATCTATACAAATGATTATTATTAAATATAATATGAACTAAATTGCCATCGCAATAAACGCTGCGTGATGAAGACTCTACGTAAGGGTCCAAATTTAAGTTATTTTTAGCTATTTTTTTTATTTTTTCTTAATATGTTGACCTAAAGTTGCTAATTTTGATATCTGTTTGAAAGTACAGTCATAAAGTAAGGCCGATAGACAAAAAAAACTACGCTTACTTAAATATTACAAAAAATTGTATTTAATTTAAACATAGGAGGAATAATGACTAATGACTGGAGAACGCATCCGCGAGCGCCAGTAAGGGACAATGATATTTTGACTTTAGCAGCCCAAAATGAAACAATTCACTATAGTTTTGCTTTACAGGTCACTCTTTTTAACAAAAATATTAGCTTATTCTGTATTAATTACCGCAATCGCAACTTCGGTTGAAAACACAAGAAAACTCCAATTGTATTTGTTTGTATGCCTCCAACTTTGACAATTCTGAAAGGTTCAGTTTGAAGGGGAACAAAAATATGTGAGACTATGACAAGGACGGACGAAAATAGAGCAGTCTCTGCCATACCTATGGAAAGTTACATAAGACCATCCTTTTCTATCGTGGTATTTAAGTACGCTCCGTTTAGTTAAATGGTATGCCTATGATTTAAACTGTTATTATATTATATGAATAAAAATCAGCTTTACTCAGGCACTGGTCCAATTGCGAGCTAGTAAGCTATGAGCTATCAGCTATTACAAGGGACAAAAGATAATCGATCTCGTGTAAATAAAAGAGACATATATGTCATAGCCGGGCGATCGTAGTTCTCGCCGGGCGATGAGCTATAAATATATATTTCTCTCTTGTATTTACGCGGGAGCGATTCTCTTTTGTCCCTTGAAATAGCTGATAGCTCATAGCTTACTAGCTCGCAGTGGGACCAGTGCCTCACATAAATTAAAAATGGAAATACGTGACATATACTTAAGAAAAAGCGCGGCTGACGCCTTAGAGAGATATATATCAAGTTATATATTGAACTTGGATCTTGTTTCACATTTATAATTTTGATAAGATAAATTGAATGGATTTTTTTGAACTAAAACTACATTTGTCAATGTTAATAATATGTTAATATTAACTTACGTCAAAGATAACTAAAACCTGTTAAAGCCGAGTGTAATTTGTCTATGTAATAGTTGCTATTAATTGAATATACTTATTTTAAAAGTTGAAATAGATAATATATAGTACTTAAGAAAAAACGACGAGGACCTCCGGTGTTCGAGACGGGATTCGAACCCGCATCTCCAGCTATCGCGGCTGACGCCTTAACCAATTTGGCCACCCGTACACAGCGGACCACGTCGAAATTAATCAAGTATATGTGATCTTGTTTATTTTTAAACGGTTTTAGGCACCGTTTTACTAGCTCTAAGGTCCTCGTCGTTTTTTCTTAAGTATATGTTATCTATTTAAACTTTTAATTTATATAGTAGTATTACTACTTAAAAATCAAAGCAAATCAAAAATATTTCATAAAAAAATAATTTGATTTGTTCTTAGTTTCATACTTATTTTATTTAATGGAATAAACAAAACTTAAATAAATTACAATATTATTAAATTAAACCTATCTAAATTAGAAAAATAAACTACATGATTAAAACTAAAAACTTAACTAAGAAAATGAAAATATGCCTACAAACAAACTAATCCCGGGCCTCTCGGTAGGGTGGCCATTACGCAGGCAGCATTCCCGCGTTGTATTGCGATTGCAATTCTTTTAATATATATTAATTTAATATATATTTATAACATACAGGAGGTTATCAAGTAAAAAACTGCAATATACTGGGTGTTATAAAAACGTGATACAAGATTATTAAACCGGAATCTGTTCATGATTTTGAACATCTTTCACTATGGGGTCAAGTTTGTAAAATGAAATAAAAATTGAACTGACGAAAATGTATGAGAAATGTATTTTATGAGAGGTAGGGCACAGCGATGACCATCACGCTTGAATCTGGGGCAGCCCAACTGGGGAAGTACCTCCTCCTTACAGAAGTCCACAGCCTTAATAGCACTGCCACCTTTCAGGTATGTAATGTTGTGTTCCTGATGGTGAGTAAGGTTCCCAGAGCTCCAACCCCCCTTAAAGGCCAGCAACGCGCTTGTGACTCCCCTGGTGTTGCGGGTGCCCATGGGCGACGGTAATTACTTAACACCAGGTAATCCGTCTGCTCGTTTGCCTATGCCTATGTCATAAAAAAAAATGAGGGAGTTGTTTTTTTTTTTAATTTACAAAGTTGACCCCATAGTAAAAATTGTTCCAAATCATGACCAGATGCCGGCTTGATAATCTTGTATCACGTTTTTTATGACACCCGTACTATTACTATCAGTTCATCTCGTTCGCACTAAAATAGTAGGTACAAGCGAGACGCACAGATAGTAAACTCGATACTCGTTATCGAAAACCTCAATGTCACAACTCATGGTAAGGGTAAAGTCACCCTGTATATTTATAAAATATTAATGTATTTTTTGATAATATATGACCATATATGTTTCACTCCGATTCACGCTTAACCACAAATAGGATAATTATTGATATCCTTCAACAAATAAACGTTTTTCTTTGTTTAATGAATATGTATTTTTAAATGGTCGATATGTTCTGGTATTTTTAAAATGGTATATTTAAAAGTTTCCACTGTTTTTTTATTACTAGCATTTATTTACTTACGTAGTTGTATATATAACCTTTTTTGGGGTAAGTAATACGAGATATAAGAACACAAGATACATGACTTACAATATAAACGCATACGTTGTATAAGCTTGTCGTGTATAACATTCATCGTATATAAAGGTTGAAAGGCATACTTTCAAAATATATAATTTCATTGAGTATTATGTTTATAAGTTATAATGCATATTGTTATAACATTGCATAACGTTGTAATTCCTAAGAATTAAAACATATATTATTCAATTGATATACCATCAAATAACATAAGTCTATAACAGCTAGTTAATTATGTGTAAAGGTTGCAGTTTCTAACCTAACCTACTTTCCTAACAGCTCGTTATGTGTAGGGGTCGCAGTTTCAAACCTAACCTAACCTACTTTTCTAACAGCTCTTTATTTGTAGGGGTCGCAGTTTCTAACCTAACCTATTTTCCTAACGGCTCGTTATGTGTAAGGGTCGCAGTTTCTAACCTAACCTAACCAAATTTCCTAACAGCTCGTTATGTATAGGGGTCGCAGTTTCTAACCTAACCTAACCTACTTTCCTAACAGCTTGTTTTGTATAGGGGTCGCAGGTTCTAACCTAATCTGACCTAATTTCCTAACAGCTCGTTATGTGTAGGGGTCGCAGTTTCTAACCTAATCTAATTTCCTAACAGCAATTCGTTTTATGTGGGGGTATCTATTATGTATATATATTATACTGTATAACGAGTATATCTTGTAATCTATATACTAAAAAATATTCGATACATTGCTCTTATATGTCATGTATAGTATACGAATTGAAATTAGTTCACTAAAGTGTTATATTAATAAACATTATATTAAATTATTATTATGTCTATTGACCGTTGTTTCAAAAAAAGATATAGATTTTGTTGTTATTTCTAATGTACTGTATGTCTTGTGAACGTTATTAAAGTGACATTAGATATTTTAACGTTATATCTCGTCAGACGCACCCCTTTTTTTGTCCCGACTACGGTTTGGGCCGACTAGCCGACTAGTCGGCAGTCAGGTGGCCGATTAGTCGGACGACTAGTCGGCGTAGCCGGCTATGGTCTTCGCCTAAGTTCGGGCGTAATCGGGAACGTTCGGGTCGCCTGATACGCCTGATGTAGTTTTACTTTTATTTTTTCTTAACTTGATTGAAGGTAATTGACAGTTAATTTTGTTCATAATAAATAATATAACCTTGTTAGGTTGTAAAATTACACATATAAGTAGCTTTTGTTGTGATTCTAAACTTAAAATAAAGAAGCTTGATTAAATTATGGTATTTTAAATCAAAATAAAAATTTGACTCGCGGCGGGACTCGAACCCACAACCACTGGATCACTAGCCCAGTACACTACCAATTGTGCTACACGAGTACCGCTTCGGTACCGCCCGGTCTGCTGCTTTATGCATCCAGTCGCTGCCGGCCCTCTTACGCAAGTCGTCCCGCTTAGACTTGCCAATTTTTTTTTCTATCTATCTTTTCTTTTCTGTAAATACATCTACCGCCAGCGTATTAAACACTTGAAATTCCTTTTTTTTTTGAAGAACTTGGCAGCCGACTATTCGGCACATTTTGCCCAGTTGTCGCCAGCTATAAATGTGGTCTTGTCGGCGACTATAAATGTGGCCGGATAGTCGGGTTTCCCGACTAGTCGGCACATCTCTAATATAATATAAAAAGTGATTTGATATTGAATTTTAACGCTGTTTCATTTGATCGATATCATAAATCCTTATTGGATGCGATGATAAGTAAAAATATGAAGTTTTTTTGAGGAAAATGCTTAGCAAGTTCGACGAACAGTTTTTGTTTCTTCTATTTTTTTTTTTAATTACCTGGAATCATGATTCGGTAAATAATAGTGAGAGTTCCGTTATGGAATTATATGCTATAAGCTGCATTTGACCACAAGTCTCGCCTAGTCGATAGTGACCCTGCCTATGAAGCTTACGGTCCTGGGTTCAGATCAGAATAAGCACATTTCTGTGATGAGCACATGTATTTGTTCCTGAGCTATGGGTGTTTACTATATTTAAGTTTTTGTGTATATAGTTGGTAACACAAACCTTCTTGGGCTTACCTTACCGTAGAGCACAGTCAAGTGTAAGGAGGTGTATTATTTATTTATACATCTGCAGTGTGCTCAGAATAACACCTCCACATCTCCCGCGGGTGAAGAGGAGACAAAGGGCAAAACGACGGAAGGGCAGCAGTCTACGTCGAATAGAATTAAAAGCTACTCCGGCCGGAAAGACGCCTAAAAACTTGGTGACTATGGTACTTCCCTCCCAAGATGATACAAGTCATATTTTTTTTTTATGACATAGGCGGCAAACGAGCGGACGGATTGCCTGATGGTAAGCAATTACCGTCGCCCATGGGCACCCGCAACACCAGAGGAGTCACAAGCGCGTTGCCGGCCTTTAAGGGGGGTTGGAGCTCTGGGAACCTTACTCACCATCAGGAACAGAACACTACATACCTGAAAGGTAGCAGTGCCATTATGGCTGTGGTCTTCTGTAAGGAGGAGGTACTTCCCCGGTTGGGCTTTCTGGGGCAGCCCAGCCGGCGTCATCGCTGTGCCCAAGCATCAAGCGTGATGGTCATCGCTGTGCCCTACCTCTCATTGTTGGACGTAGTTTAAGGACATACCCGGGTCCAAAAATTTGAAAGAGACCTCATTGTCTTAAGACTGAAATGATAAAAAGATAAAAGATCTTTATTTTTAAATTTAAGCACATTACATGCACTTATGAACGTCAAAGAAAAATCTACACCGGTTCGAACCCTACACCTCTGACCCGAGAAGATACCGGCAAGAAACTGCGGCGGGACTTATTTTTTCAAAACAGTGATACATCTAATCTTAAAGCACGTAATAATGCGTAAACAAAAGAAAACATATCAAACTGTTTATTACAAGATATAACTAAAAATACTAATATATAAAATAAAGATGATAATGATGACAAGAAGCTAGACTTGTTCAATAAAAACATTACGTTGTAATAACCAAGAAATGATTTAACATTTCGTAATAATGGCTGCCCTTGAATATTCCAATTCCATACCGAGCTCGCGACACAGTTTATGATTTTGCAAACATCCATACTTCCATACTGCTCAATTGGTATGGAGAGAGTTTGAGCTACGCGAATGGACATAGGATAGTTTTTATCCCGCAACCATATTTTAAAGACGAGTATGGCTGGCCGACTAAGTCGCGATGAAAAACTAGTCCATACTAATATTATAAATACTAAAGTAACTGTGGCTAAGTAGGTAGGTAGATGCTTTATTCAAATTTTTAACAATGTTGTTATACAGAGGGTTTACTTTTTACGCGAAAAAACGTTTACGAACGCGTAAGTGATAATGTTATTTATATGGGAAACGCAAACGCGTTCGTGACGTAAAGTTACGTTAAAAACTTACACTCAGGACTCAGGTCCCCTTTGAACAGTTTGTCTGCAGGTTATGGAATATAGTAACTTAATGACAAATTATTTAATTAATTTCTTAATCAACTAAGTTTTTACAATAGGTTGTCGTGAGCTGTTTTAAATTTGGATTTATCTGCCTCATGTCTAATCTTATGGGGTAGGCTGTTAAGGTTATAGTACGGTAATCATTTTTACCTCTTCACGCTTAAACCGCTGAATCAATTGGGATGAAATTTGGTATGGAGAGAGTTTGAGCTACGAGAAAGGACATAGGATATTTTATATCCCGCATCCATATTTCAAAGGCATGGCTGGCCGACGAAGTTGTAATCGCGAGGAAAAGCTAGTAATATAACATATTACCGCAAAACTTCAAGATAAGGTAGGTTCCTATGAACCGTAGCAAATGCCGGGACAACGCGAGGAAGATGATGATGATGACATGTTTAGTACACGGACCTTAAGGTCAAAATACACTGGTAGTTAAGTCTACTAACATGCGCCGGCGCAGCCAATTGGTAATTGGCCTTGGTACGCTCTGTCGGCCACCGCGGCCAATCGCTATGATTCCAAAACGTCCTAACCTTCTATGACACCCGTACTATGATAAGATCTTTTTAAAATAATCTACCATCATCGCTTAATATCAAAATGGCGGTTTTGGTACGAGTGTATTGAGAGTTACGCTGTTTAGATTCTGTGACTGTATAATAGGCGGACATCCGAGGTGCGAAAAAACGGTAGTTCTAAGACGGGTATAAGAAACGTTTTTAGGACTATAATTGTTTAATTTAGTTTGAAAATACTATAGGTAATAACTTAACTGAAGGACCATGTCTATGTAGTTATGCAGATAATATGGAACTTACGTCAACATTTGAATATAGAACGCCGACATGCGTATACACACGTTACAACTACATAGACATATTATGTAGTTGTGCAGATAATTAATATGGAACTTACGTCAAAACTGGAATACAGAACGCCGACATGTGTGTGCATACGTTACTACTACATAGGCCAGGAGCTTTAGTTAAGTTTTTCACCTATACTGGTGTGATGCCTATCGATATTTAGGTTAGGTTTTCGCCATACTGACTGCAAGTAACGCTGACTGTAGACCAGCGTTTGTCCTCAGTCGTACCTGATAGTAAGTGTCGACGATGTCGAGGGTGTAGCACGCTGGTTCAGTAACAGCCTATTCACACTTGCCTTAAAAATACCCGAATTATATCTTCCCGGGAATACAGACGCAGGGAGCGAATTTCAATCTCGCATTAGGAAGGTAGAAGCGCTTCGTGCGAATGAATGGAATATTCACAACGTAAGGATGAAACCGCTCCCCTCGCCTGGACGTCCGGTGGTGGAACAGATATGGCGGAATTAAATCGTGCGATTCCAATCGTTCATTTTACTCCTATAGAATGCGCCACTTTGATACTGACATACTTCTTTGTTTTTTGCTCTTCTAAATTATACTAGGAAGTATATTATAAAAACATAATTGATTATGTAATTTCGGTTGTTACATGTAAAGCTACTTAATTCAAGTCACGTTGGTATGTATTGGCAAAAAATTGCCAAGTCCGAATTAAATTTAAGTAAACAAACACTAAACAGAACCCAAGTAACCGATATAGCCCTCCAGATCGCGAAACATAAGTGGCAGTGCCCACATTGCACGTAGAACCTATGGCCGTTGGGGCGTAAAGGTTATCAAGGCGCCACGTAGGTAATAATCTATTTTCGACATAAAATATATCAATTTTTTTATGATAAGATGGCAAACGAGCAGACGGATTTCCTGATGGTAAGCAATTACCTTCACCCATGGACACCAAAGGAATCACAAGCGCGTTGCCGACCTTTAAGGGGGGTTGGAGCTCTGGGAACCTTACTCACCATCAGGAACACAACACTACATTACCTGAAAGGTAGCAGTGCTATTATGGCTGCGGTCTTAAGGAGGAGGTACTTCCCCAGTTGGGCTGCTCCAGACTCAAGCGTGATGGTACTTCGCAGTGCCCTAGCTCTCATTGTCGGACGTAGTTTAAGGACATACCCGGGTCCAAAAGGGCCTCCATGCTTCAGATAAAGTACCTAAGTTTATAGGAAGTTAATTAACACGGATATGACGCGTAACGCGGCCTTAAGCATATCGTAAGCGACATAATATAATGTTTACATTTTGTGTGACTCACCCAATACAAATTTCTACAATCATGTTTTTTTTTGACAAAGAAGATTTGATAAAGCGTGGTAACCGACCAGAAACTGCCCTCCGATTGACGAAATATAATATTGTACATATCATGTAAGTTTTTTGCAATAAATGGGCCATTTTATTGAAAGTACAGTCCCCGACTTTAATTGTTGAGCCACTTACGGTTCAAGCTATTTTCTTTTGTTTAATACTAACTCTCGTCGCGGTCTATGGGACACAACATAGGCTACGTAAAAACAAAAAAATACTAACTCTTTGAAATGCCCAATGAAATGTGAACCCTAAATGGGTTAACAATTAAAGTCCCTGACCGTACTATACTCAACTTTTTTTTTTATTTTTTTATTTTTTTGTGTGGTTTCTACTCAGAATCATGAGTTCTTAAGCTATTTAAATTAGTAAAGGAACGGCACTTATAATGGACAAGGACCCATTATGAACGTTCACTCTTATTATAAAAAAAATAAGGTCCATACATAAATGTTACGTTAATCAACTGTCGTATCTTTGACTTAAGAATGAAGTGTCCATCACCGGTACCTGTCAAGTTAAACCGTCCATCATTGGTGCCTCTACCTTGAACTGAATTTCCTCTTTGAATAACAACTGTCATTAAAAAAAAACATCGGTCTCAGTTGTAAATATAATTTACTTCACTTTACATCTTAAATAACTTATAAAACTTTATAATATGATAATAACACCTTTAAAAAAAATTGTGTTTTAGGGAGAGCCATTCGGTTTGGTACCCACTAGGCCAGACCTAGAGAAAAAAATTATCGTTAAATGGGTATGGAAGCAGCATTTATCCTAGCTTGTCGCTTTTTCTCCCAATGCTCTGCCCACAACTGTCTATGCGACTTCAGCATCAAAAAAAATATATTGAGTGTCAGCATATCAAATACATACAAAATAGCAGTTGTAAAGCTAATAACATAATCTGTTTGTGGGCTGAGCGATTCCAAACCACCAAAACTAAACCAGTTCATGTAAGCACCGGCAATAAAAAATGGTAACATATGCAGAGCTCCAGTACAAAAAAACGCGAACGTGGACAAAATTACCTTCGTCCGAATCCCAACCCCCTGCGCTCGCGCCTGCCTCCACAACGCCCACAACACACACAAGTATAAAACTATATTAAGAAACAGTAACATAAAATGTTCAAAAGCTAATATCCCATCAAACACTTCTGTCACTTCATAGAGAACTGATAATGAAATAGGCAGCAACCATCCAAATGCATTCACTTTGAGATACAGAAACCTCATGGTCTCAAAACTCATGAAAACTTTTACAAACTCCACGTAGAACATGACTGTTGTCACTACCAGCCAGTGCATGAAGATTAACGTTGTACCTGCGGTTACAATGCTCTGTAAATGTTTAGAGTTCGATGAAACCATGCCAACAATAAACAGTAGGAATGTGAATATCGTTGTTCCAAAAACGTAGTGACGGAGCTGCCTCCACTTGGGAAGTACGCACCAGCTCACGAGACCAAAGATGGTACTTGCAATTGATAGGAGAAACACGATCACACCAGTAATACCCATTAAGGCCAGAAGAAGCATATCGTCTTTGTCAATTTCTGCTTCGCGCCAGTCACCTGATCTAGTTCCATCTCTATTACTCATCCTCGTGGCTGGAGCAGCTGTTTCGTAACCGCTTCACCGCGATCAGTTAGAATCTTTTCTTTGGATCCCTTTTTCACTAGAAGACTAGTTTTCCTTTCACTTATAGCAATATTTTTTTGAGGATTCCAGTCTTTAGCTCACTTATATAATTATAAATAAACACTTGAGTAACGCCTGTGTTCTCTACAGTTTGTCTGTTACTGTGCGTAAATAAGGATATTAATAGTTTAAATTGTGAATCACCTATAGCAGTCTCCTTCCTAGTTAGGAATAAGACATGAAGTTTCATAAATAAGGATAACTTGAGAAGGTTTCAACTTACCTTGTAATATTTTCTTCGGTTGCCGCGTTAATTATTTACGAAACAAAATGACTAGAAATTGATAATTTCGCTTCTACCTTCCTAATGCGGACTGCTACCTAAGGAATTCGCTCCCTTTGTCTGTATTCCCGGGAAGATATAATTTGGGTCTTTTCAAGGCAAGAGCGAATAGGCTGTTACTGAGCCAGCGTGCTACACCCTCGACCTCTTCGACACTTACCATCAGGTGCGACTGAGGTCAAACGCTGGTCAGTCTTATATATATATATATATAAATAAATAAACTTTTAACAAAAAATAAACCCGACTTCAAATATATACTAAAAAGCAACAAATAATTGTTTTCTTTATTAGTTGATAAGTAGTTTTTAGAATAAATAAATTTGTAAGGACAATTACATACAATTATTTTTGGTTTTGGTGTCGGTGCCAGGTATGTGTGTTTGTATTAAGTCCAAACACGGCCACTCTATACTTTTTTATCTCTGTGTTCGGTTGCCTACCTCCCAGGTTCTATCACCAGATCAGCTTAATGGTAACATTTCGTCAGAAATATTTAAGTTGGCTTTTGTCATAGTCGGTTAAGTATTCCAATTGAAATATCTCAGCGCCACCCAGAAAACACAAGGAGTTTTGTATGACCACCTATGGTCTTCTTCATCAGTTCTACCACCACCAAATACTATTTTCTGAATATAAATGGTTGACTTGTCATCGAATATACTAAAATCGCTATACATGTAGCTTTAAATTTTGAAGAGTTCTCTTAATTCCTCGTAGATTCCATCATCAGATCGGACACTGAATTTTGGTAACAACGGGACTAACCTTGAAGTGTATACTTTCAAACAATAAAATAATTTTTGATATCGGTTTATAAATGACGGATTTCTCAGGTAACAAAACAAAAAAAAGCAAAAAAAAAAACAACATACAACCGAATTGATAACCTCCTCCTTTTTTTGAAGTCGGTTAAAAAATGCTTGAGTTGTTGATAAAAACACAAAAACCACCATATATGTGCCTTTAAGATTTGAGGAGTTCCCTCGATTCCTCAGGATCCCATCATCAGATCCCGACTAAGTGCCAACGGGACAAACACCAAATATACCCTTTCGATTAAAAAATAAATAAAAATCGGTTCACCGTTCTCGGAGATATCGAGTATGTACATATAAAAAAAAAATAGTGCCAATTGAGAACCTCCTCCTTTTTTTGAAGTCGGTTAATAAGACAAGAGAAGCTAAGCATCCATCATCATATCAGCCGAAAGACATCCATTGCTGGACACAAGTTTTCATCAAGATATAACTTGTAATATCTGGACCCGGGTATGTCCTTAAACTACGTCCAACAATGAGAGGTAGGGCACAGCGAAGTACCATCACGCTTGAGTCCGGAGAAGCCCAACTGGGCAGCACTGCTCCCTTTCAGGTATATAGTGTTGTGTTCCTGATGGTGAGTAAGGTTACCAGAGCTCGAACCCCCTTAATGGTCGGCACCGCGTTTGTGACTCCCCTGGTGTTACGTGTGCCCATGGGCGACGGTAGTTGCTTACCATCAGGCAATCCGTCTGCTCGTTGGCCACCTTTTGTCATAAAAAAAAAAACTTGGAGGGGCTTTGACAAAGTCTCCGCGCTTGGCAAGCGGTTTGGCGGTAGTAGCTGTTAACTGGGTTTCCTATCGTACCACAGACTAAAGAATATATAATAAACTCACCTCTCTTCAACAGTTAAATTTGCCAGTTCAGGAACCCAGCACCAATGCTGCTCCGGCACCAAAGTCATAAAGATTTGCGAAAAGTACACGAACGCCACGAAAAAGGCGAACGGAATCATTAATAAAAACAATATTTTTTGATACAATCCGAACTCTCCCACGTACGGCAGCAAGTCGTCGAAATCCGTTGCCTTTTTTTCGTTTTTTGGACTCTCTTTTGCATTTTCCGAGCCGTCAGGTTGGTAGCCCTTGTTCACAAAGCCGTTTAAGTCTATGTTGGATAAGTTGTCTATGGTATGGTTTTGGCGGGAATCCTCCTCGCAGCACGAAGTTCGCTCTTGTGGCGCCATCTTGCTTGCGTTTTGTTAGTGCATTTATTTTTTACGTGTTTTGATCTGTAACAAAGAGATGGGTGTTATTAAGTTTTATTGAAATTGATATACCAGGAATTCGTTATAACTGTCATTGGCTGCCAAAATCTATAAATGAGCAATTCTCAAAAAGTTTGTACATTTGGATCACGTCTTCGATTTTGATTAGAAGCGGTAGACTGATAGTGTAAATGATGTTGAGCAAGATCTACCATATAAAGTTTGTATGGAACTTTCGTTTTTTGTTACCAAATTTCTATACAATTTCGGTAATGTTCAAATATCTAAAAATAGAATAGGTATGACACTCGCTGGGACACGGACGTCTCTTTTCGCAAAAACTACCGGTAAAACTTGTATCCATCAGAGAGGTGAAATGTTCCCAGAATGAGTAAAATAATTTTACTCATTCTGGGAACATTTTTGGGTACAGTATGTTTGATAAAGGGTGGAAAGCGTATTGACGGTAAAATAAATAATTGATGAAATTAAAACTGTCGAAAAGATTTACAAGTGGACCCGGGTATGTCCTTAAACTACGTTCAACAATGAGAGGTAGGGCACAGCGATGACCATCACGCTTGAATCTGGGGCAGCCCACCTGGGGAAGTCCCTCCTCCTTACAGAAGACCACAGCCATAATAGCACTGCTACCTTTCAGGTATATAGAGTTGTATAAAGGCTGGCAACGCGTTTGTCACTCCCCCGGTGTTACGGGTGCCCATGGGCGACGGTAATTGCTTCCCATCAGGCAATCCGTATAATCATTTGCCGCATATGTCATAAAAAAAAATGTAGAAACGTCTGCTAGCGAATATCTTCACCCATGATGCCGTATACGACGAGGGATAGATAGAATAATTTGACAAGTCTAAGCGGTACTCGTATAGCACAATTGGTAGTGCACTGGGCTAGTGATCCAGTGGTTGTGGGTTCGAGTCCCGCCGCGAGTCAAATATTTATATTTTTCTTTCGATTTAAATATCTGGTTTTTATCTAATCAAAATTATCGTAAAATAGTTTGCTAAGTGATTCATTAGAATACGATGTTTCCCGTAGGTACGTTAGTGAACCCGTACAATAAATTTCAAGCATCTTTCTCTTTTACTCCAGTTAAAGCGTCATGAGAGTGACAAAGACTATCGTTCGAAATTTACGAATAAATAGAATTAAAAAATGGCAAAAGTTGAATTAAATATATGGCTTTTCATTGAAACATATTTAACATGTATACTTATGAAGTTAAAAAAATAAAAATAAATGAACATGTCGGGACAATCTGACACAAATCGACCTAGTCCTACGGTAAGCTCAGTAAGGCTTGTGTTGTAGGTACTAGACGACGATATACATAATAGATAGATACATATAAGTACTTAAATACATACAAAACACCAATAACTCAGGAATAAATATCTGTGCTCATCACACAAATAAATGCCCTAACTGGGAATCGAACCCGGGACCTTCGGCTTCATAGGCAGGGTCACTACCTACTAGGCCAGAGCGGTCGTCATATCATAGATAGATACATATAAATACTTAAATACATACAAAACACCAATAACTCAGGAACAAATATCTGTGCTCAACACACAAATATTTTTTTTTATTTCGTACACAAACAATTTGAATTCTGACAGATATTATTTATTTATTACAATACAATATTTTATTGCAGGTTTTATTACTTGTAATCATGTAATTATTTAATACTACGCAAGTACTAGATACATGTTCAAATAAGTTTTATGAATTAGTCAAGATTTAAGGCGATGTGGATGCCAGTCCGGTCTAGTGGGTAGTGACCCTGCCTATGAAGCCGAAGGTCCTGGGTTCGATTCCCAGTCGGGGCATTTATTTGTGTGATGAGCACAGATATTTGTTCCTGAGTCATGGGTGTTTTCTATATATTTAAGTATTTATATGTATCTATTTATTATATATATCGTCGTCTAGTACCTGCAACACAATACTGAGCTTACCGTAGGACTAGGTCGATTTGTGTAAGAATGTCCGAAATATTTATTTATTTATTATAAAATTCCTAATTTAAGAAATTAAATAAATAAAGAACATATCAGTTGTAATAAATAAATGGCTGTCAGGCCCTTAATGTCAAACATATGGTCACAAAACAACACCTACTTGATTCAATCATGTTTATCTTACGACCTTAAAACACTTAATTTGAGCTGCCGTCGCGTTGAACCTTTTAAGTTGTCTAATTAACTTGATTTGTACTAATCTCATGACATATGTCAATTGTCAACCTTGGTTGACATATTTAAGGTGTCAATACGCCTTATCAGCAACCTTGATTGACATATATATGATACTAGCGTTTGCCCGCGGCTTAACAACGCAAGAATACCTGATCCCTGAGTGTAAGTTTTTAACGTAATATTACTTTACCATCGCGTTAGAGTTACCCATATAAATAACATTATCACTTACGCGTTTGTAATAGTACATTTCGATACTAGTGAAAAAAATTTTTTTTTCAACGAGGGTGAAAGTTGGAGGCCGAGTGAAACGAGGGTGACAATCACCCGAGTCTTAATAAATTTTTACACGTGTATCGAACCCCATTTTTCATAACAAGGGCCTTAAAAAGTGAAATTTACGCATGCGAAGCGTGCGCAAAGTGTACTTATTACGCACTAGTTAGGAAAACGTTTTTTACGTCCAAAGTAATTTACACTAGAGCCTCTGTAATCGGTAGCAATTATTATTGTTGTTTTCTTCTCATTAAAAAAGAAGTTTAAACACAACGTTTAAAGTATCTCAGTTAACATTTGGCTCCAACCCCGTACAAACTTTTAAACCCCTTTTTGTCCTCTTAGGGGATGAATCTCAAAGCACGCTGAAATCACTTTTCTTGTATTTGAATAAGGAGTGTTTACATAAAATTTCAAGTCTCTCGCTTTAAATTTTACACAATCCCCATGCAAAAAAAAGTGGTTTGGGCTGGGCGTTGATCAGTCAGTCAGTTAGGACTTTCACGTTTAGTATCTATCCTCCTGAAGACTGGTGTCCTACATATAGTACATAAGCTCCAATTAAATGATGACTCTTTGTTAATGTCACAGAGTGTAAATTACGCAGGCAAACTTTGGAACTCAGTCAGGAGGATATAGATAGGATATGGAAGTGGGCAGGACACATAGCTAGGTATACAGATGAAAGGTGGACCATACAAACTACGAAATGGCCAGGACCGATCGGAAAAAGAAGAGTGGGCAGGCAGAAGAAAAGATGGGAAGACGAGATTATAACAGTTGCAGGAAGAAACTGGCTAAATATAGCCAAAAATAGAAACGAATGGAAAAAGATGGAGGAGGCTTTCTACCCGACGGGAGCCACATTAAATTAGGACTACAAGAACAAGAACACAAATATTATAAATGTACCTAAATATAGAAAATAAAACCTAAATAAATAAGTAAATAATTAAATAGATAAAATACGGCAGTAGGTGTGATTTATCGTGTATGTAGGACACTTCATTAGTAATGTTACTGGTACAAAATGTAAGGCTTAAAAACACAAGTTTGGTTCAATAATGATATCAAACGAGTATATTTTATGCCTAATTAACATATATTTTATTTAGCTTTTTCCCGTAATGTAATTTTTATACCGTTAATATAAAACGCATTGTATACCGGGTGTGGCCTATAATAGGAGCTTTAACTTTAGTCATCGTTTCTACACCAAAAACGTAGCAACATTTGTTCTACTACTTTTGAAAATAACTTATAGTTATGTATATTATGTATAACATACTTCGTCGTCGGGCTTCTAATAGACTCGCGTTTACTATATCTTACTTACCATCCTCGTTGCACAATGTACTATTAATGAACCAATAGGGCTCAAGGTTTTCTACTTATAAAAGATTAGGATAACGGTTGGCGAAGATTTTAAACACGAAACTTTAGTGAGATTCCACCATATTAATTGTATAGAGGGTAAAGGATGACTCACGTTATACCGTCGCGTCTCCTACACGTCGCCCTCCCGAGCCCGAGCCTTCCGTTGACCCACCGGGCGCTCACCGGGCCCGGGCCCGAGCGGCCCGACACTCAAATATCGACATCAACACGAGCGTCGTTCCATCCAGCCATTTGTTGCGAGTAGACAATCGTCACCATTTTGGACCCGGGTATGTCCTTAAACTACGTCCAACAATGAGAGGTAGGGCACAGCGAAGTACCATCACGCTTGAATCTGGAGAAGCCCAACTGGGGAAGTACCTCCTCCTTACAGAAGACCACAGCCATAATAGCACTGCTACCTTTCAGGTATGTAGTGTTGTGTTCCTGATGGTGAGTAAGGTTCCCAGAGCTCCAACACCCTTTAAAGGTCGGCAACGCGCTATTGTGACTCCCTTGGTGTTGCGGGTGCCCATGGGCGACGGTAATTGCTTACCATCAGGCAATCCGTCTGCTCGTTTGCCACCTTTTGTCATAAAAAAAAACCTTTTCTATGGATGGAACAGCTCAGTTTTTATTTAATTTTACAAACTAGACCCCATAGTAAAATATGTTCAAAATCATGAACAGATGCCGGTTTGATAATCTTGTATCACGTTTTTAATATCACCCAGTATATAGTAAGTAACCAATTACTTTGTTTTTCAGAGACGTTCGTAATTTATATGTCATTAAGTCATTACTATATACATATCTATATATTATTAATAATTCCGTCGAGGGTTACAGGAGACCCGAACAAAATCGTACTCAAATGAAAGAGCGTAAAAAATGAAGAGTTTTGAATCGAGGACATATATCGGCAAAATTCGTATTGCCGCGTATTTTGCGTTTAAAAGTGTTCATTTAATGACAAATCGGTCGGCCATATTAAATAATGTTGACAACATGACAGTGACGGGTCACGTGCGCGGGTTCCGTTCGGATACTTTGTCCAGAATTTTGGCCATATAGGTTTATTATGCCCGAGAAAAAGAAGAACATATATTTACAAATAAAAAATAGGCTCCAAATCAGTGCCAGTTGGTACAGTGCCCAGAAGGCTGCCAGCAATTATATAATAATGAAGCAATTGCTTCATTATTATATAATTGCACTTAATTAAGTATAATATTTACACAAATTACAAATATTTTGTAATAAAACAGTGAACCATTATGTGAGTAGTTATTTGCTGTTTTTGAACACATAATAGAACAATTATTTTACGTGTGTAGATAAAAATATTAATATCTACCTAAAATTAAACTTAATAGGCGATATCTCACGCAATTACTTTACTGTTTAATTAAATATTTATAACTACATGCATATTTAAGTTCGTTTCAGTTTAAAAAGGTTATCAACCGTGAATTGCAAATATGACATATGTCAATTGAGTATGATTTGGGTCTGACAGTTGATTTCTGACAGTTTTTTTTTATTTGATTTTAATGCACACTTTGACCCTTAATTTGTGCATTCAGCCGGCTCTATACATAATTCGACCATCATTGTATTTTTTTTATGATTACAATTTTTAGGACTATTCTGATCTGATGGCTAGTTGGACCCGGGTATGTCCTTAAACTACGTCCAACAATGAGAGGTAGGGCACGAAGTACCATCACGCTTGAATCTGGAGCAGCCCAACTGGGGAAGTACCTCCTCCTTACAGAAGACAACAGCCATAATAGCACTGCCACCTTTCAGGTATGTAGTGTTGTGTTCCTGATGGTGAGTAAGGTTCCCAGAGCTAACGCTTACCATCAGTCAATCCGTCTGCTCGTTTGCTACCTTTGTCATAAAAAAAAGATAATATGAGGCTGGAACGTATGTTTTTTTTTGTTGCCTAATATGGGTTAAAAATTATTAGTATTGTTTAGTTTTATTTATTGTAATATTTTAAATTTTTAATTGTGAGATAGAGCTTTAAAGTTTACTAGGTACAGTCAGCAGCAAAAGTGGCTGAGCGGTTGAAGTGTTCAAAATGACCTACACGCGCTCTTATTCTCTTGCAAAAGAGATGTGTTGACCTTATTTTGAACACCTCAAACGCTTAGCCACTTCTGCTGCTGACAGTACTTGCTCTTTTTTATTGCACATAATATTATATTGTAACGACTCAGACTGAACGACTTGTAGCCATGGTCATCAATAAAAAAAATGGATGGAATTTGCAGTAAATGAAAAGCCGGTTGGAAGTTGACTGACGTTTATTTATTTGTGTTTATATACTTTACATTATAATGTATCAGTATTTACAAATAACATTACAAACTATAAGAAAACCTTTTTACAATTGTAGCAGAACTAATCTATATAAACGTGACTGTCCTGACTGATTGATCAACGCAAGATCAACGCACAGCCCAAACCGCTTAACGTAGATAGCTGTTTTTTTTTAGAGTAGGTAGTTTATATAACGTAAGCACCCACTAAGAAGGGATTTTTGAAAATTCTACCATTAAGGGGGTAAAAAGGGGGTTGAAAGTTTGTATGGGCTTTGTATAAAATATAAAGCAAGATACTTGAAATTTTGTGTAAACACTCCTTATTCGAATACAAGAAAAATAAATTTGAGCGTTTTTTGAAATTCATCCCCTAAGGGGTCTAAAAGGGGGGTTTGCGTGTGCGAAGCCGCGGGGAAAAGCTAGTTGGATCATATATTTAATTTAAAATTGTATACTCAGCTTATTTTTTGTGTGTTTTTTATTCGAGTTCTTTCGGATTAGTCTCACACGGACTAGAACATAAAATGAGCACGTGCTCATAGTCCAAAACTCAAAATGACAACACAATTAGTCGACGGAGCTCCGCTTGCGCGGGGCTCCTGTTTTTGTCTGCTTTGGCCCTAAGGGCCGATACAAAACGAACATAACCTAAACCTACCTACAGGACCATGGGTTTACTTTTCCGCATCTGAGGCTCTAGTGGAAGTTTCTTTTGACGTAAAAAAACGTTTACGTACGCGTAAGTGATAATGTTATTTATATGGGAAACGCAAACGCGTCCGTGACGTAAAGTTACGTTAAAAACTTACACTCAGGGCTCTGTACCCTTACCATGAGTTGGGACATTGACGTTTTCGATAACGAGTATAGAGTTTACTATCTGTGCATCTCGCTTGTATTATTTTAGTGCGAACGAATGCACAGAAAAACGCGTGTACAAGTTGCGAATGACATCCAGAGAGCGTTCTGGCATCGATGCAATTAATTGTTTACATACTGTGTGTAAGTCTAATACGGGCGAAGAATTAAACCAGACATAGGATTTACCAGTATAATCATGAACCAAAAGGTTTTTCTTTAATTATACCTATTATACACATGTAATTAATTTTTGTAAAATTTCTGAGCAGTAATGTACTGCGAACATTACGCGATGTAAGCTTTTGAAACTAACTGTCAACGAGTGTTTAACTCGAGTGTGTTGCATTACATTGCGGCCGAATTTTTTTATATGGATAATATTTTAATTGCACTTCTAAGTAAAAGATATCTAAATATATTTTTTATGTCATATTCTACCCTCCGTTAAGAGATTCGCCCGTATAAGACTTCCACACTGTATATTAGTGCTTCGAAAATCTTCCCACACTCTATGACAGTGTCGGACAAACGCTTCGCGTGTTATTTCGTTCTGATTATCAAATCTTTGGACCATATTCTCTATAGGGTTCAAATCAGCAGGTTCAGGTTGCGTTGTCTTGCACAAAATCAATTTCCTGTTGCGGATAATAAATTCGTATCGCATGTAGGCAAATCTTTATTGTTCTAGGGTTTGTTTTCTGCATACCGTCCTGTTGCTGTAAAGCCATCCAAAAGATATTGACGTTGAACGCGTTAAAGTCGATACTTGTTATCGAAAACGTCAATGTCACAACTCATGGTGAGGGTACTGGTGTTTTTTCGTATGTGACTAATTGTATTGTAGTCATTTTGTGTTACGATCATTTTGAGTTATAGACTATGAGCCGATGTAATAGCCATTTTGTGTTCTGGTCCGTGTGAGACCTAAGTTTTTCACCTATATCTTGCACACATGACTATATTTAATTATTTAGTAGATGACGAAGCTCGTTTATTTGCATTTTTATGCAATTAGCGAGAATGCGTTGCTAATATTAAACTTTTGGTGTCTTTTTATAGAGATCCTTATATTAATGATATCTTTTGCGTCATACAAACTAATTAAAACAAACAAGGTATTTCCCTATAGAGAATATACAGCGTGTATTTTGTATACGGGCGTATATATCTTGCGAGTGGACCTCAAATAGGGAATTTTCAAAAATTAATGTACCCAATTAGCGAAAGTTGTTAAAAAAAGTTAAATCACTGTCAGTTTCGTGACAACAAATTAATCATGAAATCTTTATGAAGATTGACTTTTTAATTAGGTTGTAATATCGATTGAAGTTTATAAAATGAACATCAAAACCAAGTTTTTATTGAAATTTAATGATTAAATGTCGTCACGAAACTGACAGTGATTTAACTTTTCTTAACAAATTTCACTAATTTGGTGCACTATTTTTTTAAAACTCCCGTTTACATTCATTTTGTTAAAAAAAAATCATACATAATAATATTAGTAGTATGAAACATGTATTGTTTTGTTTTCCACTAGGGCCACATAATTAAGCAGGCGATGTATTGCATCCATACGATGCAACACCTGAACGTCATGAACATCAATACCGATGCGTCATGTCAAGTCACTTCATGTCAGTATTACTTGTTATGTCAAAATAAGTTGGACTGCATACATAGCTGCCCGGTAAGACTTTAAAAAAACCGTTACAACTATTTTGTGTTATGAAATAGTTGTAACGGTTTTTATTTTTATTTTTATTTAACAAAATTATTAACATAATACTAGTCGTATTGCTGGATACGTATACGCCCGTATGAAAGATACACACTGTATAAATATTATATTTATATATTACTTTGATGTAAGTTTAATATTTTCAAATAATATACAAGGAAACTAAGAAGAAATAAGTTATTTTATATGAAATATTTTGATTTGCTTTGATTTTTAACTAGCAATACTATTATATAAATTTAAAATTGAAATCGATGACATAGCTGCAGCGGGTTCGAATCCTGCCTCGAACGCCGGAGGTCCTCGTCGCTTTTTCTTAAGTATATGTCATCTATTTAAATTTTTAATATACAAGTATTAAATTTAGGCTACATCCTCGGCTGAGAACCACAAGCGTCGCAAGTATGTCGCACTTGGCAGTAGTTACATATTTGGGGTTGGAACCCTGGGGCGTGGGGCCCAAGTGCGCGCCGACTCTACAAGGAGATATCGGCGCGTCTTATAGAGGTTTCTGGTGACCAGAGGGCTGGCCACTATTTCGCCCAACGGATTAGCATTGCTATCCAGCGCGGAAACGCGGCCAGCCTTCTGGGCACCCTACCTAATGACTAGGACCTAGGTCAATTTTTTATTTATAGTTTAGTTTTTATCTTATATCTTTGTGTCATTATATTTTAAAATAATATACAACTACTCTACATGAAATCTTAAACAGGCCCTTGAGATATTGTACCAAGGATGCTGGCGGCATTTCTTCGTTGTATCGCAAAGCTGATGCGTTGTGCGAGGAAGCCGTCAAGCTTCCATGAAATCTAAAACAAGCCAGTACCCTTACCATGAGTTGTGACTTTGACGTTTTCGATAACGAGTATCGAGTTTACTATCTTTTTTATATGACAAAAGCGGCAAACGAGCAGACGGATCGCCTGATGGTAAGCAATTACAGTCGCCCATGGGCACCCGCAACACCAGGGGAGTCACCAGCACGTTGTCGGCCTTTAAAGGAGGTTGGAGCTCACCATCAGGAACACAACACTACATACCTGAAAGGTAGCAGTGCTATTATGGCTGTGGTCTTCTGTAAGGAGGAGGTACTTCCCCAGTTGGGCTGCTCCAGACTCAAGCGTGATGGTACTTCGCTGTGCCCTACCTTTCATAAAAAATCTGTGCATCTCGTTGGCACTAAAATAGTACAAGCGACATGCACAGATAGTAAACTCGATACTCGTTATCGAAAACCTCAATGTCACAACTCATGGTAAGGGTACAGGCCAGTCTAAACAGATGCGTCATGAGTTTCGCAAAAAGTTTATGCTCGCTGAGATCCCATTTGACCTCTATCTAGTTCCATATTAATTATCTACACCAGGGGTTCCCAAAGTGTGCGCCGCGGCGCCCTGGTGCGCCGTGGAAAGTTCAGAAGGGCGCCGTGAGTCGATTATTATCTACAACGACGATAGATTCATGTTATGGATGTTTAATTTTCTTCCTACCTCCCTCTAACTAAACTAACCTAACCCGGCTACTATTAATACTATTATTGAAGGTAATATAGGTAATTATTTCTTTCTACTATATCTTTTTGCTACTATAGCTAGGACAGGGCGCCGTGACAAAATACTAATTTTGTAACTGCGCTGCAGGTTGAAAAAGATTGGGAATCCCTGATCTACACAAATAGACATTGGTCATTTAGTTTTTCATCTAAATATAGATGCGATATTTTTGTCCATGTTTATTTACTAGCTTTAGACTGATGTACAGTCGCCATCAGATATATCGGAGCTGTGGAGGTCACAAATATCTGAACATATAATAGCACTGCTAACAGGTATGTAGTGTTGTGTTCCTGGTGGTGAAGTTCCCAGAGCTCCAACCCCCCTTAACACGTTCGCTGCGTTATTAGGTCGATAGGCCTCTAAACAAGTATAGGTAACTGCGATGTCAACTAACTGCCGCAGTGAAAGTGTTAAAGGCCGGCAATGCGCTTGTGACTCCCGGGCGACGATAATTGCTTACCATTAGGCAATCCGTCTGTTCATTTGCCACCTCTGTCATAAAAAAATCCTCTATTTCAATAAAAACAAATGAAATTATATTTTATGAAATATTTTGATTAGCTTTGATTTTTAAGTAGTAATAATACTATTAAAAATTGAAATGGATGGCGGGTTCAAATCCCGTCTCGAACGCCGGAGGTCCGCGTCGCTTTTTCTTAAGTATAAATAAATAAATAAATATTTCGGGACAATCTTACACAAATCGACCTAGCCCTACGGTAAGCTCAGTAAGGCTTGTGTTGTAGGTACTAGACGACTATTTATATGTATCTATCTATATATAATAGATAGATACACATAAATACTTAAGTACATAGAAAACACCCATGACTCAGGAACAAATATCTGTGCTCATCACACAAATAAATGCCCTGACTGGGATTTGAACCCAGGACCATCGGCTTCATAGTTCGTCATATGTCATCTATTTCATTTTGGAATGCATTCATTGTCAAACCAATGAAGTGCAAGCTCAGATATTTATGACCACCTACAGAGCTCCGATATATATGATGGCAACTGTACATAAATTAAACAATATTGACTTGTTGACAATAAATGATCCAACTATTTTTTTTCCTCGTTAAACTAACAGCCTTTTAGCATGATGAATCAAAAATGCACCATTGTATGTAAACTCAATTTTTTAATTACCCTCGCATTTTCTAATTTAAACTCTACACCTTTATAATAAGACTTAAAATCCTTTACTGCTAGCTTCAACTATTTGGCGTTAAAATTGTTACAAACATACATTTACCGTTAGCAAAACAACCCATAATCCTTAACGCGTCGACTTAAGATTTATTTTAGTTTAAATTTCACTTGTTTAAGCCCTTGATAATATTCTCACCAGTAAAACACGTGCAAAGTCAACTTTGCTGTTGCTAAAATTGATGTTAGGTCTTAATGTGATGGGATAAAGGTGATTTCGGTTTGTGTTTGGTGGGTTCGAGTTTGACAATGACCCCGATGGGTACTGATCATACTGGAAGTGCTGTAATAATTATCAACTAACTTGTGGCGTCTTTTGACAGTTGTGTTCGACTTCGCGTTCGGACTTTGGTGACATTGCCTTTTGTTATGCCGGTTGAACCCACTGATATAAAGAAATAGACTCCTACACGCGAACAAATATGTCGCTTAACTTCAAACTCAGGTAAATCCCTTTTGCTCTAAGGTTGATTAGCATTCAGATTTATATACATTTTTTTTTGATAATCAACCTTAAAGCAGAATGGATTTGAAGTTAAGCGACACACATTATGTACAAAAATATGGCACTATATGACATTTCTATCACGTTCCAGTTTATGCTAATAATGCTAATTTATAATTTTCTTTAGATAATATAAACAAACAAAGAAGAGCTCAGTGCACTAATAATTAAGTATCAAACTTCACTATTGATAAAGTAATAACTTTTCAGTCATTGTTGACACTTGCACTGACAGCGGTTCAAAGAAGACGGGATACCGCTGGACGTGGAAGGCGCAGGATCGGTCTTCTTAGGTCGTTTTGGGGGAGGCCTATGTCCAGCAGTGGACGTCTTTCGGCTGACATGATGATGATGATGTGTACGGAGTGTTTTAGTGGGTATTCTCATCCCCACATACCTACTCTGAAGATTCTAACTTAGAATTCAATTATAGAATCTTTCGCTGACTCGCGGTTCAAAATTAACACTCGCAAGAACAACAAACTTTCCTCTCTTGTTGCACTAATAACTATTACTGTACAAACGCCTAACTACAACTCCCTTCGTTGCGAGGTCAAAGTTTCATTCAAAAAAAAATATAGCATTAAAATGTTGAAATATCTTTCAGATTTACACCTAACATTGTTCACAAGACTTCGACCAGGTTCGATTCCCGGTTATGTATGAGAATAAAGTATAAAAACATAATAAAGAAAATAAAAACCCCAACAACTTAAACTACTTAAAATGAGAGATAAAAAACTTGGCCCAAATCGCTATCAACGGGCAAGGTGCCCAGAAGGTTGGCTGTATTCCCACGTTGGATATATTAAAACAAGGAAACGGATTTGCGTTAAGTAATTAAAATTTCAAATTTAATTTTATTACTTTTACAAAGTAACACTTGCTGCTTGTTTTTTTTATTAATCATCGTCATCATCATCATTCCAGTCGTAATTTATCCTTTGCTGGACATAGGGTTTCCTTTAAATATGACTTGTATCTTGGGGGGTAGTTGCCACAGTCGCCACGCTTGGCGGGTTGGCGACCGCAGCTGTAGATTGGGTTTCGACGGACGCTGCTGCCCGTCCGTTTTTTTCTCTTTGTCGCCTCTTACGACACCCGCGGGAGGAGGTGGGGTGGTGCTATTCTAGTCGGCTGGCACCACACGACGGAATTACATTATTTACATACAGTTCAGCCGTATGCAGTCCACTGCTGGACATAGATCTCCCAAAAATATGACTTGTATCATCTTGGGGGGTAGTTGGCATAGCTACGCTTAGCAGGCGGGTTGACCGCAGTAGCTGTAGATTGGGTTTCGACAGACGCTGCTGCCCGTCCGTCGGTTTTCCCATTTTGTCACCTATTACGACACCCGCGAGAGGACATGTTGTGGTGCTATTCTAATCAGCCGGCACCACACGACGAAATTAATATAATTGTTTTTTAAATAATTTAATTTTTGAATTAATTATTAACTAGATAGCAGTGACAGTGTGTTATTTTTTTCTTAGGCAAGACGGAGCCATGGTTTTAGTTTTTTTATGAGCCGAAAGAAAACTTCGATGACAGGTTTGGCCTAGTGGATAGTGACCCTGCCTGTAAAGCCGACGGTCCTGGGTTCAGTCCAGCAAGGGCATTTCTTTGTGTGATGAGCACAGATATTTGTTCCTGAGTCATTAGTCTTTTGTATGTATTTAAGTATTTGTGTATTATATATATCGTTGGCTGAGTACCACAACACAGCCTTGAGCTTACCGTGGGGCTCAGTTAATTTGTGTAAGAATGTCCTGTAATATATATATATCAAGATTCCTATCCCAAATTTTTTAAGTCCAAAGTATTGAACAGTATTGCAAATCTTTGAGCGAGAATTACTTGAAGGATGCTGGCGGCTCCTCGTTGTATCGCAGTGCTGATACGTTGTGCGAGGAAGCCAGCTCTTCGGTCACCAGTTACATCAACCAGATGCTTCGCGATTTCTGCAAAAAGTTTGTGCGCGCTGGGACCCCATGGACCTAGCGTCTCTACGCCAAACGGTACAAAATGGTACTCTCTGCCCAGGCTCCGCCATTACATTACAGCTTATTTTTAATTTATTTTATAATATACACTCAAATAAACTTATCAAATTTATCAAATATTTTTAATTCTATAATTAAAACAGCCAACAAGAATTCTTGCCAGCCTTATGGGCACCTTTCCCGTTGATAGCGATTTGGGGTAAGTTTTTTATCTTTAATTTTGTTTAAAAGTAGGTTAAGTTGTCAGGGTAGGTTAGCTTCATTTTGTTTTTATACTTAACTGTAATTATTAAATAAATGTACCTAAGCATTTGACATTTCAAATGCTTATGTACATTTATTTAATAATTTCATCATTTCTAAATCTCAAAACGTAAATATTAATTTAGGTTTTAAGCGCAAGTTCTATTATCTTACGAAATTATAAAAGGTCTCTAATGTTAGTAACAATACATCTTTATGATCATCAGAGCCCGGAAAATCCATAGCAAAACAAAAGACTGTCGCAATCAAACATTATAAATACATTTTTATATACATTTTTTAATAACATTTTTTTTATCACCGGCAACTCCGCCAGCCTTCTGGGAACCCTTCCGTCCGGCTCAGAATCATTTTTTTTATGTATGGACTTCATAATAATTTTGTATGTTTTAAGTAACAACAAGCGCTAACTTTCGTTACACCATGGAATATATTAACCCATAAATTCCGCCAGCCTTCTGGGCACCCTACAATACAGCTCAAAGCTCGAGCCAATTTTCTCCTTGTAAATATGTACACAATATATGCTTATGATTGCTTTTAATTTTGTGTATATATGTATAATATTTCTTAGGACGCCGTGTACTTTAGTAAGTTGTAAAGTAATAAAATTTCTGAAGTGTAAATCATAAATATCTAAAAATAAATTAATTGATAAATCTTAGAGATGTACTTATATAAAGTCGCCAGGTATCATGATCTATATATACTATATTAAAAAAAAAAAACAATTTTTTTTCAAGATAAACTAGCACCGAATGAAGTGTTCCACGCGAAAAATTAACCCCTAACTTAGACATAAAAATAAAAACTTTATTCGCAACACAATGGAATCTAAAAATCGCAACACAATGGAATCTCAAAAAAATCGTAACACAACGGAATCGAAAAAAAAACACTGAACTTACCAAAGTTCCCCTTTAAAGCTGAAACTTCACAACACTCACTGCAATATTTCAAAGTCCACAGACTATCTAAATACTACAGAGGCGAGTACTAGCGACGCGGTCGATCTACTCGCGCGAGTGCACTGGCACGGCTCGGAGCAACCTTGCTTTTAAAACAACTTGTTAAATCCCCCACCAGCTGTATTTAGTCTCAAATATACATTTATCTAACTTAAACATGATTACATGTTAACAAACTTATAGGAGAAAATCGAGTTTTATTATCTCAATATAGTTAGGAACATGTAATATTTAAATAAGAACAATAAAAGTAAACCTGAAATAAGAATGGAAAGCTAAAATTCAGAAAATGAAACTAAGAATAAAGAGATAATATTTGAAAAATGCTGGCAGCATGCACGGAAGGCTGGCTGTTATTGTATAAAAATAAAAGTAAGAATTTAAGCTACATAAAAAGTTGAAATAATATTACAAATTAAAAATGTATAAAAACTATTCAGAATCAATTTCTATAAAAAAGTTATGTCATAATTTCGATTGTCATAATACTTAATTTGTCAAAATGAATCATTTGGCATAATGTATTTATTTCTGAAATTGTAAATTAATAGCACTATTTAAGGCATCAATTTTAGAACAATTATCTCTGTCACTCTAATCATTCCTTAATTCTAGTAAAATATAAAAATAACCGAAATTTTTGATCTTCTATGTTCGCGGTCGTCGAAACGATGATGATGATAACAAGAGCGTGTCAAGATAATTTTGAACACGCGCTTAGCAACTTCTGCTGTTGACTGTACTCAGGTACATTAGGTATAGCCTTTATTAAGTACTAAAACAACTAAACACGTAGATACATTCAATATTAATATCTCTTTCTTTTTGTCTGTCCAGTAGTTAACAGGTAATGTGCATACCGGGTGTGGCCGGTAATAGGAGCATTCACTTTAGGCATCGTTTCTACACCACAAACGTAGCAACATTTATTCTACGACTTTTGAAAATAAGTTTTAGATTACTTAATATTAATAAAAAAAGATTTTTCAACCAAGCAATGTATTGTGAAAACTATGAAGTTTGTAGGCTGACAGTAAACGTCAACTAGACTATTGGATGCCGTTCATTGAAAATACTATTTAGTTTGTTCGAAAATATCCTAAGTCAGAAATTACACATTTTTTTAAAGTTGTAGAACAAATGTTGCTACGTTCGTGGTGTTGAAGCTATCCCTAAAATTATTGCTCCTATACAGGCAACACTCAGTATACATTATCCTTTTTCCCTCAAATTACATGGGCGCTATAATGATGACGTTACGTTCCAACAAATATAAAAGGCTACGAAGTATCTCTTTGCAGGTTTGGCTAGACGAGAGCCACGAGAGGTAGAGAATATACAATTCCAACTGGTCCTAATGGGATCAATGCCGTGTGATGCCGGCTGACTAGAATAGCACCAACCCATCTCCTTCCGCGGGTGTCGTAAGAGGCGACAAAGGGAAAAATCCTACGGACGGACAGCAGCGTCCATCGAAACCCAATCTACAGCTACTGCGGTCGCTTACCCGCCTGCCAAGCGTGGCGACTATGGCAATATGTCAACTACCCAAGATGATACAAGTCATATCTGTGGGAGGAGGGAAAGGCGCTGGGCAACCAATTCAAACATTTGCTGAGATTACCCATTGCCACAGCATAGCACAGATGGCATGTTTTTTTTTATGATATAGGAGGCAAACGAGCAGACGGATTGCCTGATGGTAAGCAACATGTAAATAGTTCTTATAATAAGTTTTAATTTCATGTATATATTTTTTATTTTGACTGTGTTAAATGTGACAATAAAGATGTTTATTTATTTATTTGTTATTTTTCATTTAAATTGCTTTTCTATAATCGATTGGCGTCGTTGCTATCGCCCCTAAAACGATTTCAATCGCAAAATTATGCGAATGAAAAATTATGTCAAATGAAATTATGACAATCGAGATTATGCGACCACGAGATTTCGGCAAAGCAGCAGCATCTGTCGAAACCGTTTAGCTACTGCGGTCGCTAAACCACCTGCTAAGCGTGGCGACTATCTCAACTCGCCCCAAGATGATACAAGTCATGTTTGGGGGAGGCCTATACCCGGGGACATATGACAAGCATTTGACGGATGAAATGATAATAATGAATGATAAAATGCGTGCCCCGCGCCTGCACCAAATGTAATGGGGGTTCGCGCCTAGATGGAGAGCTGATAATAAAGATCATTTTCCCCTCACTAGCTTGTAAAGCGCTTGTTTATCCTTTAATACGAAAGGGTAAATACGCATTTTATCCACTAGTGATTAAAGTAAGTTGACTTCTCATAGCTCTTATCGCTATGGTTTTAAAGTCTAAATTCGCGAAGTACAGCTCACTTGCCCCCGCGACGGCGGCGGCGGGCGCGGGCGAGCCTCGCTAACGCACCGAGTTGAAAATCGAATTAGAACATTCGAAAATAGTACTGGCTACCACAAGCTAACCAAGCTAAAGGCACCTTTTGTAAAAATGTTGAATGTATCTAAAAGCAAAGAAAAAGTCAATGCGATTTTAAAACCTTTTTCTTACATATTTCACTTTCCTCGCTGTAGTAAGTGGAAAAGTTTTGTGTTACACACGGGTGCAATTGTAATTTACTTCTCGTGTATTGAAACACTCGCTACGCTCAGGATTCTATTTTAAAACCTCTCGCTTTGCTCGTATTTAAACTATAGAACCCATTCGCCTGCTCGAGTTTCAATCCCACACTCGCAGTAAAAGTACAATTTTGCACCCTTGTATAACAAATAACTATATTTATGATAAGTAATATTTTAATTGAGATGATTTTAATACAAGATAAATCAATTACTCGCTTTGACCACAAAATAGACAGATACAGAAGTCAATCAAATGTATGTACTTCATTTTTCATACCTACTCCCGGCGGTCGCTCTAGGGTTGCCATCTATGCTTATGCACGAAAAACCATCGTGGTACTGGCGCTCCTATCTAGCTGTTTGTGATTAATTGTCGAGAATGAAACGGAAAGAATCCTGACTATATAACTATCCTAACTAATATTATAAATACGAAAGTAACTCTGTCTGTGTGTCTGTGTCGCTTTCACGCTATTTTTAATAATATTGAACCGATTTAAATAAAATTTGGTATGGAGAGTGTCTGAGTCGCGAGAAAGGACATAGGATAGTTTTTGTCAATCATCATCATCATCATCACCTTTTTTTTTATGACATAGGCGGCAAACGAGCAGACGGATTGCCTGGTGGTAAGCAATTACCGTCGCCCATGGGCACCCGTAACACCAGAGGAGTCACAAGCGCGTTGCCGGCCTTTAAGGGGGGTTGGAGCTCTGGGAACCTTACTCACCATCAGGAACACAACACTGCATACCTGAAAGGTAGCAGTGCTATTATGGCTGTGGTCTTCTGTAAGGAGGAGGTACTTCCCCAGTTGGGCTGCCCCAGATTCAAGCGTGATGGTTATCGCTGTGCTCTACCTCTCATTAAACCTTGACTTTATGCAGACGAAGAATTAATAATAACTAGAATATTTTTATTTTAATGTTATTATTATATTACAAATTTGTCACAGCATATCTTGCGACGATTTCGACATTGGCAAAAAGCACGATTATTATATATTAAAGTGTAATAAGTTCGCATTAAATAACGTAACCAAGAAAAGGATGTCTGAGGCGCTACCACCCAAAACGATATTCGTAATTTGCGGCATCTTTCTCTTTTACCCCAATTAAGACGTCATGAGAGTGACAGAGACAATCGTCCGAAATTTACGAATATCGTTGTTCGCGGTAGCGCCGCAGTTATAATTGGAGAAAAGAGAAAGATGCCCGAAATATGTGGCATTATCTATGAAGAGGGACCTTATGGTCGATGGCACTTACGTCGAACCGCGTTATGTTTGTATCGCGTCATCTCTAACAACGTCATAAGCACCATCGACAATAACGTCCCTTTTCATAGATAATGTCACATATACGAACTTCGATGTTCGCGGTACCGCGGTACCGCTCCTGAAGAGATGAAGTACTGATGAAGTGTCTCTTGTCATTCAATAGAGATTTTGACAGCCATATCTTAGGGAATAAGGGCTAATTTATTAACAATTTGTAAGAAACTATCGCCTTAACAACTTTAGTGTTGGAATAATATAAAATACTCGCAAAGAAGCGAAAGATGTATGAAATCCTGCGGCGCTTCCGCCTTTCTCGAACAATGATAGCAGAGACCATTTTACCAAAACGCGTAAGATGTAAGAAATCCTGCGGCGCTTATTGTTTTTTCGAGTTGATAAAGATTGTATGGGAGAAAAATATCTTCGTTTTTCTTTCGGATGGCACTCACGCTTGCAGTGGTCCGAACTGGTCCGAGATATCGTGTCTGTGAGCAGTGTCTATGTGTGCGTTGATCGTGCGCGCTTTGTATGGAGATTGATTTCTGTATCTGTCTATTTTGTGCTTTGACTGTCTCCCTGACTCGTCTAGGAACTCTCTGGTTACATGTTCGAAATAGAATTTAAATTAAGAACTGACACTAAGCCAGCCAGGAATCTCAAAAAGTCTGTGAAGGTCAGAACTTTCACCCTACACCCTCGACCTCGTCGACACTTACCATCAGGTGCGACTGAGGTCAAACGCTGGTCCAGTCTTGTTAAAAATAAAATGCTATTGTCAGAATTTGAACCCAAAATCCCCTGCGGCACACCGAACAGGCTACAAGGCCGTTTCCAGTAAAAGTAACATTATCGCAATGGTGCCGTGCGTCAAATGTAGCCCTTTACTAAGACTTTGAAGGTAAAAAGTTATACGTCATACACGGAGGCTTTCGCAGCGAAGTGGATTCAAATAAGGAACTATACAAGAGATGTAATGACAACGTCTGTACCGGGTGTGGCCTGTAATAGGAGCAAAAATTTTAGGGATCGCTTCTAAACCACGAACGTAACAACATTTGTTCTACAACTTTAAATAATTGGGTAATTTATGTACTTGTGATTTTTTTCGAACAAACTAAATAGTATTTTCAATGAACAGCATCCAATAGTCTAGTTGACGTTTACTGTCAGCCTACAAACTACTTAGTTTTCGCCATACATTGCTTGCTTGGAAAATCTTTTTTTATTAATATTTTTTAAACTAAAAGTTGAATAGATAACATATACTTGAGAAAACACGACGAGGACATCAGGTGTTCGACGTTTTAGTTTCATTTATTAAACTATTAGTTATTTTCAAAAGTCGTAGAACAAATGTTGCTACGTTTGTGGTGTAGAAATGATGCCTAAAGTTAATGCTCCTATTACAGGCCACACCCGGTATAAAACCGCGTTCCCTGCTGGCTAACACATTAGCGACATCTATCACGTTTAACAGCAGTACGTCGCAGTGCTATTGGACGCGGGTATGTCCTTAAACTACGTCCAACAATGAGAGGTAGGGCACAGCGATGACCATCACGCTTGAATCTGGGGCAGCCCAACTGGGGAAGTACCTCCTCTTTACAGAAGACCACAACCATAATAGCACTGCTACCTTTCAGGTATGCAGTGTTGTGTTCCTGATGGTGAGTAAGGTTCCCAGAGCTCCAACCCCCCTTAAAGGCCGGTAACGCGCTTGTGACTCCTCTGGTGTTACGGGTGCCCATGGGCGACGGTAATTGCTTACCACCAGGCAATCCGTCTGCTCGTTTGCCGCCTATGTCATAAAAAAAAAATTAGTTCTTACAGATGTCTCGCTGACAAAATAAGTCAACATGTGTCCATAGATGGCGCTGTGCCACATCGTACAGTCAGCCAAAAATGTGTTCTACAACCCTATGGTCGTTCGTTTGCACGTCATGAGGCTAGAAGGTCGAATTTCCCTGGCAATAACATTATCTCAGTGACTTTAGCTTACTAGCGACCCGCCTCGGCTTCGCACGGGTGCAAAGCTGATATTAGTATTTCTCCACTATTTAATGGATCTTCAATCACTCTATCTATTAAAAAAACGGCATCAAAATCCGTTGAGTAGTTTTAAATATTTAAGCATACATAAGGATATAGGGATATAGAAAGGGACTTTCTTGGACCCAACCTCCCTTAGACTGGCGACTCGTTTGCGCCTTGGAGTTTCGGTATGTACGCCACATACATGCTTTTGTGGCACGGACGTGGACCGACTGGGACACCATGGATTATCTTATCAGAAAAGTGCAGGCCGTTTTTCTAGACACGCAACGCTTAATGACATAATCCGTCGGTCTCTTGCCACCATCAATGTGCCTGCTCTTCTTGAGCCGACCGGCATTGTCAGAGATGATGGCAAGAGGCCTGATGGAGTGTCTTTGGTTCCTTGGAGCTTGGGACGGATGCTGGTGTGGGATGCTACCTGTGTAGATACCCTAGCGCCGTCCCATCTCCAACGAACTAATGTAAAAGCGGGTACAGCGGCGGAAAATGCCGAAATTCTTAAACGTAACAACATTTTGTACCGTTTGGCGTAGAGACGCTAGGTCCATGGGGTCCCAGCGCGCACAAACTTTTTGCAGAAATCGCGAAGCGTCTGGTTGATGTAACTGGTGACCGAAGAGCTGGCGGCTTCCTCACACAACGTATCAGCATTGCGATACAACGAGGAAATGCCGCCAGCATCCTTGGTACAATGCCTCTAGGGTTTTTTTTAGATTTTATACTGTAACTAGTTAAGTACTTGTAGTTATCATAATACGATTGTAATTTCTGTAAATAAATGTAACTAAGTGTCGAAAGGGACTTTGTTTTATACTATGTAGTGATAATATTTACGTCATGCCAAGTGTCAAGTTTGAACTATCGCAGCTAAATCGCCTCGTTCAAGCATTGTCTCGATTGAATCGACCAATCCGAAAACAGCCAATGTTACTATGTGTATAAATAAATCAATATTTCGGGACAATCTTACACAAATCGACCTAGCCCTACGGTAAACTCAGTAAAGCTTGTGTTGTAGGTACTAGACGATGATATATATAATAGATAGATACATATAAATACTTAAATACATAGAAAACACCCATGACTCAGGAACAAATATCTGTGCTCATCACAATAATAAATGCCTGGGAATCGAACCCAGGACCTTCGGCTTCATAGGCAGGGTCACTACCCACTAGGCCAGAGCGGTCGTCAAACTGACTTTGACTATATTCGAACTAAGCGATTCAAACTTGTCAGTGATGCCTTCTTTTTCAATAGTAAAAAGTTTCTCTTGAAAAAGATCGTAATGGTTTAAAATTGCAAAATAATACATTATCGCATTGATAATAAAAGTCAAAATAACATAACCCATGACTTCAAATGTTATAATTGACAACCGTCCTAAATGTGCACGTGTTTATGAGAGGTAGGACACAGCGATGTACCATCACGCTTGATTCTGAAGAAGCCCAACTGGGGAAGTACCTCCTCCTTACAGACCACAGCCATAATAGCACTGCTACCTTTAAGGTATGTAAGTAGTGTTGTGTTCCTCAAGGTGAGTAAGATTCCCAGAGGGGTTAGAGAACCCCACTTAAAAACCGGCAACGCGCTTGTGACTCCTCTGGTGTAACGGGTGCCCATGGGCGACGGTAATTGCTTACAATCAGGCAATCCGTCAGCTCGTTTGCCATAAAAATCTGAATTTCTAGTATTCAAGATACCATTAGTCATTAAAATTAGCAAAAAACTTACCTTCGTCGGAAGGTCTGTTTAAGGCCAATTAATTAATCTAGACATTATTAATTAGGATAACTCATTAGACGCAAAAAATATCGCGAATTCTTCACGGGTCGTAAGTTAGGTCGAAAAAGTGACAAATGTTAAAAAAAAGTGAAAAAACTAGTATTTATAATTCCGGTGCACCCGAGCGGAAACGGTTTGAATATTTGATCTGTTGTAAAAACATTTCAGTTGGCCAGAGACAAAATGTTTTTTTTAAGGGATTAAAGTTGGTGTTTACCTTCTTGTGCTATTGAGACCCGAGCTAGCGAAAGATTACAAACTTGAGCATCAAGTTGCGAGTGGTTCATAGAATAAGGGTTGGGAGGGTTTCAAGACACGAGAGCGGAACACATTTTGCTGCCGCGTTAAACACACGACTTTTCACCCCACTACAAGCAAGGAAAAAAACTATTAAAAAATGTAAAGGAATCCATTAGTTAACATTAAAAAAAAACAACATCCAACGGGCTAACGTCAAAAAGCATTAAATTAATAACAAGCAATTTGTATATTATTACTTGATATTACTTACTCGTGTGAATAAAATGCTAATTTGCTATGTGATTTTAAAGAAGAAAACAGTTCTTCCCGAGCTAGTGAGATAAAAGTTTTTTTCTAAATTTAGTCGTCATTCAAAGTAAAAAAAAAAAACAATAAAACTAGCTGTTGTTTGCAGTAAGGTTTAGATTTGAGTGAGGAATTAAACACGTCTTGTTGCTAGGAATTTTGTAATGCGACCAAAGAATAAATGCATGTACATTAATGTCGATAAGTATGGAGATAGGTAGCTATATAGCTATATTTTTTGATATTTTAATAATTAATTAATTGAAAATAAATGAATGACATATTCGTATACTATGTATTTAAATTCATGAAAAATATTAATTTGTAAAAACAACAAAATACGCAACAAAAACCATTAATTGTTAAAACTAACAAAATACTTAAGAAAACAAAACGAGGTAGGCGGGATTTGAACCCATTTGCAAAATGCCGCATTTCCTAGGCCAATAAGATGCCTATGTAACAATTATAAAACTTTTACGTTTGCACGTGTTTTGTTTTTTTTTTGACGACTGGTCTGGCCTAGTGGGTAGTGACCCTGCCTATGAAGCCGATGGTCCTGGGTTCAAATTCCAGAAAGGCCGTTTATTTGTGTGATGAGCACAGATATTTGTTCCCGAGTCATGGGTGTTTTCTATGTATTTAAGTATTGATCAATGATCTATCTATTATGTATATCGTCGTCTAGTACCTACAACACAAGCCTTACTGAGCTTACTGTAGGACTAGGTCGATTTGTGTAAGATTGTCCCGAAATATTTATTTATTTTATTTATTACTAAAAAAAAACACTTTACTACCTATTACAAAATTTCGCCAAACTGCGCAAGTTTGTTGGCGAATAAATTACACCTATAATATTTTATCACACTAGATGTGTTACCGAAATACACTAAAGTGCCATTAAAAACGGGTCACCTGTGTAGACAATTGGTGCGTGTTGGCTCGCATAATTTTGATTGTCCTAATTCATTATTAGTCATAAATCCATCATTTGACATAGTTCATTTTTTTCCAAGTGTTGGAATTATCATTAAAAAAGTTAAAAGTATTTTTGGTTAGGTTAGGTTTGTTTTATAATAAACCGGAAAACTTTTAATGTTCAGAAAAAAACGCATTATAACAATTGATCATTATGGCAAACGATTAGTTTATGACAATCAATAATTATGCGATCCAATACGGACCCCAGTCTGTTACCAGACGACGAATACATTGCACTTCCTATTTACATACATCATATATTTCAGCCGTATGCAGTCCACTGCTGGACATACTCGTAAACCTCCCCCAATGACTTGTATCATCTTGGGGGTAGTTGCCATATTTCTGCACTGTTGCAAGCGCCATCCTCACGGAATAACTGAAGTACTCCGGGTATGTCCTTAAACTACGTCCAACAATTAGAGGTAGGGCACAGCGATGACCATCACGCTTGAATCTGGGGCAGCCCAACTGGGGAAGTTCCTCCTCCTTACAGAAGAACACAGCCATAATAGCACTGCTACCTTTCAGGTATGCAGTGTTGTGTTCCTGATGGTGAGAAAGGTTCCCAGAGCTCCAACCCCCCTTAAAGGCCGGCAACATGCTTGTGACTCCTCTGGTGTTACGGGTGCCCATGGGCGACGGTAATTGCTTACCACCAGGCAATCCGTCTGCTCGTTTGCCGCCTATGTCATAAAAAAAAAATGTCGTGGTCAAACCACACTCCGTAGCGATCTACCCTCTTTCTAATGCGCTTTGTTTGTTGAATGTCAGTTTCACTACTACCGTCCACATTCTCACTTGATACTCGATCGCAATCACGACAAACAATACTCACTGCGTCATTTCACACATTTTGTTGCTCTGCCTATTTGATCAATTTAAAATGATCTCAGAGTCGCGCATGCGCGGAAGTTAAGCTTTCCAATTTAGGTTTCTGTTATTGTAGAATTAAAAATTTACGGGTGCTGTGCAGACGCATTTTATGACAAAGATGGCAAACCAGCAGACGGATTGCCTTATGGTAAGCAGTTATCGTCGCCCATGAGCACCCGCAACACCAGGAGCGTCGCGCGCGTTGCCGGCCTTTAACGCACCACGAGGGTTGTTTCACACGGACCACAACCACACCACGTCGCAGCGTCAAAATGTGGTCACGCAGTGGTTACGTGTGAATTGTGTAGTTGCTGGCCGTTGCCACAGACGTGGCCGATAATGACTGCAAAATGTGGTACGTGTGAATTGTACTATTTATTTCTAATACAAAATTTGCACCTGACCACGTGGTCGCGCTTGTCGCGTGGTTGTGGTTGTCGCGTGGTTGTGGTTCGTGTGAAATGACCCTTAAGATAGAGTATGCTCTTTTCTTGAAGGTTATTGTTATATTGTTCACGTTTCCGTATTTGAGTCAACCATTTTACAACTTAAACAACCGGCATGCATGTTGGGTCATGCTCAGGTAGAAGTAGGTTTTCGAGGAGTGATTTAAAAACGATTCCATCGATAAAAAAAGTCCTGGAAAGTCTTTATTTAGCTGTACTTTCTCGAATTTTTACACATTGTTTTTTTTATTATTATTTATTTAATCATACGGTAGTACAGTCGACTACAAAGATATGTATACACTTTTGTACCTTATTACATAGTATTAAGGTGAAAAAATGTATACATATATCTTTGTAGTCGACTGTACATGCTTAAGCAATATGTTTTGTTATCGCCAAAAGGTTTTTTTTTTTTAAGTAAGGGTTTAAAAGTTGGATGGGATCATAATATGTAGGCTGAAGAGCTGGCGGCTTCCTCGCACAACGTATCAGAATTGCGATACAACGAGGAAATGCCAGCATCCTTGGTGCAATGCCTCGGAGGCTTTTTTGGACACACTACACAGCTCGTTTCTCTTTTACTTCAATCAAAGCGTTATGAGAGTGACAGAGAGAATCGCGTTTCGATGTTTTGCGGATTAGAGTGGTCGCGAACCATGCTGAGTGGCGTGCATATGGGGAGGCCTATGTCCAGCAGTGCAAATACAGGCTGATGATGATGATTGATGTCTCTATAAGAAGATATGATACCTATATATCGTCGTCTACCTACAACACAAGCCTTACTGAGCTTACCGTAGGCTAGGTCGATTTGTGTAAGATTGTCCCGAAATATGTATTATTTATTTAAAGCACCTGGTCTATGAAATGAAATGAAATGAATTCGTTTATTTGTATAATTCTATGTAGCAGTAACGTGTGTACACGCATGTCGGCGTTCTATATTCAAATGTTGACGTAAGTTTTTTTTTTTTTTTTATGATATAGGAGGCAAACGAGCAGACGGATTGCCTGATGGTAAGCAACTACCGCCGCCCATGGACACTCGCAACACCAGAGGAGTCACAAGTACGTTGCCGGCCTTTAAGATCCCTATACGCTCTTTTCTTGAAGGTTTGGATGTCATATCGGTCCGGAAATACTGCACAGTTCCATACTAATTCTCCGCACAACTACATATTATACATGGTGGTTCAGGTAAGCTTATCACCTGGGGTTTCTTTTGACGGACAGAACACCGACGTTTTGACGTTTCTAGAACGACATTGTACAGTCAGCGTCATATAGTTGGTAGCATTCAAAGTACTCAAATAGTTCGGTACACCATACTAATTCTATGGTGTACCGAACTTTTTGAGTACTTTAGATGCTACCAACTATATGACGCTGACTGTACTCGTGGTGTCGAAAGAAGACATTCATCAGTTCCGTATAAATTACTATGCGCAAGCAAAGTCACGGGCAAACACTAGTGAGCGTAAAAATTGCTACTTTTACGGCCCAGCCACGACAATGCGCGACTTGCGGCGCGGCAAGCGTTTTATCTGTTCGTTGCGCGGTTGTGGCGCGGTCAAGACGCGCAATGCACTGCGGTTAGTTGGTATCACACGCAATGAACAGATAAAACGCTTGCCGCACCGCTATTCGCGCAGCCCCGGACCATCCGGACCGGAGCACCGGATTTGGACCCGGGTATGTCCTTAAACTACGTCCAACAATGAGAGGTAGGGCACAGCGAAGTACCATCACACTTGAATCTGGAGAAGCCCAACTGGGGAAGTACCTCCTCCTTACAGAAGACCACAGCCATAATATTCCTTTCAGGTATGTAGTGTTGTG
Source organism: Grapholita molesta (assembly GCA_022674325.2). Classification (NCBI taxonomy): domain Eukaryota; kingdom Metazoa; phylum Arthropoda; class Insecta; order Lepidoptera; family Tortricidae; genus Grapholita; species Grapholita molesta. The sequence continues at coordinate 6,225,133 of CP053145.2, read as the reverse complement.
TTCCTGATGGTGAATAAGGTTCCCAGAGCTCCAACCCACTTATAGGTCGGCAACGCGCTTGTGACTCCCTTGGTGTTGCGAGTGCCCATGGGCGACGGTAATTGCTTACCATCAGGCAATCCGTCTGCTCGTTTGCCACCTTTGTCATAAAAAAAAAGCGTCGTGGCTGGGCCGTTAACACCGCGTTTTTTTCCAATATAAAAAAAGTTTTTCCATTCAGAATCACGAGCGATTTCCATTCCATGGCCGAAAAAAATCATGTTTCATAGGCAGTGCTTGGACAAGGCATCGCAGAAACAGATATGGACATGAAACAAGACTATACGTACCTATAGAGTCAGTCAGTTGGTCTACCCCTTACATTTCATTAAATTGTCGAAAGGGCCTCTGCGCGTTGGCTTGATCCGGCTCTACGCCTCCCAAATGTCCGGAACACCATAGTTCCGTGTACGGAAAATACTTCAGATTATTATTATCTAAAGCGGATATTATCATAATTTAACATTTTACCTTTTTAGTTGCATATCTGTCATGGATTTGTCAAAGTGTCGTGCTTAAAACAGTTGTGTGGTGATAATTTAAATTAATACAATTATTTGCTTAATTATGATTATATTTAAATATTTTAAATATGGTGCAACCATCAGCTTTAATAAAAATGTTAATGGAATTACCTTCATACAGTAATGAATGTCATTGATAAATTAGTAGTTTATGTATTTGTGCATAATGAAGGGCATCTTCGGCTCGTTTCATAAACCCACACTCTTGTTGTAATGCCTAATTATGTATAGTTGCATACACTGCTTTATCTACACACATATCATAAATGTTTTAAGATGGGTTCAGGAACCGTTGAGAAATGACCTGCAGTATTACTAGTGTTACTTGAAACATTAAAAAGGCAACGAACAAAACAAATGACAGCTTGGAATGGCGGCGTTGCGCATTTCATATCTCAGTCAAATATTTTTTTAAACCATAGACAAGCGAATGAACTCCCTATTCTATTGTCACTCGAGTTCTTATGTCGTTCGATTTATATTAAAAAACATAACGAATTGGCGTTTCGTATCAATTACTGTTTTAATATCTATAGATACTAGAATAGACACCCCACTTGAATTTGACAGATGTTCCAAATTTAAACTCATAACCTACGGATTTCAGTAGGTAATGTTAACATTACATCTCCATTCATTTCTGATGGTTGGTAATGCTGGGCATTGCCTACGGTTTCTGGACGCATTTTAGGGCACTTATGATATGTACGTAGATAAAGAAAATTATGGCCGAAATTGTCGATGCTCGATGTTCGCGGTAGACAGCCAACTGTACTCAGCAACCCTCTTAGCTGTACATTGGTAGACCTTATTATATAAGGCATAAGGTCCACCGATATACATCTAAGAGTGTTGCTAGGTGTACACATTACAGATAACCTTGCTCCAGATACCGCGCTCGAAATTAATGTTATATAATCGATGCACCATTATGATCGATACCGTAACGAATGTTATGCCATTGTTGCATAAAAACTCGCGTTCCGTGGCAAAAAATATTCTATTATAATCCAATGTTAGATTACACTACTGTTGTACTGTGATTCACTGTTATGAATAATTATTTTTATATTTTATGACGAAGGTGGCAGACGGATTGCCTGATGTTTAGCAATTACCGTCGCCCATGGGCACCCGTAACACCAAAGGAGTCACAAGCACGTTGCGGACCTTTAAGGGGTTGGAGCTCTGGGAACCTTACTCACCATCAGGAACAACACTACATACCTGAAAGGTAGCAGTGCTATTATGGCTGTGGTCTTCTGTAAGGAGGAGGTACTTCCCTAGTCGGGCTTCTCCAGACTTAAGCGTGATCGTACTTCGCTGTGCCCTACCTCTCATTGTTGTTTAAGGACATACCCGGGTCCAATAGTCCGGGTACATGTTATCTGAAACTGTAACTCAAACATTCATTCAGTAAGTAGATCACAAGGGCACTTTTACACGTCGAGTATACAAAAGTAAAAGAGAAAAATAAAAACTACACCGGTTCTAACCCTTCACCTCTGACGCGAGAAGCATTTTGAGTTTTACCGGCAACTCGGCGGGACTTATTTTTTCAAAACAGTATTACAAAAGAGATCTTAAACATACATAAAAATGCGTTATTCTATAAGAAAACATATCCGATAATTAGGAATAGGAAAGATAAAAATAATGACTTAAGTCAAGTCCAACTTTGACTGCTTAGAACGAAGTTAACAAAACGTTTGATATGCTTTCTTATCTGAACTGTGTCCTTTACTTTAATTATCAAATTACAATAATTCGTCATCTTACAATTGTATTTATTTACAGAAATTACAATCGTATTATGATAACTACAAGTACTTAACTAGTTACAGTATAAAATCTAAAAAAGGCCTTTAAGGCACTGTACAAAGGATGCTGGCGGCATTTCCTCGTTGTATCGCAATGCTGATTCGTTGTCCCACATTCGTAATTTTTATCTTTCATATCTTTAGCTTTTCCTCGCGACTTTGTCTGCTAGCCATGTCTGTCTTTAAACTATGGTTGCGGGATAAAAATTATCCTATGTCCTTTCTCGTAGCTCAAACTCCCTCCATACCAAATTTCATCCTAATTGGTTCAGCGATTTAAGAGTGAAGAGGTAACAGACAGACAGAGATACTTTCGCATTTATAATATTAGTATGGATATAATACGAGCTAAGCTAGGCATTATAATAACTGCTCTAGGTTAAATCTAAGGCCCTTGAGGCATTGTACCAAGGATGCTGTCATTTCCTCGTTGTATCGCAGCTGATATGTTGTGCGAGGAAGCCGCCAGCTCTTCACCAGTTGCTTCAACCAGATGCTTCGCGATTTCTGCCAAAAGTTTGTGCGCGCTGGGACCCCATGGACCTAGCGTCTCTACGCCAAACGGTACAAAATGGTACTCTCTGCCCAGGCTCTTATATTTGTTACGTTTAAGAATTTAGGCATTTTCCGCCGAAGTTTACAAAATGGTACGAGTCTTCTTATGACTCTGGATTTCTGGAACTACCTGTGTTGATCTTACAAATAAATGCTCTTACTACGCTTTTAGCACAGGCCCGGTACCGCGAATATCGAAGTTCGTATATATCGAGTATGTTTCTTTTACTCCAATTAAGGCGTCATGAGAGTGACAAAGACAATCGTCCGAAGTTTACGACATATATTTTTTTTTTTTATGACATTGGCGGCAAACGAGCAGACGGATTGCCTGATGGTAAGCAATTACCGTCGCCCATGGGCACCCGCAACACCAGAGGAGTCACAAGCGCGTTGCCGGCCTTTAAGGGCGGTTGGAGCTCTGGGAACCTTACTGACCATCAGGAACACAACACTACATACCTGAAAGGTGGCAGTGCTATTATGGCTGTGGTCTTCTGTAAGGAGGAGGTACTTCCCCAGTTGGGCTGCTCCAGATTCAAGCGTGATGGTCATCGCTGTGCCCTACCTCTCATTGTTGGACGTAGTTTAAGGACAAACCCGGGTCCAAAGCGTAGTTTTCGCGGTAGAGCCGGTTTCATAGGCAGGGTCACTAACTAGGTCACACCTGTCGTATGTAGTGTGATTATTTTCATCATCATCAGTCATAACATCTTCCGAAGGACGCCCACTGCTGGACATAGGCCTCCCCCAAACCGACCAGTGACCAATTTTACGCCACTCACATCCAGTGTATTCCCGCTATATTTACCACCTTGTGAGGGGTCTTCCCACGCTTCGCTTGAATAATTCACTATAACCTCATTAAATTAATAACTAAATCAATCAATTATTCGCATAAGTGCACATTAAATGTTAATAATGCAAACATTCCGACAACATTATTTCCTCAATTTTTTAAACAAAACTCACTCTTATTGCTTTAAAATAAGGTCTTTTGCACACGCAATTAAGTTGTTTCGTATATTTAATACAAATTAGTCACGGGTGATGTTAACCTAAAATAAGCTGTATGGTGTTGTAATAAGGTTCATAGCAAATGCAGATAAATGACCTCGTTAGATTTGACAGTGTCTGAGGGCGCGGTTTCACTGCAAGCGGTTAAGTTTAAATTATTTTTAAATAGGTTAAATACTAAGAAAAACTATTCTTAATATTTATTTATTAAAGGATATTTATAGATTTTTTTTTATGCAAAGGTAGCAAACGAGCAGACGGATTTCCTGGTGGTATGTAATTACCGTCGTCCAAGGGCACCCGTATCACCAGGGGAGTCACAAGCGCGTTGCCGGCCTTTAGGGGGGCTGGAGCTCTGGGAACATTACTCACCATCAGGAACACAACACTATATATCTGAACGGTAGCAGTGCTATTATGGCTGTGGTCTTCTGTAAGGAGGAGGTACTTCCCCAGTCGAGCTTCTCCAAACTCAAGCGTGATGGTATTTCGCTGTGCCCTACCTCTCGGTTTTAGGACATCCCGAGTATGTGTTCAAAATATTAAAATAATATATTTATTTATTCACCGCCAAAAGAAGCCCTTTTAACTTAGCTCCTGCTTTACAGAATTTATCCTTAGTAATTTCGGACCATCTCGAGCTAATTGGGTTTATAATAACCACAAATCGATACTTTGGTGCCACTATTGAAGCCAAAGGGAAAGCTGCTGCTAGAAAACTTAGGGTGTTATATAATCTAAAACTTTACCAAGCTCAGATTCGATCCTGTATACTGTTAGTAGTACCGTTGCCGCCTTTGGGAGGGGTCTGCCAAGTATCATCAGCTGGCCGCTTTGGATTCAATAGAGCACAGAACTCACAGACTTATTAGTGATCATCAGTTGGTGAGAGTAAGGTTACAGAGCCTTGAGCAGCGTCACAGGGTTGCTAGTTTGTCTTTGTTTTACAGGATACATTTTGGAGAGTGTGCACGATTTAATTCGTTAAACCTTACGTTGCCAATATTCCATTCACTCGCACGAAGCGATTCGCTTCTACCACCCTAATGCGGACTGCTAAGGAATGGAATTCGCTCCCTTCGTCTGTATTCCAGGAAAGATATTAGTTGGGTCTTTCAAGGCAAGGGTGAATAGGCTGTTACTGAACCAGCGTGCTACACCCTCGACCTCGTCGACACTTATCGTCAGGTGTGACTAAGGTCAAACGCTGCTCAGTCTTGTATAAAAAAAAAATAGATGTGGACCGGATGTTCTCGACACTTGTTCTTAAGTATATGTAGTAAATTAGAAAGAAAGAAAGAAGAAAGAAAAGAAAGTAAAATTGTTTATTTGGCGAAATAAAATTAACACAGAAAAGAACATTACAGGATGTGACTACAAATAAAACACCAAACAGGATGCCACTCAGCATGAGTCGTTACATGACTGGCCATGCAGCGACGCTGATTTTCAGTGCACCCCAAAAAAAAACAGAAATATAAAATAATACACATAGTAAAAAGTATTATCACTATGACAAAAGTAAACATTATATAAATTTCAACTTACACATCTATAAAACGACACTGAAATAAATGTGAACATCTGAACATAAAATACAGGTATATAAAATACAGGTGTATATAGAAACTGGAAAAATGAATTAAGAAAACTAAACAGGAAGGAAGTAAAGCTGAGTAGGTACAAACACGTCCACTTAGGTATTAGCAGATTGCTGTAAGGTTAAATACTTTTTAAGATTTTTCTTAAAAGAGACTATGGACTTACAGTTTCTGATTGGGGGTGGTAAGTTGTTCCAACATTTCGTAGCAGCATATTGAAAGCTGCCACGAAAAGCGGACGTACGGTGTTGTGTGCCTATAAGCCTAAGCGCACCTCGTACTAAACACTTTGAGAACTTAAGTTTAGCAAATAGATATGACGGTTCTTGTTTATGAATCACTCCAAATAGAAGAGAAGCAAAGTGCGAGGTACGTCTGGAGGCCATATTCAACAATTTATGGTTATTTAGAAACGGAGTGATGTGAGAGCGTCGAGGAACAGTGAAGCAAAAACGTGCGCAAGCGTTTTGAACACGCTGTATTAGGCGGGAGGTACGAGCTAGCAAGCATCCACCAAAAACAGCATCGGCATAACTTAATTTAGAAAGAATAAGCGTGTCACAAAGATTTATGCGCAGGTCGACGTTAATAAAATCACGTACGCGATACAGGACTTTGAGTCTATAAAAACAGTTGCGGACAAGATCCGCCACGTGTTCTTCAAACCGTAACTTATTGTCCATAACAAGACCGAGATTACGAGCAACGGAAACGTATTCTAGTTGTTCGCCCATGATTGAGACTGGCGGCGGTGTTAGATCATTTAACAGTTTATCTGGTCCAAACATTATTAACTTGGATTTACTCGAGTTCAGAACAAGATTGTTTGCCTTACACCACAGAGCAATGTCTTTGAGGTCGGAATTCAGATTATCTACTTTAGAGTTCAATTCATTATGTTTAAATGTGATATATATTTGTAGGTCATCAGCGTATTGGTGATAGTTACAGTAATTTATATTTTTTGTGATGTCTGTCTGTATATAATGAAAAGTAACGGACCTAAAATAGAGCCTTGAGGAACTCCCCGTACAACAGGCAAGGAACTGGATAGTGATATTTTACCACTTTCATCTCTTAGTTCGACCGATTGAGAGCGTCCGGTGAGATAACTGGAAAACCAATTCAAGGAACGTGAGTCAAATCCGTAAAATGATAGCTTAGATAATAGGAGTGTAGTGTTAATGGTATCAAATGCACGAGAAAAATCTAATAGCGCCAGCATGACATTTTCACCATTGTCTCGAGCAGCCAAGATATCATCAACCACATCAAGCAAAGCAGTGGTTGTGCTACGAGATTTTCTGAAACCAGATTGCTTTTTAGGTAAGATGTCATTAGCTTCAAGATATTCTGTTAATTGTAAGTAAACAGCTCTTTCTATAATTTTTGACATAAAAGGCAGAATACTAATTGGACGAAGGTCTTTAAAATTGACTGGGTTAGGTATTTTTGGTATCGGTTTAATTAAGGCTGACTTCCATGATTCGGGAAAGGTACCAGTTTCAATAGATTTGTTAATAATGCTAGTAATTAATGTAAGCGTGTGAGGCAGCGTTAATAAAATCATATTCAAGCTAATGCCGTCAGTCCCCTGCGCGTTAGTGGTAAATGACTTAATTATATTGAATACGTCTGTTTCTGTTATTGGTCTGAGAGAAAAAACTGTGGCACCCTGTCTATCGAATTCATATTTTGTTAAAAAGGAAATGTCTACACTGTCATCTCCAGGTAGGGTAAGAAAGTGTTCATTTAGCTTTTCAGGGTTACGTAAATGTGCTGGTAAAACGGTATCCTTTTTCTTAAAGTTAACTACGTTTTTTATTTTATCCCATAAAATTAATTGAATATTTGATTGTATTAGTAATTGAGGTTTCGATCTACAGCTACTGCGGTCGCCAATCCACCTGCCAAGCGTGGCCACTATGGCAACTACCCCCCATGATGAGACAAGTCATAGAGGTATTTGTGGGAGGCCTGTCTAGCAGTGGACTGCATACGCCTGAAATGTATGTACTAGTGACCCGTAGAAACAATCCTTGACGAGGTATTGAACAATGTTTATAAACGCTTACAGCGTTTCTGTCGAGTATAAAATCGCTATCACTCGCGCTCCACCCTCTAACTAAACCAATATCGCTCGGGGGACAACCGGATATCATTGAAGGCTCTATCTAAACCTAACTTCAAACGTCACCCTTAATACAATATCATAAGGTTCACATTTGTACTACACGCCTTCGTTTTTTTTTTGGTCCACTTCCAGCTGCACCCTTAGCTTTAGGCGAAACGTGGGTAGTTTGTTCCGCAAGAAGTAAGAGCGAGACGGAATGCGCGAGGGTTCCGTTATAATTATGTTTCAAATTCTAATTTTTATTCGTGATAAACTACAATTACAAAACATTACAAAAATATAACATAAAAACAATTATAATATTTAAAAAAGTGTAAACTAAAAAGTTACCACGAAATTTTTTTTTTGGACCAGGGTATGTCCTTAAACTACGTCCAACAATGAGAGGTAGGGCACAGCGAAGTACCACGCTCGAGTTTGGAGAACCCCAACTGGGGAAGTACCTCCTCCTTACAGAAGACCACAGCCATAATAATGTTGTTGTGTTCCTGACGGTGAGTAAGGTTCCCAGAGTTCCAACCCCCTCTTAAAGGCCGGCAACGCGCTTGTGACTCCTCCGGTGTTGCGGGTGCCCATGGGCGACGTTAATTGCTTACCATCAGGCAATCCGTCTGCTCGTTTGTTGCCTATGTCATAAAAAAAAAAACTATGTCAGAGTTGGACTTAACTTAAGTAATTATTTTTATTTTCCCTTTGGTAGTAAATGTTTGTAATTGTCGGATGTTTTCTTATAGAATAACGCATTTATATGTATGTTTAAGATCTCTTTTGTAATACTGTTTTGAAAAAATAAGTCTCGCCGAGTTGCCAGTAAAACTCAAAATGCTTCTCGGGTCAGAGGTGTCGGGTTAGAACCGGTGTAGTTTTTATTTTTCTCTTTTACTTTTGTATACTCGACGTGTAAAAGTGCCCTTGTGGCCTACTTACTGAATAAACGTTTGAGTTACAGTTTCAGATAACATGTACCCGGACTATTGAACCCAGGTATGTCCTTAAACAACAATGAGAGGTAGGGCACAGCGAAGTACGATCACGCTTGAGTCTGGAGAAGCCCAACTGGGGAAGTACCTCCTCCTTACAGAAGACCACAGCCATAATAGCACTGCTACCTTTCAGGTATGTAGTGTTGTTCCTGATGGTGAGTAAGGTTCCCAGAGCTCCCACGCCCTTAAAGGTCGGCAACGCGCTTGTGACTCCCCTGGTGTTGCGGGTGCCCATGGGCGACGGTAATTGCTTACCATCAGGCAATCCGTCTGCTCGTTTACCACCTTAAGTCATAAAAAAAAACGAAATGGACCCGCCTCAGCATAAATGCTGACCCGAGAGTCAGCGCTGATCTTCCGGCGACCATTGTTGTGGGCCACGATAGCTGCTGTACAGCACTGCCCGGCGATATGTGAACGCAGCTATAATGGTTGCGGCCGCGTTACAGTGCCTTCAGCGCCATCTAGTGTTCGCAATGCGAAAATGTGTCATTATCTAGGAAAAGGGACCTTATTGTCGATGGCACTTACGTCGAATCGCGTTGCGTTTGTATTGTATCCTCTTGAACAACGACATAAGCGCCATCGACAATAAGGTCCCTTTTAGTAGATAATGTCACAAATAATATGTAAAGAAAAAAAAGGATCTAAAGATTAGTAATATTGTTTTCGATTGCCGCGATAATTACTCGTGAAATAAAACAACTGAAACAGATTATATCGCAAACTCAATCATTTATTCAGTAAGTAGGCCACAAGGACACTTTTACACGTCGAGGATATAAAAAGTTAAAAGGGATTTACTTTTTACAAAAAGTATTACAAAAAAAATCATTCTCATCTCATAAAAAAAAATCTTTAATTTCACTGTATGCCATACCTACTTTCTTATATACAACGACGGTGGCAAACAAGCATACGGCCCGCCTAATGGTAAGCAGTTACCGTGTGGAACTGCAACTGCAGAGGATTCACATGCGCGCTGCCTACCCTTTAAGAACCTATAACCTACTAGAACCTGGCTAAATATAATATATTGAGTGAATTACTTTGGTTTAAGTTATGTAATTCATTTTTGCATCTAGACATATAATGTTATTAAAATAAAATTGCATGTGCCCATATGTTTAATTGTGCAATGCGTGTTATAGAACTTAATGCTAATATGTTGCTATATGTGAGATCCTATAATTGGCTCTTTATTTCTATTTTTGTTATTATTAGCATAGTTATAGCTGTTGGCTCTCCATGTAATAAATAAAATAAAATAAAATATGCCCATTCTATAACGATAGACTGTAAAGGTTCCTATTTTAGACGGAACTCTAAAAAAAAGCAATTGTAACTTCAAATATATTACTAGTGACACACGGGGTTATGTGTACTTAATTAAATTGTGGTTTCCTTTGAAACTGGTTTATAAACAATGCCACGGTCTCGGCGGCCATTTTGACATGTTGGCGTCCTGTCAAAATGGCCGCCAACGTCTAGCTCATCTGAGTTTTAACACTACTACTGTCTGTACAGATTTTCGGGTTGTACCTCACAATGGCGGAGTCGTTTTATATATCTTATATATATATCTTTTGTTTTTTGGTCATTAACGTAGTTTAGTGTAATATTGTAAGCTTATTAGATTCATCATCATCATCATGTCAGCCGAAAGACGTCCACTGCTGGACATAGGCCTCCCCCAGAACGACCAGACCGATCCTGCGCCTTCCACATCCAGCGGTATCCCGCGACTCGGTCGTCGGTCCACCTTGTGGGAGGCCTACCTACGCTGCGTCTTCCAGTTCGTGGTCGCCACTCCAGAACCTTTCCGCCCCAACGGCCATCGGTTATGTGCGCAATGTGCCCCGCCCACTGCCACTTAAGTTTGGCGATCCGGAGGGCTATATCGGTAACCTTGGTTCTACTGCGGATGAAATCATTCCTGATGCGATCACGCAGAGACACTCCCAACATAGCCCTCTCCATTGCTCTTTGGGTGACTTTGAGACTTCTTATGAGGTCCCCTTCTTATGAGGCCCATAATTTATTATTGGATTGATTATTAGAACATTGGCCTTTCCCATCTTTCTGTACGGCTGCGAGGGATGGACTCTGAAAGCGGCAGATAGGAAAAGAGTCGACGCGTTCGAGATGTGGTGCTGGCGAAGAATGCTTCGGATTCCCTGGACAGCACGCCGCACTAACGTCTCAATACTGAAGGAACTCAAGCTAGATACACAACAGCGCCTTTCCTCAACATGTCTTCACAGGATACTTCAGTACTTTGGCCATATAGCACGTCGAAGTACTGATAATCTCGAAAAACTAATTGTAACCGGCAAGGTTGATGGTAGGCGTCCAAGAGGACCCAGTCCCACACGATGGTCAGACCAGGTCTCAAAAGAACTGCAGATGCCGATGTCACAGGCTCTCCATCAAGCTGAAGACCGCAATAAATGGAGAAGTCTATTGCAACGTTTCCGTCGAAGCCACGATCCTCAGCAGTGAGGGAACGACTTGAGGAGGAGGATTAGATTACTGTTTTGAAAAAAGTCCAGCCGAGTTTCTTGCAGGTAATAATCTTCATGGGTCAGAGGTGTAGGGTTAAAACCGGTGGTAGATGGTTTTGACGTTAATTGAAAAATTAAGACCTTTTATGTTATTATGTTTTGTAAAGCGAAGGACAGTGGAAGTTAGGTCTAAATATCTCCTTAGTTAAAGTACCTATTAATCTTGCCCCGTGTAAAAATATAAGATAATGTTGATTTGTATAATGTTTGTAATAATGTTAATGCTCAAATGTTTTTTTTTACACTAACACCTATGTTGCTACACCCTATCAGAGTGCATGTATATATTTATGTATTTAGGGTTGCAAATAAAGATCTCTTATCTCTCTCAAAAAATCTTTCGAAGGACCTGCGGCGTTCGAGACGCCTTAACCTTTATTACAGTGTACGGGTGGCGTGAGCCGCGAAGCTGGAGATTCGGGTTCGAATCCAGTCTGGAACGCCGGAGCCACGCTTTTTCTTAAAAAATCAAAGCATTTCATAAAAAATAATTTGATTTGTTCTTAGTTTAATTTACCTACGTAAACTTGATAATTTTTGATTTCGGATGGAGATAGTGACCTAATGAAGGTTTAAGCAATTACCTGATGATTTTCACTCGACCTTATGCAAATTAATTGTTATCAGATATTATCATTACATCAAGGTTTCAGATAATAAGTTAGGTTATAACATTATCATATTATAAATTGGTATAAATGACATATACCCTGCTTATGACGCCGATGTTCCTGGGTTCAAATCCTAGTAAGGCCATTTATTTGTGTGATGAGGACAGGTATTTGTGACATTATCTAAGAAAAGGGATCTTATTGTCGATGGCGCTTATGTCGTTGTTCAAGACGATACAATACAAACGCAACGTGATTCGACGTAAGTGCCATCGACAATAAGGTCCCTTTTCCTAGATAATGACACATTTATGTTTCTGAGTCATGGGTGTTTATACTGTCGCTCCTACACTTATTTAATAGCAATAACATGAAAGTGAAATTAAAGCAAATCTTTTTTACCGGAAAGGTCTTAACTACATTTACTTCTTTTTATTGTCCGACCTCAAGGCAACTGCACCTTTCATTGACCGCATAAGTGAATAGATTTTTTTTTATGATATAGGAGGCAAACGAGCAGACGGATTGCCTGATGGTAAGCAACTACCGCCGCCCATGGACACTCGCAACACCAGAGGAGTCACAAGTACGTTGCCGGCCTTTAAGATCCCTATACGCTCTTTTCTTGAAGGTTTGGATGGTATATCGGTCCGGAAATACTGCACACGACAATTTATTCCAGAGTTTTGCTGTGCGAGGCAGGAAGTTTCTAGAATAACGCACAGTTGAGGACTGCCAAGCATCTAAGTGGTGATGATGGAAGTGTTGTCGTGTAGAGCGCTGGCGGAAGGAAGCAGCAGGGATTAACCCGAACAATTCCTCGGAGCACTCTCCGTAGTAGGTGCGGTAGAAAATGCAGAGTAAGGCCACATCTCTACGCAGTGCCAAGGAGTCAAGCCGGTCAGAGATATCCTGGCTGCCGACAATTCTAGTCGCTCTCCGCTGGATGGGAAATACTGGAGATGCGGATTCGAATTCTGCCCAGGACCGTAGCTCTCCTCGTCACTTTTTCATAAGTATATGTCATCTATTTCAATATTAAGCCCCATTCCATTTCAGTGACCTATTTCAGTTAGAGCGCTGGTAGCCTAGCGGTAAGAGCGTGCGACTTGCAATCCGGAGGTCGCTAGTTCAAACCCCGGCTCGTACTAATGAGTTTTTCGGAACTTACGTGCGAAATATCATTTGATATTTCCCAGTCGCTTTTCGGTGAAGGGAAACATCTGAGGGAACGGACTAATTCCAAAAAGGCCTAGTTTACCCTCTGGGTTGGAAGGTCAGATGGCAGTCGCTTTCGTAAAACTAGTGCCTACGCCAAATCCTGGGATTAGTTGCCTAGCGGACCCCAGGCTCTCATGAGCCGTGGCAAATGCCGGGACAAAGCGAGGAAAATGATGATGATTAAATTTTTGTGACCCTAGTAACAACAGATATAAGTGATTCACTTATACCATTTTTCACAAAGGTCGAAGATAAGTTTTCCGTACGAGTACATACATACATCATACATTTCAGCCGTATGCAGTCCACTGCTGGACATATGCCCCCCACAAATATGACTTGTATCATCTTGGGTGTAGTTGCCATAGTCGCCACGCTTGGCAGGCGGGTTGGCGACCGCAGTAGCTGTAGATTGGGCTTCGACGGACGCTGCTGCCCGTCCGTAGCATTTTTCCATTTGTCGCCTCTTACGACACCCGCGGGAGGATGTGGGGTGGTGCTATTCTAGTCAGCCGGCATCACACGGCACTATACGGGACGGTACGAGTACAATAGTACATTACATCAGAGGCCGGGAAAATTAGGGTTTCCGGCCAAGTGAGTATATACCGGATAGTGATACGAGGCCGGGAATCCGTTTTCACGACGAGGCATGTATAGTGCTTTTCTCAAACATACAATGAAACAAAAGAAATGCTTCAAAAAATTAAATTTGCAAAATCACAACTAACAATGAAATTGAAATGTATTAAAAATTAACATCAGCTGTTTGACACCCGTCATCTTTGCCCATTCGTCGAATCTTTTCATATAACGTCGCCTGCAAAGTTATATGAAATTCCATTTCCGTCCCCTTCAGTTGCCGCGCCAAAAAACCATACTTCTGAGTCTATTATAAGGAATGTAAAGACAATATTTCATTGCATGTATGAGAAAATAAAATTTACAAAATCACAACTAACAATGAAATTGAAATGTATTAAAAATTAACATCAGCTGTTTGCTATGACACCCGCCATCTTTGCCTCTGCATAGATAATCGTCAAATCGTTTCATATAACGTCAAATTCCATTTCCGATTCCTTCAGTTGCCGCGCACAGAAAAACATACTTCCGAGTCTATTACAAGGAATGTAAAGACAATATTCCATTGCACGTTTGAGAAAAACAATTTTTCTCACTATGTCCTTGTGGAACCGGAAAAACACTATTTTTCATTTTAGTTTATAACAATGGTGTCTATTTGACCCTATGTTTACATTATGTTGTAGAGTTCAAAGGTTTGGGAAAAACGTTATATATTTTCACAGTATATATCGCGAGTACCAAGTGTGGACGTAAAGTACTATTTGTATATTACGTTCGAAAAATTTTTTTTTAAATAGTGCCATCCATTTTTTTTTTTGCAGTCCGAATCATATGTATGGTATCAAAACGCAGTGTTCATTGAACTAATAAGTGCGGTGATATGTATATGTAAATAATAATAAATATCTTTTTCTTAAAAATAATATATGTAAATAATATGCCATAGAATTTTCAGGTAATTAAGTGTTCATTAAAGACATCAAAGCAATTATATTTTCTTATTCAAATTTTATTTCGTTTTAATATTTAATTGGTCACAAACGGATAAACTCACGTGTAATTATATCGCACTAACACATATATGTTTGGTGAGTGATACACCGTCACCCTGGTGTGTCCGGACTCGGCTTGAAAATGGTTACCAGAGCTTACCCGAAACATGTCCTAGTGCGATATAATTACACGTGAGTTCGTCCGTTTGTAGAAATAGTTGCAGGCGTTCATATGCTATGCTTAATGCTTACCCATCAAAAGGGCCGTATGCTTGTTTACCACCGTTTTTTCTCTCTGAATGGATCTTAATTTCAGCTTATCAGAGCAGTGCAAATCGGATATAAGTGAAGTTTGGTGGTCGGAATGTTCTGGCAGCTAGCTCTTACGGCGGCGGTGCTTGGTACAGCGTACTATAGATGGTCGCGCAGGAGGCTCTACCGCCTGGCGGTAGAGATACCTTGCATACCGAACTGTTATCCAATCATCGGGAATGCTCTTATGTTCCTTGGAAGTAGTGAAGGTATGATCATTTATTTTCGTTATTTTTTATGACAGAAGTGACAAACGAGCAGACGGATTGCCTGATGGTAAGCAATTACCGTCGCCCATGGGCACCCACAACAATAAGGGAGTTACACGCTCGTTGCCGGCCTTTAAGGGGGGTTAGCTCTGGGAACCTTACTCACCACCAGGAACACAACACTACATACGTTTAAGGTAGCAGTGCTATTATGGCTGTGGTCTTCTGTAAGGAGGAGGTACTTCCCCAGTTGGGCTTCTCCAGACTCAAGCGTGATGGTACTTCGCTGAGCCCTACCTCTCATTGTTGGACGTAGTTTAAGGACATACACGGGTCCAAAAAATAATATTTATTTATTTATTTTGGGCCAAAATATAATTGTCCCTTACTGGCGCTCGGGTGCGTTCTCTAGTCATCACATCATCATCATCATCGTCATCATCTAGTCATTAGTGCGAACATCGGTGTTCGTGTATTTCGGGCGTCTTTCTCTTTTACTCCAATTACGGGGTCATGAGACTGACAGAGGCAATCGTCCGAGGTTTACGAGTACCGTATTTCGCGGTAGCGCCCCTGTGCTTTTGTTGTTGTCTTATTCTTTTTATTCTATTTTTTTATTTGTAATTTTGGTAACTGATATCTTATTCTTTTATATTAGTTGTTAGTCTGTTCACTTCGTGACCTCACTCGTTAATGGCCCCGACGGAAGACCAGCGCTGGCTACCCGGGCTAGCATCATGCTGAGTCGGGACCATTTCGAGGCAGTTTTATCGAGTTTTAGTTTTTATTAATTTTTATGTATTGGTGTTGTAAACTGCTTTGAATAAATGTTTCTATTTCTATTTCTATTATTCCTCTTAGGAGTATGTGTTATAGATACGTGTTTTTTTTTTCAGACCGGATGAGTTCACTACAAAAAATAGGGCAGATATCAAACCAACAAGGTGGTCTAGCAAGTATCTGGCTGGGAAGTAGGTTGTTTATCTGTAAGTATATTTTGACCTGTGTTTAGCCTTGTGGTGCCTGGAAATAGCACCAACCCATCTCGTAAGAGGCGACAAAGGGAGGGAGGGAAGGGAACTGGCTAGCCAGCTTCGAGTGTAAATTACACGAGCCACGTGCAAAATGACATTTGACATTAAACAATAAAGTTCCATATTAATAGATAATCCTAAAAAAAAAACTAAAAAACTTTATTCAGAAAAAAAAAATACAATCTAGCGCTTACAAGTATTTTAACTTATTTTCTAATTACAAAATAATGATCATAAGGCATATTCAAAAGATGAGACAAAATGAGACCATATGGCGTTGTAATTTGATAATAAAGATAAAAGACATATTTTCATGAGTTCATGACGTACACATACAATAAACAATACAAGATGAAGAATAAGTAAGACATCACGAAATGGACCCAACTCGGCGTAATGCTGGCTTGAGAAGTCAGCGCTGGTCTTCCGTTGAGCCCACTTGGTGATGTCACAAAAAATAACACAAAACAAAAAAGAAGCAATAAAAGATTATATTTGATGAATATAATCTATAAGGAGTGGTAGATAAATCACTGTATTAATATAATTGATCGCGTCTTCTGTTCCCCGTACTAGTATTAACTGTATCAAGGTGGAAAGTGAATCCTTTCCTCTAATTTCAAGATTCACAATAAAGTAAATAACATCTGGTATTATATATATTGGTCTAAGTAAACTAAAAAAAAAACGAATTTAAAACAAAAATTCGCCCCGTGGCATGGTACCGTAGATTTTTTTTTAATGACATAGGCGGCAAACGAGCAGACGGATTGCCCGGCGGTAAGCAACCACCGTCGCCCATGGGCACCCGTAACACCAGGGGAGTCACAAGCACGTTGCCGGCCCTTAAGGGGGGTTGGAGCTCTGGGAACCTTACTCACCATCAGGAACACAACACTACATACCTGAAAGGTGGCAGTGCTATTATGGCTGTGGTCTTCTGTAAGGAGGAGGTACTTCCCCAGTTGGGCTGCCCCAGATTCAAGCGTGATGGTTAACGCTGTGCCCTACCTCTCATTGTTGGACGTAGTTTAAGGACATACCCAGGTCCAAAATACTGGCAAAAGTTCCCCGCTGAATTGCAATACCAATTCGCTGCGCGAGAAAGCTGCCAGCTCTACACGTCCACCAGCCTTTTAGACAGTGACCTGAAAAAATGCTGAGCATCGGGACCCCAAGGGCCGAGCGTTTCAACGCCAAATGCGAGGAAACCATATTCTCGGCTGAGATGGCTGTACTTAACCTTTGGTCTAAGTTAAATTATTACACTTGTTCGTGGGTTGATTAAGATATGACAATGTCACATTTTAACGCGAGACAAAAGGTTAAAACCTAAGAGGATATAACCAATATGGAGTAGCCATTAACAGGCGTTCCCCTCTGTCAAAATTACTCGGCCGCCGGTCATAGTTCTTGAACTTGTGTGAATATAGTATATAGCTAGTGTTTGATTTTTTTTTCGTGTGCGTGTGTAGCGACGCTCGTAAAAAAGCATTAGTGTTAACATTATTTATGCGTGTTACCTCACCCCCGCGCCGAAAACGTCTGATTTTTTCCCATAGAAATTAGTGCGTGTGTGGCCTTCATATTGGTTATATCCTCCTAGGTTAAAACAGATGGAGTTCAATACTATTTTCCATCGGGAAAACTCGTATCTCGATCGACATACGACGGCAGCCGAACTGTCAACCAATGACTTTATTAAATGAGTGACAATTTCATATCTTTATTTCAGTGGTATACAGTCCACTGCTGGACATAGGCCTCCCACAAATATGACTTGTATCATCTTGGGGGTAGTTGCCATAGTCGCCACGCTTTGGCGACCGCAGTAGCCGTAGATTAGGTTTCGACGAACGCTGCCCGTCCGTAGGATTTTTCCCTTTGTCGCCTCTTCCCGCGGGAGATGGGGTGGTGCTGTTCTAGTCAGCCGGCATCACACGGCAAAACATTATTGTTTAATATGTTATTAACATTACACATTTATTTACATTTATTTACAGAAATTACAATCGTATTATGATAACTACAAGTACTTAACTAGTTACAGTATAAAATCTAAAAAAGGCCCTTGAGGCATTGTACCAAGGATGCTGGCGGCTCCTCGTTGTATCGCAATGCTGATAGGTTGTGCGAGGAAGCCGCCAGCTCTTCGGTCACCAGTTACATCAACCAGACGCTTCGCGATTTCTGACCCCATGGACCTAGCGTCTCTACGCCAAACGGTACAAAATGGTACTCTGCCCAGGCTTTTATATTTGTTACGTTTAAGAATTTCGGCATTTTTCGCCGCTGCACCCGCTTTTACATTAGTTCGTTAATTATAATGTTATATTATGCAGGTCTCACGGACCCTGCGGCCCTCACGATGGTGTCCAGGGTATGTCTGGACAAAGATGAGTTCACGATGAAATTTATGCGGACTGCCGTGGGCAACGGATCTATCTTTGCACCTGGTTGGTAACTTTAAAAAAAAATATTTTTTCTCAAACATGCGATGAAATATTGTCTTTACATTCCTTATAGTAGACTCGGAAGTATGGTTATTTGGGCGCGGCAACTGAAGAGGACGGAAATGAAATTTGCCTGCAAAGTAACTTTTTTTTCGACGATTATTCATACAGAGGCAAAGATGGCGGGTGTCATAGCAAACAGCTGATGTTAATTTTTAATACTTTTCGATTTCATTGTTAGTTATGATATTGCAAATTTCATTTTATGAAGCATTTCTTTTATTTCATTGTATATTTGAGAAAAGTATACATGCCTCGTCGTGAAAACGGATTCCCGGCCTCGTATCACTATCCGGCCTCGCTCGCACATTCGCTCGGCCATATATACCCACTTGGCCGGAAATCCTCATTTTCTCGGCCTCTGATGTAATGAACTATTAAACATACAGCCTTGACAAGAAGTATTGGACACTCATGCCTTTTTTTTAACTCGATATTTTAGTCTAGTATTTATTACATCTTTCCTGATGACATATTAACAATTCATTTAAACTGATTTGGTATTGGTCGTTGCGGTGACTGGTGATTGCATAGACAATTGCAATAACTCATCCGAATGTAGCCTTTTGTTTTCTTATTTATAAGACGTATTTTCACGGAGACGGATTAGAGACAGCATCAAAGAAAAGTATTTTTAGTTTTTCGGTTACTTACAGGCGTTATCAGCAGGCTGAAACACTTTTTCGGGCCGACAAGGCCTAACACATAATATCAAAGAATCGTAATCTACTCCGTGTTCAGGCGCCTGTAACATGTTTCAGGCCGTATCAGGCAAATAAATAGCAATAATATACAAATATGAAATATATAAGTACATACATATGAATTCAGGACTATACCCATGGACTCAGGAACAAATAAATAAATATTTCGGGAAAATCTTACACAAATCGACCTAGTCCTACGGTAAGCTCAGTAACGCTTGTGTTGTAGGTACTAGACGACGATGTATAGGTATAATAGATAGATATTACATATAAATATTTAAATACATAGAAAACATCCATGACTCAGGAACAAATATCTATGCTCATCACACAAATAACTGCCCTGACTGGGACTTGAACCCAGGAGTAGGACCATCGTCTTCATAGGCAGGGTCACCCACTAGGCCAGATTGCTCAATGCCAATGTGGTCACCGCTCGCCAATCGCCAGTAGTCACCAGCCTACTAGTCAGTCGTTTAGAGTCGGAAATAATCGCCAGTCGCTAGTCACTACGTAGTAGGGACAAATATCTGTGCTTATCACACACATTATGCCTTTACTGACATTTAAACCCCCGGTTTCATAGGTAGGATCACCCACTATTTGTGACATTATCTACGAAAAGGGACCTATTGTCGATGGCGCTTATGTCGTTGTTCAAGACGATACAATACAAACGCAATGTGATTCGACGTAAGTGCCATCGACAATAAGATCCCTTTTCGTAGATAATGTCACATTTTAACTACAGTCCTACGATTTAGGATTGCCGTAACATTTATTATGTTCAGCACCCTTACCATGAGTTGTGACATTCAGGTTTTCGATAACGAGTATCGAGTTTATTATCTGTGCATCTCGCTTGTACAATTTTAGTACTATTTGTAGATCGTAATTGTAGATCGTAAACTCGATACTCATTATCGAAAATCTCAAAGTCAGAACTCATGGTAAGGGTACTGCCCCGTATTTATAATTTACTATTGTCGTAATCTAGGAGGAATAATGAGAACGCATCAGCGTGCGCCAGTAAGGGACAAAGTTATTCTGGCTTTTGTATCCCAAAATGTAACATTCACTATAGTTTTGCTTTACAGGACATTCTTTATAACATAAACATTATCTCATTCTGTATTAATTACCGCAACTTTGGTTGAAAATCTAAGAAAACTCCAATTGTATCTGTTTGTTCCCCTCCAACTTTGACAGTTCAGAAGGGACCAGTTTGGAGGGGAACAAAAATATGTGAGACTGACAAGGACGGACGGAAACACCGCCGTCTCTGCCATACATATGGAAAGTTACATAAGACACCTTTCGATCGTGGTATTATTATTAGCACGCTCCGTCTAGTTAAATGGTATGTCTCAAATGGTATGTCTTATGGTAAGATTTGTTCTGTTTGCAGTCAAAATTTGGCACCCACGTCGTAAAATCAATGGACCGTTCTTCAACCTGAAGAATCTGAATAAGATAGTGGCAGTCTTCGACCAGCAGAGCACCACGATGGTCGACCTCATGAAGGCTGAGGTTGGACGCGGAGAATTCTCCATCTGGAAATACATTACAAGCTTCACTTTTGATTCTGTTGGAGGTAAGATACAGAAGACGCGATAACCGTAGTTCGCAAGTTTCGAGCGTTTGGACCCGGGTATGTCCTTAAACTACGTCCAACAATGAGAGGTAGGGCACAGCGAAGTACCATCACGCTTGAGTCTGGAGAAGCCCAACTGGGGAAGTACCTCCTCCTTACAGAAGACCACAGCCATAATAGCACTGCTACCTTACAGGTATGTAGTGCTGTGTTCCTTATGGTGAGTAAGGTTCCCAGAGCTCCAACCCCCTTTAAAGGCCGGCAACGCGCTTGTGACTCATCATCACTAACACCGCTTAAAGCACACTGTAACTCTCTTACAGAAACCGCATTAGGCGTCAACATAAACTCCCAAGAGGATCCAGAGCACATCCTACTGCAGGCAATAGACCTGGGCACACACATGGTATCCAAGCGCATTCTGCAGCCCTGGTTGCATCCGAACTTCGTGTATAAGAAGCTACCAGTGTACAAGCAGTTCCAACAATATATTCTACAGGCTAACAATTTTGTCGACAAGGTATAATAAATGACGGAGTTCTAAGGTAACACGCAAAAAACGAACATACAATCGAAAGAACATCCTCCTTTTTTAAAGTCGGTTAAAACATTAGTGAAGGTTATAAGCCTGCATCTCATGACAACTCTGTTAAGTCCAAACACGGCCACTCTACACTTTTCATCCCTGTTTTTCGTTGCCTACCCAGGAGGGGTTCAACTACCAGATCAGGTTAATGGTAACATTTCGTCAGAAATATTTAAGTTGGTTTTGTCATAGTCGCTTTAGTATTTCAATTGAAATATCTCAGCGCCACCCGGGAAACACGAGGAGTTTTGTAGGACCATCTATGGTCTTCTTCACCAAATACAATTTTCTGAATGCAAATGCTTGACTTGTGACTGAATATACTAAAATCGCTATACATACCTTTAAATTTTGAAGAGTTCTTTTAATTCCTCAGTGGAGGTTAGAAATATCGGAACAGCGCCTTTATTGTCAAGACGATAAGGTACATGTTCCGATATTTTTAACCACCTCCACAACTCCGATACATCTGATGGCGACTGGACATGTCTTCCTAAAATCAGTTTGAGGCCTCGATCTCACCAGCTTTCAGAAGTGCCGGCAGTACGCACGGTACCGCGAGTACACTCGCCGCTCCCGCATGCGTTGACGCTCCTCAATGCGCTTCTGACATTACCTGAATGTCACCTGTTTGGCCTAATAGGTGACATTCAGGTAAGGATTCAGGTAGGACCCTGCCTATGATGGTCCTGGGTTCCAAATCCCAGTCAGGGCATTTATTTGTGTGATGAGCACAGATACCTGCTTTGAGTCATAGGTGTTTTCTATGTATTTAAGTATTTATATGTATCTATCTATTATATATATCGTCGTCTAGTACCTACAACACAAGCGTTACTGAGCTTACTCTAAGACTAGGTTGATTTGTGTAAGATTGTCCTCAAATATTTATTTTAATACTGTATAATTGACTGAGGAGCCGAGCGAAGCGAACGTCTCCGTTTTAACTCACAAGGAGAGGCCCTCACTGGTACGACGATTTGGCAGATTAATTGGTCAAGACCTTTTTTTGATTGGGGTTAAAATGAGGAGGAAAAGGGGAGAAGTTTGATGTCGCGTTATTTATGGACGGATTTCTCGAATTCTTTCGGGTAACAGGTCAGGACCACACTTCCTTAGAATTTGTTGTAAAAAAAAATTTCGAGGGAGGGGAAGGGGGTTAAAACTGTTAAAAGAAGGAACCTTCCCATATCGTTATTTCATAAGAAATACTCCGAAGTCTACGGTTGACAGAACCACTAGTATACATTTTTTATACAAAACTGACGAGCGTTTGACCTCACTCGCACCAGATGGTAAGTGCCGACGAGGTCGAGGGTGCAGCACGCTGGTGCAGTAACAGCCTATCCACTCTTGTCTTGACCCGAATTATATCTTCCCGGGAATACAGACTAAGGGAGCGAATTCCATTCCTTAGCACTCCGCATTAGGATTTTTTCTAGAAAAACAACAACAAAACATAGTAAAACAAACAAACAAACAACAGGTAAAATAGGGTGTTCATATGTTGGTGTACATATATACGTTGCGAATCAGTATGTGTTTGCGTTAAGGCGTAAAAAACTGTGAAACTTATCCTAGTACACTAAAATAGAAACATATGCATAACAGCACACATACATGTCTCATGCACTTATAAGTAATTATAATTACAGACTTATATTACATAAAATATACAAGTTAAATTACGGTTTCATAAAAGAGAATAAATTTAAGTAACTATTTGATGCGTTGTAAAGTGTGTTAAAGTTATTTTTTTTATTTTTTATTATGCAGAAACGTCTGCTAGCGAATATCTTCGATATTTAAATCGAAAGAAAAATAGAAAAATTTGACTCGGAGCGGGACTCGAACCCACAACCACTGGATAACTAGCCCAGTGCACTTCCAATTGTGCTATCCGAGTACCGCTTAGACTTGTCAAATTTTTCTATCTTATCCTTCATGGTATACGTCATCATGGGTGACGTGTAGTCACATCTACCGTCAGCGTATTGAACACTTAACGGCATCGAAGTCTCAATTTAAATTGAGAATTCATCGATAACAATGTGCTACCCCATTCTAAATTATTTTTTATCTACGTACATGTCATAAGTGCTCTAAAATGCGTCCAGAAACCGTAGGCAATGACCAGCATTACCAACCATCAGAAAGATTTCAGTAGGTAATGTTAACATTACCTACTGAAATCCGTACGTTATGAATTTAAATTTGGAACAGCTGTCAAATTCAAGTGGGGTGTCTAATCTAGTATCTATAGATATTAAAACAGCCATTGATACGAAACGCCAATTCGTTATGTTTTTTTAATATAAATCGAACGACATTTGAACTCGAGTGACAGTAGAATAGGGAGTTCATTCGCTTGTCTATGGTTTAAAAAAAAATTGACAGATACGAAATACGCAACGCCGCCGTTCCAAGCTGTCATTTGTTTTGTTCGTTGACTTTTTAATGTTTACAAGTAACCCTAGTAATAAGTCATTTCCCTACGGTTTCTGAACCCATCTTAAAACACTTAATGATATGTGTGTAGATAAAGTAGTGTATGTATCTATACATAATTAGGCATTACAACAATCGTGTGATATTATTATGAAACTCGCCTTCGGCTCGTTTCATAAACCCACACTCTTGTTGTAATGCCCTTCATTATGCACAGATACATAAACTACTATTATTATGCAGAAACGTCTGCTAGCGAATATCTTCGATATTTAAATCGAAAGAAAAATAGAAAAATTTGACTCGGAGCGGGACTCGAACCCAAAACCACTGGAAAGTTATTTCATATTATTAAACGAGTTAATTACGATACGGGCCCGGAACGTGTCAGTGAGAACTCAGTGGTCAAAGGGAACGGAAGGCTCGTTGACGGAACGGTGACGTATCGGAGGTGCGCGGACTACCGTGAAGGCTTGTGTTGTAGGTACTAGACGACGACATGTATAATAGATAGATACATATACAACCGGTACGACATATTTGACGACCGGTCTGGCCTAGTGGGTAGTGACCCTGCCTATGAAGCCGAAGGTCCTGGGTTCGATTCCCAGTCAGGGCATTTATTTGTGTGATGAGCACAGATATTTGTTCCTGAGTCATGGGTGTTTTCTATGTATTTAAGTATTTATATGTATCTATTTATTATTTATATCGTCGTTTAGTACCTGCAACACAAGCCCTATTGGGCTTACCGTGGGGCTAGGTCGCTTTGTGTAAGAATGTCCGAAATATTTATTTATTTATTTATATACATACTTAAATACATAGAAAACACCCATGACTCAGGAACAAATATCTATGCTAATCACACAAATAAATGCCCTGACTGGGTAGTGGGTTTTGAACCTATAGGCTTTATAGGCAGGGTCACTACCCATTAGGCCAGACCGGTCGTCAGACATTATAAATGATCTTACTTCACTGGCTCATTGATGTATGGGCTGATTGAATAAATAAATAAATATTTCGGACATACAATACACGCGTTAACTCAAAATACTTTATTTATTTACAGATTATACATAACAAAAGGAAAGAGACAAAAGATAATGGTAAGTAAATAGATAAATACATACATTACATACATTTCAGCCGTATGCAGTCCACAGCTGGACATAAGCCTCCTACAAATATGACTTGTATCATCTTGGGGGTAGTTGCCATAGTCGCCACGCTTGGCAGGCGGGTTGGCGACCGCAGTAGCTGTAGATTGGGTTTCGACGGACGCTGCTGACCGTCCGTAGGATTTTTCCCTTACGACACCCGCGGGAGGAGCTAGGGTGGTGCTATTTTAGTCAGCCGGCATCACACGGCAAAATAGATAATTAGAATGCTCTATATGTCACACTTCAGTAAAAAGATATCGTCGTATATTTTATGTTATGCAAAAAAAAATGTATTCACTCGGCTTAGCTTGCTTCGTTCCTATCCCGTGATTACACCAGCAGTGGGACAATTTACGAATCTTTCGCCAGCTCCGGTCTCAAGACAGGGCACCTAAACACCAACTTTGTTTTTTGTAAAACAAGTAACATTTATATACAACCGGCGACCGGTCCGGCCTAGTGGGTTGTGACCATGCCTATGAACCCGAGGGTCCTGGGTTCGAATCCCAGTCAGGACATTTATTTGTGTGATGAGTGATGAACACAGATATTTGTTCCTGAGTCATGGGTGTTTTCTATGTATTTAAGTATTTATATATATCTATTATTATATCGTTGTCTAGTACCTACAACACAAGCCTTACTGAGGTTACGGTAGGACTAGGTGGATTTGTGTTAGATTGTCCCGAGATATTTATTTATTTATACAAACTTTCTAGGAAACAACAATGAAAATGAATGGTCCAATTTTCTGGACACGGTAATACAGTCTTCTGGAGGCACGGAGAAAGGTTACTCCGACATGGAACTGCGTGAGGAGTTGCTGGTGATGCTGGTAGCTGGAACTGATACTTCTGCCACAGCCGTAAGCTTCACTGCTGTGCTGATATCCCGGTATCCTGAGGTGCAGGAGAAAATACACCAGGAGTAAGTAGGCTTAGGACTTTTCGGTGCTTACCAGGTTCTGCCACGAATCAGAAGAAACTGCAATGCACATCCTCTGCTCCTGCGGGCCACTAATGCATAAAAGAAGTATCCACCTAGGCAGGCAGGTACTGAACCTTATGAGGTACACGACATTACAGCCCAAAGAATATGGAGCTTTCTGGACTCAACGGGAATCAGTAATGAATTATAAAAAGGGCTGCAACAATAGATAATGACTGGTCGATGCGGCGTAAATAATAGCCCAAAACAGCAATAATAATAATAATGGTTCTAGAGGTTTCAGAGCGTCCACTCGGGCCTTACATTTCAACCGTATCCAGTCCACTGCTGGACATAGGCATCCCACAAATATGACTTGTATGTTGGGGGTAGTTGCCATAGTCGCCACGCTTGGCAGGTTGGCGACCGCAGTAGCTGTAGATTGGGTTTCAAGGGACGCTGCTGCCCGTCTGTAGGATTTTCCCCTTTGCCGCCTCTTCCCGCGGGAAATGGGGTGGTGCTATTCTAGTTAGCCGGCATCACACGCCAAGGCACTCGAGCCTTATTCTTATTTATTGAAATATTTATTCAAAGCCAATATATAAGTCAGATCAATAGACCTTACCATTATGATAGCTATATTGCAAAGAAGCATTAGTACTATATTTCCTAGAGCACAGGTTGCATTGTTATATTATTGCACACCACAAAATGACGAAATAGATTGCATTAGATGCTGTTTCAGCAGCGTTACTATGAGTGATTATGGTATTAAATCCTCCTAATGTGGTACTTCTTATGGGGGAGGATCTATGGGGGAGTCCTATGCTCAGCAGTGGACGTCTGTGACTAATAGAATAGAATAGATGCTCTTTCCTTACTCTGCCTAATGTTTACTTTCCCGTGGTCATGTTGGTGACCGTATTAAACAGGAGACAACTCCAGAGATTAGTCTGTTCACGATATTGTCAATCATCATCATAATGAGCCTATCGCAGTCCGCTGCTGGACATAGGCCTCCCCAATTTCACGTCATCGTGTCCAATCTTCTGCTGTTCGCATCCAGCTTCTGCCAGCTATCTTGCGCAAGTCGTCACTCCAGCTTGCCTAAGGGCGTCCTACACTACGCTTGCTACTTTATATTGTTAATAGTTGCGTATAAAAGAAACTGCTTGCTTGCAGACTGCAAGATGTGTTCGGAGACTCGGACCGGCCGGTCACAGCGGAGGACCTGACAAGACTCAGATACCTGGAAGCTGTCATCAAGGAGAGTCTGCGACTGTACCCGCCTGTCCCCGTCGTGGTCCGGGAGGTCCATGAGGATATAGTTCTACGTAAGACCCCTTATAGCACTTATATACATGGTGATCAATCCAAATGGGTCAGTGGGGGGAAGTCAGAAACTATGAGAGATAGCGAAATCTGTTCTTAGGAACCATGGCTGCGATTTCAGATTTAATAATAATGGTATTCAAACTTTTTTTTTATATCTCTTATATAACCGGGAATCGAACTTGACAAATTCTTTATACGGCTGATGATGATGATGATGAAAACTGTGTTCATGACTCATGAATTTACGTTTCGTATCATCAACAATAACAACGAAAAATCTTTCAGATTCACACCTAACATTGTTTACAAGACTTCGACCTGGTTCGATTCCCGGTTATGTACTTATGAGATAATTAAAAAAGTTTGAATTCCATTATTAAATCTGAAATCGAAGCCATGGTTCCTAAGGACAGATTTGGCTATCTCTCATAGTTTCCACCCCCCCCACTGACCCATTTGGCTGACCCATATTCACCCTGTATATTTAAAACGACTATAGGAACGGTGAAAACCTGAAAGAATGAGGTGTTCATACTTACTACGCATTTCAGAGCGCTGGTATAGCCTAGCGGTAAGAGCGTGCGAATTGCAATCTGAGGTCGCAAGTACAAACCTTGATGTTTACCAGTCGCTTTTGCGGTGAAGGAAAACATCGTAAGGGAACCGGAGTAATCCCAATAAGGCCTAGTTTACCCTTTGGGTTGGAAGGTCAGATGGCAGTCGCTTTCGTAAAACTAGCGCCTACGGCAAATCATGGGGTTAGTTGCCAAGCGGACCTCAGGCTCCCATGAGCCGTGGCAATTTTTTTTTTAATTTTAGTTCCCGCCAAACTGTTACGTTTGATGGCAAGATGGCGTGACAACGCGAGGATGATGATGATGATGACTACGTAGTTCAGCTCGCTATGAGGCATCCTCAATTCTTTCAGATGTTCTACTTTAGATTCAATTTAAACAACGGAATTGCAATTATAATTAATAATATGGACACTCGCAAAGTAAAGTGTCACCGAGCCATCCGTATAAAGATAAAGATAAAAAACATTTATTTGTGACAACACATATACAACAACAATTACAAAGAAAAATATATATACACCCGGTGTGCATCACAAAATGACCACGGAGACCCGAGAGCCTCAGCCGCACATCACTCGTCCATTACATTAACGCAACCGTGGCGTCACCGTTCCGTGTCCGAGCTGGGTCCCCGTGATCTGTGATTCATTCCGTAGATTTTGTTCGCCTCGGAACGAACACGGGCCGGTCTTCTGTCTGTGAGTCATCCTTAATACTTCAATATTCACTAGTAAGCTATGACCTATCATACGGGAGCGATTATCTTTTGTCCCTTGAAATAGCTGATAGCTCATAGCTTACTAGCTCGCGGTGGGACCAGTGCCTAAATGTGTTTACTTTTGCGTAGCTTAGATACATTAAGGTTGTAAAAATGCAATTTTTCAGACTCCCCAAGCGATGTAGTCATTTTGTGCTCTGGTCCGTGTCAGACCGTAGCGAAACGAAGTCTATAATAATAAATAATTCGGGACAATCTTATACAAATCGACCTAGTACGGTAAGCTCAGAGCCCTGAGTGTAAGTTATTAACGTAACTTTACTTCACGAACGCGTTTGCGTTTCCCATATAAATAACATTATCACTTACGCATTCGTAAACGTTTTTTACTTCAAAAGTAACTTACACTAGAGCCTACTAAGGCTCTAGTAAGGCTTGTGTAGGTACTAGATGACGATATATATAAATAATAGACAGCAGTGGCGGCGCGTTTATACAAGCCGATTCCCGCCGGCTTGACTAACTTTACTGCATTATTAAACATGAACGGGACTTAACCGCGTATATTAACTTTAAAATTTACCTCCGACGTTTCAAAGACGACATTGTCCTCGTGGTCTCGGATTAAGACTCAATTTTAAAGTTAATATACGCGGTTAAGTCCCGTTCATGTTTAATAATGTGTACAAACCGTGAAAGTTTAAATCAGTAACTTTACTGCAGTTCAACGGTTTTCCTTGGGCTCAAGAAGAAAAGGCTAAGACATATCGGCTCCGTCTTGCCTAAGAAAAAAATTGGCGCGCCACTGATAGATACATATAAATACTTAAATACATAGAAAACACCCATGACTCAGGAACAAAAATGTGCTCATCACACAAATAAATGACTGGGATTCGAATATAGCCATCGGCTTCATAGGCAGGGTCACTAGGCCTGAGTCAGACAGTCATTTCCTTCTGCAGCAACTGGCTCAACGCTCGTCGATGGCACCGCTGTCGTGCTGAACATATGGGGCACACATCGCAACCCCGCCTACTGGGGCGCGGACGCGGAGCTGTGCCGTCCGGAGCGCTTCCTGGAGGGGGCGCTCCGCCACCCCGCCATGTTCGTGCCGTTCAGCTACTCTGTCAGGAACTGCATAGGTTTGTGTCAGAATCTCCTAGGGGCTCATTCAAAAATCATCATCATGTCAGCCGCCCTCCATAGGCCTCCCCCAGAACGACCCAAGGAGACCGATCCTGCGCCTTCCACATCCATCGGTATCCCGCGACTCTAACTAGGTCGTTAGTCCTTGTCATGTCTCATCAACATGTAAATCATGTGATCATTTTTGGCCTTATTTTGATTTCTAGAATTCTCTGAGAATTCGATTGCTAAGCCACTTCGAACCTTGTCACAGTGACGTTAATAAGAGCTTTGCGTTTCATATAGATTTTCACTGTACCAAGGAACGAAGTAGGCTATAAATAACTTTGCTGTACAATCATCATCATCTCAATCATAAGACATCCACTGCTGAACATAGGCCTCCCCTTAAATATTTATAATATTAGTATGGATTGTTTGCGCTTTATATTCTATCTATGTAACATCATTTACAATTTTTTAAAGCTCGAATACTTAAGCCTTCACTTGGCACCAAACTAATAACTGAACCTTGTCCCAGGTGCCACATACGCTATGTTGTCAGCGAAAACGGCGCTAGCCAACACACTGCGCCGCTACCGCCTGCTGCCGCCGGACGCGTCCGCATGCGGCCGGATGCGCGAGCTGCCCGTCAAGTTCGACATCATGATGAAGGCTGCGGACGGCTTCCTCGTCAGACTCGAGCATAAAAAGCGTTAAAGACAAAATTGTAATTGTACAAGCAGTTTTATTTCACATATTCCTCGCGTTATCCTGGCATTTTGCCACGGTTCCTAGTAGCTTGAGGCTCTAGTGTAAGTTTCTTTTGACATAAAAAAATGTTTACGAACGCGTAAGTGATAATGTTATTTATATGGAAAACGAAAACGCATTTGTGACGTAAAGTTACGTTAAAAACTTACACTCAGGGCTCTGTAATCCGTTGGGCAAATAATTTCAGGATTTGGCGTAGTCACTAGTTTTAAGAAAGGACTGCCATCTGACCTTCCTACCCAGAGACTACTAGGCCTTATTGGGATAAATCCGGATTCCTCACGATGTTTTCCTTCATCGAAAAGCGACTGATAATATCAAATGATATTTCGTACATAAGTTCCGAAAAACTCATCGGTACAAGTCGGGGTTTGAACCTGAGACCGAATTGCACGTCGTACGCTCTTACCGCTAGGCCACCAGAGCTTCACTTTTAACTCTTCATTGGCAACAATACCTATAGCAAATGGGTATACCCTTATAAATAAATGAGGAATCAACTATTTGTTGTTGTTGTTCTGTCCCATCAGCCAGGGGACAACTGAAGCACAGTTTGTTACAAGAAATGTGGCACCGCGTACTGACGCGCTTGGTAGGTGACCCGTTATGGAATAGAGCTTCTACAAATATCTGTTTTTTTTATACCACAAAGGTGACAAACAAGCATGCGTCCCGCTTGATGGTAGGCGGTCACCGCAGCCTATGGACGTTTACAATACCGAGGCATCATTCACGCATTGCCGATCCCGTAAAAACCTCTTTATATGTTTTGTGTATTTAGATGCAATTAATCTGTGGTTTGGGTGACCCAGGGGAACGTAACCATGACAACGAGGGACAATAGTTGATCGAGCCAAATAAAAATTATCGACTTTAATTATTTATTTATAGTATCACATAACAAGATTATTACAAGAATATACACGAGCAAAAAAAAACAAGATTTATTGATAGACATTCATTTTCAAAGATATGGCAATTGTGAAAAGTCATTATCTATATTAATAATTCCGTTGAGGGGTACGGTAGACCCCAACGAAATCGCACTCAAATTAAAGAGCGTCAAAAATAAAGAGTTTTGAATCGAGGACATACATCGGCAAAATCCATATTGCCGGGCATTTTGCGTTTAAAAGTGTTAATTTAATGACAAATTGGTCGGCCATATTAAATTTGGTGACAACATGACAGTGACGGGTCACGTGCGCGGGTTGCGTTCGGATACTTTGTCCGGAATTTTAGCCATGTAGGTTTATTATGCCCGAGAGAAGCCGGATGTCTCATCTAGTATTTATATTAAACCCAATCAAAACAGGAATTTAAAGTCTTTAATTCAGAGCTGGAGACATGAGCATTACTCCTGCTCATGACTGACTTTAAATGACAATGAATTCAGTTAATAATAAGATATTGTTTCGCACCAGTATCGAAATTAAAAATCTAGGAGACGAGGCTAGTATCTAATGGACAAGGAACCAATCATGAACATTAGATTTCAAAGCAGTCAAGTGTTGTGCATTTGTTGGTAAACAATCAATTTATAAGGTTTTGGTTTTTGAATTAAAAACTAAGTGTCCATCATTGGTGCCTGTCAGCTTAAAGTGTCCAACATTGGTGCCATCACCCTAGTTAGATACATTTTTTTCTGAAAAGTCCCATATTATGACTAGTATATCACGCTTAGTTGATTCGGTTTCGATGGACACTGCTTTTTCTCTCTTTGTCGCCCTTTACGACACCCGTGGGAGGAGCTGGCGTCACCAGCTAACGACTAACATATTTTGTATGCTCCACCAAATTCAGACTAAGCTTCTTTAGCATGAGTCCTTTCATGCCGCCTCAAATGGGACGAATCAGTAAAATTCCTATTACACATTGCACACGAGTATGGTTTTTCGCCTGTATGAATTCTTTCATGTTTCTTCAAATCACCATATACGGTAAAACTCTTTTTGCACGTTTTGCAGTTATATGGTTTTTCGCCTGTGTGTATTCTGACATGTCTCTTCAAACAGCTTGATGCTCTGAACTCTTTTTTACAGTATTCGCATTGGTATGGTTTTTCCCCTGTGTGAATTAATCCATGTTTCCTTAATCTACATAAATCTCTAAATCTTAAGTCGCACAAGCCGCAGGCGTATTTCTTTTCTTCACTATGAATACGCATATGCATCTTCAAATATTGTAAAAGCGTAAATTGTTTTTTACAGATGTTGCATTCGTGTGGTGTCTCTCCTTTGTGAAAGCGTAAATGTTGCTCGAAGGTACTTAGTTTGACAAATTTCTTATTACACACCGGGCAGATTAGTTTATGGTCTCTTTTATGATTCTGTAAACATTTCAATGAGGCGAATTTCATCTCGCACATATTGCAATTGTAAGATTTCTCTCCTTCGTGTATCCGCGCGTGTGCATGTAAAGAGCTTATATGTCCGAACTCTTGTTGGCATACTTCGCAGATATACGATTTCTCTGCTGTGTGGACACGCTGGTGTTTTTGTAAAGCGCTAGAAGTATTAAACCGCTTCTTGCATTCTTCGCACCTGTACGGGTTTATCTCTGAATGGTTCTGCTCGTGCTGTTTCAGATACCTCGCCGTTGCGAATGTTTTCTGGCAGATTCTACATGTGAAATTTTTACTGTCTATATGTATTTGCATATGGAACTTTAATTTACTTGGGTATTTGAAAACTTTGTTGCATATCTCGCAGACACATGGTTTCTCACCTTTGTGGTATCGAAGGGGGTCCTTTTCGACTTTTCGTTCGTGCCGGAACCGGATATGGTGTACTAAGGTACGCTTGTGACTAAAAGAGGCGGTGCACTTATTACAAGAGAAGGGTCTTTTCGAACTCTGTCCCTCGGGCTGCGTTGAATCTTCTGAAACAAATGGACTCCATCATCACATACCAGCCCAACCAGATTAAACATTAAACAAACATTCCATTAAACAAGGTTACACAACTCATGAAAAAATCAGTCCCCAAACTTCGAAAACTGCGGAACGATTGAGAATGTGCAGCATTTCTTAATGGAATGTGTCATAACTCGAGCAAAGAGGGAACAGTTATTTAGACGTTGGGGTACTCATACTGTTTAGTGTGATGGTCATAGATAAAATAATGTAGTGTATTTATATTTATTATGTTTGGCAAATAAACAATTATTTTAAGGCACATAGAACCTTGGCCAAAAGTATGGATGATTATTTTATTAACTCAAAAAACCATCTCTTTCTAAAACAATGCAGTTAAACAATGTGCTAATATTTTCAACCTTAATATATTTACACTACAAGAGATCATCAGTTAATACTACTAAAAAGTACGAGTACGTATTAAATAAGAATTCCAAAAATTCGAATCTACAACTGATTTATTGCAAATTTTCCATGCAATCACTAGCCACCGCAACTACTAATACTTAATCAGTTTATATTAATTAATAATTATGTCATCAGAAAATATGTAAATAGAACACTGAAATATCGAGTTTTCTTATATTTTTTTTTTTTTTTATAAAAGACTGACCAGCGTTTGACCTCAGTCGCACCTGATGGAAAGTGACGACGAGGTCGAGGGTGTAGCACGCTGGTTCAGTAACAGCCTATTCACTCTTGCCTTGAAAAGACCCAAATTATATCTTACCGGGAATACAGACGAAGGGAGCGAATTCCATTCCTTAGCGGTCCGCATTAGGAAGGTAGAAGCGAATCGCTTCGTGCGAATGAATGGAATATTCACAACGTAAGGATGAAACCGCTCCCCTCGTCTGGACGTCCGGTGGAGGAACGGAGATGGCGGAATTAAATCGTGCAGTTCCTGTGCACACTCTCCAAAATGTATCCTGTAAAACACAGACAAACTAGCAACCCTGCGACGGTGCTCAAGGCTTTGTAACCTTACACTCAGTAATTCAGGATCGCCAATGAGTCTGCGAGCACGGTGCTCTATTGAATCCAAAGCGGCCAGCTGATACTTGGCAGACCCGTCCCAAAGATGGCAACAGTACTCCATGCACGATCGAACCTGAGCTTGGTAAAGTGTTAGAAGCTGTTCCGGCGTGAAGTACCGCTTCACCCTGTGTAAGACCCCAAGTTTTTTAGCAGCGGATTTCGCTATATAAAGAATGGGCACTCAATTCTGGCCAAGGATGTAGAAATTATAAAATATTATTTATTTAGAAATATTATTACACAGAACACAACAAATGTTGCACTTTGCCAGGTCAGGTCTCGACGGTAGTGACCTGCCTATGAATCCGACTTCTGGGATATAACGTATGCGGAGTGAAATTTGGACAAAGTGCAATATTGTTTTAAATAAAAAAAACACCATGATTTTTTTAAATAGTTATGTTTTTATAATAAAGTACCTAATAATGATTAATGTAAAATTAAGTTTACTCCCATGCGAGATGCTTTACGGCAGTTCTGAGGAACTTTGTCCATCGCTGTCGAAAACATAGATGTGGGCATTTTATTCAACTCCAATTTTATTTTACGAATCAAGTTTTGCACATTTATGGACCGAAAATTATTGCAATATACTCGCCTCTTCAGATTTGCCCAAAAATCTTCAATAGGGCGAAGTTGCGGAACATTAGGTGGATTTGATGTCTTCGGTACATATGGAATGTTTAGCTCCGCCATTTTGCTAAGTGTTTTTGGAATAATGGCTTGAGGCTAAGTCTGGCCAAAACACAACATTTTCTCCTCTATGACTCGTATTTATGAAATCTCGCACTAATGGCAAACAACGCTCTATGTAGCGATCGGCGTTCACAGCTAAACCTGATTCAAAGAACACCGCCTTGGACATTCCGCGTTCCTGATGGCAAGCCATAGCAAAACTTTTTTAGGAAACTTGGTATGCTCAATATATTTCACGTTCTCATCAGTTGGACCATTGGTCTTCTCAAAATAGTAATTACCTTGCCACTCGGTTCCATCTAACGTGAAATATGACTCGTCATCCATGACGCAAGTCACATTGTTTTTGGCGTAAAATATTTCTTTGACCAATTCACGCAGCCGTATTTTCTGAGTGGATTTTTGATTTTCGGAGACGGTGGATTTAACTTTTCTACACCGGTTATCGATGCCCATGTCTTCAAGATATTTTTTGACAGTTTTTCCGTCACATTAAAATTTTCTTCCGAGCTCTCTGTAAGATTTAGCAACACGGCCGGCGGTAATTTTCTTTAGTCGAGCTCTCTCAGAAAACTTGCTCAAGCTGGGATAATTTCCAGAACCAGGCTTTCTAGCAGTGGTTGTTTTTAAGGTAAAAGACGCTAAAATATTATAAATGGTGCTTCGACTCTCGCCCATTTGTACAAGATGTTCCACCACCTTCGATTTCCGCCATAGGGGACATCCCCTATGGCGGAAATATAATATAATACTGTAGAAATTACATACAGTTTTACGACGGCGTTCTTGGTTATTTACCATAATTACAAAATCCAACATCCAATCCTTATGAAACTTACCAGATTGATTGACAGATATATAGACTTGATATTGACATACACACATATTTTTTTTAGATTTTTGTTTTTTACATTTTATATATTCAAACTTTGTCCAAATTTCACTCCGCATACGTTAATCGTAATATTTTATTTGTTAGATGACTTAGATGAGCATGAATATTCGTTTCTGACTCGTGAGTGTATTCTATATTTTATGTATTGTTATAGTGTTAGGGTGTGCAGAAAGTACTTTAAATGAAAACTAAGTATGAACAAGCCAAGGAAATATTTTGAAATAATTTGACACACACATAACAAAAAATATAAGTAAGTACAAAAAAAAAATATTACCTTGGATTTCTTGACTACAGTAAGGCATTTGATTCACTGAAACATGATCAAAACTGGAACACGCTGAAAATGAAAAAAAAAATTAAAATAAATTTATCAGAATATTCAAAAAGATATATGGAAACACTACAGCCACAGTCAAACTGTCACCAATGGGAGAATCACCTTGGCGATTCAGCATGGCAAAGCCGCCAGTGTCATGGGGAATTTTGAGCTGGCTACGAATCATGGTGGCACATTTACTAAACCGTTATGTTTTAGTTACTTAAGTTTGACAAAGCCTGTGGCTGATATTATCACATTGTATGAGCTGGTTACGAGGCCTGTGGTTGATGCTCTTTTGTATGATTTGGACGATGCCTGCGTTGCTGATATTTAAATTAGGTTCTTGAATAAATTATGTCATTAGAGAACAATTCAAACTCAAAAGGGGTGTAACACAAGGTAACCCACTGTCACCTAAACTTTATTCTGCTATATTGGATTGATCTTATACTTCATACCAAAAACACCAAAATCGTACAATCAATGTTAAACAACTATTTAAACTATGAAAACAGAAAGGACAGAAATAATCTTATCTGTTTTATCTTAACCTCTAGCTGCTTGGAGACCTATATACCTTTTTATAGGTCTCCGGGTTAGCTCTGAGACCCATTTTTAAGCAAAGTCAGGACATACCGCTCGGGGTTTGTGTGTGTCATTCACATGAACAACCCAAAACGTTGTCTAGTGCAATAAAAGTACATGTGAGTTGAATGCATTTTTAACTGAGTTAGTAAACCACTATTTGTTGTATCACTAGTTATAATTCTGCGACCAACGACCCTGCCTATGAAACCGATGGTCCTGGGTTCAAATCCCAGTATCCCAGTGATAAAGCATATTCTACCCCTACTTTTTTCTTGGAATTATAATGAGCCAGAGGACATTTTGTAATAACTATAAATACCTCTATCACATAGGTTCTTCTCACACACATACATAAATAATTTATACATACACTCCCAAATTTATACACTCATACTTAACTTATTATTTTTAAAAAATATATAAAATTAATATTTCTCTAAGATCCTCAAGTCACAGGCTCTGAGTAGTGTGGGGGTCACTGTAAGACCTCTTGTACCTTAATCAATTTATGAAATAAATATATATTTGATTTGATTTGATTTGTGTGATAAGCATAGATATGTCAGATATATGTTCCCGAGTCATGGATGTCTTCTATGTATAGTTTTTATATGTATCTATCTATTATATATATTGCTGTCTACCTACAACACAAGCCTTCCTGAGCTTACCATAGGCCTAGGTTGATTTGTGTCAGATTGTCCCAAAATATTTAATTATTTTTTATTTAATTCTAGACTGCTTCATTTTCTTCAATTGACAAATTGGTTTGCCTGATAGAATATAAATTTAACTCAAATTGACTGACTATATCAAAGATTCTTTTGAAAATGTTGTGTTTCCAGATTCTCCCAAAACCCCTAAAGTCTCAACTATACACAACTTAACACTTTCAGGTTGATTTGACCCCAAACTAGTATGATTAATTAAAAAAAAAAATCATTTATTTCAAGCTTCATTGGCTCATAGAGAGGTTCTATTTTACAAATATTCTTAAAATCTAGGTACAATATGTCAAAAAAAAAAAAAATTACAATTATAAATAAAAATAAACATAAACATCATGCATCCGCTAAAATAATAATTCATCATCATCATCATCATCTCAGCCATAAGACGTCCACTGCTGAACATAGGCCTCTCGCTTATGGGGGGGGGTTTGCCATATGCGCCACGCTTGGCAGGCGGGTTGGCGCGCGCAGTTTTTTTATTTAATTGGTATTATTTTATTTTAGGATATGCTGCTGCCCATCTCCCGGTGTATTCCCTTAGCTGGCTCTTACTGCAACCACGGGAGGATATGGTGGGGGACAATTCTAAGGCCGGTCACCCCACGGCCAATGGCCATGACTAATT
This sequence comes from Grapholita molesta, assembly GCA_022674325.2. Taxonomy (NCBI): domain Eukaryota; kingdom Metazoa; phylum Arthropoda; class Insecta; order Lepidoptera; family Tortricidae; genus Grapholita; species Grapholita molesta. Next base: position 6,186,643 of record CP053145.2, on the reverse strand, counting down.
GCGATGTTCAAACTCAAAAGAGGTGTAAGACAAGGTAACCCACTGTCACCTAAGCAGCAGAGTTGTTAAAGTCTCAACTACACACAAATCTGGGTTAAAAGCAGAACCAGAAAATTACCACCAATATTATAACTACTGTAAGTATCCTGAGTCTCGCGACACTGTGAATATGATTAGTTATTTCTTATTTATTTTATTTATTGATAGGTTCAGGAAAAATAAGTGCACTATGTGAATCTTTTTGCCAACATAGTATTTCGCAATTTGGTAAGATTGTAAGAATATTGAACTGACTGATTGTGTGAAACTGTTGTAAGAGTGTAGGTACTGAGTAATAAATCGAAAAAATACAAATATTGCTGATATTTCTTATATAAATATCATATTTACATGTACTCGGCCCAGCGAAGTCTGGTTTTATATCCTCCTCCCACAAGGGTTCGATTTTTACAAACACCGGTTCCATTCTTAGTTTGTCCAGTGTTAATTAATGGACCGATGTATGTTATTTTAATAAACAATAACAAATGCACAAATCGATAGCCATCAACATCGATAGGTGTATTATGCTAGATGCTAGGCTAAGTATATATAATTTTTGGTATATCATTTGACATTTGACTTTTTTTTAAGTTGGCCTTAGCTTCGAAGGTTTTAGCCTAGAAATTTAGGTAGCGGAGACCATAGAATAAAAATTTAAAAACTAGCTTTTAAGGCTGCGTTTCCACCAGAAATGAGCGAGGATGCGTTGCGAGGGATGTGTTTATTATCTGTTAACAACCAATTGAATTACTTCATTCTCCTATCCTCGATAAATAATGTGATTTTATTGATTCTTTAAATACCTACACATTTCTTGCTCATCTCTGGTAGAAACGCAGCCTTACATGCCTGGTACCGCGAACATCCAAGTTCGTATTGTTTTGAGCATCTTTCTCTTTCATTCCAATGAAGGCGTCATGAGAGTGACAGAAACAATCGTCCGAAATTTACGAATATTGTTGTGTACGAGGTATTCTCGTGGTATTCTCTTTGTAGTTAGCAGTAATTATTTATTTTATTTTATTTTTACAATTGGTACCATATTGGTATTAATATTACGATAGTTATAATTGTTATTTCGTTTGTTAAGTTATGAAATAAAAAAATATATGATCACATTGTTGGAAAAAGAATATAATACTCACATATGAGAAAACGCAAAATATAAAAAATATATATATATTTACACGAAAATGACAAATGTAATTTAAAATCCCTACAAGTCAGGCTAATTGGGTACCCTTTTTTCTAAAAAAGCCACAAAATATCCAACGGTTATACAATAATAGGTACTTTGAAGTTTGACTAACAAGGGAGAAATAACAAAAATAAAAACTACTTGTACAAGTATTTTTTTATTGAAGCTTTTTTTGCTCGAGTCTGACGAGGAAGCCATCCACGGCCTTTATCATGATGTCGAACTTGACGGGCAGCTCGCGCGTCCGTCCGCATGCGGGTGCGTCCGGCGGCAGCAGGCGGTAGCGGCGCAGCGTGTTGGCTAGTGCTGTCTTTGCTGACAGCATCGCGTATGTGGCACCTAAATAGGACATCGTTACAGTAGTTAATAGGGTGCCAGGTTTTTGTTTTTTTATAACATAGGCGTCAAACGAGCAGACGGATTGCCTGATGGTAAGCAATTAAAGTCGCCCATGGGCACCCGCAACACCAGGGGAGTCACAAGCGCGTAGCTGGCCTTGAAGGGGGGTTAGAGCTCTGGGAACCTTACTCACCACCAGGAACACAACACTACATACCTTAAAGGTAGCAGTGCCATTATGGCTGTGGTCTTCTGTAAGGAGGAGGTACTTCCCCAGTTCGGCTGCTCCAGATTCAAGCGTGATGGGACTTCACTGTGCCCTACCTCTCATTGTTGGACGTAGTTTAAGGACATACCCGGGTCCAAAAGTTTCCGGTGAACTAACTTACTCTATTTGTAAAGCATTTTATAGTTCAACTATTAGGGTGCCTTTCCACCAGAGCTATGCTGCGCTACGTTTAACACATAGCTTCATAGCATAGCTTGGCCGATTTAGATGGATCAGGATAGTTACCATGTATGTTAGTTTGAAAGACAGCCGTAGTTATTCCGTGTGGATAGGGTTTTTTTATACAAGACTGACCAGCGTTTGACCTCAGTCGCACCTGATGGTAAGTGACGACGAGGTCGAGGGAGCGCCTTCCTCTGTATTCCCGGAAAGATATAATTTAGATCTTTTCAGGGCAACAGTGAATAGGCTGTTACACCCTAGACCTCGTCGACACTTACCATCAAGTGCGACTGAGGTCAAACGCTGGTCAGTCTTGTATAAAACAATAAATGGTGCCGCAAATAAAACAATTAGGTAGCAAAATATAACTGTCAAGATAGTCAAACAATATCTTGATTTTGTAATTAACGATTAACACGGTACTACTCACGTTTATTTAGTCACTCGCGCGACATGTTTCGGAGAACATAGGCCTCCATTTTCAAGCACTAAGAGTGCTGAGTGTCCGATCGGTTCGCCGCTCGCGTCACCGGCCCGTCGCGAGTAGTGCTTGAAAATGGAGGCCTATGTTCTCCGAAACATGTCGCGCGAGTGACTAAATAAACGTGAGTAGTACCGTGTTAATCGTTAATTATTAAACATGTCTCATGTAAGTTTAAATACAAATCTTGATTTTGCTTTGCGAAAAGCGCAATTTCATATCTCCTTTTGTCCCTTTCCATCTCAACCGTGCCATCAGATGGAGGCTACAAGATTCTCATAGTAAAATTCCGGAGTAGTCTTTAACAAGGGTTATGGCAGTCCTCAAAAGACCAGCAAGACTTGTCCACAACGGCAATGAGAGTAAAAGCTAGGGCCAACTGTGATTCACAGATTTGCGGTACATTTACGATCACATTGCGGGTCAGGCTTAAAACGGCGGGACAACCCATGCACAAAGAGAGAAATGTAAGCACAATATTAAAAGTGTGTTTACCTGTAATACGAGGCATACAAAATTACAGTAACATGCAAATCAACGCTCGTTTTGATGCTGATAATCTAGTCTAGTCTGAAAACGGGACAATTGGCGTCCCGCGTAGATCCCTTGAAACGGGAGAAACGGGACGTCCCGCATATAGCGGGACGGTTGGCAAACCTAGTAAAGGCTAGAAGATCTGAATACTAACCTACGCAGTTCCTGACAGAGTAGCTGAACGGCACGAACATGGCGGGGTGGCACAGCGCCCCCTCCAGGAAGCGCTCCGGACGGAACAGCTCCGCGTCCGCGCCCCAGTAGGCGGGGTTGCGATGCGTGCCCCATATGTTGAGCAGGATCGCGGTTCCGTCGACTAGCGTTGATCCGGTTGCTGCATAAGGAAATATCTCATAAAGAAACTATTATTTTATCTAAGATACGCAAAGTATACGTAATCAGACGACCGGTCTGGCCTAGTGGGTAGTGACTCTATGAAGCCGATGGTCCTGGTTTCGAATCCCAGTAAGGGCATTTATTTTTTCCTGAGTCATGGGTGTCTACTCTGTATTTAAGTATTTATACGTATCTATCTATCATATCGTCGTGTAGTACAGTCACCGACTTTAATTGTTGAGCCACTTACGGTTCAAGCTGTTTCTTTTGTTTAATGCTTACTCTATGAAATGCCCACTTTAAGGTGAACCCTAAATGGCTCAACAATCAAAGTCCCTAACAGTACTTACAACACAAGGGTAGGTATCAAAACGACCAAAACCTCATAAAGACTTGATCGCAAAACGACCACATCTTCAAAATGCCATTATTTCGTAATGACTTTCTATTGAAACGACCACAAAGCGTAATGGATCCTCGGACCGAGCACTGCCGAGCGAGGATTTGAACCCAGGACCATCGGCTTTATAGGCAGGGTCACTACCCACTAGGCCAGACCGGTCGTCAAAACATGAATCCATAGATAGCGCCACAAAATACCGACAAACTGCCAGCGTGTTAAAAGAACAGTTGTTATATGATTTATTATGACCTTATGATCTAAAGTGCTTACGTAGAACTATATCCTCATGGACCTCCCGGACCACGACGGGGATAGGCGGGTACAGCCGCAGGCTCTCCTTGATGACAGCTTCCAGATATTTGAGTCTTGTCAGGTCCTCCGCTGTGACCGGCCGGTCCGAGTCACCGAACACATCTTGCAGTCTGAAGAAAATAGTTTAATATTGTTTTCCATCACATATAGATTTCGCCAATTTCAAAACGACTGTGGCGAATCTATTTGTATATCTATTACCTGCCTGCGGAACGCTGGCAGCTAGGCTGTCAATTTTATCTCAAGTAATGTGTTACATTTTAGTTTGTCAAATGGATTGACGGTTGAACCTCAAAATGGCGAAGTCGCTTTGAAAATATATTTTTTGTTTTTTGTACAAACGTAGTTTAGTGTGTAATATTGATAGTTTATTACGCAGTGATCCGTAGAATTGTGCAGCTAATGAAAAATTGATTTCAAAACGCGTTTCACCACTATTTTGGTCATCACACGGCAGTCCCGGGATCACAGCCGCCTCTTAGCATTCTGTAAAGTCCGGCTACCACTTTACAAAACGCAACGTCATGCTCTAAGGGCAAACTTACTTATATTTTATTCTACTTCATTGTTATTTTACTTGACATTGGCGAAATCATCGATTGTATTATTGATGGAAGCCATATTTTTTAAAAGAAGAAGAAAAAGTTTGTCAAAAAATGATTTTTACGTTATATGAATAAATATATTAATTAACGATTAACACGGTTCTACTCACGTTGATTTAGTCACTGACGCGACATGTTTCGGAGAACATAGGCCTCCGTTTTCAAGCACTAAGACAGCTGAGTGTCCGTGTTAATCGTTAATTATTGTACTATCTCCCATTATTGTACCCCCAACACCAGGTGAGTGTCAAGCGCGTTGCCGGCATTTAAGGGGGGTTGGAGCTCTATGAACCTTACTCACCATTAGTAACACAACACTACATACCTGAAAGTTAGCAGACTGTGGTCTTCTGTAAGGAGGAGGTACTTCCCCAGTTGGGCTTCTCCAGACTCAAGCGTGACGGCACTTCGCTGTGCCCTACCTCTGTTGGACGTAGTTTAAGGACATCTCCGGGTCCAAAAGACGCATACAGACGTTACTTACTCCTGGTGTATTTTCTCCTGCACCTCAGGGTACCGGGATACCAGCACAGCAGTGAAGCTCACGGCCGTGGCAGAAGTATCAGTTCCAGCTACCATCATTACAAACATCTCTTCCCGCAATTCTATGTCGGAGTAACCTTGCTCCATGCCTCCAGAAGACTCTATTATGGTGTCCAGGAAATTCACCCACCCATTTTCATTGTTGGCCCCTAGAAAGTAATTGTACAGTCAGCAGCTAAAGTTGCTAAGTAGATAAAGTGTTCAATGACCTACACGCGCTCTTATTCTCTTGACAATAGAGATGTGTTGACCTCATTTTGAACACCTTAACCGCTTAGTTAATTTTGCTGCTGACTGTATAATGAAGTCTAGATATTAACACAATACTAATTAAGACCTAGTGAGGTCTAGATTAATATCATGTTAATATCTAGTGAGCCAGGAAGGTTTTATTCTTTACAAACAAGATAGCAAAACCACATTTTTTTCACAAGAGTGCAAAGTTATTTAATACATGTTTTAAGTGGTTTTCTGACGTTAGCCGGTTGGATGAACTATAAATGACGATTTTGAGTGATGAACGATCGATACTAATAATTAATTTGCAATATTTTTCAGTATTTTCCTTGCTTGATTGGTGCATAAAATTGTGAATGCATCTTATCTTTCTAATTTTTTTTGCTTGCTTTGTTTATGTATGTACTGTCGGGGTGTATTTTTAAATTAAATAAAACAAGACATAGAATGACAATATCTATACAAAGTTCCGTTCCTCCGACATGCTGGCTATTCCTATCTTTTCGGTACTATGGAATCTTGCTGGAGCTCTTCCTATACACTAAATAGAAATAGAAATAGTTTATTCATGACAAATACAAATACAGATAAAAACACAAAGTACAATTTGGACGTATAAACGACTTGTCATGAAAGGGTCGCAACTCAGCGTAATGCTGGCAACACCAGCGCTGATCTTCCGTTGCGATCCCTTGGTGAAGACACGGCGCAGTAAGGCCACGATCGCACATGGGCAATTTCACTTTCAGGGACACCCAATCAACTCAATTGTCAAATAAAAGCCAAAAGCCAAAGCACTACATAGGAAGAACTCCAGCTGATGATCAGATTCTATTAGACAAGCATGCGGTTCCAGGCTGAGGGCAGCCCACATAGCCCTTGATCGTGTTAAATGGAGGGACATAGTTATTAGTCACGATCCTCAGTCATGAGGGAATGTCGAAGAAGAACAAGACCATAGTGTGTAGGCTGTGCTTGTGTGTGTGTGAATGTGTGAAACAGTCCGGCTAGGGTGATGGCACCCATGTTGGACACTTTTACCTCACCGGCACCAATGATGGCCTTAGTTCTTATTTCAAAAACCATAACGTTATAAATTAAATACTCGTATTTACCTACAAATGCACAACACTTGACTCCTTTGAAATAAGCACTAATATTCATGATTGATGAAGGCATCATTCAGTAATTAGGTAGAGTGATGGCACCAATAATAGAGGGTCAACAAGGGTCTATTATTGGTGCCATCACCCTACCTAATTACTGAACAGTCCACATATTTAAATTACATACCAGTATTTTTTGACTCGTTTCTTTTCTTATGTATAACCTGAAAAAAGAAAAAAAAACAAATGTAGCATCGTTTGTCTAGACCAAATTAAGAGCTACTGCGATCGCCAACCCGCCTACCAAGATGCCTCCCGAAGAAGATAAGTCCCGTCGTAGTTTCTTGTCGGTATCTTCTCGGGTCAGAGGTGTAGAGTTAGAACCAGTGTAGATTTTTCTTTGACGTTCATAAGTGCATGTAATATGCCTAAATTGAAAAATAAAGACCTTTTTCTCTTCCTTTTTTATGACAAAGGCGGCAAACGAGCAGACGGATTGCCTTATGGTAAGTAATTACCGTCGCCCATAGGCACCCGCAACACCAGAGGCAATCACAAGCGCGTTGCCGGCCTTTAAGGGGGGTTGGAGCTCTGGGAACCTTACTCACCATCAGGAACACAACACTACATACCTGAAAGGTAGCAGTGCTATTATGGCTGCGGTCTCCTAAGGAGGAGGTACTTCCCCAGTCGGGCTTCTCCAGACTCAAGCGTGACGGTACTTCGCTGTGCCCTACCTCTCATTGTTGGACGTAGTTTAAGGACATACCCGGGTCCTCAAATGGTTATGATTTAATCACCTCGTCTATAAAACTGTTGATATTGTGAACCTCCTGTTGGAACAGTTTGTGCATGGCCAGGTTCTTGTACACGAAGTCTGAATGCAACCACGGCTGCAGTATGCGCTTGGACAGCATCTGACAGCACTCGTCTATAGCCTGCAGTAGGTAATGGTCCTGGTTCTCTTGGGACTTGATTTTGATGCCGATTGCAGTTTCTGTGGGGCAGAGGTTTAACAGAACACATAGATACAGTCAGCTAGCCGTGGAATGTCGGGACAATGCGAGGAATTTCGGACATCGGATTTCGTATATTTCGGGCATCTTTCTCTTTTAATCCAATTAAGGCGTCATGAGAGTAAGAGACAATCGTCCGAAATTTACGAATATCGTTTTTTGCGGTAGCGCCACAGCTACTTCGACCGCAAATCCCTAACAAGCCTGGCAGATATGGCAATTCCTCCCTAAAATGATTCAAGACATAGTTGGGAGAGGCCTATGTCCAGCAGTGGACGTCTTGATGAGATGATGATTTATTTATTTTTATTTAAAACAACAATGTAACCGACAGTGTAGCAATGCATCGAAAAACAAAAAAAATATATACATAATCGTTAAAGTCAACGGGACAACGGGGGAAGATGATGGATTGCAGTCGACAGCAGAGGCTAATGAGGGCAGTTCAGAAAGATCTGGTCAACAATAACATAAGCTTGTGGCGAGCTGTTGGAGAGTAGCGACTCCACGTGCCTGAGTGCCCCTGGGTCCTGTCAGACAGGTGGGATAGACCTGCCTCTGGCTAGCCTTAACCGGCCGTCCAGAGTGGGGTCGCTAGAGGTGCGTTCTCGAGGGTACATTTGGAAACCTAAGTGGCGAGTTGGCTGTATGCTTAAAGTCCAATGACACCTCTCTACCCGTAGCCCTTTGCATCGGTGTTGCGCTTTTTGTGGGGGCCCATCTCGCATAGGGCGAGTCATCGTCTGCAGAAATAAAATTGTATACCATTTTATTAGGCAGGTGTCCGGTTTTTTATCCAACAGTCCAGTAGCTAGTCCATCCTTTCCACCCAATAGCCCAGTACATTTTAGATTCCATTAAAACTCAATAGTCCTTACACCATGGCGGGTGCTGTCCCTGTTCGCGTCCCATGACACAGACAGGGGGCAACACCCGCTTATTGTACCCCTTACTAATCATTAAATTATCGAAAAGGCCATCTGCGCGTTGGCTCAATCCGGCTTCGCATACGCCTCTCAAATGTCCGGGGCATCATTGTTCCGTGGACGGCAAAGAGATCATACATTTTGACGCGAGGAAAAGCGTACAAAAGGCTAAACTTTTTGATGATGATGATTTCATTGAAGATTTCAGCCGTAAGACGTCCACTGCTGGACATAAGCCGTAATGGCCGTATCTTACCTCCAACTGAATCAAAAGTGAAGGTAGATTTGTAGATTTAAAGTGATGTATTTCCAGATGGAGAATTCTCCGCGTCCAACCTCGGCCTTCATGAGGTCTACCATCGTAGTGCTCTGCTGGTCGAAGACTGCTACTATGGTGTTCAGGTTTTTCAGGCTGAAGAATGGGCTATTTTGCGACGCGGGCGCCAAATATTCACTGTGAAAATAGAGTGAGCACATGAAAGACGATTTCCACGGATCGGATCGGAAAGGATATGAACGGATGCGGCAACAGATCGCATCAGGAATGATGTCAGCTGTAGGGCTGAAATTTTTAAACAAAATGCTTTTTATATGTGTATTTTCGTTTATAATAATCTGCCAGCAGAAATAAGGGATCTTGAAGGCAAAGAATTTAGTCAATCCCTTAGAATTTGGCTACTTGATCATTGCTTTTACAGCATTAAATAATTTTTGAATTATAAAAACATGATGAGACTGATGACTTGATGAATATTTTATTATTGTATATTGTAAGTTTAGTTTTCTTGTTAGTTTGTATATTTTGACTTGTCTTGACATAGTAATGTGTTTTACAATTATACCTACTGACTTATTTGTAATCAATGTTCCTTAATTATTATTTTTTTCTTATGTAAAATTGTAGCAGAGTTGACTAGTTAAAAGTACCTATTGTAAAATTTGCATGCTGTCTTGAGATAGCTGATTAAGGTGGCTCAATTACTAATCTAATTTTAAGACCTGTTATTAACCCTTTTTCTGCAAATAAATGATTCTATTCTATTCTATTCTATTCTATTCATCCGCAGTAGAACCAAAAAAAAATATTGTTAGTCAATTGAAAGAAGATGGGCAGTTCCCATGATCCCAAATATGTAATTAAAATCAAATACACATTGGGACAAATGGCTCCAAACCTAGGAGGAATAATGACTAGAGAACGCATCCGCAGGCGCCAGTAAGGGACAAGGATATTCTGGCTTTTGTAGCCCAAAATGTAACAATTCACTATAGTTTTGCTTTACTGGACATTCTTTATAACAAAACTATTAGCTTATTCTGTATATTACCGCAACTTTGGTTGAAAACAAAAGAAAACACTAATTGTATTTGTTTGTTCCCCTCCAACTTTGACAGTTCTGAAGGGTACAGTTTGGAGGGGAACAAAAACGTGTGAAACTATGATTAGGACGGACAAAAATAGTGCCGTCTCTGCCATATCTACCTATGGAAAGTTACGTAAGACCATCTCTTTTGATCGTGGTTATTAGCACGCTCCGTCTAGTTAAAAGGTATGTCTATGCTCCTAACTTACCAGGTGCCATGATAGATCCGTTGCCCACGGCGACCTTCGTGACTTTCCTAGTGATCTCTTCCTTGTCCAGACAAGCCTTGGAGACCACAGCGATGGCCGCAGGGTCGGTCAAACCTAGCCGACAACATGTTTGTGAGATTTTGTTATCTTTAGATAACTTCGATATTTAAATCGAAAGAAAAATAGGAAAAATTTTGAGTCGCAGCGGGACTCGAACCCACAACCACTGGATCACTAATCCAGTGTACTACCAATTGTGCTATACGAGTACCTCGACCTAGGAGGAATAATGACTGGAGCACGCATCTGCGTACGCTAGTAAGGGACAAAGACACTCTCGCATTTGCAGCCCAAAATATAGTTTTGCTTTCATGACACTCTTTGTAACAAAGATATAAGCTTATTCTGTATTAATTACCGCAACTTCGGTTGAAAACACAAGAAAACTCCAATTGTATTTGTTTATATCCCTCCAACTTTGACAGTTCTGAAAGGTTCAGTTCGAAGGGGAACAAAATGACACAACAAAAATATGTGAGACTATGACAAGGACGGATGAAAATAGCGCTGTCTCCGCTATAGCTATGTAAATTTACATACGGCCCGTTTCAATTGTGGTATTATTAATAGCCCGCCTTTTTTATGACAGGCGGCAAACGAGCAGACGGATTGCCTGATGGTAAGCAATTACCGTCGCCCATGGGCTCCCGCAACACCAGGGGAGTCACAAGCGCGTTGCCGGCCTTTAAGGGGTTTGGAGCTCTGGGAACCTTACTCACCATCAGGAATACAACACTATATACCTGAAAGGTAGCAGTGCTATTACGGCTGTGGTCTTCTGTAAGGAGGAGGTACTTCCCCAGTTGGGCTGCCCCAGATTCAAGCGTGATGGTCATCGCTGTGCCCTACCTCTCATTGTTGGACGTAGTTTAAGGACATACCAGGGTCCAAACACGCCTCGTTTATTTAAATGTATGTAATGTAATGTATGTTTATGGCTTATACAATATCTCATACATTTGATTTTTCTTTAATATCGTCATACGCAGAAGAAAACATATTTATTACAATTTGCTCACTTCAAAATCCAAGGTCGACTGCTTATTTAAAAACATTTCTATTTGGGTACGCGATTATAAACAACTTACCTACTTCTCGCGACTTTATCTGTTTGAGCCCCACGGTCAGGACAAGAAGGCTCGTTGTGGGTACTCAACTAAATACTTAAACACCCATGACTCAAGAAATATCTGTGATCATTTCTGGACGACTGCTCTGGCCTAGTGGGTAGTGACCCTGCCTATGAAGCCGATGGTCCTGGGTTCGATTCCCAGTCGGGGCATTTATTTGTGTGATGAGCACAGATTCATGTTCCTGCGTCATGGGTGTTTTCTATGTATTTAAGTATTTATATGTATCTATTATATATAGGTATCGTCGTCTAGTACCTACAACACATGCCTTACTGAGCTTACCGTAGGGCTAGGTCGATTTGTGTAAGATTGTCCCAAAATATTTATTTATTTATTTATTTATCACACAAATAAATGCCCTTACTGGGATTTGAATTGAACCGTCGGCTTCATAGGCAGGCATTTTATTGTTACTTTTAACTATTTATTATTTGAGGTATTTAGTTAGTTTTCAATAAAATTGTAATAAATTATACTTACACGCTGGATGCAGGTTGCTTCCAACCGGTACATGTGGAGATCCAAGGGGGAGGCCTATGTTCAGCAGTGGACGTCTTATGGCTGAGATGATGATGATGATGATACTTACACACAAACAATCTGCGGCCAAGCCAGAGACTTGCTAGATCACCTTGTTGGTTTGATGTCCGTCCTATTTTTTCAATCGAATTCATTCGGTCTGAAAATAAAATAATAAATAATATAATATAAAAAATGTTACACAGGAACTTAGATGTAATATACAAATACTTAACACGTTCGCCCCCAGTACTGTTTTACTAAACGCTTACAATATGCCGGTAGAAATTATCGCGATCACTCAGAACATGCCACTGGGATTATACGATTTTTTTATTCCTACGCCGCTGTCATAAGTCAAGTTCTTACTCCTGTGCCAGTGGTATAGGAATACGAACGTTTTTAACACAACTGTTGTGTCGCCGACATTGGCGGTAAATTTATTTGAACACACTTACGTGACACCGGCATAGGAGAACTAACTTTTTAGACACAAATACGTGTCACTGGCATAGGAGTTGGATAATTTGTGATCGCAGACGTTGTGTCACTGGCATTGGAGAAGATTCAATAAGATCACAGACATTGTGTCGTCGGGGCTGAACGTGTTAAATATATAGCACCTGTGCATATCATACAAATAAATGCCCTTACCGGGATGTGTAATATGGACTTAATTAAGTTAATCACTTAATTTGTGTTACGACAAATAACGGTGTATGCGGGGAAATGCTGCCAGCCTTCTAGGCACGCTGCCAACAGACGGCGATATGGGGCAGATTTTCTATTTATAGTTTTTAGTTTTATTTTCTTAATACGACGATATATGTGTCATTATCCAGGAAAAAGGACCTTATTGTCGATGGCATTTACGTCGAATCGCGTTGCGTTTGTATTGTATCGTCTTGAACAACGACATAAGCGCCATCGACAGTAAGGTCCCTTTTCATAGATACTGTCACATATATAATAGATAAATACATATTCATACTTAAATACATAGAAAACACCCATGACTCAGGAACAAATATCTGTGCTTATCACAAAAACATGCCCTGACTGGGAATCGAACCCAGGACCATCGGCTTTATAGGCAGGGTCACTACTCACTAGGCCAGAACAGTCGTCAAATCCTAATTTTAGGTTTAGTTTTATTGTTCTTATTTTAACCCTTTATAGGGCAACTTCAAAATTGTAATGCAAAAATGACCACCCAACAATCGAGCCGAGAGGAGGCTTGAACGCACGACCACAGTGACTTTTGAGCGTTAAAGGGTTAATGTTATATGTAATGCTATTATTAACTATTTTATAAATAAAGTAACCTCCGTGGAGGTGTCAATTGTTTTGTATTGTATTTATGTTACTTCATACTCAATATGTAAATGTTCAAAAAGTGTGTTGGTACTTTCATGTATGGAACTTACAAAGCACCGGCTTAATTGTCGTAACACAAATTAAAGCCAGGGATAAACTAGGGGACAAATGTCCGGCGACAATTGTCGGTGAGATATTTTTTTTTTTTTTTTTTTTTATGATATAGGAGGCAAACGAGCAGACGGATTGCCTGATGGTAAGCAACTACCGCCGCCCATGGACACTCGCAACACCAGAGGAGTCACAAGTACGTTGCCGGCCTTTAAGATCCCTATACGCTCTTTTCTTGAAGGTTTGGATGTCATATCGGTCCGGAAATACTGCACACGACAATTTATTCCAGAGTTTTGCTGTGCGAGGCAGGAAGTTTCTAGAAAAACGCACAGACACTTGCAGGCATAGTCATGGCTTGTCGGGCGGTGTCCGGCTACGTCGATCTATGTCACCCGACGTCGCTGGCGATACGGGTTGCAGGACATTTGTTCCCTAGTCTATCCCTGGCTTAATGATTACCTAATTTGAGACTAATAGGCAATGTGTTGCACTTGATACAGATGAGGGTATTTTTATTTTAATACTATTTTCAATCCTCATTATTTCTCTATTAATATTTCCTAACTTAATTTATTTTTCGATGTGAAAATAATTATAGAAAAGTGCAAAAAAATGTGGGAAATACAAAGCGGTCGAAACGGCCCATTATTGGTCAGACGATTTGACCAATGGCGTCAATCGAGTGTGACGTCAAAGTCTATGTCAACTATGTCACTGTCAAAAACGCTTGGTTCGTAACGAACTTAGACATACCATTAACCTAGACGGAGCGTGGTAATAATAATATCACGATGGAAAGGGATGGTTTTATGTAACTTTCCATAAACATGGCAGAGACGTGGCTATTTTCTTCCGTCCTTGTCATAGTTTCACATATTTTTGTTCCCCTCCAAACTGATCCCTTCAGAACTGTCAAAGTTGGAGAGGAACAATCAAATACAATTGGAGATTTCTTGGATTTTCAACCAAAGTTGTGGTAATTAATACAGAATAGGCTAATATTTTTGTTATAAAGAATGTCCTGTAAAGCAAAACTATACAGAATTGTTTCATTTTGGGCCACAAAAGCGAATATATCTTTGTCCCTTACTGGCGCTCGCGGATGTGTTCTCCAGTCATTATTCCTCCTAGGTATCGAATGTGAAGAGGTTACATTTGCTGTCATAGACTTCGACGTTACGCCAAGCGCGTCATAATGGCGGGCGTTTAAAACGTTGGAAAAAGTTTGAAAATTTTAATAATATAAATATATACTACATTTTACAAAAAAATAAATAATAATTATGAATATTATTTAACAGTAATAAAAGGATATAAGCTCTCATTAAAGATATTTAAAAAATCAGTGTATATTCCTTATTGCAGGTCCTTTTCAATTTGTTTTCACGGAGTTATTGAAAAATAATCTTACCTTTACTGCTTCCTGTAAACATTAGAGCGTTCCCGATGATTGGATAACAGTTCGGTATGCAAGGTATCTCTACCGCCAGTCGGTAGAGCCTCCTGCGCGACCATCTGTAGTACGCTGTACCAAGCACCGCCGCCGTAAGAACTAGCTGCCAGAACATTCCGACCACCAAAATATTTATTGGCCATAATATTTACCGCATGAGCTGCAAATATTAATTAATATTTCGGGACCATCTTCCACCAATCGACCTAGTCCTACGGTAAGCTCAGTAAGGCTTGTGTTGAAGGTACTAGAAGACGATATATATAATAGATAGATACATATAAATACTTAAATACATAGAAAACACCCATGACTCAGGAACAAATATCTGTGCTCATCACACAAATAAATGCTCTGACTGGAATTTGAACTCAGGACTATCGGCTTCATAGGCAGGGTCACTACCCACTAGGCCAGACCGGTCATCAATATACACAGACTTCGTATCCTGTACAAATTGGCTTTCAAAATGACCCGAACGGGGTGCAGGATGGTAGGCCTCCCCGCGGCGCACCCTGGGAGGGGAGGGACAGACGCTCAGTCGCGCGTTCTCTGTCCCTTCTCTGCTAACTACCATCGCTTTCCTTTCTTTTCTTTTCTTCTCTCTATTCTTACCTCATCTTTCTTCACTATCTTTCCTATACACGTTTTTACATGTCTTCTATACTATTTAATAAAAATCCAAAAAATACTCGTTTCTGACCGGGGCCGTATCTAACTGATCCGCACCGTCCCACAGGTCCTCCTTCTGGAGTCGGCCAGCTTTGTTAGTCCCTTAGGTGGGCAAAAGCTAACTCCAGCATGGGGATACCCACCCCCCCATGGCAACAAAGAGTTGACCTTTGGTTCGGTGCGGATTAGATTTATGGTGAATAAAAACATAAAAACGCAAAAACCAATTAAAAACTTTCTACTTATTTCTAAGGCAAGGCACCAGTACATCCTAGATGTGTATAAGTACCCACTGAAGTGCTAAGCGGCTCGGCAGCAAAGACCATGTGCCCCGTCTAACGTCACCCATACTTCCTTGGACGTATGGTGCGTGTCGATTCGGGGATCTTGGTGCAATTCGTCGCCGGCTGCAACCCCAAGTACGTGGTGAAAGTCACCGCTCAGGTGTCACTGGGTGTGACGTCTGCTCGGGTTTCCGCGTTTTTTTTTGACGCCGGAAAACTGAGCAGACAGAAGCGGCGCTCGCCTATGTGCGAATCCCCGGACGCGTGACGGAGCCACGGGTACCGGGAAAATTCCAATGAACGAAATTCAGTAGTCATTGTGGAATGCGCCGTCTTTGCTGTCCCCTGCAGTTCTGGGTACGACTAGGAAGAGGCGAACCCTGACCTTTTCTTCCTACTATATATGCAGCACAAAATAGAGATCATATTTATCGTTGTTTCTATAAATTTACAGTAAGTACATAGCAAAATGGTTTTCCGTACACCCCCTAATTCACCCAAAAAATCTCGTCAACAACAACGGGAAAAACAGGCGGATTCTGATAGCGAACAGCCTGCTATCACGACTAACCTGGTCGGTATGGTCACAGAGGACACTGAGACCCCTGAGAGGCAGGATAGCGGACCGGCTGGCCCTTCCTGCCACAACTCAACGTTCACAGTGCCCAAAGCAACCGATACAACACAACCTAGTACCCAAACTCTCACTAGGGAAGCAGTAACAGCTGTAGTATTGGCTTCGCCGGAACAAAGCAGCTCTGGCTCAATGGAGATGGAGAGACTTTTATGGTCGGATAGAGGCTCGATCACCAGCAGCCCAGGGACCCCAGGTACAAGCAGAGCAGCCAGATTTAGACAGGAAGTAGACCGTCATGCTGAAGAGATAATAGCACACATTAAACTTAATAACAGCGTGACGAAACACAGTAAACGTAGTATATTAAAATCTGCGGTAGAGATCCAAGAGGCTACGATAAGATTTATCAGGGAACTGCAAATTTCCGCAACCACCACAAATGTTGTGCCGACAGGTGAAACACAAAGCCCTGTCTTGGATGTTTCCAAACTAAAGGCAGACATTATACACAGCGTACAGGCAGAAATAGCCAAAATACGAGTCGAACAGCAGGCTCTCAACAATATGGTCCGTGCCTTCAGTGGAGAAAACAGATAAAACAGGGAAGAAGGGCGAGAAGAAGAGACATTTGACAATGTTACAAAAGATAGGAGCAATAAGAGAAGGCACAGATCGGAAGCAGCAGCAGCCGCCGCTGCCGCCGCGGGTGGAGCGCATGAAGTCGACGATCTGACATCACCAGCTGTAGGAAGACCATACACAGCTAAATACCGCCGTGCGACTACACCAACACCACTACCTCAGACTAGCTTCGCCGTCGTCCTGAGTCAACTGACCCCAGGCATGGGGGCGAAGACGTACTGAAAATAGTTAAGGAGAAAGTGGATGTCGTCAACATTGGAGTCGGCATAAGGTCCGTGAGGAAGACCAGAACCAAGAAGGTTATCATCAACTGCGACTCTAATGATGAACGGCAAAAGCTAAGTACCGCCATCAGACAAAACACACAAAACATATCTGTCGGAGTCCCAAAATTGCGCAATCCATTAATTAAAATCATCGGAATCATTCCAGATTTTGCAAATGCAAAAATCGAAGGAGCAATACTGAATCAAAACGGTAGAATGTTGGAGGGGATCTCTGAGGAAAACAAAGTGGTGAGATACATCCGAGCTACTAAAGGCCGAAATGATTACGTCAGAAACGTAATTATTGAAACTAGTCCACAGATATGGTCGGCAATACAAGGACAAAAAGTCAGGATAGGCTACCAGTCTGTAATGGCTGTTGACCAGTCCCCAATCCTGCAATGCTACAAATGCTTCGGCTTTGGGCATAGAGCAGCTGAATGCAAGTCGGACTCCAAATGCGCCTATTGTGCGGAGGGACACGACACACGAAGCTGCCCTAATAGAAAAACCGTTACACGTTGCGTAAACTGTGTAAATAACAATGCAAGGGACCATCTGCACAATGCGTTTGATCGAACCTGCCAAGAATGGATCAAGTGGGACCGGATCGCAAGAGCGTCCGTCCGGTACTGCTAAGGGCCTGCCAACAGGAAACAATAACAGGAATAATCACATAAAAGTCATGCAATGCAACTTAGGAAAGGGCTATAACGCTACACAAGAAATGCTACAATGTATAAAAGAAAACAGATACGACATAATATGCATATCAGAACCGTATGTTGGTCCAAATAAAACAGTAATAAACAATATAGATGGATATGACATCTACCAAAATAAAGCGGTTAACTGCAGAACAAAAGCTTGCATAGCTATCAAGCAAAACATGGCCAACTACATTGGGTTAACCCAATACACCACCGCCAACTTTGTAGCAATAGAGATCTCTGTCAAAACCAACAACAGCTATAACAAGCTCTTAATATCCTCAATATACATTGAACCAGGAGAGGATCCTGCTAACACTATGATGCACTTGGAACAATTCCTCCGTCAACATGCAAATAGAGAGCATATAGTGTGCGGGGATCTTAACGGATGGCACACAACTTGGGGATCCAATAAAAATAATGACAGAGGTAGAGCCATATATGACCTCGCAGTAAACCATGACTTAATCAGCTGCAACATAGGCAATGAGCCCACCTTTGAAACAGTCACACATGGCAGAACCAGGTACTCTGTTATTGACCTCACTCTAGCCACCATTCGAGCTGCAACTGATATATCATGCTGGAAAGTAAACAACGAACTAATACCTTCCTCAGACCACCATGGGATCGAATTTATCATTAAATGTGAAAAAACTAGGAACAATAAGAACAAGTCCACATCCACCTATAAGTACAACACAGATCATACAAACTGGGAGAACTTCAGAACTAAGCTAAAAGAAAACATTGAGCAGAGCGACATACATCTAGCTGACATAGACGAACTTGACTCACAAGGACTAGACAACTACATTACAAACATGACTAACATAATACAGAAAACCTGTGACGCAACACTCACCTTGAAAGCTCCCTACAGGAAGATCCCGTGGTGGACTCAGGAACTGACGGACATGAAGAAAAAAGTAATAGCACTGCACCACCGACTCCAAGACCTTAAAAGAAGCAATAAAAACTTAACTACCATACTAAACGAGCTGCAAGACGCCAGATCGGAATACGCACACAAAATAAGAAAAACATCCACGGAACATTTCAGAGAATTTTGTAACCGCCAAGGCAAAGATGACGTGTGGTCTGTGACAAACCGCCTTTTAAAAAGTTCACCACAAACACAACCACCTGCAACACTAAAAATAGAAAATGGAACTTACACCACGTCGATACAGGACACCGCTGCAAGGCTCGCTGAGAAGTTCTTCCCGAAGATCACGAAGCAGATGACACTCCGCACCACCTGCAAATAAGAGAAGCACACATTAATTACAGACATCCGGAAATAGAAAACAATGAACAGTTATTTACCATACATGAAGTCACAGAAGTAATTAAAAATATGAGCCCCAAAAAAGCACCCGGCATGGACCACCTTACAGCTGATATCTGCAGACAATACATAGAATGTTACCCGGAATCCACAACCCAATTATTCAACAGATGTCTCACCATAAAATACTTTCCTTCATGCTGGAAGACTGCATATATAAAAACGCTTCCTAAACCTAACAAGATAAACTACAGCGAATTATCTGCTTATAGACCCATTGGGTTAATAAACGTTTTCGGTAAGATACTCGAGAAATTGATTGCAATAAGACTCACATATCACATGCAAATTAACAATGCGACCAGTGTAAGACAATATGGCTTCAAGCAACAATGCTCCACCACCGATGCCTTGAGCAATGCAATAGACAAACTAAAGCGCTGCAAACAAAACAAAAAGCTAGCTGTAGCTATATCATTAGATATAGCCGGAGCTTTTGATAATGCTTGGTGGCCCGCAGTGACCAAACGATTGTCGGAAATAAACTGCCCACATAACATATTAGACATAATACGCAGTTACCTCTCTGACAGAAAAATAGTTCTTAACTACTCAAACGTAACAATTACAAGACCACAAACCAGAGGATGTGTCCAAGGCTCAGTACTTGGTCCCATCTTCTGGAACATCATAATGGACACCTTGTTGGAGCAGAACATGACAGATGGCAATTACATCCAGGCGTATGCTGACGATGTACTGCTGGTTTGCTCAGGAAAGAACGTCGAAGAACTGGAACAAAATGCCAACAATATACTTGACAAAATATTCCAATGGGGCAAAAACAACAAGTTGAAATTCGGTCCACAAAAAACAAAAATGATCACTTGTACACCCAAGGCAAAAGCGGCTAAAATACACATGGACAATATAAAGATCCCGTTTGATGATAACTTTAAACTTCTAGGAGTCATAGTTGATCAGAAACTGAAATTTATACAACACACAGAATACACAATAAAAAAGGCACAAGCGATTTACAGAAGACTATGCATATTCATAAAACCCACATGGGGTGTACATTCGGACAATGTTGACATTATCTATCGCCAAGTTATAGAACCCATCATCACATATGCTGCAGAAATCTGGGGTAATGCCACAAATTACAAAAAAGTATGTAACTCACTGCTGAGTCTACAGCGAAGTTTTGCTATAAAAATGCTACGAGGTTTTAGAACCCTTCCAACGATTCCAGCCATTGCCCTAGCAGGCTTAACGCCATTACCAGACAAGGTCCGAGAAGTCGCATCCACTGAAAAGGTCAAAAGATCATTAGTCACCGAATACCTGCCTAACGATACCATATTATATGATAAAAGAACACCAATCTCGGAATTACTGCACCCCGCCAGACGCCCACATATACAAATCAGCGATATAAATAACGAAAACGACTTGCAGCCCTACTATACAACAGAAATGTGCCGAATTTACACAGACGGAAGCAAACATGATGGAGTGGTAGGTGCAGCAGTAGTAATACACCACCCTGATGGGCGCAGTACAAGGAAGAAATTCAAATTACATTACAGTTGCACAGTGTTCCAGGCTGAATGTTTGGCAATCGAGCAAGCATGCAACATGTGCCGGACCCTTGGTCTGGAACAAACAACAATTTTCTCGGACTCAAAAGCTGCTCTTCATGAGCTAGCAAATCGAAATACCACGAATTCAATGATGAACAGGGCACAGAAAAGCATTGTTGACATAAGAGAAGAAGGCAAAAGCATCAACTTCTGCTGGATAAAAGCGCATGTCGGCTTACTCGGAAACGAGGAGGCCGACATGATTGCCAAGAGAGCAGCAATGCAGCACAAACATCCAGACTACACAAAGTTCCCACTGTCATATCACAAACGTAACCTTCGTAAAGACACAATAGACAGTTTTGACAAGACATACCAAAACAGTACCACAGGAGCACATCAGAAAAACTGGCTACCCACATTAAAAAGCATCGAAATCTTTCGCAAACACTTCAAACTCACCTTTCAGATGACTCAAATTATAACAGGCCACGGCTACTGCAAATTATACTTGAATCGATTCCATATAATAAACTCTAACACATGCCCATGCGACAACACTACACCACAGACCATGCAACATTTACTCACAGACTGCCCCCGCTACATTAACAAACGCCTTCACCACGAAATTCAATGCCAAATGAACAATATAGAACCATATAATATTGAGCAAATAATTACAAAAGAAACAACCAAAGACTCATTTAAGGAATTAACAGAACACATAATAAATACACTAAAGAAATTCAACAACACATAGATACATAATAGAATAATATATAAAATATAGATATATACATAATATAGGAATACTTAATAATAGGTACACAAATATAAGCAATGTGAAAGAAAATAACAGGAAAAGTAACTTACCGTAAAAAAAACATAAAGTAGAATTAAACCACCGAAACAATAGGCTGCCCGTATCCCACGCGGGGGCCATTCCTACAGGTTCAAAACCCAACGGTCGCCCGTATCAATAGCGAGGGCTGTTGGGTTAAACCCAACGTTCTTTAACTCAAAAAAAAAAATGACCCGAATAGCTTACTGACAGTTAGGGTAATTCGTTAGTCTTTTTTAATACAACGACGGTGGCAAACAAGCATACGGCCCGCCTGATGGTAAGCAGTTACCGTAGCCTATGGACGCCTGCAACTTCAGATGATTCACATTTTTTTTTAAGACAAAGGTGGCAAACGAGCAGACGGATTGCCTGATGGTAAGCAATTACCGTCGCCCATAGGCACCCGTAACACCAGGGGAGTCACAAGCGCGTTGCCAACCTGTAAGGGGGGTTGGAGCTCTGGGAACCTTACTCACCATCAGGAAGACAACACTGCATACCTGAAAGGTAGCAGGGCTATTATGGCTGTGGTCTTCTGTAAGGAGGAGGTCCCCAGTTGGGCTGCCCCAGATTCAAGCGTGATGGTCATCGCTGTGCCCTATCTCTCATAAATGCGCGTTGCCTACCCTTTAAGAACTTGTACACTCGTTTTTTTGAAGAACCTCATACTGTAGTCCGTAGGGAAAACCTCGGCAGGCAGTTCATTCCACAGCCGGAGCGTTCGCGAGAGGAAATTCCACTTAAACAGCCAAAAGTCGATCTTCATAAAGATTTCATGTTTAATTGTCGTCACGAAACTGACAGTGATTTAACTTTACCTAACAACTTTCACTAATTGGGTGCACACTTTTTTGAAAACTCCTTTTCAACAGAAGGTAATGTTACAATCCTCTGCACTGAAAGAGCGGCTGGTGATGATGATGATGGACATATGTCCTTGTACTTTAATATCAAGAAAATAAGGGAACACAGGACAAGACAATGGATATCCTTGAGTGTAGCAAACAAACCTAAGGCCCGTTAAATACAAGTTTTTTTTTTATGACATAGGCGGCAAACGAGCAGACGGATTGCCTGGTGGTAAGCAATTACCGTCGCCCATGGGCACCCGCAACACCAGGGGAGTCACAAGCGCGTTGCCGGCCTTTAAGAGGGGTTGGAGCTCTGGAAACCTTACTCACCATCAGGAACACGACACTACAGACTACTGAAAGGTAGCAGTGCTATTATGGCTGTGGTCTTCTGTAAGGAGGAGGTACTTCCCCAGTTGGGCTGCTCCAGATTCAAGCGTGATGGTCATCGCTGTGCCCTACCTCTCATTGTTGGACGTAGTTTAAGGACATACCCGGGTCCAAAAAACAACAACAAGTAATTAGAAGTATTAATAATTCCCGTAATTTGTGCCGTGTGATGCCGGCTGTCTAGAATAGCACCACCCCTACTCCTCCCGCGGGTGTCGTAAGGCGACAAAGGGAAACATCCTACGGACGGACAGCAGCGTCCGTCGAAACCCAATCTACAGCTACTGCGGTCACCCGCCTGCCAAGCGTGGCGACTATGGCAACTACCCCCCAAGATGATTCAAGTCATATTTGTGGGAGGCCTATGTCCAGCAGTGGACTGCATACGACTGAAATGTATGATGTATGTATGTATGTAATAATTCCCACACGAACGCCTGTGATTCTAGATTTAATTTGACTAGTTGATGCATACAAATATTTACAGAAATTACAATCGTATATGATAACTACAAGTACTTAACTAGTTACAGTATAAAATCTAAAAAAGGCCCTTGAGGCATTGTACAAAGGATGCTGGCGGCATTTCCTCGTTGTATCGCAATGTTGATACGTTGTGCGAGGAAGCCGCCAGCTCTTCGGTCACCATGCATACAAACAGATCCATATTTATTTTTTTTACTCTTAAGCCCTTAAGTGTATTTATGCCCTTATATTAAAATGATTATTTGAATTATATGATGTCATAAACCATAAACGATCTTGTATTGTAATAGATAAAAATAAAAAAAATTAAATGTTAAATTTAAATGGGAGTTTTCATAAATCTATATTGAATTAAATTTTTACCTTTTTGTCATTGTAATATTGATTATAATTTATGATTATAATGTATGATCCTCGCTCTGGATCGTATCTGGTTCAGCAGGTCTCTATTGCTGTCCAGAGAGGCAACGCAGCCGGTGTAATGGGGACATTTGAGCCGGGTACGATCCAGGGGGGGCTATTGTAATATGTAATATGTAATTTTTATAAAATAGATATTTTATTTATAAAAATGTAGCTTACTCCGAATAAACAAATTTATCATTTATGAAACGATCAGCAAATCTAAATATTTATAGCGATTTAATTCTTAATTATGGTCATAAAACTTATTTTAACTTTTATATAACTCAAGCTAATTGAGTAAATTTGAAAATTTACAATTTTCTGAAAACTTAAATATTTCATACTTAATTATTGTACTGGAGTGACAGAGATTTAGCTTTTCCTAGGTATACGCAATTTTCATTTAATATTTTAATTTTCATTGATATTTAAGCAGTAACACTTCTATACCGTGTGTCGCCGCCATAGGAACTTTAACTTTGGGGATCGCTTCTGCACCACGAATGTAGCATCCAATAGTCTAGTTGCATTTACTGTCAGCCTACAAACTTCATAGTTTTCGCAGTACATTGCGTGCTTGAAAAATCTTCTATTTTAATATTAAGTAAACTATAAGTTATTTTCAAAAGTCGTAGAATAAATGTTGCTACATTAGTGGCGCAAAAGCGATGGCCAAAGTTAAAGCTCCTTTGACGGCGACACACGGTATACATTGAAAATAGATGACATATGGCTCAATCAACTATTCTTTGTCCCTCATTTCCATGGTCACTCTTCAAACCACAATTTAATTCACAAAACATAGATATTTGTAGAAGCTACATGTCCCCGTGTTAGTAGCACGCGGTGCCACATTTCTTCTAACTATTCTTCAGTTGTCCCCTGGCTAATGGGACAGAATAACAACAAGAAATAGTTGATTCACTCACCGATATGACATCCAAACCTTCAAGAAAAGAGCGTAGAGAGATCTTAACGGTCGGCAACGTACTTGTGACTCCTTTGGTGTTGCGAGTGTCCATGGGCGGCGGTAGTTGCTTACCATCAGGCACTCAGCCACTATTAAAAAAATGCTTAAGACAAAACGGCAAGGACCTCCGGTGTCCGAGATACCCGACCTTCTGTCTCTGACGACGGAGGAGCTTGTCACATTTTCAGTACTTACGGTGACCCGACCAAACTCTGACGCTTGCGGATTCGGAGTGTTCCCGCTAGCGTTACCTCTGCCACTAGATGTCAATTTCGCTAGCGTACCTATATTGTACGGAGAAGTTTTACGGCGTTTAGCAAATCCACGTAAACAACGTGTTGTAACTATATCAAGTAAAGGATGACTCACATTACACCGGCCCTTTTTTTGTCGAAAATGCGTTTACGCATCCCCCGGGCCTGGGGTAGGCCCATGATGGTAGTGAGGGGGTATGTGGGACTCTCTCCTCGCTGCTCCTCTTGCTAGCCAAGAGGAAGGGAGGAGAATACCCACTAAAAACCCAGCGGCGTCGTCCGCATTGCTGTTAGGGGGAGTGGCATTGGATCACGATCGCACTCGACGGTGACACTCCGACGTTACACCGGCCCGCGTCCGAGCCGAGGCTACCGTAGCGATATTTTGTATGGAATGAATCACGTGACCACCGAGCCGCCTGAATCACTCGGGCACGGGCCGGTCGTGTGACGCCGTTACAGCTATATAAAAAGGCTCTGCTCGGCCCGGTGATAAGGCGACATGATGTCCACGCTATATCGACGGGCGTGTGATGATCGTCTACTCGCAACATATGGCTGGATGAAACGACGCTTGTGTTAATGTTAATATTCGAGTGTCGGGCCGCTCGGGCCCGGTTGCCCCGGTGGGCTCGGGCTCGTGAAGTCGACGGTATAACGTGAGTCATCCTTAAGGCAGTTAATTTTATCGAGTATGGTATTTAATTTTTGTAATTGTTTGATATGCTTTCTTATAGAATGTGTGTTGATGATTTTTTCGTAATACTGTTTTGCAAAAAAAAGTCCCGCCGAGTTTCTTGCCGGTCTTAAACTCAAAATGCTTCTCGGGTCAGAGGTGTACAGTTAGAACCGGTGTAGTTTTTATTTTTCTCTTTTACTTTTATATACTCGACATGTAAAAGTGCCTTTGTGGCCTACTTACTGAATCAACGTTTTTTTTATGACAAAGGCGGCAAACGAGCAGACGGATTATCTGATGGTGAGCAATTACCGTCTGGGAACCTTACTCACCATCAGGAACACCACACTACAGACCTGAAAGGTAGCAGTGCTATTATGGCTGTGGTCTTCTGTAAGGAGGAGGTACTTCCCCAGTTGGGCTGCCCCAGATTCAAGCGTGATGGTACTTCGCTGTGCCCTACCTCTCATTGTTGGACGTAGTTTAAGGACATACCCGGGTCCAATATCTTGTATATCTGTCGCTCGTTTCTTTAGCGAGATATTGTAGTAGATATTGCGTATTAGCTTCCTCGCTTTTGATGGGACTAGAAACCGGAAAATATTATAAACAAGCAAATATTTAATTTCGTTTGTAACCATCAATGGTGTTTTGACATGACCCTGCCTGCGTCACGGTTAAGAATTTCAAGGATTATATAAAAATATATTTGTTTATATCTTACTAGTATGGAGTGCTAACAACAATAGTAAGTAGTTACCTAAGTACTTAATGTTTTTCATTTTACTTATTTACTTACAATAGCCTCGTAAGACCCACCATACAAAAAGTTTTTATAGTTAGAATCCATCTTATTTTACATTGAATAGGGTTGAATTTTCTTTTGTTCGAAAAATAATGAAACAAATGAAATGCTACTTTATTCCTTTAATAAAGGATTTAAATTCCATTGCAAGGGAGTGTACATTGTAATGTACACTGGGCCTTACGAGGATAGAGAATATTACTACATTGTTCCGCCAACAGAGCGCAGCACTAGTACGTTTAAGCCATAGACATACCGTTTAACTTAGCGTGCTAATAATAATAACACGATCGAAAGGGATGGTCTTATGTAACTTTCCATAGGTATGGCAGAGACGGCACTATTTTCGTCCGTCCTTGTCATAGTCTAACATATTTTTTTTCCCCTCCAAACTGGACCATTCAGAACTGTCAAAGTTGGAGGGATATAAACAAATACAATTGGAGTTTTCTTGAGTTTTCAACCGAAGTTGCGGTATTTAATAAAGAATAACTTAAATAAATAGAAAACACCCATGACTCAGGAACAAATATCTGTGCTCATCACACAAATAAATGCCCACTCCCTTGCCTCACTCACTACCCTAGTTGCATATGCAGCCGATGGTCGGGGGTTCAAATGCCAGCTAGGGCATTTATTTGTGTGATGAACACAGATATTTGTTCCTGAGTCATGGGTGTTTTCTAATATCTATACTAGCCTAGCATAGCCTAGTGGGTAGTGACCCACTAGGCCAAACCGATCGTCAGAATGAAGTGTTACCAAATTTCTATAGACTTTCGGTAACAAAAAAGGAAAGTTCCATACAAACTTTTTGGGAAATATGGTAGATCTTGCTCAGCTTTGCTCTATCAGTCTACCGCTTTTAATCAAAATCGAAGACGTGATCCAAATGTACAAACTTTTTGAGAATGCTCAACTGGTACTTGCCAACTTACCGTCCATAATTGGTGCCTCTACCTTATGTCTTATACTTGACAGAGACTTGCTCACACTGGTTGATCTAAATGGGCCAAGATGTAGGTACTTGGGAACATATATGGTCTCTAAGCCCTATTCGCTAAATAATTATATAGTTAGGTAGGAATAATCGAACCTTAGACAAGAAATAGTTATAAACAGTGCTCGGACAAGTCATCGCAAAACAATCGCAATTCAGCAATAGAACAAGATTAATAGAATCGTATTATGTACAATATTATTTAATTATATTTTTCAATGACATTTATTACTGCAACCGAAAATCTGCATAAGTGTGTGAAGGTATTTCCATTAACATTAATATTTTAGCTTATGGTTGCATTGTATTTATTTGCAGCATATTTAAAATATTTTGTAATCATAATTACCTAAGGAAATAATTGTATTAATTTAAATAGTCACCTCAAAATTGTTTCAAGCACGCCACTTTTATTTTTATTTTATGACAGGCGGCAACCGAGCAGACGGATTGCCTGGTGGTAAGCAATTACCGTCACCCATGGGCACCCGCAACACCAGGGGAGTCACAAGCGCGTTGCCGACCTTTAAGGGGGGTTGGAGCTCTGGGAACCTTACTCACCATCAGGAACACAACACTACATACCTGAAAGGTGGCAGTGCTATTATGGCTGCGGTGTTCTGTAAGGAGGTACTTCCCCAGTTGGGCTGCCCCAGACTCGAGCGTGATGGTTATCGCTGTGCCCTACCTCTCATTGTTGGACGTAGTTTAAGGACATACCCGGGTCCAAAATTTTGACAAATCCATGACAGACATGCGACTAAATAGCTCAAATGTAAAATTACGATAATATCCGCTGTACATAATAATAATCTTAAATCTCGACTCTATAGTCTTGTTCCATGTCCATTACTGTTTCTGCGATGACTTGTCCGAGCACTGACTATAAATAATTAGAAGTATTTGAGTGAAAATTATTTATTTACACACTAGCTTTTCCTCGCCACTTCGTCGTCCAACCTTTGACGTTCACAAGTGCATGTAATGTGCCTAAATTTAAAAATAAAGATCTTTTATCTTTTTTAACCATGACCATCTTCAAAGTATGGTTGCGGGATAAAAATTAACCTACGTCCTTTCCCGTAGCTCAAACTCTCTCCATACCAAATTTCATCCCAATTGCTTCAGCGGTTTAAGCGTGAAGAGGTAACAGACAGAGTTTCTTTCGCGTTTATAATTAGTATGGATTGACAAAAAGCGACAGATGGGGAGCAGCGTCCGTCGAAACCCAATCAGTACAGCTACTGCGGTCGCCAACCCGCCTGCCAAGCGTGGCGACTATGGCAACCACCCCCAAGATGATTCAAGTCATATTTGGGGGAGGCCTATGTCCAGCAGAGGACGATTTAAGGCTGAATTATTTAACATTTTGCACAAAAGAATAACTTAAATTACAAAAGGACTTGGTTGGTAGTAGGTTTTTTTTTTGACAAAAGGTGGCAAACGAGCAGACGGATTGCCTGATGGTAAGGAATTACCGTCGCCCATGGGCACACATAACACCAGGGGAGTCACAAGCGCGTTGCCGACCATTAAGGGGGTTGGAGCTCTGGGAACCTTACTCGCCATCAGGAACACAACACTACATACCTGAAAGGTAGCAGTGCTATTATGGCTGTGGTTTTCTGTAAGGAGGAGGTACTTCCCCAGTTGGGCTTCTCCGGACTCAAGCGTGATGGTACTTCGCTGTGCTCTACCTCTCATTGTTGGACGTAGTTTAAGGACATACCCGGGTCCAAACCACCCATTTGGGTGACCCATTAGTGTCTTTAGATGCCAGCAACTGTGGGAGTGACCCAGGGGACTCGAGCAGGCAAAAACAAGTGACATAAAATAGTTGATTGAACCATTAATTACTAGTTGGTAGCGAGTAGCGACGAAGCAATAGACAAAGAATAAATAAAAGTATACATGATTAGTTTTCTTTATTATACACACTATCTCTAACCTCTAGCCCGGAGGCCTATAAAAAGGTCTCCCTTTGAATTCCATTTTTAATTTTAATTATGACAAAGCATAGTTGCATTTCGCCTGGCAGGTTTTGATCTCTAGGCGGCTAGAGGATAATAAATACAGATTTTCACAATCAAGAAGTAAATTCTCCAACAATTTCCGTTTTCGTACAAACTGTGCTCGATTCTCCATGAGTTCTCTCATGTTTCTCCAAACTACTAAATTCTCTAAATTTCTTCTTACACATACTGCAGTGATAAAACTTGTGCTCGAAATGTGTTTTTGTATGTTTTTTTAAGTTACTCAGCTGCGTGAATTTCCTATTACAGTGTTCGCAAGAGTATGGTTGTTCCCCTGTATGTATACGGGTATGCCGTCTGAGACTGTCTAATCCTGAAAACTCCTTTTTACAATGTTCGCATGCATATGGCTTTTCTCCTGTATGTACACGTTCGTGCCTCTTCAAATTGCTCAACTCGGTGAAAAACTTTTTACATAAATTGCATGAGAATCGCCTCACACCAACATGAATCCGTTCATGTTTCCTCAAATTCTCCATTCCACTGAAGTATTTCTGACACGTTTCGCATTGATATGGTTTTTCACCTGTATGTGTTCTTACGTGTAACTTCAACGTGCATGACTGCGTGAAATCTTTACCGCATATTTTGCATGAATAAGGTTTCTCACCTGTGTGAATTCTTTCGTGGCGCTTTAAACAGCTTAAACCCGCAAAATCTTTGTTACACGTTTTGCACGAATATGGTTTCTCGCCGGTATGCGTTCGCAGATGCGTCTTTAGGTTCGCTAGCTCTGTGAACTCTTGTTTGCATACTTCGCAGGCGTGGGGTTTCTCCCCTGTGTGTATACGGGAATGTCTTCTTAAATGGCTCAGTTGTCTGAAACGTTTCTCGCATATAGCACAATCGTAGGGTTTCTCCCCTGTGTGTATTCTGGTGTGGTCCTTTAGTTTGCTTAATTGTTTGAAGGTTTTAGAGCAAATGTCACAAGAGTGCAGGTCGGTTGCAGCTGAGTTGTGACTCGTTTTGGCGGGTTCTTTGGCAGGAAGAGTTTTAGAACGCGTGCGTTTTACTGAAACAAAAAAAGTTTGGGTGTCACAAATACTGGAAGTGTCATTATAGTACGTTTGTATTAGAAACAATTCCACAGAAGACTATTAGGGTTGTTTCACACGGACCACAACCACACCACGTCGCAGCGTCAATATGTGGTCACGCAGTGGTTACGTATGAATTGTGTAGTTGCTGGCCGTTGCCACAGACGTGGTCGATAATGACTGCAAAATGTGGTACGTGTGAATTGTACTATTTATTTCTAATACAAAATTTGCACCTGACCACGTGGTCGTGGTTGTCGCGTGGTTGTGGTTGTCGCGTGGTTGTGGTTCGTGTGAAATGACCCTTAAAGTTTTTAATTATGTTATCTATGCTTCTCCGTCGTCTGTTATTATGTTAATTGTTAAAATCGTAAATTGGGTCGAATAAAAAAGAAGTATATTTATACTAAATGCGTATGTACGCTCCGATCGCCAAACAATTCATACATACTTAATTTATTTCTAGAATAGAAATTATTTATCGAGACATACACAGAAATGACAGATGACAGAAAGATACATAATTAAAAGATATATGTCACGAAATGTTCCCTACTCAGCATGAAGCTGGTGTATTCTATTCTATTAATTTCTCAAACAAACATTAAAACATTGCAAGTTAAATAAAAGCTTATAAATGGGGGTTTAAAAAAAATGTGCACCCAATTAGCGAAAGTTGTTAAGAAATGTTAAATCACTGTCAGTTTCGTGACGACAATTAAACATGAAATTTTGGTCATCACCCGGCAGCTTAGCTTTCTGTACAGTTCAGCTACCACTTTACAAAACGCAAGGCCTACTACCGAACGTCATGCTCTAAGGGCAAACATATATGTTATTTTACTTGACATTGGCGAAATTATCGATTGAGTTATTGGTGGAAGCCATATTTTTTTTAAAGAATAACATGAAATCTTTATGAAGATCGACTTTTTGCCTTTAATTACTCTGTAATATCGATTGAAGTTTATAAAATGAACATCAAAACCAAGTTTTTCTCCAAACCAAGCTCAATTTTTTCTCAAGTGTACAGATTTATAAAGGGTCGGCAACGCGCACGTGACACCTCCGGAGTTACAGGCGTCCATAGGCTGCGGTAACTGCTTACCATCAGGCCGTATGCTTGTTTGACACCAACGTCGTATAAAAAAAATTGTCGTCACGAAACTGACAGGGATTTAACTTTTATTAACATCTTGAAACTACTAACTACTTATTGATAACTCCTACATATAAATAACCCTAAGAATCCGGAGATATTGTAGTAGATATTGCGTATTAGCTTCCTCGCTTTTGATGGGACTAGAAACCGGAAAATATTATAAACAAGCAAATATTTAATTTCGTTTGTAACCATCAATGGTGTTTTGACATGACCCTGCCTGCGTCACGGTTAAGAATTTCAAGGATTATATAAAAATATATTTGTTTATATCTTACTAGTATGGAGTGCTAACAACAATAGTAAGTAGTTACCTAAGTACTTAATGTTTTTCATTTTACTTATTTACTTACAATAGCCTCGTAAGACCCACCATACAAAAAGTTTTTATAGTTAGAATCCATCTTATTTTACATTGAATAGGGTTGAATTTTCTTTTGTTCGAAAAATAATGAAACAAATGAAATGCTACTTTATTCCTTTAATAAAGGATTTAAATTCCATTGCAAGGGAGTGTACATTGTAATGTACACTGGGCCTTACGAGGATAGAGAATATTACTACATTGTTCCGCCAACAGAGCGCAGCACTAGTACGTTTAAGCCATAGACATACCGTTTAACTTAGCGTGCTAATAATAATAACACGATCGAAAGGGATGGTCTTATGTAACTTTCCATAGGTATGGCAGAGACGGCACTATTTTCGTCCGTCCTTGTCATAGTCTAACATATTTTTTTTCCCCTCCAAACTGGACCATTCAGAACTGTCAAAGTTGGAGGGATATAAACAAATACAATTGGAGTTTTCTTGAGTTTTCAACCGAAGTTGCGGTATTTAATAAAGAATAACTTAAATAAATAGAAAACACCCATGACTCAGGAACAAATATCTGTGCTCATCACACAAATAAATGCCCACTCCCTTGCCTCACTCACTACCCTAGTTGCCTATGCAGCCGATGGTCGGGGGTTCAAATGCCAGCTAGGGCATTTATTTGTGTGATGAACACAGATATTTGTTCCTGAGTCATGGGTGTTTTCTAATATCTATACTAGCCTAGCATAGCCTAGTGGGTAGTGACCCACTAGGCCAAACCGATCGTCAGAATGAAGTGTTACCAAATTTCTATAGACTTTCGGTAACAAAAAAGGAAAGTTCCATACAAACTTTTTGGGAAATATGGTAGATCTTGCTCAGCTTTGCTCTATCAGTCTACCGCTTTTAATCAAAATCGAAGACGTGATCCAAATGTACAAACTTTTTGAGAATGCTCAACTGGTACTTGCCAACTTACCGTCCATAATTGGTGCCTCTACCTTATGTCTTATACTTGACAGAGACTTGCTCACACTGGTTGATCTAAATGGGCCAAGATGTAGGTACTTGGGAACATATATGGTCTCTAAGCCCTATTCGCTAAATAATTATATAGTTAGGTAGGAATAATCGAACCTTAGACAAGAAATAGTTATAAACAGTGCTCGGACAAGTCATCGCAAAACAATCGCAATTCAGCAATAGAACAAGATTAATAGAATCGTATTATGTACAATATTATTTAATTATATTTTTCAATGACATTTATTACTGCAACCGAAAATCTGCATACGTGTGTGAAGGTATTTCCATTAACATTAATATTTTAGCTTATGGTTGCATTGTATTTATTTGCAGCATATTTAAAATATTTTATAAATAACCATAATTACCTAAGGAAATAAATGTATTAATTTAAATAGTCATCTCAAAATTGTTTCAAGCATGCCACTTTGACAAATCCATGACATACATGCGACTAAATAGATCAACTGTTAAATTAGAATAATATCCGCTGTAGATAATAAAAATAATAATCTTAAGTCTCGACTCTAGAACCTTGTTCCATGTCCATATCGGTTTCTGCGATGACTTGTCCGAGCACTGATTAAAAATAATTAGAAATATTTGAGTGAATTTTATTTATTAAACACTAGCTTTTCCTCGCCACTTCGTCGTTCAACCTTTGACGTTCACAAGTGCATGTAATGTGCCTAAATTTAAAAATAAAGATCTTTTATCTTTTTTAACCATGACCATCTTCAAAGTATGGTTGCGGGATGAAAATTAACCTACGTCCTTTCCCGTAGCTCAAATTTCATCCCAATTGGTTCAGCGGTTTAAGCGTGAAGAGGTAACAGACAGAGTTACTTTCGCGTTTATAATTAGTATGGATTGACAAAAAACGACGGATGGGGAGCAGCGTCCGTCGAAACCCAATCAGTACAGCTACTGCGGTCGCCAAACCGCCTGCCAAGCGTGGCAACTATGGCAACCACCCCCCAAGATGATACAAGTCATACTTGGGGGAGGCATATGTCCAGCAGAGGACGATTTAAGGCTGAATTATTTAACATTTTGCACAAAAGAATAACTTAAATTACAAAAGGACTTGGTTGGTAGTAGGTGACCCATTATATAGTCTTTAGATGCCAGCAACTGTGGGAGTGACCCAGGGGACTCGAGCAGGTAAAAACAAGTGACATAATAGTAGTTTATGTATCTGTGCATAATGAAGGGCATTACAACAAGAGTGTGGATGTTGCTTGAAACATCAAAAAGTCAACGAACAAAACAAATGACAGCTTGGAATGGCGGCGTTACGTATTTCGTATCTCAGTCAAATATTTTTTTAATACCATAGACAAGCGAATTAACTCCCTATTCTATTGTCACTCGAGTTCAAATGTCGTTCGATTTATATTAAAAAAAATATAACGAATTGGCGTTTCGTATCAATAACTGTTTTATTAACCCTTTATAAGGCAGAGGCGATTTGGAAACCACTTAGTTAATAAACATTTACAAAGAAAGAACGTCCTCTTTTTTATTTTACTATAATGGTATTATATAGCAAATATATCGGGCTTTCTTTTCTTATTTATACTTTTTCGCTCATTATTTAATTTTAGTGTAATTAATTAATCTAAAGTTTGTGGTCAATGAATGCACTGTGCCCGTTAAGGGAAGCAAGCATTTGTCACTGTTTCCATTATACTATTAAAAATACACAAGTCGCTGTATCTAATAATTTCAATTATAGCTCTTGAAATTGCGAGTGGCGAGACTGTTATTGATATGACAATAAGGTCTAATTTTGATAAATCCACTCTATCGTAATATTTGCAATAACTGAACTACGTTGTTTGTAGTATCAGGAAAGTGTATCATTTGCCACTTAAGATTAATAAAATTATAAAAGGTTACATGCTATATCGATAAATATTGTAATTAGAACTATTTGCATGAAGAAGTATTGAGTATTGCATGTCACGTATCTGTCAATGAATAGGTGTATTGGAAACAGATCATCTGAAAACTCGAGTGCACTAACGGGCTGAGTGCATATAATGACCACGTGTTTTTATTAATGATTTCGGTTTTTTTTGCCTTTGATGTGTTCCCCAGTGCATTACAAACATGGGAGTGTATTTAACTTTCACGTATCATATCTGTATAACTGCGGCCTTATAAAGGGTTAAAATATCTATAGATACTAGATTAGACACCCCACTTGAATTTGACAGCTGTTCCAAATTTAAACTCATAACCTACGGATTTCAGTAGGTAATGTTAACATTACATCTCCATTCATTTCTGATGGTTGGTAATGCTGGTCATTGCCTACGGTTTCTGGACACATTTTAGAAACACACTTATGATATGTACGTAGATAAAATAGTTGATTGAACCATTAATCACTAGTTGCTAGCGAGTAGCGACGAAGCAATAGACAAAGAATAAATAAAAGTATACATGATTAGTTTTCTTTATTATACACACTATCTCTAACCTCGAGCCGCCCGGAGGCATATAAAAAGGTCTACCATTGAATGC
Organism: Grapholita molesta; assembly: GCA_022674325.2. Lineage (NCBI taxonomy): Eukaryota > Metazoa > Arthropoda > Insecta > Lepidoptera > Tortricidae > Grapholita > Grapholita molesta. The sequence goes on along the minus strand of CP053145.2, from coordinate 6,151,116 downwards.
CATTTTGAATTTTAATTATGACAAAGCATAGTTGCATTTCGCCTGGCTAGTTTTGATCTCTAGGCGGCTAGAGGGTAATAAATACAGATTTTCACAATCAAGAAGTAAATTCTCCAACTATTTCCGTTTTCGTACAAACTGTGCTCGATTCTCCATGAGTTTTCTCATGTTTCTCCAAAGTACTAAATTCTCTAAATTTCTTCTTACACATACTGCAGTGATAAAACTTGTGCTCGAAATGTGTTTTTGTATGTTTTTTTAAGTTACTCAGCTGCGTGAATTTCCTGTTACAGTGTTCGCAAGAGTATGGTTGTTCCCCTGTATGTATACGGGTATGCCGTCTAAGACTGTCTAATCCTGAAAACTCCTTTTTACAATGTTCGCATGCATATGGCTTTTCTCCTGTATGTACACGTTCGTGCCTCTTCAAATTGCTCAACTCGGTGAAAAACTTTTTACATAAATCGCATGAGAATCGCCTCACACCAACATGAATCCGTTCATGTTTCCTCAAATTCTCCATTCCACTGAAGTATTTCTGACACGTTTCGCATTGATATGGTTTTTCACCTGTATGTGTTCTTACGTGTAACTTCAACGTGCATGACTGCGTGAAATCTTTACCGCATATTTTGCATGAATAAGGTTTCTCACCTGTGTGAATTCTTTCGTGGCGCTTTAAACAGCTTAAACCCGCAAAATCTTTGTTACACGTTTTGCACGAATATGGTTTCTCGCCGGTATGCGTTCGCAGATGCGTCTTTAGGTTCGCTAGCTCTGTGAACTCTTGTTTGCATACTTCGCAGGCGTGGGGTTTCTCCCCTGTGTGTATACGGGAATGTCTTCTTAGATGGCTCAGTTGTCTGAAACGTTTCTCGCATATAGCACAATCGTAGGGTTTCTCCCCTGTGTGTATTCTCGTGTGGTCTTTTAGTTTGCTTAATTGTTTGAAGGTTTTAGAGCAAATGTCACACGAGTGCAGGTCGGTTGCAGCTGAGTTGTGACTCGTTTTGGCGGGTTCTTTGGCAGGAAGAGTTTTAGAACGCGTGAGTTTTACTGAAACAAAAAAGTTTGGGTGTCACAAATACTGGAAGTGTCATTATCAGAGCCCGGAAAATCCATAGCAAAACAAAAGACTGTCGCAATTTAACTAGTGTTAGAAACATTTTTTTATCGATGTCTTATGGAATACAAATTTTCTGAAGTGTCTATTATTTTCAATGAGGTTGATTACCTCTTTGTCACCCGACTACGGCCAAGCCAATAGCGAAGGGTTATTACTTAAGAGGAAACGGTAGTATGCAATTTTCCATACAAACGCTCTCGACTGTTTCCTCCCTGGTTTTTAACCCTAGAGCAGTGATTTTTTCAGCACAGATTGATATCATCGATATCTGTGTCGGTATGTTTCGTTTTTTTGGATTTTTTAGTTTTTTTAAGATTTAGAGCTCTGTAAACATTGCTAAAAACGGCTCACTCAACTATCTCGCAAACATTCACTTCTTATTCAAATAATATAGCATAAAACACAAAAAGCAAAACGTACCGACACAGAATAACTCTTCATCATTCTGTTCCAAAAATTTTATTCAGATTGGTTAAGTTTTGGAGGAGGAAAACGTCGAGAGCCAAACCTCGATTTTTGAGATTTTTACGCGGGATTTTTCGCCTGAGCTGCAGTTGTCCCTATCGCACTGTTTTTGGAGGGGTAGGCAATCTACTAAATATGTACACAGTCAAATAGTCATGAGCAATAGTCGACATTGAATGTCGATGATCTAGTGATGTAATGGGTTATCGATAAACCGAATTTTGGTACAGTTAATGCCATCGGAATAACTATTCTGAAGAACAGTAACAAGTAAATGTTACTGAAGTAACAATGTCAATTGTATTGCATGTAGTAGTGAGAAGTCTATAAAATATACTATACTAGCTTTAACAGTAAAGAATACCTGTAACAGTTGACATTTGACTCCTTCTCCATACAAACTTTTAACCCCCGTTTTTGACCCCTTAGGGGATGAATTTTAAAAAACGTTGATATGTCATTTCTTGTATTTCAATAACGAGTGTTTACACAAAATTTCAAGTCTCTCGCTTAAAATTTTACAATCCCCATACAAACTTTCAACCCCCTTTTTACTCCCTCAATGGTGTAATTTCCGAAAATCCCTTCTAAGTGAGTCCTTGCGATACATAAACTACCTATTATGAATAAATCAGATATCTAAGTTAAGCGGTTTGGGCAGGGCGTCGATCAGTCAGTCAGGACTAACGTTTATATACAGGGTGTCTCATTCAGATCGGTCAGTATGGGGAAATCTGGAACTACCTATAAGACATACAAAGATTTGTACTTAGGAACCATGTCATCGATTTTAGGGACAAGAAAAACTGCAAACATAGATAAAAAAAAACTTGTACTCTATTCGAGAATCGAACCAGGTTGTTTTGGAAAATAAAACTTTCAATGATTTCCGTTTGGATAAATGGAATGTGTAGGTTATAGACAGCAAAAGTTACCATAAAACATGATATCTCAAATGAATAAAATGCATTGTAATCCAATATCTTTTAATTTTAATTTTAACAACTGGTGTCTATTCCAAAACTGAACACATTTTTTTTTTATCCATCTATGCAGTTTTTCTTGTCCCTAAAATCGATGACATGGTTTCTAAGAACAAATCTTTGTATGTCTTATAGTTCCAGATTTCCCCATACTGACCGATCTGAATGAGACAACCTGTATAATGCTATAAATTTCATCTTTGGAGCGCTGGTAGCCTAGCGGTAAGAGAGTGCGACTTGCAATCCGGAGGTCGCAAATTGTACTGGCATTTTGCCACGGCTCATGAGAGCCTGGGGTCTACTTGGTAACTAATCCCAGGATTTGGCGTAGATACTAGTTTTACGAAAGCGACTGCCATCTGACCTTCCAACCCAGAGGGTAAACTAGACCTTATTGGGAATAGTCCGGTTTCCTTACGATGTTTTTCTTCACCGAAAAGTGACTGGTAAAATATCAAATGATATTTCGTACATAAATTCCGAAAAACTCATTGGTACAAGCCAAGTTTCGAACCTGCTACCTCCGGATTGCCAGTCGCACGCTCTTACCGCTAGGCCACCAAGCGCTTTTTTATGAGATGATGGTCATAGACAAATGTCTCAATAGCTTTAGAAATTATATGAAGAAGCATTTTCCTGGTATTCCATCATCAAACCCTGACATGGTACTAATGGGAGGTTCGAAGCTACAGGCTGCTATACGCCTGCCCGACAGGCTCGCGGGCTAAATGTACCTAAACTGCACAGTAACACCGGGTGGTGTTACTTTTGCATTATGAAATTTAGTACTTAAATAATTCCAATCCCATACGGAAAACTATTATTGCATATAGGTATATAATTATCTCTATCAATTGGCAACATCAGCCTGCAAAGCGAATAAAACATACCCAAGTGTTAAAGAGTCGGTACCTACTTACTCAAGTAACTACGAAATGTTTTGAAAATGTTGCAGCTTGTAATGTTAAAGTATAGATTTAAAATTTAATTGCATAAAGTTAAATCTCGAGTATCAATAAACGGAATCGTGGTCAAAATTATAATAAACAATATTTTCGCGTCACGTGCCGGTATGAATAGAATAGCGAGTGGCTTAGTGGCTTGTTGCGGCCGAAGTGCGCGGGCTCAGTCTGTGTGCGTGAGCCACACACACAGGCACGATGGGGCCGCGGGGCACATCGCGCGCCAGCGCGACAGATATAGTCGTTCAAAAATCTCAAATCTGAGAAAGGGCTTCGGTACTGTTACCTCTTAATGTGAAATATAAGTAACGTAGATAATATATGTTACGTTGCGTTTTAGATGAAATAACACATATAAAACAAACCCTTAACTTACCACTTCTTTTGCGTTTGGCGTGAATGATTATAAAATAATGTACCTAAACATATCGGTATGATTTTTTTAGACAAAACTTACTCGATATCGATAAAAAAACGTTTCTATCACTAGTTTGATTTCGACAGTCTTTTGTTTTGCTATGGATTTTCCGGGCTCTGGTCATTATAGTACGTTTGTATTAGAAACAATTCCACAGAAGACTATTAAAGTTTTTAATTATGTTATCTATGCTTCTCCGTAGTCTGTTATTGTGTTAATTGTTAAAATCGTAAATTGGGTCGTATAAAAAAGTAGTATATTTATACTAAATGCGTATGTACGCTCCGATCGCCAAACAACTCATACATACTTAATTTATTTCTAGAATATAAATTATTTATTCGAGTCATACACAGAAATGACAGAAGACAGAAAGATACATAATTAAAAGATATATGTCACGAAATGGTCCCTACTCAGCATGAAGCTGGTGTATTCTATTCTATTTATTTCTCAAACAAACATTAAAACATTGCAAGTTAAATAAAAGCTTGTAAATGGGAGTTAAAAAAAAATGTGCACCCAATTAGCAAAAGTTGTTAAGAAATGTTAAATCACTGTCGACGACAATTAAACATGAAATTTTGGTAATCCCCCAGTCCCGGGGTCGCGGCCGCCTCTTAGCTTTCTGTAAAGTCCAGCTACCACTTTACAAAACGCAAAGCCTACTACCGAACGTCATGCTCTAAGGGCAAACTTACGAGTATATGTTATTTTACTTGACATTGGCGAAATCATCGATTGAGTTAGTGATGGAAACCATATTTTTTTTTAAAGAAGAACATGAAATCTTTATATGAAGATCGACTTTTTGCCTTTAATTACTCTGTAATATCGATTGAAGTTTATAAAATGAACATCCAAACCAAGCTCAATTTTTTCTCAAAACGAGTGTACAGATTTATAAAGGGTCGGCAACGCGCACGTGACACCTCTGGAGTTACAGGCGTCCATAGGCTGCGGTAACTGCTTACCATCAGGCAGTCCGTATGCTTGTTTGCCACCGACGTCGTAGAAAAAAAATTGTCGTCACGAAACTGACAGGGATTTAACTTTTATTAACATCTTTCACTAACAGGCGTGGATACTATGGCAACTGCCCCCAAGATGATACAAGTCATATTTGTGGGAGGCCTATGTCCAGCAGTGGACTGCATACGACTGAAATGTAGGTACCTGGCGTTGGAGACTCTCTGCTTGCTTCATCAAGTGTTCGGTTTCTCTCGTCCTCGGGCGTTGTCGTCACATCTTCTGTCTCCCTTTTAAATTCTATCTCCACTTGAAAGTGAACTGTCAACAATAGTAATTATAAATTGAAATATATGACTTCATGTACAGTACCCATCAGATATATCGGAGCTGTGGAAGTGGTCACAAATATCTGAACAACGCCTCTATTATCAAGGCGATAAAGTGCATGTTCAGATATTTGTGACCACCTCCACAGCGCCGATATATCTGATGGCGGCTGTACCAAAAAAAGTAAAATAATATTTTTTTTAAACTCACTAGCTTGGAAAGAACTGTTTTGTTCTTTAAAAGCAGATTGCAAAGTTGTATTTTATTCACACGAGTGCAAAGTAATTTCATACAAATTATTTATTACAAATTAAGTTTTTTTTTTTATGTTATCTGGTCGGATGTTACTCGTTATTCATTTAATGTTTTTGAATGATCAATGATGGATGCCAATAATATTAAATATTTTTTTAAGAGTTAGTGTACATTTTTTTCCTCGCGGCAGTGAGGTGAAAAGTTATGTGTTTAACTCGGTAGCAAAGTGTGTTCCCCTCACGTGCCTTGAGACCCTCCCAATGGTCAAGTTTCCATACTTGGAACTACTCGCTTTACTCGTGGTTCAATTTTGGAATCTTCCGCTAGCTCGGTTCTCAATATTACCACGAGAAGGTAAACACAAACTTTGCCCCCTTGTATAAAAAATGACAATTTAGGGCCCGGTCAATAGCAGAAGTTGCTAAGCGGATTTTCTTAACAACAAAATGGTGTCAAGCTCACTTTGAACACCAGTACTGTACAGTCAGCAGCAAAAGTGGCTAAGCGTTTGAAGTGTTCAAAATGACCTACACGCGCTCTTATTCTCTTGACAATCGAGACGTGTTGACCTCATTTTGAACACCTCAAACGCTTAGTCACTTCTGCTGCTGACTGTACCTCCACTCCAGTAGAGTGTGCGGTATTTTCTTTTGGTTCAACCCTAAAGTGTGATCTGTGAGAACTATTCCTTAAAAATAATTTGATATTTTTTTTTCAGATCTTCCCAATGTTGCCAACTTGTTTATGAATGATCTTTATATTAATTAAAGTGTTTGTGTTAAATAAATAAAGTAATTTATTTATCTGGTGTCACATCTCAAAACACCAGTTTTGAAGTATACTTAGATGTTAAAACCTTTGGGCATGACTATTTAAAGATACTTTATACAAACTTAAGTATGAACATAAAAATACTCTGGTATTTACCACTTGTGATGATTACACCCTGTTATCTAATTCAGCTCATTTTGGGGGCAATCTAAAATAGTGATGTTGCTTCACATAATTAGTCGATTCATATTTATCTATAAAAGTTATTTGTCATACTAAAATTCTTCTTTAGTGAAAGCTATAGAGTAGAGACACATTCATTCCTCTTATTAGTCAAATCGGAGGGCGACAATTATAAATATCGAATATCGTCAATTTGGGGTCCGATTTTTTAAATAGTCACCGAGTAATCTTGATAGAGATTCTCATTCATTCTCTATGGAAATCACAAGTGACTATTTCAAAAATCGGACCCAAGATCATTTGACATGTTATTGTGTGAGTAAGTCAACTTAATTTTTTATCGATTTAGATTATCGTAACTGCCCAATCACTTGCCCCGAAACTGAGCATAAGATAACGGGGTGTAGTGATGATAATGAAGTTCTTTATTATAACCAAACTTTACATTTTCTAATACAATTTACAGATACAAAAAATCTATACAATAAAACTAAAGAAAAGTTAGTAAATAATAATAACTAGATATTTAAAAAACCTCCTTAAAATTAAGCCTCTTAACCACTTTATATCTATATAGGTGTTATAAAAAACGTTATACAAGACTATAAAGCCGGCATCTGGTCATGATTTGGAGAAATTTTTACTATGGGGTCAACTTTGTAAATTATAAATAAAAAAACAACTCTCTCATACATTTTCGTCAACTTATACTTGACCTTCTCCATGGAACAGCTCAATTTTTATTTATTATACAAACTTTACCCCATAGTTAAAGATGTTCAAAATCATGAAGAGATGCCGGTTTGATAATCTTATGTCAAGTCCCGTCCCGAAATCCACACAGTCCGAATGAAATAGCATGATGAATATCACATTTCCGAGAAAATACTATGAGAAATAATAAATAAATTAAATAAAAAAGCCCTTTATTCATTGTTTATATAACAAAAGTTTATATTATTAAACATGAACGGGACTTAACCGCGTATACCTATTAACTTTAAAATTTACCTCCGACGTTTCGAAGACGACGTTGTCCCCGTGGTCTCGGATTAAGACTGGCTAAAGTTCACATCAACATCTTCTAGCCGCGCGAGTTTTTCGAACGTTCATGTTTAATAATGTGTACAAACCGTGAAAGTTTAAATCAGTAAAAGTTTATATTTTATTAATCATGAATCCTATGGTGGGTAAAGGCCTCCCCAATAGCTGTCCACTTCTCCCTGTCTTGTGCTGTTGTGATCCAGTCTGAGCCGGCTATCTTTTTTATTTCCTCCTCCCAATCCATCAGAGGTCGACCTCTGCCTCTTTTGCCTAGTGGGCCTTTCCATTTTGTGACTTTCAATGTCCACCAATCCAATTTTTCACTAAATCTGTACATACAACAGAGGTCAATCGTCGAATCCGACTCGGCTGGGCAGCGTTCGGGAAGCTACAACACATCTTTGCTTCCAATATCCCGCAGTGTCTCAAAACGAAGGTTTTCGACCAGTGTGTGTTGCCAGTGATGACTTATGGTGCTGAAACGTGGTCGCTTACTATGGGCCTCATAAGAAGGCTCAAAGTCACCCAAAGAGCAATGGAGAGGGCTATGTTGGGAGTGTCTCTGCGTGATCACATCAGGAATGATTTCATCCGCAGTAGAACCAAAGTCGCCGATATAGCCCTCCGAATCGCCAAACTTAAGTGGCAGTGGGCAGGGCACATTGCGCGCGGAACCGATGGCCGGTGGGGCAGAAAGGTTCTGGAGTGGCGACCACGAACTGGAAGACGCAGCGTAGGTAGGCCTCCCACCGACGACCTAGTTAAAGTCGCGGAATACCGCTGGATGTGGAAGGCGCAGGATCGGTTTTCTTGGGTCGTTCTGGGGGAGGCCTATGTCCAGCAGTGGACGTCTTTCGGCTGACATGATGATGATGATGATGTACATACATTGTGAGTTAAATAAAACCTTATAATAAAAACAAAATGGCGGAACTCACCAACATCCTCAGCCGGCTTTTCCTGCTTCACAACCAGTTCTTCTGTCACACGAGCACCTTCTGTTGTCTGTGGTGCTTTCATCTCATCTGTCAATTAGATAACTTATAAATATACCTAGATATTTTTCTAGCACGAACGATTTCTTGTAAGTGATTGACAAAATAAAAACATCGACAGTCCTGTTATCGATAAGTACCCCTTCAATTTCCATACAGGTAATACAAAGACAAATATGGGGTAATAGGGTTAAAAATAACTAACAATAATAAAAGTCAATATATATTTAAATACCTACTTCAGAAAACAATTTGGAACTATTCATTGCAAATTATAAACGTAAATTGGATCAAAAGTATACGGATTACGTTTAATTTGTTCAAGATCGGTGACACGCGGCGTCTAGGTAGGTAGCCGATATAAGACTGTGTGTACATCTTGAAGTTGAAGTAGTATGTACTTATCGATAGCAGGATTGTCGATATTTTTATTGTGGCAAGCACAAAACAAAAGCCGTTCCTGCTAGAAAAATATCTAGGTATACTTATAAATCATTTCTAACCATGCAGAAACGTCTGCCAGCGAATATCTTCGATATCTAAATCGAAAGAAAAATAGATAAAATTGACTCGCAGCGGGACTCGAACCCACAACCAACCGGATCACCAGCCCAGTGCACCACCAACTGTGCCATACGAGTACCGCTTAGACTTGTCATATTTTTCTATTTATCCCTCGTCGTATACGTCATCATGGATGACGTGTAAACACATCTACCGCCAGCGTATTAAATATTTAACGGCATCGAAGTCTCAATTTTCATTCGATTCATCGAAGCCGATGGTTATGGGTTCGAGTCCTGCTGCGAATCAATTTTTTCCACTTTTCTTTCGATTTAGATATCGTAGGTAACTTATAATTACACCCCGTTATCTAATGCTCAGTTTAGGGGCAAGTGATTGGGCAGTAACGATAATCGAAGTCGATAAAAAATTAAGTTGACATACTCACTGAATAACTTGTCAAAAGATCTTGGGTCCGATTTTTGAAACAGTCACCAAGTGATTTCCATAGAGAATGAATGAGAATCTCTATGAAGAATACTCGCTGACTATTTCAAAAATCGGACCCCAAATTGACGATATTCAATAATTGACGAGATTTGATATTTATAATTGTCGCCCTCCGATCTGATTAAAGAGAGGAATGAATGAGTTATCTCTTGGGCTTTCAGTAGAGAAGGATTTTATTTTGCCAAATAACTTTTATAGACAAATATGAATCGACTAATAATGTGAAGCAACATCACTATTTTAGCTTGCCCCCAAAATGAGCGTTAGATAACGGGGTGTACTTATAATTTATACAAGAAAGAAAAATACTACCAAATTAATACATATTCAACGAAAACAGTCCCCTATCATTATTATTGTATGTCTCACACGGAACAATGGTGTTCCGGACATTTGGGAGGCGTACGCGGAGCCAGATCGAGCCAACGCGCAGAGGCCCTTTCGACAATTTAATGAAATGTAAGGGGTACACTAAGCGGATGTTGCCCCTGTCCGTATCATGGGACGCGCACAGATACAGCACCGGCTATGGTGTTATTATTATTTGTACGTCTTTCCCGTGCACGGAACAATCGTGCTTGTTTTCTGTGATGGCTGCCGACAATAGCACCTTCCTGGGGGTGTCGTACGAGACGACAAAGAAATTATGACAAGATGGGCAGTAGCATCCGTTGAACCCCAACAGCTACTGCGGTCGCCAACCCGCCTTCCAAGCGTGGCAACCATGGCAACTACCCCCCAAGATGATACAATTCATATTGGGGCGAAGCCTATGAGAAGAAAAACTGCATAAATGGATTTAAAAAAAATGTGTTCATTTTTGGAATCAACCACAGTTGTTAAAAATAAAATTTTCCTGCCTAATCCATATCCAAATGAAAATAAATAAAAGTTTTATTTTCTAAAACAACCTGCTTCGATTCTCGAACAGAGTACAAGTTTTTTTTTTTTATCTATGTACGCAGTTTTTTTTTCTTGTCCCTAAAATCGATGACATGGTTCCTAAGAACAAATCTTTGTATGTCTCATAGTTCCAGATTTCCCCATACTGACCGATCTGAATGAGACATTCTGTATATTTAACCCTCTGCAACTGACATGGTTATGTGACGTGTAACTTTTTGGACCCGGTTATGTCCTTAAACTACGTCCAACAATGAGAGGTAGGGCACAGCGATGACCATCACGCTTGAATCTGGGGCAGCCCAACTAGGGAAGTACCTCCTCCTTACAGAAGACCACAGCCATAATAGCACTGCTACCTTTCAGATATGTGTTGTGTTCCTGATGGTGAGTAAGGTTCAACCCCCCTTAAAGGCCGGCAACGCCCTTGTAATTGCTTACCAGGCAATCCGTCTGCTCGTTAGCCGCCTATGTCATAAAAAAAATTAAAAAAAATCAATATTGTTGTCAACATCTTAATGGCGAATTTGTAATGCAGTTGTCTGTTAGAAGTCACATCAGTAGCAGAGGGTTAGGAAAAGGCGAAATACATTGCTATGGCCAGTCTTAGGGCGATGCCAAGCATAGCATTTAGGGCATTATCCCTTTCAGACCAGATTGAGTATGAAAATTACTACAATATTTAACGCATTCACTGCCACCGATGCACATGTTTCATAAATATTTCAAGCTTAATTCACTCAGTCAGTCACTAAAGTGACCACTGATTTAACTTTTATTTGACAATTAAGGTAATTGGGTGTCCCTGAAAGTGAAATTGCCCGCATTCATTTCCATACATTTTTGGAGGGGGTGGCAGAAAATGTGTTAATTTTTTTTTTTTTTTTTTTTATTAGTTTATTACACAAAAAGGTACAATTTAAGGGTAACTTGAGTCCCACAAAACTGTTTGCACAGTTTGACTGTGGGATCTGAGTCTCAACTTACATCTAATATTATTTACAATTTCAATGATTAAACTAACTTAACTTTGTGTATTGTTAATAAGTTCTACTCTAATAATAATAATATTCTAAATAAATAAATAAATAAATATTCAGGACAATCTTACACAAATCAACCTAGTCCTACGGTAAGCTCAGTAAGGCTTGTGTTGCAGGTACTAGACGACGATATATATAATAGATAGATATATATAAATACTTAAATACATAGAAAACAACCATGACCCAGGAACAAACATCTGTGCTCATCACACAAATAAATGCCATGACTGGGAATCGAACCCAGGACCATCGGCTTCATAGGCAGGGTCTCTACCCACTAGGCCAGACCGGTCGTCAAAATTACAGTTAACCGGCACAATTGTATCAGCCCGGTCCGAAAGGATTAAACTCCCCACCTCCTGTGTGTGGCCAACGGAGCCGTGTCTGTGGTGTATCTCACCTGAGTCTGGCATCTCGTACTCCTCCCATGACGGTTCAGGTTTCACCCAAATAGTTTCCATAGTAACAGCAACCCAGGTCCTGTGTGAACATCACTAACCCATCAGCATGTCATATACCATCAAAACGGTATCAAGTTGTATTACTTGTAAACTATATTTTTTTCTACTTAGACTATGCTAATTATCAAGCCCCAGATTTTCTATCGCACGGTAAGATGAAAGAAAACTATAGAGTCGATATTAAGACTAAAATGTAACTTATACTCATACTCACTTAGTATCTTAGTCTCGAAACACTTTTTATACCTTTATCAGGCTCAAAAAAAAATGTCAATCAAAAGTGAATCTTTCTGAATAAGTAAATATTTTTTTGTAGCAGTTACAGTCAACCAAATTGATTTATAGGCCACTTAATTGGTTCCTTGTCACTGTAAAAATCTCTATGAAAGACGCAAAATGTTTCTTATTAATGTCACTGTGACAAGGTCCGAAGTGGCCTAGAAATCAAATTGGTTGACTATACGATGTGGGAAGTTTTATACCCTTAGCTCAGTAAAGGCTTACATTTATCATGTAAGTTCAGCAATTTACTTAAAGGTATATCAAATTAGGACCTATTTGAATGTAATTTTTTATTGTATGGCAGTTACTTTTTTTATACATATATAACATATTTTATTCAACTAAGATTATTTATTTCACGTATTATTTACTTTCGGTATTAATTGAAATGAATAAGTATGAGTATGAGTTACATTTTTAGTCTTAATATCGACTCCATAGTTTTCTTTCATCTTACCGTGCATCAGAAAATCCGAGGCTTGCTAATTATTTTAATTAAGCTGATTTGATTTGTATGAAGTCCTGTCTTCACCTCTTCCACAGACATACAAGCTCAAGGCTTATGTTGTAGGTACTCAGCGATATAATGAATCAGGAAATACCTGTGCTCACCACACAACAAATGAACAACAGATATATTTTTTTTTTTTATAAATGATAGGTTAGCATTTGGCCCCAATGTCACCTGATGGTAAGTGACGATGAGGCCGATGGAGCATGCTTACCTAGCAAATGCTTATAACTAGCGTCTAGAATATAGAAACTTATGCCTAATCTTCAATTGTACTAATTAATTGTATTTGTATATTCTTGACAACATCGCTTTATTGTTTGACAAATTATAAACTCAAGTTATGTCAAAATAGCTGTAATGAATAATGTATTTTTGCAAATTTAGTCTTTCGGACTGCACACTGAATAAATAAACAAGAAATAACAACTATATTCAACAATAGAATCACGAAAATGCATATAGCATAGCATCTTAGAAGTTTGACAGTTGACAGATTTTAATTTTTTTTTTTTTTTTTTTTTTTTTCGTCCATCTGGACAGGCTAAAGCTCTAAGCCATACTGCCTTGTCATAAGTAGTTTGTTTTCTTTTTCATTGACAGATTTTAATAATTTAATTTAGTTGTGGTCCGATTCTGGTTTTGAGCTCGCTCAAACAACGTCTACAATCAGAAGGGAATGTCTTTATGTTGACAATTCGAATGGCACTCCCTGGCATTTTTATTCTTTTACTCCAATTAAGGCGCCATGAGAGTGACAGAGACAATGGTCCGAAATTAACGAATATCGGTTTTTGCTGTAGCGCCGCCGGATGGTATATGACAGTGTGAGCGTCATTCGGACCACGGCTATTAACATTGAAAATTCTAGTGTAGCCAACGTAAAATAACTAGCCTTGTACCGCAAACATCGAAGTTTTTCGACCATTTTTCACTTTTTAGTTTTACTACAATTAAGGCGTCATGATAGTGACAGAGACAATCGTCAGAAATTTACAAATCGATTTTCCCGGTTGAACTTAAAAATGGCGAAGGCATCTTGATATTATATTTTTAGATTTGTGTTCATTAACGTTGTTTATTGTGTAATATTGATAGCTTATTACACAGTGATCTAACGCAGATAATCCAGCTAATGAAGAATTGATTTCAAAACGCGTTTCACCACAATTTTGCTCAGCACTCATCATCCGGCAATCCCGGGGTAGCGGCCGCCTCTTGGCTTTCTGTAAAGTTCAGCTACCACTTTACAGAACGCAAGGCCTACTACCGAACAACGTCATGCTCTAAGAGCAAACTTGACAATTTATTTTACTTATTTGTTACTTTTACTTGACATTGGCTAAATCATCGATTCATTTATAGATGGAAGCCATCTTTTAAAACTTCTTTTAAAAGATGAAGAAGAATTTACGACTATTAATTCCCGGGGTAGCGCCGCTGGTAACCGAAGAACTTCCTTCCAATTGGTCAGGACTTTTGCCCCATTGTAAAAAGGATGCTGACACCATTTCCTAGTTGTATCCAATGCTGGCACGTTGTGCGAGGAAGCCGCCAGCTTGGGCGCGCTGGGATCGCATGGTGCTATAGTTTCTACGCCATACAAAATGGTAAACTCTACTTTTATTTATTGCGTTTTAAACATGTACCTACACATTACCTATAGGTATTGTGTGGTTTCGTATGTTGAATATTGCGGTACTTTATATATAGAGGAAATATGATGGTAGTTATATTTATTATTTATCATGTTAGGTATATAAAAATATGCCAATATTTTTGCAAAGTTGCAATGAAAAAGGTTATATGTAACTTTATTTATCCGTCCTTTTTGCGTACAGGAACGACACCATGCAAGTGACAGGGTACACTATAGCTTAAAAGTTCCATCAACCATTCTTAACGAAAAGATAACTGCAGTTATCGCATACGTTCATAAGGAAAACCGAATCAAAAGTCTTTATAAAAGGCACGACAAAATTATCTCATATTACTTGTCGTGTGTGCGCGATGAACGCTAATACTGCAGCTGTGAGGATACTGGCACTGGCGCTGCTAGGCTGCTCGATCAGCAGAGCTGTCGGGGCGCGGATAGGCCACCCGCACACACCGCAGATCACCATACACGGAGACACACGAGATCCCGATACCGGAAGATACGTCAAATCATACGAAGAACATATCCTTATAAACTGCTTCTCAAAAAGCTCTAATCTTACAATAAGAAAAGATGGCATACCTCAACATGTCACTGTACTCAACAACACCGTCCAATTCTACGACGAGAATCCTCCCATCGGGACATATACGTACAGCTGCTCGGACTCTGAGAACAGCGATTCTTTAACCGTCTCCATCAAACCGGCAATGTTTTTAAAATCAGAGATGGCTCAATACAAGTTTGATCAAGAATTCGGAATACATAAGTACTTTGTGCGGGTTGGAAAAAAATACGAAGTGTTTTGTAATGGCGATAATGTTGAGGCGCTCCGTATTTTACTGAATAATAATTACCGTATACCGTTGCAAACAAAAATTGTTAATGATACTACATTGAAGGTTGTGGAAAAGGCGAACAAAGAAATGGATAAATCTTATTTCTGCAAGAGTAAAACAAAAATGGGACAGATACATGAAATGATAGTTGTTTCTTCTGGCTATTTCCCTGACGCTCAGGATTTCCAATGTATCATATTGAGTTCGAAGGAAATGAAGGAAATAAAATGTTCTTGGATGTACGCTACCTACGGTGATAGTTTTAAGTTATATTACACTGATCATAACCGCGGCGATTATACTGTACTTCTCTGCATGGAGCCTTTTACTAAAGTAATAAGCATGTGTAAAGTGCAGGAATATTCGATGAGGCAGCAATTGTTTTACTTGAACCATAATGTTACATTCGCATTGTCGTCGTGTAACGAGTTCGTGTGTAACAACCAAACGTTTGGCATGAATACCAACGCGATTACGCAACAACCACCTTTGGCAGATATAGACGTGCTGGAGACAAGTCAACGAAGCGCTGTATTGGCTTGGGAGAAGCCTAAAAGCAAATCCGTATATAAGGTACAATATCGTCTGGAAGATTATCAAAGATGGCTAGAGGCGAACACATCATCTGTGCGCTGTAATGACCAATGCGAGTACGAAATTGTACTTCCTTATCCAAATGTTTCGTACATGGTTACTGTTCAATATAGACTTGAAGAGTCAGTAGAAGACCTGTGGTCTGATCACGTTGTGGCGTTTTTGGACACTAAACCCAAACCGAAATGTACTTGTAAGCACCTAACTCCAGTTTTCCCCGTCGAGAAGGTTTTATGCGAAGCGTGTACGCTTTCAGAGGATGTAGTTAAGAAAAGTTTGGCGTTGATACAAAAAATTAAGAGCATTAAAGATAAACTCCGCAAAGTTAATGAGCTTGATGAGTTACACTGGCAGTCGAAACAAATAAATGATAAAATTGATAGCATTAAGTATTCAGGGTAACACACGCGGTCTAAAAGCTTTTGAAAGGTCCTCGAGGGAAGTGAGTAAATCTGCGTAAGAAACTAATTCTTCTGAAACGACCGAGAACCCATGTCGTGTACTTTTTTCACACAGAATATTAGTCAAAAGAAACACACTAGTAGACTTTACAACAATCCAAAATGGTCCAAGCCAAAACCAATATAAGAAATCGAGGTAAATTATTGTGGCAAGTTGTATTTGTTTCTGTATTAATTGTTATATTTTAAATGTTTCAACCCTTTTCTACATGTAAGTGATCGATATATTATTAGATATTATTTTAACTCATATAAGTGAACTGTATTAAGAATGACTCACGTTACACATACGTCGCCCTCCCGAGCCCGAGCCTTCCGTTGACGGCCCGGGCCCGAGCGGCCCGACACTCGAATATTCACATTAACACGAGCGCCGTTCCATCCTGCCATTTGTTGCGAGTAGACGATCGTCACGCCCGTCGATATAGCTGTAACGGCCGACGCATGATCAGCCCGAGCCCGGTCGAGTGGCTCGGAGGGCTCGGTGATCACATGACTCATTCCAAACAAAACGTAGCGACGGTGGCCTCGGCTCGGCGACGGGCCGCTCTAACGTGAGTCAACCTTTACTCCTATGTGTATTATTGTTTTAAGTAATAAAGATTCTTGAACCCTAAATCGAAGTGTTCATATAGGTACATAGAACCCGATTTTTTTTTTTATGACATAGGCGGCAAACGAGCAGACGGATTGCCTGGTGGTAAGCAATTACCGTCGCCCATGGGCACCCGTAACACCAGGGGAGTCACAAGCGCGTTGCCGGCCTTTAAGGCGGTTGGAGCTCTGGGAACCTTACTCACCATCAGGAACACAACACTACATACCTAAAAGGTAGCAGTGCTATTTGATTTCCGGGGGTTTGTCTAATTTTAATATGCTTGCGCAGTTTTCCTTAGTTCCTTCTCTAGAAAAGGAAGCAAAATTTGTTTACGGGGTGCCTAAGAAAAATTCTAACCGTACTTAAACGGGTTTGCACGGGTAAGTTAGGTTAGGTTTGTAGGTGTGTTCATTAGATGGCCTGGGATTTGAACCCAGGACCTCTGGAACTGGAAGGATTTGTTACTCTTTCTAAAGTTACTAACTGCATAATAAGGACGAGGGTTTGAAATAAAGATTTTCAATAAATCCATACTTAATATTATAAATGTGAAAGTAAATCTGTCTATTTGTTATCTCTTCACACTTAAACCGCTGAACCAATTGGGATCAAATTTGGTATGGAGAGAGTTAGAGCTACGAGAAAGGACATAAGATTATTTTTTCTATTATGCAGAAACGTCTGCTAGCGAATATCTTCGATATTTAAATCGAAGGACATAAGATATTTTTTTATCTCGCAACCATACTTTACAGATGGGCATGGCTGGCCGACGAAGTGGCAAAGAAAAGCTAGTATGCGATAATTATGTATACTGTGTGAAAACGAATTTATTGAATAATAATTTGATAGGTGTTTTTTTTTTACTAGAAATTTAGTTGTCAGTCAGCAGTTTGTTTACCTAATTTTTATTTTTGATTGAACCTGAATACCTATACTTAAGCTTAAGTAGTTGTTGTAAGGTATAGGGCTTGTATTTTAATTGTAAATAAAGTTCTACTTCCAAGGTTATTAGAACTAAGTTCATCGACTTAAGAATATAATACGATTGCGTAGTTAACCACAAATTACGATAACATTGCTCATAAGCCGTGGTCCGATTCGCACTTTAAACACGCTCACGGTCGGACAGGTTCATTGTGGACTTAAAGAAATGTTATACCTCATTGATGACGTTATTTGTCAGCGCTTACGGTACTCACGCTATTAGGCATGGCACCTGTCGTTCAATTCCTAGGAGGAAAAATGACTGGAGAACGCATCCGCGAGCGCCAGTAAAGGACAAAACTATTCTGGCTTTTGTAGCCCAAAATGTAACAATTCACTATAGTTTTGCTTTACAGGACATTCTTTATAACAAAAATATTAGCTTATTCTGTATTAATTACCGCAACTTTGGTTGAAAACCCAAGAAAACTACAACTGTATTTGTTTGTTCCCCTCTAACTTTGACAGTTCTGAAGGGTCCAGCGGCGCTACCGCGAAACACGATATTCGTAAATTTCGGACGATTGTCTCTGTCACTCTCATGACGCCTCAATTGGAGTAAAAGAGATAGATGCCCGAAATATACGAACTTCGATGTTCGCGGTACCGGGCCAGTTTGGAGGGGAACAAAAATGTGTGAGAATTTCACAAGACCATCCTTTCGATCGTGGTATTATTATTAGCACGCTCCGTCTAGTTAAACTTAAATGGTATGTCTATGCTCAATTCATATAGGCGTAATGTCATATTGACAGCTGGCGGTGGTCCGAATGACACTCACGCTCATGTCGGTCCAAATCAATACTCCATTTTCGCGACCTTATGCGCGTTAACTGATTCGGACCAGCTGTCAGCACTGTTTGCTCTGTGAACACTAAGAGTGTGATTCGGACCATGGCTATAGTGTTACTCGCCGACACGCCAATAACGTACCCAGTAGGTACTACTCTTTTAATTTAAAACAATATGCAACAAGGAATTAGGTTGAAAATTCGACGTCCATGCAAAGTCCTTCTAACTTCTTAAAGGAGATATAATTTTAATAATACAATTGAAAAAAAACAGGTTAATGGAAGAGCTCAGTAAAAAACTGACTACACTCTAGTTTAATTTTCTTAAAAATGAATTTAAGAGGAGCGGGTGTAACAGCATTTATCCTAAAAAGTTGATTCTATCACTGATTTCCTTTGACTTCGACAATAAATCTATTAGCTCATTAGCTTTATTTAGTTTCTTCGTTAACCTCTTAATTTTAGTTTTCAACTCTAAACTATTCTTAACTATATCCTCTGAAAGCACGCACGCTTTGCATGAAATCTTGTCCCTGGATAAAATTGGTGTTTGGAGCTCACAAGTACATTTATCCTTTGGTTTAGTCGTCACTGACAGAAGAGTAGGCTCAGACCACAAGTTGTCGTTCCCTTCTTCAAGTCTAACTTCAACTGTCACCTCGTATTTAGCATCTGGGTAAGGAAGCAGAATTTCATACTCGCATTGCTCACGACAGCGCACTGATGAAGTGTTTACCTGCTGCCATCTTGGAAAATCTCTTAGCTGATATTGAAGTTTATATACGCATTTGTTTATTGATTTCTCCCAAGTCAATACAGCGCCTCGTTGATTCGTGTACCGCACGCGAACAGCTTGTAACGGTGGTAGTTGTGTAATAGAATTCGTGTTCATGGCAAACGTTTGGTTATTACACACAAATTCATTGCACGTCGACAATGTGAATGTGACGTTATGGTTCAAGAAAAACATACGCTGTCTCATGAAATATTCGTTGACATTACACTTGCTTCTTCGTTTGCTAAAGTGATCCGCGCAGAGAAGTATGGTGAAATCTGCGCGGTTATTATCTGTGTAAAATAACTTAAAGCTGTCACCGCTGTATGAGTAAGTCCAGGCACAATTGAGTTCTTTAGTATGGTATATGATACATTGGAAATTCTGAGCTTCAGGGAAATAGCCGGAAGATACAACAATCATTACATCTTCTGTTTTACTCGTACAGAAATAGGCTGTACTTAATTCATTCTCAGCTTTTTCCGTGCACTTGACTGTAGTGCCATTAACAATTTGTGTTTGTAATGGTATTCGTTTATTCAGTAAAATACGGAGAGCTTCGGAATTATCGCCATTACAAATCACTTCGTAGTCATATCCGATTGCCACAAAGTACATATGTAATCCGAATTCTTGATCAAATTTGTGTTGAGCCATCGCTGATTTTAAAAACATTGCCGGTTTGATGGAGACGGATAAAGAATCGCGGTTCTCAGAGTCCGAGCAGCTGTACGTATATGTACCGATGGGAGGATTCTCTTCGTAGAATTGGACGGTGTTGTTGAGTACAGTGACACGTTGAGGTATGCCATCTTTTCTTATTGTAAGATTAGAGCTTTCTGAGAAGCAGTTTATAAGGATATGTTCTCCGTATGATTTAACGTATCTTCCGGTATCGGGATCTGGTGTGTCTCCGTGTATGGTGATCTGCGGTGTGTGCGGGTGGCCTATCCGCGCCCCGACAGCTCTGCTGATCGAGCAGCCTAGCAGCGCCAGTGCCAGTATCCTCACAGCTGCAGTATTAGCGTTCATCGCGCACACACGACAAATAATATGAGATAATTTTGTCATGGCCTTTATAAAGACTTTCGACTTTTGAAGTGCCAGTATCCTCACAGCACAGCTGTACTAGTGCTCATCTCACAGACGACAAGTAATACTTGAGATAATTAAGTAATGTCTGTTATAAACAGTTTTAGTTTTCCTCATGGACGTCTGAAATAACAGTTATTTTTACCTTAAAAATAGGAGATGTATTTTGAAATTATGGTGCACCCTGTCATACGCATGGTGAAAATATTGCAACTGAAAAGGAAGGCAAATTACTAAAGTTTACTATGTTTTTGTTATTGCATTTGGCTTCGATGATGCTGTTTTTACAGGCAGCCTACTAATATTATGAGTTTGTAAGAACGGGGTGGTATTATTAAAGTTTCTTTAGGTATGACAGATAAGGCACTATTATCGTTCGTCTTTGTCATATTGTGATTATTATTGCTTACTACTAAAAGGCCCTGAGGAGAATATATAGTACCTAAACATCTGTCACCCCCTAACTGACTAAATGACGTAGGTTACGTAATTTAGTCAGTTAGAGGGTATTATGTTCCTTCGAACAAAAAAATATGGCATACATCATAAAAAACAGGTGTACCGTATGCTTGCTGGCTACCGTCGTAGTATATAAAAAAAAAAAACAATGATTTACCTTATATCAGAGGCATAGGGTGCCCCTGACTGTACTTTAAAGTTGGTTTGTTCAAGTCTGTTTATTTAATTACAGTTATTTACAAGGAGGACGCAAACAGCTTGGTACAATAAACGTTGTTCGTTATATTATTTCCGTTAACTATTTTTATATCACTACTTAGTTACAAACGGATAAACTCACGTGTATATCGCCCTAGGTGTGACTCGTACTCGGCTTGAAAGTAGGTACCCTGAGGCGTCCAGTCGGTCTTCGGCTATAGGCTTCGGAGTACGCCCTCCAGACTGCCCGATCCTCACTACGTGCCCGAGCCATCGGAGTTTGGCTTTTGTCTCTCCAATGATATTACAATTGTACCAAAACATACGACATGCCATTTAACTAGACGAGGCATGCTTGTAATAATACCACGATCGAAATGGTCTTAACTTAACTTTCCATAGGGTATGGCAGAGACGGTGCTATTCGTCCGTCCTTGTCATAGTATCACATATCTTTGTTCCCCTTCAAACTGAACCTTTCAGAACTGTCAGAGTTGGATTGATTTACACAAATAGGGTAGACCGGGGACAATTGAACCACTTTTTGTATAATGGGTCATAGCTAGCAATGTACAAATTGCAGAACATTCCCAAAAAGCGGTAACGTTCTCGGGAATGTTCGAAGAACATTCCTGCAACATGAAACTTATTGTTCAAACAAAAAAATATACCCGGAATAAAGTTTAAATAGGCATAACTTAAAACTACATGTTATTATGCATATATTATTGTCTATTGCAGTCAGCTATTTGGTTGATAAGTGATAAGTTACCAATGAGTTCCTTAAATTCTCATTGTATTTTAGAGAACATTTCGACTTTCAGACTTCACAATTATAGCCTTGGGCCGGTACCACGAACATCGAAGTTAGTATATTGCGAACATCTTTTTCTTTTACTCCAATAAAGGCGTCATGAGAGTGAGAGAGACAATCGTCCAAAATTTACGAATATCGTTTTTCGCGGTAGCGCCGCAGATTTAAACTAAGTTACCGAACTATTTCTTGATGCTTGTCTTTGGTCGTGTCATATTGACGCGTTGACTTGTGTCAACGAGTGGGCAAGGAGTTTTAATATATGCTGAAAGAAGTTTTTTGCATAATGACAATAAGTAAAATGTGCTTTATAAACATCACATTAAGGTTAACTTTCGCTAGCCGAACATGAAGATAAAAACAAGCTGAGTGGGACGGCTAGTACACAGACCTCTGTCTCTTTCTGAATGTTCTGAATTAATCTGAAGATCATTGCAATAAGTAATTAGTAATTTCTTACCACGTTGTGTACAAAAACAAATTTGTTTTTTTAAATTCATTGATATCTACACTACAATGTTATAATAAACGACCGAGCCAGGTGTTTGTTGGGGTACCTTATTTATAACTTTAATTACTTCGATACACATGCATTTTACTGTCCGTTGATAAGATGATTATTTTATATTTCATAAGTTCATAACTGGAGTAAACTGGAGTGCAAACCCGTAAAATATTTATATTATAATGATTATATCTAAACTATGGTGAATGTTCATGGCAAAAACAACGAAGTTAACAAGTAATTCGATAAATTCTCATTCTAGAGAACATTCTCAGAAGTTACCGAGAAATTCTCATGTGGAAAGTTTCGCAACTTTGGAAACTTCTCTTGCGTGCATTGCTAGTCATAGCTCAGAAAATATAGATGCTGGACTAAAACCGTTCATACATATGAAATAGTAGGTTATTAAGCCACGTATTTTAATTAATGATTGTTAAAAAAAGCTAAGAATATGTCAGAAAATATTGTTTTTCGTCAATGATTCCTCGTGTTACAATTGACCCTTACTAAGGCTTACAATAGTACCAAAAACTCAAATGTAAATAGAACCTAAACCGTAGATTTTTTATGTAAAGATTAATTGTTTTAGACCTTAACTTAATATATCTTTTTAATTACTTCAGTGTTAGGAAATAAAATACGTAACATAACTAATTGAGATCAGTGGTTAGTTTGTAGACACATTACAAGTAATATTTTATTCAATAACAACAATAAAGCTTTATTATCAAAACTAATCAATAGATTACTATTACTTATGTTTATTTATTATTAGTTTATACTAAAAACAAATACAATATTCAGATATTCAACAAACTTTCTTTGTAAATAGTTACAATTGCCCCCTGTTACAATCAACCCCGCCTCAAAATAAAAATAAAAATTACATTGTAATTCTTAAATCCACCAAAATTTAAACTATGATGGGCGAATAACCTTTAAACAGTTATAACAAGTAGGTATAACTACTTTCAGTACTTTACTTTAAAACTCATTTCTCCCTTAATATCAAATTAGTATTCGTTATTTAACCTTCTTATTTTAATAAAAAAAACAATAACCGAGTCGTTTGTACCGCGGTGTCAATTGTAACAGTACTATTGTCCCCGGCTCGCGTGCTACTAATGACCCCAAATACCCAAAATTACATAAAATATTGATATTTTAATTCCTGTACCAAACTCACCCCCTTACTGTGCCACAGTAAATACTTTGATAACTAGCCAATCATAATTAAATACTAGCCTACCTCTAAGATTATTATTTTCTTCATAGAGAGCCAAATCATTTCTCGTAAATAATTATTTTGATCGCCCGAAAACAAAAATGGTCTCCTAGCGCGTCCGCTCCTCGTCGCAGCGAGCGGCCGACTGGTGAGCAGGTCCGGACAAATATTGCGCTTCGCCGTGAATACCCACACATATATATTTCGCTGTAGTTGTGAAACAATGAGCGATGGTACTATTGCCCCGCGGTACTATTGTCCCCGGTCTACCCTACTATCGGAGTTTTCTTGTGTTTTCAACCGAAGTTGCGGTATTTAATAAAGAATAAACTTATATTTTTGTTATAAAGAGTGTCCTGAGTAGTGCCAAAAAGTAAAATTTAGACAGAAACATTAAATTTGACTGTACAGTCGCCATCAGATATATCGGAGCTGTGGAGATGGTCACAAATATCGGAACAACGCCTCTATTCTCAAGGTGATAAAGTGCATGTTCCGATATTTGTGACCACCTTCACAGCTCCAATATATCAAAGACACCACCAATGTATAGCTAAGAGTGTTGCTGTTAGTGCGATAAGAAATACTCATTAATTAATTAAGATTTGTAAAAACATGTTATTGGTTAATGCAAAATGTTTTAAAATAGCGATAACATTTGGTTGTTCCCTGTGCCTAATTATAATTAATCCATCCGTTACCTTATCAATAACTTAGACGTATTTTTCCAAGAATGCATGTGATAAAACGGTTTCCAGTTTGTAGGTGCACAATATTTGCATACTGTTTAAAATAAATAAATATTTCGGGACAATCTTACACAAATCAACCTAGTCCTACAGTAAGCCTAGTAGGCTTGTGTTGCAGCTACTAGACGACGATATATACAGTGTGGAAGTCTTATACGGGCGAATCTCTTAACGGAGGGTAGAGGACATAAGAAATATATTTAAATAACTTTTACTTAGAAGTGCAATTAAAATTTTATCCATATAAAAAAAATCGGCCCGCAATGTATTGCAACACACTCGAGGTAACCCCCCGTTGACAGTTTCAAAAGCTCATATCGCGTAATGTCGCAGTACATTATTGCTCAGAAAAAAAAAAAAATTACATGTGTATAATAGGTATAATTAAAGAAAAACCTTATGGTTAATGATTATACTGGTAAAATCCTATGTCTGGTTTAATTCTTCGCCCGTATTAGACTTCCACACAGTATAGTAGATAGAATATACATATAAATACTTAAATACATAGAAAACACCAATGACCCAGGAATAAATATCTGTGCTCATCACACAAATAAATGCCTTGACTGAGATTTGAACCCAGGACCATCGACTTTATAGGCAGGGTCACTAGTCACTACCCACTAGGCCAGACCGGTCGTCAAACAGTTTACATTTCAAGGTCTATCTCGGGTCTGATCTGGCCTAGTGGGTGACTGCCTATAAGACACACCAGGCTTCAAATCCCAGTAAGGGCATTTATTTGTGTGATAAGCACAGTTGTTTGTTCCTGGGTGTTTTCTATGTATTTAAGTATTTGTCGTTGGCTGAGTACCAACAACACAAGCCTTCTTGAGCCTACCGTGGGGCTCAGTCGAGCTGTGTAAGAATGCTCTATATTGCATTTCTTGGCGACACAGTATGAGTACGGAATCCTAAAAATACTATAGGTATATGTTTATTAGGTTACATAATTTATGTGTAGTATAATTATCGCCAAACCACAATACCGCAACGGAAATAACAAGTTAGGTTTAAATCGAATTTATAGTACATTCACTCATGGGCAATAATATGTATACAACTCAGCAACAAGTCTTGTATGTATAGGGACTCTAATAAGGATCAAGACGCATCCATTTCTGTGTCAAGCGTGTGATGAGAACAGATATTTGTTCCTGAGTCATGGGCGTTTTCTATGTATTTAAGTATTTATATGTATCTATATATTATACATATCGTCATCTAGAGTACCTACAACACAAGCCTTACTAAGCTTACCGTAGGACTAGGTCGATTTGTGTAAGTTAATAGTTATTTATTTATTCCATTCCATGTAAAACACAGATAGACAAATTTTACTGATCCCGCCGCCGCCGCCGGTGGGTGAGCCGCCCGCCAAAAGAATTCTTACCATTGATAATACGATTTGTTGTTGCACTAACTGGTATTTTATCTACCGTAAATTAGTATCACATGACACCATCAGGCTATCGCAGTCCACTGCTGGAGATAGGCCTCCCCAATTTCACGCCATCGTGTTGGATCTTCGGCTGTTCGCATCCAGCTCCTGCCAGCCATCTTGCGCAAGTAAATTGGTATAGTAGAAGGTATTATTATTATTATTATTATTTATTATATAGTAAAAACAATGAATAATGACTTAAAATTAAAAATTTGTCCCGCAAAACTGTTTTCACAGTTTGACTGTGGGATCCATGAGTGAGACTAGGTATAACAAATTACAAGTGGTAGGTAATCTATGGTAATATCGAGATTGTGGGTATGACAGTTACTTTAAATGACAAACAAATTATAAACAGAGGTAGGAGGTAACAGGGGCAAAATTCAAAAACAAAACATTCAGATACTGTCAAGGTAGTGACGGAACAAGGCTCTTTTGTACTTATTTTTGTCTTTTTCGGTTCTAATAGCCGCAGGCAAGG
This sequence comes from Grapholita molesta, assembly GCA_022674325.2. Classification (NCBI taxonomy): domain Eukaryota; kingdom Metazoa; phylum Arthropoda; class Insecta; order Lepidoptera; family Tortricidae; genus Grapholita; species Grapholita molesta. The sequence goes on along the minus strand of CP053145.2, from coordinate 6,124,726 downwards.
CGTTAAGTAGGTATGGTAAACGCTTTTTTATGAGCCTGTCCCCATAGTAGTTCCTTACTCTGGGGACAGCAAATTTACCTGCAGCCACAGACCTGGTGCCGTGTGTTTGGCTCATTTGAGACAGGTTACTCTCTGGATTGCCGTGCTGGTTGATCAATAATAAATATTTGTGTCTTAGGGTTACCGGAAGAATTTTACATATATTGAATAGCTTATAATAGTTAATTTTACATTTATTTTTAGTTTTATTGTTTACTAGCAGTTTAAGAAATCTAATTTGTAATTTTTCTACTTTATCTAAATTCGTTTTAAAAGTGAGGCCATAGCAATCCAGTGAGTTACCTATAACTGATTCCACCAGTGACAAGTAAATACATTTTAAAGTGCTCAATGGGACTCTATACCTTAGATGGTAAAATCTACCTAGTAAAACTGTTAATTTACTACATATATATTCTATATGGGATGACCATGAAAAGTTTTCATCTATTTTCATGCCAAGGTAAGTTATGCACTTAACACGCTCAATTGGCTTACATTGGCATAAAACCAGATTGTGATGGAAACAGGAGAAATCATGCGCAATTATTGTCAGCTCTGGCGAACAGGATAGGTCTAAATACGGTGAGCGTATAACGAGCAGCTTGGTTTTATCTGCATTTAACACAATGCCATTATTGTGCGACCATTTGACTACGGCGTCGACATCCTGCTGCACCGATGGCAGGCGGCGGCGAGGTCGGCGGGGGCGGCGGCGCGCAGCACGCACAGGTCGTCGGCGAACATGTGCGCGGAGCAGTGCCGCAGCACACCACACAGGCTGTTCACGTGCAGCAGGTAGCACACGGGGCCGCAGCCCGAGCCCTGCAGCACCCCGCAGCGCACTCCCTGCGCGTCGCCCAGTGCCGACCCCACCTTCACTCGGTAGGAGCGCGCGGTGAGGTAGTCACTGAACCACTGGCTCAGTGGCTCGCCCACCCCGCACTCTCTCATGGCTTCGATAAGTGTACTTGTCTCCAGGGTGTCAAATGCTTTTCGAAAGTCGAAAAATACAGCCAAAACTATTTTTTTATCTGCTAAATAACCATTAATTTCATTTGTAAAATTTGACAGTAGCGTTCCTGTGCTTTTACCCTTTTGGAAACCATGTTGACACTTGTTTAATATATTATTTTTCTGCAAGTATAATCCTAATTGGTTAACAATGCACTTTTCAATGATTTTATCCACGCTAGAGAGTATCGCTATGGGCCTATAGTTGGAGTATGATTTATAGTCGCCTTTTTTATGAATTGGACGGATTATTGCTTGCTTAAGGCCTTCTGGGAAACAAGACTTGCTTACTGATATATTAACTAACTTAGCTAAAACAGGACTTATTCTACTTATCAGACACCATCTTTAAGTCGCGCATGCGTATTAGATCGCAACCGGGAGACTTGTTAGAGCTCATGCTGGTAATGACTCGCTTTATGGTGTCGCTGCTCACCGGCTGCCATCGCATACACACAGCCGACTCTCTTGCGTAAGCCTCCCTATCCAACCATTTGTCATTACACTTATGTTTAATGAGATCTATTTCATTAGAAAAAGTTTCCGCAAACCCATTACATATATCCTTAATACTACTTTGTTGTTTCATAGTCTTAAGTATCACTGTATCTAATGACTTTTTATCGTTTCCTAATAGGGTATTGACTTTGTCCCATATTTTTTTAATATTATTATTACAGTCTAATATACTCTTCTTATCATAATCACTTTTTGCCTTAGATATTGTTTTAAAACATTTATTTCTATATTTCGTATATGTAATACGCTTTAACATATTATTTGGTTCGTAGCTCCATATATTAAACAGTCTATCTCTTTCTTTTAGCATAAATTTAATCTTAGAATTAATCCATCCCTTATTATCTCTTTTTTTGCTCACGTTGACAATCTTATAGCTATCACTATAAATATTAATAAATAAACTACAAAAAGCTTTATACATTTCGTTGGGAGATTCAATGGATAATAGTTCTTCAAAGTTAGTAGCAAGTAATTTTTGTCTAACTAAACGGTTGTCAAGGACGCGGCGCGTGTTGCCAGGCGCGTCGCTGCGCGGGCGCCCGACAGGTGGCGCGCAAGTAGGCGCTCGCGGTGACCATCAAAACGCAACCCATCAATGCTCGACCCCGGAATGAACAGCCCATCAATTGGCGACCATGATGTACACGGATTATTGGGTCGTCAATTCTCGGGTTGCGCATTCTCGGTCCGTACAAACGCGTTACGGTACAGCAATCCGAAGCCACGTTTTGTACAGGGCAACAATGCTCGACCCATCAATCCGCGACCAACAATCAGAGTCCCTTGGCTTTGAATTGTTGGGTTGTGCATTGTTGGTACGGGTTGATAAAGCACGACCCAACAATTAACGACCCATCAATTGGAAGCCACAGAAATATCATATGTGACAGAGTCCAGATAGGTGCGACGACGAGCGAAGCGAGGAGGAGTGTGTTAGGTTGACCGCGAACAAACAGCCAAAACCAACGATTTGATATAAAACTATTCTAGAAAAGACTTGGTCGCCGATTGTTGGGTCGTCAATTGATGGGTTGAGCATTCCGGGGTCGCTAAATGTTGGTACGGGCCGAGAATGCGCGACCAATAATCTGTGTCATTTGAATGGACGCCAATTGATGGGTCGGCAATTCTCTGGTTGCGCATTCTCGGTGCGTACAAACGTGTTACGGTGCATCAATCCGAAGCCACGTTTTTTACGCAGCAACAATGCTCGACCCATCAATCCGCGTACAAAAAAGTGGTCGCCAATTGATGGGTCGTCAATTGTTGGGTTGCGCATTACCCGGACTCGGCGCTCGCGACGGTGTTCGTTTCCATTCTACTGCTACTGATGTTAAGTAATGATCGGAAATTTTGTGTTTGATTACAGCAGAATTAATGCTGTTAGTAAATCCTCTAATGTATATAATATGATCCAAACACGATTCTACAATAATCCCATTTAATACTTCTCGTCTTGTAACGCTGTTAATACAATTAATAAATCCAAATTCTGCTAACAAACTTTCATATGCAATTACATGACTATTATTTATGTCGAGTATATTTAAATTAATATCACCACATAAGACTACTTTAGAATTTGTAGGTAGAGAGAGTAATAAAGAATGTAACTCATTAATAAATTGTATTTTCATATCTTGATTCTGTATTCTCGGTGGCCTGTAAATGGATATAATGTAAATAAGCTCGTGGTTGTACTGTATGGTTATGGAAACGCACTCCGCCGCGGCGAAGCAACGCGCAGGCGCGGGCGCGGGCGCGGCCGCGAGCGCCGCGCGCGAGTACACCAGCACGCCGCCCCCCCGCCTCCCTTCGCGGGTCATTACATTTATACTAGTAACAGACGTTCCGATTTGGCTGGAGCCGACCGTCCGACCACGACCAAGACGGAAAGTTCCAACATTGCTACAGACGTTCCGACGGTTGGCTATCCAGCCGTCAGTACCCTTACCATGAGTTGTGACTTTGACGTTTTCGATAACGAGTATCGAGTTTACTATCTGTGCATCTCGTTCGCACTAAAATGGTACAAGCGAGATGCACAGATAGTAAACTCGATACTCGTTATCGAAAACTTCAATGTCACAACTCATGGTCCCTCACCATCCGTCCCCACAACTGTACCCTACAGTTGTCTTTGCTCTGAATAGTGAACGGCCGTCATGCCGGCCACCCTTTCAAAACAGGCGATAGCCGCTATAGTTGTGGCAGCTACATTAGTGCCTCTAAAAAATGGGACAAGTCCCACTCGTCAAACAAGGAAACCTTTTGTATAATTCTAAAATGTTGATTATTATCTCGCGTTCTGTATGCGCATTCATTCCTTCTCCATCATCCTCCATGTTGACGTCCTGCGTCGGCGGCATTGCAAATGCGACTGAGCCGCTTTTGGTCGGAACGAAGCTTCCAGACGTTCCGTTTTGGTTGGACGGTCGGCTTGTCGGATGCGCCGCCGAGCCGACCACGTCCAACCAGTAATAATAATAATTATGTTGGACCGACCGCCCTACACACTTTCCGTTTTGGTCGTGGTCGGACGGTCGGCTCCAGCCAAATCGGAACGTCTGTTACTAGTATTAGATTGAAGTCTTTAATATTATAAAATGGCAACTCTGAATAATTTATATTTGCTTCGGTAATAACCAATATATCTATAGAGCTCAGGTGACTATCTAATGCTACTAATAATTCGTTGAAGTGTTTTTTAATCGATCGGATATTAACATGGACTAAGTTTAAATCTCTATTACCACTAAGCGAGTTTGAAAATTCTCTTAAATTGTCTACGGATACAAAATTGACTAAGGACTGATTGTTAATACAATCAATACTATTTATGGCTGTGAATTTTAAATAATAGATATACACATAGTAGTCATGGTACAGTAAGATTAAATATCTACTTAGCTTTTCCTAACTCGTTTAAGTCACTCTCCGATCTCACCCATGTGGAGTTACCGCCGTCAGCCTTCTTCACAAGGATCTTACCGTTCGCTACCCATATATACTTATAGACACCAAATAGCTGTTTTTTCACGTTCCATAGCAACACCCTGGTAGCCTTGTTCAGGTCCTCATTGACGAAGACCCTGGTGGTCATGGTGCCCCCGGTGACCGCTGCGCTCGTGAGGTCGGCCAGCCGCCGCCGCTGCGCGAGCCACAGGTCCCGCGCCGCCGTCCCCGAGCTCTTGAACGTGACGACGATAGGCGCCGGCTTGGCGTTCGGTCCCTGTCGTGGGGGATGTGTGCGTCTCGCTGACTCGATCTCCTCACAGGCCACGTCAATCTTCTTTCCTACTCTGGCGACAATGTCCATTAGATCTTCGCCTGGTAGTTGCTCGATGCCCACGATTTCAATATTATGTTTCCGAGTAGCCTGCTCAAATTCCTGAATTTTTTGTTCAAGCGCCAAGTTCTGTTTCTCCAAATATATACATTTGTTGTTAGTGCTGTTGGCCATTTTCTCAAGCTTAGGTACTAATCTTCTCCTTCGACTTCTCATGTTGAAATGAAATGAAATGAAATGAAATGAAATGAATGAAATGAAATGAAATGAAATGAAATGAAAATTTTTATTTGTATAACACAGGTGATAAAAATAAGGTCTTAATTTATAAAAGAACGCTGTGTAGTTATTGCCTTTTGGCGTACAAATCTTAACTTATAATTAATATAGGTACATTGTATTCATAGAAACTTATTTATATGGACAATAATTATATTAAATAACAAATTCAAATAAACTAGGGATTAAGATTAATAAAATAAAAAAAATGTCAACTGAAATATATGAAATTAAATACATTAAATTAAAGCTGCAGTTATTTAAGATTACATTTTAAACGTCATGAAAAAATCCACGATCGAGTAATAGTTTTTACTGATAAGGTATTTTTTTAAATGTTTTTTAAATTCATATTTTTCTTTCATTCTAATACTGTCGGGAATTTTATTATAAATTTTGGAAGCCATTCCCAGGATGCTCTTCTCTAATAAAGCCGTATTGTGTGCCTGACTACAAATATTATTTTGATATTGGGAGCGTACTGGGAGTCTGCGCCGTTGGGTTACCATTGTGAATATACTAGGATTCATTTTAACAAAAGTTGCTACTTCACAAATATACAGAGATGGAAACGTCAGAATATTTAATGATTTAAAATGCAGTGCAAAATGTTCAGCCAGTAGTGTGTCATATTTCTCCGACAGGACGCTTATACTCTGTTTTATTACATTTAATTGTTTTTCCAGCCCAGGAAGGACATTGACCTTTTTTAAAATGACCTTGAGCATTTTATCTACATTCTGCTCCTCCTCTAGTTCCACTTCATCCTCCGATTCGTTATCTTCACAGTTGTTACAGCATGTTCGGTCTATACCCGCCTTCATGTCTGCCGCCAATCCTTTAACGCAGCTTCTATGGAATGTGCCTTGGCACGGTCCCTGGCACTTAAAATGCGATCCCCTTTTCGTCAACACTTTCTTGCATTTTTGACAATCCATTGTATAATGCGTGTTTGTAGCGGACGCTTTAAGCGCTACGACTTGTGTAGCCACCGTAGCGGATCGTAGCTTGTATTGCTGCCTCACGCCGCGAACCCCCTAGGGGAGCACCTTATGGTCCTGTTATTTAGGTGCGACAAGGAGGAACCGATTAGGATAAAGACCACGCTTAAAAGACACGAATATAAGACGGAGTTGTAGTATCACAGGGGTCTATCGATTTTGGTTATACTAGATCGGCGCGCGAGGGCACGTCCGATCACTACGCCTCCGCATAGAACACTAATAATAAATACTATAAGCGTAAGTAATAAATACTATTAGCGTAGCGATAGGTATACCGTCAAATAACTAGCCAAAAGAAATATTACAGAGGCTATATACCCTTACCATGAGTTGTGACATTGACGTTTTCGATAACGAGTATAGTTTACCATCACTAAAATAGTACAAGCGCGATGCACAGATAGTAAACTCGATACTCGTTATCGAAAACGTCAATGTCACAACTCATGGTAAGGGTGCTTCTTTCGAGGTCAAAAAACGTCTCGAACGTGAGTGACGTTATTTATATGGGTAACTCTAACACGATGGTGACGTTTTGTTACGTTAAAAACTTACACTCAGGGCTCTGGACATCCTTACACAAATTGACTAAGCCCCACGGTAAGCTCAAGAAGAAAGGCTTGTGTTGTGAGCAGGTAATCAGCCAACGATATATATAATATCATCATCATCACCTCAGCCATAAGACGTCCACTGCTGACCATAGGCCTCCCCCTTGAACCTCCACATGTACCGATTGGATGTGACTCTGAAATCTATCAGTGCTCATCACACAAATAAATGCCCTTACTGGGATTTTCCGCGGTGTGTGCTGCCGGCTGACTAGAATGTATTCCTTATAATTAACACTAACAGACCGGCTAAACATGTTAATTGTACAGGAGGATAATTCTTACGTCTAGATGGTTACAATACAACACTACAATACCACTGCTGGACATAGGCCTATGTCAAATATGACTTGTATCATCTTGGGGGTAGTTGCCATAGTCGCCACGCTTGGCAGGCGGATTGGCGACCGCAGCTGTAGATTGGGTTTCGACGGACGCTTCTGCCCGTCCGTAGGATTTTTCCCTACGTCGCCTCTTACGACACCCGCGGGAGATGTGGTGATGCTATTCTAGTCAGCAGGCACCACACGGCAATGACAACCGCATCAGCACCGCTCGCCATCTTTTCTTCCTCAATTACGCATCCCGTTCAGATAGTCTTCACAATGTGAAAACTATCTAACTATTCGAATGTCTCACATGTTTCTTGATCACGATGGACAATCGCAGCTGAACTAATAAAAAAAAATCTCTTCCAGGGCGTCCATGAAGTCACCACTCCAATCTGGCGTTGGATTTTCCTCGCCACCACAGTGGGCCCCATCGCAGCCCCCCTCCTCACCTACTCCATGATTGTCCTGGGCATATTAATCATCATCATAGTCTTCATAAAAGCCTACAAAAGCTTCGTCATCGGACAAAACTCCATAGAAATAGTTGAGATCGGCCGAGAAACCTTACGACGGGGCTCCATGATTCTACACAGTACACAGAAGATATGTTTAAAGGAGTCTCCGTATACTTTACTTCAGCAGAATAGCGTTGAGAGCGGAGTTAGGTCTGAATTTAGTCAGAGTTTATGTGACGTGGGGAAGTCTGAGTTAGGTTTAGAATGTGAGAGTTTAATAAGGTCGGATAATAGTTTTATAGTATCTGAGAGGAGGTGCAGTTTGGGATTTAGGTTACCACACTTTTAGGTTAGGTATGTGTGAATCTGTGTAACAATAACAATGAATAACATGTCATTTTGATGTCATGGGTCTATGAAAATTCATAAAGCACCAATGATGGACGGTTTAAGTTGACGGTTGCCAGTGATGGACACTTCATTCTTAAGTCAAAGATCGTATGATTGACAGTTGATTGACGTAACATTTATGTATGGATCTTATATCTTTATGATAAGAGTGAACGTCCATAATGGGTCGTTGTCAATTATAGGTGCCGTTTTACTACGCCACTGTTGCATGGAATGTAATGGGTAAATATAAATGTTCACCTCATTCTGGCAAACGCAGTAGTGACATCTATCACGTAACAGCATTACTCAGTGCTATACTAGTGCTACGGAGATGTCTCGCTGTCAAAATAATTCAACATTTATCCATAGATGGCGCTGCGCCCACGAAAAGAGAGAAATTGCCAGAATACTGGATCCTGTTCTAGAATCTTTAGTAAAATTAATGTCACGATGAATTTAATTTGGCTTGAAAGTATTTGTCCCTTTCGGACTGATTTGTTAGAAAGAGACAAAAGCTTTATGCTTTACTCAGTAAGTTATTGTTATACGTACGAGATAACGTTGTTGTTTGTATGCGCCAGTGAGTGACGTAACTGTAACTGGCCACTTTTCAATAACTGGTTACCTTAGGCTGAAAATAAATTCTGTTGACCTACAAACAGAACACATTTTCTAATGAGGTTTCAATTATTGGCCACCCTTCAATAACTGGCCACTTCACACTAAAATGAATTCTAATCGCATATAAACAGAGTCCATTTTTAGTATAATGTGGGCAGTTATTGGAGGATGGCCAGTTACTAGCGAATAGCTGAAAAACTTAGCTAAAGCACCTGGCCTATGTAGTAGTAACGTGTGTACACGCATGTCGGCGTTCTATATTCAAGTGTTGACGTAAGTTCCATATTCATTCTCTGCACAAATACACAGACATGGTGTTTTAGCTTTGTTTTTCATCCATACCCTGAGTTTTTAAGATGACATCTGTCGGGGTTTCCAACCTCTGTACTGACCAGACTGACTGTACAGGCTGACTGACATGTTTTGGAATGACCGACACTAAATTTAAAAGACTGACAGGCAAAAACATTGACAGGAGAAAATCGACAGTCGACGACAAGAACCAGACATAGACGGTTCAACATCTACTGTCAATGTGTCAAATAGTCGTTAGTGAGTTTCGTCCAAAAGTTGAAACGTATTTTAATTTTGGTAGTTGAATCTGTAAATCTATTTTTCTATTATTTGCAAAACAAAAAGAATAAAGTAATATAGTTAAAAAAAAAATTGTTATTGGCTTTGTCTATTTAAGTTTCTTGTTGTTCTGCTATCGAAACTCCTTAAATACCTACAAAAGCAACTAAAATGATTAGTTGTTTTTACATATGTGTACGCATATAAGCAAAAATCACAAAAAATATATTTTTTTCTATATTTGGGAACAATAAAAAATTCAATAGCTAAAATGTAAGGTAAATTTTAGAAGATTTTTAGAATTTATGCAATATTAAAAAAAAAAAAAACACTAGGTATTGTCTCCATGTTTTGCGAATTATGACATTTGACACAAATGAACCAGTAGTTGTCAAGGCCCAATCAGAAATAGTCCGCACGTTTAAAAAAAAACTATGTTTTTTTGTATTTTAACTTTCATAGTAACATTTTATAAATGTTAATAACGGTTTTATTCACGTTTATTTACATATTTCGGAGAATATAAGCCTTCATTTTAATTGTTAGGCATTCAAATGGAGGCCCATATTCTCCGTAAAAGTCGCGTGAGTGACTAAATAAACGTGAGTAGAGCTGTCATTATCATTAATAAAATATAATTTTGTTTAATACGGCATGTATTTTTTTTAATTGAATGAATGTGTTTATTGAATATTTGCTCATTGTATACAATAAATAAGTGAATATAGAATAATTATTTTGTAAACATATTTTAAGGCGTTTACGCTTTTTACTGTAATTATGTTAAATACGGACATTTTTTTAAAGCGGCGTACGGTTCCGATGTAACAGATATAGCAGCAAAAGTTACTAAGCGGACGAAGTGTTCAAAATGAGCTTAACACTACTTTATTTTTAAGAGAATAAGAGTGTGTCAACATCATTCTGAACACATGGCCCGTGTAGCAACTTTGCTAGTGACTCTACACTGAAAGCAAAATACTTGATAACATAAAATAAAACGGAGTGGGTTTGAAATGTTAGGTTTTTTTTTATGACAAAGTTGGCAAACGAGCAGACGGATTACCTGATGGTAAGCAATTACCGTCGCCCATGGGCACCAGGGGGTCACAAGCGCGTTGCCAGCCTTTAATGGGTATTAGAGCTCTGGAAACCTTACCATCAGGAACACAACACAGACCTGAAAGGTAGCAGTACTAATTATAATATTTATAATATTTTATTTACTTCATAAAAGGTTTACATTGTTTCTCTTAAAACTAGAACCCTGTTCCCTAAATAGGTAGAACCTGTGCTATAGGATGAACAGTGATCCTCCCCTTAACAATATCATTAATCTAGCGTTTTAGACAATTTTGAAAAAAAAGTAATAATATGTAAAAGACAGGGACATGTTTAAACAATACAATAACTAATAAACAACATGCAAAGAATTGTGTGTGTGTGTGTGTGTGTGTGTGTGTGTGTGTGTGTGTGTGTGTGTGTGTGTGTGTGTGTGTGTGTGTGTGTGTTTGTGTGTGGGTATGTGCGTGCACGTAAGAAGGTATATAACAATGAGATGAAATTTGTATGAGTAAGTAGGTTAAATTATGATACAATACTAAGCATATTTTCCGTGTCGTCATAATTTTGAGTTAAAAGCCAACTGGTCAGATTAATCTTGAGCTCTCTTTTTGTCATTTGATAAATTTTTAATATTTTATTTATTTTATTATATATATACGGACCCAGGAAATGAGTAAACTTTTTAATGTAAGAGGTGTGAAATTTAATATCCCGTTTTGCTACATAATAGGGTCGTCGAGTAGTAGTGCCTCGATGTTTATCATAGTCAAGAGTCGAGTGGAATTTTAAACATAAATGCAGGATGAATAGTTGTCTTACAGTTAAGACTTTTACAGTGTTGTATAGGAGTTCAGTGGATGTTTTAAAAGGAAGACAGAGCATGACCTTTAATACCGTGCGTTGTGATCTCTCTAGTCGTAAGATATTCGTTTTCGTCGTGCCACCCCATGCTGATATGCAATATGTTAAGAGAGATTGGCCCAAGGCAAAGTAAATTTGTTTATGAATCACCATATCTGCAATATGCCGAAGCTTTTTAAAAATGTATATTAATTTGCGGATTCGAGCAGATAGCAATTCAATATGGGCATTGAAGTTAAGACTGGAGTCTATAATTAGTCCAAGGTATTTTATAGTGTCTGTCTTAACTAACGGCTGACATGCGCAGAGGTTTTAATCACTGCACAGATTGTTGCTTTGATGAACAACTAGCCGTGTCTTCCAACATCTTCAGGTGGCTGACTCCTGGATCTTATGGAATGCGCTATAAACTTGGTTTTTTCATTATTTAGTGTAAGTAAGTTCTGATCTAACCAAGTTTTAACTATATTTAAACCTGATTGTGCTTTAGAGTAAACATCGGGCCAGGTTTTATCCGCAAACAGAAGTACTGTGTCATCTGCATAGGCGATTATTCTTGTATTTGGTAAGTTTAATGTGCAGTTGCAGAGATCATTAATAAATATAAGGAATAAGGTTGGTCCTAGGATGCTTCCTTGGGGCACTCCATATTCAACAGGAAGGTATTCACTTCTTACATTTCCTATGGCAACACATTGTTTTCGATCCCTCAAATAATCTTTAAAAATATCTAGAGGTTTTCCACGAATACCAAGTAACTCCATCTTATCCAAAAGTAAGGAAGTATGTACCGAGTCGAACGCTTTAGCTAAGTCCATAAAGATTGATATGGCTTTATTACCTTTGTCTAGATTGCTAGAAACAAATTGGGTTAATTCTTGTACTGCGTCCTCAGTCGACTTTCCTCGTCGGAAGCCAAATTGATTTGGTGCTAGAATATTAAAATCCTCCAGAAATTTTATTAGCCTCTTATTTAATATTTTTTCTAGAATCTTAGATATGGATGGCAATATTGAAATAGGGCGAAAATTTGAGGGTAGCTGCTTATTTCCAGTCTTGTGAATTGGCTTTACCAAAGATTTCTTAAGAGTTTCAGGAAAAATGCCATTCTTCAAACTTTCATTAAAAATGTGTGTTAAGATTGGTATAAATATGTCTTTGTGCTCTCTTAATATATAATTTGGAATTCCATCCCAACCAACCGAGCAGGCAGTTTTCAACCCCATAATCAAACTTTCAACTTCCCTCTCATCCGTATCTAACATCACCATCGAATTTGGGAGCCTGTGTAAGTATGAAGGTAAAGTAGCAATTTTATTGTTACTCGCAGATGCTGACAAGATGTTTTCGGCTAACTTCCTGCCAGCATTTGCAAAGTATTCATTAAATTCTTTTACAGCTGTCGAAGGAGAGTCATGTGCGTAAATTAGTGAATCAGTTTGGTTTTTTGTTTTGCTCGTGCCGGTAATGTTCTTAATTGTGTTCCATAGTAGTTTATTATTTTTACCTGACTTATTTATTTCACTTTTTTCATATTCAATTTTAACTTTTTTCAAAATTTTACAGCAGAAATTACGATATCTACAATAAGTTATTTTTAATGTTTGGTATTTCCTGGTGTTATGTATTGTCCGGTGATTTTTTATGTTATTGCATGAAGTCTGTCTCTATTTTTAATACATCTTAGAAGTCCAGGGGTAATCCAAGGTTTTATTATGATTTTGCTACGAGGTAAAGAGTAGGAGATGGTATTTTTAAGAATTAAACTTTGAATTTTCTCAGTAAATAATTTAAGCGATAGATTTGGATCTGGAAATCTCAACAGTTCTTTGAAATTTGTTTCTTTTATGTCTGTAGAAAATTGTGATTTTAGCAATTTACTGCAGCTTGTTTTATCCGAAAGAATTGGCTTTGTTAGTAGAAAACACAGCAGGACAGCTTTATGGTCCGTATAGTAGATTGTACAACCATGGTAATAGCAGGGGTAATTGATCTTAAGGCTGCATGATCCAAACAAGAGTTACTATTGTCACGGGTGACTAGGTTGTGGCACTGAAGTAGCCCGTGTGATGCCAATAGATTTAAGTAATCCTCTGTTTGCGAGTCCAGTATATTACCAATAATGTTAATATTAATATCACCTATGAGCGCAACATTTTGAGAGCCATTGAGAGAACTTAATAACTCATCAAGTGAAACTAAGAAGGTTTGAATGTTGGCATATGAAGGAGATTTATAAATGCAAATTATTTTATATTTTGAATCAATGGTCAGGACAAGACAGTTAGCTTCTCGGAAATCAGGTTCCTCCACTGTATATCTTTGGTAGGCTTTAATGTATAGGTACAACAATTCCGTCATTTTGGTTGCGATATTTGCTATTTGAAGTGTGACTATATCCTGAGAGGTCTGGAATTGTTTGTACACAAGAAAGCCAGCATTCAGTGAGCACGATAACGTCACAGTTAATGTCAAGGCGTGCTAAAAGAACACACAAATCATCATAGTTTTTATTTATCTTCTTATGTTCTGTGTGAGTATTTTTAGACTTGATGATGGAATTGTAGCCTTACAGGACTCGACCTTAACAGAAAATGATTTCGAAGCGGTAAGATTGTCAATGTCTTCTAGAATATGTATAATTTATTTCATTCATGGTTAAGCGTTGTATCAATAAGGCCCGAAAAATGTGTCATAGGATATAATATGATGAAATTCTTAATAAAGTGTAGTATGGAATATGTTAGCAAGATATCATCAATTTGGTTGAGAACAAGTTGTAAAATGTGTTTTACATGCATAGTTGTAGGTGTGTGTGTGTAGTTACTGTATACAGGCATATCAATAGAAAAACATAGAAATACAAATAATAAAAAAGAGCTTAAGTAAAACATAAAAACTAGTAATTTATCACTTAAACAGTTTTCGAGATCAGACACGCTCCTAATTTTAATAGGCTTTTGTTTATCTGCCTTACGTAAGAAAACTTCACCACGATACGACCACGACATTGCAAAACCATGCTGTTTTACGAATTGTCTTGTTAAATAGAGTAGTTTTTGACTTGCGCAAAGGCGTTAGAGCTTCGGATACATACACCGGGGTAGACGGGTCTTTCAGTTTCAGATGTCCTCTATTTAGTTTCTCAGCATTACTTTTTCCTTTGTTAAACTGTATAATGGCATCTATAATCTTCTCTTTTTTTATAACCGAATTAAATTCAGCTACTAATGTTTTCCTTTTTTCATCTTTTGTCCTGACTGCAAAAATATCTTTTATATCACATTCATTTATGTCTACTCTAATTATTTTGCCCATATTTTTCATAAGTTCACATAATTTCTCCTTCGTTTCGTACTCATTTCCCTGAGTTAGTTTACTCGGTAAATTTTTTATCTCAATGGCAGCCCCTTTCAGTTTTTGCTCCAGCATTTCAACCTTAGTTTCAAGGTCTTCCATGCGTTTTTTATCCTTATTTTTTTCATCTTCCAGATTTTTAACAGATTGGATAATCTCGTCATACTTGTGCGATAAGAAATCAACACTGGCTGAGATGGAGTCGTTTTGTTTTTCAATTTTTGAGACTGTTTCTTTTAGGTCTCGGAAACGGCTTGCCTGTTCGGTAGAGAAGGTAGCAAACATGGATCTCATTTGCACCATCATTGCTTCCGTGTTAGCTGAGTTGTTATCGTCGTAGTGCTTCCTTTTGAAACGATGCGTGATGTTAGTTGCGTCATCTAGAATTTGATGCAAATTTGGAGCCGAGTCATGTCTGTACTGACTAGCTAAAGCAGGCACCCGCAGGTCTGCTTCGCCCGTCTTCTCCATTTCTATGTCCGTAGCCGAGGGTGAGGGCAATGCTGGAGGCGTACGGTTAAGCGGCATGATAGTCAGTTTTATAAACAGTCCGTACAAAGTACCAGGATCACAACTATCACAAGCAAGTTAGAGTGTTTCTTGAGGTTAGGTAAAACTGGTGTTCAGCAAAAATAAGCCAACAAGCCGCTATAGGACGACCCTTCTAACACGTTCGCAATTTAAAGTTCTTATCGGGGGTCAAATTATAGTATATAGAGACCACAGTTCTTATTTGAGGTCAAAGTATAGTGGTTATGATCGGGTTTTCCATATAAACGTCCAGTATACCGTGATCTATTTGGAAAAGGACTTGACAGGAATAGTGTTGTCTCGTTTCAGCGTAGCAGCCTGTGCGGCGTAGTCCAGCACACGGCAGAATAAGTCGTCTGACTCACAACACAATAGTGATACTCACTCAAATAACTATTAGAGTCCGTCCTTGTCTTCCCGCGTTTCGTATCAGCCGCGTAAGCGCCGCCGACACGCGCTAGTCACTTTATGCGCTCCTATTATTCACCAAAGATTTTTTGAATTTAATTTATGATTTAATGCGGAATAAAAGAAATACATGGGTGCGTCTATACTCAAACGAGGTCCGGGGGGAAGGGGAATTATGGCTGTGGTATTCTGTAAGGAGGAGGTACTTCCCCAGTTGGGCTGCCCCAGATTCAAGCGTGATGGTATTTCGCTGTACCCTACCTCTCATTGTTGGATGTAGTTTAAGGACATACCTGTATAATAATATATTTCAGTTTTGGTATGACAAAAACTTAAACAACAAAAAAAAATTGTCCATGTCGGTATAACCCATAATTTTCTTAAATAAATTGTCACCAAGACGTGCATAATAACTTTTTTCTCTTTAAGTGTAGTTTCTTAATAAATGAATACGAAAATACATAATTGTATGCTTTCAATTATATTATAACCAACGAAAACATTGTGTATAAACTTATTATAATGAAATCTGTGACCCAATGAAAAAGGGTATAAGTGACGAAAAACTAGTATGAAACTTATACTCTTCTTCACTAGGGCACAGAATTATACTAAGAACGTATCGTAAACTGTATTTAAGTCCCGACATTTCGAGCCATTTTGCAGCGTTTATACGACGCTCCGTCGACTAAGGGCCTATTTTTTAAACGTCAGATAAGCAATATTCGACGAATAAATTCATGGGTATTTATCAGATATGGGCTTAACTGACGTTTGAAAAATCAGTCATAAATAAACTTGAAGCCTTTATACGTCAGCAAACACTGTACATCTATATTTTTATAAGAAACATATTTATTTAGTTACCAGTTGAGAACAAAGTTTATATTATATAATGTGCATGTGATATAAATGACACATATACAATCCGTTTTTCATAAAGAAATTATACAAGTTGTTTCGCGTCTACATGGGACTCTAAATGTTAATATGATTGATAAATGTGGTAGTCCACATGGAAAGGTACCTTACGGCGCTTGGCGCTTACGCTATTGTTAATGACCCTTCAATACTAATGTGACACTTTGCAACGTAAGCGCCAAGCGCCTTAGGTACCTTTCCATGTGGACATATAGTCTACATATCTCATCAATTTGTGTAAGAATGTCTTAATAATATTTATTCATCATCATCTTCCTCGCGTTGTCCCGGCATTTATGCCACGGCTCATGGGAGCCTAGGGTCCGCTTGACAACTAATCCGAGGATTTGGCGTACTAGTTTTACGAAAGCGACTGAGAAAGAAAGAAAGAAAGAAAGAAATTGTTTATTTGGCGAAATAAAATTAATATAGAAAAGAACATTACAGGATGTGACTACAAATAAAACACCAAACAGGATGGCACTCAGCATGGGTCGTTACATGACTGGCCATGCAGCGACGCTGATTTTCAGTGCACCCCAAAAAAAAAACAGAAATATAAAATAATATACACAGTAAAAAAAGTATTATCAGTATGACAAAACTTAAACATTATATAAATTTCAACTTACACATCTATAAAACGACACTGAAATAAATGCGAACATAAAATACAGGTAATTATGTAGGTAGCGAATGTAACAGTAGTAGAAACTGGAAAAATAAATTAAAAAAAAGAAACTAAACAGGCAGGAAGTAAAGCTGAGTAGGTACAAACACGTCCACTTAGGTATTAGCAGATTGCTGTAAGGTTAAATACTTTTTAAGATTTTTCTTAAAAGAGACTATGGACTTACAGTTTCTGATTGGGGGTGGTAAGTTGTTCCAACATTTCGTAGCAGCATATTGAAAGCTGCCACGAAAAGCGGACGTACGGTGTTGTGTGCCTATAAGCCTAAGCGCTCCTCGTACTAAACACTTTGAGAACTTAAGTTTAGCAAATAAATATGACGGTTCTTGTTTATGAATCACTCCAAATAGAAGAGAAGCAAAGTGCGAGGTACGTCTGGAGGCCATATTTAACAATTTATGGTTATTTAGAAACGGAGTGATGTGAGAGCGTCGAGGAACAGTGAAGCAAAAACGTGCGCAAGCGTTTTGAACGCGCTGTATTAGGCGGGAGGTACGAGCTAGCAAGCATCCACCAAAAACAGCATCGGCATAACTTAATTTAGAAAGAATAAGCGTGTCACAAAGATTTATGCGCAGGTCGACGTTGATAAAATCACGTACGCGATACAGGACTTTGAGTCTATAAAAACAGTTGCGGACAAGATCCGCCACGTGTTCTTCAAACCGTAACTTATTGTCCATAACAAGACCGAGATTACGAGCAACGGAAACGTATTCTAGTTGTTCGCCCATGATTGAGACTGGCGGCGGTGTTAGATCATGTAACAGTTTATCTGGTCCAAACATTATTAACTTGGATTTACTCGAGTTCAGAACAAGATTGTTTGCCTTACACCACAGAGCAATGTCTTTGAGGTCGGAATTCAGATTATCTACTTTAGAGTTCAATTCATTATGTTTAAATGTGATATATATTTGTAGGTCATCAGCGTATTGGTGATGGTTACAGTAATTTATATTTTTTGTGATGTCTGCACTGTATATAATGAAAAGTAACGGACCTAAAATAGAGCCTTGAGGAACTCCCCGTACAACAGGCAAGGAACTGGATAGTGATATTTTACCACTTTCATCTCTTAGTTCGACCGATTGAGAGCGTCCGGTGAGATAACTGGAAAACCAATTCAAGGAACGTGAGTCAAATCCGTAAAATGATAGCTTAGATAATAGGAGTGTAGTGTTAATGGTATCAAATGCACGAGAAAAATCTAATAGCGCCAGCATGACATTTTCACCATTGTCTCGAGCAGCCAAGATATCATCAACCACATCAAGCAAAGCAGTGGTTGTACTACGAGATTTTCTGAAGCCTGATTGCTTTTTAGGTAAGATGTCATTAGCTTCAAGATATTCTGTTAATTGTAAGTAAACAGCTCTTTCTATAATTTTTGACATAAAAGGCAGAATACTAATTGGACGAAGGTCTTTAAAATTGACTGGGTTAGGTATTTTTGGTATCGGTTTAATTAAGGCTGACTTCCATGATTCGGGAAAGGTACCAGTTTCAATAGATTTGTTAATAATGCTAGTAATTAATGTAAGCGTGTGAGGCAGCGTTAATAAAGTCATATTCAAGCTAATGCCGTCGGTCCCCTGCGCGTTAGTGGTAAATGACTTAATTATATTAAATACGTCTGTTTCTGTTATTGGTCTGAGAGAAAAAACTGTGGCACCATGTCTATCGAATTCATATTTTGTTAAAAGGGAAATGTCTACACTGTCATCTCCAGGTAGGGTAAGAAAGTGTTCATTTAGCTTTTCAGGGTTACGTAAATGTGCTGGTAAAACGGTATCCTTTTTCTTAAAGTTAACTACGTTTTTTATTTTATCCCATAAAAGACGTGGTTTTTTTAAATTACTGTTGATATTTTGATTAAAATATGCAGTTTTTTCGCTATTAATTGCTACATTAACAATATGTTTTAAATCCTTGTAATATTTTATGTGGGAATCTGTCTTAGTCGTTTTGCACCGCGCGTGCGCTTCGTCACGAAGCTTCATCATATTTTTAACTGTGTATGTAATCCAGGGATATGATTTCATATTCTAACGAGTACACTTTACTGGAGCAAATTCGTCAAATAGCTTTAACATATAAAAGTTCATAATATTTACCATGTAGTTAACATCATTTATTGCAAAACTGTTCCATTTAATCGAGTCTACGCGCTTATTAAAAAGGGTCATATCAATGTCTTTAATAGGTCTATAAGTTATTGTACAAGATGACGGTTTTTCTTTTTTAACGGTTACTTCAAATGTGATAAACGCATGACTACTTAGATCGGGAATATGACTAACGCATAAGTCGGTGACACGCATATTCGAGCAAACCAAATCGATAAGGGTTTCGCTATGATCAGTGAAATGTGTGGGCTGGTCAGTAAATTGAACTAGGCTCATACACTTAAGAAAATCTAGTAACTTTTTCACGTTCTGATTTTGCACATTTAACAAGTTCAAGTTAAAATCTCCAACTAAAACAATATTGTCATATTTAGCCAATGAGGAGATAGATTCCGTTAGGGCATCGATAAAAGTGTCGACATTAAGCCACGGCGGTCGATACGCAGTACCGACTGCTATTCTAGTACCATTGGCAACCAGACTGATCCACATTTGTTCTACAAGAGGTGTCTCCGGGTGCGAGATGAGCCGTACGCTAATGCCCTGTTTAATGTAGAAACCGACGCCGCCGCCCCGCGCGCGCGCGCCGCCTGGGGCGCGCGGTACGTGTCGCAGCCGGTAGCCGGCCGGCGCCGGCGCTCGCGCTTCTTCGCCGGTCCGCAACCAGGTCTCGCAGATGGCCATAATGTCCACGTCGGAACGCTCTAAAGCAGCAACACACTCCTCGTGTCTGGTGCTTAACGATCCGGGGTTCAGAAGTCCAAACGAAAGATTTTTTGATTTGAATTGGATAACGAAACAGTGAATGTTATGTACGTATTTACAATGTAACAAAAAATAGTGCAGTCTTGTAGCATGCCGTAGGTCAATGTTTGTGAAATCAACTGAACGTTGGAAATAACATAAATGGTTTGGAATTTGCATGTTTCTGTACAAGTAAAATGTTTTACATTTTAATATAATTGTACAACAATTGTGTATAAAGGTCGTGTTAATAAAAACTAAAAGTAATTCACATCTATTATCATAAACAATATCGATAAAATATATATATGTTACATAACATAGATAAATGTTTAACTTGGAAATGGCAGTTACATTACGAAAATAAACTACACCAACCATTACCAACAGAACAAAAGTAGGAAGCACAAACAATATCAGCGACCAAAAACTTTATCAACGTCAGATTCCGTGCGCAGGCGGAATCGGGCCGCCCCATGTTCTTTACGCGCGAATATAGCTCCGTCACGCGTCCAGACATACTTCCACTGAGCGCGTGAAGCCGCCTCGCGCGCTCTCTGAAACAGCTGGCGGTTGTAACGCGTGAGGCGTTCGTTCACGTAGAAGCGGCGCGCGGGCTCGGACAGCCCCATGCCGTCCGTGGTGACGTCGCGGCGTACGCGCGCGGCGGCCAGCAGCTGGTCGCGAGGCGCGCGCCGCGTCAGGCGCACCACGAGCGGTCGCGGCCGCGGCCGCGCGCCGGTCCCGCCCGCCGCGCCCTCCTCCTCACGTCTCACGGGACCCGCGCGCTCCGCACTTACAAGGTCACCAACATCGATTGTGACACCCAACTTATTAGCTGCAGTAAGAACTAGGTGTATACACTGCTCGTTCTTAGCCTCTGGAATACCAGCGATCTCTAGGTCGTTGCTTAGAAGTTCTTGATCGCGGTTGTTAAGATCAAGTTGAAGTTCAGCGATTTTACGATCTAAATCGGTGGAGTCGCTAGTTTCTTTCGCATTCTGTTGCCGTTCCACAGCATCCATTCTTGCCGACAAATGGTCGATGCGTCCGTTGCACTCATTAATGCCTTCCTTGCACTCCGTGATACTTTTGTTGCACTTCTTAACATCTTCGGCAAGGCCGGAAACAATTTTATTGAACTGTTGCATTTCAATTCGCATCTCCATCTGACCTTCCAACCCAGAGGGTAAACGAGGCCTTATTGGGATTACTCCGGTTTCCTCGCGATGTGTTCCTTCACGAAAAGCGACTGGTAAATATCAAATGATATTTCGTACACAAGTTCCGAAAACTCAATGGTACAAGCCGGGGTTTGAACCTGCGACCTCCGGATTGCAAGTCGCACGCTCTTGCCGCTAGGCCACCAGCACTTCTGTAGTCTACATAGTTGCTGCCTATATTTTGAATGTGATTAAAATTACGCACATTATGTGACGAAAATATACATGATATAATGTGTCAAATAAAAAAAACGTAAATTAGATTATATTTATTATTTGATAAAATTGATTGTTAGACATGAAATTTGCTCAATTGTTGAATTTTTTTAATTATAATTATAATTAGTACTTTATAAAATAATTTGACTATTATTACGTAATTGGTTCATAAAATACGACGACTATAATTGTACTTTTATAAGTTAGTATAATATTATTTCGTTAATTTAAATGAAAAATATTGTAACTATTAAATATAAAAAAATACAAAAGTAATGTATAATAAAATCTCACATTATAAACATACAAATAACGATAATACTAAATAGGGGTAATTAATCTAACTCTTCCCCGCGGCTTTCGCTTTATTTTTTTTTATATAATTAAATAAAGATTATATTAGTAGTTTTTTTAAGGAAAGGGAAGCCGCGGGCAACAGATAGTTAAGTATATGAAGAGCTTTAAATCACCAAGACTTTTCTGTTTTAATTTTAGAAGTTTCATCAACATTTCATAGATGGCGTTACTATAAAAAATAGGGAAAGTTACGCAAAGTTGTTTGTAGATGGCTCCACCAGTAGGTAGGTACAAGCGGACCGATATGACGCATGTCACACCTATAGTATTAAGTGCGTCAAGGGGTACGCTAGACCCAAAAGAAATTGTACTCAAATGCGTAGTACCTAGTAGTTTTCAATTGTGTCATTATCTAGGACCTTATTGTCGATGGCACTTACGTCGAATCGCGTTCAAAGAACCCTTTATTATAGCACTGTCCATTGTACAATACATAATATTTCATATTTTTGTTTTTATTTTTTTTTTTGGCTCGCGGGTTTGAGTTTACGACAGTTCGAGCTTCTCGTTCCTCTGCAAAATTAAAAGTATGACGAGGGTTTTATAGCTAAATCATATATACGAGTAGATTTCTAAGGCCCACTTAATTGTGCACCTCTGGGCTAACCAACTAACCCGAGGATAAATAGTTAAGTCCATACATTTGACCACGCTTTACTCTGGGTTAGCGGCTAACTCTCCAATGACGTAAGTCGCGCTGTTTTACAATAACAAAAAATAAAGAACAAAAAGTGACGCCATCTATAGGAATACTTATATAACTTTAGGAACCTCATTTAAAATAGTAACTAATAGGGTGCCTACATACCTTTTAAATTATAGACGCGGGTAAATAATGGATCTTGGAGCGTCGATTATACTAAGAACTGTAAATAATACTTGTAAGATTGTACTTTTGTATTCAATTATTGTTTATAATAAAAGTTATGGCAATTTATTTGATGTTTTTAATTATATTTGACAAGAGCAAAGTGTGAAGTATGATTGCCTTACTTGCTTAGAGTAAGAAATAAAAACTGCCATTAACTGACCAGCGTTTAACCTCAGTCATACCTGGTGGTAAGTGACGACGAGGTCGAGGGTGTAGCACGCTGGTTCAGTGACAGCCCATTCACTCTTGTTTTAAAAAGACCCAAATTATATCTTTCCGGGAATACAGACCAAGGGAGCGAATTCTATTCCTTAGCAATCCGCATTAGGAAAGTAGAAGCGAATCGCTTCGTGCGAATGAATGGAATACAAACGTAAGTATGAAACCGCTCCCCTCACCTGGACGTCCGGTGGTGGAACGGAGATGGCGGAATTCCTGTGCACACTCTCCAAAATGTATCCTGTAAAACACAGACAAACTAACAAGCCTGCGACGGTGCTCAAGGTTCTGTAACCTTACACTCAATAATTCAGGAGCCTTTATGTCCATTAGAGTATTTTCGTCCTCAAAGTTTTTTTATTCGAGTGCATGACTCTCGAAAATCGGCATCCTGTCCGCCATTATCCCGGACACGTCTCGAATCTGATCAGTAATATTTCCACATACGGCCACAAATTATTGGCTGGATCTCTGCCTGATTTTTCTCAGGCAGTTACTAACCATTTACCGCCAGAATGTAAGAAAGTTTTGTCTCCAAACATTTTCGCCAGACCACTATTTTATAGAATAGAATAGAGTAGAAATAATTTATTCGAGACATACAGAGAAATAACAGAAGACAGAAATATACATAATTAAAAGACATATGTCACGAAATGGTCCCTACGCAGCATGAAACTGGTGTGGTAACCAGCGCTGGTCTTCCGTAGGAACCATTTAAGTGATATCACGGCAGACCACATAAACAATTTAGAAATCATTTACAGTAAATAAAGACAAAGACTAATAAAATAATATTGTAAGTTCAGGAGTGTCTGGCTTAAACAAAAAGAACGAACAGAAAGATTTTGTTATATAAATGGACAACGACCGATCTGGCCTAGTGGGTAGTGACCCTTCTTGTGAAGCAGATGATCCTGATACTTTATTAACACATACTTTTTTTAACCGCATTCACGTATAAATAACCTGTTATTTATACGTGAATGCGGTTAAAAAAAGTGGCCCCTGGGCCATGGGGCGACGGGAAGCGAACAAATCGCGAAGTCCTTGGTTGACGTCACAGCCTTGTACAGTCAGCGTCATATAGTTCGTAGCATTCAAAGTACTCAAATAGTTCGGTACACCATACTAATTCTATGGTGTACCGAACTTTTTGAGTACTTTGGATGCTACCAACTATATGACGCTGACTGTACCAAGAACATCGAAGTTTTATACATTTCGACCATTTTTCACTTTCACTTTTACTCCAATTAAGGCGTCATGAGAGTGACAGAGACAATCGTGCGAAATTTTCGAATCGATTTTCCCGGTTGAACTTAAAAATGGCGAAGTCACCTTGAGATTCTATTTTTAGATTTTTGTTCATTAACGTTGTTTACTGTGTAATATTGATAGCTTATTACGCAGTGATCTAACGCAGATTGACCAGCTAATGAAGAATTGATTTCAAAACGCGTTTCACCGTTTGACAATTTTGGTCATGACTCATCAGTGGCAGTGCGGGATCGCGGCCGCCTCTTGACTTTCTGTAAAGTCCAGCTACCACTTTACAGAACGCAAGGCCTACTACCGAAAAACGTGAAGCTCTAAGGGCAAACTTGACATTTTATTTTTACTTATTTGTTACTTTTTTTTTATTTTATGACAAAGGTGGCAAACGAGCAGACGGATTGCCTGATGGTAAGCAATTACCGTCGCCCATGGGCACTCGCAACACCAAGGGAGTCACAAGCGCGTTGCCGACCTATAAGTGGGTTGGAGCCCTGGGAACCTTATTCACCATCAGGAACACAACACTACATACCTGAAAGGTAGCAGTGCTATTATGGCTGTGGTCTTCTGTAAGGAGGAGGTACTTCCCCAGTTGGGCTTCTCCAGATTCAAGCGTGATGGTACTTCGCTGTGCCCTACCTCTCATTGTTGGACGTAGTTTAAGGACATACCCGGGTCCAACATCTTTTCATCCGGGTCAACTTTTACTTGACATTGGCAAAATCATCGATTGATTTGTAGATGGAAGCCATATCCTCCTGAGGCCCACCATACAAGTAAAATGCTACTCGAATTCGCTTTTTATAGTGTAGAAAATAAAGTATAATTTCTTTTGTGTCAAAATCTAAAGAAATAAATGAAATTCGATTCTGTTACAATTTTATTAAATTCTAATTTCTATAAAGTATTTAGTACCTGCTACAGGAATATTTTAAAAGAAGAAGAATTTACGAATATTGATTCCCGGGGTAGCGCCGCTGGTACCCGAAGAACTAGCGCCTTCCAATTGGTCAGGACTTTTGCCCCATTGTAAAAAGGATGCTGACAGCATTTCCTAGTTGTATCCCAATGCTGGCACGTTGTGCGAGGAAGCCGCCAGCTTGTGCGCGCTGGGATCTCATGGTGCTATAGTTTCTACGCCATACAAAATGGTAAACTCTACTTTTATTTATTGCGTTTTAAACATGTACCTACACATTACCTATAGGTATTGTGTGGTTTCGTATGTTGAATATTGCGGTACTTTATATATAGAGGAAACATGATGGTAGTTATGTTTATTATTTATCATGTTAGGCATATAATAATATGCCAATATTTTTGCAAAGTTGCAATGAAAAAGGTTATATGTAACTTTATTTATCCGTCCTTTTTGCGTACAGGAACGATACCATGCATGTGACAGGGTACACTATAGCTTAAAAGTTCCATCAACAATTCTTAACGTAAAGATAACTGCAGTTATCGCATACGTTCATAAGGAAAACCGAATCAAAAGTCTTTATAAAAGCCATGACAAAATTATCTCATATTACTTGTCGTGTGTGCGCGATGAACGCTAATACTGCAGCTGTGAGGATACTGGCACTGGCGCTGCTAGGCTGCTCGATCAGCATAGCTGTCGGGGCGCGGATAGGCCACCCGCACACACCGCAGATCACCATACACGGAGACACACGAGATCCCGATACCGGAAGATACGTTAAATCATACGGAGAACATATCCTTATAAACTGCTTCTCAGCAAGCTCTAATCTTACAATAAGAAAAGATGGCATACCTCAACATGTCATTGTACTCAACAACACCGTCCAATTCTACGAAGAGAATCCTCCCATCGGTACATATACGTACAGCTGCTCGGACTCTGAGAATCGCGATTCTTTAACCGTCTCCATCAAACCGGCAATGTTTTTAAAATCAGCGATGGCTCAATACAAGTTTGATCAAGAATTCGGAATACATAAGTACTTTGTGCGGATTGGAAAAAAATACGAAGTGTTTTGTAATGGCGATAATGTTGAGGCGCTCCGTATTTTACTGAATAATAATTACCGTATACCGTTGCAAACAAAAATTGTTAATGATACTACATTGAAGGTTGTGGAAAAGGCGAACAAAGAAATGGATAAATCTTATTTCTGCAAGAGTAAAACAAAAATGGGACAGATACATGAAATGATAGTTGTTTCTTCTGGCTATTTCCCTGACGCTCAGGATTTCCAATGTATCATATTGAGTTCGAAGGAAATGAAGGAAATAAAATGTTCTTGGATATACGCTACCTACGGTGATAGTTTTAAGTTATATTACACTGATCATAACCGCGGCGATTATACTGTACTTCTCTGCATGGAGCCTTTTACTAAAGTAATAAGCATGTGTAAAGTGCAGGAATATTCGATGAGGCAGCAATTGTTTTACTTGAACCATAATGTTACATTCGCATTGTCGTCGTGTAACGAGTTCGTGTGTAACAACCAAACGTTTGGCATGAATACCAACGCGATTACGCAACAACCACCTTTGGCAGATATAGACGTGCTGGAGACAAGTCAACGAAGCGCTGTATTGGCTTGGGAGAAGCCTAGAAGCAAATGTGTATACAAGGTACAATATCGTCTGAAAGATTATCGAAGATGGCTAGAGGCGAACACATCATCTGTGCGCTGTAATGACCAATGCGAGTACGAAATTGTACTTCCTTATCCAAATGTTTCGTACATGGTTACTGTTCAATATAGACTTGAAGAGTCAGTAGAAGACCTGTGGTCTGATCACGTTGTGGCGTTTTTGGACACTAAACCCAAACCGAAATGTACTTGTAGGCACCAAACTCCAGTTATCCCTGTCGAGAAGGTTTTATGCGAAGCGTGTACGCTTTCAGAGGATGTAGTTAAGAAAAGTTTGGCGTTGATACAAAAAATTAAGAGCATTAAAGATAAACTCCGCAAAGTTAATGAGCTTGATGAGTTACACTGGCAGTCGAAACAAATAAATGATAAAATTGATAGCATTAAGTACTCAGGGTAACACACGCGGTCTAAAAGCTTTTGAAAGGTCCTCGAGGGAAGTGAGTAAAACTGCGTAAGAAACTAATTCTTCTGAAACGACCGAGAACCCATGTCGTGTACTTTTCTTACACAGAATATTAATCAAAAGAACCCAAAACCAATATAAGAAATCGAGGTAAATTATTGTGGCAAGTTGTATTTGTTTCTGTATTAATTGTTATATTTTAAATGTTTCAACTTGTTTCTACATGTAAGTGATCGATATATTATTAGATATTATGTTAACTCATATTTAAGTGAACTGTATTAAGGATGACTCACGTTACACCGTCGCGTCTCCTACACGTCGCCCTCCCGAGCCCGAGCCTTCCGTTGACGGCCCGGGCCCGAGCGGCCCGACACTCGAATATTCACATTAACACGAGCGCCGTTCCATCCTGCCATTTGTTGCGAGTACACGATCGTCACGCCCGTCTATATAGCTGTAACGGCCGACGCATGATCAGCCCGAGCCCGGTCGAGTGGCTCGGAGGGCTCGGTGATCACATGATTCAGTGCAAACAAAACGTAGCGACGGTGGCCTCGGCTCGGCGACGGGCCGCTCTAACGTGAGTCAACCTTTACTCCTATGTGTATTATTGTTTTGAGTAATAAAGATTCTTGAACCCTAAATCGAAGTGTTCATATAGGTACATAGAACCCGATTTCCGAGGGCTTGTCTAATTTTAATATGCTTGCTCAGTTTTCCTTAGTTCCTTCTCCAGAAAAGGAAGCAAAATTTGTTTACGGGGTGCCTAAGAAAAATTCTAACTGCACTTAAACGGCTTGGCAAGGGTAAGTTAGGTTAGGTTTGTAGGTATGTTCATTAGATGGCCTGGGATTTGAACCCAGGACCTCTGGAACTGGAAGGATTTGTTACTTTTTCTAAAGTTACTAACTGCATAATAAGGACGAGGGTTTGAAATAAAGATTTTCAATAAATGCATACTTAATGTTATGGATGCGAAAGTAACTTTGTCTGTCTGTCTGTTACCTACCTCTTCACATAAACCATGGTATGGAGAATTTGAGCTACGAGAAAGGGCCTAGGATATTTCTTATCCCGTCAGGTATCAGTACCTTAAAGCCGCCAGGAAAAGCTAGTATGCGATAATTATCTATACTCAGTGAAATAGTTATTTGTGCAACAAGAGAGGAAAGTTGTTTTTTCTTGCGAGTGCTTATTTTGAGTCCCGAGTAAGCGAAAGATTCTATAATTGAATCACGAGCGTAGCGAGTGATTCTAGTGTTAGAATCTTGAGCGTAGCGAGGCACTCAAAAACACGAGATGTAAAATAACTTTACTCTCGTGTGACACATACAACTTTTCACCTCAGTAGTGAGAACATATTAAAGGTTAAAATAAGATGCCAAAAAATTCATTTTTAGTACAAGATTTTATTGCCGACTGTACTTTTTTTCATAATCGTCATCTACTCTTCGAATGGATTCTAATGAGCCTAAAATACGACAGGTTTATCTTGTGTATTTTAGGAGTTGCTTTTGCGACCTTCTGACTCCAGCATCAGATCAGATCAGTGGTACCATAATATTGCATTGTCACCGAACTTACATAAGTGTGCTAAATTTCAGCTCAATCGGTTAAAGATGTGCTTCAAAATTGAGTAGCAAGATTCCATCCGGATAAATACATATACAAATACATACATCAAGTTAAATAAAATCTTAAAAAAAAAATAACATCAAGTTAACCACATTCATTTAAGTGTTTTAGCTGCAACTGCACTGGCTTCATTACTTAATATTTTGTTTAAATATTTTTCATTTTAAAATATGTACATTTCAAAATTATAATATTTGATTCATTTGTGAGGGTCCGAACCTGTTAGTGGTGTTTAGGGGGTCCATTATGTCCTATTATAATAGATAGATACATATAAATAAATACTTAAATACATAGAAAACATCCATGACGCAGGAACAAATATATGTGTTCATCACACAAATAAATGGCCTGACTGGGATTCGAACCCAGGACCACCGGCTTCATAGTCAGGGTCATTATCAACTAGGCCAGACCGGTCATCAATTAAAAAGCTACTTTGTCTCACTCCCTGGCGTGACGAAAGTCGCACTTTCCCCACTATCTGGAGTGAGGAAAGTAGATATGTTCGAGCTGCTGAGGTGAAAACGAATTTATATAATAATAATTTGATAGGTGTTTTTTTTACTAGAAATTTAGTTGTCAGTCAGCTATACTTGTTTACCTAATTTTTATTTTTGATTGAACCTGAATACCTATACTTAAGCTTAAGTAGTTGTTGTAAGGTATAGGGCTTGTATTTTAATTGTAAATAAAGTTCTACTTCCAAGGTTATTACAACTAAGTTCATCGACTTAAGAATATAATACGATTGAGTAGTTACCACAAAGTACGATAACATTGCTCATAAGCCGTGGTCCGATTCGCACTTTAAACACGCTCACGGTCGGACAGATTAATTCTGGACTTACAGACAGTGTTGCCAGAACATGTTAGTTACATATTTTTTTGTATTTTGTTGTTATCATAATGCAGCAATCAACTAAAAAACCGGCTAAGAGCATGTCGGGCCATGCTCAGTGTAGATTCCGTAGCTTTCCGCTCAATGGAGACAGACAGGCAGACATGGCGAAACTATAAAACTATAAGTTGACTACAGAGCCCTAACAGGGAGAATTCTAAATGCACGTGTTTTCGTAACGCAAGTTAATAGCTTGTACGGGTACAAAAAGGCATGTAAAACCGTGTTAAAAAGCACGAACTGGCAATGCTGTTTACAGAAATCTTATGACCTCATTGAGGATTTTTAATTAAAAAAAAAAAGACTTGTGGCACTCGGGGACTGCCGCGGTAAAGCTATTGCATAGCATTTTGTATCAACTTATGCAATTATAATTTTATTTATTTACTAGATGACCCGGTGAACTTTGTATCACTTAGTTCTTAATATAAACCATTTTCACTTAAATGTATTTTACAGCCGGCAACTTTATAAAGGCATCATCAGATAGTCTTAGTATCGGCTCCATAGAGGGTGGAAAAAGTGGGCGAATCACGCAAACATATCCATGGTGCATGTCACATTATATTAGATTATAGACACATATGTTAACAAATAAGGTTGTATCGACTTCGCCACATTACAAACCTAATAGTAGTTTATTAACCTGTCAACACTGTCAGTGTCACTGTCACCAAAGTTTCAAAGAAAATATTGTTGATATTTTGAAACAATTTTCCAGAACTTATAATTAACTTTTAACAATGCATTGTCCCTTTTGTTATACGTGGATGGAACGACAGAACAGAAGCAATACCTGTCCTAGATGCACAAAAATATTGTTAAGATGCGACGACTGTTGGACAATAATCGGTCTATTTCCGGATCGTAGGAGAATGCTCCTCGTTCCAGGTTCACAGGAGCATTGCATCTGCGCAATCGATCAATTTCATTTTCCCGTGCTCGCTGCTGGTGCGATCGATGTCTCCGAACTTGTTCCATTCTCTGACTATCCACTTCATTGTTATTCATTCTGGAACGTATATCTGCCATACCACTACGACTGCTATCATTATCAGTCTCTCACTGGTCATCAGTGCGGTTAGAGCGTGAGATAGTACGTCGCACATTTGATCGACTTCGGCGACCTATTTAGGTTGTATTCTCCTCGCCATATCAGATAATGTTTTTGTGTACTAATTATGGTTCTTCTTCTTCTTTTAAAAAATATGTCTTCCATCAATAAATCAATCGATGATTTTGCCAATGTCAAGTAGAATAGCAAATAAGTAAAATAATATATAAGTTTGCCCTTAGAGCATTACGTTGTTCGGTAGTAGGCCTTGCGTTTTGTAAAGTGGTAGCTGGACTTTACAGAAAGCTAAGAGGCTGCCGTGACCCCGGGATTGCCGGGTGATGACCAAAAATAGTGGCGAAACACGTTTTGAAACCTATTCTTCATTAGCAGCACAATTCTGCGTTAGATCACTGCATAATACGCTATCAATATTACACACTAAACTACGTTTGAACAAAAAACAAATTTATAATGGTTATTATAAAGACAAACCACTGACAGAATGACATATCAAGTTTGCCAACCATAGAGGTACCGTATAATAGGTTCATCACATTATCTTCTTAGGGCCTAAATACTCGACACAATAGGTATTGCCGACTTTAAAAATAATGTCTAAAGTCAACTTTAATCTTTAAAAGTATATATCTGAACGCCCCAACACAATAACCAAGAAGTATCATCATTCATTATTTTATATGTTTTAAGTGTAAATACGGGATAATCCGACCTTTATGGATGTATGATGTCGACTATATGTATCTCATGTCTCTTGTCATTCAATAGAGATTTTGACAGCCATATCTTAGGGAATAAGGGCTAATTTATTAACTACTAGCGGACCCGGCAGACGTCGTCCTGCCTAGATAAAGACTAATTGCATGTAACGGATATGTTGTGTTTTAATACCAAATAGGTTTTATATGTTTTATAATTGTTGGTCTATGGTCTGTAGTAGTTCACTATTTGAATTTGAAATATATGTCAGTCGTGGCTCATGATCTGTGCGTTTCCCTTGTACATTAGAGGTTATGGGTTGTTTTATGTAATAAAAATAGGAAATAAGTGGATTAGTGGTGCCAGGATATTGTCGAAGCAGTTATTAGCAGTAGTCGATAATGGGTTCCGCAAACTATTTAGTAAATGTTCCTAAGCTAAAGGGTCGCGAGAACTATAGTGAGTGGGTTTTTGCTGCGGAAAATTTTCTTGTTCTGGAGCGCATGCTGCATTGCATTATGCCAGATGCCGACAAGAAAATAGAAGCCGCTGATGATGCAAAAACGAAAGCCAAACTAATCATGACCATTGACTCGACGTTGTTTGTTCATATAAAGACTGCAAAAACGTCTAAAGAACTATGGGATAAGCTGAGGACTTTGTTTGATGACGCAGGATTTACGAGACGGATTAGTCTCCTACGCAGTTTAATATCGATTCGTCTGGAAAACAGCAGTTCCATGACTTCGTACATAACTCAGCTTGTCGAGACCGGGCAGAAATTGAGCGGAACCGGGTTCGATATCAGTGATGAGTGGATAGGCTGCTTGCTACTGGCAGGGCTAACAGAAAAATATTCACCCATGATAATGGCTATTGAGCATTCCGGGATTAGTATTACTACGGATGTCATAAAATCAAAATTAATCGACATGGAAATTGATACGAATGAAAATTCCGATGTTTCCGGTGCGTTCGCCAGTGCGCAGAAGTGGCAACATAAAAATAAAGTTGCGCAGTCTATGCCTAGCGGAAGCGGTGCAATTAAAAAAGATGGCAGTTCGAAATCTCATGTCAAATGCTATAAATGTCATAATACCGGCCATTACAAAAATAATTGTCCATATAATGAAAAAAATGCTACAAATGAAAAGAAAACCACGCGTAAACAAACGCATGCATTTAGTGCTGTATTTTTGAGTGGAGATTTCAGCAAAGATGATATTTACGTTGATAGTGGTGCAAGTGTTCACTGTTTTGTAAACAAAGATTGGTTGCATAACATATCGGATCATGATGGCAAGGAGATTATTGTTGCAAATAAACAGAAGTTGACAGTTTTGTGCAACGGAGACTGCAATATTGTAACTAAAACTGATGATTTCGAGTTTGAAGTAACAATTAAGGAAGTTGCTTGTGTTCCCGCATTGGCCACAAATTTGTTGTCAGTTAGCCAACTTATTAAGAATGGAAATAAAGTTTTGTTCACCGAGAGCGGCTGCAGTATTGTCAACAAAAGCAATGAAGTTGTGGCAGAAGCAATATTACAGAATGGAGTCTACAAGTTGATTATGCCGGAATGTGCATTTGTGGCTTCAGGAGTTGTTTCTAAGGATATTTGGCATCGTAGGTTATCGCATATTTGTAATAACTACTTGAATAAAATGCCTGATGCGGTGACTGGTTTAAAACTCGATGATAAATCACAGATAAGTAAAGCCTCATGTACAGTTTGTTGTGAAGGCAAGCAGAGTCGGCTTCCCTTTAAGCACATTGGTACAAGGTGTGAGGAGGTACTTCAGCTAGTACATATGGATATTTGTGGTCCAATGGAAGAAGTGTCAATGGGCGGCTCCAGATTTTTCTTACTATTTGTTGATGATTTTAGCAAGATGACATTTGTTTATTTTCTAAAACACAAAAGTGAAGCTCTAGACAAGTTTAAGGATTTCAAAGCGATGGCAGAAAACCAAACTAACAAAACCATCAAAGCAATTCGAAGTGACCAGGGAAAAGAGTTTTGCAATCGTGAGTTTGATCTATTTCTTAGAAAATATGGCATCAATCATCAGAAAACAAATGCTTACACAGCTGAAAGCAATGGATTTTGTGAACGCCGGAATCGTTCAGTTCTAGAGAAGGCAAAATGCATGCTGTTCGAAGCTAAGCTAGGAAAGGAGTTCTGGGCTGAAAGTACTCACACAGCTGTATACTTGCAGAACCGAATTATAGCTGCTGGACTTAATAACAAGACTCCCTATGAAGTGTGGACTGGTGTGAAGCCTGATCTCAGCCATATAAGAATATTTGGTAGTCCTGTTATGGTACATGTTGCTAAGGAAAAGCGGTTAAAGTGGGACAGAAAGGCTGTGAAGCACATTCTAGTTGGATACCCAGATGGAATCAAAGGCTATAGAGTGTACAACCCTGAAACTAAGCGTATTACAACCAGCAGAGATGTTGTTATTATGGAAGATACAGTAACTGATGTTGTGATACCAGTAACTGAAAATCTCACAGAACCAGGAGAGGTGGTGGAGGATGTTGTCTCAGATGAGAGCTCAGTTTCAGTGGGGGATGTAACTTTTACAGACGAAGAGTATCTGACAGATAAGACTTTGACAGAAGATCAAGATGACTCATATATTCCCAGTACCAGTGAATATGAGGACGCCGATGAGACCACTAAGCCTGAACATCCAAGGAAGTCTACCAGGATTAAAAAAGCTCCAGAATATTATGGTGTTGTGAATAAATGCCAGGATACTGATGTACTAGATGACGCAAGTGGCTTGACACTGAAGGAAGCTCTAAGTGGACCAGAGAAGGACCAGTGGCTCAAGGCTGTCAATGAAGAACTCCAGTGTTTTGAGCAAAATAATGCATGGGAACTAGTAGACATTCCGAAGAGTGGGACAGTAGTAAGATGCAAGTGGGTCCTAAAAAAGAAATATGATGGTGACAACAATGTTCGTTTTCGAGCGAGGTTGGTAGCTAAGGGCTTCATGCAGAAACAAGGTATGGACTATACTGATACTTTTTCGCCCGTAGTTAGACATACAACGCTGCGAATGTTATTTGCATTGTCAGTTCAACTTAGTTTTGATATAACTCACTTAGATGTTGTAACAGCATTCTTGAATGGGGATCTTGAGGAAACGCTTTACATGCATCAACCAGAAAGTTTTCCTAATATGCAAAAAGGTAAAGTGCTGAAGCTAAATAGAGCCATATATGGGTTAAAGCAGTCCTCGAGAGCCTGGTACAAGAAGGTGGACCAGAGTCTTATTGACATGGGTTACAGGAGGTCAAAGCTGGAACCATGTCTTTATTCTAGGAATAAAGGTGACTTGAAAACAATCATTGCGTTATATGTTGATGATTTTTTTATATTTTCTAATGATATTGTAGAAACTGATAATTTGAAAAGGGCTTTAGCTTCCAGATTTAAGATTAAAGACTTAGGGGAAGTTAGGCAATGTCTTGGCATGAATGTAAGTGTAGATAAGGCTAATGGGGTCATTGCACTGAGTCAAGAAAATTATATTAACCAATTATTAGATCGTTTCCAAATGACAGATTGCAAGACCGCAGACAGTCCTTTAGAGCCCAAGTTAAATATTAGTGGCAGTACTGAAAGTGACTGTGACAAAAGTGTGCCATACCAACAACTTGTCGGTAGCCTTATGTATCTTGCTGTGCTGACAAGACCAGATATTGCTTTTGCGGTTGGTTATTTAAGCCAATTTAATAATTGTTTCAACAAAGAAACTTGGACTTATGCCAAAAGAGTGCTTAGATATCTTAAGAAAACTAAGCATATTGGTCTTAAGTATTGTAAAACAGGTAATTCCCAGCTAGTTGGCTTTGTAGATGCTGATTGGGGCAACAATTCGGCTGATAGGCGCTCATACACCGGTATGTGTTTTACTATGTCTGGTGGTGTAGTTTCGTGGGAATCTAAAAAACAAAAGACTGTTGCTTTGAGTTCTACTGAAGCTGAGCTGATGGGAATCACTGAAGCCTGTAGAGAGGCTATATATTTGCGTAATTTATTAAATGAAATTACAAATATATGTTATACTGTCGATATATTTAATGATAACCAGGGTGCAATTAAGTTGTCATTTAATAATGTATTTAGTAAACGCACCAAACACATTGAAATGCGATATTTCTTCTGTCGTGATTGTGTTAATGATAAGATTGTTAACCTTAAGTATTTAGAAACGACAGAGATGCCAGCAGATATTTTGACCAAGAGTTTGTCTGGCAACAAACATGCTTATTTAATGAAAAAGTTAGGTTTGTGTTGATTTGATATTAAGTTTTATTTGGTTAAATAGAACTTATGGTATTTGGTATTAGTGGGGGTGTTGTGTTTTAATACCAAATAGGTTTTATATGTTTTATAATTGTTGGTCTATGGTCTGTAGTAGTTCACTATTTGAATTTGAAATATATGTCAGTCGTGGCTCATGATCTGTGCGTTTCCCTTGTACATTAGAGGATATATGGTATGCCATTGGCCGTTGGGTAAAACTTCTTTATTTTTGAGAACAAAGTAATAAAATTAAATAAAAAACCTTATTAATACAATACATTGTATTTTTTTATTACCTCCATAACATTTTTTTTTATTGTAATGCTTGTTAATACACAACATTATTAGTTTTCTTTCTTGGCGTGTAAATAAACAATCCTGACGGTTTTCCGACACGGCAGCAGGCGACATAGCATCTTGAGCGTATTCATGCATATGCCGAGGACTTCCGATGTATGTTGCTGGGAGGATAGTTGTTCTGCCGACATTTTGTGCATTCCCAACAGCATTAATGGCATCTCGTAGATGAACGTATTCCTCAGAACGGAGTTTTGCCTGGTTTAACCTGATATAGTTCAAACGCTCTGTCTCTATTTTTACGTACGTATCCACAACATATTGGTGAAAAAGACGACGACATTTTAAGATGTGATTGTCTTCATTTTCTCGAACCATCAGTCGGTATGAATAATAATTCATTGAACTAATTTTTTTATTAGTTTCGGCGCCTGTAACAATGTTGTCGTGTTATTATTATCGTTGTTATAAGAAAACGTAGATTGTTTATTTACCTGTCATTGGTTTTATCATCTTCATTGAAAAATCATACCCATCTTCACCTTGCCAAAATAAGATTGGATATTGTAACGCATCATATGATCGATGTGTTTCAGACACACGCTGCAGTTGATCGCTCCGACGATGTAAAATAATATCGCGATTTTTTTACTACTATTTACAGTGACCCCCACGACAACAATAGCGACTTCATCAAATGTCGGCGCATTAACACGTCTTGCGTGTTGGCCTATAGGCGTCTTATCGGCTCTGATGGCAATTTTGTGGTTATCAACTTATCAGATGGCATGCGGTCTAATGCTGTCTTGAATAGTGCAACCAATTCGTTGTGTTGATGGAAAAATACTTGGGAGTTGTTCCACAATTGGTCTCTTCACTGAATTATTATGTGCACAACGCTGGTTGACTTGGCTTGTTCTTATTTTTTTTATTTATTATTTAATATCACCTGTATGCGCTTTTTTTCCAATGAGCTGATACAATAAGATTGACAACAGTAAGTCACACGCTAAAAAGATAGCTAAGTGGCCAGTGTGAATATCTGTCGTTCCAAGCCATTTTTTTTTTTGTTCTACGCATTCACCATTTCAATTTAAAGATTTTATTTAAAATTCTTATGTACGATGAAAACTGAACGCAGAATTATACATGAAACGGAAAACTCAGCAGTGACTTTTGTCATTCAATAGAGATTTTGACAGCCGTATCTTAGGGAATAAGGGTTAATTTATTAACAATTTGTAAGAAACTATCGCTTTAACGACTATAGTGCTGAATAAATATAAAGTACCTATTTTGCTCGCAAAAAAGCGTAAGATGTATGAAACCCTGCGGCGCTTCCGCCTTTCTCGAGCGAAAGCAAAGACCATTTTACCAAAACGCGTAAGATGTATGAAATTCTGCGGCGCTTACTGCTTTTCGGAGTTGATAAAGTTTGTATGGGAGAACAATATCTTCGTTTTTTAGTATATTACTCGTATTTTTTTCATACTTTCTCACCGTTACAACCTTCCGTGTGCTACTACAAATATTTCAAGACCAAAATTAGCCAAATCGGTTCAGTCTAATGGAAGTTATGCGCTTACCAACACATTTTGCGATTCATTTTTATATTATAGAGATAGATAGATTTCTAAGAAACTATCGCCTTAACGACTTTAGTGCTGGAATAATATAAAGCACCTATTTCGCTCGCAAAAAAGCGGAGAATGTATGAAATCATGCGGCGCTTACTGTTTTTTCGAGTTGATATAGTTTGTATGGGAGAAAAATATTTTCATTTTTTACGATATTCCTCGAATTTTTTTCATACTCTTTCACCGTTTAAACCTTTCCTGGACTTCCATGAATATTTCAAGACCAAAATTAGCCAAATCGGTTCAGCCGTCCTCGAGTTAATATTGTTTAAAATATTTTAGTAGAGTCGTACAATACGTCTAATCGCACACAACGCCGTGTCGAAGACTGCCGAACTGAAACTGAACTTATGGTAGTTAATGAAGAATAAGTGGTACTGTGGAGGTGCCAGCTCCAATATATCTGATGGCGACTGTACAGTCAAATTTAATGTTTCTGTCTGAATTTTACTTTTTTGTTCTACTTAGTTGTCACAAATATCGAAACAACGCCTCTATTGTCAAGGCGATAAAGTGCATGTTCCGATATTTGTGACCACGGCTCCGATATATTTGACACAGCAACACTCTTAGCTGTACATCGTTGGACCTTATGACTTACATAATAAGGTCCAACTATGTACAGCTAAGAGTGTTGCTGTTATTGCGATACGATAATACTCATTAATTAAGATTTATAAAAATATGTTATTGGTTTATGCAAAAAACATTTGGTTGTTTTAATGGCGATAACATTTGGTTGTTTCCTGTGCCTAATTATAATTAATCCATCCGTTACCTTATCAATAACTTGGACGTATTATTCCAAGAATGCATGTGATAAAACGGTTTCCAGTTTGTAGGTGCACAATATTTGAATACTGTTTAAAATAAATAAATATTTCGGGACAATCTTACACAAATCAACCTAGTCCTACAGTAAGCTAGGCTTGTGTTGCAGGTACTAGACGACGATATATATAATAGATAGTTATACATATAAATACTTAAATACATAGAAAACACCCGTGACTCAGGACCAAATATCTGTGTTCATCACACAAATAAATGCCTTGACTGGGACCGTCGTCTAGTACCTGCAACACAATTTTGTGTAAGAATATCCGAAATAGTTATTTTTTTTATGACATAGGCGGCAAACGAGCAGACGGATTGCCTGATGGGTACCTGAAAGGTAGCAGTGCTATTATGGCTGCGGTCTTCTGTAAGGAGGAGGTACTTCTCCAGTTGGGCTGCTCCAGATTCAAGCGTGATGGTCATCGCTGTGCCCTACCTCTCATTGTTGGACGTAGTTTAAGGACATACCCGGGTCCGAAAAACCAATTATATTCCATTCCATGTAAAACACAGACAGACAAGTTTTACTGATCCCGCCGCCGCTGCCGGTCGGTGAGCCGCCCATCCACCAAAACTACCAAGAATTCTTATCATTGATAATACGATTTTTTTTTCGGTATTGTACACAAACTGGTGTTTTATCTACCGTACAGTCGCCATCAGATATATCGGAGCTGTGGAGGTGGTCACAAACATCGGAACAACGCCTCTTCACCTTGGCTGCTCCGATATATTTGATGGGGACTGTACAATTGGTATAGCAGGAGGTGATAAATACTAGCGTAGTGATAGGTACACCGTCATAGATATATATTACAGGACATCCTTACACAAATAGACTGAGCCCCACGGTAAGCTCAAGAAGGCTTGTCTTGTGAGTACTCAGCCAACGATATACCCGGGTATGTCCTTAAACTACGTCCAACAATGAGAGGTAGGGCACAGCGAAGTACCATCAAGCTTGAGTCTGGGGCAGCCCAACTGGGGAAGTACCTCCTCCTTACAGAAGACCACAGCCATAATAGCACTGCTACCTTTCAGGTATGTAGTGTTGTGTTCCTGACGGTGAGTAAGGTTCCCAGAGCTCCAACCCACCTTAAAGGCCGGCAAAGCGCCTGTGACTCCCCTGGTGTTGCGACTGAGACTCCCATGGGC
This sequence comes from Grapholita molesta, assembly GCA_022674325.2. NCBI lineage: Eukaryota > Metazoa > Arthropoda > Insecta > Lepidoptera > Tortricidae > Grapholita > Grapholita molesta. Next base: position 6,085,118 of record CP053145.2, on the reverse strand, counting down.
GACGGTAATTGCTTACCATTAGGCAATCCGTCCGCTCGTTTGCCAGCTTTTGTTATAAAATAAAAGCACCTAGATTGCGTTTTAGCACGTCTTTATAGAGTACGTATTGTCCGCCTTGCAGTTATACATTGGGTTCCGACGGACGCTGCTGCCCGTCCGTAGGATTTTTCCCTTTGTCGCCTCTTACGACACCCGCGGGAAGACATGGGGTGGTGCTAATCTAGTTAGCGGGCATCACACGGCGAGCGAATAACTATATCATACTAAAATTAATCCTGATCACAAAATGAACTATAGTTAGGACTATAGTTCATTTTTAGTATAAGTAGTCCGTGAGGAGTCCGTTGCTACACGGGGATCCGGTCGTGGTGGAGGTCCTTAAGCCTCTACCATCTGAATATGATGCATTGAAAGAGTCGTCATGCATGGGTTTCGTATAAAAAAAAATGTTGCCAGTTATTGGAGGGTGGCCAATTACAGGCGCATTGCCTATTTATATAACAATGGTAGTAATTAGTGGTAGTAATAGTAAAACTATAAAAATGGTAGTTTCCATATTTATATTTTAAGGTTTTTTTATACATAATCGAGTATTCTTTTCGTATCATAATTATTTACTTTCGAAGCAACAATAAATAAGAAATGTAGTCTATAGATTATTTTAACATAAAATTCAGGTTTGAAAATTCGGGTACAAAACCAAAAGTATTAAATAATAATTTGATTTCACTTCTTTTTTTGTATTTATAACTGGGGTACAGTCGCCATCAGACATATCGGAGCTGTGGAGGTGGTCACAAATATCGGAACAACGCCTCTATTGTCAAGGCTGTAAAGTACTTGTTCCGATATTTGTGATCATCTCCACAGCCCCGATATATCTGATGGCGACTGCACCTAATTCGTAAGTAACTGGCCACCACACAATAACTGGCTGAACCTACTATAAAAAAATATACGCGTCGACTTGAGAACCTCCTTCGTTTTTTTCGTCGGTTTAAAATTAACTCTGTTTATAGGCGATTAGAATTCATTTTCGTGCGACGTGGCCAGTTATAGAAGATAGATATATGTGTTCTATTTATCCTCTAGCCGCCCGGAGACCTATAAAAAGGTCTTCCATTTAATGCCATTTTGAATTTTAATTATGACAAACTATAGTTGCATTTGGCCTGGCAAGGTTTGATCTCTGGGCGGCTAAAGGAGGTAATCAGAATTCATTTTCAGTATAAGTGCCCAGTTATTGAAAAGTGGCCAGTTACTGGGGATAACCCTAATCGCTGTCAAAAGAGAAGTAGAATGCCAATGTCTATACAAAACCGCGTTCCCCGCTGGCAAACACACTAGCGACATCTATCACGTTTAACAGCAGTACGTCTCAGTGTTATACTAGTTGTATGGAGATGTCTCGCTGTCAAGATAACTCAACTTGTGTCCATAGATGGCGCTGCGTCACATAATACCGAAAAGAGAAATAGCCAACATGGCGGAGGAACGCGACTTTAATAGAACTTTTTAATAGAAGTCTTGTATGTCCTTGTTTGCCACAGCCTATTTACAGCGCTAGGCATTTCCTTATTATGACAACAGACGGAAGTATAGAAATAGCATTTTTTATACTTATTTATTTTTATTTTTCAATACCAGTTTTTTAGAATTTATCAAAAGATTTATTACAAGGTAAGGACTTTAATAAAATGCAATAATATATTTATTGTCCATATTTATGTTTTTCGTGTGATTTTCTTGATTTCGTTACAAAATGTGCAGATTTGATGTTACTATGTACAGAAAAAGCGTTCGTTATACAAATGATAATTAACTGAGTACCTCCTAGCATTGTTGGTGAGAAACTGAAATATGCATTTAACAAATAAAATAGTAAAACTCAAACGTTTATTCAGTAAGTAGGCCACAAGGGCACTTGTGAGAAAAATAAAAACTACACCGGTTCTAACCCTACACCTCTGACCCGAGAAGTATTTTGACTTTTATGACCGGCAAAAAACTCGGCGGGACTTATTATTTCAAAACAGTTAGGGTGTTTTTAAGTGAACAGCGAAGTACCATCACGCTTGAGTCTAGAGAAGCCCAACTGGGGAAGTACCTCCTCCTTACAGAAGACCACAGCCATAACAGCACTGCTACCTTTCAGGTCTGTAGTGTTATTTTCCTGATGGTAAGGTTCCCAGAGCTCCAACCCCCCTTAAAGGCCGGCAACGCGCTCGTGACCCCCTGGTGTTGCGGGTGCCCATGGGCGACGGTGATTGCTTACCACCAAGCAATCCGTCAGCTCGTTTGCCACCTTTGCCCATAATTATGTATTTATGAAAGATCGCTTGCTTCAGTCGGGACTCGAACCGTGAACGTGCGGTATTTTATGATGCAGATTGAAAGCTTAATTTTTTTCTAAGTAACACATATCAACTAAATGTCGTTATATGGACTCTCGTTAGCTATGGAGGCTCGTTAATTATCATTCGCATAACGCTCTTAAGCTAAATACTTACAAGTTTTAAATACTGCTTACAAAAATATGATAAATGCATTACATACGCAACTTTAAAAGTAAATATGGGTATAATCAGAGCCCTGAGTGTAAGTTTTTAACGTAACTTTACGTCACGAACGCGTTTGCGTTTCCCATATAAATAACATTATTACTTACGCGTCCGTAAACGTTTTTTACGTCAAAAGTAACTTACACTAGAGCCTCTAAGCCCTGAGTGAAGTTTTTAACGTAACATTACTTTACCATCGCGTTACAGTTACCCATGTAAATAACATTATCACTTAGTCGTTCGAGACGTTTTATTACGTCAAAAGAAACTTACACTAGAGCCACTGTATAAATAAAACAAAGTGGGTTTAAATACACCATTTATAACTCAAAAACAGCTGGACAGATTTTGATGAGATTTGGTATAGAGGTACCCGACGCCCTGGATTGACATATAACTAGTTATTACCCGACTACGCAAAGAGGTGGTTCGGAGGATTTGCTAATATTTTAGAAATATGACAGGTATAAACACCTTGTTTGTTTAAACTTTATTGATTTTGTGCAATAATTAAAAAAAATGTATGTACAAATGGCGGACTTGGCATTCTCTACCAGTCAACGATTGGGCTAAACAGAAACATACCAGGCGAAATCAAAATGGTAATACAAAAATATATTCTCTGAATCTATTCGTGATTACGATCAAATTTAACTATTGGGTCACAACCGAAAAAAATGTTAAAAAATAGAGACCTTCCCATACTCGCTAGCTGTAGTTGTTAGTATGGGCAGGTAATTTTTATTAAAATGATTTTTCAGTTATGGCTCCATAGTAAAAGTTGATCGTAATCATCAGAGAATCTATAGCAAAACAAACGACTGTCGCAATCAAACTAGTGATTGAAACATTTTTTTATCGATATCGAGTGAGTTTTGTTAAAAAAAATCATACCGATATGTTTAGGTGCATTATTTTATAATCATTCACGCCAAACGCAAAAGAAGTGGTAAAGTTAGGGTTTGTTTTATTGTTATTTCATCTAAAACGCAACGTAATCATCAACGTAAGTAATAACCCTTACCTTTTGGCTTGGCCGTAGTCTGGTGACAAAGAGGTAATCAATCTCATTGAAAATAATAGACTTCAGAGAATCAGTATTCCATAAGACATCGATAAACTCGATATCGATAAAAAAATGTTTCTAACACTAGTTTGATTGCGACAGTGTTTTGTTTTGCTATGGATTTTCCGGGCTCTGGTAATCATAAATAGATTCATAAAATATAACTAGTTATAATCATTTCGATTTAACCATAATTTTCTTCCATTACTTACTTAGGTTACTTTTTGATTTTTAATAATCGCTATTACTTCGCTGTGCGTATGTCTGTCACAGAGCTCTTTAACCGTAATACGACAAACCACATTTCAATATATATAGTCAGTAATTAAAATAAACCCGTTTATCGCTCTGTCAAATAAAATAAATATGGCAAACCTATATTTGAGATGAAAATAGAAAAAAACGACGAGGACCTCCGGTGTTCGAGACGGGATTCGAACCCGCATCTCCAGCTATCGCGGCTGACGCCTTAACCAATTTGGCCACCCGTACACAGCGGACCACGTCGAAATTAATCAAGTATATGTGATCTTGTTTATTTTTTAAACGGTTTTAGGCACCGTTTAACTAGCTCTAAGGTGAAACACTACGTGTTTGCACCTCCTATATGAATACCTTTCGGGATTCTGATATAGCTGGAGATGCGGGTTCGAATCCCGTCTCGAACACCGGAGGTCCTCGTCGTTTTTTTCTTAAGTATATGTTATCTATTTCAACTTTTAATTTATATAGTAGTATTACTACTTAAAAATCAAAGCAAATCAAAAATATTTCATAAAAAATAATTTGATTTGTTCTTAGTTTCATGAAAATAGAGTTTTTTTTTAAGCAGAGTGGTCTGGTAACGAGACTATAATTCTTAGAAATAAAACGAAAAATGAACTGCCTCTGGCGAGACTCGAACTTGCAACTCCGGGATACATGCCCTTCACTCTACCAATTGAGCAGACTCGGCAGACGGCTGCGATATTCTCAACAATATAGCATATGAAGGGTTAAACTACGTAAAAATATAAATCCGTGATATTTACTATATACTATACGGACCCGGGTATATCCTTATACTACGTCCAACAATGAGAGGTAGGGCACAGCGATGACCATCACGCTTGAATCTGGGGCAGCCCAACTGGGGAAGTACCTCCTCCTTACAGAAGACCACAGCCATAATAGCACTGCTAGCTTTCAGGTATGCAGTGTTGTGTTCCTGATGGTGAGTAAGGTTCCCAGAGCTCCAACCCCCCTTAAAGGCCGGCAACGCGCTTGTGACTCCTCTGATGTTACGGGTGCCCATGGGCGACGGTAATTGCTTACCACCAGGCAATCCGTCTGCTCGTTTGCCGCCTATGTCATAAAAAAAAAAATCTAAGACCTCCGGGATCATCTCAATACCAAATTTCATTTATATATCAGCGGTTCAAGCGTGTAGTGATAACAGACAGACATGCATGCATTCGCATATATAATCATTATGGAGATTCCCGACTTATATATTTAAATAGGCGATTATTCTCATATTTTCCTTTTAAAGTACGCACTTTGATGTTTAATATGGCAACAACCACTGCGCTACAGTGACTCGCTCGCGTGAACAATAACAAATAACAATTTACAAAATACAATTATCGTTAATCTCCAGTAAATGGCCATGTTATAACCTCCTAAGGCCCGCTTACAAGTAAAATGCTCGAATTCATTCTTTATATTGTAGGAAATAAGGTAAAATTTCTTTTGTCAAAATCGAAAGAAAAAAAAATTAAACTATGCTCCAAATTAATAAAATTCAATTTCTTTCTTTCAATTCTTTAAAGTAATTAGTGGCTCAATCAACTATTTGTCCCTGGTTGTCATGGTTACGTCCCCTGGGTTACTCTTAAAACCACAGTTTAATTGTATCTAAATATAGATATTTGTTTCTACAAATATCAATGTTATATGTGCTATATATCCATTCATTAATGGGTCACCTACCAAGCGCGTCAGTAGTACGCAGGGCCACATTTCTTGTAGAAAACTGTGCTTCAGTTGTCCCCTGGCTGATGGGACAGAATAACAACAACAAATAGTTGATTCACTGAAAATTAATTCTAATTCTGAACTAGTCTAGAACTAACATAAACCTTATCTGTCAGCATCCACCACGACACTTTAATGTGATATGTACACGACACCTTTACATGTCCTTAGCATTCAAAGGGTTTAAATAGACTTATTTGAATGCAAGACCAGTTGTGAATGTTTTTCAATAGTGAGTAGATTATGATGATGATGACACGCGAGCGAGTCACAGTCACGCCCCAATGTTAATAATAAAATAATAATTAATAATACTCGAGTTGTGATGCACATGCATTTAATAATCGGTGGAATGCACCGACGTAAATATTAAATGCAATATTTATAATAGAAAGTAATAAATAAGTTCAACGTAACAATAAACCTAACAGAAGTTATGAATCAGTTAAAAAAAAAATCTAACCTAAAAAAATTAATTCGGCTCAAGCATTTGTATCACGTGATCCATGGATGTTCCCGACTATGTTTTAAAAAAATAAGCAGATTTTTCTTTTAACCAATTCATCTGTACAAAATATTATTTGTATTCATTATTTCAAAGTGTTATTTTAACAGAAATTACTCAAAAATAAGTCTGCTTTAGGAATATGGTTTTTATATCAATGAATATAAGGTACAAATTAGTACGGCCAGTGTACTGTAGCTTCGGCAGTAGCGAAATGCTTGCTATCTCTATCTAACTCTCTAAGTTGGAATAGGATAGCATACAATACAAAATAGGCCAAAATAATGTTAAGCTATACTTTTATTTATAGACTAATCGAGCATGAACAATTTCGCATACTTTTTTTTAATGGAAAAAAAGTTTAAGAGAAAAAAAAAATACTGTCAGCGTGTGTGTTTGTTTATATATAATATGGCTGCCTTCAACTTTGCCCTTAGTTTACAACTTTGTCAATAATAACCACACACGTTCAGTCGCCATCAGATATATCGGAGCTGTGGAGGTGGTCACAAATATTTGAACGCCTCTATTATCAAGGCGTAAAACTGTATGTTCAGATATTTTTGAATACCTTGGCTGCTTGTATATATTTGACGGCGACTGTACATAAAGTTTTCACAGTTAATAATCAATCTTGTAGTCTGCACTGTGTAATATACACTGGGCCTTACGAGGTTAATATCTTGTCATATTTTATACTTTGACCCAAAAGTTGGCCTTGTTGGCTACTAGATTAAATAACTTTACCCCAAGATGGCAACTTAGATTTTTTTTTAAACCTCACCGAAATGTAAATCTTGATACTTTATGGTTTTCCTAGAAATCCCAAACATATTCTAAATAGTTACGTTTTGGTTATTTTAAATAGAGTAAATTCTTGGGATAGTCCAATCTAATATGAACCTTAAAGTCGAACGCTTAGGTTGAAATTAAATTGACACGCATGTGGTCGATATAACGTACCATGCCTAGAAAAGGGATAAGTTGTCTATTACCTTTTACAATAACATTTGCCCCGCGTTTACAACTGTGGCCCTAGTGAAAAGGGTATAAGTCAAATTAGCACAGCGGTAAAAGAGTACAAGTGCCGTATACTTTATAGGGCTTGTGGCCTTCTTTACGTAGCCAACTTCACTAGGGTCAGAGAACTATCAACTTTGCCCTAATATTAAATTATTTCAGATGTTACTTGAAATAATTTAAAATATTACTTGTTAAATGTTACTTGTTGTCACGAGAAATACGACAATTGTCGCGATTTTCCGACATACGACTAATCACATGTCGAAAACTATCGAAATTTCTTCTGAGAATCGTGACAATTGTCAAGAGCTCTTCACCAAACTACTACCTATTTATTGACGATATAATAAGAAATAAGAACATTTTATTGAAACTAACGTGTTGGTGGCAAACAAGCGCACGTCCCACCCAATATTAAGCGGTCAATGTGACCAATGGACATATACAACGTCAGAAATTTACATATGTCGGGAATCGTGACAATTGTCGCTGTGGTGAAATAGGGGCCAGTTTACATTACCCTCAATAAGTTTGCATAACAAAAATTATTATTAACTTTTTTAATCACCTTTATCCATAAGTGACGACCGAAATTCTTCATACTCGAAACTATATGACATTATAAACAACAAATCTAGAGAAATCTTTAAAATAATACATACAAATGTTTCCAGTATTCACAAATGAGAGTACTTCATATTCACAAGTAGCATTATATTATATAATAACAATACATTAAGCACTGGTAAACACTTCGACTGTCACAACCATGCCTTCTAGAAGCCAATTTCTTAATTTCAAATAGATAACATATATGTGGTAATCCACATGGGAAGGTACCTTGTGGCGCTTGGCGCTTACGCTATTGTTAATGACGCTTCAATACTAATGTGACACTTTACAACGTAAGCGCCAAGCGCCGTAAGGTACCTTTCCATGTGGACTACCACATATACTCAGCCAATGGATATACATAGATTAAATTTTCAGTACAAAATGACCCCAATATTCTTCAATAACATTTATCCCCTTAACTCGGTTTGCGATATTATCCAATAAGCTTCTCGCTATAATAAAAGTATAGAAGCGAATATTGCTCGACATGTTTTACTCCGTAACCAAGAGCTTAAATAATGAGCCGTTCGCGTTGACTGACCGACGCAGACTGCGGGCCGGCCGGTACTCGACGCCGGCAACTGAGGGAGGAGAGGCGAGAAACTACCCTCATTTCCAGCAATATTGTCCTGCACACGTGAGCTCATGATCATGCTCCTCGTTACAGAACATGAGTAATATTCGATTTATAAAACGCGAGTTATAGTATAGTATATAGCAAGCCGCTTCTATACAATTAATATGTTCGAATCTTCGGTAGTTTTGAGTTTTAAAATATCTGTCATTGGCCTATCAAAGTTTTGATTGGCTAATATAAAATGTCATAAATTAAACCACACGCGCTGGTGAAGGACTATATTTTAGACTCCGCCTTTGTGGACTAGTTGTGGGGTCATTCATGTATATTATATGTAGACTTCATTCATGTATATTATTAATCGCTGCATATGCTAAAGAAAAAGTGACCAGGATTACGTTCTAGGCGGGATTTGAACCCGCATTGCAGCTGACGCGCAACCTTTTCGCCGCTATTGACTTGATATAAAGTCAGTAAATTTCGTGCCCAACACGCTACGACTTCATATCAAGTTGTGGTTTCAGTCAGGACTGTATACGTAAAGTTAATAATTAATTTATTGGCAATTATCTTTACAGAGATTCTTTTTGTCAGATTCATAATGAGATTATTACATTTTGTTGATACTTTCTATTATTTTAGTCAATTACCTAATACTCAAAAATTAGGTCACTTTTATAAAGTCAAAATTGAAGAAACCGACTGCCTCGGGCGAGACTTGAGCCCGCGACTCCCGGATGAGTTATATTTCCTTTATTTTTTATCATTATGAGTTTATTAGCAGTCAGTTCTGCTTGATAAAAAATAATTTATGTCACTTTATTTTTAAACTACAGTGCTTTTGAATAGATCATCAAGCTACCAGGTCACGCCACGTTGTCGTTCAAACTCCGAAGTCGTGACGACACGCCGTCGTTAGTCACTACAACTGCGGTATATGTCAAGTGCTTGAACATTAAAATTGAGTTTGGTCACTTTATTTTTAAACAGTGCTTCCGTATAGCTCTGACAGGTCATCGGTACTACCAAATCACGACGCAATGTCGTGCGTGCGTAAACGCGACGACACGTAGGCGTTAGCCGCTGTTGCCGTGCGTGTGCTTCTGTTCAAAGATGGCAGCCATGTCGCGGATGTTGTAGGAGGGGGACATCTTCTCTTTCCTGTAATAATATACATTTTATAAGCATATGTAATCTTGGATCACACAACATTTATGCGCGGATCTTACTAGGAATGTTGATGAATTTTGTAATAAAATTAAGTGAAATGGGTACATAATCAAAAGACCAATAACTATATAAATAAAAGAAAATTGAGTTAGTTCCGGATTTGTGTTTGACGACCGGTCTGGTCTAGTGGTATTTGTGATGAGCACAGATATTTGTTCCTGAGTCATGGGTGTTTTCTATGCATTTAAGTATTTATATGTCTCTATTATATATATCGTCGTTTAGTACTTACAACACAAGCCTTACTGAGCTTACCGTAGAAGTAAGTCGATTTGTGTAAGCTTGTCCAGAAATATTTATTTATTTATATTTATTTATTTTTATAACTCGAGAACGGCTGAACAGATTTCAACGATTTTGGGTTCGTTGTGATAGTCTTGGACGAAAGTTTAATAGTATGCTTAAAAAAGAAAAAACAATCAAAAAAAAAAAATATATATATATATATATAGATTTTAAGGCGGTACAAAGTTCGCCGGGACAGCTAGTTATCAATAAAAACAGAAAATTTTAAAAATAATGATACCACAATTTCAACATTTAAAAAACAACAAAATAATTTATTTGCGAGATTTCTAAAAACCTTTGTACCAATCAATTTCTCACAGTTTACTGCAAAATAATGGCAACTATATACATAGACTATATATATGGTTATAATATAATTAAAGCCATAATGCAGAGTTAAATGGTTAAATAAGCAAGACCCACCTTTCAAGATGGCGACCAGCGCTGCTCTCTCCCCTCTCTGGACTAGTGGGGGAAGGGATGGAGTCCAACTGCTGGCTACTTCTAGCTAGTGAGAATCTCATCCTCTGCCCCAGATCCACAGTGTTCCGTCTTTCGAACTTCGGGCTATCTTCTTTTTTCACTTTGACCCTCGTCAACTGTTCTGGGTTGCTTCTAAAAGATTGTGAGCTATATTTTTCCCTTAGGAAGTTTCTGCGTTCTTCTTTGTATTTCTCTATTCTTTCTCTGCTCAATTTCTTTTCAGCGTCAAAACCTATTAAATTCTTTATGTCTTTCTTAGTGTCTCTTTGTATTAAAGATATTTTATTTTCAGTTGTCGGTGTGATCGCTTGTCTGTCTTCTTCCATGTTGAGATTCAGATTCAAATCTGGTAAAAATTTGGTTTGTTTCTTAACTTCTTTCACTTCTAAGCTTTTTCTTCTGTCCGCGTAATTCTTTTCTGCGCCGAACTCTTTTATGAAAGCGTTTTCGTCTAAAGACCTGGCGTTGGAAGAATTTTTGGATAGTTTGTAGCTTTTTGGAGAAGCTGGTGGTTGTTCCTTATCAGGGAATTTGACTTCAGTCTTAAACTTTTCAAAGAAAGGTCCCTTCTGCTCAGTGGGGCTCTCAAATCTGTTCGCTAACTCTCTTACATTTAAAGTTTCTTTTTGTTTAATTACGTTCCCGTTTTCTTGTGTGCCCTTTACGTCGAGATTCTCATATTGTCTCGGATCAAAAGACATATTCTCATAATGAGTTTCTTTCTGCGGTGATTCTAGTAACATGGCGTTGACTTCTTCAATGCTCTTCTTGAAAAACTTAACCTGACTGTATACATCTGTGTTATCAACATCAGAGTCTGTCGGAGTTTCTAGAATGATCAAGTCTTCTGTGAAGCTGTTAGGTTGGCACGCTTGCTGCGTCGGTAGACTGGCATCCGCTTCCGGAACAGTAGCTTCTTCAACTATAGACAAATTCTTCTCCAAATCAATGTCCTCGTATACTGAATCTCTTTCGTTGGTAGGAGTATCGTTTTCGATCGGTTCGTAATCTGGAGATTTTATTGTTGGAGATCTGAAGGTAATACTAATAGTGCTTTTAATTGGGCTTTTCAAAGGGCTTCCTGGGGAGCTTTTTGAACTGGAGCTTTGTAAGTTTATATAATTAGGTCGGCTGAAGCTGTAGCTTTCGTAATGCTCATCAGGTTTGGGGCTGACGTTACTGTAGCTTGACGAGCTTTCGTGGCTGGAAGTCATAACTTTTATATCACAATTTTCGTATGACACATCTTTCTTCCCCGTACCTTCGGAAGTAGACGAAGATACGGCCGATAGTCTATTTAGATTATGATAGCTTATATTAGTGGAATTAGCGGGACTAGCTTCTAAGCTATCCTTTAACGTATCAGTGTAGTCTTCAATTTTAATATTTTCGTAATCAGCCGCTTTTAATTCACATTTTAGACATTTTTCTTCATCGCAATTGTCACAGTTATTAATTTTGATTGTTTGTTTATTAGCTTCGCTTATTTCTGAGTCGCTCTCAAGGGGATCGTAGACTGGAGTGGCGGGGGTGGCGGGGGTGGTGAGAGTGCTAGTAGTGAGGTTGCCTATGGAGTTCTCAGCGGGCCAGTCGATCTTTATGAGAGTGGAATGGTCTTTCCCCTGCCAGCTGAGTCGTGAGACCGTAACGTCGTCGGATTGGTGGAGGTTGCTGTAGCGTGCCGACTTGCACTTTTTGGGCGAAGTGCGCTCTCTGCAGAGTTAATTGCAAGCGGAAAATTAGAGGTTATACATCGACGATTAATTTTGATTTGATCGGTTGGAGATGTATGGTTGTGTTGTTTTAGTTAACTGTTTACCTATCGACAATAATGTTAAATTTTCCTTTATTGTTGATGACTTAAACAATTTTTTTTATTTATAGCTTCATGTGACATGCATACGCGGTTTTTCTTGTAGTATAATGGAGTTTTTGTTTACTAATAATCTACGGACATGTAGCTATCTAAAAAAATAGATTTTTAATATATTTTTAATGCGGGTTTCATTTACATACAGTGATTCTGAAGATAACAAAGGTTCTTGTTGGAAAGATTTTAATATTTATATTTTATTATCTTATCAATTTCAAAATATTTTAGTTAATATTTTTTTCGTACTTCAACCAAATACATATATTTTAATATAAAATCACATAACCATACAAAACCAACCATATCAAAAAGCCAATAGATTCACAAACGGTAAAAACTCTCACTGAAAATCCTACGAAATCTCAATTATTATATATTCCAGCGCCATTTTGCGATACTTAATTAGATATTTATTGTTAAAAAAAAAGCGAAGCCAAATTTACAAAAAAAAAATCTATCAGTTTTTTTTTTTTTTTTTTATGCAAGTCTGACCAACGTTTGACCTCAGTCGCACCTGATGGTAAGTGACGACGAGGTCGAAGGTGTAGCACGCTGGTTCAGTAACAGCCTTCAGTTGGACATAAAGTATGTCTACACACAGGCGTACTAGTAAAACTATCTAAGGTAGTAATGGAATATTTTTAGTTTTAAGTTTGTATTTCCAAGTGTGGTAAAAAATCCAAATTATTGTCTTTAAACTCCTTAGGCTTCGACATCAGAATGGACAGCACGGTTTCGATTTTATCGTCTATCGCGCTGTCCGTCACTTTCGCACTCGCATAGTCGTTGGAGCGTGACAGATATTGTGACAAATGACTAGACCCACCGGGGTTTCGAATCGAAGGTGCAAAATGGTAGCTGTCAAGTTCTTAGGGATGGGTAATCATATTTTTGATGTTGATATCGATACACGATTTTTCTATACATTAGGTTGTACACAGTTAATTTTTTTAGATCTATGATAATCATTGACAATAAAAATATAAATAGTTATTAGTACAACAAAAGATATATCTATGGTTGCTATTACTTTTCTTGTGTTTCGAGTTGCAGAGCAGTGCACGAACACTCTTGTGATAAACCTATTCAATAGAGATTAATACTGACCACTTATACTGATAATAAATTATTTACGTCAATATATAATCAATGTCACTTTACAACAATTTCTTATCGACATATAACTATGTTTATCGACATGAAGTTAATATTTCAAAACAATGTTTACCCTTCCCTAGTAATGGGTCGAAATTGACAGCTACCATTTTGCACCTCTGATACCGGGGTCTACAAATGACAATAACCCGACCATATTAGGCTAACTGGCTTATGATACAGACTATACCATTTTAAGCTAACATGGTCGTTCTCATTACAGCTATTACTTAAAACGGGAGTTACCATGTTTCTTTTTTTATGATATAGGGGGCAAACGAGCAGACGGATTGCCTGGTGGTAAGCAATCACCGTCGCCCATGGGCACCCGCAACACCAGGGGAGTCACAAGCGCGTTGCCGGCCTTTAAGGGGGGATTGGAGCTCTGGGAACCTTATTCACCATCAGGAACACAACACTACCTACCTGAAAGTTAGCAGTGCTATTATGGCTGTGGTCTTCTGTAAGGAGGAGGTACTTCCCCAGTTGGGCTGCCCCAGATTCAAGCGTGATGGTCATCGCTGTGCCCTACCTCTCATTGTTGGACGTAGTTTAAGGACATACCCGAGTCCGGGCTTTTAAAGCAAGACATGCGAAATGACACAGTGAGTATTATGTCGTGAATGCTATCGAGTCTCAAGTGAGAATGCGAACGGTAGTAGTGAAAGTTAATTTCCAAAAACAACGCTACAGAGGATAGATCGCTACGGAGTGTGGTTTGACCGTCAAATCTCGCAGTACTTCAGTTATTCCGTGAGGATGACGCTTGCAACAGTGGCGACATATCGGAAACTCGTTGAAATTAACATACATGGTAATCATCCCGTTTTAAGTAATAGTTGTAATTATAATACACACGTTCGAAATATTAATTTTATGAACCCTATGCCGGTAGGCACGCATTAGTGTATCTAGTATCTCAGCGCGTGACGATAGGTTGATAGTATTTTATTACGCGCCGAGTCAGTAAGATTAGGATTGTATAGATGTAGATTAAGAACGTAATATTAAGGAAGCACACATGTATATAATGCACTAGTGAGAAAGGAATAAATTAGTCTAAGTCAACCAGCCAACGGTGTCTTTACTCATCATGCCGCTACGCTGACGCGTTAAAATGTGGTCTACTTGTCAATGTGGCCAACGTCTCGATTAATGAAGATCGAATATAAACAGAATCTGTCAGCAGGAATTGACATTGACAGCGTCCGCCATAACACTTTATAGCGCAATGTCGTTGTAGGCACGACAGCACACAACGCCTTTGGGCGTTCTTGGCGTTCCAAGGGTGAATACTGCTTTTTTTTAATTTCCAACTATATTTAACCTTCAACTTAGCGTCGTATGACTAAATGACGTCTTTGTGTGTATTAAATCAAAATGGCGAATTGCGTTATTGGGACCGAGCGCGACGACAGCGCCACGTGACAGGCGGCCATTATGAACAATATTGTCACCGCTGTCAAACAAGAAGTAAGTAAATATTGAGAAAAATATTAATGAAATCTTTTGTTATTTTACTTATTACATAATTTTGGACAATGTTAGTCAGTAACATTATTGCCAATAATATTAAAAATGTTTATTGCAATATGGATTTGACAGCTCAAGTTAGCGACAAAAATGACAATTTTAGCCGTAACGAGCGCTGTGATCGTTTAGGCTACCCCCTCCACCTGCTTTGCACTCTGCCAATATGGCGGTTAAAAGTTTACGAAGAATTATGACACGGCAGTCATTAAAAAAAAACACATTGTCTGTGGACGCTCACCTCATTTTGACGCCGCCGGCCGGGTTCTGAAAGTCTGTGCTCGATGTAGGACTGTCGCGGTCTTTGCACAGGCTGCCAACAAAAGGGAAAATATTGAAAATAATGGAATGATAGAGAATGAATTGTCTAAAATATTTTTTCCTAACTAGTGCGTAAAAAGTGCACTTTGCGGACGCTTCGCCTGCGTAAATTTCACTTTTTAAGGCACTTGTTATGAAAAATTGGTTTCGATACACGTGAAAAAACTTCTTTAATACTCGGGTGATTGTCACCCTCGTTTCACTCGGGGTCCAACTTTCACCCTCGTCGAAAAAAAAATTTTTTACTAGTATCGAAATGTACTAATGTATAATCCGTTTCATATTATGTTATGATTGAAACTATTTGTTGTTGTTATTCTGCCCCATCAAACAGGAGATAACTGAAGCATAAGTTTGTTACAAGAACTAACACATCTTTACTGTTATATAAATAAATATCCGTATCGATATATTTAGCCAAGTCGTCACTAACTATTCGACGTCGACAGCCCTCGCGCTCACCAGTTCCACAGTAATCTAACAGATATATGGCTATGTTAGTCGCTTTTCGGTAAAGGAAAACATCGCGAGAGACACGGACTAATTCCAACAAGGCCTAAATTACCCTCTGTTTTACAAATCCTGTGATCAGTTGCCAAGCGGACCCCAGGGTCCCATGAGCCGTGGCAAAGATCGAGTTTATCGATAAAGGAATTCCCTACCTGCCATACAATTTTGCCCCGTAGATTCCTGCCCGTTTATAACTAAAATGAAATGTCACTTCGAAATCAGTATCGATTAATTTTAGTGCCTAGTGTTTTCAGTGAGCGTGACAACATCATGTACTGATTTATGATCTCATAATATATATACTGCATAGATAGTTAGCGAAGTCGTTAAGTTTCAATTTTTATGTTAATATGTTACTGTTTTATATTTGTTTATTTTATTTGTATGTGCGGTGACATGAGTGCTTGGCACAAATGTACATCTTCTTCATTTTATTTTATTATATCACTATCTGTGAGTTCCTGTAATTTGCTCTTTGTTTTCTTATTTTTTAATGCTTATTGTTCATGTAATAGCTGTTGGTACTCCTTAAATAAATAATAAATAGTCGATTGACATTATTGCCACTTGTATGAGAGTTACCGCTTGGCCTGGTTGTGGAGGCGCGCCGAGTGGCGCTTCTCGGGCGGCTTGGCGCGCGGCGAGTCCCCGTCGATGTAGCCGATGCCGGCCAGCTGCTCCTGCCAGCCCTTCCTGCCAGCCACACCGCCATTTGCAATCTAACTGTTTGATAGTTGACGACCGGTTTGGCTCGGTCGGTAGTGACCCGGACTATGAAGCCGATGGTCCCGGGTTCGAATCCCGGTCGGGGCATTTATTTGTGCGATGAGCAAAGGTTGTTCCTGAGTCATGCATGTTTTCTATGTATTTAAGTATTTATATGTATCTATCTATTATATATGTCGTCGTCTAGTACCTACAACACAAGCCTTACTGAGCTTACCGTAGGACTAGGTCGATTTGTGTAAGATTGTCCCGAAATATTTATTTATTTTATAAGACTGTGGTTGTATGTACATCTTGTCGTTGAAGTAGTATTTATCGATAACAGAATTTTCGATATTTTTATTGTGGCATGCACATGCAACAAATGTTGTTATTGGTAGAAAAATATCTAGGTACAATGATAATGATGATGGATGTTGGTCTATTCCGGTGATATTATGCTACCGCCACACATTCGCATGAGTAGCGAGGGGAACAACAAGGCGAAACGCGAGCACGCATGTGGTTCGCGGACGTCTCGCTATTCCTCTCGTCCCTCGCATCGCGTTTTTGTATAGGCAAAGTTTCGTCGAACGTTTCGACGAATAGCGAGGCGAGGGAAAAGCCAGCATGTCTAATCGCGAAGTAATACCTCTCGGCGAGTTCGTTGGCTGCCTCAATGTCGACTCTGAGGTTCCGTCTCGGGCTGGGGTCCACGCTGCCGGGCCCCGACTCCGCCGGCGTGGAACACAGCGAATCGTCCTGTGAACATTTGACAGAAGGTTCTTATAAAATAAAACAATTAAACAAATTGTGCAGAAAATAAAAATTTAAGAATACTTAAACTGTTTATTAATGAATTCTTCAACCTTAGAGCCTTATGACACTTGCGATTAGCGAGAGAGTTGAAAGCGAAGCGAGCTCGTAACGCATTCGCCGCAAGCGTGTCACGCACTAAATAGCACTGCTACCTTTCAGGTATGTAGTGTTATGTTCCTGATGGTGAGTAAGGTTCCCAGAGCTCCAACCCCCTTAATGGTCGGCAACGCGCTTGTGACTCCCCTGGTGTTACGTGTGCCCATGGGCGACGGTAATTGCTTACCATCAGGCAATCCGTCTGCTCGTTTGCCACCTTTTGTCATAAAAAAAAATAAAAAAAACGATTTCGACGCGAGTGTACATCTAGTGTAAGTTACTTTTGAGGTAAAAAAACGTTTATTGAGGTTAAAAACGATTCTGACATCCAAACGTAAAATAGACAAGCAAATTCGTAATTCTATGACTGTTTCCACTACATGGACCCACCAGTGAGACATGGAGACTCATACAACGGTGGCTACTTTTTTTCGTGAACATGCTTTAGCTCAGGGGTTCCCAAAGTGTGCGCCGCGGCGCCCTGGTGCGCCGTAGAAAGTTCAGAGGGGCGCCGTGGGTCGATCATCTATTATTATCTATCTACAACGACGATAGATTCTTGTTGTGGATGTTTAATTTACTTCCTACCTCCCTCTAACTAAACTAACCTAACTACTATTATTGTAGGTAATGTAGGTAATTATTTCTTTCTACTACATACTTTTGAAATAGCTAGGACAGGGCGCCGTAACAAAATACTAATTTTGTAACTGCGCCGCAGGTTGAAAAAGATTGGGAATCCCTGCTTTAGCTCATAGCTTACTAGCTCGCGGTGGGACCAGTGCCTAAAAGACAACATGGTAATATGAAGAACGTGCGCGTTCATCGGGTACTAGTACTAACCAGGGCCTGCGCGCAGTGTGTGTCGTCCTCCTCGCTGAACATATGCCTGTCCCGCTCCTGCGGCGACAGGCGCAGACGCATGTCCGCCAGCTCCGCCTGCCACGGCTCGAAGTACGAGTCGCAGGACGACGATCTGAGGGCAAAAGTTGATAAATAAATACATCGGGACAGTCTTACACAAATCGACCTAGTCCTACGGTAAGAGCAAGGCTTGTGTTGCGGGTATGACGAAATTCAATATGGCGGCCAGTTTTTGCAATTTTGACTTTTGTATCGTGTTATACCCCTTTCGGATTCTCAGATATCGATTTTCAATATGATCGGATCATAAATGATGAAATTCAAGATGGCGGCCGTTTTTTGCAATTTTGACTTTTGTATCGTGTTAAGACCCCTTTCGAATTCTCAGCTATCGATTTTCAATATGATCGGATCAAAAATGACGAAATTCAAGATGGCGGCCGTTTTTTGCAATTTTGACTTTTGTATCGTGTTAAGACCCCTTTCGAATTCTCAGCTATCGATTTTCAATATGATCGGATCATAAATGACGAAATTCAAGATGGCGGCCGTTTTTTGCAATTTTGACTTTTGTATCGTGTTAAGACCCCTTTTGAATTCTCAGCTATCGATTTTCAATATGATCGGATCATAAATGACGAAATTCAAGATGGCGGCCGTTTTTTGCAATTTTGACTTTAGTGTCGTGTTAAGACCCCTTTCGGATTCTCAGATATCGATTTTCAATATGATCGGATCAAAAATGACGAAATTCAAGATGGCGGCCGTTTTTTGCAATTTTGACTTTTGTATCGTGTTAAGACCCCTTTCGAATTCTCAGCTATCGATTTTCAATATGATCGGATCATAAATGACGAAATACAAGATGGCGGCCGTTTTTTGCAATTTTGACTTTTGTATCGTGTTAAGACCCCTTTCGAATTCTCAGCTATCGATTTTCAATATGATCGGATCATAAATGACGAAATTCAAGATGGCGGCCGTTTTTTGCAATTTTGACTTTTGTATCGTGTTAAGAACCCTTTCGAATTCTCAGCTATCGATTTTCAATATGATCGGATCATAAATGAGGAAATTCAAGATGGCGGCCGTTTTTTGCAATTTTGACTTTTGTATCGTGTTAAGACCCCTTTCGAATTTCTATGGTACCTGGCGTGGTGCGCGAGCGGGCGCGCGGCGCGCGGGGCCAGCGGCGCCAGCGTGTCGCCGTCGGCCGCCAGCGACTCGCACGACTTCACGGGCCGCAGCGTCGTCGCCGCCGCCGCCGTCGGAGCCGCCAGCGCGCTCTGGAATAATTGTTGTGTTCAATTTATATAAATACTTACAATTGGTGCTCGTCTTACGTGGAGGAACCCTTTTCTGAAAACTCCAATTAACTTCATCAAGTCTTGAACTACTATAAAGTAGCCCACCGCTGAAGCTAACCCACCCCTAAAGAGCGTCATAACGCCCTATCGGCGTTCGTAAAACCCTCATTTCTCACAGTAGAGCCCTCTTTTCTCACAATAAAACCTACTTTACTCATAGTAATAGCAGCTTTTCTAACAAATCAAACGCTCCAATCTCAAAGTAAAACCCGCTTCTTACACTCTATTATCACAGTTAAACCATATGTCTCACAATAAAACCCTCAATTCTCACAGTAAAACCTGCATTTCTTACAATAAAACCCTCTTATTTCACAATAAAAACTATTTTCTTACAGTGAAACCCACTTCTGACAGTCAAACACTCTTTTACCACAGTTAAATCATCTGTCTCACAATAAAACACTCAATTCTCACAGTAAAATCCACATTTCTAACAATAAAAGCCTATTTTCTTACAGTGAAACCCGCTTCTCACAGTCAAACACTCTTTTACTACAGTTAAACCATCTGTCTCACAATAAAACCCTCCACCTCATTTCTCACAGTCAAAACCTCTTTTCTCATAGTTAAACCGGTATCTCACAGTCAAACACTCTTTTATCACAGTAAAACCTTTTTTTCTCACAGAACAACTCTCTTTTCTCACAATAAAACCCTCCAATCTCACAATAAAACGCTCTTTTCTCACAGTTAAAACCACTTCTCACAGTTAAAACATCTGTCTCATAGTTAAACCCGCTTCTCACAGTGAAACCATCCTTCTCACAGCAAATTCCGGTTTCCTCTCGTGTCCACATATAAGTACAACGGCGGGGTACCTCCGCGGCGACGGGGTCGGGCGCGGGCCGCAGCGCCGCCTTGTGCCGCTGCAGCTTGCTGCGCGAGAACAGCCCGCGCCAGCCCGATGGGGACCGCTTCAGGCCTCGCTTCGTTCCTGCACAGATAATGATTAATGACCGAAGGGCGGACAGTGGATGCAATATGGTGACGAAAGCATAAGATGAATAAGACTTTTATTCAATTTTGAATAATATTTATCTATGCAGTTTTTGTTATAAATATATCAGTGAGTACAAGATACCTCTGTCCTCCTTAACATAGAGCCTAATTAGAATATTAAGAAATTACTGGCTAATACTTGTAAATCAACTCCTCTATTACAGAGAATGTTAAGACTATTCAGTGTTTATATCTATTACGTCTTTGACTTCTCAATTAAATTGACGTTTTCACTTGAGAGACAAAGATGTGCGTTTCCTTCCACATTAATATTTGAACTAGTTATGACAAATCGTAAATTGATACTTGATAAACCATATCTTAATTTATAAGGCTTTATCTTCATTAAAGTGTCAATAAGTGTCATCAAAATAGAATTATTTCACAATCATGTTCGCTTATTTAAACCGATTGTAGTCATATCCATATTATGTATATCGTTTGACGCGATTTTGATGTATATTGGATCCGTCGTCGTCGTGATTATCCTTTTTTATGGCAGCCATACACCATGCTTCCTTATTATACATAAACGCCATAACCGTAACCGTAACTTAACCGCGTAAATTAACTTTAAATTTTACCTCCGACGTTTCGAAGACGACGTTGTCCTCGTGGTCTCGGATTAAGACTGGCTAAAGTTTACATCAACATCTTCTAACGGCGCGAGTTTTTCGAACTACCCGCACTTGATCTTGTTTATCAACTTGAACGTTTTGCGCACTAGGGATGTCACTCTGTCGACACACTACACTAACGATATCGGTATTTTTAACTTGTGGTATTTGACGCCTGCATTTACTACTGACTGGATTCGATTTCTCATCATTTTCATTGAATTTTCTGGTTTATGTATAGTAATGTGCAAAAACCGTGAAAGTTTAAATCAGTACCATGCTTCCAAGCGGCATGACGCTACCGATCGAATCAGTAAGAACTGACCGTGCGTGGGATACTGTCATGCCAATCCACTCCATCACGGTCAGTTCTAACCTAGGAGGAATAATGACTGGAGAACGCATCCGCGAGCGCCATTAAGGGACAAAGGGTTTACCATTGAATTGCCGACAGACATTTCATCGAAAATTATTTCAAAGACAACGTTTAACAAGTATTTTCATTTCATCGACAAGTCAATACGTCGAGGAGTCGATACTAGGTAATTTGAAACGAGGTTTTTTGATTGAATGTTGACTTATTTCAAAAAAGTTCATGTCATGGCTTTTCATTTCGGGTTTTTTAATTCATTTTTTTTTACACGTAAGAATATTCATTCCGCATAAATTTTTTTCAACATCAAAATAGGTTCCAACCTAACCTAACCCACTTCTGACTAAAGTTCGTTTTCTTAGGGGTCGCAGTTCTAACCTAACCTAACCCACTTCTGGCAAAAGTTCGTTTTCTTGGGGGTCGCACTTCTAACTTAACCTAACCCAATTCTGACAAAAGTTAGTTTTCTTGGGGGTCGCAGTTCTAACCTAACCTAACCCACTTCTGACAAAAGTTCGTTTTCATGGGAGTCGCAGTTCTATATTTAAGCAATACGTCGAAGAAATGAATTGCAATGTTTTGTAGTTGTGTAAAGTAAAATAATTTGAAACGAATCATCGATTAAGTAATATTAGTTGAATAGTATTTCTAAGAACTGAGAAAAATGGAAATAAATAGTAGTTGAAAGAAAATTACGCCAAACAATATTACTTGTTCTGAAGTTTGCATGAATCGTTGTCGATGAAAAGAGTGTCGGCAAAACAAGGGTACACCGAGACAAAGATATTATGGCTTTTGTGGCCCAAAATGAAACAATTCACTATAGTTTTGCTTTACAGGACATTCTTTATAACAAAAATATTAGCCTATTCTGTATTAATCACCGCAACTTTGGTTAAAAACCCAAGAAAACTCCAATTGTATTTGTTTGTTCCCCCCAACTTTGACAGTTCTGATTGGAGGGAACAAAAATATGTGAAACTGATATGGACGGACGAAAATAGCGCCATCTCTGCCATATCTATGGAAAGTTACATAAGACCATCCCTTTCCATCGTGGTATTATTATTAGCACGCTCCGTCTAGGTTAATGGTATGTCTATGGTTCTAACTGATCCAATCGGTAGTGTCATGCCGATTGGACCACAGGAAGCATAGCCTTGTAACGCCCACCATACTAAAATATTTAATAGTTAAAACCAACCTTACTATGCTGTAAATTGGGTTGAATTTTCTTTTGTACGAAAACTAATGAAACAAAAGAAATTCTACCCTATTTCCTTTTATAAAAGATTTCAACTCCATTGAAAGGGAGTGTACATTGTAATGCACACTGGGCCTTACAAGGATAGTATACGGCCGCCATTTGAGTTCCGTAGTCAACTAGGAACCCGTATAGTTTCGCCATGTCTGTCCGTCCACGGATAATCACAATTAGCCCGCCGTTAGCCCTAGAAAGCTGAAATTTGGTTCTAATACATATGTATATCAATCACGCCGACAAAATAAAAAATGGAAAATGTTTTATTAGGGTATCTCCTTATACGTAAAGTGGGGGGTGATTTTCTTTTTATTGCAACGGACTGCTAAGGAATGGAATTCGCTCCCTTCGTGTGTATTCCCGGAAAGATATAATTTGGGTCTTTTCAAGGCAAGAGATAGGCTGTTACTGAACCAGCGTGCTACACCCTCGACCTCGTCGTCACTTACCGTCAGGTGTGACTGAGGTCAAACGCTGGTCAGTCTTGTATAAAAAAACTTGGCCACTTTTCAATTACAGGCCACCTTAAGCTAAAGATGAATTATGTTTACCTATAAGAACACATTTTCAAATGGAAATCTCAATTACTGGCCATGTCACACTAAAATTAATTCTAATAGCCTATAAACAGAGTTCATTATTAGTATAATTTTGCCAGTTATTGGATGGTGGCTAGTTACTTACAAGTTATCCTATAACGTAACCAGTTATTAACCCTATTATCTAACTACCAAAGATAATTAAAGTGATCAAACCCCGTGCCCAAGGCTGGGATCGAACCTGAGCATCAGCTTTCGCAACTAACCTAGCTACCCGTCGAAATTGGTACTCACCAGACAGGGGAAGATCCAATACAGTGTGGTACTGTGGGAGGTTGTCCGGCCCCGAGCCAACCTGAAAACATAAATAAGTTTAGTTTGATTTGCACTTTTTTATTTTTTATGACAAAGGTGGCAAACGAGCAGACGGATTACCTGATGGTAAGCAATTACCGTCGCCCATGGGCACTCGCAACACCAAGGGAGTCACAAGCGCGTTGCCGACCTATAAGTGGGTTGGAGCTCTGGGAACCTTACTCACCATCAGGAACACAACACTACAGCCCTGAAAGGTAGCAGTGCTATTATGGCTGTGGTCTTCTGTAAGGAGGAGGTACTTCCCCAGTTGGGCTGCCCCAGATTCAAGCGTGATGGCCATCGCTGTGCCCTACCTCTCATTTTTGGACGTAGTTTAAGGACATACCCGGGTCCAAAAAGTGCACTGTGATATTAGGTCCATCGACCCATAAACAAGATAGGCTGTGACAACTCACGCAGCAAAGGTGTCAAGACTAACTGTCGGTCGCTAAAATTACCTTGCCTTAAGGGGGCGCCGAGCTTTTCGCGCTACTCGATTCAATCTAATCATGGCGTCTCAAGTAAGGATGAGCAAACCGCTCGAGAATTTAGAAATTTTCATTCGTATTATTAAAAAAAAAATTACAAACGTAAGACGTATACGTTTTAGAAAATAAGTGAACTTATGACAGTTATGACCTTCTGTTGAGTATTTGCAACGTATTAAGTGAAGCTTATCTTTTTTGAAGATCACTTTGGATGTAATTTTTATAACGCAAAATTCAAGTAAGTAATCGTGTTTCTGAATCGTATGATTTATTTCATTAATCCTTAAATATGTAACATATGACGCAAAAAGACTAAGATTAAGGATTAACTATAGAAAAAAGGTATCTACTCGTAATGAACGAAATTCTGCTGTCCCTTCTTCGGGCAGCCTTCACAAGTGTACACAGTCAAGGTAAAATATATGAATACGGAACAAGTTGCAAAATATGTATACATGTGCTTTAATATTATAGGCATGTATTTTTTTTTTTTTATGACAAAGGTGGCAAACGAGCAGTCGGATTGCCTGATGGTAAGCAATTACCGTCGCCCATGGGCACCCGCAACACCAGGGGAGTCACAAGCGCGTTGCCGACCTTTAAGGGGGGTTGGAGCTCTGGGAACCTTACTCACCATCAGGAACACAGCACTACATACCTGAAAGGTAGCAGTGCCATTATGGCTGCGGTCTACATTTATACATGTATACATTTTTTGGCACTTTGTTCGCATCGATATCTCTGACCTTGACTGAGTCGCCACCATATATACCTGAGCTGTGGAGGTGGTCACAAATAATATGACTAAAGCTTTTGTGAGCCATGTTACTACTACTTAGTTACACCCTCAACGCGAAAGGTCCTGACTCGCCTTGAAAGTGGGTACCAGAGCTTACCCGAAACATGTCGCCTAGTGCGATGTAATTACACGTGATTTTATCCGTTTGTAACTAAGTAGTGGTCACAAATAACTAAACATGCACTTTGAGACTTATTTTATTGTGCAATAAAGACAGCTTTTTTATTTAATAACGGTATTTTGCTCATTGGATAATATCAGGAAGGTGGTTTGATTTAAGGAGGGTAGGAGCTCTGAACACAATACTAAATATACCTGAAAGGTAGCAGTTCCATTATGGCTGTGGTCTTCTGTAAGGAGGAGGTACTTCCCCAGTTGGGCTTCTCCAGACTGAAGCGTGATGGTACTTCGCTGTGCCCTACCTCTCATTGTTGGACGTAGTTTAAGGACATACCATGATTCAAAATTAATAAAAATAAGTTGTTTATTGGATAATATCAGGAAGGGTCATAACTGTCAGTAGAATATTGGGGTCATTTTTGGCAACCATTTTGTACTGAACACGAAGTCTATGTATATTAAACTCTAGCCGCCCAGAGATCAAATGCCAGGCCAAATGCTAATATAGTTTGTCATAATTAAAATTAAAAATGGCATTCAATGGGAGACCTTATTATATGTCTACGGGCGGATAGAGGTGAAGTCTCTTCGATTAGATTACACTTAGGGTTAACTAGCAAGCAGGGTCTATTTAGGTTACCTCGATGTACTTGGGACGCAGGTGGCCCGCGGGCCGCAGTTGAGGCTCTGCGGCGGCGGCGGCAATGGCGCCCGAGGGCGGTGGCAAACGAGGACTCTGGATGATCGATGTGCATTTCTCGCGGCGGCGGGCTTCCTCCAAGCTAAGGAGACATTTATAACCTTAGAATTGTCAATTTATTATAAACACAAATAATTCTAAATTTTCCCGGACGAGAGTCGAACTCGCTAACCTGTGATACATGCCCAACTGAGCTACAGAGGCTTATCTAGATGCTGGGAATTTCTCCAGCATATCCTTCAATGTACCTAGGAGAGGTTACTGTTTAAAAAAATATGATCCATCCAATCCATATCCCAGTGTGCCGAAACCCCGTTTTCATCGCCAGCACGTCACGCACTTGTGATTTTTTTTTTATAGACTGAGGGTGGCAAACAAGCAGACGGATTGCCTGATGGTCAGCAATTACCGTCGCCCATGGGCACCCGCAACACCAGGGGAGTCACAAGCGCGTTGCCGGCCTTTCAGGGGGTTGGAGCTCTGGGAACCTTACTCACCATCAGGAATACAACACTGCATACCTGAAAGGTAGCAGTGCTATTATGGCTGTGGTCTTCTGTAAGGAGGAGGTACCTCCCCAGTTGGGCTTCTCCAGATTCAGGCGTGATGATACTTCGCTGTGCCCTACCTCTCATTGTTGGACGTAGTTTAAGGACATACCCGGGTCCAAAATAAAATTAAAAAATTAACCGAAATGTTCTATCCTCTAGCCGCCCAGACATCAAACCTTGCCAGGCCAAATGCAACTATAGTTTGTCATAATTAAAATTCAAAATGGCATTCAATGGGTGACCTTTTTATAGGTCACCGGGCGGGTAGAGGTTATAGTAAATTTTGAGTACCTTAGCAACTTCGTGGGGGGGTTGAGAGGTAAACTCTTGGGTCGGCGGCACGAATCGTGTCCTCTCAACTCGACCTGATCCAACTGCTCCTGTAACAATAAATATTTGAACACTAGCTTTCGCCCGCGCACATACGTAGATTTGAGCGATCTAGGCGGCCAAAAGTCGAATTATTAGAAATCAACATGCTGATAAGGGCTTAATTACCTTATCTAATAGACATTCTTGGGAACCTATCCCCACCCCTACTCATCATTTGATAACATTTGTGCCGGTCAACAGGTAATCGAAATTAGGTCGTCACTCGCAGTGTACGTATCAATTATCGGTGCCTTTAACTTGATCGTGTTAAACAGGTCAAAACATTTTTTTTAAGTGTTCAGTGTAAAAAAAAAGTGATGGATTCCAATATTTCAGGTAAATATCTTTTACTTTTACATATACATAAGGTATATTTTGTTTGTTTATTGTACATAATTGGTGCTCAAACTTTACAACTTTTTTAAGCAAATATTGAGTGATTTCAAATTTCAAAAGCTGTTTTGAAATATTTCTAAGTCTGTCTAAGGTTTAATTTTTATTTTATTCATTTGAGGACATATTTAACATTACGTTATGTATAATAGTTTCTGCCAAGACCTGCCTATTGCAAAAAAAAATTACTTTGAAATCTACCCTGCTTTAATTACTAAAACTGTTCATGTTTTTGCACCTCGGTTATAAGTTGTTATTTTTTTACAGGGTCGTCCACTGCATCTGGTGTAAAAGTGGTAACACGCAAGTATTTGTTTGAGAAGATGCAAGATCAAAATTTGCCAAGTTTACGTGAAAAATTGGAGTATTTAGAAAATTATCTTCTTGAGACATATGGGTACACCGAAGAAAGTAACAAGAGCCTTAAACATAAAATTTCTATGTTTAAATCTCAGATAAAAGATAAATGGACAAAATCACAAAGGACTGAAGAAGTCTTTCTAAAGAATAATCGGGTTTGGTTAGAAGGAACTTTTGAGATTCCAATTGAAACGTGCAATCGGCAAGGACGCCCATCAAAATCGTTTGAGGATTCGAGTGAACATTTTGAAAACACGGAACTTGCCGCTGAAATTACAGGGATTGACCATGAACTAATTTACAGATTAAAAGTGATTTTAGAAGTTATTTCAAGTGGACATAAAATTAATGTAGAGAAATATGACGAATATGCCTTGGCCACGGCAAAACTGTATGTTGAAAAGTACGAATGGCACCCCATGACTCCAACAATGCACAAAATCTTGATCCATGGTGCTAAAATTATAGAGAACTCCATATTACCCATTGGTCAATTGTCAGAAGAAGCCGCAGAAGCTCGTAATAAGCATTTTCGCTCATACCGTCAAAATTTCGCAAGAAAGTTTTCGAGGGAAGAGTGCAACCTCGACATATATCACAGATTGTTACTCACATCCGATCCCCTTGTGTCAAGTATGATGACTTTAAAAAAACGCTCAAGTAAAGCTTTTTCTCGCGAAGCCATCGAATTATTACTTCCTGGAGATGTGTAAAATAATCATTACTTTCAGCCTGTTTTTAGTGTTTTAAGTTAATAATTTTATGTTATTTTTTGTTATATATATAATTATATTATAGTACCTATGTATACATTTGTAAATTATTATGATAAAAATATTTGTCAATTGTATAATTATGTAGTAATATGTATAAATTATATTGTAGTAGTTAATTGATATAGGTATTAAATTTTAGAACATTTTTCTAATAAAGTCGATTTTATGTAAATACCTCTTGTATTTCATTCCAAAATATATTTAATTTAAAAATATATATTATTAATTTAATAAATACCCTATTTTGATTATTATTTGATGCTAAAATGTTTTTGGCCGCCTAGATCGCTCAAATCTACGTATGTGCCGCGGCTTCACACGCGCAGATGAATACATGTAACCGGTAGCAATTAAATAATAGTAGTTTATGTGTCTGTGCATAATAAAGGGCATTACAACAAGAGTGTGGGTTTATGAAACGCTACTATACAAGGTGCCATTTGAGACGTGATCAGTAATATGTTTTTCTAACTCTATAAACAACATGCAATTTAATGCCCCGACTCTCGCTAAAAACGGAAAGATTGTTTAATTTTTTTGGCACTTTTTTTTACTTTTAACGGTAGTTTCAGGATATGGCAACGGCTTATTGAGACATTTTAATTAGTAAATTGAATTGCCTATTGTATCGCAAGTGCTATTTATATCAATTATGTAAATTTATCCCAGTTAGAAATTAAAATTACTCGTAATTAACGTCTGAAATATATTATTAAGTTGCTTTAATATCATAATATCAAATTTAAAAGTAAAAAAGTAATTAAAAAAAAAAAGAAATCTACGGTTTCTGGACGCATTTTAGAGTACGTAGATAAAACGTACATATCATTAGTATAATATTTCGGGACAATCTTACACTAGACCTACGGTTATCTCAGTAAGGCTTGTTTTGTAGGTAGACGTACGACGATATATATAATACAATAGATAGATACATATAAATACTTAAATACATAGAAAACACCCATGACTCAGGAACAAATATCTGTGCTCATCACACAAATAAATGCCCTGAATGACATTTGAGCCCAGGACCATCGGCTTCATAAGCAGGGTCACTACCCACTAGGCCAGACCGGTCGTCAAACTTGTATATTAAGTAATTAAAAAAGACACATACGGAATTCAGCGACTCCGGCCCGGATTCCCAGTCCTGTTCTTCCGCAAAAAGTTCCTCAGCGTAGCATATCAGGAATTCCGTAACCACCGCCTGAAACATAATATAGTTTTTATTTATTTAGAATACCTTGCCTCGAGAATACTTATAGGGCCCGGAATTTTGCGTGCGATTTTGGAAAAGTCTAAGGGAGAGAACACTAACGTTTATCGATGTATCGATAAATCGAGATTTTTTATTAGGGTTTTAAAAAATAATAACTAACTTTCCGATGATACATTCTATGGTCTTTCAATGGTCAGTGACGAAAATTATACAAAATATATAAATTAGATAAGTATCTTATCAGTTATCTACAAGAAGTTGATAGCCCGAGTAGGTATTTGATTGCAATAATGCACTTGTATTATTTAACTAAATATAAAATAATCACAAAGACTCTTTCTGAGCTTTAAGTGCACGCCCGATTTATCGACACATCGATAAACGTTAGTGTTCTTTCCCTTAGACTTTTCCAAAACCGCACGCAAAATTCCGAGCCCTACTTATAAACGTTATAATATTCTCGTAAGGCCCATGGTACCTGTAGTACTAATTGAATGAAATTTGAATTTTATACAATTCTAACAGAGTTGAATTTTATTTATTTCCTTTGATTTTGACACAAATGATATTCTACTTTATTTCCTACTACTGTAAAGTACTACTAGTACTACTGTACTGTAAAGTGTAAAGAACAAATTCGTGTAGGATATTATTTGTATGGTGGGCCTTAGGAGGATAATAGGACTTTAATAGCTACTTTCAGAGCATAGTCATAATGCCGAGAGCGAAGTTCTCCGGCCCCATTTTTATGCGAGACAGCAGTTTTCGGTCGAGGGCGAAGTTCTCTTGTCTCAGTCTCGACTGCCAGCAAACTTCTCAGCCGAGATCGAAGTTCTCCGGCGTCAGTTTTATACGAGAGCGCAGTTCTCGACCGAGAGCGTAGTTCTCCTGTCTCATTCCTATCCGAAAGCGCAGTTTTCGGTCTAGAGTGAGGTTCTCCTGTCTCAGTCTCGGCCGAGAGCGTAGTTCTCCGGCCGGACCCGGTGCCCACCTGCACGGCCACGTGCTGCAGCGCGTGCTGCGGCCGCGGCGAGCGCAGCAGGTTGGGCGCCCACACGATGGCCATGTTGCGCGCCGTCATGCCGGTGGCGGCGCCCAGCAGCGACACGCGGCGCAGGTGCCGCATCAGGTACGCCAGCGTCCTGCCGAAGAGATCATACTATGTATTTATACAAGCGTTTCCAAAAATCCCCCTATTTTCAGAAAATGTCGCGTCATTTCTAGAGGTGCACCGGATATCCGGCCACTATTCGGTATCCGGCGCATCCGATCAGTCGGATATTAGATAACTATCCGGTATTCGGCCGGATACTAGGTGACTATCCGGTATCTGGCCGGATACTAGGTGACTATCCGGTATACGCCCGGATACTAGGTGACTTTCCAGTATTCTGCCGGACACCGGATAATACGTTAACATAGACAAAACGGTCAACAAAAAGAAAAAGTTAACAAACCACGAGTAATAATAATAAATTATTAAAATCAGTTTAATGTTTGAGACTACCTTTATCAATATCGTATAAATCAATCATTGATTAATTACGTAATAAATTTATTTTTAATGTGCTTACGCACTGCGTGTAAATTTAAGTACAACAAGAAACAAGTTGCACAGATGACGCACGCACGGATTTCATTGTAGCTAAAACTTCTGACCAGATATTCGGTAACCGGATATCCGGCCGAAGATAACACCGGATATTCCGTATCCCGCCAAACCACTGTTATTATTATGTATATTTTAAACAAAACAAGTCAAATTAAGAAATTACATGGTGTGGTAACTCGCCAGTAACTGGCCACCCTCCAATAACTGACCACAGTATACTAAAAATTGACTCTGTTTATATGCCATTACAATTAATTTTAGTGTGAGGTGGCCAGTTATTGAATGTGGCCAGTAATTGAAACTCCATTAGAAAATGTGTTCCATTTGTAGGTAAACAGAATAAATGGCCACCTCGCACTAAAATGAATTTTAATCGCATATAAACTTTAATTTTTGTATAATGTGGCCAGTTATTGGAGGGTGGCCAGTTACTGACAATTTACTCTATAAAAAATAAAAAATAATATCAGTGAATAGCTGGACATGAGAAATCATCATTGCACAAGGTGAATCTAAGTAGCCTCTCTCGCTAGCTTGGACTCCTCCGTACTCTCCGCAAGAGTTCTCATACAGCAGGTGTGCTAGAGAGACGGGTAGCTCTGGAAGCAACCCTCGCTCCCGCTCGGTCTACTGACCTGTAATGCGGTGGCGGGAGTTTGACCACCACGTCTCTGACCGCCTTCAGCCGCTTGGACTCCTCCGTCTGGACGGCGGACACGAAGCTCTCATATAGCTGGTACGTGCAGAGGGGGTTTGGCAGCTCTCTGGAAATAAAATAAAAAAGTTAAATAAGGCTGAGATCACACTTGCAATTTGCTTGGTGTGGGTGATGCAAGGTACAGTCGACATCAGATATATTGGAGTTGTGGAGGGAGGAGGTCGTAAACATCTGAAAATGCACTTTATCGCCTTCACAATAGAGGCGTTGTTCAGATTTTTGTGGTCACCTCCACAGCTCCGATATAAACGATGGCGACTGTTCAACTCGTAACGTTTAATACTCTGTCAGAAACGAAAAAAAAATATATTCTATAAACGTGAATGATAGAAATGAATATCGAAATTATACATATTGTGCAAAAAGATTAGTATACACAATAGGTTGTGCTCTGAAGAACTGTTTGACATGATGCCAACGGTTGCTTTCTACCACCGCACCGCTCGCCGCATTCACTAAGCGGTTTAAGAAGAATTTCCTCCCGCGAACGCTCCGGCTGTGGAATGAAGTCCCTGCTGAGGTTTTCCCTAAGGACTACAGTATGAGGTTCTTCAAAAACGGAGTGTATAGGTTCTTAAAGGATAGGCCACACGCATGTGAATCCTCTGGAGTTGCAGGCGTCCATAGGCAACTGCTTACCATCAGGCGGGTCGCACATTTGCCACCGTCGTTGTATTAAAAAAAATAAGATATTTTAGTGGGCGATTATTAGCCGGTAGATGCCGTCCACGGCGCCGGGTGCCGGCCTCGCGGCAGACGGAGGCTCCGCACTGACCTGAAGTACATCTTGAGCAGCGAGGCGATGGCGTGCGGGTCGTGCGGCAGCTCGGGCACGCCGCCGCCGTCGAAGGCCGCGCGCAGGCGCTGCGTGAGCCCCGAGCCGCCCGACAGCCGGTAGATGCCGTCCGGCGCCGGGTGCCGGCCTCGCGGCAGACGGAGGCTCCGCACTGACCTGAAGTACATCTTGAGCAGCGAGGCGATGGCGTGCGGGTCGTGCGGCAGCTCGGGCACGCCGCCGCCGTCGAAGGCCGCGCGCAGGCGCTGCGTGAGCCCCGAGCCGCCCGACAGCCGGTAGATGCCGTCCGGCGCCGGGTGCCGGCCTCGCGGCAGACGGAGGCTCCGCACTGACCTGAAGTACATCTTGAGCAGCGAGGCGATGGCGTGCGGGTCGTGCGGCAGCTCGGGCACGCCGCCGCCGTCGAAGGCCGCGCGCAGGCGCTGCGTGAGCCCCGAGCCGCCCGACAGCCGGTAGATGCCGTCCGGCGCCGGGTGCCGGCCTCGCGGCAGACGGAGGCTCCGCACTGACCTGAAGTACATCTTGAGCAGCGAGGCGATGGCGTGCGGGTCGTGCGGCAGCTCGGGCACGCCGCCGCCGTCGAAGGCCGCGCGCAGGCGCTGCGTGAGCCCCGAGCCGCCCGACAGCCGGTAGATGCCGTCCGGCGCCGGGTGCCGGCCTCGCGGCAGACGGAGGCTCCGCACTGACCTGAAGTACATCTTGAGCAGCGAGGCGATGGCGTGCGGGTCGTGCGGCAGCTCGGGCACGCCGCCGCCGTCGAAGGCCGCGCGCAGGCGCTGCGTGAGCCCCGAGCCGCCCGACAGCCGGTAGATGCCGTCCGGCGCCGGGTGCCGGCCTCGCGGCAGACGGAGGCTCCGCACTGACCTGAAGTACATCTTGAGCAGCGAGGCGATGGCGTGCGGGTCGTGCGGCAGCTCGGGCACGCCGCCGCCGTCGAAGGCCGCGCGCAGGCGCTGCGTGAGCCCCGAGCCGCCCGACAGCCGGTAGATGCCGTCCGGCGCCGGGTGCCGGCCTCGCGGCAGACGGAGGCTCCGCACTGACCTGAAGTACATCTTGAGCAGCGAGGCGATGGCGTGCGGGTCGTGCGGCAGCTCGGGCACGCCGCCGCCGTCGAAGGCCGCGCGCAGGCGCTGCGTGAGCCCCGAGCCGCCCGACAGCCGGTAGATGCCGTCCGGCGCCGGGTGCCGGCCTCGCGGCAGACGGAGGCTCCGCACTGACCTGAAGTACATCTTGAGCAGCGAGGCGATGGCGTGCGGGTCGTGCGGCAGCTCGGGCACGCCGCCGCCGTCGAAGGCCGCGCGCAGGCGCTGCGTGAGCCCCGAGCCGCCCGACAGCCGGTAGATGCCGTCCACGGCGCCGCGCGCCTCGATGGCCTTGGCGCACTCCACTAGGACCAGCGGCACTGGAATACAACTCTCCATTTAAGGCTCATTGGACTTATTTTGACCAAGCAATTGGCGATATTTAGAGATCTTAACGCTACCCCCACCCGGCCTACCATCACGCAAAATAGGCGCCCAGTCGTCGAGTTGCGGAAACCCGCCCGTATAACAATACAATACAAAATACCCCCACCCCCTCCCAGTCAAGATCACGTGTAGTTTTCGAGTGATTTCTGAGTCGACACTTTTCACTATTACAAAGTCAACGAAATTATGTTACATCACACCGAAAACAGTACTACTAAAACTAAAGTACACGTGATGTGGTCTTGGACTCCCCCCTCCCCCATCGTGATCAATCGTGATATTTCTTAGACCCTCCCCTCAAAAAACGATCACATGATTTTTAATGAGCCCTTAGTTACGTTACAATGCACTGACCAAATCTGCAATCACCAGTGATCGGTTATTTAGATTATTCAGACACGCGGTGAACGACCTCAATCATTATGTTAGTATGGATATGCCTCTGGAATCCGGGCTTTATGTTGTTAGAAAAGGCAAAACAATACAGTGTGTTTATTTTATTACACTTCAAAACATCTAAGTAGTAAGTGATAGATACGCGTATTTACTCGCCGTTCTTTTGTCCAAATCTAACAAATGAGCACAAGTGTTCATACTGACAGCTCATTTGCTGCCACCAAAGCGGCACATTTTGTACCGTTTGGATAAAAGTTCGGCGAGTAAGTAAAAAATCCCTTACAGACAATTTAAATTGTTTTATTTTTGAACGATTTGTTCGGTATCGCGGGAAACTGTCGTATCTATATTAACTTTTCTATATGATATCCCGTGAGGACGAATCCAAAACACCGATCACTGCCAATGACCTAACTGAACAAATCCACTTGAACGTTTTGCGCACTAGGGATGTCACTCGGACACACTACACTAACGATATCGGTATTTTTAACTTGTTGTATTTGAAGCCTGAATTTACTAATGACAATGATAATTCCATGAGGATGAGATCCTAAAACCATCGTCCCGATTGAAAATATTGTTTTTTTTTTTTTACTAAAAAAAATAATTTCAATGTAGTCTAGGGGTAGAAGTCCCAAACGATGGTCGGACCAAATAGCGGAGGAACTCAACTATAAGCTGCTTATGATTATTTTTTTCTTATTTTTTCTCGATTACTCAAATCATAAGCAGCTCCAGCCTTTGGTGCCGGCTTATAGTTGAGTTTTGGAACAGGTTGTATATATCAATATTGATGGAAGCCATATTTAAAAAAAAACTTGATAAGTGACGTAACTTACCATCGTGTTCGAAGTTCAACAGGTGCTCCCCCAAATCACAGCCAAACACCCGCTCCCGCAGTATTCCCTGCTGCTTGAGCCGTCTTCTCGAAGGCCGCGAAAGAATGAAACTCCTGAACAGCGATATCAGCTTCCCGTGTTTACGGAGGACCGGTTTTATCGGCGCCACTGCCACGGAACTGTTGAAAGAATAAATATAAATAAATAAATAAATAAACGTTTCGGGACAATCTGACACAAATCGACCTAGTCCTACTGTAAGCTCAGTAAGGTTTGTGTTGTAGGTACTCATCATCATCATAAATTTAAGAGCCAGGCTCTTGTCGGTGGAGTAATCGCCATTCCGTTCAATTTTCCGCTATTTCTTTGAGCTCTTGATACGTCATGACGTTGACCTTTTCTTTGGTTTGATCTAGAAACGCACGTCGTGGTCTTCCACGATCTCTGCATTTTTCTATTCTTCCTTCTATAATAGTTTTTATATAATCGTCATGACGTATCAGGTGCCCCAACATATTTCCTCTTCTGTTTTCAATGGTTTTTAGCAGACATCTTGTTTCTCCCACCATATTCAGAACTTCTTCATACGTTCTTCTTTCTCTCCAGCTTATTCCTTCCATTCTTCTCCAAATCCACATTTCAAATGCGCCTAGTCTCTCCCTATCACGCTGGGTTAATGTCCACTAATTGATTGATTGTAGGTACTAGACGACGATATAATAATACCTAAATACATAGGAAACACCCATGACTCAGGAACAAATATCTGTGCTCATCACACAAATACATGCCCTGACTGGGATTCGAACCCAGGACCATCGGCTTCATAGGCAGGGTCACTAATCACTAGGTCAGACTGGTCGTCGAATATAACCTTTTTTTTATACAAGTCTGACCAGCGTTTGACCTCAGTCGCACCTGATGGTAAGTGACGACGAGGTCGAGGGTGTAGCACGCTGGTACAGTAACACCCTATTCACTCTTGCCTTAAAAAGACCCAAATAATATCTTTCCGGGAACACAGACGAAGGGAGCGAATTCCAATCCTTAGCAGTTCTCATTAGAAAGGTAGAAGCGAATCGCTTCGTGCGAATGAATGGAATATTCACAACGTAAGGATGAAACCGCTCCCCTCGCCTGGACGTCCGGTGGTGGAACAGAGATGGTGAAATTAAATCGTGCAATTCCTGTGCACACTCTCCAAAATGTATCCTGCAGACCACACAGACAAACTAGCAAACCTGCGACGGCGCTCAAGGCTGACTGCGATCAAACGCTGGTCAGTCTTGTTTAAAAAAAAACCGTTTTAAGTAATAGTTCTGATTCTATAAGGCGGTTTTGTTACTCTGGGGGCTGTGCTCGACTGGGGGTCGTGTGACTCTCACCCGACTATGGGAGGAGGCTGCGTCATGTGGCGTGGCACCTTGTCCCCAATGACGGCCACGCAGTGGTGGGGGAAGAAGCCCACTCGAAACCCTCGCTTGCCTCGCCACCATGTCGACTCTTGGGGACCTGGGGACGGGAATGTTTTCATTAAACACTGCGAAGAGGGCGACACTAGCACAAATACTCGCAGTTCATTGAAAAATATCGAACTCTGCTAAACGTCGGGATAAAGTTTAAATTCATATACGCGATATAATCCGTTTCAGTTGTTTTATTTGATGAGTATACGATATTTTTCTAGCAGGAACGACATTTGCTAAGTGCTTGTCACAATAAAATATCGACAATCACTGTTATCGATAAGTACATACCACTTCAACGACAAGACGTACACACTTACACAGTCTTATATCGGCTACCTACCTAGACGCGTGACACCGATCTAGAACAAATTGAACGTAATCCGTACACTTTTGATCCACACATCACAGACACACACAGTGCATTGTTTTCTAAATATTTTAAATGTAAATAAATAGATAGTTTTGTTATTGTTATATTTTTTTACCCTATATTTGTCTTTGTATTACCTTTAGGACTTTGAAATGGTACTTATCGATAACAGGACTGCCGACCTTTTTTTGTCAATCACAAGAAATCGTTCGTGCTAGAAAAATATCTAGGTATATTCATGAGTAAATATCAGGGCAACCGATTACAATAATTATAATAATTTTAGTTATATATACTCTAGTTTCAAACTTACCTGGCATGTCGATGATTGAGATCATATCACCAACTTCGAAGCTGATTTCATCTCTAGCCTGTGAATGAATTAACAACAAATTATATGCAGTCGGTTGCTTCTAATCCATACTAGGAGCGAGAAGGACCGAGACAGGT
Organism: Grapholita molesta; assembly: GCA_022674325.2. Classification (NCBI taxonomy): domain Eukaryota; kingdom Metazoa; phylum Arthropoda; class Insecta; order Lepidoptera; family Tortricidae; genus Grapholita; species Grapholita molesta. The sequence continues at coordinate 6,047,462 of CP053145.2, read as the reverse complement.
ATATGTTTGACGACCGGTCTGCCCTAGTGGGTAGTGACCCTGTCTCTGAAGCCGATGGTCCTGGGTTCGATTCCCAGTCAGGGCATTTATTTGTGTGATGAGCATAGATATTTGTTCCTGAGTCATGGGTGTTTTCTATGTATTTAAGTATTTATATGTATCTATCTATTATATATATCGTCGTCTAGTACCTGCAGCACAAGCCTTACTGAGCTTACCGTAGGACTAGGTCGATTTGTGTAAGATGTCCCGAAATATTTATTTATTTATTTATTATTATTTATTTATGTTTCTCTACCCCTCTGTAAGTTGTCACTTGTCACGCTAATTGAGTAACTTTATTCTAAAAACACGCGTGTACACACGTTACTACTACATAGGTGTAGTAGTAACGTGTGTACACGCATGTCAGCGTTCTATATTCAAATGTTGACGTAAGTTCCATGTTAATTATCTGCACAACTACATAGACATGGTCCTTCAGTTAAGTTTTTCACCCATACACTTGTCATGTTTGTATGCAGTATAGGAATAATTGCCGTGTGATGCCGGCTGACTAGAATAGCACCACCCCATCTCCTCCCGCGGGTGTCGTAAGAGGCGACAAAGGGAAAAATTCTACGGACGGGCAGCAGCGTCCGGCGAAACCCAATCTACAGCTACTGCGGTCGCCAACCCGCCTGCCAAGCGTGGCGACTATGGCAACTACCCCCAAGATACAAGTCATATTTGTAGGAGGCCTATGTCCAGCAGTGAACTGCATACGGAATGTATGTATGTATGTATAGGAAAAATAATATATATCGGCTTCATAAGCAGGATCACTACCCACTAGGCCAGACCGGTCGTCAAACTGTAGACTGTATACTACTATGTCTGAAAAACGACTATAATATTTACCTGCGACACATATTTCCTGACCGAATAAGCGGCGGCAACGGCGGGCGTGTTTATAGAACTGGAATCTTCGTTGGCTACCAGTAGCTTGTGGCCTGCGAACATAACATATACACTAGTTAGTTACAAACGGATAAACTCAGGAGTGAGGGTGAAACGGGGGGTGTCGTGGTATGCTAATCCACTCCATTGCACCCTCAGGGTTGTAGGGTTTGGTATTGGTATTCTCCTCCCATATGGAGGGAAAAGGCCCCGGGGTATGCCGTTAAACTACGTCCAACAATCAGAGGTAGGGCACAGCGAAGTACCATCACGCTTGAATCTGGAGAAGCCCAACTGGGGAAGTACCTCCTCCATACAGACCACCAAAGCCATAATAGCACTGCTACCTTTCCGGTAGTGTTGTGTTCCTAATGGTAAGGTTCCCAGAGCTCCAACAACTTTTAGGGTAGGTAACGCGCATGTGAATCCTCTGGAGTTGTAGGCGTTCACGTTCACGATTACTGCTTACCATCAGATGGACCGTACGCTTGTTTGCCACTGTCGTTTTATCTTTAGTTTTATATACCACTGCTACCTTTCAGGTATGTAGTGTTGTGTTCCTGATGGCGAGTCCCAGAGCTCCAACCCCCCTTGAAGACCGGCAACGTGCTTCTGACTGCCATCAGGTTCGGCGCCTGGGTGTTTCCCCCGGCTTACCTTTATTGTCCATCTGCAGCCAGTTGAGAACCGGGCCGCAGTTGATGGAGTCGTCGGCTATGATGGACAGGTGGTGCATGTAGTCGGCTATGAGACTCCTGTATTCGGCTTCGTCCAGCGAACTGTTGATCTTCTCCGTCAAGTTGGGCAGGCCGGAGACTTTTCTGTCGTATATGCATCTGTGGAGATGAGATTTGTTGTAGTTGGCATCAGATACCCAGGCCCTGGTACCCTGGTTACGCCGGTAGCGGACAGGGGACAAACGGGGTCAGGGGGCTACGAATCCCCGGGCGGGATCCTGCTACTGACGGAAGACGCAGCGTAGGCAGGCTTCCCACAAGGTGGACCGATGACCTGGTGAAGGTCGCGGGATGCCGCTGGATGTGGAAGGCGCGGGACCGGTCTTCTTGGGTCGTTTCGGGGGAGGCCTCAGTGGACGTCAAATACGTGCCGCTATTTTTTTTGTACATCTGTCAGAGCTACGAACCCCAAATTATGCAAATCGATATTTAGTGAGATGGCTTTAAAATCAACGGTATATTTATCACACTAATGCAAGTTAATAAGGCAGCTGCCATACGCGTCACGTCTCCGACAAATGTTGACCTTTTCATGGAATGCACCTGATGATGATGAAATATACTATTCTATAACAAACGGACTTATTTTAAAAATGACTTTATCACCTAAGTCACATAGTAACTTTATTACTTTCTGTATTACTTTGAATTAAACAGTTTAAATTTTAAAATTATATATATATATTTTTTTTTATCACCTGTGGAGCATATCGTCCAGCTGCCGGCAGTGGTCCGCGTTCCTCGCCAGCGTCCACTCGCCCACGTCGCTGGCCTCCGACCAGGAGCAGTGCAGCGCCCTGGTGGAGGACTTGTCCCGCCAGGACACGTGGGAGCGGACCTTGAGCGATATCCAGCCTGTTTGAAAAAAAAAAAAAACAATAAATTAATAAATATTTCGGGACAATCTTACACAAATCGACCTAGCCCTACGGTAAGCTCAGTAAGGCTTGTGTTGTAGGTACTAAACGACGATATATATAATAGATAGATACATATAAATACTTAAATACATAGAAAAGATCCATGACTCGGGAACAAATATCTGTGCTCATCACCCAAATAAATGCCCCGACTGGGATTCGGTCGGGTCTAGCCTAGTGGGTAGTGACCCTGCCTATGAAGGCGATGGTCCTGGGTTCGAATCCCAGTCAGGGCATTTATTTGTGTTATGAGCACAGATATTTGTTCCTAATGGGTGTTTTCTATGTATTTAAGTATTTTTATGTATCTATCTATTAAGTATATCGTCGTCTAGTACCTACAACACAAGCCTTAAGGCTTGGGCAGATATGCGCGTTTTGAGAGCGTGGCGCAGCGGGGCGTGACAGCGGTGTGGTTAATGTACCGAAATAAGGCACACATTCGGACGGCAGCGTCGCGTCCCGCTGCTCCACGCCACAAAACGCACACTATGTGACCAAGCCTTTACTGACCTTACTGTAGGACTAGGTCGATTTGTGTAAGATTGTATCGAGATATTTATTTATTTATTAACCCTTTAAAGGATTTCAGGTTATAAACTCGGGTAATTCGCTAGAAATTGGTCAACCAATAACTTTTTTTTGTACAACGAGGTTAGGTTATGTTATTAATAAAATAACCTATAGGCTATTACTCATTATGGAAGAAAGGAATTACAGCGTCGTAACTAACGGTATTCGTAAATTTCGGACGATTGTCTCTGCCACTATCATGACACCTCAATTGGTGTAAAAGAGAAAGATGCCCCAAATATACGAACAGTGTGTGTGGAACATCGACTCACCCTCGCCTTGCGGCGAGTCGGCAGGCTGCTGCGCCGGCGCCAGCTCGAGCCGCAACCCGCCCAGGCACGCGCGCTCGTAGTGGAAGTGCGCGCACTCCTCCAGCTTGGGGAAGCGGCAAGCCGGCGGTGACGGTGGCTGCGAGGTTATCAAAACATCAAGCTGATTCTCGAGTGCTGTTAACTATTTGTGCGAATAACTAAACGCAATCGCAACCACAGATAATATATGGCAACTTATTCCTTCACAAAGCAAATTAGAGCTCGCATTACTATCAGACATAGAAGTTTTGGTGGCAATAACGTCAATGAAGTAGGGTAAATTTATCGATACTTTGAAATAAGTATCGATAAATTTGAGGATAAAAGTGACATTTCATATTAGTTATAAAGTTTACTGGATAATTGAAAATTAACTAAAATATAATGATTACCTACTAAACTATTATTACTTACTAAAATATATTGATGGGTATCAATGTTACCTATATACTTTTTAGGTTTTAAAATAAAAATAAAAATGAACCTTTACAACGAAATATGTTTCTTATAGTTATACCCCGTTATCTATCGCTCATTTTGGGGCAAACTAAAATAGTGATGTTACTTCAAATAATTAGTCGATTCATTTGTATATATATAAGTTATTAGGCAAACTAGGTGAAAGCCCGAGTGAAAACTGATTCATTTCTCTTTTTAATCAGATCGGAGGGAGTCAATTATAAATATCGAATATCGTAAATTATTGAATATCGTCAAATTGGATTCCGATTTTTGAAATAGTCACCTAGAAATCTTAATGGAGAATCTCATTCATTCTCTATGGTGACTATTTCAAAAATTGGACCCAAGATCTTTTGACATGTTATTGAGTCAGTAAGTCAACTTCATTTTATATCGACTTGATTATCGTAACTGCCCAATCACTTGCCCCTAAACTGAGCATAAGATAACGGGGTGTACTTATAGTCAATCGTTTTTGCCATGCAAACTAAACTGAAACCAAGAAGTTCATTACGTCATTTTCATTCAATCAATTAAGATCCTTATATTAATAATTAGTACTGTAATAACTGTAATAAGTACAACTTATCGATAAAATAATATCGTGTGGAAATCCCTAGATAAATATTATTCGTGCCACCAAAAGTTCTATGTCTGCTCATTATGCTTCACAAAATAACATATTAATAAAACTAACAACTAAATTATTTTTATAATTTTAAAATATTTTGCCTCCACGGTCGTCTAGTTTTTAAGTTGCAAAGAATTGCAAAGTATATGAGAGAATTAACTATTTGTTGTTGTTATTCTGTCCCATCAGCCAGGGGACAACTGAAGCATAGTTTGTTACAAAAAATAATTTTGTTACAATTTGAGTAGTTTCAAAAGGCTATCCTTGCAATGTATTTCGGAACCTCAGTAGGCTATAATGTGGATTTACTTAATGTATTCCTTATCACTAGATGTTTGTTTCTTGTCTCATTTTCACTGTATGGCAAAAAGTTTAAATTTTTTTTTAATTTGTTTTTACCTTTGCTAGTACTTTAACAGTACTATATCACTAAATGTTGTTAGGCTTGATATTTAAATAAAGGAAACTGTAAGTCTAGATTTAATGATAATATTGTTGTACTTCGATTTAACTATATGTGACTGTTTGTTTCTAATAAAATAAAATAAATAAATAAAAAATGTGGCACCGCGTTCTACTGACGCGCTTGGTAGGTGACCAGTTATGGAAGGGACGTATAGCTACCACAAATGTGTATGTTTTGTGTATCAGGTCCTTACATATGAAATTGAGGTTTTTTCGAACTAACTGTTTGACAAAACGCCAATTTAATAGTTAAGGACCCAATATTTAGATGCAATTAAACTGTGGTTTAAAGAGTGACTCAGGGGAATGTAACCATGGCAACGAGGGACACACATTCATCTATATGATTGAACTATATACGGATTTTCGAGCTCAATATGTACAAGATTCTAATCGGACAGACTTACCGTGTCGGCATCCGGGAAACCGCTCCCGGAGGGCACAGACTGGCTCATGGCGGAAGAGCCGGACATCGGAGCCAGGGATAAAGCCGTGAGCGACATCGACCCTGAAAACAAGAATATTATAAATAGGTTATCAAACATGTTATTTTATACAAGACTGACCAGCGTTTGACCTCAGTCACACCTTTTTTTTGTTGCTGTTTAAATGCGTTTACGCATGCCCCTCGGGCCCGGGGTAGGCCCATGATCACAAAACAGAAAAAACAGTAGAAGTGGCACAAGCGGTGATTAGTATGGGAACCGATGTCGCCAAAACGCACACCAGCTCACGCACAAACACAACAATTTCTGATAGGTGGTTGGCTCTGTCAACTTAATAAAAAAGTCATTTGTACCACGACTGGGTACGATAGTTCAAACTTTAACATAAGTGGCGTCTAGCGTCAAGTAGTGGAACTACAATAATTATGGCATAGCAATTTGACAATAGAAGTCAGGATTAGCGCATAAGTTCTTTCTCCCTTACACTTTTGTAGTCTTAGCAAGAGTGAGTAAGATACCATGTAGGTAGTACATCACGGTAGAAAGATGCCATAGTGATGTCGAAGTGTCGGTGTGATATCGATAAAAAATATATACGTGGGTAATGTATATAATTCATATTACAAAAATCATATTGATCTCTTATATATTATACTTATAGTACTAAGATGTATTAGATAACAAAATCAGTAGTGTAAGAGATCTCGAAATTAAACCAAAAATAAAGAGTATTGTATGATTTAGCTAGAAGAAAAAAAGAGTAAAGGGAGGTATTAAAACTTTGTTAGGATGAATTTGAATATAATAATGTATACACTGGAAATATTTTTCTAAAGTGTGACATAACAAAGGTACAATATAGTTAATTTAATCAGGTAAACGTTACATCAAGGTTGTTATTCAATATTTTTTAACGGAAAAAGGGGGTAACTAATTACATAATAACTGACCCCGCCTCATCACGGAAAGCCCCTGTTTCAGTATCCTTTATTAAGAAATGTACTACAACACTACACGGAAATCAGACTGTAGAAATATTGTGAACATATTTTTGAACTTTCTTCATTTGTATTCATCATCATCTTCCTTGAGTTGTCCCGGCATTATTCCCCGGATTACAGACAAACTAACCAAGAGAGTTGGCGTAGGTACTAGTTTATACAAAAGCGACAGCCATCTGACCTTCCAACCGAAGGTAAACTAGGCCTTATTGGGATTAGTCCTATTTCGTCACTGAAAAGCGCCTGATCAAATGATATTTCGTACATAAGTTCCGACAAACTCATCGATACAAGCAATACTTCGAAACCTCAGTCATATGGATAAATAAAATAATCGTAAAAAATATTAATAGAATTAAAACTTATGGGCCTCCTAAACAAATATCGATATTCAGAAACTCGGACACTTTCCTCGCACTAGTTCGAGTAGCGTACCACAAATGACATGTTCGAGAATGTTCTGCTGTTTGATGCTAGTTGGATTTCAACCTTATTTCTTAAGAGTAAAGTTGGAATTTATATTACGCGTACGAAAATATTTTTCCGAAGGAGAAATATGTCAATAAATTATTAAAATAATAATGAAATAAGATTAACTGATAGTAAATGATACCTTTGTGATCAAAATTTAAACACGATCTTTGGTTTACGTTCTCTAAAATAGCGAAATAAGCCATATTTCTATGATTATTGTCACTTTTCCTGCTGATCAGTTATGCTTAGCCGCTCGTGACTAACTGAGCGCAGTCTGTGGTACGACTGCGCGCTTCTGCGCGCACTGTTGCCACACGCGCCACGCCCACATCACACTTCTATAGTTTTTATTTTTCTGTGCCCATGATGGTAGTGAGGGAGTATGTGGGACTCTCCTCGCTGCTCCTCTTGCTAGCCAAGAGGAGGGGAGGAGAATACCCACTGACAACACGTCCGTCGTCCGTTAGGGGAGTGCCACTGGATCACGATCGCACTCGACGGTGACACTCCCAGGCAGCCCAGCCGGCAAAGCTCAGTCAAACCTAGGGTTGCCAACCGTCCGGCTATAAGCGGGAGGTCCCGTTTCTGGGATCCTAGAGCATGCGTCCCGCAAGGGGTCCACGCGGGACGCCGATTGTCCCGTTTTCTGAAGAAATGTACTACTGACGCGCTTGGTAGGTGACCCATTCTGGAAGGGACATTATAGCTTCTACAAATGTTTATGTTTTGTGTATTTAGATGCAATTAAACTGTTTGAAGTGACCCAGGGGAACGTAACCATGGCAACGAGGGACAAAGAAGAGTTGATTGATTTTCGATATTTAAATCGAAAGAAAAATAGAAAAAAATTACCCGCAGCGGGACTCGAACCCACAACCACTGGATCAGTACCCCAGTGCACTACCAACTGTGCTATACGAGTACCGCTTAGACTTGTCAAAGTATTAATATCGAAGATATTCGCTAGCAGACGTTTCTGCATAATAAAAAATAATTAAGAGTTTATTGATCTATCGTAAACTATTGAATTTTTGGTAAAGTTTAAAAGCCGGTGATAACCGGCTCGTATAGTTACATGTAGACTTACCCGGCGTCTCCCTCTTGGTGTCCACATCGTTGGGGGTGCGCGTGGAACTCCTTGACTCAGAGCTGAACCGCACAGACCTGAAGTCACACCAGCTCGGGTCACAAGCATCGCATGGTTTTATCTTATTTGGATAACAGAGTACAGTAGCCATCAATAGTACAATACATTGGAGGCCAGGAATATGAGGATTTCGGGCCAAGTGGGTATATAGTGATACAAGGCCGGGAATCCGTTTTCACGACGAGGCATGTATAGTGCTTCTCTCAAACATGCAATGAAATAAAAGAAATGCTTCGAAAAATTAAATTTGCAGAATCACAACTAACAATGAAATAGAAATGTATTAAAAATTAACATCAGCTGTTTGCCATGACTCGCGCCATCTTTGCCTCTGTATGGATAATCGTCGAAAAAAAGCCTAGGACTGCAAAGTTATATGAAATTCCATTTCTGTCCCTTTCAGTTGCCCAAAAAACCATACTTCCGAGTCTATTATAAGGAATGTAAACAAATACAAAAAAAAAATACAATATTTATTTCTTTAAAGTACACAAACAATGATTTAGGGGATGGAGCCGCCCGTAAAGATAATATTTCATTGCGTAATATTTCATTGCATGTTTGAGAAAAAATATTTGCATGCGCTTTATAATAGACGCGTTGTTAAGATATTTGTGAACTTGGCCACTCGGATATGTCTGATGGCGAGTAAGTGTAAAAGCTTTGATGCCAAAACATCTTATGCAAAAATGTGGTAGTCCACATGGAAAGGTACCTTATGGCGCTTGGCGCTTACGCTATTGTTAATGACGCTTCAATACTAATGCGACACTTTGTAACGTAAGCACTGAGCGCCATAACCACTCACATGTCCTGCGCAACTACGGTTGCGGATTTCAGTTCATTTTTGGAATCGCGGGCACTCAAGTAGATAAGGTACCTTTCCATGTGGACTACCACAAATGTCTCTTTCTTATGACGTTGTAACAAAGTTATAATTTAAGGTTGACTATCCATGTTGAAAAAATTCAAATAAATAGGATACAAAATGAATAATACCTATAAAGTAAAAATTGAAAAAAACCTATTGAAATTTATGCAAAGATATACAGTCAAGGTCAGAGATATAGATGAGATCAAAATACCATAATTTGTATTGCATCTTATTAAGCGAAGTTTACACTTGCAAGTTTTCTTGCAGCAAGTAGGGACGCAGCTATATGCAAAAATGTAACAGCGATATTCATCTCTCATTCTTTCTTATAGCTGCGTTCTTCCTTGCTGCAAGCAAACTTGTAAGTGTAAACCGGCCTTTACCTACATATTTTCCTTTTGGCACCTTGGTTGAGTCCATATCTTTGACCTCGACTGTACCGGACCATAAAATGTTCCCACCAAAAAAGGCGTAGAATAAATAAAAAATAAATTGATGGCAATCACAAAGTAATATTTCAATGTAAAAATAACAAATACACGATTTCTCAGGCTACCAAGTGGCAAAACGCCAGGAAGTTGATTCGCAGCGGGCTTGTGAAGAAAAAAAAATACCTGTGAAACCCAGAGCAGTGGGGCTCCGACTTATCGGTCTCCGCGAACGTGCGCGCCGCCAGCGACTGGCAGGACATCACGGAGCCGTGAGGGGAGCCCTGGAAAAAAAAAACAAATATTACATTATAGCCACAGATTCACTGACTGTTCGGTACCCTTACCATGAATTGTGACATTGAGGTTTTCGATAACGAGTATCGAGTTTTCTATCTGTGCATCTTGCTTGTACTATTATAGTGCGAACGAGATGCACAGATAGTAAACTCGATACTCGTTATCGAAAACGTCAATGCCACAACTCGGGGTACTGGTGCCGTCGCATTATGATCGACTCGATCGTTTTCCCGATGGAAAATAGTTAAGCACTTTGTAGACCGCGAGGACAATGTCGTTTTAGAAACGTCAGAGGTAATTATTAAAGTTAGGTCATTTTTAACAGACGTAAAAACCGGAGGAGGTTCTCAATTCGAATTTTTTTTTTTTTTGTAATAACGTGAAAAAACCATGGAAGTGGACGTTCGTCGCTGAAAGCGGTTTTTTTAAGGAACACTCAGTTCGATTCGCTTCTACCATCCTATTGCTGCTAAGGAATGGAATTCGCTCCCTTCGTCTGTATTCCCGGAAATATATTATTTCGGTCTTTTCAAGGCAAGAGTAAATAAGCTGTTACTGAACCAGGGTGCTACACCCTCGACCTAGTCGACACTTACCATCAGGTGCGACTGAGGTCAAACGCTGGTCAGTCTGGTATAACAAGTTACAGAACCAGACGTAAGGCACTGGTCCCACCGCGAGCTAGTAAGCTATGAGCTATCAGCTATTTCAAGGGACAAAAGATAAACGATAAATACATAAAAGAGACATATATGTCATAGCCGGGCGATCGTAGTTCATCGCCGAGCGACGAGCTATAAATATATATCTCTTTTATTTACACGGGAGCGATTATCTTTTGTCCCTTGAAATAGCTGATAGCTCATAGCTCGCGGTGGGACCAGTACCTATGACGGTCCACACTCATTGAGGGGCGACTTATCTAAAATTCTACAGATAAGTGTAGGAGTGAAAATGCGCGTTTATGATATTTTAACGAGACTTTATCTCGAGTGCTCCGGTTTCGAGTGGCTTCGTCGCGCGATAATGACCTAACACAACTACTTATAAAGTCGTCGTGTCACGATTGTAAGAATGTGGAAACAAGATGTAGCTAAGTGTCAACGTTTATATAGGGTAACTAAGGTTTTTGTTTTTGTCACATACTGGAACCACAAACTCTATAGATGGAAAAGTTAGCTTAAAGTCTATGTAGTAGTAACTTCTCTGTCGGAGTTCTATATTAAAATTTTGATGTAAGTTCCATATCAAATCTCTACGTAACTACATAGAAATGGTCCTTAACCCTTTAGTGCAGGGGTTCCCAAAGTGTGCGCCGCGGCGCCCTGGTGCGCCGTGGAAAGTTCAGAGGGGCGCCGTGGGTCGATCATCTATTATTATCTATCTACAACGACGATAGATTCATGTTCTGGATGTTTAATTTTCTTCGTACCTCTCTCTAACTAAACTAACCTAACCTGACTACTATTATTGTAGGTAATGTAGCTAATTATTTCTTTCTACTATATCTTTTTGAAATAGCTAGAACAGGGTGCCGTGAAAACATACTAATTTTGTAACTGCGCCGCAGGTTGAAAAAGACTGGGAATCCCTGCTTTAGTGCATACAGTATTAAAAAATGATACCGTTTATCAAATCTGAAGTGACACAACTCGTATTCAAACGAATGTAAATTATAGAATGTGTCATGTCTATACAGGGTGTCAAATGCTACATCTGTGATTGTACATAAGGCACTTTAGAAACAAATTGACTGAAACTTCATGCATCTAAGGGTTAAATTTTTCACTTAATATCGTGCTACAGAAAATCAAAATTCGTAAATTTTCGAAAGATTGTCTTTTTCAGTCTAGTTATGCAGTATTCGTCATGTTATTTAAATTCACACTCAAAACCCATAAGATAAATATCGATATAGAGTGATTAATACCGAAGTTTTTTTTTCTGAACACATATATAAGGCAAGAAAATCAGCGGGACTAACTTCTTTCAAACAGGAATAGATCAAACCTCAAAGTACAGGTTTATATGTGAAGTACTCAAAGGAAGTATATTATAGAGTTGAAACATGCGGGTGCGCAACAAGGATAGAACACACTCAATATGCCTGATACCAAGACACATTTAAAGATGGCTGCGATCATACCGTAGCTAGCCTACGTAATTTAGTCGGTTTCTCTGTTGCCCTCCAATACACGGTGGAGGGTGACAAATGCCTTTTCTTTTAGTATCCTATGTTCTTTCACATAGTTCATACTCCTCCATACCAAATTTCATCCCAATTCGTTCGCCGGTTTAAGTGTGAAGAGGTAACAGACAGAGTTACTTAGAGTTACTTTCGCATTCATAATATTAGTATGGAAGTATGGATATAGTGTATTACTACTTAAAAAACCCGGACCCGGACCCGGACCCGGGTATGTCCTTAAACTACGTCCGAAAATGAGAGGTAGGGCACAGCGAAGTACCATCACGCTCGAGTCTGGAGAAGCCCAACTGGGTAAGTACCTCCTCCTTACAGAAGACCACAGCCATAATAGCACTGCTACCTTTCAGGTATGTAGTGTTGTTTTCCTGATGGTGAGTAAGGTTCCCAGAACTCCAACCCCCCTTAAAGGTCGGCAACGCGCTTTTGACTCCCCTGGTGTTGCGAGTGCCCATGGGCGACGGTAATTGCTTACCATAAGGCAATCCGTCTGCTCGTTTGCCACCTTATGTCATAAAAAAAAAAAAAAAAAAACAAAGCAAAAACAAATATTTAATACAAAAACAATATGATTTGTTCTTAGTTGCGTAAACAATAATTTATTACTTCACGTTTCAAGTTTGGGCAGAATACATTTCTCTTCCCGCATTTTACAGCTACAATAAAAGTCGGCGAAGTAGGTCAGTTCTCTATTTCATGTCTCGTAAACATTGTAAGTTGTAGAATGGAGCCATAGAGCATTGCATAAACTTTTATAATACATTGTGCAACGAGGATGGTAAGTAAGGTATAGTAAACGCGAGTCTATTAGAAGCCCGACGACGAAGTCGGAGGGCTTTTAATGACTCAAGTTTGTTATACACTTACCACCCGTGGTACACACAATGTTTTTCATCACATTTGCGAGGAAATAAAATAAATTCGTTGGTAAAATATTAGTTAGTACTTATGTAGGCTTAAAATCAAAATACACTTTGAAAACTACAATCAGACCGCATCCACTAAAAAAGATTGTCAACAATGTCAACTTTTGCAATGTCTTCCACAGATAATGTTAACAACTGCGTTTTGTTTTCGAATTTGACAGATCATCCTGCCAAATAGTATCAATTATCAAAATCAAATATAAAACAATTATTTTTAATAAATACTAAACATTAAATTGCAGTCAAATAGAATATAAAGATATGTTTTATACATATTAAAAGTTGGTTGTAGCAAACTTTTGAAGATATGAAATACACCTTGCCTGTTTGGAAACATCCTCAGTCCGAAGTGAAGTATGAGTTCTATATATTTTTAAAACTAAACTTAACAGCCCGTGTGAGCTAAATCGGCTATAACTGCTCTGTACTCTCGCAAGTAACAACGCCATTGACGAGCAAGTGTGATGAAAAATTTATTCCTTTACATGTCTTATTTTTATATACAAGCTTTTATATAACTTGCTATGTAAAATCAGTGGTACCCTGGTACTGACGCAATCAGATGTGTTAGAGCTGTGGAGGTGGTCATAAATATCTGAGCGCCTCTATTGTCAAGGCGATAAAGTGCATGTTCAGATATTTGTGACCTTTTTTACTTCTACTTGTAATCATAACTATTTTACATTGTATTCTGTATTTATCGATATACATATGTATAATCGGTAGGCGATAAACGAGAAGTCCCTATGACAGCTCAAAAATGCTACCAGAATTCCGATGATTAATAATAAGGTCCAACAATGTACAACTAAAAGTGTTGTTGTTAGTACCAGGGTCCAGTCAGTGTTAGAGTTGCAAAGTTACCGTACTTTCAATATTTCAGCGACATTTTTGTTAAATGACCGGACATTTTCGACACATATTCACTCGTTGGACATTAATTTTTCAATTTGACGTTCTATCATAATAAGTAAGTATACAGTATATATTTTTTAACATAATTTATAAACATATAACCTAAATACTAAACACTTCCGTTCCTCGTCGTTTCCGATGCAAAGGTGCCGATAACACTCGCGGTATTACCGCGCTGGATAGCTATATGGACCCCCTTTACACAAATAAATAAATATTTCGGGACAATCTTACACAAATCGATCTAGTACTACGGTAAGCTCAGTAAGGCTTGTGTTGTAGGTACTAGACGACGATATATATAATAGACAGATAAATATAAATACTTAAATACATAGAAAACACCTATGACTCAGGAACAAATATCTGTGCTCATCACACAAATAAATGTCCTGACTGGGAATCGAACCCAGGACCTTCGGCTTCATAGGCAGGGTCACTACCCTTTAGGCCAGACCGGTCGCCAATACACGATATTTTTCAATTGTATTAGTTAAGTAACATTTTAAAACAATCTATGACAGTTATTGTGACGAAATCGAAATCACGGCATCGTCATACTCTTCTGGCCGCTCTGACCACTGTTATTTTGATTCTTTAGAATTTAACAATACTATTGTGATGCCAGATGAATCAGAAGACGAAGAATATTAGGTTTTAATGTTATCATGTTCATGAATAAGTTTTAAGGCTTGGTCACATAGTGTGCGTTTTGTGGCGTGGCGCAGCTGCCGTCCGAATGTGTGCCTTGTCTCGTTACATTAGCGACATCGCTGTCACGCCCCGCTGCGCCACGCTCTCAAAACGCGCCTATCTGCCCAAGCCTTTATGCCATAAATTACATTTTTGACACCCGTTTCCGCCATTTAACACATTCAGCCCCGACGACACAACGTCTGTGATCTCATTAAACCTTCTCCAATGCCAGTGACACAACGTCTGTGATCACAAAATATCGAACTTATATGCCAGTGACACGTACTTATTTGTTGTGTCTAAGAAGATCGTTCTGCTATGCCGACGTCTCGTCTGTTCAAATAAATTTACCGCCAAAGCCGGCGACACAACATTTGTATTCAAAACGTTCGTATTCCTATACCACTGGCATAGGAGTAAAGCCCGTTTCACATCAAGCGCGGGCGCGTGTCAACGCGGGCCCGCGGCGGACCGGCGGGCCCGCGGCGGGCCCGCGCCGCGATTGTTCAGCTAGTTTTAAATGAACGCCTTCACACAGCGGCGGGCGCGGGCGTGCGCGGGTCCGCGCCACACGCACCCGCCCGCGCCCGCCGCTGTGTGAAGGCGTTCATTTAAAACTAGCTGAACAATCGCGGCGCGGGCCCGCCGCGGGCCCGCCGCGGGTCCGCCGCGGGCCTGCGTTGACACGCGCCCGCGCTTGATGTGAAACGGGCTTAAGAACTTGACTTATGACAGCGGCATAGGAGTAAAAGTAATCGTATAATCCCAGTGGCATGCTCCGAGTGATAGAGATAATTTCTACCGGCATATTGCAAGCATTTAGTAAAACAGTACCGGGGGCGAACGGGTTAAGATTTGAATTTCGAATTCCAGTTTCATCGATAGGCCGTGTCGCACTGCTGTCGCTAACCAACAGCCATTTCTCTACTCGTGCGCAGATAAATTTGAAGCATCACCCGTTTATCTACTTCTGTTTCTAAGCATATCACACAGACGTTACGTCTAATAGGAACTCACGGATGTTAGTCTAATCTCTATTCAGCTTTAGCGGCAAGTTCTAATTAATTAATTAGTATGAGGAACGCGTCATCCGCGCAGAATGAATCATGCATTGTCGCGCACTCATTGTTTACCAGATGTTTTGTTTAGCCTATTAGTAGTACAACTGGGATTGTAATTTGAATAGCACATACTTTGCCGCGAATAGCTATACTCGTAAATTTGCAAAGATTGTCTCTGCTAATGTAGTGACGCCGTGTGATCTTAAACTCAAACGTTTTCAGTAAACCACAAGGGCATTTTCACACGTCGAGTATAAAAGAAGAAGTATAAAAACTACACCGGTTCTAAACCTACACCTCTGGCCCGATAATAGAATAGAATAGAATATATTTATTGACAAACTGTGTGTGTACAGTCAGCGTCATATAGTTCGTAGCATTCAAAGTAATCAAATAGTTCGGTACACCATACTAATTCTATGGTGTACCGAACTTTTTGAGTACTTTGGATGCTACCAACTATATGACGCTGACTGTACAAGCATTTTGACTTTCATAACCGATCGGCAATAAACTGGGCGGGACTTATTTTTTTCAAAACGGTATTACAAAAGATATCTTGATCATGCCGGATGACTAGAATAGCACTACCCCATCTCCCGCGGATGTACGACAGAGGCGACAAAGGGAAAAATCCTACGGACGGGCAGCGTCCGTCGAAACCTAATCTACAGCCACTGCGGTCGCCAACCCCCCTGCTAAGCGTGGCGATTATGGCAACTACCCCCAAGATGATACAAGTCATATTATATGCATTATATGCATACGGCTGAAATGTATGATATATGTACGTAATGTAATCTAATGACGTCTATAGGTTGTAGTACATTATATTATAGCGGCATAGCATCAGCAACGACAAAGCTGCACCATTGCACCGCCTCAAATCCCAATAACGGCATTTATTTGTGTGATGACGTATATAACATATTATACCACGCGGGATAAAATAGAAAAAAAATTACAAGTCTAAGCGGTACTCGTATAGCACTATTGGTAATGCACTGTGCTAGTGATCCAGTGGTTGTGGGTTCGAGAGTCCCGCTGCGAGTCAAAATTTTTCTATCTTTCTTTCGATTTAAATATCGAAGATATTCGCTAGCAGAAATTTCTGCATAATAAAAAATAATCGACTCCATAGTTTTTTTTTCATCTTACCATGCGCTAGAAAATCCGAGACTTGATTATAAGGCCAAATTCATAAGTCATAAGACTGTTAGAGGCAATAAACGCATTGCCCACAGTCAAGGTGAAAGACATCTACACGGCCAAAACGCTAAAACATGTATACATGCACCTTATTGCCTCAATAATAAGGTACTTTATTAAACGTATGAATCATTTATTAACCATTATCGACCTTAACCAAAACGTGGGTGTTGGTGTCGTATGTTAATATAAACTACTACGCATCAACCGGAGTATCTGGACTCGGGCCGCCCCCGTAAGCAGCATGAGGGATTTTGTCATAATCGTCACGCTTGGCAGGCGGGTTGGCGACCATTTTTAGACACGCTATCTGGAAGGTTCATTTAAGAAAAGAACAGTTTGACTAATAGCTAATCTAGCCAGTAGCTGTAGGTGTATAAAGTAGCTTTTATGAGAGGCATGACACAGGTATGGCACAGCGTAGTGCCATCACGCTTGAGTATGGAGAAGCCAAACTGCGGAAGTACCTCTTTGTTACAGAAGACCACAGCCATAATAGCACTGCTACCTTTCAGGTATGCAGTTCCTGATGGTGAGTAAGGTTCCCAGAGCTCCCTGCTTATCATCAGGCAATCCGTCTAGTCGTTTACCAACTTCGTCATAAAAAAAAAGCCTCAGCGCCCTCCCCGAAATGTACTGAGTTTAGATACTGCTATAATACAGCTGTAATAATTTAGTTGGCATATCGAAGTGCTGGAGTAGAAAATCTAATTAATGACACATACCTAACCCGCCCAGAGTGGCGTGTGCCGCCGACGCATAAGGAAAACTTAAATAACTTAATATACCAATAAATTGTAGAGACTCATCAACATACTCACGTCATTACTACTCATGACATGGTTATCAGTAAACAACACAATTCTTGAAATATTTACTTAATAGCATACAAGCCGGTATAATTAGAACATTGCTTGCGACATGTTTTTCTCAATAAGTCGCATGTCGACTAGTATTCGACATAAGGTCAATTCACACAGAGCGCAGGTGCGGGTCGGGCGCGTGTCAATGCGGACCCGCGGCGGGCCCGCGGCGCGATTGTTCAGCTAGTTTTAAATGAACACCTTCACACAACCGGCGGGCGCGGGCGTGCGCGAGCGGGTGCGTGTGGCGCGGGCGGTGTGTGAAGGTGTTCATTTAAAACTAGCTGAACAATCGCCGCGAGCCTGTCGCGGGTCCGCGTTGACACGCGCCCGACCCGCGCCCGCCTGTGAGTGAAACGAGCATTATAAAGGTTGCTCTCCACAATGGGCAATCATGGCCGCGCGTAAGGGACGCAGTTATTCGACGGAACGAGACCGCAATATCGTTTGCTCTCTCTAACGCATAGCTGTGTCTCTATAATGACCCATGATGGCCCATTGTGTAGTGGAGCCTTAAAACGTGACTTACCCGCTTCTATACAATTAATAAGCTTCTATACAACTATCGTGAGATTCAACAAATCTTACGACAGTTATATATTTTTTTACACAGCGACGGTGGCAAACAAGCCTACGGCCCGCCTCACGGCCAGCAGTTACTGTAGCCTATGGACGCCTGCAACTCCAGAGGATTCACATGGGCGTCGCCTACTCTTTAAAACCTATGTACACACCCTCCTAAGCAGTACTCGAATAGCACAATTGGTAGTGCACTGGGCTAGACAGTGTGGGTTCGAGTCCCGCCATGAGTCAATTTTTTTTCGATTTAAATATCGAAGATATTCGCTATTTATGCACTAAATAATTAGGCTCATGGTTAGAATGCTAAGGTAAAATTTAATTAATTACACCTTACAACCACGGCGGGTTCCTTTTTTGCTCAGAGGTTGTGCCTGGTGTAGCAGCTCAGAGGGGTAAACCCTCCAGTATTTTAGTTTCTATGCCTGAGGCAGGGGATTTGGGGAAGGTTTTTTTTTTTATATTTACAGTATGTTTTTGGTATTAAAGTTTAGACTTTCTCTAAATCTCTGATAAAACTAATTTTATCAGAGATTTTGAGAAACTAATATTTTTAAAAAGTTATTTTTTGATCTGGGTTGTAGACAAATAAACTTTGATAGACATTTATGGCTATTGCTATAAACAAAATGTTTTTTAAGTATTATTAGTATTAAATTACAAACATATAGGCAAATTACATTCCACTGGCACTATATTAAGTTATATTTCTAATTTAAAGTATAATGGCACTTCTTTAACCCTTTAACACCCAAAAGTTACTGTGGTCGTCCGTTCAAGCCTCATTCCGGTTCGAATGTCCTAATGATTCTTGTTAAGAAAAAAATACAAAAAAACTATGTTGTTGGGTGGTCATTTTTGCATTGAAATTTTGAAGTTGCCCTATAAAGGGTTAATACTATTTAATTACTGGTTCTAAATAAACTGAAACACATACACATACTACCATAAATCACAACATCTGGCTGTTTATACTAATCACAAGCATGAGGAAACATGCAATTAAAAAAATTGTAAAAATGGCCTGGACAGACCGGATGTTTAAAATGGACTCAGTAAATTCACTTAGAGGTAGACACAAAAAAACGGTTATTCAAAACGGGCATGACCTTATTGTTAATTTGAAAAAAAAAACAATAAATAAAACTACAACATACAAGCAACACCAACAGCTACGGCTCACATTCTGTCCGCACAGGTACCAGCTCTCGGAGCAAACCCCGAAAACCCTCCTCATATCCTCGCCATATTTGAATACATAACTTTTTAATTTTTTACTGCACACGTCAAACTATGGTAGTATTTCCCGCTTTTTAGTTTTTTCTTAACGACTGAATGCTAGGATTATAAAAATAGTCTATAGAAATCTTATTACAAGCTCACAGCCACTTAAACTTACACTGTTTTTTTAATATTGGATTGTTTATTTATTTAATCTATTTTTGGCACTAAACTAGGACAATTTTGTACTTCAAGTTGGCACAGATAAAATCGAAAGCAGAATGCACTGATCACGTTTATTTACGCTTCGGCGAGCGTACAGAATTGTATCAAACGGTTACAAATGATAAAAAACGCATACTACAGTTCATTTCGGCACTAAAAACAATATTTAACGTTAAACTGGGCTACAAAACAAAAATAGAAATCAGAATTTTGTACACGGCACATATTTGACAACATTGCACTTTTCACACTTCTACGACAACTGTCGCGAGTAAATTAACGGTTAAATTAATTCAACGACAGTAATATTTCTTCTTTTTAACGTTTTCTCGTAAAATAAACGCATAATTGCAAATCAAGAAATATAATTCGATTTGACAGCGCCCCGCCTCCCGCCCCGCGCGCTGCGGTCGATCGCGGTGTTGCCGGCGCTGACAATTTACCCTACAGCGGGGTAATTTACTTAGCTGTATAGATAAACATGCATAAAAAGCCCTTTTGTATTCTAATAATATTTTTTGTCAGTACTATATTTATTACTAATGGTTAAAATAATACCTGACAAATATTATTCGTTTACTTTAGCGTTAAAATTTAATACTCATTATTATAGCCCTACAGCGAATCGATACCGATTAAGAAGTTATTATTTTTTAATTTTATATTACTTTTCCTTCTTCGTTTTACCGTGAATATGAAGATCGCAATAATAGCGGTCCCTACCGCTAGCATTAGCATCTAATTTTTCTATAAATTAGTTTTCTTATCTGTCAGATAATATCTCTATTCTATTCTAGCTAATTTGCAAAGATAAAACAGCCATAGTTTAGAAAAAAACTTGCACCTATACTTTTTCTGAAACTATTAATGTTTTTTTTTTTTATAATAAATTGCATAGTGAGACATTAGTAGCTTGAATAACATTTAAATGTTTAAAAACCAACTGAATAGAAACATTAGTTAGTATACTAAACATCGGCTTCCTCTGGCAATCAACAAAACCCGGATTACTCATCGGTACATTAGTAAAAACCATAATTGGGCCAATAACGGAGGGCCCCTAACATTGGTCGCGAATTTTTTAACTGTAATAATTTGATGTATGTGTTTGTGTCCCCGGCTTGTACCAATGATTTTTCGGAAATTCCGTACGAAATATCATTTGATACTTACCAGTCGAAGGAACACATAGTGAGGAAACCGGACTAATCCCTAGGCCTAGTCTACTTTCTGGGTCGGGAGGTTACAGGGCAGTCGCTTTCGTAGAACAAGTGTCGACGCCAAATCATGGGATTAGTTGCCAAGCGGATCCATGAGGCAGGCCTACCTGCCTCATGGGGCCATGGCAAAATGCCGGAACAACGCCAGGAAGATGATGATGATAATAATTTGATGTTCAAGTTTAAGGTGTAAGTAGGTACGAAATACGTTAACAAAAAAAAATCCGAAGGCGATTTGAAGATCTATATGAAATTCGCGCGTAAATTACACTTATTATTTTTATGGCCTGATAACAAGACCTTTAAGTCAAATATTTGTCTTTGGATACCACCTTTTAGGAAATTATAAATAGAAATGAAAATAATAATATTTTATTATTCCTTATAAATAATTTATAACTATTAATTTTTCATTGCTTTCATTGCAAATCTATATTTCACATTTGCAGCCACTCAAAAGTTATCTAAAAGAGATCCCTCATTAGCGGTATGATGCGGTATGCGCCTGTTGTTTATTTGTAATCATAATTATTTTACAACGTAGTCTGTATTTATCGATATACATATGTATAATCGGTAGTCGATAAACGAAGTCCCTATGGCAGCTCAGAACAGAATTCCGATGACTGGTAAGTACGCTTAAATCTACTCAACTACGCGTGACTACGCAAAGGATTACCGTCACTAGCGAATAATAAAAAATATAGTTATTTATATTTCATCATAAATTTCCTATATTTATTGTTAATTGCTTTTGCAACATTCATTTTTCATCTCTTTCCTCGATGTGGAAAACGCATTCGTTTGACTAAATTATATTTAACATTAGTATCATCTAAAAATGTTTAATACGAGTTACGGCCATTTTTTTTTCCCTATTTTTATTTAAGTAGGTTAAGTTGTTAGAATTTTTTATATACTTTATCATGTTTTTATTGCTTATGTAAATATATAGACATATAATAAATAGTACCTAGTAACTTTGAATATACAAATTCAAAATAAATTTAAGCTAATATTGTCCCACATACGAGTATGATTACTTTTATCTGGCAATATTATTTCGTGAGAAATTGCCATTACTACAACCCGCGCATAGATAACTCAAGTCAGCGGCGAAAACTGGAACTAATCCTATGACACTTACTGACGCGACACTAGCGCCACTGTCTAGAGCAAAGGCCATGCCAGGATAAGCTAAGAGAATCTGCCCCCAGCGAGTTTTGGTTTGTAATTTTTTTTGATGATGTAGCTTTGTATTAGTAGCAAGTATGCAAAATATCAGCCCCCGAAATGTTACAGATTTTGGTAAAAAAAAAAAAAAAAATTATCTTTCTTCCATATCCTTTTTTCTACCCAGCCGATTTTGACGTGCTTCTAATATATTGAGCATACAGTAAAGGTGATTATGCGACATTAATTATAGGACACATTGCCTTACAAAAAAAATTACAAAAACAAAAATACTTTTTTTTCTTTTTTGTACTTTTACGTCAGCGACACCTCCAAGTTTTTCACTAAAGCTAGCCTCTTTAATAAGCTACGAAATGAATGTATTAACATAATTTTACCAGGGGTATAACGGGGTGTTTTTTTTAATTGAATTCATCACCGTACATTTTCTTTACCCGCTCATTATTAAAATTAATCGATTAAAAACTCTTTAGAGAAACTTGTATGTTTATAATGAGCACTGGCCACTTGAAAAAAAAAATTAAAAAGTATTGATTCCTTTGAACATACAAGTTTCTCTAATAGTACATTACTGCAGCCGCCGGGAAAAAGGGGGTTGAAGGCTGAGTTGTATATATAGTATACGATAGTATACGAAGCCTTCTAGACCCTTTCACAGCTAGGCATGTATAGTGCTTTTCTCAAACTAATGCAATGAAATAAATAAAAAAATACCACTGAACAAAACAGCTTCACGACATAAGTTTTTTAATTTTCCCTCCAATCCCGCTTTGTAGTATTTTTGCCTTCGATGTAATAATTAATGACTATCATAAATAGTCTGGCTATAATTACTATATACAACATTTAGAAAAACCACCAAAAAAGAATGCACTTACCTTTTAAATGATGGCGCTACGGCATCTGCCTTTGGCGGTACACAATAACAAAATATAGATAAATAAAACCGGGCCCGGTTAGATTATTCAATTTTTATACACCCGTAACACTATATCTAAGTCACAAAAGTATTGAATCACGCCATTTACCACTATTTAGTCTTAATAAACAGAGTTTTACACGCCGAGAAACTTTTCCATTCCGCCATTATTAAAACAAGTAAAAGTGTCCTGTGATTGGTTGAGTCAAAAATGCGTTCAAAAACGCGCATGCGTGGAGTAGTGTTTGGTGTTGCCAATACAATTTTAAAATTGAGAGCATGAATAATAAATATAATAATGTAATAACCTGATGATATGAATATTCAATTACATGATAAATTAAATAAATCTCTTCATACCATTTCGTCTGAAATAAGCGAGATTATTTTTTAGCCCGCTAATCATTTAGTCACTAAAAATGATAAAAAAATATAACTCAGCTGTTTGAACAGGCTTCATGAACACAGACGCCAGGTATACATAAAAATTAAAAAAAAAAACTACTTCCCGGCCTAGGCCTTCAATTTTATATGAAATTCGTTACCTGTACTCTGGAGTCGATCCGCCCTAAACGTGATACTTCGAAGCCTATTATGACGCACGTAACGAAGACATTTCATTGCATGTTTGAGAAAAGAGTTTTTAATCGATTAATTTTAATAATGAGCGGGTAAAGAAAATGTACGGTGATGAATTCAATTAAAAAAAACACCCCGTTATACCCCTGGTAAAATTATGTTAATACATTCATTTCGTAGCTTATTAAAGAGGCTAGCTTTAGTGAAAAACTTGGAGGTGTCGCTGACGTAAAAGTACAAAAAAGAAAAAAAAGTATTTTTGTTTTTGTAATTTTTTTTTTTTTTTGTAAGGCAATGTGTCCTATAATTAATGTCGCATAATCACCTTTACTGTATGCTCAATATATTAGAAGCACGTCAAAATCGGCTCGGTAGAAAAAAAGATATTGAAGAAAGATCATATTTTGTTTTTTTTTTTTTTTACCAAAATCTGTAACATTTCGGGGGCTGATATTTTGCATACTTGCTACTAATACAAAGCTACATCATCAAAAAAAATTACAAACCAAAACTCGCTGGGGGCAGATTCTCTTAGCTTATCCTGGCATGGCCTTTAACCTTGTGATACTAATCCTGTTTCAATTGACGTACTTACTTACGAATGCTCGTATTTGAATGGAATGTGTGTTTCGAAATTAAACTTTAAGTCTAGTAACGTAAAGTTCAAAATAGTATAAATGATCGCAAGCAGATAACTATTTACAACAACAACGCCGTTGAGATCTCGTCAATTTCCGTTTTAAAAAAAGTTTTATTACCAACTTCTGTAGACTAACATAGTAGATCCTATCGCTTAGTATTAAGGATGTAATTCGTGTGAACCGACTGTATTGTTTAAGGAAGTAATAGCTATCTTTCATCAATAGATATTATGCAAAGTTAATGTTTATTTACTTCTCTTTCCGAAGCTACACTAGGTTAGTTATAAAATTTTATTCATTTATTGAAATTATGTATTAGATGAAAGTTATATTTGGCATAGATTTCGTAAGTTATGAATTGCCGACATTCCTGACTGTTGTACTGTACAGTTGCCATCAGATATATCGGAGCTGCGGAGGTGGTCACAAATATCTGAGCATGCACTTTATCGCCTTGACAATTGGCGTTGTACAGATATTTGTGACCACCTCCACAGCTCCGATGTATCTGACGGCGAATGTACAGTCAGCAGAAGTAAAGCCAAGAATGTAATTAACTAATTAGATTCCATCAAATCTACAAATAAATATCATTGTCAGAAATGACGTCCGCCATCTTGGACAGACAATGTGCGGGTAGTTTCAAAAACATGGTCATGTACCCGTGATTACACCTCGTCTTCCCTTACAAGTTTATTTCGAATTACTTCAAAACTTGGTAATTTCCGCGTTTTACACTATACTACACTGTCTGTTACAAATTACCAAGGATCGGACAAACGCCCGTCATTTTGAAAACATAACCCTGTTCCGCACAACGGAGACTTCATTATATTGTAAAATATTATTATATTAAACTTTTTTTATAAGAATACATTCAGCGACAATAAAATTAATGAATGTATCTGGAATGGATGTTGTTATGTGAAAAATTCACTGTCGTGATCCAAAAAGAATGACTTTTTGTTCGGTCTTTTCACTTGTGCGATCATTGGATGATGTGATTGAATTCAAGTCGGATAAAATAACAATTAATGGATAAACAATATAAAATATAATATATGTATTAGTGTCTCAAGGAAGTCTCCGTTGTGCGGAACAGGGTTATGTTTTCAAAATGACGGGCGTTTGTCCGATCCTTGCAAATTACATAGTAATTAATTCAAGCGTTCGTAGTGCCTATCGCGAAAATAGAAAATTTCGAGCATATTTACCCCAATGAAGGTGAGAGACAAATGTTCGAAATTTGAGATTTTATGTTTTGTTTTATGTTCTTTGTTTTTATTTTATGTTCGCGGTAAGCCCTCAAGAACAACTATCGAATTCAAAACTAAAGTATTAATTAGTAAAATTAGGACATATTTTCGAGACAAAAGTTCTCACAAAAATCTTAAATATAGTTTTTTTTTTAAATCGTCAGTGACAGATTGCCGGTTATTGTGACCTAGGAGCTTGGAGGAATAATGACTGGAGAACGCATCCGCGAGCGCCAGTAACGGACAAATATCTTTGTCTTGCTTTTGTAGCCCACAATGTAACAATTCACTATATTTTTTTCATCACACTTGCTCGTCAATGGCGTTGTTACTTGCGAGAGTACAGAGCAGTTATAGCCGATTTAGCTCACACGGGCTGTTAAGTTTAGTTTTAAAAATATACAGAACCTAACTTCACTTGGACTGAGGATGTTTCCAAACAGCCAAGGTGTATTTCATATCTTCAAAAGTTTGGTACAACCAACTTTTAATATGTATAAAACATATCGTTATATTAAATTTGACTGCAATTTAATGTTTAGTATTTATTAAAAATAATTGTTTTATATTTGATTTTGATAATTGATACTATTTGGCAAGATGATCTGTCAACTTCGAAAACAAAACGCAGTTGTTAACATTATCTGTGGAAGACATTGAAAAAAATTGACATTGTTGACAATCTTTTATAGTGGATGCGGTCTGATAGGTAAAACTACACTACACTAGTAACTAATATTTTACCAACGAATTTATTTTATTTCCTCGCAAATGTGATGAAAAACATTGTATGTACCACGGGTGGTAAGTGTATAACAAACTTGAGTCATTAAAAGCCCTCCGACTTCGTCGTCGGGCTTCTAATAGACTCGCGTTTACTATACCTTACTTACCATCCTCGTTGCACAATGTACTATACTTTACAGGACATTCATTATATTATAACAAAAATATTAGCTTATTTTGTATTAATTACCGCAACTTTGGTTAGAAATCTCAAGAAAACTCCAATTCTATTTATTTGTTCCCCTCCAACTTTGACAGTTCTGATTGGAGGTGAACAAAAATATGTGAGACTATGACAAGGACGGACGAAAATAGCGCCGTCTCTGTGATACCTATTTAAAGTTACATAAGACCATCCCTTTCGATCGTTGTGTTATTATTAGCACGCTCCGTCTAGTTAAATGGTATGTCTAATATGTCTTAACACGATTTTATTGTTAAGAGAATAAGAGCGATTCAAGATTATTCTGAACACTTCGTCCGTTTACCGATTTCTGCTGCTAACTCATCATCATCATCATCATCATGTCAGCCGAAAGACGTCCACTGCTGGACATAGGCCTCCCCCAGAACCACCCAAGAAGACCGATCCTGCGCCTTCCACATCCAGCGGTATCCCGCGACTCTAACTAGGTCGTCGGTCCATCTTGTGGGAGGCCTACCTACGCTGCGTCTTCCAGTTCGTGGTCGCCACTCCAGAACCTTTCCGCCCCACCGGCCATCGGTTCTGCGTGCAATGTGCCCTGCCCACTGCCACTTAAGTTTGGCGATTCGGAGGGCTATATCGGTGACTTTGGTTCTACTGCGGATAAAATCATTCCTGATGAGATCACGCAGAGACACTCCCAGCATAGCCCTCTCCATTGCTCTTTGGGTGACTTTGAGCCTTCTGCTAACTATAACAATGTTTCTTTATAGTAATGTTTGTCAAAAAATCCAATCATTCTATAAATCGTCGTCCTAATTCTAAAATCCACCAGGCATAAACTTCGTTACAGCACCTGCGGCGCTACCGCGAACAACGACATTCGTAAATTTCGGGCGATTGTCCCTGTCACTCTCATGACACGTTTATTGGAGTAAAAGAGAAAGATTCCCGAAATATACGAACTTCGATGTTCGCGGTACCGCTCCTAGTGTAAGTTTGGTACTTTTGACGACAATGGAATCGTCTCGCTCTCGATGTGGACCTCCCAAGACAACAGGACACGATAAAATAAACAAAACAACGGTGCCATCTGGCGACCATGCGGCGCGCGGCGGTGTGACCGAGTGTGACGCAACCGAGCGGCCATTTTTTTTTTTATGACATAAGGTGGCAAACGAGCAGACGGATTGCCTGATGGTAAGCAATTACCGTCGCCCATGGGCACCCGCAACACCAGGGGAGTCACAAGCGCGTTGCCGACCTTTAAGGGGGGTTGGAGCTCTGGGAACCTTACTCACCATCAGGAACACAACACTGCATACCTGAAAGGTAGCAGTGCTATTATGGCTGTGGTCTTCCGTAAGGAGGAGGTACTTCCCCAGTTGGGCTTCTCCAGACTCGAGCGTGATGGTACTTCGCTGTGCCCTACCTCTCATTGTCGGACGTGGTTTAAACTTGTACGTTGCGTGCAAGTTCATGGTAAACGGCCACCTCTGTTTATGATCGAGTCAGACATCGGAATAATCATATAATCTATGAATATAGAGACCTTATTGTCGATGGCGCTTATGTCGTTGTTTAAGGCGATACAATACAAACGCAACGCGATTCGACGTAAGTGCCATCTTCAATAAGGTCCCTTTTACTAGATTAATATCAGTCATCATAATTTTAGCCATAAATCGTCTATTCCAGCAGTTTCCAGCAGCAGTTGTATCATTTTCGTTGCCATAGTCGCCACGCTTACAGGCGGGTTGGCAATCGCAGTGGGTTGGACTCTGCTGTCCACTCGCGGGTTTTTCCCCCTTAGTCGCGTCCACGACACCCGCAGTAGGAGATGGGGTGGTGCTGTGCCAGTCAGCCGGTACCACACGGAACAGAGTTATTTATATGGGAAACTCTAACGACATGGTGACATTTTGTTACGTTAGAAACTTACACTCAGTACCCTTACCACGAGTTGTGACATTGAGGTTTTCGATAACGAGTATCGAGTTTACTATCTGTGCATCTCGCTTGTACTATTTTAGTGCGAACGAGATGCACAGATAGTAAACTCGATACTCGTTATCGAAAATCTCAATGTCACAACTCATGGTAAGGGTACAGTACCCTAACCATGATGAGTAATACTCCTCGTTATCGAAAATCTCAATATATCGAGTTTACTATCTGTGCATCTGTGCATCTCGCTTGTACTATTTTAGTGCGAACGAGATTTCAGCGGCGCTACCGCGAACAACGATATTCGTAAATTTCGGACGATTGTCTCTTGACTTTGACTCTCGTGACACGTTATTTGGAGGAAAAGAGAAAGATGCCCGAAATATACGAACTTCGATGTTCGCGGTACCGCTCCTTTATCGAAAAGTATAGAGTAACGTTAGGACCAAAATATATAAAACTGTACCTTTACCATGACTTGTGACATTGACGTTTTCGATAACGAGTAACGAGTTTACTATCTGTGCATCTCGCTTGTACTATTTCAGTGCGAACGAGATACACACACACAGACAGTAAAACTCGTTATCGAAAACCTAAATGTCACAACTCATGGTAAGGGTACAACCACAAAATAGACAGATACAGAAATCAATCTCCATACAAAGCGCGCTCGATCAACGCACACATAGACACTGCTCACAGACACGATATCTCGGACCAGTTCGGACCACACCACTGCAAGCGTGAGTGCCATCCGAAAGAAAAACGAAGATATTTTTCTCCCATACAATCTTTATCAACTCGAAAAAACAATAAGCGCCGCAGGATTTCTTACATCTTACGCGTTTTGGTAAAATGGTCTCTGCTATCATCGTTCGAGAAAGGCGGAAGCGACGCAGGATTTCATACATCTTTCGCTTCTTTGCGAGTACTTTATATTATTCCAGCACTAAAGTTGTTAAGGCGATAGTTTCTTACAAATTGTTAATAAATTAGCCCTTATTCCCTAAGATATGGCTGTCAAAATCTCTATTGAATGACAAGAGACACTTCATCTCTTCAGGAGCGGTACCGCGGTACCGCGAACATCGAAGTTCGTATATGTGACATTATCTATGAAAAGGGACGTTATTGTCGATGGCGCTTATGATGTTGTTAGAGATGACCCGATACAAACATAACGCGGTTCGACGTAAGTGCCATCGACCATAAGGTCCCTCTTCATAGATAATGCCACATATTTCGGGCATCTTTCTCTTTTCTCAAATTATAACTGCGGCGCTACCGCGAACAACGATATTCGTAAATTTCGGACGATTGTCTCTGTCACTCTCATGACGTCTTAATTGGGGTAAAAGAGAAAGATGCCCGCAAATTACGAATATCATTTTAGGTGGTAGCGCCTCAGACATCCGTTTCTTGGTTACGTTATTTAATGCGAACTTATTACACTTTAAAATATAATAATCGTGCTTTTTGCCAATGTCGAAATCGTCGCAAGATATTTGCTGTGACAAATTTGTAATATAATAATAACATTAAAATAAAAATATTCTAGTTATTATTCATTCTTCGTCTGCATAAAATCAAGGTGATGATGATGATGATGATGATTGACAAAAACTATCCTATGTCCTTTCTCGCGATTCAGACACTCTCCATACCAAACTTTTATTGAAATCGGTTCAATATTATTAAAAATAGCGTGAAAGCGACACAGACACACAGACAGAGTAACTTTCGTATTTATAATATTAGTTAGGATAGTTATCCAGTCAGGATACTTTCCGCTTCATTCTCGGCAATTAATCACAAACAACTAGATAGGAGCGCCAGTACCACGATAGTTTTTCGTGCATAAGCATAGTACCTCCTCCTTACAGAAGACCACAGCCATAATAGCACTGCCACCTTTCAGGTATGTAGTGTTGTGTTCCTGATGGTGAGTAAGGTTCCCAGAGCTCCAACCCCCTTAAAGGCCGGCAACGCGCTTGTGACTCCCCTGGTGTTGCCCATGGGCGACGGTAATTGCTTAACACCAGGCAATCCGTCTGCTCGTTTGCCGCCTGTCATAAAAAAAAAAACGATGTTACGCTCCAATGGCAGGACCAAAATATATAAAACTGTACGAACCAGTTTACGAAGTTCGCGTGCGTTGAGACTGCGGCCTAAAAAGATTTAATTATAAATGTCCACTAGGCCAATCAACATTCCTAAGCCACGTGTTTAACAACCTTATGAATAAAACATTAATGCGAACAAATTATGTTATCATGAGCGAGCTTCGTCATGCCACTTTTACACCTCTCGTCACCTCTGTGGATGGAGTTTTTGCACCACAACTAGCAACATTCGTCAAACACCTCGGGGAAGCACTTGCATCTCGCTGGGATAGATCCCTGTCTCGCGTATTGGGCTGGCTGAGGGCTCGTATAATTACTTCAATAATTAGAGCGACCAGCATGTGCATTCGTGGCACCCGCCACAAATGGAAGACAGCAGCGAAGTTATTCGGCTTCGATGATGGTGCCGCCCTTCCACACGCCGACTGACCTACGAACTCTTTCTGCCACTATTTTATTTTACGACTACCTATTTGTTTAAATTTTTTGTGTTCTTCATCATGTTACAATAAAAATAGTTCATTCACTTGTTATCATGTAATTCAAACGTTAAGAAATACCAATGACGAATTATTTGTGTCATTATCTAGGAAAAGGTACCTTATTGTCGATGTCACTTACGCCGAATCGCGTTGCGTTTATATTGTATCGTCTTGAACAACGACATAAGCGCCATCGACAATAAGGTTCCTTTTCATAGATCATGTCAAATTTCTTGAACGTGAGTCATAAAAAGCTTTGAGTTAACTACTTATTAATAACAGCATCGCAATAAGATGTAATTATACTAGATGATGCCCGCAGCTTCGCCTGCACGGTTAGAGGAAAATGTAACATATTGAGTCTTCCCGTGGGAATGAGATGTTTTCCCGATGGAAAAAGTAACATATGTCCATAGACATGGTTCCCCTTGTTTGCGCATAATTTGTTTTGTCATAATTTTAAACCGCATACCCAGATTTGTCATAATTGTATATAAGCAGAAACTGATTTCGCATTATTCTGTTTTGCATAATTCTGTTACGCAGAACTAAGCTAAGCCGAATGGTCGATACGCATAATTTGGAAAGCCCGAATGGTGTTATTACGTTTTTTTTTCCCAGGAGTGCGTTTCTGTTGTGTTCGCAGTTCTAACCTAACCTAACCGAAATTGTTTTTCTGTTGTGGTTACAGTTCTAACCTAACCTAACACACTTTCGGACATTCGGCCTCAATAATAGTATGCTAATATAATTATTTTCGGACAAAGTAGTATTCGGCTACTAAAGAATTAGGTTAAATAAACATTAATATTCGGCGTAAATAAATGATGCGAAACTTGGTATGCGTATTAAGATTCGGACAATACAAATTATGCCAAATAAAGGGAACCCCCATAGACATACCATTTAACTAGAGTGCTAATAATATAATAATACCACGATCGAAAGGGAATGTCTTATATAACTTTCCATAGGTATGGCAGAGACGGCGCTATTTTCGTCCGTCCTTGTAATAATCTAATACATTTTTGTTTCCCTCCAAACTGGACCCTTCAGAACTGTCAAAGTTGGAGGGGAACAAACATTAAAATTAGAGTTTTCTTGGGGTTTCAACGAAAGTTGCGGTAATTAATACAGAATAAGCTAGTATTTTTGTTATAAACAATGTCCTGTAAAGCAAAACTATAGTGAATTGTTAAATTTTAGGCTACAAAAGCCAGAATATCTTTGTTCCTTTACTGGCGCACGCGGATGCGTTCTCCAGTCATTATTCCTCCTAGCCTATGTCACTCTCCATCCCTTCAACTACCTCCATTTAAAAAAATTACGTCGATTCGTTGCTCCGGCAAAACGGAGAAGAAAGATGGATGAAAGACGGACAAACAAACAGACACACTTTCGCTTTTATAATATTAGTATGGATGAGATAACGGACAAGCGTGAGTCCTAATCGCGTCGTCATTACAATAAATGTATTTTAAAAATGAATCATTTTGTCAATCGCGCCAAGTGTTTAGGAGAACAGGTCTCCACAGGTGCGTGCTGGCAAACCAAGGGGCGGCGGCGAGGCGAACGGACACTCAGCACTGTTAGTGCTTGAAAATGGAGGCCCATGTTCTCCGAAACATGTCGCACGAGTGACTCAACGTGTGTAAAGCCGTTATTTTACACATTGAAAATAACATTTATCTTGAATGATAACAAAATTAAGAATTACCAAGTTTTTTAAAAGATGTAGTTTGGGGATTAAAGCGAAACCTTGCATTTAAATGTACAGTCGACGTCGAAGGTATGTATACACCTTTTCACCGTAATCCTTTGTAATAAGGTGCAAAAGTGTTAACATATCTTCGACGTCGACTGTACAGAGTCCCTTTTGGGTTTCTGGTGTATTTTCACGGATCCCTAAAATGATACGGGTAATGATTATGCGATAATGAAATATAACAGTGATTATGATCATTATAATGATAAGCTG
This sequence comes from Grapholita molesta, assembly GCA_022674325.2. Lineage (NCBI taxonomy): Eukaryota > Metazoa > Arthropoda > Insecta > Lepidoptera > Tortricidae > Grapholita > Grapholita molesta. Next base: position 6,014,580 of record CP053145.2, on the reverse strand, counting down.
TATAAGGTGGCCGCAAAAACGCTGTTATGGGGACCGTTATATAACCAATTATCTATAACTGTCTATTGAAAATATCGACGCTATAGGTGTATCAACGGCGGCGGATCACTGTTCTTCGCCAATCCATACTAATATACTAATTACTAATAATCTACACTAATATTATAAAGGCGAATGTTTGTGAGTGTGTATGTTTGTTACTTCTTGACGTCTAAACGTCAGGAGCGATTTAAAAAAAAAATATTTGGTATGGAGTTAGCTGACACCCTGGATTAACACATAGGATACGTTTTTCCCTAATAAACCGCGGGTAACAACGCGGGGCACAGCTAGTAATATTATAAATGCGAAAGTAACTATCTATCTGCCTGTTACCTCTTCACGCTTAAACTGCTGAACCTGTTGGGATGAAATTTCGTGTTCGATGAAGTTACGAGAAAGGATATAGGATAAATTTTATCCCGCAACCATACTTTAAAGACGGGCACGGCAGGCCTACGAAGTCGCGAGGAAAAGCTAGTAATAAATAAATATTACAGGACATCCTTACACTAATTGACTGAGCCCCACGGTAAGCTCAAGAAGGCTTGTGTTGTGTACTCAGCCAACGATATACATAATAATATACGAGTAAACGTGAAAGTCCTGACTGACTGACTGATCAACGCCCAGCCCAAACCGCTTAACCTAGATGGCTGATTTTTTCACAATAGGTTATAGTTTATATACCGTAAGCACCCACTAAGAAGGGATTTTTGGAAATTCTACTATTAAGGGGGTAAAAAAGGAGTTGAAAGTGTGTAAAATTTAAGGCTAGAAACTTGAAATTTTGTGTAAGCACTCCTTATCCAAACACAAGAAAAGTAATATCAGCGTTTTTTGATATTCATCCCCGAAGAGGTCAAAAAGAGGGTTCTTCTGCGCGTGCGAAGCCGGAGGCAAAAACTAATATAACATACAAATACTTAAATACATAGAAAACTCCCAAGACTCTGGAACAAATACCTGTGCTGATCACACATTTTTGTGATTTGAACCCAGGCCGTCGGCTTCATAGACAGGGTCACTACCCACTAGGCCAGACCGATCAAATAATCCGTCATAATGTTACAGCAGTTATGAATAAAGGTTTTTGTAAAGTTGACTGCATATTGCAATTATTTGCATTGCATCAATACTTTCTACACAAACATTGGATAACATGACATAATACGATAAACTAAACCATTATGCTATACTATTACGTCAGATCTATTCCTCAAATAGTTTCGTCATAGACTCGTCCTTCTTTCTCTCATTCTTCAGTCGTTTTTCTGTCTCGCTCATCCCTATGTTTTGAAAACCATATTATAGGCAGGCGCAACGTGAGAAAAATAACAGTTTTTGTTCTAAATAGTGTACAAAATGAAGTTATTATGGAATTACATATACATACTTCGACGGATACCACTTTTTTTTTAATACGACGTCGGTGGCAAACAAGCATACGGCCTGCCTGATGGTAAGCAGTTACCGCAACCTATGGACGCCTGTAACTCACGCAGGTGTCACGTACGCGTTGCCGACCCTTTATAAATCTGTACACTCCTTTTTTGAAGAACCCCATACTGTAATCCCTCGGGAAAACCGTGGCAGGGAGCTTATTCCACAGCCGAAGCTTTCGTGGGAGGAAGAGCCTTTTAAAGCGCTCAGTACGCGACCCCCCAGGCTCCAATGTGTGAGGATGAATACCCTGCCGATGGCGAGTAGGTATAGTTAATTAAGATTCCCGTCGCAGAATCGGCTTATACAAACACAACACGCATTAGCAGAAACAACTGAGCGGACAAACGGCTCGAAATTATCTACACACGTTTAATTGTTTCCTTGACAATAGTTATATTACCATCTAACTTTCTGAGATACAGTCGAAGTCAATAATAACTACACAATATTGGACCGTGCTCCTTTGTAATAAGGTCCAAAGGTGTACAAATTAATTGATATATTTCACGTTAGTATTTAGTAATTGCGCGAATGTTAGACAATAGGTTTCGGAGATTAATTGTGTGTGTGTTTGTGTGTGCATGTGTGTGTGTCTGTGTGTGCATAATTGACATAACTGTCTTCACGGTCGAACGAGAGTTCTTTTTATTATTGCTACTTCTACTTCATTGTTGTTAAGAGTTCCGTACGTAAAAACCACCTTGTAAGACCGCTGGTGGCCTAGCGGTAAGAGCGTGTGACTTGCAATCCGCGTTGCAGGTTCGAATCCCGGCTCGTACCAATGAGTTTTTCGGAACTCATGTACCTATGCAATATCATTTGATATTTACCAGTCGCTTTTCGGCGAAGCAAAACATCGTAAGGAAACCGGACTAATCCAAATAAGGCCTAGTTTACCCTCTGGGTTGGAAGGTCCGATGGCAGTCGCCTAAAACTAGAGCCTACGCCAAATCCTGAGCCGTGGCAAAATGCCGAGACAATGCGAGGAAGATGATTGCCTCTTAGGCATGTGTCCAGCAGTGGGCGTTCCGATTCCCACGTCTACGGCGGAACCCTATATGTAAATACCGTTTTACGCGCTGACGAGCGTAAATATTACGCGCAATGACGCCAACAGAAGCGTATCATTACATTTGCTATCCTCATCATTATTGGTCATAATATTATTACAGCATCTTCGCAGTCACGGTTAAGTATATTTTCTTTGTTTTGCATTAAAGTCTATTTGTTATCGCCACGCTTGGCAGGCGGGTTTGCGACCGTAGCGCTATAATTTATAAAGACACTGTGTAAGGGCAGAAGCTAGTTTATAATACTAATAGGTACCTATATGTTAGCAAAATAAAAAAAATAATATTACAGGACAGTCAAGTGTAAAAACTCGTTCACTGCCAAAGTTTCAAAAATATGTACAGTCAGCAGCAAAAGTGGCTAAGCGTTTGAAGTGTTCAAAATGGCCTACACGCGCTCTTATTCTCTTGACAATAGAGATGTGTTGACCTCATTTTGAACACCTCAAACGCTTAGCCACTTCTGCTGCTGACTGTACATATTTTTGAAACTTTGGCAGTGAACGAGTTTTTACACTTGACTGTCCTGTAATATTATTTTTTCTAACTTACATAGTAATATTATAAATGCGAAAGTAACTCTCTCTCTCTGTGCCATTCTATGTAAAGTTGTATACTCTATTTTTTTTTATCTTTGGACTTTTTATTTTTTTTTATTTAATTTAATTTAATCATTCTACTCAGAGTCATGAGTTCTTATGAGACTGATAGGAGAAAAAATATGTCCCAAGCTTTATTTATTCCATACCGTTACTATTTTTCATGTATTTAATATGGCCGTAACGGAATGGAAGTAATAAAAAATTTGTGAAAATTTTGGGACACATTTTTTCTCCAATTAGACTCGAAACAACTCATGATACTGAGTAGAAACCACACAAAAAAATCCAAAATAAAAAATAAAAGTTTAGTACCTATACAACTTTAGATAAGATGGCCCACCTCTTCAAGCTTAAACCGCTGAACCTATCGGGATGAAATTTGGTATGGAGAGTTTGATCTACGAGAAAGGACATAGGATCATTTTTATCCCGCAACCATACTTTAAAGACGGGCATGGTTGGCCGATGAAGTCGCGACGATAAGCTAGTACTAACAGCAACACTCTTAGCTGTAGTCACCGGCAATAGTATCTTACTATATAAGACCGCAAAAATATCTGATCGCTTCTTAAGTCAAGGCCATAAGGTGCTGTCATATCTTTTTGCGGCCTTGAGATCGTATGATACTAGTGGACCTTATTATATAAGGCATAAGGTCCACCGATGTACAGCTGAGTGTTGCCGTGTATACATCATAAATTTTCGTATTGCCGCCAACCCGCCTCAGTCTGGTTTAGAAAGCCGGCGAGCGAGCGTCGTGTGATACTGCTCTGTCGTTTGTGTGTCAACTAAATCCTAAGCTATCTCATTTATAGGCTACTTCTTTCCTTGTCACAGTGAAAATCTATATATGAAAGACGCAAAAGATCTCTTATTAACGTCACTGTGACAAGGTTCGAAGTGTCAGAAATCAAAAATGAAAAACTTAGCTAAAGCATCTGGCCATGTAGTAGTAACGTGTGTGCACTTACAAGCATATCGGCGTTTATATAATGTTAAAGCCAAATAAATTACCTGTTATTAACCTGTTGTGGAGTTTCCATAGGTCGCTGGTTCAAATCCGGCTCGAAAGACCATTAAATATGTTAGACGCTAATGAAACATATTTTTCCCAAATACGCACTATATTTACACTCTTCTATCTACTACAATATTATAATAGCTATAATTATATTTATAGGTTAATATACCGTTGCACTGTGCTTAGGTGTAAGGTATATTCTGTACTGAAATTCTAGGAGGAAAATGACTGGAGAACGCATCCACGAGCGCCAGTAAGGGACAAAGATATTTTGGCTTTTGAATGGAAAATGAAACAATTCACTATGGTTTTGCTTTACAGGATATTCTTTGTAACAAAAATATTAGCCTATTCTGTATTAATTACCGCAACTTTGGTTGAAAACCCAAGAAAACTCCAATTGTATTTGTTTGTTCCCCTCCAACTTTTCAGTTCTGAAGGGACCAGTTTGGAGGGGAACAAAAACATGTGAAACTATGACAAGGACGGACGAAAATAGCGCCATCTCTGCCATATCTTTGGAAAGTTACATAAGACCATCCCTTCCCATCGTGGTATTATTATTAGCACGCTCCGTCTAGGTTAATGGTATGTCTATGACTGAAATTACTATCTAAGACATTGACAGGTGACATTTTTAATTTGTTGATGTACCGTCTCGTACAATAAGTTAAGGTATCGACACGTGGAAGCTTACAATCGGTCTCAAATTTTTTTTTAGTTAGATCATCTGCCTCGCGTCGTCCCGGCATTTTGCCACGGCTCCTGGGATCCGCTGTCAAATGGCACAAAAGGGCATTGACAAAACAGCGGTTGACCGAAGGTTCCAAAGACCACTCAACTGGCTACAACGTGCTGGAAAACCTGGTCTAGATCGCGGGAACCCAACAGAGCACAGACCGGTCGTTTGGGGGAATTAGACATGTGCCATTCCCTGTAAATCCCCATAGTAGTATGGGAAATTTACCATTTGGGAAAATGCCTCATAGTAAAATTGGAAATTTAACGGAAACGGCACATCTCTAGGGGGAATCATATGTATGTCCAGCAGTGGACATGTTTGATGATGACGATATCCGCTATATTATAGTATTAGGTACACTCGGCACAGACCAAAGCATTAAGTATAGTCAGGCACACAAATTACTGTAATTGAGAAATACAGTCCAAGATTGCACGTGTAGTTTTATCTTACGGTTTTCTAACCCTACTTATCTTGGACACTAGGACACTGGGTACGTCATACATGCAAGTGAGCTAGGCTGCTAGAATATACATCTAGAAAATATATCTTGGCCGGTTTGTACAGTCAGCGTCATATAGTTCGTAGCATTCAAAGTACTCAAATAGTTCGGTACACCATACTAATTCTATGGTGTACCGACATTTTTGAGTACTTTGGATGCTAACAAATATATGACGCTGACTGTATGTAAACGTCCTCTAATGAATCCTCTGGAGTTGCAGGCGTTCATATGCTACGGTAACTGCTTACCGGTGGGCCGTATGCTTGTTTGCCACCGACGTAGTGCTTTGCACCTTTTACACCTTTAAAAAAAGTGGTTTTTTTTATGACAAAGGTGACAAACGAGCAGTCGGATTGCCTGATGGTAAGCAATTACCGTCGCCCATGGGCACCCGCAACAACAAGGGAGTCACAAGCGGGTTACCGGCCTTTAAGATAGGAGTACGCTCTTTTCTTGTAGGTACGTCAAGCGTGCAAAAGCATACATGTTTTTTTTGTACATTTACTTGAACTAATGACCACGCGATATTGACCTTTAGATGGGGTCAGACTGTGGTCAATAAGCGGTCATTGACCCCGTGTGACCATCACAGCATTTTGCAATTATATAGTGGTAATGAAAACATAGTTGATTAGCGGTTTCTCATAATAAAATATTATATAGACTTTTAAATTATGATTTTGAATGAAATGATTTGATGTAATGATGGATACTAATAATAAAATTAATGTGCGCGTCCCATGATACGGACAGGGGCAGCATCCGCTTAGTGTACCCCTAACATTTCATTAAAATTGTCGAAAGTCTCGATCCGGCTCCGCGTACGCCTCCCAAATGTCCGGAACACCATTGTTCCGTGTACGGAAGAGACATACAAATTAATGTGAAATAAAATTGTATATCATTTTATTAGGGAGACGTCCGGTTTTTTATCCAATAGCCCAGTAGCTAGTCCATCCTTTCCACCCAATAGCCTGGTACATTCTAGATTCCATTAAAACTCAACAGTCCTTACACTATGGCGGGTGCTGTCTCTGTACGCGTCCCGTGATACAGACAGGGGCAACATCCGCTTAGTGTACCCTTACATTTCATTAAATTGTCGAAGGGCCTCTGCGCGTTGGCTCGATCTGACTCCGCGTACGCCTCCCAAATGTCCGGAACATCATTGTTCCGTGTACGGGAAAGACATACAAATTAATGTTTTAATGTCAATATTTTCTTCGCGGTAGTGGCACCAAATTGTATTTCCCTCTCGTCGTTGAAACCCTCACAACGCTCAAGTTTCCACTCTTTGGAATTTTGATATCGCAAGCTCGGCCAAGCGTGGCGACTCGACTGTGGCAAATTCCGAGATGAGATGACACAAGTCATATGTCCAGCAATAGCGGACTGTTTACGGCTATAATGATAATGATTGATGAATAGACACATCTAGTATAGTCGCACATAGGACCTATTGCCTTTGAGACGCAGCCCAATTGACAGCTAACGGAAGTGCCAATGAACTTGACGGGAAACGGAAAGAACGTTCTTATTTTAAATATTTAAAACTCTCGAGGCGTTTAGTGTTGCCAGTTATCAAGAAAAAAAATTAGGATTTTTTTGACAGTGTACCTACTTATTCATTCGTTGAATCATATTTAAGGGTATGTATGCTTTTAAATAGCAATAATATTGTTATTTAAAAGCATACATATTAGGATAATACGTGTATTAGGGATAATAGGATGACGTCACCAGTAATGGACAAGGAACCAATCATGAACATTAGTGTCATTGGACCCGGGTATGTCCTTAAACTACGTCCAATAATGGGAGGTAGGGCACAGCGATGACCATCACGCTTGAATCTGGGGCAGCCCAACTCGGGAAGTACCTCCTCCTTACAGAAGACCACAGCCATAATAGCACTGCTACCTTTCAGGTATGTAGTGTTGTGTTCCTGATGGTGAGTAAGGTTCCCAGAGCTCAAACCCCCTTAAAGACCGGCAACGCGCTTGTGACTCCCCTGGTGTTGCGGGTGCCCATGGGCGATGGTAATTGCTTACCACCAGGCAATCCATCTGCTCGTTTGCCGCCTATGGCATAAAAAAAAAAAAAAAAAAATTAGTCCTTATTTGAAAGGAGTCGAGTGTTGTGCAACTTGTGCATTTGTTGGTACATATCCAATTTATAACGTTATAGTTTTTTTAATTAGGAACTAAGTGTCTATCATTGGTGCCTGTCGGCTAAGTGTCCAACATTGGTGCCATCACCCTAAATCCATCTATATGACTTTAGAGCGAGACCACACTAGCGTTTTCTCTGCGTTTCCATATAAAATCGCTCGCAGCGGTAACGCTGCGTCCGATTACTATGGAACCACCAGGAAACAAAGTTAAACGATAAACCTATATTACATTAATAAACTTACCGTTTTCTCGGTATCCTTTTTCACAACCCCGGCTGTTGCATGGTTAAGTTATCTGAAAAAAAAAAAGGTTAAATCAATCAAATATACACATTTGTAACTTAACTAGCAAGTCCGCTTACGAAACGTTTTTTGTCCGATTACGGCGAAAACCGGCGAGTTATGACTTGTGTAAACTGTTGATTATTCAGCAACTAATCCGTTTCAGGCGATAGTAAAAAAAAAAAACAGAAAACCGGACAAGTTCGATTTGGAATCGCCCACCGAGGGTTCCATACAAGCCTCCTATTAGCGGACGTCCCCTACTGAACCGAGGCCTCCCTTATAGACCACCAAAGCCGCCATAACCACCACGCTAGGAAGACGGGTTCGCGATCGCAGTTTTTAGTTCGCCATCAGATACATCGGGCCGTGGAGGTGGTCACAAATATCTAAACAACGCCTCTATTGTCAAGGCGATAAAGTGCATGTTTAGATATCTGTGAGAACCTCCACAGCTCAGATATATCTGATGGCGACTGTACGATATAGCTAATTTATTCCGAATCAGTGACGAACGAGTATAGGAATATCAAATTGACCAAATAGTATTTTATCTATTTAGTATAGGTAAAGAACTTAGCTAAACCATCTGGTCTATGTAGTAGTAACGTGTGTACACGCATTTCGGCGTTCTATATTCAAATGTTGACGTAAGTTCCATATTAATACTCCGCACAACTACATAGACATGGTGCTTCAGTTAAGTTTTTCACCCACACATTTAATAATATTTGTGTACATTTTTCCTCTTATATGAATATGACAGAGAAAAAGTGTATATACGGGACATTTTAATTAACGTTGGATTACAACTATTTTATTTAATATTTATTGTGCTTTTTTGGAAAAAAAGTGACCCAAAATTTTCATACATTTTTTATTACCTCCGTTCCGATGCCGTCACATGAAATATATGAAAAATGGCAGCTGAATAGAAGAAAAAGGCTTGGGATACTTTTTGTCCTAACATGATCGAAGGAGCACGTGAATCTGAGTAGGTAACCTACAAAAAAAATTGAGCCTATACATACCCATAAAGTAATAAATAGAATTAAAGTACTTATGAAACATAAAAAATAGCTTTCTTCCTAAATCACACTACGTTTAATATTCGCGCTTCTGAAACTTGTTTTGTTTACCACATTCAATTTTCGTAAAAAGAAAATTATATATCAACGAATTTAAATTACATCGGAAGCCATTAATTTCAAACTTACATATTTACCGGTTTAAAAATATAATAAATCATTAAACTGGCAACCCAGTCGCGTTCGATATTTAAAAATCAAATTTATTCATAGATACTTTAAAACTATAATACCGTGCCAGGTGAATATGAAACGTATACGTTCAAGAATAAGGTTGTCTTTGATATTTCGGTAAACTTGGTCCAACGTTGCAAGCGCAAAAGAGCGTAAGTGATATAAAATTTATATTCACTTATGCCGTTTTGAGAAATCCGCGGGTCGTTCTCAAGAGTTGACCTTGCTCGGAAGCGGTACGCTCAATTGGGTCACTCGGACACAGCCCGGCTAGCTCAGTCGGTAGAGCATGAGACTCTTAATCTCAGGGTCGTGGGTTCGAGCCCCACGTTGGGCGAAATACTTTTTGCATTTTTTTTTTCATTATTTATAACTTTATTTAGAATTTTATATAAGTTCTGTTCGCGTCTGCTTTTTTAACCGACTTCAAAAAAAGGAGGAGCTTATCAATTCGAACATTTTTTTTTTGTATGTATGTTGCTCGATATCTCCGAGACCCATGAACCGATTTTAAATATATTTTTTTTAATCGAAAGGGTATAATCAGTTTTTTTGTGTTTTTAGGTAATGACATCATAAGATAGCGGCTGGCGTATTGAATCTTTGTACAGTCAAGTGTAAATATAAACATTGCGTGTAATAATGTACACAAATGTCTTATCGCGTCGGCGGTCTAGGATATATTTGTGGGCTAATGAAATAGATACATACTCTTACACTCGATTATCGAGTCGCCATATTGTGGCCAAGGTAGCCACAAATATCGGAACAACGTCTCTATAGTCAAAGACGATGAAGTGAAGATATATTTGATGCCGACTGTACTACTCAATCAACGAAGTAGATCAATTTATGGGAGTTTGTAAAAAAATACTTCTTATTTATTTTCAAAAATGTTTCTCTATTTCTACTCAGAATAACGAACTCTGGCATCACATAGACAAAAAGAGATTAGGATTGCGTTGTGGGTACTCAAGCACTCAGCCAACGGTATAAAATACTTAAATAAAAAATACGTAAATATGTGCATAAAAAACACCCAGGAACAAATATGCTAATCACTAATCACCAGTGATCGGCACTATTGGTGCAAAACTTTAACAAAACTTGTTAAGTGGACATAAAAAGAGTATATAGAGCCATAAAAACAATTATATGTTTACACCCAAATATATGCATCAGAGTCTCAACGATATACAATTAAATTAGACAGTAACTTGCCAAAGTTATTCGTATTTTTCTTGATGGTAAGTATTACTGTACCTCATTTCAACAAGTTCTGTTAAAGTTTTGCACCTTTAGTGCCGGTTACTGCTAATCACACAAATAAATACCCTTAGAACTTGAACCTAGAACCGTCTTCATAGACAGGATTTATTCCCACTAGGTCAAACCTGCCGTCAATCATCATTAAATATTTGATTCATACAGTGGCGGCGCGTTTATACAAGCCGATTCCCGTCGGCTTGACTAACGTTACTACAGTTCACCGGTTTTCCTTGGGCTCATGAAAAAAAGGCTAAGACATATCGGCTCCGTCTTGCCTAAGAAAAAAATTGACGCGCCGCTACTGGATTCATAGCCATATTAGCCATTACGCATATACAAAGTTCAAGGGAAAGTTAGTGAGACCGATATAATACCTAACTACCTAGTATTTGTAATAGTGACGCCGTCTAGGCTAGCTGTCGCGACATTTCATAACATAACAGTTATTGCGAATATAATTTTTCACCTCACTTGCTCAGAATGAACTGTTTTATTCTTTAAAAACAGATAGCAAAGTTGCATTTTATTCACAACAGTGCAAAGTAATTTCATACAAACATAAACATATGGACGTTGTTCACATATTTGTGACCGGCTCCAGAGCTCCGATATATCTGATTACACAAGCCTTCTAGAGCTTACCCTGGGTTTCATGCAATTTCTGTACGAATGTCCTACAGCCCTACCGCGAACAGCGATATTCTTAACTTTCGGACGACTGTCTCTGTCACTCTCATGACACCTTAATTGGAGTAAAAGAGAAAGATGCCCGAAATATACGAACTCCGATTCTCGCGATACCGCTCCTTTAATAACCGATCGAGAATAGAAATCGCTGTTTAGCGATAAGACCGTCGATTGTACAAAAAAAATACATAAATATTTATTTCTTTAAAGTACACAAACAATGATGATTGTGTTACCTAAACTTTAAGTTCTTTTCTTTTTTTTTTTTTGTTTGGGTTATGCAAATAAGACTATTGTGATTATAAACTATAATCTTTCAATTATGAAAATTGTGTCAGAATGTCCTGTAATAAAAAAATATGCAATAGAACCGATAAAGATTTTAAGTTTAGAGAGTGCTTGAAAGATTTTCCCCTGAACTGCGGCGCTACCGCGAACAATGATATTCGTAAATTTCGTACGATTGTCTCTGTCACTCTCATGCCACCTTAATTGGAGCAAAAGAGAAAGATGCCCGAAATATACGAACTTCGATGTTCGCGGTACCGCTCCTGAGATATCCCATGTTAAGACATGTTTGCAAAGCAAACAGCATCCCCTTCAGACATCCAGACGAGACGAGGGGGACTTACCGCCTCAGATTTCTTGAAATAAAGTACGAGGATTTTTCAATAAATTACCATATATTTTTTTCAATCATATTTAAGTTAATATTCAAGAAATTATTTACTAGGGACTTAGATTAACATTATCGTATAGTTTTTAGTTTTGAAGTTGGTAGTTTAGTTACCGTTTTTGCCTAACTCTTAGGCTATTGTAAACTTACAATAGACGTCGTAATTCGATAATTTTAATTGGTTAAAGTGACTTATCATTTTTTTATGAGCACTTGCGGTTTTACTTAACAACAACTTTTACGTTTTGACGACAGGTTTGGTCTAGAGGGTGGGTAGTGAGTGACCCTGCCTATGAAGCCGATGGTCCTGTATTCAAATCCCAGTAAGGGCGTTTATTTGTGTTATGAGCACATGTATTTGTTCCCGAGTCATGGCTGTTTTTATGTATTTAAGTATTTGTATATTATATATATCGTTGGCTGAGTACCCACAATACAAGCCTTCTTGAGATCTTGAGCTTACCGTGGGGCTCAGTTAATTTGTGTAAGGATGTCCTAATAATAGATATTTATACTGGTTTTATAAAAAAACGTGATACAAGATTATCAAACCGGCATATACAGGGTGAAACATAAGTCGTAAACAGAATTGTGTATTTCTTATTGTTTAACTTTAGTTTAAACATGTGGACGTAACAACAGGCAGAAATATGTAAGCATTGTTTTTTAATTCGTTAAGTTAAAATAATGTTTTAAATGTACTGAGTCTCGTGGTCACCCTAATCTGCTACGCTAACTGTCATAGACCCATAGCATATTACTAAAATAATTCATTCAACCTCTTTGTAATTGGCTGGTAAGAACTCGAAAAAAGATTAAATTGACAATGACAAATTCAAAAGTCATAACATTACGCTACAAATTGAAATTGTAAAAAAATATTAAATCACGTTTAAAATGCCGACTCCGTATCCTTACACTTTTATTGAGCGTTTCGATATGGTAAGATATTACAATCGAACGAACAGTACTGAGCAAACACGAGACTTGTTCCGAGAAGGTTACCCAGAGTCACCACTTTAATCACAGCAACTAGCAAGTCTTGTCGAATAGGGTGACCATAAGGTTGATGTTTTTGCTTTTATTAATTATCATTAATGAAGTTTAATTGTTTGCTTCCCGAGTTAATGTAATGAATTCGCCTTAAAATACTATGATAGGAACAAAAAACTCTGTTTACGACTTATGTTTCACCCTGTATTCATGATTTTAAACATCTTTTACTATGGGGTCAAGTTTGTAAAATTAAATAAAAATTGAGCTGTCCCATAGAAAAGGTCAATAACAAGTTGACGAAAATGTATGAGAGAGTTGTTTTTTTTTTACAATTTACAAAGTTGACCCCATAGTACAAAATATTCCAAATCATGACCAGATGCCGGCTTGATCACGTTCTGATGAATCTTGTATCACGTTTTTTATAACACCCGGTATTTATATTATCTATGACTCCTATATACTGTAATATTATACACACTGTTGACGTGTCCCGACTAAACAAACTATCTTCAGACGCCATGGCGAGACAGGGGGACTTATCCCCCTCGAATTCGAAGAAATTCTCTTTCAGGGACGAAGCTGAGTCACGAATGACTAATATATTAAGCTTTGTCTGAAAACTATTGTGAAGGAAAATTATGTCAATAAATACATTAAGTTTCTTGTACAGTCATCAATGTCATCATCATCATTATCTCAGCCATAACTGCCATAAGACGTCCACTGCTGAACATAGGCCCTTGGATCTCCACATGTATCGGTTTGAAGCGTCTTCCGGCGACCTTATAATGAGGTCGTCTGTCCATCTTGTGGGTGAACGTCCTACGCTGCGCTTGCTAGTCCGTGGTCTCCATTCAAGCACTTTTCGACCCCAATCTGCCATCTTCACAGTCACCATCAGATATATTAAACCTGTGCACTGTTCATTACGCAAGTCGTTTTATTTTAGACTAAATAAAAAAAAAACGAAAAAACAAATCTTCAAAAAAGATGTGTATACATAGTACAGTCAGCGTCATATAGTTGGTAGCATCCAAAGTACTCAAAAAGTTCGGTACACCATAGAATTTGTATGGTGTACCGAACTATTTGACTACTTTGAATGCTACCAACTATATGACGCTGACTGTACACAGCCCTGAGTGTAAGTTTTTAACGTAACAAAACGTCATCATCGCGTTAGAGTTACCCATATAAATAACATAACCACTTACGCGTTCGAGACGTTTTTTACGTCAAAAGAAACTTACACTAGAGCCTCAGGATCTTAAAGTGCAGGCAATGCGCGTGTGAATCTTAATTAACTAGCTCAGTGACAGCTTACCATCAAGCTGGCCAGATGCTTGTTAGGCATCGTGGTTAAAAAAAAGGAGTTATAATTTTAGACAAAAACGGCGGGAGTGCGTACGGGCCGCAATGCGCAAAACCGTATTTAGGTCAAGGGGAGCGTTTACGATACGACACAGGAGTGTTTACGAGCTAAGAGGCTTACAAACAGAAAAACTATAGTTCACTACTATCATTGTTTCAAGATCCTTTCGAATTTCGATAAAGCATGTTCACGAAAAAAAGTAGCCACCGTTGTACGAGTCTCCACCGTTAACTGGTGGGTCCATGTAGTGGAAACAGTCATAGAATTACGAATTTGCTTGTCTATTTTACGTTTAGGATGTCAGAATCGAAAAAATCTAGCCTCAAAAATGTTAATAACGCCAAGTAGTGCTAAAATAAAAATGAACGTTACAAAAATACGTCATTTTCTGAGTCAAATTACAAATATATCTGGCTTGTTTACGATAGTTAAATCTAAGAGAAATAATTCGGGACATTCTAGTATTGATAATTTGTTTGAGTATAGAGCATAGTGCAAGCTTAATGATCAAAATGTTCAAATTAGAAAAAACTCTCCCAAAATGCAAAGTTTTCTTTAATGGCCATAAATTTAGAACACCTGATAAAAATATCCACTACATTACCTAAAACGAAAGAAAATGAGTTGGTTTTTATGATGCCGTGTGATGCCGGCTGACTAGAATAGCACCACCCCATCTCCTCCCGCGGGTGTCGTAAGAGGCGACAAAGGGAAAAATCCTACGGACGGGCAGCAGCGTCCGTCGAAACCCAATCTACAGCTACTGCGGTCGCCAACCCGCCTGCCAAGCGTGGCGACTATGGCAACTACCCCCAAAATGATACACGTCATATTTGTGGGAGGCCTATGTCCAGCAGTGGACTGCATACGGCTGAAATGTATGTATGTATGTGTTTTATGATAACTTAAAAAAATAACGATGGTTTCATACGAAAAAAAGAAATTATAAGGCAGTGGTTACTTTTTTTCGTGAACAAGCCTTATAAAGAAGGTATAATAATTAATAATTGTCAACATTGCCATTGTGGGTAGACCCCATATGTGGTAGTCCACATGGAAAGGTATAATGGCGCTTGGCGCTTACGTTGCAAAGTGTCATATTAGTATTGAAGCGTCATTAACAATATCGTAATGTACATAAGGTACCTTTCCATGTGGACTACCACATATAATGTGCCTAAATTGCATAAGTGCATGTACTGTGCCTAAATTGAAGAATAAAGATCTTTTATCTTTATCTTTTTGGACCCGGGTATGTCCTTAAACTACGTCCAACAATGAGAGGTAGGGCACAGCGATGACCATCACGCTTGAATCTGGGGCAGCCCAACTGGGGAACTACCTCCTCCTTACAGAAGACCACAGCCATAATAGCACTTCTACCTTTCAGGTATGTAGTGTTGTGTTCCTGATGGTGAGTAAGGTTCCCAGAGCTCCAACCCCCCTTAAAGGCCGGCAACGCGCTTGTGACTCCCCTGGTGTTGCGGGTGCCCATGGGCGATGGTAATTGCTTACCACCAGGCAATCCATCTGCTCGTTTGCCGCCTATGGCATAAAAAAAAAAAGGTCTCCGGGCGGATAGAGGTTATCATACCCGGTGGACCGACACACGCTAAACACTATCAAAGACCATTTTTGCTAGTACAATTTGTAGATAATTAGTCTTAATTCAATCAAACGGCTTATAGACGAGTAAAATAGGAGTGCCCCTATGTCCTGTAGTTTTACGGGTGGGATACATAAACGGTGACGTCACCCCCCAACCACCCCTTTCGGCTTGGCCGGTGAGGTGACATGCCATTTTCCTCCCCTACTAGCTGGTACAGTCGACTCTAAATATATCATACTTTTTTTAAACAAAAAAGAAGGTTGAAAATCTACACTAATATTATAAAGGCGAAGTTTGTGAGTGTGTATGTTTGTTACTTCTTCACGTCTAAACGGCTGGAGCGATTTTAATACAATTTGGTATGGAGTTAGCTAACACCCTGGATTAACACACAGGCTACGTTTTTTCCCTAATACACCGCGGGCAACACCGCGAGGCACAGCTAGTTTTTAATAAAATTTAAAAATGCTAGAGTACATCACGCGACGTTTGACAGAGGGGGGGACTGCTTTTAGCACAAGCCTGTCCAACTAATTATCTAAAACTTAAATTTTAAATTAGTATACGCGATTTAATCCGTTTTAGTTGTTTTATTTCATATCTAAAACTTATTTAAATAGGATCTATTTATTGGTAAACAAATTAATCATCACATGGCCAGTTATTGAAAGATAGCCACATGGCCAATTACTGGCAATTTACCCCATTTAACTATAAAATAAATATCTATTCTTAAAAAAACATATACTACCTCTAACACGACTTAGCAAAAACTTACCTACTGAGTAAGTTTTTGCTAAATTATTTATATGCAGAAATTGTAGTCGACTTCAAAAATATGTATACACTTTTACACCTTAATCCTTTGTAATAAGGTGCAAAAGTGTATACATATCTTTGACGTCGACTGTACAGACGATAACAAATCTATGTAAAGAACGTAACCGCGGTATCGGTACCGGACTGTACTCGATATCGCGAATATCACCAATGAGTCAGAGATAACCTTTCGTACCAAAATGTCGCGACCTTTTGCCTGGCGAAATTAGTGTAATGCGAGTTTCGCCCTAAATGACATGCCCCCCTAGCTTCTGTTAATGCCTGTGCTCGCGGTGTGCCGCTTAGGACGTTACTCGCTTGAACGCTTGCAGCCCGCCTGCAAACGTTCAAGCGATAATATTCTTAAGAGGAACACAGCGACCGCAGGCGATGGTACAGGCACCTGTGGTCGTGGTGCGCTACACTTAGAGCGAGACTCGCTTGAACCTTTTTTATACAAGACTGACCAGCGTTTGACCTCAGTCGCACCTGATGGTAAGTGACGACGAGGTCGAGGTTGTAGCATGAACACTTGCAGGCCTCCTGCTAATGTTCAAGCGATCATTTTCTTAAGTGGAACACTGCGTAAGTGGTAGGTGATGGTACAGTGCTCTGTGCTCGCGGTGTGCCATTTTTAGGGCGTTACTCGCTTGAACGCCCGCAGGTCGCTACCTGCAAGCGTTCAAGCGATCTTCAGTGGAACACCGGGAGCGCAGGCGATGGTACGTTCTCGTATCGAATTTAACGACGGTAATAAAACCGGCCAAGTGCGAGTCATACTCGGGCACTAAGGGTTCCGTACCATTATCTGGAAGAAATGAATCATCTATGAAAAAATCAACTGTATAACTATCATTTTCATCATTTGGTTCATGAGATATAGACAGACAGATGGACAGCAGGATCTTCAGTAAGAGGATTCCCGTTTTACCTAGTAGGTACGAAACCACTACAGCTAAAACATTAAATAATAGATAATATTAAGTTGCAATGACTCAAAGAAACTTAGTAGAGTAATATAATAAGTCGCACGACCGCAAACCGCGAAGGCAGTGGGAATGGTGGCGCTGCGTCTCTTTAACGTAGTATTAGTGCATTATACGTGATCGAATAAGAATCGAGGAAATCCGTAGACTAACTTAGGGCACCGACATAGCTCACCGGATTAGCAAACTAAACTGGCAATGGGCAGGCAGTATTGCGCGCAAAATGCACGATGTGGAGACCGCAACGTAGGACGTCCACCCACAAGATGGACAGATGACATTAAAAAGGTCGCCGGACGACGCTGGATGCATTGGATGTCTTATGGCTGAGATTTTTTTTTGTACACGACTGACCAGCGTTTGACCTCAGTCACACCTAATAGTAAGTGTCGACGAGGTCGAGAGTTTAGCACGCTGGTTCAGTAACAGCCTATTCACTCTTGCCTTAAATAAACACCTAAATTATATATTTCCGGGTATACAGACGAAGGGAGCGAATTCCATTCCTTAGCAGTCCGCATTAGGAAGATGGAAGCGAATCGCTTCGTGCGAATGAATGGAATATTCACAACGTAAGTATGAAACCGCTCCCCCGCCTGGAGGTCCGGTGGTGGAACGGATGTGAGATGCTGATGATGATTGACTTTTAATTGGTAATTCATATTTTTCAACTACCGATCATAAATTATAGTTTTCACCAAGGTGTGAGACTAGCCAGTTAGCTAATAAGTATTCTGCGGTCCTAGACGAAAGTAGAAAGTGATACGTGTACAGAGAAATGGCGCCATTGCGGTGACTCAGAGAGAGGCGAGAGATACTCCGTTCTTTATCTGTTATCCTAAAGCCCGCAGCACGGGGTAAAAACGGAACCCTCATAGTTGGCAGCTTTCAGAAAAAATTATACAGTCGACGTCAATGATATGTATACACTTTTGCACCTTATTACAAATGATTAAGGTGATCTTTGACGTCGACTGTATTCAATTATCGCGACCGGTAAAAAGTTATATTATGTCAGTTTAGTCACGATAAAAGCATATATATATATATATTGAATATGACAGGACATTCTTACACAAATTGACTGAGCCCCACGGTAAGAACAAGAAGACTTGTGTGGGTACTCAGCCAACGATATATATAATATACAAATACTTAAATACATATATAAAACACAAATGATTCAGGAACTATCTGTGCTCATCACACAAATAAATGCCATTACTGGTGTTCAAACCCAAGACCATCGGTTTCAAAAGCAGGGTCACTACCCATTAGGCCACACCTGTCGTCTTGCGCCTCTCGCCAAAGCATAAAATCTGTATTAAAAAAATATTTTCCCTTTTTTGCATTGTAATATTAATGTTGTGACCCCAGTACCCTTACCATGAGTTGTGACATTGACGTTTTCGATAACGAGTATCGAGTTTACTATAATCAAATATTTAATTAAGTGGAGTAAACTGACAACAGTTTTAATACATTTGACAACTGGTCGTTTGACAACTTTTGACAACGTTTGACAGTTTACTCCATTAAATTTAAAAAATGATTTTATCTGTGCATCTCGCTTGTACTATTTTAGTGCGAATGAGATGCACAAATAGTAAACTCGATACTCGCTATCGAAAACCTCAAAGTCAGAACTCATGGTAAGGGTACAGGACTTTACACAAAGCCAAGAGGCGGCCGTGACCCCGGGACTGGCGAATGAAGACCAAAATAATGGTGAAACGCGTTATGAAATAAATTCTTCAATCGAACGAAAAATTAAAAAAAATTGACACGTCTAAGCGGCGATCTTTGATATGCTAGCAGACGTTTCTGCTTAATATAAAAACACCTATCAATACTACACACTAAACTACATTAATGAACAAACAAAAAATATATTCTCAAGACGACTTCGCCATTTTCAACCGGAAATCCTCAGTCCACCTATACGTGGAAGTATGGACAGAGACATTTCGATCAGCAATAACGACAGTAACATGTTGATTTAACGATACCGAACACAATATCGGGAAACACTCACTGTCAACAGGGTGTCCGATGACAGTTCGTAGAAGCCACGTTGACGCAAGAAGTGTTTAAATGCTTTTCACCCCACTAGCTCGGAAATAACTGTTATGCTTTCAAAACGGACAGCAAAATTGCATTTTATTCACAAGAGTGCAAAGTAATTGTTTATTATCGAGTGTTTTTTGACGTTAGCTGGTTGGATGTTCTTTTATTCGCTTCTACCTTCCTAATGCGGACTGCTAAGGAATGGAATTCGCTCCCTTCGTCTGTATTCCCGGTAAGATATAATTTGGGTCTTTTCAAGGCAAGAGTGAATAGGCTGTTACTGAACCAGCGTGCTACACCCTCGACCTCGTCGTCACTTTCCATCAGGTGCGACTGAGGTCAAACGCTGGTCAGTCTTTTATAAAAAAAAAAAAAAAAAATTTAAGGTTTTGAAAAATAAATGATGGATGCCAATAATTATGATTACATTTTACAAGTTTTAGAGTGTATTGTTTTCGTCGCGGTAGTGAGGTGAAAAATTAAACCTATGTTTCATTCGGTAGCAAAGTGTGTTCGCCTCTCGTGCTTTGAAACCCCCCAAAGGCTCAAGAATCTAGTCCCAAATGCTCAAGAATCTTTCGCTAGCTCGGGTCTCAATAGCACGAGAAGGTAAACACTAACTTTGCCCTCTTGTATAACAAATAACTAGGTATTTGTGTTTTACAACAATCTTCTCCTAGACAGTCCTTAAACTACGTCCAATAATGAGAGGTAGGGCACAGCGAAGTACCATCACGCTAGAGAAGCCCAACTGGGGAAATACCTCCTCTTACAGAAGACCACAGCCATAATAGCACTGCTACCTTTCAGGCATGTAGTGTTGTGTTCCTGATGGTGAGTAAGTTTACCTGAGCTCCAATCCCCCTTAAAGGCCGGCAACGCGGCTTATGACTTGGTATTGCGGGTGCCCATTTGCGACGGTATTTGCCTACCAACAGGCAATCCGTCAGCTCGTTTGCCGCGTATGTCATAAAAGAAGAGGGAAGAGACCGCCATCAGCCGCTGGCACTCTAGGCTGGCGAAATTATCAACTTTGCGGGAATAAATAAAATATTTCCATTCGATAGACCACCCGTCCCTCTCAGCGTTCGACTTCGAGCTTTGAGATAAGGCCTATAGTGAAAGACCACGTTTCGTAGCCGTAAGTCATCACTGGTAACACACATGATTTAAGACTTTCGTCTTAAGGCACTGAGGTATGTCGGACGAGAAGACATTAGCTGACCGTCACTGTATTTTATTTAGCTTAATCGTGCAGAATAAAACAGAAAATACTTTTATTTTAAATTTTTTATATCTTCATTCAAAATAACAGAGTCGTAATCTAAATCTGTACTAAATATACTTTCTTCATCTTCCCTGTAGTAAAATAAAATAGTCATTATTTTTTCAACATTGTCTCCTTTCAAATTAGTTCTGTTTTCATTGTATATCCATTTATAAGATGAAAACGAGCGTTCTACCTCAGTAAAATTAGTGTTAGTGTTATCTACACAAAATTACCTTATCGATAGTCGATAGAAATAATAGTCATTTGTTCGACCTCTAGTTTTTGCTATGGCTTTTCCGCTCCTTGGACATTACGCAGTTTCCCGAACGCTGCCCAACCGAGTTGGATTCGGCGGTACATTCCGTACAGCGCTAACAGAGATATATCGGAACAGCCAAGGTATTCAAAAATATCGGGACGTGCACTTTATCGCCTTGATAATTGAGGCGTTGTTCCGATATTTGTGACCACCTCCACAGCTCCGAAATATCTGGTGGCGACTGTACGAAACACTGTTACTTTTTCTGTGTACACTAACTAGTATGCTTAATTCGTGAGCAATTAACAAAGACCCTTTATCTGCGCGCGCATATCAATTGAGGGCAATTAGTGTAGATTAAAGAATATGCTTATGTTACATCATTAACAGTGGCGGCGTATCCATACTAACTGAATCCCACCGGCTTTACTAACAGTTCTCCATAAAGAAATGGTTCCTACGGAAGACCAGCGCTGCATGAGTAGGGACCATTTCGTGACATATATCTTTTAATTATGTATCTTTCTGTCTTCTGTTATTTCTGCGTATGTCTCGAATAAATGATTTCTATTCTATTAAGTATATTCTATTCTAAAAGTCAAAGTCATGTTGGCTTCTTCTGGATTAGTAAAAAAGTTGTAGCGCCGCCACTGTTACGTTGCAATCATCAGTGGCCTAAACCGTCTGTATCGTAAATTGCAACGCACCGCCTGTTAGAAATTCATTTTCGACATCTTTTCTGATGGCTCAGACAGGCTCAGAGATATCGATAGTATTTGATACGAACAAAGTGCCAAAATATGTATACATGCACCTTATTCTTATTGTCTCAATATTGTTTTATGTCAAAAGTGGCAAAGAAGCAGACAGATTGCCTGATGGTAAGCAATTACCGTCGCCCATGGGCACCCGCAACACCAGGGGAGTCACAAGCGCATTGCCGGCCTTTAAGATAAGAGTACCCTCTTTTCTTGAAAGTATGAGGGTCGTATCGGTCCAGAAATACCTACTAGTTTTTTTAGAGAAATGTGCAGTAGAGGATTTCCAACTATCCAGGTGGTGGGGGTGAAAATGTACATGTATACAAAATCGAACTTTTTCCATATCTATATTTTTTTACCTTGACTGTACAAGCCAATCAGGGTCCAGCAATACACCTAAACGAAGATCCAACTTAGTTTTGGACCATATTTCATTTTTTGGGCTATAGGTGTGAGGTGGTACTCACTTCTGGCCGATAGGTCTGGCCTAGTGGATCTACCCACTAGGCAGGGTCACCCTGCCTTTGACGCCAACAGTCCTGAATTCAAATCCCAGTAAGAGGATTGATTTGTGTGATGAGCACAGATTGTTCCTGAGTCATTACTCTTTTCTAATATTTGTATATTATATCTATATATCATCTGCTGAGTATGCACAACACAAGCCTGGATACAATTTACCATATTCATACTAAATAAAATAAAAAAATTGTTTGAATTTATAACCTCCTCCTTTTTTTGAAGTCGGTTAAAAATAGGCTTTTGCTTACTCAATGAAGCTTTTGTTGTTGGTATGGTTGTGTTTGAAAATATAGACAGAATAATGACTAAAGATTTGACAGAATAACCACTAAGGTTTTGACAGAATAGAATAATGTCTTAAGTTTTGACAGAGTAATTATTGTACTTTTGATAGAATGATGACTAAAGTTTTGTTAGAATGATGACTAAAGTTTTGTCAGAATGATGACTAATCATTTGACAGAAATGTCAAATTCTATTGTTATAATTTTGTGGAATGGATCCTTTTCCTCAACTACATCTGGTTAAAAAGTGGACATCAAAACTTAATAGTAAATTTAGTGTAAAGTGTAAGGTTTATAGTAAATCTAGCACAATTTCGTGACTAAGCTCCACCAATGGCCTAATTTAATCAGTAATTTGCAAACCTGATTTACAGAGAAAGAAAGTTGTAACTTTTGCACTATGTTAATTGATGACTGCTAGAAGCTAGACCAGACTACATACAGTCAGCAGCAGAAGTCAATAAGAGCATGTGTAGGTCATTTTGAACACTTCACCCGCTCAGCCACTTTTGCTGCTGACTGTACATGAAACATTGCCAATTCAGTTTATGTTGAATACAGTTTAATACTCATAGATTTAGCTAGCAACTATTTCCTTGTTATAGAATGACGAAACAGGAATAATCATGAAATAATAATATTCCTGACTGAATAGTAATTTAAATAATAACATAAAGTTTATAGTATAAAATACCTAAATACATCGAAATATTAACAGGCAAAATTTGTTTATAATTTATAACTTGTCCATAGTAGATTCTTTAAGGTACTTTTTGGTTCAATCTCTGTGGGACTATGGTCTGTGATAAAAATAGAAAGTATTTAAACATACCTTCAATGCAGGGGGTAATCCTTGACGAATGAAAACAAATCCATATTAAGAACACAACGCACCACTTTCACGAAATTTCACTATTTGACATATTTTGAACACTTTTTATTTTATTTTTAGAAACTTACAACACTATTAAAAAAAATCAAAGTCGCTTTTACAACTGATGATGAACTAAGGAAATACACGAAGAGCCAAAACTGTAATCAAACACTTTTCAATGCAGGATGTTTATGAACATAGAGGAAAAACAACTTTTCTTTTGCACCTTTAATGTTTTCGTTTATAAAATACTCCACGTAGACTCTCCAAAGTACAATTTCTAATAATTACATTTCACTGTTCATTTTATTATATATATGATCTGGCGTTTGATCGCCAAGATTCAATAAATTAAATTAAATAATTACTTATATCAAACGCACAAGCGACACAAGATCCACAACGGGAGTCAACAACCGTTTGACAGTTCATTGTAGACACAACGCGACGCCATTTTGCTTTCCGTACTACCAGCCCAATAAATACTTTCTCCCCATTGTAGTAATACATCAAATATGTATTTTTTTATGTATTTATTCCGCATTTTCGTATTCATAAATTGGTCATTACGATTTTAAACAAATGTGTTGTTAAATGTAATGTTGGTTTATTTATCGTCGAAGTGGCGACATCTTGTGACATGGGGTTAGTGTATACTGTGGTATGCTAGTTTTACTATTACTTCATAGATGTCGCTAACCATTCCTAAAATGATATTGTTTTTATCCCGGGGCATTCAAATAAAACCATTTTTATTAAGCTTTACATAGTTTTAATTAAGACTTATACTTTATGATTTGTTACTAAAATCTAGTTTTTAATATTTCCCAACGTAAACATTTATACTTCATATTTCACGCCGATACATTTATATTTCAACGACAAATACATCTGAGCAATATAACGTTTAGTTTTCGTCTATTACTAGCGCCATAAGTTTAGAAGATTTGGTATCCTCTTCAACTCCTGGGAAG
This sequence comes from Grapholita molesta, assembly GCA_022674325.2. NCBI lineage: Eukaryota > Metazoa > Arthropoda > Insecta > Lepidoptera > Tortricidae > Grapholita > Grapholita molesta. The sequence goes on along the minus strand of CP053145.2, from coordinate 5,990,010 downwards.
ACGCATCCTCTCTTAGCCAGCTCTTCATAGGATATTTCGTAAATATCCTCGAAACCTGCTCTTTTGGCTGCTATCTGCGAAGCCCGGGCCGTGAAGACCGTGGCAGTCACCTTAATATCAAGACTGCGGCAGAGATTGATTCTGAAAAAATATAAGTAGATTATTTTTGCGTCATTTTTATTATTTATTTATTTGGTTAGAGACGCGATTACTGGCCAGGGTTAAATAAAAAGAGAAGCGAATAACAACAGAAAAAGAAAAAAAATACTTACAATGTTACACCAATGTTAATTCAAATAATAATAAAAGGTACACCACAGTAAATACAGTCAGCAGCAGTCCATCTGGGCCGCATAGCTATTTCTGCTGCTGACTATTCAAAATGATCCTGACAGGCTCTGGTTCTCTTAACAATAAAGTCGTGTTTAGCTCATTATGAACACTTCGCCCGCTTTGGTACTTCTGCTGCAGATTGTACTGCGTATTAGAAGTAGGTAAGGCCACTTTTTGGACATTACGAACTACTACTGCCTTCTTGAGTTGACAGCAACTACAATAATCAATATTAAACACATAAAACATGCAAATAATTTATTACAAAAAATAGAGTAAAAAAAAGTTCAAAACACAGTCCGAACTTCATTGTATACTTTATCCAACTTCTTCCGGTGTTTACAATTAACTTTAACTTGTTTTTTCTCGTCAATAACATTTCTTTTAATATGATAAATCGGTTGAGCGTAGCCATAATCTAGTTCACAGTAATAAAAGTGTTTGTTTCTATTTGAAGGATTAGGATAATACGCTGCATGCAATACTTCCTCCACCTCGTAAATGTACACGTCAATTGTGTGTTGAAACAACGCCCCGCTCATCAACATTCTTTGAATAACTTCACAAGCCACATGACCAATTTTATTTCCCCAAATATTCAAAAATCGCAAGTAGTAAGGTTTTTTTACAGAATTAAGCAAATCTAAAATACCCCGTTCTGTAATCTTGTTGCGGCTCACGTCTAGTGCGCGAATTTTTGAATATGGCAACCCAAAACTTAAAGCGCGCGCGCCCGTATCTTTTATATCGTTTCCTGCCAAATTTAAAAGTATTAAATTAGGTTTTTCAGCCAAATATTTTGCTAATAACTCAGCCCCATATTCTCCAATACTATTAAACCCCAAATCTAAATATAACAAGGTCTTATTACATCGTAAACCCCTTACTAAGTATTCCATATCATGACCGATAAACTGATTCTTTTGAAGATGCAATTCTATGATTGTTTCATTTCTTTCCAACAGGTATTCAATGTGATATGCCAGCCATTTTGTTTCATAAGAATATCGATTAAATAATGGTATTATTCTACTAAAATCTAAGACTTTTAGCGTCGTATTTGAGCCATGGTCCGTTCTTAGAGCTGTGATAAGATGAGCAACACTCGTTAGAGTCTGTCCTGACTCTCCGACATCACAAAACTCCACACTCGTATTTTCTCTAAGAAATTTCGCAAAATACTCTCCCCCTTTAGTTCCAATATCATTACCATTAATTCTTAAATATTTTAGTTTTATAAATCTGGCATAATTTGCTAGTTTGAGCATAGATAACTCGGTCAATTCATTGTTCATAATAATCAAATTGTTTATGCTCGAACGGCCTTTGACTAGCAATTTTTTTAATAATCTAAAAAAACCGGCATCCGTAATTTCATTGTAACACAAGTCTAGCTTCGTTATTCTTCTCGGTAACTCTTTTATGTACTGGCATATTGCTTTCATGTCGCTGTCTTTGATTCTTCTTTTATATCTATCGTAAATATCATGGCCTTTTAGTACTAAATGTCCGGATCCATCGGAATTTCTCTCAGTAAATAGTCCAAGCCGTATCTTGTTGATTTCGGTGGTACTCAATAGCGGTGGGTGACCAGTAATTTTTCTTACAACTTCATCTGTATTGCAAATACATTTCCTCGGAGATTTTGGTCCCATTTGCGTTTAAAATGAAGAATTTCAAAAGTATATAAACATTTAATTAAAATTATAGCTAAAAAAGTAAATAAATAACTATGAAATAAGATGTCAATACAAATCAATCAATGTCAAAATAGATGACATGACAATTCGCTGTCAAATGTTTAAAAAGCTATTTGGTTGGCTATGGATTCCTATTAAAAATTGCGATTTTCTGAAGATGCTTTAGGGTTATTTTCAACATATTTATTAATTTTATTTTCAGTGATTAGGCAAACTGATCATATTGGAAAACAAAATACTTCATATAAAAATAAATGTCACGGGATTCGAAGGCGTATTACCTATTTATATGGCGGCCGCATTCCCGCTGTTGATCCAAACAACTACTCAATTGTTGGCGAGTCAAGGACTTAAAATAACCAAAGCAGATTTTTTCACTTAGGAAAAAAACATATTTTGATTTAATACGGTTTTCATTTTACTAGTGTGTTTAAATTTTCTTTTCTTCACGATAGTCTGTTGCGTGCCGGATACGCGAACGGGGGTTCGGCAGTCTTAATAGTGCTTGATAATAGAGATTTAATTATCTCCAATATATTAATTTTTTTTATTTATTTATATGTCGCGCATATAGTTAAACAATGTAAGTGAAGCAGTGTAATAAATTGTATTGCAACACAATTGCTATCATCCGTTTCGGATTTTTGGAAGTTTAAAATTGTTAGTTTGATACCTTCGAATAATTTCAATATATTTGAAAAAAATATCCTTTTTAGTATTGAAATAGGTCATTTAGGTACTTATTTTGTAGCTTGTTTAGTACCAATTTTTATTTCATAAATCTTTTAATATGTATCGTCATTTCTATTGGACACAGGCACCGTCCCCAAGATGTCAACCAACTTGTCTAGGCCCTAGCGTCGCTACCGCCAAAAATCATATTCGTAAATTTCGATAGTCTCTGTCACTCTCATTACGCCTTAGTTGGAGTAAAATAGAAAGATGCTCGAAATATACGAACTCCGATGTTCGGTCTAGCTCTGGTTTTCTCAGGGCTAGTCCGACATCGCGCCTTCAATGGGAACACACTCAAGAACTCAATAAAAGAGGAATTCTGCGGCGAAGATACGAAACTGGAATTCTTTAATGATTATCGTCCTCTCCCATTTAATTATTTACAGCATATATAACCAGCATACTCAATTATCCATCATAGTTTCTTTCTTTCTTTCATTTAATTATTTACAATATATAGGTACAGATGTAGTGCAAAACTATTTTCCATTGGAAAAATTCGTGTCTTGATCGAAATATGACGGCACCTGAACTGTCAATCAGAAACTTTATTAAATGAGTGACATTTTCATATCCATTAATGTGGAACTTTATTGTTTAATGTCAAATATTATTTTTCACTTTGGCGTTTGACACTAAATAATAAAGTTCCGTGTGATGCCAGCTGACTAGAATAGCACCACCCCATCTCCTCCCGCGGGTGTCGTAAGAGGCGAAAAATGGAAAAATCCTACGGACGGGCAGCAGCGCCCGTCGAGACTCAATCTACAGCTACTGCGGTCGCCAAACTCCCTGCCAAGCGTGGTGACTATGGCAACTACCCCCAAGATGATACAAGTCATATTTGTGGGAGGCCTATGTCCAGCAGTGCACTCCATATAGCTGAAATGTATGACGTATGATGCAATAAAGTTCCATATTAATGGATTTGAAAATGCCACTCATTTTTTACAGTCATTAAATAATTGATAGTTCGGGTGCCGTCGTATATTAATCGAGATGCGGGTTTTCCCGATGGAAAATGATTTAGCGCTACTTATACTTGTACTAGTATATCCATCTTACTTTGGACCCGGGTAAGTCCTTAAACTACGTCCAACAATGAGAGGTAGGGCACAGCGATGGCAACGAATCTGGAGCAGCCCAACAGCCATAACAGCACTGCTACCTTTCAGGTATGTAGTGTTGTGTTCCTGTTGGTGGGTAAGGTACCCAGAGTTCCAACCCCCCTTAAAGGCCGACAACGCGCTTGTGACTCCTCCGGGTGTTGCGGGTGCTCGTGGGCGACGGTTATTGCTTACCACAAGGCAATCTCGTTTGTTGCCTATGTCATAAAAAAAAACTTGCAAGTTCCTCCTACATTGAAGAGGGAGAGAAATTAGGGATGAAATGGCAAGTTACTGGCACAAACCGATGAGGACTCGGGCACTGCTAGTATAGGCGAAAAACTGAACTGAAGGATTCATAGAAAACTCCCGTGAGACTCAGACATACTAGAAATAGTAGTTATTATACTTAGTATCTTAAGGTCGAAAACCGCTCGACATATGTTTCGATCCAATTCGTGAACCATAATCATGAGCTCCGTGCCGCACCGTCGCTGGCGGCGGCCCTTCGAGAACTGCGCGCCAATGCTCTGCGGGCCCGGCTGCTTGTCACTGACGGTGGCGGGGACAAGAAACTACCCTCATTTTCATGATCGCGAGAATTATTGTCAAATGTAGGGTTGCACACAACACTAACTACGTCATTTGCTAAAGCTGCGTCTACACTAGCCACATGCGTAGTATTTAAAACTATTTTCCAGCTAGGGGCACTGACCATCCACAATCACGATTAAAGTTCGGGCACCGACTGATTTCAATAGCCTCCCGTACTTTCCGCGGAACGTAAAACTTCTCCCTCGCTAGTACGGTTACCTTATCGAACCTAATATACGGTTATATATAACGGTTTTCGACCTTAAGATACGTGAGTGACCCGTTTATATATATTTCTAGTATGAAGGATTCATGTCAATGTGTTTGTACAGAGAATTAATATGGAACTTACGTCAAGATTTGAATATAGAACGCCGACACGAGCCGACACGACATGCGTACAATCGCCATTAGATAATTATATCGAAGCTGTGTAGGTGGTCACAAATATCGATAAAGTGCGTGGTCAGATATTTGTGAGCAGTGATCACCTCCACTGCTATATCTTACACACACTTTACTAGTGGATAGGCCGGGTGCTTTAGCTAAAAAAAATACCTATACTAGCACAGAAAGTTATAGAACATAGTTGTGAATCTTTTTGTGAAAATTGTCGATGAAAATTGCGGTCACGCGCGTGAGTGATTAATTGACGTAATTTTTCATTAAAAAAAAACCGAATCACGAAAGTTTAAATAGAAATTAAATACGAAATAAAACAAAAGCAAATAAAACTAAAGTTTATTTAAAACTAAAGAAGCCGACTGTGAGATAGTACACACAGAAAACAAGCACAAGGCATAGAATAATATAAATCATATACAACTGGTTACAAAACCATACAAATAACTAAAACTAACTTTAATAGTAGGTACATTACATCAGAGGCCGGGAAAATGAGGTTTTCCGGCCAAGTGGGTATATACGGATAGTGCAACGAGGCCGGGAATCAGTTTCACGACGAAGCATGTATAGTGCTTTTCTCAAACATACAGTGAAATACAAGAAATGCTTCAAAAATGAAATTTGCAAAATCACAACTACCAATGAAATATTCGCTATGTATTAAAACTTCTTTACCTCTGTGGATAATAGTCGAAAAAAGTTACTTTGCAGGCCTGCAAAATTATATGGTATTCCATTTCCGTCCCCTTAAGTTGCCGCACCCAAAAAACCACACTTCCGAGTCTATTATAAGGAATGTAAAGACAATATTTCATTGCATGTTTGAGAAAAATTAATTCCTAAAAATAAAGTAAATCTGGACCTTTACAGTCCCCAGCACGCTGTGCAGGCAACGTTCCCACGTTAGATTGCGATGGCAATCCATTGTGCGAGGAGGACAACGCATGTCCTGACCCTGCCTATGAAGCCGACGGCCCTGGGGTCGAATCTCAGTAAGGTAATTATTTGTGTAAGAAGGTCAATCTAAAATTCGTTGCAGATAAAATTGTCCCAACGAAAAAAAAGTTTGTTTTCATAAAATTAAGTTAAATATATGTAAAATTTATACAATTTTTTAATTCAATAAATCAAGGATCATCATCATTTCCACACCTTATTATTAATTTAATATAAATTTTTAATATTTTATTTTTTTAAACAATAAAAGAGTTAATATTGTCTTCGGTTGCCGCGATAATTACTCATGAAATAAAACAACTAAAACGGATTAAATCGCGTATACTGTATTAAACGTCGGGATGAAGTTTAAATCAGTATACGCGATTTAATCCGTTTTAATTGTTTTATTTCATGAATAAAAGAGTTGTTTTTTCTATGAACGATTTACTGCAACTAATTTTAGAATGAACCAAGAATGCCCTCTAACATTTATTTGCCGATGATACCTGGCCTTTAGTATCTCTTTAGCGACCCCCGCCCCCCTCCACTGGGGGTCCACGACCAGACCATACGCCGTCAGGTACTTGTCCACGCCGTACTTCTCGAAAATGTCCACTCCCCGTGACACCAGGTCCACGGCGCCGAAGAGTTGGGCCCATATTTTGTCGTCAGTCTGGAAGTGATATAAATATTTAATTATGACCGCTCGTCGGCAGTGCATTCATCCTCACACCCTGGAGCCTAAAGGGTCGCGCACTATGCGGTTTAAAAGGAATTTCCTGTCGCGAACGCTCCGGCTGTGGAATGAACTCCCTGTCGAGGGTTTCCCTAGGGACCACAGTATGAGGTTCTTAAAAAACGGAGTGTATAGGTTCTTAAAGGATAGGCAACGTGAATGTGAATCCTCTGGAGTTGCAGGCGTCCATAAGGCTACGGTAACTGCTTACCATTAGGCGGGCCTTATGCTTGTTTGCCACCGTCATCATCATCACCTGAAAAAGCTCTTTCTTGTCCTTTCACAGACCTCAGCCAAGATGTTGATGATGACGACTCCGTCATCCGTGCCGCAGACCACCGACACGCTGTCGTGTCTATTTGTTAGCTAACATGTCTACTCACATGAAAAGGCTCTTCCTTGTCCTCCTTACAGACGACAGCCAAGATGTTGGCGCCTATGACGACTCCGTCGTCCGTCCAACAGACCAACGACACGCTGTCGTGACTATTTGTTAGATGACATGTCAGCTCACCTGAAAAGGCTCTTCCTTGTCCTCCTTACAGACGACAGCCAAGATGTTGGCGCCTATGACGACTCCGTCGTACGTCAGACAGACCACCGACACGTTGTCGTGACTATTTGTTAGTCAACATGTCTGCTCACCTGAAAAGGCTCTTCCTTGTCCTCCTTACAGACGACAGCCAAGATGTTGGCGCCTATGACGACTCCGTCGTCCGTCAGACAGACCACCGACACGTTGTCGTGACTATTTGTTAGTCAACATGTCTGCTCACCTGAAAAGGCTCTTCCTTGTCCTCCTTACAGACGACAGCCAAGATGTTGGCGCCTATGACGACTCCGTCGTACGTCAGACAGACCACCGACACGTTGTCGTGACTATTTGTTAGTCAACATGTCTGCTCACCTGAAAAGGCTCTTCCTTGTCCTCCTTACAGACGACAGCCAAGATGTTGGCGCCTATGACGACTCCGTCGTACGTCAGACAGACCACCGACACGTTGTCGTGACTATTTGTTAGTCAACATGTCTGCTCACCTGAAAAGGCTCTTCCTTGTCCTCCTTACAGACGACAGCCAAGATGTTGGCGCCTATGACGACCCCGTCGTCCGTCAGACAGACCACCGACACGTTGTCGTGACTATTTGTTAGTCAACATGTCTGCTCACCTGAAAAGGCTCTTCCTTGTCCTCCTTACAGACGACAGCCAAGATGTTCGCGCCTATGACGACTCCGTCGTACGTCAGACAGACCACCGACACGTTGTCGTGACTATTTGTTAGCCAACATGTCTGCTCACCTGATAAGGCTCTTCCTTGTCCTCCTTACAGACGACAGCCAAGATGTTGGCGCCTATGACGACTCCGTCGTACGTCAGACAGACCACCGACACGTTGTCGTGACTATTTGTTAGCCAACATGTCTGCTCACCTGATAAGGCTCTTCCTTGTCCTCCTTACAGACGACAGCCAAGATGTTGGCGCCTATGACGACTCCGTCGTACGTCAGACAGACCACCGACACGTTGTCGTGACTATTTGTTAGTCAACATGTCTGCTCACCTGAAAAGGCTCTTCCTTGTCCTCCTTACAGACGACAGCCAAGATGTTGGCGCCTATGACGACTCCGTCGTACGTCAGACAGACCACCGACACGTTGTCGTGACTATTTGTTAGTCAACATGTCTGCTCACCTGAAAAGGCTCTTCCTTGTCCTCCTTACAGACGACAGCCAAGATGTTGGCGCCTATGACGACTCCGTCGTACGTCAGACAGACCACCGACACGTTGTCGTGACTATTTGTTAGTCAACATGTCTGCTCACCTGAAAAGGCTCTTCCTTGTCCTCCTTACAGACGACAGCCAAGATGTTGGCGCCTATGACGACTCCGTCGTCCGTCAGACAGACCACCGACACGTTGTCGTGACTATTTGTTAGTCAACATGTCTGCTCACCTGAAAAGGCTCTTCCTTGTCCTCCTTACAGACGACAGCCAAGATGTTGGCGCCTATGACGACTCCGTCGTCCGTCAGACAGACCACCGACACGTTGTCGTGACTATTTGTTAGTCAACATGTCTGCTCACCTGAAAAGGCTCTTCCTTGTCCTCCTTACAGACGACAGCCAAGATGTTGGCGCCTATGACGACTCCGTCGTACGTCAGACAGACCACCGACACGTTGTCGTGACTATTTGTTAGTCAACATGTCTGCTCACCTGAAAAGGCTCTTCCTTGTCCTCCTTACAGACGACAGCCAAGATGTTGGCGCCTATGACGACTCCGTCGTCCGTCAGACAGACCACCGACACGTTGTCGTGACTATTTGTTAGTCAACATGTCTGCTCACCTGAAAAGGCTCTTCCTTGTCCTCCTTACAGACGACAGCCAAGATGTTGGCGCCTATGACGACTCCGTCGTACGTCAGACAGACCACCGACACGTTGTCGTGACTATTTGTTAGTCAACATGTCTGCTCACCTGAAAAGGCTCTTCCTTGTCCTCCTTACAGACGACAGCCAAGATGTTGGCGCCTATGACGACTCCGTCGTACGTCAGACAGACCACCGACACGTTGTCGTGACTATTTGTTAGCCAACATGTCTGCTCACCTGATAAGGCTCTTCCTTGTCCTCCTTACAGACGACAGCCAAGATGTTGGCGCCTATGACGACTCCGTCGTACGTCAGACAGACCACCGACACGTTGTCGTGACTATTTGTTAGTCAACATGTCTGCTCACCTGAAAAGGCTCTTCCTTGTCCTCCTTACAGACGACAGCCAAGATGTTGGCGCCTATGACGACTCCGTCGTACGTCAGACAGACCACCGACACGTTGTCGTGACTATTTGTTAGTCAACATGTCTGCTCACCTGAAAAGGCTCTTCCTTGTCCTCCTTACAGACGACAGCCAAGATGTTGGCGCCTATGACGACCCCGTCGTCCGTCAGACAGACCACCGACACGTTGTCGTGACTATTTGTTAGTCAACATGTCTGCTCACCTGAAAAGGCTCTTCCTTGTCCTCCTTACAGACGACAGCCAAGATGTTGGCGCCTATGACGACTCCGTCGTACGTCAGACAGACCACCGACACGTTGTCGTGACTATTTGTTAGCCAACATGTCTGCTCACCTGAAAAGGCTCTTCCTTGTCCTCCTTACAGACGACAGCCAAGATGTTGGCGCCTATGACGACTCCGTCGTACGTCAGACAGACCACCGACACGTTGTCGTGACTATTTGTTAGTCAACATGTCTGCTCACCTGAAAAGGCTCTTCCTTGTCCTCCTTACAGACGACAGCCAAGATGTTGGCGCCTATGACGACTCCGTCGTACGTCAGACAGACCACCGACACGTTGTCGTGACTATTTGTTAGTCAACATGTCTGCTCACCTGAAAAGGCTCTTCCTTGTCCTCCTTACAGACGACAGCCAAGATGTTGGCGCCTATGACGACCCCGTCGTCCGTCAGACAGACCACCGACACGTTGTCGTGACTATTTGTTAGCTAACATGTCTACTCACATGAAAAGGCTCTTCCTTGTCCTCCTTACAGACGACAGCCAAGATGTTGGCGCCTATGACGACTCCGTCGTCCGTCAAACAGACCACCGACACGTTGTCGTGACTATTTGTTAGCTAACATGTCTACTCACCTGACGAGGCTTTTCTTATCCTCCTTACAGACGACAGCCAAGATATTGATGGTAACGACTCCGTCATCCGTGACGCAGACCACCGACACGTTGTCGTGACTATTTGTTAGTCAACATGTCAGCTCACCTGAAAAGTTTCTTCCTTATCCTCCTTGCAGACGACAGCCAAGATGTTGGCGCTTATGACGACGCCGTCATCCGTGACGCAGACCACCGACACGTTGTCATGACTATTTGTTAGTCAACATGTCAGCTCACCTGAAAAGGCTCTTCCTTATCCTCCTTACAGACGACAGCCTAGATGTTGGCGCCTATGACGACTCCGTCGTCCGTCAAACAGACCACCGACACGTTGTCTTGACTATTTGTTAGTCAACATGTCAGATCACCTGAAAAGGCTCTTCCTTATCCTCCTTACAGACAACAGCCAAGATGTTGGCGCCTATGACGACTCCGTCGTCCGTCAAACAGACCACCGACACGTTGTCGTGACTATTTATTAGCTAACATGTCTACTCACATGAAAAGGCTCTTCCTTGTCCTCCTTACAGACGACAGCCAAGATGTTGGCGCCTATGACGACCCCGTCGTCCGTCAAACAGACCACCGACACATTGTCGTTTAGTGCCTTACGCCATAGTTGTTCCAACTCATACATTGCATTCGGATGCTTTTCGATTTCTGAGAAATTTTGTCCAGTTAGAAAATCAGTAATAGGGTGACGGCGCCAGTAATGGACAAGGATCCAACCATGAACATTAGTGCTTATTTCAAAGGAGTTAAGTGTTGTAAGTACATTTGTTGGTACATATTCAATTTATAATGTTATGGTTTTTGAATTAAGAACTAAGTGTCCATCATTGGTGCCTGGCAGCTTAAAGTGTCCAACATTGGTGCCATCACCCTACCTATTTGTAAATATTTGTTAAAAAACCATTTATAAAATAATTTCAATAATATTCGAATTTCGCAATATTTTTTAAATATTAATTATCTTGACAGAGCTCAACCAAACAAATCGAATAAAAGCCTTAATAATTGACTTATTCAATTGTTAATCGTTAATCGCGATTAATTATGTAGAAAAAAATATAGACATGTATATAGTCTGACCTATGTATTTACAAGGAGACTCGTGGCTCATCCCTTGTTATAATTCCGTACCATTTCTATAGCTGGCTCATTAGAGGTCTATCAGGCTTAGGAGCGTTATACCAGGCTAGACGAATAACGAATAGTGACTCTGTTACAACCGACATGGTGTCGATGCTTTTGATTGACTTAATTAATCGTCAATCCACCGTGCGTGTGGTACCGGCTGACTAGAATACCACCGCCTCATCTCTTACGTGGGTAACTGGGTATCGTAAGAGGCGACAAAGGGGACGAAAACGCCGGATGGGCTTTTGGGCCAACCTACAGCTACAGCGGTCAACACGCCTGGCAGGTGTGGCGGCTATGACAACTGCCCCCCAAGATTATACATAATATATTTGGACACTATACCCGTCGACGATTTTCATCGGTAACAATTAATCGTCAATCGCGCTTTTGTTTCGCGATTAAAATTTAATCTTACCAATGTATTTACAAGGCGGCTCGTCCCTGGTGAAGTAGGTTCTCATGAGGGTTATAGCTGGCTCGTAGAGGTCTGGAGTCAGGTCTTGGACCCTCAGATTTCTGCCGTGGGCTGTGAAGCGGCACCAGACGGTTGTGGCAGTAGTTGGGCGAGTGTACGGCATTCTAAAAAAAAGATAGATCTTTATTTTCAATTTAGGCACATTACATGCACTTCAACGTCAAAGTAAAATCAACACCGGTTCAAACCCTACACCTCTGACCCGAAAAGACACCGGCAAGAAACTACGGCAGGACTTATTTTTTCAATACAGTGATACATCAAATCTTAAAGTACTAAAATAATTATGTGTAAATACAATTACAGCCCATTGTAACACTAATTTATTGAGCCCACGGTAAGCTGAAAGGTTTTTGTTGTGGGTAGCCAATGACATACAGGCTGAATATTAAATCATGATCAAAAGTATGTTTAAAAACAAAACTCTTTCTCCATACTGTATCACATTACATATCACGGAATAAACTCCATTGAAAGTAAACAACCGACCATTTAGAACTATAGGAAAACCATTTGGATTGGTCCGGCCTGGAAGAGGATTAAGATAAGAGTAAAGGATGACTCACGTCACACAGTACACGTCGCCCTCCCGAGCCCGAGCCTTCCGTTGACCCACCGGGCACTCACCGTGGCGGTACGGGCCCGAGCGGCCCGACACTCGAATATTAACATTAACACATTTGTTGCGAGTAGACGATCGTCACACGCTCGTCAATATCGCGTGGGCATCATGTCGCCTTCCCATCATTGGGCCAATGCGAGCCTTTTTACATAGCTGTAACGGCCGTCGCATCGACCGGCCCGAGCCCGGGCCGAGTTGCTCGGAGGGCTCGGTGTTCACGTGATTCATTCCACACAAAATGTCGCGACGGTGGCCTCGGCTCGGACGCGGGCCGCTCTAACGTGAATCCACCTTAATCCTAAGTTCTTAAGTCTCTTGACGACAAGTCTGGCCTAGTGGGTACTGTGGGTAACCCTGCCTGTGTAGCGATGGTCCTGGTTTCGAATTCTGTCACTCTCATGTCGCCTTAATTGGAGTGAAAGAGAAAGATGCTCGAAATATACGAACTTCGACGTTCTCGGTACCAGGCAAGATCGCTTCCCACTAGGCCAGACCTGTCGTATCCTTATGTCAATATTAGTCTAACTTTAGCGCAGTAAATGGGCTATTTTGTTTAAAGTTGTATTCTCAACTTTGTTGTTTTTTTTTGTGTGGTTTCTACTCAGAATCATGAGCTCTTTCGAGTCTCATAGGAGAAAAAAAGTGTCCCAAGCTTTTTTATTCCATTCCGGGACTATTTTTCATAAATTTCATATGCCGATAACGTAACGGAAGAAATAAAAATGTATGAAAATTTTGGGAGACTTTTTTTCTCCTATCAGACTCGATAAAGCTTATGATTCTGAGTAGAAACCACCCAAAAAAATTCAAATAAAAAAAAGTTGAGTATACAACTTTAAATAAAATGGCCCAAATCTCCAGTAGGTAACTGGCCACCTATACTAAAATAGGTTCTATTATGTGAACAGAATCCTTTTTCAGAATAACGTATATTGCATTTCCCGTAACTGAAACTTCATTAAAAATGTTGTTCTATTTATACAGAATTCATTTTCAGTGCCTATAAGATGGCCAGATATTGAACGGTGGCCAGTTACTGGTGAGTCACCCTGTTTAAGACTAGTCTTACCTTAAGACAGACACGACGGCGCGCTCTCACAGTCGAAGGATAAGTGAAGCCTAAGGGATGGTTTCAGATTGGGATACACAAGGCTCTCTGTGTCGCTTTAGGGATCGACATTTCATTTTTTTTTCATTTTTTTTTTTATACATGCGAAAGTGTTTATTTGTTTGTCCGTCTTTCACGGCAAAACGGAGCGACGTATTGACGTGATTTTAAGTGGAGGTAGTTAAAGATGGAGTGACATAGGCTACTTCCAGCGGGAAAACATCTCATTACACGCGAAGACTGAATATCTTACATTTTCCTCTAACCAAGCGGGTGAAGCCACGGGCATAATATAGTATTCAGATCCGCCACTGCCCTAATTCCTATACGTGGTCGCCGCTAGGACTTTTCTGTCCCAACGGTCATCGACTCTCCGAGCCATGTGGCCTGCCCATTGCCACTTCAACAGTGCAATCCTGCAAGCTATGTCGGTTACTTTAATACTACGGCCTGAGTCTATATATATATATATATATATATATTTTTTTTTTTTATGACAAAAGGTGGCAAACGAGCAGACGGATGGCCTAATGGTAAGCAACTACCGTCGCCCTTGGGCACTCGCAACACCAAGGGAGTCACAAGCGCGTTGCCGACCATTAAGGGGGTTGGAGTTCTGGTAACCTTACTCACCATCAGGAACACAACACTGCATACCTGAAAGGTAGCAGTGCTATTATGGCTGTGGTCTTCTGTAAGGAGGAGGTACTTCCTCAGTTGGGCTTCTCCGGACTCAAGCGTGATGGTACTTCGCTGTGCCCTACCTCTCATGAAAATGGCGATATTATGAATGAATGAATGAATGAATATTTGTTTATTCGTAGACACACAACACAAAGGTGACAGAAATACAAATAACATAAAACATACAAGGTAGAAAGTGCCGCGAAATGGCATCATCTCAGCGTGATGCTGGCGACATCCAGCGCTGATCTTCAGATGAGACCATCAAGTGAAAAAGTATCACGGCACACAGAAAGTAAAAGAAATTAAGAATATAAACATAATAAAATACAGAGAAGATACTAGGATAACATAAGTTTTATAGTAGATTTTTGAATGTTTTGTCTGTAATGTTATGACGTATTTACAACTGCGACTCGTTCGCTGCAAATACGACGCCGCTTTGCTCGTGTGATATATAAAAACATGTTTACAATACAATTCATTGAACGCATTAAAACTATATTTAGTTCATTTTATTTTCCCTAATGCGTTTTCTACTCGAAATGCGTTGCATTTTTTGTTCTTTAAAGTATATTCGTTATTTAGTGCATGTTGTTTAATGTCTGCATATATTTAATTTAAATTTTCTTTAAAATCCATAAACACAAAAGTATCGTGAGATTGAAAAATATTAATTCTAACGGGTGATCATGATCAATCAAAATGGGTCAGTGGGGGGAAATCAGAAATTATGAGAGATAGCGAAATCTGTTCTTAGGAACCATGGCTTCGACTTCAGTTTTAATAATAATGGCATTCAAACTTTTTTTAAATCTCTCATACATAACCGGGAATCGAACCTGGTCGAAGTCTTGTAATCAATTTTAAGTGTATATTTGAAAATTTTTTCGTTGTTATTGTTGATGATACGAAACGTAAATTCATGAGTCATGAATACATTTTTCATCATCATCATCATCAGGCGTATAAAGAATATTGACAGGTTCGATTTCCGGGTAACTCACGTTTTATTAGTCGAATATTACTCGACATGTTTCACTCCGTTGTTGACATTGTTTGTGCATGTTTGAGAAAAGTAAGGCCGAATAATTTTGTGTCATCCATACAAAATAAATCCTCCCGCATTTTAATAGTACTTCTCAAAAGTTATCTAAATACAGGGTGTCGGGAGAAGTGACCGGCGAGAGATTGATTACTTACGTAAATTTATCGATAAAAACTTTAAGGGCTATCGATTATAGTTTTTTTTATCGCCATTTTCATATGTCCAATACCGGTAAGAAATTCGCCCGTACATGACAGTCCATATCCACGGTTCCGGTGTACCCCTGTCCTTGTCAGGTGTCGTCACGATTTAATCTCCCGGATAACTGGCGTAACCATCGCATAATTTCAGGTCGGGAATGCCATCTCCATTCTTAAATATTTTAGGTACCTCTTGCTTTAGGTACTTATAAATAAATATGTCGGGACCATCTTACACAAATCGACCTAGTCCTACGGTAAGCTCAGTGGCTTGGGTTGTAGGTACTAGACGACGATATATATAATAGATAGATACATATATATTCTTAAATACATACAAAACACCCATGTATGACTCAGAAACAAATATCTGTGCCCATGCCCCGACTGGGACTTGAACCCAGGACCATCAGCTTCATAGGCAGGGTCACTACCCAATAGGCCAGACCGGTGGTCATAAATACATTCGTGGCCTATTTAGATCGGTCAGCATTGAGAAATCTCAGTTTAGAAATTAAAACTTCCAGTCGATTATGGCTTGTGTAGGTCAGAAGCAGTAAATGTTTTTTTTTTTTATATTACAAGACTGACCAGCGTTTGACCTCAGTCGCACCTGATGGTAAGTGTCGACGAGGTCGAGGGTGTAGCACGCTGGTTCAGTAACAACCTATTCACTCTTGCCTTGAAAATACCCTAATTATATCTTTCCGGGAATACAGACGAACGTATTAGGAAGGTAGAAGCGAATGACTTCGTGGGAATATATGGAATGTTATCGCATGTACAGTCAGTAGCAAAAGTGGCTAAGCGTTTGAACTGTTGTCTGTTAATGACCTACACGCGCTCTTATTCTCTTGACAATAGAGATGTGTTGACCTCATTTTGATCACCTCAAATGCTTAGCTACTTCTGCTGCTGACTGTACCTAATCTGAAATGAATAAAATGCATTATATTTCATTTCCTTTAATTTTATTTTGAAGAACTGTGTGTGTTTCCGGAACAGACAAGTTTATACTTAAGTTATAAATCTAAGTATACTTACTTTTTTTTGGTCCCTAAAATCGATGTCATGGTTCCCAAGAACAGATCCTTGTATATCTTATAGTTTCTGGTTTTAATGACACTGTTCATTGAAAATTGAAACGAATGATTAGGTACTAAGGTCCCAGCGCACACAAACTTATTGCAGAAATCGCGAAGCTGAAGTTGACGTAACTGGCGATCGAAGAGCTGGCGGCTTCCTCGCACAACGTATCAGCTGCGATACATCGAGAAGCCGCCAGCATCATTGGTACAATGCCTCAAGGGCCGTTTTAAAATTAAATCTAAAGTTGTTATTGTAACGTTATTATAATCATCTTAGGGGGTAGTTGCCATAGTCGCCACTCTTAGCAGGTTTGGCGACCGCAGTAGCTGATTGGGTTTCGACGGACGCTGCTGCCCATCAGTTGGTTTTTTTTCCCTTTATCGCCTCTTACGGCACCCGCGGGAGACAGGGTGGTGGTATTCTAGTCACCCGGCACCACACGGCATGTCGTGGTTATATTATAATTATTGTATCGTCTATTTTGAATGATATTGACACGTGTTTCAG
Organism: Grapholita molesta; assembly: GCA_022674325.2. Taxonomy (NCBI): domain Eukaryota; kingdom Metazoa; phylum Arthropoda; class Insecta; order Lepidoptera; family Tortricidae; genus Grapholita; species Grapholita molesta. The sequence goes on along the minus strand of CP053145.2, from coordinate 5,972,907 downwards.
TCTTATGACTTGAAGAGTAAGCGATCAATGAAGTTTATGCGCAGATCGTTTTAAATAGTACACGATAAGAAAATATATCGTCACTACTTTGAAAAAACCTCATAACTCATTCTGGCATTCAAAATAAAAATGACGTAACTATGTATGGGATAAGTACAGAGTTACTGCGTTTCAATTTAGAGAATCTGTGTCAGATGTGCGTTTTCAAAAAATTGTGCACTCAATTAGTGAAAGTTGTTAAGAAAAGTTAAATCACTCTCAGTTTCGTGACGACAATTAAGCATTAAATATCGAAAAAAGCTTGGTTTTGATGTTCGTTTTATAAACTTCAATCGATATTCCAACATAATAGAAGGCAAAAAGTCGATCTTCATAAAGATTTAATGCTTAATTGTCGTCACGAAACTGACAGTGATTTAACTTTTTTATATACATCTTTCGCTAATTGGGTGTACCAAATTTTGAAAACTCCCAGCTATACGAGATTTTTACAAAGTAGTGACGATATGGTTTGTCATGTTTAAAAATTGAATGAAGTATATTTAAATTTATATTGTTGATTAGATGTTGTTTGCATTTGCAAAGTCAGGTTTTATAAATCGAATATTGATTTAATTGGAACGCAATATCTTTTCGATATACCTCGGTGCTATGAGACGAAAGTCTTCAATCAATGTAATAAATAAATATTTCGGGACAATCTTACACAAATCAACCTAGTCCTACGGTAAGGTCAGTAAGGCTTGTGTTGTAGGTACTAGACGACGATATATATAATAGATAGATACATATAAATACTTTAATACATAGAAAACACCAAAGACGCAGGAACAAATAGCTGTGCTCATCACACAAACAAATGTCCTGACTGGGATTTGAACCCAGAACTATCGGCTTCATATGCAGGGTCACTATCCAATAGGGCCTAGTGCATAGTGACCGGCCCAGAGACTAAGCCAAACCGGTCGTCTATGTCAATGTGTGTTACCAGTGATGACTTACTATCGGCCATATCTTAAAGTCACTTAACGAGCTATGGAGAAGAATCAGAAATGAGGAAGTCCGTAGACGAACTAAGGTCACCGACATAGCCCACTGGATTAGCAAGCTGAGCCCTGAGTATAAGTTTTAACGTAACAAAACGTAAAACCATCGCGTTAGAGTTACCCATATAAATAACATTATGACTTATGCGTTCGAGACGTTTTTTTACGTCAAAAGAAACTTTTTTTTTTTTATGACATAGGCGGCAAACGAGCAGACGGATTGCCTGGTGGTAAGCAATTACCGTCGCCCATAGGCACCCGCAACACCAGATGAGTCACAAGCGCGTTGCCGGCCTTTAAGGGGGGTTGGAGCTCTGGGAACCTTACTCACCATCAGGAACACAGCACTACATACCTGAAAGGTAGCAGTGCTATTATGGCTGTGGTCTTCTGTAAGGAGGAGGTACTTCCCCAGTTGGGCTGCCCCAGATTCAAGCGTGATGGTCATCGCTGTGCCCTACCTCGCATTGTTGGACGTAGTTTAAGGACATAACCGGGTCCAAAATACAGTCTACTTACAGTAGAGCCTCTGGACTCACAATAGGCAGTGAGTTTGAACAGATCTCGTCGATACCTTAGAAAGACCTAATTCGTTCAATATAATGTTTTAAATTCTTTCATAGGACATGCCTACAGTGTCAGCTACCTCTCTTACTTCTAATCGACGGTCTTCCATTAGCATGTTTTTTTTTTTTTATGACAAAAGGTGGCAAACGAGCAGACGGATTGCCTGATGGTAAGCAATTACCGTCGCCCATGGGCACCCGCAACACCAGGGGAGTCACAAGCGCGTTGCCGACCTTTAAGGGGGGTTGGAGCTCTCCGCCTTCGCAACCTTACTCACCACCAGGAATACAACACTACATACCTGAAAGGTACCAGTGCTATTATGGCTGTGGTCTTCTGTAAGGAGGAGGTACTTCCCCAGTTGGGCTTCTCCGGACTCAAGCGTGTTGGTACTTCGCTGTGCCCTACCTCTCATTTTTGGACGTAGTTTAAGGACATAGCCGGGTCCCATGTCACATATAATTGCCACATAATGTGGATTGATCTGCGATACTGACTCATACCCGTTTAAACTTAATTGCCCACATTTTAACATCGCATATCCAAGGAATTTTTAGTATAACTGGAATCAGCCCTGTGAAAAATACCAATAAGTGAAACGTGCTTTATATGCATCTTATTAAGGTTTACTTTCGCTCGGCGAATATGAAGAAAAAAAACGAGCCGAGTAGGACAGCTAGTACACAGACCTCTGTCCCTTTCTGAATGATGCTATTCCTAGAATAATATTAGATCTATGGCAACCCAATGTCAACTAGATGCTAGGGTAACCATGTTTGTACATGGACGAGGACAATTACACAACAGGACAACATTAATGTTGGTGTTGAGATAAAATACATTAAACATATTTAATAAAATTTGTAAAATGTGGTTTCATTGTCATTGTATATTATAGTAGAGGGAATATAGCAATTGGGGCAAAGTAATTCCCACAGAAGCGGGGTTATAGTGGTTTAATTTCCTGCGTGTATTTTTTTGATATACCTAATAAACATATAGAATATATAAGTGTGCAAAATGCAAATTTTCACCCGGTAAAGATTTTTAAAAAATCAACATGTAAAACTCAAATCGTGTGTGTCAATTACAGGAAATTACACACAAAGATGGTTATGAGGTTAATTTTATAAAATAAGAATCGTAAATAACAAAATGGTGGTTGAAGAACAAAAGATTGGTGTTTACTCCACCGACACTCTTAAATTTGAACACAGCAAGAGCTTAATTTTATTCTTTCATCATCTGGTTATTTATATTTAATTTTAGAAATCATCGTCATAATCTCTTTTACCATTTCATTTCTTATAATTAGATACCACAGACGATTTTTAATACATTTTATAAGTATTCGAAGTTAAAATTTTTGGGAAGCAAAAAAACGCATGTAGTATGTCAAATAGAGTCTGGCTAACCAATTATTACTCGATTGTTACTCTTAAAGTTGAAAAAATAAACTATACTCATCCCTTTTTTTGGGGTCGTAGTGCAAGCGAAAGAAAGAGACGGTATGATTCAATCGTCTATGCTTTAAGTGAGTAAACCAATTTTTTTCACTGGCCAAACTCTAGATACAGAACTGCCGGCGTGGTCTCTCCACCGATCTAGTACATCAGAACACTATTGTATTTAATGGAATTTTCCTAACTTCTAAAATTAACGTGGTCACCCTATAGAAAGAGACAAAGGTCTGCGTGGTAGCTATCTCACTAGGCTCGCTTTTTTCGGGCTAGTACTCGATCTAGTTATAATAGTATATCTATGCGCATATCTATTATCTACTTCTTATTATATTCTTCTTCTTGCATATCTTCAAAAATATGTTGGAGTTCATCCTTTTTTATGAAGATACTAGCTGCGCCCCGCGGTGTTACCCGCTGTATATTAGGGAAAAAACGTATCCTATGTGTTTATCCAGGGTGTCAGCTAACTCCATACCAAATTTTATTAAAACGCTCCAGCCGTTTAGACGTGAAGAAGTAACAAACATACACACTTACAAACTTTCGCCTTTATAATATTAGTGTAGATATAATAACAGCTCATTGCTCCAAACCAAATTGTCCATTATGAAAAGTCTGTTGATTCGTAAAGCGTATATTTTCAAAGCAAAAGTAAAAGTTATTTTAAATATTGTCACACAATTTATATTTCGCGGGATGACAACTGAATAATTTAATGACAGTTCAAAATGGCGTCGGAAAAAAATAAAAAGTTTCTTTTTAATAGTCAGGCCGCGAACTTTTCAATCTGCGGCGCTACCTCGAACAACGAACTTAGTACCTAAATCTCGGACGATTGACTCTGTCACTTTCATGGCACATTAATTGGAGTAAAAGAGAAAGATGCCCGAAATATACGAACTTACCGCTCCAGGCCTCGTATGACTAGGAGGATATAACCAATATGGAGTACCCATTAACAGGCGTTCCCCTCTACCAGAATTACTCGGCCGCCGGTCATAGTTCTTGTACTATTTTAGTGCGGATGAGATGCACAGATAGTAAACTCGATCGCTATCGAAAACCTCAAAGTCACAACTCATGGTAAGGGTACTTGTAAGTCACTTACGCTTGCGGTAACTATGAACATTGTAGAAGCACAATGTGGGCGGACAATATGGTAAATATTGCAGGAATCACTGGACTTTGGGGGAGGCCTGTAGACTTCCTTCGACTGCTATGATGATGATGAACATAAATCATGATGACCTCTCGCATGTCATCACTGGGTCATCACCACCAGCCATGTGCGAGGTTCATCGTCCGTCGGAAATGCACAAAGGAGCGCCTTTGTACTGTAGGGTAAGTGCGCCGGCTCTCGACTATTAAAGTAAGTAAATATCAATGAAAACTTTTACGGCTTTCACACATTTGTATTGGAACGGGTTACTCACATTTGGAAAATCGAATATTGCTCGACATGCTTCTCTTCTATAACGAGGAGTTTGAGAAGAAACTTCTACGAGGAGAGTGAACGGCTCTCGATGGAAACAAGTCGAGTAATATTCGACATACAAAACATAAATTGCCTTTTGTAACAATTAAAACGAATGTGCCATAAAATGCTTTGCAAACCCTGCGGCACTTTGAGAGATTTCGTTCCATGAGTGTGAGTACCGATGACTTGCAAGACTTTGTAATTGAGATCTAACACACAGTTCACCTTGCACCGTCTCGAATTTCTTGAGCAACAGTATGAATAAGAATAAGAAACGTTTATTGCCAAAAAAACGGAATAGGAAAATGATACAAGGAAACAATTTTTTACAATATAAACAAGACAGACATTAAAAATAAATAAGTCTTAAGTAGGTTAGTACAGGGCAATGGGTATCGGTCTCAGCGTGTGCCGGGCAGAGATGCTCGGCGCTGGTTTTCAGACCAACCCCAGACTAGAGTAGGAGAGTAGCAAAGCATCATACATAATATTTTTGACTTTTTGTGCTCCTATACAGAATACTTTGGTGAACTAACAAGGAAAAGAGAAAAAAGGAAAAATTACAATAATAAAAAAAATTATCACCAAAAATACCATTTGATGTGGATAAATTTAATTGTATTTAAAACGTTATGATGGTGGGAGTAAAAATAATATACAAACACATATAACTAGACATGCAACTGATAGCCGGGTACCTACTATTCGATATCCGTCCTATCCGGCCACCATTTCACTATCCGGCCGGATACCGGGTTACCAGATACAGGTCTAGTTTTTCGGCCGGATACCGGATAGTACGGTAACAGTAACATACATATAACGGTGAACTAGGGGTGCCTACAAACTTTAAAAAAATACAAGTACTTAGTAATCCGTTCATCCGTTTAATCTTTCAAACCTTTATCAATGTACGCAATTCAGTTTTGTGATCCCCGATTCGAAATAATTAATTTCAATACGCACTTCGTGTAGATCTGAACAATTTCTATCAATATCAGCCTACAGCGAGACACGTAAGTCAACAAAGTGCAAGCTGCAAGGCCCACACATGCACGAATCTACTTTAGGTTTAATTGCTGGCCGGATATTCCTCGACCAGATATACCTACAGCTATCCGGCTGATGATCCCTACCGGATATCCAGTATCCGGCCAAATCCCTATTCATTGCATCTATATATGTAACTTCAAATAGTACTTTATTTATTTTGGTTCGATTGACGGTATAACAATAAATAAAGGCCAGCATTTGAATTTGAACCTCTTTTATCCCCAATGTGCTTCCTATGGCAGCCATCGACACCCAGTGTACCTATGGGTACGGGTTGCGACCATAAATAGTTTGCAAGTCGAATACTTTGCTTTCCTATTCGTGGGTCTACTTAAGACTTATTCGTCATTTTTTAATTAAAATTTCAGTTACATTAATTAAAAAATTACACAAGAGTAGGCTACAGGTACATTTTCCCCATAGGAAATTATTAGCCAACAACCCGCTCCTTCGCCCCAACGCTTGTACTTCGTATTTGGCGGACGGCCATCTTGGCAAACTCCCAGCTTACATCAACATCGCTTTCCGAAACAGTACGACACAATCTAGCCAACTGAACACACGTTAGAGTTGCTAGAATAACAATAATATTACTATTTTGTTATAAAAACACGAATTTTGATAATATTTTGAGGTTATATAAAGTTTTTAGAGGTTAGGCATAGAGCGCGCGCTTTTTTTTGTTTTTTTTTTTTAAGCGCGGAAGGCGTGTTTGTGACATCCTTTGTTTTGGAATTGCAACTACGGCTGAACGCATAGGTGAGTGGCTAATTAATAATATAATAATCAGTGTTATTTTTTTAAGATTTGAAAGAACGGTCGATTTTGCCTACTTTTCATTAATTATTTCAGTAATCTCGTAATTAAGTTTTAAGATTCCATTGTTGACGTTATGGCGAAGAAAATACGAGGTAAATAATGACGATTTTTAAATTGTTTTCCCAAATTGTTTGACCTAAAAACACCGCGTTGCCTTGGCGTGCCGATCACTATGAAATCGCCACGAAAACGTCAACTAACCGCCGTTAGTGTGCACATGCCCTGAGTAGTACTTAGAGTAGGTATACCTCGTCCTTTTTTGTTTCGATAATTCTAGCTACATAGTCATGCTTTCAGAAAAATAAATGTCTTGTCTATGATCTGAGTCAGGCCTACCGTGGCCTACAGCCAAAATCGAAATTCGCAAATTTCGACTGATTGTCACTCTAATTACAAATTCATCATCTTCCTCGCGTTGTCTCGACGTTGTGCCACGGCTCATGGGGGCCTTGGGTCCGCTCGGCAACTAATCCAGTGTAAACTAATTTCGTGGCACTACTTTTTACGAAAGCGACTGCCATACTAGTTGTTATTGGGATTAGTCCGCTTTCCTTAAGATGTTTTCCTTCACCGAAAAGCGACCTGTAAATATCAAATAATATTTCGTAGGTAAATTTCGCAAAACTCATTGGTACAAGCCGGGGTTTGAACCTGCGACCGGAGTGCAAGTAGCACGCTCTTACCGGTCACCAGCCCTCTACAACTACACTAAGTAATGTTTCATAAACATAGCCAAGAATTTTCATGGCAAAACAAAGGACTGTCGCAAACTTACTACTGTTACATGCATTTTTTTATCGACATTGCTAGTTGTACGAGCCATGGTTTGAACCCGCGACTTGCAGATCGCAAGTCGCACGCTCTTACAGCTGCCAACTTAATTGGAGTGAATGAGAAAGATGTCCGAAATATTCAAACTTCGATTTACAACATCCTCAGAAACTTCAAGCAAAATTGGGAAATTTCGTTTTTTCGATATAGGTACATAGGTGAAAAACTTAACCGAAGGTGAAAGACTATGTAGTTGTGCAGAGTTAATATGGAACTTACAACAAAATTTTAATATAGAACGCCGCCATGCGTGTACACATGTTACTACTACATAGACCAGGTGCTTAACTTAACTGCAGGATTATGTTTATCTACTTGTGTAGAGAAGTAATATCGAACTTACGTCAACATTTGAATATACAACGCCGACATGCGTGTACACCCACGTTATTACTACATAGACCAGGTGCTTAACTTAACTGCAGGATTATGTTTATCTACTTGTGTAGAGAAGTAATATCGAACTTACGTCAACATTTGAATATACAACGCCGACATGCGTGTACACCCACGTTACTACTACATAGACCAGGTGCTTAACTTAACTGCAGGATTATGTTTATCTACTTGTGTAGAGAAGTAATATAGAACTTACGTCAATATTTGAATATAGAACGCCGACATGCGTGTACACCCACGTTACTACTACATAGACCAGGTGCTTAACTTAACTGCAGGATTATGTTTATCTACTTGTGTAGAGAAGTAATATCGAACTTACGTCAACATTTGAATATACAACGCCGACATGCGTGTACACCCACGTTATTACTACATAGACCAGGTGCTTAACTTAACTGCAGGATTATGTTTATCTACTTGTGTAGAGAAGTAATATCGAACTTACGTCAACATTTGAATATACAACGCCGACATGCGTGTACACCCACGTTACTACTACATAGACCAGGTGCTTAACTTAACTGCAGGATTATGTTTATCTACTTGTGTAGAGAAGTAATATAGAACTTACGTCAATATTTGAATATAGAACGCCGACATGCGTGTACACACACGTTATTACTACATAGGCCAGGCCATAAGTTTTTCACCTATACCTGTGTATATGACTGACTGTTGGTTAGGACTAATGGGAACTTTGTCCTAATTAGTTTCCTCAATTATTTACCGCCTTATTCAGAAACGTCTCTGATATGTTTAGTATTACTTACCTGTCCTTTAAGGCTCTGAGATCTCTTGCGACCTTGACTACAGGAACACAACACTACGAGTATGATCTAGTGCTATTTGGCTGTGTTTCTGTAAGGTGAAGGTATAGTCAACCAATTTAATTTATGGGCACTTCGTTCCTTGTCACAGTGAAAATCTATATGAAAGACGCAAAAGATCTCTTTTCACTGTGACAAGGTTCAAAGTGGCCTAGAAATCAAATTGGTTGACTATACAGTGGGGTCCACTCTAGTTTTCCAGACCAACTGCGACTTTTCTCGCCATTAAAACTCAGTGTCAGAATCAGTGTGGTGCCATAAGAATAAGCAAACAAGGGAAAATCCCGGATGGGCAGCGTCCGTAGAAACCGAAGCAGCTATACTGCAATTTGCATGTGACGCGACGCCTGGTGACTATGGTGTTGGGGAGTCCTCAAGATTCCTCAAGACATATTTGGGGGAGACCTATGTCTCACTGCTGAAATGATAAACTAAAACTAACAGACCGTCAGGCGTGCGAGCAACTTTATATTATGACAAAAGTGGCAGACGAGCAGACGGATTGCCTGGTCAGCAATTAGCATCGTCCAAGGGCATCCGCAACACCAATTCAGAAGCGCGTTGCAGGCCTTTAAGATAGGAGTAGGTACGCTCTTTTCTTGAAGGTATGAAAGTCGTATCGGTCCGGAAGTACCGCTGACGGCAAATCATTCCAAAATCATTCTTCAAAAAGGGTGCAGAGGTTTTTACCGGTCGGCAACGCGTGAATGATGCCTCGATATTGTAAACGTCCATAGGCTGCGGTGACCGCCTACGATCAAGCTGGCTGCATGCTTTTTTGCCAGCTTTGTGGCATAAAAAAAGTTTTGATGTGACAGGAAGTTTCTAGAGGAACGCACAGTAGACGATTTATATTTAATAATGCCCAATAAGTCCTCGAAGTTTCTTTAGATTATATCCAATAACTTCACGGTATTTCAAAAAAAAAGTTGTCCTTGGTTCATCAAAGTTTTGATTGGCTATACTTAGGTCAAACCTCATGCGCGGTTGAAGAACTACTATTATCTTTTAGAATCCGCTTTTGTGGACCAGTTTTTGTAGTCATTATGCAGACTTCTTTCGTTTAAATATACTATACTATATATATTATCAATTGCCGTCCGAGCCGAATATCAATAAATAAGGCCCAAAATATACTGTTTAAATAACGTAGGCGTTGAAGGGAAGTGCGCGGTGCCAAGAATACATGTGCGATGTTTTGATTCCTGCCGGGAAGTAGCCACAATTGCAATTGTAAATATTTTGTACGCCGCCACGTGGCGCATTAATATCAGTGGCGTTTCGGGGAATAGGGTGTTGGAGACATGATTGCCTTGAAACTTTTGATGTTCGTTTTGGATTTAAGACCCAATTTATCTTACCACACAGTACGCCATAATATAGTAACGGCCCGGCCCCGACCTTTTTGTTTTTATGATAAAGGTGGCAAACGAGCAGACGGATTGCCTGATGGTAAGCAATTACCGTCGCCCATGGGCACTCGCAACACCAAGGGAGTCACAAGCGCGTTGCCGACCTATAAGTGGGTTGGAGCTCTGGGAACCTTATTCACCATCAGGAACACAACACTACATACCTGAAAGGTAGCAGTGCTATTATGGCTGTGGTCTTCTGTAAGGAGGAGGTACTTCCCCGGTTGGGCTTCTCCAGACTCAAGCGTGATGGTACTTCGCTGTGCCCTACCTCTCATTGTTGGACGTAGTTTAAGGACATACCCGGGTCCGTCCGACAATGCGCGACTTGCGGCGCGGCAAGCGTTTTATCTGTTTATTGCGCGCTCAAGACGCGCAATGCACTGCAGTTAGTTGGAATCACACGCAATGAACAGATAAAACGCTTGCCGCGCTGCAATTCGCACAATGGCCGGGCCGTTACACTTTAAGATCTCGAAGAAGTGAGAAGACATATTCGTGGGTAGGAGTATGATGACAGGATTGGCCTAGTGGGTAGTGACCCTGCCTATTAAACCGATGGTCCAGGGCATTTATTTGTGTGATGAGCACAGATATTTGTTCCCGAGTCATGGGTGTTTTATATATGTAAGTATTTGTATATTATATTTATATATGTCGTTGGCTGAGTACCACAAGCCTTCTTGAGCTCGTGTCAGAATGCCCTGTCCTGTAAAATATTATTACTGCAATGTTCTTCCACCAGAGGGCAGCACTAGCACAAATAGCAATTTTAGCTCTCAAAGTAATGTAACAAGACAAATACGTATCACTTACTAATTACCGTTATATTGCTCTAAAACCTTACATTGAGGTTACTGTAGGACTAGGTATTTATGTAAAACTGTCCAAGAATAATTATTTCAATTTTAATTAGGTACTTATTTTTCATGTCTTACTTCATCTTTTGTAGATTATTCGATTTTGTTGTAACTTAGATCGAAATTAGACTTTTAAGATCAGAAACCTGGTTTTGAATGATATGAATGCGTAGGTACTTTATTATAAATAAGTATACAGAACATCCTAACACAAATTGACTGAGCCCCACGGTAAGCTCAAGAAGGCTTGTGTTGTGGGTACTCATGGCAACGATATATATAAATACATAGAAAACCATGACTCAGGAACAAACCTGTGCTCCTCATACAAATAGATGCCTTTACTGGAATTTTAACTCAGGACCATTAAATGCAGGGTCACTACCTACTAGGCCAAACCTAACGTCAGACTTGATCTCAGTCTATTCTCTCAAATTCGTGTGTGCGTGAAGGCGCTATCAGAATACTGACTGCTAAAGTGACATCTGAAATAGCAATTATAATTATTTTCTTTGCCAAACACTAATTAAAAATATACATTTCGTTATCCAACGTTCTCCCAACTCATCTAGAGATGTTTCGCTGTTTATCTCTGACTTTGGCTTGATTCAAACGCCCATTTGAAATTTCCTAGAAAAGTTTTATAATTCAAAAGTTAGCCAAAAGATTTTGATCAAGGTCTTCTTTGTTTTCACAAATTTATATAAATAACTCTCAAGGGCAGAGTTCAATGGCGGATGTCTAAAAATACGCGCCATTTTGTCTGTGGCCGCCATCTTGGGGCGTCTGGCGGTTAAACTTATCGATGGAAAAGTGTTTACAGAGCTTTGATGTTTCGGTCTCACTCGAACCAGAACATAAAATGACTACATTAGATCATAGTCCATAGACCATAACTCACTTCGTCACATACGAAAAAATACCATGCAGAAAAGTAAACCCACTGTCCTATTGGTAGGTTTAGGTTAAGTTCGTTTTGTAAAGGCCCGTAGGACCAAAGCACCTAAAAATATCCGTCGATTTTTTTTTTATGACATAGGCGGCAAACGAGCAGACGGATTGCCTGGTGGTAAGCAATTACCGTCGCCCATGGGCACCCGCAACACCAGGGGAGTCACAAGCGCGTTGCCGGCCTTTAAGGGGGGTTGGAGCTCTGGGAACCTTACTCACCATCAGGAACACAACACTACAGACCTGAAAGGTAGCAGTGCTATTATGGCTGTGGTCTTCTGTAAGGAGGAGGTACTTCCCCAGTTGGGCTGCTCCAGATTCAAGCGTGATGGTCATCGCTGTGCCCTACCTCTCATTGTTGGACGTAGTTTAAGGACATACCCGGGTCCAAAATTAATTGCGGGGGGATTAATTGCGTTGAAGTCATATTGTGTTTCTACCATTTTAAGATTTTTAAGTTTTAGACTATGGTGATGTACTCATTTTATATAGTAGTCCGTGTAAGACTAACCCGCTTTGAATTGATCTGATTAAAAATGCATTCTTGTTTTTTCAACTTACATTTACCAGGTTTAAGAAAATAAATTAATGCGTGCGCAACTCACTAATTATTCAGAAAAGGGATTTCAATAAAGACACAGAAATATGGTCTTCATATCAATGTTATATGGCAAAATATACTATTAATATATCCCACGTATACTGCCAATTGCAATAAATATAATTATGTCATAAAATCACGCCCTTTCAATGCTATCACGTGCTGAAACGCTCCCGTCGCCATAGCAACGACGCGCTGATTGGTCGAGACAGCAGACTGCTGATGTACGCGGTGACCTTGTCATAGCGTCACATCAAATTTCAAATTGTAGATGCACTTACATATTGTAGACGCAATCACGTCCAAATTGGCATATAAGCAAGACTAATCAATACGTCAACAGAGTGATAGTAGACTTATTACATTATTAAAGGGTTAGAAAGACATGGTTGTTGGATTATTGACAAACGATAGAGGAAGCCGTCATTATGTAATATTATATATACTTTGCCAAAATATTCAATACCGCAAAGTCCGTATGAAAAATGGTGATAAAACATTTTTGTTCAGTACCTACACGTTAATTGGTAAATAAAATATTAAGTTGGTATTCTCACTTAATTGTCATAAATACTTATCATCCATACTAATATTTTAAATGCGAAAGTAACTCTTTCTTTTTTTTTTTTTTTGATGGTAAAGTAACGACGAGGTCGAGGGTGTAGCACGCTGGTTCAGTAACAGCCTATTCACTCTCTCTGTCTGTAACCTCTTCACGATTAAACCGCTGAACCAATTGGAATGATATTTGGTATGAAGAGATAATGAGCTACGAGAAAGGACATAGGGTAATTTTTGTCTCGAACCATACTTTAAAGACGGGCATAGCTGGCCGACGAAGACGAGGAAAAGCTAATCTTTATTAATTATAATATATGCGTTAACTTTTGATTTTACGTGACTGGCCAAGAGACGAGCTATATTAATTTGTCAAAATTTTATGGTATTAATAGTTATTTGTTATGCAACTGAGCAAAGTTAATCCTTCTCGTGCTAGTATTAAGACCCGAGCTTGCACAAGAGTGGAATCTTGAATGTTGGGAGGGTTTCATTTCAAGGCACGAGAGATAAAGAACTTTGCTTTCGACTGAAACGCAGGGTTTGAACCTGCGACCTCAGATTTGCAAGTCCTACTCTTACCGCTAGGCCACCAACGCCCTTTGCAACTTAGATAACATACTCAATATTGCTAAGACAGACTTGAATAGAGTCTGCCACTGTTTAATAGGCCAAGATCTCTTATATTCTGCCACAAGGTGTGCCCATATAAGTCCCGGGTCGGAAATTGGCAACACTAGAGCAATTGTCATCCAACTGTCAAATCAACCTCGCGCGGCCGAGCGTTGACCTGTTTAATGCCTATTTTTAGGTTAAGTTTATCTATAAAATAAATTAGGTTAACTAAAGCGCGTATTTCAGCAAGGAAAGTTTCCTTTCTCTCTCCTTCTTCCTTACCTATGATCCCTCTATTTTTATTTCAAACCTATTAGGTGTCCCACTACTATGCAAAGGCTTGCCCCTTCAACTTCCACTCCTCCTGTTCATCGGACCCGTACAAGGTCATCAGTCCATCTAGTACATGAAACTCATGGCTTTCCTATCCATAGTCGCTGCTCTAGGACTATTCTCTACCAACGGCCATCGACGCTCCAAGCTACGAAAATTGCAATGCAAACCTGCGAGCTATGTCACTTTGGTTCTTCTAACCTAATTTTTAATTCTATCTAGTAGCATACTCACTCCGAGCACATCTCTTTACATTCCACGTTAAACGACTCAGAACCACTTGAATGCCATTATGAACGACCACGTTTCATAGCTGTGGACCATCTGATGAGTCTCAAGAACGAAACTCAAGAACGAAAAGTCGAGAAATGATTCTACAGTCTTCAACTAATATTTCGGTACTTATTAGGCAACTGAATCCCCAAATCTTCCAATCTCTCAAACGCGACAAGAGGTTTTTTAACCCAACGGTTTTTTTTTTAAATGCCATGGAGAATAAAGAATAAGAATAAGAATACTTTATTGCCACACAAAAGGTTATCAAGTACATTAGTGCAAGACTATTTGTCTGTGACAAAAGGAGTGGACTCAGCATATGTCACGTCAGCCATTGCATAGTGCATACGACCGCGCGACCCTGATTTTCAGTCTACCCCCTTTTCACTTTACCACATTACACTGTGTCCGGAGTGTTATAAAGGCTCCAAAGTGTTCGCTTGAGACCTGTCTCTGCCTGCTGTCTCTAGACAAAGCTAAAGACCGTGAGGCATCTTTTCACCGAAACCTGAGATGTTGTTGAGAGAGATCCAGAGCCTTTTGGATAGTTTGATAGTGTATCAGAAATGATATGAAATTACGGGTTACGGCTGAAAATCCATTAGCCGTCCCCTGCTGGACATAGGCCTCCCCCAAATGTGACTTGTGTAGTTGCCATAGTCCCCACTCTCTGGCGACCGCAATAGCTGTAGATTATGTTTCGACTGACGATCCTGCTGATCTGTCGGTTTTTTCCCTTTGTCGCCTCTTACGACACCCGCGGGAGAAAATGGAGTGGTGCCATTCTAGTCAGCCGGCACCACACGGTTAACTTCTATAGGACATAAACAGCTATCGAGCTTCTATACGCCCATTCTCAGCTGAGGGTGCTTACCACCAGCCCCTATCAGAGTCATGGTCCACTTCTTTGCTATCATGACTTAACTATTACAAGTTTTATTAAACTAAACATACAACATACATTCAATTAACAAAACACTGACGTAAATTATACCGAAAACATTTTTATGTCAACAAATATTTATAACACAATAAATAAATTGATAATTAATAACCAATAAGCCTGATATCGTGGTGATAGATCGATCGCAGCGCCGGGGAATGCTCGTTGACATCACCGTCCCATGTGACGAGAACAGAATAAACAGAACAAATTAATTAATATTTACGAATTTACAAGTGCGTAATAGCTATTTTATAACTATTAACTAGTATGTATATTTTAAAACACACGTATTATCCTTCGTCATATCTTATTTTAAAACTATTAAACTGCGTCAGTGTTGCTCGAACGCAATAAGTTTAATGAGACAAGCCTTATCTATGGTTCGTCATTAAAAAGAAAAACGACAAAGATGGCAGCCATCCAACCCGTGGTAATGGACGCGTGTTTCTGGAAATAATTCGCGGGAGACTGAAAATCTTTGTTTACTTTCCTTACGGGGAATTTCGTTTTAATCAAGAGAGATTGTTTCAATTTATTTTAATAAAGGCAGTCTAAGAAATTGATTTGTAATTTAAAATTGGACTTTACATTTATTTTTCAGAATTGGTTTTTTAACATAAGGTTAATTACCTACTGGATTGAAATGTTTTATAAACGACTGATATTAGATATCGATTTTATACTGTTACTAGTTAAGTACTTGTAGTAATCATAATACGATTGTAATTGCTGTAAATAAATATATCATGGCGGAAAAAAAAAATCATTTCATTTCAGTCAAGAGGTAACAGAGCCCTGAGTGTAAGTTTTTAACGTAGATAACTTTACGTCACGAACGCGTTTTCATTTTCCATATAAATAACATTATCACTTACGCGTTCGTAAACGTTTTTTACGTCAAAAGAAACTTACACTAGAGAGACAGCCAGAGAGAGTTACTTTCGCTTTGGACTCTGGGGTGAGGGGAGGGTCCAGGAAAAATCCGGAAAAATGCTTGTGGCAACACGTACAATGTCCGTAACCTTCATGGTTTCGAGAGGAAACTAAACCATCGGAACCCTCCTCTGGGTACTCCCCTGTGGTAGTTAGTTTTAGGCTAGAAGGGGCGTCGCAAAAATATGGAGAATGCTCAAGGGCGTCGCATTAAAAAGTTTGGGAAAGCCTCGGTATATGTTTCGGTTTTCAGGGAATATTTTCTGTTTATCAACCACTTTAACATTATTTCATGTGATTCCATATTCATCATCACAATTTAAGAGCCATGCTCTTATCGGTGGAGTATTCGCCAATTAGTTCTTTCGTTTGCCAGCCTTTTGAGCTTTTCATATGATGCGACACCAGATTTCTCCCTGACCTGCTTAAGATAGTTATATCTTGGCCGTCCTCGGCATCTCCTTCCTTCTATCTTTCCCTCTAGGATATTCAAAAAGGATTCCATATTATTGAGATATATTTAGTGGATACGTAAATTTGGTCATATGTATTTAGAACCGTCCGGTAAGCCGGTTTGGAACAGTTCCAAGTCACACCTAAATTTCTAGACCGTGTGTACAAACAAATGAAATTACAGACATATGGGGTCACTGGCTTTTTGATATGATGGTAAACAGAACGCCATAATCTATAAGTAGGTATATATACACCCTCACATATAAAACCCTCGCCATATTGCGGAAAAATAATGGAACTAATTTATTAAATATGAGTATTTATGAGCAGAACCCAGAATTTTCATGGCAAATCAAAAGACTGTCGCAAACTTACTAGTGATAGATGAATTTTTTTATCGACATCGACAGTTGTGTAGTGGAAGAATAAAGCTATCCAATAAAGAAACAAAATATTAATAAAAAAGTGAGTAAAGTATAAAATTTGGACTGTAGTAAACTGAAATGACAATGATCGACAAAGTAAATTAATTACTCATCATCAGTTGTCGACCATTCAGTTTACAGAAATGGCTTATATAGTGATAAACGAAACTGTCTACTCCCAGAAAACGTAGAGAAACTCTTCTACTCTTGTCACTATTAGAAACCAAATATCAAATCATGTGATGCTGCGACTACTGACGTGGATTTCGAACAATTTTCATCTGGTTCTACGTAATTTTATCCCTTACGTATTTATTTATTTATTTTGTTGCTTTATTGCATAATTTTATTCTTCTATAACACTACTATCGATGTCGATAAAAAATGCATCTAACACTAGTAAGTTTGCGACAGTCCTTTGTTTTGCCACAAAAATTCTGAGCTCTGTTTATAATAATCATATAAACAGAGCCCAGAATTTTATTTTTTATAAGATTACTTAGTGTAGCTGTAGAGGGCGCTGGTAAGAGAGTGCGACTTGCACTCCGGTCGCAGGTTCAAACCCCGGCTCGTACCAATGAGTTTTTCGAAACTTACGTACGAAATATCATTTGATATTTAACAGCCGCTTTTCGTAATATAGTCAACGCAGCCATAAATGATTTAACTATCCAAATGGCAATCTGCCCGCGGCCTCAGTCCATAAGCAGATATATTTTTAACTTATTCGCTATGACAGATACTACATCACACTGTATTTCTGTCTACGTAGTAAATGTCAAGGATAAAACACTGGGTCCGCTAGACAACGCGCTTGTGACTAGGCCGGCAACGCGCTTGTGACTCCCCTGGTGTTGCAGATGCCCATGGGCGACGGTAATAGCTTACCATCAGGCGATCCGTCTACTCTTTTTCCACCTTTGTCATAACCTACGAGTTTTTCGGGACTTATGTATGAAATATCATTTCATTTTTTTATACAATGACGGTGGCAAATGAGCATACGGCCCGCCTGTTGGTAAGCAGTTACTGTAGCCTATGGAAGCCTGCAACTCCAAAGAATTTACATGCGCGTTGCCTACAATTTGAGAACCTATAAACTCCTTTTTTGAAGAACCTCATACTGTAGTCCGTAGAGAAAACCTTGGGACTACAGATCTGATATTTACCAGTCTCGGGGCCAAAACGGAATAATCCCAATAATACCTAGTTTACCTCTGAATGGGAAGATAAGATGGCAGTTGCTTTGGTCAAAGTAGTGCTAGTTTCCATTCCGACAGACAAAAATTCTGTCCCAAAAATGTATGCCGTTTATGAAATTTTCTCTTTAGTTAAGGTGACGGCACAAGGAACCAATCATGAACATTAGTGCTTATTTCAAAGGAGTAAAGTGTTCTGCATTTGTTGGGACATATTCAATTTATAACTTTATGATTTTTAATTAAGAACTAAGTGTCCATCATCGGTGCTATAAGTGTGCAATATTGTGCAACATTGGTGCCATTACCTTACCGCCATACAAAAAAAATGGATGATACATTTAAAAAAAAATGTTTGGAACATTTTTTTATAGTATCAGAAACACCACATGAGTCTGAGCAGAAAAAGCATTATTCGAATCAGTAGTTTTATTTAGAACTAGTTCCGATGTTCTATTACGCCGTTTCATTTAATAAATGGTACAAGGTAATTTCCAACCTTGTTTGTCTGAAAACAAGTTATTTATAAAAGCTATAATTTTTCCCTTGACAGAACGGACATTAGGTACCTATCTGTTCAGAGTGAGTCTGTTTATTTGGTGCTCTATGTATCGCTCAAAACGGCTCTTAAAGTTCGTGGCGGTATTTGGAAATTATAAATATAATAGAATTTCGGCAGAGAACGCAGAGAACTACCATTTTGGTACCGTTTGGCGTAGAAATGCCTCAGGGTCTCTGCGCACATAGCTCGTGGCTGTACGATCCTTATATATCGTTCGTGGCTATATACCGTAGAACTGATGGCTTCCTAGCACAACGTATCAGCATTGCGATACAACGTGGAAATGCCGTCATGAATCAAGGGTCTTTTTAGATTTAAGCTAGTTAATTGTACAGTTATTGTCATGCTTAGAAGTATATACTGAAAGGATTTTTTAAGGCTCGCGTGATTCTAATTAGAAAGCACATTCAAAGTACCAAGTAAAAGATATATATACAACTAAAAATAAAAAGATCTATTTCTATCCAATCTATCTATCAGTAACAGACTTCCACTGCTGGACGTCATCATCATCATCATGTCAGCCGAAAGACGTCCACTGCTGGATATAGGCCTCCCCCAGAACGACCCAAGAAGACCGTCGGAACGATCTCCAGCATACTACATTCACCCCAAGACTCGTACGACGTCAGTTCTTCTAGATTGTTGCACGATTCTATTTCTATTCGTGGCCCAAAAAATGAGCCCTGAGTGTAAGTTTTAAACGTAACTTTACATCACAAACGCGTTTGCGTTTCCCACATAAATAACATGATCACTTACGCGTTCGTAAACGTTTTTGTACGTCAAAAGAAACTTACACTAGAGCCTCTGAGTGTAAGTTTTTAATGTAACTTTACGTCACAAACGCGTTTGCGTTTCCCACATAAATAACATTATCACTCGCGTTCGTAAACGTTTTTGTACGTCTAAAGACACTTACACTAGCTAGAGCTTATGATCAATGTTGTCCTTTGATCCACAGATATGCCTTCCGAGGTGAGGACCGGGAAGTCTCTCCAGCGCGAGCTGGCGGACTCCATCATCAGGATGGTGCCGCTGGATGAGATCAGAATCCTTCTGGCCTGTGGAGCCAAGGTAAATAAATGAAAAATGAAATAGATGAGATATATATTTTAAAGAGAAATACAGCGGTCTCGGCGCATAATACAATTTCGATGCGTGCTACACCCTCGACCTCGTCGACACTTACCATCAGGTGTGACGGTCAAACGCTGGTCGGTAGAGTATAAAAAATATATATATTATTAGTTTTAGTTATGCATTGTTTTTTTAGGTATAAATGGTTTTATAGGTGAAAATAACTGAAGCACTATGTCTATGTAGTTATTGTAGTTGTGCAGAGAATTAATGTGGAACTTACGTCAACATTAGACAACACAACAGACTATCGAACGCCGACATGCGTGTACACACGTTACTACTACATAGGCCATGTCTAGCTAAGTTTTTCACCTATCGTCTTGACTTTTCAACTACAAGTTGTATGTTATAACTTATAAGTATGTCGGATACTTACAGGTGAACGAGCCAGTAACTCAGGGTCTGCGGCCACTGCACTACGCGATCTGGCAACGGTATTTGGAAGCCACCAGACTGCTTCTGGTGAGAGGATGTGATGTCAACGCCAGGGACGACTGCGGGTACAGCGCGCTGCATCTCTCCTCGGAGCACGGGTACAACTATCATTACACCCCGTTATCTGTACCCTACCATTACCCTTACCATGGGTTGTGACTTTGAGGTTTTCGATAACGAGTATCGAGTTTGTTTAGCCGACCTTGTCTTAGAGACAAAGGGTCCTAAAACAAAAGTGATAAAAAAAAATTAAACCTTGAAATGGTTCTCTTGAAAATCTTAAAATACATTTTGACGAGTGGGTAGTGCCTATGAAGCCGATGGTCCTGGGTTCAAATCCCAGTCGGGGCATTTATTTGTGTGATGAGCACAAATATTTGTTCCTGAGTCATGGGTGTTTTATATGTATTTATATGTATCTATTACATATATCGTCGTCTAGTACCTACAACACAAGCCTTACTGAGCTTACTGTAGGACTAGGTCGATTTGTGTAAAGATTGTCCCGAAATATTTATTTATTATTTATTATATATCCCCTTTAATTTCAGCTACACAGAACTGGTGAAGCTGCTTCTCCAGAGTGGCGCTGCTGTCGACTACCGCCCTGACACAGGAGAGGAGTTCCCGAGGACCACACTTTGCGACGAGCCTCTGAGGCTGGCCATCAGAAACAAGCATTATGTGAGTTAATATAAGCCTTAAGTTGCCAACTTGTCACATTTGGTTCCTAGGAGGAATAATGACTGGAGAACGCATCCGCGTGCGCCTGTAATGGACAAAGATATTCTGGCTTTTGTAGCCCAAAATGTAACAATTCACTATAGTTTTGCTTTACAGGACATTCTGTATAAGAAAAATATATGCTTATTCTGTATTCATTACCGCAACTTTGGTTGAAAACCCAAGAAAACTCCGATTGTATTTGTTTGTCCCCCTCCAACTTTTACAGTTCTGAAGGGTCCAGTTTGGAGGGGAACAAAAATGTGTGAAACAAGGACGGACGAAAATAGTGGATTCTCTGCCATACCTACGGAAAGCTACATAAGACCATCTGTTTTGATCGTGGTATTATTGGCACGCTCCGTCTAGTCATATGGTTTGTCTATGTTTGGTTCAGATTTGACGGGGCAGATTTTTTTAAATTAATTATGTTAGCTTTAAGCGCGGTCGCCCAGCCGTAAGCTCGTTGCGTAGCCTAGTCGCAGACGTACGGACACTCCAGCCTCCGTTACGGGCCTGCGTACGGTTGAAGCCTAGCACGGTACCACGAACGTCGAAGTTCGTATATTTCGAGCAAATATCTCTTTTACTCCAATTAAGGCGTCATGAGAGTGACGTAGACAATCGTCCGAAACTTACGAATACGTTTTCGCGGTAGCGTCGCTGATTGACGGCGAGTCGACGAGGTAGTGCCAATCCAGTACCAAGCTGTTACGTGACAATCTTTAATGAGGAAATATCATAACTAACACAAATAATCTGGCCTAATCTAATAATAAAACGACCGGTCTGGCCTAGTGGGTAGTGACCCTGCCTATGAAGCCCAAGGTCCTGGGTTCAAATCCTAATCAGGGCATTTATTTGTGTGATGAGCACAGATATTTGTCCCTGAAACATGGGTGTAAATATGTAAGTATTTATATGTGTCTATCTATTATATATATCGTCGTCTCATACCTACAACACAAGCCTTACAGAGCTTACCGTAGGACTAGATCGATTTGTGTAAAATTGTCCCAAAATATTAATTATTACATTTTTATAATATTTTTATAATATAATAATTATTATATTTACATTTTCAGCCGTAAGCAGTCCACTGCTGGACATAAACCTCCCACAAATATGAAATATAATTGTCTTGGGGGTAGTTTCCATAGTCGCCACGCTTGGCAGGCGGGTTGGCGACCGCAGTAGCTGTAGATTGGATTTCGACGGACGCTACCGCCCGTCCTTAGGATTTTTCCCTTACGACACCCGCGGGGGGAAATGGGGTGGTGCTATTCTAGTCAGCTGGCATCACACGGCATTTATTATTATTATATTAATAAATCTATTACAGGAAGTAGCCCGTCTCCTCTTAGAGCACGGTGCGGACCCCAACAAGCGGTATTTCTTCGGAGCTGAGATTAACCTGGTCTCCGACCCTGAATACTTGGAGCTACTCCTGACATTCGGGGCTAACCCTGACTCCCGTGACCGCGCGGGCCTGACTCCACTCATGAAGGCTGCTAGGCAGAGAAAAGTTAGTTACAAATTAGTTAACAACAGCAATACATAAAAAATACATAGCCAACAACAGATGTCCACAAAAATACAACTAACATGCAATAACTAAGTGGAAATAAACAACAAACATTACAAAAGAGAAAACAAAAAAATAGAAAGGTGTCAAAACCTAACCTTTTTATAAAAAATACCGACTTCTTCTGCTCATCGGTCTTGCTTAACCGCCAGTGAGTAACTGACTACAGTCTGTGGTCAGACTGAGCGCTGCTACGCTCACTGTTGCAACACACGCCACGCCTACATCACGCTTTTTTTTCTGTGGTTTATCCCCTTTGTCGCCTCTAACGCGCGGGAGGTGATGGTACTCAGACACCACAACAAGACCTAGACAATGATTAGTAGATAGAATCTAACAGCGTACCTGATGGTCTCATCGGAAGATCAGCGCTGGATGTCGCCAGTATTAGGCTGAGATGAGGCCATTTCGTGGTACTTCCTTCCTTGTATTTTTTTTTTATAAAAGACTGACCAGGGTTTGACCTCAGTCGCACCTGATGGTAAGTGACGACGAGGTCGAGGGTGTAGCACGCTGGTTCAGTAACAGCCTATTCACTCTTGCCTTGAAAAGACCCAAATTATATTTTACTGGGAACACAGACGAAGGAAGCGAATTCCATTCCTTAGCAGTCCGCATTAGGAAGGTAGAAGCGAATCGCTTCGTGCAAATGAATGGAATATTCACAACGTAAGGATGAAACCGCTCCCCTCGTCTGGACGTCCGGTGGTGGAACGGAGATCGAGGAATTAAATCGTGCAATTCCTGTGCACACTCTCCAAAATGTATCCTGTAAAACACAGACAAACTAGCAACCCTGCGACGGTGCTAAAGTATGTTTTATGTTATTTGTATTTCTGTCACCTTTGTGTTGTGTGTCCACGAAT
Source organism: Grapholita molesta (assembly GCA_022674325.2). Lineage (NCBI taxonomy): Eukaryota > Metazoa > Arthropoda > Insecta > Lepidoptera > Tortricidae > Grapholita > Grapholita molesta. The sequence continues at coordinate 5,949,543 of CP053145.2, read as the reverse complement.
AAACAAATATTCTATTCTACATGTTTCTATTCCAGGGTATGGAAGCTGTTCTGCTGCTGATCAGCCACGGAGCCGACGTCAACGCCATGGCTGATGCCAGGAACGACTATAGAACAGTTCTACACTACGCTGTGCTCAGTGGTTAGTTGTTGGGGGTTAAGGGATTCGCGGGGGTTGCGCAATATTCACGTGAGGGTTTAAGGGATAAGGGGTCGAGCAATATTCACGTGAGGGGTTAAGGGTTAAGGGGTCGAGCAATATTCACGTTAGGGGTTAAGGGATTAAGGGGGTCGAGCAATATTCACGTGACGAGTTAAGGGATTTGTTGAGGTTAAGCAGTATTCACGTCAGGGATTAAGAGGTTGTAGTGAGGAGTGAGGTATATAGTAATTATAATACGTTCAGAAAAGTCTAAATGCCACATGTTTTATTCAATACGCGTAAGGTAAGCAAAAGAAAATATATTTATCTACGTACATGTCATAAGTGCTCTAAAATGCGTCCAGAAACCATAGGCAATGACCAGCATTACCAACCATCAGAAAGATTTCAGTAGGTAATGTTAAGATTACCTACTGAAATTAAAACAGCCATTGATATGAAACGCCAATTCGTTATGTTTTTTAAATATAAATCGAACGACATTTGAACTCGAGTGACAGTAGAATAGGGAGTTCATTCGCTTGTCTATGGTTTTAAAAAAAATTGACTGAGATACGAAATACGCAACGCCGCCGTTCCAAGCTGTCATTTGTTTTGTTCGTTGACTTTTTAATGTTTACAAGTAACCCTAGTAATAAGTCATTTCCCTACGGTTTCTGAACCCATCTTAAAACACTTAATGATATGTGTGTAGATAAAGTAGTGTATGTAACTATACATAATTAGGCATTACGACAATCGTGTGATATTATTATGAACCCACACTCTTGTTGTAATGCCCTTCATTATGCACAGATACATAAACTACTATTGGGTATAAGTCTAGTGCTTTTAATCAAAATCGAAGACGTGATCCAATAGTACAAACTTTTTGAGAAATGCTCACCAACTGGTCAGTTTTTTAATTTATTACAAAAATATGTTTTATAAATTCCAGGTAACACAGATGTGGTGAATCTGCTGGTGAAGCAAGGAGCCAGGGTCAACTACCAGTGTCCGACGCTGAGCAAGCCCAGCGCCCTGGACCTGGCCATCCTCAAGGGAGACGTGCCGATGGTGCAACTGCTGCTGGATGCTGGTAAGATCCTGTTTGTCTGTGTTTTACAGGATACATTTTGGAGAGTGTGCTCAGGAATTGCACGATTTAATTCCGCCATCGCCGTTCCACCACCGCCCGTCCAGGCGAGGGGAGCAGTTTCATCCTTACGTTGTGATTCCATTCAATCGCACGAAGCGATTCGCTTCTACGTTCCTAATGCGGACTGCTAAGGAATGGAATTCGCTCCCTTTGTCTGTATTCCCGGAAAGATATAATTTGGGTCTTCAAGGCAAGAGTGAATAGGCTGTTACTGAACCAGCGTGCTACACCTTCGACCTCGTCGACACTTACCATCAGGTGCGACTGAGGTCAAACGCTGGTCCGTCATCTATAAAAAAAAATCCTCATGCTGATGAAGTAGCCAGAAGAATGGTTTACTGGGTGCTGAGCAACCTGGCTATCCTCGAGGGACTACCGATAGTCCAAGTGCTGTTAGCTGCTTAAAAGATAAAAAGATAAAAGATCTTTATTTTTCAATTTAGGCACATTACATGCACTTATGAACGTCAAAAAAAAAAAAAACTACACCGGTTCAAACCCTACACCTCTGACCCGTGAAGATACCGGCAAGAAACGATGGCGGGACTTATTTTTTCAATACAGTGATACATCAAATCTTAAAGTACTTACATAATTATGCGTAGTCCGATAAGAAAACATATCAAACAGTTTATTACAATATATGAAAATACAAAATATAAAAGTAAAAATAATAATGTATAAACAAATTCGACTTCGACTTAATAGTAGAGAACTGTACAAAACTTTTCTCAAACTTGCAATGAAATGTTGTTATTACTTACTTCTAATTAGGTTCGGAAATACTAATTGTCCGGCGCGATGAGTGAAGATGATATTATGTAAAGAGATTTCATATAGCCTTTTCACACCTAAGACTGCAAAGCAACTTTCTTTTGTTTTTAACTTCAAATTATGACACAACTTTACGTTCAGCATAAAAAAATCATAAGAATGAATGAAAAACTGTAACATTAACCCGTTTTTACATTTTGAGATTGTAAATTGTATGAAGACGATAGCTTCTAATGGCAAAAACACTTGGAATCGAAATTTGTTGTTACCTCTACCTACTCACAAATTAAACAAATTGACTGCAATTTTTGTTTTATTTCATTGCAAGTTTGAGAAAAGCTCTATACAAGTCTCGGCGAGAAACAGGATTGCCGGCCGCGTACCCTATCTACTAGGCCTGCAACCCCTCGTTTCCTGGCCTCTACAGTAATGTAGGTACTATTACTTAGTGTTTATCAAATGCTCATGCATGATGAGTATGTTTTTTTAAGTCTACATATGGTACGCACTAGTGCAACAATGAGCACATTACGCAACATGTCGAAAATTAAGAGGACCATATGTACTGTAAAACGTACGATACATAATTTATCGTCACCCGATGCGAATTATCTATTCTTCGCACTTGTATCGTAATGTAATTACTAGTTGGGGTTTATTTGTTTACTATTTATGCTACCTAGTGGCGCCTTCTACGCTGAGTTTTGAGTAATGTCAACCTACTTTTGCAGGTGCAAGAGTGAATTCATCCAGCTCCGTGATCGGTTCGCCTCTCCACGTGGCCTGCTCCGACAATATTACTAACAGGAAGGAAATAGTTCAGGTAGTACATTATATTATACAATGTGTATTTTTCATAGGGGCGTATATTGTAGTGACGATTAGTATTGGGCCTCAAGAACCTATTTACATTCATTTTGTTAAAAAAATTAGGTAATTTTTATTTCATACATAAAAATTAAGCACGCAATGTATTGCATCCATAGTAATTAACGTACCGAATGCGTCATATCATGTCAGTATTATTTATCATGTCAAAATAAGTTGGTCTGCGTCCATTGCTGCCCGGTCAGACTTAAAAAATCGTTACAACTATGTTATAACACTATTTAACAAAATTATTGACATAATACGAGTCGTATTACTGGATACTGTATGTGGGCAACTTATACGCCCGTATGAAAAATACGCACTGTAGACTAGACCTTGATTATAAAAAAAAATAGTCCAAAGCATGTCGGGCTCCGTAGTTTCAGTTCCGCGGCTCCACAACGGTTCAACCGAACAAGTTTAAAATATTTTTAGAGCACCTAGCGGTATAGAGCGTGCGACTTGCAATCCGGAGGTCGCAAGTTCAAACCCCGGCTTGTACAAATGAGTTTTTCGGAACTTGTGTACGAAATATCAATTTATATTTACAAGTCCCTTTCGGTGAAGGAAAACATCTTGAGGAAACCGGAATAATACCAATAAGGCCTAGTTTAACCTCTGGGTTAGAAGGTCAGATGGCAGTCGCTTTTGTAAAACTAGTGCCTACGCCAAATCCTAGGATTAGTTGCCAAGCGGACCACAGGCTCCCTCTCAGTAATAGGTTCTTAATATATATGCCTACCCGGCATCAGCGCGCGTGTGAACCGGGTTGGGATTACTGGCGTCTATAGGCTACTGTAACTGCTTACCATCAGACAGGCCGTATGCTTGTTTGCCACCGTCGTAGCAAAGAAAGCAAACAAACAAAAACTGAAATCTGACAAAAATTTTAGTTGTGTTGTTATCGTACGAGAAAACATCAGGTCAAATTTTGATTTAATTTTCCAGATCCTTCTAGAAAGTGGAGCCGACCCAAACCTGAAGGTGTACAATGATGAAGACGCTACGCAGCTCCGGCCAGCTCTGGCGGAGTACCTCGCCAGCAACGCTGACCCCAGCGGCGAGATCGTGGCCATGCTGCTCAGACATGGCGCCAGGGTAATTAAAACTAATTCTGTGTCTCATCAAGTGCCGTGTGATGCCGGCTGACTCCTCCCGCGGGTGTCGTAAGAGGCGACAAAGGGAAAAATCCTATGGACGGGCAGCAGCGTCCCTCGAAACCCAATCTACAGCTACTGCGGTCGCCAACCCGCCTGCCAAGCGTGGCGACTATGGCAATTACCTTCCAATATGATATAAGTCACAGTGGGAGGCCTATGTCCAGCAGTGGACTGCATACGGCTGAAATGTATTTATGCTGTGTCACAAAATGGCTTCCGATAATCACCCCCATATTCTACTAACATCCTTTTACCCCTCTCTGCATTTGATATTGTGCAATAAGGTTTCCGTTATAAACAGTTAGCATAACCATCCATAGACATACCATTTAACTAGACGGAATGTGCTAAATAATACCACAATGGAAAGGGATGCTATTTTCGTCCGTCCTTGTCATAGTCTCACATATTTTTGTTCCCCTCCAAACTGAACCATTCAGAACTGTCAAAGTTGGAGGGATACAAACAAATACAATTGGGGTTTTATGTTTTCAACCGAAGTTACTGTAATTCATACAGAATAAGCTAAAAAAAATTTTATAATGAATGCTGTGCGGCGACAATTTTTCAGTTTTTTTTTAATCTGTCAGCAACGAAGAAATGGTATTTTTGACACATGGAAAATTAGCCATTGTGTTTATCGAAATTGTAAATTTCGTGCAAAAAATAATGATACTTACTTAAGAAACTTTTATGCCATTATTTTCGTTAAGTTTTGGAATTCTAATGCTAACATCAAAAATGGGCTTGGTTTTTCCTCTCTATACTCTCCACGCTTGATAGGCGGGTTGGCGTGGCGATCTCAGTATGTTCCATCGCTCTAAAGAGACGCTATTGCCCTTCATGTTGATTGATTGCAGTTTACGGAAAAAATATAAATTAAATTTGTTCTCTAATTTCAGGTAATTATGAAAACTCAATTCCGTGACCCGGACGGCATCCTAAACCACCTCCAGAACGTTACCGCAGAAGAGTATCAGCACATCTTCTACCAGCTTCTAGAAGCAGCTGAGGCCTTTGACCTCTGCATGATCAAAAGAAACAATATTCTTAACGCCGTTCAAAAACAAACTCTAATTGAACGAGCTAAGACTCCTATTTCCTTGCTCGCTCAAACTAGATTTTTCTTCCGCAGACAGCTAGGTAATTTGCTGGTGGAGTTAGCCCCTAAGTTAGAAATTCCGAAAACTCTGCACCATTACTTGCTTTTTGAGTGTAGTTAAAGGTTTTTTGTAGTTTTATTGGATTTTAATTCGGCACAAGATTTCCTTGGCCTTTTTGTCGGTGTTGCCAGATAAAGCTAGTTTCCCCAAAAAATGGGGATTGATTGGATTTTGTAAGGACCGTGAAAAGAAGCGGAAAAAATTGGATATTATATTTTTGTATTTCGTATATACCTAGATATTTTTCTAGCACGAACGGTTTCTTGTAAGTGATTGACAAAATAAAAACATCGACAGTCCTGTTATCGATAAGTACCACTTCAACGTCATACAGGTCAACAAGACTAATATTAGGTAATAGGGTTAAAAGTAAATAAAAATAACAAAACTATCTATTTATTTATATTTTACATACTTCAGAAAACAATTTTGAACTATTAATTGCAAATAAAAAAATAAGTTGGATCAAGTGTACGGATTACGTTCAATTTGTTCAAGATCGATGTCACGCGGCGTCTAGGTATGCAGAATGTGTGTACGTATTGTTGTTGAATTACTATGTACTTACTTATCGATAACAGGATTGTCGATATTTTGATTGTGGCAAGCACAAAGCAAATGTCGTTCCTGCTAGAAAAATATCTAGGTATAATTTCGTAATATGTATTTGACTATTAAGTCATTATCCTATTTTATAAGTGTTATTTTTATATTACTCTGCTGAATAAATTAACGCGTGGTAAACCAAATTAATTGTATACAAAATCGCAAAGAAATTTTTATATTGCGATATATTGTTAAGTTACTTTTATCCTTTCAATGTTCAAATTTTTTTATTATAATTGACTTTGAGTGTTCGAAATGAAAGAATCAGTTTGAATACAAACGCTTACAACGTTTTATGTTTTATCAGTTATCACGAAATAAAATAGGTACTTGTATTCGTGATATACAAACATGATTTAAAAAAAAGAACAGTTTGAAAGATGTCACAAAAGGGCTACAACTCAGCATAAAGCTTACATTTTCGCACGTGACTTTAATATTGAATTGATTGTATGTATACATATTTTATCACTTATATTTTTCAAATAAAATTTGTGAGTTTTATTGTGACAGAGTCGAGAGCTCGATTGATTTTCAAAAATTGGCCCTCTCTCACCTTGACTTCATAATTTAAAAATGTTTTTTTCTTTCGATTTACATATCGAAGATAATTCGCTAACAGACGTTTCTGCATTAAAATTAATATTTATGTTTTTTTTTTTTTAAGCCGTGATTACGGTATTTCTATTTTGTTATTGCGTTAGTTTTGTCCATTTCGTAGTCTGATTACATTATTGCTATGTGATACATTGTGATATATGATTAGAATTAAGTTTGTACTTGTGATCGTGTTTCATGATCTCAGGTGTATTATTCTCCTGCGACTGTTTTTTTGAAAATATATGCCTGATGATGAAATTGTCTTTTATTCCGAGTGTAAGTTTAGGTTTTTGTTTGATATACAGTATGTCAAGTTAGTAGAACCATTTATTTAAATCCGGGCATGGCTAGGCCATAAATAAGGTTGTGGTATACTTTTTGTATTTAATATTACAAAAACACTAACAAAATATGTGGTAAAACACTAAACACAATGTGAGCATCAACTGGTTTAAAGATATAGTTTTAGTAAGTTTACATACTGTATGTCAAATATGATTCAGACCATGGGCCTTCCACTGTCTTTTCTTAAACCAACTGATAATTCTTCTGGCTGCTTTAATCACAAATACAAATATTGTTCATATTCCACAACTTTTAAAAGTCGATCAATATGTTGTCTGTTAGGTATCTCCTAAAACAGCAATGGGAGAAAAAAACCGAATGACGAATAATGATTAAGAATAAGCAAAAGATAGTAGAATGAAAAATATCGAATTATTTATCCAGACGGTTATATTATTCATCAATTGTGTGTACTACCAGATTATTTATATTACACAGTTCAGGTAAGAAAGCATATCAATGGATGTCTATCCGTGTAGTCAAATTTGTTTATACATTTTTATTTTTATTTTCAAACTTTAGTATTTTTGTAATAATTATGAGTCAATTTAGGTACAGCTATATTATAGCTTATTTTCATTATTAATTTAACCTATAAATTATTCGTGAAATTGTTTATTCCTGGTGGAATTATTATAGTCCTCAGCTAAATCATAATTTTGGTACCAAACTATCCTAGTTCTATTAGGTAAGTTTAACTAACCCGGGTTAAAGCACTTTCTATATATGAACAGTCAGCGACGTATAGTTACTAGAAACTAAAGTAGCCAAATATATCCTTCTCTAATAGAAAAGGTCTCCCTGAATGATGCTAATGACTCCATAATAATGGAATTGTACACTCCGGTTGCTGTGAATGCTTTCTAAATTAGGTGAAATGTTCGTAAAACTTTCCGAGACAAATACAAATAAATGATAATTTTTATTCAGTAATTCTGTTTTTGTATAAATAAGAGTACATTTTTTCAGTGTGATTGCTTTCCACTATAGTTTTGGCTGCCACAAAATCGAGTATTGCGTATAACAGATAAGGTGGAACGGAACGTCACCAACTAGAGGGGTTTGTCGATTTGAAAACTGGCAACACTGATTCATGACTTGCGAACTGTCAAATTGTCTACATTACATTGTATATTGTGCTTGCGTTGTTTGTCCGAATACGGCGATAAAAACGAATTTAAACTTTAGCGTCCAAATTTATTCAGTAACATGGCAGACAAGCAGAAAGTAGATCTCGGATTACTGGAGGAAGACGATGAGTTCGAAGAATTCCCCGCAGAAAGTAAGAATACTTCATATAAACCTTAGTCCTTAAGCCGAGCCGAAATTTGATGTTTGTTGAAGATTATTGTTATTTGTTTTGTGATTTCTTCGTAGATTGGGGAACAGAAGATGCCGACGACGAGGACGTGTCTGTGTGGGAGGATAACTGGGAGGATGATATCGTGCAAGACGATTTCAACCAACAATTGAGGTTAGTTTATTTTTCTGTCATCACTCATCACTTTACAGCCATATGCAGTCCACTGCTGGACATAGGCCTCCCACAGATATGACCTTGTATCAATCAGTCTAATGACTGATTGAGCTGAAACTTAGCAGTGTTCGGTGAGAATACAATATTATGGTAGCACTGATTTGATCCTATGCTGGAATAGGATGCAGATGATTTGAGCTATGCCAAAAGGTAGCCATAGCACCTCCTAAAATACACAACATAAAATTGTTGTGTTTAAGCTCGTTTTTCCTCTTGATGAGTAATTTGATGATTGTCCAAAAAAATAGTTGTGTTATTCCAAAAATAAAATTTTTGACAAACTGTTTTTGTGTGGTTGTTATTGTGTGACAGTCTTTTTAAGCACTTATTTTATTTTTGATTTCAGACAACAATTGGAAAAGCTGAAGGATCAGAAGGTTTAGATTAACTTAGTTTTAATTCCCATGATTGTAAACTTAAAATAAATTCTCTATTTCTACATATTTGACTATCAATGATACTCTTGGCTAAAGTCCCATTTAGACCATGCAAGAACTTGTATACGATTTTCATTACATTGCGGGATTATATAAAGCGACCGAATTCGCCGTACGCCGATAGCCCGCAATGTAATGAAAATCGTATACAAGTTCTTGGCTGGTCTAAATGGGGCTTGACTCCTGCACGCATTATTTATTTTATTTACCATATAGGAGTACACACTTGTTAACAAATTATTACGTAGATCTGTCCACACTTTAGATACATAACTGTGGTCCAAATCATGCTCACACTGCACACAGCCAACAGGTGTCCATAGGCGGCGGTAGTTGCTTACCATCAGGCAATCCGACTGCTAGTTTGCCTCCTATATCATTTCTCGAACACTTGTGATACAAGTGGAAGTCACTTTTTCACATGTTGTTAGAGACTTCCGCTTGTATTACAAGTGTTCAAGAAATAGACTCCAGTACTGACAACTAGTCCGAATCAGTTAAAAAACTCTGGTGGTCTAGCGGAAAGGAAACTTGCAATCCAAGATTGCGGGTTCAAACCAACTAATGAGATTTTCTGGACTTAATATGATCGGATATTCACCAGTCGCTTTTAAGTGAAAGAAAACATTTTTAGAGAACCAACTAATCCCTTAACTTAAATGGCAGTGGGCAGGGCACATTGCACGCGAACCGATGGCCGGTGGGGCGGAAAGGTTCTGGAGTGGCGACCACGACCACTGGAAGACGCAGTGTAGGTAGGCCTCCCACAAGGTGGACCGACGACCTAGTTAGAGTCGCGGGATACCGCTGGATGTGGAAGGCGCAGGATCGGTCTTCTTGGGTCGTTCTGGGGGAGGCCTATGTCCAGCAGTGGACGTCTTTCGGCTGACATGATGATGATGAAACTAATCCCAATAAGTCCTAGTACCCTCTGGGTTGGAAGGTCAAGATGTCGCTGTAGTAAAACTAGTGCCTACGCCAAAACCTGGAATTAGTTGCTAAGCGGACCTCAGGCTCCCATGAGCCATGGCAAAATGCTCAGACAACGCGAGCAAGATGATACAATAAAAAGGACTTAGTTTTAATAAAACGCAAATTGCAAAAGTAAAATTTAATATTAACATTTGTGGAATCAACCATTCTTTCCACTCGCCTCACGCATTCTGATCTCTTTAAAATATTATTTCATAACCTTCATACCAAAAATGATTTTTAAGGCGTGTTGACAAGAAATAGTTGATCTACCTATTCAACAAGTTGATTATCACATATCAGTCTTAACCCAGGGTACAGTTGCCATCAGATACGGAGCAGCTCAGGTGGGCACAAATATCTGGACAACGCGTGCATGTTCAGCTATATATGAATACCACAGCCGCTCCCATATATTTGATGGCGAAACAATTAGTAAAATATACTCAGAATATCAGAGTTTACAATACAAACCTACTCCTAATCGTTTAAGGCACATGACTAAAGATAAAATGATACTATGAATTATGCAATGACAGAAAGCAGCATAAATAAAATGGACAGCAAGCAAAATCTGCACAAAACTAGTGAAGAGAAACGAAATGTACAGTCACCTTCGTATAGTTAATTCCACCACCGGCTGTGCAGGCGAGGGGAGCGGTTTCATCCTTACGTTGTGAATATTCCATTCGCACGAAGCGATACGCTTCTACCTAATGCGTACTGCTAAGGAGTGGAATTCGCTCCCTCCGTCTGTATCCCCGTAAACATAAAATTTTGGTCTCTTCAGGGCAAGAGTGAAAAGGCTGTTACTGAACCAGCGTGCTACACCCTCGACCTCGTCGACACTTACCATCAGGTACGACTGAGGTCAAACGCTGGTCAGTCTTGTTTAAAAAAAAAGTTAGCAGTCAAAGTGGCCAAATAAAGAATAAATATTCCAGGACATCCTTACACAATTGACTGAGCCCCATGGTAAGCTCAAGAAGGCTTGTGTTGTGACTCAGCCAACAATATACAGGGCGGAGAGATCGAATGCCACAAGGATGACAACTGCCTTAAATATTGTAAATAGCACTGTGTAAAGGAGACTTTGTTTTAAAAAATAATAAATTATGGATAGCGATTGCTTCAGTCGGGACTCGAACCGGTCAAATATGTCAAAAAAACATGCTTTTATAATGCAGATAAAAAAGGGTTACTGATATTTTTTCTCCAAGTAACAAAAATCAATAATCAGTAACCCTTTCAATTAGTTATAGTTTTTATTATGTTGCCGACTGTACATTTATTTAAACAGGGCCCAGCCCAGATTTTTATTAAATTTAGCCCTAAACGTTTCTCCTATAACAATTAAATTGATAAGACAGCTTAATAAATATTACACTGTTTAACTAACAATGGACAGGCCACCATGTGTAGTCCTCGAATGCTCATGGACAGAGATTGTAAAACCGGTTTTATTCAATACCTGTATAGAAATTGACAAACTATTACTGCTAATAAAAGTATACCTGTATTCTAATTAGAGACAATACCTCTATCTACACCACTATGGCTAGTCTATTTACGGTATTAACCCTTTGAACGCCAAGCACCACTAAAGTGGTCGCGTGATTTCGTGCCTACTACGCCTCCGACCACTAAAGTGGCTATAGCATACGCTGTTAAAGCAATTGTCCTGCTAACAGATAAGGTTTATAGTTGGTCTTCACTATTAGATACGTTGGCGTACACGACATATTTTGACGCGAGAGGAAAAGCGTTCTAAAGGTTAAATATCTGTATTCAATACCGGTATTCATTGCACTTGATAGATAAGATGTCAATTGAACATTACAACTAAAACGTAACAAATAGGTGTAGTGGTGTAACGTCGCCCGATAACATTGTGCATAAAGCTGAAGTGTGAACTAAATACTGGATAAGTAAATTAATTTGTCTTAAGACTTTAGTATATTAACAATGCCAGCTATTACCGGTATTAGTTTGTAGGGGTAGAGGTATTATATTATTGTCAAGTGGCGAAACCGCTAATATATATTAATACCGGTTTTGATTATACGGATATTCAGAGTTTTGGCGATATAAATAACTAAATGCAACTATAACCGGTTATGCCCTTTTTTAAACCGGTATAGAATCCCTGCTCATGGATAAGCGGTAAGTCGGTCGTCCACAAACAAAACGGACCTTTTGTGGTGTCCCTAAGGCGGTCTATGGGTCTAGGAATATATCTTGACAGATTTTAAAGTTTTTCGTGTATTAGTAATTTACTATCACAGAAACAGTCTACTGAAAATACACGTGAAAATTATACTGTAAGCGGATAGTGGCGTCACGGATATGCGTCGACGTATTTAGCCGTCATTGGCACTGAACAGGTTAATTAAAAGTTGATATTGTTAGTTTCGTTGGTGCCAAACTGGTACTCTTCGTTAGTTTTCTCTGGTGCCGCGTTTTGATCTTCGTTCTCAGCGAAATATGTGTCGAGTATGTGAAGTGTTTTCTTATACACCTAAAAAAAAAATATTTATTAGTTATTTAATAGAGAAGCTACCGACGGATGTGTAGCAGCGTCCGTCGAAACAACTCAACAGCTGACTCACTTTAAAGTATTTTTTGACTTTATAAATAAAATAAATAAATATTTCGGGACAATCTTACACAATCGACCTAGTGCCACGGTAACCTCAGTAAGGCTTGTGTTGTAGGTACTAGACGACGATATATATAATAGATAGATACATATGAACACTTAAATACATAGAAAACACCCACTCAGGAACAAATATCTGTGCCCATCACACAAATAAATGCCCTTGATGGGATTTGAACCCAGGACCATCGGCTTCATAAGCAGGGTCACTACCCACTAGGCCAGACCGGTCGTCACAATAACCTTGCAGCTTGGGGTTGACGGTACCTGTTCGTTCTCGTGTGTCTGCAGACCCTCGATCCTGTCGAGGGCACCAATCTCTTCCAACTTGAGGCATAGCGGCTCCACCTGACCGTATTTCTCAGCCGCCTGCAAAACATAACAGCTGTAAGAAATCGCTAGGTGAATTCATGTTCCGATATTTTTGAATTCCTTGGTTGTTCCGATATATTTGATGGCGACTGTACAAATAAAATAAGATAAACAAATATGGCTGACTGCTAGCTGAACTGTCAATTTTTTTCTATTTATACCTCGTCGTATACGTCATCATGGGTGACGTGTAAACACATCTACCGCCAGCGTATTAGTGACAAATCTAAGCGGTACTCGTATAGCACAATTGTTAGTGCACTGGGCTAGTGATCCAGTGGTCGTGGGTTCGAGTCCCGCTGTGAGTCAAAAAAAATCTATTATTCTTTCGACTTCAATATCGAAGATATTCGACCAGACGTTTCTGCATAATAAAAAATAATGTAATGTATATCAGTAGCGGCGGGTCAATTGTTTTCTTAGGCAAGACGGAGGCCACATAACTTTGCCTTTTCTTTGTAAACCCGAGGAAAGTTGTTGACTTGCAGGAGAGTTAGTAAAGCCGGCGGGAATCAGCTTGTATGGACGCACCGCCGCTGATGTATAGGTAAATGTAGCTGTACCATACCTGCAGGAGATTAGTGAGTCCGTCCAGGACTACAGTGATGGCGCGGTGGTCGGCCGCGGTGAGGAGGCCGCAGTAGGGCTCCAAGAAGCCCGCGGATATCAGAGCGTCCAGCTGCGCGGGGCTCCCGCCCAGGCACAGGTTCGTGATCGCCCAGGCAGCTTCCTTCTGGCACCTGGAAATAATAAAGAATTAGATTAAAGACTAATTTTTTTTGTGTTATTGGTTTACCAGTAACTGATGCATGCTTATATAAATGTATGATTTGAAAAAGAAAAAAACTAAGTGTTAAGTGTACTAAGCAGCAAAAGTGGCTATGCTTGTGGTTCAATTTTGGAATCTTTCACGACCGGTCTGGCCTAGTGGATAGTGACCCTGCCTATGAAGCCGAAGGTCCTGGGTTCGATTCCCAGTCAGGGCTTTTATTTGTGTGATGAGCACAGATATTTGTTTCTGGGTCATGGGTGTTTTCTATGTATTTAAGTATTTATATGTATCTATTTATTATATATATCGTCGTCTAGTACCTGCAACACAAGCCTTAGAGACTAGAGCTTACAGTGGGACTAGGTCGATTTGTGTAAGATAGTCCCGAAATATTTATTTATTTTAAATATTTATTGGTTTACCAGTAACTGATGCATGCTTATATAAATGTATGATTTGAAAAAGAAAAACTAAGTGTTAAGTGTACAGTCAGCAGCAAAAGTGGCTATGCTTGTGGTTCAATTTTGGAATCTTTCGCTAGCTCGGGTCTCAATATTAGCATGAGAAGGTAACTAACTTTGCTCCCTTGTATAACAAATAACTATTATTCATTTTTTTATTTTAGACATTAAGATTTTTTGTAACTATTGCACAAGTATCGCATTGGCGACATATTCGGTTAATCGAAAAAGCTCCTTAATAAATGAAAAAAGTATCGCTTTTTTTGTGACAAAAACTGTGATTCTGATATACTTACTTGGCGTCTTCGTGTGTCAGTACATATATGAGTTTCGGAAGCATCCCCTGGTCGATAGCTCGTTGTATTTGAATCTGTAAATATAGAAATATATTATTTTAATTCATATTTAATTAATTAAAAAAAAATTGAAGTAGTTTCTTTATACAACGACGGTGGCAAACAAGGACACCTGCAATTCCAGAGGATTCACATGCGCGTTGCCTACTCTAAACGTTGTTTGAGCTCTAGGAACCTTACTCACCATCAGGAACACAGCACTACATACCTGAAAGGTAGCAGTGCTAATATGGCTGTGGTCTTCTGTAAGGAGGAGGTACTTCCCCAGTTGGGCTGCCCCAGATTCAAGCGTGATGGTCATCACTGTGCCCTACCTCTCATTGTTCGACGTAGTTTAAGAACATACCCGGATCCAAAGTCCTGGTGGTATACCTGAGTGCCGGCGAGGATGTTGCTGGCGGCCCACGCGGCCTCCTTCACCAGCGAGGACTTGCCGCAGCTGAGCAGGTTCAGGAGGTAGCTGATGCAGCCGGCGTCCAGGCAGCGGTCGGTCTGGAAATTATGAACCAATCCATCATCATTATCATGTCAGCTGTCTACTGTTTGACAAGAACCTTCCCGCAATGACTCGCATTATCTTGAGGGTGTGTCGCCACGCTTGGCAGGCGAGTAGGCGACCGCAGTAGCTGTTGAATCGGATACTTTATGCGCCCAACTAGGTGGAGGTAGAGTGAAATCATCATCATCATCATGTCAGCCCAAAGAGTTCCACTGCTGGACATAGGCCTCCCCCAGCGACCTAAGAAGACCGACCCTGCGCCTTCCACATCCAGCGGCATTCCGCGACTCTAACAAGGTCGTCGGTCCACCTAGTGGGAGGCCTACCTACGCTGCGTCTTCCAGTTCGTGGTCGCCACTCCAGAACCTTTCTGCCCCACCGGCCATCGGTTTTGAGCGCAATGTGCCCCGCCCACTGCCACTTACGTTTGGCGATCCGGAAGGCTATATCGGTAACTTTGGTTCTACTGCGGATGAAATCATTCCTGATGCGATCACTAATAACTATGCGAGTGAAATACTAAACTGCTATGCACCCTTGCACTGTTCATGTTTTTGACACTATGTTTTTCTGCATCTAGAGTTTATATACATGCTAATAAACGTTGTACCCTGGCGGCACTGGTCGTTGTGGAAATCATTAGGGAAGGTCTGTCTCCAGCAGTGTCCGTTCGACTCACCTGTTCATCGGATCCAGTGAGCATGTTCCCAGCAGCCCTCAGCGCTGGGGTCTTCACGGCGGCGGACTTATGGTCAAGTAGTCTCACAATACGCTGCAGCAGGTTTGGGGTCATTTGGACCTCTTCTATACGCTCGTTGGGCCCGTCGGTCAGATAAGATATGGCCCAGCACGCGTCCGCTGCAAAAAAAAAAAGATATGATTAGTTATTTGTTATACCATATACAAGGAATTGCCGTGTGACCGTTGACTAGAATAGCACCACCCCATCTCCCGCGGGCGTAAGAGGCGAGAAGGGAAAAATCCAACGGACGGCCAGCAGCGTCCGTCTAAACCCAATCTACAGCTACTGCGGTCGCCAACCCGCCTGCCAAGCGTGGCGACTATGGAAACTACCCCCAAGACTATTATATTTCATATTTGTGGGAGGTTTATGTCCAACAGTGGACTGCTTACGGCTGAAAATGTAAATATAATAATTATTATATTATAAAAATATTATAAAAATGTAATAATTAATATTTTGGGACAATGTTACACATGTACAATTACATATTGACCTAGTCCTACGGTAAGCACAGTAAGGCTTGTGTTGTAGGTACTAGACGACGATATATGTAATAGATACGTAAAAATACTTAAATACATAGAAAACACCCATGACTCAGGAACAAATATCAGTGCTCATCACTTTTAGGATAGCCATTAAAGATTATTCATTTAATAAGTTTTGGCATGGAAAAATGGGTCATTTTATTTAAACTTTACTACCGAGTGAAACACATTATTTTTCACCTCACTGCCAGGTATCAATATTAGGACGAGGAGGTAAACACTAACTTTGCCCCCTTGTATAACAAATAACCATTACTTGTTGACATTCACTACAAATAAATACAAAACACAAGACAATGGACAAACTACAATCATCATCATCATATGAATCGAAGGTCCACTGGACATAGGCCTCCCCCAAAACAACCCACAGTGACCGGTTTTGCGCCACCCGCTCATATCGCTCGTGAAGGCGACTGGCGACTTCCGGTACGCGGTCGCCACACGAGAACCTTTAAGCCCCAACGGCCATCGGTTCTACAACGAGCCCCGCGCACTATCATTGAGCTGCTAAGTAAGGTACAAGTTAATATATAAAGATCAGGGGCCTATTTCTGGAACTTTTTTTTTTTATGACATAGGCGGCAAACGAGCAGACGGATTGCCTGGTGGTAAGCAATTACCGTCGCCCATGGACACCCACAACACCAGATGAGTCACAAGCGCGTTGCCGACCTTTAAGGGGGGTTGGAACTCTGGGAACCTTACTCACCATCAGGAACACAGCAATACATACCTGAAAGGTAGCAGTGCTATTATGGCTGTGGTCTTCTGTAAGGAGGAGGTACTTCCCCAGTTGGGCTGCCCCAGATTCAAGCGTGATGGTCATCGCTGTGCCCTACCTCTCATTGTAGGACGTAGTTTAAGGACATACCCGGGTCCAAAACTTGTAACATGTGATACAAGCGGAAGTCACTTTTTGACACCTGTTGTTAGAAAGAGAGTTCCACTTGTATTACACATTACAAGTGTTCCAGAAATAGGCCCCAGGTAACTACGATATGGTTCTTACCTAAAACATCGGTGTCCTGTAGTTCTAACAGATCTGAGATAAACGGCAAAGCCGGAGCTACTAACTCGAAATCCACCAGCGGGTTCTTGTTTCTGTAACAATAATCCATACTTAGTGTACCCCTTACATTTCATTAAATTGTCGAAAGGGCCTCTGCGCGTTGGCTCGATCCGGCTCCGCGTTCGCCTCCCAAATGTCCCAAAAAACCATTGTTCCGTGTACGGAAGAGATCCATACTAATATTATAAATGCGAAAGTGTGTCTGTTTGTCCGTCTTTCACGGCAAAACGGGGCGACGAATTGACGTGATTTTTTAAGTGGAGTTAGATGAAGGGATGGAGAGTGACATAGGCTACTTTTTCCAGCGGGAAAATATCTTATTCCCACGGGAATACTCAATATGTTACATTTTCCTTTAACCATGCGGGCGAAGCCGCGGGCATCATCTAGTGAGTTATCATAATCATCATCTCAGTCATAAGACATCCACTGCTGAAAATAAACCTCCTTGGACCTCCAAATGTGCCGGTTGAAAGCGACCTGCATCCAGCGTCTTCCGGCGACCTTAATGAGGTCGTCTGGCCATCTTGTGTGAGTGGAGGTCCTACGTGCACTTGCTAGTCCGTGGTCTCCACTCGAGCATTTTTCGACCCCATCTGCCGTCTTCTCTGCGTGCAATGTCTGCCCATTGCCACTTCAGCTTGCTAACCCGGTGGGCTATGTCGGTGACATTAGTTGGCTTACAGATCTCCTCATTTCTGAGTCGATCACGTAGAAAAACTCCGTCACGTAGAGAAACTAGTGAGTTATAACTTTACTAGCTTTTGCCCCCGGCTGCGCACGCGCAGAAGAACCCTCTTTTTCACCTCTGATGAATATCAAAAAATGCTGAAATTACTTTTCTTGTGTTTGGATAAGGAGTGTTTAGGTACACCAAATTTCAAGTTTCTAGCCTTAAATTTTACACAATCCCCATACACACTTTCAACCCCTTTTTTACCTCCTTAATGGTAGAATTTCCAAAAATCCCTTCTTAGTGGGTGCTTACGGTATAAAACTACCTATTGTGAAAAAAATCAGCCATCTAGTTTAAACGGTTTGGACTTGATCAGTCAGTCAGGACATTCATTCACGTTTATATATATGGATTATGTAAGTTAGTGTTTGTTGGGAAAATAGACGGTACCCGATGATCAGACCAGGTTTCTGGTCTCACAGGCCTCATAGTGACGACCTCCATGAAGAAGCCATTATTACTTACATCTTTCTCTAGTCCTTGACCTCATTGCTGATATATGCTATGTCATAGCCGGGCGATGATCTATAAATATATATCTCTCTTTTATTTACACGAGCTCGATTATCTTTGTCCCTTGAAATAGCTGATAGCTCATAGCTTACTAGCTCGCGGTGGGACCAGTGCCTCAGTAATTAAGTGGCTAGATAGAGATGTAAGTAATAACCGTCGCCGAGGCTCGCTAGTCACCTGCACAAGTTGCTGTAGGTCCACACCGCAGTCCGCAGCGTGCTGGGCGGCGGCCCGGGCGCCAGGCTGGGCAGCAGCGCGGGCAGGGCTCCGGCCACGTCGCCTGCTGCAGCAGGAGGCTCGCTAGTCACCTGCACAAGTTGCTGTAGGTCCACACCGCAGTCCGCAGCGTGCTGGGCGGCGGCCCGGGCGCCAGGCTGGGCAGCAGCGCGGGCAGGGCTCCGGCCACGTCGCCTGCTGCAGCAGGAGGCTCGCTAGTCACCTGCACAAGTTGCTGTAGGTCCACACCGCAGTCCGCAGCGTGCTGGGCGGCGGCCCGGGCGCCAGGCTGGGCAGCAGCGCGGGCAGGGCTCCGGCCACGTCGCCTGCTGCAGCAGGAGGCTCGCTAGTCACCTGCACAAGTTGCTGTAGGTCCACACCGCAGTCCGCAGCGTGCTGGGCGGCGGCCCGGGCGCCAGGCTGGGCAGCAGCGCGGGCAGGGCTCCGGCCACGTCGCCTGCTGCAGCAGGAGGCTCGCTAGTCACCTGCACAAGTTGCTGTAGGTCCACACCGCAGTCCGCAGCGTGCTGGGCGGCGGCCCGGGCGCCAGGCTGGGCAGCAGCGCGGGCAGGGCTCCGGCCACGTCGCCTGCTGCAGCAGGAGGCTCGCTAGTCACCTGCACAAGTTGCTGTAGGTCCACACCGCAGTCCGCAGCGTGCTGGGCGGCGGCCCGGGCGCCAGGCTGGGCAGCAGCGCGGGCAGGGCTCCGGCCACGTCGCCTGCTGCAGCAGGAGGCTCGCTAGTCACCTGCACAAGTTGCTGTAGGTCCACACCGCAGTCCGCAGCGTGCTGGGCGGCGGCCCGGGCGCCAGGCTGGGCAGCAGCGCGGGCAGGGCTCCGGCCACGTCGCCTGCTGCAGCAGGAGGCTCGCTAGTCACCTGCACAAGTTGCTGTAGGTCCACACCGCAGTCCGCAGCGTGCTGGGCGGCGGCCCGGGCGCCAGGCTGGGCAGCAGCGCGGGCAGGGCTCCGGCCACGTCGCCTGCTGCAGCAGGAGGCTCGCTAGTCACCTGCACAAGTTGCTGTAGGTCCACACCGCAGTCCGCAGCGTGCTGGGCGGCGGCCCGGGCGCCAGGCTGGGCAGCAGCGCGGGCAGGGCTCCGGCCACGTCGCCTGCTGCAGCAGGAGGTTCGCTAGTCACCTGCACAAGTTGCTGTAGGTCCACACCGCAGTCCGCAGCGTGCTGGGCGGCGGCCCGGGCGCCAGGCTGGGCAGCAGCGCGGGCAGGGCTCCGGCCACGTCGCCTGCTGCAGCAGGAGGCTCGCTAGTCACCTGCACAAGTTGCTGTAGGTCCACACCGCAGTCCGCAGCGTGCTGGGCGGCGGCCCGGGCGCCAGGCTGGGCAGCAGCGCTGGCAGGGCTCCGGCCACGTCGCCTGCTGCAGCAGGAGGCTCGCTAGTCACCTGCACAAATTGCTGTAGGTCCACACCGCAGTCCGCAGCGTGCTGGGCGGCGGCCCGGGCGCCAGGCTGGGCAGCAGCGCGGGCAGGGCTCCGGCCACGTCGCCTGCTGCAGCAGGAGGCTCGCTAGTCACCTGCACAAGTTGCTGTAGGTCCACACCGCAGTCCGCAGCGTGCTGGGCGGCGGCCCGGGCGCCAGGCTGGGCAGCAGCGCGGGCAGGGCTCCGGCCACGTCGCCTGCTGCAGCAGGAGGCTCGCTAGTCACCTGCACAAGTTGCTGTAGGTCCACACCGCAGTCCGCAGCGTGCTGGGCGGCGGCCCGGGCGCCAGGCTGGGCAGCAGCGCGGGCAGGGCTCCGGCCACGTCGCCTGCTGCAGCAGGAGGCTCGCTAGTCACCTGCACAAGTTGCTGTAGGTCCACACCGCAGTCCGCAGCGTGCTGGGCGGCGGCCCGGGCGCCAGGCTGGGCAGCAGCGCGGGCAGGGCTCCGGCCACGTCGCCTGCTGCAGCAGGAGGCTCGCTAGTCACCTGCACAAGTTGCTGTAGGTCCACACCGCAGTCCGCAGCGTGCTGGGCGGCGGCCCGGGCGCCAGGCTGGGCAGCAGCGCGGGCAGGGCTCCGGCCACGTCGCCTGCTGCAGCAGGAGGCTCGCTAGTCACCTGCACAAATTGCTGTAGGTCCACACCGCAGTCCGCAGCGTGCTGGGCGGCGGCCCGGGCGCCAGGCTGGGCAGCAGCGCGGGCAGGGCTCCGGCCACGTCGCCTGCTGCAGCAGGAGGCTCGCTAGTCACCTGCACAAGTTGCTGTAGGTCCACACCGCAGTCCGCAGCGTGCTGGGCGGCGGCCCGGGCGCCAGGCTGGGCAGCAGCGCGGGCAGGGCTCCGGCCACGTCGCCTGCTGCAGCGGGAGGCTCGCTAGTCACCTGCACAAGTTGCTGTAGGTCCACACCGCAGTCCGCAGCGTGCTGGGCGGCGGCCCGGGCGCCAGGCTGGGCAGCAGCGCGGGCAGGGCTCCGGCCACGTCGCCTGCTGCAGCAGGAGGCTCGCTAGTCACCTGCACAAGTTGCTGTAGGTCCACACCGCAGTCCGCAGCGTGCTGGGCGGCGGCCCGGGCGCCAGGCTGGGCAGCAGCGCGGGCAGGGCTCCGGCCACGTCGCCTGCTGCAGCAGGAGGCTCGCTAGTCACCTGCACAAGTTGCTGTAGGTCCACACCGCAGTCCGCAGCGTGCTGGGCGGCGGCCCGGGCGCCAGGCTGGGCAGCAGCGCGGGCAGGGCTCCGGCCACGTCGCCTGCTGCAGCAGGAGGCTCGCTAGTCACCTGCACAAGTTGCTGTAGGTCCACACCGCAGTCCGCAGCGTGCTGGGCGGCGGCCCGGGCGCCAGGCTGGGCAGCAGCGCGGGCAGGGCTCCGGCCCGCAGCACGGCGTCGCGCGGCGCGGGCCCGTCGCCGGCCACGTTCCCGAGCGCCCACGCGCTCTGCTCGCCCACGGAGCCCCCGCGCGCCAGGAGGCTCACCAGCTTGGGGATGGCGCCGCCCTGTTACAAATGATCCATTGCTGAATTCCTGTACATCTCCGCGTAGTGGAAAGCTGTTTTTAACACTTTCGCAACCAAGAACCCGCCTGTCGGGCACACCGCTCGTAGCCGCGTAGCCGATTACATGCGGAAACCCGTGTACACACTTCGCTACAGCGAAAATGTCGTAGCGCCGCGTAGAGCCCGGTTTCGAAAGTGTTAAGAGACGAGCCTCCTGATTTTAAGTTATACAAATGGATCTTTTTTATAACAAACATAGTCTGTACTTAGTATTTTACCCCAAACCAGAATACTATATGATTTTACACTATGGCTTACATCTACAGCTACTCTAGTCGCTAATCCGCCTGCCAGCTTGGCGACTATGGCAACTACCCCCAAGATGATACAAGTCATATTTGTAGGAGGCCTATGTCCAGCAGTGGACTGCATACGGCTGAAATGTAAGCTAAGCGAGCTGTTTTAATATTCATTACAGCTTCATTTTAGATGCAAAAGTTGTCATGTCAAATCTGCTGGAGCCTATGTAAAATACATGTTCTACTATATCACAATTGTTGTATTGGCTGGTTGTTTGTATAAGCAACACGGAAAAAACACGCTTTTATCTAAATCAAGTGGTTTTCCTCCAACAGTTTTGCCCAGTCCCTGGGGGTAACAAGAAACAAGACAGCACAGATGTCGCGCTGGTCGGGCAATCGTGCTGTCGCCAGTATATGCACGGAGTTGACTAGATCCTAATGCATTGCCGATTAGTATGTTTTAAAATATTATAATCAAAAGCTGCTGATATTATTTTTGATATTAAATTTGATAAGAAAAATTTTTTATAGTATAATTGCTACGAAATACAAAAATGGCATTCTGTACCCGTCAATCATGGTGCCAAACAGAGATGCAAACAAACAATGAATAGGTAATATATACTTAGGCATCTGAATATATAATTCAGTTAATTTGAACCTAGGACCATTGGCTTCATAGGCAGGGTCACTACCCACTGGGCCAGACTCTAAATAAAAGAATAGGAATATGTGTCATTTCTGACTACAATATATATGTGTATATATATATATTTTATGATATAGGAGGCAAACGAGCAGACGGATTGCCTGATGGTAAGCAACTACCGCCGCCCATGGACACTCGCAACACCAGAGGAGTCACAAGTACGTTGCCGGCCTTTAAGATCCCTATACGCTCTTTTCTTGAAGGTTTGGATGTCATATCGGTCCGGAAATACTGTACACGACAATTTATTCCAGAGTTTTGCTGTGCGAGGCAGGAAGTTTCTAGGAAAAACGCACAGTTGAGGACTGCCAACCATCTAAGTGGTGATGATGGAAGTGTTGTCGTGTAGAGCGCTGGCGGGAGGAAGCAGCTGGGATTAATCCGAACAATTCCTTATACAAACTTACATCAATAACAGCCATGGTGTGATCGTGGGTGCCCGACGCGATGTTAGTCAGGGCCCAGGCTGCCTCAAACTGGAGATCCATGCTAAAAACACAATCACTGTCTATAACAATATAGGTACTTAGGTATCTGTTGCTGAAAATTGTTTTCAAAATGAAATTTTTATTATCGGCATAAAATATCGTTCAAAACAAATCTTCTTCAAACAATAAACAATATTATCCCGTCTCGAACGCCGGAGGTCCTCGTCGCTTTTTCTTAAGTATATGTCATATTTCTACTTCTTCAAACAATTAATAATTAAAACTAACAATAAAATTCATCAATAATCTAATTTTAAAAAGTTCAAAAAATTAACGTCATGTTCATACTAGTGCCTAGTCTGATACTTACCAGGCTCAAACGTCCCCAAAATGCCCTAATATTCATGCGTAAAATAGCCATTTTTATTTATGTTATTTTTAATTTAATTTATATATTAGTGTGAAGTAAATCAATTTAATTTCAGTATTAATTTAATCTTAATTCTTTTTGATTAAGCAGAAACGTCTGCTAGAGAATATCATTGATAGTTAAATCAAAAGAATTATTAATAAATCTTAATTAATATTAATTAAATGTTTGTTAACTAATTTAATTCTGTAATGCTTGTACGCACCGCCAGTGCTTGATACCTGACTCTAAGGCCTATATTTCACCATGACACCATGGCGGCGCAACCAGTATGCAGCTTTGGCAACCAAGTGGACACCAGGTGAGATACCCTTCATATAGCTGCAATATGTTAGTAGCTGGCGTTTGGTTGCGCTGCTATGGTGCCGTGGTAAAATGTAGGCTTAACTTACCAGTCATCTCTCTCCAAGGCAGCGACAAGTGGCGGGATGACACCGGCGGACACCATGGTCGTGATAGGCGGGTTCTGTTCCCGGGAGAGGATCCTCCGGGCAGCTCTTGCTGAGGCGGTCTGCACCGACAGGTCTGATGACTTGAGACCTGCAAAACAAATGATGTTATTATAAAATAAATCAATGTTTCGGGACAATCTTACACAAATCGACCTAGACCTATGGTAAGCTCAGTAAGGCTTGTGTTAATTTAAAAAAAAGTACGAGACGACGATATATATAATAGATAAATACTTAAATACATAGAAAACACCCATGACTCAGGTACAAATATCTGTGCTCATCACACAAATAAATGCCCTGACTGGGATTCGAACCCAGGACTATCGGCTTCATAGGCAGGGTCACTACCCATTAGGCCAGACCGGTCGTCCAACAACAATCACGCGGTAACATTGAAGTATCACATATATTAAAAGCGCCGTGTGGTGCCGGCTGACTAGAATAGCACCACCCCATCTCCTCCTGCGGTTGTCGTAAGAGGCCACAAACTAATAAAAACTCACAGATGGGCAGCAGCGTCTATCGCAACAGAAACTACAGGGACTGCGGTTGACAACCCGCCTAACAAGCGTGGCGACTATGGCAACTTCCCCCATGATACAAGTCATATTGCGGGAGGCCTATGCCCAGTAGTGGACGATATACCGCTGAAATTACTGAATTTAGGTTGCTCCTGTATGAAATATTAGTTCATCGGTAACTGGGTTCGATAATAATACACCACAGAGGAGTTTAGCGTTTGCAAGCATTTTCTCAGCGGGCGCGGCGAGCGGGTCGTGCAGAGCAGCCAACAGCAGTAAGCGATACACCCTCACCCCGAGCGGTTTGTCCCGACTCGTTTGCAAATGGCTACCAGAGCTTACCCGAATCATGTCGCCTAGTGCGATATAATTACACGTGAGTTTATCTGTTTGTAGTTGCGCCTGTATGATTGCATTTCAGTAACATGAACGTCGCATGCCCCACCTCGGTCCACGTTAAACTTTTTTTTAAGACAAAGGTGGCAAACGAGCAGACGGATTGCCTGATGGTAAGCAATTACCGTCGCCTATGGGCACCCGTAACACCAGGGGAGTCACAAGCGCGTTGCCGGCCTTTAAGGGAGGTTGGAGCTCTGCGAACCTTACTCACCATCAAGAACACAACACTACATACCTGAAAGGTAGCAGTGCTATTATGGCTGTGGTCTTCTGTAAGGAGGAGGTACTTCCCCAGTTGGGCTTCTCCAGACTCAAGCGTGATGGTACTTCGCTGTGCCCTACCTCTCATTGTTGGACGTAGTTTAAGGACATACCCGGGTCCAACTTCAGGATTCAACGTCATTACACTAAGACTTACCTTTGACAATTTCCGATGGGCTCGGCAGCTTCTCAATCGGCTGGACATTTTCATCATCCTTAGCATCCGGAGATAGGGCTCTGCGCTTGAGGAGTTGTTCATCCCGTGCTTGCTTGCGAAGCGCTACGCTGAGCTCGGCGCGCTTGCGACGGAGGTCCTAGAAAAATATATTCAATCAATCTATATAGGTTTATAGTTCTTTTCTAAATGTCTGATACATATATAATAAAAACTAGTACATTTGAATAATTTAGTTTTAGGCATAACCAACTTCATGTAAACATGCTTTGTGACAGAAAAACAGAAACTGTAGTCTGATCTTGGCCATGTTTTAATGAGTGGTTTCAGTAGTAGTAACATCAGCTTTACGATGGTCAGGCCCAATGGGAAAAAGAGGCAGTCCACAGAAATGATGGGCAGATGGCATAGAACAAAAGGTTGGCATAAACTGGTTGGAAGTCACAAGGAAGAGAGAGTAATGGGAAGGTGTTGAAGAGGCTTTTTAGCCAATAGGGATCAGTGGAACCAAATCCTATGTAACATTTCTGCCCAAATAAAGCTTTAATAATAATTAAAAAAAACATCAGTTTTTTATCATATCACATTGGTTCAAGGTGAAAAAAGTTAAGAATAAACTTGCAGAAGTTATATCATGGATTTTGTAATTGAAAAGACAAAGTCACTTTCTAAAAGTGTGTGATTGAAAGAGACAGAACTAGACACTGGCATTATCCATAGAGAACTACTAGCCCTAATTGCTTGGATGGATTTTTTTAATACATGTTATAAATTTTACAGCATTACACAAATTGACTGACCCCGCAGTAAGCCAAAGAAGGCTTGTATTGAGGGTACTCAGCTAACAATATGTATAAAATACAACTTAAATAAATAGAAAACACCTATGACTATGAAGAATACCAGGGCTCATCGCATACATAAATGCCTTTACTGGAAATTGAACCCACGACTATTGGCCGCATAGGCAGAGTCATCAATTTTATATTACTTACATCAAACCAGAGAAGGATAAATAGTTTTGCTATTTGTCTTGTCTATGTAATCAAGATTTGTGTGATATTCCTTCCATTGGCAACCAATTTGTAATAGACTCTCCGTTAACTTGTGTATATGTTATACATGTTTTTAAAGCTGTGTTGTTGTCAGTTTAGGTAAATTTAGCAGGCTATGTTTATTTAGTTCATCATGTTGAATTGTGGCTTAAAATTAGCATATGTAACAGTACAACAAGTTGGTTTTGAATAAAGACTAAGTACAGAGACAAATAAAATAGCCTTTCAATTTTTAGCACATTTACGTATGTAAGAAGAAATATTTATATCATGAACAATTATTCTAAGGATAGGTCTTAATACTTAATACAATTATTGGAAGTTTTACTAATGAAATCCGTCATCGGATTTAATTTTTTCATGAAATAATAATAGTTAAAGACAGATGCGTATATAATATTTTAAAATGTAATGCATCTATTAATAAATTGTAATATTACTCTACCCTCTAGTTACATGTTCTTAATATATCTTTATGTAACAAATATCATTAAATAATAACATTATTCTAACAATAATATAAACAATAGGAGTTCAAATGTGATATTTATAAAATATTATCATTATAAAGTTTGAATTTAAGAAGATTTAAAGTTTTAAGTCAAACAAAGGTTAACAAAGAAAGTTTCGACTTACAGTAGCTCCAACGCCGGCGTTTTTGTAAGCGGACAATCTCGAGGTATGATTCTTTTCAGACATGATTAAATGATCTTATTAAAACAAGTATCAAAAGCTAATGAAATAAATATATAAAAATTACTCGGACACTAATCGACCACTCCACTCAAAATTCTTCTTAACCTTCTTTCACTTCTTTGTGTAATTGTAATTCGAATAGTAACGGGCGGATGTTCATATTGCCAGCGCTAATATTTATTTTTTCTAAAATGGCAGTGAGTAATGTTTAAGTTTTCCTTTAATGAAAAATTGCATTTTTAAGTCTCGAGTTGATGTAAATTTGTTGATCGTAGAAGACATATAAAAATTATTATTATCTTTTAAATTAATTAAAAATATGTTGAAACATAAGTTATGTAGCAATGTAGAATTGTTTACTTTTTCATTTTTATACGCTTGCAATACCCGTTGACGTTTTGCGTTCAGAAACTTCACACAAGTGTAATTTCGAAAGTGTATACATAGTTTCAACATACTCCAATTAATTCCAAAAACGCTGTAATCTTTTTTTATATAATTTGTGAGATATAAATGATAAATCATAATTCCAAAATATAAATACTTGGTTTATATTATACATCAAAAACCGTTCTGAAGTTAACTTCTACCTATACAAAAATAGAGATGGCGCTGTTCATTTCATCATCTCCCACTCTTAAGCTTAACCAGAGGATCTATTTCAAAAATGTACATAATATATTACTTGATTTGCCCATAGAAGTAGTAAATATATAGTCTAAGGATTTGCCACTACTATTTTCAATTTGCATATTTAACTTTTATTCGTGCGCTTGTCGCTGGAAACACCGAAATACGTTTGTTGTTATATGAGCAATATATTTTTTTTAGATTTAATGCAGTAACTAGTTAAGTACTCGTAGTTTTCATAATAATTATTGTAATTATTTTTTAAAGTAAAGATTTATAAGTTATTATAAAAAGCAATATGTATATGGTATATCAGATGATAATAATGCATTGTTTCAATAAGTTAAGTTTTCAGTCTGTAAAAGTATGTACATAACAAATTGATAATTTATTAATAAAAATTATATTTTATGATTTATATGAATAAGTCCAATAATTATGTTTAAGAAGTCTGCCAATATTGAAGTATTTTATTAAAAAGTTAATCGGTTTAAAATGGTGTTTATTTACCATCAATCAATTGCGTGTTTTTTTTTTTTGTAATGATAATGTTGGTAGGTACATGTGTCATCGATTAATTATATTAACCGTGTAATAATCGATCATCAGATCATAATGATGATATTAGGAACTCGCGTCACGATTTTGCGGGATAGCGGTGATTTTCAATTTAATACTGGGTCGGGTAATATATCAAAATAGTTTCAAATCCATTTTATCGGTACTAAAAATTATCTAAAGATATATCAGCCTATTATATAGTAATTGATATGTATTAGATATCTTCGAAGCGCGCATTAATTGAAAACCTGTAATCTTCGATAGATAATAATCGCCCGATTAACCTTAATCAATAACTGTAAGTGTTTTCATACTCGATAGTTTTTTTTTAAAGATCATTGTCAGTAAATTGAAGATTTGTAATTCTAATTTAAACACGGTTTCTATTAGAAAACGGTTGGTACTAAGGAAGAAATAAAACTTTCTATCATGAGCATCGGCGAACGAGTTCTCAAAGAGAGCAAAACCTTTAACTTGATTATTAATCAAACTGCAGTGGGACTGCACCAGATTAATGCAGTGGAGATGAACGTCTGAAAAAAATAGACACGAATAAAATAAGAAAAAGTAGGAGGCGCTCTCACGACAGATATTGAGTGGTGGGACGGGCTTAGCCTGCGCAGACACGAATTATTAGAATATTAAGACACATTTCATTACATCAACCTGTTGTATGACGAATACTTTCAACCGGCGACCTTATTTAAAGAATAGTTGTAAATTAACGCCATTAAAACGAGTTTAAGAGCCTTCATGATCATTTAATTACGCAAACGTTACGCCGCTGGGCGTGACATCACAAATCAACTCGGTCGGGTTGAAGACAACACGTCGGGCGACTATCCTTTTCTTACGCTGCGCATAGAGAGAGAGGTCGTAGCCGGCAGGCCGGTGCTGATCGTATTCTGTCGAGGGTGTCGCCATTTTCGTTTTGACGAATATTGACAGCACGGCAGACAGACAGTGGCTCGGCGGTCGACGGAGCGTCTGCCACTATTTTTATTTTGATAGTGTATCACATAACGTGCTCGTGTTGTATTTGTAATAAAAAACTGTTTATTTTATACAATCTTGCGTGACTTGTGATTGATAAATGACTGTTTGATATTTTTGGTGCTAACCTCCTTTTTAAGCTTAGTGTTTTTAAGAACTGCAAGACTGTGATCGATATGTGCAAGACGTGCAGATGACTCCGCAGTACCAAGCGACACCGTGTTGTTTTCATCTGGTAAGTGAGCCTTATTAAAACATGTATTTTGCATTGTATGCTTATTAAATGCGTCAATGCATAAATCTGAATTGATATTTCTGGAAATACAATCGTTGGCGGAGCTCACAGTTGGCTCGTGTTGTGTATTAACGTTGCAAAATGGCCAGAGATCCTTTGTTGCGGTAGCTCCAGTTTGTTTACGAACTGTCACGGGCAGTACACGGCCTAAGATATATTGCCTGGGCTGGCGACTATGCGTGGGCAACTATGATGTAGGAAATCCGACCTTATACTTCGTAAGTAAGGTGTAAAATTGCTTAGCACAGGTCGCGATAACGGCCCGTAGAATTAATTTATCACACGCCGCGCTTGACAAGTTGAAAACATAAATTCGACCTTGCCGCTCCACGTGGTTTGAAGACTTTCCGCTTTCTTTTCGTCATTCGATTATTTTGTTTTCGGGATAATCGTATACTATCGATTTTTTTTGGTTTATTCGCGTGATGTTGGTACTTGAACATTTTTTTATGATTGCTCAACCCTTTTTCGTTTTGACATATGTCATGTCAATTACTAATCGTTTTATTTTGATTTGGAATACTCTTATTTACTTACCAATTATTGTATATTTTTAGTATTAAGCAGTAAGAAATACCCTAAGTATGAATTTAAAATGGTGGAAGCTTCAAGCTTACGATAAAAAGTATTAATTTGGTATTTTTATGTCATATTTTTTTATTGTTACAACTGTCCGGGTATAATTATTTGTATCTCAAAAAAGCCAAAAAATTTAATTGTGTGATGAATAATAATTGTTACACAGAGGAAGTCTTCTATGTGGATAAGTAACTATTTCTTTTAAAAATAGTTCATTAAATTTGTATGCCAGTTGTAGGCCAGTACCCGTGGTCATCCTTATACTAATTGATTGAGCCCCATGGTAAGCTCAAGGCTTTTTTTTGGGTGGGTTCAGCCAACAAGATATATATTATATACAAATACTTAAAAACAGATACAACCCACGACCCAGGATCAAATATGTGTTCACACCACACATAAATGTCCTTGCTGGGATTTAAACTCAGGACCATCTGCTTCATAGGCAGGGTCAGGACCCATTAGGCCAGACCAAAATAATAAAGCTTATATTATTTTATAATGGAAAATAATGGCATTAATCATGTTAATTTAGTCACTTGCGCTACATTTTTTGGAGTAAATAGGCCTCCATTGTGTTTGCCTTACCACTTGTGGCCTATGATCTCTGAAACAAGTCGCGCGACTGACGAAATAAACATGAGTAAAGTCGTTATTTTCATTTATTTAAATAAATAAATAAATATTTAGGTACTATCTTACACAAATTGATCTAGTCTTGCTGTAAGCTCAGTAAGGCTTGTGTTGTAGGTACTAGACGACGATATAATATACATATAAATACTTAAATATATAGAAAACACCCATGACTCAGGAACACATATCTGTGCTCATCACACAAATAAATGCCGTGACTGGGATTTGAATCTAGGACCATCGGCTTCATAGGCAGGGTCACTACCCACTAGGTCACACCAGTCGTCATTTATATCCTTCTCAGAAGCTTCTGCCAAATGGTATCTTTACTAGCCTGTTTCATTTATTAATGTTTTTGTAAATAAAATACTAAACACAACATAGACATTCATTTGTATTTAAACTTACGTGAGACATGTCTTATAAATTAAACATTAACACGGCTCTACTCACGTTTATTTAGTCACTCGCGCGACATGTTTCGGAGAACATAGGCCTCCATTATTACAGCGGCTCCGGTGTCGGACCGCCCTCAACCGGTTTTGACATCAAGAGCGGCGCGAGCAGCGCGGCGCGCGTTAGTGCGCGACGGGCCGGCGACGCGATCGCCGAATCGAACGGACACTCAGCACTCTTAGTGCTTGATAATGGAGGCCTATGTTCTCCGAAACATGTCGCGCGAGTGACTAAATAAACGTGAGTAGAGCCGTGTTAATGTTTAATTTATAGACATTCATATCTATTCCCAGATTTGGCAAGAATTATATGACAAATGGTTTTGTTATTTATTTATTTTATTTTTATTTATTACATGGAAAACCAACAGCGCATAACATTCATAGCAATAGTATGGAACTTGAAAGCCAATAACAGGTTCTCACTTATAGAACTAGACTAAATAGGAAAAAAAAATAGCCTAGAAACTTCCTGCCTCGCACAGCAAAACTCTGGAATAAATTGTCATGTGCAGTATTTCCGGAGCGATATGACATCCAAACTTTCAAGAAAAGAGCGTATAAAGATCTTAAAGGCCGGCAACGTACTTGTGACTCCTCTGGTGTTGCGAGTGTCCATGGGCGGCGGTAGTTGCTTACCATAAGGCAATCCGTCTACTCGTTTGCCTCCTATATCATAAAAAAAAAAGCCTAACTAAGTACACACATGTACAAGAACAGACAACAGTACAAAGAAAGACCTTTTACAAAATATCGTTAGATGGTAATTATTTTACAACTAACAACTTACTAATAAACCAGTCCCGTGCTCTCACAGGAGTATTGCCCATGAAATATTTAATAAGTTTTGCTTTTATTGCTGGTATGCTGTCATTGAACTCTTGAATGCTCTGCATAAGAAACTTATATTGGCTCAATCAACTATTCTCTGTCCCTCATTGCCATGATTATATTCTCATTCCCTCATTGCATCTAAATACACAAAACATAGATATTTGTAGAAGCTATATGTCTGTTCCATAATGGGTCGCTTGCCAAGCGCGTCATTAGTACACAGGGTCACATTTCTTGTAACAAACTATGCTTCAGTTGTCCCCTGGCTGATGGGATAGAATGACAACAACAAACAGTTGATTCACTCATCTGGTTGGTTGGATGATTTTATTAACATACCTTAAGTTTGACGTATTTAAGCTTTACAAGATTAATTTCTCCCATGAATACTCATTTTTTACACTACCAGAGGCGCTACCGCGAAACACGAAATGAATTCGTAGATTTCGAACGATTGTCTCTGTCACTCTTTATGTTGCCTTAATTGGAGTAAAAGAGAAAGATGGTCGAAATATACGAACTTCGATGAGGGCCAGCTTGGATAAGGCACTTGTCTTTCCCGCTAGCACTTCGTTTTAGGACATTTGTTTTTTTCCCGCCAGTGCGCCATTACAAATGTCTGTAAATGCTACCTATCAGTTATGTAGTGGGCGACGGTAATTGCTTACCAGGCAAACCCTCGGCTCGTTTGCCGCCTATGTCATAAAAAAAAAGTCCATATCATTTGTTTTAACCCTTTGAACGCCAAGAACCGCTAAAGGGGTCGCGTGATTTGCCTACCACGCCACCAACCTCAATAGTGGCTATGGCGGACACTGACAAAGCAATTTTTCTACTGACATATTCTTCACTACTCGAGACGTTGGCGTACACGTCACATTTTGACGTGAGCGTTCAAAAAGTTAATTTTGACGTGACTTTTCCGCCTCTTTCCGAAAGAGATATTAAAAAAAGAACTGTAAATACTGAATTAGAACGAGGAATTCATTTGAAGACTCAGTTGAACCTGAATATGATGAAGTGGTATTGACGTATATTTTATGTTTTTTGTTAATTTACGTGTGTGAATATTGATAGGTTATAAATATTATGCAGTTTTTTAAAGCTGAATCGTACAATTAATGAAGAATTGATCTCTAAACGCGTTCTACACCCGCTTCCTTTTCACATTAGTTACCTCCCCGTTTGTGAACGTTTTAGCTAAACACATTTTTTTTTCTTTTTATGACATAGGCGGCAAACGAGCAGACGGATTGCCTGGTGGTAAGCAATTACCGTCGCCCATGGGCACCCGCAACACCAGGGGAGTCACAAGCGCGTTGCCGGCCTTTAAGGGGGGTTGGAGCTCTGGGAACCTTACCATCAGGAACACAACACTACAGACCTGAAAGGTAGCAGTGCTATTATGGCTGTGGTCTTCTGTAAAGGAGGAGGTACTTCCCCAGTTGGGCCGCCCCAGACTCAAGCGTGATTAGAGATGGGACGCGACCGGTAAGTTACCAATTTTAGTATGGGGGATATTACCATTTGAGAACATTCCCCATAGTAACTTTGGTAACTTACTGGTAGTGTCCCATCTCTAAGCGTGATGGTCATCGCTGTGCCCTACCTCTCATTGTTGGACGTAGTTTAAGGACATACCCGGGTCCAACGGGTTGTGAACGTTTTAGCTAAACACATAAATAACAATAACCTGTATTTGTAGTAGTTAGTCCTAATGATATATGTTTGTTTTGCCATGTTTATAGATAGCCTGCATTCGATCCTCATCTGAGAGAACCGCACCGTGGATAATCACCGACCAATTGTCTTCTTAAACCATGACGTTGGCGGAATCTACGACAATATCGATGGGGCCATAATTCCCAAAAATTTATTGATTTCTCATATTACATTTCTCATATTTTACAAAACGCAAGGCTTACTACCGTACCGTACTCTAAGCATGCTCTAAGAGTAAACTTGTCATGTTATTCTATTGATTTGCTGGAATGACTTTGACATTTAAATCATCATCATTAATGGAAGCCATATTAAAAAAAACTAACTTAAGAATTTGTAACGCAGATGTACGGTGCAAGAGCGCTGTACCCTTACCATGTGTGACTTTGAGGTTTTCGATAACTAGTATCGAGTTTACTATCCGTTCGCACTATGAAGACATCCGCATGGTACAAAACATAAGTATTTTTAAAAGAAAGCTTAAGATATATCTACTAAATACTTTGCAATAGTTCATATAATATTGATATCTTGAAATTATAGATAGAATTAAGTACTTAAGTTTATTATGTTTGAATTCCTTCCTGCAGTCAAACTGTTAAAACAGTTTTGCAGGCCTTCTGTAATAGTGTGTACAGATTAATAAATAAAATAAAAAAATAAAAGCGAGATGCACAGTTAGACTTGCAATCCGGAGGTCGCAGGTTCAAACTCCGGCTTGTACCAATAAGTTATTCGGAACTTATGTACGAAATATCATTTGATATTTACCAGTCGCTTTTCGGTGAAGGAAAACATCGTGAGGAAACTGGACTAATCCCAATAAATTTACCCTCTGTGTTGGAAGGTCGGATGGCAGTCGCTTTCGTAAAACTAGTGCGTATACCAAATCGTGGGATTAGTTGCCAAAGCGGACCCCAGCATCCCATGAGTGGAAAAATGCCGGGACAACGCGAGGAAGATGATGAGATTGCAGTGTATACAGATCAGTCTGGGTGGATTTGGAATAACCAGACATAGATTACAATCAATAATAAACGACAATAACAAAAAAAAAACAACATTTTGTCGCTAAAGCTCAACCGGAAGAAGGGTTACGTTGAATAATCTTTCTCAGTCAAAATACGTGACATTTCAGGGACTTAGGCATCTTAGTATCTCGGACACAGTAAAGGTGAAACGACTAACGACACAGCTGCACCACATTGCACATACATACATTTCAGCCGTATGCAGTCCACTGCTGGACATAGGCCTCCCACTAATATGACTTGTATCATCTTGGGGATAGTTGCCATAGCCGCCACGCTTGGCAGGCGGGTTGGCGACCGCAGGAGCTGATTGGGTTTCGACGGACGCTGCTGCCCGTCCGTAGGATTTTTCCCTTTGTCGCCTCTTCTGCTATTCTAGTCAGCCGGCATCACACAGCAGCAGCAACACAGCGCTTCCTCAAATTCCGGCTACCGCTAGCCACCCGTGAGGTGCCAGCTCGCTGACAGCGAGCCATCCGCAGTGTGTAGCTTGCCATCACCGCGAACATGTAGTCAGGCGACGCGCAGTTGGCGCGCTGTGTGCACGTGGTCTCTTAGGCGTGATATAAACACAAGAACCGGACCCGGGTATGTCCTTAAACTACGTCCAACAATGAGAGGTAGGGCACAGCGAAGTACCATCAACGCTTGAATCTGGGGCAGCCCAACTGGGGAAATACCTCCTCCTTACCGAAGACCACAGCCATAATAGCACTGCTACCTTTTAAGTATGTAGTGTTGTGTTCCTGATGGTGAGTAAGGTTCCCAGAGCTCCAACACCCCTTAAAGGCCGGCAACGCGCTTGTGACTCCCCTGGTGTTACGGGTGCCCATGGGCGACGGTAATTGCTTACCACCAGGCAATCCGTCTGCTCGTTTGCCGCCTATGTCATAAAAAAATAAAATAAAAAAAAGCGGCGTAAGGCATAAGGCACGCTGCCGCGCCTGCTTCGCGCCGCTTAAGTGTAACTCACAGTTACCTCGTCTTCGAACATTTTGTATGAAAATGTTTTGAAGCGACATCAGGCACCCAAGCGGTGCCGCGCTGTGTGAGTGTAAGTTAAAATACGTCTCCTTAGTACATTTTGTATACAAACGTTTTGAAGCGGCATCGTGCCTTATGCCTTAAACTTTACGCCTTATGCCTTACGTCGCTTGTGTGTATTTTACGCCTTAGCTTGCAACGCGCGGGCGCCGCGCCGGGTATGGTAGCAGCGGCGCTACTAATTTTGGAAAATTGTCTCTGTCACTCTTATCATGCCTTAAATTGGAGTAAAAGAGAAAGATGCTCGAAATATACGAACTTCGATGTTCGCGGTACCGGGCCTGTAAGCGCACTGCCCGCCGGCGGCTCTTTATATTCACATTACGAAATATATTATACGACACAGGTTTTAATGCTCTTATTTGAATGACAACAAGTAATTTTCTGGGTTGAAGCCTTGCTGCATCAGTGCCGCTATAATGTAATACAACCATTAGGGTGGCTATCAGTGGCGGCGCGTTTATACAAGCCGATTCCCGCCGGGTTGACTAACTGCAGTTTAACGGGTTTTCCTTGGGCTCAAGAAGAAAAGTCTAAGACATTTTTTGGACCCGGGTGTGTCCTTAAACTACGTCCAACAATGAGAGGTAGGGCACAGCGAAGTACCATCACGCTTGAGTCCGGAGAAGCCCAACTGGGGAAGTACCTCCTTACAGAAGACCACAGCCATAATAGCACTGCTACCTTTCAGGTATGTAGTGTTATGTTCCTGATGGTGAGTAAGGTTCCCAGAGCTCCAACCCCCTTAATGGTCGGCAACGCGCTTGTGACTCCCCTGGTGTTACCATGGGCGACGGTAATTGCTTACCATCAGGCAATCCGTCTGCTCGTTTGCCACCTTTTGTCATAAAAAAAATAAAAATAGACATATCGGCTCCGTCTTGCCTAAAAAAAAAATTGTCGCGCCGCTACTGGTGGCTTTTCACCACAGCAAAGCTATGCTACGTTTATATACCTACAAATCGGCTAAGCTACAGTCCTGGCCAGATAATTAAGACCAAGATTATGTATGAATATGACTTTTTTTAACTAAAAATATGACTTTTTTCTGTATTTTGTTAAGTTTAAATCTTACAGAATTTGGTTAAACACGGACACGTCACTCTTTTTAAAAATATAAATAGCACAAGCGAAATTTATATTTGATTAAATTTAAAAAGTCTTAATTTTATGCAGTTGTATGGAAAAAATTATCTTGGTCTTAATTATCTGGCCACGACTTGCCCGGTACCGCGAACATCGAAGTTCGTATATTTCGAGCATCTTTCTCTTTTACTCCAATTAAGGCGTCATGAGAGTGACAGAGACAATCGTCCGAAATTTACGAATATCGTGTTTCGCGGTAGCGCCGCTGTATACTATGAAGCCATGTGATATTTGTATAAACGTAACACAGCATAGCTCTGGTGGAAAGGCACTCGAAACTGGATCTGGATTATACCCGAAAATATTAACTTTATCAATAAATGTTCAAGGCAAACCTCGATTTTTTTAAATACATAATAATTGCACGACACCTCAGACTTAAGGCTTATCTGAATAGAAAATGCCCCCTACTTTACATGTATCCTAAAAAAAATTTAAATGTCTATTTCACCTTATTATAGCTCGTAAATTCCGTTTTTTATTATTTAAAACGGAAGGCAAAACTGCTTTTTATTCAGCAGAGCTGCTGCGGAACCGACAAGATTTCGGACGATTGTCTCTGTCATTCTGATGTCATTTTTGCCGTTAGCGGACATAGATGTAATTTTAAATGATGATTTTGAATGATAGAGTAAAA
Organism: Grapholita molesta; assembly: GCA_022674325.2. Classification (NCBI taxonomy): domain Eukaryota; kingdom Metazoa; phylum Arthropoda; class Insecta; order Lepidoptera; family Tortricidae; genus Grapholita; species Grapholita molesta. Next base: position 5,911,906 of record CP053145.2, on the reverse strand, counting down.
TGACTGATATTAATTAATAATTTGGAGACGATTTTTTTTAAGACGACATCATAAAATTTGTATTTCACTCGGCAGCAAATTTTGAACCCTCCACACTCAAGATTCCACTCTCTGAATCACTCGTGCTCACACTTTGCTCCCTTGTATAACAGATAACTATTAAACAACCATTTCTGCACAAGCAAAGATGCTCAGAAAAAGAGCAAATAAATAACAACACTTATTCGTAATACACACAGAAAGCCATAACTTGTCCAGGAAAGTTATTAAAATTTAGCCATATCTTTCTACTCCAATTATACAGCCGGGCAAGCGATGTCTCAAAACCAAACAGGCACACATCTTACTACAACCTATTAACATAAGCTCTTTTCGTTTTGGAACGTCTCACGGCGTCACTTGTCAGTAATGGCGTCCCTTCCCGCCTTTTTCGCTGTCAAAGTCTTTTTTCGCGGGCGAAATTCCGTTTCGTTTCTGCATCGGTGCCAGATTTTTGGATAATAATTTTAATATTTTTCCTCGGTTAGCCACGTTCCTTTGTTTGAAACAAAGGAGTAAAGTTTTCGTTTAGTTGCTCAAGGAAATGTGCTATGTTTGAGATTGGTTTATTTTTGCCTCCTACGTGGGGTGATGTTGAGATTGAAGTACAAGTGTGCTGTTACTATTAAAATAGTATCTATTTGATGGTGCTCTTTAGATAAGACTGCATTTATTTGGATCATATTTAGGAGGTAACGTCTCAAATATGGTCATATCCCCTAATAATCCCGTTGTTCTAATTAATTATAAAGATTTCTAGGTATGATTTCGATGACTATTTATGGGTATAGTCAACCAATTTGATTCCTAGGCCACTTCGAACCTTGTCACAGTGACGTTAATAAGAGATCTTTTGCGTCTTTCATATATATTTTCAATGTGACACGGAACGAAGTGGCCCATAAATCAAATCAGTTGACTGTGCGTTTGCACCGACTTAGCAGTGAGAATGTTTTTTTATGGATGTTTCATATTTTGCATAGCATTATACGTCAAAATGTTACATATTAGGCCTTTGGTAATCTAAAACACTAAAACCAAAGTCAAGTCCTTTTTTAAAATTTTGCATATCGAAGGCATCGCCCGAGATATCTTTATCGATATCGAAAATTAGAAAGTGTATGTTTAAGTAAATAGCAAATAAGCAGCGCTGGTGGCCTACCGGTAAGAACATGTGGCTTGTAATCCGGAGGTCGCAGGTTAAAACCCCGGCTTGTATCAATGAGTTTTTCGGAATTTATGTACGAAATATCATTTGATATTTACCAGTCGCTTTTCGGTGAAGAAAAACACCGTGACGAACACCAATAAGGCCTAGTTTACTTTCTGGGTTGGGAGGTCATATAGCAGTCGCTTTCGTAAAACTAGTGCCGACGCCAAATCCTGGGATTAGTTGCCTAGTGGACCCCAGGCTCCCATGAGCCGTGGCAAAATGCCGGGACAACGTGAGGAAGGAAGACCCGAATATATATCCCGTGCTCTTTGTGCTTCATTCTTGGTAGCGTTTCGCTTCATTTAAAAGTAGTACAGCTACATTGGATTTAAATATTCAGACCTGAACCCTTGAGTGTAAGTTTTTAACGTAACTTTACGTCACAAACGCGTTTGCGTTTCCCATATAACTAACATTAGCACTTACGGTTCGTAAACGTTTTTTTACGTCAAAAGAAACACACTCTAGAGCCTCTGTTAAGTTACTTTAAAAAGAAATCACCCTTTCAGAAAGAGATGGCAATGCCGACGTCATATCATTGGCTGTTTGATTTGAATTTGGTTACTATTATTTAATCTTTTTGCTGCAACATTCGCCCACAGTCGAGCACAAAAATGACGCCACTATCCCTCTATAAAAAGCTTGACTGCAGGGGAAATGATTTTGGAGCCGTATAGTTTCGATTTCCCATGGGAACTCCGTTCATGTCCGAAAAAGGGTAACCTTTGTAAACAGCCGGGTTATGATACGAAAACATACATTCAAAATGTTGATGCAGCTTTTTGATAAACCAATTTATTGTTGAAATATGAATTTTGCATTGACATTAAAAAACAAAGTTAAATCGCAGCCGCGCGTTTGAGTAGCGTATTTGTTTATTTAACAAAAAGACGCTACTCAAACGCGCTGACCGAAAAGAAAAAGCGAGGGAAAGCCGCTGCAGGCGGAAGCGGTTCAGAATTCAAATTTGAAATTGGATCGGGGCGCTGACGCGGCTCCCTAGCCGTGCGGGCTTGTTGCGACGGTTTTCACGTACCGTGCCGTTACGACGAATTCGTACTTAGTTGTTTATCTGGATAACGTTTGTTTACCTGTGGGCAAATTATAACCGTACTAGAAGAGGTGCACGTTGCATATTAAACTTATAATCATTTTAGAAGTGCATCGTAAAAAGTACCTTTAATACGTTTAAAGTTCTTAGTTTAATACAATTATGTACAGAAAAAAATATCCATCCTAGCTACGATTGTGTCCTGTAGTTTGTGAACAAGGATGCCACATAAATATAAATCACTATCTGAAACAAACGTTCGAATCTAGTTATATAGATATTAATAAAATATTTAGGCTACTTAGTATATGTACGGAAAAAAATGATTTTGATCATATTATTATTTTTGGCGACTGGTTTTGGCCTAGTGGTTAGTAACCCTATAAAGCAGATGGTTCTGGGTTCAAATCCCAGTAAGGGCATTGATTTGTGTGATGAACACAGATACTTGTTCCTGAGTCATGGGTGTTTTCTTGTATTGAAGTATTTATATGTACCTATCTATTATATATATCGTCGTCTAGTACCTACAAACGAAGCCTTACTGAGGTTACTGTAGGACTAAGTTGATTTGTGTAAGATTGTCCTGAAATATGTATTTATTAAAGTATAAATAAATAAACATAACGACTGCTCCACACTCGCGAACAGTCGAACACCTGTGATACTGCTACCCGAGTGTGGCGCGGCCATTACGACCCTCTAACGCTCATTAAATGCTGTGTTCGAAATTCGAACTGTGAATCTCGTAATATCGGGGGCCTGTTGCATAACAATTTCTAGCTAATAATATTAGCGGAACTCCCTTTCTCATAAACGAACTAAGAAAGGGACTTCCATTAATCTTACTAGTTACAAGTGGTTATGCAAGAGGTTCTAGGTTAGTAACTATAGAATTTACGTTATTGATTATAAATCAAGTAATTATGTTTTGTTATTAGTTAAAAAAATAAAAAATCTATGAAAATGTTCTAAAATCAAATTTATAATGAAACTGACAGCAGTTTTCATATATTTGACAGGTCGTTTGACAACTTTACTATGTAAAATGCTGTCAATTTACTCCGTGGAATTACGGATTTGATTTTACAAGCTTTTGAAGGGGCTTATTAAGTTTTTTGGACCATAAACTACTCTTCTGCGATACTAAGTAATGAACTAAAAATCGATCAAAACGTTCTAAAATATTTTAAAGCTAATTAGAAAAAATGACAAGTCTTAGATGTATTTTTCTATCTTTTACTCATTATCGACTTAAAAAAACCTAACCTAACCAGTTTCAATACCATAAACAAGACCCAAACAACGCAATCAGTTTCAAAATGAAAGGCAGAAGTCAAAAAGATGCTTGCGCCAGACGATCGCGGCAAGTCAATATTTGAGCAGATGTGCCGGGGAGGCGAAAATGTTATTTTTATGCGACCTACATGGAAATGTTTTCGGGGTGCGCTGTGTCGATACTATTGTCGATAGGGGTTGGATTTGTATGACCATTTTATCTCCACTAATATTATAAAGGAGGAAGTTTGTGTGTATGTTTGTTACTTCTTCACGTCTAAACCGCTGGGGCGATTTTAAATTTGGTATGGAGTTAGCTGACACACTGGATGAACACATAGACTACGTGTTTTCGGGGCACAGCTAGTTCATATTTAAGACTTTCTCGGCTGACGTGGCGTAGTCATTTGTTTCCTTTGTTCTATGAGACTCGACATCACACAGTGTCCGTGAACGTAAAGTTCCTTCTTTATTCGTTAGAATCCTCTCGATGAGTAAGTAGCTGGCATGATTCTGTAAAATAATTGCAGTTGGAATTTAAAGTTTGTACCGAAAAAGTATTTTTTAGAAACATCTCTATTTACTTAGTAGTTACTATTTAATTCTTTCTAAACAACTGTCTATCTGGTAGACCCTACGAGTTAAGCAGGCTTGTGCAGTCAATACTGCATAGTTTCCGTGTCTTTTATTACAGTCAAACATAATAGCGATAATTGTTCTAAGACAGTGACACAGTAAAATAAAATTGGCTTAACTTCTGACACCATGTACTTATTTTCAAATCCTTATTAAATTAACCGGCGCACTGACAATGGTATATTTTTATATTAGTTGAAACAGGTTTGTAGTCAGAATAATACATTTTTACATAATAAAGAAACAGTTATTTACTTAAAACAAAAACCATATAGGTATAATTGTAAAAAATATGTTCAAGTAAGCGACGAAAAATGAGACATTTTTAGTATCCACGCCTTCGAAAAATATGCATTACGTATTCATTTGTAATAAATTGGACTGTATTAAAAACCATCGATATCGATACTGTTGACCAACTATCGTTGTCTCCTCCCTACGAACCCTTTCCCCACTTCGAATTTGTATCTTAATGCTCTGCTTCTCTATTATTTAACGAATATTATCATAAATTTGCCAGCCAGATGCCTTGTTTTTATTTTTCGATGTAATATAAGTTTTTTTTACCAACTCTCTTTCAACTGGCCAGTGTTTTATTTAAATGGAAGAGGATTTTATTCGCGAAAACGTCTGAATATGGAGAACTGCTACTTTTTGTTCTCGCATTATCTCGCATAATGTGAAAAACTTAACTGAAGCACCATGTCTATGTAGTTCTGCAACGAATTAATATGGAACTTACGTCAAAATTTGAATATAGAACGCCGACATGCGTGTACACACGTTACTACTATATACGTCAGGTGATTTAGCTAAGTAAATAAATAAATATTTCGGGACAATCTTACACAAATCGACCTAGTTCTACGGTAAGCTCAGTAAGGCTTGTATTGTAGGCACTAGACGACCATATATATAATAGCTAGATACATATAAATATTTAAATACATAGAAAACACCCATGACTCAGGAACAAATATCTGTGCTCATCACACAAATAAATGCCCTGACTTGGAATCTTTCACATAATAGCGTGGTTGGATTTTTTGACAACCATTATTAATTTACTATAAAACTCAAACTTCTTATTTATAGTTTAGTTGTGAGTTAGTATATGTATTTATATTTTTATTTTTGTGTGAATAATAAATGAAAAAATAACAAAAAAAAGAATTAAAAAATGGTTATTATTTGAACCGTTTGTCAAAACAATTCCCTATCCCCAATTGGCTATTAGGCAAGCCGGAGTTCTATCGCTCTAGTATAACAGTAACCAAAAACAAAATGTATGCAAGCATTTCCGACCTCGCCCCAACGAGGTGCGAGTTCGTTTGATTAGAGGAACAAACAGACAAACATACACTATAACTAGTTTACGTACATCGTCATAATTAGACGATTCGATACATTAACGGTTTAGGCTGTGGTGCAATTGAATAGCCATTTTGTGTTCCTATTGAACCGCCATTTTGATTTCCCATTTTCACCTCACTAGCTATTATTATTAACTATTATTCTCTCGTAGGTATTATAATTGACAATAGTTCGATACTAGTAAAAAATTACAGAAGATTTTACACGTGTATCGAACCTAATTTTTCATAACAAGTGCCGTAAAAGTGAAATTGTGCGCAAAGTGCACTTTTTACGCACTAGTTAGGAAATAGTACATGTCGATACTAGTGAAAAAAAAATACTTCGACGGGGGTGAAAGTGAAACGAGGGTGACAATTACCCGAGTCTTAAAGAAGTTTTTACACGTGTATCGAACCCAATTTTTCATAGCAAGTGCCTTAAAATGTGAAATTTACGCACGCGAAGCGTGCGAAAAGTACACTTTTACACACTAGTTAGGAAAATGATTTTCCAATCTTGTTACAAAGCGTGACCTACGGATTGCAAATGGCATGTTCTTACCGCTCTAGGCCACCAGTGCTTTTGTTTATCACGGTCTCCAACTCACCTGCCTAGCGTGGCGACTATAGCATATCCCTCCAAGATGATAAGTCATATTTAGGAGAGGCTAAAGTCCACCAGTGTACGTCTTACGGCAGAAATGATAATATATGGGACCGCACTTCTGGACCCGGGTATGTCCTTAAACTACGTCCAACAATGAGAGATAGGGCACAGCGTTGACCATCACGCTTGAATCTGGGGCAGCCCAACTGGGGAAGTACCTCCTCCTTACAGAAGACCACAGCCATAATAGCACTGCCACCTTTCAGGTATGTAGTGTTGTGTTCCTGATGGTGAGTAAGGTTCCCAGAGCTCCAACCCCCCTTAAAGGTCGGCAACGCGCTTGTGACTCCCCTGGTGTTGCGAGTGCCCATGGGGGACGGTAATTGCTTAACACCAGGCAATCCGTCTGCTCGTTTGCCGCCTATGTCAGAAAAAAAAAAAAATCACTAACCCTTTGAACGCCAAGAACCACTAAAGTGGTCGCGTGCTGTCGTGCCTGCCACGCCACCTACCTTTGTCGTGGCTATGGCGGACGCTGTCAAACCAATTGTCCTGCTGACAGATAAGGTTCATATTTGTTCCTCACTAGTCGAGACGTTGGCGTACACGACACTTAATACAAACAAAAAATATTTGACAAAAAATATTCAGATTACATTACATGTCATAATTACATACTCACGTAAATTGCAATAAAAGTAATTCTACAAAATATATATAATTCTTAATACTAAAGTTAATACTTTAGAATTACAATACAAGAATACATTGAGTCAACATTAGATGCATAAAAATGCAAAAATATACATTCCATCATAAAATAACAACTTATAATGCGTGATAATTATAGCCCTAAATATTGGTGATTTTTTTTATTTAGTATTGTAACAAGTAATTTATTGCTTTCATGGGCATATACAAAATATTATAACAAAAAAAAAAATGTTTAGCTATGAACCCTGCAATTTTTATGACTTTTGAAAAAAAAAATAAAACAATATTTAGATAGTTCTAAGCTGGATTTGTTTTTGTCACATTTTTTCTGATGTCAAACAATCATGTAGTACATTTAAAGCGTGTAACATAGCGATATGGAGTTAGAATATGCTGATCAAGAGCATTACACAATACATATGATGATGATGATGATTTTTTGATTTTCAATTCGACTATTCTCTATTTGTACCACACAACGACCACACGGTAAGGTTTATTTACCATTTACCTCCGTTAAGTATAGGCGTTAATTGTTCTAGTCAGCGTGAAATACTTAGTAGCCAAAGTAGTAAAATACCACTGGTCTGGCCATTTACTCTGCCATCAAGCCGACGGTGTGGGTTCAGATCCCAGTAACGGCACTTATCTGTAGTTAGGTTAGGTTGCTTCACTGCCCTGTGCATCTCGTTCGCACTAAAATAGTACAAGCGTGATGCACAGATAGTAAACTCGATACTCGTTATCGAAAACCTCAATGTCACAACTCATGGTATGGGTACTGAGTGTAAGTTTTTAACGTAACAAAACGTCACCATCGCGTTAGAGTTACCCATATAAATAACATTATCACATTTATCACTTACACGTTCGAGACGTTTTTTACGTCAATAGAAACTTACCCTAGAGCCTCTGATTATAGACATATCATTTTTTTTGCTAATAATAATACCACGAACGAAAATGGTGATAGTATGTGACTTCCCATAGATATGATATTAACAGACAAAGATTACTTACAAGTAATCAGTTCGGTTTTACAAAGGGACGTTCCACAACCGATGCTGCTTCGGTGCTTATTCAACACATTTACAGTATTTGGGAAAATTCTTGTGATGCCATTGGAATATTTTGTGATCTTTCTAAAGCTTTTGATTGTGTAGATCATGGAACTCTCATTCTGAAACTAGAACATTATGGCCTATCAGAAAATGCCTTAAACCTCATGTCCTCATATCTTAGCAATAGAAACCAAACAGTCGTTGTAAATAACACCCAGTCTAGAGGAGCCTTAGTAAAATTAGGAGTACCACAGGGTTCTATATTAGGCCCGTTCCTGTTTTTGGTTTATATAAATGATTTACCTTGTATAGTAGAAAACCGTTGTGATATAGTTTTATTTGCCGATGATACATCATTAATTTTCAAGGTTGACCGGCAATCTACAGATTTTAATGTAATTAATAACACACTAGCTGATGTTCTCAACTGGTTTACTACTAACAATCTGTTGCTTAATGCTAAGAAAACAAAATGTGTTAGATTTGCTTTGCCGAATGTTACACCGGTGGATACTAGAATACTTTTAAATAATGAATGCTTAGAGATAGTAGATAAAACATTGTTCCTTGGTTTAACATTGGACAAAAGTCTACAGTGGAGTCCTCATATAACAAAACTCGCACATAGATTAAGTTCGGCCGCTTTCGCCGTTAGGAGAATTAGGCAACTGTCGAATATTGAGACAGCTCGATTAGTTTATCATAGTTATTTCCATAGTGTAATGTCATATGGTATTCTGGTTTGGGGCAAAGCAGATGACATACAGACTATATTTGTATTACAAAAAGAGCCATTCGTTTTATGTATAACTTAAGAGCAGGTGCATCTGTTAGAAAACTTTTAAAGAAATTAATATATTAACTGTAGCTTGTCAATATATATATGAAAATATTATGTACGTTATTAAAAACCTTCAGTTGTTTACCAAAAATTGTGACATCCATACCTATAACACTAGAAATAAGAATAAGCTTGCTATTAGAAAGTGTCGTGTGCGTAAAGTGTATAAATCATTTTTTGGCAATGTATTCATTTATATAACAAGTTACCTGATGATGCCTTAAAATTACCCTTCCCAATACTTAAGAATTACTTAAAAAAGTCTTTGATGTCTAAGGGCTATTACAGAGTAGAGGATTATTTGACAGACAAACATGCATGGCCCAAACCAGAAACTAACAAAACCGCCTAGCAATTAATTCAACAATTCTATGTACTTCCAGATAATGTAAATGACACAGTTCAGATAAGAAAGCATATTAAAGTATGTCTATTTTGTGAAGTCGAATTTATTTATACATTATTATTTTTACTTTTATATTTTAATATTTTCTTATCTTGTAATAAACTGTTTGATATGTTTTCTTATCGGACTACGCATAATTATGTAAGTACCTACTTTAAGATTTGATGTATCACTGTTTTGAAAAAATAAGTCCCGCCGTAGTTTCTTGCCGGTATCTTCACGGGTCAGAGGTGTAGGGTTTGAACCGGTGTAGATTTTTTTTTTTTGACGTTCATAAGTGCATGTAATGTGCCTAAATTGAAAAATAAAGATCTTTTATCTTTTTTATCTTTTATGGCCCTTGACTGAATATTCCATTCATTCGCACGAAGCGATTCGCTTCATACCTTCCTAATGCGGACTGCTAAGGAACGTAATTCGCTCCCTTCGTCTGTATTCCCGGGAAGATATAATTTGTGTATTTTCAAGGCAAGAGTGAATAGGTTGTTACTGAACCAGCGTCCTACACCCTCGACCACGTCGACACTTACCAGTGTGACTGAGGTCAAACGCCGATCAGTCTTGTATAAAAAAAAACTTCCAAGAGCAAAAGGCGTTAATATGTCTACGTAAATAATCTATTAATATACTTGAACTAAGCAATAAACCATGTTTAGGCCTATTCAATCGTGCCAAGTGGCCATATTTACATAAAAAGACCATAAAACGTGATGAGAGTACATGGGTTTCTGCGTTTGTCACTATAAAAGGACCAGTGGTCCTGAGTTTAAGGATCATTTGATTTAAATAGTCGATAATTATCTTTCATTGTATTGGTTTTTCATTGTTTAGACCGGTCTGGCCTAGTGGGTATTGACCCTGCCTATGAAGCCGAATCCCAGTCATTTATTTGTGTGATGAACACAGATATTTGTTCCTGAGTCATGGTGTTTTCTATGTATTTAAGTATTTATATGTATCTATACTATCTATTATATATATGGTCGTCTAGTGCCTGCAACACAAGCCTTACTGAGCTTACCGTAGGACTAGGTCGATTTGTGTAAGATTGTCCCGAAATGTTTAATCTCCTTCCGCGGGTGTCGGAAGACGCGACAAAGAGAATAAACCGGGTGGTCAGCAGAGTCTGTCGAAACCGAATCACCAGCTTGGTCGCCAACCCGCCTGCCCAGCGAGTATGGCAACTCCCCAAGGATAATACAAGTCATGTTTCGGGATCTCTATGTCCAGCAATGTTGAAATGATGAAGTAGGTATAATTGTCGGGGCTTTCGACCTGCTGTATTCAACAAAAAATATATAGCCTAGACGACTTCGCCATTTTGAGGTACAGCTGACGTCAAAAATATGTTTACTCTTTTGCACCTTATTCAGTTGTAATAAGGCGAAATATGTTTGACGTCGAATTTTCAACCGGAAAACTAGTCTTATAAACTCAACTCATAACTAATATTTTTGAAGTTTAGTATGGCTTTTAGCTAAATCTGGCAATCTGCCTGTCGAAAAAAAAAACAAATCTTTTTTAATCTCCTCTTCATACCTACATCCGTAACACTTACAATAAAACAAATGTAAAATCAAGACTCGTTCGAACTTCGAACTGCAAATTCGATCAATTAAGTCAATTATTTCCGAACTGAAGAGCATAGACAATTAGTGAATCTTTTTCAGTCCGCGCCGGCGCTCTTAGTCGCTAGTGTTGCCAGAGCTAGGAATCTTATTATAAGAGATTATTATTTTGAACTCTAAGCACTGTTTTTTTATTTTAATTTGCTATTCCAGACTCAGTTTGCCTATGAAGCTGGAAATTTTGGGTTTCAATCCGTTGATGGATTTTGTGTATATCATGATTTTTTATAGCGTTTATGTATAATTATAATTACTAAGTATATGTTTATCTGTGTAAGTATATTATCGTCAATACACCATAGACATAACATTTAACTAGACGGAGCGTGCTAATAATAATACCACAATCGAAAGGGATGGATCTTATGTAATTTTCCATAGGTATGGCAGAGACGGCGCTATTTTCGTTCGTCTTTGTCATAGTTTCACATATTTTTGTTCCCCTCCAAACTGGACCCTTCAGAATTTTTTGTTGTTCCCCATAAACAAATACAATTGGAGTTTTCTTGGGTTATCAACCAATGCTGCGGTAATTTATACAAAATAAGCTAATCTTTTTGTTATAAAGAATGTCCTGTAAAGCAAAACTATAGCGAATTGTTACATTTTGGGCTACAAAAGCCAAAATATTGTCCCTTACTGGCGCTCGCCGATGCGTACTCCAGTCATTATTCCCCCTAGTTTTCATGTGAATGACCATGTTAATTTAAAATCTATTACGGAGAGTGCTCCGAGGAATTGTTCGGGTTAATCCCAGCTGCTTCCTTCCGCCAGCGCTCTACACGACAACATTTCCATCTTCACCACATAGATGGTTGGCAGTCCTCAACTGTGCGTTTTTCTAGAAACTTCCTGCCTCGCACAGCAAAACTCTGGAATAAATTGTCGTGTGCAGTATTTCCGGACCGATATGACATCCAAACCTTCAAGAAAAGAGCGTATAGGGATCTTAAAGGCCGGCAACGTACTTGTGACTCCTCTGGTGTTGCGAGTGTCCATGGGCGGCGGTAGTTGCTTACCATCAGGCAATCCGTCTGCTCGTTTGCCTCCTATATCATAAAAAAAAAAAAAAATCATACACTCGTATTGGGTTTTAATGGTTCATCTAAATTCGTGAATTGCGTCTTTTGGAATATCCCCTTGACTCTGTCGTCTGACAGAAGTGGCGATTAAACTCGAGTGGATCGTAGACATGTCTATAACAAGGAAGGCTGTGCTTTTTACACGAAAGCCGAATGTTTATGAATTATGAATTTATTCTCATCTTCATCTTTAGTTCCCGATTGTTTTTTTATGACATAGTCGGCAAACGAGCAGACGGATTGCCTGGTGGTAAGCAACACCAAGTCACAAGGGCGTTGCCGACCTTTAAGGGAGGTTGGAGCTCTGGGAACCTTACCATCAGGAAGACAACACTACACACCTGAAAGGTAGCAGTGCTATTATGGCTGTGGTCTTCTGTAAGGAGGAGGTACTTCCTCAGTTGGGCTGCTGCAGATTCAAGCGTGATGGTCATCGCTATACGCTACCTCTCATTGTTGGACGTAGTTTTAAGATATACCCGGGTCCAAATTTCAACAAAAGTCTTATAGTTTCGCCGTTTGTCTGTCCGTCTGTCTGTCTCTGTAACCGTTAGTCCTCGTAGCAAGCTGTATTGGTAAGGGATTGGTGTGAATATGTAAATCAATCACGCGGATAAAGTGGCAAAATAGACAAGAAACTTTTTTTTATTGTTAGGGTAACTCCCCTACATGTGAACTAAGCGAATTACTTAAGTATTTGACGACCGGTCTGGCCAGTCAAGTACCCGGGAGGTTTCAAGAAATAGTGCACCCAATTAGTGAAAGTTGTTTAGAAAAGTTAAATCACTGTCAGTTTCGTGACGACAATTCAGCATTAAATTTTGACCAAATTGTAAAATGTGGTTTGGATGTTAATTTTATAAACTTCAATCGATGTTACAACCTAATTAAAAACAAAATGTCGATCTTCATAATTGTCGTCACGAAACTGACAGTGATTTAACTTTTCTTAAGAAATTTCGCTAATTGGGTGTACCAAATTTTGAAAACTCCCACCTACAACACAAGCCTTACTGAGCTTACCGTAGGACTAGGTCGATTTGTGTAAGATTGTCCCGAAACATGTATTTATTTCGGTATTAAGTTTATTCTATTTTATAAATAAGTCAAATAACTATTGCATATTAAAATGAAGATGGTGGAATATTCCTCATGAAGATTTTATAAATTCCACATCAGAATATATTGTTCGTATGCAGAAATAAAATGCAAAGTATAATGAGAATTTCTGCATTTTTACTTTTAATATAATATGAACGAAAGCTGTATTTTAGTATTATATTTGAAGCTGTTTTTGATGGTGCTTCCACCTAGCTCATAAATATAGTAAAAAAATATATATCAATATTTTGGGACAATATTACACAAATTGACCTAGTCCTACGGTAAGCTTAGTAAGGCTTGTGTTGTAGGTACTAGACGTCGATATATATAATAGTTAAATACATAGAAAACACACATGACTCAGAAACAAATATCTCTGCTCATCACAAAAATAAATGCCCTGACTGGGATTTGAACCTAAAACCATCAGCTTCACTACCCACTAGGCCAGACCGGTCAAAATAAATGCTATATAACATTATAGTTCTCTCTCCCTAACATATTATTATTAATATTACGTGAAGTATCATTGTCATCTACTTTCCCTGTCAAACCGTGTTATATAATATTATTAATATTATAACTAGTGAAGGAGCACCATTAAACAATCAAACAAAAATTACAGTAGAAGAATTAATGTAAAAGCGGGTGCAGCGGCGGAAAGCGCCGAAATTCTAAACGTAACAAATATAAGAGCCTGGGCAGAGACTACCATTTTGTACCGTTTGGCGTAGAGACGCTAGGTCCATGCGGTCCCAGCGCGCACAAACTTTATGCAGAAATCGCGAAGCGTCTGGTTGATGTAACTGGTGACCGAAGAGCTGGCGGCTTCCTCGTACAACGTATCAGCATTGCGATACAACGAGGAAATGCCGCGAGCATCCTTGGTACAATGCCTCAAGGGCCTTTTTTAGATTTTATACTGTAACTACCTAGTTAAGTACTTGTAGTTATCATAATACGATTGTAATTTCTGTAAATAAATGTATATTTATTATAAACAGACATGTCAATAATTTGAAAATTCCTAGGACCTCCTAGGAACCGCGACCTAGGAGCGTCAAAATGGGTAAGTCGTCTTGAAAATACATATATATATTTTAGTTCATTATCAGTATTATCAATAACATTGCGTGCCAGCATTCGCTATGCGCTACGCTCGTAGCCAAAGCCCGTGTATTCCACGTGAAGCGAAATTGGTCTTAAAATGAGAATAAAAAAAACAGAACAACAGATTAACAAAACTAGCGACAAACGCACGTACCTCATAAGCCATAGACAACGCTTCTTTCAATAAATTCCGCGTTTCCTCTAGTCTATGGTATACGTGTATAGTAAATATTCAAAATTCGAACGGATCGAGCGCGCACGTTCGGAATCTAAATGGTTAACTTATCTGTTTCACCGCGGCTGTAGTGTTGCCAGGGTATCGATAGATATTTTCGTTTGGAAATCGAATTTCACACTTCGAGTGAGATGCGTAATTAGTTTATTTAGTCTTACGTTAGTACAGTCAGATATATATATTTAATATAAATAACTTTAAGAAAAGAAAACATATTTCTCACAGCTCCGATATATCTGATGGCCACTGTACCTACTATCACTCCAAATGGTATTTATTTTTTTAAACATTATTTCACAAAAAACAAGCTTAAAGTACAAAAGGCGGACTAAAGGCATTCTCTACCGGTCAACCATTGGGCAATGCAGACAGGATTGTAGGCGGTGCATTAAAACACTTAGGTAAAAAATATACACTACTTAAATACATGAAGACACATACATTACTTACAAATACATATGTATTAACATTAAACATAATAAATACATACACACATACACGCAACAATTCTTGATGCAGATACTTAAGACTTTTTAGAGCTACCAACAAAGAAATCACGCACATTTTTTTTAACTATATTTTTCTACTAATATTTATTTAGTTTGACTTAGGGTGTTATGCAGATTTAATGCTACGTTTAGCCTTAATATATTATTTTATTTGCAATTATAAGAATACTCAGGTTTTTTCGCCAACTCGTTAGTCAAGCATGGCGTCTATGGCAACCCCTCACCTCCTACCTCGCTCCTCGTATATGCAATACAAATAAATACAAGTCATATTTGGGGAAGGTATATGTCCAGCAGTCTTAAGTATACGTCATAAGGACTGAAATGATGATGATGAACATGCTGGTTTAAAAACTTTTATTTGTTTAATCTTTATCTACCTTTGTTGTTTAAGCATGAAATGTCATTGTGAATAAGGACTTAGATGTATAATTGTACTAAATGAAGTGACATTGTTTAATGTAATTTTTCATTTTGACATTTCAAACTAAACAATACAATTCCATATGAATAGATTTGAAAATGTCACTCATGTTGTAATACAATCATTGTCGTGTCGTATTTCGATAGAGATCCAAGTTTTCCAGGTGGTAAATGGTTTTGCATTACATATGTAGTTCGTAGTGAATGTCGTTACCCATGTATGGGGCACGGTGGGCACGGGACAGTAATCGTGCCAAGCGGCCGGGTTAAGTTACGCAAATGTTTATCGATAACCTCCCATCCCTACAGCGTCTTCAGAAGAATGTAAAGTGTGCGTTTTGCGTTGCAGAAACACGCTCTATTGGAAACGGGAGAATATTTCTAGAGAATTCGCTTGTTTGTGTTTAGAGGGATGAAAAGTCGCGGATATTTTATGTGACTACACGATGTAAAGTTAAGTATATTCGTGGTCAATAGGAAACGAAAATTATGTAATCAAATATGGCTGACTGACAATTGAATGTCAAAGGAAAAAAAAACATTTGTCATATGACAAAATATTACTACACCCCGTTATCTAATGCTCATTTTGGGGGCAAGCTAAAATAGTAATGTTGCTTCACATAATTAGTCGATTCATATATATTCATATGAGATTGGGGCCAGATGCTAACCTATCATTTATAAAAAAAAAAATCTATAAAAAATATTTGGCAAACTAAAATTCTTCTTTATTGAAAGCTATTGAGACACATTCATTCCTCTTTTTAGTCAAATCGGAGGGCGACAATTATAAATATCGAATATCGTCCATTTGGGGTCCGATTTATTGAAATAGTCACCGAGTAATCTTCATACAGATTCTCATTCATTCTCTATGGAAATCACTTGGTGACTATTTCAAAAATCGGACCCAAGATCTTTTGACATGTTATTGAGTGAGTAAGTCAACTTAATTTTTTATCGACTTAGATTATCGTAACTTCCCAATCACTTGCCCCTAAACTGAGCATAAGATAACGGGGTGTAAATATTACTATAGAAGTTCCTTTGGTGAATACTGGTGTTTCCTGGGGCATATTTCTCGCACACTAACTTGTAACTAAAGCGGAAGTCACTTTTTAACACCTGTTGTTAGAAAGAGACTTCCGCTTGTATTACAAGTTACAAGAAGTGTTGGAGAATTAGGTCCCTGTAATAGGACCCGGGTATGTCCTTAAACTACGTCCGACAATGAGAGGTAGGGCACAGCGAAGTACCATCACGCTTGAATCTGGAGCAGCCCAACTGGGGAAGTACCTGCTCTTTACAGAAGACCACAGCCATAACAGCACTGCTACCTTTCAGGTATGTAGTGTTGTGTTCCTGATGGTGAGTAAGGTTCCCAGAGCTTCAACCCCCCTTAAAGGTCGGCAACGCGCTTGTGACTCCCCTGGTGTTGGATGCCCATGGGCGACGGTAATTGCTTACCATCAGGCAATCCGTCTGCTCGTATGCCACTTTATGTAATAAAAAAAAAAGGAATGACTTTAGGAATCGCTTCTACATCACGAAGGAAGCAAACATTTGTTTACGATTTAATTTTCACTGTACATAAATACACTAGCTATTCCTCCCGACTTCGTCGGCCCGCCATGCCCGTCTTTAAAGTATGGTTGCGGGATAAAAATTATCCTATGTCCTTTCTCGTAGCTCAAACTCTCTCTCTATTCCAAATGTCATCTCCATCGGTTAAAGCGTGTCGAGGTAATAGACAGACAAACAGAGAGAGTAACTTTCGCATTTATAATATTATTATCTTTATTTATCTTCTTTCTTAGATTAGGTTTTTTTACAATATTTTTATAAAATTAAAATATAAAAATACATCTAAAACATATCAAAACAGTAAAAACATTATAAAAAACCTAACCCAGAGTGCCGCCGGCAACGGGGCAGGGCCCAGGCGGCCGGTGGTTAGGGCTGCAGAGAGAGGAACCGTCGGACTATGCGCGCCGTGTCCAGGATTACCGCCTGAATCTGACCCTTGATCCAACCACAACCACGTAGCGAGAGTCTCTCAAGATGTCGGTCGAGACTCTTCGCTATGAGACCGTTCGCGGAAACAACTATTATAATTACTATAAATAGGTATTTGTTTTTTATAAATTACATCTATACCCCAGGAAGAAATATGATAAACACACAAATAAAAGAAATGACCTGGCGTCTGCCCGATTTTTGGCGTCGAGTACTAGAATCGTGACATTTTAAACTCTGTCAGAAACGAAGAAATGGTATTCCAGAAACATGAATCTTAGAAATTAATAACATAATAACCTTGGATATCGAAACTAGGTATACATTTAGTGCAAAATAATCGCGATTTGTGTGCGATTATTTTCGTCGTCGTTTTCGAATTTGAGTGCTAGACTCTAAAAATCGGCCCCCTGGATTTGGGACCTCTAGCAGCCGCTATCGACTGGGCATGGGAGGTCACTGCCCAAGGTAATATTGAGCCTAAATTAAAAAAACAAACTCCAATCTCCCCTTGTTTGTCACTAACCGTTTGGGAGCTATAAAGGTCTATATTATTCGGCCTTTATTTGTTTTAGAAAAACCAGGTAGGGCCGAGTTCAGAGGCTCTAGTGTAAGTTTCTTTTGACGTGAAAAACACGACACATTAACGCCTTTTGCTCTTGGGAGGGAGTTTTTTTGATACAAGACTGACCGGCGTTAGACTTTAGTCATACCTGATGGTAAGTGTCGACGAGGTCGAGGATGTAGCACGCTGGTTCAGTAACAGCCTATTCACTCTTGCCTTGAAAATACCCAAATTATATCTTTCCGGGAATACAGACGAAGGGAGCGAATTCCATCCCTTAGCAGTCCGCATTAGGAAGGTAGAAGCGAATCGCTTCGTGGGAATGAATGGAATATTCAGTCAAGGGCCTTATCTATGGGAAGTCACATACGAGCATCCCTTTTGATCGTGGTATTATTATTAGCATGCCACATCTACTTAAATGGTACGTCTATGATTACAGGCTCTAGTGTAAGTTTCTTTTGACGTAAAAAAACGTCTCGAACGCCTAAGTGATAATGTTATTTAAATGGGTAACTCTAACGCGATGGTGACGTTTTGTTACTTTGATAACTTACACTCAGGGCTCAGAGTAAAGCCCGTTTCACATCAAGCGCGGGCCCGCGGCGGGCCCGCGGCGCGATTGTTCAGCTAGTTTTAAATGAACACCTTCACACAGCGGCGTGCGCTGGCCCGCGGCGGGCCCGCGCCACACGCACCCGCCCGCGCCCGCGCTCGCCGGCAATCGCGGCGGGCCCGCGGCGGACCCGCGGCGGACCCGCGGCGGACCCGCGGCGGGCCCGCGCTTGCCCGCATCACAGCGCCCCGGCCGGTAGTCCGTACCAAGATGTCGGAGGATACGGACACAGACGAAGAATTGTTATATCTACTTATTTTGAGAAATAGAGTACGAAAAAGAAAAAGACAGTGGGTTCACGATATTAATAAAATAAGGTTAGAATTTGGAGAGTACTCTCGACTTGGAATTGGAATCATATGAAGATAAGTTTTACAAATATTTTCATATGTCAAAGGCAAGCTTTGAAGAATTACATTACACACTGAGTGCAAGAATATTCACACAAGATACGAATTGGAGACCAGCGATCTCGACAAAAGAAAAACTTGCAGTTTGTTTAAGGTAGGTATTTATTTATTTAGATTCAATCTTTCTTTTTCCCCTGAATTGTTATTGAACTTTTTGTGTATTTTTTTTTTTTTTTTTTATAAATTGTCTATGTGAGTTGTGAAATATTGAGTAGGTATTTTTACTAAATTCTAAACAGACATAATTTGAAGCATATAGATATTACTATGGTGGTGGGGCGATCTCGTGAATTTTCGTTCAAATATAATAAATAAAATAAAGTATAATTATGTACAGCTATAGTTTAATCTTGGTATTTTTTTTATGAAATCGACAATCACAGAAAAATCAACTTAGCTTCTAAATTTTAGCATCATTTGTAGCGTTAATTACTTTCCATCAATCAAGATGAAGCGATATCATGAAATATTAATTTGTATATTATGAAAAGTAGTATTATTATGTTTCAGAGAATTTTAACAAATATACTAAAAGAGCAATAATAATATTGTCACATTTTACCATTTTAAATAAATGGAATGTTCACACTAACTTTCAATCTTATTATATTTATTATTGAGATCACAATCACAGATAAAAGTACGCCTCTATTTTGATTCATCATCATCATCATCATTATCATAATTATAGTTACGCCGAAAGACTTTCACTGCTGAACGCTGAACATGGGCCTCCCCCAAGAGTCGCCATATCACTAACAAATATACTAATAGTTATAATATACTAATTAGGCACTATAGTTAGGAAAAATATACTTAGGCTCATAAAACGTTATACCGGTATATGACAGGGCTTATAAATATCCGAATAATTAGGTACCTAGTAGGTAGCCTACTACCTACCTACTCAAGGTTAAAAATGAAATGAAAGCGAGTTTTCTAACAGAATAGACATGTAATAATATAGTAATGGCACTATTTTCGTATATAGGTTATTACCTATATACGAAATAGATTATTACCTATATACGAAATAGATTATTACCTGTAAACCTACAATTTTCACTTGACCCAAATGACGAAGATGTTAGTAGTTTCAACAGAATTTAGGACACTCGTACTACAGACAAATTGGTCGATCGAAGGACCAAGAGACATGAACATTGAATTTTTAAAGGATACTTTTGTAAACTAGACGATTAAATGGTCTTTCCGTGTTGTTTACCTCTTGTATTGGCGTATACATTTGTCACATTCGATCATTCTTTCGTTGGAGTCCATATTATTTTGTAATAAAATACAACGTAAATGAAACGCACGCGCCCGCCCGACCCGCACCCGCTCGCTGTGTGAAAGGTTGTTCACGAATGTACGTGAGACAAAAAAAGCTCCCGCTCGCCACCCGCGATACCCGCGCTCTGTGTGAAATGGTGTGGCGAGCGGGCGCGGGCGGGCGCGGGCGTGCGCGATTTCCGGCGAGCGCGGGCCTCGTTCTTCATACAAAGAGCGCGAATCGGACCCGCGGCGGGCCCTCTGCGGACCCGCGGCGGACCCGCGGCGGGCCCGCGGCGGGCCCGCGCTTGCCCTCATCGCAGCGCCTGTGCCGGTAGTTTGTACCAAGATGTCGGAGGATACGGACAAAAACGAAGAATTGTCATATCGACTTATTTTGAGATATAGAGTACGAAAAAAAAAGACAGTGGGTTCACGATATTAATAAAATTTGGAGAGTACTCTGGACTGTGTAAGGAATTGGAATCATATGAAGTAAGTTAAGCTTTTCAAATACTTTCATATGTCAAAAGGCAAACTTTGAAGAATTACATGATACATTGAATGCAAGAATATTCACACAAGATACGAATTACAAAAAAAAAATATGGAATGTGTACGCTAATAAAAGAGGTAACCAACAAGGGAAGATCATTTAATCGTCTAGTTTGCAAAATAATCCTTTAAAAATTCAATTTTTATATTTTTTATGTCTCTTGGTCCTTCGGTCGACCAATTTGTCTGTAGTGCGAGTGTCCTAAAAAACTACTAAACTGCTAACATCTTCGCCATCTGGGTCTTAGACGAAACTTGTCTTACCTGTATACGAAAAAAGTGCCATTAACATTATTATATTATTTCATGTCTCTTTTGTTAGAAAACCTACTTTCATTCCATTTTTATCATTGAGTAGGTAGGTAGTAGGCTACCTACTGGTAGGTACCTAATTACTCGGTAAGCCCTGTAGCATTTATTATTAATATCGTGAAACCACTCTCTTTTTCTTTTTCGAACTCGATTTCTCAACATAAGTAGATAGGTACAGCCGCGGCGCTGTTTGCGGGCAAGCGCGGGCCTGCCGCGGGCCCGCCGCGGGTCCGCCGCGGGCCCGCCGCGGGCCCGACCCGCGCTCTGTGTGGAAGCTTGAGGCCCGTCGCGGGCCCGCCGCGGGCCCGCCGCGGGCCCGCGTTGACACGCGCCCGCGCTTGATGTGAATTGGCCTTAAGCGCCAAAAAAGCGCTGTAAGTCAGCGTGTGACTTACAATCCGGAGGTCGCAGGTTCAAACCAACTACCAATGGGTTTTTCGGAACTTATGTACGAAATATCATTAAATATTTACGTCGCTTTTTGGTGAAAGAAAACGTTTGTTTAGGCTCTTTAGAACCTATCGATGAGTAGATGACGATTGTGCAAAAAAAGTACAGTCTGCAATAAAGGCTTGTACCAAAAATATCTTTTTTGACAGAAACTTATAACTATAATATACAAATTATACAACTACAATTTGGTATGTAATTAACAAATTGTAATATAATTACAATTACAACAAATATAATAATGAACCTAAATCTCTATACCTTTTAAATATTCGCTAGCGGATATTTCTGCATAATAAAAAATAATTTAGAATGGGGTATCATACTGTTATCGAGGAATTCTCAATGAAAATTGAGACTTCGATGCCGTTAAGTGTTCAATACAGTTGCGATAGATGTGTCTACACGTCACCCATGATGACGTATACGACGAGGGATAAAATAGAAAAAAAATTACAAGTCTAAGCGGTACTTGTATAACACATTTGGTAGTGCACTGGGCTAGTGATCCAGTGGTTGTGGGTTTGAGTCCCAGTACGAGTCAAAATTTCTCTATTTCGCTTTCGATTTAAATATCGAAGATATTCGCTAACAGACGTTTCTGTAAAAAAAAATGTATGACAAAGGTTTGATATCTTTATACTTAACAAACACAGGTCAATTTATATTGGTTCCTGCTAGGTAAGAGATGGCAATAGCAGCGCTCTCTTTTCCTCGAATTACAAAGGGTCTTATTAGTTAATTAGAATCCTAATGGCTTTAAGAGTAGTCAGGTGAAGCAGAATGGTATATAATGAAATTGATTCATCTGAGCCTGGGGTCCGCTTAGCGACTAATCACAGGATTTGGCGTAGGCACCAGTTTTACGAAAGCGATTGCCATATGACCTTTCAACCCAGAGGGTAAACTGAGCCTACTATACGGGCTCATTTAGATAAATATATTTTTTTTTTTCGGGTTCAATCTTACACAAGTTGACCTAGTCCTACGGTAAGCTCAGTAAGCCTTGTGTTGTAGGTACTAGACGACGATATATATAATAGATAGATACATATAAATATTTACTTAAATACATAGAAAACACCCATGACTCAGGTACAAATATATGTGCTCATCACACAAATAAATGGAATTCGAACCCAGGACCATCGGCTTCATAGACAGGGTAACCCACTAGGCCAGACCGGTCGTCGAAAGGTAAATTAAAAATGCTTGTAAAACCCATTATCTCCGAGCCCTGGCAGCAGGGTATCTTATATCAATCTGCACCGTTTGTGATGAATTGCCTCCGAGGTTTAATATCTGTTTTTATTGCCCCTAGTTGCCGCGTGTTTCCTATTGTTTGTGGGGTGAGGCTCGCTAGTGTCTTGTACGGTTGTTTTCGAAAATATAACCCTGTTCCGTACAGCAGAGATATAACAGTATACCAATGTCAACGATTACATATGCCCCTATAACGCCCGTAGACTAAGAACGGACTTTTTCAACGCATAAATGGATTCTAAATACACATCGTTATAGGCTCACAACTGAAAATTTAGAAAAAATATTGGTCATTCTATTTTATTGGCGAAAGTTAATTTCGGAATCATAAATTAATTTGTCACTGGATATAAATTATGGTCCAATACATGTATAAAATACTATTTTTTTATTAACATAGGGAAGTCTCTGCTTTATGGAACAGGGTTATATTTTCAAAATGACGGGCCTTTGTCCGATCCTTGGTTGTTTTATATGAAGTCTTTGGGCGTTTAAGTTGCGCTAAATTTCTCGAGGTTTTCGCTAGGGACTACAGAGCCCTTAGTGTAAGTTTTTAACGTAACTTTACGTCACGAACGCGTTTGCGTTTCCCATATAAATAATATTATCACTTACGCGTTCGTAAACGTTTTTTTACGTCAAAAGAAACTTACACTAGAGCCTGAGGAACCCATGGTCTCGACTGCAAGCATCGCAAATTCGTAGTTCTTTAAGAGACAAGAGTATTTGCGGCGCTTAGGGATTTAATTTTATAAAGATAAATTTAATTCATTAAATGTCGTCCTAAATAAATAAATATTGCGGGACAATCTTACACAAATCGATCTAGTTCCACGGTAAGCTCAGTAAGGCTTGTGTTGTAGGTACTAGACGACGATATATATAATAGATTTAAATACATAGAAAACACCCATGACTCAGGAACAAATATCTGTGCTCATCGCACGAATAAATGCCCTGACTGGGATTTGAGCCCAGGACCATCGGCTTCATAGGCAGGGTCACTAGGCCAGACCGGTCGTCCATTAGTTGAATTGAATGACCATGCGCTGATGATGATGTTTTTTTTGCAGATGGTGGTGGGGCGGGGGCGGTGCTAGGGATGCAGGGCGCCGCGCCCGCCGCCGACGGCGACCAAGCGCAGTTCGAGGCCGACAAGCGCGCCGTCTACAAGTAAGTAGCGTGTTCTGTACCTTATACACGCTAGCTGTGTACCTAATACACGCTAGCTGTGGTCAGGGATCGGACAATGGATAAGGAAGTACAATTTCGTACTCGCATTGGTCATTACAGCGCACAGATGATGTGTTCGCCTCTAGCCATCTTTGATACAGGGATCGGACAACCCTTTCCGCGGCAAAAGCCATTAAAAGGGCAACCCTTAAACACGGCTAACACATTGAAAGACTTACCAGTTTTAACTGCTAGCCCGTATATTTGACTATTCCTTACCGTACGACTAAGCCAAACATAAAACTAGCCCTTTACAATCACTAACCGCTATCCTTTATGCCTTGCTATCCCTTATAAAGGGTTACCCTTATTACTTAGCGCTTTTTATAAAGCTTTCCCTTTAGTAATGTCGTAGTTAATCCTTGCGTGAAAGAGACAGGTTTAGTATATACTATGACATATGTCTACACTAGTGTTCGAAAAGCGCGCGTACATCAAATCAAAGAAGTCAAAGAGAACGCCAGATCAGAGCAATGTGTGCTTTATGAACAGGGCAGACGATTTCAATTAGCACGCTTGTATGGTTAGCCTTATAAAAGCTTATAAGCAATATGTAAGGTTTTGGTGAGCGGATGATTAGGGTTTTGTTAGGGTATTGGGATAGCGCTTAGTTATAAGGGTTAGCGCTTTTATAAGGGCTTTAAAAGCAAAATGAAAGGGTATTGTCAAATAAGGGTATGGTGAGTAAAGCCTTATGTAAAACCCATACAAAACCCTTTATAAGGGATAGCGGGCCGGTCCCTGGCTGTGGTCCTTATACACGCTAGCTGTGTACCTAATACACGCTAGCTGTGGTCCTTATACACGCTAGCTGTGTACCTAATACACGCTAGCTGTGGTCCTTATACACGCTAGCTGTGGTCCTTATACACGCTAGCTGTGTACCTAATACACGCTACCTGTGCACCTTATACATGCTTTTTTATACAACGACGGTGGCAAACAAGCATACGGTCCGCCTGATGGTAAGCTGTTACTGTTGCCTATGAACGCCTGAAACTGCAGTGGATTCACATGCGTGTTGCCTACCCTAACACCTTGCCTATGCTAGCTGTGTACCTTTTACACGCTAGCTGGGTACCTTATACACCCTAGCTGTGCACATTATACACGCTACCTGTGTATATTATACACGCTACCTGTGTACCTTTTACACGTTAGCTGTGTGCAGTCGCCAATAGATATATCGGAGCTGTGCAGTGGAGGTGTTCACAAATGTGTGAACAACGCCGCTATTGACAAGGCGATAAAGTGCATATTTGAGTTTCCGATATTTCGTGCAAGCGCCATCCTCACGGAATAACTATCCCGTCCGGTTTACTAATGTATTGCCAAAAATCGTTACCCAAAGTATTACTTCCCAAACTATTTTCCGCAAATTATCACTTGGCAAAAAAACATTTCTCAAAACAACTTATCGCAAATAAACAGTTAGCAAAAGTTATTATGGTAAGTTATTGTTTACCAAATAAATACTTGGTCAAAATTCATTTTACCAAGTATTATCATTCAGTCAAATGTATCGTTTGGCAACGAATACTTTTTCCAAAATATTGAATGGCATACCATTTGATTACCAAATAATTTCTTTCTTAACCTACTTTCGGTTTTTGTCGCAGTTCGTTTTTGTGGGGTCGCAGTTCTAATCTAACTTAACCCACTTTTCTGGTAACAGTAAGTGTCTGTGGAGGGTCGCAGTTCTAACCTAACCTAACCCACTTTTCTGGAAAAAAATCGTATACCATTTGATTACCAAATAATTTCTTTCTTAACCTACTTTCGGTTTTTATCGCAGTTCGTTTTTGTGGGGTCGCAGTTCTAATCTAACTTAACCCACTTTTCTGGTAACAGTAAGTGTCTGTGGAGGGTCGCAGTTCTAACCTAACCTAACCCACTTTTCTGGAAAAAAATCGTGTCTGCGCGGGTCGCAGTTCTAACCTAACCTAACCCACTTTTCTGGTAACAGTTGTTGTCTGTGGGGCTCGCAGTTCTAACCTAACCTAACCCACTTTTCTGGTAACAGTTCGTGTCTGTGCGGGTCGCAGTTCTATAGTCACTTTCATTACAACAAGGATTCCCTTTAAAAACAATTATCATTTGCCATTTGCTTAGAGTAAGAGTAGTTAAATAATAATTAGACCAAATTAATAAAATGCGAAAGGTAAATTTGATCAAACAATTTTTTGCTATATAATACTTACAAAATAAAACATTAGCATTATAAACGTTTGTCATAATAAAACTTGACGCAGTAAAATTATGCCAAATGATAATTTGACCAAACGAATAAAATGCGAAATAAAGACTTGCTAATGTTTTATTTGGGAAATGAAATTGATGCCATAAGTTTATTGGGAAGTAAAATTTGGCGAAAAATGATTTGGCTAAACGGCGGTATCCCATCCCGTCCCCCATTCCGAATCCCGGTTTAAGTAATAGTTGTAATATGAACGAGTATGTTAGATTAAAATCGTATTTTTTGCCTGATGGTAAGCAATTATCGTCGCTCATGGGCACCCGCAACACCTGGGGAATCACAAGCACGTTGCCGGCCTTTAAGATATTTAGGTATTTAATTTCACAAACTCAAAAGTGACAGTTACTTTTGAACAGGTATTTACTCCCGTGAACACTCCGACTGAATAAATAAATAAATATTTCAATAAAGATTTAGGGACAATCTTACACAAATCGACCTAGTCCTACGGTAAGCTCAGTAAAGGCTTGGGCACATAGGCGCGTTTTGTGAGCGTGGCGGTAGCGCAGCGTGACACCGGTGTGGCTAATGTAACGAAATAAGGCACAATCGGACGACAGCGTCGCGCCCTCTAACAAAACGCGTCTGTGCCCAAGCCTTAAGGCTTGTGTTGCAGGTACTAGACGACGATAGATATAATAGATGATACATATAAATACTTAAATACATAGAAAACACCCATGACTCACGAACAAATATCTGTGCTCATCACACAAATAAATGCCCCGACTGGGAATCGAACCCAGGACCATCAGCTTCATAGGCAGGGTCACTACCCACTAGGCCAGACCGGCCGTCGGTCGGTCGGTGGAGTGAACTCCCTACCGAGGTTTTCCCTAAGGACTACAGTATGAGGTTCTCCAAAAAAGGAGTGTATAGGTTCTTAAAGGGTAGTCAACGCGCATGTGAATCCTCTGGAGTTGCAGGCTTCCATAGGCACCTGCTTACCGTCAGGCGGGCCGTATGTTTGTTTGTCATCGTCGTTTTTAAAAAAACAGAAAATGTTAATTTGTATATTTCATTCCAGACATCCACTTTTCCCCCTGCTGGCACTCCTGCTTGAGCGCTGCGAGCAGGCCACGGCGGGGGCTGAGCCCCCGGCCGCCGACGCCTTCGGTGCGGACCTGCAGGTACGGAAACTTTTGTTTTTAGGGCTCCGTTCCTCAAAAACACACAAACGGGAGCTGGATATGGGTTGAATAAGTTTAATTTGTTTTTTTTTTTTTTACATATTTTAGTGTATTCAAATTCAAGTTTTTGTTCATGATATGTATTGTCGGTTACGCTTAAAAGCGTAAACTATGTTAATACTCAAATAACGAGGTATCAAAGCACGAGAGGGGAACACACTTTGCTACCGAGTGAAACACACAATTTTTCACCTCACTACCGCGTGGAAAAAAAATTCTATTTTATTGGCATCCATCATTTCTCATTCAAAAATATGAAATAAAAGAACATCCAACCAGCTAACATACAAAAAATAACAATTATTAATAGTTTAGTTTTTACTTAGTATCTTTATTATGTTTTTATCTTATATTTTTGTGATAATGATAAATATTTTTTTTCATAATCGAGTAAATTAGGCATTTGTACATTTTTTATATTTTGTACAATAAAGTTTAAATAAAAAATAAACAAACAATTTGTATGAAATTACTTTGCACACTCTTGCCTCGAGAAGACCAAAATTATATATTTCCGGGATTACAGACGAAGGGAGGGATTCCATTCCTTAGCTGTTGGAAGGTACATCTCTGTTTTTCCGCAGGCGTTCGTGCAGCACCAACGTAGGGATCGCCGCCCGTTCCTCGTGGACGACCCTGAGATTGACGGACTGATGATTAAGAGCATACAGGTACCTTGAAACTTTTTATTTCGGGCATATCTTGGTTTATCTGTATTACATCCATAATATCACTGCTACCTTTCAGGTATGTACCTATAGTGTTGTGTTCCTGATGGTAAGGTTCTCAGAGCTCCAACAACTTTTAGGGTAGACAACCTGCATGTGAATTCTCTGGAGTTGCATAGGCTACGGTAACTGCTTACCATCAGGCAGGCCGTATGCTTGTTTGCCACCGTCGTTGTATAAAAAACCGTGGCGACGAGTGAAATAGTTGATTGACCCAATATAGTTTTTTTACCATTCTTCTTTTTTCTTCCAGGTGCTCAGGATCCATCTTCTAGAACTAGAGAAAGTGCAAGAGCTATGCCGCGACTTCTGCGGACGGTACATTGCGTGCTTGAAGACGAAAATGCAGAGCGAGAATCTTCTGCGGACTGATTATACGGGAGGTTGGTATCCGGTTGTTATGGGTAGTTGCACTAGAGTTGAGGCGAATGAATTACGCACACAACTATATAAATAAATAAATATTTCGGGACAATCTTACACAAATCGACCTAGTCCTACGGTAAGCTCAGTAAGGCTTGTGTTGTAGGTACTAGACGACGATATATATAATAGATAGCATTATACTTAAATACATACAAAACACTCATGACTCAGAAACAAATATCTGTGCTCATCACACAAATAAATGCCCTAACTGGGATTTGAACCCAGGACCATCGGCTTCATAGGCAGGGTCACTACCCACTAGGCCAGACCGGTCGTCAAATATGTGAAGTACTGTTTGCAAAAAGAATGAATGGTATGAATGAGTGAATGCAAATAAAAATGTTAAAAGTTTGTGTCAGTTACTTTAGTCATGTTTGAAGACGTTTAATAAAAACTTTTTGGTCTGTATTCCCTTAAAACTCTGTTGAACTTTCTATCGGTATGAAACAACTGTAATTTCTTATTTCAAAATCTCCCTATCATTATATTCATTCGCACGAAGCGATTCGCTTCTACCTTCCTAATGCGGACTGCTAAGGAATGGAATTCGCTCCCTTCCTCTGTATTCCCGGCAAGATATAATTTGGGTCTCTTCAAGTCAAGAGTGAATAGGCTGTTACTGAACCAGCGTGCTACACCTTCGACCTCGTCATCACTTACCATCAGGTGCGACTGAAGTCAAACGTTGGTCAGTCTTGCATAAAAAAAAATGACATGTTGTGTGAGTGACTTCAACACTCGTGAAACTACCTATACGTCGATAATAATTAAAATAAATGAAGACGAGATGACTTTTAAATT
This sequence comes from Grapholita molesta, assembly GCA_022674325.2. Taxonomy (NCBI): domain Eukaryota; kingdom Metazoa; phylum Arthropoda; class Insecta; order Lepidoptera; family Tortricidae; genus Grapholita; species Grapholita molesta. Next base: position 5,882,514 of record CP053145.2, on the reverse strand, counting down.
CAGCGTTTGTCAACAATTCAATAGATACATATACGTGATAAGAAAATTTAATCCCTTTTTTATCAAATTATTTTCCCAGTCCTTTAAAACGTACTGCCACAGTTGGTATGAACCCCCTGCCCCTATTGCTCTGTCGTAATATATGGATGTTCATATTTATGTAAGGGAATAATAATTATTTAAAGATAATTGAGTGATAGGTCCAGGGTTCAAAGGGCATATATTTCTTATGAGCAGATTTTTATGATATTAGTTATTGTGTATAAGTATTTGTATATAATACAAATACTAATACGATATTGTGTATAATACACAAATACTTAAATACATACAACACCCATTTTGTGTATTGTACATAATTATATCGTTGGCTGAGTACCCATAGCAGAAGAACCAAGAAGGCTTAGGCCTTCTTGAGCTAACTGTGGGGCTCAGTCAATTTGTGTAAGAATGTTCTGGAATATTTAACAACTAGCTGTGCCCCGCGGTGTTACCCGCAGTTTATTAGGGAAAATTACGTGGCCTATAAGTTAATCCAGGGTGTCAGCTAACTCCATACAAAATTTTATTAAAATAGCTCCAGCCGTTTAGCGCTCATTCAAAACTTACGAGATCGTTTTTGGCCTTATTTTACGTGTTGTTTTCGAGTGATTTTTGGGCTTTTCACTACAAAGTCAACGAAATTATGTTACATCACACCGATACTACTGAAACTAAGCTAAAGTACATGTGATGTGGTCTTAGGCTCTTCCCTCCCCCATCTTGATCAATCGTGATATTTCTTTGACCAACCCCCCCCACCCCTAAAATGATCACATGATTTTTGAATGAGCCCTTAGACGTGAAGAAGTAACAAACATACACACTCACAAACTTTCGCCTTTATAATATTAGTGTTTATTTTCCTTTTTATATTCCAGGTGGAGTAGAAAGCAACAATAATCTGTCGGGCACTCTAGAAGAACATTCCAGCACCTCGAACTCTCCACAGTACCAGGTATGAAATGTACGTTAATTTGTACAAGTGAAAATTTAAATAATTGACAAAATTTAATTTTATGTTTGCCGTGTGATGCCGGCTGAATAGCACCACCCCATCTCTCGCGGGTGTCGTAAGAGGCGACAAAGGGAAAAATCCTCCGGACGGGCAGCAGCGTCCGTCGAAACCGACGTGGCGACTATGGCAACTATCCCCAAGATGATACAAGTCATATTAGTAGGAGGCCTATGTCCAGCAGTGGACTGCATACGGCTGATACTCTAATACTCAATTTTATGTGTTTAAATCGAAAAAAAAAAAAAAATATTTTTACTTATATAAGCATTACAGTATTCCAGGACACTAAGGCGCTTATATGTGTCATTATCAATGAAAAGGGACCTTATTGTCGATGGCGCTTATGCTTTTGTTAATAATGGCGCAGTACAAATCCAGTTTCCTTCGACGTAAGCGCCATCGACAATAAGGTCCCTTTCCATAGATAATGCCACATATACAAGGCATATCTTAATAACTAACAATAATATAAATCAACACAGACTCGAGCGTGATGGTCAGTGATCGGCACGACCCGTGTCGCATGGTGTCAATGACCTCAATCATTATGTTAACATGGATATGCCCCGAGATTTGGGTCCTTTTAGGAAGTCAGTATTTCCGATTGTAGTAAATAAAGGTATTCCACATTTACACTAGTGCAGCATATACACTTTTGTAAAAAGTTTACAAATGCCGGATTTTCTATTTGTTGCCATGGTATGTTGCAGAGAATAAGAAATTCTATCAAATCATCGTAAAAGTGTTGTGTCATTTTCGGATGGTTTGTTGTGCAAAGGCCCTTCAATATGTTTTTTAACTGAACTTTGTCTACATCCAACGTTATGTTCACATTTCGTACTGAGCCCTGAGTGTAAGTTTTTAACGTAATTTTACTTCACGAACGCGTTTGCGTTTCCCACAAACAGTAGAAGATTCGCAAATGACCTTCCATAAGCCAAGGTAGTCGGTCGAAGGGTTTAGTTTCACATGAAATGGTTACACCGTTTTAATACATAGGTACGTATTTTGAATGAGTGCAAAATTACGAGCCGCTGCTAAATATTTTACAACCTGTCAAATTGAAATATTCAACATTCGAAATAAAGCAATATTTTATTTATTAATTAATTATACATTTCATAAGCTTATTGAACATTTTATCGTTCTATTTTCAAATATATTTCATACAATAAATGTATTTGTATTTAACAAAATCACGGAATTATGTTATAATCTAATCATGTCCATATTAAGATTTCTGCTCACAATCCCGCGGTGCGTCACGGGTCGTGCCGATCACTGGTGATGGTACTTCGCTGTGCCTTACCTCTCATTGTTGTAGTTTAAGGACATACCCGGGTCCATAGCTTACCGTGGGGCTCAGTCGATTTGTGTCCTGTATGTCGTGTAATATTTATACAATGTGTCCTGATATATTTATACAATGTGTCCTGATATATTTATACAATGTGTCCTGATATATTTATTCAATGTGTCCTGTAATGTTTACACGCAGTCGCCCGCGCCGCCGGCGCCCGGCTACCCGCTGTTCGCCGAGCTGCCGTTCGCCGCGCCGCGCCCCGACCCGCGTGAGTACCTGCGCAGTCGCCGTCGTATATATCCGAGCTGTGCAGGTGCTCACAAACATCTGAACATGCACTTTATGCTTGACAATAGAGGCGTTGTTCAGATATTTGTGACCACTTCCACAGCTCCGATATATGTGATGGCGACTGTCCATAGCTCATTATCTTATACGTAGTTTAAGAAGGTTTCCACAAAATTCTGTCATTATGTATATCTTCGTGACAATTTTTGTCGTAGCTATCAGGATTGAAAGAACTTATGATTCTGAGAAGAAAGTACAAAAAACTGTGACTTGACATGACATTTTTTTTAATACTCAGTCACACATTTGTCACCAGGTGTGACTGAGTATAAAAAAAGTGTGGTAAATTTTATTTATTTATTTAATCGTTAAATTAATCGCGTTAAACTTGATCGGTTAAAATCTAAGTCGAAAAATATCTGAAGTTAACAGCTAACAATTTTAACCCATATTTTCAGAATCCCTAGTGGTACAAGGATCCACGCCGATAAGTCAAATTGGTGCCGGCTTGATAACGACGGACGCCTTCACAGGTAAATATGGAAGTCTAGCGCAATAAAGACATCAGCAAGGATAGGACAAACGCCCGTAATTTCGAAAATATAACCCTGTTCCGTGCAGCAGAGACTTCCTTAATTTATGATGTTAAAATATTTTGGAAGAACAGTATACCAATGTCAACGATTACATATGCCCCTATGACGTCGTAGACTGTGTACGGACTTTTTCAACGCATAAATGGGTCATAAATTCACATTTCACACACTCACAACTGAAAATTTAGAAAAAATCTTGGTCATTCTATTTTATTGGCGACAGTAAATTTCGGAATGTTAATCATAAATTAATTAGTCACTGGATATAAATCATGGTCTAATAAATGTATAAAATAGTATTTTTTTATTAACATAAGGAAGTCTCTGCTGTACGGAACAGGGTTATATTTTCAAAATGACGGGCGTTTGTCCTATCCTTGCTTATCAGATAGACTTTAACCCTTTATAAGGCCCAATTGACTGAGATATGGTATCGCAGAATTCGTTGCTATCGGAATTATGCTTCAAAGCCTATTTTAAGAGCAAGTTGAATTTCCAACAAGTACAAGCGACATCGTGCCATAATGTAAAGACAGTATGGTTGAATTTCGCAGTGAGCATATGTGGTCGATATATCGCCTCTGCCTTATAAAAAGTTAATTATTTTCAAATAGTTTGACTTCTGTGACTCCTGTCATTTCAAGACAATTTATAACCTATTTCACGTTTTGAGGTTATAATTTGTATGGAAATGACGGATGTCACAGAAGTCAAGCTATTTGAATTGGATTATACTCTATACTCCTCGCGGCGAATCATGATCCCTATGACAGTTCATATTAGTGATGGGTCGTGTCGATGTAACTTAACTTTTTTATAGGCAAAGGCGTGACTTGCATTCAGCCACGTTAGTAAACGTGATTTTAAAAATATAATCTGCATTTCATATGTGTGTGTTATGTTGTTGTTCTAGTAATGATTTAAGTTTTTTGGCCGAGAAATGTAACTTTTTAACATTTAGCATCTAGTATTTTACGTCACGCTTGACGAATGTAAAAATAAAAATCCATCTTAAACATAGTGCTATCGAAAAAAATACCTTACTATATGTATAACTGAAAACATAGGTACATCGGACACTGAAAGTGTACTATTTATTTTGTACACTCGTTTCCATTATCGACATTTGTTTTTGATACTTTTTGCACTAGTCGATATCTTCCAAACGAAGTAAGTTTTTCAGGGCGTAGACGTAATATCTGATTGAGATAACTTCTTGTAAATGTTAAGAATTGTTACAATTCCAACGGAAAATCATTGTAATGGCATGTATCTACCCTAAAATTAATAAACGCGATTTTTAGACGCCTCCAATTTGATTATAATGTAACGGTGACGCCACTACAAGTTTGTGTCGTCGGAATAACTGCCAGTGTCATAGGGATCATGATTCGCCGCGACGAGTATAGGAGGAATAATGACTGGAGAACGCATCCGCGAGCGCCAGTAAGGGAATGTCTTGCAGTATTTGCAGCCCAAAATGTAATAATTCACTATAGTTTTGCTTTACATGACACTCTTTATAGCATAAATATAGTTTAACTTTGGTTGAAAACACAAGAAAACTCCAATTGTATTTGTTTGTATCCCTCCAACTTTGACAGTTCTGAAAGGTTCAGTTTGAAGGGGAACCAGTCAAGACACACACACGGTAACACACGTTTTATAAGTCGAATATTGCAGTCTGCGTCGGTCAGCCAACGCGAATGGCTCATGATTATGCTCCTCGTTACGTAGTGAAAGCATTATTCGACTTATAAAACGTGTGTTACCCGCTTTTATACAATTAAGATGTCCTGCAATATTTGTTTATGTCATCTATTTTAACTTATTCTTTGTGTCTTCTTCACTCAAGAAATGAACTATAATTAAGTTCTGTTTTTGGTGTTCCAGGCACAAACTCCAACAATTCCTGCTCATCCGTGTCAGGGTCTCCTCCTCCAGAAGATGATGAAGACTCGAGCGGCAAGCGAGGGGTGCTGCCGCGGCACGCCACCCAGGTCATGAGAGCTTGGCTGTTCCAGCACCTGGTGGTGAGTATTATTTGGACCTATGGTACATATGTCCTTGAACTACTTCCGGACATGGTTATGTCCTTAAACTACATCTGGACCCAGGTATGACCTTAAACTTATTCTCCGGATCCGGTCATGTCCTTACTATGTACATCTGGACGCGGTTATGTCCTTAAACTACGTCTGGACCCGGTTGTGTCCTTAAACTACGCCTGGACCCGGGTGTGTCCTTAAACTACGTCTGGTCCCGGTTATGTTTTTAAACTACGTCTGGACCCGGTTGTGTCCTTAAACTACGTCTGGACCCGGTTGTGTCCTTAAACTACGTTTGGACCCGGTTATGTTCTTAAACTACGTCTGGACCCGGCTGTGTCCTTAAACTACGTCTGGACCCGGTTATGTTCTTAAACTACGTCTGGACCCGGTTGTGTCCTTAAACTACGTCTGGACCCGGTTATGTTCTTAAACTACGTCTGGACCCGGTTGTGTCCTTAAACTACGTCTGGACCCGGTTATGTTCTTAAACTACGTCTGGACCCGGTTGTGTCCTTAAACTACGTCTGGATCCGGTTGTGTCCCTAAACTACGTCTGGACCCGGTTATGTCCTTCAACTACGTCTGTACCCGTTTATGTCCTTTTACTACGTCTGGCGGTTACCATCATCATCATCTCAGCCATGAGACGTCCACTGCTGAACATAGGCCTCTTGAAAATCCACTTGTAACGGTTAGAAGCTACCTGCATCCAGCGTCTTCCCGTGACCTTAATGAGGTCTGTCCATCTTGTGGGACGTCCTACGTGATCTCCACTCGAGTAATCTAGTTTTAGTTGTAGTTTTTAGTAGTAGTAGTTTTTTAGTTTTAGCAGGCTTCACTGAAAATCAGCGTCTCGCAGTGTGTCCTAGGACGGAATCGGGACAACAAGCTGAGTGAAGAATGTTGTAAATATTAAACTTCATTATATGTACTTACCTACTTTTGTGCTAATAAAATATTTCTTATCTTATCTTAAATTCGACCCCATCGGCCATCTTCTCTGCGTGCAATGTGGCCTGCCCATTGCCAGTTCAGCTTGCTAACCCTTGCTTGTTTCGTAATAGCTGCACGACATTCGCTCCGTAACGACATCGAGCAATATTCAACTTCAACAACGTGGGTTGTCCGTTTTATTTATATAATTACTAGATGATGCCCGCTTCGCCCGCATGGTTAGAGGAAACTGTAACATTTTGGGTCTTCCCGTGGGAATGAGATGTTTTCCCGCTGGAAAAAGTAGCCTATGTCACTCTCCATCCCTTCAACTACCTCCACATAAATCACGTCAATTCGTCGCTCCGTTTTGCCGTGAAAGACGGACAAACATACTATTAACTATTTTATGTTTACTAACCATATAATTTATAACATTTAGCCACACTTCCACATGACGCCATTAGAGATTCACAAGCCAAGCCGCGATCCCGCCAAAACTAGCTGTCAACGCGCTAGTGATGGGCAGAGTCACTAGGGATGTTCCGTAACGCCATATTTTCGGTTAACAATACAGACAGATTTTCGCGTTTATAATATTAATGGTTTTTTTTTACAGCACCCGTACCCGACTGAAGAAGAGAAGCGAACCCTGGCGGCGCAGACTAGGCTCACGTTGCTTCAGGTCAACAATTGGTTCATAAACGCCCGCCGTCGGATCCTACAGCCGATGCTGGACTGTGCGGACAAACCCGGTGAGTCATTATAAGGCTCGGACAACCACCCGCCATTTTGAAAACATAACATTTCGCACAACGGAGACTAGGATTTGATGTTGCTAGTGGTTCTGTGACCCGTAGACTTCGGGGCATTTCCTATGGAATAACGATATGGAAAGGTTCCCCCTCCTTTGAAACTTTCCCTTCCAACAACCCGAAAATGATTGAAATCCGTCCATAAATAACGGGACAGCAAACTTCCCCTCTCATTTTAACCCCAATCAAAAAAATGGCTCTACAATTTTTGGGCAAATGAATCAAGGAACGTACATGCCAAGTTACATTGAAATCGGATGAAAAATGCGACCTCTAGACTGACACTTACCAACCAACCCATACACATCAATCTGCCGTCGTATTTCAATTCAATTCAATTATATTTTTTATTGTTTATTCATTAACACGTCTTTTTATTATCCGACCTGTATTCAATCGCATTGACCGCATAAGTGAAAAGTAAAAAAAAAATAGTCATTGTTTTCAATCACTACAGTGAATTATTCACCTAACTAACCACACTTATCATTCCAGCATTATTGATATTAATCAATGATACAATGTTTTATTTAATGTTTAAAATAATAATATTATGTTATGTTTTCAAAATGACGGGCTTTTGTCCCATCCTTGGTCAGTATTACCATCACCATTATTACCATCCTTTGACCACAGGTTTGGCCTAGTGGGTAGTGAGCTTGCCTATGAAGCCGGTTCTGGGTTTCAATCCCATTTTTTTATGTGATGAGCACAGATATTTGTTCCTGAGTCATAGGTGTTTTCTATGTATTTTAGTATTTGTATATTATATGTATATCGTTGGCTGAGGACCTACAGCATAAGCCTTCTTGAGCTTACCGTGGGGCTCAGTCAATTTGTGTAAGAATATTCTGTATTATTTATAATATATTAGCTGACCCGGCGAACTTCGTACCGCCTAAAAAGCAACAAAAGTAGCTTTAGCTAAAGCTATCACAGCTTTAGCTAAAGCATAATGACCACAATGGCGACCATTCAATTGAGGTCATATTTATTTTTTGAAATCACGGGATTTTCGACTTTTTAATACTTAATGTCTCAATCAGGGCTATGACGATTCCAACCAATCCAAAATCATTTAAATCGGTTCAGCCGTTCTCGAGTTATAAGCGGTTGAACAAACCCCACTTTCTTTTATATATGTATATAGATTTATCCTAAAGCTGCGTTTTCACTTAGTGTTCTGAGCGAACCTTTTGCATACAAATTGTAATAAAAATTATACAAATTGTATTGTAATAGCTTATAATTACCAAGGATCGGACAAACGCCCGTCATTTTGAAAATATAACCGTGTTCCTTACAGCAGAGACTTCCTTATGTTAATAAAACCATAATTTATATTCAGTGACAAATTAATTTATGATTGACATTCCGAAATTTACTTTGGCCAATAAAATGGAATGACCAAATTTTTTTTCTAAATTTTCAGTTGTGAGGCTATAACGATGTGAATTTAGGACCCATTTATGCATTGAAAAAGTCCGTTCACAGTCTACGACATCATAGGGGCATATGTAATCGTTGACATTGGTATACTGTTCTTCCTAAATATTTTAACATCATAAAATAAGGAAGTCTCTGCTGTACTGAACAGGGTTATATTTTCGAAATGACGGGCGTTTGTCCGATCCTTGATTAATTACCATTGACGACTCATAATAATATTTAAAGTCACAAGTTAAAACCAGTACACATTTGCCGTCAGATTCTAACTCGGCCCCGGACTCCCGTGGCGCCTGCCTTTGTTCTCTTTATTAAGTTGTTAACTATTTTAATTAACTATTCTAATCTCGTTTGCAGGTGGCAAGAAGAGCAAAAATGGGTCATCCATCAGCAAGAGGTACTGGCCGGATGCTCTCTCCAATCCTCAGTTTACTGCTGGTAATTTATTTTAAGTATTTTGGTTTAGCCTAGTGGGCAGTAACCCTATCTATGAAGCCGATGGTCCTGGGTTCAAATTCCAGTAAGGGCATTTATTTGTGTGATGTGTATTTGTTCCAGAGGCTCTAGTCTAAGTTAGAAATTGAAGTAAGAAAACCTTTACGAATGCGTAAGTGATAATGTTATTTATATGGGAAACGCAAACGCGTTCGTGAGGTAAAGTTACGTTAAAAACTTACACTCAGGGCTCTGATGTTCCATGAAACTCGCCCAGTGATACCATATTATAAAAAAAACTTATTGAGTCAGCACATTACATAAACGAATTTTACCTTAAGGTTCCTTGACCTCACTAGTAACAGCAACAACCACAACAACATATTACTATAAGATTAATTATATAGATTAATTGTAATTTAACATCTAATTACATACTTATCTATAAATTAGTGTTAAACATACAAAATAAAATTAAATGTAAAAAACCTCGCCAAATCCCCCTGCCTCCGGTATGCTGCCCAGAATACTGGCGGCGTTGCCCTTCTGGATTGCCAGACTTAGTTTTTGGGCCAGGAAGGATACGGCCCTGTAGTCCCCTGTGCCAACTATAAGCCGGACCGACATTTCTTTTACGAATTTTTTTGTGTCACTTGACCAAGGCCCTAGGGTTTCTACTGCAAGCACCGCAAATTCGTATTCTTTCGATAGGAAAGCATATTTGCGGTGCTTGAGTGTCTGCGCTTGGTCCGCGGCAGTCCCCGGCTTCCGGGCAGACCCTTCAACATGGGATGGGGCCAGCGTAATAACATTACATCTAATTGAATGACTTGAAAAGTTCATTGTATATTTATCAATAAAAATCTGGATCTGAATGCCATGGGTGTTGTCTATGTATTGAAGTATATATTATATTATATATATTGTTGGCTGAGTACCCACAACACAAGCCTTCTTGAGCTTAGCGTGGAGCTCGGTCGGTTTGTGTAAGAATGGCCTCAATTTTTTTTTTAATTCCAGGACTACTGTCTTCCTCCGAGGATGAGGAACAGGAAGGTGAACCTTCAGGAGATGAGCAGGAACCGTCCAATGAAGACCCGGAGACCTTCCCTTCCATACAGCAGCCCATGCACTAAGTCATACATAACTCATACAAAATAACTACCATACAAAATAACCCTTATTCATAAACGTCACTCAAACCTACTTTAGTTAAAAACTCAAACTCAAACGTTTATTCAGTAAGTAGGCCACAAGGGCACTTTTACACGTCGAGTATACAAAAGAAGAAAAAATAAAAACTACACCGGTTCTAACCCTACACCCGAGAAGCATTTTGACTTTCATGACCGGCAAGAAACTCGGCGGGACTTATTTTGTCAAATATTACAACAAATATCTTAAACATATTACATAAAAATGCGTTAATTGTTAGTATAACTTACTACAAAAACTAAAAAAAAACCTCGAGGCATTGTACGAAGAAAACATTGTATGTGTGGTCTTAGTCTTACAAATGCAATTGTCAAAGTGACAAATAAGGACAACGCTTAATCAAGTATTTGACGTCAGTCGTTGCCATGGTTACGTTCTAGGGCCAATGTTAAAGCCATCTAGAGAGTTGTCTATTGGTTATTAAACATTTTTCTGGTCAGTATATGTCCATTCCGCAATGTGCCACTTCTAACAAATGCTACTGTTTTCCCCTGGCTGGGACTGAATGATAAAGGATAATAAAGTTTGCTATATTACATAAAAACATACAAGTAAATTAAACGTTAACACGGCTCTCTCACGTTTATTTAGTCACTCGCGCGACATGTTTCGGAGAACATAGGCCTCCATTAGTGAGTTCGGTGTGTTTAGAGTCGTTGTTGGTGGACGAATCGAACCCGCGGTCTACCATTACAGCGGCTCCGGTGTCGGACCGCCCTCAACCGGTTTTGACATCAAGAGCGGCGCGAGCAGCGCGGCGCGCGTTAGTGCGCGACGGGCCGGCGACGCGAACGGCGAACCGACCGGACACTCAGCACTCTTAGTGCTTGAAAATGGAGGCCTATGTTCTCCGAAACATGTCGTGCGAGTGACTAAATAAACGTGAGTAGAGCCGTGTTAATGTTTAATTTATCAGATATGTCTCACAAAAGTTTAAATACAAACATATAAAGTAACCGATATAGCCCTCTGGATCGCTTAACTTATGCCAGTAGGCGCATCACATTGCACTTAAAACCAATGGTTGTTGGTGTGTAAAGATTCTCGAATGGCGACCACGTTTCGGAAAGCGCAGCGTTGACAAGCCCCCCACAAGGTGGACCGACGACATGGTAAATAAATAAATGATTCTACTGGATGCTGGCATTGGTCACTGTGGCTCGCTATGGGGGAGGCTTATGTCCAGCAGTGGAGGTCCTTCGGCTGATATGATGATGATATTACATTTTGTATTTCCCGTACGTGTTCTGAACATTTAGGAGGCGTATCCAGAGCTGAGCCAACTCGTAGAGGCCCTTTCTACAATTTAATGAAATGCAAGAAGTATTTAAATCGAAAGAAAAATAGAAAAGTTTGACTCGCAGCGGGACTCGAACCCACAACCACTGCGACTTCGGCTGCGAGTAAAAATTTTCTATTTTTATTTCGAATTAAATATCGAAGATATTCGCTAGCAGACGTTTCTGCATATAAAAAAATAATAATGCAAGAAGTATACTTATTTTACTACTATTAGGTTTGAGAGACGTTTCTGGAAGAACGGGATAGACTGGTGTTTCACCTGTTTAATATCTTTGTCCAATGTGCATTTGAAAAAAAAAAAAATAAGTTATCAAAACTAGAAATAACTATTTTAATCCATGAAGAATGACATTAAATTAAAAATGGCTACGCGAATAAAAAACTTGAACTGAGATATTGGATAAGTGAAATGTGCCTCCGTCAAAAGCTAATCAAATATTGAATAAAGAAATTGTCTAAGTTTAAATCAAAATGTACGCAATTCGGTAAATATATATTACAAACCTGCGCAATAAGTTTATCGCACGTGTACGGAAAAGTATTTTTTTAAATTGCATAATATGCCATAATGGAACTGTGAGACATTGTAATATTGTATAAATGATAATCACGGCTCTACTCACGTTTATTTAGTCACTCGCGCGACTGTGCGTGACGCGCCAGCGCGAGCGGCGAAGCGAACGGTCACTCAGTACTCTTAGTGCTTCAAAATGGAGGCCTATTTTCTCTGAAAAACTGTTAAAAAATCGTACGTAGAGTCGTGATTATCACTTATAAATCATTAAGTTTGAAATGCAGCTATTACTTATTTATTTTTTTACAAAAAAAACAAGTTTTTATAATGCTAATATATTTATATCGGGTGTTATAAAAAACGTTATACAAAATTATCAAGCCGGCGTCTGGTCATGATTTGGAACAATTTTTACTATGCGGTCAACTTTGTAAATTGTAAAAAATAAAACAACTCATACATTTTCGTCAACTTATACTTGACCTTTTCTGATGAAAGATGTTCAAAATCATGAACAAATGCCGGTTTGATAATTTTGTATCAAGTTTTTTATAACACCCAGTGTATGTAACTTATTGCCTTTATGTTAACCAAGGAAAAAAAATCCATCTCTATACAAAGTCGCGTTCCTCCGATATGCTGGCTGTTACTCTTCTCAGTACTATGTAGCGTAGCGCCATCTACAGACATCTCTAAGAACTAGCACTGAGACGTATAGGTAGTTTCACGAGAGTTGAAGTCACTCACACAACATGTAATATAATGAAAGAAAATTTTTGAAATAAGAAATTACAGTTCTTTCTTTCATACCGACAGCAAGTTCAACGGTGTTTTGAGTGAATACAGATCAAAATCTTTTTTTCCTAACTAGTGCGTAAAAAGTGCACTTTTCGCTTTTTAAGGCACTTGCTATGAAAAATTAGGTTCGATACTCGTGTAAAAACTTCTTTAAGACTCGGGTGATTGTCACCCTCGTTTCACTCGGGCTCCAACAACGAACTAGTAATACTATAGAAACCTGACTCGAGCTCAAAAATGACCCCTCGGCTAGTGTGCCGCGAACGATCGACTGAGCCACGCCGGAGTTTGACAGTTTTAGTAGTACAGAAGCTGTCTATGACATAAGATGTCAGCTAATATAAAATTGTTAAATCAAAAAACCCTATAAGGGTGAATTTCAACAGGTCCAGAATTTGTCTAATTTTGGTGGATTTTTTGGTTTTTGACTTTTTTGACTAAATTATGTATCCACTGTACGTAACTAGTCAAAATTAATATTGTGTAGTAATGTCCTTAAATTCTACATAGTAGTTTTAGAGATATTATAATTTTAATAAATTAGTTGCCACCAAAATTGTATGTCCGCACCAAAATTAGTAATTTCAAGTAATTTGTGCTAATTAACTGAAAATCTAACAAATTTTCGACTGAAAATGAAACGAAAACAAAAGTTTTATGATTAATTTTAATTATACCAAAGAATACTTTTTTTATAGGTAACAAAAACGAAGGAATACATATATTCCTGTTCATTAGAACTATTCAAACAATGTTACTTATAATCAACAATCTCGATTCTGACATATTCGTTATAAGATTTAAAAAAAAACGGAATCAAAAACAGTAATAAATATATACAGTATGTGAATCCATTTATTTAAATCCCGGCATGGCTAGGCGATGAATAAGGTTGTGGTATACAAATTAATAATACAAATGAAATTAAACATTTATCGAATTTTCGAATTTATAATTCTAATACAAAAAATAATAATTAGATTAATTTATAATTCCATAACATCCTGTATTATTTATTTGCATTCAAGAAACGTTACATTGAAAAATAATCTTGACATCTGATAACTAACCAAACTTTTTTGTTACTTTAATTAAGAAAAAAAACTATAACAAGAAAGTGACATCAGTGATAAACTAAAATGGCATTGACTGCTGCTGTTTACATGATAAATTGAAAATAATTTCGTTACCACTTTTATTTTTCTTCTAAGTCGGTCCCTCACTGCTGAGGATCGTGACTCCGCCGATTAATATTTTTAACGTCCGCTCTCCACTTCTCCCTGTCGGTTGCTCTGTGGAGCGCGTCACTCAATGTCGTACCCAGTTGGTCGGATATCTGATCGCACTATCGTGTTGGGCTTCTTCCCCGTGGTCTAATACCGTCGACCTTCCCCACCACCATCAGTCCTTCCAAGTTGCTAGGGTCTCTGCGAGCTATTGCTAAGTATTGTAGCACACCTTGGAGGCAGACGGTGGACAGCCTCGGCTGATTTTCCAGTTTAAGTTCGGTCAGTATCGAGACATTTGTGCGGCGTGCGGTCCATGGTATACGGAGCATTCTTCGCCACACCCACATCTCGAAAGCATCGATTTGTGGGTGTGGCGGATTTTCTTCCGGAAAGCGGCCTTAAGGGTCCAGGTTTCTGCGCCATAAAGAAATATGGGAAAGACTAGGGTCTGGACTATTTTAATCTTCGACCTGTTCAGAATGTTTCTGTCCTTCTATATTTTTTGTAGCTGGGACATTGCAGATTTCGCCATACCTTCCACATGTCCTTCATCGAATCTCAGCCTCACAGCCGCCCTTGTTGCTTAGAACTGCGCCTAAGTATATAAATTCGTCCACTATTTCGTACTCATTAAGGGCGTCCGTTGTCTGAAGATTATTGAACCTGTCAACTATCATTATTTTGGTTTTAGCCTTGTTGACAGTGAGGCCATACTCGCTACTGATCTTCTCAAGGCGGTCTTACAGCGCTCTCATTTCGATCTCAGACGGAGCAAACTGTTGTATCGTCGGCATACCGAAGGTTCGAGCTTTATGACCTCCGACTGTAGTACCTCCCTCCCAATCCTCTAAGGTTTGGCGCATGATGTGTTTTAAATGTGGGTTTAAAGATCGACAAGTTGCTAGGCCTACATAAAATTTAGAATAAAATCATATATATTCAGTTCCTTCCATTTTCTGTGCTTTCATTGAGGTCTATGTCACTATCACTATCAGCTGTATTTATTACTAGTCTATCTAATCTATCTATTTTGTCGTCCTATGTGTTGAATTCCTCGATATTCATTCTCGCATTTGACCGCATGATCGCAAACCTTTTCCCACTCAGCCCCGATCATGTTTACTTTTTCAGTTAATAACCTTTTTACTGAAGTTTAATTCATATCCACGTTTCTCGCGGCTATATAGCTTTTCAGTTGAGACCATATATTTTCAATTGGATTAAAATCCGGCAATTGCAACACAGTGTGCCCGTATTCGGCTAGTATCTTGTTCACGGAAACATCTGTAAATCTTTCCTTGTGCTGACATATAATATCATATATCTGGGTTTTTGTCAATTAATGATCAAATTTCGTGTCTTTGTAACCAGTTGATCATTTCCGGTTTATTGGCGTTTGAGTTGGGGGGTCTTTTAACATATTTATCGTGATAGGGTGCGTTGTCGATAACCAGAACAGAATCACTGGGTATATTTGGAATTAATTGATTAACCAGCCATTTCTCGTAGTTATCGTTATTCATTTCGTTGTGATAATCACCTTTAGTGTCGGTGGATTTATACGTTAAAAAGGCTCCTGGTACAAAGCCTTTTTCGTTTCCTGCGTGAACAATAATCAAATGTTGACCTTTAGAAATTTTAACCTTTTTTACTCCTTTTTGCTTATCATCACTCCAAATTTTTCCTTTAGTCTGGGTTGTATGTATGTATGTATCTAGGACTGGTCCATATAGATAATGTTTTTCTTGCTACGCGATATTCAATTCGTCTGAGAGCTACATCTTGCTTTTCCATCTGAACTTTTCTGTTGTCTTTCATTTTACTGAACTCAAATCCTATCTCATGAAGAATTTTCCTCAACGTCTTTTCAGACCCATTGTAATGAATATAGCCTCAGACAATTTAGCTTTTAATGATTTGACTGTCGGCAGTTCCTTGTAACACAGATGGAAATCGTACACCATTCTTCGAACAACATCATAATCAAAATCGTCTATATCTAAACGAAATTGTTTTTTTGTTCTGCCATTTTTCGAAGAGCTGAACTTTGGTGCACTGGAATGGAATCTGTATCAGTGCCAGTGCCGACTTCGTTTAATAAATTAGTTTCTGTGTCACTTTGTCTGCATTTGTTATGTAACTCCATTATACATGTCACGGAAAAATCCTATGTATGACACATAGGATATTTCCGAGATATCCAGGACTAAAACTTTAAATAATTTGGATCAGCGGTTTAGGCGTGAACGAGCAACAGACATCCATACCCACATACATTCATATAATTCGCTATTATAATTAGCAGGATAGAATAAACAATTTTGGTGGAATTTAGCAATTTTGGTGGTATTCAAATTACCACCAAAACCACCAAAATTGATCCACCAAAATTAGAAAAGGTGCATTAAAATTCATTTAAAAATTAACCTTAACATTCACTTCCGTTTCAACCTAACATTTTACAAGAGCAACAATAAACATGCTTATAAAACAATTCACACAAAAACAAGTACTTTGCATTCCTTACTTAGATACCCCACCGAAATTGCAATAGAAAGTATCTTAACACACCAAAATTAGATACTTACGCGCTTGGTGACTGATCTAGGCAAGACACGGCACCAGTGTCACCACTCAGGGCAGGAGCGGAAGGGAATGAATGAGCTACTAGACGTTTGTTGTTCTTGCTGCTTTTCGTTCGACTACAGAATCATGTTCAATATTTACCACCAAAATTTACTATTTTACCCGGACAACTGTTAATGCCTAGTTTGGAGTATCAATTCCTGTACTAGTGTTTAATAATGTATTTTTATAATATACGTATACTAATAACAAATATACTTACGCAGAAGTTTTTATAAAATCGGTGCGTTTTATGGTTCTAAAATACAAATTATTCAAGAACATGGGATACTGGACACTACACCAAAATTATTATTTTGACGAAAATATTTTTTTAATTAGATATCATTAACTTATATGACACTTTCCGATTTGGCTTGATATTAAAGTAAGTGTTAGGTTTTCAGAAAAAAAATAATAATTCTGAAATAATTAGTCCACACTGCCATTTTCAGCTCCGCCGCGCTTTTTTTACGTTCAGAAAATCACCCATAAAATGCCTTCTTGTCCGGTAAAATGGTGCCGAAATAACTCCACAAAAACACAAGAATAATGATGGGGTCCATTGGTTTGTGTAAGTTTAACCCTGAACATGATAAACATTTATTTAAAGTAACAGATTGTTGTATAGACTAATACGCTGAACCAAATGTCGTAACTCTATACTAGTTTTATAATGACTTATGCTTTTTTGATACTCAGTGACAAAATGGGGATTAGGGTATGCAAGATTTGTACTAGTAAGTAATTCATGTTATTTTCAAGTAAGAAGCAATTCCCGTTATTTGCTTTTATGTAAAAAAGCTAGTACGCTACAAATGTCCCGCTGTTAAACGCCGTCATAATTATTGTAGTTTATTTCCCGAAGGTTTTATTATTTATTATAATTTTATAAAAGTATATACATACAGTCACGGAATTTAATTTCCTGCCCATTTCATTGAAATGCACATTATAAATAACCTCTTTGCTAATCTGTCTATCGCGAAGGTCGATGATAGAAATTCCGTTATTGGCGTCCCTATCATTCGAATATTGCAAGAACGAAAAAGATGAACATAGATCCGGTAATTGTCTACACTCACACTATTGCGATTATTCCAAAATATATATGTACTACATATTAATATTATTATGTTTCAACTTTTGAATTTAACGATAAACCGGGCTTAGTCGCGCAAAAACTTACGAAAATGCACCTCCGATGTTCGAGACTAGAGAAAGACCGAAGCAATGTCGTAACTCAAAATCGTGGCAGTGTTCTTCTCCTATACGTCGTTACAGATATACATTCTTATAAAGTATGGACAAGCATAATCTATAATCTTAATAAAAAAATGTGTCAGAATAATATTCATGAAAATTGGTTCCATCTCGATTAGTATCATCCCTGTAAGTTTGACAACGCCATGATATTGTAACGCCGCGCATGAGATTTGACGCTTAAAACTTTTATTAACCAATCACAACTTTTTTTTAATAGCGCGAAATTGTCTATTGGATAAACTCCAAGCTGCTCTGACATATTTATGAAGAGGGGATAGTGTCAGTGTCAGAGCACCTGGGGTCAATTTTGGAAGGCATTTTTGTATGGAGAGCTGTGTCTATATATATTCAGTCACCGGGCTCCAACGTACACCCTCGTCGAAAAATTTTTTTTTTTACTAGTATCGAAATGTACTATATTTAACCTTTTCAAACATGACTGAAGTAACTAACCGTGGTTACATTTTAAGTAGAGATGGGCCGACTATTCGCCATTTACAGTCGGCGACTAGTCAAAAAATGTCGAATATACGGCACTTAATTACCTACAAAAAAATATAGGACTAAGGAAAAAAATACAATTTTAAAACAAACTTGTTTTATGTTTAAAACTTAAAAGTTTTTATTTTATAGAATCGTCTTCGATATTTAAATCGACCCATGATGACGTATACGACAAGGGATAAATACAACAATTTGACAAGTCTAAGCGGTACTTGTATAGCACAATTGGTAGTGCACTGGTCTAGTGGTTGTGGGTTCGAGTCCCAGCGAGTCTAAATTTTCAATTTTTTTTTCGATCAAATACATACATCGATAGACGAAGCAACGCAAACATTTTCGATTGCACCCGAACTTAGCTAAAAAATGGCGGTGCCGACTAATCAGCAATTCAAAAACCGACTGTTCGGTCGACTGGCTAGTCGGCAAAATCAGTAGTCGGCCCATCTCTAACTTTAAGTGTAATTTTATTTACATTCACTCATTCACTTCATTCATTCGCTCTTTACAATCAGTGCTTCATAAAGTGTTAGACCAGTAAAATTACCAAGACCTGGACATAATTCGATAACTATAATTTTCTTTTTCTATGAAACAAAGTATTGTTAGTTCTTTTTAAAATATAAAAAATTAAACTTTTTAGGGTTCAGCATCAATATAAAAAACCCAGCACCTTGGGTTTAACATTAATATGAATATTATCTATTCAATTACATTTTAGCGACCTTAATGAGGTCGTCTGTCCAATAATACGGTCCTGGGTTTTTTACATTGATGCGGAACCCTAAAATGTTTAATTATTTATATTTTAAAAAGAACTAACAATATTTTATTTTATAGAAAAAGAAAATTACAGTTATGGAATTATGTCCAGGTTTCGGTACTTATACTGATCTATTTTCGTAATTTTACTAGACTATGTGTGTAATCCATTCGCCTCAGTATTGAACCACCTATACTGCTCTCAAACGTGATAGATGTCGCTAATGTGTTTGCCAGAAAGTGGGGAACGCGGTTTTTTTGTACACATTGTAATTCCTTGTCCCGTATGTTAATGTACATGTGTACATATTTTTGGCACTTTTAACGTACCGATATTTTACGTTGACTGTACTAAATTTAGTTTTGTTCGGGTATGATCGCCCTAGTATTGAATAAGACAGTATTTTTTTATAATTAATACCGTAACGTCGAGCATAGTGCAAATACGCAAGTAAATACTGTTTACAGTCGCCATCAGATATATCGGAGCTGTGGAGGTGGTCACAAATATCTGAACAACGCCTCTATTATCAAGGCATTAAAGTATGTTCAGATATTTGTGACCACCTCCACAGCTCCGATATATGTGATTGTAGTGCAAAACTATATTCCATCGGGAAAACTCGTATCTCGATCGACATACGACGACAGCCGAAATGTCAATCAATGACTTTATTAAATGAGTGACATTTTCATATCTATTAATACGGAACTTTATTGATTAATGTCACATGCCGTTTTTCACTTTGACATTTGACAACAAATAAAGTTGCATCTTAATGGATATGAAAATGTACATTTAATACGATCATTCATTGACAGTTCGGGTGTCATTCGTATTCCGATAAAAATCCGAGTTTTCCCGAAGGAAAATAATTTCTCACTATATCTGTATCTACTTCAAAGGCCGAGGAAGTATATATAAGTAACTATATTAAGCTATGCTAGGCGGATTTGCACTATACTGGCGATAAATGCATTCCTAATGTACACTTGTACAGTCACCATCAGATACAGGAGCTGTTGTGGTCATAAATATCTGAACATGCACTTTATCGCCGACAATAGAGGCGTTGTTCAGATATTTATGATCTCTATAGCTCTTAAATATCTGATTTCGACTACACAATTATTTAACACATTTTGTAACCTAACAATTATTTGTGCCATATGCTTTTGGCCTAAAACATAGACAAAAAAAAAGAAATTTCCAAGCGGGATAAATATTATATGAAAAATATTATAATATTTATAATTACGGATAGACTTGTAAATGTTTGAATGCTTCCAGTTAAGTCGAAATATAAGTAAAATGAACTTTACTGCGGTGTGTTTAAGAGCGTTTTTAGGTCTGAGTCTTCACAAAATATTTTATGAGAGAATATCATTAAACCGAATAATAACATGAAAGCCACCAAATAAACAATGAGTGTAATAGAGCTGTCACAAAACGACGGATTTTTTCATTTTCTATCGAACATATATTTGAAACTAGCTTTTCTTAGCGACTTCGTCAGCCAGCCAGTATGGTTGCGGGATAAAACTTATCATACGTCCTTTCTCGTAGCTTAAACTCTCTCCAACTCAAATTTCATCCCAATTGGTTCAGCGGTTAAAACGTGAAGAGGTAACAGACAGATAGACAGAGAGAGTTACTTTTGCATTTACAATCTTAGTAGCTATAATTTAAAGAATATTTAAAAAAAATATTTTGTGAAGGCTTGAGATTTAAAGAACGAATAATTTCCAGACATAATTAATTTTCTTAAAGGAATCGATCGGGTCTAAAAATCCTACAAGCTCAGGATATTTTAGTAGTTTAACATAGGTTCAATAAATACGGGCTACAAGAATATTTGTGAAAAATAAATAATAAATAAACGAAATGATAAAGACGTCGCAATACTGAAACGGTATACCATAATTATAAGTATATCTCGATGATAATTAATATTAATAGCTTTTAAAATCACTGCAATTTACTACAAAGTATTATTTGTTTCTCCATTGCGGGTACATGTGCTTATCCAGTCGCCATCATTAGTTACAAACGGATAAACTCACGTGTAATTATATCGCACTAGGCGACATGTTTCGGGTAAACTCTGGTACCCATCTTCAAGCCGAGTCAGGACACACCGCTCGGGGTGAGGGTGTATCGCTCACGTTTGTAACTAAGTAGTAGTAACAGTTTTAATTGTATTTCAGTCCTCATCAGATAATTATATCGGAGCTGTGGACGTAGACAAATATCTGAACATACATTTTATCGCCTTGCCAATAGAGGCGTTGTTCAGATATTTGTGATGGCTACTGTACCAAATTGGGGATTACTCAAAACTCTTCATAGATGGCACCACTAGCACAAGCGGACCGCTATGACACATTATGTTATACCCATATTAATAAGTCCGTCAAACGCTAAACCCAAATGACAAAACTAATACTTGGTAGATTGGAGCCGAGGACATCTATCGGCAAAATTACGTACTGTCGCATAAAATTGTTAATATAATGACAAATTATGTCTAGTAAATGTCATTTTATAAGCTATTAATATAAAGTATCGTTATGTAGCATAGAAACATGTATACGTAAATTATACCTCACTATTTTAAATTCAAATTATTCGTAAATATTGTGACAAAATACGCTTCCACTTTATTTTTTTTAACAGCAGAAAATGCCGTTGTTAAATACTTTAACATAAATAATTATGTGATATGACGAATCATGTATTCGTACCGTTCCTATTTTCACAACACTAGATTTTTTTAAACAATACAGAATATATATCAGAACAATAGTATAGTATGAAACAATGGCATTTTTGTATAAGTTATTTAGCTAGTAAACAAGCCTTAAATTATGCACCTGTACATATATTCATTAATTTTGTATTAAAGCAGAAACGTCTGCTAATGTA
The DNA here is from genome assembly GCA_022674325.2 of Grapholita molesta. Classification (NCBI taxonomy): domain Eukaryota; kingdom Metazoa; phylum Arthropoda; class Insecta; order Lepidoptera; family Tortricidae; genus Grapholita; species Grapholita molesta. Next base: position 5,860,452 of record CP053145.2, on the reverse strand, counting down.
ACCATAATGTTTATTAATAAAGGAAAAAAAAATTCTCGGTCGAGACTCGAACTAGCGACTCCGGGATATTTGCCTGTCACTTCCGACTGAGTTACCGGAAACACTGGCGTGTGGACCTTTTTTAAAGTACCCTCAAGTAATTTTTAAATATAGCTATATATTTTCTGTACTTTGAGAAAATAAGTCTACTATACATACATTTTTTTTATTATTTCTGTTCCGAAACCGCCATATGAAATAAAAAAAGGCAATAGAGTTGAAAAAAAAAAACCTCTGTATTTCTCTTATCTGGAGGCAATTTTTCATCAAAGGTTGGAGTATTCGACTCGTGAAATTTTAAACTCTGTTAGAAACGAAGAAATCGTATATTAGAAACATGAATAATATAAATTAATTGCGGGTATCGAAATTATACAATGTGTTCTTTTTTTTGCAAAATTTTGAAAACTAAAATAATTTTCAAAATTTTGAATTCGACACCACTCTCAAAAATCAGCCCTAGGATCTAAAAACCTTTTTGTACTGAGGATTACAGTAGACGGCACAAAAAAAAAATATATGAAAAAGTTAAGTGTACCTACAGTTTAAAATAAAATTGCCCAAGTATCCCGGAGTCTCCAGTTCAAGTCTCACCCGAGGCACTCTATTTTTTATTTCCTTTATTTTAAGCATTACATGTTTATTTGCTTGTTTGCTATTTAAATAACTGGCTTATAGCGTTTGTCAATTGTCAAGCCGGTTGTGAATTTTTGTGTTTTCTCCCTCAAACGACTGAATGAAATAGAAAAAAAAAAGATATTTTTTACCACGAGAACCGTCCATAGTCGAAACTTATTTATTCATATAAAAAGTATTAGTTATGTAAAATAATTGTAGATTTTTGAAATGATCTTTCATTTTTTTGTATGTTAAATAGAAGCAATAATCTATCTATATATATAAAATAAAGTTGGGTTTGTTCAACTGCTTATAACTCGAGAACGGCTGAACCGATTAAAATGATTTTGGATTGGTTGGAATCGTCACAGTCCTGATTGAGACATTAAGTACTAAAAAATCAAAAATCCCATGATTTTTGAAAGCTATCACTACTTTTGTCGCTTTTTAGGCGGTACGAAGTTCACCGGGTCAGCTAGCTAATTATAATTTTGTGTAATTTTTTTATAATATAGTGCCTTTGTTTTTTTTTAAAACAAAATTAATTGTGTTGATGGCTGATTTTATTTTAAACATTATACTGCGATTTTTTTTTCATTGCACATAATGCATGTATTATTTTGGATTATTCAAAAATCTACTATTATCTACTCATTGTAATTTTTTTAAGGCAGCCATATTAGTGTTAGTGATTTATAATTTAAGAATTCAATATTATACGAATCACAGTAAAATAATGTATACTCGGAAAATTCAATTCAAAATTGTATACGCTATAAAGGAAATACTTTTTAAATATAAGTGTAAATTGATAACAAAAAAGATTGTTTTATAATTACGAAAAAATATTCAAAAATTGGATTCCGTTCACAACAGTAATGCTTTTTTGAAAGAATCGACAACTATGTAAATGTTTAGGTTAAACTTTTAATTTTACGTCATAAATGAACTGACGTATTTTTTTTAATTCATCGCTTAGGCAGTAGAAGCAAAAAATTGCTTAATAAAAAAATAAGTGATGTCGTTTATACGAGGAAACGGATATACGTAAAGGAATGGTGAAATAATGATTTTTTTATCATTAACTGTATACATGTAGTAATAAAAAAATGTAATTTTACTAAAGTATTTTAACGTTTTTTTTTTATTCTTTTTTTTTATAAATATAGTGAAAATGTCCACTCTCTAGTATACTATAGATATACGCTTGCTAGTTATAAGTTTCCAAGTTAAATATACATATTGCATAATAAGTCGCTAGTCAATAAATACGTTTTAGGCTCAACATGTGGTTTATTTTTAAAAACTCATTTCCAGTGGTTTTGTGAGAGTGGGACACGACATATCGACCTCTCTTTCACTTCTGTCATTTCCCGCTTTACAAATCTACTTCTTTTAAATTCAAATCTACTGTTTTTAAAATACAAAACTACTTTTTTTTAAGTTAAAAGCCACTACCAGAAATTGGCGAAATTCACCCTGCTGAAAACGGAAAGGAGTAAAAGCCATAATATGAACAAAACAAAAATACATACATACATACATTTCAGCCGTATGTAGTCCACTGCTGGACATTAGGCCTCCCACAAATATGACGTATCATCTTGGGGGTAGTTGCCATAGTCACCACGCTTGGCAGGTGGGTTGGCGACCGCAGTAGCTGTAAATTGGGTTTCGACGGACGCTGCTGCCCATCCGTAGGAATTTTCCCTTTGTCGCCTCTTACGACACCCGCGGGAGGAGATGGTGATATTCTTAGTCAGCCGGCATCACACGACTTTTAAAATATGGCTTCCATATGACAATCGATGTTTTCGGCAATGTCAAGTAAAGTAACATTTAATTATAATAATATATCAAGTTTGCTCTTACAGCATGACGTTGTTCGGTAGTACGCCTTGCGGTTTGTAAAGTGGTAGCTGGACTTTACAGAAAGCCAAGAGGCGGCCGCGGCCCCGGGGCTGCCGGTGGTGACCAAATAGTGGTGAAACGCGTTTGAAATCAATTCGTTATTAGCTGTACAATACTGCATTAGATCACTGCGTAATAAGCTATCAATATTACACACTAAACAACGTTCAAGAACAAAAATAAAATATATTCTTAAGACATCTTCGCCATTTCAAGGCTCAACCGGAAGTATAGCTTAGACGCCACGTCACCGAATTGTCAAAAGTCAACTGAAGTTGAAGTTTATGTATGTGCATGATGGTCTACCTTGCTCTGGAAGATTTCAAAAAATTGTGCACCCAATTAGTGAAAGTTGTTAAGAAAAGTAAAACACTGTCAGTTTCGTGACGACAATTAAGCATTAAATTTCGATAAAAACTTGGTTTTGATATTCATTTTATAAACTTCAATCGATATTACAACCTAATTAAAGGCAAAAAGTCGATCTTCATAAAGATTTAATCCTTAATTGTCGTCACGAAACTGACAGTGATTTAACTTTTGTTAACAACTTTCGCTAATTGGGTGTAGGTACCAAATTTTGAAAACTCCCATATATTATATCAGTCGTTGTATCTGTAATCTGTGGCGATGTAAGAGTCATTTTGGCGTTGACCTTACCAATAATATTTCTTACTCCGCGTTTAGACATGCTGGCTCGTCACTCGCCTCGCTATTCGTCGAAACGTTCGACGAGACTTTGCCTATACAAAAACGCGATGCGAGCGACGAGAGGAATGGCGAGACGTCCGCGTACACATACGTGCTCGCGTCTCGCCTCGCCATTCGCCTCGCTACTCGCGCGAATGTGTGGCGGCAGCATTAGAAAAATAATATCGATTTGTATAACAAAGTAGCGGGTGAGGCATTCGAGTTTAAAAAAAATCTTTGAATGCAGTGTTTCTTTTTCTTTTTTTTGTTTTTGACAGGTAGACGAGCAGACGGATTGTCTGATGGTAAGCAATTACCGTCGCCCGTGGGCACCCAGGGGAGTCACAAGAGCATTGCCGGCCTATAAAGGGGGTTGGAGCTCTGGGAACCTTACTCTACATACCTGAAAGGTAGCAGTGCTATTATGGCTGTGGTCTTCTGTAAGGAGAAGGTACTTCCCCAGTTGGGCTGCTCCAGATTCAAACGTGATGGTTTTTCAAAATAAAGGCTTGTTTTGTAGTTGGTGACATATTATTGTAAAGTTTAACTCAGCTGAATAGCAATAAGTATAGCGTTGTGTTCCTGTCGGTAAGGTAGCCGGAGTATTTTATTAGAAATAACTCGTGATTCTGAGTACAAAAAAAAAACATAAAATTAACGTAAATTAACAAAAGTTTGAAAAGACATTTTTTTTTTGACTAATACTAAATTCACTAAAATTAACGTATGGGCGATTCTCCGAGCCGAGCTGTTTTGCGTGACTTCGGTGGAACAATTTTTTTTTTACTTTTTTAATGTGAAACATTAAATCCTAGATTCAGGCTTAAATTTAAAAAATATTGCCGTGAAAGGCCCCCTTCTAGACTTAACGGTTTTTAAGATATTTTAGTTTTTTAAATCACCGAAATCAAGTCCACCCACCGAAATCAATATTCATAAAAAAATTCAAAATTGGTATTAAAATCACTTTAAAAGTGTTTGTCTTTAAGTTTTTATCAAAAAATACTTGTCCATATAAAGTTTACTTATTAAATTCAGAAAAATCTTGCATTGGAAACTCATTAACTATAAAGTATATAGTTAGTTTCATATTTTCAGCCCAACGAGCTGATTTTAGCAAGCTAACTAGTCAATTCAGAAGAATCGCAGCCTAAGTCTCTTGCATTTTGTCGGCGATGTCACGCACGCCCAGGTTTCCTCGCACGTACTCGTTGCGGATTTTATCGAGCCTGGTAACGCCGCACATCCACCTCAGCATCTTCATTTCAGCAACTTAGATGGTACGCAGGTGCTTCTGCGTCACCGCCCACGTCTCGCTGCCATAGGTTAAAACTGGTCTAATCATGGTCTTATAGATCAGCCCCTTTAGTTTGACCGGCATTTTTTTGCCCCAGGTCACACCAGTCACTTCTCGCCATTTTTGCCATTTAGCGGCTATTCGGTGATGAATGCTACATTGCATGCGATGTCTCCCGACATGTACATTATACCACCCAGGTATTTGGACTAATTGCCCATCAATGGGTATCGGACTGTCGTCACGTGGAACTGGTTCGTTGAGGGACATGAATTGTGTTTTGGCAACACTCAACACCAGGCCCCCGGATTGCAACTGGTGCTTCCATGAAGCGAGCGCTTTCTGCAGCTCGGTACGGCTTTCAGTGCATATGGCTACATCGTCAGCGTATATATATGTCCACTTTGCCAAATCTTGTGCTTCTTTAGTAAGCGAGTCCAAAAACTAAGCAAAACAGGAAGGGGCTCTGTACTGAGCCCTGATGAACACCTTTTTTGACCACTATTGCTTTGGTCTCACCCAACGATGTCCGGACCACTGATCGTGCATCCCTATACATGTCAGCAATGGTCTTGACATATTGCTCTGGGACATTTTTCTTTCGAAGGCTCCACTAAATAGTATCCCTTGTAGCACGGTCAAATGCCTTTTCCATGTCCAGGAACGCAACGAACAGCGGTTTTTTCTTCGAGCGATATTCTTCAGCAATTGTGGACAGAGCAAACATATTAGGATCGGTAGTCGATAAACTAGGTACGAAGCCATAATAATGTCTAGATAGTGAGCACTCTGACCTTATTCGGTTGTCGATTACTCTTTCGTAAAGCTTCATAGTATGGCTTAAGAGCTTGATGCCTCGGCAGTTGTTGCACTCGTACTTGCTTCCCTTTCCCTTGTAAATCGGAACGATAGTGCGCAATCTCCATGCCTCTGGCATTTTGGAAGAGAGCAACACCTGACTGAAGAGATTAGAAATTAGCAATACACCAGTTTCTTGCAGGCATTTCCAAGCTTCCACTTGGATACCTACGGGGCCTATTTTTGCAGCGCTCTCTTGACCTCATGTGGCTGTATCGGAGGTATGAGACCTACATTTGCTGCCATTTCCGGAAGCTGTGTAGCAGCTAGCGTAGGGTTTAGAAGTTGTTTATAGTAGTGATGCCAGGCCGCAATGACATCTTTATCCTTAAAGAAACAGCTTATATATAAATACAACTTAATATATCGCTGGCCGAGCACCCACCCGCATCTGCAACACAAGCCTTCTGGAGCTTTTATATGCAAGATGGGTGCCTAGAATTCGCACACCGACGCATCGAGGAGCTTTTTATAGCGGTGTGGTAAACACAGACATCAATTTTGAAGAAGATGAAACCGGGCCTTATAATTTTGAACCAGAGCCTAAACATCTTTGAATACAAAATGGCTGGAAAGTTGATGGCCAAGTTTTTCCAGGTATTTTGAAGTTTAACTAAAAAGAAAGATGGTTTCATTATCATGTGTCTTTACGAGTAAACTAGTATGCTTTTAGCTAGTGTGAACTTTAAACTTTATAATTTAAACAGTAATTTAGGACCCAATATTTCATCAGACGGAACTATAAAGACTTGAAAGAATAGAGAGTCGACTCCAAGATTCTTGATGACCATAAGCGTCTATTATAGGCCCAGAAGGAGAATCTTTATCAGAAGGCACTGAACTTGATAGATATAGGTCAACAGGTAATCATAACTGATTAAATAGGAAAAATATCCGCAGATAGCATAACCAAAAACTTTTAAAAGTTGCGATTAAATATACGAGTATACTAACAACGTATGTGGTTAACATTAACAACATATTCAACTGTTTTGAATACAATTATAACATACAAATTATTTAAAAACAAACAATTAACCTATTTTTAGAGTCAAGATTGATCACGGTGGCACCTTTTTTGATTTCGGTGGCCTAAAATCCCACCGAATCCGCGGAAATCACACCCACTGAATTCAAATTTTATCGTTATTGAACAATTACACAAAAAGTAACCATTGTATTGAAAAGACTCGCTGGTAACCAAATCACATACTTCTTGGCATGACTTAGGCACTGTTGCAGTAAGAAAAGCACAAACACTGAACGAAAAATTTTGTTCACCGAATTCAAGAAAACACGAAACCAAACCCACCGAATGATGAAGATACCTTTGCGAATTCTGCAATTACACTGTGAGCCTACGTCCGCTCTTGTCGGTGAACGCGGCGCAACTGAAGCTACCTGTGGACGCGGCTTTGAGTTCCTGGTATATTGCTTTGTGCGATACCGCCAAGTTTTATAAACTCCAGCGAAATCAAGCGTTGGCGCGGGACATGGCGAAAATATGTTTTTATTTAATAAGGGTAATTCATATATTATGTTCAGTGAAATTATAGTAGAACTAAACTAATTAAGAATATGTGAACCAATATTAAAAATTAATACAACATCCCCAACTTGAATTATAATTTTTTGTTTCAACAAATTTGGGTGCGGGACACGCCCACTGTACGTCAATTTCTGCACTTTTTATTTTTTTTATAATATTGTAATATTGAATATGGTGTTATGGAATATTTTATTAATTGTCGAGATATAACAGACGCTGAAATATGTGTATGATTTTTTTCAAAAATATTGGGCCAAAAATTCACGCAAATATAGCCTCGGACACGTAAAAACGCCACCTCTGAGAACCGCCCGTATGGTAACTGGGAGTTTTTAAAATTTGGTACAACCAATTAGCGAAAGATGTAAAAAAATGTTAAATCACTGTCAGTTTCGTGACGACAATTAAGCATGAAATCTTTATGAAGATCGACTTTTTGTCTTCTATTATGTCGTAATATCGATTGAAGTTTATAAAACGAACAGCCAAACCCAGCTTATATCGATATTTAATGCTTAATTGTCGCCACGAAACTGACAGTGATTTAATCTTCTTAACACTAATTGGGTGCACAATTTTTTGAAAACGCCCAACTATCCCGTTAAGTAACAATTGTAGTTAGTGAGATTGTTTTTAATATGTCTAGTATTATTAACATATATGATAAGATAACGTAGTAAATAAATATTTTAGGGTTCCTTAGGCCGGTTACTTACTCCACACATTAATAACAATAGGACCGGATAGTTATTAAAATTCGACCAGAAACCACCAGAAGACGGGCAGCATAGTCCCTTAGAGCATTGAAATATATTGCGGTCGCCAGCCCGCCTGCCAAGCGCGTCGCGATGTAAGGGCTCTCTGGACAGTACCATTAAGGATATGGTACCACGTATGTCTGCAGAACATCGAGGGCAACTCAGTGCGTGTTGTCGACAAGTCGGCTCTGTATTATTGCTGCTTCCTTCCGCCAGCGCTCTACACGACAACATTTCCATCATCACCACATAGATGGTTGGCAGTCCTCAACTGTGCGTTTTTCTAGAAACTTCCTGCCTCGCACAGCAAAACTCTGGAATAAATTGTCGTGTGCAGTATTTCCGGACCGATATGACATCCAAACCTTCTAGAATAGAGCGTATAGGGATCTTAAAGGCCAACGTACTTGTGACTCCTCTGGTGTTGCGAGTGTCCATGGGCGGCGGTAGTTGCTTACCATCAGGCAATCCGTCTGCTCGTTTGCCTCCTATATCATAATAATAAAATAAAAAAAATTGTGCCTACGTGTTCCACGGAGTACTACCTATGGAGTCGCAGTGTTGTCCATTTTGTTCGCGACGCAAGTCGCTAACACCTGAGGTGACATGCGAGAGGCGGGAGGGTTTCTTTAGCTGTGGCCTGTTCAGTTATACTTTTGAGTCACTAACCGCCATAGAATACTTAGCCGGATCGTCTTCCGACAGCGTATGCGTTAGCAGCAAGCTAGCATACCGTTCACGCTACAGATGAGTACACGGTGTCGGATGTGGTGGGGTACTGGAAGGAGACGCCAGGGCTCGTCGTGGAGAACGCTGAGCTGCCGAGCAAATTTTGAGGTTATCGAATTTGCTCTTGTGTATGTGTAACCAACAACGTCGATAAGATATAATTATCTTATCTGTCTACATTAAATTAAAGTTAAGAAGTAATATATATTTATATAGTTTTATATTAAAATAATATACTACCGGACGTAGATAGGTCAGATATAATAAATCGAAACCGAATCAACAAATACGACTATGGCAATTTAACCCCCCCCCCAAGACGATATAAGTAATATTTGGGGGAGGCCTATGTCCAGAAGTGGACGACTAATGGCTGAAATGATAGCTCTTTCTTTCTGATACGTATTTTTTTATACAAGACTGACCAGCGTTTGACCTCAGTCACACTTGATGGTAAGTTACGACGAGGTCGAGGGTGTCGCACGCTGGTTCAGCCTATTATGACTCTTGCTTTGAAAAGACCCAAATTATTTTCTTCCGGGAATACAGCCGTAGGGAGCGAATTCCATTCCTTAGCAGTGCGCATTAGGAAGGTAGAAGCGAATCGCTTCGTGCGAATGAATGGAATATTCACAACGTAAGGATGAAACCGCTCCCCTCGCCTGGACGTGCGGTGGTGGAACGGAGATTGCGGAATTAAATCTTGCAATTCCTGTGCCTCGCCAAAATACCCATCCCATATAAAGTATTTTTTTTTAACCTACAATACATCCTTTATTCTACAATTATTTATCCGTTTATGAAGGTGTATGGATTTACACAAAACTTGGCGTACAAACAAAGATGTGATAAATCTTGAGATCCCGGTAATTTGGGAAGGGATCGCATTAGGTCACATAATCTTGATTGGCATAATATATAATTTTCAGCAAATGGGCAGTTCTCCGCAGAAAAATTCTCCCCATACAAATTCAGTTGCAAGAATCAACTCAGTGCCAGGGCTTAAGTATAACACTTGAGTGATCTAATAGCTTATGAACTATAATTTAAAATCATTGGCACTTCTCAAAACACGTTATGTACCTAAATATTGGAACTTGCAAAAAAATGTTGTGGCTGACAATGACGAGCAGTGTCAATAATGACATTTTATAAGGATGGATGACAATAGTTATACTCGTAGACGATGTAGTCAACAATGATGAATGCATTAAACTGAGTTTTAAAAGTAACAGGATGAAAGGTATTAGAAATTTAGGTCGGTGTAAGACACAACTGTACACCTAACGGACGTCTTCAAGACAATATATCGAACATTATTAAACAATCTACTGAGGTACTCGATTTTAACTCAGTTATGCAACTAACTATATATTAGGGCGTAGTAATCTGCTAGAGGGCGGACTACCGGTGGCAAATTTCACACTAAATGTATGGAGTCGCCTAAGTATTCTAATGATTAAATAAATAACGAATAAATGATTAATTTTGCATAATAATTTTTAGGAACTTATAGAAATTTTTATGTTGTTGATATCTATAATACATAATAATATGTTTTCTTATCAAAACATTATCATTAGGTACTAAATAGTTAGTTACTTAGAAGTTATACCTGCCAAACCATTATATTATTTTCAAGACCATTCAATTACAATTGAGGACTGGAATTATGTGTTCGAGGTCCTCCTCACAATCTACACTTAAGTGCGTATCCATGTTATAAAATGACTGTACTATGGCCACATGTTCCTGGTTTTTCGGAGTGAATCGGTTTCTTAATTTATTGAAGATCCATTTATGAGTGGAAAACGATCGCTCTACATATACCGATGTCATGGTTGCATGTTTAAGGGCTTGTTTATAATTTAGTAACTTTTTGAAAAGAAAGGTTGCATTATATAGTAAAAAATATTATATCTATGAATGGTGACTTTGTTAAAAGAAATTGAAAATTAACCCAAAACATTTACGACATAACATTTAGGTGTTCCTGAAATCGATTTATGAAAATAAATGTTAAGTACTTACTTCCAATGTACGAGTAGGTATCATACTAAGTACATTAGGTAAATGAATAATTTTACTATTCAAGCCTAAAATAATAATTATAAAAACGACTCCATACCTTTTGTGTGAAATTTGCCACCGGTACTCCGCCCTCTCTAATCTCACAATCTACCATTCGAGCTCTAACGTTACTATGTACATACGTGCCTCTGCCCACATCATTGTTGGATGCTAAAATCATTGTCGGCTTCGAGGATTATCATTGTTGGCTACACGCGTCATTGTCATCCTTTCCAATTTTACCGACAATGAGGCAGCCAACAATGACAAATTTAAAGAAACCTGTCGAAAACGTGTTTTCATTAGAAGGTTGAGTAAGGAAGCATATCTTAACATGATTAAACCTAAAATTCCTTCAATATGTGTAAGTAACATATTAGTTATAATGCATAGTTATTGATGTATATTTAACAATAACAATGATGATATATTTGACAAGATTGGAAGAAGTATCTTTGGCGACTCTCCTTGCCGTAACGTCGCACGTGCTGCTTGTTCCGCTGGTTGTGAGTCGACTGAGAGGCGGGGGCAAACATCGGGGGCCCATATTTTGGGTGTTCGATGCGTTTCGTTTCATGATAAATCCAAAACCAAAGCTGGCGTCAACAATGACTTTTTTTTTTGACACACTTTTTGATTTGAATTTTAATATATTATACATAGTTAACTAGTCATGTTTTTTATAAAATTGTATGTAGAATCGAATGGTGATGAATTGTGTATAAGTAATATTACATATTTTAAGTTAGTTTCTAAGTTAATAAACATACATTACGAACAACTAGTTTAGTCACTTGTAAAAAACGGTTGATTTTTCACATATTTGGCCGATAACTTTTTATATAGGAGATCAAGCTTAAAATGGTTCCGATAGCTTTTCTATTGATTAATGGAGTATCGAAAAAATGTGCGTTGATGCGTAAATATTGCATCTGTGAATAGATATCTTTAGGAACATAAAAAATGACCGGTTCGGAGAACTGCCCAACTGTGGGAATTATTAGAGCATTTTTAAGGTATGATACTGTTTTATATATTAAGTACGTTAGGTTAGTTTTATAATAATTTTGAATAGATTATAATATATTCGCATTATGCTAAATTATGAATTATGCAACATGATGATTTTATGAGTATTTTTTGTTTTTATGACAAAGGTGGCAAATGAGAAGACAGATTGCCTGATGGTAAGCAACTACCGTCGCCCATGCGCACCCGCAACACCAGGGGAGTCAGAGCTCTGGGAACCTTACTCACCATCAGGAAACCCACACTACATACCTGAAAGGTGGCAGTGCTATTATGGCTGTGGTCTTCTGTAAGAAGGTACTTCCCCGGTTGGGCTTCTCCAGACTCAAGCGTGATGGTACTGCGCTGTGCCCTACCTCTCATTGTTGGACGCAGTTTAAGGACATACACGGGTCCAATAATTATTAGGAAGATTATGCGACCCCATATGAACCCCGTCGGGTACAGTGTATCATCATCATGTCAGTGTGGAGTCAAATATCAACTGAGAGACTTAAAACGTTGTGTTTAAATTCGGAGTTTTAATAAGCTCGTTATTAAAAGGAAAGTGATTTCAGCTTTCATTGAAGTTCACACCCTAAAGGTACAATAAGGGGGTTGAAACGTGCGAAGCCGCGGGCAAAAGCTAGTGTAATATAAAAACTACAAAACATTTTATATACTAGTGCCAAAATAAAAGTTGTGAAGTGGTCATGAAATACACAAGTGTTGAAAATACCATTGTCATCTTAAACCATTTTAAACCTATATAACAAGGAATAGGGTTCAAAATTCAATATCCACGCAATGTAGTTCTAACCTTTTTTTGTAAGTAACTGGTTGGCGGTTAATATAACAAAAGCAGATAATATAATTGTACCTATTAGACACAATGCCATTGTGAATGCAGGTAAGTATAATATCAATAAAAGATTATGTATATAATTCTTGACGAAACCCTCGAGCGTAGTCAAACTTGTCTGTATGAAGTAGGTACCTAATTTATTATTTATTATTATATAGTGGACGCTACTATCAACTCGTGCACACGTCTTCTATATTATATTATTTAAACATTTAATCATTCGTTTAAATATTCAGTGATTAATTTTAACTGCGCAATTCGTTAAGTTCAAAGTAAGTATTTTTTTTATTGACTAAGATTTTTGACGTTTTATTTCTCGTTGTCGTGTGAACCGAATGAATAATAAAACTTACTAAGGTGATAAAAATAGCCACGACCACAATCGTTTATCGATAACGCTGATCGTAAAATGACAAACGCGTTTACAACTATACAATTGAAAAACTTAGCTAAAGCCTGGCCTATGTAGTAGTAACGTGTGTACACGCATGTCGGCGTTCTATATTCAAATGTTGACGTAAGTATTCACTCTCTGCACAACTACATAGACATGGTGCTATTGGTGCTTCAGTTAAGTTTTTCACCTAATATTCGTTTGTGATTGGCAATTTGTTTATGTTCTTTATACATTCTTATAACAAAGATCTTTTCACCCCACTAGCTCTAAAAGTTCGTTTTTAGGGTTCCGTAGTCAACTAGGAACCTTTATAGTTTCGCCATGTCTGTCCGTCCGTCCGTCCGCGGATAATCTCAGTGAGCGTTAGCACTACAAAGCTGAATTTTGGTAGTAATATGTATATCAATCACGCCGACAAAGTGCAAAAATAAAAAGTGGAAAAAAATGTTTTCTTAGGGTAATAATGTTTTCCCCCTATACGTAAAGTGGGGAGTGTTTTTTTCTTTATTCTAATCCTAACGTGTGATATATTGTTGGATAGGTATTTAAAAATGAATAGGGGTTTACTAACATCATTTTTTGATAATGTCAATATTTTCGGAAATAATCGCTCCAGAAGTAAAAAAAAGTGCGTCCCCCCCCTCTAACTTTTGAACCACAAGTTTCAAAAATATGAAAAAAATCTCAGAAGTAGAACTCTACTTAAACTTTCTAGGAAAATTATTTTGAACTTGATAGGTTCAATGGTTTTTGAAAAAAATCTATATATATAGAAATGAACCCCTATTCTCTTGGTCACGCTATAACTTGCAGTAGCTCAGGGAAAATATTTGTAGTAGCTCAGGGAAGATTTAAACGGTGAGAAAGTATGAAAAAAGATCGAGTAATATACTAAAAAACGAAAATATTGTTCCCCCATACAAACTTATCAACTCGAAAAAACTGTAAGCGCCGCAGGATTTCATACATCTTACGCGTTTTTGGTAAAATGGTCTCTGCTTTCACTCGAGAAAGACGGAAGCGCAGCAGGATTGCATATATCTTAGGCTTTTTTGCGAGCAAAATAGGTACTTTATATTATTCCAGCACTAAAGTCGTTAAGGCGATAGTCTCTTACAAATTGTTAATAAATTAACCCTTATTTCCTAAGATATGGCTGTCAAAATCTCTATTAAATGACAAGACACACTTCGTCACTTTAGGCCCGGTGCCGCGAAGATCGAAGTTCGTATATGTCGAGCATTTCTCTTTTACTCCAATTAAGGCGCTAAGAGTGACAGAGACAATCGTCCGAAATTTACGAATATCGTTGTTTGCGGTAGCGCCGTCGTTTTATGTATAATTTCGCGTTTAGTTTTAACCGTAAATAAGAATCTGCACTAATATCGTCGCCCAAAGCGACCGTCCTCTGAGTACGGAGTGTGAGTGAAGTAGTACGACAATACAAACATTTCCGAGAAAATACGATAGGAAAGGATTATTCACTACATCTGAGCCCCGAGTGTATGTTATTAACGTAACGAAACGTCACCATCGCGTTAGAGTTACCCATATTATATCAGTATCACTTACGCATTCGAGACATTTTTTACGTCAAAAGAAACTTACATTAGAGCCTGTGATACTTTAAGCTCGCGCGCATAGTTTACTTAATTTGCCGATAGACGTCGCTGTAGGTGGAACGCTCATACCCTACAATGCGGTATCAAGATTCTTTCTGAATAATGGGGTCGGAGCATACATGCCTATATATTAGGTTGAAACTGACTGACTGACTTCAAATGACGCTGGCTGGTTATCACTCCATGTTACAACCCCTTCTTACTACTCGTGGTGGGACTGAAATTGACAACATTTTTTCGAATTTTCCATGTATAGTTGGGATCTATAACTCTTTCTTTAGTTGTCAGCGTCCTTTGTGGGCCCGTTTTTAGGGTTCTGTACTTAATATTAATATGTCAACAACAATGTATCAAATAGCCCAGTTTTAACTTTTAAGTGGGAACACTTACTGTGACGGGCGAAAAACTACGGAACCCTACACTGAGCGTGGCCCGACACGCTCTTGGCCGGTTTTTTATTCTTTAAAATCAAATAGTTTACTGTGCGTTTTTCACAAGGGAGCAAAGTAATTTCATACATATTTTGAATTGAATGATTTTTGCCGTTAGCTGAGTTGGATGTGATTTTAAATGATGATCATGAATGATAAAGTATTGATAATAATAATTTGGGGTAAATTTAAATGTTTTAGAATTAGTATTTTCTTCGCTATAGACACGTTAAAAAACCCTTAAACCCTCCCAACGCTCAAAATGCCTCTGCTTAAAACACGCGCTATACTCGTGGTTCAATTTAGGAATCTCGTCTCGTTTCGTCGTTTCGGTATCAATATTATCGAGAAGGTAAACACTAACTTTGCTCCCTTGTATAACAAATAACTATTTCTGTGTAAGTAGGTGTGTAAGTAGTTAGGATGTAACTTTTGAAAATACTGTGTGTAAGTCTAATACGGGCGAAGAATTAAACCAGACATAGGATTTACCAGTATAATCATTAACCAAAAGGTTTTTCTTTAATTATACCTACTATACACATGTAATTAATTTTTGTAAAATTTCTGAGCAGTAATGTACTGCGAACATTACGCGATATAAGCTTTTGAAACTAACTGTCAACGAGTGTTTAACTCGAGTATGTTGCATTACATTGCGGGCCGAATTTTTTATATGGATAAAATTTTAATTGTACTTTTAAGCAAAAGTTATCTAAATGTATTTCTTATGTCCTATTCTACCCTCCGTTAAGAGATTCGCCCGTATAAGAATTAAACACTGTATAAGCTTTTTTTATTTGGTATTGAATTCTTTTTACAGGATAACGCGATGGGCTGGGAAAGATCTAAAGAAGGTTACCCCAGAATCTGGGGGGAGTTCACATGTGAGAAAACTAAACAGAGCTTCATAATAAAGGATTTGTCAGAGGAATATTACGACATAGCGCTTGGTTACATGACGAATATATTTCTTAACGAGTCAGCTATATGCAAACCTTTAAGTACGTTTTTTTATACTATTTATTTTTTCTGCTATAGATGAAAAACTTAGCTAAAGCACCTGACCTATGTAGTAGTAACGTGTGTACACGCATGTCGACGTTCTATGTTCAAATGTTGACGAAGTTCCAAATTAATCCTCTGGACAACTACCTACACAGACATGGTGATTTAGTAAAATTTTTCACCTATAGGTACACTAGGTCAAAAAGTAGTAACTGTAGGGTGAGGGCGTGTCCTGACTCGGCTTGATAATGTGTACCAGAGCTTACCCCAAACATGTCGCCTAGTGCGATATAATTACACGTGAGTTTATCGAGTCGGGTTAGCGACCGCAGTAGCTGTAGATTGGGCTGCTCTTCCGTCGGTTTTTTCCCTTTGTCGCCTCTTACGACACCCGCGGGAGGTGATGGGGTGGTGCTATTATAATCAGCTGGCACCATACGGCCGATTTGTTCTTAGTTACTGTTTAATATTTTTTAATAATTAATTTCAGGAATCCTAGAGGACCCTGTGTCCCGCCGGCAAATGCAACAGAAATGGCTGAAGATCATGAGGTCTAACATGGCCATTATCTGCTGTACGGTCGACGATCAGGTGCCCAGGGTCGCAGCCGTACATTTTACAGTCATACGGGAGAGAGGAGATGAGAAGGTTAATAAATAATAATAATTAATAAATAAATATTTCGGGACAATCTTACACAAATCGACCTAGTCCTACGGTAAGCTCCGTAAGGCTTGCGTTGTAGGTACTAGACGACGATATATATAAAAAATAGATACTTAAATACATAGAAAACACACATGACTCAGGAACAAATATCTGTGCTCATCACACAAATAAATGCCCTGACTGGGAATCGAACCCAGGACCATCGGCTTCATAGGCAGGGTCACTAGGCCAGACTGGTCGTCATGAAGGTAAGCCAAGGAATACTAAACATAACAAAAACTTGAGGCATTACGCGTTTCACTATGGGGTCAACTTAGTAAATTGTAAAAAAGAAAACAAGTCTCTCATACATTTTTGTTAACTTATACTTGGACTTTTCAATGCACAATTTTTATTAAATTTTACAAACTTGAAGTACATAGTAAAGGGTGATTATTCGGGCGTTTGAACCGTTCTTATTACTCTGTCCAGATTTCTGTAGAAGTGCCTGCATTATGTTAAGTAGGTTTTGGTTATTCTTTAGCCAGCCCAGTTGTCTACCAGTAAACCAAAAATAACACTGTGTCATCATTTCTACAGACATCTGGTCAGAGTAATAAGTACGGTTCAAACGCCCGATTAATCAGCCTAAAAGATGTTCAAAATCATGAACAGATGCCGGTTTGATAATCTTGTATGTCACGTTTTTTATTACATGCAGTATAACAATATAGTAGTCTTTAAAGTTAAAGTAGCTGTAATTTAGTAAACATTTATTTCACATGAAATACAGTTCTTTTACTTCCAGGGAGATGAGTTTTGAGAATCGTAGACTCGAATTCAAAAAACATCAAAGTTTTTTGAATTTTGAAACTGAAGTTTTTTGAATTCAAGGGCGAAAATATTCGCACACAAAAGCTTCTCACGCTTAAAAAATTTCCCCGCAGAACCCGCTTTTTTTCAATCTTTGTGTGTGTTAATATGGCTCCATCGATGGTGTCGATGATTCCGCCAACGTCGAGGTTAAGAGAGACACGTATTTATCGACTTGGTCCGGTGTTTATCGATGGCAAGCTCACTTAAAGGAGAATCTATAAAAAAAAAAGATAATACAAACTTTTGTTGTTAGACAAATGTTATAGAAACAAATTATTAATTTGAATACATTTAGCTTTTCTTTCAATAGTCAACCTGTCTTCGTAGCATTGTAAAATCTTTCATGAGTTTAATATAATATCGTACAACGTTTTACAGTACATATGGCCACTTTAAGTTTCGACATAGTTACGTAATGTGCTCTTTATTGCACTAGTGCGGTAATAACACCATATGTACTGAAAAACAAAATATGGCGATCAAACCGTTGTCTATGATGCTTGGTCATAACCTGCAATCCTATCTTCCAGTCCACCGTCAATCCGTCAACCCTGAACAAATACGAGCAGTTCACAGAAGTAGTGGAAGAACTGACGGAGTCAGGAGACCTGTTCAGCAGGTTCGATTCCAACGTGTTCCTGTTTTCATTGGGGCTGTTCGTGCTGCCTGAGTTCAGGGGGCTCGGGATTGCTACACACCTGCTGAAGTCCAGGTGAGTTTAGCCTTATGGAGGAAACCCGGGTACGTCCTCAAACTACGTCCCAACAATGAGGTAGGGCACGGCGATGACCATCACGCTTGAATCTGGGGCAGCCCAACTGGGAAAGTACTTCCTCCTTACAGAAGACCACAACCATAACAGCACTGCTACCTTTCAGGTATGTAGTGTTGTGTTCCTGATGGTGAGTAAGGTTCCCAGAGCGCTTGTGACTGACTCCCCTGGTGTTGCGGGTGTCCGTGGGCGATGGTAATTGCTTACCACCAGGCAATCTGTCTACTCGTTTGTCATTAATAAAAATGGTCTACTGTGCGTTTCTCTAGAAATTTCCTCGCACATCAAAACTGTGGAATGATTTGCCGTCAGCGGTATTCCGAGACCAACTTGATCCTTTGCGTATAGATCTGCATCTTCTATCGCATTTACAGCGGAGAGTTTTCTGAGGAATTGTTCGGATTAATCCCTGCCGCCTCCTTCCTCTATCGTTCTACGCGGCAACATTTGCACCCTCACCACCTGGATAGTTGGAAATCGTCTGCTGTGCGTTTCTCTAGAAACTTCCTGCCGCAAATCCAAACTGTGGAATGATTTGCCAGTCAGCCAGCGGTATTCTCGGATCGATACGACCCTCATACCTTCAAGAAAAGAGCGTACTCCTATCTTAAAGGCCGGCAACGCGCTTGTAACTTCCCTGGTGTTGCCATGAGTTAATTCGTCACCTTTGTCATAAAAATATAAAAAAGGCGATTTAGCGACTACATACAATTAATTGTAGGTGAAAAACTGAGCTAAAGCACCTGCCCTATGTAGTAGTAACGTGTGTAGTACACGCATGTTGGCGTTCTATATTCAAGTTTTGACGTAAGATTGAGTTCCATATTAATTCTCTGCACAAATACATACATAGACAACTGAATTTTAACTTTATAACTGAAGGACTACATAGTCCTTCAGTTATAAAGCTAAAATTCAGTTTAATTTGTTTCAGAATAACAATGTGCCGAGCCCTAGGGCTCCATGGGACCGCGAATGTGTTTTCGACGCCCGGGGCGCAGGCCGCGGCCCGCTCCGCTGGCTACCGAGAGGTAGCAGCGCGGGAATTCGGCGGCCAACGACTTGCCCTGATGGCTACCAATGTACTATGATATGCTTTTTATGGAGCAAGAACATGGATGTAAACAAATTATATAAACTAGATTCTTAAAGTTTGTATTTATTTTATTATAGCTCATGCTAATACATAGTAGTCAAAAACTGTGGAATGATTTGCCGTGAGCCGTATTTCCGGATGGATACGACCAGACATCGGATTCCGTGGGGCGAAACTTCTTGACAACTAGGGACTTCCTATATCGATAAACTCATTTATCGATACTAGTTATTAAAAGGTGAAGAAGTTACATTACAACCGAAAAATAAACGAAATACCATTGATCACTTTATGAAATTTTGCTATGCTCCTATAACCTCCACAGAAATTGAAAAGTCTTTCAGGCACCTGAAATGGATTTTTCAGCCAAGACGGAGACGCTTAACGCCCGAAAATATGGAAAAATTTCTGGCGGTTTACTTTAACAATAATAGATGGGACAGTCATGAAGAAATAAATTGTGACGAGTAAACTTTTAAAAACGCTTTCAAAAAAGAAGAAGAAAATTGAGTTCTTATTTCATTATATAACACTCTTTTAATAAAAAATATATTTTATAAGCAAACCTTTGTGGGATCACTAGTATTTAGAACTAGTATCGATAAATGAGTTTATCGACGTAGGAAGTCACTAGCTGTCAAGAAGTTTCGCCCCACGGAATCCGATGTCTGGATACGACACTCATACCTTCAAGAAAAGAGCGTACTCCTATCTTACGGCCCGGCCACGACATTGAACGAATTGCGGCGCGGCAAGCGCTTTATCTGTTCATTGCGTGTGATCCCAACTAACCGCAATGCATTGCGCGTCTCGACCGCGCAACGGGTGACCATCAAAACGCAACCCATCAATGCTCGACCCCGGAATGAACAGCCCATCAATTGGCGACCATGATGTACACGGATTTTTGGGCCGTTAATTCCCAGGTTGTGCATTCTCGGTCCGTACAAACGCGTTACGGTACAGCAATCCGAAGCCACGTTTTTTACAGGACAACAATGCTCGACCCATCAATCCGCGTCCAACAATCAGAGTCCCTTGGCTTTGTATTGTTGGGCCGTGCATTGTTGGTACGGGTTGAACCGCGAACAAACAGTCAATACCAACGTTTTAATATAAAACTATTCTAGAAAAGACTGGTCGCCGATTGATGGGTTGAGCTTTCCGGGGTCGCTCAATGTTGGTACGGGCCAAGAATGCGCGACCAATAATTCGTGTCACCTGAATGGACGCCGATTGCTGGGTCGTCAATTCTCGGGTTGCGCATTCTCGGTCCGTACAAACGCGTTACGGTGCAGCAATCCGAAGCCACGTTTTTTACGCGGCAACAATGCTCGACCCATCAATCCGAGTACAAAAAAGTGGTCGCCAATTGATGGGTCGTCATTTGTTGGGTTGCCCATTCCCATTTCCCATTATTCCCATTATTACCCAGCTCGCGCAACGAACAGATAAAACGCTTGCCGCGCCGCAAGTCGCGCATGGTCGTCTGATAATTTGAATGCTTTCCTCGCGCATCAAATATAATATGTGACATTTATCTATGACAAGGGACCTTATTGTCGATGGCGCTTACGCCGTTGTTCAAGATGCCGCAATACAAACGCCACGCGGTTCGACGTAAGCGCCATCGACAATAAGGTCCCTTTTACTAGATAATGTCACATATATGCACTAGTGTGTGCCAACGTATCGACCAGTGAGGAACAAATATAAAACCTTATCTGTCAGCAGGACAATTGCTTTGACAGCGTCCGCCACAGCCACAATAAAGGTCGGTGGCGTGGCAGGCACGACAGCACGCGACCACTTTAGTGGTTCTTCGTGTGCATAGGGCTAAAGGCCGGCAACGCGCTTGTGACTCCCCTGGTGATGCCCATGGGCGACGGTAATTGCAATCCGTCTGCTCGTTTGCCACCTTTGTCATAAAAAAAAACTCGCCTATCAGTTGCATCAATATATAGGGTGTTTGAAACAGGCCGCAACGTGGATGCCCCCACATCCCTTGTAAGCAAGAAGTGGAGCGTGTAAGGGACCTGGCGCAGGATCACATGCTAATCAAATGGGATGAAGATTTGGGGGAATCGGTTTACGGCTTGAAAACGGATGAGGCCATTCGTCCCCACTTAGATCGTTGGGTAAAGCGTCAACACGGAGCTCTCACCTTTAGGATGGTGCAGGTGCTCTCTGGCCACGGGTGCTTCGGAGCATACCTGCATCGGATTGGAAGAGAGGAGTCTGCGGTGTGTCACTCGTGTGGCGTACAAGTAGATACGGTGCGCCACACTATTGAAGAATGTCCCGCCTGGGAACTCCAGCGAGTTGCACTACGGCAACAAGTAGGAGCTGACCTTTCGCTGTCGAGCATAGTACGAGCAATACTTAACAGCGAAAGGAGTTGGAAGGCTGTGGTCTCCTTCTGTGAAAACACCTTGTTACAGAAGGAGGCTGCGGAGCGGGAACGAGAAAACGATCCTGCGGCACACCCGTAGGCCTGGAGGCCGGCGTAGGCGCCATGCGCACCTGCTCCCCCCGGCCTAATGACCCAAATGGGAGTTAAGGGGTCTCCCACTGCAAAATTGTCAACAGACTGAGGGCACTTACCTTTATGGTGTCCCATAGAGCCTGCAGCCCTTTGGCTGCCCGCTGGAGCGCTGCAGTGGAATGCTAACGCGATCCTGCGTAGCTCCGATTACGGCGGAGACGGCACTCGTTGGGTTTTTAGACGGTAGTTGAGGCATTTTGCCACGTAGTCCGTCATACCCGTCTCGATCCCCTAGAGACGGCATGCGTAAAAGCATTTTCCCAACGTAAAAAAAAAAGGGTGTTTGAAACAAGAGCAATAACTTTAGGCATCGTTTCTAGACCACTAACGTAGCAACATTTGTTCTACGACTTTTGAAAATAACCTATAGTATAGTTTACT
Source organism: Grapholita molesta (assembly GCA_022674325.2). Taxonomy (NCBI): domain Eukaryota; kingdom Metazoa; phylum Arthropoda; class Insecta; order Lepidoptera; family Tortricidae; genus Grapholita; species Grapholita molesta. Next base: position 5,838,284 of record CP053145.2, on the reverse strand, counting down.
AAATATTAATAAAAAAAAAATATTCCAAGCAAGCAATGTATTGTGAAAACAATGAAGTTTGTAGGCTGACAGTAAACGTCAACTAGACTATTGGATGCTGTTCAATTAAACATTAACACGGCTCTACTCACGTTTATTTAGTCACTCGCGCGACATGTTTCGGAGAACATAGGCCTCCATTATCAAGCACTAAGAGTGCTGAGTGTCCGTTCGATTCGGCGATCACGTCGCCGGCCCGTCGCGCAATATTAATATTAATGTTTAATTTATCAGATAATTATGTCTCACGAAAGTTTAAATACAAAAATGGATGCTGTTCATTGAAAATACTATTTAGTTTGTTCGAAAAAATCAGAAGTAATAAATTACACAATTTTTTAAAGTTGCAGAACAAATGTAGCTACTTTAGTGGTGTAGAAGCGATCGCTAAAATTATTGCTCCTATTACAGGAAACACCCGGTATAAATAGGCAATGCTCCTGTAATTGGCCACCCTCCAATAACTGGCTACATTTTTTTTTATATGATACCCATTCATGACGACTATTTCAAGGCGTCAGGTGGAGGCTTAAGGACCTCCACCACGACCGGATCCCCGTGTAGTCACGGACTCCTCACGGACTATACTAAAAATGAACTATAGTCCTAACTATAGTTCATTTTGTGATCAGGATTAATTTTAGTATGATATAGTTATTGGCTCGCCGTGTGATGCCGGCTAACTAGATTAGCACCACCCCATGTCTTCCCGCGGGTGTCGTAAGAGGCGACAAAGGGAAAAATCCTACGGACGGGCAGCAGCGTCCGTCGGAACCCAATCTATAACTGCAAGGCGGACAATACGTACTCTATAAAGACGTGCTAAAACGCAATCTAGGTGCTTTTTTTTGTAACAAAAGCTGGCAAACGAGCTGACGGATTGCCTAATGGTAAGCAATTACCGTCGCCCATGGGAGTCACAGTCGCAACAGCAGGGGAGTCACAGGCGCTTTGCCGGCCTTTAAGGGGGGTTGGAGCTCTGGGAACCTTACTCACCGTCAGGAACACAACACTACATACCTGAAAGGTAGCAGTGCTATTATGGCTGTGGTCTTCTGTAAGGAGGAGGTATTTCCCCAGTTGGGCTGCTCCAGACTCAAGCTTGATGGTACAGTCAACGTCATATAGTTGGTAGCATCCAAAGTACTCAAAAAGTTCGGTACACCATAGCATTTTGGATTAACTCTGTTAATATTTGACTACTTTAAATGCTACCAACTATATGACGCTGACTGTACTTCGCTGTGCCCTACCTCTCATTGTTGGACGTAGTTTAAGGACATACCCGGGTATATCGTTGGCCGAGTACTCACAAGACAAGCCTTCTTGAGCTTACCGTGGGGCTCAGTCTATTTGTGTAAGGATGTCCTGTAATATATATCTTAACTGGTATATGACGGTGTACCTATCACTACGCTAGTATTTATCACCTCCTGCTATACCAATTGTACAGTCCCCATCAAATATATCGGAGCAGCCAAGGTGAAGAGGCGTTGTTCCGATGTTTGTGACCACCTCCACGGCTCCGATATATCTGATGGCGACTGTACGGTAGATAAAACACCAGTTTGTGTACAATACCGAAAAAAAAAATCGTATTATCAATGATAAGAATTCTTGGTAGTTTTGGTGGATGGGCGGCTCACCGACCGGCAGCGGCGGCGGGATCAGTAAAACTTGTCTGTCTGTGTTTTACATGGAATGGAATATAAATGGTTTTTCGGACCCGGGTATGTCCTTTAACTACGTCCAACAATGAGAGGTAGGGCACAGCGATGACCATCACGCTTGAATCTGGAGCAGCCCAACTGGAGAAGTACCTCCTCCTTACAGAAGACCACAGCCATAATAGCACTGCTACCTTTCAGGTACCCATCAGGCAATCCGTCTGCTCGTTTGCCGCCTATGTCATAAAAAAAAAAAACTATTTCGGATAATCTTACACAAAATTGTGTTGCAGGTACTAGACGACGGTCCCAGTCAAGGCATTTATTTGTGTATGAGCAGATATTTGTTCCTGAGTCACGGGTGTTTTCTATGTATTTAAGTATTTATATGTATAACTATCTATTATATATATCGTCGTCTAGTACCTGCAACACAAGCCTAGCTTACTGTAGGACTAGGTTGATTTGTGTAAGATTGTCCCGAAATATTTATTTATTTTAAACAGTATTCAAATATTGTGCACCTACAAACTGGAAACCGTTTTATCACATGCATTCTTGGAAAAATACGTCCAAGTTATTGATAAGGTAACGGATGGATTAATTATAATTAGGCACAGGAAACAACCAAATGTTATCGCCATTAAAACAACCAAATGTTTTTTGCATTAACTGAATAACATATTTTTATAAATCTTAATTAATGAGTATTATCGTATCGCAATAACAGCAACACTCTTAGCTGTACATAGTTGGACCTTATTATATAAGTCATAAGGTCCAACGATGTACAGCTAAGAGTGTTGCTGTGTCAAATATATCGGAGCCATGGTCACAAATATCGGAACATGCACTTTATCGCCTTGACAATAGAGGCGTTGTTTCGATATATGTGACAACTAAGTAGGACAAAAAAGTAAAATTCAGACAGAAACATTAAATTTGACTGTACAGTCGCCATCAGATATATTGGAGCTGGCACCTCCACAGTACCACTTATTCTTCATTAACTACCATAACTTCAGTTTCAGTTCGGCAGTCTTCGACACGGCGTTGTGTGCGATTAGACGTATTGTACGACTCTACTAAAATATTTTAAACAATATTAACTCGAGGACGGCTGAACCGATTTGGCTAATTTTGGTCTTGAAATATTCATGGAAGTCCAGGGAAGGTTTAAAAGGTGAAAGAGTATGAAAAACATTCGAGGAATATCGTAAAAAATGAAAATATACTTCTCCCATACAAACTATATCAACTCGAAAAAACAGTAAGCGCCGCATGAATTCATACATTCTCCGCTTTTTTGCGAGCAAAATAGGTACTTTATATTATTCCAGCACTAAAGTCGTTAAGGTGATAGTTTCTTACAAATAGTTAATAAATTAGCCCTTATTCCCTAAGATATGGCTGTCAAAATCTCTATTGAATGACAAGAGACATGAGATACATATAGTCAACATCATACATCCATAAAGGTCGGATTATCCCGTATTTACATTTAAAACATATTATTGATGATACTTCTTGGTTATTGTGTTGGGGCGTTCAGATATATACTTTTAAAGATTAAAGTTGACTTTACACGATCTGAATCTATTAACCGCAGACATTATTTTTAAAGTCGGCAATACCTATTGTGTCGAGTATTTGGGCCCTAAGAAGATAATGTGATGAACCTATTATACGGTACCTCTATGGTTGGCAAACTTGATATGTCATTCTGTTAGTGGTTTGTCTTTATAATAACCATTATGGTTTGACGGTTGAACCTCAAAATGGAGAAGTCGGCTTGAAAATATATTTTTTGTTTTTTGTTCAAACGTAGTTTAGTGTGTAATATTGATAGCGTATTATGCAGTGATCTAACTCAGAATTGTGCAGTTAATGAAGAATTGATTTCAAAACATGTTTCACCACTATTTTGGTCATCACCCGGCAATCCGGGGGTCACGGCCGTCTCTTAGCTTTCTGTAAAGTCCAGCTACCACTTTACAAAACGCAAGGCCTACTACCGAACAACGTCATGCTCTGAGGGCAAACTTATTTGTCATTCTACTTGACATTGGCGAAATCATCGATTGATTTATTGATGGAAGACATATTTTTTTAAAGAAGAAGAAGAACCATTATTAGTACACAAAAACATTATTTGATATAGCGAGGAGAATAGGACCTAAATAGGTCGCCGAAGTCGATCAAATGTGCGACGTATACTATCTCACGCTCTAACCGCACTGATGACCAGTGAGAGACTGATAATGATAACAGTCGTAGAGGTATGGCAGATTTACGTTCCAGAATGAATGACAATGAAGTGGATAGTCAGAGAATGGAACAAGTTCGGAGACATCGATCGCACCAGCAGCGAGCACGGGAAAATGAAATTGATCGATTGCGCAGATGCAATGCTCCTGTGAACCTGGAACGAGGAGCATTCTCCTACGATCCGGAAATAGACCGATTATTGTCCAACAGTCGTCGCATCTTAACAATATTTTTGTGCATCTAGGACAGGTATTGCTTCTGTTCTGTCGTTCCATCCACTTATTACAAAAGGGACAATGCATTGTTAATAGTTAATTATAAGTTCTGGAAAATTGTTTCAAAATATCAACAATATTTTCTTTGAAACTTTGGTGACAGTGACACTGACAGTGTTGACAGGTTAATTAATAAACTACTATTAGGTTTGTAATGTGGCGAAGTCGATACAACCTTATTTGTTAACATATGTGTCTATAATCTAATATAATGTGACATGCACCATGGATATGTTTGCGTGATTCGCCCACTTTTTCCACCCTCTATGGAGCCGATACTAAGACTATCTGATGATGCCTTTATAAAGTTGCCGGCTGTAAAATACATTTAAGTGAAAATGGTTTATATTAAGAACTAAGTGATACAAAGGTCACCGGGTCATCTAGTAAATAAATAAAATTATAATTGCATAAGTTGATACAAAATGCTATGCAATAGCTTTACCGCGGCAGTCCCCGAGTGCCACAAGTCTTTTTTTTTAATTGAAAATCCTCAATGAGGTCATAAGATTTCTGTAAACAGCATTGCCAGTTCGTGCTTTTTAACACGGTTTCACGTGCCTTTTTGTACCCGTACAAGCTATTAACTTGCGTTACGAAAACACGTGCATTTAGAAATCTCCCTGTTAGGGCTCTGTAGTCAACTTATAAACCAATAGTTTCGCCATGTCTGCCTGTCTGTCTCCATTGAGCGGAAAGCTACAGAATCTACACTGAACATGGCCCGACATGCTCTTGGCCGGTTTTTCAGTTGATTGCTGCATTATGATAACAACAAAATACAAAAAAATATGTAATATGTTCTGGCAACACTGTCTGTAAGTCCAGAATTAATCTGTCCGACCGTGAGCGTGTTTAAAGTGCGAATCGGACCACGGCTTATGATTATGAGCAATGTTATCGTAATTTGTGGTAACTACTCAATCGTATTATATTCTTAAGTCGATGAACTTAGTTGTAATAACCTTGGAAGTAGAACTTTATTTACAATTAAAATACAAGCTCTATACCTTACAACAACTACTTAAGCTTAAGTATAGGTATTTAGGTTCAATCAAAAATAAAAATTAGGTAAACAAGTATAGCTGACTGACAACTAAATTTCTAGTAAAAAAAACACCTATCAAATTATTATTATATAAATTCGTTTTCACTGAGTATAGATAATTATCGCATACTAGCTTTTCCTGGCGGCTTTAAGGTCCATACCTGACGGGATAAGAAATATCCTAGGCCCTTTCTCGTAGCTCAAATTCTCCATACCAAATTTGATTTTAATTAGTTCAGCGGTTTATGTGAAGAGGTAGGTAACAGACAGACAGACAAAGTTACTTTCGCATCCATAACATTAAATATGTATTTATTGAAAATCTTTATTTCAAACCGTCGCAGTTAGTAACATTAAAAAAAAGGAACAATCCTTCCAGTTCCAGGGGTCCTGGGTTCTAATTCCAGGCCATCTAATGAACATACCTACAAACCTAACCTAACTTACCCTTGCGAAGCCGTTAAAGTACGGTTAGAATTTTTCTTAGGCACCCCGTAAACAAATATTGCTTCCTTTTCTAGAGAAGGAACTAAGGAAATCTGCGCAAGCATAGACAAGCCCCCTCGGGTTCTATGTACGTATATGAACACTTCGATTTAGGGTTCAAGTATCTTTATTACTCAAAACAATAATACACATAGGAGTAAAGGTTGACTCACGTTAGAGCGGCCCGTCGCCGAGCCGAGGCCACCGTCGCTACGTTTTGTTTGCACTGAATCATGTCACCGAGCCCTCCGAGCCACTCGACCGGGCTCGGGCTCATCATGCGTCGGCCGTTACAGCTATATCGACGGGCGTGACGATCGTCTACTCGCAACATATGGCTGGATGGAACGGCGCTCGTGTTAATGTGAATATTCGAGTGTCGGGCCGCTCGGGCCCGGGCCGTCAACGGAAGGCTCGGGCTCGGGAGGGCGACGTGTAGGAGACGCGACGGTGTAACGTGAGTCATCCTTAATACAGTTCACTTAAATATGAGTTAACATAATATCTAATAATATATCGATCACTTACATGTAGAAACAAGTTGAAACATTTAAAATATAAAAATTAATACAGGAACAAATACAACTTGCCACAATAATTTACCTCGATTTCTTATATTGGTTTTGGGTTCTTTTGATTAATATTCTGTGTGAAAAAAGTACACGACATGGGTTCTCGGTCGTTTCAGAAGAATTAGTTTCTTACGCAGTTTTACTCACTTCCCTCGAGGACCTTTCAAAAGCTTTTAGACCGCGTGTGTTACCCTGAGTACTTAATGCTATCAATTTTATCATTTATTTTTTTCGACTTCCTGTGTAACTTTTCAAGCACATTAACATTACGGAGTTTAACTTTAATGCTCTTAATTTTTTGTATCAATGCCAAACTTTTCCTAACTACATCCTCTGAAAGCGTACACGCGTCGCATAAAACCTTCTCGACGGGGAAAACTAGAGTTTGGTGCTTACAAGTACATTTCGGTTTGGGTTTAGTGTGCAAAGACACCACAACATTTTGAGACCACAGGTTTTCTACTGACTCTTCAATTCTATATTGAACACTAACCTCGTACGAAACATTTGGATAAGGAAGTACAATTTCGTACTCGCATTGGTCATTACAGCGCACAGATGATGTGTTCGCCTCTAGCCATCTTTGATAATCTCGCAGCCGATATCGTACCTTATATACGCATTTGCTTCTAGGCTTCTCCCAAGCCAATACAGCGCTTCGTTGACTTGTCTCCAGCACGTGTACCGCTGCCAACGGTGGTTGTTGCACAATCGCGTTGGTATTCATGCCAAACGTTTGGTTGTTACACACGAACTCGTTACATGTCGACAATGTGAATGTAACATTATGGTTCACGTAAAACAATTGCTGCCTCATCGAATATTTCTGCACGTTACACATGCTTGCTTGATTAGAAAAAGGAACCATGCAGAGAAGTTCAGTGAAATCGCCGCGGTTATGATCAGTGTAATATAACTTAAAATTATTACCGTAGGTAGCGTACATCCAAGCACAATGTATTTGCTTCGAACTCAATATGATACATTGGAAATCCTTAGCGTCAGGGAAATAGTAAGAAGTAACAACTATCGTTTCATGTATCTGTCCCATTTTCGTTTTACTCTTGCAGAAATACGATTTATCCCATTTTTTTTTCGCCTTTCCCACAACCTTCAATGTAGTCTCATTAACAATTTTTGTTTGCTCCGGTATATGACTAAAGTCATAATAACCTCTATTACTCGGTAAAATACGGAGCGCCTCAACATTATCGCCATTACAAAACACTTCGTATATTTCTCCAATCCGCACAAAGTACATATGTAATCCGAATTCTTGATCAAACTTGTATTGAGCCATCTCTGATTTTAAAAACATTGCCGGTTTGATGGAGACGGTTAAAGAATCGCGGTTCTCAGAGTCCGAGCAGCTGTACGTATATGTACCGATGGGAGGATTCTCTTCATATAATTGGACGGTGTTGTTGAGTACAGTGACATGTTGAGGTATGCCATCTTTTCTTATCGTAAGATTAGAGCTTTCTGAGAAGCAGGTTATAAGGATATGTTCTCCGTATGATTTAACGTATCTTCCGGTATCGGGATCTCGTGTGTCTCCGTGTATGGTGATCTGCGGTGTGTGCGGGTGGCCTATCCGCGCCCCGACAGCTCTGCTGATCGAGCAGCCTAGCAGCGCCAGTGCCAGTATCCTCACAGCTGCAGTATTAGCGTTCATCGCGCACACACGACAAGTAATATGAGATAATTTTGTCGTGGCTTTTATAAAGACTTTTGATTCGGTTTTCCTTATGAACGTATGCGATAACTGCAGTTATCTTTACGTTAAGAATTGTTGATGGAACTTTTAAGCTATAGTGTACTCTGTCACATGCATGGTGTCGTTCCTGTACGCAAAAAGGACGGATAAATAAAGTTACATTTATCCTTTTTAGGGTTCCGTAGTCAACTAGGAACCCTTATAGTTTCGCCATGACTGTCCGTCCGTCCGTCCGCGGATAATCTCAGTGGCCGTTAGCACTAGAGTACTAATATGTATATCAATCACGCCGACAAAGTGCAAAAATAAAAAGTGGAAAAAAATTTTTTCTTAGGGTACCCCCCCTATAATACGTAAAGTGGGGAGTGATTTTTTTTTTCATTTTAATCCTAAGGGTATTTAAAAATAAATAGGGGTTTACTAACATCATTTTTGGATAAAATAAATATTTTCGGAAATAATCGCTCCAGAAGTAAAAAAAAAGTGCGTCCCCCCCCTCTAACTTTTGAACCACAAGTTTCAAAAATATGAAAAAAATCTCAAAAGTAGAACTTTACATAAACTTTCTAGGAAAATTATTTTGAACTTGATAAGTGCAATAGTTTTTGAAAAAAATCTATATATATAAAAATGAACCCCTATTTCTCTCGGTAACGCTATAACTTGAGAACGGCTTTACCGATTTGGCTAATTTTGGTCTTGAAATATTTGTAGTAGCTCAGGAAAGGTTTAAACGGTGAGAAAGTATGAAAAAAATCGAGTAATATACTAAAAAACAAAAATATTGTTCCCCCATACAAACTTTATCAACTCGAAAAAACTGTAAGCGCCGCAGGATTTCATACATCTTACGAGTTTTTGGTAAAATGGTCTCTGCTTTCGCTCGAGAAAGGCGGAAGCGCCGTAGGATTGCATATATCTTAGGCTTTTTTGCGAGCAAAATAGGTACTTTATATTATTCCAGCACTAAAGTCGTTAAGGCGATAGTTTCTTACAAATTGTTAATAAATTAGCTAAGATATGGCTGTCAAAATCTCTATAGAATGACAAGACACACTTCATCACTTCAGGCCCGGTACCGCGAACATCGAAGTTCGCATATGTCGAGCATTTCTCTCTACTCCAATTAAGGCGTTAAGAGAGTGACAGAGAAAATCGTCCGAAATTTACGAATATGGTTTACGACACCTTATTTGGAGTAAAAGAGAAAGATGTTCGAAATATACGCACTTCGATGTTCGCCGGAACCGCTCCGGAAAACTGCAGCGTTACCGCGTAGCGCCGCCGTTTTATGTATAATAAAATAAATAATAAATATTTCGGGACAATCTGACACAAATCGACCTAGCCCTACGGTAAGCTCTATAGGCTTGTGTTGTAGGTACTAGACGACGATATATATAATAGATAGATACATATTAATACTTAAATACATAGAAAACATCCATGACTCAGGAAAAAATATCTGTGCTCATCACAAATAAATGCCCTGACTGGGAATCGAACCCAGGACCATCGGCTTCATAGGCAGGGTCACTACCCACTAGGCCAGACCGGTCGTTAAACCGGTCTGGCCTAGTGGGTAGTTTAGATTTAATCGTAAATAAGAATCTGCACTAATATTCATCGCCCAAAGCGACCGTCCTCTGAGTACTGAGTGTGAGTGAAGTAGTAAGACAAATACAAACATTTCCGAGAAAATACGATAGGAAAGTATTATTCACTACATCTGAGCCCCGAGTGTATGTTTTTAACGTAACGAAATGGCACATCGCGTTAGAGTTACCCATATTATATGATTATCACTTACGCATTAAGAGAATTTTATTACGTCAAAAGAAACTTACACTAGAGCCTCTGTACTTTAAGCTCGCGTGCATAGTTTACTTAATTTGCCGATAGATGTCGCTGTAGGTGGAACGCTGATACCCTACAGGGCGGTTTTAAGATTCTTTCTGATTTAATGGGGTCGGAGCATACATGCCCATACATTAGGTTGAAACTGACTGACTGACTTCAAATGACACTGGCTGGTAATCACTCCATGTCACAACCCCTTCTTACTACTCGTGGTGGGACTGAAATTGACAACACTTTTTCGAATTTTCCATGTATAGTTGGGATCTATAACTCTTTCTTTAGTTGTCACCGTCACCTTTGTGGGCCCGTTTTTAGGGTTCTGTACTTAATATTAATATGTCAACAATAATGTATCAAATAGCCCATTTTTAACTCTTAAGTGGGAACACTTACTGTGACGGACAAAAAACTACGGAACCCTACACTGAGCGTGGTCCGACACGCTCTTGGCCGGTTTTTTTATTGAAACTTTGCAAAAATATTGGCATATTTTTATATGCCTAACATGATAAATAATAAACATAACTTTTTTAAACACAAAACTATCGTGAGATTGAAACATATTAATTGTATAAAAGCGGGTAACTCACGTTTTATAAGTCGAATATTGCTCGACATGTTTCACTCCGTAACGAGGAGCATAATCATGAGCCATTCGCGTTGGCTAACCGACGCAGACTGCGGGCCACAGCTCTCCGCGACCGCGCACTCGACGCCGGCAACAGCTGAGGGCGGGGAGGCGAGAAACTACCCTCATTTTCAGCAATATTGTCAATAGTAGGGTTGCACACTACACTTACTTTACGGTGGAGGAGGAAAATGACGGGAACTTGCCGTTTCTGGATGTTTTGGTCATGCGTAAACGGTGTGGGCGTTTACAAACCACGGTATATCGTAAACCAACGCATACAGATCGTTATCTGAGAGCAGATTCGCACCACCATCCGCTTCACTTATGTTCGGTACCCAGAACTTTGTTTAATCGGGCATTAAATCTCTGCGACCCGCCGTTTTTGGACCGTGAACTAGGACACGTTAGGCGCGTATTGGAGAGCAATTGCTATGGATGGAGGCAGTGTTGTCGTGTTGCGAACGCCTCGGCTCGTCCCCGGCCGGCTGTAGTGGAACGACTGCCCTTATTCCTGCCATATATTAAGGGCGTGACGGATAGGATCGGACACTTGTTACGCCGGAGATATTGCATCAAGACGATTTTCCGCCCTCATATGCAGTTAAGGCAGTTGGTGCGTTCGCCGAAGGACAAAGAGCCCTTGAACTGTCCAGGTGTATATAGGATTCCTTGCTCCTGTGGGAAGAGCTATATAGGAGAAACGGGCCGCAACATTGCCACCAGGATATCAGAACACATACGCAGCATGAAAAACAGGGACAGCCGTGGTTCTGCAGTGACGGAGCATATATTGGACTCGGACTCGACTCATTACATACGTTTCGATAAGGTAACCGTACTTTCGAAAGAAAAATTTGTACTTCAGCGCAAAGTACGGGAGGCTATTGAAATTAGTCGTTATCCGAACTTTAACCGTGACTGTGGATGGTCTGTGCCCCCTAATTGGAGAACTGTTTTGTGTGGTGCGTCGGCGTTTTGTGTGGATGGACCTTTGCCAACGGACGTAGTAAGTGTAGTGTGCAACCCTACTATTGACAATATTGCTGAAAATGAGGGTAGTTTCTCGCCTCCCCGCCCTCAGCTGTTGCCGGCGTCGAGTGCGCGGTCGCGGAGAGCTGTGGCCCGCAGTCTGCGTCGGTTAGCCAACGCGAATGGCTCATGATTATGCTCCTCGTTACGGAGTGAAACATGTCGAGCAATATTCGACTTATAAAACGTGAGTTACCCGCTTTTATACAATTAATAAACATAACTACCATCATGTTTCCTCTATATATAAAGTACCGCAATATTCAACATACGAAACCACACAATACCTATAGGTAATGTGTAGGTACATGTTTAAAACGCAATAAATAAAAGTAGAGTTTACCATTTTGTATGGCGTAGAAACTATAGCACCATGAGATCCCAGCGCGCACAAGCTGGCGGCTTCCTCGCACAACGTGCCAGCATTGGATACAACTAGGAAATGCTGTCAGCATCCTTTTTACAATGGGGCAAAAGTCCTGACCAATTGGAAGGCGCTAGTTCTTCGGTTACCAGCGGCGCTACCCCGGGAATCAATATTCGTAAATTCTTCGTTTAAAATATTCCTGTAGCAGGTACTAATTACTTTATAGAAATTAGAATTTAATTAAATTGGAACAGAATTGAATTTCATTTATTTCTTTCGATCATGACACAAAAGAAATTATACTTTATTTTCTACACTATAAAAAGCGAATTCGAGTAGCATTTTACTTGTATGGTGGGCCTCAGGAGGATATGGCTTCCATCTACAAATCAACCGATGATTTTGCCAATGTCAAGTAAAAGTTGACCCGGATGAAAAGATGTTGGACCCGGGTATGTCCTTAAACTACGTCCAACAATGAGAGGTAGGGCACAGCGAAGTACCATCACGCTTGAATCTGGAGAAGCCCAACTGGGGAAGTACCTCCTCCTTACAGAAGACCACAGCCATAATAGCACTGCTACCTTTCAGGTATGTAGTGTTGTGTTCCTGATGGTGAATAAGGTTCCCAGGGCTCCAACCCACTTATAGGTCGGCAACGCGCTTGTGACTCCCTTGGTGTTGCGAGTGCCCATGGGCGACGGTAATTGCTTACCATCAGGCAATCCGTCTGCTCGTTTGCCACCTTTGTCATAAAAAAAAAAAAAAAAAAGTAACAAATAAGTAAAAATAAAATGTCAAGTTTGCTCTTAGAGCTTCACGTTGTTCGGTAGTAGGCCTTGCGTTCTGTAAAGTGGTAGCTGGACTTTACAGAAAGTCAAGAGGCGGCCGCTACCCCGCACTGCCGGGTGATGAGTGATGACCAAAATTGTCAAACGGTGAAACGCGTTTTGAAATCAATTCTTCAGTAGCTGGACAATCTGCGTTAGATCACTGCGTAATAAGCTATCAATATTACACAGTAAACAACGTTAATGAACAAAAATCTAAAAATAGAATCTCAAGGTGACTTCGCCATTTTTAAGTTCAACCGGGAAAATCGATTCGAAAATTTCGGACGATTGTCTCTGTCACTGTCATGACGCCTTAATTGGAGTAAAAGTGAAAGTGGAAAATGGTCGAAATGTATAAACTTCGATGTTCTTGGTACAAGGCTGTGACGTCAACCAAGAACTTCGCGATTTGTTCGCTTCCCATCGCCCCATGGCCCCTGTTATTTATACGTGAATGCGGTTAAAAAAAGTATGTGTTAATAAAGTAAATGCATCGCCATCTACGCTGTCGCTAAGCACTGATTTGGAGGACGATTAATTCAAATTTTCATTTCTCATGCTCGTAAAGTTGTACTTTAGGTCGTGCGTGGACGACATAAAGTCGCATTATAGGCTCTTGTGCGTAAAATATATTTTTTTTCTAAAACTAAGATAATCAGGCTCAACAGTCAACACAGTCAAACAACAAAATTAAATTGAGCAGTAAAATTTCGTAGAACACTGAAATTTGGTGTTTAATTTTATTCTAAGTATTTATTTTATTAAAATTTAGTTTTGACTATAATGAAATAAATAAAATCAAATATAGGTAATAGGATTTATTTTTTTATGAGTTGACCAAAAAATGAGTATCCACGTACTAGCTCTTTGTTCACATGTTGGAATTAAAAAAAAAGTTTTTTTTCTTTAACGATGATTTTCTTGTTGAATTAGGAACGAAATCAAAGAAATTTTTATAAACATTGTATTATAACAGAATTTCCTTGCAATCGAAAGGAAAAGCAGAGTGTATAACTCAGGCATTAAGTATCTATTTTTATCCTCGACCAAAATGCCTCGGATATAAAATAGATCACTTTATGCCCTTGTTATACAATGTACTATTCAAACAGTATGTAATATAAATGTCAATCCCATATGAATTGTAGGGATATTATGACAGGCTTTGTTTGAGCGTGCTCAAAACCGGAATCGGACCACAACTAAATTAAATTCATATTAAATTATTATCTGTCAACTGTCAAACTTCTAAGATGATATGCTATTGGTGATGGTATTGTATAATATAGTTGTTATTTATTTAATATTGTCTTCGGTTGCCGCGATAATTACTCATGAAAAACAACTAAAACTATGGGTAACTTTGTTTTATTTCATATTTTTTACATACTACAAAATATAAAATGTACAAATGGCGGCCTTAATGCCGTGCAAAGCGAAAAAGTAAGACAATAATGAAAATGTATTGTGGGTACTCACCAATGATATATATACTACTGATATATTTTTTTAAGACAAAAGGTGGCAATCGAGCAGACGGATTGCCTGATGGTAAGCAATTACCGTCGCCCATGGGCACACGCATAACCAGGGGAGTCTGTTGCCGACCTTAAAGGGGGTTTGGAGCTCTGAAAATTTGAAGATGAAAATACTGTAATGGACATAAAGGGTCCTGAATTATTGAGTGTAAGGTTACAGAACCTTAAGCACCGTCGCAGGCTTGTTAGTTTGTCTGTGTTTTACAGGATACATTTTGGAGAGTGTGCACAGGAATTCCGCCATCTCCGTTCCACCATATCGTTCCCATCGTCTGTATTCCCGGAAAGATATAATTTGGGTCTTTTTAAAACAAGAGTGAATGGGCTGTTACTGAACCAGCGTGCTACACCCTCAACCTCGTCGTCACTTACCATCAGGTATGACTGAGGTTAAACGCTGGTCAGTTTATGGCAGTTTTTATTACTTACTATAAGCACGTAAGGCAATACTACTTCACACTTTGCTCTTGTCAAATATAATTAAAAACATCAAATAAATTGCCATAACTTTTATTATAAACAATAATTGAATACAAAAGTACAATCTTACAAGTATTATTTACAGTTCTTAGTATAATCGACGCTCCAAGATCCATTATTTACCCGCGTCTATAATTTAAAAGGTAAGTAGGCATCCTATTAGTTGCTATTTTAAATGAGGTTCCTAAAGTTATATAAGTATTCCTATAGATGGCGTCACTTTTTGTTCTTTATTTTTTGTTATTGTAAACCAGCGCGACTTACGTCATTGGAGGGTTAGCCACTAACCCAGAGTAAAGCGTGGTCAAATGTATGGACTTAACTTATTCTCGGGTTAGTTGGTTAACCCAGAGGTGCACGAGACGGCCTTAAGCCAGGGATAGACTAGGCCCTAGTCTATCCCTGGCTAGTCTACCCCTGGCGACACTAGTCACTAGGGGACAAATGTCCGGCAACAACTGTACGACGACTTCGCCAGACAATTGCAGGCATAGTCATGGCTTGTCGGGCGCTGTCCGGCTACGTCGATCTATGTCACCCGACGTCGCTGGCGATACGGGTTGCAGGACATTTGTTCCCTAGTCTATCCCTGGCTTTAGAAGTATAATCATTAGATCATTATATCAGATATAGTGAGAAATTATATTAATTCGGGATACTCGGATTTTTATCGGAATACGATGACACCCGAGCTGTCAATGAATGATCGCATTAAATGAGTGAAATTTTTGTATTTTAATATGGAACTTTATTATTTGGTGTCAAACGTCAAAGTGAAAAATGAAATGTGACATTAAAAATAGGTATGACAAACGTCATAGCGGTCCGCTTGTACTAGTGGCGCCATCTATGAAATGTTGACGCAACTTCTAAAATTAAAACAGAAAAGTCTTGGTGATTTAAAGCTCTTCATATACTTAACTAGCTGTTGCCCGCGGCTTCCCTTTCCTTAAAAAAATACTAATATAATCTTTATTTAATTATATAAAATAATAAAGCGAAAGCCGCGGGGAAGAGTTAGATTAATGACCCCTATTTAGTATTATCGTTATTTGTATGTTTATAATGTGAGATTTTATTTTACATTACTTTTGTATTTTTTTATATTTAATAGTTACAATATTTTTCATTTAAATTAACGAAATAATATTATACTAACTTATAAAAGTACAATTATAGTCGTCGTATTTTATGAACCAATTACGTAATTAATAGTGAAATTATTTTATAAAGTACTAATTATAATTAAAATAAACAATCAACAATTGAGCAAATTTCATGTCTAACAATCAATTTTATCAAATAATAAATATAATCTAATTTACATTTTTTTTATTTGACACATTACATCATGGATATTTTCGTCACATAATGTGCGTAATTTTAATCACATTAAAAATATAGGAAGCAAGGCCTCTGGGTTGGAAGGTCAGATGGCAGTCGCTTTCGTAAAACTAGTACGCCAAATCCTCGGATTAGTTGTCAAGCTGACCCCAGGCTTCATGAGCCGTGAGGACAACGCGAGGAAGATGATGATGAATAAATAGTATTAAGACATCTTACACAAATTGATGAGATATGTAGACTATATGTCCACATGGAAAGGTACCTTACGGCGCTTGGCGCTTACGTTGCAAAGTGTCACATTAGTATTGAAGCGTCATTAACAATAGCGTAAGCGCCAAGCGCCGTAAGGTACCTTTCCATGTGGACTACCACATTTATCTATCATATTAACATTTAGAGTCCTATGTAGACGAGAAACAACTTGTATAATTTCTTTATAAAAAACGGATTGTATATGTGTCATTTATATCACATGCACATTATATAATATAAACTTTGTTCTCAACTGGTAACTAAATAAATATGTTTCTTAAAAAGATATAGATGTACAGTGTTTGCTGACGTATAAAGTTTTTTTTTAATATATAATGTTTTATTACAAGGCTTCAAGTTTATTTAAGACTGATTTTTCAAACGTCAGTTAAACCACATATCTGACAGATACCCATGGAGTTATTCGTCAAATATTGCTTATCTGACGTTTAAAAAATAGGCCCTTAGTCGACGGAACGTCGTTTAAGTCGGGACTTAAATACAGTTTACGACACGTTCTTAATATAATTCTGTGCCCTAGTGAAGAAGGGTATAAGTTTCATACTAGTTTTTCGTCACTTATACCCTTTTTCATTGGGTCACAGATTTCATTATAATAAGTTTATACACAATGTTTTCGTTGGTTATAATATAATTGAAAGCATACAATTATTTATTTTCGTATTCATTTATTAAGAAACTACACTTAAAGAGAAAAAAGTTATTTTGCACGTCTTGGTGACGATTAATTTAAGAAAATTATGGGTTAAACTGACATGAACAAAATTTTTTTTTGTTGTTTATGTTTTTGACTTATCAAAACTCAAGGACCGGTGCTATATATTATTATACGGGTATGTCCTTAAACTACGTCCAACAATGAGATGTAGGGCGCAGCGAAGTACCATCACACTTGAATCTGGAGCAGCCCAACTGGGGAAGTACCTCCTCCTTACAGAAGACCACAGCCATAATTAGTACTACTACCTTTCAGGTCTGTAGTGTTGTGTTCCTGATGGTAAGGTTTCCAGGGCTCCAGTACCCATTAAAGGCTGGCAACGCGCTTGTGACCCCCTGGTGCCCATGGGCGACGGTAATTGCTTACCATTAGGCAATCCGTCTGCTCGTTTGCCACCTTTGTCATAAAAAACCCTAACATTTCAAACCCACTCCGTTTGATTTTATGTTATCAAGTATTCTGCTTTCAGTGTAGAGTCACTAGCAAAATTGCTACACGGGCCATGTGTTCAAAATGATGTTGACACACTCTTATTCTCTTAACAATAAAGTAGAGTTAAGCTCATTTTGAACACTTCGCCCGCTTAGTAACTTTTGCAGCTATATCTGTTACATCGGAACCGTACGTCGCTTTAAAAAAATGTCCGTATTTAACATAATTACAGTAAAAAGCGTAAACGCCTTAAAATATGTTTGTAAAATAATTATTCTATATTCACTTATTTATTGTATACAATGAGCAAATATTCAATAAACACATTCATTCAATAAAAAAAAATACATGCCGTATTTAACAAAATTATATTTTATTAATGATAATGACAGCTCTACTCACGTTTATTTAGTCACTCACGCGACTTTTACGGAGAATATGGGCCTCCATTAGAATGCCTAAAAATTAAAATGAAGGCCTATATTCTCCGAAATATGTCGCGTGAGTGACTAAATAAACGTGAATAAAACCGTTATTAACATTTATAGAATGTTACTATGAAAGTTAAAATACAAAAAATATAGTTTTTTTAAACGTGCCGACTATTTCTGATTGGGCCTTGACAACTACTGGTTCATTTGTGTCAAATGTCATAATTCGCAAAACATGGAAACAATAGTGTTTTTTTTTAATATTGCATAAATTATAAAAATCTTCTAAAAGTTACCTTACATTTTAGCTATTGAATTTTTACTGTTCCCAAATTTAGAAAAAAATATTTTTTTTGTGAGTTTTGCTTATATGCGTACACATATGTAAAAACAACTAATAATTTTAGTTGCTTTTGTAGGTATTTAAGGAGTTTCGATAGCAGAACAACAAGAAACTTAAATAGACAAAGCCAATAACAATTTTTTTTTAAAAACTATATTATTTTATTCTTTTTGTTTTGCAAATAATAGAAAAATAGATTTACAGTTTCAACTACCAAAATTAAAATACGTTTTAACTTTTGGACAAAACTCACTAACGACTATTTGACACATTGACAGTAGATGTCATCTAAAAAAAAAAAACACAGAGTATAGATGAAAAACTTAGCTAAAACACCATGTCTATGTAGTTGTGCAGAGAATTAATATGGAACTTACGTCAACACTTGAATATAGAACGCCGTCATGCGTGTACACACGTTACTACTACACAGGCCAGGTGCTTTAGCTAAGTTTTTCAGCTATTCGCTAGTAACTGGCCACCCTCCAATAACTGGCCACATTATACTAAAAATGGACTCTGTTTATATGCGATTAAAATTCATTTTAGTGTGAAGTGGCCAGTTATTGAAGGGTGGCCAATAATTGAAACCTCATTAGAAAATGTGTTCTGTTTGTTGGTCAACAGAATTTATTTTCAGCCTAAGGTGACCAGTTATTGAAAAGTGGCCAGTTACTGGTAATTTATCCTATTTCTGTGATACTAATAGAAACATGTCCCATAAATAATTTTGTTAAAACGTCACTCACTGGCGCATACAAACAACAACGTTATCTCGTACGTATAACAATAACTTACTGAGTAATGCATAAAGCTTTTGTCTCTTTCTAACAAATCAGTCCGAAAGGGACAAATACTTTCAAGCCAAATTAAATTCATCGTGACATTAGTTTTACTAAAGATTCTAGAACACATGGATTCAGTATTCTGGCAATTTCTCTCTTTTCGTGGCGCAGCGCCATCTATGGATAAATGTTGAATTATTTTGACAGCGAGACATCTCCGTAGCACTAGTATAGCACTGAGTAATGCTGTTACGTGATAGATGTCACTACTGCGTTTGCCAGAATGAGGTGAACACTCATATTTACCCATTACATTCCATGCAACAGTGGCGTAGTAAAACGGCACCTATAATTGACAAGGACCCACTATGGACGTTCACTCTTATTTGAAAGAAATAAGGTCTATACATAAATGTTACGTCAATCAACTGTCAATCATACGATCTTTGACTTAAGAATGAAGTGTCCAACACTGGCAACTGTCAACTTAAACCGTCCATTAGTGCTTTATGAATTTTCATAGACCCATGACATCAAAATGACATGTTATTCATTGTTATTGTTACACAGATTCACACATACCTAACCTAAAAGTGTGGTAACCTAAATCCCAAACTGCACCTCCTCTCAGATACTATAAAACTATTATCCGACCTTATTAAACTCTCACATTCTAAACCTAACTCAGACTTCCCCACGTCACATAAACTCTGACTAAATTCAGACCTAACTCCGCTCTCAACGCTATTCTGCTGAAGTAGAGTATACGGAGACTCCTTTAAACATATCTTCTGTGTACTATGTAGAATCATGGAGCCCCGTCGTAAGGTTTCTCGGCCGATCTCAACTATTTCTATGGAGTTTTGTCCGATCACGAAGCTTTTGTAGGCTTTTATGAAGACTATGATGATGATTAATATGCCCAGGACAATCATGGAGTAGGTGAGGAGCGGGGCTGCGATGGGGCCCACTGTGGTGGCGAGGAAAATCCAGCGCCAGATTGGAGTGGTGACTTCGTGGATGCCCTGGAAGAGATTTTTTTTATTAGTTTAGCTGATTGTCCATCGTGATTAAGAAAACTAAATATATTAGACATGGGAATAGTTAGATAGTTTTGAATGAATGAATGAAATAAAACAACTAAAACGGATTAAATCGCGTTGAACTTCATCCCTACTTTTAGAACCCTTTAGCAGCGTTCGTGGTCATCGGGTGAACTGAGAAAAAATGTTAATTTACCTCCATCCTCAAAAAATTACAAAATGCAAACCTACCCACATATAAATTATTAAACAATTTGGTGCTTGCACATGATAATTGCACACGCCAGAGGGGCTTATTACAAATTAAAGTCCAAAAATTTTATAAACTACAAAGTACAATGTCCACACTGTCCAACACTATGGCCTCACAGTCTTGCCTGCTGTTTTATTAAATCAACCACAGGATCCTAAGCTGGTGGTACAGAAAAGCCATCCTCTCTATTGAAGTTTGGATACTTTTTAATTTATAAAGGGAGGGAAGGAAGTTCGTAATAAATCGCGTAGTAACCGACCTCCCAGGCTACAATGTGTGAGGATGAATGCCCTGCCGATGGCGAGCGGTGCGGTGATAGAATGCGGCCGTTGGCATTGCCGTGTGATGCCGGCTGACTAGAATAGCACCGCCGCATCTCCCGCGGTGTCGTAAGAGGCGACATAGGGAAAAATCCTACGGACGGGCAGCAGCGTCCGTCGAAACCCAATCTACAGCTGCGGTCGCCAACCCGCCTGCCAATCGTGGCGACTATGGCAACCCCAAGATGATACAAGTCATTTGTGGGAGGCTTATGTCCAGCAGTGGATTGCATACAGCTGAAATAGCTCTTCACCACAGAGCATAAACCATCTATACGTATGTTATTTAGAAATGTATGGTTACCTCTTCGATCCACATAACGGGGAAGATTATGTCCGGAAACTTGTTGATGCTGTTTACGTAAATGTTGGGGGCTCTGCTGACTTTCAGGTTGAGCTGCAGACGCACGAAGCCTTCTAGAGGGACTCCCAATTTCTAGAAAATACAGAAATACAGGCTTTTAGTATTGTATTATATCGTAAAAAAATATTTCAGACTTCATAAAAATCCATAGTTTTCGATATTTGAATCGAAAGGAAAATATAAAAATTTGACTTGAAGCGGAATCGAACCCACAACCACTGGATCACTATCCCAGTGCACTACCAGTTGTGCTATCCGGGTACTCGGATAGCACAATTGGTAGTGCCCGGATTCCGAGTCAAATATCGAAGATATTCGCTAGCAGGCGTTTCTGCATAATAAAAAATAATCCATAGTTTGTTAGTATGACTTAATATTAAGTGCATGATCCATTAACAAAACGACAAAGAAATATTGAATAAAAATTGAAAAAATAAATATAATAATTTACACATATAAATAAGTAATATCAGAATGCAGAAGCAAATATAATACCCAAATGTCAAGACTCAAACTATAACTGTTAAAAACTAACTAAATTAACCCTTCGTGTGGCAAATTCCCGCACCGGGAAACAAAAAAAATAGACTTAATATGGCAGATGTCATTTTTTATATTAGCGTGCTTGTGGCATCTGTCCCGCTCCGGGAGACATAATTATTTCGCGCCTCTGGCGGCCGGCCCGCTCCGGGAGAATAGCTAAGTGCTTTTTAATACATGCTTTTAGGCGGCTAATAAGCATTCTGCACTGCTCTAACTTATACTGAAGCTTAAATATAGAACAAAGATAGACTACAGTGCAACAGAAATGTCTGAATGTCTTGTCCTTCCTAGACCTTTGCCAAATGTGGTAAAATTTGCAAAATGGTGGCCGCCATAGTTAGTCTTTTCTTTTCTGTCCCGGAGCGGTACAGGTGCCAGGCGAAGGGTTAAATAATTGTAACAAGAAATATGTAATTGTAAAAAATTATAATAAAATAGTATGAATGAATTAGTTGAAGTTTAGAGGAAACTGTATGCAAGACTTTTCAGTATTGATATCGAATATATCTGATACGCTGGCTAACAGTAAGGAAAAATTAAAGGTAGTATCAGCAAATACGCCTCTGAGGCTCTAGTGTAAGTTTCTTTTGTCGTAAAAAAACGTTTACGAACGCGTGATAATGTTATTTATATGGGTAACGCAAACGCGTTCGTGACGTAAAGTTACGTTAAAAACTTACACTCAGGGCTCTGTCCAAGTTAAACGGTATGGATAAGAACATTCTCTGGGTATTTGAAGTTACTATATAATAGAAATTTGGTCACAGGCGTTTTTATTTCTATATATTTCTACAGGTATGACGTTGTTCGGTCGGTCTTGCGTTTTGTAAAGTGATACTGGAATTTACAGAAAGCCAAGAGGCGGCCGCGACCCCAAGACTGCCGGGTGATGATCAAAATAGTGGGGAAGCGCGTTTTGAAATCAATTATTCATTAACTGCACAATTCTGCGTTAGATCACTGCGTAATAAGCTATCAATATTACACACTAAACTTAAAATGTATTTGCAAGACGACTTCGCCATTTTGAGGTTCAACCGGAAATCTAACTACATTAGTTAATTAATTTTACAATTGTTTTTGTGTGATAAAGACAAATCTTTATGACACAAAAACAATTGTGAAAGTGACAGAGAAGGTCAAAACATAAAAAAACTGAATGTTGTTTTGACATAAGTTTATCAAAAAGGAGGTATAGTTGATAAACTTAGCTAAAGCATCTGACCTATGTAGTAGTAACGTGTGTACACGCATGTCGGCGTTCTATATTCAAATATTAACGTAAGTTCCATATTAATTCTCTACACATCTACGTGGTTACATAGACAATAGACATAGTGTTTCAGTTAAGTTTTCCAACTATAAATCTCTTAAAGGGTAACGATCTCTTCTTAGTTGAACTGCCCCACTAACGTACGCCATATTTAAGATTAGATAATACATAAGACGACCGGTCTGGCCTAGTGGGTAGTGACCCTGTCTATGAAGCCAATAGTCCTGGGTTCGAAGCCAGTCAGAATTATTTGAGTGATGAGCACAGATATTTGTTCCTGAGTCATGGGCGTTTTCTATGTATTAAAGTATTTATATGTATCTATCTATTATATATATCGTAGTCTAGTACCAAAAACAGAAGCCTCACTGAGATTACCGTAGGACTAGGTCGATTTGTGTAAGATTGTCCCGAAATATTTATATATACTTACCGGTTGTATCAAGAAGTAAGTTTCGTGTGTCTTCTTGATTGGTTTTAGACCCTCAAATTTGTCGAGAAGAGATGACTCGGCGTCGTAGAAGTGAGGGTACGAGAGGTACACAGGAGCGCCTGGAAGTAACAAGTGGAACAGTCAGCGTCACATCCAGCATGGAGACAGGTCTTTAGTTGGTAGGGGAGGAAGGGGTGATGACGTCTTGATATTCGCTATTTACCTTTACATACATACATACATTTCAGCCGTATGCAGTCCACTGCTGGACATAGGCCTCCCACAAATATGACTTGTATCATCTTGGGGATAGTTGTCATAGTCGCCACGCTAGGCAGGGTTGGCGACCGCAGTAGCTGTAGATTGGGTTTCGACGGACGCTGCTGCCCGTCCGTAGGATTTTTCCCTTTGTCGCCTCTTACGACACCCGCGGGAGATGGGGTGGTGCTATTCTAGTCAGCCGGCATCACACGGCAAGAAAGCTTACACAAACCTAATCATATGACACTTACTATATTGACATGGACTGATGTTCTGTAAGCCCCTCGGAGGACACTTCTCCCCTTGGCAGTAGCATTTGTTGTCGTGGTTGATATCCGCAGACTCGAACGTTGAGGCTGGCGGTGTGTAGAGACCCGTCTGAATGCCTTAGAAATAAAGGATAAGGGTAAAATTACTAAAAAATTTAATCAAAAAATCAGCTGAAGACCCTTGCATGGGGGTAAATGCCGTAAAGGCAAGCGGGTTGGCGATTCCAGCGTTCCACCGCAGTCCGCGCACCACACCGGTTAGAAAGCGGCCGTTGGCATCACGTCGAACAGTTCTTCGGAGCACAACCCATTGTACAAGCGATAGAACACACATAGGGAGGAAAAGTCTCTCCTTAGACTCAAAGGCTCAATGTCGCATATGTAGATCAACGTGATTGTACAGTCGCCAACAGATATATCGGAGCTGTGGAGGTGGTCACAAATATCGGAACGCCTCTATTGTTAAGGCGCTAAAGTGCATGTTCCGATATTTATGCCTACCTCCACAGCTCCGATACATCTGATGGCGACTGTATGCGTTCTTTATTTAAATTTTGACTAAATAGTTCATATGGATTAATTCTCTGCACATCTACATATAAACTTGTTCGCCATTTGCTTCCACTTACTGATGACAATGAATGAATGAATAAGTGTCAGAATGAATGAATGATACTTACCATCTTTGTATACGTCATGCCTGTACTGCAGAGGTAGTATGCGGCATATATCTTTATCGTACACATGCACTAAGTCCGACTTGGTCACGGAGCGGGGAGGGAAAAACGATCCCTCTGAGGCCCTGGAACAATTGTAACATTTAGTCGACGATAATGGCCATCGGACCCAAAAACCCCTTCCCCTAATTCCACTTTTTTGGGAATGTCCTGGGAACAAATGTATATATTCCCGAGAGTATTCCCCATGGGAATATTCCCATTCCCGGGAATGTTCCCACGGCACATCACAAACCTGCTGTCAGGTATTTGTTTCCTCTTTTATTGCGAGTCACATAAGTCAAGTATTATTATTAAAAAGTACCTAACTATGAATGACAGCTGTCAAAGAAATAATTATCGAGAAAAACAAATGAGATTAACAAATAATTATGCATCTGTGACGTAAAAGAAAATGGAAAATTTCTGAGTTCTGTAATTCAGTATTTCGAGCCAATATTAGTTTATTATTTAACTATCATTAACTATTTTATAATTTATAAAGTTATAGTGCATACCTGATCATCCCCAGTAGAACCAAAGTTACCGATATAGCCCTCCGGATCGCCAAACTTAAGTGGCAGTGGACGAGGCACATTGAGCAAAGAACCAATGGCCGGTGGGGCGGAAAGGTTCTGGAGTGGCGACCACGTACTGGAAGACGCAGCGTAGGTAGGCCTCCCACAAGGTTGACTGACGACTTAGTGAGGGTCGCGGGATGCCGCTGGATATGGAAGGCGCGGGACCAGTCTTTTTGGTTCGTTTTGAGGAAAGCCTATGTCCAGCAGTGGACGTCTTTCTGCTGACATGATGATGATGATGCATACCTGATATCATTGCAGGGGCTTTCCTTCCAGTGCGGCAGGTGATCCAAGCCATTGATCTTGTCCAAGTAGCCGAATCTTGACATCGACTTCTGGCCCGTGTAGATTGTCGATACTTCGTCTAGTGTACCGTTTCGCTGGAAAATGAATACCATTAAACTTTTGGATCCGGGTATGTCCTTAAACTACGTCCAACAATGAGAGGTAGGGCACAGCGATGACCATCACGCTTGAATCTGGGGCAGCCCAACTGGGGAAGTACCCTCCTTACAGAAGACCACAGCCATAATAGCACTGCCACCTTTCAGGTATGTAGTGCTGTGTTCCTGATGGTGAGTAAGGTTCCCAGAGCTCTAACCCCCCTTAAAGGCCGGCAACGCGCTTGACTCATCTGGTATTGCGGGTGCCCATGTGCCATGGTAATTGCTTACCACCAGGCAATCCGTCTGCTCGTTTGCCGCCTATGTCATAAAAAAAATACGTGGGCAACTTTTTATTATTATCGTGACTGTGACAAACATATAGCTTACATGTAGATAGCTTAAATATACGCAAACAAACGGCTAGCCTAATATGATTAGGTTTTTATCATTTATCACATATATATCCGTGATTCTCCAATAACTATGTAAAAATAGCAACCATGCTGTCCGTTTTGTTAACTAATAAATCAATCAAGAAATAATATCCTGGGCATGGCACCAATAATATGTAACAAACTCCCAGATGCAATGAAATCTCTTGACATACATGATTTAAAAAACAGCTGACATTGTATCTTATTAATAAATGTTATTATAAAATTGAGGAATATTTAAACGACAAAAATGAAAAAACTTTGTATGGACTGGCCTATTTTTATACTTATCTTATGTTACTATTAGTTATTATTTTTGAGATGTTATTGTGAAAAATATTTTTTAATAATGTTAATACTTGTTTACTTGTTCCTAACTTAAGTAAGACTGTTCTTTTATTTTTGTACACCTGTATTGCAGGTAAGACATGGTGGTCTAAATCTGTATTTACCATCTTTCACTGTTACACATGTTTCACATGTTTAACAAAATAAATATTCTATTCTATTCTATTCTATTCTAATGATGACAGATACAAATCGTGTAAAAGGAGCACCCAGATTACCGCACCCATGAATTTAGGGCTGCAAGAAGCCATGCGATTAGCAAGGGACAGAAGCCTACGGAGGAACCTGGTCTTCAACAGAAGCACATGTCATGTCCGATTGAGGGAACGACTAATGATGATGAAAAGGCGACAAAGGGAAATCCCGATGGCCTACCAACCGCCTGCCAAGCGTGGCGATTACGGGAACTACCCTCAAGATGATACAAGTCATATTTGGAGGCCTATGTCCAGCAGTGGACTTACGGCTGAAATGGTGATCGAAATACAGAGGAATATAATATTTTTGACCAAGCTGTGATTGGTGGAAATATTATTTATTGTAACTACAATGTATACTTTTGAAAATATGCCTGGCCTATTGGGTAGTGTAGTATAGTAGCTATACCCTACATTCCAAGGTGATGGTCCTGGGTTCAAAGCCCAGTAAGAGTATTTATTTGTCTTATGAGCACAAACATTTGTTCCTGAGTCATGGATGATTTCTATGTAAGTATTTAAGTGTTTGTATAATATATATATCCTTGGCTGAGTACACACAACAAGCTTCTTCAACTTTCCCTGGGGCTCAGTCAATTTGTGTAAGGTGTTCAGAATGAAAAAAGTAATGGCAAAAAAAAAAGGAACAAGGAATGTAAGACTTGGATAAATACTAAACAGTATGTTGATTTGAAAATAATATGTATTGTGCAAACCTAAACCTATGCTTAGTCTAGGTGCAGCGACACGCTGCGGAAGTATTTGGAACTATGAGGTACTAATGTTTACTATCTAACTTAATCTAAGTTATCTATTACTCATGTTAATGCCCAGCAATTCCGGTAGAGGGTACTCATCTCAAATATCCGACAAAACCTATCGCTTGTTAAGCCTTTATAAGGCGTAGGGAATATTTCCCACCAATATTTGAACTTTATTCCAAAGTAATGGGGTTCAGCTTTGCGTAATTTTTACACCCTTGTGCCCGTTAAAGAGCTCTTAACAGGTGTCCTGTAATATTTAGAAAGAGAGAAGAAAGAAAGAAAAATTGTTGTTTTGGCGTAAAAAAATAATAATAGAGAAAAGAACATTACAGGATGTGACTACAAATAAAACACCAAACAGGATGCCACTCAGCATGAGTCGTTACATGACTGGCCATGCAGCGATGCTGATTTTCAGTGCACCCCAAAAAAAACAGGAATATAAAATAATATACATAGTAAAAAAGTATTTATTATTATTTATTGTACAGTAAATACTTACAGCCAGCAGAAGACCCATTTGACTGTTTGGCCTCTTCCCTTTAGGGTAAAAATAGTGAGCCAAGGTAACCAGGGGGTCATCGTATCTGCAAAATTAAAATTACACACTACAGAGGCCAGATTGTTACAAGAAAATCCCTTTTCAGGCGGAGGTAAAGGGCTTTTCTCTAACATGCAATGCAATAATTAAAAACTCCAAGTAATTGAAAATGAAAATGGTTTATTGATAACAATCAAGTTTACAAGAAGTGAAAGGGTTGAGATCTCTTAGTAAGTATAAAATAATAATAGTTATTTGTTATACAAGGGTGCACAATTGTATTTTAACTGCGAGTGTGGGATTGAAACTCGAGCAAGCGAATGGAATCTATAGAATCCTAAGTGTAGCGAGTGTTTCAATACACGAGAATTAAATTACAATTGCACCCGTGTGTAACACAAAACTTTTCCCCTCACTACAGCGAGGAAAGTCAAACATGCAAAAAAAGTTTCGAAATCGCATTGACTTTTTCTTTGCGTTTAGATACATTCAACATTTTTACAAAAGGTGCCTTTAGCTTGGTTAGCTTGTGGTGGCCAGTAAGATTTTAGAATGTTCTACTTCGATTTTCAACTCGGTGCGTTAGCGAGGCTCGCCCGCGTCCGTCAACTTACTTTAATCACTAGTGGATAAAATGTGTTTTTACCCTCTCGTATTAAGGGATAAACAAGCGCTTTACGAGCTAGTGAGGGGAAAAATAAAATAATCTTTATTTCAGACCAAATTTACGTCCACATTTCATTAGTAACAATACAAATATCTTAGAAATTAAAATAATTAATAATAACTTGCAATTTAATAATAAATATTGTTTATAAATTACAGCATTACTTGTGTCAGGGTCTGGAGACCCCGCTCTTCCAAAGTTAAAAGTTCCAAAATTAAAGTGTTTTTAGAGAAACTAAAAGCAACTTTGTGGTGAGTTTTTGGTGTTCAAACCTTATGGCTTTGTAAGCAATTGATTTCCTCGTCCAGCTGATGAACGTCAAGGAAAAATCTACCACCGGTTCCAACCCTACACCCTGACCCGAGAAGATACCGGCCCGAAGAACCAAAAATGTGTAGGATACGTAAAGGAGCATACCCGAAAACCAGCTGCTCAGCAGTAACCTTGACGAAGGGTTCGGCGGTCTTCTTGTAGGCGACGGACAGGACTGATGCCAGTCCGCTGACAACCAGCCCAGCCAGGTTTGGGGAGAATGATGTCACTGTCTGAAACAAGGGATCAGATCATGGTCGGGATGTTACGAAGGTTTATAGGAGGCGGTACCGAAGTCAGACCTGGATCCGGCCAAGGGATCGTGGGCAAGATAACAATCATTTATAGAAAACACATGTATAGAGAAGTCTGTCCACAGAGTCTGTCTGGCGAACATGACAAAACTGTCTGTATGGCAGTAAATGGACTCGGATGTTTCCGTGATTAAAGGTTGCCTCACGTTAGACCGGCCCGTATCCGAGCCGGGGCCTCCGTCGCTACATTTTGTATAGAATGAATCACGTGACCACCGAGCCGCCCGAGCCACTCTGTCCGAGGACGGGCCGGTCGTGCCATAACAAGGTACAGCTTTTAAAAAAGGCTCGGCTCGGCCCGGTGATGGGAAGGCGAAGTGATCGTCTACTCGCAATAAATGGCTGGATGGAACGACGCTCGTGTTAATATCAATATTCAAGTGTCGGGCCGCTCGGGCCCCGGTGCCCGCTGGGCTAACGAAAGGCTCGGGAGGGCGACGTGTAAGAGACGCGACGGTATAACGTGAGTTATCCTTAACTTGACGCAAGTATCCTAAGGATCTTCCTAACAGTACGGAAGTCCGTGATCAATCCGTGCCCATTACTGGCAAACTTTGGATCGAATCTGAGGTATATAGGAACCAAAGAGCAGTAAACATCCATCCATACAAGTATTCGTGTTTGTAAATTTGTTATGGGATAATACTCAGTTACTGAGTGAGAGGATGAACTCTCGTGTACTTATCGAACTAGGCGAATTATTCCGAAGTATGTACCCTTACCATGAGTTGTGACATTGACGTTTTCGATAACGAGTATCGAGTTTGCTCTCTGTGCATTTCGCTTGTACTATTTTTGTGCGAACGAGATGCACAGATAGTAAACTCGATACTCGTTATCGAAAACGTCAATTTCATAAATCATGGTAAGGGTACTGAAGCACTGTTTAGTTTGCTTATCGTTTGCCGCGTTCGGTAATCATACACAGTCGAGTATAGCGGTAACGCCTGCACAAAAAGCGCAAGCAATTTCACGGCGAGTGGAACGCCATGCAAGGCAGCGGACTGCTGTGATACGAACTCGGAATATATTTTACAGAAATTACAATCGTATTATGATAACTACAAGTATTTAACTAGTTACAGTATAAAATCTAAAAAAGGCCCATGAGGCATTGTATCAAGGATGCTGGCGGCATTTCCTCGTTGTATCGCAATGCTGATACGTTGTGCGAGGAAGCCGCCAGCTCTTCGGTCACCAGTTACATCAACCAGACGCTTCGCGATTTCGACAAGAACTTTGTGCGCGTTGGGACCCCATGGACCTAGCTGAACTCACGTGTACTTATATCGCACTAGGCGACATGTTTTGGGTAAGCTCTGGTGAGTGACCCTCACCCCGAGCGGTGTATCCTGACCTGAAAGTGGGTATCAGAGCTTACTCGGTCTGGCCTAGTGGGTAGTGACCCTGCCTACGATGCCGATGGTCCTTGGTTCAAATCCCAGTCAGGGCATTTATTTGTATGATGAGCACAGATATTTGTTCCTGAGTCATGGGTCTTTTTTATGTATTTAAGTATTTATATTAATCTATCTATTATATATCGTCGTCTAGTACCTACCATACAAGCCTTGCTGACCTTACCGTAGGACTAGGTCGATTTGTGTAAGATTGTCCTGAAATATTTATTTATGTCGCCTAGTGCGATATAATTCCAAGTGACTTCATTTGTTGTAACTGAGTAGTTGGTAGTAGCACGATATATTGCTAAGGAATAATTTAAGTTAAATTTACTTACCAGTAGAGGAATGTTCGGCACTGTCAACTTCTGGTTCTTGTTGACCGACAGCTCGGGCACGAAGCGGAGGATCTTGTTGTGTTGATACGTAATCGTGTCGTTGTCGTGAAACTTAATGTTCACTTTCTCCATGTCTTCCCTGTAAAGGACATTATATTTAGGCAACCTTAACTCCGCGTTTAGACATGCTGGCTCGTCACTCGCCTCGCTATTCGTCGAAACGTTCGACGAGACTTTTCCTATACAAAATCGCGATGCGAGGGACGAGAGGAATGGCGAGACGTCCGCGTACATATGCGTGCTCGCGTTTCGCCTCGCCATTCGCCTCGCTACTCGTGCGAATGTGTGGCGGCAGCATTACATTTTGTGCCGTGTGATGCCGGCTGACTAGAATAGCACCACCCCATCTCCTCCCGCGGGTGTCGTAAGAGGCGACAAAGGGAAAAATCCTATGGACGGGCAGCAACGTCCGTCGAAACCCAATCTACCTACTGCGGTCGCCAACCCGCCTGCCAAGCGCGGCGACTATGGCAACTACCCCCCAAGATGATGATAGTCATATTTCTGGGAGGCCTATGTCCAGCAGTGGACTGCATACGGCTGAAATGATGATGATGATGAACCTTTACATTTAGAATAGAAAAGTTTTTATCACAGGCATATTATATCAGAAAAAAAACAGAATACAAAAAAGTTAATGTGAATAGCCAGCGCTGATCTTCCGATGAGGCCATCAGGTGAAAAAATCACGATCGGTGACAACAAAAAAATAAAAATAACTTACAAAAAATAAATAGTTAATTGTTATACAAGGAGGCAAAGTTAGTGTTTACCTTCTTGTGCTAATATTGAGTTGGGAGGGTTTCAAAACACGAGGGGAGCACACTTTGCTACCGAGTGAAACACACAATTTTTCACCTCACTACCGCGAGGAAAAAACTTACTCTCAAACTTTAAAATTGTATTCAAAATTATTGGCATCAATTTATCATTCGAAAACATTAAATAAAATAAACCCGACTTCAAATATGTACAGTCGCCATCAGAAACATCTGTACATTACAGAGTGCTCAAAAATATCTGAACATGTACTCTAACGCCTTATCAATAAGGTCGTATTCAGATATTTTTGAGCAGCTTGTCCGTTGCGATGTATGTGATGGCGACTGTACTAAAAAGCAACAAATATTTTTTTTCTTTAATACTTGATACGTATTTTTGGACTATTTAGAACAAATAAATTTCTAAGGACAAATACATGTATACAATATTTTATTTTTGGTTTTGGAGTCGATGCCAGCCACTCTTTTCATTTCCAATAGCCTTCGGCAGTCGTGAAAAATTGATCTCTGTTTCAATATTTCACTTCCCGCTCCGTGCACTCTGGACTATATATATGTAACTACTTTATTTTTTCTTAGTCCATTTGCCCACAAATCAAAATCAAAACAGCTGACATGGCATGTGCAGCGGTGTACAGTTAGCGTCATATAGTTGGTAGCAGCCAAAGTACTCATAAAGTTCGGTACACCATAGCCTACCGAACTATTTGACTACATTGAATGCTGCCAACTATATGACGCTGACTGTACAAAATACCTGAATTTCAATTGTATGTTGATTAACGTGGCTGGCACCGACACCAAAACAAAATAAAAATAATTGTATATAATTTCCTTAGAAATTGTTTTGTTCTAAATATTCCAAAAATACTTATCAAGTAATAAGGAAAACAATTTGTTGTTTTTTAGTACATATTTGAAGTCGTGTTTATTTTTTGTTAAAAGTTTATTTATTTGTTAAAAGATTATTTATTTATATATATAAAAGACTGACCAGCGTTTGACCTCAGTCGCACCTGATGGTAAGTGTCGACGCGGTCGAGGGTGTAGCACGCTGGTTCAGTAACGGCCTATTCACTCTTGCCTTGAAAAGACCCAAATTATATCTTACCGGGAATACAGACGAAGGGAGCGAATTCCATTCTTTAGCAGACCGCATTAGGAAGGTAGAAGCGAAATTATAAATTTCTAGTCATTTTGTTTCGTAAATAATTAACGCGGCAACCGAAGAAAATATTACAAGGTAAGTTGAAACCTTCTCAAGTTATCCTTATTTATGAAACTTCATGTCTTATTCCTAACTAGGAAGGAGACTGCTATAGGTGATTCACAATTTAAACCATTAATATCCTTATTTACGCACAGTAACAGACAAACTGTAGAGAACACAGGCGTCACTCAAGTGTTTATTATTTATAAGTATCTACCTAACCAGTGCACGTGCAAAGACTGGAATCGTCAAAAAAAAAATTGCTATAAGTGAAAGGAAAACTAGTCATGAAAGAAACGCAAGAATTTTATAATGGATTTGTGAAAAGGGATTCAAAGAAAAGATTCTGACTGATCGCGGTGAAGCGGTTATGAAACAACTGCTCCAGCCATGAGGATGAGTAAAATAAATGGAACTAGATGAGTTGACTGGCACGAAGCAGAAATTGACAAAGACAAAATGTTTTTCACGGTTTTATTGGCTATTACTTGTGTGATCGTGTATCTTCTATCAATTGCAAGTACCATCTTCAGTCTCGTGAGCTGGTGCGTACTTCCCAAGTGGAGGCAGTTCCGTCACTACGTTTTTGGAACAACGATATTCACATTCCTACTGTTTATTCTTGGCATGGTTTCATTGAACTCTGATCATGTACAGGGCATTGTTCGCTTTGGTACATTGTTAATCTTCATGCATTGGCTGGTAGTGACAACAGTCATGTTCTACGTGGAGTTTGTGAAAGTTTTCATGAGTTTTGAGACCATGAGGTTTCGGTATCTCAAAGTGAATGCATTTGGATGGTTGCTGCCTATTTCATTATCAGTTCTCTATGATGTGTCAGTAGTGTTTAATGAGATATTAGCTATGGAATATTTTATGTTACTGTTTGTTAATATAATTTTATACTTGTGTGTGTTGTGGGCGTTGTGGAGGCAGTCGCGAGCGCAGAGGGTTGGGATTCGGACGAAGGTAATTTTGTCCATGTTCGCGTTTTTTTGTTCTGGAGCTGTGCATATCTTACCAATTTTTATTGTCGTGGTTTACACGGAAAGGTATGGTATACTTGGCCCGCAAATAGATTATGTTATGAGCCATATAACTGGTTTTTTGCATGTATTTGTTATGCTGACACTCAATATATTTTTTTTGATGCTGAAGTCGCATAGACAGTTGTGGGCAGAGCATTGGGAGAAAAAGCGACAAGCTAGGATAAATGCTGCTTCCATACCCAATTAACAATATTTTATTCTCTAGGTCTGGCCTAGTGGGTACCAAACTGAATGGCTCTCCCTAAACCACAATTTTGTTTTTAACTTATTTATTTAAAAAGTGATATTATCTATTTATAATATTATAAAGCTTTATAAGTTATTTAAGATGTAAAGTGAAGTAAATTATATTTACAACTGAGATCGATGTTTTTTTTTTAATGACAGCTGTTATTCAAAGAGGAAATTCAGTTCAAGGTAGAGGCACCAATGATGGACGGTTTAACTTGTCAGGTACCGGTGATGGACACTTCATTCTTAAGTCAAAGATTGTATGGTTGACAGTTGATTAACGTAACATTTATGTATGGACCTTATTGTTTTATAATAAGAGTGAACGTCCATAATGGGTCCTTGTCCATTATAAGTGCCGTTCCTTTACTAATTAACCTTTTGAACGCCAAGCACCACTAAAATGGTTGCGTGATGTCGTGCCTGCCACGCCACCGACCACTAATGTGGCTATGGCGGACGCTGTCAAAGCAATTGTCCAGCTGACAGATAAGGTTTATATTTGTTCTTCACAAGTCATAGGGTGGACGCTCCAGTGAATGAACCCCCCCCCCCAGTGAATGAACAAAATCTCGTTTTTTGGCTAAAATAAGAAATACAACTATTTCTACCACTTGTCGTATTTTTTTTCTTATTGTCAACTTTGTTTTCTATACGATGGCAGCACTTGGTAAATTTATTTTCGACCGGTTTTAATATGACCGGCGTTTGAAATTCACGTGTATCTAATTTTGAAGTTTTGTATGGAGAAGTTAAATCCCAGGTAAGAACAGTGCATGTTTGGAGCAACATTTAAAATGATTATTTGATACTTATCAGTTAAAACTTTTGTTATTTGGTTGAAATAAGTATAAAACTTTTTGTAAATGAACACTTTAGTCATTTATTCTGCGATTAAGTTATTATTTTTTCGTGTTCAATTACTGACTTATCAAATGTTCTAAAACCAGTAAATGAACAATGTGTTCATTTACTGGTGTTGGCTCAATTTATTTTGTTGCCTAAATTTAAATGTTTACGTAATAGTATTAAGCTTGTTTTTTGAAATACTGCTCAGAAAACGATTCTGATACCTTCAGCCAGTATTGGAACACAGGTATTCATACATAGGCATGAAACATTTAGTAGATTGACTATGGGAATCAGGCAGTGTTCATTTACTAGATTTCAACTAATTCTATATATGAACAACGTAACGACGAATGTATTTTCATACAATGTGTAAGTTCCACTCACACACAAAATCATTTGTTTTTCTTTATTTTATTCATCAAGTTTTTGTGTTATTGGAAATAACATTCATGCTATTGTTTATTCCATTTGTTCTACTTTAGATCAATATGAAGAAGCAAAATTGGTTCAATGGATAATCAACAAAGCAAAACTTGGTTTTCCCAGAAGTTATTGATAGCGTGTTTTTTTAATGCAAATAAACGCGTAAGTAAGTTTACTAAAAATAATCCTGGGCCAAAATGGCGTGAATTGAGTGGCTGAGTGGTAGAGGTGTGACTGAGGTGAGTAGAATACTGTACCTACCTCATTTTTTTATATAAGTTATAATTTCTGAAGAAAAACTCTGTGTAGTATTATGTTCAAAAATGATTTTTAATACCGACTAAACATTTCTAAACAATGTTCATTCACTGGGTTTTACTGTGTTCATTCATTAGATTTTTTTGTTCATTTACTAGGTTTTTGGGTATATTTTGATAAATTCTCGTATAACTCAAAAACTATTAAAGTAACAAAAAATCACAGAAATTATATTATTGTTTATTAAATGAAGATTTAATAAATTACATTACATTATCACAATTATTAATACATTTCGAAAAATTATTTTTCAAAAGTGAAAAATTTCTTAAGTGTTCATTCACTGGAGCGTTCACCCTACCATGGCGTACACGTCACATTTTGATGCGAGAGGAAAAGCGTTCAAAAGGTTAAATAGCTTAAATAGTCATCCTCTCGATAGGCTCGAAAGAACAAAGTTGAGTATAGTACAGTCAGCAGCAAAAGTTGCTAAGCGTTTTAAGTGTTCAAAATGACCTACACGCGCTCTTATTCTCTTGAAAATAGAGATGTGTTGACCTCATTTTGAACACCTCAAATGCTTAGCTACTTCTGCTGCTGACTGTACTCTAAATATAAGTAAACTTTTAACAAAAAATAAAACCGACTTCAAATATGTACTAAAAAGCTACTTTTGGACTATTTAGAACAAATAAATTTCTTAGGACAATTACCTATATACAATTATTTTTGGTTTTGGAGTCGGGTTTATTTTTTGTTAAAAGTTTATTTATTTTTAACTTTTTAGTTTCCCTTTTGTCACTGATTTTTAATAATTGAATATGGGCAGACCAGATACGGGTAATCGCGCTGCTTGTATGAGACAGTGTTCTTTGTGCCAAACGAGGAAATGTTATAAAAAAGGAATATAATATATAAACTTTTCAAGAGACAAAATGTATGTCGAATTTGAGTCGTGTTCGAAGTTTAGGTTAGATAATAGCTACCGATTTGGATGATAACAAACTGTCAACCCGAACACTTGACTACAGATCGTTAGCTTAGCGGAGACGATGAGACTCGAAATCGTCATCTGCTACTTATCGTGGCACATAAGTAATGCAACGCCTGACACAGGCAACACTGCGATCTGGAATGCGGTGGAACACTGCGATCGCCAACCCGCTTGCCAAGCGTGGCGATTGTGACATTTAACCCCAGAAGTTTTGTGCAAGGCACAGGAGAGCCACTGCTGCTGCTGACTGTACATAGTTTCACTTCATCAGCTGGGTGTAAAATGAGATTTTCCGTCGCGCCCTAGGGCGGTAAATCTCTCTTAACGCCAAGTGTGACGTAAAGAATATTGTGTTAACACTTAACATTGTAATCTACATTCAAACAAACAACATCCATCAAGAATGCATTCTAAACAAACCGTGTCAACTAAAGCCGTCCTATTGAAGTCAAATTTCACGGCTGTCACATATACTGTTCGTGTTTGAGTTGTGTATACTTATTATTCGTCACGGATTAAGGATGAGGCACGGTAGACCGATCCGTCTCCGACACGTCTCCGTACCTCAACCAGCCTCAACTAAGGAGTTTCCGGATCGAGCTACATGTTGTTTTTAGGGTACCGTACTCAAAGGGTAAAAACGGGACACTATTATTAAGATTCCGCTGTCCATCTATCTGTCTGTCTATCAGCTGGCTGTATTTCATGAACCATGATATCTAGACAGTTAATATTTTCACAGATTATGTATTAAAACATAATAAAATTTAACACTAATGTGTAATAATCACAGTTCTTGTATAATTACAAGAACTGTGATTATTTTTGATAGCTGCGATTTTGCTGGACTGCGCTTGCAATTTTCAGAGAATATTTAGATATTCACTTTTGACAACCAGTCTGGCCGAGTGGGTAGTGACGAGTGACCCTGCCTATAAAGCCGATGACCTGAGTTCAAATCTCAGTCAGGCAGTTTATTTTATAGCACAGAATCTTTAGGTGTTCTTAGCGTTTAAAGTATTAAAAATCATTCACCCATATTTGTCCGTTAGGTATACGAATAGACAAACATTTGAGGTAGCCGTCCCTCGCAAAAATTAGCAGGGTTTTATGTAGATAAAATGAGAGTAGTCTTGGTTTTAAATACTTTAATATTTATGTAACTTTGTGTATATTGTATTAATTTTCTAGTTATATCGTTATTCGCTTTTTTAAGCACCGCCTACAACTTTTCTGCTTTGCCTTAAGGTTGACTGGTAGAAAATGCCTCTTGGCATTCAGTTCACCCGTTGTCACTTAAGATTTTTCTTTTGTGCAATAAAAATAAATAAATATTTTGGGACAATCTGACACAAATCGACCTAGTCCTACGGTAAGCTGAGTAAGGCTTGTGTTGTAGGTACTAGACGACGATATATATAAATACTTAAATACATAGAAAACACCCATGACCCAGGAACAAATATCTGTGCTCATCACACTGACCGGGATTTGAACCGAGGACCATCGGTTTCATAGGCAGGGTCACTAGCCACTAGGCCAGACCGGTTGTCAATAATTATTATGTAGTAACAAAATTAACTACTATTCTTAGTTCAATCTTTCTCAGACTACTTAGGATCAG
This sequence comes from Grapholita molesta, assembly GCA_022674325.2. Taxonomy (NCBI): domain Eukaryota; kingdom Metazoa; phylum Arthropoda; class Insecta; order Lepidoptera; family Tortricidae; genus Grapholita; species Grapholita molesta. The sequence continues at coordinate 5,799,905 of CP053145.2, read as the reverse complement.
AGTCCAGTGTAAGTATTTAACGTAACAAAACGTCACCATCACGAGAATAACCCATATAAATAACATTATCACTCGCATTCGAGACGTTTTTTTACGTAAAAAGAAACTTAGAGCCGGGTATGTCCTAAAACTACGTCCAACAATGAGAGGTAGGGCACAGCGTTGACCATCACGCTTGAATCTGTGGCAGCCCAACTGGGGAAGTACCTCCTCCTTACAGAAGACCACAGCCATAATAGCACTGCTTCAAGTATGTAGTGTTGTGTTCCTGATGGTGAGTAAGGTTCCCAGAGCTCCAACCCCCCTTAAAGGCCGGCAACGCGCTTGTGACTCCCCTGGTGTTGCGGGTGCCCATAGTGACGGTAATTGCTCAAGACCAGGCAATCCGTCTGCTCGTTTGCCGCCTATGTCATAAAAAAAGAGACGTTTTTTTACGTAATAACTTACACTAGAACCTCAGAAAGAACGTCCGAAGGTCACCCAAAGATCATATCAAGGATGTGATGTTACCATCTTCGGCCAGTGAGAGTTATTGACACTCGACATGATGTTGACACACCCCGTTCGCCCGGGCCTGTCAAAAACTGATCACACATATTATGCTATATTGACAATGTCGTAATCAAACTAACATGTCAAAATAACCTATAAACATTAACTCTTCATTGCAATTTCAACCTTATTACCAGATAATAAAGTCGACGTTCACTTGGAGTTCTGTAGAAGTATGCGCGTTTGGTTATTCCTTCGGCTGGTTTGTCGAGTTTCTAGTATTACGAAAAATGGCGATGTATGCTTGCGTACAGTCGCGTATAGTTTAGCTTTAACCTTTTACAGTCGCCATCAGATATATCTGAGCGGCTATGGTAGTCATAAATATCTGAACAACGCCTCTATTATATTTTTTTTTTATGGCAAACGAGCAGACGGATTGCCTGATGGTAAGCAACTACCGCCGCCCATGGACACTCGCAACACCAGAGGAGTCACAAGTATGTTGCCGGCCTTTAAGATCCCTATACGCTCTTTTCTTGAAGGTTTGGATGTCATATCGGTCCGGAAATACTGCACACGACAATTTATTCCAGAGTTTTGCTGTGCGAGGCAGGAAGTTTCTAGAAAAACGCACAGTTGAGGACTGCCAACCATCTAAGTGGTGATGATGGATGGTTGTCGTGTAGAGCGCTGGCGGAAGGAAGCAGCTGGGATTGACCCGAACAATTCCTCGGAGCACTCTCCGTAGTAGATGCGGTAGAAAATGCATTAAGGCTTTAAAGTCCGATATTTTTAAATACCGTGGCTTCTCCCATGTATTTGTAGCCCTTTACTGCCCAGATTCCTATGAATAGTTATTTAATTTTACAGGACATCCCTACATAAATTGCCTGAGCCCCACAGTAAGCTCAAGAAGGCTTGTGTTGTGACTCAGCCAACGATTATCCAATAAGACTTGACGACCGGTCTGGCCTAGTGGGTAGTGACCCTGCCTATGAAGCCGATGGTCCTGAGCTGAAATCCCAGTCAGGGCATTTATTTGTGTGATGAGCACAGACATTTGTTCCTGAGTCATGGGTGTTGTCTATGTATTTAAGTATTTATATGTATCTATCTATTATATATCGTCGTCTACCTACAACACAAGCCTTACTGAGCTTACCGTAGGACTAGGTCGATTTGTGTAAGTTTGTCCCGAAATAATTATTTTATTTTTATAGACTTTCGGTAACAAAAAAGGAAAGTACAATACAAACTTTATGAGACATTTTGGGAAATATGGTAGATCTTACTAAGTATCATTTATTCTATCAGTCTACCGCTTTTAATCAAAATCGAAGACGTGATCCAAATGTACAAACTTTTTGAGAAATGCTCATTTATTATTATATAAGACATGATTATACGCTGCCTACGCATGTAAAGTCAATCTTTACTAGCATGAATAGCAAAAAAAAAGTCTCCGTCTGACGTAGTAAGTCAATAGATACGAATCTATTGACACTTGTGCGCGCGAGTGTTGGGTTTTTGTGTGAAGAAATCAAGAGTTGCACGCAGCCCGTACTGCGCATGCGTTAAACTACAGTGCGCATGTTTTTTTTTTTATGACATAGGCGGCAAACGAGCAGACGGATTGCCTGGTGGTATAAGCAATTACCGTCGCCCATGGGCACTCGCAACACCAGGAGAGTCACAAGCGCGTTGCCGGCCTTTAAGGAGGGTTGGAGCTCTGAGAACCTTACTCACCATCAGGAACACAACACTACATACCTGAAAGGTAGCAGTGCTATTATGGCTGTAGTCTTCTGTAAAGAGGAGGTACTTCCCCATTTGGGCTGCCCCAGATTCAAGCGTAATGGTCATCGCTGTGCCCTACCTCTCATTGTTGGACGTAGTTTAAGGGCATACCCGGGTCCAAATATATAATAATATGTGTCCTGATCTAGGAAAAGGGACCTTATTGTCGATGGCACTTACGTCCAATCACGTTGCGTTTGTATTGTATCGTCTTGAACAACGACATAAGCGCCATAGACAATAAGGTCCCTTTTCGTAGATAATGTCACGTATAGTTTTCCTAAGGGCCCAGACGGGCCTTTTGATGAAATATGTGGCTACAACATTATACTGATAATTAAGGAATGGAATTTGTCTGTATATTCCCGGAAGGTATAATTGTATCTTTTCAAGGCAAGAGTGAATAGGCTGTTACTGAACCAGCGTGCTACACCCTCGACTTCGTCGACACTTACCATGAGGCGCGACTGAGGTCAAACGCTGGTCAGTTTTGTATAAAAAAAACGGAGATAAAGTATTTTTTTTAATGACAAAGGTGGCAAACGAGCAGACAACGCGCTTGTGACTCCCCTAGTTTTGCGGGTGCCCATGGGCGACGGTAATTGCTTACTATCTTTGTCATAAAAAAAAATCTAACCATTCATATAAATAATTAGTTATCGACGCACATGCATCAGTCGAACAAATTTCAATAATTGCGAAGAATTGCCAAATATCCTGTTTAAAAAGGGATTAAAAGATTTGCATTCTCTAGGCGCTTATGATCTTTTTAAAAGTTTACCGGCATTACTTATGAATATCGTCATTAGTCTGAATAAGTGTTAGGAATGAGCGGACGATAAGAGCGGAGCGGGCGGCGGAGCGGAGGGCGGAGCGGGGGGCGGAGCGGGCGGCGGAGCGGGTAGAGTGGAGTTGAGGATTCTACCAGCCTAAATAATAATAAATAAATATGTTTTCACCTCACTAGCTCGAAATTAACTGTTTTATTCTTTAAAAACAGATAGCAAAGTTGCATTTTATTCACAAGAGTGCAAAGTATATGCATACAAAATCTTTATTACTTATCGAGTGTGTTTTTGTGTGAGCTGGTTGGATGTTCTTTTATTTAATGTTTTTGAATGATAAATGATGGATGACAATAATTTTGAAAACATTTTTAATATTTTAGAGTAAATTTTTTCCTTGCGGCAGTGAGGTGAAAAATTGTGTGTTTCACTCAGAAGCAAAGTGTGTGCTCTCTCGTGCTTTGAAACCCTCCCAATGCTTAAGATTCCACTCTTTGAACCACTCGCTATGCTCGTAGTTCAATTTTGGATTCTTTCGCTAGCTCGGGTCTCAAAATAGCACGAGAAGGTAAACACTAACTTTGCCCACTTGTATAATAAATAACTATTTATCCAATAGCCCAGTGGCTAATCCCTCCTTGCCACCCAATAGCCTAGTATATTCTAGATTCCATTAAAACTCAATAGTCCTTAACCATGGCGGGTGCTGTCTCTGTGTGCGTCCCATGACATATATCCATACTAACATTATAAATGCGAAAGTAACTCTGTCTGTCTGTTACCTCTTCACGCTTAAACCACTGAACCAATTGGGATGAAATTTGGCATGGCAGTTTGTGCTCCCAGAAAGGACATAGGATAATTTTTATCCCGCAACCATACAGACGCGCATGGCTGGCCGACGAAGTCGGGGGAAAAGCTAGTCTATACTAATATTATAAAGGCGAAAGTTTGTGAGATGTTTGTTACTTCTTCACGTCTAAACGTCTGGAGCGATTTTAATAAAATTTGGTATGGAGTTAGCTCACACCCTGGATTAACACATAGGCTACGTTTTATCACTAATAAACCGCGGGTAACACCGCGGGGCATAGCTAGTTAGTTATAAATACCATTTTTAATGAACATTTCGGCTTTGTCTAAAGTCACCTTGTATATTTTTAACGCTATCTTTATTTCAAGTTTTTAAATAGATTACTAAACACTTATTTATAAAATGAATACTTTAGTAATAAAATTATAGAAACCAATAATTTGCATAGCAATATAGATAAAATAAATACTAGATAGTAGATCACCTTCGCGGGATGTCCTTAAATATAACCTTAATTGTGTCCTTAGTTATCTAGATAGACTACTTTTTATTATCTATTAATACACAAAATTACAAAAAATATTTTTAAATTTTTTTTTTTTTGTACACTACGTATTGCATCAACGTTGCAAAAATAAGTTCTTCGAATATTAAAAAAAAGAGAAAATATATTTGTAAGCGTAAGAGCGTGCGACCTGCAATTCAGAGGTCGCGGGTTCAAACCGGCCTCATGCCAAGCGTGGCGATGGCAACAGCCCCCAAGATGATACAAGTTATGGCTGAAATGATGATGATTAATATCTAACCGAGCAAAGCCTTTTTTTTAAGATTAAAAAATAAAGATCGATTTTGCCTACGTTTCATTAATTATTTCAGTAATCTCGTAAATAAATGTACTCGTTGTGACTCATGAATTTATGTTTCGTACCATCAACAATAACAACGAAAAATTTTTCATATTTACGCCTAACATTGTTTACAAGACTTAAATTCCTATTACGTATGAGAGATTAAAAAAAAGTTTGAATGCCATTATTATTAAATCTAAAATCGAAGCCATGGTTCCTAAGAACAGATTTCGCTATCTCTTATCGTTTCTGACTTCTCCCTACTGACGCATTTGGAATGATCACCCTGTATATTAAGGTTTGTAATATCAGAAAATTGTTTGACTACTTGCTGTGTGATGCCGGCTGACTAGAATAGCACCACTCCATCTCCTCCCGCGGGTGTCGTAAAAGGCGACAAAGGGAAAAATCCTACGGACGGGCAGCAGCGTCCGTCGCAATCCAATCTACAGCTACTGCGGTCGCCAACCCGCCTGCCAAGCGTGGCGACTATGGCAATTACCCCCCAAGATGATATTAAGTCATATTTGTGGGAGGCCTATGTCCAGCAGTGGACTGCATACGGCTGAAATGTGTGTGTGTGTGTTTGACTACATTTAGAAAGAGATGTTTTATAGAGTTAGAAGAAAAAGTGTGTGCTCAATACTTTTTTTGTTCCTATTTCTGTTCGAGGTACAGTACCCTTACCATGAGTTGTGACATTGACGTTTTCGATAACAAGTATCGAGTTTACTATCTGTGCATCTCGCTTGTACTATTTTAGTGCGAACGAGATGCACAGATAGTAAACTCGATACTCGTTATCGAAAACGTCAATGTCACAACTCATGGTAAGGGTACAGATAATGATTTTCTTGTTAGACATGCAGTTAAGAGCAGCGGATGTGGCAGCGAAGGGCCTTTCTCTTATTTCAATAAATAACAGTATTCATTCAACAACACGCGTCATGTATACGGCCTATCTACTGTGTGTAAGTCTAATACGGGCGAAGAATTAAATTAGACATAGGGTTTGTCAGTATAATCATTAACCAATAGGTTTTTTTTTATTTTTTATTTTTTTTTCATTTATTTACTAAAAGAAGTTAATACAAAAAACACATTTTAACAGCGGACAAAGCCGTACAGGTTTAACTGCCGCTGTATTCGCTCGTTAATTACAAACAATAATAACAACAATTACTACTAGTTATAATTGTATATTAATCTAGTAAGTAGTATTAATGTAGTTAAGAGGTAGTTATTAGGTACATTCAGCTTCAAAAACATGCATTCATTTTAGTACTTATGTCTGTGCGATAAGGCTCAGACTTGACTTTTATTAAACCTATTACACATTAAGTAATTAATTTTTGTTAAATTTCTGAGCAGTAATGTAATGCGAACATTACGCGATATAAGCTTTTGAAACTAACTGTCAACGAGTGTTTATCTCGAGTGTGTTGCATTACATTGCGGGGCGAATTTTTTTATATGGATAATATTTTAAATGTACTTCTAAGAAAGAGGTGTCTAAATATATTTCTTATGTCCTATTCTACCCTCCGTTAAGAGATTCGCCCGTATTAGACTTACACACTGTATATTACACTATTTAATATTATAAAGGCGAAAGTTTGTGTGTATGTTTGTTACTTCACGTCTAGGCTGGAGCGATTTCAATACAATTTGGTATGGAGTTAGCTGACACCCTGGATTAACACATAGGCTACGTTTTACTGCGGGAAAATGCTGGTAACACCGCGGGGCACAGTTAGTATCTCCATAAAGAAAGCTTGAACACTTTGTAATGTTATAATTGAAACTGTTGTGAACCATGTTACTACTTAGTTACAAATGGATATACTCAAGTATACTTATGTAATTATATCGATGACGAAAATTAAAAACAAGGTCTCCGACCAGTGTGTGTTGCCAGTGATGACTTATGGTGCTGAAACGTGATCGCTTACTATGGGCCTCATAAGAAGGCTCGAAGTCACCCAAAGGGCAATGGAGAGGGCTATGTTGGGAGTGTCCCTGCGTGATCGCATCAGGAATTATGTCATTCGCAGTAGAACCAAAGTTACCGATATAGGAGAGATTCCGGATCACCAAACCTAAGTGGCAGTGGGCGGTGGCGACCACGAACTGGAAGACACAGCGTTGGTAGGCCTCCCACAAGGTGGACCGACGACCTGGTGAAGGTCGCGGGATGCCGCTGGAAGTGGAAGGCGCAGGACCGGTCTTTTTGAGTAGACATAGGCCTCCCCCTATGTCCAGCAGTGGACGTCTTTCGGCTGACATGATGCTGATGATAATTATATAGGCGACATGTTTCGGGTAAGCTCAGGGCCCTATTTCACCAAACTGACAGGTGCGATACATGTCAGAATCATTATTTTAGGTGGAACAGGCGTCCCAGGGCTACTGAGGCCGCTTCCTGAACTTCATTCTTACCGCTGAACCAATTGGGATGAAGTTTGGTATGGAGAGAGTTTGAGCTACGAGAAAGGACATAGGATAATTTTTATCCAGCAACCATATCCAGTAACCATTTTTAGGTTCCCAGAGCTCCAACCCCCCTTAAAGGCCGGCAACGCGCTTGTGACTCCTCTAGTGTTGCGAGTGCCCATGGGCGATGGTAATTGCTTACCATCAGGCAATCCGTCTGCTTGTTTGCCGCCTATGTCATAAAATTATTAATAATAATAATTAATTATATTTTCCTAACTAGTGCGTAAAAAGTGCACTTTTCGCACGCTTCGTGCGTAAATTTCACTTTTTAAGGCACTTGCTATGAAAAATTAGGTTCGATACTCGTGTAAAAACTTCTTTAAGACTCGGGTGATTGTCACCCTCGTTTCACTCGGGCTCCAACGTTCACCCTCGTCGAAAAAAATTTTTTTTTCACTAGTATCGAAATGTACTATTACAGTTTTGCATCTTGTATTACAAAGTATCAATGTGCAAAAGTGTGAACATATTTTTGAGGTAGACTGAACTATGAAATCCATAAAGCCTCAAAACGTAGAGGTCAAATTTTCTAACGTAAAGCGGTACAAGTGATTTGGAAAATAATAAGAGATTAGCGTTTTTTTTTGTTTCGTGTCGGTATTCACAGTTTTAAGTGACGTATGCCACAGAGTACTTGGGAGGGCCCTCTTTTTTTTTAAACACTGTGGCAGTAAAAGTAAGAACAAATCAAATTAATTTTTATGAAATATTTTGATTTGGTTTAATTTTTAAGTAGTAAGTAGGTTTTTCTTAAGTATTATGTCATCTATTTCTACTTTTACTGTAACAGTAAATTGAAAATTGATGACATACTTTTGACGACCGGTCTGGCCTAGTGGGTAGTGACCCTGCTTATGAAGCCGGTGGTCCTGGGTTCGAATCTCATTAAGGGCATTTATTTGTGTGATGAGCATAGATATTTGTTCCTGAGTCATGGGTGTTTTATATATGTGTTTAAATATTTGTATATTATATATATCGGGCAGGGCCCATCTACCGAATGCACCCAGAGCGCTGGACGTATCTAGCAACTGACTGGGTCCCACAGGACGGGTCTCGAGGTAGAGGAAGACCAAAACGAAGATGGCGGGACGACCTTGACACATTTTTTAAAGAGTGGCGAGAGAGTGCAATGGATAGGACCAAATGGAGAGAAAGAGGGGAGGCCCAGCAGTGGGATACTCTTATAGGCTAATAAGGGGCTCAGTCAATTTGTGTAATGTCCTATAATATTTTTATTTACTTATATTTTTATTACTTTTTTTTATGATAGAGGTGGCAAACGAGCAGACGGATTGCCTGATGGTAACCAATTACCGTCGCCCGTGGGCACCCGCAACACCAGGGGAGTCAGAAGAGCGTTGCCGGCCTTTAAGGGGGGCTGGAGCTCTGGGAACCTTACTCACCACCAGGAACACAACACTACATACCTGAAAGGTAGCAGTGCTATTATGGCTGTGGTCTTCTGTAAGGAGGAGGTACTTCCCCAGTTGGGCTTCTCCAGACTCAAGCGTGATGGTACTTCGCTGTGCCCTACCTCTCATTGTTGCACGTAGTTTAAGGACATACCCACTAAAACTACGTGTTTTAATTTAGGTAGTTTTTTAATTATATCAAGTGACAATAACTTCATAAAATCGAAAACGTGTTTATAGATTTTTAAAAAAGAAAAAAAACATTCTCTTGCAGTAAAGACACCTTGTACATACCCAGTCAATTATAAGTTAAAAAAAAATTGACATTTATCAGTCTTGTTCTTTGTGACAGTTATTTTTTACTAGAACAGTTAACGGCTAATGATATAGTAGGTAATAAAGTTTAAACAATAATAATAAATCTTTTTGCCGCGTGCAAAATAGCTCTGTTAAATTACTGCAATGGCAAAAGACATTTAAGACTTATCTTATTTAGCAATCTCTTCCAGACGACCTTCATAACTGTTTCTGGTATCATTTTCTTTTATAATTTTTTTCAACAGCCATTTTATGTTAGTGAGAACAGTCACAACTGACATGTAAATTGCTGATTTAATTCTACACATTATTTATTTTATTTAATCTTTATTGCACATAACAATTGGACCCGGGTATGTCCTTAAACTACGTCCAACAATGAGAGGTAGGGCACAGCGTTGACCATCACGCTTGAATCTGGGGCAGCCCAACTGGGGAAGTACCTCCTCCTTACAGAAGACCACAGCCATAATAGCACTGCTACCTTTCAGGTATGTAGTGTTGTGTTCCTGATGGTGAGTAATGTTCCCAGAGCTCCAACCCCCCTTAAAGGCCGGCAACGCGCTTGTGACTCCCCTGGTGTTGCGAGTGCCCATGGGCGACGGTAATTGCTTAACACCAGGCAATCCGTCTGGTCGTTTGCCGCCTATGTCAAAGGTAGCAGTGCTATTATGGCTGTGGTCTTCTGTAAGGAGGAGGTACTTCCCCAGTTGGGCTGCCCCAGATTCAAGCGTGATGGTCATCGCTGTGCCCTACCTCTCATTGTTGGACGTAGTTTTAGGACATACCCGGGTCCAAAAAATTTTTGACCCAGTTCTATTTCGAGCGGTTTTTTAAAACACCGCCATGTCTGTTCTAAGCTGTTGTGAAATTGTAGGGCAACGCGCTAGAATTATGCAGGTAATTTGGGAAAATGGGAGGAGACTGGGGCCGGATGGACCACTTATAATAATTTTAGAGTAAATAGGAAAATTGACACTGACATTGATATTACGAAAATATTTTACCGTTGTAGATGCCGTTATTATTTCTAACGGTATTCAAATTTAACATCGTTAATCTTTCTTTTTTTTTATTGCATACGTTGCGTTTTGTCCTTCGTGCGAAATGTTTCGTAAAGCATAGTCTATTTTCAAGCACTAAAAGTGCTAAACCTAGATAGTTTATGAGACATAAAAATTCCAATTTTAGCATTAAAATAACTGCTTTTAAGCTTTGAGACTTCAGGAAATTAATATTATCTAACATTAAAAGACTCAATTTATATTATTAGTATAAATAAGTGATTTTTTAATTCATATGATTATGTATTATATATGTTATTGCTTAGTTTCTCAGCACATTGGTATGAACTGTAATGCTGAGATACATTGTTTTTCTAAATAAAATAAAAATAAAAAGTAACTAAAAATTCTTCTTAGTACTGGTAATGATTAAGCAAAGTAAATCTTAGACTGTTTATTATATATGTCATAGTCTAGTCAAAAAAAATTCATAATTCTGATTCGTTTGTACATTCGCCATCAGATCTATCGGAGCTGTGGAGGTGGTCACAAATATCTGAACATGCAATTTATCGCCTTGACAATAGAGGCGTTGTGCTCCTCGCTACAGAGCAAAATATGTCGAGAGCAAAATTAATATACATAGATAATTCGCTTATTTGATTGCAGTAACACACATTATCTAAAACAGTGGAACGTAGGAAACAATTAAACAGCACAGATAACACACCTCAAGTTAATAAAAAAAAAAAAAAACAATTTACCCCAGCCTCCCTAACGTAAGCGATTAAGGTCAAACCGCGACAAAAAATGGACAGAACGCTCTTGACTTTTAAAATTAGTGTCGTCTGACACTGCCTGAAATTAGGTTAACTTTGTCACATCACGCGACAGCGAAAGTGTTAAGGTTAATTGTACAGTCTGCGTCAAAAGAAACGTATGAATCGCACCAAAAATATCTGAGCCCTGAGGCTCTAGTGTAAGTTACTTTTGACGTACAAAAAATGTCTCAAACGCGTAAGTGATCATGTTTTATTTTTTATTTATTTTTTGGTATTTAATGTTAATGTTATGGTAACTCTAATGCGATGGTAATGATATTACTTTAAAAACTTCCACTCAGGGCTCTTTGACGTCAAAGAAACTTACACTATCACTATCTCCTGTGTATTTTTTTTAAATAAAGCATTTATCAATAAAATAATAAAAAAATTACGTCAGGGAAAAAATACTATCCACGTAACGCCCACCATACTAATATATGTAATATCAACCAACCTTACTATGCATAGTAAAACTAGTGAAACAAAAGAAATTCTACCCTATTTACTTTTATAAAAGATTTCAACTCGATTGAAAGGGAGTGTACATTGTAATGTACACTGGGCGTTACGAGGCTATACCAGATCCATGACCATATTTTGATATTTCTTTGGTGAATATAGTTGTTCATAGTTAACGCATTTCCAAGATATAGGCAATAGAAATAAAAAAAAAATAAAAAAAAAATGCACAAATTGCTTGAAACTTACACTGTCATAAGTTTTTCCTAAAAGAGATTTATTAATTTTAAATGGCTGATGTAACATGAAATGTTGCCAAATAATATACATCATCATACATACATTTCAGCCGTATATAGTCCACTGCTGGACATAGGCCTCCCACACATATGACTTGTATCATCTTGGGGGGTAGTTGCCATAGTCGCCACGCTTGACAGGCGGGTTGGCGACCGCAGTTGCTGTAGATTGGGTTTTGACGGACGCTGCTGCCCGTCCGTAAGATTTTTCCCTTTGCCGCCTCTTACGACACCCGCGGGAGGAGATGGGGTGGTGCTATTCTAGTCAGCCGGCATCACACGGCACAAATAATATAAGTTTGTAAAACTAGTAGTTCGCAATCGTCATTGAGTCAAAGAGATGCTCGAAATATACAAACTTCGATGTTCGCCAGATAACCAGAGGCATCGCTTACCTGTACACAAAAGGGCCGACTTCCACCAGCTTGGGTTTCTCCCCATTCTCAAGGAAGCCGCTGGGATTAGTGACGTTGAAGATGTAGACCTTGGTCAGCCTCACCACACCTGGCTTCTGCCAGTAGCTGTAGCTCAGCGAACCGTTCCATAGCTTCAGTTCCTGATGCAGACATACATACACAGGTTAAAGGCAACAACACCGTAGTAGGATTTTTTTATGATATAGGAGGCAAACGAGCAGACGGATTGCCTGATGGTAAGCAACTACCGCCGCCCATGGACACTCGCAACACCAGAGGAGTCACAAGTACGTTGCTGATCTTTAAGATCTCTATACGCTCTTTTCTTTAAGGTTTGGATGTCATATCGGTCCGGAAATACTGCACACGACAATTTATTCCAAAGTTTTTCTTTGCGAGGCAGGAAATTTCTAGAAAAACGCACAGTTGAGGACTGCCAATTATCTAAGTAGGTAAAAAAACTTGTAGACAAATTAAAACACTTGATGTACATAAAATACCATAATTTTGCTACGGCTCATAGGAGTCTGGGGTTCGCTTGGCAACTCTAAGAAGCGTAGGCACTAGTTTTACGAGTTTTAGAGGCATTAGACGTTACACCGGCCCGCGTCCGAGCCGAGGCCTCCGTCGCTACATTTTGTATGTAATGAATCACGTGACCACCGAGCCGTCAGAGTCACTCGGTCCGGGCACGGGCCGGTCGTGCGACGGCCGTTACAGCTATGCAAAAAGTAAAAAGGCTCTACTCGGCCCGGTGATGGGAAGGCTACGTGATGTCCACGCGATATCGACGGGCGTGTGGTGATAGTCTACTCGCAACAAATGATTGGATGGAACGACGTGTTAATATCAATATCCGACTGTCAGACAGCTAGGGCCCGGGCCGCCCCGGAGAGTGCCCGGTGGGTCAACGGAAGGCTCTTGCTCGGAAGGGCGACGTGTAGGATGGACGACGGACTCTCTTTACATAGCTGTAACGGCCGTCGCACGACCGGCCCGTGCCCGGACCGAGTGGCTCCGACAGCTCGGTGGTCACGTGATTCATTCCATACATAATGTCGCGACTGTAGCCTCGGCTCGGACACGGGCCGGTGTAACGAGAGTCTACCTTATACTACTTTGAAAAAAGTTAGTAACTTATTCTGGCAATCAAAAGAAAAATGACTTAACTATGTATGGGATGAGTACAGTTACTTCGTTTCAATTTGGAGTATCTGTGTCAACGAGATTTTTTCAAAGTAGCTACGATATTACAGTTTATCTTAAGTATTGTTCATTGATGATATATTTAAGTACATAAATAACTAGTACACTCACCCGAAAAATAATGTAGTCCAACCACGGCACGAAAGATAAGATAATTCCGAGTACGACTGTACATATGCTGAACAATATCACTGCGAGGCGTCCTGAAACAAGAAACAAGCATAAATTAAATAAATCAGTAAAAGTAAAAATATATAAATATTTCGAGACAATCTTACAATTTACACAAATCGACCTAGTCCTACGGTAAGCTCAGTAAGGCTTGTATTGTAGGTACTAGACGACGATATATATAGTAGATAGATACATATACTTAAATACATAGAAAACACCAATGACTGAGTAACAAATATCTGTGCTCATCACACAAATTGCCCTGACTGGGATTTGAACCCAAGACCATAGGCTTCATAGGCAGGGTCACTACCCACTAGGCCATACCTGTCGTCAAATATTTGGATAATATTTATTTGTTTATATACCCACCATCGACCTCGTCGACACTTACCATCAGGTGTGACTGAAGTCAAACGCTGGTCAAACTTGTATAAAAAATAATAATAAGAAACAGTGTGAAAGAGGCTTTGGCATCCCTGTTGATTGAAACTACAGGTGACCAGAAGGCTGGCCTATATTTTGCTCAACGAATAAGTATTTCCATCCAACGAGGCAATGCGGCCAGCCTTCTGGGCACTTTGTCCATTGGCAGCGATTTGGGGGATATTTTTTATTTGTAATTTTAGTTTATCCTTCATAATATTATTGTAATTGTGTTTTTTTTTAATGTATTATATGCTTAATAAACATTATTCCTACTAAAAAAAGGAGAGTGTTCAATTTAAAATGTTTTAATTTGTCCTTATTTGTAACCACGGACATAATCATATAATCTAGTCATAATTGGCTTATAAGGCGAATTCCTAGGTCAATCTAGTTCTAGGTCTAGGTAATATGACAACTAGGTAATTACGGTCATTATGGTAAAGAACTCAGTAAACAATGCCTGGTTTTTCCTCTTAGGTATTTTACTAGACTAGAAAGAGCGCTGGTAGCCTAGTGGTAAGAGCGTTCGACTAGCAATCCGGACGTCGCAAGTTCGAACCCCGGCTGTACCAATGAGTTATTCGGGACTTAGGCACTGGTCCCACCGCGAGCTAGTAGCTATGAGCTATCAGCTATTTCAAGGGACAAAATAGTCGATCCCGTGTAAATAAAGACATATATGTCATAGCCGGGCGATCGTAGTTCATCGCCGGGCGATGAGATATAAATATTTCTCTCTTTTATTTACACGGGAGCGATTATCTTTTGTCCCTGCAGTGGGACCAATGCCTTATTTATGAACATTTCCTCGCGACGTTGACCAGCCATGCCCGTCTTTAAAGTATGGTTGCGGGATATAAATTATCCTATGTCCTTTCGCGTAGCTCATACTCCTCCATACCAAATTTCATCCCAATTGGTTCAGCGGTTTAAGCGTGAAAAGGTTACTTTCGCATTTATAATATTAGTATGGATACCAATCGCTTTTCGGTGAAGGAAACCGGACTAATCCCAATAACGCCTAGTTTACCCTCTGGGTTGGAAGTTCAGTTGGCAGTCGCTTTCGTGAAGTTAGTGCCTACGACAAATCCTGGGATTAGTTGCCTAGCGGACCCCAGGCTCCCATGAGCCGTGGCAATTGGCGGTAAAACGCGAGGATGGATATAAGTATATTACTAGACTAGACAAACCGTTGTCCGTTCGGAGGCTATTGCATTTGTTCTGCTTTAAGCGGACCCTATACTCTTCTTCATCATCATCATTACACCCGTAAATATTTCACTCGACTTAGGCCTCCCTATAATATCTTGTATCATACTGTTTTGAAAAAGTAAGTCCCACCTTGCCTCTCATAAAAGTGAAAATGCTTCTCTGGTCAGTGTGGTTAGAACCAGTATAGTTTTTATTTTTCTGAGGCTCTAGTGTAAGTTACTTTTGACGTAAATAAACGTTTTCCTAACTAGTGCGTAAAAAGTGCGCTACGCGTGCGTAAATTTCACTTTTTAAGGCACTTGCTATGAAAAATTAGGTTCGATACACGTGTAAAAACTTCTTTAAGACTCGGGTGATTGTCACCCTCGTTTCACTCGGGCTCCAACGTCGACCCTCGTCGAAAAAAATTTTTTTTTCACTAGTATCGAAATGTACTATTACGAACGCGTAAGTGATAATACTAATGTTATTTATATGGGAAACGCCAACGCGTTCGTGACGTGAAGTTACGTTAAAAACTTACACTCAGGGCTCTGATTTACGTTTATACTCGACGTGTGAAAGTGCCTTTGTGGCCTACTTACTGGATAAACGTTTGAGTTTGATGGGGGTAGTTGCTATAGTTACACAGGTTATTCTTAACTAACCACGCACATAATAGACCCTACTTTTATGGTAGGGCGTGTGCACATTAGCGTTTTCCCGGCGATCCCATACAAATATGGACGCCAATGCAATTTAATATGGGAAAGCCGAGAAAACGGAAGACAGAAGGCTAGTATGCAGACCCTTATAGTCAAGGTGTTGCGTATATCAGGGCTTGCCAAACTATTTTCTTGATGCGACGTCATTGAGCATCCTCAATTTTTTTACGACGCCCCCCTCCAGCCTAAAACTAACTACCACAGAGGAGTACCTAGAGGAGGGTTCCAGTGGTTTGCTTTCCTCTCGACCCCATGACCCGGACCCGGGTATGTCCTTAAACTACGTCCAACAATGAGAGGTAGGGCACAGCGAAGTACCATCACGCTTGAATCTAGAGCAGCCCAACTGGGGAAGTACCTCCTCCTTACAGAAGACCACAGCCATAATAGCACTGCTACCTTTCAGGTATGTAGTGTTGTGTTCCTGATGGTGATTAACGTTCCCAGAGCTCCAACCCACTTATAGGTCGGCAACGCGCTTGTGACTCCCTTGGTGTTGCGAGTGCCCATGGGCGACGGTAATTGCTTACCATCAGGCAATCCGTCTGCTCGTTTGCCACCTTTGTCATAAAAAAAAAAATGAAAGTTACGGACATTATACGTGCTCCGACAAGCATTTAAGTAGGTACTTTTTTTTGTCGATCTTCGCTAGCGTAGGTACTCTATGCATTATGCATTCGTTATGGATTACTAGAAGTGCAATGCATCGTCGGAAACAATAATGTCTGCATCTCACTCGGTTATTAAGATTTGAAAGACCTTGCAGTTAGCCGCGGTTTAATTTTAAGGCGAAAGCGGAGAAAAAAACTTTATTTTTTTGTAGGGTAGGCGACGCGCGTGTGAATCCTCTGGAGTTACGAGCGTCGATAGGCTACGGTAACTGCTTAGCAGCGGGCGGTATGCTTGTTTGCCACCGTCGTTGTATAAAAAAACCGGTACCGCGGCGTACCGGATGGAGTCACTCCGACGACGACAGTCGGGCTTAGCTGAGTTTCTTGCTGGAGTCATCTCAGCGGGTTAGGGTTAACGAACCAGCAACAAAACTCTCATTGATATTTAAATCGAAAGAAGAATAGAAAAATTTGACTCGCAGCGAGACGCGAACCCACAACCACTGGATCACTAGCCCAGTGCACTACCAATTGTGCTATGCGAGTACCGTTTGGACTTGTCAAATTTTTCTACTTCATCCTTCCTGGTATACGTCATTACGGGTGACGTGTAGCGACATCTACCCAAAGAGTATTGAACTCTTTAGGGAAGTCTTCTATTTTTATTTCGATTTAAATATCTATAATATGCTAGGAGACGATTCTGCTTAATATAAAAACAAAACTCTCATTAGCTCGACGCCATTACACACCACTCAGATTCGGTTGACACCACAGTGGTCATGGTACTTTTTTCTATGGCAAAGGTGGTAAACGAGCAGACGGATTGCTTGATGGTAAGCAATTACCGTCGCCCATGGGCACCCGCAACACCACAGGTCAAAAGCGCGTTGCCGGCCTTTAAGGGAAGTTGGAGCTCTGGGAACCTTACTCACCATCAGGAACACAACACTACATACCTGAAAGGTAGCAGTGCTATTATGGCTGTGGTCTTCTGTAAGGAAGAGGTACTTCCCCATTTGGGCTGCCCCAGAATCAGACGTGATAGTATTTCAATTATTTATATAAATGTTAAAGTAAATAAGATAAATATGAAAATGTTCCATTAGCTCGATACCATTACACACTCAAATTCGGTAGAGACCGCCTCAACCAATCTCGCTGGAAGCTTAAATTCAGTAGGAGTATTCCAGTACAAGTCAAGTCTGGTGCGGAAGGGTCCTGGATTTTCCCCAGGCTACCTTCCCCCACACAGTCCGATCGCTTTACTGTGCCGAACGGTTTATAGAGCCATCAGGTAAAATAAAAGTTGAAATATCGAAACCTCGACAAAATAAACCGTACATGGTAACTATCCCTTTTTAAGAAATTGTTGTAATGTCACCAACCATGATTAATATAAATCGCAATCTATACTGAAAATTCATCTTTACACCAATACAGTTATTATTAAAGCTTTATTAGTTCCACAGTCAGGTAAGTTTTATTTTATAAATATGTCTTTTCCGTACACAGAACAATGGTGCTCCGGACATTTGGGAGGCGTACGCGGAGCCAGATCGAGCCAACGCGCAGAGGCCCTTTCGAAAAATTTTATGAAATGTAAGGGGTACACTAAGCGGATGTTGCCCCTGTCCGTATCATGGGACGCGCACAGACAGCACCCGCCATGATGTAAGGACTATTGAGTTATAATGGAATCTAGAATGTACTAGGCTATTGGGTGGAAAGGATGGACTAGCTACTGGGTTATTGGATAAAAAACCGGACGTCTGCCTAATAAAATGGTATTCAATTTTATTTCCGGCAGACGGTGACCCGCTCTATGCGAGATGGGCCCCCACAAAAAGCGACATCAAAGATGGCTCAAGGGCAATATTATTATTTATTTGGGCTGGCTGTGGATCCCATTTGCTGGGTGAAAGCCTCCTCACTCTTTCTCCACTCATCCCTATCTTGGGCTTTTTGGAGACAGTTTTTTCCTGCGATGGAGGAGATGTCATATATCCACTTCTTTTGAGGCCTTCCTGGGTCTCCGTCCTACAGGTCCGGTCCATTTTGTGGCTTCTAGGGTCCATCTTTTGTCCCCATATCTGGACACATGACCTGCCCATTGCCCAACACCAATACAATATGTTTATGATATTGTTTTGGACCCGGGTATGTCCTTAAACTACGTCCAACAATGAGAGGTAGGGCACAGCGATGACCATCACACTTGAGTCTGGAGAAGCCCAACTGGGGAAGTACCTCCTCCTTACAGAAGACCACAGCCATAACAGCACTACTACCTTTCAGGTATGTAGTGTTGTGTTCCTGGTGGTGAGTAAGGTTCCCAGAGCTCCAACCCCCCTTAAAGGCCGGCAACGCGCTTGTGACTCCTCTGGTGTTGCGGGTGCCCATGAGCGGTGGTAATTGCTTACCATCAGGCAATCCGTCTGCTCGTTTGCCACCTTTGTAATAAAAAAAAAAATTATAAACTTGAATCATGTCATAAAAAATGTTATTATCTTTACGATCGAATTAATTCGATTACGCATCGGCACCCATCTTTCCTTTATAATTTTATTATCGTATTAAGGTTGACTCTGGTATCTTCATCATCATCATCATGTCAGCCGAAAGACGTCCACTGCTGGACACCCCCAGAACGACCCAAGAAGACCGATCCTGCGCCTTCCACATCAGGCGGTATCCCGGTATATGCTATAATCGCCACGCTTGGCGGGTTGGCGATCGCAGTGCTTCCACCGCACTCTAGGGATGCTGCTTCCCATCCCCCGGTGGTCTTGGCCGTAGTTTTAGGACATACCCGGGTCAAATACATAAATTTGTTTAAGTGCTTAAACACAATGGATGCTAAAATACGCAAATATGTTTTTTTTTTTTTTTTTTTATGACATAGGCGGCAAACGAGCAGACGGATTGCCTGGTGGTAAGCAATTACCGTCGCCCATGGGCACCACTTACACTAACACCAGAGGAGTCTAACACCAGAGGAGTCACAAGCGTGTTGCCGGCCTTTAAGGGGGGTTGGAGCTCTGGGAACCTTACTCACCATCAGGAACACAACACTGCATACCTGAAAGGTAGCAGTGCTATTATGGCTGTGGTCTTCTGTAAGGAGGAGGTACTTCCCCAGTTGGGCTGCCCCCGATTCAAGCGTGATGGTCTTCGCTGTGCCCTACCTCTCATTGTTGGACGTAGTTTAAGGACATACCCGGGTCCAAAATATGTTTAATAAGTGTGCGCTAATCGCCTAACAAATTATTAAATAGCTGAATAGCAAAACAATACATAATAACAAAATATATCTATGATTATTACTCATGTATTATTGACTTAAGTCACGAGTATATAGCTAAATAAATACCTATCACAGAAATTCTCATATAAATTGACTTAGCCCCACGGTAAGCTCAAGAACGCTTGTGTTGCGATTCAACAATATCTAAATACATATTTTTTTAATACAACGACGCGACGGTGGCAAACAAGCATAGAGGATTCACATGCGCGTTGCCTACCTTTTAATAATAATAGTCCTTACACCATGGCGGGTGCTGTCTCTGTGCGCGTCCCATGATACGGACAGGGGCAACATCCGCTTAGTGTACCCCTTACATTTCATTAAATTGTCGAAAGGGCCTCTGCGCGTTGGCTCGATTCTGCTCCGCGTACGCCTCCCAAATGTCCGGAACACCATTGTTCCGTGCACGGAAGAGACATACAAATAAATAATAATAATATTTCGGGACAATCTTACACAAATCGACCTAACCCTACGTAAGCTCAGTAAGGCTTGTGTTGTAGGTACTAGACGACGATATATAAAATAGATAGATACAAATACATAGAAAACAGCCATGACTCAGGAACATGAATCTGTGCTCATCACACAAATAAATGCCCCGACTGGGAATCGAGCCCAGCACCATCGGCTTCATAGGCAGGGTCACTACCTATTAGGCCAGACCGGTCGTCAACTTTAAGAACCTATACACTCCTTTTTTGAAGAACCCCATACTGGAGTCCCTTCGGAAAAACTTGGCAGGAAGTTCATTCCACAGCCGGAGCGTTCGCGGGAGGAAATTCCTCTTAAACGTCTTAGTGCGCGACCCTTTAGGCTCCAGGGTGTGAGGATGAATGCACTGCTGACGGCGAGCGGTGCGGTGGTAGAGAGCAGTTGGCATCATGTCGAACAGTTCTTCAGAGCACAACCCATACATAGAAAACGCCCATGACTCAGGAACAAATATCTGCTAAGCATACATATGAATGCTGTTGTGTTTTAATACCAAATAGGTTTTATATGTTTTATAATTGTTGGTCTATGGTCTGTAGTAGTTCACTATTTGAATTTGAAATATATGTCAGTCGTGGCTCATGATCTGTGCGTTTCCCTTGTACATTAGAAATGCCCTGACTGGGATGGGAATCCAAGACCAGACTTCAGGCGAGGTCTCTAACCATTTATGCTCGCGGTGAAATGCTCTGAGTGGTTTCAAGGGGAAATCACTCAGGCACGGTGACGACAGCATTCCAGTGTATTAATTGTATAAAAGCGGGTAACTCACGTTTTATCAAACCGGAATGGCTCATGATTATGCTCCTCGTTACGGAGTGAAACATGTCGAGCAATATTCGACTTATAAAACGTGAGTTACCCGCTTTTATACTAATTAATGTTTCAATCTCACGTGTTTAATATTCCAGTGTATTAGCGGGTAGGCCGGTGCAGTTCATCTGAGTCCTACATAACTAATACGTTGTAACTGTCCATACCTCTGGAGTCTCTTGTTACGTATTGGTGCGTAACGCATTTCACTGGGTACAAAATAGGGTCTTTCATTTAACCACTAGGCCAGTTTGGTCTCCACCCGGTCAAAGGTTTTTATTTGGACTTGGGCTTTGTCTCTCTGCTTGAGAGTGTCAAAAGTGGCCCCTGGTGCCGATTTTTGACAGTCATTGCACTCGAATTCTTTTTTTTTTATGACAATGGTGGCAAACGAGCAGACGGATTACCTGATGGTAAGCAATTACCGTCGCCCATGGGCACTCGCAACACCAAGGGAGTCACAAGCGCGTTGCCGACCTATAAGTAGGTTGGAGCTCTGGGAACCTTATTCACCATCAGGAACACAACACTACATACCTGAAAGGTAGCAGTGCTATTATGGCTGTGGTCTGTAAGGAGGTACTTCCCCAGTTGGGCTTCTCCAGATTCAAGCGTGATGGTACTTCGCTGTGCCCTACCTCTCATTGTTGGACGTAGTTTAAGGACATACCCGGGTCCAAAGTTATTTTTGCAAATGTAGTTAGTATACGATACCCACGATTTTATTTTAATACAATCTGACCAATGTTTGTCCTCAGTCGCACCTGATGGTAAGTGTCGACGAGGTCGAGGGTGTAGCACGCTGGTTCAGTAACAGTCTATTCACTCTTGCCTTGAAATGGGTATATTTTGGGTATATGTAATTGATCGCTCAAGTTCGAACCTTGGACCGCCGCCGACCAAACCGCGGTAATCAGCCGCTTCCTCTGAATGATGATTGTTCCGTTTCCGACGGCATACTTATACACGCTATTAGAACGCATCATCATCATCATCCTAGCCTTTAACCTGGGGTCTGCTCGGACACCCAATCTCAATATTCTACGAAAACATTTTTTATAGAAAAACAATCTTCTTCTGTCGGTTCCGAGAGAAAACTTGGTTATAATTGTCGGAACGCTAGATAGCTGATGTAGTGTGCTTGATATCGCTCTCCGTAGCGGTCTAAAGGGGAGGTCTATGACCATAATCAAGTAACTGATAGTCTTATCCTTTTCCCTGAATGAAGTCTTTTGTAGTGTCGAAAGTCCGTTAGTGCACACATATTTTTGCCTCCATGTCCGTATCGTTTTTTTGACTTCCAATTATGATTATTCCGATACCGAAGGCATACTTATACACCCTATTGGAACGCATCATCATCATCATCCTAGCGTTTTACCTGGGGTCCGCACGGACACCTAATATCAATCGATGCAGAGACAATTTTGTATGAAAGGGCCTGTCAATTCAGAGGTTTTAGAGCTGTGGAGACGCTGGGAGTCGGTGGCTCTAGTGTGCTCGACATCGCTCTCTGAAGCGGTCTAAAGGGGAGGTCTATGACAAGTAGTGATCCGTAACTGATAGTCTTATCGTTTTCGCATTGTTTTTGTTGACTTTCAATGTTTGGCTAGTGATAAAAACTGACATTTGCGAAGTACCATCACGCTCGAGTCTGGAGAAGCCCAACTGGGGAAGTACCTCCTCCTTACAGAAGACCACAGCCATAATAGCACTGCTACCTTTCAGGTATGTAGTGTTGTGTTCCTGATGGTGAGTAAGGTTCCCAGAGCTCCAACCCCCCTTAAAGGTCGGCAACGCGCTTGTGACTCCCCTGGTGTTGCGGGTGCCCATGGGCGACGGTAATTGCTTACCATCAGGCAATCCGTCTGCTCGTTTGCCACCTTATATCATAAAAAAAAAAAAAACATGATAATAAAAAAATAGTACATCATATCATATATATACGGCCGAGCCAGCGTGCGATCAAGGCCGGATAGTGATACGAGGCCGGGAATCCGTTTTAACGACGAGGCATGTATAGTGCTTAAAACGCTCAAACATACAATGAAAAGAAATGCTCCTAAAAATGAAATTTGCTAAATGACAACTAACAATGAAATCGAAATGTATTAACAATTAACATCAGCTGTTTGCTATGACACCCGCCATCTTTGCCTCTGTATGGATAATCCTTGAAAAAAAAGTTACTTTGCAGGCCTGCAAAGTTATATGAAATTCCAAGCGCCCAAAAAAACCATACTTCCGAGTCTATTATAAGGAATGTAAAGACAATATTTCATTGCATGTTTGAGAAAAAATATAATATGTATATCCGGATATATAATATGAATACTGTTACTATCCGGAAACAGCGCAACTTGATTTTTCCATTCGAGTAAATTAAGTACTTTTTAAATTTTTGACAATTTATCCCCTCAAACATTCTTCTTTTAAAATATGGCTTCCATCAATATATCAATCCATTATTTCGCCAATGTCAAGTAAAATAAGTCACCGACATAGCCCACCGGGTTAGCAAGCTGAAGTGGCAATGGGCAGGCCACATTGCACGCAGACATGGCCTATGAGGTCGAAAAGTGCTCGAGTGGAGACCACGGACTAGGAAGCGCAGCGTAGGACGTCCACTCACAAGATGAACAGACGACCTCATTAAGGTCGCCGGAAGACGCTGGATGCAGGTCGCTTCCAACCGGTACATGTGGTGGTTCACGGGGGAGGCCTATGTTCAGCAGCGGACGTGTTATGGCTGAGATGGTGATGATGAAGTAAAATAACAAATAAGTAAAATAACATATCAAGTTTGCTCCTAGAGCATGACGTTGTTCGGTAGTAGGCCTTGCGTTCTGTAAAGTGGTAGCTGGACTTTACAGAAAGCCAAGAGGCGGCCGCGACCCCGGGACTGCCGGCGGTGACCAAATAGGGGTGAAACGCGTTTTGAGTTCAATTCTTTATTAGCTGCACATTACTGCGTTGTATCACTGAATAAACTATCGATAATACATACATCTGCCGTGTGATGCCGGCTGACTAGAATAGCACCACCCCATCTCCTCCCGCGGGTGTCGTAAGAGGCGACAAAGGGAAAAATCCTGCGGCAGCAGCGTCCGTCGAAACCCAATCTGCAGCTAACCCGCTCTGCCAAGCGTGGAGACTATAGCAACTACCCCAAAGAGATTCAAGTCATATTTGTGGGAGGCCTATGTCCAGCAGTGGACTGCAGACGGCTGAACTGTATGTATGTATTACATACATACTAAACATTTTAAGGCTCAACTGGAACTGTCCTCAACTGTGCGTTTTTCTAGAAACTTCCTGCCTCGCACAGCATAACTCTGGAATAAATTGTCGTGTGCAGTATTTCCGGACCGATATGACATCCAAACCTTCAAGAAAAGAGCGTATAGGGATCTTAAAGGCCGGCAACGTACTTGTGACTCCTCTGGTGTTGCGAGTGTCCATGGGCGGTAGTTGCTTACCATCAGGCAATCCGTCTGCTCGTTTGCCTCCTATATCATAAAAAAAAAACTTCCAAAAACACTAAAAATCATCAATTCATTACTTCAAGTCGACGTCATATGACGTCACGATATACAATACGTCAATGCAATGAAAAGCCTAAATTCATCATTACAAATTAAGCAATTAACTTTGTACTTTTTTACTTCAAAATAACAAATCATAACTGACATGAGGTCAAGTGACATTTTTGAAGCTATTGTTGTATTTTCTTTGTACCCTTTTAATTATAATGTTTTTGAGTTAAGATGTTGCTCGGGAAATACTTGGAAATGAAAACACATAACACATGTAAATAATGTTAACATTGACGACCGGTCTGGCCTAGTGGGTAGTGACCCTGCCTGTGAAGCCGATGGTCCTGGGTTCGATTCCCAGTCAGGGCATTTATTTGTGTGATGAGCACAGCTATTTGTTCCTGAGTCATGGGTGTTTTCTATGTATTTAAGTATTTAGATGTATCCATCTATTATATATATCGTCGTCTAGTACCTACAACACAAGCCTTACTGAGCTTACCGTAGGACTAGGTCGATTTGTGTAAGATTGTCCCGAAATATTTTTTATTTTTTATTTTATGCATTTTTTACGTGCGTCGCTACACACGCACACGACAAAATTATCAAACACTAGCATAAACTATATTCACACAAGTTCAAGAACTATGACCAGCGGCCGAGTAATTTTGGCAGAGGGGAACGCCTATTAATGGCTACTCCATATTGGTTATATCCTAGCCTATGGCCGTCTATGGCTTCATATATCCAGTAGTGGACATGCTGACATATAATTACTGCGCAATGTGCATCCGCCTCAAACTGTTTACCATCATTAGAAACTGCAGGGTAAATCCCGGTAGCTTGATTTTATTATACCCATCATTTCCATAATGACTTAAATAGCTAAGGTTATTACGACGCTTACGACATTTGGAAAATCAGCTGTCGATAATGATATTGACTTTGACCTGAGACCTAGTTATTATTTTCTTCGCTAAAACCAGTATAATTGTGAACTTGAGACGTATAATAGTTATAGGTATTCAGAGATTATGTTAGATTGGTTAGAAATATGCTTAAGATGAAAATGGCATAGACTTGAAAATATAGACTCTGAATTTTAAAAAGTTATTATAACTAGCTACGTAGTTTATGTTATTCTATAATGTAAGGCATGAAAACACAAGTATGAATTCCATGATCTAATCACACATCAAACGAGTATTTTTATGCCTAGTTATGTATGTACACAGTACACACACACACACACACAGAGAGGAGCCAGTTTTTGAGCGTCGAGTACAGTCAGCAGCAAAAGTGGCTAAGCGTTTGAAGTGTTCAAAATGACCTACACGCGCTCTTATTCTCTTGACAATAGAGACGTGTTGACCACATTTTGAACACCTCAAACGCTTAGCTACTTCTGCTGCTGACTGTACCTACTCGAATCGTGGCATTTTAGACTCTGTCAGAAACGAAGAAATGGTTTTTCAGTAACATGAATGATTTAAATTAATAATCGTGGGTATCAAAATTATAAATTTTGTCCAAAAATAATGATGAGAAACTTTTGTGGGCGACTAATTGATTCTAAAATAATAAACTTTAAGGTCTAAAAAATTGCGGAATTAAGAAAAATAATTCAAAATTCAAAAAAAATCAAAATTGTTTATTATTTCATAGGAAGAAAAATAATGATTTTAACTCTAATTTTACCTTTTACGTAATTGATCCCATTAAGGTTACCTTTTACGCAATTGATCCCATAGCGATATATGATCCCCACAACGAAAAAAATCGATTCATATCATAAACAAAAAATATTCGTATCGCCTATTCTCATATCGTTTATATTTTATGTAAGCAATTCCTTTGTTTTTCAGACATTTAAATGCCATAAATATAGTGACTGTGGGGTCTAATAAGTGATCTGTGTAAAGTATTTGAGAGACAGCATCACAGCAACACATCTCATCACGTACAAAAGTCATCAAAATAATTGTCAGGTAGTTGTGAATTAATTATATAATTTTATATTCTTCACATTTATCTAGCATTTAACATAGTAATGTTAAAATAGCTATTTATCTAATATATAGTTTATACCTGGAGATAAAATTAATTGATTATTTATGATTTGTTGTTGCAATAAAACAAAAATAAAATACATCGTAAAAAAAAATTCGGGACAATCTTACACAAATCGACCTAGTCCTACGGTAAGCTCAGTAAGGCTTGTGTTGTAGGTACTAGACGACGATATATATAATATAATAGATAGATACATATAAATACTTAAATACATAGAAAACACCCATGACTCAGGAACAAATATCTGTGCTCAACACACAAATAAAATGCTCTGACTGGGATTTGAACAAAGGACCGTCGGCTTCATAGGCTGGGTCACTACCCACTAGGCCAGACCGGTCTTCTTTACAAAATTATAAGAAATAAATACCTATTCACTATTTGTGTGAATAAGAAAAGGGACCTTATTGTCGATGGCACTTACGTCGAATCACGTTGCGTTTGTATTGTATCCTCTTGAACAACGACATAAGCGCCGTCGCCAATAAGGTCCCTTTTCATAGATAATGACACATTTAAGCATTTAAGTAATAGTGTCTCCTGAGTGTATTTATCCCCGTAATGATTAAATGATTCTTGTGTTAATGTATTACCCAATTAAACATTTGCAACCTTCCCTCATTGCACCCACCTCCCGCGGGTGTCATAAGGGAAAAAAACTGAGGACACAGACGGATGGCCTGATGGTAAGCACTGCAACAGGGGAATCACAAGCGCGTAGCCGGCCTTTAAGGGAGGGTTAGAGCTCAGGGAACCTTACACACCATCAGGAACACAACACTACATACCTGAAAGGTAGCAGTGTTATTATGGCTGTGGTCTTCTTTTAAGGAGGAGGTACTTCACTAGTTGGGCTTCTCTAGACTCAAGCGTGATGGTGCTTCGCTGTGCCCTACCTAAGTTATATTTGGGGGAGGCCTATTTCCAGTAATTATTTGTTTGAAGAGATATGTTTAAATATTTATATACTAGTGGTATGGAACCCTTAGTGTGCTAGATATGACTTGCACTTCATCATCATCATCATCATGTCAGCCGAAAGACGTCCACTGCTGGACATAGGCCTCCCCCAGAACGACCCAAGAAGACCGATCCTGCGCCTTCCACATCCAGCGGTATCCCGCGACTCTAACTAGGTCGTCGGTCAACCTTGTGGGCGGCCTACCTACGCTGCGTCTTCCAGTTCGTGGTCGCCACTCCAGAACCTTTCCGCCCCACCGGCCATCGGTTCTGCGCGCAATGTGCCCTGCCCACTGCCACTTAAGTTTGGCGATTCGGAGGGCAATATCGGTAACTTTGGTTCTACTGCGAATGCAATCATTCCTGATTCGATCACGCAGAGACACTCCCAACATAGCCCTCTTGCACTTTCCCGGTTTTTATTTTACTGAAAATTAGTAAGAATCTCTGCTGTTTTTTTTCTTTCAGTCTTGTTTTAACATATCATGATAACCAATTATCAAGTCGAAATACAATTAAAAAATAATAACAGAAAATAAGTGTAATCTCAGTTGTAATTAAAAAGGGACACTTTACAGTCATTTAACTAGTCTTAGCTACAATGTAATAAGTATAATTTACAATCATGTGTAATGACTTTATTTACTATTGTTATATATTTCCGCAGCCTTATTAAGGTTCCGTATCTCGAAAAAAAAAGCCCTGAGTGTAAGTTTTTAACGTAACTTTACGTCACGAACGCGTTTGCGTTTCCCATATAAATAACATTTTCTCAAACATACTACGAAATGTATGCGTTAATGGCACGAAATGATGCCAAGAAGTTGCTTTATGGACTAGGCCGTGAATAAATGTATGGAGTTAGTATGAAAAGCACATTATTGTCTGCAGCTCTAACTTTTTAAATTTGCCAATTAAGATTAGACTGATGAATGAAAAAATACATACATCCAAGTTACAATCTCTTTGAAAGCATAATTGGTATTATAATAATCGGTTAAACATGGTGCTGGAATAGCTTTTTCCAATGTCAATTCATAAAAAAAAAATGATGAATGATGAAATGATGATATATGAACCATAGATAGTTATATTTTTACTTGATTTCTTTGTTATTATTTTAATTTTATTATTTTCTTGAAATGTTTGAGAAAAGCACTATACAGGCTTAGGCCTGAACAGGGATTAAAAAACTCAATTTATCCGGCCTCGGCTTCGTACCGCAATCTCGTCCTTAAATCCCTTACTTCACGGCCTCTGCAGTAATGTACTATATCACTTACGCGTTCATAAACATTTTTTTACGTCATAAGTAACTTACACTAGAGCCTCAGGTCGTAACAAATATAAGAGCCTGGGCAGAGAGTACTATTTTGTACCGTTTGGCGTAGGCACGCTAGGTCCATTGGGTCCCAGCGCGCACAAACTTTTTGCAGAAATCGCGAAGCGTCTGGTTGATGTAAAGAGTCATGCGTACTCGTGATATTGTAATTATTATAAATAAAGATTTTTCACATATAAAAGGAAAACCGGAAGCCTTATTAGATCACATTGTTGTCTGTCCGTCCGTCTGTCATGATTATTTTCAGGAATGCGTGGAGGTATCAAGCTGAAAATTCATATTAAATACACGGGTCCGTTGTCCCTTTTGGAGCTGTGTGCACAATATTTATATTCATTAAAATACGAGTACTTAAATATTTAAATCGAAAGAAAAATAGAAAAAAAATTACTCACAGCGGGACTCGAACCCACAACCACTGGATCACTAGCCCAGTGCACTACCAATTGTGCTATACGAGTACCGCTTAGACTTGTCAATTTTTTTCTATTTATCCCTCGTCGTATACGTCATCATGGGTGACGATTTAAATATCGAAGATATTCGCTGGCAGACGTTTCTGCATAATTAAAAATAATTGAGTACTTAAATAGTTACGGCATTAAATCTAAGAAAGGCCCTTGAGACATTGTAACAAGGATGCTGGCGGCTCCTCGTTGTATCGCAGCTGATACGTTGTGCGAGGAAGCCGCTAGCTCTTCGGTCACCAGTTACATCAACCTCTTCGCGATTTCTGCAAAAGTTAACTAAACTAAAAAGCCGAACCACTATTATTGATTTTATTTTTTATATAATAAAATAGTTGGGTCGTTTCATACTTTATTTTCCTTAGCAGACGTTAAGTATTCAATATAAAACAATAATGAGTTTAATATGTTAGTCTGTTGTATGTAAGCACTGGTACCGCGAGCTAGTAAGCTATGAGCTATCAGCTATTTCAAGGGACAAAAGATAATCGCTCCCGTGTAAATAAAGACATATATATCATAGCCGAGCGATCGTAGTTCATCGCCGGGCGATGAGCTATAAAGCCTATAAACATATACATACATTCAGCCGTATGCAGTCCACTGCTGGACATAGGCCTCCCACAAATATGATTTGTATCATCTTGGGGGGTAGTTGCCATAGTCGCCACGATTTGCAGGCGGGTTGGCGACCGCAGTAGCTGTAGATTGGGTTTTGACAGACGCTGCTGCCCGTCCGTAAGATTTTTACCTTTGTCGCCTCTTACGACACCCGCGGGAGGAAATGGGGTGGTGCTATTCTAGTCAGCCGGCATCACACGCCATATAAACATATATCTCTCTCTTTTATTTACACGGGAGCGATTATCTTTTATCCCTTGAAATAGCTGATAGCTCATAGCTTACTAGCTCGCGGTGGGACCAGTGCCTAAGACTAACAGAAGCGATGCATACAAAACATTATAAGTTACCATATTTTTTTTGTGAAAAAATCACTACTGAACCTTGCATCTCCTTCTTTCGCACACGAGAGCCATAAATGTATGCTCCAACAGAGCGTGGTTATAAATCGATGTAGGGCCATAATGACATTTTACGAGCCTTTTTTTGAAAAAAGAAATGTTGACTACATTTCCGCATTTCTTTTTTTTTGTTTTTATAGGTAGGTATCGCTACAAATCTGGAT
The DNA here is from genome assembly GCA_022674325.2 of Grapholita molesta. Taxonomy (NCBI): domain Eukaryota; kingdom Metazoa; phylum Arthropoda; class Insecta; order Lepidoptera; family Tortricidae; genus Grapholita; species Grapholita molesta. The sequence goes on along the minus strand of CP053145.2, from coordinate 5,769,417 downwards.
CTCAAAAACAATCCAAATATGGGCAAAATGTTAAGGGGAACCTGTTTGTGACCTTTAAAAATACTTGTATTCAAAAAGGCATATGACGTTTGCTTACCACGTGAATTAAGACCTTTTTGGCATTTTGAATTTACCTTCATACTGAATCAGGCTAGTAAAAAAGTCACCTGAATATTTTATGAATGTATATCATTATGTTTTTTTTTGCCCGCGGCTTTGGCTGCATAAGATCCCATGTCAGTACCAGTCATCAGAAGAAGCTAAGCGGGCCACATGCTCAAAATGTCTACGTCCAACAATGAGAGGTAGGGCACAGCGAAGTACCATCACGCTTGAGTCTGGAGAATCCCAACTGGGGAAGTACCTCCTCCTTACAGAAGACCACAGCCATAAAGCACTGCTACCTTTCAGGTATGTAGTGTTGTGTTCCTGATGGTGAGTAAGGTTCCCAGAGCTCCAACCCCCCTTAAATGCCGGCAACGCATTTGTGACTCCCCTAGTGTTGCGGGTGCCCATGGGCGACGGTAATTGCTTATCACCAGGCAATCCGTCTGCTCGTTTGCCGCCTATGTCATAAAAAAAACAATAAACTCGTTCATTATGAACACTTAAGCCGCTTAGATATTTCTACTGATGTCTGTACCTTCATCTCAATTCTTATGTCTTTGTGTAACCTGACCGTGATTCTATTATTAATTTAAAGCAAAAAAGGGGTAAAAAAAATCATCATCATCATCATCATCAGCAAGTTGCCGTCCACTGCTGGACATAGGCCTCTCCCAAGGTACGCCACAGAGCCCGGTCTGCTGCTTCATGCATCCAGTCGCTGCCGGCCCTCTTATTCAAGTTAAAAAAAAGCTGTATGAGCTCTTAAATGTTTTATTCATACTGTTTTTAGTATTTGTTTATAAAAGCAACAGAAATACGTCATCTGTGAAAATTTCAATGTTTCATATATTATAATCGCCATATTTTGTAATTGTGTTTTCGCCCTTAGTGAGTGTAAGTTTACAGAGCCTTGAGCACCGTCGCAGGGTTGCTCGTTTGTCTGTGTGGTCTACAGGATACATTTTGGAGAGTGTGCACAGGAATTACACGATTTAATTCCGCCATCTCCGTTCCACCACCGGACGTCCAGGCGAGGGGAGCGGTTTCATCCTTACGTCGTGAATATTCCATTCATTCGCACGAAGCGATTCGCTTCTACCTTCCTAACGACTGCTAAGGAATGGAATTCGCTCCATTCGTCTGTATTCCCGGGTAGATATAATTAGGGTCTTCAAGGCAAGAGGGAATAGGCTGTTACTGAACCAGCGTGCTACACCTTCGACCTTATTGACACTTACTATCAGGTGCGACTGAGGTCAAAAGCTGGTCAGGTCTGTATAAAAAATCGAGTTGACTGGTATGAGGAGGCTTAGTAATTGGAGAGACATTTGTTACTTGACCGCAGACTAATTGTTGGTTATAAAATGATTTGTTTAAGTCACAAAGACATTAAAGTGATAGTCATATCACCGCCATGTCTGGCGATAGGCCAAGAATGCCTTCCGTATATGATTCGGTTATAGACGAAGGATTATTCTTTGAACAATAGACAAGGAAGTTAAACTTTATAAATTTATGCACATAACTTGGAAATATTTTTTTTTATTAATTTAGAATAACCTGCGGAAAACGATATTCGTAAAATCGGACGATTGTAGGTTCAAACCCCGACTAGTAACAATGAGTTTTTCGGAACTTATCTACGAAGTATTTTATTTGATTTAATCAACTCTCAATAAACTTATTTTATTCTTATTCTTTGTCCTTCGTTGCCATGGTTACGTTCCCCTGGTTCTCAACAGTTTAATTGCATCTAAATACACAAAACATAGATTGTAGAAGCTAGATGTCCCTTCCATAATGGGCCACCTACTAAGCGCTTCAGTAGTACGCAGGGCATTTCTTGTAACAAAATATGCTTCAGTTGTACAGTCAGCAGCAAAAGTTGCTAAGCGTTTGAAGTGTTCAAAATGACCTACACGCGCTCTTATTCTCTTGACAATAGAGACGTGTTGACCTCATTTTGAACACCTCAAATGCTTAGCTACTTCTGCTGCTGACTGTACACTGGACGATGGGACAGAATAACAACAACAAATAGTTGAATTACTCATTAAATAAGTATGTTCAGATTTGTGACATTATCTAGCAAAAGGGACCTTATTGTCGATGGCGCTTACGCCGTTGTTCAAGATGCCGCAATACAAACGCAACGCGGTTCGACGTAAGCGCCATCGACAATAAGGTCCCTTTTGCTAGATAATGTCACATTTTTGTTCCTTATTGTGTTTAAAAAAATATTAATATTAAATATATTGAGATAATGTTTGACGGCAATTGATTGATTGACAGTTAAATTATTGTTATTTGACGACAGGTATGGCGTAGTAAGTAGTGACCCTGCGTATGAAGCCTACGGTCCTGGGTTCAAATCCATACATTTATTTGTGTAATGATCAGTGATATTTGTTCCCGAATCATTTTTTTTGTATTTGTATATTATATATATTGTTGGCTGAGTCACAACACAAGCCTTCTTGGGCTTACCGTGGGGCTCAGTCAATTTGTGTAAGGATGTTCTGTAATAATTATTTATTTATTATTTATTTATTTAATTATATAATTATTTGTATGTCTTTCCCTTACACGCAACAATGGTGTTCCGGACATTTAGGAGGCGTACGCGGAGCCGGGTGGAGCTAACGCGTAGAGGCCAATTTAATGAAATGTAAGGGGTACATTAGGCGGATGTTGCCCCTGTCCGAATTATGGGACGCGCACAGAGACAGCACCCGCCATGGTGTAAAGACTATTAGTTTTAATGGAATCTAGAATGTACTAGGCTATTGGGTGGAAAGGATAGATTAGCTGGGCTATTGGATAAAAAATACTTGTGCAATTAATTATTATGTACTAAACAACTATGGATGTATATTGATGACAATGGCTGTTACCTCTATGTTTCGGACGTTTAACGCTCACGGTCTCAAACAGCTCGTCAATTCGCCAGACCTCTCTGAATTTCCGACCATAAGTCTCCAATCCGGACCCATAGTTCGGCATGTTCATACACACACATAAACACACATACACTTGTTCACTTACAATTATCACACAATTTTGATTTATAAGTTTATTAGTCTTTAATTCGGTTAAAGTTTTAAAATCTTAATTTTGAAATTGTATTTCCACATAAGCACACAAAAAATAGGATTGCAATTAATCAACTAAGCTACAAAAAATAGTACGCGTAATTTTATTTTTCACAAACAGCAAAAACTACATTACTCTCTAGACGAGGATTAAGACACAGGCTTTAGTTAACGAATGCCAAAGATTTGAACTTATTTTCAACTTGTAAGTAACATGATGATCTGAAGCAATGACAGGTAAAAAATAGAGACATCTCAAATGGAATAATAATGGCCGGATCCTTCCTGGCCCAAAAACTAAGTCTGGCAATCCAGAAGAGCAACGCCGCCAGTATTCTGGGCAACATACCGGAGGCAGGGGGATTTGGCGAGGTTTTTTTACATTTAATTTTTTTTTGTATGTTTAACACTAATTTATGAATGGAATACGATTTTGTACCGAAAATAGAGACATCTGGCCAGCGCTGCGCAGCGCATCCAGAGCTGGCTATCCGGGCTGGCATCATGCTGAGTCGCGACCATTTCGAGGCAGTTTTGTCTAATAATTTTTAGTTTTTTAATTTCTTTTGTAAATTTAATTAAATTTCTTCAATTTCGCATCACCGGTACAAATTTGTACCGTCCGATGTAGGTCCTACTGTAGGTCCAAGTACCAGAGCGCACAATTTTTCTTTGCAGAAATCGCGAAGCGTCTGGTTGACGTAACTGGTGACCGAAAAACTGACAGCTTCCTAGCACAACGTATCAGCATTGCTGTACAACGAGGAGCCGGTGGCATTCTTGATATCTCAACTGCCTGATATGTTAACCGACTTCGAAAGACATAGGAGGATAGGTAAAATGAGGTTATATTATGTTCGACTGTATTTTTTTTATTTAATCTAGTCTAGTATTTGCGATGCTTAGAAAGCTTAGCTTTTCTATGTAGTAGATGCCGCCACTGTGTGTGCTATTTACCTCTTAGTCCTATAAATTAAGTAAACAGTTTTAATACTTTTTGCCGATCATTTCCTAATGGTTTAACACGTTTGCTGGGTTATCGGGCCGATCGACCCTGTCACAAGTATAGTTAACTGCGTTGTTAAGTAATTGCCATAGCAAAGCTGTTAAGTCATAAATTCATTAAGTTCATTGTCAAATCTGAAATCATCTTACCTTATTGTCTTACGTTGTGGATTTATTCGCATGAAGCGATTCGCTTCTACCTTCCTAATAATCCGCATTTACGGAATGGAATTTTCTCCCATCGTCTGTATTCTCAGCAAAATACTTTGAGTTTTTTTTTAAGGTAAAAGGGAATAGGCTGTTATTGAACCAGCGTGTACACCCTCGACCTCGTCGACGCTTACCATCACAATCGTTTGTATTATCTAATCATCATTTTGATATTAGTGTTTGATAGAAAGAGACAATATTTAGGAGTGAATGTGAATGTATGAAACTGAAATACATAAGGATATTTAAATACGACAATTTTTTTATTTTTTTTTATTTCAGCCGTATGAAGTCCACTGCTGGACATAGGCTTCTCACAAATATGACTTATATCATCTTGGGGGTAATTGCTATAGTCGCCACGCTTGGCAGGCGGGTTGGCGACCGCAGTAGCTGTAGATTGGGTTTCGACGGACGCTGCTGCCCGTCCGTAGGATTTTTCCCTTTGTCGCCTCTTACGACACCCGCGGGAGGAGATGGGGTGGTGCTATTCTAGTCAGCCGGCATCACACGGCTCATCGGTTAATGGCTGCTATGCCAGTCTTTTTGCTTTACTCGTCTCTGGTCGGAACAATAGAATATCCACAAAATGTTTAAATAAGTAAATAACATGTTTTTTTTCAATTTTTTCCTCATTTCTGGTAGGTAACGAAAAAGCAATTTATTTTACTTAACAACGCATAGGAAAATAAAGAATAATAGTGGAGTTATTTACGTCATAAATGAACTAGGGGTTAAATAGTTAGTAAAAATATGTTTATTTTGCTATTAAATCTTCGAAACGTATAAAGCAGACACGTTTAGTGACAGACAAATAAACAGGCATAATTTTATTGCCAAAATATTATGTTCATATTTAAAAAAAAAAAATAGTTTTTAGTTACAAACGGAGAAACACACGTGTTATATTAACAATTAATATGTTAATTGATATTAATTGCTAATTATTTTCTACTAGTTACTAGTGGTTATATTTGTTATACTGGCCCCTATTTCACCATAGCGACAATTGTCACGATTCCCGACATATGTAAATTTCTGACGTTGCAGGTGTCCATTGACAGCTTACCATCAAGTGGGACGTGTGCTTGTTTGCCACCAACACGTGATTCCTCCATATTAGTATTCCTCCACTATTTAATATATGTTATTATACATATAAAACTTCCTCTTCAATCACTCTATCTATTAAAAAAACCGCATCAAAATCCGTTGCGTAGTTTAAAAGATTTGTGTCATTATCTAGGAAAAGGGACCTTATTGTCGATGGCACTTACGCCGAATCGCGTTGCGTTTTGTATTGTATCGTCTTGAACAACGACATAAGCGCCATCTCCAATAAGGTCCCTCTTCATAGATAATGTCACATTTAAGCATACATAGGGATGTAGGGACAGAGAAAGCGACTTTGTTTTATACTATGTAGTGATAAAGTATTTTTTAAAGTGAATGCTTTCGAAAATAATCACTCTTTAAGTTTGCAAACATGTGCCCCCTCTAGCTTTTAAACCGCAGATCTATAAAGTAAAAAAAATTACGAGACAGCTTAATCAAAACTTACAAGTAATATTATTCTGAACATGAATTGACTTTGTGTTACGGATTGAAGACAACGGAACCCTGCACTAAGCATGGCCCGAGGTGATCTTAGCCAGATTTATATTTTTTTTCACATCTAGAAGACCGGTATCCGTGTATGTCCTTAAACTACGTCCAACAATGAGAGGTAGGGCACAGCGAAGTATCATCACGCTTGAGTCTGGAGCAGCCCAACTGGGGAAGTACCTCCTCCTTACAGACCACATCCATAACAGCACTGCTAGCTTTCAGGTATGTAGTGTTGTATTCATGATAAGTAAGGTTCCCAAAGCCAACCTTTATAGGCCGGTAACGCGCTTGTGAGTCCCCTGGTGTTGCGGGTGCCCATGGGCAAATTGACGGTAATTGGAATAGAAAAAACAGAAATAATTTAATCGAGACACACAGAAATACCAGAAGACAGAAAGATACATAATTAAAAGATATACTTATGTAACGAAATGGTCCCTACTCAGCATGAAGCTGGTGTGGTGACCAGCGCTGGTCTCCCGTCACTTTTTTTTATGATATAGGAGGCAATCGAGCAGACGGATAGCCTGATGGTAAGCATCTACCGCCGCCCATGGACACTCGCAACACCAGAGGAGTCACAAGTACGTTGCCGGCCTTTAAGATCCCTATACGCTCTTTTCTTGAAGGTTTGGATGTCATATGGGTCCGGAAATACTGCACACGACTTATTCCAGAGTTTTGCTGTGCGAGGCAGGGAGTTTCTAGAAAAACGCACAGTTGTGCGTACCATCAGGCAATCCGTCTGCTCGTTCGCCAGCTTTGTCATAATAAAAAATGAAGAACGCGTTTTCTAAGATCAACTGGAATGAGCAAACATACAGACAGTGCGTTCTTTGAAACGTGTATTTGTTTAGGAGATACCTAGAGACATACATAGTGATGGACAAACATAATGTTCACACATCCTGGTATCGTTAAGTAAATATATATTTAATTTAACGTGATAAGTAAGGACAAATCAAATTCTTTCTTACTAGCTTTTGCCCGCGGCTTCGTACGCGCAGAAGACCCTCCTTTTTGACTCCTAAGGGGATGACTTTCAAAAAACGCTGATATTGACTACTTCTCTTGCTTCAAAGGAGTGTTTACACAAAATTTAAAGTCTCGATTTAAATTTTACACATCCCCATACAATCTTTCAACCCCTTTTTTACCCCCTTAATGGTAGAATTTCATTTGATATTTAGCAGTCGCTTTTCGGTGAAGGAAAACATCGTGAGGAAACTGGACAAATCCCAATAAGGTCTAGTTTACCATTTGGGTTGGAAGGTCAGGTGGCAGTCGCTTTCGTAAAACTAGTACCCACGCCAAATCCTGGGATTAGTTGCCAAGAGGACCCCAGGCTCCCATGAGCCGTGGCAAATGCCGGGACAACGCGAGGAAGATGATGATGACTTAAATACATATACAAACAACCATGACTCAGGAACAAATATCTGTGCTCATCACACAAATTACTAGTATTTGAACCCAGGACCATAAGCTTCGTATTCAGGGTCACTACCCACTAGGTCAAACCTGTCGCCAACCCTACAACGTCGTGACACTAGTGACATAACCCAGCGCCTCTGCACCGGCCCGAGACAAGTCGGAACCTGTCGAAAGTGTTCCAGTGACCCACATGTGGGCATATACACAGTCCGGTTTTGGTCGCAGACCACTTGCCGACAACCAACCGGCGGACATTTGTTTATTTCAATCATCTATATCTATCTATATATATCTATATCATCATCATCATAATCATCATCATCATCATCATCATCATTTCAGCCATACGACGTCCATATTGACCTTCACAACCGGTTGGAAGCGACTTGCATCCAGCGTCTTCCGGCGACATTAATGAGGTCGTCTGTCCATCTTCAATAAGTATTAGAGATATAGGAAAAGCGGCCCTACCGCGAAAAACGTTATTCGTAAACGGGCGATTGTCTCTGTCACTCTCAAGAGAAAAATGCTCGAATGAATAATAAATAAATATTTCGGGACAATCTTACACAAACCGACCTAGTCCTACGGTAAGCTCGGTAAGGCTTGTGTTGTAGGTGCTAGACGACGATAAATATATATAATAGATAGATGTATAGGTTCTTAAAGGGTAGGCAACGCGCATGTGTATCCTCTAGAGTTGTAGGCGTCCATAGGCTACGGTAACTGCTTACCATCAGGCGGGCCGTTTGCTTGTTTGCCACCGTCATTGTATTTAAAAAGAAAGTCAAACAGTAATGCTGTTATGTAAATTAGTACATCATCATCATCATTTATTTAAGAGCCATGTCGGTGGCCACTCTTGTCGGTGGAGTAATTTCCAATCTTCTCTAAAATTAGTACAATGTAAGTTTGTACCACAATATGGTCTGTGCACAGTCTAGTGTGGAAGTGATCTGTAGAGTATTTGAAAGCAACAAGACAAGCCCCATAAAAGATTTCATCTTAAGTTTGCATCTTTCGGATGCTGGATGTTTACAACAATATCGTAAAACTATGAGCTATTTTATTATGGGTTGGAAGGTCGGATGGCAGTCGCTTTCGTGAAAACTTGTGCCTACGCCAATTCTTGGGATCAGTTTGACAGGCGGATCCCAGGCTTTCATGAACCATCCCAAAATGCCGGGACAACGCGAGGAAGAAGAGCAAAACTATTGCTGTGTACAAAAAAAGTTGAAAAAAAAAATTAAAAGACAAGTTCCATACTAAAAACTATTGCAATAAAAATTAAGGATTTAAATATGAAATATATAATTAATATAAATATATATATTATTGGATATATTATTGGATACGTCACCTAGTTCGACTGATAACGCTCGTCTCCTCGCTACTGCAGAGTGGGAGTCAGGCCTTTGGCTCACAGCATTACCGTCCCCTAATATTGGCACTCTTTTGGATAATACCACCTTCCGCCTAGCAGCCAGTTTACGTTTAGGGGCACCAACAAACCACCCACATCGCTGTCAATGCGGCGTCATGGTGGACAGTCTAGGCCACCACGGACTCTCATGTGTCCGCAGTGCTGGAAGGATCCCCCGCCACGCCAGCATTAATGATGTCATCCGAAGGGCCCTTGTCAGCGCCAAACTGCCGGCAGTTTTGGAACCCAGCGGTTTGGCCAGAGACGACGGCAAGAGGCCCGATGGGGTGACGCTGGTGCCTTGGAGTATGGGCCGACCGCCAGTTTGGGACGCTACCTGCGTTGACACTCTGGCACCGACTCATATTCCAAGCACTAAAATTAATGCTGGTGCTGCGGCAACCTCGGCAGAAGACTTCAAACGCCGCAAGTATGTCGCTCTGGGAAGTAGCTACATATTTGCGGCGTTTGGCGTCGAAACTTTGGGGCCGTGGGGTCCAAACGCGCGCCGACTATATAAAGATCTGTCGGCGCGCCTGATAGAGGCCTCGGGAGACCAGAGGGCTGGCTACTATTTTGCACAGCGGACAGCCATCGCTATCCAACGTGGGAATACAGCCAGCCTTCTGGGCACCTTGCCCGTTGATAGCGATTTGGGCCAAGTTTTTTATCTCTAATTTTGTTTAAGTAGTTTAAGTTGTTAGGGTTTTTATTTTCTTTATTATGTTTTTAAATTAAATATGAAATATAAATAAAAATATATAATTTAAAATAAATGTTGCTCTATCTTATTTAAAATGAGGAAATATCGCCGTTACTAGTGGGTCGGCAATATTTCCCAAATAGTCACTGACGCATAGGGGTCAAAAATTGTACAGTCAAGTGTAAAAATATGTACCGAAAGAATCCTTTAGTAAATACGTTCTACAACCTTATTTACTGTACAATAGAGTTGCTCGGTACATATTTTTGAAACTTTGGCAGTGAACGAATTTTGCACTTGTCTGTATTTCTTCGTGTATATAATTATGTAATTGGCTGAATCAACTATTCTTTGTCCCTCGTTGCCATGGTTACGTTCCCCTGGGTCACTCTTAAAACCACAGTTTTATGGCATCTAAATGCACAAAACATGCATATTTCTGGTAGCGATATGTCGCTTCCATAATGTGTCACCTACCAAGCGTGTTAGTAGAACACGGTGCCATATTTCTTCTAACAAACTATGCCTCAGATGTCTCCTGGCTGACCAGACAGAATAACAACAGATAGTTGATTCACTCAATTATGTGTTAATATAATTATGTAATAATTATGTAATTATTAGCTTATGTGTATATAACACTAAACATTGTCATTAAGATAATGTAACATTTACATCGTTGGCCAACTTATCAACCCAGTCTTGAAGCCCGGAAATTTGGCAATATTTCCGACTTTGTCGTGAACGCTGTTTACTGTATTGCAAAATATACAATAATATGAACAGCCATAATAACACTGCTACCTTTCAGGTATGTAGTGTTTGTGTTCCTGATGGTGAGTAAGATTCTCACAGCTCTAATCTCCCTTAAAGGCCGGCAACGTGTTTGTGACTCCCCTGGTGTTGCGGGTGCCCATGGGCGACGGTAATTGCTTATCCAGGCAATCCGTCTGTTCGATTGCCACATTTGTCATAAATAAAAATATGGGCCTAGGCCAGACCTGTCAAACTAACGAGTGACATAAAATAGTTGATTTAGCCAGCATTTTCCATTTCTGTTCCACGTACACTTCAAAAAAACGAGTTGTTTACACACACATGATTGAGACACAGAGTTAGAAAAAGATAGTAATAGTGCACACTCGTCTAACCATGTTATATTACATAACTATAAATATTCATCCTTGACCCTCAAGCGGTTTTTGACACGTAATACTTTTTACTAACTATACAATATACATTCTCACCGCAAAATGAACGTAAGGTGAATAAAATAGAGTCTATATTCGTATAGCATTATCTGTTACGTACAAGCCTATTAGAATATTCGCACACTTTTAAAATTGAGATCTTGTTCATCGTTTAGTGGATAAATATAGCTCCTACATTGATATATTAAATATGTAACTATACCCCCTAACTATAACCCCCCATAATAGATAGCACTGTTACCTTTCAGGTATATAGTCTTGTGTTCCTGATGGTAATAGTTCCCCGAGCTCCAACAACTTTTAGGGTAGCACATGTGAATCCTCTGTGGCATCTATAGGCTGCGGTAACTGCTTACCGGAGGGCCGTATGCTTGTTTACCACCGTCGTTGCATTAAAAAATAATCTGATTAACAACGCTTTACTTACAACATGCATTTGTTATTATATATCATTATTAGCTACTATACTGGGTGTTATAAAACGTGATATTAGATTATCAAGCCGGCATCTGGTCATGATTTGGAAGTATTTTTACTATGACCCCATAGTAAAAATACTTCTTTTAAGAAAGAGTTTTTTTTTTTACATTTTGTAAATTGTAAAAAAAAACTCTCTCGTACATTTTCGTCAACTTATACTTGACCTTTTCTATGGAACAGCAAAATTTTTATTTAATTTTACAAAGGCCCATAGCAAAAGATGTTCAAAATCATGAACAGATGCCGGTTTGATAATCTTGTGTCACGTTTTTTTATAACACCCAGTATAGTAACTAATAATTATTTACACGTATGGCTTCAATCCGGATGTCACAGGTTCAAACACCGGCTTGTACTAATGAGTTTTTTGGAACTCGAACCCACAAGCACTGGATCACTAGCCCAGTAGTACACTACCAATTGTGCCATACGAGTACCGCTTGGACTTGACAAATTTTTCTACTTTATCCTTCCTGGTATACGTCATTACGGGTGACGCTGACGTGTAGCGACATCTACCCAAAGAGTATTGAACTCTTTAGAGAAAAAAAATCTATTTTTTCTTTCGATTTAAATATCGATGATATGCTAGCAGACGTTTCTGCTTAATATAAAACTAATATAAAACAGAGTTTTTTTGGAAGAACAGAGTTTTTTATTAACTATTACTACAATAAAAATAAATTTAATTATACATTTCTTTGGTTTGTGATAGTAAGTCGTTGATACAAACTTTACGAAGGTTAATCTTTATCTCGTTTCGGAAATATTGCAAATATCACTCGTATCGTTTTGGGGGGTAGCTGCCATTGTCGCTACGCTTCGCAGGCGGGTTGGCGACCGCAGTAGCCGTTGATTCGGCTTCGACGCCAGCAGTACCTATGTTTTAGTACAATGAACAGAGAATCTTGTAAAAATACGCCATTGCGGTTAGGCTATTTCTTGAGAATGATATGTTCTAGAAAACTGCGATGGCTGTGGTTAACCATGGTCATTATGCCACATCACGATTATAATGATAATTGACAACTTTAGAAACGATTATGTAAAAGTATTGCAAATTGCTTTAAGAACTAAGTGTTATTTTATAGGGCCCCGTACCCCGAGGGGCCCAAGCATGTCAAAGCATGCTCAATGTAGTATGCGTAGGATCTTTCTGATGGTTGGTAATGCTGGTCATTGCCTACGGTTTCTGGACGCATTCTAGAGGACTTATGACATGTACGTAGATAAAGAAAATTACTTTAATATCGAAAAAACTTTGCTACTTTTAGTTATCAAGCCTAGCTTTTTGGAATGGGTTTTGATCCGATCAAAAATGGTTCAAGCTTTTATGATTTTTTCATATTTTATGGACTTTCGGGTTAAAAGGTACATCTGTTTATTTATTAAATTTCCTACTTAAAAAAAAACGACGATAGTATGAGTGTCAGCGTTGGTCCTATAGCATTTAATTGTTACATGGAAATATTGCCAAGTAATTAATTAGAAATAATATGTTTAGGATTATTTACCGAGTATTGATTATACCGGGTGTGGCCTGTAATAGGAGCATTAAATTTAGGCATCATTTCTACACCACAAACGTAGCAACATTTGTTCTACGACTTTTGAAAATAACTAATAGTTTAATAAATATTGATAAAAAAAGATTTTCCAAGCAAGCAATGTATTGCGAAACTATGAAGTTTGTAGGCTGACAGTAAACGTCAACTAGACTATTGGATGCTGTTCATTGAAAGTACTATTTAGTTTGTTCGAAAAATGTTGTTACGTTCGTGGTGTAGAAGCGATCCATATTTTTTTTGCTTCTATTACAGGCCGCACCCGGTATAAATCTGTTCCGTTTTTATTTGTTTATGGAATCAATAGATTCATTTTTATCTATTGATACCATAAACAACAACAACGTGGTTTAAATCGGTTCCGTTTTTATTTGTTTATGGTATCAATGAATTCGTTTATCTATTATAGCATAAAAAAATTAAAAACGGATTTAAAATAGTAGTACTCGGTAAATATTCCTAAAACATATTGTTTCTATACTTGGTAATATTTCCAGCAAAAAATATTGCCAAAGCACTACTAAGTCTGTATTTGACGTCAGATGTAACGACATAGATAGTAATTAAGCATAATTATACTAAGACTGTGATCATGTCTCAGATTCTCATCTGTTACATCTTTAACAGTCCAGCCGTGACGTGTCTGGGTTCTGTACCCTTACCATGAGTTGTGACTTTGAGGTTTTCGATAACGAGTATCGAGTTTACTATCTGTGCATCTCGTTCGCATTAAAATAGTATAAACTACTAGTCTATATGACGCTACTTCACTGTCGTTTCGCTCTCGACAGAGCGGTTGTGGTCACATTCAGGCCTCCACTTTAGATATAGAGGCGGACACAGCTTTCGTCACGATCTCCCGCCATTTACCCCTGTGAGACTGCCTGGCGCAGATTTAAAAATCGAATACTTGGTAAATATTCTTAAAACTTATTGTTTTTATACTTGGCAATATTTCCATCAGAAATATTGCCAACAAGTACGAAGGTGTTGACGTCAGATATAACGACATAGATAGTAATTAAGAATAATTATACTAAGACAGTAATCATGTCTCAGATTCTCATCTGTTACATGTTTTAAAGTCCAGTACCCTCACCATGAGTTGTGACATTGAGGTTTTCGATAACGGGTATCGAGTTTACTATCTGTGCATCTTGTTCGCACTAAAATGTGACATTATCTATGAAAAGGGACCTTATTGTCGATGGCGCTTATGTCGTTGTTCAAGACGATACAATACAAACGCAACGTGATTCGACGTAAGTGCCATCGACAATAAGGTCCCTTTTCCTAGAAAATGACACAAATAGTACACCCAAATAGTAGTAGTAGTAAATAGTAGTTTTTGACCCGGGTATGTCCTTAAACTACGTCCATCAATGAGAGGTAGGGCACAGCGAAATACCATCACACTTGAGTCTGGAGAAGCCCAACTGGGAAGTACCTGCTTACCGAAGACCACAGCCATAATAGTACTGCTACCTTTCAGGTATGTAGTGTTGTGTTCCTGATGGTGAGTAAGGTTCCCAGAGCTCCAGCCCCCCTTAAAGGTCGCCAACGGGCTTATGTCTCCCCTGGTGTTGCGGGTGCCCATGGGCGACGGTAATTGCTTACCATCAGGCAATCCGTCTGCTCGTTTGCCCCTTATGTCATAAAAAAAGTACAAGCTAGATGCACAGATAGTAAACTCGATACTCGTTATCGAAAACCTCAATGTCAGGACTCATGGTAACGGTACAGCCGTAGACCGTAACGGCAGGTTCAGACGACGTAAAAAGTGTCACGGTAACTACGTAAATTAAATTGTATTATTTTTAGCTAAATACATAGAAATAAAGGAAGCTGTTCATACAAAGGCTTTGCTTATGAATCATGGGTGTTTTCTATGTATTTAAGTATTTATATGTATCTATCTATTATATATATACCTAGATATTTTTCTAGCACGAACGATTTCTTGTAAGTGATTGACAAAATAAAAACATCGACAGTCCTGTTATCGATAAGCACCACTTCAACGTCATACAGGTATACAAAGACTAACATGCGGTAATAGGGTTAAAAGTAAACAAAAATAACAAAACTATCTATTTATTTATATTTTACACACTTCAGAAAACAATTTCGAACTATTTAATTGCAAATAATAATATATGTTGGATCAAAAGTGTACGGATTACGTTCAATTTCTTCAAGATCGATGGTACGCGGCGTATAGGTAGGCAGACTGTGTGTACGTATTGTCGTAAAAGTAGTATGTACTTATCGACAACAGGATTGTCGATAATTTGATTTTGGCAAGCACAAAGAAAATGCCGTTCCTGCTAGAAAAATATCTAGGTATAATTATATATATCGTCGTCTAGTACCTACAACACAAGCCTTACTGAGCTTACCGTAGGACTAGGTCGATTTGTGTAAGATTGTCCCGAAATATTTATTTATTTATTTATTCTAAGTCATGTAACTTACGTCTATGGACCCGGGTATATCCTTCATCATCATCATCATGTCAGCCGAAAGACGTCCACTGCTGGATAGGCCTCCCTCAGAACGACCCAAGAAAACCGATCCTGCGCCTTCCACGTCAGTGGTATCCCGCGATTCTAACTAGGTCGTCGGTCCACCTTGTGGGAGGCCTACCTACGCTGCGTCTTCCAGTTCGTGGTCGCCACTCCAGAACCTTTACGCCGGTACACCTTTATATCCTTAATCTACGTCCAACAATGAGAGGTAGGGCACAGCGAAGTACCATCACGCTCGAGTCTGGAGAAGCCTTGGGGAAGTACCTCCTCCTTACATAAGACCACAGCCATAATAGCACTGCTACCTTTCAGGTATGTAGTGTTGTGTTCCTGATGGTGAGTAAGGTTCCCAGACCAACAACTTTTAGGGTAGGCAACGCGCATGTGAATCCACTGGTGCAGGCGACAGATGGTTCTAAGTGCGAGTAGGATAAAATTGTAAAATTGTTTTAATTTAAGTTGTTTTTTCCTTTTGGAAATGAATATACAACAATATACAAATTCTTTGAATATTCCAAGGCCTGATAAGTCGGCTATAATAAGTCGGTCTGATGCTGTTATGTTAATATCCAACAAAAAGCTGCAAAATATATGACATTTGTTATTATATGGGAGTTCCCTTACCTAAATATGTAATAAATTAAGAAAGGGTGTAAAGAGGTTTTTACGGGGTCGGCAATGCGTGAATGATGCCTCGGTATTGTAAACGTCCATAGGCTGCGGTGACCGCCTACCATCAAGCGGGCCGCATGCTTGTTTGCCACCTTTGTGGTATAAAAAAATATATATATACCGGGTGATCAATCCAAATGAGTCAGTAGGGGGAAGTCAGAAACTATGAGAGATAGCGAAATCTGTTCTTAGGAACCATGGCTTCGATTTTAGATTTAATAATAATGGCATTGAAACTTTTTTTAAATCTCTCATACATAACCGGGAATAGAATCTGGTCGAAGTATTGTAAACAATGTTAGGTGTAAATCTGAAAGATATTGTTGATGATATGAAACGTAAATTCATGAGTCATGAATACATTTTTGATCATCATCATCAGCCGTATAAAGAATATTGACAGGTTCGATTCCCGGTTATGTATGAGAGATTTGAAAATAGTTTGAATTCCATTATTAATAAATCTGAAATCGAAGCCATATGGTTCCTAAGAACAGATTTCGCTCTCTCATAGTTTCTGACCCAACCACTGACCCATTTGGATTGATCACCCTGTATATATATTTTTTTATAATAATTAATGTTATAGCGGCACCAGTAATACACCACCTGTCAAAATATCAGGTTATCACAGTTTATAAGATGCAGTTTGGTGCCAGGCAGATGGTCGGACAGCGGAGTCTTTGTTTTTACCCTTTTGGTACGGATCACTAAATGAGACGGAAGTCGTGGCTATAATTAGTACAGTCGCCATCAGATATATCGGAGCTGTGGAGGTGGTCAGAAATATCTTAACATGCAATTTATCGCCTTGACAATAGAGGCGTTGTTCAGATATTTGTGACCACCTCCACAGCTCCGATATATCTGATGGCGACTGTACAAGTTACGTAATTTCCTTGTTATAAAAACGCTAAAAATGCAGTTTATAGTCTTACAACATTTCAGTAAGGTCGGTGTGCTGGTTTACATTCCTGATGATAAATAGTGCAATACATACAAACATATATTCCAGCCGTATGCAGTCCACTGCTGGACATAGGCCTCCCACAAATATGACTTGTATCATCTTAGGGTAGTTGCCATATTCGCCACGCTTGGCAGGCGGGTTGGTGAACGCAGTAGCTGTAGATTGTGTTTCGACGGACGCTGCTGCCCGTCCGTAGGATTTTTCCCTTTGTCGCCTCTTACGACACCCGCGGGAGGAGATTGGGTGGTGCTATTCTAGTCAGCTGGCATCACACGGCATGTGCCAATAAATAGTGCAATATTTCCCCGTAGTACGTAGGTTGAATGAATGAGTGAGTGAGTGAATGATTCAGTGAATGATTGATTGAGTATATGGGTGGAGTATACCCTCATCTGGCTGAAAATTTAATTTCAGAATTCTACATTGACGACAGGTTTGGCCTAGTGGGTAGTGATCCTCACGCTTAAACCACTGAACTGTGATTCGAACCCAGGACCATCGGCTTCATAGACAGGGTACCCACTACACACTAGGCCAGACCGGTCGTCAAATAGATACATATAAATACTTAAGTTCATAGAAAACACCCATATGACTCAGAAACAAATATCTGTGCTCATCACACAAATAAATGCCCTATTGGGATTTGAACCCAGGACCATCGGCCTCATAGACAGGGTACCCACTACACACTAGGTCAGACCGATCGTCAAATAGATACATATAAATACTTAAGTTCATAGAAAACACCCATATGACCAAGGATAGGACAAACGCCCGTCATTTTGAAAATATAACCCTGTTCCGTACAGCAGAGACTTCCTTATGTTAATAAAAAAATACTATTTGCCACATTTATTAGACCATCATTTATATCCAGTGACAAATTAATTTATGATTGACAATCCGAAATTTACTGTCGCCAATAAAATAGAATGACCAAGATTTTTTCTAAATTTTCAGTTGTGAGTGTGTGAAATGTGAATTTATGACCCATTTATGCGTTGAAAAAGTCCGTTCACAGTCTACGACGTCATAGGGGCATATGTAGGTACTTAATCGTTGACATTGGTCTTCCAAAATATTTTAACATCATAAAATAAGGAAGTCTCTGCTGTACGGAACAGGGTTATATTTTCGAAATGACGGGCGTTTGTCCTATCCTTGCATATGACTCAGAAACAAATACCTGTGCACATCACACAAATGCCCTGGGATTTGAACCTATCGGCTTCATAGGCAGGGTCACTACCCACTAGGCCAGACCGGTCGTCACTGTTTTTAATGTTCTATTAAAAGGTACCTTTTCTAGTAAATTATACACAGTTTCAAACGATTGCCAACATCAGTGCAATTAACACTCATATAATCGTGCTTGATGCCCGCTCAAGCATGACGGCCCATCTCCAGTGGCTATACAATGTACTTGTATCTGCCGGGCCGAGATATTTTAATTAGTTTCCACTTTAACATTGAAAACAATTTGTTTTTCACAGCACTAGTTTAGAAGGTACGTTTTTACTCTTTAAAAACGTACCTACATAGTCGGCAAACGAGCAGACGGATTGCCTGGTGGAACAATTACCGTCGCCCATGGGCACCCGCATCACCAGGGGAGTCATGCGCGTTGCCGGCCTTTAAGGGAGGTTGGAGCTCTGGAAACCTTACTCACCGTCAAGAACACAACACTACATACCTGAAAGGTAGCAGTGCTATAATGGCTGTGGTCTTCTGTAAGGAGGAGGTACTTCCCCAGTTGGGCTGCCCCAGATTCAAGCGTGATGGTCATCGCTGTGCCCTGCCTCTCATTGCTGGACGTAGTTTAAGGACATACCCGGGTCCGAAATTTAATTTACGAGGGAGCAAAATACGAATATAGATTAGGCTTCGCGCCACACGGCTGCATAAACTTAAACGGCTGAACTGGTATACAAAGTATCCGAACGCCCACCGCGCTGTCATTGTCAAGTTGACAACAAACAAAATTGAACATGGCTGACCGATTTGTCATGAAATTCACAGTTTTAAACGAAAATTTGGCGGCAATAGGGATTACGACGATATATGTCCTCGATTCAATTGTTTTCATTTTTGAAGCTCTTTCTTAAGTACTTAATTTTTTTTTAGATATATTTCATTAAGTATTGTTTGTATTTAACAATTTACTTTTGGGTCTACCGTACCACTCGATGAAATTATATTTATAAATATTACTAGCTTTTCCTCGCGACTTCGTCAGCCTGGTAAGCCCGTCTTTAAAGTATGGTTGCGAGATAAAAATTATCCTATGTCCTTTCTCGTAGCTCAAACTCTCTCCATACCAAATTTAATCCCGATTTCTTCAGCGGTTTAAGCGTGAAGAGGTAACAGACAGAGGGAGTTACTTTCGCATTTATAATATTAGTAAAAAAGTATAAATTTAATAGTATAATTTAGTATATTAGTATGGATAATATGCAGTGATCGGTTATTTGGATTCTGCCTCGCGGAATGTCATGTAGAAACGTTAATATAGACGTTAGACGTTAATATACGACAGTTTCCTGCGATACCGAACAAATCGTTCAAAAATAAAACAATTTAAATTGTCTGTCTGGGATTTTTTACTTACACGTCGAACTTTTTTACAAACGGTACAAAATATGCCGCTTTGCTGGCAGCAGATGAGCTGTCAGTGTGTATGTGAACACTTATGCTCATTTGTTCAATTTGGACAAAAGAACGGCGAGTAAGTCGTATGTCTATCAGTTACTTGGATGTTTTAAAGTGTAATAAAATAAAAACATTGTATTTTTTTCTTGTCTTTTCTAACAACATAAAGCCCGGATTCCCGGGGCATATCCATACTAACATAATGATTGAGGTCGTTCACCCGATGTCGAATCCAAAAAACCGATCACTGTTAATATGTACTATGGATTAATGTAGGTCATGTCATGACTTTCAGTATTATGATATTTATGATAATAAATTGTATAAGTCAATTACTGGAAACGAGAGAAAATAGTATGTTGGCGTGTAGAAAGTATGTCGATTATAAGATAATGACTTTAGTACAAGATAATACTTTGTATACACAATTACAAAGACATGTTCGTAAGTTGCACGGAGTGGTCATTTAATAGGCAAAGCTGTATAGTCAACCAATTTCATTTCTAGGCCACTTCGAACCTTGTCACAGTGACGTTAATAAGAGATCTTTTGCGTCTTTCATATAGATTTTCACTGTGACAAGGAACGAAGTGGCCTATAAATCAAATTGGTTGACTGTACAGTTTGGCGTAGAGACGCTGAGTCCATGGGGTTCCAGCGCGCACAAACTTTTTGTAGAAATCGCGTAGCGTCTGGTTGACGTAACTGGTGACCGAAGAGATGGCAGCTTCCTCGCACAACGTATGCGAGGAGCCGCCAGCATCCTTGGTTAGACATGTACCATTCCCAATGTTACTATGGGGGAAATTTACCATTTGAGAAAATGCCTCATAGTAATATTGGAAATTGACCATCTCTATCCTTGGTACAATGCCTCAAGGGCCTTTTTTAAATTTAATTTAGACTAGTTATTATCGGACCCACTTGCCACTCGAGAACCTTTACTCCACACCCAAAATCCCAGTAAGCGCATTTATTTGTGGGATGAACACGATATTTGTTCCCGAGTCAAGGGTGTTTTCTATATATTTTAAAGGATTTGTTACAATACTCTGTAAGTAACTCTCTCTGTCTGTCTGTTATCTCTTCACGCTTAAACCGCTGAACCAATTGGAATCACAATGGCTATGGAGAGAGTTTGATTTACGATAAAGGACATAGGATAATTTTTATCCCGCAACCATACTTTAAAGACGGGCATGGATTGCCGACGAAGTCGCGAGGAAAAGCTAGTATTTAAATCGTTTGAGTACCCAAAACACAGGCCTTCTTGAGCTCACCATGGGGCTTAGTCAATTTGTGTAAGGATGTCCTATAATATTTATGAATAACCGCCAACCACTAATAATAATCGCTTTGAATCCCCATGCCCGCTTAAAATCAGCTAAGTCTGTATGTTCTGTCATTTGGTAGGTAACGGGATAATTCTAGATATTTCGATTTTTAAAATAAATAAATTAGCGAGAGCGTGGAATTGCATCTGTAGTGTAGTGTAGTGTGTGTAGTGTAGTGTAGTTTATAGGCATTCTATATTTTGAAATTTCCTTTTTCCCTTACAACAACTACAAATGCAATTCGCTCTCGCTAATTTATCTATACCCATAAACCGTCGGTATAAGACGTCAGTATAAGCCCGTCGCTCTTCAACGCTCGATGTGATATAATTGTATTGCTCAAGACCAAACATTTCCAACTACATTATGCCAATTAAGTAACTCACCCGATTATTACAGTTATACGCGTCTTACTCGTATATGTGATGTTTGGTGACCACTACCGCGTGTCCGTCATACAAACATTTTGGATTGTATGTCCTTAAACTACGTCCAACAATGAGAGGGCACAGCGAAGTATCACGCTTGAGTCTGGAGCAGCCCGACTGGGGAAGTACCTCCTCCTTACAGAAGACCACAGCCATAATAACACTGTTACCTTTCAGGTAAGTAGTGTTGTGTTCCTGATGTTGAGTAAGGTTCTCAGAGCTCCAACCCCCCTAAAAGGCCGGCAACGCACTTGCGACTTCCCTGCAGTTACGGGTGCCCATGGGCGACGGTAATTGCTTACCATCAGGCAATCCATCTGCTCGTTTGCCACCTTTGTCATAAAAAAAACATCAAACAAAGAAAATTGAGACAGATCACTTTCGCTTCAGAACGTCTACCATGGTTGACATTTTATCGTGTATCGCGCTATCTATCACTTTCGCACCCACATACTTGTTAGAGCGTGACAGTTATTGTGACACGTGATAAAAGCCCGACTATATCAGGCTAGCAGGTAACGATCAGGAAAACTGGAGCGGTACCGCGAACTTCGAAGTTTGTATATTCCGGGCATCTTTCTCTTTTACTCCAATTCAGGTGTCATGAGAGTGACAGAGACAATCCGAAATTTACTAATATCGTTGTTTGCGGTAGCGCCGCCGACCAAAATGAGTAATTAGGAAATTAACACACTGTCAAATCAATAAATAATCATCATCATCATCTGCCAGATTATTATGTCTATCAGAATATTTAAATACATATATAAAACAGTCATGACTCAGGAACAATCTGTGCTCGTCATACAAATAATTGCCCTTACCAGGATTTGAGCCCAGAAACGTCGGTTTCATAGGCAGGGTCGCTACCCACTAGGCCTAAACCTGTCGTCAAAAACCACACCTACAACGAGAAAAACACACTATTTCTAATCAAAATCGAAAGGAATACAATTAAATAGAACACGAAAAGTGTCCGATTTCCGAATTCCGCCATCTCCGTTCCACCACCGAATGTTCAGGCTAGGGGAGCGGTTTCATCTTTACGTTGTGAATATTCCATTCATTCGCACGAAGCGATTCTACCTTCCTAATGCGAACTGCTAAGGAATGGAATTCGCTCCCTTCGTCTGTATTCCCTGAAAGATATAATAATTTAATTGGGTCTTTTCAAGGCAAGAGTAAGATTTGTCTAAAAAAAATCATACCGATATGTTTAGCTACATTATTTTTGATCATTCACGCCAATCGCAAAAGAAATGGTAAGTAGGGTTTATTTCTATGTGTTATTTCATCTAAAACGCAACGTAACTTATATTATCAACGTTACTTATATTTCATGTTAAGTAATAACCCTTCCCTTTTGTCGTGGCCGTAGTCGGGTGACAAAGATGTAATCAACCTCATCAAAAAAAACATCACTTCAGATAATTAGTATTCCGTAAGACATCGATGAACTCGATATGGATAAAAAAATGTTTCTAACACTAGTTTGATTGCAACAGTCTTTTGTTTTGCTATGGATCTTCCGGGCTCTGGTTATTTCCACACAATATCTATAGACCAGCAGCGTAAGTGGATTTTAGAATATAACCGTAGGACACTTTTTGTTTCCTTAAAATTAAAATGGATTCTGCTGACGATTACGATTAAAAATAGTCTCATTTTCGAAATGCGACTAAAAGCTGCTCTCCAAGATGGGCCATCATGGCCGAGTGTAGGGACGCAACTATTCGACGGAGCGAGATCGCAATATCGTTTGTTCTCTCTAGGCTGCTCTCCGAAATGGGCCATCATGGCCGAGTGTAGGGACGCAGCTATACGACGGAACGAGATCGCAATATCGTTTGTTCTCTCTAGGCTGCTCTCCGAAATGGGCCATCATGGCCGAGTGTAAGGACGCAGCTATACGACGGAACGAGATCGCAATGTCGTTTGTTCCCTATAGACAGCTCTCCAAGATGGGCTATTATTGCCGAGTGTAGAACGGACGCGACGGAACGAAACCGCAATATAGTTTGTTCTCTCTTACACATCTGTGTCCCCATAACGGCCCATGATGGTCCTTTATGTAGTGGAGCCTTAACACATGATTTAGCAACGTAACGTAAAAACGCTCTCGGAAATGCTCGTAGCGTTTTTTCCGCGATCCATAACGGCCCAGCCACGACAATGCGCGACTTGCAGCGCGGCAAGCGTCTTATCTGTTCGTCGCGCGGTCAAAACGCGCAATGCACTGCGGTTAGTTGGGATCACACGCAATGAACAGATAAAACGCTTGCCGCGCCGCAATCGCGCAGTCGTGGCTGGGTCGTAAGATGTTTTAGAAACTACAAAGTGTTAGTCCTTGTAAATAAATTATAAATTTACTTGCTTTAATCGCACACTTGCTGTTGCAATCATGATCTACTCAGAACACGTTGTTTTGCGGTTAGAGAACGATTAAATAATATTCTGCTTTCCACGGACTGACTGCATGGGTTTCAATATCATAATTGCCACGTTTGGCAGGTGGGTTGGCAATCGCAGTATATTCGTTCTCTAAAAGGACCCTCAGCTATTATATTAGTGGATCTTTAATCAAAATCAATTGAAAGACGTCTAATGCTGGTCTACCTAGTTGGCGGCCTTCCAACCTGGTATGTGATCATCACTCACATCTTTGCTCCTTCGATCTTCGGTTCTTCGTGTGCTCTCAAATAAATAAATATTTCGGGACAATCTGACACAAATCGACCTAGTTAGTCCTACGCTAAGCTCAGTATGGCTTGTGTTGTAGGTACTAGACGACGATATATATAATAGATATATAATAGATAGATACATATAAATACTTAAGCACCCATGACTCAGGAACATCCAGACTACTACTATCTAAAAATCAATAGATAGACATTTAAACTAAATCGTTATTAATTAATGCACCCGTCCATTAAGTTATTATTTATAATTAATTGTTACATAAAAGATATCGTTATGAGAAATGTCATTAATATTATTTAATTTATATTTTATTGTATGTCCGATAACTTCCGACCTGCCTCAATGTTTTATATTAAAAAACCTTTACGACCCAAAGGCCTTAGTAAGCCGGAGCTGTACAGTCGCCATCAGATATATCGGAGCTGTGGAGGTGGTCACAAATATCGGAACATGCACTTTATTGCCTTGATAATAGAGGCGTTGTGCAGATATTTGTGACCACCTCCACAGCTCCGATATATCTGATGGCGACTGTACCCTTACCATGAGTTGTGACATTGAGGTTTTCGATAACGAGTATCGAGTTTACTATCTACCTATACATCTCGCTAGTACCATTATAGTGCGAACGAGATGCACAGATAGTAAACTCGATACTAGTTATCGAAAACCTCAAAGTCACAACTCATGGTAAGGGTACTGAGTGGGACTTCAATTCAGGACCTTTGGCATCATAGGTAGGGTCACTGACCAATTAATTAAAAGCAGTTACTTTGCGGAAGTAGATATACTTTTGTTTACTACTATTTCATATGTGGTCCACAGTTAACCTCGCTTCGCTCGGTTGCGCACCAACTGGCTTAATATGCGGTTATGTCGTATAATTCTAAATTTGGAAATATAATATATTCTAGTTCATGAATACTGAGGTTATTAGAACGGATATAGTAGTACCTAGCGTAGCAGAAGCTCACAGCTTTGTATTATTTGTAGTTAATGTACAGTCAACCAATTTGATTTATGGGCCACTTGGTTCCTTGTCACAGTGAAAATCTATATGAAAGACGCAAAAGATCTCTTATTAACGTCACTGTGACAAGGTTCGAAGTGGCCTAGAAATCAAATTGGTTAACTATCCAGTTAGCACATACACCGCACTAGCTTAGAAAGCCTTTTTTATTCTTTGAAAACAGATAGGAAAACTGCAAAGAATTGTTTTATACCTCAAAGATGGCAAACAAGCGGCTCGCTTGATGGTAGGCGGTCACCGCAGCCTATGGACGTTTACAATACCGTGGCATCAATTCACACGTTATCGACCCAGTAAAAACCTCTTTACACCCTTTTTGAAGAACCCCATACTGTAGTCCTTTGGGATGACCGCAGGAACCTCATTCCACAACCTTAGCGTACGCGGGAGGAAATTCCTCTGAAACCGTTGGGTACGCGACCATTTTGGTTTTAAAGTATGTGGGTGAACACCCTGACGGTGGCGAGCGGTGCGATGATAAAAAGTAGGCGTTGGCATCATATCAAACAATTAAATAAAAATCTCGATTGTTTTGACGATAGCGTGTAGGAATGGACTTTTAAATGATATTTTTGAATGATATGATAAAATAGTAAATACCTAACTAAGTTACTAAAACATAGGATCATTTATTATGTATATAATTCTGTATGATATATATAATTGTACATTACTACCGAGGCCTTACGGGTTGCCGGATCGACAACCTCACTCCACGCTGTGTATTTTTCTCAAACATGCAATGAAATCAATAAAAATAAAAAAATTGGCTGAATGCCATGATGCTGTCTCAATTGTGAAATTGAATTTAAAAAACCAACTACCCGGCCTAGGTCTGCAACTTTGTATGAAATATCATTACAGACCCTTTGTTTAGCCGCTCCCGGAACGTGATAGTTCCTAGCTTAATTTAAAGAATATAATATCAATGGTATCAGCATTGCGATGCAACGAGGAAATGCCGCCAGCATCCTTGGTACAATGCCTCAAGGGCATTTTTTAGATGTTATACTGTGACTAGTTAAGTACTTGTAGTTATCATAAAACGATTGTAATTTCTGTAAATAAATGTATTTCGAATAAAAAAAAAAAACAATGTATACGATATTAAGTTAACGTAGTCATTCACATTAGAACTATTACTTAAAACGGGATTGTCACCATGTATATTAGTTTAAATGGATCTCCGACGGTGGTCAAACTAACAAACAAAGCGCATTAGAAAGAGGGTAAATCGCTACGGGGTGTGGTTTGACTACCGTCAAATCTCGCAGTACTTCAGTTATTCCGTGATGGTGCTTGCAACAGTGCCGTATCGGAAACTCATTCTAACTAATATAAATGGTAACTATCCCGTTTTAAGTTTTAAGTAATAGTTGTAATATCAATATGTATTTCATTGCATGTATGAGAAGCTATTTCTCAAACATGCAATGAAATATTGTCTTTACATTCCTTATAATAGACTCGGAAGTACCTATGTTTTTTTGGGCGCGGCAACTGAAGGGGACGGAAATGGAATTTCATATAAGTAACTTTTTTTTCGACGATTATCCATACAGAGGCAAAGATGGCGGGTGTCATAGTAAACAGCTGATGTTAATTTTTAATACATTTCGATTTCATTGTTAGTTGTGAATGTTGTGATTTTGCAAATTTCATTTTTTGAAGCATTTCTTTTATTTTCATTGTATGTTTGAGAAAAGCACTATACATGCCTCGTCGTGAAAATGGATTCCCGGCCTCGTATCACTATCCCCACTTGGCCGGAAATCCTCATTATCCCGGCCTCTGATGTAATGTACCATTACAGTTCTTAGAATTAACAATTCATTAGTAATTTTCTTGAACTTTACAGAACCAGTCCCTAAAGAAACCTTGTACCTTTGTAATAGGGCTGTGATTGCTTATGGCCTCAAGTATAAAACGATGGTAAACACGACATTGGTGTGATATTGAGAACCGAAAGTAACCTCGTATGAGTAGCCTCTGAGTGAGGCCAGGTAGTGGAAGGTAGGGATAGTAAAAATAAGTTTCTGTCAAAAATTTAATTCAAGTACAAGCTTTTTTACTAAAGAGGTGGCATACGAGCAAACGGATGGCCTGATGGTAAGCAATTACCGTCGCCCATGGGCACCCACAACACAAGCGCGTTGCGCCTTTAAGGGGCATTTGAGCTCTGGGAACCTTACTCACCATCAGGAACACAGCACTACATACCTGAAAGGTAGCAGTGCTATTATGGCTGTGGTCTTCAGTAAGGAGGAGGTACTTCCCCAGTTGGGCTGCCCCAGATTCAAGCGTGATGGTTATCGCTGTGCCCTACCTCTCATTGTTGGACGTAGCTTTTAATGTCGACTTAACTTTTTAGTGTTTAAAGAACTTTTTCTCATAATAGTACATTTCGCTTCATGAGAACACATACTAAAATAAAAGTAAGTTAGTGAGCATTGCAAGTGCAACAACAAAATAAATAAGGAACTAAAAACATAAATAGCAATTGGAAACGAAAACTTATTGCAGTCATCATCAATATTTGTTAACTTTCCTTATGTACACAATAAAACTAACTTACTCCGTCTTTTGTACGTTGACTACGTTCAGGTTTTCTTCAGTAACGATAAAAAAAAAAACAAGATAAAATATACCTAATAAATGTAGCAAAATGTTATTAAAGTCGGGTCCCACTGTGCCGGAAATGCTGGCTTTTATTAACTGCGGTCAGACTGTGTGGGGGAAGGTAGCCTGGGGAAAATCCAGGACCCTTTCGCAGCAGACTTGATTTGTACTACTGGAATACTCCTACTGAGTTTACGCTTCCAGCGAGATTGATTGAGGCGGTCTTTACCGAATCTGAGTGATGTATGATGGTGTCGAGGTAATGGGAGTTTTGTCGATGGTTCTCTAACTCTAGCCCGCTGAGAAGACTCCAGCAAGAAACTCAGCTAGGCCCGACAGTTGTCGGAGTGAGAGAATGCTGGTAGCATACCCCCGCTGAATCGCGATATACTAACACGTTTCGCGAAGAAGCTGCCAGTTCCGCGGTCACCAGTGGAGTCAATGAGCATTCTCGAAAGATCTTTGAACACCGTTGCAGGGTTGCTAGTTTGTCTGTGTTTTACTGGATACATTTTGGAGAGTGTGTGTGGAATTGCACGATATAATTCCGCCATCTCCGTTCCTCCACCGGACGTCCAGGCGAGGGGAGCGGTTTCATCCTTACGTTGTGAATATTCCATTCATTCGCACGAAGCGATTCGCTTCTACCTTCCTAATGCGGACTGCTAAGGAATGGAAGGAATGGAATACACTCCCTTCGTCTGTATTCCTGAAAAGATATATTTTGGATCTTTTAAAGGCAAGAGTGAATAGGCTGTTACTGAACCAGCGTGCTACACCCTCACCTCATGGTAAGTACCATCAGGTGTGACTGAGAAAAAAAGAGCTGCCAGCTCTACGACCACCAGTGGAGTCGACAAGCATTGTCGAAAAGTCGAAAGATCTTTTAACATATTATGAGCGCTGAGACCCCTACGGTGGCTTTCAACTCCGAATGGCACAATAGTAGTTTATGTATCTGTGCATAATGAAGGGCATTACAACAAGAGTGTGGGTTTATGAAACGAGCCGAAGGCGAGTTTCATAACAATATCACACGATTGTTGTAATGCCTAATTATGTATAGTTACATACACTACTTTATCTACACACATATCATTAAGTGTTTTAAAATGGGTCCAGAAACCGTAGGGAAATGACTTATTACTAGGGTTACTTGTAAACATTAAAAAGTCAACGAAAAAAACAAATGACAGCTTGGAACGGCGGCGTTGCGTAATTCGTATCCAAGTCAAATTTTTTTTAAACCATAGACAAGCGAATGAACTGCCTATTCTACTGTCACTCGAGTTCAAATGTCGTTCGATTTATATTAAAAAAACATAACGAATTGGCGTTTCGTATCAATGGCCGTTTTAATGTCTATAGATACTAGATTAGACACCCCACTTGAATTTGACAGCTGTTCCAAATTTAAATTCATAACCTACTGATTTCAGTAGGTAATGTTAACATTACCTACTGAAATCTTTCTGATGGTTGGTAATGCTGGTAATTGCCTACGGTTTCTGGACGCATTTTAGAGCACTTATGACATGTACGTAGATAAAAATGTATTCAAAACTGAGACACGGGGTATTTCCGTATGTTAGATAACTAGGGCTTAACGATAAGACTATATAACCTAGCTAATAAACTTAAAGATATTACAAACCTTACAGCCTCTTTGATTGCATCACTGATTAGTAAATAATATAGACTGCATCATGAAACTCTACGTTTATTCAGTAAGTACAAGGATACGTTTACACGTTAAATTTACAAAAAGTAAAAAGAGAAACTACACCGGTTCTAGAACCGTACACCCGAGAAGTATTTTGGCTTTTATGATCGGGAAGGAACTAGGCGGGAATTATTATTTCAAAACAGTATCACACAAAAATCTTAAACATACATGCGTTAATAGGCGCTCTGTAGGAAAAAAATATCAAATAATTATGAAAAATATGAACGAGGTTTGAGGTTGCCCATGTACAAGTCAAGTTTTTTTTTTTTTTTTCTTTATGACATAGGCTGCAAACGAGCAGACGGATTGCCTGGTGGTAAGTAATTACCGTCGCCCATGGGCACCCGCAACACCAGGGGAGTCACAAGCGCGTTGTCGGCCTTTAAGGGGGGTTGGAGCTCTGGGAACCTTACTCACCATCAGGAACACAGCACTACATACCTGAAAGGTAGCAGTGCTATTATGGCTGTGGTCTGCTGTAAGGAGGAAGTACTTCCCCAGTTGGGCTGCCCCAGATACAAGCGTGATGGTCATCGCTGTGCCCTACCTGTTGCCAGTCTTCATCCGAGATAACGACGGTGGTCCGAACCAAGGTGCGCCAAGTTGTGACCCCTAGGTAAGATCGTGAATAAATACAATCCCTTTGACAGTCTCTATACTTAACTTGTCTTTGGCAGTACAAACGAGGAAATACTTTATGGTATAGAATGTTTGCACATCTTTGATCGCCCTTGGCCTAAATTGCTTTATAATTATGCAAGACTTGGTCAAATACATGTACACGGATTAAGTGACGATATATCTAGCCGCCATACTCGCCACGCTTGGTAGGCGGGTTGGCGAGTTGTAGCTGTTGATTTTCCCTTTATCGCTTCTTACCTGCGGGAGGAGATGATGTGGTGTTTAGCCGGCACCCCCAAGATGATACAAGTCATATTTAGGAGAGATCCGTCCAGCAGTGGACTTACGGATGAATTAAAAATATATTATTTTCTTTACAGAATTACAATCGTATCATGATAACTACAAGTACTTAACTAGTTATTGTATAAAATCTAAAAAAGGCCCTTGAGGCATTGTACCAAGGATGCTGGCAGCATTTCCTGGTTGTATCGCAATTTGTATACTTTATTTTCTTAGGTTTCCACGATAATTATTAATGAAAATCATGAAATAAAACGCTGAAAAAGGGTTAATTTTTTAGCCAGTTTTAATGGAAGCCTCCATCAATGTTTGCCACTTCATTTTTTTTCTCAGACCACTCCATGATCACGAACGCTGCTAAAGGGTTTAATATGCAGGGATGTAATTTAATGATCTTTTTGTTTTGTCATAAATAAATGTTTTTTCTTTCTTTCTTTCTTTCTAAATTAGGATACGTGATATAATGCGTTTTCAGAACGGGTAACATGGCTGCAATTTTATCGCTTATCGCGCTATCTGTCACTTTCGCACTGACATGCTTGTTGGAGCGTGACAGGTATTGTGACAAATGATAAAAACCCGATCATATTAGGCTAGCAGATAGTTTATTTTAGAAAAGGCATGTTTATTTTAACCTGTCTGTATAAATAAATAAATATAATAAGTATATACTTACACAGATAACTGAGCCCCACGGTAAGCTCAAGAAGGCTTGTGTTGTGGCTCAGCCAACGATATATATAATATACAAATACTTAAATACATAGAAAACACCCACGACTCAGGAACAAATATCTGTCCTCGTCGCGGTAATTGCTTACCATCAGTCAATCCGTCTGATCGTTTGCCACCTTTGTCATAAAAAACTCTAATGCCCATACTAGGATTTGAAGCCGGGACCGTCGGCTTCATAGGCAGGGCCACTACCCACTAGGCCAGACCTGACATCAAACACAGCCATGTACTCGTATAACCGATGTATGACCGACAAATATGTCATTAAAGATATGCCAATTAACTTAAATAGGACACAAAAAATGGTATGCAAATTTTGAAGGCAACATAAATATCTGTCCATTGCAAGTATAAAAACTTGAAGTAAAATTTAAGGTCGTGTTAACTGCAGGTGACCTTCACAATGTTTTTAGCACAAGACCGGTGACCCGCCGGCGACGCGGACTGGGCCTCGACATTCTACTTGAAAATGGAAACTTATTCTTTCCAAATTACTTCGCATGAGTGACTAAATAAACTTGACTAAAATTTTAAGAAATTATTTAATGACTGACGAAACTTTAAATACAAAAATATTGGTTTTTTTTTTTTTTTGATACAAGACTGACCAGCGTTTGACCTCAGTCGCACCTATTGGTAAGTGTTGACGAGGCCGAGGGTGTACGCTGGTTCAATAACAGCCTATTCACTCTTGCCTCAAGACTCAAATTATATCTTTCCGGGAATACAGACGAAGAGAGTGAATGCCATTCCTTAGCAGTCCGCATTAGGAAGGTAGAAGCGAATCGCTTCGTGCGAATGAATGGAATATTGGTGAAGCAAGACTAATATATGGTCTCTATTTTAACAACGCGTGACGGCAGGTTTGGCATAGGTAGTCACATTATCTGTGAAGCTGACGTCTTAGGTTCAAATCCTAGTAAGGGCATTTATTTGTGTGATGAGCACAGGTTTCCTGAGTCATGAATATTTAAGTATTTTTATATTACATATATCGTTGGCTGAGTCACAACACAAGCCTTTTTGAGCTTGTAATGGGGCTCAGTCAATTTGTATAAGAATGTCCTGTAATATTTATTTAAAAAATCGGTTGAGCCGGTTGCACTGGAATTATATATTTTTTTTATTTTCGTTCAAAAAGACGGTCACTTTTGTTGTCAGCGCCTTAACAATTTTATATGATTATACCAATAAGGTGAGTTACTTGCAATCCGGTTGTAATTCTCGATTCGTCAAAATATAATCAGGCTAAGGCCGGATCAAGGCTAGGTCACGTAATTATGTCATCGGAATCGGGTAAGAATCCCAGTTATCGATTAATTGATTAAATTAAACGATAATTATCGATTATTATAGTTGCACGTGTAGTATTGTACGTGATCAATAATAATTATGTTGTAATTGGTCGGTTTATGTTTAAGATTGTCATTCTTAGTAATTGTTTAAGAGATCGATTCTCGCGTGATGTCGAACGACTATTTTTATCCATTTTGAGGATATCTGTCACGTTCTAACTAAGCTGTGGTCCGGATCATACACACTGCTCACGAAAGTTTTTTTTTTATACAAGACTGACTCGAGGAGAGGGCTATGTTGGGAGTGTCTCTGCGTTCATTCACAGTAGCAGCATCCAAAGTTACCGATATAGCCCTCCGGATCGCATAACTTTGCGCGAATACATTGCGCCCAGAACCGATGGACGGTGGGGCGGAAAGGATCTGGAGTGGCGTCTACGAACTGGAAGACGCAGCGTAGGTAGGCCTCCCACAAGGTGGACCGACGACCTAGTTAGAGTCGCGGGGTACCGCTGGATGTGGAAGGCGCAGGATCGGTCTTCTTGGGTCGTTCTGAGGGAGGCCTATGTCCAGCAGTGGACGCGTCTTTCGGCTGATATGATGATGATGATGATGACTGACTAGCGTTCGACCTCAGTCGCACCTGATGGTAAGTGTCGACGAGGTCGAGGGCGTAGTTCACAGTGGTCCGAATCACCGGCGCTACCGCGAAAAACGATATTCTTAAATTTCGGACGATTGTCTCTGTCACTCTCATGACGCCTTAACTAGTAAAAGAGAAAGATTCTCGCAATATAC
Source organism: Grapholita molesta (assembly GCA_022674325.2). Lineage (NCBI taxonomy): Eukaryota > Metazoa > Arthropoda > Insecta > Lepidoptera > Tortricidae > Grapholita > Grapholita molesta. Next base: position 5,736,164 of record CP053145.2, on the reverse strand, counting down.
GAACTTCGATGTTCGCGGTACCGGGCCTGCTCAGAGTTTTTTTTTTATACAAGACTGACCAGCGTTTTTCTTAATGACGATGACGTTATGACGTGGCGACCATAGTGACTTTTTGCTGACGTCACTCTGGTGGGGCTGTTTCACTCAATTTTATAAACGCTGCTTTTAAAATTGAGTGAAACATTGTATTGTATTGTATTTTAGTTATATTTTTAGTTTTTAGTTTAGTTTCGTTACAATGTATGATTAATCGTGTCAGTACCTACACCTGGGTCACAACGAAAGAACAGCGCAGGCTTTGCCAGCTACAATGCTGAGTTGTGACCCTTTTGTGGCAAAAAAGTTTTTTTTTTTAATTCATGTTTATGGTCTTTTGTTTTGTGTTGTTTTGTCATGAATAAATATCTTTTCTTTCTTTCTTTCTTTCTTTCGTTTGACCTCAGTCGCACCTGATGGTAAGTGTCGACAAGGTCAAGGGTGTAGCTTACAGTGGTCAATCAGTTAACGCGCTCAAGGTCCAGAAAATGGCGTTTTGATTCGGACCGGCGTGAGTGAGTACCATTCGAACTGTCAACATGACATTCCGTCCATACAACTTTTTTTTTATGACATAGGCGGCAATCGAGCAGACGGATTGCCTGGTGTTAAGCAATTACCGTCGCCCATGGACACTCGCAACACCAGTGGAGTCACTAGCGCATTGCCGGCCTTTAAGGTGGGTTGGAGCTCTGGGAACCTTACTCACCATCAGGAACACAACCCTACATACCTGAAAGGTGGCAGTGCTATTATGGCTGTGGTCTTCTGTAAGGAGGAGGTACTTCCCCAGTTGGGCTGCCCCAGATTCAAGCGTGATGGTCAACGCTGTGCCCTACCTCTCATTGTTGGACGTAGTTTAAGGACATACCCGGGTTGGACTTGATGGAATGTGGCTTCCGGTTGAACCTCAAAATGGCGAAGTCATATATGTGTCATTATCTAGGAAAAGTTATCTTATTGTCGATGGCACTTACGTCGAATCGCGTTGCGTTTGTATTGTATCGTCTTGAACAACGACATAAGCGCCATCGACAATAAGGTCCCTTTTCGTAGATAATGTCATATTTTCTATGATGAAATAATTCTGCCACTCGTCTACAACTTTCTGTTTTTTCTCTAGAAAGTCAAAAACAGGTATAGAAAAAAAATCGCACACAGCTGCATATGTTTTGTGGCTGTATGCAACCTACAATCGGCGTTGCAAAATATAAAAGTGCATCATAATCAACACACATGACGAAAATGCACAGAATGCGATGCGTTTGCGCATAGTGGGCTAGTGGGGCGTTGACGCAAGCGGTTCTAGGCCAAAGACGTATTACTTTATACGTATTTTTTATAGGCCTAACACAAATAGAAAGATAGAAGAAAGAAACTATTTTATTCAGAAACAACTAAATACCTACATAAATAAATATTTTTAAATAAATAAATATTTCCGAACAATCTTACACAAATCGACCTAGTCCTACGGTAAGCTCAGTAAGGCTTGTGTTGTAGGTACTAGACGACGAAATATATAATAGATAGATACGTATAAATACTTAAATACATAGAAAACACCCATGACCCAGGAACAAATATCTGTGCTCATCACACTAATAAATGCCCTGACTGGGAATCGAACCCAGGACCATCGGCTTCATAGGCAGGGTCACTACCCACTAGGCCAGACTGGTCGTCAAACATATAACATATAAACAATCGATGATTTAAATTAACAATAAAAATTCAACTAAAAATAACATAATTAACTTCTTATTCCCCGAGACGACTGGTACTTGGTGCAAATGTACCAAAAATAGAAAGAAATAAGATTTTTTTTTCAGAATGGAAAGACCTTGCGTATTTGAGTAGAAAACACAGAATGAAAACTAAATAAAAAAAAGTTGAGGAGGGTAATGGCACCAATGTTGGACACTTTAAGCTGACAGGCACCAATGATAGACACTTAGTTCTTAATTCAAAAACCATAACGTTGTAAATTGAATATTAACCAACAAATGCACAACATTTGACTCCTTTTAATAACCACTAATTTTCATGATTGGTTCCTTGTCCATTACTGGCGACGTCGCCATAAATAACTTAGAAAAAAATTGCCAAAATACAGCATTAGAGGTCTGTGTCAACATAGTAAATTGTTCATTTGCACTAGATTATGTTCAATACGGAACCCTTATTGTATGACAGCAGTCTTTATTATTTACTAGTCAGTCTTTATTTGTGTTTTTAAGTTTTATAATAGTACTTGTAATGTTGCCATGTTAGTTTAAAATCATAAAAAATCAGACACTGTACGTTTTTAGCAGTTTTTATTATGTATCAGTCTGTATATTGAATCATCAGTATCACAAAATATCGCATGCTGAAAGGTTCAATTTCGTAATTGTAGCATCATGTAGAAAGACATAAGTTCTGACTAATATATATGCAATTTTAAGCTTTATTGTGCTAGTAATAATATAGAAAAACGCATGTAACATAAATGTACCAAGACTTGTAAAATCATTACTTAGATTGATACTTTTTATTTACGTCATGTCAATTGAGTTTGGAATATTGCAACTTAAGTATTTCGCTACTTTCGAATAAAATTTATAAAATCAATTATTTTGTAGATAAAAAGATTTCGTATAGTCAATGTAGAGAAGAAGACGTATTCGTGCAAATAAATATTACTATTTCTAAAAAGTTAAAAAAATCCAGCATTGCGATACAAAGAGTATAAACTCGTCCAGCAATGAGAGGTAGGGTACAGCGAAGTACCATCACGCTTGAATCTGGGGCAGCCGAACTGGGGAAGTACCTCCTCCTTACAGAACACAGCCATAACAGCACTCCTACCTTTCAGGTATGTAGTGTTGTGTTCCTGATGGTGAGTAACCCTACTCACCATCAGGAACACAACACTACATAAGTTACACACTGAGTAAGGTTCCTAGAGCTCTAATCCCCCTTAAAGGCCGGCAAAGCGCTTGTGACTCCCCTGGTGTTGCGGGTGCCCATGGGCGACGGTAGTTGCTTACCATCAGGTAATCCATCTGCTCGACCCACCTTTGTCATAAAAAAATCGAAGTCGCGGACAAAAGCTAGTTTAATTAGGAGATAAGACGTTATGGAATTTAACATATATGTTAAACTTTCATATCTCAAGTACAATGTCAATATTTTTCCACTTAAGGGACAAACCCGAGTTAACAAGAAACTGCAAGGTTACAGAATGCGTCATATCTCAAAGGTTGCACCGCAAGAATACAGGAAAGAATAATTTCCCGGCTTCATAGGAAATGCCCTGTGATGTTTTCATGGAACCGTTTTTAAAACTTGCGCTATTCTTCTGAGAATTATGTTATTTACTATTTAAACTTTAGTTGTTATAATTACTTAGTTATAAACGGATAAAGGTTGACTCAGGTTACACCGGCCCGCGTCCGAGCCGAGGACACCGTCGCGAGATTTTATATGGAATGAATCACGTGACCACCGAGCCCGAGTCACTCGGTCCGGGCACGGGCCGGTCGTGCGACGGCCGTTACAGCTATGTAAAAAAGCTCTGCTCGGCTCTGATGGGAAGGCGACGTTATGTTCACGCGAATTCAGAATCATATTGCCTAAGATTTAAATCATCTAAAACGTAAAATGTCTGAGTAGCAGAGTCACAAAATATGCTGTTGCCTAATGAACACAGAATGAGACGGACATAAGAAATGAACGAACCACGAATGTGACGAATTACGCTGATACCTACGTACCGGGTCGGATGTAATGAGGCATGTGCGTGCGGTGCACGAACTTGTGAAGATTGTTCGTCGTGACCCCCATGTATAGGACGCTGGACTGCGAACGTGTTAACTATAAAGTCTTAAGGTCATATATACATTAGGTGTGATGATCGTCCATTCGCAACAAAATTATGGCAGGATGGAACGACGCTCGTGTTAATGTCAATATTCGAGTGTCGGGCCGCCACGGTGGGTCGACGGTGGGCTCGGGCTCGTTACGTCGACGTGTAGGAAGGGCGACGGTGTAACGTGAATCATCCTTAAATCCAGAGGTCACAGTTTGAACTCCGGCTTGTACCAATGAGTTTTTCGGAACTTATGTACGAAATATCTTTTCATATTTAACAGTCGCTTTTCGGTGAAGGAAAACAATGTGAGTAAAGGATGACTCACGTTAGACCGTCGCGCTTCCGCTCCGAGCGTTCCGTTGTATGGAAAGAGTCACGTGACCATCGAGCCGCCCGATCCACTCGACTCGGGCACGGGGCGGACGTGCGACGGCCGTTACAGCTATGTTCAAAGGGCTGGGCTCGGCCCGGTGATGTGAGGGCGACGGGATGTCGACAGGATGTCGACGGGCGTGCGACGGTCGCCTAGTCGCAAAAAATGGCTCGGATGGAACGGTATATATTGGCCGAACTACGGAGGTTGCAAAATGTCATCAATTTGTTTGCTAAATATGAGGGGATAAATAATTCTTTCTTTAGTCGGGTTATATTACTAGTGCAGAGACGAGGAATTAACAAAGAGTGCTGAGTTGACACATTTCTTTAAAAATAATCAAAGAATAAATATTCGTTAATCATAAATAAAAGAACCGAATATTTAGGCAAAGGGCTCATAATTTATATTTTTTTTATCAAAACCTCATTTAACATATAACATAAATATTTATCGCATAAAATAAATAGTTAAACTAAATTTAAAAAATATAATATTAAAAATCAAAGTTCGATGTAGGCCCTAGTGGTATGGTAGGGTTTAGGTATAGGTATAGTATATGAATTTTCTTAAATACCAAATGTAAAATTCAACAAATAATTGAATCCCTTCTTATGCCCTTTCTTAACTAATTTAATTAACGCCTGTTTAATTAACCATGTGTCTACATAACCATATAACTATAAACCAGTATGAAGATAATTCGACGAATTCCTCAATAACAATAAACAGTCTTTATTATTTAGTTTTCTGTGTTTGAATAGTCTGAATTGAAATCACCAAAGAGGTTTTTCATGTATCTGAATCGGAATATACGTCAAAATTATGTGCGTTACAAAATGTCACAAATTGTTTTCTGAAATATGGATACCAAACCGACATTATATTTAGCCGGCTTAATGTGGCAACTGTTACTGTTCATAAATGTTGCCAGAAAGATAAATAATGAATAGTTTGTAAATATTACCAGATATTTTTGCATTGGAAAGAAAAAAAAATAATAACCGGTATTCGGACCATCTATCTATATTTGTGTCGCTTAACTTTAAACTCAGGTAAATCCATTTTGCTCTAAGGTTGATTAGCATTCAGATTATTATACATTTTTTTTACTCAACCTTAATACAGAATAGATTTACCCGAGTTTGAAGTTAAGCGACACATTTGTATTCTATGATATACGTGTACGAAGTAACGCGCCCTGTACAAACTATAGGCAGTATATTATCTCATAATATTATTTCGGGTGGCGTTAAAATTTGCAGCGACCAAGTATTAGCAGTAGAGTTTAACCAGTGAAAAAAAATTGGTTTACTCACTTAAAGCATAGACGATTGAATCATACCGTCTCTTTCTTTCGCTTGCACTACGACCCCAAAAAAAGGGAAGAGTATAGTTTATTTTTTCAACTTTAAGAGTAACAATCGAGTAATAATTGGTTAGCCAGACTCTATGCGAGCACATTTGTTTCGTTGTCTATCCCTTTATTTTTCAGGCTAATTTTCACACCAACTACTAAAATAAAACAAATTAAATATTTGTAATTTTTATTGATTTTTAGATACTATTATTATCTACAAAGAACCAAGTCTCGCAAACGCGCAACGTCTCAACTGGTAAAGGCGAACATAAAAACCAGTAAAGGCGTGTCTGGCGTCCAAATGGTATATTATAGGGTATAACGGTGGGTATATGAGGTACAAAGGAAAATAAGGTTATCAATATAGATATTTGTATTTAGGCACTGGTCCCACCGCGAGCTAATAGTAAGCTATGAGCTATCAGCTATTTCAAGGGACAAAAGATAATCGATTCCGTGTAAATAAAAGAGACATATAATTATGTCATAGCCGGGCCAGGCGATGAGCAATAAATATATATCTCTCTTTTATTTACACGGGAGCGATTATTTTGTCCTTTGAAATAGCTGATAGCTCATAGCTTACTAGTTTGCGGTGGGACCAGTGCCATAAGGAAGGATTGGCGAGCTATATTTGAATGCCATCTATAGGATATTAGTTGTAATAAAATGAACGGTACCTTAGACTTGATTGAATATATTGATTTCCTTGTGACCTAAAGTTAAATTACTTCTTCCTAACCTCTGAGAAATAAAACAACACGAAAACACAATTTATTGCTTTGATCAGCCTATTTACACGTAAAAGAGCTTGACACCATGTGTTCTGCAGCTTATCTAAGTTACAAACATCAAAAAATGTAGTAATCAAATTAAACTAAATAATAATAACTTTTTAAATATTGTATACATAAGTCATGAAAAAGGATTTTTTAACCTTTTGAACGCTAAGCACTACTAAATTGGTCGCGTGAAGTCGTGCCTGCCGCGCCACCGACCACTAAAGTGGCTATGGCGGACGCTGTCAAAGCAATAGTCCTGCTGACAGATATTGGATATTGGAGTTTATATCTTTTCTTCACAAGTCATAACATGGCGTACACGACACATTTTGACGCGAGAGGAAAAGCGTTCAAAAGATTAATATATTACTGAAATAATTCCTGCGACTAAAATATCAATAAGTGAAATGTGTTTTATAACTTTTATAAGCATCATTTATAGGTTTACTTTCGCTCGCCAAATATGAATGATATGATGCCCTTCCAAATATAAGATATTATAATTGTGTTTCAGTATAAAAACAATTTAAATTGATATAGGTACTTACTTACTAACAAAATTACAAATAATACAATGTCAGTAACCATAATGTCAACTTAAAACATAATAATAAAACTTAAATAAATAAAAAAAAATAAAACTATAAAAAGCTAGAAACTAAACTTAAAATAACTAAAATATAGGATCCCCCCGCGGCAAGGTGCCGTAGACGCTGGCAGCATTTCCTCGCTGTATCGCAATGCTTATGCATTGAGCGAGAAAGCTGCCAGCTCTCCGGTCACCAGTAACGTCAATGTAGGGTAACCATGTTTGTACATAGACGAGGACAATGTTTATGTTTAGATAAAGTACATTAAACATATTTATCAAAATTTGTAAAATGGTTGTCATTGTATATACATATAGCAATTTGGGTCAAAATAATTCCCAAAGTGGGGTTAGATTTTTTTAGTTCTTTGTTTGTACCTATTCGATATATATTAAAAATATAGAAAAATATGTGTACAAAATATGTCATCATATTGACCCACACCTATAAATTTTCGTACCACTCCTTTACTAATAATATATTATCTTAGATATTTAAATCATCGAAGGAAAAAAATAAAAATTTTGACTCGTAGCGGGACTCGAACCCACAACCACTGGATCACGAGCCCAGTTCACTACCAATTGTGCTACATGAGTACAGTCAGCAGCAGAAGTGGCTAAGCGTTTGAGGTGTTCAAAATGAGGTCAACACATCTCTATTGTCAAGAGAATAAGAGGGCGTGTAGATAATTTTGAACACTTCAAACGCTTAGCCACTTTTGCTGCTGACTGTACCGCTTAGACTAAAATAAAATGAAAAAAATATGACAAGTATCAAAATTTTTCGTAGTAAATTAACCATGCATCTAGACGGCGTAGTCTCTACACCAGTCTAGTACATAAAAACACTATTGTAATTAATGGAATTTTCCTAACTTTTAAAATGAACGTTGTCACCCCATAGAAAGAGACAAAGGTCTGCCTAGTAGCTATTTCACTCGGCTCGCTTTTTTCGGGCTAGTACTCGATCTAGTTATAGTCAGCGCTGCTGTCCAGTTTGTTGAAGCTTGGAACTTCGCTCGATGTACGTCATATATGAAATTAAAACAAATTACGTTATGATATGATACTGATTATTTAACACGTAGACTGATATGATACTGATTATTTAACACGTAGGCTGCGAAGAGCATCACGGATGGAATATGTGGCCATGAGCATCATTCTTGGGATCAAGTCACCTTCCCCATGTAGCCATCGGCATCACGAGTGGGATCACGTTGTCTTCTCTGTGTGGCCATGAGCATCTTTGGTGGGATCACAAGCTTATGTTTTTGGGTATCTGGGTATGGGATGAATGCTGCATCAATAGCATATGAAACAAAACGCACCAATATCTAACATCTGCCATCCTGTGTATTTTTTTACAAATGTCAGTTTTTACAGTTCGTGTTTCAAAGTTTATCGCATTTTTACTGATCAACACTCAGAAATATGTCACTATTTTTGAAGAAATTATAAAACGGTAGATACGTTTGGTGCGCTGCTTCATGCACTAATTGATGCTGACTATAAGGTGGGCAGCCAACGAGTTAAGCTTTTGAAAGCTCTTCCTCTTGCGTCAAAATGTGTCAAGTACGCCGGTCAAAATGTTTTTGTGTCAATAACAGAAATGTGAGAGGCGATTCTCAAGATGACACAAGTCCTATTTGGGGGGGCTGTGTCCAGCAGTGGACGTGTTACGGCCGATGATGAATTAAAGTTCGAAATATGATAATGACAACGTCCTCAATCCAGCCAAAGTAGATTCTTAGTCAGTGACGCTTTTGCAAAGTCACTCGTAATAGTGCTCAATATGAGCGATAAAAGTCCTGTGCTGTCCTGTTTATATATACTACCCTCTGCCTGCAGTATCCTGTGTGTAGAATTAGTATAAAATTATTATGTCGTCATACTTACCTCGGGTTCTGATAATATTCAAAAATAGACAAATTAACCTACGAACTTAATCTAACTAACCATGCATTTGCTTCTCTTATTGATACGTACTGTACATCAATTTATAATATTCTAAAATCCTCAAATGAACGTATGAACTTAATGTACATACATACTTAACTATGCATGGCGTCTACATACACCATTTCTATCGGCTTGCCTATTGTTATCCTACCTATAAATGTTAAACCGGCCAAATGCTAGTTATTCGTTGACATAGCGGTAAGTAAAATACATTATCTGTGAACATTTTATGTAATACAGCCTGGTGACCTACAGACTAACGGACGGACAGACGGACAGACGGATGGATGGACAGACGGACAGACGACGAACAGACAGGGTTCTTAGTAATAGTAATCGCGCCCAGAACCCTTTTAGGGCTGGAAAACCTCTGCTCTCTCTGTTCTCATCTTGCTAACGACGAGAACTTGCACAGACATAAACTCGTAGCCAGGATTATACACCAACAGCTGCTGTACTACAAGTACGTGCGCACAACACACTGGCGAATAATGAGGCATGTGTTGTAGGTACTCAGAATACAAATAAATGACGTTACTGGGATTTGAACCCAGGACCGTCGGCTTCATAAGCAGGGTCACTATCCATTAGGCCAGACCTATCGTCAAATTTCCATTGTCCTGAATATATATGTTATAAACGAACGAAGTAATCAGCATGGGTTTACAATTTAAGCAACCATTCATTAAATTAATTATATAACTCTGTCCGCACTAAGATTACCAATAATGGTCCTGACCTTGTTCCTACTCTTTTTTCTTAGCCTAGTTTGTGTCCCGCTGTTTGTTGTTGTGCCTATTTTACTCAGTTTACGTAGTCGTTGACATAGCGGCAAATAAAAAATATTATCTGTGAACATTTTATGAAATACAGCCTGGTGACCTACAGAATAACGGACGGACAGACGGAGAGATGGACAGACGGAGAGATAGACAGACGAACAGATGAAGAGATAGACAGGCGGACGGATGGACAGATAGACAGACGGACTGACGGAGACATTGACAGACGGACAGTCGGAGAGATAGACAGACGGACAGACGGAGTGACAGACAGAAAACAAGAACACCTTTTATAGACTCTAAATATATAGTGTAGATACCCATAAATTAAGCAAACAACACGAAAGCACAATTTATTTCTTTGACTGATAGTAGGCTACTACTCGAGTTGACGTGCGATAAAATCCTAATCCAGAACTTTATTATATTTTTGACTAATGCCCCGTTGATATAGTAAAAGCTCCGTAGTCAGCGCTGCTGTCCAGTTGGTTGAAGCTTGGAACTTCTCTCGACGTACGTCATATAAGAAATTAAAACAAATTACGTTATGATATGATACTGATTATTTAACACGTAGACTGCGAAGAGCATCACGGGTGGAATATGTGGCCACGAGCATCATTCTTGGGATCAAGTCACCTTCCCTGTGTTGCCATCGGCATCACGGGTGGGATCACGTTGTCTTCTCTGTGTGGCCATGAGCATCATTGGTGGGATCAAAAGCTTATGTTTTTGGGTATTTGGGCATGGGATTTGTTATATATCGGAGCGGGACAAGTGAAACAACAGCTGCTTGGATACACACTGACGTTTATTCGCCATGACAGGTTACTTAAACCTACACAATACATGCATACATAACATTCCTCCCCGTTTAGTGGAGAATAAACTTCTTAATCTACGTTACACCTTGAATAATTTATACAATAAAATTGCTTATAGTCCGTTCTAGGAATAGGACGCAACAGCATTCCTGACGATCCGGGTCTGGATCTCTGGTCATCAGGGTTTGCTGCCTGTTGTGAAGCACCATAATTCCCAGATGCCTCAAAGAATTTCTCATTGTTTTCTCCTGACGGAACCTCAACATCCTGGGTGGACCCGTTTAGGGTACCATCTTCCTCTCCCCTTTCTGTTGACAATCGCGAACCCGACTCCTCGCTAGTATTAGCAGGAATTACTGGTTCAATTGTTGCTCTATTGTTGATAACTGCGGCCTCATCAGGTTCATCTAAGGTATCTATACTTTGGCAGCTAGGATATCGGACATTGTTGCCGTTCCGTCCTTTAAACGAAATAAGTTGGTTAACATGTTTTTTATATTCTACCAGTGTAACGTGGTCTTTAATTAAGTATACTGTATTGCCTACTCTTTTCACTATAATTCCCTGTTCCAAGTATTTTTGTTGCCATAATTTTTTTTATACATAACTTGTTCACCGGGTTTGAAAAATGGTCGATTCTTCCCACCAAAAGCCTTACTCTGTGAAAACTGATTACGCTCCACTGTCTTAGAATGAGTGTGTGACGAGGACGGCGATGGCGGGGAACATAATAAGTCCCAGCGCGAACGTAGTTTGCGTCCGAAAACGATCTGGGCAGGCGAAGTCCCTGTAGTGACATGAACAGAATTTCTATAATCGAAAAGATATTTGTACAAGTTTTCCTCGACTTTTTTCTGATTAGTGCTAACCATCAAACAAGAACGTATACCTTTTTTTGCTACCTTAACATATGACTCCGCCTGCCCATTACTGGCCGGATGGTAGGCGGGACTCGTTACATGCGATATTCCATTCGCTGAGCAAAACGTTCGAAATTCATCAGATAGGAAGCATGTGGCATTGTCACTAACTAATGTGTGTATCAACCCAAATCGTGACATAAATTCGTACAATTTTGATATTACGACGGACGACGAAGTAGAACTCGCCCGATACACCTCCACCCATTTCGAGTACGCGTCTACTAAAACGAAATAAAACCCGTTATTAATAGGGCCCAAGAAATCCATATGCACCCTATCACATACCTGCGTAGGGTATGGCCACACTGCGAGCGGGACACGCGGCGGCGATGGTCTCAGCTGGCTACAAATGTCACAGCTAGCTATCATTGTTTCGATTGCATTATCTATACCAGGGAACCAGACCCTACTCCTAGCTTCTGCTTTGCACTTAACAATACCCATGTGTGACTTATGTAATTCTGACAATATTTTACATTTTAATCTTTCCGGTATTACAATTTTATGACCACGCATAACTACTCCGTTTTCTAATGACAATTCATTTTACACAACAAGTAAGGTTGAATTGCCTGGTCGGTTACTTTTGGCCAACCCTTTAAAATGAACTGCATGACCTTATTTAAAAAAGGATCGTTCTTGGATTCTTTACGAAGCGTTTCTAGCGTTACCGGTAAACTGTTATCAACTACAAAATTAATGTACGATGCTCGTTCCTCGATAGACAATGGCGCTCCACCTTTAGAGTGGTCCCGGTCGGTAGGTGAGTCATCGTTGTTTACGTTCGCCCGCGACAGGTAATCTGCGCTATTATCAGCGCTGCGAATATATTCAATTGTGTAGTTATATGCACTTAAAAACATGGCATAACGCTGTAGCCTATTTGCTGATACCTCCGGAATACCGCGACGGGGCCCAAAAATGGTTGTCAGCGGCTTATGATCCGTTCGAAGCACAAAAGGCACAGACCTACCATAGAGGTACTGGTGGAACCGACGCACGGCAAATATAATCGACGTGGCCTCTTTCTGTAATTGAGAGTAGTTTTTTTCAGCTGCATTTAACGTACGTGAAGCATAACATATCGGACGTTCTAAACCGTCATCGCCAATTTGACTCAAAATTGCACCGAGGCCGGTAGGGGATGCATCAGAAGTGACAACAATTTTTGCATTTGGATTAAAATGCGTTAGGACTTGATCCGAAACCAGGTGTTTTTATTAGCTTGAAAGCATTTTCGTGTTCCGCATTCCAATGCCACCTAATACCCTTTTGCAATAATTTATATAGCGGGTTGAGTACCGAAGATGCCCCGGGAACGAAATTTCGATAATAATTAACGAGACCAAGGAAAGATTGTAACTTATTGACATTATTTGGTACTGGTGCATTTAAAATGGCACTCACTTTAGCAGGTGACTTTTTCAACCCTTCTTTATTAATCACATAGCCTAAGTATTCTACTTCATCCTTAAAAAACTCACACTTAGTTTTTTGAAGTGTCAACCCGGCGTTCTCTAATCTTTGTAATACCGCATGTAGTCTGCCTAAATGTTCAGATTTATTGCGTCCAGTTACTAAAACGTCGTCCAACATACACAACACGCCCTCCATGCCTGCTAATACCCCTTCCATAACCCTTTGAAAAATCGCCGGAGCGCTGGCCAGGCCAAAAACGAGACGTGTATATAAAAACAATCCCCTGTGCGTATTTATGCATGTAACTCTTTGCGATTCGTCATCTAAAACGCATTGCGCATAAGCTTGAGATAAATCTAACTTAGAGAACTGTTGGCCTCCGTGTAATTTAGCAAACAGTTCGTGTGCAGTCGGCAACGGATATTGTTCAACAATCAGCTGTTTATTGATGGATACGGAGTAGTCCGCACACAGACGCAGCGACCCATCGCGTTTCAACACAGGCACGACTGGTGACGCATATGACGATTGTTCAACTGGTTTTAGAATACCTACACTAACCAGTCGGTCCAACTCCTTATCAATTTTATCGCGTAAAGCAAAAGCCACAGGTCGAGCCTTGAAGAAAAACGGTTGCGCATCCTTTATTAATTTAAGTTTCACTTTATATTTGTTAAAAGTGCCTAACTTGTCTGAGAAAACGGAAGGAAATTTTGAATGTAGTTCGTCAATAAAGTTAGTTGATTGTTCACAAAAATTTATCGGTACCAATTGTAGATTATTTAGCGATATAAAATCCCTACCTAACAAGGGACCTGCACCGCCGCGGATCACGTGCACATTTAACACATTGGTTTTGCCTGCATAGGTAAATGGCAACCGCGCGATCCCTAAACAATGCATTCTACTTCCTGTATACGATGATAGGCGCTTGTGAGTTATAGACAATGCCACATCCTTAAAATATTTTAAATATGTTTGCTCAGAGATTACTGTTACCGCCGCGCCAGTATCGACTTGGAACTTCATTCGCACCCCGTGGACTTGAACTGTCTCCATCATGGGCTCGCCTGAAAACGAGCGAATGCTATAAACTTTATAACAATCACACTCACCGTCATCGCCGTTGTCGTCATCGTCAATCCTACCTAAGTAATTCACTTTTTACACATACGACGCAAGTGCCCCTTAACATGACACTTTCGGCACTTATGATTAGCAAAACGACACTTGTCGGCTGTGTGGTTATTAAAACCGCATACGGTACACAACACTTTAACACTATTTTGATCCTTCGCAGCGATCTTGAGTACATGGTCTGCGCGCGACGTCGCCTCCTGGCCGAAGGGCGAGTTTGCACCTGCGCGCGCGCAGCGTCGGCTTTCTGCCAGCTCCACCGCCTTGGAAAGGGTCAAAACAGTTAGGTCCTGAGCGAATAATTTCTCTCGCTCCGGTCCTGGAAACATCCCCATAACAAAACGGTCTCTCAATGCTTCCTCCACGTTTAGAAACCCGCAGTGTGTTGTTAGGCCTCGAAGTCTTGCGGCCCATTGAGGGTAGTTTTCCCCTTCGTTTTGCACCGCCGAATAAAATTTGAACCTCTCGTTAAAACCACAAGTTTTTGGCGTAAAATGATTATCTAGCAGCGTACATATGTCAGCAAACGGAACAACTTGAAGATCTTTTGGCAATGCCAAATCTGATGCCAGTTTGTATGTGGCATCACTGAGTGCGCTCAGCAAAATCGCCCGACGTTTCACTCCCGCCGCGTCACTTGTCTCATCTATGCCATTAGCTATGAACCATTGCTGTAAACGTGCTTTGTATACTTTCCACGTTTGCGTGTTGTGTTCAAAATTTGACAAAATTCCAATTTGAGACGAATTCATGTCCGACACTTATCACTTTTTTTTTTTTTTTTTTAAACGCGGGTAGATCGTCGCCACTGTTATATATCGGAGCGGGACAAGTGAAACAACAGCTGCTTGGATACACACTGACGTTTATTCGCCATGACAGGTTACTTAAACCTACACAATACATGCATACATAACAGGATTCATGCTGTAATTTAGTACTATCAGCATCAATAGTAGCATATGAAATAAAACGCACAAATATCTAAGATCTGCCATCCTCTGTATTTTTTACAAATAACATTTTTTACAGTTCGCGTTTCAAAGTTTATATCGCTTTTTATTCGTCACTTTTTGTGAAGAAATTAAGAAACGATAGATTCGTTTGGTGCGCTGTTTCATGCGCTAATTGATGCTTGCGGCGGGCAGGCAACGCTTTTGAAAGACCTTCCTCTTGTGTCAAAAAGTGTCAAGTAAGTCAACGTCTCGTCTCGACGAATTACAGCCTTATAAGTCAGCAGGAAAATAGCTTTGGCAGTGTCCGCTCTAGCCACTCTAGATGTCGGTGGCGTGGCAGGCACGACATTACTCGACCACTTTTATTGTTCTTGGAGTTAAGGCGGTTAAAATATTTTTGTATCAATAACAAAGATGTGAGTGGCGGCTCTCAAGATGACACAAGTCCTATTTGGGGAGGCTCTGTCCAGCAGTGGACTAGTTACGGCCGATGCAATGATGAATTAAAATTAGAAATATGATATTTAATGACAATGTCCTCAATCCAGACAAAGTAGATTCTTAGTCAGTGACGCGTGTGCAAAGCCACTCGTAATATTGCTCAATATGAGCGATAAAACTACCTTCTGCTGCAGTATCCTGTGCGTAGAATTAATATAAAATTATCATGTAGTCAAATTAACCTACGAACTTAATATACCTAACTATGCATTTGCCTCTCTTATTTATACATACTGTAAATCAACTTATAATATTCTAAAATCCTCAAATTAACGTATGAACTTAATATATATACATACTTAACTATGCATGGCGTCTACATAACACCATTTCTATCGGCTTGCCTACCTACCTTAGTTAACCTGCCTACTTATAAATTAAACCGGCCAAATGCTAGTAAGAACTTGAAAAGTTCGCAACATTATAGAGCCTAATATTTTACTCAGTATAAGTATTCGTTGACATAGAGGTCAGTACATTTTATGTAATACAGCCTGGTGACCTATACATAGACTAACGGACGGACTGACGGACAGACGGACAGACGGATGGATGGACAGACGGACAGATGAACAGACGGAGAGATAGACAGACGGACAGACGGATGGATGGACAGACGGACAGATGAACAGACGGAGAGATAGACAGACTGACAGACGTACAGACGGACAGACGGACAGACTGATGGATGGACAGACGGACAGACGGAGAGATAGACAGACAGACAGACAGACAGTGAGATAGACAGACGGACGGACGAACAGACGGAGAGATGGAGAGATAGACAGACGGACAAACGTACAGACAGGGGAGTCTTAGTAATAGTAATCGGGCCCGGAACCCTTTTAGGGTTGGAAAACCTCTGTTCTCTATGTTCTCATCTTGCTAACGGCGAGAACTTGGCCAGACTGACCTCGTAGCCAGGATTATACACCAACAGTTGCCGTACTCCAAGTACGCGCGCACAACACACCGACGAATGAGGCTTGTGTTGTGGGTACTCAGAAGACTCAGAACACAAATAAATGACGTTACTAGGATTTGAACCCAGGACCATGGGCTTCATAAGCAGGATCACTATCCATTAGGCCAGACCTATCGTCAAATTCTCATTGTCCTGAATATATATGTTATAAACGAACGAAGTAATCAGCATGGATTTACAATTTAAGCAACCATTCATTAAATTAATTATACAACAACAACTTATATTAAATTACTATCAATAGTCCGCACTAAGATTACCAATAATGGTCCTGACCCTTTCTACTGTTTTTTCTTAGCCTAGTTTGTGTCCAGTGCTCCTCTTTAGTGCGTATTGCCATCAGTCGCTAAAAACATTTAGGTCGTCCCACCATTTCTTCTTTAGTCTGCCTGTACCTCGGCTAAATTGAGGGTACACTCTATTAAAAAATCCTCAACATAACCTACGTACTTAATGACTACTAGGTAAATTAAATAACTGTTAAAGGCATCTACAGATCCTACAAGCTTACTTATTATGTATCACTGATACTTTATGTAGATGTGCATGTAGTGTAGGGACGCCCGGCCGGACTCAGGCGGGCTGTCGATCGCTTGTTGCAGTCATTCAGCCCAGTTCCCTTGGCTGCTACATAATACACCTATAACATTAATAATATTATACAACAAAAATTGCAAGTAATTTGCAGTAAACCTTTATTAATATTACTAATGAGACATGGACCCGGGTATGTCCTTAAACTGCGTCGAAGCCCACCGGTATGAGCAGTAGCGACCCGCGTCTACAGTGTATTTTACTGCGATTCCCAACTTGCCTACCACACGTGGTCAATACGGCAACACCGAAGTTAAGGCCTTTGTCCAACAGTAGACGGCTCAAGGCTGATGATGATAACTGATGGAAGTCAATGTTTCTTACAAGAAAACACTAGTGGGATAAGAAGTACCAAACACTGCGGAGAACATCGTTAGTAAAATCTGATTTTATTCGCAACTAACCACCTTTGCTCGGGAAAGTATATAATATGTTGTAAATACATTACAAACGTATGCCCCAAATCGCTGTGTAAGTACCCATTATTTAGGCAACTACAAACCTTATGTAGTTAGTATTCACAGTAAGTACCTAGTACTGCGGAAAACGTCATTACACAAATAATAATTTATTGGTAGGTACTAGCAACCTCTCCTGTCTTCGCACGGGTAAGTGGTTATAGTACCAACCATATATCGGAAGGTGCGGCGTGGGCAGACCCCCACAAGGTGCACTGGCGACCTGGTAAAGACAGAATGAATCCACTGATGCGGGTGGCGGTTATTGTGAGTTGCTTTGGGAGAGGCCCATGTCCAGCAGTGGACGTCCTTCGGTACGGTTCGGTACTAGAATGATTGATAAGATGATGAATAGAGCTATCTCAGGACCATACATGGATGACAGTAAAAGTAGGTACCTACATAGTACATAGGTACATTCTAACTGCTAACAGGCAGAAAAAAAGACGGGCAGAAAGACGGACAGTAATAGGATCTTGTTAATGTCCTGATACTTACGGTCCCTAAATACGTACATTATATTACATTATTATAACAAACAGGACCTAAAATGAATAGTCTTATCACGGAGAGTTCGCTGTATTAGATGTCTTGTTTGCTTGTAAGAAATTATGTTTTGTATGTCACTATTCAAGTAAACTTGACTAACTTACTAAGTTCCTGTAAGGGACTTACTGCTTACCAATGATTATATAACTAGGACTAACAATTTTTATCCAAAGTCGCGTTCCTTAAAATTTTTGATGAAAACCTGTAAATGAGACGAAAATCAGTGAACATATTATTATGATTTAGCAAGACGTCGATACAATTTTGCAAAAGCATTATCGGTACAATTATGTTGATGCATATATACCGTCGGCCAGATCATTGTCAGACTACAGTTGCTTTAGGCAAGGCACATTACTATGGGAAGTTTAATTTTTGAAGCGGACACGCATGTTTTACAATTAGGTTTATAATCTTCTATACGTACAGTCGTATATAGTCCTATTTGTTTGGTTGTTATGAGACCACCTTGGCTGTTAGGTCGCACTGGAAATTATTACATTACGCTGGAAAAACATTACCCTTTTGACTTCTGTATCTACAGGCACAAACTGACCACTGTCACATCCATTATACTTATTTTATAGTTTTCTGGTGCTTGTATGTTCTAAATAGAAACGATTTACTTTAAAAACGACCTGCCCTTATTAAACATACAATTATTTAGGAACTAGACGGCTTGTCAATATTGACAGAAAGTTTTCGAATAGTAAGAAGGCGGTATATATATACTGTTATGAAGGTACAGGCAAACTAGGGTTTTTGTAAATTCCTTCACGCCAAAGATACTCACTAGTCTCACGTTGTTTCTAATCGTGTGATGAACATTATGAATTCAGTATTTTATGCACTTTATTTTATCCAAGGAGAAAATATTAAAAAGATCTTTATTATAACAGAAAGATCTACGTTTAATATTCTATCTACGAGTATGTGTGAACAAAATAATGCTCATTTTTTAATTCAATAGGTCAGAAACGTACATAATTCTTTGCGGTATTGTAATATGCTTATAATACAGCAACTAATAATGTAATTTTATGGTAGAATAAGTTTATGGTCCTTTGATATTGTATTTAAAGTTTCTTGAGTCACTGTATCATTTCACAGCCTCACACACGCGAACTGCTTTGGAGTACCTTACTTATAAGATGGTTTAAATTTTCCAACACTATTGTCAAACATTGTGTGTCGACACCCGTTTGCTTCAACGAATTGCTGCGCGCTGCGCTGCCTTTGCCGCTCTCGATGTTGTGGCCGGTTCACGGCAATCCTCAACCGGCGTCGTTAGTTTGCTCGGAACTATACTTTACTAAACTTCCACTTCTAAATTTGGCCATACATGCCAGGTTTCTATAGGCAGCCAGTCCAACTACCATTACGATTAAAATTAGAGCAACTATCTATATTAATCGCTTCGCGTATTTTGAGCGATACTTAACATTTTTCCCGAACCAGCATCCTTGCTTTGTTAGAAAAACGAAGGAAATGGCATGGGATGGGAATGGGATCTGCTTCGTAAGAGAGCTCTAATTTATCTCCGGAGTTGCTGTACCTACCTAAGTCATCTCGTTATATATCATTAGATACTTATTGAACAATAGAATAGCCTGTTTGGATATTATATTATATATATATCAATACCGTAGCAATTTTAAGCAGGCGCGTCAGCACAGAATGTGTTTCGCACAAAGCAATCTTTGGATAAATGTCAGCAATTTTTTCAATGCCTCCTCATCAAACTGCAGACTGTGTATCCTCTGTTCATATATTGTTCATTTGATGACACTGTAATCAATAAAAGTAATGCTCGTCCTAAAATTGTAAATAATAAAAATGCTTACCAAAGACCAAGTTCTACTTCCTTTTTTAACTGAAAAATTATGAAATAACGATACGTGGCTACTATTAAACCTAATAGGCTTAAAGAGAAAAGACCACGATATTGTTTGCACTTATTATACCTATACATATATTTTATTATTTTATTATCGGTTACCTTAAGTAGGCTGCTAGACGATCTTTACAGGATATTGACTCTGGAGCTTTGTTTATTCATCAACCGGTGCTCAATTTCCTCGTGGTTTGGAAATTATACAAAAATCGTCACGAATATAGTAACACATATTCTCTGTACTGCAAACGTGTGCACCAAAAGGGGTGTATGCCTCATTGTCTGCGTGATTTTTCTTGTTCTTCATTGGCTATTATAGCCGTGATGGCTAATATAATAACTAAATTTTTCTGTTTCTTATTTTCTATTAGTTCTGCTATTATTATTGACAAGGAAGTTAATTGACATCAAGTGACAATGACTTAGACAGCTCGGCTGACGTTAGAGACGGGCGGCTCGGGTGGCTCGCGCTCGAGCCGGTGGGCCTCGTGAGCGGAGCGGCGACGCGACGCTCGTGTTAATGTCAATATTCGAGTTTCGGGCCGTTCGGACTCGGACCGACGAGGTAAGTGAAGCGATAGGTCGACGGTGGGCTCGTGCTCGTGAGGTCGACGTGTAGGAAGCGCGACGGTCTAACGTGAGTCATCCTTAAAGCGGACTAATCCCAATAAGGCCTAGTATACCCTCTGGGTTAGAAGGCCAGATGGAAATCGCTTTCGTAAAACTAGTGCCTACGCTAAATCGTGGGATCAGTTGCTAAAGGGACCCCAGGGTCCCATGAGCCGTGGCAAAATGCCGGAACAACGGGACGAATAGACTCATGTGTAGTTATGTCACACTAGGCGACATGTTTCCAGTAAGCTCTGATACCCATACCATATGGTATGCTGCCATGCTAGTACGCTAGTGCGTTATAATTACACGTGTGTTTACTTACATTAGTTGTTATCATTACAAAAGTGTTTTGAGAATTCCGTTGAAATCTTCCTTTTGGGTTAGGCAATTAAAACGAAAGTAATGCATGGAAAAGACCACGTGATTTATCATTCTATCTGCTATTTCGATAAAGAACTTGAGCTATTTTCCTTATGGGTACACACGTTTTGGGTACTTCCTCCTTATAACTGTGTAAAAGTTTTGATACCCACGATTTTTCTTATACAAGACTGACCAGCGTTTTACCTCAGTCGCACCTGATGGTAAGTGTCGACGAGGTCGAGGGTGTACGCTGGTTCAGTAACACTCTATTCACTCTTGCCTTGAAAAGACCCAAATTATATTAAGATTAACATAAGAGAATTCTTATCTTATCTTATGTTATGGGGACCCTTTACACTTTGACCCATTGGGATCTTTTGTGTAGTTGTCCCCCGTTGCGCCTATTCCAGTGCCTTTTTAACCGTAGCCATATATTAGTTAATGGAGCTCAGGGATAGATAGCGCTTTTAGAAGATAATGATTACATTAAAAAATCCGGAACTTAAGAGGCCCAGGCCACCAGGTGACCTGGTAGTCAAATATTGAAAAGGACCTCAAACAAGCCCAGATTTCAAAAGATACAACAAAACAGAGTAGCTTGGCGTAGAAGAATGAGACCCTAAATAAAGGGAACAGGGAAAGAAAGAAGACTAGATGGCGCTGACGTCACTGTGACGCAGCCGCATAGACAAATAGACATACCATTTAACTAGACGGATCGTGCTAATAATAATCCCACGATCGAAAGGGATGATCTTATCTAACTTTCCATAGGTATGGCAGAGCCGGCGCTATTTTCGTCCGTCCTTGTCATAGTCACACACATTTTCGTTCCCCTCCAAACTGGACCCTTCAGAACTGTCAACGTTGGAGGGGAACAAAGAAATACAATTGGAGATTTCTTGGGTTTT
This sequence comes from Grapholita molesta, assembly GCA_022674325.2. Classification (NCBI taxonomy): domain Eukaryota; kingdom Metazoa; phylum Arthropoda; class Insecta; order Lepidoptera; family Tortricidae; genus Grapholita; species Grapholita molesta. The sequence goes on along the minus strand of CP053145.2, from coordinate 5,714,292 downwards.
CAACCAAAGTTGCGGTAAGTAATTAATACAAAATAAGCTAATATTTTTGTTATTAAGAATGTCCTGAAAAGCTAAACTATAGTGAATAGTTACATTTTGGGCTACAAAAGCCAGAATATCTTTGTCCCTTACTGGCTCGCGGATGCGTTCTCCAGTCATTATATTCCTCTTAGCGCGGCAGCAACCATTATAGCTGCGCTCACATTTATCGTCGGGCAGTGTTGTATAGCAGCGATCGTGGCCCACAACAATGATCCGCCGGAAGATCAGCGCTGACTCTCGGGTCAGCATTTATGCTGAGGCTGGTCCATTTCGTGGTAAACTTTTTAATTTATATATTGTTTATATAGTAATAGCATTCCATTATAAAATAACCTAACCTAACCTAAAATAAAGATTAAAAGCTAAATATTAAGAAAATAAAACAAAAAACTATAAAAAGAAAATCTGCCACAAATCGCCGTCTGCTGGCAGCGTGCCCAGAAGGCTGGCAGTAATGCCCCGTTGAAACGCAATGACCGAGAGCTTGATATGACCCAGCCATCTTCATTCTGCGCGTCAGCTCGATTAGCCTTCGGCTAGACTCTATGAAAACCGGGCGCTTATGGGTGCTTTCTCCCCATGGTCCCAGGGTTTCAACCCCAACGTGGTTGCATATTTGCGCCGCTTGAGGAGCTCAGCCGAGCAGCCGAAATAGTAATTGTTTTTTATGTTACATATTTGTAGATGAATTTAGTTTATCATCATTTATTTAAGAGCTTGGCTCTTGTCGGTAGAGTAATTTTCATTCGTGTCTATTCATTGCCTTTCCCTTCAACTCTCTATAAGTTACTACTTCAACTTTTTCTTTTAACTGCTCCATGTAAGTTCTTCGCGGTCTTCCTCTTTTTCTTCTCCCTTCTATCTTTCCGTCTATTATTATTTTAACCAAGTCATCGTGACGAAGTTGATGCCCTATCATGTAGTCAGTTTATCGCAAAAATTTTAAAGAAGAGACTTACCATGATTCAATTTCCCCTGCTGTGATATAAGCATGTTCAGGGGCACATCGGCCTTCCCCGTGGGCAGCCCCAGCAGCCTCCGCGCCGTCTGCCCCAACGCCAGATACTGTTTGTGCCCCATTTTAGGGATCCGTAGTTAGTCACTGCGTTCCTTAATGTCTACATCCGGGCAATCTGAAACAAAAGTAAAAAATCGTTAAAATTTGTTTTTTTTTTTAGTTTTTACCAACATAATTAAATACATAATCATTCAGCGTAATTAGCAGTGATCGGTTTTTTGGATTCGACATGGGGTGAACGACCTCAAACATTATGTTAGTATGGAAATGCCCCGGGAATCCGGGCTTTAGGTTGTTAGAAAAGACAAAAAAAATACATTGTGTTTATTTTATTACATTTTAAAACATCTAGGTAGCTGATAGACATGCGACTTACTCGTCGTTCTTTTGTCCAAATTGAACAAATAATGAGCACAAGTGTTCACACTGACAGCTCATTTGCTGCCACCAAATCGGCATATTTTGTACCGTTTGTACAAAAGTTCGACGAGTAAGTAAAAAATCCCTTTCACACAATTTAAATTGTTTTATTTTTGATTAATTTGTTCGGTATCGCGGGAAACTGTCGTATCTATATTAACTTTTCTACATGATATCCCGCGAGGGTGAATCCAAAAAACCGATCACTGGTAATTAGGCAACTCCGCCAGCATTCTGTACCTAAATATGTACATAATTTACCCTTAGGCACTGGTCCCACGGCGAGAAATATACATTTATAGCTCCTCGCCCGGCGATGAACTACGATCGCCCGGCTATGACATTTTTTTTTTTTTTTATGACATAGGCGGCAAACGAGCAGACGGATTGCCTGGTGGTAAGCAATTACCGTCGCCCATGGGCACCCGTAACACCAGGGGAGTCACAAGCGCGTTGCCGGCCTTTAAGGGGGGTTGGAGCTCTGGGAACCTTACTCACCATCAGGAACACAACACTACATACCTGAAAGGTAGCAGTGCTATTATGGCTGTGGTCTTCTGTAAGGAGGAGGTACTTCCCCAGTTGGGCTGCCCCAGATTCAAGCATGATGGTCATCGCTGCGCCCTACCTCTCATTGTTGGACGTAGTTTAAGGACATACCCGGGTACATATATGTGTCTTTTATTTACACGGGAGCGATTATCTTTTGTCCCTTGAAATAGCTGATTGCTCATAGCTTACTAGCTCGCGGTGGGACCAGTGCCTTAAGTTATATTTTATTTTTTATACAGCGTGTATATGTATAATGTTACCTCAAATTTTACCCAGACGTAGGCATTAGTGCTATGAACCAATGTTCCATAAAACAACTCTTAACTAATTTCTTTTTGTTTCCTTATAAAATAATTCAGCACGCAATGTATCGCTACTTTGTGTTACTTCTATTGCGTGACGTCACAACTGTCACTTCAAGTTTACGCAATACATTGCTGCTCGACAACAATTCAAAAACTAATAACGCATTAGTGGTTAAGACTAATTCAAAAATTATCTAACAAACAGAGACAATCGTCCGAAATTTACAAATAGGTATTGTTTTTCATGGTATCGCCAACACCCACGACTCAGAAACAAATACCTGTGCACATCACACAAATAAATGCCCTTACTATGAATAGAACCCAGGACCACTATAAAAAAGATGGCGAGGGGAGCGGTTTCATCCTTACGTTGTGAATATTCCATTCATACGCACGAAGCGATTCGCTTGTACCTTCCTAATGCGGACTGCTAAGGAATAGAATTCGCTCCCTTCATCTGTATTCCCGGAAAGGTGGGTGGGTCTTTTCAAGGCAAGAGTAAATAGGCTGTTACTAAACCAGCGTGCTACACCCTCGACCTCATGGTAAGTACCATCAGGTCATCAGGACCTCGTCGACACTTACCATCAGGTGCGACTGCGGTCAAACGCTGGTCATATGTGTAAGAATATCCCAAAAATATTTATTAAATTATTTTATGAAAAATACGATGTCGCCACATTTATTAAGCTGCGCGACATATCTTGAAAATCTTTCCAAGCATCTTGGAGGGATGAGGAAGTTATACGGGAAGGACTTTGTCCAGTTGTCTTACGGCTGATATGATGATGATAAGATAAAGCACAAAAGATAACATATGTATTAACACGATCTACATAGATAAACTTGTTTTCTGTGTTTTATCGTGATCAGACATCTTCAAAAATCACGTTTCAGAGTTTACTTACGTTTTATTACACCGATCATACATTTAGATGTCTGTTCAAATTGTGCAATGCCTTGTGAGAGATATTTCTTTATGCAAGATGGCGTAGCTGTTAGAGCGTGTTTACCCTCTGGGTTTACCCTTTGGGTTTACCCTCTGGGTTGGAAGGTCAGATGGCAGTCGCTTTAGTAATAACTGCGTACGCCAATTCCCCCGGACGGACCCCTATTCACCATAATCATCATCTCAGCCATAAGACGTTCACTGCTGAACATAGGCCTCCCCCTTAGCCGCCACATGTACCGGTTGGAAGCGACCTGCGACCATAATGAGGTCGTCTGTCCATCTTGTGAGTGGACGTCCTACGCTGCGCTTGCTAGTCCGTGGTCTCCATTCGAGCACTTTTCGACCCATCTGCAAACTTCTCTGCGTGCAATGTGGCCTGCCCCTTACCACTTAAGCTTGCTAACCCGGTGGGCTATATCGGTGACTTTAGTTCGCCTACGGATCTCCTCGTTTCTAAGTCGATCACGTAGAGAAACTCCGAGCATAGCTCGTTGAGCGACTTTGAGTTTTGAGATGAGGCCGATAGTGAAAAACCACGTTTCGGAGCCGTAAGTCATCACTGGTAACACACATTGATTGAATACTTTCGTCTTGTGGCACTGAGGTATGTCGGACGAAAAGACATGACGTGGTTTCCCGAACGTTTGCCCTACCTAGTTGGCTCCCATTACACGTGGCAAAGAAAAAGAATATTCTAAAAAATGCAAGAAATTTCTCAGAAGTGTCCGAGAACTTTCACGATATACCCTCGGTCCGTGGTGCCCTAGTGCTCAGTCTCTTTACTGACCCGTCAAACAGACTCAGAGATACCACATTAGACCGAAGAGCTGGCTTCTTCGCCCAGCGAATCAGCCTCACAATTCAGTGAGGAAGTGCCAGCGTCTTCGGAATCATTCCGCATTGGGCTTTGTGACATTATCTATGAAAAGGGACCTTATTGCCGAATGCGCTTATATCGTTGTTCAAGACGATACAATACAAACGCAACGCGATTCGACGTAAGTGCCATAGACAATAAGGTCCCTTTTCCTGGATAGTGAAAGTAGTTTTAGTTTAATTTATTGTCGTACTGTGTAGTAATGTGTAGGTAGTGTTTTAGTGTTAATATTGTATGTAATTAGACTTTTAAGATTATGGTAGTTCCAAGGTGTAATTTTTATTTTTTATTTTAAGTAGTGTTAAATTAAATGATTTCTAATAATTTGCAATATACCCTTACCGCTGATTATGAATGTTGGAGGGTGGTTTAAAGTTAAATTACTGTCAGTTTCGTGACGACAATTAAGCATTAAATCTTTATGAAGATCGACTTTTTGCCTACCATTAAGTTGTATTATCGATTGAAGTTTATAAAACGAACATTATGCATAAAAGCAAGTTTTTATCGACATTTCAGGCTTAATTGTCGTCACGAAACTGACAGTGATTTAACTTTTCTTAACAACTTTCACTAATTGGGTGCACAATTTTTTGAAAACGCCCAGACATAGTTACTGTTAAAATAAACGGATCTATTTATTTTTACGCTTAATTTTTAAATTGTGTTTATGACACATTCAATATTGATGAGATAGGTACAGTCAGAAGCAAAAGTTGTTAAGCTTTTGAAGTGTTCAAAATGACCTACACGCGCTCTTATTCTCTTGACAATAGAGACGTGTTGACCTCATTTTGAACACCTCAAATGCTTAGCTACTTCTGTTGCTGACTGTACGATACTAATTAGAATCACATTTGAATGACTTCCAAAGTAAAATTTTGAATATAGGTGTTAAACGCTCGTTGCTAAATGAACGTGCGAAAAAAAAAGTAATCACGTTACCGAAAGAAGAGGCTACGTGAAGTTATCGATTACATAACTTGGGTAAACATAATTCATAGACAAACAGTACCCTTACCATGAGTTGTGACATTGACGTTTTCGACAACGAGTATCGCGTTTACTATCTGTGCATCTCGCTTGTACTATTTTAGTGCGAACGAGTTGCACAGATAGTAAACTCGATACACGTTATCGAAAACGTCAATGTCACAACTCGTGGTAGGGGTACAGTTGGGTGCGAGTGAGAAGTAATTGTTAGTATAAGCGATTATATTTGGCGTAGAAACGTCCATGGGGTCCTAGCGTGCAAACTTTTTGCAGAAATCGCGAAGCGTCTGGATGATGTAACTGTACCCTTACCATTAGTTGTGACATTGAGATTTTCGATAACGGGTATCGAGTTTACTATCTGTGCATCTCGCTTGTACTATTTTAGTGGGAACGAGATGCAGAGATAGTAAACTCGATACTCGTTGTCGGAAACGTCAATGTCACAACTCGTGGTAAGGGTACAGTTGGGTGCGAGTGAGAAGTAATTGTTAGTATAAGCGATTATATTTGGCGTAGAGACGCTAGGTCCATGGGGTCCCAGCGTGCACAAACTTTTTGTAGAAATCGCGAAGCGTTTGGTTGATGTAACTGGTGACCGAAGTGGTGGCTTCCTCGCACAACGTATCAGCTGCGATACAACGAGGAAATGCCGCCAGCATCCTTAGTAATTGCGTCAAATATAAGTTATGTTGTGCGCATACTTTTAGGTCTATTAACTTTGACGACCGGTCTGGCCTAGTGGGTAGTGATATGATATAGTATAAATGATGATAGTGTATAAATATAAATAAATATTTCAAGACAATCTTACACAAATCGACCTAGTCCTACGGAAAGCTCAGTAAGGCTTGTGTTGTAGGTTCTAGACGACGATATATATAATAAATAGATACGTATAAATACTTAAATACATATTAAACACCCATGACTTAGGAACAAATATCTGTGCTCATCACACAAATAAATGACCTGACTGGGATCCGGGACCATCGGCTTCATAGGCAGGGTCACTACCCACTAGGCCAGACCAGTCGTCAAAAATAGACTGAGTTCTACAGTAAGCTCATAAAGGCTTGTGTTGTGGGTACTCAGACAATAATAAATATAATATACAAATACTTAAATACATAGAATAATCGTAGGTGTGAAGACTCAGACACAAATGCGTGTGTTCATCACACAAATAAATGCCTTTACTGGGAATTGAACCTGTCAGCTCCATAGACAATGTCACTACCAACTAGGCCACAGCTGTCAATAAAGAATATTTGTATAGTATTGTATTAACATGTTTTTTTTTATGACATAGGCGGCAAACGAGCAGACGGACGGTGGTGGTAAGCAATTACCGTCGCCCATGGGCACCCGCCACATCAGGGGAGTCACAAGCGCTTTGCCGGCCTTTAAGGGGGTTGGAGCTCTGGGAACCTTACTCACCACCAGGAACACAACACTACATACCGGAAAGGTGGCAGTGCTATTATGGCTGTGGTCTGTAAGGAGGAGGTACTTCCCCAGTAGGGCTGCTCCAGATTCAAGCGTGATAGTACTTCGCTGCGCCCTACCTCTCATTGTTGGACGTAGTTTAAGGACATACCCGTTTGACGACCGGTCTGGCCTAGTGGATAGTGACCCTGCCTATAAAGCCGATGGTCTTGGGTTCGATTCCCAGTCAGGGCATTTATTTGTGTGATGAGCACAGATTTGTTCCTGAGTCATGGGTGTTTTCTATGTATTTAAGTATTTATATGTATCTATATATTATATATATCGTAGTCTAGTACCTACAACACAAGCCTTACCGAGCTTACCGTTGGACTAGGTCGATTTGTGTCAGTTTGTCCCGAAATATTTATTTATTATTTATACCCGGGTCCAACTAAACTATTTATGTAAAACTATTTATGTAATTACAACTAACTGACAATATTTACTGACATGTGTGTTGTTAATACATAATAAATATTACTTATATATATTTGCACGTGTATAAGTGATAGGTTATTTGCAATGACATCAGACTATCGTACCACCAACGTCATAGTCAAGTAACGTTTCCTATGTAACTAAAAACAAATCAAATTATTATTTTTAAATTATCCTTGTAGCGGATAGTTTTGAATGTAAAATTCTTTACTGCACAAAAATATATATAATAATAAAGACGACCGGTCTGGCCTAGTGGGTAGTGACTCTGCCTATGAAGCCGATGGTCCTGAGTTCGAATCCTAGTCATGGCATTTATTTGTGTCATGAGCACAGTTATTTGTTCTTGAGTCATGGGTGTTTTCTATGTATTTAAGTTTTATATGTATCTATCTATTATATAATATATCGTCGCCTAGTACCTACAACACAAGCCTTACTGAGCTTACCGTAGGACTAGGTCGATTTGTGTAAGATTGTCCCCAAATATATATAATTATTATTTATATATTTATTTAAAGTTACAACGAAATCAAGAATCTTTTACAGTACTTCAATGAATAACTTTATTCATTAAATATCTCAGAATTATCAGAGTTAATACATTAATAACATATATAAATTAACTTTAATTAGCCTGAAGGATCTTCCCTGAACCCTTAATTTGGCAGAAATTGGCCAAGGTCCTGGGTTCCACCATGATCCTCGATAGCCTACATGATTCTGTCCAAGATATACAAAAAGATAGTCTTAGATTACGTTCGTCAGGGCGAACATTATTCAATTAAGGGTTAATGTTAAAGGAATAGGAAAAACACGGTGTATAAGCTAATAATAAATTCTAATACCGCCAACGAAAAGTCAAACGAAAATTTGTAATGGCGCGTAATGAAAACTTTGTCGCTACCGCAAAAAAGATATTCGTAAATATCGGACGATTGTCTCTGTTACTCTCATGACACCTTTATCGGAGTAAATGAGAAAGATCTTCGAAACATACGAACTTCGATGTTCGCGGTATCGGGCCTTTTTTCCAAGCGACAGTATTTTTTTTAAATCAGAGACAAACTAGAGTCAAGCATACAGAGTCAACAAACCAATTGCTTTGTTTTTCAGTGATGTCCGAAATTTGAATGTCACTAATATATCGATTTTTATATAATAATGAAGTTATGAACATTTACACAGATAAGAAATATTTTGTAACAAAATAGTGTTGTATTATGTGACTATGTGGGACGTTATTTCCTATTTTTGAACACACCACAGACAATTAGACACCCGTCTATGTTGTGTAGATAAAATAATATAAAACCAAAGACAATATGTAAAGTATCAAAGTCCACACCAAGACTGCAGAAACTTAACTATGAACGAAATCAACAAGTTACATAGGCTGTTTTAGAATGTGTAGATTCAAGTTGGTCAAGGCAAGATGGCGGCGGTAGGTTTACGTGAAAGCGGTGTTGACTAATATTTTTGCACATTTCATGTGCCACTGACGGATGGAATATGATGGTCAAGTGTGTCGGTAACTTATACGACTATTGGTTATAGATTTCGACTACGACTATTAGTCATTAGCTATTATTTGGGACATTAAATTGTGATCCATGTTACTAGTACTTAGTTACAAACGGATAAACTCACGTGTAATTATATCGCACTAGGCGACACTTTGTAACTAAGTAGTATTATTGGCGTGACTCCCAACGCCACGCCTCGTTTGTAGCCGACATTTATTTGTGTGCTGAGTTCGTAGTATAAAAAGTTATTCCATAAGGCATTATCTCCCATTCCATTCCATTTATGAGAGGTAGGGCAAAGCGAAGAACCATCACGCACGAGTCTGGATCAGCCCAACTTACAGAAGACCACAGCCATAATAGCACTGCTACCTTTCAGATATGTTGTGTTGTGTTCCTGATGGTGAGTAAGGTTCCCAGAGCTCCAACCCCCCTTAAAGGCCGGCAACGCGCTTGTGACTCCCCTGGTGTTGCGGGTGCCCATGGGCGACAGTAATTGCTTACCATCAGGCAATCCGTCTGCTCGTTTGCCGCCCATTGGCTACAAACGGATAAACTCACGTGTAATTATATCGCACTAGGCGACACTTTGTAACTAAGTAGTATTATTGGCGTGACTCCCAACGCCACGCCTCATTTGTAGCCGACATTTATTTGTGTGCTGAGTTCGTAGTATAAAAAGTTATTCCATAAGGCATTCTCTCCCATTCCATTTATGAGAGGTAGGGCAAAGCGAAGAACCATCACGCTTTAATCTGGAGAAGCCCAACTGGGGAAGTACCTCCTTACAGAAAACCACAGCCATAATAGCACTGCTACCCTTCAGGTATGTAGTGTTGTGTTCCTGATGGTACGTAAGGTTCTCAGAGCTCCAACCCCCCTTAAAGACCGGCAACGTGCTTGTATCCCCTGGTGTTGCGGATGCCCATGGGCGACGGTAATTGCTTCCCATCAATCAATCCGTCTGCTCGTTTGCTACGTTTATCATAAAAAAAATCCAGTCTAGTATTCATTTAAAGTCACAAAACACCAAATATAGTCTTACTGCTATTAGACAATCTCTACCAGTCCGGATATTTAAGAATGAATAAGCAGTTGACCTTGAAAAGAAAGTAAAAACCAGTTGGTATATCGTTATTCAATTCATAATATTGAATTAAGTAAGCATTGCGTAATAGCAATTTATTACTTTTACTATAAAATTTGCATACATTTTGCAAAACTGGTAAGACTAGATTTATTTATTTAAACGAAAGGAGATTCCAGTACTGAATCAATAGCTACTGCGGTCGCCAACCCGCCTGCCAAGCGTGGCGACTCTGGCAACACTTTAGATCATCTTGTGTGTTATCTGTCGCGGCATCACCGAATGGGCTCAGCGGAAGATCAGCGCTGGCTCCTAAGCTGGCAATATGCTGAGTTGAGTCCATTTTGTGATGCACACCAGGTGTATTTGTTTTCTTTCTTTGTCTGTCATTGTTTTTGTATATGTGTTGTCACAAATAAATGTATTTAACTTTTATCTTTTATCTTTATCACATTTGGGGGAGGCTTATGTCCAGCTTTGGATGTCTTACGGCTGGTAATAAGTCCCGCCGAGTTTCTTGCCGGTCATGAAAGTCAAAATGCTTCTCGGGTCAGAGGTGTAGGGTTTGAGCCGGTGTAGTTTTTATTTTTCTTCTTTTGTATACTCGACGTGTAAAAGTGCCCTTGTGGCCTACTTACTGAATAAACGTTTGAGTTTGAGATGATGGGGATTTATTAATTTATTGCACAAAAGAATATCTTGCAGTGTACAAAAGGCAGAGTTAATGCTATAAAGCATTCTCTACCAGTCAACCTTTAGGCAAAGCAGAGAAACTGTTGGTAACAGGATTTTTATGGAGATTTTAAATGTGTTCACTATAATTTGGCACCTATCTGAACTTGTGGGTTGCCATGTAGCTTGGTTATCAAGGGTTCGAATCCCAGTAAGGTCATTTATTTGTGTAATAGGCAAAGAGTCATGGGTGTTTTCTATGTATTTAAGTATTTGTTTGGAGTACCCAGAACACCAGTCCTGACTCGGCTTGAAAATGAGTACCAGACACCCAAAATGGCATTTCCTCATATCGCAATGCTGATACGTTGTGCGAGGAAGTCGCCAGAAATTCGATCACCAGTTACGTCAACCAGACGCTTCGCGATTTCTGCAAAAAGTTTGTGCGCGCTGGGACCCCATTGACCTAGCGTTTCTAATAGTCCATGTGGTACAAAATGACTCTCATATTTGTACTAGCTGTGCCCCACGGTGTTACCCGCGTTATTAGGGAAAAACGTAGGTACCCTATGTGTTAATCCAGGGTGTCAGCTAACTCCATACCAAATTTTATTAAAACCGCTCCAGCAGTTTAGACGTGAAGAAGTAACAAACATACACACTCACACATTATCGCCTTTATAATGTTAGTGTAGACTAGCTGTGCCCCGCGGTGTTACCCGCGGTTTATTAGGGAAAAAAAGTAGCCTATGTGTTAATCCAGGGTGTCAGCGAAACTCCACACCCAATTTTATTAAAACCGCTCCAGCCGTTTAGACGTGAAGAAGTAACAAACATACACACTCACACATTTTCGCCTTTATAATATTAGGCGTAAGATACACACAAGCGACGTAAGGCATAAGGCGTAAGGCATGCCTGCGTTGCGCCGCTTGAGTGTAATTTACAGTAACGTCTTCGAACATTCTGTATGAAAACGTTTTGAAGCGACATCAGGCACGCAAGCGGTGGTGCGCCGCTTGAGTGTAATTCAAAATACGTCTCCTTAGTACATTTTGTATACAAACGTTTTAATAAATAAATAATAAATAAATAAATATTTCGGGACAATCTTGCACAAATCGACCTAGTCCTACGGTAAGCTCAGTAAGGCTTGTATTGTAGGTACTAGACGACGATATGTATATATAATAGATAGATACATATAAATACTTAGAAAACACCCATGACTCAGGAACAAATATCTGTGCTCATCACACAAATAAATGCCCTGACTGGAAATCGAACCCAGGACCTTCGGCTTCATAGGCAGGGTCACTACCCACTAGGCCAGACCGGTCGTCAGGATTTGAAGCGGCATCGTGCCTTATGCCTTATGCCTTACGCCTTATGCCTTAGGTACGTCGCTTGTTTATCACGCCTTACTGTAGAAGTGTAGGTATACCGTTGCATTTTAATACAAAAAATGTTTTCTGATTTAAATTAATCTCCGGAAAGAGGCGGAGACCCCAGATCTGGATCGTACTTGGTTCAACAGGTCTCCATCGCAGTGCAACGGGGAAATGCTGCAAGTGTCATGGGGACCTTTGAGCCAAGTACACTTCAGGGAGGGGTCAGATAAGTTTAGGAATAATTTAGTTTTTAACTATAGTTTTATTTTTAGATTTCATTTATTAGTTTAATTTTAGTAATATTATTTGTCTTGTTATTTGCCTTTATAATTGTATTTAATAAAATGTTCTTATTACATTAAATATCTGAGAAATCTATTAATGTCCTGTAATATTTATTTTCTGCGTCCCCATTTCTATTTGAATAAATCGCAAATTAATCATAACAAAATATTTGTCGTCATTGCAAATCGAATAGTTTTTATCACCTACTTAGCGTTACTGCTTACGCGATATAATGTGACTCAATTGAATTTTCACGCCTCTTATATTTAACGTGACAATACTTATTTTCACCTCACTAGCTCGGAAAGAACTGTTTTATTTTTTTAAATAGATAGCAAAGTTGCATTTTATTCACAAGAGTGCAAAGTAATTTCATATAGTTTGTAATTGAGAGTTTTTTCAATGTTAGCTGGTTGGATGTTCTTTTAATTGAATGTTTATGAATGAAAAATTGATAAACGTCAATAATTTTGAATATATTTTTAAAGTTAATATTTTCTTCTCGGTGTCTTCCCAATGCTTAATATTCCACCATTTGAACCACTCGCTATGCTAAACTTTCGCTAGCTCGGGTTTCAACTTTCAGTAACTTTGCTCCCTTGTACAACAAATAACTATTGTGATACAAGGGAACAAAGTTAGTGTTTGCCTTCTCGTGCTGACATTGAGACCCGAGCTAGCGATAAGTTTAGAGCGTTGGGAGAGTTTAAAGGCTCGTGAGGAAAACAAGCTTTGTTGCCGAGGAAAATAGGAACTCAACAACATTAAAATTTACTCCAAATATTATTATCAATCATTTATCATTCAAAATCATCATTTAAAATTACATCCAATCCAACTAACGGCATACAAACATAAATAGTATGTTCAATATTTAAATCGAAAGAAAAATAGAAAAACATTTTTTTTTTTTTAAGATATTCGCTAGCAGACGTTTCTGCATAATAAAAAATAAAAAATAATTTATAAATAGTATGGTTTGTTTTTATGACAAAGGTGGCAAACGAGCAGACGGATTGCCTGATGGTAAGCAGTTACCGTCGCCAACGGGCACCCGCTACACCAGGGGATCACAAGCGCGTTGCTAGCCTTTAAGAGGGATTGGAGCTCTGGGAACCTTACTCGCCATCAGGAACACAACACTACAGACCTAAAAGGTAGCAGTGCTATTATGGCTGTGGTCTTCTGTAAGGAGGTACTTCCCCAGTTGGGCTTCTCCAGACTCGTGCGTGATGGTACTTCGCTCTGTCCTACCTCTCATTGTTGGACGTAGTTTAAGGACATACCCGTCTCCGGGTGTTTTTATATAGGCAAGCACGTAGTGTTTCGCCTCAGAGTTGGTCAAAAACCTTAACAAATCGATGGATTCCACTGTGTTCGTGCGGGCTAATTGTTTAAGACGTCAGCCGCGATAGTTAGAGATGCGGGTTCAAATCCAGCCTCGGACACCGAAGGTCCTCGTCTTAAGTATATGTCATCTATTTTAATTTAGTATACGCGATGTATTCCGTTTCGGTTGTTTTATTTCAACTAATTAAATCAAACTAATTACGTAAATGTTTTACCATGAATATTATGCGGTGTGGAAGTTTCAACAGAGCCCTTGGTTACTTATAACTTACACAATTCTATTTTAATTGCGTTATGCAGGAAAATTACCTATAACACTATTAATTATAATCGTTATGGCTTATTTTTAGTTTAAGGTCAATAACTAAAAAAACTTATATTTATATAATGCTAATGCATGCCACTGGTCTGTGGTCTTTCACTATCGGTCTCATCTCAAAACTCAAAGTCGCTCAATGAGCTATGGAGAGAGCTATGCTCGGAGTTTCTCTACGTGATCGACTCAGAAATGAGGAGATCCGTAGGCGAACTAAAGTCAGTGACATAGCCAGTGACACCGGGTTAGCAAGCTGAAGTGGCAATGGGCAGGCCACATTGCACGCAGAGAAGATGGCAGATGGAGTGGAGTGGAGACCACGGACTAGCAAGCGCAGCGGAGGGCGTCCACCCACAAGATGGACAGATGACCTCATTAAGGTCGCCGGAAGACGCTGGATGCAGGTCGCTTCCAACCAGTACATGTGGAGGTCCAAGGGGGAGGCCTATGTTCAGCAGTGGACGTCTTATGGCTGAGATGATGATGATGAATGCATGCCGTGTGATGCCGGCTGACTAGAATAGCACCACCCGATCTCCCACGGGTGTTGTAAGAGGTGACAAAGGGAAAAATCCTACGGACGGGCAGCAGCGTCCGTCGAAACCAAACTGCCTACATCGCACTTATTATAAAAAATATATTTCCTAACTAGTGCGTAAAAAGTGTAAATTTCACTTTTTAAAGCACTTGTTATGAAAAATTGGGTTCGATACACGTGTAAAAACTTCTTTAAGACTCGGGTGATTGTCACCCTCGTTTCACTCGGGCTACAACTATCACCCTGGTCGAAAAAAAAAATTTTCCACTTGTATCGAAATGTACTATTTTAATTACATTCATTAATATTCACTTTCGATTGACATTTTCGATCGGTCAGACTGATAAAGGTATAAAAGTGTTTCGTGACTAAGATACTGAGTATGAGTATGAATATGAGTTACATTTTAATCTTAAAATCGACTCCATAGATTTCTTTTATCTTAGCGTGCGATAGAAAATCCGAAGCTCGGTCATTACAAAGGTAGTACAAGTAACTATAATTTAATTTAATTAGGCTAGTGTACCTAAACACACATATTTGTCGGAGCGTGACCATGGTTTTATGACTATTAAAATTGTCCTACTTACAACATAAAATAATAAGTGAGACATTTTGTTAATTTTACAATTGTCCTAGTTACAACACAAAATATTAAGTGGGACATTTTGTTACTTATACTTGGTCTAATGGAGTAACTCCTGTGAGTTACAATATACGATTTCAAACTAACATCATCATCATCATCTCAGCCATAAGACGTCCACTGCTGAACATAGGCCTCCCACTTGAACCGGTTGGAAGCGACCTGCATTCAGCGTATCGGTGACCTTAATGAGGTCGTCTGTCCATCTTGTGGGTGGACGTCCTACGCTGCGCTTGCTAGTCCGTGTTCTCCACGTGCACTTTCCGACCCCATCGGCCATCTGTCTGCGTGCAATGCGGCCTACCCATTGCCACTTCAGCTTGCTAACCAGGTGGGCTATGTCGGTGACTTTAGTTCGCCTACGGATCTCCTCATTTCTGAGTCGATCACGTAGAGAAACTCCGAGCATAGCCCTCTCCATACCTAACATGGTCGTTCAAATTTCAAATTACAACTATTACTTAAAACGGTATAGTTACCATGTATTTTAATGTGTTTCCGATATTCCGGCACTGTTGCTAGCGCCATCTTCACGGGGTAACTGAAGTTTTTTTTTAATGGTAGCAAACAAGCAGACTGCCTGATAGTAAGCAATTATCGTTGCCCATGAGGAACGCAACACCAGGAGAGTCACAAACGCGTGGCCGGCCAAAAGTTGTATAATCACCTGTTTTTTTTTGTTTTTTTTTTTTTTGTCTATAAGTTGCATTCTCCAAATGTCTAATAACACATTAAAAGTTGCATTTTAAGTACTCGTATAATATTCATTATCATAATCATCATTTCAGCCATTAATCGTCCACTGCTGGACATAGGCCTCCCTTAAACTTGTATCATCTTACGAATGTGACATTAGTGCCTTGGAGGATGGGACGGCCCCTAGTTTGGGATGCTACATGCGTTGATACCCTGGCGCCGTCACATCTTCCAGGGACTAGCAGCGGTGCTGGTCATGCTGCATCCACAGCCGAAGTCCTCAAACGTCGCAAATATGCTACCCTCGGGACTGGTTACATATTCGAGGCGTTTGGGGTCGAAACGCTGGGATTGTGGGGACCGAGTGCGCGTAGGATGTACAAGGCTTTGGCGTCACTTTTGATTGAAACTACAGGTGACCAGAAGGCTGGCCTATATTTTGCTCAACGAATAAGTATTGCCATCCAACGAGGCAATGCGGCCAGCCGTCTGGGCACTTTGTCCATTGGCAGCGATTTGGGGGATATTTTTTATTTGTAATTTTAGTTTATCCTTTCTTTATAATAGTATTGTAATTGTTCTTTCATGTGATTAAATGATTCTTACGAAGAAAGTTGCCATAGTCACGCTAGGCAGGCGGGTTGGCGACCGCAGCTGATTCACTTGCGACGGATGCTGCCCATCGGTCATTTCCCATTGTCGCCTCTTACGATATCCGCTATAGGAGATAGCTTATAATATATCATTTCATTAATGGCTGTTATGTCTTTATTTACAAATGGCCGACAAATAACGGTACGAATTCGATGCATCTAATTTATAATTGATGCAACAAGATACAAAGAATGCGGACCCGTACCCGCGCGGTACACAAAACCGGTATCAAAACTAGGAATTGATAACATTAATTTTATTTTGACGACCGGTCTGGCCTAGTGGGTAATGACCCTGCCTGTGAAGCCGATGGTCCTGGGTTCGATTCCCAGTCAGGGCATTTATTTGTGTGATGAGCACAGATATTTGTTCCAGAGTCATGGGTGTTTTCTATGTATTTAAGTATTTATATGTATCTATTATATATATCGTCGTCTAGTACCTGCAACACAAGCCTTACTGAGCTTACCTAGTCCTACGACTAGGTCGATTTGTGTAAGATTGTCCCGAAATATTTATTAATTATTTATTATTATTATTATTGCAATATATTATTATTTGTTTTAAATTACATCTAAAACTAACTACTATAATTATAATTAAATTTAAACTAAACAAAAATTAAACCTATATAAAACTAGAATAAATTTAAAAAATTGGGCCCCTTCGGCATAGTGCTAAGGATGCTGGCAGCATTTCCCCGCTGTATAGCTAAACTTATTCGTTGGGCGAGGAAGCTGCCAGCTCTTCGGTCATTTGTCGAGTCCTTTAGATGCTTGGCGACTCTCGAAGTCTCTTCTATGTTTTATTTTGTTAACTAGGCTTTATTGGGATTAGTCCGGTTTCCTCACGATGTTTTCCTTCACCGAAAAGCGACCCACGGACCGAGTGTCTCGACAACAAAAACTAGAAATTAGTAGTTGGCGCCGAGACAGCTCTACTTATTAATTTTACGTTCGCGGGCGTCGGCCCATTGTCTCTTATGACGCCTTAATTGGAGTAAAAGAACGGATAAACTAACGTGTAATTATATCGCACTAGGCTACATGTTTCGGGTAAGCTCTGGTACCCATTATCAAGCTGCGTCAGGACACCGGCCATTTCGACCGGTCTGACCTAGTGGGTAGTGACCCTGCCGATGCTCCTGGGTTTGAATCCCAGTCAGGGCATTTATTTGCGTGATGAGCACAGATATTTGTTCCTGGATCATGGATGTTTTCTATGTATTTATATGTATCTATCTATTATATATATCGTCGTCTAATACCTACAACACAAGCCTTACTAAGCTTACTAGTTATGTAGGACTAGGTCGATTTGTGTAAGATTGTCCCGAAACATTTATAAAAAAAAAAGTTAAAAAAAAAACACCGCCTTAAGTAAGGGTTTATCACACTCACCCTTGAGTGTGCTGTAATATGACGCCTAGTGCGATATAATTACACGTAAGTTTATCCGTTTGTAACGGAATAGTAATAATAAATTAATTTATTTAAATATACGGAACTTTAAGTCAGTGAAACCGACTCACGCTTTTCGGTATTTATTAAAAGTAAATAAAACCAATACCGTTATAATTGGCTTGTCCGAATTCACTCGACGTGTCCAATTAGATGTACATCTGTACCCTCACCATGAGTTGTGACATTGAGGTTTTCGATAACGAGTATCGAGTTTACTATCTGTGCATCTCGCTGGTACTATTTTAGTACGAACGAGATGCAGTAAGTAAACTCGATACTCGTTATCGAAAACCTCAAAGTCACAACTCGTGGTAAGGGTACTGACGGATTGAATGGGAACCTTAAGATGCCCAGAGACCTACTAAAAGGTCTATTAACTATATTTTATATTCTATGACCGTATTAAATTCCTTCTTGTAATAACGTCTCAATTGCTGCAATACAATGATAAAAACTTAACTAGATAATATTACAAGTGGAAAGCGTCGAAGATTTAATGTACCAAATATAAGAGGCTGGGCAGAGAGTACCATTTTGTACCGTTTGGCGTAGAGACGCTAGGTCCATGGGGTCCCAGCGCGCACAAACTTTTTGCAGAAATCGCGAATCATCTGGTTGATGTAACTGGTGACCGAAGAGCTGGCGGCTTCCTCGCACAACGTATCAGCATTGCGTTACAACGAGGGGCCGCCAGCATCCTTGGTACAATGCCTCAAGGGCCTTTTTTAGATTTAATGCAATAAGTAGTTAAGTACTCGTAGCTTTCATAATATTGTAATTATGGGCACTTTTGCACCAGAAACGACTAGCCGTTATTAAATTTTAGGGTTAATTTTTTTTTTATGACATAAGGTGGCAAACGAGCAGACGGATTGCCTGATGGTAAGTAATTACCGTCGCCCATGGGCACCCGCAACACCAGGGGAGTCACAAGCGCTTTGCCGGACTTTAAGGGGGGTTGGAGCTCTGGGAACCTTACTCACCATCAGGAACACAACACTACATACCTGAAAGGTAGCAGTGCTATTACCTATGGCTGTGGTCTTCCGTAAGGAGGAGGTACTTCCCCAGTTGGGCTTCTCCAGACTCGAGCGTGATGGTACTTCCCTGTGCCCTACCTCTCATTGTCGGACGTAGTTCAAGGACATACCCGGGTCCTATTTAAGCAATTGTAATATATGTTCATATATGTTGATGTTACCGGTATCTGAAAATGTTCACCGACTAGGTTCGCAAGTTTCCAATGTTAAAAATAATCTAAGAAATTCTTACACAAATTGACTGAGCCCCATGGTAATCTCAAGAAGGCTTGTGTTGTGGCTTTGCCAACGATATATACAAATACTTAAATACATAGAAAACACACATGACTCAAGAAAAATACCTGTGCTAATCATACAAATTGCCACTGGATTTGAACCCAGTACCGTCAGCTTCGTAGGCATGGTCACTACTCACTAGACCACACGAGATATTGTAACATTTTTTAGACTATATCAAGCTCTCATTAGCTAAGTAGCTTCGACCATAACGGGGTCAACCTTACGGTACTTTAGGTACGTGGAATAGAGAAAGTAACTTTATTATAACGAACATTAACGACATGAGTTTTAAATATTTTAATGGCGTGTGGATACATGAAAATTAGCCACGAATATTCTTTGAAACTTTGGTCACGGCTAAAACGCGCGTAGCAACGGCATTCTGGGAGTGTTGGCTGAGCGCCTCGACTGCCATCTATCGGTACTAAGTTGAGACTATTGGCAGGGTTAAGTAGAATATGTTACTCACCCTTTTTTATGACAAAGGTGGCAAGCGAGCAGACGGATTGCCTGATGGTAAGTAATTACCGTCGCCCATGGGCACGCACCAGGAGAGTCATAAGCGCGTTGCCTTTAATGGGGGTTGGAGCTCTGGGGACCTTAACATCAGGAACACAACACTACATACTTGAAAGGTAGCAATGCTATTATGGCTGTGGTCTTCTGTAAGGAGGAGGTACTTCTTAGTTGATGTTAGGTGTATCACTCACTGTGAGTGATACACCCGCAACGCGATCGGTGTGTCCTGACTCGGCTTGAAGATGGGTACCAGAACTTACCCGAAACATGTCGCCTAGTGCGATATAATTACATGTGAGTTTATCCGTTTGTAACTAAGTAGTAGTAACATGGCTCACGACAGTTTTAATTGAGGAGGTACTTCCCCAGTCGGGCTTCTCCAGACTCAAGCGTAATGGTACTTCGCTGTGCCCTACCTCTCATTGTTGGACGTAGTTTACGGACATACTCGAGTCCCGATACCCTGCTTGCCCCTGTTAGTGCCCAACTTAGCCATAATTTTATTTAGTTATTCTCCCGCGGTTTATCGGCGTTCCCATATAAAACTGCACGCTGCAGAGACGCCACGTTCACGCGTCACGCCGCCAATCGCCAGGAAAACGTCCAGTGACCGCCACTAATGTGCACTCACCAGCCAAGTTTAGTGAATTAAGATATTTATCATGAGAATACCTATTAAGATATTTTTATACGTTTTATAACAGTAAAATTGAGAAATAGAGTAAACACGTTTTGTGAAAGTGGTTTGACCTTCGAAGGGATTTGTCGAAAGAAAACTGGTGTTACTTTTTATTTTATTGCTTTAATAAACGTTGTTTGATACATAGACCGAAACCTTGGCTTATCGCCCGGAAGGAAGCCGCCAGCTCTTCGGTCACCAGTTACGTCAAGGCTCTAGTTACTTTTGACGTAAAAAAACGTTTACGAACGCGTAAGTGATAGTGTTATTTGTATGGGAAACGCAAACGCGTTCGTGACGTAAAGTTACCTTAAAAACTTACACTCAGGCTCAGATGCTTCGCGATATCTGCAAAAAGTTTGTGCGCACTAGGACCCCATGGACCTAGCGTCTCTACGCCAAACGGTACAAAATGGTACTCTGCCCAGGGTCTTATATGTTACATTTAAAATTTCGGCGCCTGCCGCTGCTGCACCCGCTTTTACATTAGTTCGTTGGAGATGGGACGGCGCTAGTGTGTCTACCTGTCTACGCAGGTAGCATCCCACACCAGCATTCGTCCCAAGCTCCAAGGAACCAAAGACACCGCATCAGGCCTCTTGCCATCATCTCTGACAATGCCGGTGGGCTTATTATTATTAAATAGTAATATTATATTTAAAATAATAATTTGATTATTTTCAGATGAGTGCATTAAAGAGGGCGAATACACAGAAGAGACATCAAACAATTTTGTAAAAAGCATATCGAGCGAAAATTGCAAACATTCCGTCAACTCAATTCCGAGTTTTGCTTTTTAGCTTCTTCCATATCAATAGACAAAAACATGTCCTAGAATATTCTATTTTTTTTGTATTTAGGTACTTTTTTTACGACCATGCATAATAAAAACTTGGGATTTTTTTTCTCCTTATGTATTAGAAGGAACAAAAGCATAAAACAAAAAAAAAAATACATATTAAAGCAAAAAAAAAAAACTTAAATTGTAAAACAACAAAACTTTCAAAGGTGACAGTTTTTTAGACAAATAGTCGATAGGAACATTTGATCATCAGTATCATCACAAAAAAACGAATTATATCGAGTGTCGATATAATTCAAATACATCACGTTTCGAAGGCTTTTGTGCATAATTTAGAGATTTGCGATCCGGAGGTCGCAGGTTCAAACACCGGCTTGTACCAATGAGTTTTTCGGAACTTATGTACGAAACATAATTTGTCTGTAGTTACCAGTCACTTTTCGGTGAAGGAAAACATCGTGAAGAAACCGGATTAATCCCATAAGGCCTAGTTTACCCTCTGGGTTGGAAGGCCAGATGGTAGTCGCTTTCGTAAAACTAGCCTACGCCAAATCCTGGGATTAGTTGCCAAACGGACCTTAGGCTCCAATGAGCCCGGCAAAATGCCGGGACAACGCGAAGAAGATGATGACTTTAATAGTGGATAATTTGTTGAAGCCGATGGCCCTGGGTTCAAATCCCAGTAAGAGCATTTATTTGTGTGATGAGCACAGATATTTGTTTCCGAGTCATGGGTGTTTTATATATGTATTTAAGTATTTGTATATTATATATATCGTTGGCTGAGTCACAACACAAGCCTTCTCGAGCTTACCTTGGGGCTCAGTCAATTTGTGTAAGAATGACCTGTAATATTATTTATTTGTAATTCCTCATGTGTAATTTCCATTTTCCCTGTAATTTCTTTCTACAATATGAAGTGAAAGTAAACATGGCATTGGAAATGTCACAACTGTTACACAGTCCCAGCAAAAACTAGTCCTTACATAACACGCTGACACAGAGACATACAAACCAACTTCCCGTATGCAACGCGAGATGAAACGTAGTGATATATTCTTTATTATACACATCTTAAACACACATTTATCCATATTAAATAAATAAATAAATATTTCCGGACGATCTTACGGGAGTGAGCTCAGTAAGGCTTGTGTTGTAGGTACTAGACGACGATATATAATTATTACAGATAGATACATATAAATACATATAATTTTAAATTAGTATACGCGATATAATCTGTTTTAGTTGTTTTATTTCATAAGTAATTATCGCGGCAACCGAAGACAATATTATACATATAAATACTTAAATACATAGAAAACACCCATGACTTAGGATCAAATATCTGTGCTCATCACACAAATAAATTGACAGGGCTTTAAACCCAGGACCATCGGCTTCATAGGCAGTGTCACTACCCACTAGGCCAGACCGGTCTTCATACTAATATTATAAATGCGAAAGTAGCTCTCTCTGTCTGTTACCTCTTCACGCTTAAACAGCTGAACCAATTGGGATGGATGATATTTGATATTTAAGGCAGGATCATTATATATGGTTTTTTTTTGGCCTAGACAACACCAAACGGCACAAATATGTAACCACCGCCAATTATAATTTTAAACTAATTTAAAATCAGTTACTTCCGGGCTAATAGGGCCCGTTAAATAATTAGCGTGCAATTGCTAAATCAATTAAAATATAGTTTTATTAAAATGAGCTCCGAAATGTTACGACCGGTCTAATTAGTTTCAGTTAATTATCAGAATTGACCAAATGCTTGTGGTTAAAATTCGGAAGCTACAGTCGACGGCATAGCCTTGAAATATACACAAGCGACGTAAGGCATAAGGCGTAAGGCGTAAGGCATAAGGCTTAAGGCATAAGGCGTAAGGCATAAAGCATTAAGCACGATGCCGCGGAGCGAGGAGAGACGTATTTTGAATTACACTCAAGCGGTGCTGCATCGGCATCGCTTGCGTGCCTGATGTCGCTCAAAACGTTTTAAAAAAAATCCTACGGATGGGCAGCAGCGTCTATCGAAATCCAATCTACAGCTACTGCGGTCGCCAACTCGCCTGCCACGCATGGCGACTATGACAACTATCCCCAAGATGATGCAAGTCATATTTGTGGGAGGCCTATGTCCGGCAGTGGACTGCATACGGCTGAAATGTATGTATGTTATGATGTAGAGAGATGATTGTGCCATCTATGCCAATATGCTTATGGTGTTGTTACACTAAGCGGATGTTGCCCCTGTCCGTGTCATGGGACGCGCACAGAGACAGCACCCGCCATGGTATAAGGACTATTCAGTTTTAATGAAATCTAGAATGTACCAGGCTATTGGGTGGATAGGATGGACTAGTTCCTGGGCTCCTGTATTTTTCTTATTTTTCTTGTCCAAAATGAAAATACCTGCTTTTCATATCAGTTAGTGCCAACAGAATTAAAGGTGCAACACTATATACCTTCTAGGTATCTAGTTTTATATTCCTGATGGTGAGTACAGGTTCCCAGAGCTCCAATCTCCCTTAAAGGCCGGCAACGTGCTTGCGACTCACCTGGTGTTGCGGGTGCCCATGGGCGACGGTAATTGCTTACCATCAGGCAATCCGTCTGCTCGTTTGCCGTTTGTCATAAAAAAGGTGTGAACTAGACCACTCTGTCCGTCATTCTGAATGTAAAAGTCTTTATCTTCACGTATGAAATCTTTCTTCATGTCAAGGGCAATTAGAATATCAGGTTCGTACATAGTTGTCCAAAAGCATAAAGAAGATTCCGAGAAATGTATAGTAAACTAGCTATGCCCCGCGGTTTATTACGAGAAAAACGTAGCCTATTATCGATATTTAAATCGAAAGAAAAACAGAAAAATTTGACTCGAAGCGGAACTCGAACCCACAACCACTGAACTAGTGACCCAGTGCACTTCCATTTGTGCTATCCGAGTACCGCTTAGACCAGTCAAATTTCTCTATCTTATCCGTCGTAGTATACGTCATCATGGGTGAGGTGTAGTCACATCTACCGTCATAAATAAATATCAAAGATATTCGCCAGCAGACGTTTCTGCATAATAAAAAATAACGTAGCCTATGTGTTAATCCAGGGTGTCAGCTAACTCCATACCAAATTTTATTATAATCACTCCAGCCGTTTAGATGTGAAGAAGTAACAAACATACATACTGACAAACTTTCGCCTTTATAATATTAAAGTAGATGTAGACATCGTAATATATAGTTTCTTTTTTAAATTACCACTTTCACCAAAATTTTTTTTCCTACAAAAAAAAAACACTCAGAATTACGTGTTGTTTAAATTCCGACAGACAATAAAAATTAAACTTTATTGCACAAAATATATGCGTAATGTCATAATCTATCTCAAAATAAGAAACTGTTCATAATTGTCCCAATAAATTCCATACCAATATTAGAAATTTCCTTTTTTTGTTACCGCTATTCTACATATATACGGAAGATGGTAAAAAAAGAGGAAAAAAACTTTTGAGGTATTTTTTTGTAATTTGAAAGAGCTTGTTGTTCTTTGTAAAAAAACATGAAATTTACGAAAAATAACAAAACTATGGAAAGTTGCAATTTTTTAGTGAAATGATATATGTCCAGCAGCGGACTTGCGGCTGACGATGAAGTTCTAGATTTATATTAGTTTTAGTTAAATTTATTCTTAGTTTTAATTAGTTTTAATGATTTATTGATTTTTTTTTACGTATTTAGATGTTTTAAATAAATGACTATATTCGTTTAAATACATAATTAAATAATATCGTAAACTGAATTTATTCATATTTAGTGACAAGGTCATATCAACACTGACCTCAAAATTCACATGACCTCAACAGTTTTTAACAGAAACTGATGAGCATAAAAAAAAAAAATATTTTGGACCCGGGTATGTCCTTAAACTACGTCCAACAATGAGAGGTAGGGCACAGCGAAGTACCATCACGCTTGACTCTGGAGAAGCCCAACTGGCGAAGTACCTCCTTACAGAAGACCACAGCCATAATAACACTGCTACCTTTCAGGTATGTAGTGTGTTTCTGATGGTGAGTAAGGTCCCCAGAGCTCCAACCCCCCTCACAGGCCGGCAACGCGCTTGTGACACCCCTGGTGTTGCGGGTGCCCAGGGGCAACGGTAATTGCTTACCATCAGGCAGTCCGTCTGCTCGTTTGTCGCCTTTGTCGTAAAAATATATGCTACACACACAGTACACGGTTTGGTGTACGGATGGCCAAATTGGTTAAGGCGTCATCCGCGATAGCTGGCGATGCGGGTTCGAATCCCGTCTCGAACACCGGAGGTCCTCGTCGTTTTTTCTTAAGTATATGTTATCTATTTCAACTTTTAATTTATATAGTATTATTACTACTTAAAAATCAAAGCAAATCACATATATTTCATAAAAAATAATTTGATTTGTTCTTAGTTTTATATGCTAGTAATAAAAAAAAAATGATAGTAATAACTATTTATTTATGTATGTTATTTGTACAAAAAGTTTTAAAATGACCTTTAAATATTTGATAATTCAAAATTAGTAACTACGAAAAGTTACGCCGCCATTTTGTGTAATTTATTTGTTCATATTGCCACACTAGTTTGCAGTACATCTCTTTCACACCCGCCGACAAGACAGAGTCAGAACTCTCAATGCTAATGGCGGAATGACGTTTACCGTACTTATTGAAATGTAAAAGTTTAAGTGTCAAATTATAGCTCCAAGTGTTGGTATATGTGTGTCAAGGCCGAAATATCATTCGATAATCAAATTATGTATATGATCACCTCGGTTTTTCCATGACTGAGAGGAAACAAAAACGAAAGGTTATGATGTATAGTCTATACCGGGTGTGGCCTGTAATATGAGCAAAAATTTTAGGGATCGCTTCTACACCACGGAAGTAACAACATTTGTTCTACAACTTTAAATAATTTGGTAATTTATTACTTGTGATTTTTTCGAACAAACTAATAAAATACTATTTTCAATGAAGAGCATCCAATAGTCTAGTTGACGTTTACTATCAGCCTACAAACTTCATAGTTTTCGCGATACATTGCTTGCTTGGAAAATCTTTTTTTATTAATATTTATTAAACTATTAGTTATTTTCAAAAGTCGTAGAACAAATGTTGCTACTTTCGTGGTGTAGAAGCGATCCCTAAATTTTTTGCTAATTTAATTTTTGTAGTTAATGCTCCTATTACAGGCCACACCCGGTATATATTTTTAGGCCTAGGAGGAATAATAACTGGAAAACGCATCCGCGAGCGCCAGTAAGGGACAAAGATATTCTGGCTTTTGTAGCCCAAAATGTAACAATTCACTATAGTTTTGCTTTACAGAGGCTCTAGTGTAAGTTAGTATTGACGTAAAAAAACGTTTACGAACACGTAAGTGATAATGTTATTTATATGGGAAACACTAACGCGTTCGTGACGTAAAGTTACGTTAAAAACTTACACTCAGGGCTCAGGACATACTTTTACCGCGACTTTGGTTGAAAACCCAAAAAATCTCGAATAGTATTTGTTTGTTTCCCTCCAACTTTGACAGTTCTGAAGAGTCCATTTTGGAGGGGACCAAAAATATGTGAGACTATGATAAGCGGACGAAAATAGCGCCGTTTCTGCCATACCTATAGACAGTTACATAAGACCATACAATAGACCATATTTTATGTCTATTTTAGGCATGTACAAAAAGGTAAAAAATCATGACGTGTTTTTTTATTAGAAACGCTTTTTAAAAAACAGTGACTATTACTTACGAAAGCAAAATAATGTAAATAACCATATGTGATTCATAATTGTCACATACTTGTCATGATTTATTTTTCAAAACTGATTTTCAATAAAAAGACATGTCAAGATTGTTTACCTTTTTGTAACTACCTAAAAGTATTAAACTAAAGATAGTAGTTTTATACGTATAATAAAGCCAAGATACAATGGAATATAAAGAACTAATTAATTGGAATTCACTCCCTTCGTCTGTATTCCCAGTAATATTATTTGAATTTTTTCAAGGTAAGGGTGAATAGGCTGTTACTACAGCGTGCTACACCTTCGACCTCGTCGTCACTTACCATCAGGCGCGACTGAGGTCAAACGCTGGTCAGTCTTGTATAAAAAAAGCATGATCAAAGAATTTTCCAACGTCTGGTTAATTTTGTATTAAAAAAAGTCATGCCTGCTGTTTTATTAAATGATCCCAAGCGTGGTGGTACAGAAAATCCATCATCTAGATATTTCTTAATTTCAATTTCAAATCGCTTCGTGCGAATGAAGACTGAAAAGACTAAAAACGGCGAGGCCATAGCGTTGGAAATTGTAGATATTTTATAGTCAACCAATTGGATTTCTATAGACCACTTCGAACCTTGTCACAGTGACATTAATAAAAGATCTTTTGCGTCTTTCATATAGATTTTCACTGTGACAAGGAACGAAGTGGCCTATAAATCAAATTGGTTGCCTGTACCTAGTAATTAATATTTTTTGAATATTTATTTCTTATAAGCCCATTTTTAAAAGTCGTCGGTCAACCATATTTGTTGACTATATTTTCTTATTAAATGAATATACCAAAAAATATACCAAGTGTAAAAATCCGTTCACTGCCAAAGTTTCAAAAATATGTACCGAGCAACTCTTTTTTTTTATGACAAGCGGGATGGTCAACGCTGTGCCCTACCTCTCATTGTTGGACGTAGTTTAAGGACATACCCGGGTCCAAATTAATACAATAAATAAGATTGTGGGACGTATTTATGAAAGGATTCTTTCGGTACGTATTTTTGCACTTGGCTGCACTTTTTTGTACTGTACATCATAAATGTGACGTTATCTACGAAAAGGGACCTTATTATCGATGGCGCTTATGTCGTTGTTCAAGACGATACAATACAAACGCAACGCGATTTGACGTAAGCGCCATCGACAGTAAGGTTACTTTTCCTAGATAATGACACAAATAGAAAATATAAAACGTAGGTATCTTATCTATGACTCAAATACAGGCAATAGGGAAAAACCTTGCAACATAACAATCGATAGCCACGCCATCTTTAGGACATAATGGGAATCCGACCACATAAATAATAAGCTGTTTATTTCTTGTAAATCCGCAATAATATTGTAGAAAAAACCTACATGATGTAGATGTGCATCTTGTTCGCACTAAAATAGTACAAGCGAGATGCACAGATAGTAAACTCGATACTCGTTATAGAAAACCTCAATATCACAACCCATTTGACGACCGCTCTGGCCTAGTGGGTAGTGACCCTGCCTATGAAGCCGATGGTCCTGGGTTCGATTCCCAGTCAGGGCATTTATTTGTGATGAGCACAGATATTTGTTTCTGAGTCATGGGTGTTTTCTATGTATTTAAGTATTTATATGTATCTATTTATTATATATATCGTCGTCTAGTACCTACAACACAAGCTTTATTGAGCTTACCGTAGGACTAGGTCGATTTGTGTCAGATTGTCCGGAAATATTTATTTATTTACGGTAAGTTCGCACTAATATACTACAAGCGGGATGCACAGATAGTAAACTCGATACTCGTTATCGAAAACCTCAATGTCACAACTCATGGTAAGGGTACTGGAGGTCGCAAGTTTTAACCTCCGCTCGTACCAATAAACTCAAACTCAAACGTTTATTCAGTAAGTAGGCCACAAAGGCACTTTTACACGTCGAGTATACAAAAGTATAAGATAAAAATAAAAACTACACCGGTTCTAATCTAACCCTACACCTCTGACCCGAGAAGTATTTTGACTTTTATGACCGGCAAGAAACTCTTTTTTTTATGACATAGGCGGCAAACGAGCAGACGGATTGCCTGGTGGTAAGCAATTACCGTCGCCCATGGGCACCCGTAACACCAGAGGAGTCACAAGCGCGTTGCCGACCTTTAAGGGGGGTTGGAACTTTGGGAACCTTACTCACCATCAGGAACACAACACTACATACCTGAAAGGTAGCAGTGCTATTATGGCTGTGGTCTTCTGTAAGGAGGAGGTACTTCCCCAGTTGGGCTGCCCCAGATTCGTGCGTGATGGTCATTGCTGTGCCCTACCTCTCATTGTTGGATGTAGTTTAAGGGCATACTCGGTGGGATATATTAAAGTACATACTTAAGTAAGTAAGTAAAGTAGTTTTAGGAACATATGTACGAAATATCATTTGATATTTACCAGTCACTTCGGTGAAGAAAAATATCGTGAAGAAACCGGACTAATCCCGATAAGGCCTAGTTACCCTCTGGGCTGGAAGGTCAGATGGCAGTCGCTTTCGTAAATAGTGCCTACGCCAAATCCTGGGATTAGTTGCCAAGCGGATCAAAGGCTCCCATGAGCCGGACAACGCGAGGAAGATGATGACTATTGTAAAAAAAACCTACATGATGTTAAATCCGGTAAGCTGACATCCGGCCTAGTGGTTAAATTGACCCTGTCTATGAAGCCTGGGTTCAAATCCCATGGATCATTTCGTGTGATGAGCACAAGTGTTTGTTCCTGAGTCATGAGTGTTTACTATATTCCATTCATTCGCGCGAAGCGATTCGCTTCAACCTTCCTAATGCGGACCGCTAAGGAATGGAATTCGCTCCCATCGTCTGTGTTCCTAGTCAGATATTATTTGGGCGTTTTCAAGGCAAGAGTGAGGCTGTTACTGAACCAGCGTGCTGCACCCTCGACCTCGTCGACATTTACCATCAGGTGCGACTGAGGTCAAACGCTGGTCAGTCTTGTATAAAAAAAACTGTCAGTTTGTGTAAGAATGTCCTGTAAAAAAATACTGAAATGCGAATATAATTCGTTTTAATTGTTTTATTCTAAATTAATATAATTATTATCGCAACCGAAGACAATTAAAATTATTGTAAAAAAAATCGTGAGAATTAAATACTTTTTTTATAGATAAACACTTAATTGTTTATATTTTTTTTTTATGACATAGGCGGCAAGCGAGCAGACGGATTGCCAGGTGGTAAGCAATTACCGTCGCCCATGGGCACCCGCAACACCAGGGGAGTCACAAGTGCGTTACCGGCCTTTAAGGGGGGTTGGAGCTCTGGGAACCTTACTCACCATCAGGAACACAACACTACAGCCCTGAAAGGTAGCAGTACTATTATGGCTGTGGTCTTCTGTAAGGAGGAGGTACTTCCCCAGTTGGGCTGCCCCAGATTCAAGCGTGATGGTCGTCGCTGTGCCCTACCTCTCATTGTTGAACGTAGTTTAAGGACATACCCGGGTCCAAAACTAAGTATTTGTGACCACAACTCCGATAAATCTGACGGCGACTGTACAAAAGTGCATTGGAAGACTTCAATGCAACCTCCATTGCATAGACAATGATCACGCAAGCGCCAGCCTTGCCGTGAGGCGGGGTGTTTATCTGCACGTTAGGCTATTGCAGTATTGCAACATACTCTTTAACCAGATTTTGCATAATGCATCTTTACAAGTCAGACTTCTATACTGGGTTATTTTTTATTATGCAGAAACGTCTGCTAGCGAATATCTTAAAAACACGTCACCCATGATGACGTATACGACGAGGGATAGATAGAAAAATTCGACAAGTCTCAGCGGTACTCGTATAGCGCAATTGGAAGTGCACTGGGCTAGTGATCCAGTGGTTGTGGGTTCGAGTCCCGCTGAGGGTCAAATTTTTCTATACTGGGTGTTATAAAAACGTGATACAAGATTATCAAGCTGGCAACAGAGCCCTGAGTGTAAATTTTTAACGTAACTTTACGTCACGAACGCGTTTGTTTCCCATATAAATAACATTATCACTTACGCGTTCAGGACGTTTTTTTACGTCAAAAGTCACTTACACTTGAGCCTCCGAGGCTCAGAGGCTCTAGTGTAAGTTTCTTTTAGCGTAAAAAACGTCTCGAACGCGTAAGTGATGTTATTTATATGGGTAACTCTA
This sequence comes from Grapholita molesta, assembly GCA_022674325.2. Lineage (NCBI taxonomy): Eukaryota > Metazoa > Arthropoda > Insecta > Lepidoptera > Tortricidae > Grapholita > Grapholita molesta. The sequence goes on along the minus strand of CP053145.2, from coordinate 5,683,254 downwards.
ATGCGATGGTGACGTTTTATTACGTCAAAAACTTACACTCAGGGCTCTGGTCATAATTTGGAACAATTTTTACCATGGGGTCAACTTTGTAGTAAAAAAAGACAACTCTCTCATACATTTTCGACAAATTATACTTGACCTTTTCTATGGATCAGCGAATCATAACACTGCTACCTTTCAGGTATGTAGTTCCTGATGAAGGTTTCCAGAGCTCCAACCCCCTTAATGGTCGGCAACGCGCTTGTGACTCCCTTGGTTTTGCCCATGGGCGACGGTAATTGCTAACTATCAGGCAATATGTCTGCTCGTTTGTCTTAAAAAAAGTTCAATTTTTATTTCATTTTATAAACTTGACCCCATAGCAAAAGATGTTCAAAATCATGAACAGATGCCGGTTTGATATCCTTGTATCACGTTTTTTATGACACCCATGCAGTAGTTGAAAATTTTTACTGAAGGACCATGTCTATGTGGGTCCGTAGCATAATTTCTAGAATCAAAATTTTAAAGTACGAATTGCTTAAGGACAAAACTTCGATAATCTAAATGCCTAATATACGAAGTTCCTAAAAATGTATGCCGTAAGTCTAATTAACCTTTGATTAAAAATTCTAAAGCACGAAAATACAAAAGGTCAAACAATAATTTACTTGTTAACTGTAGGCTGGCTTAGTTAATGTGGTATGTAATTAAATTGTGACAACAATCTAGTATGTACTATAAGTGAAAAACTTAAATGAATGACGGGGGCCGATTTTTGAGCACTCGAAGCCCGAATGGTTACAATTTTAAACTCTCTCAAACACGAACAAATGGTATTTAATAAGCACGAATGATATAAATAAATAGATCCCAGCAGTGCTTGTACCATGAGTTGTGACATTGAGGTTTTCGATAACGAGTATCGAGTTTACTATCTGTGCATCACATTCGCTCTAAAATAGTACAAGTGAGATCCACAGATAGTAAACTCGTTACTCGTTATCGAAAACCGTAATGTCACAATTCATGGTACGGGTACAGAGGAAGCCGCCAGCTCTTCGGTCACCAGTTACGTCAACCAGACGCTTCGCGATTTCTGCAAAAAGTTTGTGCGCGCTGGGACCCCATGGACCTAGCGTCTCTACGCCAAACGGTACAAAATGGTACTCTGAATTGGATTAATTGTAGTAAAAGAGGAAGATGCTCGAAATAAACGAACGATATATCACCCTAACTATATATCATCTGCCGTGTGATGCCGGTTGTCTAGAATAGCACCACCACATCTCCTCCCGCGGGTGTCGTAAGAGGCGACAAAGGGGAAAAATCCTACGGACGGGCAGCAGCGTCCGTCGAAACCCAATCTACAGCTGCTGCGGTCGCCAACCCGCCAGCTAAGCCTGGCGACTATGGCAACAACCCCCAACATGATACAAGTCCCGGGTATGTCCTTAAACTACGTCCAACAATGAGAGGTAGGGCACAGCGATGACCATCACGCTTGAATCTGGGGCAGCCCAACTGGGGAAGTACCTCCTCCTTACAGAAGACCACAGCCATAATAGCACTGCTACCTTTCAGGTATGCAGTGTTGTGTTCCTGATGGTGAGTAAGGTTCACAGAGCTCCAACCCCCCTTAAAGGCCGGCAACGCGCTTGTGACTCCTCTGGTGTTACGGGTGCCCATGGGCGACGGTAATTGCTTACCATCAGGCAATCCGTCTGCTCGTTTGCCGCCTATGTCATAAAAAAAAAGTCATATTTGTGGGAGGCCTAGCAGTGGACTGCATACGGCTGAAATGTATGTATGTATGTATGTATATCACCCTGTCGCGATCGTTCTCCTAATATCAGAGGGTTCAAGGCGAAAGGTAATTATCAATCAATAAATTATGTATTGATTTTAATTTTATCTTGAATGTGTGACATTTTCTTTGTCCGGGCAATTAGCCTTGATCCGGAGACGGCAACGACTTGCCGACGACACGGTTGCGACACGAAAAAGTTTGTGCATTATTTACATACGATATTGATTGAAGAGATGATTTATTTTCTTAATGATAAGTGGCTTTTAACCCTACAATCATTGGACAGGATTCTTCTTATGAATAAGGTTGATTTTTATTATTCCTAATCATAATTATTCCTTGAGGATGGCGCCTGTAATAGTGTCATTCAAAATAATATACATGGTAACTATCCCGCTTTAAGTACCTAATAGTTGTAATGTGAATGACCAACCCTAATAAAAAAAAAATCACTATCGAGGAAAAAAAAAACTCTAAAACATGTAAATGTTATAATAATTATTGGCCTCCATAATTTATCATTCAAAAACATGAAATAAAAGAACAAAAGAAACAAAAGAACATTTAACAAAATATGCGAAAGCTGTTATGTAAACATACTATGTCGTGTAATTAATTCGTGAGATGTATCTATCTTTTATTTAGTTTGTAACTTAGATTTAAAAATTGTAGTGCCCTTGCAGGGTTCATAGCTGAACTTCTTTGTGATATAATATCTTGTGTACCTATGAATGCAATAAATAACTGATAACTGATAACTGAACATCCAACCAGCTAATGTCAAAAAACCGTATTAGTAATAAACAATTTGTATGAAATTACTTTGCACTCTCGTGAATAAAATGCAACTTTGCTACCCATTTTAAGAATAAAACAGAGGCGCTACCGCGAAGATTTCGTAAATTTCGGGCAATTATCTCTGTCACTCTCATGACGCCTTAATCGAAGTAAAAGAGAAAGATGCTCCAAATATACGAACTTCGGTGTTCGCGGTACCGGGCTAGTTCTTTCCGAGCAAGTGAGGTGAAATATAAATAATTTGCCTGGAGATTTCGGGTTCGATTCCTGACCAAGGAATTCTTTTTGTATTTTTTTCCTACTAAGACAAAAAACCCGCTAATAATCACAAAAACGGTGCACTGCTAGCCAAGTTTTTATCCAAACTTGATATAATTTAACATAACTAGCCCTAAGTAGCCGGTGCAAGTTCAAGTTGTCGACTTTGACCTGGTTTACCGCAAGTGAGCTAGTTACGACGACGATTAAATAGGCCCTTGATTTAAAAATACTTTAGTTAACTTGAGACACTAATACAAGCTACAGTGTCCTCATGATGCAGCACAGCTGTTGATAACAAGGCATCTTTGGATGGATGGATTTGCAGAGTGCAAAGCGGGGTAGCCTAAACGATCACAGCGCTCGCTACGGCTAAAATTGTCATTTTTGTCGCTGACTTGAGCTGTCAAATCCATATTGCAGTAAACATTTTCTAATCGTTTTAATAATGTTACTGACTACCATTGTCCAAAAGTGTAATATAGTAAAATAACACAAGATTTCATTAATATTTTTCACAATATTTACCTACTTCTTGTTTGACAGCGGTGACAATGTTGCCCATAATGGCCGCCTGTCACGTGGCGCTGTCATCGCGCTCCGTCCCAATAGATGCATTAGTCAAATTTTAACAATGTTATATTATACAGGTCAGGTAAAGAAGACTTTATGTTATTTAAAAAAAAATCTGCATTAATATATTTTCTAAAAATTACTTGCTTCGTCTGGGAATCGAACCGAATCTGTTTATACATTATTATTTTTACTTTTATATTTTAGTAGTTTCAGTTATATTTTGTAATAAACTGTTTGATATGTTTTCTTATCGGACTACGAATAATTATGTACTTTAAGATTTGATGTATCACTGTATTGATAAAATAAGTCCCGTCATAGTTTCTTGCCGGTATCTTCTCGGGTCAGAGGTGTAGGGTTCGAACCGGTGTAGATTTTTCTTTGATGTTCATATGTGCATGTAATGTGCCTAAATTGAAAAATAAAGATCTTTTATCTTTTACTTAAATGCCAAAAAAAATCACCCTACTTTTATGATGCCAATCAAAAGAATAGCTAAAAAATAATAACTCTGCTTAAGTAACATTGTATTTTAAAATAAAGGAACAACGTAGAATTAATCATTTTAATCAAATTAAAAACATACATGAAACTGGGTATGTTTTTGTAAATTAATGAATTCTTGAAATTTAACTCAATCATTTTACGTTGTTTCTTTCTTTGTAGGAAGAAAAACTCATTGTATTAGCCGGGGTTTGAACTTGCGACCACCGGATTGCAAGTCGTACGCTCTTACCCCTAGGCCACCAGCACAGCTCACCCCTATGAGTTTTTAGGAACGTTATTATTATTTGATATATTTTTTTTTATACGACGTCGGTGGCAAACAAGCATACGGCCTGCCTGATGGTAAGCAGTTACCGCAGCCTATGGAAGCCTGTAACTCCAGAGGTGTCACGTGCGCGTTGCCGACCCTTTATAAATCTGTACACTCGTGATATATTATTTGATAGTTACTAGAGGATACTAGACTAATTCCAATAAGGCTTAGTTTACCCTCTGAGTTAGGGCAGGTGGCAGTCACTTTCGTAAAACTAGTGCCTACGCATTGGCCTGGGATTAGGATTCCAAGCTCATGAGAATAAATTATGTTTTTTTTTTACTAAAGTGACGGGTTTTACTTACGGTTACAATTGGGAGAGCCTCATACCTGAAAAAATAAAAATAATTAGCAGATAAATAAATAAAGATAATACTTATTATGTATCTAGTTGACTACGGTTCTATCAAAGTGGGTAGTGACCCTGCCCTTTAAACCCGACGGACTTGGATTCAAATCGCACGCGACCCGGGTATGTCCTTAAATTACGTCCTACAATGAGAGGTAGTGCACAGCGAAGTACCATCACGCTTGAGTCTGGGGCAGCCCAACTGGGGAAGTACCTCCTCCTTACAGAAGACCACAGCCATAATAACAGCTAAGGCAAACTTTATTAATTCTAAACTCAAAGTGTCGGACAATAAAGTAAAAACTGTTTGGAATATTATTAACAGAGAAGCTGGTAAATGTAAATCACGCATTACTCAAGTGAACATTGTCTCAGATACTCAACAGGTAGTGTCAAATGCCGATGTTGCCTCGGCATTTGAAGATTACTTTTCCAACGTGGCTCTAAATACAACACAGTGCCTACAATCATCATCGCCTCAAGCACATTCCTTACTTTGCGCTAATATTAAGAAATGTAAAAATATGTTTGAATTTGAATTTGTAGACTCAGAAAAAATTGTAAAGACATTCAAGTCACTCAACTTAAAGAAGACAGAAGACTTGTGGGGAACGTCAGTCGCGGTCATTAGTCATATTATAGAAGTTATAGCGACTTATTTAGCTTTAATTTACAATAATTCCGTTTCAGAAGACGTCTTTCCAGATCTTATGAAATGTAGTAAAGTCATTCCTCTTTTTAAGTCGGGTGAATCGAGTGATCTAACTAATTACCGTCCGATTTCAATACTCCCTGTACTAAGTAAAGTTTATGAAAAGTTAATGTTAAATAGTCTGCTGAGTCACTTTAACAGACAAAGATTACTTACAAGTAATCAGTTCGGTTTTACAAAGGGACGTTCCACAACCGATGCTGCTTCGGTGCTTATTCAACACATTTACAGTATTTGGGAAAATTCTTGTGATGCCATTGGAATATTTTGTGATCTTTCTAAAGCTTTTGATTGTGTAGATCATGGAACTCTCATTCTGAAACTAGAACATTATGGCCTATCAGAAAATGCCTTAAACCTCATGTCCTCATATCTTAGCAATAGAAACCAAACAGTCGTTGTAAATAACACCCAGTCTAGAGGAGCTTTAGTAAAATTAGGAGTACCACAGGGTTCTATATTAGGCCCGTTCCTGTTTTTGGTTTATATAAATGATTTACCTTGTATAGTAGAAAACCGTTGTGATATAGTTTTATTTGCCGATGATACATCATTAATTTTCAAGGTTGACCGGCAATCTACAGATTTTAATGTAATTAATAACACACTAGCTGATGTTCTCAACTGGTTTACTACTAACAATCTGTTGCTTAATGCTAAGAAAACAAAATGTGTTAGATTTGCTTTGCCGAATGTTACACCGGTGGATACTAGAATACTTTTAAATAATGAATGCTTAGAGATAGTAGATAAAACATTGTTCCTTGGTTTAACATTGGACAAAAGTCTACAGTGGAGTCCTCATATAACAAAACTCGCACATAGATTAAGTTCGGCCGCTTTCGCCGTTAGGAGAATTAGGCAACTGTCGAATATTGAGACAGCTCGATTAGTTTATCATAGTTATTTCCATAGTGTAATGTCATATGGTATTCTGGTTTGGGGCAAAGCAGCTGACATACAGACTATATTTGTATTACAAAAAGAGCCATTCGTTTTATGTATAACTTAAGAGCAGGTGCATCTGTTAGAAAACTTTTAAAGAAATTAATATATTAACTGTAGCTTGTCAATATATATATGAAAATATTATGTACGTTATTAAAAACCTTCAGTTGTTTACCAAAAATTGTGACATCCATACCTATAACACTAGAAATAAGAATAAGCTTGCTATTAGAAAGTGTCGTGTGCGTAAAGTGTATAAATCATTTTTTGGGCAATGTATTCATTTATATAACAAGTTACCTGATGATGCCTTAAAATTACCCTTCCCAATACTTAAGAATTATTTAAAAAAGTCTTTGATGTCTAAGGGCTATTATAGAGTAGAGGATTATTTGACAGACAAACATGCATGGCCCAAACCAGAAACTAACAAAACCGCCTAGCAATTAATTCAACAATTGTATGTACTGCCAGATAATGTAAATGACACAGTTCAGATAAGAAAGCATATTAAAGTATGTCTATTTTGTGAAGTCGAATTTATTTATACATTATTATTTTTACTTTTATATTTTAATATTTTTTTTATCTTGTAATAAACTGTTTGATATGTTTTCTTATCGGACTACGCATAATTATGTAAGTACCTACTTTAAGATTTGATGTATCACTGTTTTGAAAAAATAAGTCCCGCCGTAGTTTCTTGCCGGTATCTTCACGGGTCAGAGGTGTAGGGTTTGAACCGGTGTAGATTTTTTTTTTTTTGACGTTCATAAGTGCATGTAATGTGCCTAAATTGAAAAATAAAGATCTTTTATCTTTTTTTTTTATCTTTTAATAGCACTGCTACCTTTCAGGTATGTAGTATTGTGTTTCTGATGGTGAGTAAGGTTCCCAGAGCTCCAACAACTTTTAGGGTAGGCAACGCGCATGTGAATCCTCTGGAGTTGCAGGCGTCCATAGGCCACGGTAACTGCGTACCATCAGGCGGGCCGTATGCTTATGTATGGTAAGTACGTATGGTGTATATTCTATTGTATTTAAGTATTTTTATATTACATACATCGTTGGCTGAGTCACAACGAAGCGCTGGTGGCCTAGCGGTAAGAGCGTGCGACTTGCAATCCGGAGGTCGCAGGTTCAAAACCCCGGCTTGTACCATGGATTGTACTTGTAACTTGTACGAAATATCATTTGATATTTACCGATCGCTTTTCGGTGGAGGAAAATATCGTGAGGACTAATGCCAATAAGGCCTAGTTTACCTTCTGGGTTGGAAGGTCAGATGGCAGTCGCTTTCGTAAAACTAGTACCTACGCCAAATTCTGATATTACTTGCCAAACGGACCCCAGGCCCTCATGAACCATGGCAAAATGGCGGACAATGCGAGGATGATGATGATGATGACGAAACTATTGCAAAATGGTGACGATATGATGTATTGGATGTCATTCATTCATTCATTCTATATTCTTAGTAACATAAATTTGTGACCTTAGTTAAAAAAGACCATAAGTGACGTACAACAAGTATGAAACTTATGCCGTTTTTCACTATGGGCCAAGAAATAAACTTGTGAGAGTTATGAGTAAGATACGTCAGTGCAAAATTAAGGTTAAACCTTAATTTGGCAAAATGAAACAAAAAAACATGCCTTCCAGCCTCGTCAGATCTGTATATTTTAATTTAAAAAATACAGAAATATGGTCATATAATATGTAGTCTTGTGTTCCTGTTGGTGAGTAAGGTTCCCAGAGCTCCAACCCCCCTTAAAGGCCGGAAACGAGCTTGTGACTCCCCTGGTGTTACGGGCGCCCATGGGCGACGGTAATTGCTTACCACCAGGCAATCCGTCTGCTCGTTTGCCGCCTATGTCATAAAAAAAAAACCACTAGGGGTACACTGCCAAATTGAGTTAAACCCATTATAGGAACAAGAATTTATTGCAGTCACATACGAGTATAAACATGGGGCCGTTTGGTGCCGGCTGACTAAAATAGCACCACCCCGTCTCCCGCGGGTGTCGTAAGCGGCGACAAAGGGAAAAACCCGACGGATGGGCAGCAGCGTCCGTCGAAAATAAACAAGAATTTAAAATAGTATACATAGTTAAAAGTACTAGAGTTTGGCCAGTGAAAAAAAATTGGTTTACTCACTTAAAGCATAGACGATTGAATCATACCGTCTCTTTCTTTCGCTTGCACTACGACCCCAAAAAAAGGGATGAGTATAGTTTATTTTTTCAACTTTAAGAGTAACAATCGAGTAATAATTGGTTAGACTCTATGACTATGATAAAATCTAATCATTGGGTACGCTTCCTTGTGAGCCACATTATGTAGCAGTAATATAAACTACTATTTAAACATAAACAAAAACTCTAAAATATAATCCTTTTCAAATAGTTTGAGTTCTGTGACAGCTGTCATTTCCAAATTTATAACCTCAAAACGTGAACTTGACTACGAGAAATAGTGACTGGAGAACGCATCCGCGTGCGCCAGTAAAGGACAATGATATTTTGGCTTTTGCAGTCGAAAACGAAACAATTTAATATAGTTTTGCTTGACAAGACATTCTTTATAACAAAAATATTAGCTTATTCTATATTAATTACCGCAACTTTGGTTAAAAACACAAGAAAACTCCAATTGTATTTGTTTGTTCCCCTCCAACTTTGAAAGTTCTGAAGGGTCCAGTTTGGAGGGGAACTAAAATATGTGAGACTATGACAAAGACAGATGAAAATAGCGCCGTCCCGGTCATACCTATGGAAATTTTACATAAGACCATCCCTGTCGATCGTGGTATTATTATTAGCACGCTCCGTCTAGTTAAATGGTATGTCCATGGAGATTGGTTATAAATTGTATGGAAATGTCAAATATTACAAAAGTTAAGCGATGTGAGAAGGATTATAAGCTTGAAAACATCAATCAATTAGCTAGTTACTAACACAAACTATAAATAAACCTTATCGAAAGACCCGGACCCGGGTATGTCCTTAAACTACGTCCAACAATGAGAGGTAGGGGACAGCGTTGACCATCACGCTTGAATCTGGGGCAGCCCAACTGGGGAAGTACCTCCTCCTTACAGAAGACCACAGCCATAATAGCACTGCCACATTTCAGGTATGTAGTGTTGTCTTCCTGATGGTGAGTAAGGTTCCCAGAGCTCCAACCCCCCTTAAAGGCCGGCAACGCGCTTGTGACGGTAATTGCTTAACACATCAAACAATTACTAACACAAACTATAAATAAACCTTATCGAAAATAAAAATACTTTATAACACACTTTTTTTAAATAAAAAAAAACTAACAATCTGATACACCCATTATTTTGCCATCAATATCACAAATGATTCAACACCACGCCAATTTGCATTTGCGTGCGGCAAAATGAAAACAAATGATAGCTTGTACTCGATTCTTAACGATACATGATTCGAGATGGCCAATTTAGCTGTAAATGTAATTTTGTGTTTTTTCATATTGCTGGTTCATTGACATTGAGTTTTTTTAATTCGCCATATTGAAATGTGGGTCAAAATTTTGTGTTAACATTCTTTAAAGTATTGTGACATAATTATTATGTTTTTATATATTACGCAATGGTGGCTTAGTTGTAAGAACGTGCGACTTGCAATCCAGAGGTTGCAGGTTCGAATCCCGGTTCGTACCAATGTGTTGTTCGGAACTTATGAACGAAATATCATCTGATATTTACACAGTGTAGCCGTATGACGCCGGCTGACTATAATAGCACCACCCCATCTCCTCCCGCGGGTGTCGTAAGAGGCGACAAAAGGAAAAATCCTACGGATAGGCAGCAGCGTCCGTCGAAACCCAATCTACAGCTACTGCGGTCGCCAACCCGCCTGCCAGCGTGGCGACTATGGCAACTACCCCCCAAGATGATACAAGTCATATTTGCGGGAGGCCTATGTCCAGCAGTGGACTGCATACGGCTGAAATGTATGTATGTGTGTATGTATTTACCAGTCGCTTTTCGGTGAAAACATCGCGAGGAAACCGAACTAAACCCAAAGGCCTAGTGGGTAAACCAGATTCTGGATTGGAAGGTCAGGTGGCAGTCGCTTTCGTAAAACTAGTGCCTACGCCAAATCCTGGGATTAGTTGCCAAGCGGACCCCAAGCTGCACTTTTGATTTTTGACTAAAGCTGTCTTTACACCCGCATGCCGCTCCGGTGTGTGAGCGAGACAACACTATGTATATATGACTGTCTCGCTCACACACGTTGTGTCAGTGAATGTGTAGGTGGACCGTAGGTCTGGTCGCGGGAAATCATTGAGATTGGGCGGTCGTTGTGGATGTCATCAGGGGAGGTATTTGTCCAACAGTGTACGACTTTCAGCTGATGATATTATCTGCATCTGTCTATTACCAGTATACAGATATTGGATAGATAGATTAATACGGGCAAATCTGTAAATCTATATATATAAACGTGAAAGTCCTGACTGACTGACTGATCAACGCCCAGCCCAAACCGCTTAACCTAGATGGCTGATTTTTTCACAATAGGTAGTTTATATACCGTAAGCACCCACTACGAAGGGATTTTGGGAAATTCTGCCATTAAGGGGGTGAAAAGGGGGCTGAAAGTTTGTATGGGGATTGTGTAAAATTCAAAGCTAGAGACTTGAAATTTCGTGTAAATACTCCTTATTTGAATACAAGAAAAGTGATTTCAGCGTTTTTTGAAATTTATCCTCTAAGGGGTAATCTCTCAAAAAGGGGGTTCTTCTGCGCGTGCGAAGCCGCGGGCATAAGCTAGTATTATATAATTGTGTAGAAGATTGTCCCGAAATATTTATTTATTTTATTTTACAAAGATCTATTCTTAAGAACCATGTTAGAGATTTTAAGGCCAAGAAAAACTGCACACATAGATAAAAAAAAAACTAATAAAATAATATACCGAAATATTAAAAAGACGTTTAAATAATTACTTAATTGGCCATTTATATTTGGTTACATTAAAATATATATATGATTTAATATTTATTTTTAAGCCAAGACAAGGTTACTGATCAATGAAAATGAAAGTAAATATTTAATTCAATAAATTATCTATTTTCAAATTCAACAATTTAATTCAAAATATTACCTATTAAGATTTTATTTTTTGTTATTCGTTAATTATATATAATGTTAATGTTTTCCCATTTTTTATCCTGTTTTTCATAATAAAATATATATTGTAAATATTACCTATGTTAATACTGCAATATAGCTACCATTCAATAAATTTAGATTATTTGACATGTTCTGATTGTTCATATTGGCTAAGGCTTGAGCATATAATTCGGCATCGCCCGGTCATGTTTACATCGGCATTCGTATATTTATTACTAATAAGTGCATTGCTAAGTATTTCAATTTGCACAACTGGCTTTTCGCTATCATTGCTTGTAGGTTCATCCAGAGTTATATTGATTGTCTTTCCAGGTGTACTCATATTATTGACATTCCTGACATCCTTACTTATCATATCTTGATTAATATCACTATTGATTGGTACAGATTCATCCAAAGTTATATATATCATCTCATCAAGTTCATTTATACTTCTGTTATTTTGTAGATCATCACTTTCAAAATTTTGGTTCATAATAATTCATAAAATAACAATAATGAAGTAACTCGATTTTCAAAATCACAACCGGACTATGATGACTTCACACGTGTAGATATAAGTACATATAATGTTATATATGTAATTATGTACTTATATTACAGAATATCCTTACATAAAATGACTGAGCCCAACGGTAAGATCAAGAAGGCTTATGTTCTTGTTCGTTGGCTGTACCCACAAAACAAGCCTTCTTGAGCTTACCGTGGGACTCGGTTAATCTGTGTAAGAATGTCCTGTAATATTTTTCATTTATTATTTATTTATCTACGAGTATAAACCGTTTGGCACAGTAGAGCGATCGGACTGTGTGGGGAGAAGGTAGCCTGGGGAAAATCCAGGACCCTTCCGCACCAAACTAGATTTGTACTGGAATACTCCTACTGAGTTTACGCTTCCAGCGAGATTGGTTGAGACGGTCTCTACCGTATCTGAGTGATGGTATAGTAGGTAAATGTAGTAGTCCAGATGGAAAGGTACCTTATGGCGCTTGGCGCTTACGCACTTGTTAATGACGCTTCAATACTAATGTGACACTTTGCAACGTAAGCGCTAAACGCCGTAAGGTACCTTTCCATGTGGACTGCCACAAATAACCCAGTTTAGAGAGAGAAAAGAAAAAATATTGTAAATGTCAAATTCTTTACTGAATAATTTAAAAGTTGAATGTCATATTTATTAAAGATATTGCAATCGGTTTCAACATAATTGATATACCGGGTGGAGCCTGCAAAGGCAAAGCTAAGAAGGCAAATATTTGATCTGATTGCCATGAACCGTGGCAGAATATCCGGTAATGGCTGGACATTACCGGACATAATAAAATAAATAAATATTACAGGACATCCTAACACCACTTGATTGAGATCCGCGGGAAGCTCAAGAAGGCTTGTGTTATTTGTACTCAGCCAACGATATCTATATATATAAACGTGAAAGTCCTGACTGACTGACTGACTGATCAACGCCCAGCCCAAACCGCTGAACCTAGATGGCTGATTTTTTCAATAGGTAGTTTATATACCGTAAGGACCCACTAAGAAGGGATTTTTGGAAATTCTACCATTAAAGGGGTAAAAATGGGGTTGAAAATTTGTATGGCGATTGTGTAAAATTTAAAACTAGAGACTTGAAATTTTGTGTAAACACTCCTTTTGAATACAAGAAAAGTAATTTCAGCGATTATTGAAATTCTTCCCCTAAGGGGTCAAAAAGGGGTTCTTCTGCGCGTGCGAAGCCGCGGGCAAAAGCTAGTATACAATATAAACACTTAAATACATAGAAAACAACCGTGACTCAGGAAACCGTGCTCATCACACAAATAAATACCTTACTGGGATTTGAACCCAGGACCGTCGGCTTCATAGGCAGGGTCACTACCCGCTAGATGATATAGAAAATGGATGATGGATGAATAAAACTTACGTATATTTATTCAATATGCGCGTATTCTTAATTTACCACAACTTTTACTGGGATATAGACATTAAAACTAATTTATTATACTTAAAGAATACGAGTAGTAAGTTACGCGTGCCGCCATTTTGGAAAAAGAGACCATACGTTAGTAGCTCTAGTCTGTGAAGATAACACAGTCTCAATTTTTTTTTACATAAACGTAAATAGGCCGAGCTGTATGAGTTAACAAAAAAAAATATGGCGAATACGAATGGCAAATGAGCTTACCGTAGGACTAAGTCGATTGTGTAAGATTGTCCCGATATATTTATTACTTTATTTAATTCATTCATTATTTTTTGTATGTTTTTCCTATTGCATTTTTAGTAGAACTATTAGGTTTACAAGCAGAAATACGATGTAGCACGAGTTCACTTTCGACGCGAACCGGTTTTCTTACACCACCGCTAACCCAGTAACCGTATACTTAAACCGACGTTTAACTGTTTCAAAACTCGCGCAAAGCACTTTTACTACCAATAAACATTTATTTGTAACATAACATAATGATAATGATTATAGTTTGATACATAATTATTAGTATTATAGTTTAATACATAATGTTTAAAAGTAGAACTAATACAAAACTATCGAGACAAAATAGACTTCGTTTCTAGTACAAAATCGTTTACAGGTTTGACCTAGTGGGTAGTGACCCTGCCTATGCTGGGTTGAAATTTCAACCCAGCATATGTCCTTAAACTACGTCCAACAATGAGAGGTAGGGCGCACCGAATACCATCACGCTTGAGTCTGGAGAAGCCCGACTGGGGAAGTACCTCCTCCTTACAGAAGACCACAGCCATAATAGCACTGCTACCTTTTAGGTATGTAGTTTTGTGTTCCTGATGGTAAGGTTCCGAGAGCTCCAACCCCCCTTAAAGGCCGGCAACGCGCCTGTGACTCCCATGAGCGACGGTAATTGCTTACCATCAGGCAATCCGTCGGCTCGTTTGCCACCTTTGTCATAAAAAAAGGGGATTTATTTGTGTGATGAGCACAGATCCTGCGACATGGATGTTTTATACATGTATTTAAGTATTTATATGTATACCGTAAGGACACCCACTAAGGGATTTTTGGAAATCCCACCTTCAAGGGGGTAAAAAGGGGGTTGAAAGTTTTTATGCGATTGTGTAAAAAAGCCAGAGAGTTGAAATTTTCTGTGTACACTCCTTATTCGAATACAAGAAATGTGATTTTAGCGTTTTTTAAAATCATCCCCTTAAAAGGTCAAAAAGGGGGTGAATTTTTTGTATGGAGATAGTGTCATATGTCAACTGAGAGACTTTAAACGTTGTGTTTAAACAGCTTATTTAATGAAAAGAAAATAACAATAATAATTGCTACCGGTTACAGGTATTTTTCTGCGCGTGCGAAGCCGCGGGCAAAAGCTAGTAAAGTCATAAGAACAAAAATAGGAAATCATGATTTTTGAACTTTTTTAATTATGATTAAATCAGTGATGAGGCAAACACATTTTTTATTTTCTTTTATGACATAGGCGGCAAACGAGCAGACGGATTGCCTGGTGGTAAGCAATTACCGTCGCCCATGGGCACCCGTAACACCAGAGGAGTCACAAGCGCGTTGCCGCCCTTTAAGGTGGGTTGGAGCTATGGGAACCTTACTCACCATCAGGAACACAACACTGCATACCTGAAAGGTAGCAGTGCTATTATGGCTGTGGTCTTCAGTAAGGAGGAGGTACTTCCCCAGTTGAGCTGCCCCAGATTCAAGCGTGATGGTCATCGCTGTGCCCTACCTCTCATTAAAATTGTGTCCTTTACTCTAATTTCGAAATTACATTCATGAAAATAGGAAATCATGGTTTCTGAACTTTTTTAATTATGATTAAATCAGTGATGAGGCAAACACATGGGCCTATGTTATCTAGCCACTTACGCCCTTTTTTCTAAGTATCCGTACACTTTGTATATATAGTTGAAGACAAATGTCTTAACCACCACGTGTCATTATTTTATCTTAAGGGCCTAACCTTTGGTCTCTTGTGTAAACATTTTGTTTACATATTTTTTTTATCGATTTGGGAAGTGTGCCTAATGAGATCCGTTTTGTGACGAAATTATTATTGTATAGGTCATACATTTCAGCCGTATGCAGTCCACTGCTGGACAGAGGCCTCCCACAAATATGATTTGTATCATCTTGGGGGTAGTTGCCATAGTCGCTACGCTTGGCAGGCGGGTTGGCGACCGCAGTAGCTGTAGATTGGGTTTCGATGGACGCTGCTGCCCGTCTGGATTGGATTTTTCCCTTTGTCGCCTCTTATACGACACCCGCGGGAGGAGTGCTATTCTAGTCAGCCGGCATCACACGGCTAACATAGCTTTAGGACCATGAATAGTAAAAAACAATAAGCGTGGGTATTGAAACTACACACAACTACCACATATCTACAGGTAAATAATAAAATTTATGACACAAAACTATCGTGACATTTTTTTTATGACAAAGGTGGCAAACGAGCAGACGGATTGCCTGATGGTAAGCAATTATCGTCGCCCATGGGCAACACCAAGGGAGTCACAAGCGCGTTGCCGACCCATAAGTGGCTTGGAGCTCTGGGAATCTTACTCGCCATCAGGAACACAACACTACATACCTGAAAGGTAGCAGTGCTATTATGGCTGTGGTCTTCTGTAAGGAGGTACTTCCCCAGTTGTGCTTCTCCAGACTCAAGGGTGATAGTACTTCGCTGTGCCCTACCCCTCATTGTTGGACGTAGTTTAAGGACCCGGATCCAAAACTAACTATGTGTACCTAAAGAGAGGAAGGGGGGGAAGTGACTAGCGTTTAGTTACCGCACTATTTAATACTTAGATCAATTAGCATTATATTCCAAGGCGGATCTAAATTTAAGGTAATATTTGATTAAGAAATAACATATTTTTCTCAAGCATGCACTACAATCTTGACATTACATTCATCATAATAGGTGTTATCGGCTGAGGAGCTACAACGGGATACCTCCTTGTGTGCCAGAGCTCTTCTCATACCTCTTGATCCGATTGATCTGGGGGTATGGGAAGGGTTTCCGGACGGTGCATCCTGGGGGCAAGGGTAAGCGATCTCTTGTGGGCTCTCCAAGGATTTCTTACCGGTGCTGCCAATCCCTTAGGATCTACACAGAAAGTTCTCTGACAGAGTTCTCCTGAGTGGTGGCCGGCCTTCGGGCCCGACGGCTTCGGCCGCTGCTCTGGAAAAAACCGCGAATATCCAACGAAATAAATGCTCTATGTAACTGGTAACTTTCATTATAGTCATACAAAAACACTATACTTACTGGTAATTAACTCAATATAATATTTGTTTATAAAAACATGGTTACAACAAGGCGTGGACAAGGCTTATCACCACCTAGTGAGCGTGTACATAAAATGAACCACGTTGAACTGTCAAAATTCGATAATATGTCATTATACAACGACCATGGTATGCAAATCGATAGCAATTATCGACTGTCGTCTATCGTTGTGAAAAGTGTTTAACTTCGCTTTAACGCGTGCAACCATAGTTATGGGTTATGTTATAGTCGACAAACTATCCTTTATCACGTTTTTATCATATTATCCGTGTGATAACTCCAACCATAGTAGGCCCGCAGTAACCTAGGCAGAGGGCCGATTATAATAGGCCGGGGGACTTGGCTGGAGCCGAGTGACGACTGCGACTGGCAATCTCTATAAAAATCACAGGAATGCCGCTGTCCCGTATAAAACTGCAGACCCGTAACCCGTCATGCACGCTACCTTCGGGGGGTGGAAGGGCTTCGGCCCTATTAGAATTAAGTCCACTCGAATAGTGTTAAGAGTTGAGGGATTCCTTAGCTTTGATCATGCTCTTCAAAACAGGAGTGTACAAACGTGTGTGTCTTAAACGGTAGGCAGCGCGCGTGGGAATCTTCTGGAATTTCAGGTGTCCATAGGCTATGGTAACAGCTTACCATCAGGCGGGCATTATGCTTGTTTGCCACCGTCGTTGTGTTAATGTCCAGATGCAAGGCACGATCGAGATTTGGTTTTTCTCACGGTTCCCACAAGGTGGTCAAGGTTGTGGGGACTGGAGACAAATAGTGCAGGGTTGGTCGTCGGGGCGATCCATGGAGGAGGCTTCAATACAGAAGTGGACTTCTTTCGAATTATGGTGATTTTTAAACTTAAGCTATTGGCAATAAAAGAGCGAGCAGGGTCAACTATTGGGCAACATGTCGAGCACTGGGCGTATCATATATACATAATACATTATCTGGCGCATAATGTACTGTTGCGTATTAATCGAGTCTGTATAGATTATCGCGCCAGTGCGCAATAGTTAGTACAGTAAAACGGGGTGAGAAAGGATTTTTTTTTATGACACAGGTGGCAAATGAGCAGACGGATTGCCTGGTGGTAAGCAATTACCGTCGGCCATGGGCACCCGCAACACCAGGAACACAACATTACATACCTGAAAGGTAGCAGTGCTATTATGGCTGTCTTCTGTAAGGAGGAGGTACTTCCCCAGTTGGGCTGCCCCAGATTCAAGCGTGATGGTACATCGCTGTGCCCTACCTCTCATTGTTGGACGTAGTTTGAGGACATACTCGGGTCAAAACGGCTATTAACGGGTTGCAAGTTGCATACTTGTACTCGTATATATTATTTTATAATATAATATTACATCATCCATACACCCATTATATCCATCATTATATCATAAATGTAAAATTGTGTCTATCTGTTACCTTTTCACGCTTTGATCGTCGAAATGATTACAATTTTGTTTAAAATCCTTATACGTTATACATTATATACCTATTATATATATTAATGCGAAAGTAACTCTGTCTGTCTGTCACCTCTTCACGCTTAAACCGCTGAACCAATTGCGATGAAATTTGGTATGGAGAGAGTTTGATACGAGAAAGGATATCGTATATTTTATTATCCCGCCACCATACTTTAAAGACGGGCATGACTAACCGACGAAGTAGCGAGGAAAAGACAGTAGTATATAATTGATTATTGATTTCTTAGAGGTCCCCGTTAGTGATAGATAGAGTGGATAGAGTTTTTTTTTTTTTTTTATGACATAGGTGGCAAACGAGTAGACGGATTGCCTGATGGTAAGCAATTACCGTCGCCCATGGGCACTCGCAACACCAAAGGAGTCACAAGCGCGTTGCCGACCTATAAGTGGGTTGGAGCTCTGGGAACCTTATAATATTCACCATCAGGAACACAACACTACATACCTGAAAGGTAGCAGTGCTATTATGGCTGTGGTCTTCTGTAAGGAGGAGGTACTTCCCCAGTTGGGCTTCTCCAGACTCAAGCGTGATGGTACTTCGCTGTGCCCTACCTCTCATTGTTGGATGTAGTTTAAGGACATAGCCGGGTCCAGAGTTATACTTATATTAAACTATTGATTGTTACACACAATTACACGGGACTTCATCCCGTTAAAATTAAAGATATGGTCAGAGAGAACAATTACACCATTAGATACCGTTTGGTGTAGAAACGCTAGGTCTATGGAGGCCAAACGCGCACAAGCATTTTGCAGAAATCACCGCGAATCGGTTGACGTAACTGGTGACCAAAGAGCTGGCTTCCTCGCACAACGTATCAGCTGCGATACAACAAGGAAATGCCGCCAGCATCCTTGATACAATGCCTCAAGTGCTGTTATATTGAGCTAGATGATGCCCGCGGCTTCGCCCGTACGGTTAGAGGAAAATGTAACATATTGAGTCTTCCCGGGGGAATGAGATGTTTTCCCGCTGGAACAAGTACTCTATGTCACTCTCCATTCCTTCAACTACTTCCACTTAAAAAACTACGTCAATTCGCCGCTTCGTTTTGCCGAGAAAGACGGACAAACAAACAGTACCCTCACCATGAGTTGTGACATTGAGGTTTTCGATAACGATTATCGAGTTTACTATCTGTGCATCTCGCTTGTACTATTTTAGTGCGAAAGAGATTATTATAATAATTACTTACTACATTAAATCTAAAAATGGCTCTTCAGGCATTGTACCAATAATGCTGGCGGCTCCTCGTTGTATCACAGCGGATACATTGTGCGAGGAAGCCGCCAGCTCTTCGGTCACCAGTTACGTGAATCAGACACTTCGTGATTTCTGTATTTTATTTGAAATTAAAGACTTAGAGAGGAAATTGTTAGTACGACTGTTTTGATGGAATTAGCTATAAATCTATTGGTATAAATATATTGTTTAACTTACTTAATCGGCCAGCCGTGTCTTTTAAAGTATGGTTGCGAGACAAAAATTATCCTATATCCTTTCTCGTAGCTCAGACTCTCTCCATATCAAATTTCATCCCAATTGGTTCAGCGGTTTAAGCGTGAAGAGGTCACAGACAGAGTTACTTTCGCATTTTTTTTATGACATTGGCGGCAAACGAGCAGACGGATTGCCTGGTGGTAAGC
Source organism: Grapholita molesta (assembly GCA_022674325.2). Lineage (NCBI taxonomy): Eukaryota > Metazoa > Arthropoda > Insecta > Lepidoptera > Tortricidae > Grapholita > Grapholita molesta. The sequence continues at coordinate 5,663,424 of CP053145.2, read as the reverse complement.
AATTACCGTCGCCCATGGACACCAGATGAGTCACAAGCGCGTTGGCGGCCTTTAAGGGGGGGTTGGAGCTCTGGGAACCTTACTCACCATCAGGAACACAGCAATACATACCTGAAAGGTAGCAGTGCTATTATGGCTGTGGTCTTCTGTAAGGAGGAGGTACTTCCCCAGTTGGGCTGCCCCAGATTCAAGCGTGATGGTCATCGCTGTGCCCTACCTCTCATTCCTCCTACCTCGCATTTATAATATTAGTAGCAATAGGTTATTAAAACCTTCTCACCCCTCTGCCATCCACACTCCCCGTTCATACCCCAACTGTAATGCAATGTATCAATATGGCGCCTCTGTGTATAGTATGTGTGTGTGTATTTTATAATATTAGCCGTGTGGTGCCGGCTGTGCACCACCTCATCGCCTCCCATGGGTATCGTAAGAGACGATAACTGAAAAAAAAACGGGCAACCCAATATAAAGTCACTGCAATCGTCAACTCGCCTGCCAAGCGTGGTGACTATGGCAACTACCCAAACTAAGTAATATTTGGGGAAGGCATATGTCGGTGAACGAGTTACGGTTGAAATGTTGTATGGATAAATAGAGATCGATAGATTAATATTTAGCTTACTATGTTAAAGATATATCTAAGTTATATAATATACCTATTCTGAGTCATGTCAAGGTCTGTGGTACACTTGTTATTTAATTATGTAAAATACTACAAGTTGCATTCAATACTACGCGATTACTTATAATCGTAATACGAACAAATCAAATTATTTTACCAAATATTTACAAATATTAGCTACTAATCAGTGCCAGAGTGCCCCAACCATTCAGCCGTATGTAGTCCACTGCTGGACATAGGCCTCCCACAAATATGACTTGTATCATCTTGGGGGTAGTTGCCATAGTCGCCACGCTTGGGAGGCGGGACGGCGACCGCAGTAGCTGTAGATTGGGTTTCGGCAGACGCTGCTGGCCGTCCGTAGGATTTTTCCCTTTGTGGCCTCTTACGACACCCGCGGGAGATGGGGTGGTGCTATTCTAGTCAGCCGGCATCACACGGCAAACGACTGGGTGCCCCAAAGCTGGCAGCATTTCGGCGCTGGATGGCAATACTGATCCGCTGGGCAAAGTAAATAAATAAATTAATATCTCCGGACAATCTGACAAAAATCGACCTAGTCCTACGGTAAGCTCAGTAAGGCTTGTGTTGTAGGTACTAGACGACGATATATATAATAGATATATACATATAAATACTTAAATACATAGAAAACACCGATGACTCGGGAACAAATATCTGTGTTCATCACAAATAAATGCCCTGACTGGGAATCGAACCCAGGACCATCGGCTTCATAGGCAGGGTTTCTTCCCACTAGGCCAGACCGGTCGTCAAAAAAGTATAACCCAGCCTTCTGGTCACCCGTCGACAAGACGCTTGGTAAGCTCTTTATGATTCCTGTGACCCTGGTCCCCACTGTCCAAGCGTCTCCACCCCAAAGGGAGTCATGCAGCCAGGGTCAATAGGCACTACATATGTCACAAATTGTAACAAAATTAAGTTAAATATACAGTATGTCAATTTACTAAAACCATTTATTTAAAGGCCGAGTGATGCCGGCTGACTAGAATAGCACCACCCCATCTCCTCCTGCGGGTGTCGTAAGAGGCGACAAAGAGAAAAATCCTACGGACGGGCAGCAGCGTCCGTCGAAATCCAATCTACAGCTACTGCGGTCGCCAACCCGCCTGCCAAGCGTCGCGACTATGGCAACTACCCCCAAGATGACACAAGTCATATTTGTGGGAGGCCTATGTCCAGCAGTGGACACGAATACGGCTGAAATGTATGTATGTAAAATGTATATATTTACTTAAATCCTTACAAGTCCTGTTGATAAATAAGGTTGTGGTATACAAATTATTAAAATCCTGACGACTTTTGGAATTCACAATTCAAAAACTAAAAAATAAAGCTTAATTTATAATTCCATAACATCCTGTATTATTTGTTTACAATCAACAAAATGTAACATTGCAAATTAATATTGTCATTTGATTGCTAACCAAACTATTTTGTTAGAATAATAAAGAAAAACAAAGTGTCAATAAAGTGTCATCAGTCACCTTCAGTGAATCTTAAAAAAAAATGACGTGGAGTGCTGCTGTTTACATGATAAATTCAAAATAGGACTTCCAGTAGGCCTAGCACATGAAGGGCGCGACAGTATCTCGCGCCGAGATAGACTACCTACTCGTCCTTTTCTTACTGTATTATGCAAAGAGGGACGGGTAGAGTTTCTCGGCGCGAGATACTGTCGCGCACTTCATGTGCTAGGCCTACTGATGAACCTCAAAATGGCGAAGTCGTTTTGAGAATACAATTTTGTTTTTTGTTCAATTGTGGTTTAGTGTGTAATACTGATAGCTTATTATGCAGTGATCTAATGCAGAATTGTGGTGATAATGAAGAATTGATTTCAAAACGCGTTTCACCACTATTTTGGTCAGCACCCGGCAGTCCCGGGGTCGCGGCCGCCTCTTAGCTTTCTGTAAAGTCCAGCTACCACTTTACAAAACGCAAGGCCTACTACCGAACAACGTCATGCTTTAAAGGCAAACATAAATGTTATTTTACTTGACACTGGCGAAATCATCGATTGATTTGTTGATGGAAGCCATATTTTTTTAAAAGAAGAATAAGGAATAATATTAGTTATCACTTTTATTTATTGTAACAAGATCGTAAACCTCTGTGAAAAAAGAAGTTCTTCTAATGAAACGTATTAACAATGGATTTACGGTCATCTGTCACGACGTAAACATTACATAACAGGATGATACTTTTAGAGTTAACCGACTTCGAAAAAGATAAGATGTTAAAATTTTGCTACAATGATAAAATTATAAATATTGCACAAATACGAACAAAAAATGTGGTAAAACACTAAACACGACGTGCATCAGCTCGTTTAAAGAGATGGTTTAAGTACTTTACATACTGTAATGTTTCAAAGATAATTGACCCTAAAATGATAAATTTTAAACTTTAACAAAATTGCGAAATTAAGAAAAAAAAAATTTCCGTCGGCTCCTTACATTTTTCTGAAAAAACCACGTAATGTGACTCAGCATTAATATTATATATTTAAATAAAATATAATACCTAACTCTTCCCGTGTGGTGATGGCTGACTAGAATAGCACTACCCCATCTCCCGCGGGTGTCGTAAGAGGCGACAAAACAAAAAAACGACGGATAGGCAGCAGCGTCCGTTGCAACCTAATCTACAGCTACTGCGGTCGCCAACCCGCTAGCGCGTGTCCACTATGGCAACTACACCCAAGATGATACAAGTCATATTTGGGGGAGGCCTATGTCCAGCAGTGGACGAGTTAGGGCTGAAGTGAATCCAACGACTTCTCGCGACCTTGACTAGATCTTCGGTCCTAGTTGGGGCTCTTCCGACGCTACGTCTAAGTCGCCACTCAAAAACCTTTCAAGCCACAGTGGTCATGGTACTTCGATTATTTATCATCATCATCATGTCAGCCGAAAGACGTCCACTGCTCGACATAGGCTTCCCCCAGAACGACCCAAGAAGACCGATCCTGCGCCTTTCACATCCAGTGGCATCCCGCGACTCTAATTAGGTCGTCGGTCCACCTTGTGGGACCTACGCTGTGTCTTCCAGTTCGTGGTCGCCACTCCAGAACCTTTCCGCCCCACCGGCCATCGGTTCTTCACTTAAGTTTGGCGATCCGGACTATATCGGTAACTTTGGTTCTACTGCGAATTATTATATAAATGTTAATTTAAAAATGTTATAATAAAGTAAATAAGATAAATATGGAAATGTTCTATTAGTTCGAAACCATTACACTCTCAAATTCGGTTGAGACCGTCTCAACCAATCTCGCTGGAAGCGTAAATTCAGTAGGAGTATTCCAGTAGTACAAGTCAAGTCTGGTGCGGAAGGGTCCTGGATTTTCCCCAGGCTACCTCCCACACACAGTTCGATCGCTCTAATAATCCGAAAGGTTTGTAGAGGTTAAGGGAGGTTAAAAAAAAGCTAACATTCTTAGCACCATGGCAATCTTCTTCTGTAATCTAAATGTAAAAAAAAAATTTTTTTTCTTGTTTTTTTTTTTTTTAATTATCGCACATAAGAAAACCTTAAGTCAGGTTTAAAAAAAAAGAAAAGATTTTTTTTTTTAATTAAAGAGACTCTTTTATTTTATTTATTTAAACATATTACACAAAGTGATGCAAAACTGTTTAAACAGTTTGTCTGCAGGAACGCTTATATACTATATAATACACAACAAAGTTAAGTCATAGGTATATAAAATAACATATTACAACAATTGACGACCGGTCTGGCCTAGTGGGTAGTGACCCTGCCTATGAAGCCGATGGTCCTGGGTTCGAATCCCAATCCCAGTCAGGGCATTTATTTGTGTGATGAGCACAGATATTTGTTCCTGAGTCATGGGTGTTTTTTATTTATTATAAATATATATCGTCGTCTAGTACCTACAACACAAGCCTTACTGAGCTTACCGTAGAACTAGGTCGATTTGTGTAAGATTGTCCCGAAATATTTATTTTATTTCTACCTAAGGTAATGTGCTTAATAAATATTTTAACAGCTTATTTTAAAATATTCTTACATTTTGCTCGTGTCGGATATCTTCAGGTAAGCTATTTAAAAAGTATGGTAGTATTTAAAAAGAATGGTAGTATTTAAAAAGAATGGCAGTATTTAAAAAGTATGGTAGTATTTAAAAAGTCCCGCTCTTATAGTTTTTCTTGCACTACACAAAGAAAATAGATTTGTCAAAATCTTTGGTAATAAATTAAGTCATTCACGAAGTGTGTCAGTGTCGGAATAGTATTCTGCAATAATGTTTACGTAATTCCGGACACAAACTTTAGCCGGTTTTCAGAATAACGTTTAAACCAATTTCAATGTTGATCTAATTAGATTTTATTTAGTTCCGTTTTTTTTTAAATATATAACATTTATTACCACAAAAATATAAGATAAAAACATAATAAAAATACTAACTAAAACTATTACTATTTTTACTTTATTTTTTCTTGAATATTTCGTGTAATTTTAGTAAACTTGTCGTGTTAATAAATAAATATCAAAATTAAGAAATAAAATATTGACAACGAGAAAAAAAAAACTAAAACTTAACTATAAATAAAAAAAATTAACTAGGTCTTGGTCATTCAAGTTTTTTTAAATAAATATCCGAGTATTATTTGGTATACATATGCATACTTATACTCATACTTAGTAAAATTAATATAATTTGGGTGTTTTTAAACTGTATTGCCAAAATATACGATTAAAGATTATTAGTTTCACGAAAAAATCTAGCAATTCTTACCATTTATTTTTTAATATTTTTTTTTAATATGAGTAGGTACGTACCAATTTTTTTACATATATGTATGTACATATTTTTTTTTTATGCCAATTCCATTCTTAATTAATCGATAAGTTTAAAGAAAAGCGTTTTAAAAAAGTTTTGGGCGTAAATTTAATATTTGAACTCTACGTCTGTTATAAAAACTATTTTATATTCCCATGTTCAAAATATAAATCTAAAATTATAAAGTGCCCTTAAGCTTAACTAAATATACAAAAAAAAACAAATCCAAAATAAGTAACTAAAAACAACAAAGTATAATACAAATAAGTAAAAAGTAGAAATTTAAAAGTAAACTTTCTTCAACTATGAAAAGGGCAAAGGTCCACGTTATTGCATCTGCCCCAGGCTTCACATTTCACTGGGCGACCCACTGACACATTTACCCCCGCGCCAGTGAAAGCAAAATTAGCAAAAACAAATAATTACATAAGTATATTGCAATAATTACCTTAGCAAAAATTCCTCCGCATTTGCACGTTTCACAATCACTTATCACAACACTATCTCGGGCACTTTTTTAAAAATGGCGCGCTGTCACTTGTCAAAAATGCCGGGAACTAAGGGCTCGTTTTTTTTTTCTGCTACGCGCGGATGCAACGGAGTGCGTTCAGCCTATGCGGACTCGGGCGGCCGACTGCAAACCTCGGAACATTCACTGACTTGGAGCAATCATTTTGCTTCAATGAGGCATTGTCATCAAGTTGCCTGCTTGGTTTTTTTTTTAATTCAGCTGACGCGCGCAATATGGTTACGATTTTTATTTAACAGCCAATATATGTTTTGTTAAAAAAACTGCAGTATGTGCATTGATATATGCAAGATAATAAATAGTTATTTGTAATACAAATGAGCAAAGTCAGTGTTTACCTTCTCGTGCTAATTATGGAATCTAGGGAGGGTTTCACGAGAGTGGAAAAAACTTTTCTGCCGTGTGAAACACATTTTTTTACCTCATTAACTAAAAAAATACTGTAAAACAAAAAAAAAATCAAAAAAAAAAAAAAATCAAAAGTAGGTACATTTATTCTGTATCCACCATTTATCATTCAAAAACATTAAATAAAAGTTCACCCAACCAGCTAACATCAAAGACACCAGATAAGTAATACACTCGATTAGTATAAAAAAAAATTATCAAATTACTTTGCACACTTGTGAATAACATGCAACTTTGCTATCTGTTTTTAAATAATAAACCAGTCCTTTCCGAACTAGTGAGGTAAAATTATATATTTCTTATAACGCGTAGAAAACATTTTAAGTAATTTTTTATTTAATCTTTATTGCACAACACGATTGCATGATATAAGCGGCGAACTTATTGCCTAAAGGTATATTCTATCAGTGAACAAACGGGTATACATAGCACCATTAAACTTAGATTAACTTTTTTCTCCTATTTTACCATAATCGCTTAATATTCTGTCATATATTTACTTCAATAAAAGTTATTTCTTTATTTATCTTCTTTCTTAGATTAGGTTTTTTTACAATATTTTTATAAAAGTAAAATATAAAAATACATCTTAAACATATCAAAACAATAAAAACATTATAGAAAACCTAACCTAGAGTGCCGCCGGCAACGGGGCAGGGCCCAGGCTGCCGGTGGTTAGGGCTGCAGAGAGAGGAACCGTCGGACTATGCGCGCCGTGTCCAGGATTACCGCCTTCTGAAACTGACCCTTGATCCAACCACAACCACGTAGCGAGTGTCTCTCAAGATGTTGGTCGAGACTCTTCGCTATGGGACCGTTCGCGGAAACAACTATCGGTACAATGATCGCCGAATCAACTTCCCACATGGCGGTTACCTCGTGAGCCAAGTCTAAGTTATTTATTATTAACACAAAAATATAAGATGAAAACATAATAAAGATACTAACTAAAAACTAAACTATAAATAAAAAATTGACCTAGGTCCTGGTCATTAGGTAGGGTGCCCAGAAGGCTGGCCGAGTTTCCGCGCTGGATAGCTATGCTAATCCGTTGGGCGGAACAGTGGCCAGCCCTCTGGTCACCAGAAACCTCTATACGACATTTTTAACATATACTTCATTTTGATTTGATGTATATAAACATTAACTCAAATAATAAAATAATACAAAAATATGACTAAAAACTAACTAACTATACTAAATCTAGAAAAGGTCCCCTCGGCATGGTGCCGAAGACGCTGGCTGCGTTACCCCGCTGAACTGCGAGACAGATGCGTTGAGCGAGGTAACTGCCAGCTCTCCGGTCCCCTGTAGCGTCTCTGAGTCTCTTCGAATAGCTTTGAAAAGACTCAGAGTGCTAGGGCCATAAGACAGACACTCTATAAGACACGCTGATATCATATATTAAATAAAATAAAAAACCAAAAAAAAATCAAGTTTTTCGATAATCAAAGCAATGAAATATTTGTATTATAAAACAAGCCATTATTATCAGATTGCCACCATCTTAATTTTAACACAAACTCAATGTCATTTTAACACCTTGACACTTATATTAATAATAAAAAAATAACAACACACAGATCAACTAATTGCACTAAATGGTCATGTCTGGCCGACGGTTTTGTGTTCAAATACCAATAAGGGCATTTATTAGAGGATGAGCACTAATATGTGTTCCTGAGTCATGGGTGTTTTCTATGTGTTTAAGTATTTGTGTCCATACTATATACTTATACTAACATACAGCGTGTATTTTTAATATTACCTCAAATATTAACCAGACGTAGGCATTCACAACTGTCGCTTCAAGTGTACGCAATACATTGCTGCCCGAAAATATTTCAAAAAATAATAACGCTTTAGTGGTAAAGACTGCAATATCTGTTCATAGTACGAAAACCTACGTTTGGTTACGGTTTGAGGTAATATTAAATGTACTCGCTGTATACTATACTTATTATTTACACTATAGGTACTTTATACTTACTATCCATACTAATATTATAAATGCAAACAAACTCGCTCTGTCTGTCTGTTACCTCTTCACGCTTAAACCGCTGAGCCAATTGGGATGAAATTTAGTATGGAGAGTTTGAGCTACGTGGAATCCGCTTTTTTAAATATATATATTTTAATACATAAATATTTCGGGATAATTATTTTTATATTAAGCAGAAACGTGTGTGGATTCACTGGATCCAGTGGTTGTGGGTTCGAGTCCCGCTGCGAGTCAAATTTTTCTATTTTTCTTTGGACTTAAATATTTCGGGATAATATTACACAAATCTACCTAGTCCTACAGTAAGCTCAGTAAGGCTTGTGTTGGGTGTTTTCTATCTATTTAAGTATTTATATGTAACTATCTATTATATACATCGTCATATAGTACATACAACACAAGCCTTACTGAGCTTACCGTAGGACTAGGTCGATTTGTGTAAGATTATCCCGAAATATTTATTAATTAAATTTATTTATTATTTAGAAACTTGTATGATCTACAGTGTGTATTTTTCATACGGGTGTATAAGTTGCCAACATACAGTATCCAGTAATACGACTCGTATTATGTAAATATTTTTTTTAAATAGTGTTGTAACATTGCTGTAACGATTTTTTTAAGTCTGGCCGCGCAGCAATGTATGCTGTCCAGCTTATTTTGACATGACAAGTAATACTGACATGACATAACGCATCGGTACATTAATTACTATGGACGCAATACATTGCGTGCTTAATTTTTATGTATGGAATAAAAATAACCTATTTTTTTAACAACATGAATGTAAATAGGTTCTTGAGGTCCAATACTAATCGCCACTACAATAAACGCCCGTATGAAAAATACACACTGTATACAAGGTACTTAGTTTAATATATTTTAGGAGTAATAATAATAGTTCGCACTAAGCTTTTAAAATGATGTTTTTTTTTGTATGACAAAGGTGGCAAACGAGCAGACGGATTGCCTGAGGGTAAGCAATTACCGTCGCCCATGGGCACTCGCAACACCAAGGGAGTCACAAGCGCGTTGCCGACCTATAAGTGGGTTGGAGCTCTGGGAACCTTATTCACCATCAGGAACACAACACTGCATACCTGAAAGGTAGCAGTGCTATTATGGCTGTGGTCTTCTGTAAGGAGGAGGTACTTCCCCAGTTGGGCTGCCCCAGATTCAAGCGTGATGGTCATCGCTGTGCCCTACCTCTCATATCCATTATCTTACTTAGTTTAATTATATTTTAGGTGTAATAATAATAGTTCGCACTAAGCTTTTAAAATGATGTTATTAAAATGGTGACATAAACCTTCTTCATATATCTAATTGACACAATTTAATAAATGTTAATTTTATGTTTCCAGTGTTCTAATATGCATAATAGTTAATATTCAAGATTTAAAATAGTTTAAAAATAGAAATTATTATTCTACGCTAGTGTTTGAATAAATTGGGACTAACATCGATAACTCTTCGATATAAACAACTATGCATTTAGTTTATTGTCGAAAACACAGGGGTGCTACCGCGAAACACGATCTTCGTAAATTTCGGACGATTGTCTCTGTCACTCTTATGACACCTTAATTGGAGTAAAAGGGAAAGACGCTCGAAATATACGAACTTCGATGTTCGCGGTACCGGGCCAGTATTGAAGTGACACTTTGTATCCATTGTAATCAATGACTGATTATGACCTCCAAACCTTTAAGAAAAGAGCGTATATCTATCTTAAAGGTTGGCAACGTACTTGTGACTCCTCTGGTGTTGCGAGTGTCTATGGGCGGCGGTAGTTGCTTACCACCAGGCAATCCGTCTGCTCGTTTGCCTCCTATATCATAGACTTCATTTCCAGTACAAAATGGCTCCCGAAAATGACCCTAATATTCTACTGACAGTTATTCCCTTTAGATATTATACAATGAACTAATTCCAAGTTTAAAATATGTTGTGTATGGTCCATCAAAGTTTTGATTGGCTAAAATAAAATGTCACACATCAAACCTCGTGCACGGGTGAAGGACTGTCTTTCAGACTCCGCCTTTGTGGACTAGTTGTGGGGACATTTTGCAGACTTCATTCGTCGTCTATATATATTATCAATCGCTGATTGTAGTCTATATTAATAAAATAAAGTTGTGTTGGTTCTTTTATAACTCGAGATCGGCTTTGTCTTATTGTCTTGGCCAAAAGTTAAATCAATAGGTATGTAACTAAGAAGAAAAAAATATATTTATTTATTAAATATCTTGATTTGCTTTGATTTTTAAAGCATCAGCCGCGACAGCTGGAGATGCAAGTGAAAATCCTGCCTTGGACCCTTTAGCTCTGTCTAAAGTATATTTAAATTAGATGAGAATACTTATATAATATTTAATTACTTGAACATTGTGTACCAAAAAAACGCCATTAGTATTCTTTGGGATTCAATCATACCACTCACTGTAAATAAAAAATGCATTGTAACGTTGTCGATAAAATCGAACATCGATACATAATTAACTTGTAACTAGGCGACTCTAATCAGTACATTGTCTGTACAGAATTCACCCACACACTTGCATTTTTTTTGTTATGTTTTTGATTATTGACTATCTTGTGCGATGGATCTGTGGTCATCGTTTTATTATTTTATTGACATTACAACACAGGTTTTATCAACAATATTTACTGATGTCTCAAACTTGTTTATAGATATTCGTTGGACCATTGCACATAAATTAATAAATATTACAGGACATACTTACACAAATTGACTGAGCCCCACGGTAAGCTCAAGAAGACACTGTCGTGGGTATATAATATCAGCCGTATATATATAATATACATACATACATTACATTTCAGCCGTATGCAGTTCATTGCTGGACATAGGCCTCCCACAAATATGACTTGTTTCATCTTGGGGGTAGTTGCTATAGTCGCCACGCTTGGCAAGTGGGTTTGCGACCGCATATATAATATAATTAGGTAAATATACATAGAGCAGGCGATGAATGGTTTAAATAAACTATATGGTAGAAGCGGGCTCAGCGGCTGAAACCACCGAAAACTTTAAACGCAACAAATATAAGCAAAGAGTATCATTTTGTGCCGTTTGGCGTAGGTTCCTTGGAGCTTGGGGCGGATGCTGGTGCGGGATGCTACCTGCGTAGACACCCTAGCGCCGTCCCATCTCCAACGAACTAATGTAAAAGCGGGTGCAGCGGCGGAAAGCGCCGAAATTTTTAAACGTAACAAATATAAGAGCAGCAGAGAGTACCATTTTGTACCGTTTGGCGTAGAGATCTAGGTCCATGGGGTCCCAGCGCGCACAAACTTTTTGCAGAAATCGCGAAGCGTCTGGTTGATGTAACTGGTGAGAAGAGCTGGCGGCTTTCTCGCACAACGTATCAGCTGTGATACAACGAGGAGCCGCTGCATCCTTGGTATAATGTCTCAAGTGCCTTTTTTAGATTTTATGTTATTGTTAAAATGGTTATCCTTGTGTTTACCTATTAAATATCTAGAATAAATGCATTTTAATAGATAGTGTTTAAATCACTAGTTTAGTTAAGTTTATGATGATTTAAAATGAATATCGATAATAAATTTTATAATACAAATTAAGTATTATCTAATTTCAAGGCGACATCTTACAGCTCAACCGGAAGTCTACTCAAGCGTCATTTTCCGCGAAAATGACCAACGCCTGTGTCGAAACTTCAAGGTAAATTAATTTAATTCGGTTCATCCGACTATTTTAATTAGCTTTGTCGATAGCTATTGCCGTTGGTGTGAGCAAGACAGAGCTCATTGGGTTTCTTTCTCTTTATGGACTGAAGAAAAAAATGTCTGGGTGAGAGAGGTTAATACCTCGGCCACACTGCTGCCGCGGTGTTGCCCTCTCCGGCCACACACTGCCCTACTCGCGCGATTAATCGCGACGCTCCTTGCCGGCCCTTTGACTCGCGCCAAAAAACCGACAAAATAGGGAGCGGTGGGCATGATGAGGAGCATGACGAGCGGCATGAGGAGTAACGCGGCCACACTATGTCTCTGCCTACTTCCCTCGCTAGTTCCCACGCCGCTCGTCGAGTGTGTGGCCGAGGTATAACACGATTATCTGTGCGGTAAAGCTCCGTTCACTGTAGTACAGTCGCCATCAGATATATCGGAGCTGTGGAGGTGGTCACAAATATCTGATATCGCACGATTTAATTCCGCCATCGCCGTTCCACTAACGGCCGTCCAGGCGAGGGGAGCGGTTTCATCTTTACGTTGTGAATATTCCATTCGCACGAAGCGATTCGCTTCTACCTTCCTAATGCGGACTGCTAAGGAATTCGCTCCCTTCGTCTGTATTCCCGGAGAGATATAATTTGGATCTTTTCAAGGCAAGAGTGAATAGGCTGTGACTGAACCAGCGTGCTACACCCGCGACCTCGTCGACACTTACCATCAGGTGTGACTGAGGTCAAACGCTGGTCAGTCTTGCATAAAAAAAATCTGAACAACGCCTCTATTGTCAAGGCGATAAAGTGCATGTTTATATATTTGTGACCACCTCCACAGCTCCGACATATCTGATGGTGGTTATTTGAAGTTGTATACTCAACCTTTTTTAAAATTGATTTTTTATTTTGAGTTGTCTACACAAAATCATGAGCCCTTCCGACCCTGATAGGAGAAAGTGTACCAAGTATTTATCTAAAACCATATTAACAAAAAACTAACTGTAATTAGTTGTCAAGCGGACCCCAGGCTCTAATGAGCCGTGGTAAAATGCCGGGACATCGCGAGGAAGATGATTTAGGTTTTTGTGTCGCACAGGCAGCTTTCTCGCACAAAGGACTGCCATTGCAATCCAGCGCGGGAACTCTACAGTTAATTTAGGGCCCGGAATTTTGCGTGCGGTTTTGGAAAAGTCTAAGGGAGAGAATACTAACGTTTATGGATGTATCGATAAGCCTAGTTTTTTTATTAGCGTTTTAAAAAAATAATAACTCAAACTTTCCGATGATACATCTTTACATACATACTTTCAATGATTAGTGATGAAAAATGTACGAAATGTATGTAGATAATATAAAATTATTTTATATTAGACTGGTATGTTATCTACAAAGAATTGATAACCCGACTAGGTATTTGATTGCAATAATGCATTATTATTACATTAAAAATAAATTAATCTCAATGACTCTGAGTACACGACCGATTTATCGATACGTCGATAAACGTTAGTGTTCTCTCCCATAGACTTTCCGAAAAACGGCACGCAAAATTCCGGGCCCTATTAATAATAATTGCTAAACCTACATGGCGAGTTTTTTAATTTTGTTACTTGCCGTTTATTTAAGAAAAAAATCTGGTTCTACAATTTCTGTTATTATATTACTTTCGCACTTGGGACCTTCAGTTCCGGAGACAGGGTCACTAGCAAGGAGGTGAACTCAAATCACCAATTAATAATCAATAAATAAAAACCGTATCAATAAGGAAAACTTGTGTAAAATTCACTTCCTGTTTCCGTGTAAGTAAAAAAAATACATATAAATAAATATTATACTAATAAATCATTCATCTCATTAGCTAGGTTTTTTTTTTATGACATAGGTGGCAAACGAGCAGACGGATTGCCTGGTGGTAAGCAATTACCGTCGCCCATGGGCACCCGCAACACCAGGGGAGTCACAAGCGCGTTGCCGGCCTTTAAGGGGGGTTGGAGCTCTGGGAACCTTACTCACCATCAGGAACACAACACTACAGACCTGAAAGGTAGCAGTGCTATTATGGCTGTGGTCTTCTGTAAGGTAGTATAATACTTATATGTGTCATTATCCAGGAAAAGGGACCTTATTGTCGATGGCACTTACGTCGAATCGCGTTGCGCTTGTATTGTATCGTCTTAAACAACGACATAAGCGCCATCGACAATAAGGTCCCTTTTCGTAGATAATGTCACATATAATAAAGGTAAAATAAGCAGAGGTCGATTTTTGACAGTCATGCACTCGAATTCATTAAACTTTGAAAATGAAAACAATCACACACAAAAGTTTCTTATCATTAATTTTGCACAAATGTACAGTTTCGATACCCACGATTATTACTTTATATCATTCATGCTTCTTAAATACCATTTCTTCGTGTTTGAGCGAGTTTAAAATGTCACGATTCGAGTGTAGAGTGATCAAAAATCGCCCCCCTGATCCGTAAACGAACTAAAGTCACTGACATAGCCTGGGCTAGCAAGCTGAAGTGGCAATGGGCAGGCCACATTGCACGCAGAGATGGCCGATGGGCTCGAAAAGTGCTCGAGTGGAGACCACGGACTAGCAAGCGCAGCGTAGGACGTCCAGTACAAGATGGACAGACGACCATATCAATTTTTCAGTAAAATTTCAATTTGTTTCTTGCTAAAACATAGTTAATTAGTTACATTATGACAAATAATAAAAAATATTCCATATGTCCGTCTACTCCATCTACCAAAAAAGACTTGCAAAATACAGGTTTTATAATTATAAGGCAGAGGCACCAATGATGGACGGTTTAATTTGACAGTTGCCAGTGATTGACACTTCATTCTTAAGTCAAAGATCGTATGGTTGACAGTTGATTTACGTAACATTTAGGTATGACCTTATTTCTTGGTGCCGTTACCTTAGTGCAAATATATACAATTTTAAATAATATTTTCAATTAATTATTAGTTTAAAATGTCAACATATTACACCAACACAGTAATTGACAATAAAAACAGCAACAATTATTATGTATAGGAAGTTTTAATATATTACTCATATTTAGTATTTAGACCCCTGCACCTACTACTACTTGGTTGACTGGTAGAGAATGCCTTAGGGCAGTAGTCTGCCATTTGTACCATCTTGTATGCAATAAATAAGTAAATATTTAGGACAATCTTAAATAAAGATGAAATAAATAAATAAATTATTACAAGTCACATTTGTGGGAGGCCTATGTCCAGCAGTGGACTACATACGGCTGAAATGTATGCTGTAATAGTAGATTGTTAATCAAGGGTAGAAAGGCACTCATTGACGACGAGGTAGTTTGGCGCTCGAACGAAGTGAGAGCGCTAATAGTCCGAGTCGGAAATGAGTGATTTTTACCCGAGTTAAGCATACTATTTTTCATTTCGAATGCGAGGAAAGTTAAATAAGAGCAAGAAGAAAGTAAAAAAAATGTCTCTTAGATAATAAAATGACTGACTAAAAAACTAATCTTACCGCATCAGCTTGTTTAAGTTGAAGCATGGAGCTGAAGGTTTAAGTTGTATCGATTAATCATTGAAATATATTTATAAAGGATCAGCACACATTCTGACAAAGATTTCACTATTTTCTCGGACCGCCATTTCATACAAGTTAACTGATACGATAACAATACTGATACGATTTTCTATTGAAACTTGTGGTAGGAGGCTTTCCAAGATAACTTGACCTTTATTTCTAATTCCGTCAGGTGTTAGGTCGATTTTAGAATCGCTTGAATAACCCGTAATTATTAATTTCAAAATATAACTATACTTTGTTTATTATCCAAGTGTTTTCAATAGTTGCGCGGAATCCAGCCTCTAACTTTTTTCTTGCAGCATAACTGTCCGTTTTTGGCGAATTAATGGGTGTCTTAAACAGCCTTTTAGTTTTATAGAAAAACGCAACCCTTTATTTTTAAAATTTAAGGCTTGTTTTATGTATAAAGTAATAGAATTTGTAATAAAATGGTCCTATTCAATGTAATAATGACTAATAAGAAGGTAATATTTCCAATAAGTAATTATACATTCATGTTTGGCTGTATAAGTTACTGCCGTTGCTTAGCTGCGCATATTAAAGTTTAAAAAAACTTCGTAGGTTTATTCCTTTTTGTTACTGTAATATAGAGCCAAGACAATTAAATATTTGAATCGAATAATATAAATATTTGAAATAATTGACATATTTTATGCATGATAATCGCTACAATAAATTGCTATAATTTAAGAGAAAGAACTATTCTCATGTATTTGTTTCTGGCGTCAGTAAATAAGGTTATTTTCGCTACTTTGTTCTACTGAGTGCTCACAAGGGGAGAACTAATAGGAACATGCCAAATTGCGACCCTAGAGCGGAAACGTATCACTTTCCACCCGCATAGTAAATAAACAATGACCCACTTTCCGAGCATGAGAAATGAAAATAAATAAAATAACAATTATAATTGTACCGATAGTTGTTTCCGCGAACGGTCTCATAGCGAAGAGTTTCGACCAACATCTTGAGAGACTCTCGCTACGTGGTTGTGGTTGGATCAAGGGTCAGATTCAGAAGGCGGTAATCCTGGACACGGCGCGCATAGTCCGACGGTTCCTCTCTCTGCAGCCCTAACCACCGGCAGCCTAGGCCCTGCCCCGTTGCCGGCGGCACTCTAGGTTAGGTTTTTATAATGTTTTTATTGTTTTGATATGTTTTGGATGTATTTTTATATTTTACTGTTATAAACATGTTATATAAGACCTAGCCTAAGATTTAAAAGAATAATGATATGACCTTAGTGCAGATTATTAATTTGTTCAATGTTTTTAACAACAAACCATTAAATAAATGATGAACGGATGATTTATTATTGAAAATTACATTAATGACAGGTAGTTATGGAAAACCTAGGAAGTCTAAAAAACACCATTAAAGCTAATTAAAACTAAGTACCTACCTATTTAAAATCATGTCCGCGAGATCAGTCGCTTAGTATGAAGATGTTTTTACACTAGCAAGGCGAGATGGGACTATTTGTGTCATTATATAGGAAAAGGGACCTTATTGTCGATGTCATTTACGTCGAATCGCGTTGCGTTTGTATTGTATCGTCTTGAACAATGACATAAGCGCCATCGACAAGAAGGTCCCTTTTCATAGATTATGTTACATTTAAAATATATAAAACTGCAGCGCTACCGTGCAAAACGATATTCATAAATTTCGGAAAATTGTCTCTGTCACTGTCATGACGCCTGAATTGGAGTGAAAGAGAAAGATTCTCGAAATATACGAACTTCGATGTTGGGGGACGATTTTTAGTGTTTTGGGGGCTAGAATCGTGACGTTTTATACTCTCTCAAACATTCTTGCCCATTTTTTTTAGTTTCGACCCACGACTAGGAATTTCTATCATTTATATTTCTAATTATACCTACCTACCACATTTATATTTCTTCGCTTCTGACAGAGTTTAAAATATCACAAATCGAGCCCCCAAAACACTCAAAAATCGTATATTTAATACTATCGGCGCTCAAAAAAAATACCCCTGATACCTACACATATTTCTTTTATTTATAACATATCCATATCATTCAAATATATATAAAAGAAAACGTTTAATACAATTTATTTTCCGTGGTCATAATAAGAAATACATAAAAATGGCAGTGACATACAGAGATGGACGGACGGACACGACGAAATTATTTAAAGGCTTTGTTTTTGCCAGTTTTGCTACGAAACCCTAAAAAAGGTAGCGAAATTAACAACCTCGTTAACTTAGTAGGCAAGCAAATTACATAAGTTTATTACATAATCGTCAGTTTTGCCGACATTAACAATGAAGGTGATTTTCTGTAAACACTTGCAAATAATGCAATGAAAATAGAGGCACTACTACTGCCATCTCCTATTCATTCAACGTACTAGTAGAAGTCACACTTATCATAAGTGAGAGTTCTTCTAGTGCGTGCAAGCTATTCAATAACAGATGGCGCCACAAGCATGTCATTTATGATAATATTTTTAAATGTTTATTTGGAAAAACAGAAATAATTACTTTTACGATATAAATGAATATTAACAAGGTTAATAATAATACGCACCGAGAAATCTATTTAATGTGTATTTTATTTAAAAAATTTGTTTGACTACTCACTGACAGGTGGCGTTCGCAATGACAAAAATTTCAACGTAAATAATACGTTGAAATTCGTTAAAATTCATAATTTTACACTATTATCTGTTGTTATTAATTATATTTGTTATTCTGTGTTTTCCATTCCCAATTTATGATACTATGCACTACAAAAATGATCAAAACATTTTAAAAGATACTATTAATTCTTATATTTCATTTATCTAGATAAAAGAAAATCCAACGACAAGGTAATTCTGTAAAAGCGTAGTTTGTAAAAATGTACAATATTACATAAAACCTGGTAAAACTTAACGTAGGTAGTGGTACCAAGTTTATGTTGGATCGATTTATTTAGTAGGCAATTGACATGATTGATCGTTATGGATAATTTGGATAGATGGCGTTACTATAAAACAAGCCGGACAAAATAAAAAGTATGCTTTTACTGTTATACATGATGTACATAACTTGTATACTGAATTTTATCGGTTAAGTGTAGCAGGTGTAGAGTATGCAATGTTTTGTACTTTTTCCACTCGCCAGACAAACGCCAGCTGTTTTATATACCCGCTAATAATATTACCCGGTTTTAGGGTAAACTGAGTCTCACATTTATGTTTTAAATTAATAACATGATTGCGGATGCACTTTAATAAAATAAAGGTTGTGCTTATAAAAGGAAATGTTGACCAGTAACATTATTACTTATAACATACGACTTATATCAAACCTACATTAGTTAATTCATGTTTTGTCTGTATCTGCAAGACGGCCTTAATGCCTAATCCGCCTTTGGTAAAGTTTGTCTTTTGTGCAATAAAGTTTAAATAAATAAATCTTAAATTTAAATACGATGTAGAATGTGGCGCTAATTTGTCGGCTATGAGATAAAAATCTCAATAAATAGTTGATAAGTAATATTAAATACTGTATCTTAGCTGTAAGCTTTGATTTAAAATATCATTTAGCTTCAGATAGGTTGACCGTGTTCCTTTCCCAGAGCGGCGCTACCGCGAACAACGATATTCATAAATTTCGGACGATTGTCTCTGTCACTCTTATGACACCTTAATTTTAGTAAAAGAGAAAGATGCCCGAAATATACGAATTTCGATATTCGCTGTAGGTACCGGGACAGGTTACCATCTACCTTACTTACAATAGAATAGAATGTTTTTTATTCGTAAACACAAACACAGACATATCACATCAGAAAAAAAAATACAAAAAAGTGCCACGAAATGGCTTCATTGGCGAAATTGCTATATAATTAGCAGCGCTGGAGCGTTACGGCGAACATCGCATTTCGTATATTTCGAGCATCTTTCTCTTTCACTCCAATTAAGGCGCATTGATGAATGACAGAGACAATCGTCCGAAATTTACGAATTTGTCGCCGTAGCGCTGCAGATGAATAAACACGATTGGTAACAAAAAATCTAATAATAACTTTTTGATAATACAATTAACTAATTTACAAGTTTACAGAAGTGCTTAATGCACGAATGAAGATGTTATCTTGTTTTATATTATAGTGTAAGTTTAGTATCATATATAAATACAAAATATAATCTGCTGCTAATAAGTCAGTCCGACTGGGAAAATATTACATTGTAACTGGCAACACCAGTATTGTGCCATGCCCTCTCGAACGAACGGAAGGCAGCGAACGGCTGTTTATGTAAACTTTCCGTCAAGTGAATAAATGTTTCAAAATAGTGTTACTTCGCGTAAAATAACATTTCACATAGCAATCGCGTTGTGCCTATGCTAGTATTCATAAATTTAGCCGTGCATCGTCCGTGTACAGCGCAATTATGACGATTCCAGTGCCTTACATCCTGTGAAAAAAAAGGTCGAAAAACATGTTTTAAATTAGTCAGTGGAGTGTTTCTTTAGTTTTGTTGTTGTTTACTAATGTAAATAACACTTTTAAAACTCTAATCAATATTAACGAGAAAGCTTTAAGTGTGCTGTGAATAAAACTACTGTTTTATGTGCATGTTAATAAAAAGTTTTCAGCAAGTTTGACTAATCAAAAATGTCTTGTATTTCGACATGATTACGAATAAAACTAACAGAGTGCAAGCTATTAAAAGTAAATTTGAGAGCTTGAGTAATGATAGTGAACCGTTAATTCGCAAGAGTGTGAACCGAGACCAGCTGGGCAAACACAATTCATATCCCATTCAAAATGGTCGCAATTTCGAAGGAAACTTCCATACGGACAGTCACGAGAAACCGTCGTTTAACAACAAAATGCGGCAAGAATCTGACTCATCCGCCGAAGACTGGCCGGCAGCTCCTAACCTAAGTTATTTATACAACAATAGTGACGTAAAACGCAGTGCAAGTGATATAAAGTCAACATTAAGTCGGCAGTCCAGTGATCCAGGCAAGAAACTCCATAGAAGTCACGCGTTTAGGTGTGACAGGAGCAAGATCCATCCTCAGAGACACGGCAGTTGTAACGGGAGAAGTGAAACCAGTGATTTTACACTTAAAATGGATAAAAAACTAAGCAATGAAAGGTTAAAAAAGCTTGGAAACTTGTTAGAAGACCAGATGAGGAAGGAGAACTTTGTAGTGCCTAAAAACAGGTCCGTCTTACATGATTCGATACCAAATTCTGAGGTACCAAAACATATTCTAGATCAGTATGCAATGGTTATTAAAACTAGGAAAAATAAGGAGAAACAAGATGCAATGACAGATAGCGGAGTAAGCTCAGAGACTGAAAACTTAGATGATGATAAATCAAATCGAATAAAGAGATTGAAATCTCACTTTGAAACTGAGATAGAGCATGATAAAGATGATGAATCTAAAGATTGCATGACTGAATTAAAAGTGTCTGCCCTTGTAGCAGATTCAGAAACAAAATGTTTAGATATTAAGCCGAACCTATCTTCCATGAACAATCTCTGCGCTTCCAGTGAAACCATGCGTCTAGAGCGAAAAAATCCACATCTAATTCTTACAGATACATTAAAAAAGGCCCTGAAACAGCCGCTACCAGCCGGCCCGCCTCCAAAGAAGCCGCCTAGAATATTAGTGACACCGGAGAAGAGGAAAGACACGAAAGAGATGCTGCAGAAGTTAGAACAAGTCTTAGAACAACGGGAAGCCCAGAAAGTTAAAAATATCTACGACATCGCTGAAACTAACTTAAGTTTGCAAAAGCCAAAAGAAATGCATTACTTATGTACAGAAATCTTGGATATTACGCACAGAACACTTTTACCCAATCAGACGCAGAATGACTCGCTTGCCAACTGCTTTAACGCCTTAAACTGTGCGATAGGTAACTCTACAACAAGCCTACCTTATACCAGATTGAGCGCTTCATTAAGTTCCAAACGTAACTCAAAACTTTGTTCATGCAGCGACGAGAGCTTGCACGTTCCTAATGACTTTTTAACAGACACCAAATGTGCAAAATGTCGAGGGAATGACGGGAAAAACTTCAAATGTCATTTAAGATGTAAATGTAAAGATGCGAAGTCAGAATTCTTCTTGGATAAAGAGCATGTATACGATGTGCCCTTCGTTGAGAAGAAATATGGAACTATAAACAGTGCTTTGGTGAAACAGAGGAGTTTGGAGAGTCTCAAGTTGGATAAGGTGAGCTTTACTAATTTGTATCTCTATTCATTTCATCCTCTAGCCGCCCAGAGATGAAAACCTGCCAGGCCAGATGCAACTCTGGTTTGTCATAATTTTTTTTTTTTTTTTTTTATGACATAGGCGGCAAACGAGAAGACGGATTGCCTGGTGTTAAGCAATTACCGGCGCCCATGGGCACTCGCAACACCAGGGGAGTCACAAGCGCGTTGCCGGCCTTTAAGGGGGGTTGGAGCTCTGGGAACCTTACTCACCATCAGGAACACAATACTACATACCTGAAAGGTGGCAGTGCTATTATGGCTGTGGTCTTCTGTAAGGAGGAGGTACTTCCCCAGTTGGGCTGCCCCAGATTCAAGCGTGATGGTCAACGCTGTGCCCTACCTCTCATTGTTGGAACGTAGTTTAAGGACATACCCGGGTCATGTTAAATTAAAATTTAACATGGCATTCTATGGGACAGTTTTTTATAGGCCTCTGGGTCGCTAGAGGATATATCTTAGGCTAAGTTTTAGATAATATTTTTATAAAAGTAAAATATAAAAATATATCAAAACAATAATGCCGGCAAAGGGGCAGGGCCCAGGATGCCTTTTTTTTTTGACTTGGCATTTTGCCACAGCTTATGGGAGTCTGAAAAGCCATGGAGCCTTGTACCCTTAATGGCAACTAATATTTAACACTAGTTTCACCAAAGTGACTGTCTTCTGACCTTCCAACCCAGAGGATAAACTAGGCATATTGAGATTAGTCCAGTTTCACTCTCCTTCTCCGAAAAGAAACTGGTAAATATCAAGTGATATTCCGTACAATCGCCATCAGGGGAGCTGTGGAGGTGGTCATAAATATCTGAGCATGCACTTTATCACCTTGACAATAGAGGTGTTGTTCAGATATTTGTGACCACCTCCACAGCTCTGTTATATCTGACGGCGATTTTACAGTCAAGGTAAAATATATATACGGAAAATGTTCTAAAATATTTATTTATGGGTTTAATAACGTATATGTATACATATTTTTGCACTTTGTTAGTATAGATATCTCTGACCTTGACTGTACAGTCGACTTCAAAAATGTATGTACATTTTTGGACCTTTCTCCTCTGTAATAAGGTGGAAAAGTGTATAGTGTAGGAAATATCACTTAGGGTAGGCAACCCGCATGTGAATCATCTGGAGTTGCAGGCGTCCGTAGGCCACGGTAACTGCTTACCATCAGGCGGGCCGTATGCTTGTTTGCCACCGTCGTTGTATAAATAAAAACTTGATATTTAATACCAGTTTCTTCTTGGAGCAGGAAAACATCGCGAGGAAACCGGACTAAGTCCTGAGAAACTCATTGTTAGGTACAGTCAACCAATTTTATTTATGGGCCAGTTCGTACCTTGTCACAGTGAAAATCTATATGAAAGACGCAAAAGATCTCTTATTAACGTCACTGTGACAAGGTTCGAAGTGGCCTAAGAATAAGATTGGTTGACTGTACGAGCTGAGGTTTGAACCTGCGACTTCCAGATCGCAAGTCGTACGCTCTTACCGCTACGTTTTTATCTCGAATGTTTATTATTAATCATCTCGCTTCACAATCATTATTATCCACTTACCTACTTTAAGGTCATTGGCCTCATTGAACAGTAGGTGGTACAGTCACCGACTTTAATTGTTGAGCCACTTACGGTTCAAGCGATAGTCTTTTGTTTTGTACTAAATACATGAAATGCCCAATGTAAAGTGAACCGTAAATGGCTCAACAATTAAAGTCCCGAACCGTACCTACAGTCAGCGTCATATAGTTGGTAGCATCCAAAGTACTCAAAAAGTTCGGTACACCATAGAATTAGTATGGTGTACCGAACTATTATATAATGATAATGATTATAGTTTGATACATAATTATTAGTATTATAGTTTAATACATAATGTTTAAAAGTACAATTTTAAATACAAAACTATCGAGACTCAATAGACTTCGCTTCTAGTACAGTCAGCAGCAAAAGTGGCTAAGCGTTTGAAGTGTTCAAAATGACCTACACGCGCTCTTATTCTCTTGACAATAGAGACGTGTTGACCTCATTTTGAACACCTCAAATGCTTAGCTACTTCTGCTGCTGACTGTACTTTGAATGCTACGAACTATATGACGCTGACTGTACAAAGCGAATATTGGTAGCGTGTGAGGTTTGTACGAAAACTATGCTAAATTAGGTAGATACTGTTTGACGAACGGTTGTTTTGACGACCGGTCTGGCCTAGTGGGTAGTGACCCTGCCTATGAAGCCGATGGTCCCGGGTTTAAATCCCAGTCAGGGCATTTATTTGTGTGATGAGCACAGATATTTGTTCCTGAGTTATGGGTGTTTTCTATGTATTTATATGTATCTATTATGTATATCGTTGTCTAGTACCTACAACACAAGCCTTACTGAGCTTACCGTAGGACTAGGTCGGTTTGTGTAAGATTGTCCCGAAATATTTATTTATTTACTGTTCTGATTCAGTGCGGGTAATGTGTTCAAAATGACCTACACGCGCTCTTATTCTCTTGACAATAGAGAGTGTTGACCTCATTTTGAACACCTCAACCGCTTAGCCACTTCTGCTGCTGACTGTTTACTTATAGCCAGTGCCACAATGGCCCGGGTATTGTCCCTAAACTTCTCAGATATCAGATGCACCTTTATGAGAGGTAGGGCACAGCGAAGGACCATCACGCTTGTGTCTGGAGAAGCCCAACTGGGGAAGTACCTCCTCCTTACAGCAGACCAGAGCCATAATAGCACTGCTACCTTTCAGTGTAGTGTTGTGTTCCTGATGGTGAGTAAGGTTCCCAGAGCTCAAACCCCCTTAAAGGCCGGCAACGCGCTTGTGACTCCCCTGGTGTTGCGGGTGCCCATGGGCGACGGTAATTGCTTACCATCAGGCAATCCGTCTGCTCGTTTGCCACCTTTGTCATAAAAAAAATGTTCAGATATTTGTGACCGCCTCCAGAGCTCCGATTTATCTGATGGCGACTGTACAAACAGATTAACCCACGTGCAATTACGAGTATAGTGCACTAGGCGACATTATACATGGACGAGCAGCATGTTCACTGTATGAAGATACTGCGATCACCAACCTGCCTGCCAAGCGTGGCAGCAGTATATCGCTCAGAGATATGGCTAATATTATACAGGGTGAACGGATTTTTTGTAGGAAACAATTTTGTAAGACCAAGTATTTGGCCAAGGATGCTTTCTACTATTGTTCGGAATTGCATCGAAATCCGTTCAGCCGTTGCGGGGTGGAGTAATCAATCTGTTTCATTGTTTATCGTTTAATGAAAGGTTATGGTTGAAATGTAATTATTTTTAATCTGTCTTGTCTGACGGACGTCCTGTTCTGTTTCTGTGTGAGTACCTATTTTTTTATAAAGCTTTTTATACAGTGTGTATTTTTCATACGGGCATATATTGTAGTGGCGATTAGTATTGGACCTCAAGAACCTATTTACATTCATTTAAAAAAATAGGTTATTTTTATTTTAATACATAAAAAGTAAGCACGCAATGTATTGCATCCATAGTAATTAACGTACCGATGCGTCATGTCATGTCAGTATTACTTGTCATGTCAAAATAAGTTGGACTGCGTACATTGCTGCCCGGTCAGACTTAAAAAAATCGTTACAACTATGTTATAACCAGTGATCGGCACTAACGGTGCAAAAAATTAACAAAACTTGTTGAACTGAGGTATAGTAATACTTACCATCAAGAAAAATACGAATATCTTTGACAAATTAGTGTCCAAAGTATGTAATTGTATATCGGAAGCTAGACCATACTTGGGTGTAAGAATTTCGACTTTAAAAGTTTTGTTAAAGTTTTGCACCCGTAGTGCCGATCACTGGTTATAACACCATTTAATAATTTATTTACCATAATACGAGTCCTATTACTGGATACTGTATGTGGGCAACTTATACGCCCGTATGAAAAATACGCTGTATATTACAATTAAAACTGTTGTCAGCCATGTTACTACTACTTAGTTACAAATGGATAAACTCACGTGTATTGGAGTTGGAGTGAAAGAGCCAGGTTTGGTCTAGCGAGTAGTGATACTGCCTATGAAACCGACGGTCCTAGGCTCAAATCCCGGTAAGGGCTTTGATTTGTGTGATGAGCACAAGTTTGTTTTTGAGTCAGAAGTGTTTGTGTGTATATTATGTATGTCATTGGCTGAGTACTCACAACACAAGCCTTCTTGAGCTTACCGTGGGGCTCAGTCAATTTGTGTTAGGATGCCCTGTAATACCTCTTTATTTAAATTATACTAGCTGTGTCCCGCGGTATTACCCGCGGTTTATTAGGGAAAACGTAGCCTATGTGTTAATCCAGGGTGTCAGCTAACCCCATACCAAATTTTATTAAAATCGCTCCAGCCGCTTAGACGTGGAGAAGTAACAAAACACACACTCACAAACTTTCGCCTTTATAACATTAGTGTGATATTACATTTTGTATTTTGCTCAAGCAGAAGGTAATATTAAAAAAACATTTCACATATAAATAAAGTTTTTGCAATACTGTCTATGGTCCAAGGCCATACGACGGCCTTACACGAGGAAACAGGTTCGATAATTATGTCTACCGATTGTTATTTATTTATACTTAACTGTGTAAAAACTAGTCCAGTTCTGTATCTTTAACATATTACCTGTACTATACTATATCATATTACTAGAATGTCAAGTAGCGTCGTGGGCTACTTAGTCACTACCCCTCTCGGTAGGATGATGGCACCAATGTTGTGTTGGACACTCATGTTAAAACTCAAACGTTTATTCAATAAGTAGGCCACAAGGGCACTTTTACACGCCGAGTATACACAACCGGTTCTAACCCGCCTCTGACCCGAGAAGCATTTTGACTTTTATGACCGGCAAGAAATTCGGCGGGACTTATTTTTTAAAATATTATTACAAAAGAGATCTTAAACATATTACATAAAAATGCGTTATTGTATAAGAAAACATTTCCAACTATTACAAACTGCCAAAGAAAAAAGAAAATAAAAATACTTACAAGTCCAAATCTGACTGCTAAGAACGAAGTTAACAAAACGTTTGATATGCTTTCTTATCTGAATTGTGTCCTTTACTTAAGCTGATAGGCACCATGTTCTTATTTCAAAAACTTACTGTTCTTAATTTAAAATCTTTTTAGACACAAATACGTGTCACTGGCAATAGGAGTTTGATAATTTTTGAACACAAACGCTGTGTCACTGGCATTGGAGATTTTTATAAGATCACAAACGTGTCATCGGGGATTATGTGTTAAAATAAAAATAAAAACGCTAAATCAAACTGTCACAACACAGTACCCTTACCATGAGTTGTGCCATTGACGTTTTCGATAACGAGTATCGAGTTTACTATCTGTGCATTTCGCTTGTACTATTTTATTGCGAATGAGATGCACAGATAGTAACCTCGATACTCGTTATCGAAAACCTCAGTCACAACTCGTGGTGAGGGTACTGTACCCTTACCATGAGTTGTGACATGTGATATTTTCGATAACGAATATCGAGTTAACTATCTGTGCATCTCGCTTGTACTATTTTATTGCGAACGATACGCGCAAACTTCCAAAATATGTGCACCTTATTGTCTTAACGTTACGGTGCATTATACATTATTGGCGCTTTGGTCGTATTGCTATGTTTTACCTTTATTGTGCTAAGTAAGACGACACTGTTGGTTCGTGCGGAACGGGCAGGAAGGCTGGTCACACTCGGATGCGTGGGATACTTCTGCAGACAGATTTGGGCCACTTTTTTTAAGGGTCATGGGAAATGGAAGGGGTCGCGACATTAGGTGTCTAGTTGTCTATATGTATATTCGGCGGAGAAATTAGAACTGAGGCTCTAGTGTAAGTTTTTAATAGTAGTTTATGTATCTACTTTATCTACACACATATCATTAAGTGTTTTAAGATGGGTTCAGAAACCGTAGGGAAATGACTTATTACTAGGGTTACTTGTAAACATTAAAAAGTCAACGAACAAAACAAATGACAGCTTGGAACGGCGGCGTTGCGTATTTCGTATCTCAGTCAATTTTTTTTTAAACCATAGACTAGCGAATGAACTCCCTATTCTACTGTCACTCGAGTTCAAATGTCGTTCGATTTATATTAAAAAAACGTAACGAATTGGCGTTTCGTATCAATGGCTGTTTTAATATCTATAGATACTAGATTAGACACCCCTCTTGAATTTGACAGCTGTTCCAAATTTAAATTCATAACATACTGATTTCTAATGGTTTTTCTAATGGTGTTTCTTTCTGATGGTTGGTAATGCTGGTCATTGCCTACGGTTTCTAGACGCATTTTAGAGCACTTATGACATGTACGTAGATAAAATAACTTTACGTCACGAACGCGTTTGCGTTTCCCATATTAACATTATCACTTACGCGTTTGTAAACGTTTTTTTACGTCAAAAGAATCTTACACTAGAGCCTCTGGTGTTGATAGAGGGCCTAATGAGTAGTAACCCTGCCTATGAAGCTGACGGTCCCGGCTTCGAATTCCAGTAAAGGCATTATTTGTGTGATGAGCACAGATGTTTGTTCCAGAGTCATGGGTGTTTTCTATTTATTTAAGTATTTGTTTTTCATATATATCGTTGGCTATACACAACACAAGTATTTTTAAGTTTACCGTGGGGCTCATTCAATTTGTGTAAGAATGACCTGTAATATTTGTTTTTCACATAAGGAAATCTAAAAGGCGGACTTAATGCCATGAGGCATTTTTTACCAGTCAACCTTAGGGCAGACTTATAGACCTATATTAACTTTAAAAACGTTCAAGTTGATAAACAAGATCAAGTGCGGGTAGTTCGAAAAACTCGCGCGGCTAGAAGATGCTGATGTGAACTTTAGCCAGTCTTAATCCGAGACCACGAGGACAACGTTGTCTTTTAAACGTCGGAGGTAAATTTAAAGTTAAAATACGCGGTTAAGTCCTGTTCATGTATAATAATAGTACTTAATATTGATACAATAATTATTAATCAAATACTTAAAAGGAAAATATTCATATTCGTCATGTATGCGTAATGCTTTAAACAATAGCATTTCTGACCGCTCGTTGATTCATCTCGCCCTTTGGACCAGTTGATGGTAAAGACTATCAACCTATCAATCTATATAATGGTCAAGGATCGGACAAACGCCCGTCATTTCGAAAATATAACCCTGTTCCGTACACCAGAGACTTCCTTATTTTATCCGTATCCCACTGCTGGGCAAAGGCCTCCCCTCTTTCTCTCCATTTGGTCCTATCCAATGCACTCTCTCGCCACTCTTTAAAAAATGTGTCATGGTCGTCCCGCCATCTTCGTTTTGGTCTTCCTCTACCCCAAGACCCGTCCTGTGGGACCCAGTCAGTTGCTAATTTCGTCCAGCGCTCTGGGTGCATTCGGTAGATTTTTATGATGTCAAAATATTTTATTTTATAAGATTTATTTAATAACAATCTAACACAAATCTATTTAGGAGGTTCCAACCCTTTATGATATCCATGATTGCGAGTTGATTGTGATTTATCTATTGAGTATAAAAATATAATTTTGAAAAAAATTTGGTCATTCTATTTTATTGGCGAAAGTAAATTTCGGAATGTCAATAATAAATTAATTTGTCACTGGATATAAATTATGGTCTCATGTAAATACTATATTTAAATATAGTATTTTTAAAATACTATATTTTTATTAACATAAGGAAGTCTCTGCTGTACGGAACAGGGTTATAGTTTCAAAATGACAGGGGCGTTTGACCGATCCTTGATAATGGTCTACTGTGCATTTCTCTAACTAACTAACTAACTACTTTGGCTCGGGACCCAAAGAGGGTCTTGGCCTCCGAAACGAGAGCACGCCGTCTGTCCCGATCATGCGCAGCTTCTTGCCAGTCACTGACTTGGAGAAGACGCAGATCCGCCTGCATACTGTCCTCCCAGCGGTATCTGCGTCGCCCAACTGGGCGGCGACCAGTCGGTCGTCCCACGTATGCTCTCTTGGCAGCACGATCCTCTCCCATTCGGAGTAAGTGACCGAACCAACGAAGTCTATGTGATCTTGTCACGCCGATGATGTTTTTTTCTAAACTGCGTCGCAAATCAAAACTCTGGAATGATTTGCCGTCAGCGATATTTCGGGACCGATTCGACACTTATACCTAGGCGTAGTACAATAGGACGGCGACAGTATTTCGAGCCGAGATAGACTACCCGTCCGTTTTTAAATGTTGTAGTTAAAAAGGACGGGTAGTCTATCACTATATACTCACTATTACCTACTATATATCACTATATTCTCGCGCCCCGCTTGTACAGTCGCTATCAGATATTTCGGAGCTGTGGAGGTAGTCATTAATATCGAAACATGCACAATACAGGCGTTGTTCAGATATTTGTGACCACCTCCACAGCTCCGATATATCTGATGGTGACTGTAGTAAGCCTGCTGGTTACGCGTAGTTTAAAATCAAGTAAACTTAAGGGTTACCGAAGTTGGAAATTTCCTAATTTTGCTCGATTGTCACTGTCACGTCTACATTTCAGCCATATGCAGTCCACTGCTGGACAAGGCCTCCAACGAATATGACTTGTATCATCTTGGGGTAGATGCCATTTTTCGCCACGCTTGGCAGGTGGGTTGGCGACCGCAATAGCTGTAAATTGGGTTTCGACGGACGCTGCTGCCCATCCGTAGGGTTTTTCCCTTTGTCGCCTCTTACGACACTCGCGGGAGGAAATGGGGTGGTGCTATTCTAGTCGGCCGGCGTCACTCTTATTGTACCTTAATTAGACTAAAATAAATATTTCGGGACCTTTCTTATACAAGTCGACCTAGTGCCTAAGGTAAGCTCAGTAAGGCTTGTGTTGTAGGTACTAGACGACGATATATATAATAGATAGATACATATAAATACTTAAATACATAGAAAACACCCATGACTCAGGAACAAATATCTGTGCTCATCACACAAATAAGTGTGCTGACTCGGATTTGAACAAAGGACTATCGGCTTCATAGGCAGGGTCACTACCCACTAGGCCAGACCGGTCGTCAAAAGAGAAAGATACTCGATTTTTTCTAAGTAGATTTGTTGATATACTTGTCTCTGTCTCTCTAGTTACTTCCCACGTTCCCACGGACGGTCCAGTTTGTGTACAGTTAAGCTAACACTCATTGTTTGCTTTGCGAAATGTACAGTCAGCGTCAAACGGTAGCAACCAAGAAATCAGAAAGGCTTATTTCTGTATGTCAGCAGAGGTTATTTTTCTAAAGAAACGAAACCAAAGCAAGCCCTATTGGCATAGAGAAATAAGCCCTTTTGAAAAGACAGTCCTCAAATATACTTATCTATACATTTCAGTCGTATGCAGTCCACTGCTGGACATAGGCCTCCCACAAATATGACTTGTATCATCTTGGGCACGCTTGGCAGGCGTGTTGGCGACCGCTGTAGCTGTAGATTGGGTTTCAACGGACGCTGCTGTTCCCCGTGGGATTTTTCCCTTTGGCGCCTCTTACGACACCCGCGGGGGGAGATGGGGTGGTGCTATTCTAGTCAGCCGCCATCACACGGCACATTAATATACCTAGATTTATGTTTCTAGCACGAACGATTTCTTGTAAGTGATTGACAATGTAAAAACATCGACAGTCCTGTTATTGATAAGTAAGTACCATTTCAATGTCATACAGGTAATACAAAGACTTTAGAGAATTATAGTGTTAATGTTGGGTTAATAATGAATAACAATAACAACACTATCTATTTAATTATATTTTACATATTTCAGAAAACAATTTCGAACTATTTATTACAAATAATAAAACTCAATTGGATCAAAATGGATTACGTTCGATTTGTTCTAGATCGGTGGCACGCGGCGTCTAGGTAGGTAGCCGATATAAGACTGTGTGTACGTCTTGTCGTTGAAGTAGTACATACTTATCGATAACCGGAATGTCGATATTTTTATTGTAGCAAGCACTAAGCAAATGTCGTTCCTGCTAGAAAAATATATAGGCATACTTATTACTTACACTATGTGTTAATTGTAAGTAATAAGTATGCCTATATATTTTTTACGTTGTATTTTTCCTATGTTAAATTTCCGAAACATATTTATGAGAGGTAGGGCACAGCGATGACCATCACGCTTGAATCTGGGGCAGCCCAACTGGGGAAGTACCTCCTTACAGAAGACCACAGCCATAATAGCACTGCTGCCTTTCAGGTATGTAGTGTTGTGTTCCTGATGGTGAGTAAGGTTCCCAGAGCTCCAACCCCCCCTTAAAGGCCGGCAACGCGCTTGTGACTCCCCTGGTGCCCATGGGCGACGGTAATTGCTTACCACCAGGCAATCCGTCTGCTCGTTTGCCGCCTATGTCATAAAAAAAAACATTACGCAACTTTGGAATGTTTCCGCACACATAATACTGCATTATTATCGATTAACTTATACAGTGCTATAAGGAAACGCGAATTATAAAGCGATTGCTATACACAGTTGCCATCAAATACATCAGAGCGGCAAAGGTGGTCACTAATATCGGAACATCGCCTCTATTATCAAGGCGCTAAAGTGCATGTTCCGATATTTTTGAATACCTTGGCTGCTCCGATATATATTTTTATTATTTATGACATAGGCGGCAAACGAGCAGACTGATTGCCTGATGGTAAGCAATTACCGTCGCCCATGGGCACCCGCAACACCAGAGGAGTCGCAAGCGCGTTGCCGGCCTTTAAGGGGGGTTGGAGCTCTGGGAACCTTACTCACCATCAAGAACACAACACTATATACCTGACAGGTAGCAGTGCTATTATGGCTGTGTCTTCTGTAAGGAGGAGGTACTTCCCCAGTTGGGCTGCTCCAGACTCAAGCGTGATGGTCATCGCTGTGCCCTACCTCTCATAACATATTCTATGGTTGCAGACATAGACGACGAATGAAGTCTGTATAATGACCCTACAATAACTTAGTCCTTTCTGTCCCGGTACCGCGAACATCGAAAGTTCGTATATTTCGAGCATCTTACTTTTTTACTCCAATTAAAGCGTCAGGAGAGTGACAAAGGCAATCTACAGAAATTTACGAATATTTTTTTTGGCGGTAGCCCCGCTGGATTAGTCCTTCAACCTGAGGTTTGATGTATGGCATTTTATTTTAGCCAATCAAAAGGGTCCAAACGGTAAGCTGCGACTGAGGTCAAACGCTGGTCAGTCTTTTATAAAAAAAAAGCTCAAGAAGGTTTGTGTTGTGCTCGGCCAACGATATATGTGTCATACTCTAGGAAAAGGGACCTTATTGTCGACGGCGCTTACGCCGTTGTTCAAGATGCCGCAATACAAACGCAACGCGGTTCAACGTAAGCGCCATCAACAATGAGGTCCCTTTTGCTAGATAATGTCACATATAATATACAAATACTTACATACATAGAAAATACCCACGACTCAGGAACTTGTACCTGTGTTCATACACAAATAAATGTCCGTACTGGGATTTGAACTCAGGACCATCGGCTTCATAGCCAGGGTCACTACCCACTAGGCCAGACCGGTTGACTTGAAATTGCGAAGCTATGAAGGTATGGCTTTGTTTGCATTATGCTCCTATATTAACGGATTTGTTGTGTCTTCCATTTTCAAAAAGTATTGTCTGCCGGCGAACAATTAGTATATGACCCCGCAGGCGCGTCTTGCTGATGCTGATGACACTTGTGTCATAAACCACACGTTAAAAATATGACTGGCTTGTCGTGCCATCCGCTTTGAATCGGTTAACTTTTTTTTATGGCATAGGTGGCAAACGAGCAGACGGATTGCCTGATGGTAAGCAATTACCGTCGCCCATGGGCACTCGAAACACCAAGGGAGTCATAAGCGCGTTGCCGACCTATAAGTGGGTTGGAGCTCTGGGAACCTTATTCACCATCAGGAACACAACACTACATACCTGAAAGGTAGCAGTGCTATTATGGCTGTCTTCTGTAAGGAGGAGGTACTTCCCCAGTTGGGCTTCTCCAGATTCAAGCGTGATGGTACTTCGCTGTGCCCTACCTCTCATTGTTGGACGTAGTTTAAGGACATACCCGGGTCCAAGCCAAACTGCGAATATATAGGTGAAAAACTTAGCTAAAGCACCTAGTCTGTGTAGTAGTAACGTGTCTGTACACGCATTTCGGCGTTCTATATTCAAATTTTAACGTAAGTTCCTTATTAATTCTCCGCACAACTACATCGACATGGTGACTTTCTTAAATTTTTCACCTATACATGCTTATCTCTGAGATTTCCAAGATGACCCTTGGAATAGCAAGTGTCACTGCGCACTGACATTATAAAATCATTAGCCGAGTACAGTAACGTTCGAGTTTGAGCCACTTTCACTTACGTGCAAGATATAAGCTTACAGCGGTATAGGTGAAAAACTTAGCTAAAGCACCTGGCCTATATAGTCTATGTCGGCGTTCTATATTCAAACTAGCTTTTACCCGCGGCTTTGCTCGCGTTAAGAAGTATTTAAGTTATTTTTAGCACACTATCGTTCAGCACGTAGTTTTGTATGCATGCATGCTTTTTGTTCGGAAAATGCCTACGTCATAGTAGCTTTATGCATGCAGTCTAAGTCAGATCGGTTTTAAATTGACAAAGTTTCATACAAACTTTCATCCCCTCTTTTATCTCCGTAGAATTGATCAAAATCCTTTCTTAGCGAATGCCTACGTCATAACATCTACCAGCATGCCAAATTTCGGCCGGTCCGTCCAGTGGTTTGGACTGGGCGTTGATAGATCACTATGTCAGTCAGTCAGTCACCTTTGAGTTCTATATATTCAAATTTTGACGTAAGTTCCATTCTAATTCTCTGCACAACTATATAGACATGGTCCTTCAGTTAAGTTTTCCAGTATGGCAGTATTCAGAAAAGTGTACCCAAGCGTCATAAAAGTGGCATAATATAACTTTGCCACAAGACACGCTATTTGGGTACTTTTTCGAAGTAGTAAAGAGACAAGATGCTTTAGTAGGCGTAATAGTAAAAAAAATAATGTGTGAAGTTTTTCTTACTTAGAGACTCCATTTTGAAACATCAGGCAAGCTTTTTTTGATTTTTAAGATGCCATGAAAAAAAGAAAGCCAACTACATTTGTAGAACCCGATAAACTCGACCCATCTGCAATTCGAATTTTCCAAAACAAAGAAATAAGCTCCAGTTTGCCACAAAACCTAGTTTAAATTGTCTATATGTAAGGTCTGTTTTACATTTGTATTAAGATGCAATTCAGAATGAGACAATATCTATCTATATCACAGAATTGGTAGTAAAGGGATAAAACTCCTTTCAATATTGTGGCAATAGAAATTTAATGTCCGTAAAGATCTGAATTCAATATTCCAATTTTTTTTTTGAAAATACCTTGTCACTAAACTACGTCCAAATGACTTCATCTTAACGTAAAAAGTAAGAAAAACTTTCAAGCGGAATCCGGCCTCACGTCAGTGGAATTATACCGCTTCCGCTACAACTTGCCTCTTGTACCGACATGCGCGTGCGATTTCTAATTCGATTATTATTAGGTCTCCATTGTGCTGTAAGATGCGATTGCTTCTTCCTTCGTAATGCGTGCGGCGAATTTATATAATTTTTCTATAGATTATTGGAAGAATTGCTCTTATACTGTGTAGAAGTCTAATACGGGCGAAGAATTAAACCAGACATAGGATTTACCAGTATAATCATTAACCAAAAGGTTTTTCTTTAATTATACCTATTATACACATGTAATTAATTTTTGTAAAATTTCTGAGCAGTAATATACTGCGAACATTACGCGATATAAGCTTTTGAAACTAACTGTCAACGAGTGTTTAACTAGTTTACTTTAAACTAGGGAGCGTTACTAAGTCCCAAAGTCACACCACGATTTTCAATTGCAATTTTATTTTATTAATGGGCTGTGTAATAAATAATAAGTAAGTTTGTAATAAATAAGCACATTCTAGTACACGATATCATAGATACTGAACCGGATAAATTCTGTCTGAGCCCTTAGTGTAAGTTTATAACGTAACAAAATGTCACCATCGTGTTAGAGTTACCCATATAAGTATATGTATATCACTTATGCGTTCGAGACGTTTTTTTACGTCAAAAGAAACTTACACTAAAGCCTCTGGTGACATAAAAATTATGATCAATGTTTTCGTAAGCGTAAAAACACTTAAGTACCTGAAAAGACTTTAAGAGTCTGCGCGTCATTGGAAATATGATATAAAGGTATGAAAAGAAAGGAAATACACGTAAAGGATTAAAACTAGATTGAAATGCAGTTTAACTCAACAGACGCTATTGTATCTGGTCATAGACATTGATTGTTTACGACATACAAAGAGGACAGCCAGCATGTGTCGTTGAAGAAGTTCTTTGCCATACCTATCTCCCATACAACTAATAATAATCAAAATAAAACTATGTTTGTGGAGGCCAATCTCGTATAGGGCGAGTCACCGTCTGCTGGAAATAAAATTGTATACCATATTATGTCAGTAGCTAATGCATCCTTTCCGCCTAATAGCCTAGTAAATTCTAGATTCCATTAAAACTCAATAGTCCATACACCATGGCGGGTGCTGTCTCTGTGCGCGTCCCATGATACGGACAGGGACAACATCCGCTTAGTGTTCCGCTTACATTTCATTAATGTCGAAAGGGCCTCTGCGTTTTGGCTCGATCCGGCTACGCGTACGCCTCCCAAATGTCCGGAACACCATTGTTCCGTGTACGGAAAAAAATCGCTTTAAATGAAGTGTCATAAAATACGACACAGTTTTACCAAGCTATCGTAACTTATGCAATAAAATAAATGAAACGGTTTACATCGTGTATACTCATTTTTAATTAATTTATTTATTTTGGATGGAGGCAAATTAATATAACAATATAATGTATGAAATCTATTATATTGTTAATTCCCTATTCATTATATATTCTCAATTAACTTCAGTTATTTATTATTATTCTAAAATATCTAAATATGTGTTTAATGATAAGTTAAATTAACCTTATGGTATAAGTTTGTAACTAACATACTATGGATCAATGGAAATAAAATAAATTGAATTTAATTATATTGAATTAATATTTTCCTCAGTCTGCCCGATGACCAGGAATGCTGCTAAAGGGTTCGAAACGGCAGGATAAAGTTTAAATTAGTATACGCGTTATCGTTTCATGAGTAATTATCGCGGCCACCCGAAAACAATATGTCGTAACTTATGTTTTTTTTTTATACAAGACTGATCAGCGTTTTACCTCAGTCGCACCTGATGGTAAGTCTCGAAGAGGGCGAGGGTGTAGCACGCTGGTTCAGTAACAACCTATTCACTCTTGCCTTGAAAAGACCCAAATTATATCTTACCGGGAATACAGACGAAGGGAGCGAATTTCATTCCTTAGCAGTCCGCATTAGGAAGGTAGAAGCGAATCGCTTCGTACGAATGAATTCAATGTTTACAACGTAAGGATGAAACATCCTAAGGCACACCATGGAAGTAAAATCCTACTCAAATCTGTTTTTATAGTGTAGGAAATGAAGTAGAATCACTTTTGTATCAAAATCGAAGGAAACAAATGAAGAAAGAAAATTCAACTCTGTTCCAATTTAATAGAATTCAAATTTAATTATAGTAATTAGTACTACAGGTAGGCTCGTGGGCCTTACGAGGTTAAGTAATTTTCACCTCACTAGCTCGGAAAGAACGGTTTTGTTCTTTAAAACAGATAGCAAAGTCGCATTTTATTCAAATGACTGCAAAGTAATTTAATACAAATTATTACTAATCGAGTGTTTTTTTGATATTATTCTTTTATTTAATGTTTTTGAATGATGAACGATGGATGCCAATATTTTTGAATATTTTTTTAAAGTTTTAGACTATTTTTTTTCCTCGCGGCAGTGAGGTGAAAAATTATGTGTTTCACTCGGTAGCAAAGTGTGTTCCCCTCTCGTGCTTCTCCCAATGCTCAAGATTCCACTCTTTGAACCAATTTTGGAATCTTTCGCTAGCTCGGATCTCAATATTAGCACGAGGTAAACACTAACTTTGCCCCCATGTATAAACAAATTACTTTTTTTGGGTTCGTAATTCTTGGTTGAGTCAACGTAAACCAGTCTCACTTCTAACTCGAAGACTCAATAGGACCAGGGGTCTAAATAAAGCCTGACGTGGAAGTATCATGGTTTTTTTTTTATGACAAGGTGGCAAACGAGCAGACGGATTGCCTAATGGTAAGCAATTACCGTCGCCCATGGGCACCCGCAACACCAGAGGGAGTCACAAGCGCGTTGCCGACCTTTAAGGGGTGTTGGAGCTCTGGGAATCTTACCATCAGGAACACATACCTGAAAGGTAGCAGTGCTATTATGGCTGTGGTCTTCTGTAAGAAGGAGGTACTTCCGCAGTTGGGCTGCTCCAGACTCAAGCGTGATGGTACTTCGCTGTGCCCTACCTCTCATTGTCGGACATAGTTTAAGAACATACCCGTGTATTTTCGAATATGCTACCATTTATTCACAATCCTTTCACTCTAACACTCACGACTATATATATTCGCACTCTGTCCGATAATATATTATTGACATTAGTTTGAAAGTCACATTTCATGTTCCACATATTTCATTTTAACCGTAGCCAAAGAATTACACACTTTCAGACTTGGTTGTTGTAGGACAGTCAACGTCATAATATCTGTACAATATTGTGCCTTACTCCTTTGTAATAAGATGCAAATATACCGAGATTAAAGAGGCTCCTTATCTCTTCGGAGCTCGGAGTTGTCAATGGAAAACCTTTGTTCAAGGTTGTACGATATTAACAGGCGAAGCCTTCAAAGAAAAAAAAACATTTGATGTTTTTAACACAGTTGCCATCAGTTATATCGGAGCTGTGGAGGTGGTTACAAATATCTGAACATGCACTTTATCGCCTTGACAATAGAGGCGTTGTTCAGATTTTTGTGACTGTGCTAGTAACAAAACTATTTTTGTTATTTATTAAATACTAGCTTTTCCTCGCGACTTCGTCGGCCATTCATGCCTGTTTTTATAGTATGGTTGCGGGATTAAAATTATCCTATGTCCTTTCTCGTAGCTCAAACTCTCTGCATACCAAATTTCATCCCAATTGGTTCAGCGGCATAAGCGTGAAGAGGTTACAGTCAGTTCCATAGAGGGAGAGGGTTGAGTTACTTTCGCATTATAATATTAGTATGGACCAGCTTATTTCTACGCGACTTCGTCGGCTAGCCATGTCGGTCTTTAAAGTACGGTTGCGGGATTTAAATTATCCTATGTCCTTTCTCGTAGCTTAAACCCTCTGCATATCAATTTTCATCCCAATTGGTTCAGCGGTTTAAGCGTGAAGAGGTGAAGGACAAGAGTTACTTTCGCATTAAGCGTGAAGAGGTAACAGGCAGACAGACGGAGTAACTCTGTCTGTCTGTTACCTCTTCGCATTTATAATATTAGTATGGATGGATGGATGTGGCAACAGAGGGGAGGAACCGACGGATGGGAAGGAGCGGTACCGCGAACATCGAAGTTAGTATATTTCGGGCATCTTTCTCTTTTACTCCAATTAAGGTGACATGAGAGTGATAGAGACAATCGTCCGAAATTTGCGAATATCGTTGTTTGCGGTAGCACCGCAGCAGGGTCCGTCTAAATCCAATCTGCAACTATCCTGCCGAGCAACTACCTCCATAGATACAAGTTATGTTTGGGGGAGGCTTATTCCCAACAGTGGACGA
Organism: Grapholita molesta; assembly: GCA_022674325.2. Taxonomy (NCBI): domain Eukaryota; kingdom Metazoa; phylum Arthropoda; class Insecta; order Lepidoptera; family Tortricidae; genus Grapholita; species Grapholita molesta. Next base: position 5,623,621 of record CP053145.2, on the reverse strand, counting down.
TTCCTACCTAAAAATCCTAAAATGATGATGATGATGAAGACAATAACATTACCAATTTTCAATGGTCGGGTAAATGACACAGCCCACTTAAAATTTTACGAAATACGGCGAAAGTGTTAAGTAATTTGTATGAAAAATTAATATTGATGATTTGTACATTTATTTATTTGTAATGGTAATTACTAGAAAGTTCCAAACGTATTGAATACGACACTGTTCATTACGTGTTTTGTTAGCAGGTTGCGCTGTTTGCATCTCTTTTCTCTGTTTGTCAAACGAGAGGGAAGTGTGGACAAAGTGAGTAGTGAATGTTTTATGGCTCTGCATTATGGCCCACTAAGATGGGCCAGTGTGTAGAGGGTAGTGGTGTCTGTGGTTCTAAATAGACGCTACGATCCGTCCATTAGTGGTTTAAGGTACAATACCCGGATTTGTGTTTAAAATTTAATGAATGAGTTTGGATCCGGGTATGTCCTTAAACTACGTCCAACAATGAGAGGTAGGGCACAGCGATGACCATCACGCTTGAATCTGGGGCAGCCCAACTGGGGAAGTACCTCCTCCTTACAGAAGACCACAGCCATAATAGCACTGCTACCTTTCAGGTATGTAGTATTGTGTTCCTGATGGTTAGTAAGGTTCCCAGAGCTCCAACCCCCCTTAAAGACCGGCAACGCGCTTGTGACTCCCCTGGTGTTGCGGGTGCCCATGGGCGACGGTAATTGCTTACCATCAGGCAATCCGTCTGCTCGTTTGCCAACTTTGTCATAAAAAAAGAGCATCTAAAATGATATGCACGTTGTATACAGATTTACAGTCTGTTTTGTTCATTTGTGTCATTATCCAGGAAAAGGGACCTTATTGTCGATGGCACTTACGTCTAATCGCGTTGCGTTTGTATTGTATCGTCTTGAACAACGACATAAGCGCCATCGACCATAAGGTCCCTTTTCATAGATAATGTCACATTTTTCTATGGAAATCATTAGCTTACCGCGATGCAGAGACACCCGAGATCCCTATGGCAAAGCCGGAACTTTGATATACTTGGTTGTAGGATTAGGGGTGCTCCCCTTATTGTCTTAAAATAGTCATGCCGGGGAAATCGAGTGCTATCGGCGTCTCTGTAACTATTTACAGTAATGCGGTTATATGTGTGTGTGTGTAAATTCTTAATATTATAACAAAAGTCCGACCAAAAGTCCAAAAGTTGACGACCGGTCTGGCCTAGTGGGTAGTGACCCTGCCTATGAAGCCGATGGGCCTAGGTTCTATTCCCAGTCGGGGTATTTATTTGTGTGATGAGCACAGATATTTCGTTTTGAGTCATGGGTGTTTTCTATGTATTTAAGTATTTATATGTACCTATGTATCTATTATATATATCGTCGTCTAGTACCTACAACACAAGCCTTACTGAGCTTACCGTAGGAATTGGTCGATTTGTGTAAGATTGTCCCGAAATATTTATTTTATTTTTTATTTTAAGTAATGGAAAAATTTAAATAGATGACACAACGGAGAGTGTTCTGAGGGATTGATGGGATTAATCTCTTCCGCCGCCTTCTGCCATCGTTCTACGCGGCAACATTTCCACCCCATAGGATAGTTGGAAATCCTCTACTGTGCGTTTCTCTAGAAACTTCCTGCCTCGCACATCAAAACTGTGGAATGATTTGCCGTCAGCGGTATTTCCGAACCAAAAAAAGAGCGTGCTCTTATCTTAAAGGCCGGCAACGCGCTTGTGACTCCCCTTGGTGTTGTGATCCGTCTGCTCTTTTGCCACCTTTGTCATAAAAATAATATATATACTTGAGAAGTGATTAGAATCACCAGCGTAAAATATAAATAAAGGACTTTGTGTTGGAGAGTTTCAATTGTCAATTTGACGATATTTCAAGTACGAACATTTGATGAATATAATCGATTTGACATCAATGCTTGGAAGCACTGTATAGAATTTGAACCTTATTCCAACCATATAAGTGTCATTGTATGGTCAAGTCCATAAATAAGTATTCACTATTTAACCTAGATTGCATTGGTGTAGAGTGAAACAGTTTATACATATTTGTGCGCTTGTACTATATTAGTGCGAACGAGATGCTCAGATAGTAAACTCGATACTCGTTATCAAAAACCTCAATGTCACAACTCATGGGAAGGGTACAGTACTAAAAATCGTATTCTACGGCTTTACATTAATACTTCAGATATTTTAGCAGAGTAATATAAGAGGAAGTAGCTTATTATGTTTATTTTCTGACCGCTAACATTTTCCGATACTGATTATGGTTTGGCCACGGATAATCTTTGGCGATTGACGTAGTAATATTACTCATGTGCAACTCTACTATGTACAATATTGCCGAAAATGAGGGTAGTTTCTCGCCTCCACGGCCTCAGCTGTCGCAGGCGCCAAGTGCCTGGTTACGGAGAGCCCAGTATTCGTTGGTCAGCCGACGCGAACAGTTCATAGTGCCAACACGTTCAAACTCACTTTTTTTTCCATTATGTCTGTTTTTACAACATGTAGTATGAGCGTTTTCTTTATTCTTAACACACATAAATAATGTTAACACTAATTCATTTTTTACGTGCGTCGCTACACACACAAGTTCAAGAACTATGACCGGCGGCCGAGTAATTTTGGTAGAGGGGAACGCCTGTTAATGACTACTCTATATTGGCTATATCCTTCTAGTTCAAAATTGTCTCTACATAGGTTAATGTCTACTTTTGTTTATGATTAAATATTATTGGTTTGTGGTTAGTATAATGTTTCAACTACTGACCAGTAGGCTTGACTGTCATGTGTCAACGTGTAATATAATATCATGACTTGAGCGTGGAACATTTTCAATAAACATATGGAATACACGGTATTAGACTTTATTGCATTGACATAAACTTTAATATTGTTTAGTGTCCGTTTTCCAATTGACAGCGGAGGTATTCAATTCAGATACCTATTTAATTCGTATCACTAAATCCACAGAAGTACGCTGGTCACAGGCGATTTCAGAACATGGGGGTTTAACTAGGAGGAATAATGACTGGAAAATGCATCCGCGAGCGCCAGTAAGGGACAAAGATATTCTGGCTTGTGTACCCCAAATTCACTATAGTTTTGCTTTACAAGACATTCTTTATAGCTTATTCTGTATTAATTACCGCAACTTTGGTTGAAAACCCAAGAAAACTCCACTTGTATTTGTTTGTTCCCCTCCAACTTTGACAGTTCTGAAAGGTCCAGTTTGAAGGGGATCAAAAATATGTGAAACTATGACATGGACGGATGAAAATAGCGCCGTCTCTGCCATACCTATGAAAAGTTACATAAGATCATCCCTTTCGATCGTGGTATTATTATTAGCACGCTCTGTCTAGTTAAATGGTATGTCTATGGGGTTTAATGAGGTAATCGCCACGCTTGGCAGGCGGGTTGGCGATAGTATGTTCTAGGGTTTTAAAGAGAGCCGAAGCGTTTTCTGCTGTTCGTTTTCTGATGGTTTCTAGTCGGCGATTGTAGACAATATGAATATAAATAGATGGATCAATTAACTATTCTATGTCAATCGTTGTTATGGTTACGGTCCCCTGTGTCACTTATCACAGTTATACGTCATTAAACATGCATTTTTGTGTCCGCAAAACAACTTTATATGTCTCTCATCTCATATCTGTGCAACAAAGCCCCACTGCTGCGTTGCCAAAATGTAGATAGTTTTATTAAATTTTGTATTTGCTTTTTTATGTTATATATGTATTTAGTTATATGACGCATTGGTTTTACTGTTATGTCATATTAACTTATTTGAATAAATAAATAAAAAAATAAAAAAAATATCAAGCTTGTAGAACGAGTGCCACATTTCTTCGAACAAACTATAGTGCTAAACATATATACTTCTGTTGTCCCCTGGCTGATGGGACACAATAAACACAGTTGATTCACCCAATTGAATTACTTGGTACTAAGCAGTTACTGTTCAATAATAAAAATATAATTATTGGCTAGTAAGCAATAAACTACGTAAATAAACAAAAAGTTTTATAGCTACGTAGCTAGAAGTCCGGCGATTGTAAATTTGGAAAGTCCTGGGTGTATAATTATATTACTAGATGATGCCCGCAGCTTCGCCCGCATGGTTAGAGGACAGTGTATTATGTAACATATTGAGTCTTCCCGTGGGAATGAGACGTTTTCCCGCTGGAGAAAGTAGCCTATGTCACTCTCCATCCCTTCAACTACCTCCATTTAAAAAAATACATCACTTCGCCGCTCCGTTTTGACGTAAATGACGGACAAACAAACAGACACTTTCGCATTTCATATTAGTATGGATATGTAAAAAAGATTGTTGTCTCTGTATATGTTGTGTATTGATATAGTCATCTAGCATTCATAGTATAATCTTTAATAAACGAACGATTATGTTTTGTATGGAACAAATATGACGAAACCTGCTCTGTATATGATGTTTGTGGATTATGGAATGTTTATTGAGTAAATTTGAAAGGAATAAAGAACTGATTAACGTTAGAAATGGAGGCGCCGCGTCGTATCATAGAGATTTAACATATTTTTCCATGTTTGATTAGTTAAAAACGTTAAAAAAGAATAAATTGATGCACATTTGGCCGTGAATTTAGAACGAACTCGATTTTGGTTAAGATTGTGCGAAACTTTTTTTTGTTATACATTTACCCTCTTTCTATAAAATGAACTTTCCTGCCATTAATTTAATGCTTTATAAACTGGAGAAGTTAAAAGAACTTCCAGTTTATTAGCAATTCGGTGCTGTAACAATTTCTTTCACTTCAGTATGATGTGAGCATCGTTTTTATTCGACGCTATAATGATTATAGGAAGGTATTATGCAGTATTATGTAACTTGTAATGAAAGTCAGGTAATACTTGAGTGTCATTGTACCTGCTTGGCGAATTGATGGCACCAGAAAATCTACCGTGTCAAAAATCGAGAGGTCGTCTTGATTCTATCGTAAGTCGACCCTCAATTGACTCAGGTTTTTTTTTTAGTATCTCTTGTGTTGAAGATTATGCTGAGTATCAACCGCCTTTGCCCTTCTTTTTGACTTATTTTATTTGTGTCATTATCTAGGAAAAGGGACCTTATTGTCGATGTCACTTACGTCGAATCGCGTTGCGTTTGTATTGTATCGTCTTGAACAACGACATAAGCGCCATGGATAATAAGGTCCCTTTTCATAGATAATGTCACATTTATATTACTTTTGAAAGAAAGAAAGAAAGAAAATACATTTATTAGCACGTAAATACACAACAAATTAGAATTTGTGTCCTAAATGGTCATGTTTTATATGGATCGAGATGCACAAACGAATACTAGACACTAGTAGTCTGATATCAAAAAATATTTTTTTATGTGGCTGTGAAGTAGTGACACCTCTTTTTTTCTCATAAGAGGCCACTCTTATAATTATATAAAAAATCCAGGTGGTACTTCCTAAAATCGGCAAATGTGTGGTCAAGTTCTGTATTTCGGCGTTTCTCCATGTAATGTACAAACTTTTCGATAATGTTTGAGTTTTCTTATAAGTTTGTCGTATTTAAAAGTAAAATGCTAATTAATTTATTACCGCTCATGCATGTTTAAGGGAGATCTATATCGAAACTCGTTTTTCCACCTAATTTACTATTACTACTTAATTACAAACGGATAAACTCACGTGTAATTATCGCAGTATGATGTTTCGGGTAAGCTCTGGTACCCATTTTCAATCCGAGTCAGAGGCGCTACCGCGAAAGACGTTATTCGTAAATTTCGGACGATTGCCTCTGTCACTCTCGTGACGCCTTGATTGGAGTAAAAGAGACAGATGCCCGAAATATACGAACTTCGATGTTCGCGGTACCGCTCCAGGACACACCGCTCGGGTTGAGGCTATATCGCTCAAAATTTACTATTGGCAATTATTGGATTTTGTTCATTTTTTCGGTGAAGGAAAACATCATGAGGAAACCGGACTAATCCCAACGAGGCCTATTTGGAAGGTTAAATGACAGTCGCTTTCGTAAAACTGATTTTAAAGAGGATTTGGCGTAGGCCCAAATCCTGGGATTGGGTGCCAAGCGAACTCTAGACTCCCTTGAGCCGTGGCAAAATGCTGGGACAACGCGAGGAGGATGAGAATAGCACAACCCCATCTCCCGCGGGTGTCGTAAGAGGCGATGAAGGGGAAAATGTATGGTTAGGAGTTTGAACGCCATTATGATTAAATCTAAAATCGAAGCCATGGTTCCTAAGAACATATTTCGCTATCTCATAGTTTTTGACATCCCTCTACTGACCCATTTGGATTGATCACTATGTATAGACACCGCAGTTAACTTATAAAACATACCTTGCTCGTTATGTGTCTAAGTGAGATATAACAATCATATCTGTATATCTGACCGGGCTCATTGTTCGCTCGACTATCTTATATCTTAGTGGGTTAGTTTGCTAGTAAACAATGACGTCCTAGAAATACCCGACTGCACACTAAAAAAAGAGTAAAACAAGCCACACAATAATATTGATCAATCAAATGCTAAAAACTAATTATGTAATACCGTTTAAACAATACCTATATTAAAATACACTACAATATGTGTTCGTAATCGATAGTTAAATAAACAGAAACTTATTTTGAATACAAATTTACTGAATATAATTTATAAATGTTGATGGAAAGCATCGCAGGCGGGGACCAACAGAGGCTTATTTATAGTCATTTCGGTTGTGCACCATTTAGCAGAATTTTCGTTGGTGGCGGTCAAGGTGGTCCCCGCCTGCGATGCTTTCCATCAACATTTATAAATTATATTCAGTAAATTTGTATTCAAAATAAGTTTCTGTTTATTTAACTATCGATTACGAACACATATTGTAGTGTATTTTAATATAGGTATTGTTTAAACGGTATTACATAATTAGTTTTTAGCATTTGATTGATCAATATTATTGTGTGGCTTGTTTTACTCTTTAGTGTGCAGTCGGGTATTTTGTTTTTAATAATAATTCTTTTATTTATAACTTTTAGCTGTTTTTATTTAACGAAAATGTTGTAGATGTAGAAGACTATGTATATGTAAGTACCATTTTAAATTATTTCGACGACATTTGGCTTTAGATTACGAGTGATGTTACTTAAGGTCCCTCTTAATAATTATTATTATATTATTAATTAATATGAATAATTTAAGAAAGAACCAAAAAAGAACGGAAGAACGAGTTAATTAATTAGAAAGAACGAATAAATTTAAAGAGAGAAACACGAAAGAAAAAGAACGAGTTATTTATACTTTATAAGTTTCGCGTCAGACGACGAAGTATCGAAAAAATCGCTATTTAGAGACGACCGTCAACGACGTGTGCCCTTATGCGTGTGCCCGCATTCGGGCTGTATACTCGAGCATATCCCCCTCCGCACCGCGCCGCGCGCCGCATGCCAGGCCACGCCCTATCTTTTTGCTTGCTAACGCATGAGTTGCTTTGCGTTGACGCAGAATTAACATGTTCCCGTGGGAATTTTGAGAAAAAACGTATCCTATATTAATTACTCCCGTGATTGAAATGAATCTAATGATACCGCATACATATTTTTGTTGTTTAAAGGGAAATTTAGAAAAAATATTATTATGTCTTTATCCCGTGGGACTTTTATGATAAAATGTATCCTATGACACTCCCGTAATCAAGACAAATCTAACGATACCTCATACATCACAATCCATCAAGCCGTTTAGGCTACAGGAGGTCACAAAGGAACAGACATACATACATACTTACATACACTCCCTCAACATTACCCTCCCTCTTTGGCAGTCGGGTAAAAAGTATAGTAACAGCTATTTAGCAATTTTAATACTATCCGTTTAACTCTTAAACTGTTTAATTTATTAGTTATGTAAGTGAGCAAAGTTACTGTTTACCTTCTAGTGCTAATATTGAACGGATTTCAAAGATTCCAATCATTGGCGAAAGATTCCAAAACTGAAACACGATCGTAGCGAGGTTTAAAAAGTTGATGTCTTGAGCATTGGTAGTGTTTCAAAGGGTTTCAAACATATTTTGCCGCCGAGTTAAACACACAATTTTTCACCTCACTACCGCGAGGAAAAGAAGTAACTGTAAAACATTAAAATTTATTAAAATTATTTGTATTCTTCATTCCTCATTCAAATACATTAAATAAAATAACACCCAATCTGCTAATATAAAAAAAAATCGATTAATTAAAACAATTGATTGTGAATAAAATTTATCTTTGCTATCTGTACTATGGCAACTACCCCCCAAGTTGACACAAGTCATGTTTGTGGGAGGCCTATGTCCAGCAGTGGACTGCATATGGCTGAAATGTATCTGTATGTAAAGGATAAAACAATTATTTTTAAGCTAGTGAGGTGAAAAGGTTTTTTTTATATTTGTTTTAACGTGGGCAGTTGATTCGGCGATCATTATACAGCAACTATGTTTATGTTATGACAAGCCCATTTGAGCCATAGTGCGGTTTCACGTTTATCCTTTTGGGGGATAGAGACATAGGCTGTCAGTGGCTTCCCGGTAGAAAGTGAAACGCGGGTACACAGGTTCGATTTCCGGCCCGCTCGACCCGTTCTCACGCAATGCCATAATCTGTAACAGGTAAAACAAGATTTGATTTATTTTTTTGTGGTCTTGAAGGTTTCCATTGGGGATTTTGATACGAAACTATGAGATTCAACCATATTAATTGTTTAGAAGCGGGTAACTCACGTTTTATAAGTCGAATATTGCTCGACATGTCTCACTCTGTAACGAGGAGCATAGTCATGAGATTGATCATTAAATTCTCTTAATTATCCGAGAGTTTCGTTTATCACTATAAAAGCCATTTGTGTAAACTGAATCGACAAAGTAAATTAATGAGTCATCATCAGTTCAGTTTGTCGAACGATGTCGATAAAAAAATGCATCTAACACTAGTAAGTTTGCGACAGTATTTTGTTTTGCCGTGAATAGTCCGGGCTCTGACCATGAGCCGTTCGTGTCTGATCGACGAAAATATACAGGGTGGAAAGATCTAATGCCACATGGATGGCAAAACTGCCTTAAATATTGTAAATAGCAAATTCTGTGTAATAAAGACTTTCCCTTGTTTTTAAAAACAATAAATTCTGCATTTATGGATTTATGAAAAATCGCCTGAACCGGTCAAATGTGACAAAAAATATTGTGCCTTATTTTATGATACAAATTGAAAGGGTTATTACCCTAGTAGTAAGATTAGGTTCATTTTTATCCAAGTAACAAATATCAACCTTAAGTAAAGCATAGTTCCATTAGAATTGGTACGCAAATAAAAAAAAAAATCGTATAGATGGTTAATAGAATTGACTTTAGTATAATTTAAAGACAATATGTTGGCGCTTACGCTATTGTTAATGACGCTTCAATACTAATGTGACACTTTGCAACGTAAGCGCCATAAGGTACCTTTCCATGTGGACTACCACATACCTATATAGTATTGCAGGTTTTGTAACAAAAGTGTTACTATTTCCCTTTACAGAAATTACAATCAATCGTATTATGATAACTACAATTACTTAACTAGTTACAGTATAAAATCTAAAAAAGGTGTACCAAGGATGCTGGCGGCATTTCCTCGTTGTATCGCAATGCTGATACGTTGTACGAAGAAGCCGTCAGCTCTTCGGTCACCAGTTACATCAACCAGACGCCTCGCGATTTCTGCAAAAAGTTTGTGCGCGCTGGGACCCCATGGACCTAGCGTCTCTACGCCAAACGGTACAAAATGGTACTCTCTGCCCAGGCTCTTATATTTGTTACGTTTTAAAATTTCGGCGCTTCCGCTGCACCCGCTTTTACATTAGTTCGTTGGAGATGGGACGGCGCTAGGGTGTCTACGCAAGTAGCATCCCACACCAGCATCCGTCCCAAGCTCCAAGGAACCAAAGACATCTCTGACAATGCCGGTCGGCTCAAGAAGAGCAGGCACATTGATGGTGGCAAGAGACCGATGGATTATGTCATTAAGCGTTGCGTGTCTAGAAAAACGGCCTGCACTTCCCTTTTATATCAAAAATTCTTAACTATTTTCTTAACGCTTGCCATCATGTTCTGAGCAACACTAGGTAAAATTTTTGGCCTGTAGATTTCACATAGATTTTAATAAACGAATATCGTGGGCAGTTTTACTAGCTCTATTTAACCTTCTTTTCAGAATAGCCTAGTAATTCTTAATAGGAAGACATTTAAGGCAATTCGGAACATTAGGGCTATATGTGGTAGTCCACATTAAAAGGTACCTTATGGCGCTTGGCGCTTACGTTGCAAAGTGTCACATTAATATTGAAGCGTCATTAACAATAGCGTAAGCGCCAAGCGCCAGAAGTTATCTTTCCATGTGGACTACCACATATGCCCTAATGGAGAAGATTTTCAGCATACCACTTTAAAACTTTTTTGAGTAGTGGTGGCTGCATCAGGCCAAAATTTCACAGAAGTGTTGTGGTTTCAGATAAAAGGTACAGCTTTTTCCTCGAGACCCTCTTTTATGTAGTCGTCCTTTTACATGGCTGTAGATTTCACCTTAAGATTTGGTTTATAGACCGCAAATACATTTTCTGCGAACTACTCAAGTTTTACAAATTTATATTATTTGGCAACATTTTATGTTACATCAGCCATATAAAATGAATAAATCTTTCTTAGGAAAAAAATATGACTGAGTGTGATTCTGAGATGTGGTCTAGCCTAAATTAAAATTTTCAAGCAATTTGTGCATTTTTTTTCTATTCTAGATTTCTATTGCATATAACTTGGAAATGAGTAAAATGTGAACAACTATATATTCACCACAAAACATCAAGGGCCATGGATCTGGTACCAATAGTGTTTAGTTTCGCTGACGTATGTTTTATTTATTTTATCATTTGATAGAATGCGTACCTGTTTTAAGTGGACTATGCTTTAACTTGAAGCTGAGTGAGGAGCTATTAGCTTAATTTAAGCTAATAATATCAGAATATCGAGTGGAGACCACGGACTAGCAAGCGCAGCGTTGGACGTCCACCCATAAGATGGACAGACAACCTCATTAAGTTCGCCGGAAGACGCTGGATGCAGGTCGCTTCCAACCGGTACATGTGTAGGTCCAAGGGGGAGACCTATGTTCAGCAGTGGACATCTTATGGCTGAGATGGTGATGATGATGAACCTAATAGCTCCTCACTCAGCTCGAAGTCCCGAAGTGTGTCTTAGCCTCTTAGGACACTCTGGTACCGATTTTCAGCGAAGCCTGCTAAAACTAAAAGGACTACTAATACTAAAACTAGACGAAACCGACATAAAAAAAAAACAGCAACATTTTTTTAACAGAAAAGGTCAGCTTACTTTATTTTAGCACAGAAAAAGTTGATATTAATTTATGATACTGCTTAAATTAAAAAAATAACCGGTCCATATAACCTCAAAATCGTAACATCTCGGCGAGTTATGCGTGTTGTAGATCGATGATTATATAAGTATGCTGAGACTGGCCTAGATGTATATATGTATATGTAAATATACAAATTATATTAGCATACAAAGTATCTTTGCTAGTGTGTTTATGTGTTAACTTGATTTTATGTTTTCTTACATTATGCAAACAAATGCATGGTCTATTTGACCACTTCAAATATAAATAGATGAGATAGCAACTGTTGCCGATGTCCGGAACATAAAACAAATTTCGTGTCGTTTTTTTTTACAAGACTGACCAGCGTTTAACCTCAGTCACACCTGGCCCGTTTTATTTAAAGTTGTATACTGACTTGTGTGGTTTCTACTCAAAATCATGAGTTCTTTCGAGCCTGATAGGAGAAAAAAATTTGTCCCAAGCTTTTATATTCCATTTCGTTACTATATTTCATATGGGGTAACGGAACGGAAGTAATAAAAAATGTACGAAAATTTTGTGACACATTTTTTCTCCTATCAGGCTCAATAAAACTCATGATTCTGAGTAGAACCCACCCAAAATAATCCAAATTTGAGTATACAAATCGAAAGAAAAATAGACAAACTTTGACACGAAGCGGGACTCGAACCCACAACCACTGGATCACTAGCCCAGTGCACTACCAATTGTGCAGTCAGCGTCATATAGCTGGTAGCATCCAAAGTACTTATAAAGTTCGGTACACCATAGAATTTGTACCGAAAATAGTGTACCGAACTTTTAGACTACTTTGAATGCTGCCAACTATATGACGCTGACTGTGCTATCAGACGTTTCTGCATAATAAAAAACAATTGAGTATACAACTTTAAATAAAATTGCCTACCTGATGGTAAGTGACGACGAGGTCGAGGGTGTAGCACGCTGGTTTAGTAACAGCCTATTCACTCTTGTCTTGCACTTGCAATTCAACCAAGGCATGAAGCCTGTTGGTACGGCTAAGTTAATCGTCCGAGTTGGTACTGCTTGTAGATGAAACGGCGATCGATTTTGTAAAAGAAATCTGAATATTTTAGGCATCTTTCTCTTTTATTCCAATTAAAGTGTAATTGAGCGGATCAACTATTTGTTGTTATTATTCTATACCATCAGCCAGGGACCCTGGGGGACAACTGAAGCATTGTTTGTTACAAGAAATGTGGCCCTTTGTTTTTTTACGTATCCCCCCCGGGCCTGGGGTAGGCCCATGATGGTTGTGACGGGGTATGTGGGACTCTCTCCTCGCTGCTTGCTAGCCAAGAGGAGCAGCGAGAACGATGACTATCACAACCACATCACAACAAAGACAAGCGACTTTTTCTTAACCATTTCTTGGCCCACGTCCTTTTTTGTTTTTTAAGCCTTTTTACGTAAATGGCTACTGGATTTCATGCACACACAAACACGTAGCAATAACTCCTCTGGGCTTGTGAAATGGATGGATCGTCAGTGTGCTTAATAATTGGACGCCTTCCATTTGGATGAATTCATTGTAACGGCGTCCATTTGGAAGGCTCGCCAGTGGACTGCTTAACGCGCTTGGTAGGTGACCCATTATGGAAAGGACATATAGCTTCTCCAAATATCTATGTTTTGTATATTTAGATGCATAAACTGTTTGAAGAGTGACCCAGGGTATGTAACCATGGCAACGAGGGAATAGTTGGAGCCAATTGGAGTGACAGTGACAATTGTTGGCAAGATCGAAAATCTTTTGGAACCCGAAAAGACCATGGCCATGGTAAAATGCAGAGACAAACGATAATGTGCAATATAGGTATAGAAGAGATTTGCAATAAACAAGGAAACAGACAGAGATAACCTTTATCGGTCAATATTCTTATCAGTAACACTTAATGGGTGTCATTCTATAATCTAAATGATCTTGGCTATATATAAAACTAAGCAAATAGTAGATATATAAATAAATAAATAAATATTTTCGGGACAATCTTACACAAATCGACCTAGTCCTACGGTAAGCTCAGTAAGGCTTGTGTTGTAGGTACTAGACGACCATATATATAATAGATAGATACATATCAATACTTATATACATAGAAAACACCCATGACTCAGGAACAAATATCTGTGCTCATCAGTCATCACACAAATAAATGCCTCGACTGGGAATCGAACCCAGGACCATCGGCTTCATAGGCAGGGTCACTACCCACTAGGCCAGACCGGTCGTCAAATATTTCATCCCTTTTTAACAAACCCCAATACTTTGGGGGTATGTTCTTAAACTACGTCCAACAATGAGAGGTAGGGCACAGCGAAGTACCATCATGCTTGAGTCTGGAGTAGCCCAACTGGGGAAGTACCTCCTCCGTATAGAAGACCACAGCCATAATAGCACTGCTACCTTTCAGAAGTAGTGTTGTGCTCCTGGTGGTGAGTAAGGTTCTCAGAGCTCCAACAACTTTTAGGGTAGACAACGCGCATGTAAATCCTCTGGAGTTGTAGGCGTCCAGGCTGCGGTAACTGCTTAACATCAGGCGGGCGTATGCTCGTTTGTGTTATGCGACCGTCGTTGTATATATTTTTTTAAATACGGTTGAAAGGGACAAACGGGCTATCTTTTATGAATAATGCCATTAGACGATACGACGAAGTTAAGGGGACTGATAAGTTGAACGTTCTACCGAAAGAATTAGGTTAACTTTGATTATTGTCGATTTTCTCCTGTACCCTTACCATGAGTTGTGACTTTGAGGTTTTCGATAACGAGTATCGAGTTATTTAAATCGAAAGAAATAAAAAAAGAAAATACTCGCAGCAGGACTCAACCCACAACCACTGCATCACTTGCCCAGTGCACTACCAATATTGTGCTATACGAGTACCGCTTAGACGTGTCAATTTTTTCTATCTTATCCTTCCTGGTATACGTCATTACGGGTGACGTGTAGCGACATCTACCGAAGAGTATTGAACCCTTTTGAAAAAAGAGTATTGAAAATTCATCGATAACAATGTGCTACTCCTTTCTAAATTGTTTTTATATTAAGCAGAAACGTCTGCTAGCATATCAAAGATATTTAAATCGAAAGAAAAATAGAAAAATTTGACTCGCATATCGAGTTTACTATCTCTCCATCACGTTCGCACTAATATAGTACAAGCGAGATGCACAGATAGTAAACTCTATACTCGTTATCGAAAACCTCAGTCAACTCTTGGTAAGGGTAAGGGTACTTATTCATCATATAACTACTTAGGTACCTCCGATATTTAAATCGAAAGAAAAATATAATAAAAATTGACACGCACTCGTATAGCACAATTGATAGTGCATTGGGCTAGTGATCCAGTGGTTGTGGGTTCGAGCCCCGCAGCGAGTAATATTTTTCTATTTTTCTCTCGATTTAAATATCGAAGATATTCGCTAGCAGTTTCTGCATAATAAAAAATAACACTTAGTTACCCATTTTCATGCCGAGTCATCTACTCTGATGTATTATGATGCCGACTGTACATTGTCAATTGGACCCCGGTATGTCCTTAAACTACGTCCTACAATGAGAGGTAGGGCACAGCGATGACGATCACGCTTGAATCTGGGGCAGCCCAACTGGGGAAGTACCTCCTCCTTACAGAAGACCACAGCCATAATAGCACTGCTACCTTTCAGGTATGTATTGCTGTGTTCCTGATGGTGAGTAAGGTTCCCAGAGCTCCAACCCCCCTTAAAGGCCGGCAACGCGCTTGTGACTCCCTTGTCCGGTGCCCATGGGCGACGGTAATTGCTTACCACCAGGCAATCCGTCTGCTCGTTTGCCGCCTATGTCATAAAAAAAAAAAAATTTAAGCCGAGTCATCCTCCGCTGCTCCGGTGTATCTGATGCCGACTGTACATAGTTAATATGTATTAGAAGCATGCACGCTCAATAAACAATATCCGCCTACTGCACTTTCGCCCTCCCACGCAACGGTTACGCTTCACAATAGTAACTTTCGCTATACTTGTAACATGCTATTATGATCTCATGTTAATTCTTGCTCATCAATAAAAAAACTGCGGTCGCCAACCCGCCTGCCAAGCGTGGCGACTATGGCAACTGCCCCGATGCCGATTATGTACGGCTCAAAGCTCAAACGCGGATCCACCGTTGTGGGCACCATGGGCATACTTTTGGGCAACTTTGTGACATACTTACGATTCCTGAGACAGCGTAAAAATACCTATCTACTCAGTCTAGTGTTTACTGTAGCTTAGTTATTACAACCTCTTGAGGGCTAGATCCACGCCTGTCAAAACTGAAAAAGTCAAACGTTTATTCAGTACCTATACCTAAGTAGACCAGTAAAATTACCAAAAAACCTGGACATAATTCGATAACTGTAATATTCTTTTTCTATGCAATAAAGTATTAATATTACTTAGTTCTTTTTTTAAATATTAAAAATTAAACATTCCGCGTCAATGTAAAAAACCCTAACAACAATATTTACAAAAAGAACTAACAATACTTAATTTAAAAGTTGAAATAGATGACATATACTTAAGAAAAAGCGACGAGCGACCTCCAGCGTTCGAGACGAGAGCGTTATTTCATAGAAAAAGAAAATTACAGTTATCGAATTATGTCCAGCACATGTCCAGGTTTTGGTAATTTTACTGGTCTAAAGTAGGTAGCCGCAAAGGCACTATTACACGTGAAGTATAGAAATGCAAAAGAGAAAAATAAATGGATGACGGTTGAAATGATGATGATGAAATAAATGACAGTTTCCTCTTATTTAACACGTACTTTCTTACTTCCAGGAGATAATATACGACACGCCGTGCCACTCGAGCCCTTCAACGCCTGAGCCGTCCGACTTCCAGAAACTTCGAGATAACTTCGAGAAACCGGCACTTAAACCTAAACCGATTCTTAAACCGAAGAGTTCCGAGAACATTCGAGACTCGGGCATACAGAAGCGGTTCAAGAAGTACGCCTCAGAGAGGAAGAGTAGGCGGTTGGATGGCAGTGAAGTGAGATTCGTCAGGGAGAAGAACGTTCAGCTGGATGTGGATAGACAAAACGTGAGTAGTTTAACAGATATTTGGGCCCGGGTATGTCCTTAAACCACGTCCAAGAATGAGAGGTAGGGCACAGCGATGACCATCACGCTTGAATCTGGAGAAGCCCAACTGGGGAAGTACCTCCTCCTTACAGAAGACCACAGCCATAATAGCACTGCTACCTTTCAGGTATGTAATGTTGTGTTCCTGATGGTGAGTAAGGCCCCAAAGCTCCAACAACTTTTATGGTTTCCGGCCCCTACCTGTTACTACCGATTAAACCCGGAGGCAAATGCATTAATTTATTTCTTATTAAATACGCATCTGTATTACATAAAATTTCCCTATAAAAGATTTAAGCCTACTTGCGACATCTGTTGTCGAATAGCAGAACTAACAGCCGCATCACAAACGTATACTGTGGCGCTGCTTTCGCTGTGTTTTTGTACACGTTAGTTTGCGACGTGACATGTTAGTTCCGAATTTCGCCGCTAGGTTTGAAAGATGCATTATTATTATTATCTATGAAGACGTTTGATAGATGGCGCTAGTGTACTATGTATTTATAATTTGAAGTCGGCAGTGAGTGCGGCACCTGTAAAATGTAGGTGCCCAAATAGCGTGAGCTAAAAAAAATAAGCTGCTGTCAGTTTTATGACGAGAATTAAGCAAATTAAGGTCCCACTAGGCCAGACCTGTAGTCAAAGTCATCATCTTTCTCGCGTTGTCCCGGCATTTTGCCACGACTCATGAGAGCCTGGGGTCCGCTTGGCAACTAATCCCAATACTTGGCGTAGGCACTAGTTTTTACGAAAGCGACTGCCATTTGACCTTCCAATCCAGAGGGTAACCTAGGCCTTATTGGAATTAGTCCGGTTTCCTCACGGATGTTTTTTCTTCACCGAAAAGCAACTGGTATGGTACTTCAAAAAAGTGGCAAGTCAATCCTCTGGAGCTGCAGGCGTCCATAGGCTACGATAACTGCTTACCATCAGGCGGGCCGTATGCTTGTTTGCCAACATCGTTGTATAAAAAAATAGCTATATTAAATCTAAATCTAGAAACACAGGTAAAGCTTCTGTTTGATAGAAAAGAGATTGCCCTTCGCGTGATTGCTGGCTATCTCATTATACTAATGTATTTGGGTGTGCCTTTTAACGTATGCGGAGTGAAATTTGGACAAAGTGCAATGTTGTTTTAAATAAAAAAACACCATTATTTTTTTAAATAGTTATGTTTTTATAATAAAGTACCTAATAATGATTAATGTAAAAAAAAGTTTACTCCCATGCGAGATGCTTTACGGTAGTTCTGAGGAACTTTGTTCATCCCTGTCGAAAACATAGATGTGGGCATTTTATACAACTCCAATTTTATTTTACGAATCAAGCTTTGCACACTTTTGGACCGAAAATTATCGCAATATACTCGCCTCTTCAGATTTGCCCAAAAATCTTCAATAGGGCGAAGTTGCGGAACATTAGGTGGATTTGATGTCTTCGGTACGTATGGGGTGTTTAGCTCCGCCGTTTTGCTAAGTGTTTTTGGGATAGTAGCGTGAGGCTAAGTCTGGCCAAAACACAGCATTTTCTCCTCTATGACTCGTATTTATGAAATCTCGCACTAATGGCAAACAACGCTCTATGTAGCGATCGGCGTTCACAGCTAAACCTGATTCAAAGAACACCGCCTTGGACATTCCGCGTTCCTGATGGCAAGCCATAGCAAAACTTTTAGGAAACTTGGTATGCTCAATATATTTCACGTTCTCATCAGTTGGACCATTGGTCTTCTCAAAATAGTAATTGCCTTGCCACTAGTTTCCATCTAACGTGAAATATGACTCGTCTTCCATGACGCAAGTCACATTGTTTTTGGCGTAAAATATTTCTTTGACTAATTTACGCGGCCTTATTTTCTGAGTGGATTTTTGATTTTCGGAGACGGTGGATTTAAATTTTCTACACCGGTTATCGATGCCCATGTCTTCAAGATATTTTTGACAGTTTTTCCGTCACATTTATATTTTCTTCCGAGCTCTCTGTAAGATTTAGCAACACGGCCGGCGGTAATTTTCTTTAGTCGAGCTCTCTCAGAAAACTTGCTCGAGCTGGGATAAATTCCAGAACCAGGCTTTCTAGCAGTGGTTGTTTTTTAAGGTAAAAGACGCTAAAATATTATAAATGGTGCTTCGACTCTCACCCATTTGTACAAAATGTTCCACCACCTTCGATTTCGGCCATAGGGGATGTATACTGTAGAAATTACATACAGTTTTACGACGGCGTTCTTGGTTATTTACCATAATTACAAAATCAAACATCCAATCCTTATGAAACTTACCAGATTGATTGACAGATATATAGACTTGATATTGACATACACACATATTTTTTTTAGATTTTTGTTTTTTACATTTTATATATTCAAACTTTGTCCAAATTTCACTCCGCATACGTTAGTAGGGTATAGTCATGATTTTAATCTAATGAAAAGAAATATTTTTGTAGGAAAATATATATCTTGCCTTGCCTTGTGAACGAGCATCTTTCTCTTATACTCCAATTAATGCGTCATGAGTGTGACAGAGACAAGCGTTCGAAATATACGAATCTCGTTTGGTAGCGCTGATTGCGCACATAATTACAAATTGCATATGGAATACTGGTCTCATCTGTGGACAGGGGCTCCCCAGTACCAGTTTCTTCCTCTAGACCGCATCCAACGGAGAGTAGTTCGAATCGTCGGTTGCAAGGATCTCTCGGATCAGCTAGACACTTTAGCGTAGAGATGTAGCCTCGCTCTGCATCTTCTACCGCATTTACAACGGAGAGTATTCTGAGGAATTGTTCGCATTAATCTATGCCGCCTCTCTCCGCCTTCCTTCTACGCGGCAACATTTCCACCCCCACCACCTGGATAGTTGGGAATCCTCTACTATGCGCTTCTCTAGATACTTCCTACCTCGCACATCAAAACTGTGGAATGATTTGCCGTCAGCGGTATTTCTGGACGGATACGACATACCTTCAAGAAAAGAGCGTACTCCTGTCTTAAAGACCGGCAACGCGCTTGTGACTCCCGTGGTGCTGCGGGTGCTCACAGGCGACGATAATTGCTTACCATCAGGCAATCCGACTGCTCGTTTCCCACCTTTAAAAAAAATTAAACGGGACTTAATCGTGATAAAACTAAACGATTTTTGCCGACGTTTCGGACGTGTTGTGGCTTCCATGTTTGCGGCCGGACTGTGGAGGCGGGCAATGACGTTTTCTTGCTGTACTAGTCTTTCCAACACGAAAATACCTCAACGAAAATGATAGACACATAAACCTACATTTCGTAAGACGCCCACTGCTGGACAGAAGCCTCCCCCAAATATGACTTGTATCATCTTAGAGTTACCATAGTCGCCACGCGTGTCAGGCGGATTGGCGACCGCAGTGCTCGAGTGTCCAGCGTGGGAACTATTCGAGCCAACTGTACGTACAGTCATTGAGAACAGTGATTGTCTGTGAGTCACGAACGATTCGAAGCGTGATGGCACCGGGTTTACATGGCGACGGCCTTACTGTTGAAAAAGGAGGTTAATGGTTTGTAAATAAATAAATACCTATTACAGGATATCCTTATACAGATAACACGGTAAGATTAAGGCTTGTGTTGTGGTTGCTCAGCCAACGATATACACACAGTATGTATCTAGACGAGCGGCAAAGCATTAAAAACTCGTAAAAGTATAAGTAAGAAATAAGGTTTTGGTAGATGTATGTGACGTTTTGCGGCAAAATGTACCTTATGGCGGTTGGCGCTTACGCTGCGAAGCATCACATTAGTATTGAAGCGTCGTTAACAATAGCGTAAGCGCCCGCCGCCATAAGGTACATTTTTGCCGCGGGACGTCATATTATGTTATTGAAATACAAACTCATTTTTTTTTACTTCAGACAATGATAAATCTATTATAATTGCGAAGCATAATGTAATAATTATTTACAATTTCAAGTCAAGGTTAAGATTAAAACGAAACGTCAGTTTCGGAAAGTTTGTCACTTGGACACTCTGGTCGAAAGAGTTCGTGAATCTGAGTAGAAACACACTAAAAAAAAACTTGTTTAAAAATACCTTCAAGAAAAGAGCGTATAGGGATCTTAAAGGCCGGCAACGTACTTGTGACTCCTCTGGTGTTGCGAGTGTCCATGGGCGGCGGTAGTTGCTTACCATCAGGCAATCCGTCTGCTCGTTTGCCTCCTATATCATAAAAAAAAATACAACCATTTCAAACCATTTTAAATGCGGCTTTGAAAAGTACCAAAGGGGAGCAACGAGATTATATCCTTGATAGAAAGTATAAATCATATTCAT